>JAPDNY010000005.1:182281696-187081696 GCA_029375565.1 Gekko gecko | reverse complement strand
TTAGTGGTTCTGTTTCAGTGCCTTTTAGCAGGTTTTATTTTTATATTTAGCAGACTATATTTTGTGGACTTTAGTTTTGGCTTTCTTAGGCGTGGGGGTCAGTGGCAGTGCTGTGTGGGTGCTTCTGGTTTAGCTGCTGCACCACTATTAAATAGGCTTTTAACAAAGGTTTCAGGTTTTTTAATTTTTTTAAAAAATCTCAGCATAGGGCATTAACTGTTCTACATTTAACTAGGCAAGTGCTAGGAAAACAAGAAGAGGTCAGGTTTGTCTTCAGCTCATAAAACAGAGGTATAAATAGCATATAACTTTTTAAAAAGTAGTGTGCTGTGTTGTTTGTGCTCTGACTGAACTCTGGTGAAGCCAGGCACTTCCCCCCCTTTAGCTTGTATGTTCCAATTAGGGAACTCCTGCATTCCTCCACAGGGAACCAGGCTGGTTCCATTAGAATCCAGATAGGAGTAGTTTAAAACCCTAAAACTTTTAAAAAGTTTCCAAGCCACATCTCAAAGATAGTCTTTAAACCATAGTCAATGTCACTGTAGGAATTCACTAGTTCTAAAAAACAAACGAAGAAAAATAGAGAAAACACAAACTGAAGCAAGGCTAGGTTAGGCTCTACTGAAAAACAAAAACCTAATTTTTGGGTGGAAGGGTTTATAAAAAGGTCTGAGGCAGTTTTAGGGTCAGGTGATAGTGCAGGTAAGTTAGGTGCCTGATACTTTCCCCACAAGCTAGGCTGAGTTTTGCCAGGGGCAACATGAACAACAGGAAGGGAATGCAAAGAGGCCCTGAGGGCAAGGCTAAGCAAAAGACTAGAGGAGTGGAAGGGAGGGAGAGGAGGAGAGATGTAGTTCCCCCCCACACACCTCAGCGCAGGACCACAACAGAGCATTCTGGCACCACTCCAGCCTCTGGCCAGAGTGGTGCCATGAAGAAGCCATGCCTGGCTCTCTTCCCAGTTGAGAAGGATGCTCCTGGGGTGGCCCCAGCAGAGGTGCCTGCAGGTGCTGGCACTGGGCAGCGGTCTACTGCTCAGGCAGTCCCTCCTCAATCCGTTGCCGCTAAGGCTCAGCAGCAGAAGGAGAGGCAGTAAGAGCTGTCTTTGGGGTTGAGTTTTGGGGACACCGTTTTCAGGGCTCACTCCACAGACCAAAAGGATTCTAGAGGAGCTGGCTGGCCAGCCCACTTCTCCGGTTTCTCTAGGCGCCAACAGGCCTCCTGAGGGACAGGAGGAGAGGCTGGGAGAGGAGGAAGAGATGGAGGTGGCGTGCCCCAAGCACCTGCCATCTCAACCCCTTCCCCCTGCTCAGCCATCTCTTCCTGCCCCCCAAAGACAGTATGTGTCTGGCCTGAGCTCCTTATAGGAGGAAGCTCCGGGGATGCCCATGACTGCTGGTCAGCGTGGGTGCCCCTTCACCTCTGAAGTCTGGATTCACTTCCAGGTGACAGAGAATACCCACTTTGCACAGTGCCAGCTGTGTAGGGCCCGGGTAAGTCGAGGGAAGGACATCGCCCATCTCTGACCTCCAGGCTGCGGAACCATCTGAAGAAGCACCACCAGGTGGTGTTTGTCCAGGGAGACAGGCTGCTGCTGGGGTGCCCAAGTGGCTGCCAGCCAGCCAGGAGATGAGTAATCCTGCGACCACTTCCAGTGCTTTCTCTGCGAGTTCCATAGTAGGGACGGGGCAGGGGGACGGGGCAGGGACACCAAGCATCTCTGACGGAGATGTTTGGTGACAATGGCACTAGAGTGCCCAAGGGGGAAAGCAGCAGGCTAGCAAGAGGGTCACTCGCCTCTTTGCTGACATGACATTGGTTTCTGCAGGCTGCTCCAGGATACCTATCCCTGGTACACGCCCCCTGCTCGCACCATGATAATCAGGACTGTGATGCCCTCATTGAACAGGGCTGCCAGGGACCACATGAAGGCACACTTGTCCCACACTCGTGGGAGACATGCACACTTCATGACCGACATCTGGACCGCCTGTCAGGCACACAATTCGTACCTTTCGTTGACTGCGCACTGGTGGCAACCAAGTGACATTTTGGGTTGGGGAGGGGAAACCAGTGTCAGGCAGGGTCAGGGCCGCTGGGCCAGCTACTGCCAGGCTCTGCTCCACATCGAGAAACTTGATGGGTCGCACATGATGGACAACATCAAGGCCACCATCAAGAGACAGTTAAGCAGAGTGGGTAGGCAGGGATGTCACCAGAGGCTTCATAGTGACCAATGGTGGCTCGAACATTAGGGCAGCGACAAAGCGACTGGGCCTGACGTGCATTTACTGTGCAGCCCGCCTTCTCCACCTCGTGGTCAAGGATGCTTTAGGATTAGGTTCTGTTGAGAATCCAAATCTGGATGCTGTGACTTGTGATTTCCAGCATCTCCTCCAAAAATGCTGGTACATCGTGAGTCACTTCTCTAGCAGTACGAAGGACACCTATCTGCTGCATGAGAAGAAGGCACTGATAGGCATGCCAAAGCACCACATGTTAGGCGACATCCCCACTCACTGCAACTCCACCTGTCTCATGCTTGAACACTTGGTGGAGCAGGAGAGCACCCTGACTGCCCTGATCTCTGAGACCGGGGTCATTCGGGCAGAGAGCCAGCTCAACCGGAAGATCTGGTTGACCATCTCTCAGACTGTGATAGTTCTTAAGGCCCTTTAAGAGCTACAAAGAAATGCTCTCATCTGACATGGCAAGCCTGGCTCTGGTCATCCCTATGGTCCACACAGCCCATGAGGACTCGTTTCTGGAGCCAGCTGCAGGACGTGCAGACATGGTTCCAGTGATGTACGCGCTGGTGAGAAGGCTGCAAAGCGGACTCGAGGACCACTTTCAGTCTATCATCTGGCAGAAGGTCTACATCAGGGGTCCTCAAACTTTTTAAACAGGGGGCCAGTTCACTGTCCCTCAGACCGTTGGAGGGCCGGACTATAGTAAAAACAAAAACTATGAACAAATTCCTATGCACACTGCATATATCTTATTTTGAAGTGAAGAAACAAAACGGGAACAAATACAATATTTAAAATGAAGTAAAGTTAAATCAACAAACTTACCAGTATTTCAATGGGAACTATGGGCCTGCTTTTGGCTAATGAGATGGTCAATGTCCGGTTTCATATTTGTCACTGCTTCCTTCTCATGTAAAAAAAATGACAGACAAGCAGTGGCAGCATAAACACCCGGCGGGCCATATAAATGTCCTCGGCGGGCCGCATGTGGCCCGCGGGCCGTAGTTTGAGGACCCCTGGTCTACATGGTGGCGACCATGTGTGACCCGTACATCAAGGGCAGGATCACCGAGCAGGCCAACGAGTTCACTCAATGGAGAGACGAGCTCTCCCAGCAAGTTGAGCACAAGCGGGCCAAGAGGGTCATGTTGCCACAAACTGAGGGAGAGGGGGGTGCCAGCAGCTCCACTGCTGTTCATCCCCAACCTCCCCTGCTAGGCAGCATCCCCTCCACGGCTCCCGCCATGATGAGCGTTGAGATGGGAGTCATTGGGCGGATCTTTGGCCCCTCTCCTGGGAGAGGATACAGCGGATGTGATGGTGAGGGAGTACCTTTCGGAAGCCTACGAGCTGCAGGCAACCTGTCCACTGAACTACTGGGCCATGAAGGAGGCGGTCTGGCCTGACCTCTCTGTTGTGGCCCAGAAGTTCCTTTCATGCCCTCCGACGAGCGTGCAGAGTGACTGCGTTTTTTCCCATGCGGGCAACATTGTCTGTTTACATTGCTCATGCCTCCTCCCCTGGTCAGTTAAGCAGTTGGTCTTCCCGAAGGTCAACTTGCCACTGTTCGGTTTCCCGGTCCTAGACTTTGAGGGTGATTGAAGTGAGCATGCATACTTGTGCCTGCAATCCTCTTTTGGTCTGTGCTGGGAAGCTGGGTTACAATGCTCTTCCCATGATTAAAACTAGAGAGGTGTCAGGTATTCCAAGAACTCAGTACCAACACACAGGATCTTGAATAGATTCAGTTTACTGATCAGAGTAGTAGACACTCCATGAGTGCTTTTGTCAGGAATAACTCAAAATGTGCAGGTTAAACAATTATACCCCAATTGTACAAGACCCCCCAATAAGCACCCTCCTACAAGCGCGGGGAAAACCTAACGGTCAAGGCAAGGGCGGGAGACTGGTAAGGAGTATAGCCAGGTGAACCAGGCACTCAAGGCCACAGAGAGATAACAGTGGGGCCTAGAGAAGACAGCTACAGAGAAAAGTGGGGTGGTGAGACGCAAGCACACAGCACACACATTCCAACCTAGAAGATTTCCCAGTGATCACCATGGCAGTGCCAACCGACAAGAGGCTACGGAGAAGTAGCAGCCAGGACCATTACCATTTTGATTGGCACAGAAATGCCCCACCAATCTCCCCACTTTCATCCATCCCACCTGCAGCAGAAATACCTCCACAGAACCCTGGTAGCTGTGCAGTGCAGGGTGATGTTGAGGGTGGTGCGTGTACGCACCTAAGTTACACTGCCAGCCACCCCAAAACAAAATTGCATGCTGAAATTGAAACAGCATCACAAAAATTGTTCTCCATTTGGACAAGGTAGAGTAGGGTAGATGCCAAGCAGCCAGAAACCAGCAGAACCCACAGCAGCACCATAAATAATGAAGGCTATTTATTAAAAAATAATTTTCTTTTGCAGGGGTGAGGTGGGAAAGGGAGGGAGAGCCTGTGATGAAGGGCAGCTGCCGCACCTAGGCTAAGCCTCCTCCATGACGAAAGCAGTGATGGCTGGTGTTGGTGTACTGCTGCGAGAGAGGAGGATCAGTGGACAGATAGACATTACCCTCTCTCTCTCACTTTCTGAGGCATTGGTGGGCAGGGCTTCTTGTGGTGATTATTACTAACTTGCACAGGTTCTGCCCCCAGAGGTAATGCTGCAGAGATTCTCCTATTTGACCTGAGTTCTGTTGGGTTTGGCACTGACTGTCACAGTGGCACAGGTTCTGGGGGCCAGATTGCACAGGTTCTGCTGCTGCTGCTGGCCTGGCAAACATGCCCCCTAAGTTTATGCTGCAGAGATCCTCTGATTTGACCCGAGTTCTGTTGGGTTTGGGCACTGACTGGAACAGTGGCACAGGTTCTGGGGGCCACACTGCACTGATTCTCCTGTTGGCCTGGCTGGCAAACATGCTCCCTCAGTTTATGCTGCAGAGAGATTCTCTGGTTTGACCTGAGTTCTTTTGGGTTTGGCACTGACTGGCACAGTGGCACAGGTTCTGGAGGCCACATTGCACTGGTTCTGCTGCTGCTGACCTGGCAGGAGAACGTGCTCCCTTAGGTTATGCTGCAGAGATCCTCTGATCTGAGTTCTGTTGGGTTTGGGCACTGACAGGCACAGTGGCACAGGTTCTGGGGGCCACATTGCACTGGTTCTGCTGCTGACTTGGCTGGCAAACGTAAGCCCTCAGTTCACGATGCAGAGATTCTCTGATTTGACCTGGTTTGGGCACTGACTGGCACAATGGCACTGGTTCTGGGGGGCATACTGCACAGGTTCTGCTGCTGGCCTGGCAAACATGCCCCCTCACACCACCACACCTCACTTGCTTTCTTACAGAGAAATTCTTGGGGAGACACAGTCTGCTGGCTTCCCCATCTCCATAGGAAACAATGGAGAATTGGGGGCACCCTCTTTGGATGTCCCTGAAATTGGACCCCCTGATCCAACATTTTCAAAACTTTGGGGATCTTTTGGGGAGTGGCTCCAGTAGCTACAGTCCAAATTTGGTACCTCTACCTCAAACCCCCTCCCCCAGCCCCCTGTAAACTTGATAGAAGATTTTTGCCATTGACAACAATGGCCCCATAGGATATAATGGAACTGAATTTTTTGGGAATCTGGTATTTGTATTTGGGTTTTTTCAGGTTTCCCAAAAACCTTTGGGTTCAATACATCCTTATAAAAAAAAATTGCTGATTGTTTCCTCCTGCACACCCCTAGTTACTACCAGAAGATACTTGTTTCATCTACAAGGGGGAAAGGCATAAAATTAAGACTTTAAGGCTTAAGAGGAGAGATCAGAGAATGAAGAGGATAAAAACTTATGGAAAAGTCCCAAAATTTTGTGGATAAGAGAAAATACATAAGCATCAATTTTTTTTTTTTGATAAGCGACAAAACACAGTTCCTCAAGATTGGTCTGAATAATATAAATATCATACAGCTGCTCAGAACTATATAAGTGAGTAGAAACATTACAAAATATACTAAAAGAGTATAAACATTTTATTTTTTTAAATATATGTGAAAGATTATTGTACGAATATAAGGTGAAATTTGAAAAACAAATTGAGGTACTTAAATAGGTAATCTGATGAGGTAATGAAATCCCCTATTTAGATACCTATGTAAATGCTTGTGTTATGTATGAAATTACATGGTTTTAGATTCTGAAATGAACTGAAGAATATAATAGATAAAGTATACAGGCATTTCATAAATTATAAAAACTGACACTTAAAAGTATGCAAAAGAACTTTCTAAGAACATAAGGTGGAACATGGAAAACAAATATAATGAGCTTTCGGGGGGGGCTGCTCTTGATGACTATCCGGAAGCTACAGTTGGTACAGAATGCAGCAGCCAGAGTGTTGACTGGAGTGTGTTATAAGGACCATATCACTCCAAATTTGTTCCACCTACACTGGCTCCCAGCTTGCTTGCGAGTTCAATTCAAGGTGCTGGTATTGACTTTTAAAGCCCTGTGTATGGCCTGGAAACAACATACTTTAAGGACTGCCTTCTCCAATATGAAGCTACCCACTCACTCTGGTCATTCTCAGAGGCCCTGCTTTGGTTGCCTCCACCATCTGAGACCAGACAGGTGGCAACCTGAGAAAGGACCTTCTCTGTTGTGACACCAAAAAAACCCTAATTAGAGCTAAGACGGGTAGACCCCCCCCAAAAGAGAGAAAAGAGACTAAAATGGCAGAAAAAGTGACTGAAAAAAGACTAAAGAGACCAAGTCATCAAGTGCTCCATATGGTTCAAATGTTTGATGCTCACATGTTTTCACAATAAAGATTCTGATAAATAAATGTATTTTTCAATAATCCACAACCAAAAAAAGGCCAGTATTGGTACCTGGGTTTTGTTGTGCCAAGTGCAGAGAGGGCGGTCACTTCAGGACAATTATTCTCAGAGGATTCTAGTCGCAGGATGAGCCTCAGGTGTGACAAAGGAAGGGGGGGAGGTTACTCCTGACCTTTGTCTCCCTCTTCCCTGTCTCCCACTTGACTCTCCAGGTCTCGGCTCCCCAGCTCTCCCTTGACTTCCCTCTTAAATAATCAATTCCTAGGCTTCCCCTCCCCTCCCCTCCCCCACCAATCGTCGAGAACTCGATCTGGGTATGTTTCCGCCTTTCTGCCCAGGTGGATCTTGTCTACAGGACATTGAGGTCACATATTTGTCTCCACGGGGCTTGATCTCTCTTCCTCTTCTCTTCATCTTGCTTCTTTTGGGTTTTGGAGTGTCTCCAGTTCTCAAAGCTCTGTCAGTCCAGCCCTCTTTGGTGAATACTTCCTGGTCTTCTTGTCTGCTGTATCCCTCCTTGTCTTCCACTCCCCATCTCTCCATCTCTTCTCTGGCTTGATGGTGGCCTCCTTGCTTGGAGATGGGAGGTAACTCCCGTCTTCCCCAGGGGCCGGAGAGTCCGAACTCGGACAGCCGGTTGAGACCAGAAACAAATGTAAGTATACACATTTTGTGCAATTACAAAATGATAAAGAATATAATTTTTTTCTCAAAACTTGAGTAGGATGTAAAATTACTTCAACAGTCATACTAAAAAAACTGAAGTTCTTTAGCTTGACATCAAATATCTACCTAGTGGCTTTCCTGCCTACTTAAATTTTTCAGTTTGTTAATCAAGCTATTTTTAACTCCAAAACTTCCAAAAAAATATGTACTATATCATACAGTAGACTATATATATTGTGTGTGTATATGCATATATATTCATGCACAGTATATCACCTGGTGTTTAAGGCTAAGTTCCATTTCTTTTTGGTCCTGGATGGGGTATGGCTTGTTCATTTATTATTGAATAAAAACAAAAAACACACTAAAAAGTATCATTAGGATTCTTTTTAATTAAATGGAATGCTAATTCAAATAAAAAATAAACCAAGAATTTTTAGGTCTTTTACCAAAGAAAGCAGTAATCAAACTATTTTTTCTTTTCTCTACAGTTTTTTGAAGTTTCCACTTCTTTCAGTTTTTGCCGTTCAGTTCCACGCATAGCAACATAGCCTTCCAAAATAATCTGTGCAACACTAACTTCCTTTCTGTATTGCTCTCTTCAATCGTTCATTGGCTTCTCTGAACAGATGATCAGGTGCTTCAGAAGTTGCCTCATGGTCCTTTTTTGTCAGTGATATCTTACTTTCTATCTCAGCAATTTTTTTCCTAGACTCTTCTGCTTGTTTAACCTTTTCTTCCATCTCTTTAGCTAAATGTATCTCCTCTTTCTTTTTCTTCTTTCTTTTTTTCTTCCTCTTTCAATATTTTTTGTTCCTATTGCTTATGTGCACTTTGTCCCATAGCAATAAGGTGAGTCAGCTGGCCTGAGGCAAGGAGTGGAGAGCACATGGTGAGGTGCTGCTAGAATATAAGGGTTTTTTGTCTTTCTGCCTTTTGTCTTTCGTAGCTACTGTGTGAGAGGCTGAGGGTTAGAGAGTTCTTTGGGTCTTGTTAGAGAATGGTTCTGTTTAAGTTCTGTTTGGGGCTAATTGTGTGTCAGGGGCTGCTGGGGGCTGAGTGAGTTGCTGTTGATTACAAGCCACACCCCCTACTGAGCTCTGCTGTACTTAGCAGGAAGTGCTCTTATGGTTCTTAGCCTGAGGATCTGCCTGAGGGCCCCGAAACTCTGCTCAGAGTACTCTTGGAATATACTTGGATGGCAATGATGTCAACTAAAGGCCCCTTTCCAGTCACCTGCATGGAGTGTGCCATGTTTATTTTCCTCCCAGAAGAAAAGACAGACTTCACTTGTCAGAAGTGTAAGCTGCTCAGGCTTTTGGAAGAGAAGATTCAGAGCCTGCAGAAGAAGATCACCACCCTTCAGGAAATCAAGGAAGGGGAGGATTTTATTGACAAGAGCCTGGGAACTCTGCAAACAAATGAAAAAGAAAGTCAAGGAGAAGAAGGAAGACTCAATCTCCCTTCTGAGCGTCCTCTCAGTTCTACAGTACAAACCCGAAGACATCGACTAAGATGATGCTCTGGTCCACTGGAACTCAAGAATCGTTTTCAGGTGGTTGAGAGGGTGATGGAGACGAGAGTGGAAGGAGAGCCACAAAGACCTGGAAAAGGGGGTGAAGAGGGCATGGTGCTGCAGGGAAGTGGAAGGAAACAAAGCGGTGGTTGTTGGGGACTTTCTGCTCAGGGGTATGGAATGTAGTGTGTCCAGGCCGGATCCCCTACTCCAAGAGATGTGTTGCTTAGCTGGGGCCAGAATTCAGGATATTACAGACCGACTGCCAAAACTGATAAGACCTACTGATCAATACCCATTTGTGCTGGTTCATGTGGGGATGCATGACATGGCCGCGAATACCATCAAGAAAATTAAAGAGGACTATGAAACTCTTGGAAGGCAGTTGAAGGCATTAGGAGCACAGGTGGTATTCTCTTCTATCCTTCCAGTAATAGGAAGAGGAATGTGAAGAGAACAGACCATACTCGAGGTGAATCGTTGACTGAGATGGTGGTGCTGGCGGGAGCACTTTGGTTTCTGGGACAACAGGATAAGTTTTCTTGAGACAAGGCCTTCTAGCACATGATGGGCTTCACCTCTCAAGGTCAGGGAAGAAAACATTCGGAAAGAACCTGGAGAGCTTAATCAGGAGAACTTTAAACTGAAGCCGCAAGGGGAAGGAGATGATCAACATGGGGACTTCAATGAAGAAGAGAAAACAGTGGGGGCCCACCTGGGTAGGACAGGTCAAACAAAGGTACAAGGCTACAAGTGCCTATATACCAATGCCCGCAGGATGGGTAATAAGAAGGAAGAGCTTGAGATTCTCTTGCAAACAGAGGGTGATGATATAATAGGAATCACTGAGACTTGGTGGGATGATTCTCATGACTGCAATGCGGTACTGGATGAGTATGAGTTGTTCAAGAAAAACTGGAAGGGTAGAAGAGGAGACGGAGTGGCGTTGTATGTGAAGAGAGGGCTAGATTGTCAGGAAGTTCTGGAGAATGTGGTTGACAGCCCCATGGAAAGTATATTGGTGGAAATAAGGGGAGGTAGGACAAAGGGTATTGTTGTTGGAGTCTGCTACAGATCACCGGACCAGGGACAGGAAATGGATGCTGCCCTCCTTGAACAGATTGGTAGAGTATCCAGATATCAGAGCCTTATAATTATGGGAGACTTCAACTTCCCCGATGTGTCCTGGGAGACAGGCTCAACAAAGCTACAAGAATCACGCAACTTTCTGACCTGTCTTGCTGACAACTTCCTTTTTCAAATGGTGGAGGAAGCTACAAGGGGCTCAGCAACAGGGAAGAATTTATAGACGGGGTGAAGGTGGTGGGGACCTTAGGGGGAAGTGACCATGTCCTCCTTGAATTCCAGTTGCTGTGGGAGATCAAGGAAGTTCGTAGCCAGTCTTATAGGTTAGATTTTCGTAGGGCCAACTTCATCAAACTCAGAGGCTTGATGGGAGTCATTCCGTGGGGGAGTGTGCTGGAAGGGAAAGGAGCGAGTTAAGGGTGGGCTCTTCTCAAACATGAGCTTTTGTGAGCTTAAGCCCTCACTATTCCAGCAAGATGGAAACATGGTAAGGGCTCCAAGAAACCAATGTGGATAAACCGAGAGCTCCAGAATAAGCTAAGGGAGAAAAAGGAAATGTTCAGGAAATAGAGGAAAGGTCAGACCTCCAAAGAGGAGTATATGAGAGTTACTAGGTACTGCAGATCAGCCATCAGAGAAACCAAAGCTCCATATAAGTTGGGTCTGGCCAGGGGGGCTCGCTACAATAACAAAAATCTCTACAGGTATGTGAGAAGCAAACGCAAGGTAAAATAGACAATTGGGCTGCTTTTGGGAGTAGAAAGAGAAACTCTGCTGGAGAACAGAGAAAAACAGGTTGCTTACCTGTAACTGATGATCTTCAAGTGGTCATCTGTGCAGTCACATCCATGGGAATTATGCGCCTGCGCTGATCCAAAATGATAGTATGCAAAGCTCACAAAGGGATTTTCACGCCTCCCTCCCAAGGCATGTGCAGGAACCCCACTGCGCGTGCTCAAGGAGTAGGGGCGCCAGTTCCTTCTGACCACTGTCATGTCAATAACCTGAGAAAAAGTACGGAAGCAACAGCAGTGGGGAAGGACAGGCAGGCGGTGTGACTGCACAGATGACTACTTGAAGATCATCAGTTACAGGCAAGCAACTTGTTTATCTTCTTCACGGTCTCTGTGCATCACACCTAAGGGAGATTGGAAAGCAGTGGCTCACCTGGAGGTGGGAGCTGTCACAAATTCAATTCTCTGCCGATGACAGGACTAGAAGACCAAGATCCACTCTGTGGCATTCACGAACATCAACAGCATAGTACTTGATGAAAGTGTTTGGAGTAGACCATGTCACAGCCCTGCAGATGGCCGACAGGGAAGCACTCTTCAAGAAGGCTGTAGACGTAGCCATGGATCTCGTAGAGTGCGCTCGGACCGACAAGGGCAACGGACGTTTAGCCAACAGGTAGCACAGTTTAACAGTCTCCACAATCCATTTGGAGAGACGTTGTACTGAGATCTTTTGCCGTGTAGAGTGAGTGGAGTAGGAGACAAATAAGTTATTGTCCCTCCTACTCGAACGTGTCCTATTCGGGTAAAAAGTGTGGAGAAGACGCTGTTCGTTATCTTCTGGTTTAGGGAAGAAGTTAGACAATAAGATCTCCGAGGAGAGGTGGAACTCAGAGATCACTTTAGGCAGGAAAGTGGTGTCAGGCACCGATCTCACTCCGTTGTACAAGAAGACAAAGGTGGGTCGTGACGAAGGGCCACGAGTTCGCCCACCCTCCTGGCAGAGGTAATGGCAACTAGGAATGCCGTTTGAGTTCACAAGTTGCCACAGGCTCAAAAGGCTTCCCCATTAGATGGTGCAGTACCAGCGGCAAGTCCCACAGGGGTACCGACATAGGGATCTGAGGGTATAAGTGGAGGAGACCTTTAAGGAACCTCTTTGAGACCGGGTGAGAAAAAACAGAAAAACCGTCGATCCTGGAATGGTAGGCAGAAATAGCTGATAAATACACCCTGACTGAGGAGTGTGAGAGGCTCTTGTCTGCCAGCGATAGAAGAAATTCCAGAATCCGGTCGAGTTTGACAGAAACTGGAGGCACATCAGAGGGTTGTAAAAAGGCCAAGAAGCAAGACCACTTCCAACTGTAGGAATGTCTCATAGAGTTTTTCCTGGCATTCATTAAGACATTCTTGACCTTGACAGAAAATGTCAAATCTCCACAAGATAGGCTGTCAGTTTGAGTTTGTGGACCTCGTGGAAGAGGAGAGCTCCTCCCTCTGACAGGAGCAGATCTGGTACCTGAGGGAAAAGATGATGAACCCTGGTCAAAGAGAGTAGACTGGTGAACCAAGGTTGCCTTGGTCACCAGGTGGCAATCAGGATGCATGTCGTGTGCACCACCATGAGTCTCTGGATTGTCCGTAACAAGAAAGGTAGAGGAGGGAACATGTAGAGAAACTTGTTGTTCCATGGGTAAAGGAGCCCGTCTCCCAAGGCCTGCGGATCCTGAGCCCCTCTGCAACAGAACAGGGCACACTTCGAGTTGTCCTGGGTTTCAAAGATATCTATGTGAGGCGTACCACACTTCTGGAACACAGGACTGAGGTAGGTCCAGTTCAGCTGAGAGAGTCGTGACGCTGAGAGAGACCCCTGCTGAGTAAGTCCGCATGGACGTTGGCACTGCCAGCGATGTGTGAAGCAATTAGATAAATGCGCAGGGGTACACACCAGACCCAAAGTTCCAGTGCCAGAAAGCAGAGACTGCGGGAGACCATTCCACCCTGCCTGTTGATGTAGCTGAGGGCTGTTGTATTGTCTGTTAACAGAGACACAAATTGTCCCACTAACAGAGGCTGGAAAGATTGGAGGGCCAGTTTGATAGCAAGAAGTTCCGAATAATTTATATGGTTTCTCAAGGTCGAAGCATCCCACTTGTGGCCTACGGAGAGGCTGTTGAGGTGGGCTCCCCATCCCCAAAGAGAGGCGTCGGTTGTGAGAGTGAGGCCTGGGGTGGGGGAACTAAAAGGGACACCTTGCATCAGGTTGTTTGTCAGAATCCACCAGAAAAGGGAGTCACATGCTTCCTGTGACAGGGAGAGATGAACCGCTTGAGGCATTCTTAGGGGCTTGAAGTGCCGAAGGAACCAGAGCTGGAGTGGCCGCGTGTGTAATCTTGTAAATCGCAGGACTGCAGTTGTGGCTGCCATGAGACCCAACAGGCATTGAATTTGTAAGGCCGATAAAGTCTCCTGGAGCTGGACCTGGTCTGCAAGGGCAGCTAGAATGAGGGCTCTGTCCTCGGGGAGGAAGGCCTTGCCTTCCATGGAGTCCAGTATCGTCCCTATGAACTGCACTCTCTGACAAGGAATCAGACGCGACTTCTTGTGGTTGACCTGGAGACGGAGGCCCTGAAGGATGTCTAGGGCTTGGGATACCTGGTGTGTGAGGAGGTCCCTTGAAGATGCGACCAGAAGCCAGTCTTCCAGATACGGGAATACCGTTAAGTCACAGAGGCGAAGGTGTGCCACCACCACCATTGTCTTGGTGAAGACACGAGGTGTCGTGCTGAGACCAAATGGTAGACTTCTGTACTGGTAGTGGCTGCCTCCTATGGTGAATCGGAGATATTTCTGATGGGAGAGGTGAATAGTCAGATGGAAGTAGGCATCTTCGAGAGTGAACGTGGCTGTCCAGCAGTTTCTAGAGAGGAAAGGTAGAATGACCGGCAGAGATGTCATTTTGAATTTCCGGTATTGTATATAAGCATTGAGGCCGCAGAGATCTAAAATCAGTCTCTGCCTGCCATCTTGTTTGGGCACTGCAAAGTAACGGGAATAAAAACCCTGGCCCTGGTGGTCTAGAGGCACAGGTTCTATGGCACTCTTTGATAGAAGTGTGGCTACTTCCTGTAGGAGGCATGATGGCTACCGGAAGAGGTGGAAACTCCAGGAACTCTATAGAATAGCCAACAGTCAGGATGGAAAGGACCCACTGGTCTGATATGATAGCGTCCCAGGCATGAAGAAATGGGGAGAGATGGGTAGGGTCAGAAAAGGTTGGCAAATGGAAATCAAAGGCCCTGTTTGCTGATCTTTGGTGGCTTTGGCCTGGCTTATTGTTGACCCGAGCCGTATCTTTGTCTGGGCTGATATTGTTGTCTGTTCCCAGATGATGACTGACGTGGTCTATATCCTCCCTCTGGAGAGGGTTTTGTGAACTGACGCTTGGAACCATTTCTCAATCACGAACGCGGACAAAAGGGTTTAGACGGAACAGTGACACCTAGCGACTTTGAAGCCTTTATATTTTTGTCCATCTCTTGCAAGGCCGAATCCATAGAGGCATTAAAAAGGCCTTGACCATCAAAGGGAAGGTCCTCTATATAAGATCTAGTATCTGCAGGAAGCGAGGTGTTTCTTAGCCAAGAATGTCTTCTAAGGACTATTACTGAAGACATTATCTTAGAACATGAGTCCAAAGTATGCTTGGACGAGTTGATTATTTGCTTGGACAACAGCAATCCTTCTGTTTTAACCTTTCTCGCCTCCTCACGCTTATCCTCAGGGAGCATTGACAAAAATTCTGTAAAGCGTTCCCAGAAGGCATACTCATAGTGCCCCATACAGGCCAAGTAGTTAAGACGTTTTAATGCCAAGGGCTCCTGTGGAATAAAAGCGTCTGCCCATGGAATCCAACTTCTTACTCTCCTTATCCATAGGAGTGGCATGAGAACGCTTGGCCCTTGATGAGGATGACACTATTACCGAATTGGGCTTGGGATGAACTTGGAGGAATTCCGTGTCTGACTCTTGAATCTTGTACAAGTGATCAAGACGTTGAGACAACACCGGTGTCGGATGGCTTGTTCCATGTAGCCTTAGCAGCCTCTAAAAGGACCAACGACATAGGTAGGGTGATCGATGTGGAGGTATCCAATTGTACCACATTGAACACCGCATCCGACATTGATGGTTGCTGTTGCACAATCTACATCCCAAGTGAAAGAGCCATCCGCTTTATTAGATCCCCATACAAGGAGAGATCCACTGAAGGGGATATGGGCAGGTTAGCAGCTACCTCCTGATTTGGAGAATCCCCTGCCGGGGATTTTGGTCGGTCTGCAGCTTCTGTGTCATAATCAAAATCTGGGGATCCCAACGACGATTCCTGCATCAGAAGTGAGGGTACAGTCTCGACCTGTACCCGAATGCTCGGTATTGGGGCTGTCTGTGCCGGGGTAGCAGCTGGAAAGGCGATAGAGAATGCTTCTCAGGCGATCCGGAAATGGTCGCCGACGGTTTGGATCTTTGCTGGGGAGGAACGAGAGCGACATGACCTACGGTCCCAATCAGACTGTGGACACAGAGTCATCCATGGCATCGATGTCGACATCGGGTATGACGAGAACCAGAACGGCATATGCTGCCTATGGTCCCAAGATGGTGGAAGAGGAGGCTCCAAGTAAGTTGGAGAATGTGGTCTTGACTCTCTTCTGGACGTGGAAGGAAACCTCGGCCTTAAGTGATGGGAGTCATCAGCCCAATATTGATACTCTCCACATCGAGGGGAACTGGAACGATGTTGTCCATGCCTGGGGGACCTGGAGCGAAGTTCTCCACATCTACAGGACCTGGATCAATGTTCCTGATGCTCCAGAGATCTGACAGGATAGGGGGAAACATTCCTGACCATGATGCAAGCGACGGCGACCGATCTCAAAACCATCAGTCCGGGATCACCTTCATTGGCGACTTGGGGTACGAAGGCACAGGAAGTTCCAATATTGGGGGGTTCAGCTGATGTACAGTGGAGTCCAACAACACAATTTGTGAAGGGATGACCAGCTCCGGTATCAGAGGAATCACGATGCTGAGATGCACCCACTGGGCAGGGGGCAATGCAGAGGCCGTGTGTTTCCCAGCGTCGCTCAGAGTGTGAGACTTATGCGCTTTCTTAGGATCCAATTTCGTCTGTTTCTGATGCTCCTTCAACGGTGTTGACGCAGAAGAAGTGTCCTTAGGCGCCGAACACTTGGAAGGTGTACTCACAGCAGACATCGACGGCGGACAAGCTGGTAAAGCTGATGTTGAGAACTCTGATGTCAATGAAGGTGGCAGTGGTTGAGCATCGGTTGGAGTCTCCGGCAACATTTCTCCGGAAGGCAGGGGAGTAAGTGTGGATTCCCAAAGAGCCACTCGGAGTCTAGCAGCTCTATTTTTTCGAGTTTGGTTAGAGAACTTGGCGCAGTGATGACGAGTCTCCAGACAATGTGTCTCCCCTAGGCACAATATACAAAGGGTGTGACCGTCCTTCAGGGCAAGTTTACTGCCACACCTGGCACACGCTTTGAAGCAGCCGCACTGCTTGGCCATAAAATAATTAAAAAACTGGCCAAAAGTAACTAATAAAGAAAACACAAGATCCCTCAGCTGAGGCAAACAAATTTACCTCAGAAGGCAAAAGAGGGGGGGACAGGGGCAGGAGGCTGCTTGAGGTAGCAGCACTCCTCAAAATAAAGTTCTCTTTTTTGGTTTTCTTTTTTTAACGAACACAAAGTCCCAAAAACAAAAAGAAAAGGACAAGTTTAAGCAACAGATGAAGGAATCCCTTGTGAGAGAAAAAATGCTTCGTCACCGACCAGCAGAAAATGAACTGTTAACAGCACGGTGGTCAGAAAAGAACTGGTGGGATGTCCGCGCCCCTCCTCCTTGGGCATGCACAGTGGGGTTCCCATGCATGCCTGGGAGGGAGGCGCAAAAATTTCTTTGTGAGGTTTGCATACCACCGATTTGGATCAGCGCAGGTGCATAATTCCCATGGATGTGATGCAGAGACCACGAAGAAGATAAAGCAGACAGGCTTAATGACTTTTCTGCCCTCTGTTTTCTCTCAGAAGAACTCCAGCCCATATAGAGATGGTATAGGACATGACAGAACACCTGATTATCCACTTGACATTGACAGGGAGTTTGTGGAAAGGCACTTGGCTGCACTGGACGAATACAAATCCCCTGGGTCAGATGGTGTGCACCCAGGAGTGCTCAAAGAACTGTCTAATGATCCTGCAGAGCCTCTGTCCCTCATCTTCAAGGCCTCCTGGAGGGCTGGGGATGTGCCACAAGATTGGAGAAGAGCGAATGTTATCCCAATCTTTAAGAAAGGGAAGAAGGATGACCCAGGAAACTACAGGCCAGTCAGTTTGACTACTTTTGCTGGGAAGATACTAGAGAAGATTTTAAAGGGATCTATCTGTAAGCATCGGAAGGGCCACTTAGTGATCCCGGGAAGTCAGCATGGTTTTGTCCCCAACAGATCTTGTCAGACCAACCTGGTTTCTTTCTTTGATCATGTGATGAGCTTACTGGATCGTGGGGACTCTGTTGATGTGATTTACCTGGATTTCAGTAAAGCTTTTGATAAGGTTCCCCATGACGTTCTGATGGGCAAATTGGAAGACTGTGGACTGGACTATAGGACAGTTCGATGGATAGGGAGCTGGTTAGAAGACTACACCCAAAGAGGGTGGTCAATGGTGTTTCATCAAATTGGGAGAGGTGTCCAGTGGGATGCTGCAGGGCTTGGTTTTGAGCCCAGTAATTTTCAATATTTTTATCAATGATCTGGATGAAGGGGTAAAAGGGTTACTCATTAAATTTGCTAATGATACCAAATTGGGGGAGAAGCAAACACTCAAGAAGATAGAGTTAAAATTCAACAAGATCTGAATACTCTAGAGAAGTGGGCAGTTGCAAACAGGATGCAATTCAACAAAGATAAATGCACAGTATTACATCTGGGCCACAGAAATGTCAAGCACAAATACAGGATGGGGGATAGGTTTCTGGGGAGTAGTGTATGCGAAAGAGATCTTGGGGTAAGACTGGACTGTAAACTAAATACGAGCAGTCAGTGTGATGTGGTGGCAAAATAGGCTAATTCAGTCTTGGGTTGTATTAAAAGGGCTATAGCATCGAAATCGCAGGAGGTCATAGCCCCTCTGTATACTGCCTTGGTCAGGCTGCACCTTGAGTACTGTGTGCAGTTCTGGAGGCCTCATTTCAAAATGGATGTGGACAAAAATGAGAGGGTGCAGAAGAGAGAGACGAGGATTATCAGGGGTCTGGAGACTGAGCCCTATGAGGAAAGGCTAAGGGCCTTGGGAATGTTTAGTTTGGAGAAGAGGAGATTGAGGGGGGACATGATTGCTCTCTTTAAATATTTGAAAGGCTGTCATTTGAAGAAGGGCAAGGAGCTGATCTAGTTGGCGGCAGAGGATAGGACCCGAAGCAACGGATTTAAATTACATGCAGAAAGGTATTGGCTGGATATTAGGAAAAACTTTTCCATGGTCAGAGTGGTTCAAAGGTGGAATCAGCTGCCTAAGGAGGTTGTAAGCTCCCCTTCACAGGCAGCTTTCAAGAAGAGGCTGGATGAATATTTGTCAGAGATGCTTTAGGCTGGTCCTGCATTGGGCAGGAGGTTAGGCTAGATGGTCTGTATGGCTCCTTCCAGCTCTATGATTCTAAGTTTTGATGTCATGGGAACAAGTCCAGGTTTATTTCCGTAGGTTTTCAATGTATCTTTGATCAAGAAAATTGCATTCAATGTTCATTCACATGTGGAAGCCTTGTCCTCAGTCAAAACCCATCTTGACACAGAAAAATGCCTCTCAATGTCTGCATTTCCATGTGATAGAGCCATTGCAGTCTTGATAACTTTCGCCAACTCTTGATTCCCCCCCCCAGCTACATTAGTTTTCTTTACAATTTTATCCCAAAAAGTATCAATTCTTCCTTCAAAAGCTGGGAGTTCTGTCTCCATCTGCAACATTTTCCATTCATCAATGAAGAAGAAGAAGAGGAGGAGATTGGATTTATATCCCGCCCTTCACTACCCAAAGGAGTCTCAGAGCGGCTTACAAACTCCTTTCCCTTCCCCTCCCCACAACAGACACCCTGTGAGGTAGGTGGGGGTAAGAGAGCTCTGACAGAAACTGCTCTTTTTCAAGAACAGCTGTGCCAGAACTATGGCTTGCCCAAGGTCATCCAGCAGGTGCAAGTGGAGGAGTGGGGAACCAAACCCCCAGATTAGAGTCCATGCACTTAACCACTACACCAAATGATAACATCTTCTTTTGTATCGATAGGGAGTTCTCTGGCAACTGAAACTACATCTTGACAGCTTTTTCGGGTTTTCACAAGAGAAGGGTTTAAACATCTCAGAGCTTTCAGCAAACCACAGCCTTTCATTGCCTTTTCAATCATCAAGTATTTGCATCCAGCAACATAATGCTTTTTAGCATTTTTCATAAACACCAAGAAATCTTTTTCTGGAAGATGTGAAAGTTCCTTTCTAACTTCCTATGGAACAACAACATCTCTCATGAGTAACATGTTTTTCAAATCAAATAACTCATTCACATAATGTTATCTTCAGAAAGAGACTTGCAAACACATCTAGCCAGTTTCCCTAACAGTTCTTGTAGATGAGGGAACAGGTTGTAAGTTAAAAGTTCATCTCATTGGAATCTTTTCGTGAAGCTAGTGAAAAGTTCTATAGAAGATATAGTGAAGTAAAATTCTGCTCTGATAGTTGAGCAACGTAAAAGGTAAGTGATCTTTCTGTATGAACTAGACAGTAAAACAGCCTGATTCTCTGTTGATGGAATGTATTTAAGAAAGTAATGATTTACTCCTTTCCACTGTTTGAGCAGTCTCTTGGCAGCAGAGCGAAATGAAAGCCACCTAGAAAGAGAATGTTTGAGAAATTTATTTTGAGGTAATTTGATATCTTCTTGCATCTTTTCATATTCCTCTACCCTCACTGGCCACCCCTCAAAGTAGTGGTAAACAGCAATAGCTAATTCAGATGCATCTTCAACAAAAGTCTGCAAAGCTTTCAGATATGAGCTATGAACAAGGTGAAGGGGGCAGGTCCCAATATCAACTAATCCACGTGACCTCATTTCAATCAAATTTTCAGTGAAAAGTCTGTGAACTTTCTTATTCACATTAGGTCCATCTGAACCAATCAGCAGCAGCTTGTGAATGGGCAAGTTTGCCCTACTGATGGCAGTGTGAATTTCTTCATGAAGAGTTTGTGCATCAGCTTTTCCAATGAAGAATGTCTGCAAATGTCTTGAAACTACTTCACCTCTACCCTCTGCCCAATATCTCACCAGTACCTGGAGTTCCTTTTTGTCTTCAACACTGGTTGCTTCATCAAAACAGATTGAATAAAAGCAGGTTCCCACATCATCTCAGATAATCCGTTGAAAATATGGTCCCAGTGCATCAGCTATTAAATATCACATCTTTTTAAGGCTTAAAGAAAAATCAGTTGCAACACCCCCTGGAAACGTTGCATCAAATATTTCCTTTATGCCACTGCAAGGAGATGCTGAAAAGTTGTAACACACCGACTTCATAACCCAAATGAGTTCAGATCCTGTTGCCGCATTCTTCGAACTATAGAGTTTAATAACAGGTGCTGAAGAACTATGGCTTGATCCGAGATATTCACTCTGGATTGTTTCAGAAGAATCACCAGGATTAGCTGCAACTAAAACCATCTGTTTAGACCCTTGTTCTGAAAATCTACTGTACACACACAAAGTTTGCAAAACACTTCAGTTTCACTGTCTTGATGCCCATGCTGACATCAAATGTCCATTATGGTCTTTTTTAAGAAGCCAATCAGCTTTAAATTTGCACTTCAGTTCACAGATCAGCGGCTAACCATTTCAACATGAATCCTAAAAGGAAGGAAAAAAGAATTAGAAAATGAAAAAAGTAAAGCATTAAAGTAAAACACTAATACTAAAAAACCTAAACAAAATATGATACTAATAGAATAAAACATAACACTGTAATAAAATGCAACATGCCTAGTACTAATGAAAAAGGGCTACACAGGAAAATGATACAAATTAGCTTCTTCAGAGCATCATGACTCACACACAGAAAAAAAATTGTGTGCATTATGAGCAAATTCTCACCATAAGAAACTCATAACAAAGAAATATTGATCGGTCATTTAATAAGACAAATCACATACCTTTATTGCATTTGAAGAACAGCACATCCCACAATTCTGTTCCACAATTTTAATTTCTTGAGCACTTGAAGGCACAAAAAAGGAGAGAAAAGAGACTTATTCCGAAAAAAGACACTTTAAGAGACTAACCCAGAAATAAGAGGCTAAAAGCTAAAAAAGAGACCCGCTCCTAGGCCTGCCCCCAGGTTGCTTACCTCTAATTGATGATCTTCAAGTGTTCATCTGTTGGCACCTGCTCATGAACCTGACCTTAGAGAATGAGAGCTAGCCTCTGGCATTTGGTGTGCTTTCCTCCTGCGCTCTGGGGAGCAGGCATCGACTATACATGCCTGGAATGAGGAGAAAGTGCCCTCCAGCCACCGCCGGCAAGGCCCATCATCTAGAAGTAAGTGAATGAGAGATGCCAGCAGTGGAGAAGGCTGGGTTGGGCATGTGTGATCGCACAGATGATCACTTGAAGATAGAATCACAGAGTTGGATGGGACCTCCAGGGTCATCTAGTCCAACCTCCCGCACAAGGCAGGAAATTCACAAATACCTTGCCCTCCACACCCCCCAATGGCTGCTGTTCCACACCCTGAAGAAAGCCTCCAGGATCTCCAGCCAAACTGGCCTGAAGAAAAATTGCTTCCTGATCCCTAAGTGGTGATCAGCATTTTCCTGGGTGTGTAAGAAAGGGCCACAAGAACTAAGCACTGATGCAACCTTTCCTGCCCTCCCTCTCATGATCTTCCTAAGTTCACAGAATCCACATTGCTGTCAGATGGCTATCTAGCCCAGGGGTGTCAAACATGTGGCCCAGGGGCCGGATCAGGCCCCCAGAGGGCTTCTATCAGGCCTGCAGTGGAACTTCTTCTTCCAGTTCTGCTGCTGCTACGTCATCATAGGTTTGCAGCTTACAGATACACACCTGAACAGCATAGCCAAGATTGCAACAGCACAGACATTTTGATGCGATAATTCAGAGCAAGAGGTGTCAGTTATCAGACACTGTTAAATAAACAAAATACTGCAAGAGTGCTAATGTTTTAAGCATGTTTTTATTTTCAGTAAAAAACACACCTTTGTGTTTGTGTCCTTTATAAAGTTTATATCTCCGCTACTTGGCATTACATTTTATGACACAAATGGCCCAGCCCAACAAGGTCTCATTTATGTCAAATCCAGCCCTGATAACAAATGAGTTTGACACCCCTGATCTAGCCTCTGTTTGAAAACCTCCAAAGAAGGAGAGCCCACCACCTTCCGAGGAAGCCTGTTCCACTGAGGAACCGCTCTGTCAGGAAGTTCTTCCTGATGTTTAGCAGAAAACTATTCTAATTTCAACCCGTTGGTTGTGGTCTGACCTTCTGGGACAACAGAAAACAACTCCACTCCATCCTCTATATGACAGCCCTTCGTATCACCTCCCAGTCTTCTTCTCTCCAGGCTAACATACCCAGCTCCTTCAACCTTTCCTCATAGTATTTGGTCTCCAGATCCCTCACCATCTTCGTTGCCCTCCTCTGGACATGTTCCAGTTTGTCTATATCTTTCTTAAACTTGGTGCACAAAAAGGAACACAATATTCTAGGTAAGGTCCAACCAGTGCAGAGTAAAGTGGTACCATCACTTTGCATGACTAGGACACTAAACTTCTGTTGATACAGAAGTATAGTGTCCAGGTCATGTGAAGATCATCAGTTACAGGAAAGCAACCTGCTTGGGCTGAGGTGTTTGCCTTTTTGTGGACTGGGGCCTAGGACTCTGCTGGCAAGGCTGTTTAGAGGCAGAAGTTTTGTGCTTCCAGTATTCCAACTGGCACGGAGAGTGGGAACACTTGTAAAAACCTGGTCTCCATGGCTTAGGCTTGGGGTAGCATTGCTGCCGGGCTCTTTGCCCACTTGCGGCTGTCATTCACATTGGTGTGGAGTTCATCCATGGTGGAGTTGAACAAGCCCTCCCAGTTCAATGGTAGATCCTCCATTTTGGATTTTGTATCCTGCTGTAGGGATGTTGTCTGAAGCCCAGCAAGCCATCTGAGGGTAATGGAGGTCGCCAGGGTTTAGAAGAGCAGGAGATAGTATGCCTCGAGGTGTTAATTTGTTGCTTTGCTAGCTTGGACAACTCAGCGACCCAGATAGCAGCAGTTTTCTGGGAGGCATCAGGTAACTCCGGCATCAGTGTGGAAAACTGACTGGAAGGAGTAGGTGAAAAACAGGCTAAGTAGGTATGCATCTTAGCAGTCGTGGTGGTGAGGGAATACATCTTCTACCCCCAAGGTGATGAGTTTCCTGCTCTCCCTATCCGGCGGGACCAAGGGCCAGGTCTGTCGGATTTGGTTGCCAAGTGGACAATAACCAAATTTGAAGCAGGGTGGTAAAAGAGAAACTTCAAATCCAATGGTTGAACTTGGTATAGGGATTCAAAGAGCTTAGACACCAGTCGGATAGATGCAAGCTTGTCCCATGCTTCTCAAAGCCCCTCTAAATGCACAGGACACATGAGTAGTAGGGACGCCAGTGGAAGATCAGACTGCACCAGTTTGTGTACAATATCAGTGACCTTTGGGATGTCACAGGTCATCTGAATGTTGAGTGCAGTAACCATGTGCATCACAAGTTTGATACAGGCTTTCCTATCTTGACAGCAAGCATGGATGTATGATGGTGGAGTCAGGTGAAGTGAGGAGCTTGTCTTCCACCTCCAAAGTGTTGGTCCTGACCTCCAATGGTTCAGAGGTCGAGGCATGAGAACTGAGGAGCTCACCATGGCCAGTTGGAGGTAGTATAGGCGCCACCGGTGGAACACCGGTGTGACAGCCACCACTGACTGTGATGAAAAAGTGGTGGAGGTCCCTGCGAGAGCAGGAGCAATGAAAAGGCCGAGATGTGATGGAGGGATCCCTGGCGTAGCCAAACAGGCTGTTCTAGATGACTGCTGAGGTACATGTTGGGCGCGATTCAGGGGATCCCTGGAGCAATGAAGTGTTACGTGTTGCTTGTACCAATTGCGGGATTGATAGGAGGAGTGCAATGGTGAGCAAGAGCTTGAGTAGTGTCGAAGGTAATAGCAGCAATGTAATGGCAATCTCGACTCTGAGGAGTGTCTACAACATTCCCAGTAGGTATCAAAGTAGGATGCTGACTTGTGTTGGTGAATTTGGTGCCCACTTTGGGATCGAGACCAACGGTAAGAATGGTGGGGGCAAGGAGACAGGCTTGGGGCTGTGCGAGCCACCAAAGAGTGTCGAACCTGACATAAAGGCTCAGAGTCAAGGAAGTTGATGGGATGTGCACCACCTGAGTGGAAGGCACTTGAGTTGGAGCAGTCGCAACTGCTGTGGCTGGAACCAAAGCCTGGGTCTGGAGGGCTGATTCTGACTGGTTAGGGCCCAATGCCCAAGTAGAGGTCAGAGCAGGGACAGGTGGAGTGGCCAATCTCAAGGCTGGTGTCAAATCCAGGCAGGATTTGTACAACCTCTTCAGTCTCGAAGCGTCTGAGAACAGGCCCGAGGACCATTTAGGTGGTTTGTTGGACTTATCCTTTTTAGCAGTCGAGGCTGAGGAAGCTGCCGGCAAGGCCAAATCTCCCCTCTGAGATGGGGGAGTTAGTGAGACTCTAGAGCTCAAAGATTTGGACATCACTGGGTGGAGAGAGGTCTCCAGAAGGTGACTCTTCAACCTAGTGGCTCTATTTTTCCTAGTGTGCTTCGGAAAGCTGCTACACTGGGCACAGGAGTTGACCTTGTGACTCTTGCCCAAGCAGAAAAGGCAGAGAGAGTGTCTATCAGTAGATGGAAATTTTGCCCCACAATCTCTGCACCTCTTTAAGTGGATCGTCTCTTCCATGCACTGCTCCGGGGACAGGTCTAGGGAAGGGAGACCGATGATGAAGACAAAAACTCAGAGGATCTTTTTTTGTTTTGTATAGACACAGACAAGGCAAAAGACTAAGACAATGGACAGAGAAGAATTGACAGGAAGGACGAGGCAGCTCAGGAGAGGAACGCAGTGAGGTCTACACAGTGTGGCAGTCAGGAAGAAACTGAGTGGGAGGGCACTCTCTCCTCACTCCAGCCATGTGCAGTCCATACCTGCTCCCCAAAACATGGGAGAAAAGCATGCCAAATGCCAGAGGCTAGCTCTTGTAGTTCTCAGAAGATGGGTTCCGTGCACAAGTGCAGTACCCATGTGTGGGACTGCACAGAAACCATGAAGAAGACTGTGAAACTTCCTCTCCAGGGAGATTCATCTGTCTCCCTCTATCAGTGTCTTTCACCAGCAGGTGAAGACTTTTTTTGCTTTGACTGGCACACCACCAATAAAGGTTTTTGGCTCTTCTTCTTGTGTTGTTTGTTTTTAATTAAATTTTATATTGTAAACTCTGTGTTTAAATGTTTAAATGTTTTTATGGTTGCCACCTTGTGGAACCTGAGTGGATGGAAAGGCAGCATAAAAATGTTTTAAATAAAAGTAATTAAATAAACAGGGTGTAAGTATTTTCATCAAACAAGCTATGGCGGGGGTGGCTGGAAGGAGAATGATGCTCATAAGGAGAGGATTGGTTGTGAAATAAGTCATCCTACTGCACTAAAAATCTAAATTACAGACTTGGGGAAAGACATGCTGTGACTTGAGAATGAGTGGGTTGCTTTTAACTGAAATGAAGCATCTGAGAAATTCCAGCTTCTCTAGTCTCCTTTTCTAGAAATTCATTGAAACATAATACACTGTTGTTACAAGTCAGTTCTGATGCTGTTACTGTTCAGTGATGATTCCCTGTGCCTTAGCTACATTGTCCTTGCCATTTCCAACTTTTCTTTCCCATTTCCCCTCTTCTTGGGGGATGGGGTGGAGCAGGGACAGGGCTGCTGAATGGGAGGACGATGGTATTTAAATTGATTTTTTGATAAATACCTTTAGAAAATGCCATGGAAGGAAAAAATGGAAAGAGAAATTGGGACAATGGATCGTACAAACTCATGGCCATTTCTACATCTTTAACTTGGGGAGGTTCCTGCAGTGTTCACACCAGGATGTTCCAAAACCAAGGATACTGTGCTGCTTCAGTGAACGTTCTAAATAGCCAGCTGATGCCTAGATGAACAACAAGAATGAGACTCAACAGAAAAAAGAATAATAGACTATCAGCAGTTGAGCACGTTTTCAGTAACTAAACCCTTTATGAACCATTTCAGCAGCAAAGGATAGTCTAGCTTCACCAGCTTCAACGCAGTACACAAGAAACTAATACCACAACACCTTCCAAATCAACAATCATGGCCTCAGAAGTTTGGCATGGAGGCAACATGCTTGTTGCCTGAAAAGTAGTTGGAGGCTTACTTTAGTATCTCTTCACGGCACTGCCTCTGCGTTGCAAAGCAAGCGATAGCCCACATCTTGATCTCCACACCAGTATGAAACTGTTTTCCTCGCATATCCCATACACCATGGCTTGGTGTTGCCACTGTTCGGTTCTAGAGAAATTGTTTAAAAAAGAGTATTGATGTGCTGGAAGAGAAATTTACACCTTTTTTGCATCAAGCCATTCCACAGATGTGTATATTCAGATCCCTGCCTGCATTGTTGTAGCCACTAAATTGAGCTGTCCCAGAACTACAACCAGATCTAATAACTGACAGAATAAAAAGTCTCTTACCCGTCCTCCGTACTGCAGCATGGGAGCAGGAAGCACACGCCCTGTCACATGAGCCATCTCATCACGAACTTTAAACTGAAACTCCTGAACAAATGGGTCAGCATCATAGTTTGCACTTCTCACCTTGGGGTAGAAACAAACACAAGTGCCATATTGAGTACAGGTAGCTAGAGAGTTGTTAGAGTGCTGCAATTCCTTTTTCTACTCCAACAAGCCAGATTTAAACATGGCACATGTGAAACAGAATCCTTTTGTAAATCTTCAACTTACTTTAGCCTCTGTTGCCTTGAATATGGAGCTATTTGCAAATTGTTCCACTATTTGCTACTCATACCCATTTTACCACAACTGCCTATTAAAGGTTCTGTTCCACTAGCATAGGTTCTTTCTTCTGGTGGAAGGAGGCTTCCTTTGAGGCGAAGCCTCCTTTGGCACAAGGAAAATGCCTTTGCTAATGCAACAGACCTACAGGATTTGACCCACAGTTTAGCCTTTATACTTAACATTGACAAGGATTAGCTAAGGTATACCAGTTCTCAACATCAACAGCACATAACCTTCCACCAACGCAACCACATTTGATTTTCTCTGACTTAAACGAACTTTTCACCCACCCACAGCTGAGTGAGAATGGCCTCTTCTTACAAAACTGAAATTTATGTTTCTGATTCTGTGACTACAAGCCAAGTTCCCTCCCAAAATTCAGGCTAAACCATAATGAAAGATGTGTCAGCATGCTGCAAAAAACCCACACTCTATTTTATCAGAAGACACTCCTACATGAAGTGCTGAGGTGCTCTGGGTTGTTCCGCAAAGCCTGTACACAAAGTACGGCTGGGAGCAAGCCTCAGGCAGAATGGCACATGTGATGTGGTGCATCTGTGCATAATCTGTATGTACAATACAAATACAAAAGAGAGGGGGAAAGACAATGGGGAGTGTAATGTACACATCACACTACATTCTACAGAAGTTGGGGGAAGGGGCTTAACCTGGGAGTCCAAAATTCATTCTTGCTCTCCTTGCATGCAGTTTACGCAATGAAAAGGATGGTGCGAAGGGCCCAACATTCTCTGCTGATGTACCCAATCAGGGACACAATTTCTAGCTCTAGCGATGTGAACACACACAAAGTATCACTCTGAAGGCATAAGGGAAGCAAATAGGCTAACTATATACCCTAGCAGGCACTGTGTGCGTTTTGGGAGGAACCAAGTTATACAAAGTTCCTACTCTAAACACATATTTGCCTGAACACCTGTCCCGAAAAATGTACTGCCGAGGAAGTCAGCAGACAGGCACTCTACAATATTCCACTGAGAAGGTGGCAAAGAAAGGAAAGCACATAAGTTATATTTATTTTTCCTTCCAAACTTTCCTTTCAGATTTAGAAGTGAACTAACCAGCCTGCTGATTTCTTCTTGTCTGTCTGGAGCAGATCTTGCCGTCGCTTTGATCATAGTTGATGTTTGATTGTCTGTCAGCTTCTTGATACATCGCTGACCTGCTACGATGTTACATACCTATAAAAATACGAAATATTTAAACAAACGGAACTCAACACATTTCAAATGAATTATTGTGCACCCATGTTATAAAAAATGCCTTGTGATGTGCAAGAGCTGAATTTGCACCAAATTCCAGAAAACTGTGGGGGGGGGAGAGGGGGTTCCTTTGGATGTTTATAGGTGTCCCTTAATTAGACATTCGACAAAATTACATAAGCTTCTCCAGAGGCCAGCTTGTCTGATTGTTTTGTGCAATACACAGCTGTTGAGGAATGCTGGGTATGTAACACAAGGCCACAAACAAGGCTGCCAACAGAGATGCTTATGAAAGCACTCGAGAATTCCTTGCAGCACAGACGCTCCATGGCAAATTACATGTAAGGGCTCCTTGAAGAACATTTAAAAACAACTGACATGCAGCCAGTTAATCTGAGAGGAACATTTGGCTAGCTGAGCAACATCTCAGCTGTGTTTGTTTCCTTCCTGCTAGCATGTGGACTGAGAGAGGTCAGAGGTGAAAGCTGAAGAGCAATGACCAAAGGGCTCCTGGCACTTAGCTTACAGCCTGTGGCCACTGAATGAGCCTTCTGCTGAATTCAAAACCTGCACAGAGTTTAGTCTTGCATTTGTTTTATTTACTAGTTGTATTCTGTTTACTTAAATTGATGCTTTTTTAAATAGGGTGTTTTTGTGAGGATTTTTGGGTCCTTATCAGAGGGAAGAGTCAGACCAAAAAATATAGAAACACCAGTGTTGGAGATAGGTTGATGGATTCTTTTAGGGCTGGATCCAGTGGATTTCCACCACAGCATGGGACTTTCTCATCCCAGGAACAGTATGGTGAACGTACAGTGGAAAATAGTGCCGCACTTATCTGTAACTGTTGCTCATTGGGTTGTCTTCTGTGCAGGCACAGATTGGGTCTACGCACAAACAAGTCAAACAATCAGAAGATTTTTCTAATTTCTTATAGTCCCCAGACACTTAAAGCGCCCCTTTGGAGCATGCTGGAAATCATTTTCCTTCTCAAATGGGTCATGTGTTCTGAAAGGAGGCTTTCCCCTTCCCTCAGTTTTCCTGAGATGCTACAAGCCCTCTCATGACAAAAAAAGTAATAAATATTGAGAACTCACAGTGGGATGGGAGGGAGAAAATGTGTGCCTGCACAGAAGATAACTCGATGAACCACAGTTAAAGTTAAGTGCAACACTGTTTTATCTTCAGTTTTCCACGCAGTCCTACACTGAGAGATAACTGCACCCTACTTACCTTGGAGGTGAGGTGCAATTCTCGTTGACAGAATGTAAGACTGCTTTGCCAACTGATGTCTCCCTTCTCACAGTCACATCCACAGAATAGTGTTTCACCAAGGTGTCAGTGGACAACCATGATACAGCCCTGCAGATCTCACTCAAAGGAACACCTCTTAATTACTACATCCTTGTGGAAAGTGCTGTTTATTCGGAAAGGGCAGGAGAGTCCAGCATGTTCATAGCACAACCTGATAGCCAGTACAACCCATCTTGATAAAAATCTGAGAGGATGCTGCCTCTCCTTCAAACAGCCCAGAATGACAAACAATCAAGGGACATTGCACAAAGGACTGGTCCTCTTCAAGTATAAAACAATAAAGCTCTTTTAACACCCAAAGTGTGTAAAAACCTTTCTGCTGTAGAGGTAGGAGAAGGAAAGAACACTGGGGGTGCGTTCAGATGCGCCGTTTGAGCTGCTTTTGGCACGCCTCAGAAACTGCTTTTACGTGCGCGTTCACACGCCCAACATCTGCGCACAGTCCCCAGCTGTCACTTTCTGGAGCAAACCCCCCTTTAAAGTGGAGTATTTTGACACCACTTACCAAGTGGTGTTTTCCTGATTTTCCGTTTCAAGCCGTACTTTCCACTGTCTGATCGCTCTGTCAAGCCACTTCCGGGTGCTTCAACCCCCCCTCCCCTCTGGAAAGCTGCCTCCGGCTTCTGGTTTTAGTCCGCCATTTTTTCCCCCTTAGCGGTGTGCGCTTGAGCAGAGCTCCGCACTTAAGTTAAATAAAGAAAAGCTTCAATGGTGCCTAGTTTAGGCATTTAGACGAGTCCGGGATCTCGGGGAGGCTAGTTTCGGGGAGAAAATGTAAACAGTAGTCTTCATTTAAACTTTAAAGGGACTGGTTGAAATCGCTCTTCTGCGCACGCGCCAAACTTTTTGTTCGGGAGAGGGCTGCCTGTGCGCATGCTCAAACGAGAGGGGAAAAAAACCCCACCTGCACGAGGACGGAGGGGAGCTCCGAAGGAGGAGGTCAGTGTGATCGCGATTCTCCAGTTTAAAAAAAAACACGCATCATGCCGGAGCAGTTTAAACCGCTCCAGCACGCTGTCTGAACGCACCCTGGAAGTATTATGTCTTGTATTAAGTGGAATTTAGAGACCACCTTGGGTAGTAAGTGTGCACTAGGACTTAGAACTACCTCCTCTTCATGAAATCTGTTGAATGGGGAATCTGCCCATGGGCTGCTAACTCTCCCACCCTCCTACCTGAATTGATAGCCACTAAAAACACAACTTTAAGAGAGAACAGAAAACAGGACAGTTGCTAATGGCTCGAAAGGAGCCAACTTTAACTGAGCTAAAACAACAGACAAAGACCATTAGGGTACTACAGGAACCCTTGGGGTAAATACTGTGTAAACCCTTAAGGAACATTCTAGAAGACTGGTGTGAGAATAGGGCATGAGAAGCAGAAATTGCTGACATATGGACCTTAACAGAAGAAGCTACTACTCCAGAGAATTTTAATTATAGGAGATATGCAAGCACCAGAGGGAATGGACACTTAGATGCAGTGAAACCATTAAAAGTTAAGAATGATACCTTTAAGCCAGGATGCCAAACCTACAGCCCGCAGGCTGGAATCGACCTGCCCAGGGAGTGGGGCTCTTCCCCCCCCCTCTGTTCTGAACTTGAGCTGCCTTGGAGTGTAAAGAGCAGAGGGCAGAGCCACCTCAGAGCAGAGAGCACAGGGCGGGGCTGTCTCTGAGAGCAGAAGCAGAGGGCAGGGCTGCCAAACTTCCCAGCCACTGCTCCCAGCCTCTGTAGTCCTCACAGACAGGAGCTGGGGGGTCTTTCTGCTATTATCTTTGTGCTTCTTTTTCATTCTAAAAATTGCTTTGCAAAATCTCACTATCCCCCCACCTCTCCAATTTAGGCAGGCACATTTTAAAGACATGGGGGGAAGGTCTGGGACCAGCCAGGGTCAAAATATAAAGTTTGGCAAACTCAAGGGACTCCAGTTTTGCAGAGAAATATTAATTTTAACACACACCATCTCGTAATGTGAAGCTCCAAAAGAATAACAGAACAAGTGCTGAAGAGGACACCCAAAATAATGATCTCAAATGACTGTGTAAAAAAACCCTGAGATCCTGGAGAGCCATCGCCACTCTGAGTACATCAGGGCCCTGCAAAACCTCTTACAGTTCTGCAGGGCCTGTAAAACGGAGCTCTTCCACCACGCCTTCAATTAGGGGCTGCTACTGATTAACGGCATTCTGCCGAGATACTGGTCTAGTCATACCAGATCACCTTACGACGATTGCCATCCGCACTTTTGTTATCTGTACTTAATCTGCACTTTATATATTATTGTTGGAATTTTATCTGTGTTTTATTGTAATTTTAACTCCTTGTATGCCTCCTTGAGCCTACCTGCCAGGCAAGACAGGATATAAATTGAAACGAATGAATAAATAAATAAATGAGTAGACCGGGGGGGGGGAAGCTTGCAATGGTTAGCCATTTCATGTTATTCCCCTGGGTCCTAGGCTCAGATCATTTATATTTTTAAGGTGGGAAGGTGTCAAGCTCAGGCTTAACTTTAGTCTTAAGTTCTGCTTTCCTTCACCTTCATTTGTCATGTTGAATTCCTATGTGTGTGTTGTAACTGTGTATGGGAGTAGGCACCATAATCTTCCTGAAGCTGTGCCCCAAGTGTTGGTTCCCATGGTGCCTACCTTAGACTAGATAGGGCACCATATATCTGTCTGTGTTGCCATAGTAATGCCAGGGAAGTTGCCATAGTAATGCCAGGGAAGTTCCCGCAGCTTTTTTCAGTCCTAACAAAAGGTTTGAACCTATAACAAGCATATCCCTAGATGGGAGCACATCCAGCCTGCGCTGAAGGCACTGCACTGGCTGCCAATAGCATTCAAGGTGCTAGTACTTACCTTTAAAGCCCTATATGACCAGGGCCTGACATACCTGAGGGACCACCTTTCCCCATACATACCCCAGAGAGCACTATAGTCAGGGTCACAACATCGACTAATTATTCCAAGCCCCAAGGATGCCAGGCTCACCACTACTAGGGCCAGGGCGTTTTCAGTGGCAGCTCCTCACTGGTGGAATGAGCTCCCCGGAGGAGATCAGGGCCCTGCGGGACCTTGTGCAGTTCTGCAGGGCCTGCAAGATGGAGTTCTCCCACCAGGCTTACAACTAGGAGCACCTACCACTACCACCAACTATTACCATCACTAACATCTGCAGTGGTGGGATGGTGTCAGAATTGGGTTCTGTTGATTGTCATGGTGACACAGGTTTTCGTTTATTTCCTTTGTAGTTCCCTTTCACTTCCAAGCCATCACGACCATTTGGTCTCATCCCTTTCTAGCCCTTTCTGCCATAAAATTTCGGGGGATGGGAGGAGCAGGTGTGAATGCTAAATTATATGTGTGTATGTGTGAAGGGGTAGATTAGCTTTGCTTGCAACTTTTCCATGAGAATGAGCCCCAAGATGTGTGGCCAGCAGGAGCCTTTCATCCTTGGAGAAACATCAGTTGCTGGATAATAAACTTTTCTGGTGCTGGGTAGTATGAAGGGGGGGAGTGAAAGAGGAGAAGAGAGTGAATGCCCACTGCATGACCATTGCATTGTGGGATACTGACCTATTGCCTATACAGTACCTAACCCTTGATCTGTTCTTTAGTCTGAACAAATCTCTGTTTCTAATAAAGCTTTTATAAAAGACTATTGGACTGAGGGTGGATTAACTCAAGAGTCTGACAGATGGCCCTGAACTGAGATCGAGCTACAGCGTCGCGTGGAGATCGATATACCGTTGAGCTGGGATTGCAAGATTATATCTAATAGTACGCCATCTTAATCTACTGAAAAATGTCAACTGCTAGCACTAACTGTTTGTAAGATTTTAACTTGTTTTAACTGTTTTATGCTGACTGGGTACATTCTGTCAGTAAATGTGAGCCGCCCTGAGCCTGTCAAGGGGAGGGTGGGATATAAATATGATAAAATAAATAAATAAATAAATAAATAAATATCTCTAATAAACATTTCACTGCCAATAGCGTGTGTGGAGAGTGACTTAGCTGGGGACCTGACAGATTGTTAGGACTCCCATTGATCCCTCCCCCCAGCCCCAATCTACGACAGCATGGGGAATGGAGATGGAGATGGCGGGGCGGGCGTGAGTACCAGGTCTCAACCTAAGAATCCTGCGCATGACCCCAAGAAGAAAGACAGCAAGGCCACTGGTGCTAGGCCTAAAAAGCACATTTTCTTCCATCCTCCTAAAAGGTGTGACAGCCCCGATCGCTGGGATGATCCAGTCTGGTTGGTGAGTACCCCAGGGTTTCATGGTACCTGGGGAAAGGCTGATCGCAAGAAACAGTGTGTCTCCCGCACTTTCCATGAGGACCCAGGCCTGGGCAAATTATGAGAAGAGTGGGAAGACGAGCCGGCAATGGAGAGGGGCCAGTCCAGTCTCCAAGCCTATGTGAAGGAGCTCAAAGAAGGCTTCCAATACTAAGATGTAGAGGGGTGGGAACCTGCATACACCAGGAGGCAATTACAATCCTTCCTCGGATTTGCAAATTCCTACCGCCCTTTCATCCGGAATTTTGCCCAGGTTACTCTCCTGATGACAGACTTATTGAAAACAAAAGAGAAAGCTCCGGAGAGTAAGAAGGGTGGCTGTAAATTAGAATGGTCCCCAGAGTGCCAGCAAGCTTCTGAAACACTGAAAGCCTTGTTTACATCAGAGCCCATACTTCACCACCCAGACAAAACTAAGCCATTTATTGCCCAGGTGGATGCCTCGGATGTGGCAATGGGGGGGAGGGGTGCTATATTGAAGAGAGGCCATATTGCAGAGGGGCCCAATTGAGAAGTTACACCCACTTGCCTATGTTTCAAAGAAGTTCTCCAGCGCAGAGAGGAACTGGGCTGTTTGGGACAGGGAGGTGACAGCCATTAAGTTGGCTTTGAGACATTTTGGATACTTGAAAACCCTGCATCTGATTCAAAGGCTGGTTTGGTGGCCTCGCATATGAGGAGACATCTCAAAGTACGTTGTGGGGGGGAGGTGCCAGGCCTGCTTCAACCTTTAGAGACTCCAGAGCGATCATGGTCTGTAATTTCCATGGACTTTATTACGGACCCCCCAAGTCAAGGGAAGACGGTGATCTGGGTGGTAGTGGACTTGTTCTCAAAACGGGCACACATCATCCAATGCAAGCAGGTGCCCACACCCAAACAGTTGGCCCAGATGTTTGTGCAACACATTGTGAGATTACATTGTTTACCCTGCAAAATAATTTCCAACAGGGGTTCACAGTTCGTTGCCAAGTTTTGGATGGAATTGTTGAAGGTCCTAGGGGTGGAACAGGGGTTAAGCAGTGGCTATCACCCCGAAACAGAGGGTCAGACCGAGCGCACCAATCAGGTCCTGGAACAATTCCTCAGACGTTTCATTAACTATCAATAGGATGATTGAGTGTAGCTGTTGCCTTTTGCGGAGATAGCTACAATAATTCAGTGCATAGCTCCACCGGAATGTTCCCCTTTAAGGCAGTTCATGGTTATGAAGGGGGGCCTCTACTTACAACTGAATTTGGACAAACCTGTAACTGGACACGCTCAACTATGGTGGTTCACCATAACCCGGGGTTGGGAAACCCTTCAAAAGACTCTAAATAAAGCTAAAGACTATAAATGCTATGCTGACAAGAAATGGCACCCGGAATGGAATCTGGCCCCGGGTGATTCTGTTTACATCTCCACTGAGCACCTCCAAGGGATGCAGCCTGGGAAAAAATTGGGGAGGAAATATATCGGTCCTTTTAAAGTGACTTGTGTGATTAATAAGGTGACTGTAGAGGTTGAATTGCCTAAAAATTTGTCACGTGCATCCTGTGTTTTGTTTTAGTCTGCTGAAGAAATATCCTGGACCCTCGGCCTGGACTCATCATCGACCTGCTCCTCCTCCCCTCATGGTTGACAGAGAACCCCATCGGGAGGTGGAGGCTATCTTGGACTCTAAGTTAAAAGGGGTCGTTTGTTCTACATGATTAAGTGGCGAGACTTTGGGCCAGAACATAATGTATAGGTTGAGAGCACAAACATCAAGGCCTCTTCCCTTATCGGTGCTTTCCATAAACGTAACCCTCACAAGCTGGGGGGTTGAGGAGGCTTGGAGCGGGGGGGGGGGGAATGTCAAGCTTTAGTTCCATTCCACTTCATTCCACTTCACTGCTTGCCATAGTTATGGGGAGGGAATTCCTGAGGGGAGTGCATGGGTGTTTAGAGTGGATGCTTTTAGAAGACATAACTTTTCCTCAAAGCTGCCTGTGCCCCAATGCTGGTTCCCAAGGGAGCTGGCCTTGAAGTCTTCTCTCCCAGGCTAGGCACCGTATATCTGTCACGGTCGCCATAGTGACCTAGGGGCTGACTGATGACGTATGTGTGAGATGCGGGTGTAGTCTGTATTACCTATAATAGAGGAATTTTCTCACCTTTTGTTAGTTCTGACACAGAGCATGTTTCCTGAAGTAAGCATATCTTAATGAACTACCACTGCTTAAGTGTGTTGTGGAGAGTGTCTTAACTGCCATATAAGTTTGGGGTCTTGGCTGAAGAGCAATTCAGGAGTTCTGATACTCTGCCAGGTCTCCCAGTTAAGGCCCTTGGGCACCACTTCTGTCTAGGGAACAGCTTACCACCTTCCCACAGCGACGTCCTCCAATCCTGTGGGCACAGTACCATATAGGGTAGCCTCAAGCTCTTACAGGTGAGTTGGATTAAAAAAATTAGTGTACAAAAAGATTTAAAGAACTGCCCTGACCCAGAGGGCCCAGGTTTGCCTGATCTCATCAGATCTCGGAAGCTAAGCAGGGTCAACCCAGACTAGTACTTGGACGGGAGACTACCAAGGAAGTCCAGGGTTGCTATGGAGAGGCAGTCAATGGCAAACAGTCTCATGTTGAAAACCCCATGGGATTCATTATAATTCAGCTGCAACTTGATGTCAACTTTACACACACACAAATAAAGAGTTGCTCAAATATTTGGCAAGCAACTTGCACATGGCACATCATAAAAAATGTGGCAAAACCCTGTTAGCCACACAAACTAAGCAGTGTTCAGAGTACATTACTTCAAGAGGCAGGTAGGTGTGTTTCTGCTCCTGTCCCACTTGCAGACAAGGAAGATGAGGATACTTCAGTTGGAGGTTGTACTTTTCTCTGAAGTACTGCGCTACTGTTCTTTCCACAGTCTGACCATTTTCTAACTGCAAAGGGAAGCTGGGGGGTGGGGGGAAAGGCACATATTAGTCAAACTGAAATTGGAAGAGTTCATCATTGCCGGGCTACAAAAGGATCTATGACCTGTATACATTTTAATCCTTCCACATACCCTAAATCATATTAACTTAGGTTTCAAACATTTGCTTACGTTTGATGACTGGCAGGTCTCCTTGTAACATTACAGACACGGTACTTCCGTCTCATTGTTCCACAATGAGTCACTTCAACCTTCAGACCTGTGTGAAAACAATGGGGGGGATTACTGACAATCACAGAATAGCAGTGCACAAAAGATTTGTTGCACAAGCTATTTTATAATGGGATATATCAATGTTACCAGTACTGTGGAGTAAGAATGTCAGCAAGTTCCTTATTACAGAACAATTCTACAAAGTGTGCTACAGTTTGAACATTGTAAACTCCTCCCCACTCCCTCAGAGTACAGGGCTGGCAAGAGGTAGAGAGGGCTCCAATACATCTTTGGATAGATAACATTAAAAATTACAGCTCTTACTATTAAGTCTATTGCATAATTAGCAAAAAAGGGTTGGAGAGTATTATGGCTTCGGAATGATTTGCTGTGTTTTACTGGATTATATGTTCTATTCCTTTTTGTATTTTAAAAAAAATAAGCAGAAGTTATTTTAAAATGGCATTACTTGGTGCATGTTTCCAATATCAGTTCACTCTAGTTTGGAGCCATATTTTATATCAATGAAAGCTGGTTATCCAAACTCACTTTTTCAATATTTCCTCTAGAATGTGACCCTTGGTTAGCCTGTATTAGATGTGCAACCTTCTACTAGTAACCTCTGCTCATGGCAAATAAGTCTCACTGGGTCAACTGGAAGGGCAGTTTGCTGCCACCAACAGGGCTGTTTTAAGGCCCATTAATTAGGGCAGGACTCCCACTACTGTGCCTCATCACACAGGCTGGAAAATGCCTTTGGCAACAGGAATACCTTCTTCATGTAAGCTGCAAAGGAGCCTTGAAAGGGAAAGAGCCACATACAGCCATGCCCAGGGCCTGCAAAACACAGTTGTTCTGCTAGGCCTATGGTTGAGGGCATCACTGGGCCCTTAGCCAATAGGCTAACAACTAGTTTGACCTCCCCCTCTTTCCTCTCTCCCCTTTGCTTTCCCCCCCTTCTTATCAGACATCTGTATACTGGCCCTTCAATTGTATAATAGCTGTTTTATTGATTTTATTGTATTTCTTGAATTGGTTAATTGCATTTCTGGAAGGTTTTAAAAATGTATATGTTATAAATTGTTGTCATCCACTTGAGCTGGTTTCGGGGAGAGTGGGTTATGATAACAATAACAATAACAATAATACCCCCCACGGCAGCCACAGGATGCTCAAGTTAGTCAAAGAGAGGCAGTGAGTTAGTCATAGAGAGGAGGTACCTTAGCTTTCACCCAACTTAAGTGACTGTTCTTATGTTCAAATGTTTCAGCTTGCATACCAAGGAATTTCTTTTGGCAAAGAGTACTCATTGGTCATCCTGAGCTGGATGGCTCAAGCTAGTTTAATCTTCTCAGATCTCAGAAGCTAAGCAAGGTTTGCCCTGGTTAGTATTTGGATAGGAGATCACCAAGGAAGTCCAGAGTTGCTATGCAGAGGTTCATCTCCTGCCTTGAAAACCCCATGGCAGGGGTGTCAAACATGTGGCATGTGGGCTGGATCTGGCCCCTAATGGGCTTGTATGAAACACATGAGCAACTAGCTTCCTTCTCCCTCTCTCTTGCTTCCTTCAGCATCACAGCTTGCTTTGCCAGGCTCTCTCAATTGCATAGGAGCTACAGAGCAAAGTGTCTTTTCCTTCCATTGGCTGAGCCTCCTTCCCTTCCTCGTCCCCTGGGGAGGATGAGGGGGGAGGGAGGGAACAAGAGCTCACGCTGCCCACGGGAGAGATACAAAGCACCGTTAAGGCCAACGTTTTTTTTGGGGGGGGAGGGGGAGAGAGAGAGAGAGAGAGAGAGAGAGAGAGAGAGAGAGAGAGAGAGAGAGAGAGAGAGAATGTTTTGTTGGGTTCGTTATGCCAAGGTTCTCCTGGGTGCAACTGGGTTCCTCTCCTCTTTCTCACTGTATTCATGCCCTCATGATCCAGTCTCTCATAGTAGGAAAGCAATGTGAACTATTTAGATGAAAAATAACAAACCAGTGAGGTGGATTAGGCTGAGAGTGTGTATTCAGACCAAGTTCACCCAGCACATTTCCTTTGCAGACTGGGGATTTTGAACTTAGACTTCCAGATAGCAGGCTGATACTAACCACTATACATTGCTGTCTCTCTAATCTCTGTCCTCTATAAGCTTTATAGCTCTACTACCTGGTGTTACATTTTATGACATATATGGCCTGGCCTGACAAGGTCTCATTCATGTCAAATCAAATGTGGCACTCATGAGTTCAACACCCCTGCCCTATGCGGTCATCATAAGTTGGCCCTAACTTTGAAGGTACTTGACAGCACTTTTCACCACCATTCATTGGTGATGAGAAGCAATGTTGGAACTTGATGTTATAACATGGGTAGATGTCATGTGACGAACATAATAGGAGATGTCTCTCACTAGACAACAAAGGGTTGTGTTTCTCTATGTGCATTGTTCAAGTCCACAAGTTATGGGAGTTAAGGTTTCCTTGCATGGTTTACAAGGATGGGAGTGCAGATACACAAGAATCCAAATTCTGCATCAACACACACATATAGAATGGTGTGAGAATGGGAAGAGAGATTATGCCATATATTTCTAAAGAACACATACTTATAAACAGGAGAGAATTTATCAAAAGTACCAGTGAGAATCCTGAAGCCACCTCTGTAGCTCCACAGAGACCAGGGCTCCATTTTCCCACTTACCTTTTATCTCTTTGGTGAATTTTACTCGGTGAGAATCAGTCAGAGGTCTTGGCTGTTCATCAATGTTGTGAATATCAAGAACTTCACACATGAACTGAATTACAGGTTGTGCTTTGTAGAAGGCAGTGGCAGAAACTAAAGAGAAAATAAACCTGTTAAGGATATGGATGTTCCCACTCTAACAACTGAAACAACTGTTTCTGAAAAGGATAAAGCAGGCTAGTCCATGCAAAGAACAGTTCTGCATGTGGGTTTTCAACCCCCCCCCCGATTGGGAGCCCCCAGGCAGACAGACATGATCAAATACAATCCAATTTCATAAGTATCTTACTGAGACTGAACCTAGAGTATGAAAGATTGCCTTGGTATGTTTTCCCCCAGAAAATATTTTCACTGAGTACTTGTTTCCGCTTTTCCTGATCTACAGAATTTCAGAGCTTACCATTTTCTCCAGGGGAACTGTTACCTACCATCTGAAGAGCAGTTATACTTTTGAGTGATCTCCAGCCCTCCACTGGAGATTGGCAACAATGATCCCCCAGGAGAAAATGGCCGGTTTGGAGAATGGAGTCTATGGCATTCTACCTGTCTGAGGTCCCATCCCACCTCAAGCCTCACCCTCTTCAGGATCCACCCTTCAAATTTTCCAACCTGGCAACCCTATCTCCTTCCCAGCCAACCAACAATCTACTTTTATCTGCCCCCCCCCCACCTGCAACCTCTGCCTAGGAAAAGTAGCCTCTCTCTGCAGTGGGGAACTGCAGTCATTTTCTCCAGGGGAACTGATCTCTGCCATCTGGAGAGCAGTTTTAATTCTGAGTGATCTCCAGCCCTCACCTGGAGATTGGAAACAATGGTTCCCCAGGAGAAAATAACTGCTTTGGAGGGTGGACTCTGTGGCATTCTCTTCAGCTGAAGCCTCTCCACTCCCATAACTCTGGCTTCCATGGACTCCACCATAAAATCGAGGGATTTCCTAACCTGGAGCTGGCAACCCTAGTCAGGACTGGTCCCCATGAGTTCCCCACCAGGGCCAAAGTAGGCCTGAAAAGGGCACCTTTCCTTTGCCTTTTTACTGACAGAACCAAGCTTAGTTGCCTAGCAACAGCCACTGAGGGAAAAGTTAGTCCCACAGCAGGAGGAGAAGAGAACGGTTTGACAGCCAGTAAACCACCTCAGAAGCCAGCCTGTCACAGAGGAGTCAAGCAGAAGTAGAAGTGGCTTTCTCAGGAGAAACAGCTGTTTTGGCAGTTTATTCTGTCAAGGAAGTGTCCAGGCTGGCAATGGGTGGGGGAGAGGAGCAGACCCAGCACCCAGCCAATGGCACGCGAGTACTTTTGAGTGGTGGTTGATGGGCCAATGACTGATGGAGTGCACAGCACAGCCAGTGAGAGAGCTGGAAAGTGCCACTACGTAGGGCAATTATATACATAGGATATTTACACAGGCGTTTCCACCTGAGATGCAGTCTATTGCCTGCAGGCTTTAAAGCAGAGGTGTCAAACATGCGGCCCAAGGGCCGAACTCGGCCCTTCGAGGGCTGAAATCTGGCCCGCAAGGCCCTGTGTGTTTTTTGCTTCCTTTTCCAGGACTGCTGCTGCTGCCACGTCACAACTTGCTTTACCAGACACTCTCAGTCACGCAGGAAATATAGATAGGCAAGCCTCTCCTGTGCAATTGAGACAGTATGGTAAAGAACTGGCTAAGGCTCCTCCCCCTCCTCCTTCCAAGGGAGGGAGGGAACTGGCCGGGCTACTTCAATCCTACAGGAGAAAAAGGGAAGCCTTTCTTTCCTTCCACTGGCTGAGGGTCCTCCCTGAACGGAGGGAGGGAACGAACGAGGGAGAGCTTGCCTTGCTGGGCTGCCTCAACTGCATGAGAGAAATACCAGGCACTTTAAGACCAACAAAGTTTTGTTCAAGGTATGAGCTTTTGTGCGCCTTGCTACAGTGTGTGTATATTTTGTTGGGTTCCTTAAGCTGTGTGTGTGTGTTTTTGGGCTCCTTATGCCAGGGCTCTCCTGGGTGCAACTGGGTTCTCTCCCCCTTTTCACTCTATTCATGCCCTCATGGTCCAGTCTTTCTCAGTAAGAAAGCAATGTGAACTGTTTTAGAGGAGGAATAACAACAAGCCAGTGAGGTGGATTAGGCTGAGAGTGTGTGTCTAGACCAATTTCACCCAGCACACTTCCTTTGTAGGAAGTTGTAGTTATTTTTCTGGGGAAGAAGTTTTATAGACAAACACATAGCCATCAGCCTGTGTCAGGATGCCTTCTCATGTTCTTGACCAGCACATGAAGCAACTTATGTACAAAAGCTCACAATGCCCAGCCATTTCATCTTTTCCCATTTCTTAGGCTCAGAACATTGAGCATGAGATTTCTGCAATGAACGTCAATAAATCAGAAGTAGATTTGCAGCTTACAGATACTCATCCGAACAGCATACTCAAGATTGCTACAGCACAGACATTTTGATGCAATAATTCAGAGCAAGAGATGTTGGTTATCAAAGACTGTTAAATAGACAAAATATTGCAAGAGTGTTTTAAGTACATTTTATGTAAAGTTTAAAAAATATTTAATTGTTTGTGTCCTTTATAAAGTTTATATCTCCACTACCTGGCATTACACTTTATGACACACATGGCCCGGCCCGACAAAGTCTCATTTATGTATGATCTGGCCCTCATAATAAATGAGTTTGACAGCCCTGCTTTAAATCTTTGACAAGAAGATTATCTACAAGCAGTTTTTAGATCAGAGATAAAAGGAGGAGGAGCTCATTCTTTAAAACAAAAAAAATTAGAAGCAATTTCCACATTAAAAACCTCTCCCTTCTCTCATAATGCCAAATTTGGAGACCCATATTAGTGATTCTAATTCTAGACTGTCTCCACTTGTCCCAAGAAGGAACTAGACTGTTCAGGCTTAAAATCAAAAAAGAGGCAGAGAAGTTTTTAAACTGAAAATTGGGGGAAAGCCGACAGGAGATAAAAAGTGTCTGGTTCAGGATGGCTCATCTCAAAGAGATGAAGGGACAGCTGTTACTTTTCTACAGGGAAATGGAATAGAATTCTCCATTGAGACTGTGGCAAACAACATGGACTGCCTGGCAAAGATTCAAGGCAGCAGGAGGAAGGCTGCGGGTCTAACATGCCTGGAAAATTATAGATGTTTATATACAAGATGTATATATACAAGGTAAAATCGGGGGGAATGCTTGGTGTTGGGGGGGAAATAGACACTGTGGGTATTTCAGAAACTTAGTGGGATGAGGAAAATCAGTGGGATATGGGGATTCCTTGTTATAAATTATATCAGAAGGATGGAGGGAAGGGTTGGAGGTGGGGTGGCTCTGTATGTCAGAGAGGGTATACAGTCCAGTAAGATTGAGAAGAGAATTGGATTCAATAGTGGAAATACTATGGGTCAAAACATTGGGCCAAAAAGGAAGCTTAACAGTGGGAGTTTGTTATCGCCCACCAGATCAAAAGATAGAAGAGGATTATAAAATGATGAATGAATTAAAGATAGCAGATAGATGAAATAACTGTGTCGTAATAGGTGATTTTAACTACCCACACATTGATTGGGTCAATATGTGTTCAAGTCGGGGGAAAAGAGATTGCGTTTCTAGCCACTCTCAATGACTGTGCTATGGAGCAGATGGTCACAGAACCTACCAGGGGAGAGGCGATCCTGGATTTGGTCCTAAGTAACACCAAGGACCTGGTGAGAGACGTAAAAGTGATTGCACTACTTGAGAACAGTGAACATAATGTTATTGAGTTCAACTGTTGTATGAATAGGGAGTTGGCCAAAAAGACTGACACAACCACTTTTAACTTTAAAAGGGGTAACTTCTCTGAAATGAGGGGACATGTGAAGAGGAAACTGAAAGGAAAAGTAGAAAGGGTCAAAACCATTGGGGAAGCTTGGAAACTATTTAAAACTACAATCCTAGAAGTTCAGAAAATCTATATACTGCAGGTTAGGAAAGGCACAAATAGGTATAGAAAAAGACCTGCATGGTTAACAAAGTAATGGAAGCTGCAAATGTTAAGTAGGATTCCTTTAAGAGGTGGAAAGCTTGTCTCAGTGAGGTTGATAAAAGGGAACACAGGCTGTGGCAAATAAAATGCAAGTCTGCAATCAGGCAGGCAAAAAAGGAATATAAGGAGCATATTGCAAAAAACAAAGACCAATAATAAAACTTTCTTCAAATACATTGAGGGGGTGAACAAATGTGAACAAGGGGGACCCAATAGATGTTGTTTACCTTGACTTCCAGAAAGCTTTTGATAAAGTTCCTCATAAAAGTCTTCTAAATAAGCTCAATAGTCATGGGATAAATGGACAAGTCCTCTTGTGGATCAAAAACTGGCTGATTAACAGGAATATAAATGGGCAATTTTCTCAGTGGAGGGTGGTAAGCAGTGGGGTATTGCAGGACTCGGTACTGGGTCCAATGCTTTTTAACTTATTCATTAATGATTTGGAGTTGGGAGTAAGCAATGAAGTGGTTAAATTTGTGGGTGGCACAAAATTGTTCAGGGTGGTGAAAACCAGGGAGGATTGTGAGGCATTCCAAAGGGATCTTGTCGAGGATGGACGACTGGGTGTTGACTTGGCAAATGGGGTTCAATGTAGCCAAGTGCAAAGTGATGCACATTGGAGCCAAATATCCTAACTATAAATACACGTTGATGGGGTCCGAACTGGGGGAGACTGACCAAGAGAGAGATCTTGGAGTCACAGTAGATAACACAATGAAAATGCTGAAACAGTGTGCAACTGCAATAAAAAAGGCCAATGCTATGCTGGGGATAATTAAGAAGGGTATTGAAAACAAATCAGCCAGTATCATAATGCCCCGTATAAATCGATGGTGCGACCTCAGTTGAAATACTGTGTGTAATTCTGGTCACCACACCTCAGAAAGGATATTGTAGCTTTGGGAAAAGTGCAGAAAAGGGCAACTAGAATGATAAAGGGGTTGGAACTCTTTCCCTATGAAGAAAGATTAAAGCACTTGGGGCTCTTTAGCTTGGAGAAACGACAACTGAGGGGTGACATGGTAAGATGTTTACAAGATTATGCATGGGACAGAACAGGTAGAGAAATAAGTACTTTTCTCCCTTTCACAGAATACAAGAACTCGTGTGCACTCAATGAAATTGCTGAGCAGTCAGATTAGAACGGATAAAAGGAGTATTTCTTCACCCAAAGAGTGACTTCTTCACCCAAAGAGCGCTGACCCAGCTGAGCTCTGAGTAGGAGCAGGAGACAGAGCTGCTAGAGGGGTGAGTGTTTTTTATTTGCTTTCAGCTGAGGGGGATTAGCTGAAGGGGTTATATGGGAGGACTGTGTCTGGTAGTGTGTGGAAGGGATTGGAGTTGTTGCAGAGTCCTGGCTGCTTGAGATAGGTTGAGAAATGGTCATTGTTTGAATGTAATTGAGTGCCTGGGTGAATTTGAAAAGCTGCTGACCCGCCCTCTGCTGGGGGAGGCCTCTATTTAAGACAGCACCTTGCCTCTGGCACGAGCCAAAGGGCGAGAGCTAAAGGGCTTTTGTATAACTTAGCCTAGGGACTTTTAGACTATGGGCTCTGTAAGAAGCCCAGGAAGAGCCAGAAAGCCAAGGCCCTAGACTTCTTGTGTTCCCAGTAAGGTAAGTAGACTTCTACAAGGAGAACCACATAAATACAAAGGGTTTTAAAACGCAGATTATATTTAATTATTTTAAAAGAATTATGAAGCAAGAATGCCAGCAGGGGATTGGTGGCTATCTAGTATTTTGCATGGAGTGTCATATGTATGACTATCTGCCCACTGGACAGAAGTCTTGGGTGTGTGCTCGGTGCAAGGAGCTCCTGGTTCTCAGGGAACGAGTTTGCTCCCTAGAGGTCAAAGTGGCTGACCTGGAGAAGCAGAGACAGTCAGTTAGGCACACGGAGAAGACTCTTGGGGACTTGTTAGCTATGTCCCACTCTGGATCTGGCAGTCCTGCCGCTGTCAGGCAGCATGAGGATCAAAGGGAAACAGGGCATCGTGCAGAGGATAAGGGGAATGTGCCCTCAGAAGGGACCTCTTCTTCAGATGGCCAACGGGTATCCTTTCACACCAAGGAACCCTCCCTGGGCAGGGTGAGAGGGGGGCTCTTGGTAGTTGGTGATTCGATCCTTAGGCAGGTAGACAGCTGGGTGGCGAACCCGTGTACTGACCGTATGGTGACTTGCCTGCCTGGTGCGAAGGTAGCGGACATCATGCGTGTTTTAAATAGGCTGGTAGATAATGCTGGGGAGGAGTCAGTGGTCGTGGTGCATGTCGGCACCAACAATGTGGGGAAATGCAGTCATGAGGTCCCGGAGGAGAAATTTAGGCTGCTGGGCAGGAAACTCAAGGCCAGGACCTCCAAGGTAGCCTTCTCTGAAGTGCTACCTGTTCCCACACACAAGGCCGGAGAGACAGGCACAGATCAGGAGTCTCAATGTGTGGATGAGACAATGGTGTAAGAGGGAAGGGTTTAAGTTTGTTAGGCACCGGGATGCTTTTTGGAACAAGAGGGAGTTATACAAAAGAGATGGTCTCCACTTATCCTGAGAAGGAACCAGGCAGCTGGCGCTTAAAATCAAAAAGGTAGCAGAGTAGTTTTTAAACTGAATATTGGGGGAAAGCTGACAGGAGATGAAAAGTCACCGGTTTGGGATGGCTCATCTCGGAGAGATGAGGGGGTACTGTTGCTTTTCTACAGGGAGGTGGATGGGAATTGTCCACCGAGACTGTGACTGACTGTGACTGAGATATGGACTGCCTGACAAGGTCTCGAGATAGCAAGAGGAAGGTTGCAGGCTTAACATATATGGGAAATTATAGGTGTTTCTATGCAAATGCTAGAAGTGTCCAAGGTAAAATCGGGGAGTTGGAGTGCTTGGTGTTGGGAGGAAAATAGACACTATAGGTATTTCAGAAACTTGGTGGGATGAGGAAAATAAACAGGTTGCTTACCTGTAACTGATGATCTTCGAGTGGTCATCTGTGCAGTACCACACATGGGTTGGGCGCCTGCACACGACCTCGTTCGGAGAAACTTCTAGAGCTTTACCTCAGAAGAGCTTTTGGCGGGCTCTCCTCCCGCTCTGGGGGAGGAGACATGCACTGCGCATGCCCAGAGCGGGAGAGGGAGCCGCCTCCCACTCAGTTCCTTCGACCGCCACCGTCAAGGCCAAAGAATCCAAAACAGGACATCTGGAGATGCCAGCAGCGGGGAAGGCTGGGTGGGATTGTGGTACTGCACAGATGACCACTCGAAGATCATCAGTTACAGGTAAGCAACCTGTTTATCTTCGTCGTGGCCTCTGTGCAGTCCCACACATGGGTGACTACAAGAGCTGAACCAGTTGGAGGAGGGAGCTGGCAGCTGCAAAGGACACAAAAATACTGGTTAAGACACAGCATTACTATCAAAACAAATCACCCACGGGTCCTACCTGAGGGTGTACCAGGATCAAGCGAAGAGAGATCGCAGCACCGTCTGACCAAAGGCAGCATCCCGCCGAGCTCGGACGTCGAGTGTGTAGTGGGTCACTAAGGTCGATGCCGAGGACCACGTAGCAGCCGCACAGACGTCTTCCAACGGGACACCGGCCAGGAAAGCGGTGGACGTCGACACCGCCCGTGTGGAATGGGCAGTGAGACAGGTAGGAACGGGTTGACGCGCCAGCTCATAGCAAAGGGCTATGGTGGAAGTCACCCACTTAGAGAGACGTTGAGAAGAAATGGGTTCCCCCGCGTGAGGGGGGCCATAAGCTAGGAACAGCCGAGGAGATTTACGTATGGGCTGTGTCCTGTGTAGATAGAAAGAGAGCGCTCTGCGCACATCTAGACAGTGCAGGGCTCTCTGAGAGGCATCAGTCGGGTTCGGGAAGAATGTAGGCAGAACAGACGACTGAGAGAGGTGAAAGGCAGAGATGACTTTAGGGAGGAAGGAAGGATCTGTTCTAAGGACCACCTTCTCCCTATGAAAAACGGTGTAGGGGGGATCGGCCCTAAAGGCAGCTAGTTCCCCTACTCTGCGTGCAGTGGTAATGGCTACGAGAAAGGCCGTCTTCCAGGACACTAACCTGAGGTCGGCAGTAGCCATCGGCTCGAACGGTTTAGCCATGAGTTGAGAAAGGACCAGAGACAAGCTCCAGGAAGGCACCAACGGTTTCCTAGGCAGGCACATGCGAAGAAGACCCTTGAGGAACGTCTTGGTGAGACGGTGGGAGAACACTGACGAGCCTTGGATGAGGGGGTGGTAGGCGGAGATCGCCGCCAAATGAACCCTCAAGGACGAGTATGCCAGGCCTGCATCCTTCAAATGCACAATGTAGGCGAAGATCTCACGGAGAGATGATCGAATTGGATCGAAGGAGTGATCAGTAGCATAGGATTGGAACCTGTTCCACTTGAACTGATAGGAACGTCGAGTAGAAGGCTTCCTAGCATTCAGGAGGATTTCAGAGACCTGAGGCGGGAAGTCTAGGGCTGGATCTTCCAGGCCGTTAATTTGAAAAATCCCGGATTGGGATGGATGATTCTCCCTCGGGCCCGAGAAAGGAGATCTGGGACGACAGGGAGGGGACGGAAGGATCGACAGGAGAGTTGAAGCAGGTGCGGGAACCAGACCTGGCGTGGCCACCACGGAGTGATCAGAATGCAGGAGGTGCGGTCTGCACGAATCTTCTGCACGACCCGAGAGATGAGAGGGAACGGAGGAAACAGATAAAACACGGCCTCGGAGGGTCGGAAGAAAAGACCGAAGGGCCAGGTAAATTGCTTGCTACTCCAGGTAATTTATGTGGCGGGCTGCCTCTCGAGCAGACCAAGACCCTTGAACAGTAAGCGTTCCGCTCCGGGCTCCCCAACCCGAGAGAGAAGCGTCCGTGGTCAAGAACAAGTCGGGAGGAGGAGGACGAAATGGCATCCCGGAAAGGAGGTGGACAGGTAGAGCCCACCACTCGAGGGAGGCGAGGACGGTTTGTGGGATTGACAGAATCGTGTGCCAAGGCCTCCGGAGGGGATCGAAGGCTCGTAGGAGCCAGAGCTGAAGCGGCCGCATCTTCAACCGGGCGTTGCGGACAACGAACACCGTAGAGGCAAAGTGACCCAGAAGCCTCATGACCGAACGGGCGGATTGTTGGGGACACATCTGAAAGGCGGACACCATCGCCCGAATGTCGGAAGCCCTGGACTCCGGAAGGAAAGCCGCTTCAAGGTTGGTGTTGAGTCGAGCCCTGAGGAATCGAAGGATTTGGAGGGGCTGAAGGGAGGACTTGGCGTGGTTGACGCAAAGGCCAAGAGCACGGAGGAGGGAGAGAGTCTCCCGAGTGTCATGGAGCAACTGAGTTGGCGTTGGAGCTACGAGAAGCCAGTCGTCGATGTAAGGATAAAGAGTGACTCCCCGTCGGTGGAGTTCGGTTACCACCACAGCCATCAGCTTGGTGAACACCCGTGGAGCTGTAGAAAGGCCGAAGGGAAGCACCCTGTACTGGTAGTGGGCATCTCCAACGGCGAACCGGAGAAACCGCCGATGTTGGGGACGGATCGTGACATGGAAGTATGCATCTTGAAGATCGACTGACGCGAGCCACGCTGCCCGTGGAAGGAGAGGAAGGATCGACTGCAGAGTGACCATTCTGAATTTTTGATACCGAATGTAACGGTTGAGATCCCGAAGGTCCATAATTGGTCTGAAGCCGCCATCCCTCTTGGGGACCAGGAAATACTTCGAGTAGAAGCCGAGAGTTCGTTGCGCCTCCGGGACGACCTCGATGGCCCCCTTGGCAAGGAGAGCAGAAACCTCGAGAGCGAGGAGGGGGTCTGGAGGCGTGACGACAAAGTGTGGGAGGATGGGAGGCGAAACGAACTCTATGGTGTACCCGACCCGCAGGATGGTGAGGACCCAAGAGTTGGTTGAAATTTCTTCCCAGGCTGGTAGAAAGGGGAAGAGGCGGGTACGGACGGAAGGAGTGAACGACATTGGAGAGAGACGGTGGGGACAGTCAAACAGACTGCTTAGGCTGCGGCGGCTTTTTGGTGGGTTGGGAACGGTGTTTGGAAGGAGGACGGGAGTCGTATGGTTTCCTCCTCCATTGGGAGTGAGGTGCCGGAGATAGGTTTCGCCTGGAGCCGGAAGGTTTCCAGGAACGGTTTCTGGGACTGTAAGGTGCAGCCGAGACTCCAAGGTTTCGGGCCTGCTTACGACTCTCATCGACAGCCTTCAACACTTCGTCGGTGGTGGAGTGGAAGAGGCCGTTTCCGTCAAAGGGGAGGTCTTCTACACGGAACTTGACGTCCGGTTGTAGGGAGGTGCCCCGCAGCCAGGCATGACGCCGTAGAGCGACAGAAGACACCAGGAGTTTAGAGGAGCAGCTGACTGCATGACGAACGGAATTGATTTGTTGCTTTGATATAGCACAAACCTCAGACAAGGCGGCCGAGAGAGTGGGACGGTGCTCTTCCGGAACAAACTCCAGGACAGGACGAATTGCATTGGCAACGTTCAATGCGTAAGCAGATAAATATGACAGATAAGTATCGACCCGGAGATTCACAGAGGCGAGAGAGTACATCTTCTTGGCCAGAAGATCCAGTTTACGACCCTCACGGTCAGGGGGCGTGGACTGGCGAGCAGGCTGCCTCGATTTCGAAGAAGAGTGAACCACCATGGAGTTCGGTGGTGGCTGAGAAAGGAGGAATTTGCCAGGAGCATCCTGGATCCTGTACAACCCATCATAGCGCCTCGAAACCGGAGGGATCGAAGCCGGGTGTTCCCATGACTCTTTCAACATAGAAAGGTGGACAGGCAGCAAAGGCAAGACGGGAGACGGAGGAAGATCAGCCTGGACCAATTGGTGAACGACGTCAGTCACTGCTGGGGACTCCGTAAAGCCCTGAACTTGGAGGGCAGTCGCCATCCTGGTAACGAGCTCCAAAAATGCCTTAGGGCCTTCCGTAGGGGAAATCGACCCTGAGCGTCGGTGCTCGTCCTCGATTCGAGAGACCTCGGGATCGAACTCCGCCGAATCCGACCCGTCCGAGATCAACATAGGAGAGGAGGATCGGGGTTGGACAAGGTCGACGACCGGATGGTCGACGGCAGGACGGTGTCGAGATTCCATTGGGGAACTCCTTGGGGCGTCCCGATTTCTGGGAAGGTCAGAAGGCTGTTCCCGAGAGGCAGAATGAGCTGAGGCCACAGATGCCGAGCGCCGAGGGCGGTCAGGGGCGTGGGCCTGAACTCCACGTTCCGAGTGCCGGATTCGGTCATAGCGGTGTCTCTCCGGTGTCGGAGACCTCGAATAATAGTAGGCCACATCCGGACGCTACCGATGGTCTTCGCAGGACCAGCATTGGTGGTCAGAGGTGGAATCGGACGACGACGGGGATTGCCTACGGATCAGGCATCAACGACCAAGTCGAGATCGGGACAGAGCATGGCGGTGCACAACCAGACCCTCGTCCAAAGTGTGGATCGGGGTAGTGGAGTGCCTCCGTGGAGACCGGGAGCCTGTTCGCGGAGACAGGTGCGGAGGCGATCTGGTCAACTGGTCCAACGGTATCGTCTCCGTAGGTGACGAGTGGGGGTGCTGCGGAGTCTGTTGTCGAGCCGCAGACTTATGAGATGTAGAGGCAAGGGCCGGCATCGACGTCGACAACCCAGTCACGATGATGGGGTCCACTTTCGAAACCGAAGCAGAGGGCGTGGCCTTCGACTTCGAAGGAGTCTTATCTTCAGCCCGCTTAGGTTTCTGTTTCGGTGCCTTCGAGGAGGTGTCCGATTTCTTGGCTACCGAGACCTGGGAAGCTCCCGAAGACATTGTGGGACGCAGAGCCGATTCAACAAGAAGAGCTTTGAGCCTAGCCTCTCGATTACGGCGAGCCTGACGAGTGAAACTCGCGCAATGAGGGCAAGAATCTACTCTATGGGCCTCACCCAAACAGATTAAGCAAAGGTCGTGCCCGTCGTTGGATGGAATTTTAGCAGGGCAACGACGACAGACCTTAAAGAATTGAGTCTTTCCCATACAAAAATCCCCACCCACCCTCCAAAGAAAGGAGAGGGGGGGGGAGAGAGATAGACAAAGATTTTTTTTTTTAAAATATTTTGTAGAAGAGAAAGAAGGAGATAGAAAAATAAGCAGAAGCAAAGAAAGATATACTCAGCTGAGGTAAATGGAGGAACGAGAGGAACGAGGTGTGAACACGAAGGCGGTCGAAGAACTGAGTGGGAGGCGGCTCCCTCTCCCGCTCTGGGCATGCGCAGTGCATGTCTCCTCCCCCAGAGCGGGAGGAGAGCCCGCCAAAAGCTCTTCTGAGGTAAAGCTCTAGAAGTTTCTCCGAATGAGGTCGTGCGCAGGCGCCCAACCCATGTGTGGGACTGCACAGAGACCACGACGAAGATCAGTGGGATACGGTGATTCCTGGTTATATATTATATCAGAAGGATGGGGGGAAGGGTTGGAGGTGGGGTGGCACTGTATGTCAGAGAGGGTATACAGTCCAGTAAGACTGAGAGGGTGAGAGAATTGGATTTGCTTCTGGAAATGCTATGGGTTGAAATAATGGGGCCCAAAGGAAACTTATCACTGGGAGTTTGTTATTGCCCACCAGATCAAAAGATAGAAGAGGTTTATAAAATGATGAATGAATTAAAGATAGCAGATAGATGAAATAACTGTGTCGTAATAGGTGATTTTAACTACCTACACACTGATTGGGTCAATATGTGTTCAAGTCGGGAAAAAGAGATTGCGTTTCTAGACATTCTCAATGACTGTGCTATGGAGCAGATGGTCACAGAACCTACCAGGGGAGAGGCGATCCTGGATTTGGTCCTAAGTAACACCCAAGACCTGGTGAAAGATGTAAAAGTGATTGCATCACTTGGGAACAGTGACCATAATGTTATTGAGTTCAACATTTGTATAAATAGGGAATTGCCCAAAAAGACTGACACAATCACTTTTGACTTTAAAGGGGATAACTTCTATGATATGAGGGGACATGTGAGGAGGAAACTGAAAGGAAAAATAGAAAGGGTCAAAACCACTGGGGAAGCTTGGAAACTATTTAAAACTACAATCCTAGAAGCTCAGAAAAAATATATACCGCAGGTTAGGAAAAGCATAAATAGGTATAGAAAAAAGCCTGCATGGTTAACAAACGAAGTAATGGAAGCTGTGAAAGGTAAAAAGGATTCCTTTAAGCAGTGGAAAGCTAGTCTCAGGGAGGCTGATAAAAGGGAACACAGGCTGTGGCAAATAAAATGCAAGTCTCCAATCAGGCAGGCAAAAAAGGAGCATGAGGAGCATATAGCGAAAAACATAAAGACCAACAATAAAACTTTCTTCAAATACATTAGAAGCAGGACACCAGCCAGGGAGGCAGTGGGGCCCTTGGATGACCAAGGGGTAAAAGGAGTAGTGAAGGATGATAGGGAAATGGCTGAGAAGTGGAATGCATTTTTCGCCTCTGTCTTTACTGTGGAAGATGAGAAATGCTTGCCCACTCCAGAACCACTGATTTCGGGAGGGGCGTTGAAATACCTGAGTCAGATTGAGGTGACGAGAAAGGAGGTCCTACAACTGATAACTTAAACTGATAAATCACCAGGCCCAGATGGCATACATCCATGAGCTCTGAAAGAACTCCAATGTGAACCTGTGGACCTCCTGACCAAAATATGTAATCTTTCATTAAAATCTGCCTCCATTCCTGACCTCATTTGGTGCAACCTCATTTGGAATACTGTGTACAGTTCTGGTCACCACACCTTAAAAAGGATATTATAGCTTTGGAAAAAGAGCAGAAAGGGGCAATTAGAACGAAAAAGGGTTGGAACACTTTCCCTATGAAGAAAGATTAAAGTGCTTGGGGCTCTTTAGCTGGAGAAACAACGGCTGAACCATGATTGAGGTATATAAGATTATTCACGGGATTGAGCAGGTTGAGAAAGAGGTACTTTTCTCCCTTTCTCACATTACAAGAACTCATGGGCACTCAATGAAATTGCTGAGCGGTCGGGTAAGAATGGATAAAAGGAAGTACTTCTTCACCCAAAGAATGATTAACACATGGAATTCACTGCCACAGGAGATGGTGGCGGCTACAAGCATGGACGGCTTCAGGAGGGAATTAAATAAACATATGGAGCAGAGGTCCATCAGTGGCTATTAGCCACAACGTATAGATAGATAGGGACTCTGGGGCAAGTGATGCTCTGTATTTATTTATTTATTTGTTTGATTTATATCCCACCCTTCCACGTGGGTTCAGGGTGGCGAACAAGGGCATAATGCCAGACAGAATTAAAACACAGAGGCAATGCCAAGAACAAATACTAAAACCATAAATAAGCTAAAATAAACTAAAGATTTAAACAGCGGTCACATTCTGCTCTATCATTGTACCCATGATATCCTGTGGGACTGAAATCCTGTACCAGAGCCAGTAAGCCTCAAGATGACAATGCCAAGAAGGTATGATGGCGATGGAGGTGGTAATGGGGGCGGTGGGGGCCCCTACTCGAAAGCCTGGCGGAAGAGCTCCGTCTTGCAGGCCCTGCGGAACTGCATAAGGTCCTGCAGGGCCCTGATCTCTTCTGGGAGCTCATTTCACCAGGTGGGGGCTGCCCCCGAAAAGGCCCTGGCCCTAGTCGCTGCATATTTGACTGCCTTGGGGGCTGGGATGACCAATAAATGCTGCCCCCCTGACTGTAGTGCCCTTGGGGGAACATATGGGGAAAGGCGGCCCCTCAGGTAGGCCGGACCCAGGCCATATAGGGCTTTAAAGGTAAGCACCAGCACTTTGAAGCGGATCCGGTACGCTATTGGCAGCCAGTGCAGCGCCTTCAGCACTGGCTGGATGTGGTCCTGTCTAGTGAGGCCCATCAACAGCTTAGCCGCCGCATTCTGTATTCTTGGTGCTTGGAGGGGATCAACAGTGGGAGGGCTTCTAGTGTCCTGGCTCCACTGGTGGACCTCCTGATGGCATCTGGTATTTTTGGCCACTGTGTGACAGAATGTTGGACTGGATGGGCCATTGGCCTGATCCAACATTGGCTTCTCTTATGTTCTTAATTCCAAAACTATTTCAGTGAGATTTCCCTATGCATCTGAAGACAGGACTATCGTTAGCAACTGGCCAGCATAGTGTATGGTCAGAATGGCAGACTAGGACCTGGGAGACCCGGGTTCAAATATCCATTCAGCCATCAAGTTCACTGGGTAACCTTGGGTCGATAGGTGTGTGTGTGTGTGTCTCTCTCCCGCTAACATATCTCATAGGGTTATTGTGAGGGGAAGAGAGAACAATGTATATGAATCTGAGTCCTTGGAGGATGGTTAGGATAAAAGATAGCGTCTTCCCAAATTAGCATATAATATTCACCAATTTTTCCTCTAATATGCTTAGATTCTATTTACTTCATGAATAGCCTGCTTTTCTCCTGAATAGTTGTTCTCAGCTTCATTTTATCCTCACAACCACTCTGTGAAGTAGGCTAGGATGAGAGTATGTGACTTGCCCAGGGTCACTCAAGCAAGCTTTCATGGCAGAGCAGTATTTGAAACTGGGTCTCCCAGATCCTAGTCCAGCACACTAACCACTACACCATGCTGGCATTACCACTGCCGCATTAGCAATATTGATCTTAATAGAGCACTATGTATAGTACTAGTTTAACCAGGTTCTACTTCAGAAGGTCTGAAGTAAACTCCGTCTTCCTGATGGACTCCATCCTGATGATATAAAACTTCAGTGCAAGCCTAACGTTCAGAGTGTGCCACAAAATCTCCTTAGGGTGCTTAGGATTGGGACAAAAGATCGGAAGGTAAACCTCCTGAGATCTGTGAAAGAAGTATGACACCTTTGGTTGGAAAGTAGAATCAGTTCTAAATACAACTTTGTCCTTTTGAAAGATGCACAGTGTGGATTTCACAGAGAAGGTGTTTATCTCAGAAACTCAACGTGCAGAGGTTATAGCCACCAGGAATAGTGTTTTCATCCTGAGCCATTTCATAGAGACCTCCCTAAGAGGCTCAAAAGGAGTCTTAGGTCCATAAGAACTGTGTGTAATTTCAACATAGGGAACCGGTGTACCTGTGGTGGAGACTTAACTGACGCTCCCTGCAGAAAAAGCTGGATGTGAGGATGCTTGGTCAATCTGTTTCCCCCCAGCAGTAGGATGACAGTGGATAACGCCACAGTCTGTCTGTGTAGCATTGAGACCTTCAAACCAGAATCCAAACCCTCTTGCAGAAAGGAAAGGACCAATGCTACTGTGAGTGATAAAGTGTTGATCTTCCTCCCGCACTATCCATCGAATGCTTTCCAAGTCATAAATATGGTGGATTGTGGCCTGGAAGCTAGCATAGTGTCTAAGACCTGTGATGAATACCCTAACTGAGAGAGCTGTTGCCGCTCAATCTCCAGGCGGTCAGACACAGCCATTCCATATGTGGATGCCAGACTGGCCCCTGCAGAAGCATGTCTGGAGACTTCGGTAGAGGCAGAGGAGGGAGAACGGACAGCTCTATCAGAGCCGAATACCACGGACGTTGGGCCCATAGGGGAGCCACCAGGATAGCCTCTACCTTCTCTCCCCGAATATGTCGACTGGTTCTCTGAATCAGAGGAAGTGGTGGAAATGTGTAGAGGCGGCCCTGGGGCCATGGAGCAGTTAGGGCATCTGTGGCCTCCACTTCTAGGTATCTTGTGAAGAACCAAGGTAGTTGGTGCTTCTCTGGAGATGCAAAGAGGTCCACCAATGGTTGCCTTAGATGCATCATGATGAAGTTGAACAGTTCTGGGTGGAAAGACTATTCCCCCTTGAGAACGGTCTCCCTGCTGAGCCAGTCTGCTTGAATGTTGATTGCTCCTTTCACATGTTTGGCCTGGACTGATGCCACATTCTTCTTGGCCCAGTTGAGAATCTTTATTGCCTCCTGATGTAGTTGGGAGGACCTGGAGCCCCCTTGGTTGTTCTGATATGCCTTGGCCGAAGTTCCCTGGACAACCCATCTTTTGGGTATGTTGTAGGTATGTAGGGCTATCTTTTGCCTATGCTCCTGCAGAATGTAGGGGGTTGGACTAGATGACTTGCAAGATCCCTTCCAACTCTAACATTCTATTATTCTATGACTGTCCATTCTGACCAGAACGTGTTGATTGTGAATCCCCTGGCTGAGGTGATTCAGAGCATGCCAGATAGCTCGTAATTCCAAAAGGTTGGTAGGAAGATGTTGTTCCTCCCTGGAACATCAGCCCTAGATGGGGATCCCTTCCAGGACTGCCCCCCAGCCCATGAGGCTGGCATCTGTAAAGATTTCCCTGGAGGACTGGGTATAATAAACCTTGCCCTGTCTCAAGTTCTGTAGATTTGTCCACCAGAGAAAACTGGATTTGACTTGCATTGAGACATGCAGAGTGACAACCGTGCATTCCATAATCTATCGCTGATATGGCCTGAGAAACCATTGAAGCGATCTGGAGTGGAGGCAGGCCCGTTATGCTAAGTCTACACATGAAATCATCAGGCCCAGAAGTTTGGCCAAGGACATCAGGGTAGTTGAACTCCTTATCACCAAGCCCGCCATGTCTTGGATCTTGGTAGCCTTGTCTAATGGCAGAAAGAGGGAGTCACACATCATATCTATCACCGTACCCAGGTGTTCGATCTCACGTGCCAGCATTGCATGGTACTGGAAATGGTGTTTTCCCAAGCAAAAACGGATAAATCTCTTGTGCGTCTGTTGAATAGGGACGTGGAGATAAGCCTCTGTGAGGCCTATGGACGTCAGGAATATCATCTGGCAACAAGGTCTCTGTGATGGATCTGAGAGTCTCCATTCGAAAATGGCAAAGCTTGATGAATTTGTTGAGGTATAGGATGGCCCTCCAAAGATCATTTGGCAACTGAATTGCTGACAGGAGAGACCAGAAATCTTTCTAGAGGGGTGCAACGAAATTCTGTTGTGTAACCGTGGGACACCACTTCCTGTGCCCAGACATCTGCTTGTGATTCTGTCCAGGCCGCAAAGAAGGAGACGTGCCCTCATCAGAAAAGAGGCATAGTCACGCCTGTTTGGGTTTAGGATCTCGTTCTCCTCATTCAGACTTGTTAAATGAAGGCTTGTTGAACTTGGTATTGAACGTTCCCCGCCTGTTGGAGGGCTTTGACAAACTCCAGTTGCTCTTCCTCTGGTCCTGTTGAAATCTGGTCAAGGAATGTTGCGTGCGAAAGGAATGCGAATTCCACCTCTCTGTTTGGTGGAAGTTCCTAGGCATGGCCTTCTTTTTGTCCCATGTCTCCACTAGGATTCTGTCTAGAGCGTCCTCGAAGAGACAATCTCCTTGGAAAGGATAGGCAGAGACTATCAATTTGGACTGGAAATCAGCCTGCCAAGCCCTTAGCCAGAATAGTCGCCTGGTAACTGCTGTAGAAGCCATGGCCCTGGATGCAAATGTCAAGATATCCAAGGTGGCGTCTGCAGAAAAGGAAGTGCCCTTCAGAATTCGAGTGGCACCTTCGAGCAAACCCCTATTGTTTTCAGGCACAAGCTGGATTAGCTTGTGGATCCAGACGATCGATGCTCTGGACACTATAAATGTAGTGGCTGCAGCTTTCACCATCATAGAATTGGCTTCGTGTATTTTCTTGTCGATCGGATCGCGTATAGAACCATTGTCCATCCTCGGATACTAGCCCTGTAGACTGAATAGCTGCCACTCGACCATCAATGGGTGGTACCTGCAAAAGCTCATTTGCATAGGAAGGTAGTGCATACAGCTTTTTTACAAAACCAGGAAACTGCCTAAGCTGTGGATTTGTCCCATGCCACCCTTAGAGCAAAAGGAGGACATCTCCTCCTGCATCGCCTGCCTGAATACTTGCATGAGGTTTGGAGTGCTTAAAAGTGTCCCGGGGGTGTTCATCTACAAAATGTCACAAATGGGTCTTGGCAGTTGCAGATATTTTCCTAGTTTCAGCACAGCATCAGAAGCAAACAATACCCACATAAGAAAGTTCAGTATCTCACTGCTGCACAAAGCAGCAAAAGTTATTTTGGCCAGGACACTGAAGAGAGACTTCCAGGAGACATCGCACTGACTACTACAGGTACATGACACCTTGCACTCAGGCATCAAGGTCAAGACTCAGACAAAGTGCCACAGATCCCTTTGCTTTTACTTTACCTTTCAGATACCCCACAGAACAGCACATTCAGCTGGCTCACGACCAGCAACAATCTAGGCACAACTTCTCTGTCAGATTGGGGCTGCAAAATGTTGCCTACCTGGAAGATCAACTCAGTTGTCAATTAAAACTGAACCCCACAAATTAATTGGTGAGGCTGCAAAGATCACACTTGTATTTTTGAGGCTATTTTAGTCCTGGTACTATACTCTAATAGGAATACTAGATATGATCTCAAACAGTCCTCCTTTTTCCATTCTCGCTGTGCCATTGTATGGCTAGCTGGTAGCCAAGCAGTAGTCCTCGCCACAGATAATAAATATTCCATACTGAAAAATACAATATCTGAGTCCACCAATATCCTGGGCATCCAGCCTCATAGAAACTCATGGGGAACTCCAGCCAATCACCTGGGGGAGTGGGGCCATGGCTTCCTCCACACCAGAGTAAAAAGGGACCTGGATGGAGTCATGTGAGGGCTTGGAAAGAGGGGTGCCAAACAGCAGTCCATTAACAGCCACAACTGCCCTGACCGTAGGGAGAAGCTGCTTATCATGTTAGGATGGTGGCCAGGGTATACAGGCTTCATGAGACTTCCCTAAGGGGGAGACATGTTTTAAGAGGCTGGTATATAAAAACCCTCACAATCCAGGGCCAAAGAGGATTCCTTAGCCAGCTCCAGGCACACAGTGAAAAGTAATGACAATACTGTAAACATGTCTCCATTAGAACAGTGCTACCGATATCTCCTGCAGCACTATTTCACATAGTATTCTGTTTCTATAGAGTTATAGGAGATAACTAATGCATGTAAACATACTAGCCTGCTACCCATGCTTCACTACAATATTTAAGTTCCATAAATCCAGTTACAATACGGATGATGTGAAGTTTGAAATGTGACATTTGTTGTAGGAATTCTAATGCAGAAGATTGTAGTGTAAAAAATGAAGTGAGACATACATACTTTTTTTTTCTCTACTGAAGGACCTCTCTCTAGACCACACTGGTGGTTCTGCCCTCAGGTGCTAGGATCACCAGGCTGCTTGATGAGCTCACTCTGGAGCAGGACACATAGAACTGTCAATTTAAGAAGCAGTCGTCTGTTAAGTCAACTCCTGCCACCTTCCATGAAAGTGATGGCCTCTCTACTTGTGTTCCTGGATTGTTTTGCTTGTATGGAGACAGTGTTGTTCTGAGCACATCAGGGTGATCTTGCTGGTACTTGGCCTGTGAAGCTCAGTGCACTGCAGGAGTACTATGTGCAAATGTCTTTGCCGCATTCCTAAGTTGACTCCTCCCTGTAGCGTTGGCGTATCTGGCTCAACATTTGCCAGGAGCTTTCTTGGGGGCAGTGAGAGATGAGAGGGAGAGTTGGCGTAAGGGAGTGGTGATGGGGTGGACATTTCTTCAGGTTCATGAGGGAGGCATGCATCGAAATGGCTCCTAGAAATGTCCTTTACTATCTCCCCATAAAAATTCATACCCTGGCCCTGCTCCTACACCTGACAGACACCTGCCTGTCTGGTGTCGGGGGGGGACACGGGGGACTGTATTTAAAAGTATCGGGGAGGCTGCGCCAGCAGCAGGGCTAAGGCAGTCCTGCTGAGCAAACCTCCCCAGTGGCTGTAAGCATCTCACCTCCTCTCCTACACCTGACAGGGGAGAGGGGAGGAGTATTAGAAGCCATGGTGGAGGCGGAGCTGGCAGGATTACTAAGGCATTATGGCTGAGGTGGGCTCCCTCGTGGCTTTAAGTACCCTGCAACTGCTGCTGCACCTGACAGACAACCGCATGTTAGGTGTAGGAGATGGGGGGAGTGTGTTGGAAGCTGCTTGTCCAGTGTAGGAGGGGGAGGAATATTAGAAGCCACTGTGCAGTTTGGCCTGGACATTGATTTTACGGTGAGGGGACTTTCTTTTATATATATAGAAGAGCACTTTTGCTGGATCAGCCCAAAGGTCCATCTAGTTCAGCAGTAATCATCCAAATACCCTGGGAAGTCCACAAAGTCCCTGTTATTTTTGTTCAGCAATTGATATTCAAACACTCAGCTTCCATTCTGCCATCATAGCTAATTGCTATTGACACACCTATTTTCCATGGTATGTTAAACATGTATTCAAGATGTATAATTTGCATTTGAATGTTACTGCAGGAGTGATACACTTTGGTAAAAAAAAAGCAACAGACCCACCATATAACTTACTGTGAAAAAATGGGGTGGGGGAGAAAATAGCAGCCTTGGTCTAATCATAGATCACTTAGTGACTCCAAGATTTTTATTCTAGATGAGATAGATCTTTGGTGCTACAAAATGAATTTAAAGGCATACTCAGGAACACTCAAGACAGAATAGTTATGCCCTCATTATTAAAGCCCTTTTTGGTTTACAAATCTGACATGAGTATATCATGCAAAATATGTGAAAGTATATCACGCAAGTTAGTCTGCTCCTTATTCGGCTCAACTCAAGGCAAGTGAGAGTACAGATTGCAGTTTAGTTATGGGGTCAACAACATTCAAAAGTGCAGATTTGAATTCCCCCCCACCCTGCACTTCATAGGGGTTGTAATTTAATTCAGATGGATGTAAGTAAACCTGTTATTTACATATACCTAATAATTCCTGCATTGAGGTAAGATAATTTTAGCTATAAACCAAACTGAACACACAATATAAGGGGAAAGCTTTGTTCTCTGGCACCCATGAGGAATTGGGGTTGCCAGTTAATCAAATGTGACACATACTCAAGCATATTGCTCTGCCCTACCCGCTACCCAAAGGAATCTGGAGTGCCTACATCCCATCCTATTATGAATATGATGGAAACAAGTCCACATGCTTGGCAGGACCCTTCCCCCTGAGCCATCTGCTTCTGGGAAGGGTGGGCTCTAAATGTGAAGAAATAAATAAATAATAAATCCTATACAGCAGGTAAGTGGTGTAGCTGCCCAGCAGCCATTCAGCAGTGCTGGTTCTTGACAGCTTGAAACAGCCGGATGGGAAAGAAGATAACGAAGGAGGTCAGCTGGCAGCACTAGCTGTCATAAGCCCAGCAACAGCCAGAGCTTATGAATATGGTCAGCTGGGGGGACACGTATGCACCTGAAGATGCAGGGACATAGTGGATTGGGAGTGGGAACTGGGCGATGCCAGTTAATGGCACATTCTGGATAATCAAGTGACAGACAACAAAACTTTTGTAGTGTAAAAACACAATGCTTCATATTATGATGCAATCACCAGATTCGATCCAGAAGTAGACTTCCACAGATAGAAATTGGGGGGATTTGTGCTGAATCTCTACTTCTACTGCAGATTCACCTCATCCTCCTGAAGCAGCATTTGGGAGAACCATTTGGGATGGGGTGGCGAGAAAGCCCCATGCTGCTGATGGAAATTCCTTCCACTGGATCCAACCCATCATTTTCATTGGAAACATTATTTGCCAGGTTCTCAGCTTACCATCAATATTCAGCATCATTTTCCACATAGCAGGACGAACAGACTGATGAAATCCAAACCATACTTCCCGGCCACCTCCCAAAGGGTGGTCATATCCTTCTGGAGCAGAGAAAAATGAGCGGCCTACAGGTGTGTATCTATATGAAGAAGATATCAAGTTACATTACAGCTGTCCATTGAGATAATTAAGTATTCAAACAAGGAAAAAAAGCAGAAACAAAAAGCCAGAAGTTTTCTGTGCAAAGCTATTAAATGGATCTGTGCTTTATCTAGTCAGACTGAAGTCCAAATGAAAAAATACTGAATAAAAGTGACACAAAGGCTTCTCTACAAGATTTTCTAGGATAATTAGACATATGGAAGTTATTTAAAAACTGAGACTGTATTCTCCTTTATTATTTGCATTAGTGATTGAACCACTAACACAAATTATTAGATCTAATTCTTTAATTGAGGGCATTTCTTTATGGGGAAGGCATTTCAAGCTTAGTTTGAAGATGACATTTTACTACGTTAGAAAACCTTGTCAATCATTACACATTATAGAATCCGTTTTAACTGATTTTAGTAAGGTATCAGGTCTGCAAACCTACACATCTTTGTTATATCCCCTAAGACTCTCAGTTGATCTTTCTAATTTTATCAAAGTGAATTATTCTTATGTCAGTTAAATTGCACCTTCAATATCTAGGTCTTAAAATTCCCTTGAAGGATTTAATAAAGATCAATTACATCTCTTTCAACACCTCCATAACCAGCCATAACTATTCCAACTAAGTTGGAATTCTACCCACTTGTCTTGATTGGAAAGAATTTATACTGTAAAATCGCTTATCTTACCAACATTTCTTTTTTATTTCCAGGCCATTCCTTGCTACATTTCAGATGCTTAAGAATGGCAAAATAACTTAAATAACTTTATATGGCAGTTTAAGTGGCCAAGATTTAGGTTTGCTACTCTTTGTCACCTGACACAAAAGGGGGTTTAGTGTCCCCAAATTTGAAGCTGTAGTATGACTCGGCAACACTTTCCTTTTTAGTGAAACAATATAAACTCTCTTATGTGGCTGATTGAAAATATATAGAAGATTAATATATCTATCCTAAATCCTTTCAGAAAATATTATGGTCACATAGCAAAGACCCTGTGGATAAGTTTAGGTTAAATATTTTTTGAATGAGACAATTATAATGCGAGATAAATACCAACAAATCTTTATTGTTATCTCACTGTTAACTTGTTCCAATGGGCAAAAATGGTTTTTACCAGGCCACGCTCTGGATTTGTTTAGTTTATGGCAACTACTTAAGCTAAACCATTTTATAGAACTTATGCAATGAGGCCATATGATAGAGAAAAGCCAATTGGAAAAACGAAAATGCACACAGGTTCCTTAGTTTGAATATTTTCAAATAGCCAGTTTGATGTAGTGATTAAGAGTGTGGACTCTAACCTGGGAGAACCGGGTTTAATTCCCCACTCCTCCAAATGCAGCTGCTGGTGTGACCTTGGATCAGTCACAAATTCTTTGAGAGCTGTTCTCTCATGGGCAGTTCTTGAGAGAGTTCAGTCAGCCCCACCTACCTCACAGGGTGTCTGTTGTGGGGAGGGGAAGGGAAAGGGATTGTAAGCCATTCTGAGACTCCTTTAGGTAGTTGAAGGGCAGGGTATAAATCCAATCTCTCCTCCTCCTCAAATCAGACATTTGATATACTCCACTGAAATATATAAAAATCTAACTAGATCAGATTTTGAAAATATACTAAATGAAAAATCAAATTCTCATAAAGGTTTGTTATCCAGAATATACAAGATTTTATTGCTATCAGTAAGTCTTAAACCCTCTAGTTATCGAACTGGGATAAAGACCTCAGTTATACAATTAATCTCTTATAAGTAACTCACAAGATGGTATTTGACACCAACCAGGCTTCACCACATGAACGTATCAATTTACCCTTTGCGCTGGAAGTTATAAGGGGATAAGGGTTTTTCATTGTTGGTTGGTCATACAAGTATATATGGCAATTTTGGCGAGAAATCATTCAGCAAATTAAAATAACTGGCTATGTAATTCCCGAAACACCAAAAGTGGTTTTATATATAAAACATCAGAGATTCCCAAAATCCGTAGGGAATGAATAATGACACTACTTGTTGCTGCAAAATGCTTAATAGCATTAAGTGGAAAGACAAGAATATACTGACAACAGAAAATTGGTATGTTAAGGTATGGGAACTGTTTGTGATCGACAAAATTACAAAATCTGTTACTAGCACAGAAGCACAAATGGTATAATCTAATTTGTTGGATTCAGCAGCAAAGGAGTTGGATGGAAGAACATTTTTTTTTAACAAATAGTACCACACACTTTTGTCCTTTTTTTAAAATATCTAACACTGCTATTTCTACAGATGTACTTTATATTTAGAGTGTTTAAGAGTATGAATCCATTATATTAATCATACCTGTAATATTGAATTTATCAGATGTGCCACTGTTTTACTGTAAATGTATTGTTCCTAAAGTTAAATAATTTTTTTTCAAGGGGCGGGGAATGGAGACTGAAATACTTTCTGGGTTCAGCTGCTCTAAAAACAATTTTAATATTTTACATGAATGTATATACATCTACATATAAACTAGGAGTCCCTGAGGAAACTCAACTGGAAAATTACACATGCACACAACAACACAAAATTGATAAGCAGTTTCTTACCCACCTACTTGTCAACTCCAGAAGTCTAGCACAACTGTCCTATACTACTGACTGCTGAGCAGACAGTTGCTCATGAATCTCTAAACTGAGCAGCACCATGTGGGTGAAAAGTATTTTTACCTATCCCTATCCTGTTGTATGGAAGAACTGGGGTGGGTGGGGTGGGCACACATCTCCTGACTCTAACTTCCTTCACACAAGCACATCTCCTCCTCCCTACATACACACACACTCCAGATCATCATTATCTGTTAAGGAGAGTGGGTTATAAATAAAATTAAAAAAAAAATAAAGGCTACTGTCCCCTTTGAGGCTTTCAAACGGTGGGGGTTATTTAGTACTGGAGAAAGCAACTTCCTTTGAAACTCTAGTTAATTCTCCACACATACATACAGTTTTTACAAAGGGATCAGAATCCTTATTACATCATATAGTAGTTAGATTCAAGTCTAGTAGCATCTTAGAGGCTAGCAAGATTTTAGGGGAATAAGCTTTTGAGAGTCTAAGCTCCCTTTGTCGGCTTTGACTCACGAAAGCTTATACCCCCAAAATCTTGTTGGTCTCTAAGGTATTACTGGACTTGAATCCTACTCAAATTCTTCTGCAGTCCAACACAGCTACCCACTGAAACTACATAGTAGAGTTAACTTTTAATTAACCCTCCCCTGAGCATTCTATAAGTTATCTCAGGTCACTTACCACCCCCACCCACTGCCAACCTCCACCTCGTTCAACTGCCCTCAACATTCTGAACTCCCTGGAGGATAATTAGTATATTCACTCCTCATTAGGCTAGTCTGGTGAGGGCTTTTTGTTTCTTTGTTTTTTTCTTTTTAACCAACTGGTATTTCCTGCATATCTGAGGAATCCCCCAAGTATGCAAAATGCCTACTTTGTGGGTGGTTCATTACACTGCCCTCCAAACACACAGGCTACAATAGAACATGGTACAATTAGGCCAAGATATACATCCTATCAATCATGCCAAGAAATCTGTAGGAAGGCAGCATTATCCCCAAAGCATAGTGAGGAGGCTGAGGGAGAGGGACTTGCCTCCTCATGAATAATGGCAAGAGGTAACATGCAGGAGAAGGGGATCTTCCTGGTTCATAGCTCAGCCATATATCCATTAGCCTATACTATTCCTCAGTTTGAAGTTTTAACTTCTTTCCCAGACGTACAAGAAGGTTATTTTAACAGATTACTTTTTATTTAATCACTTAAAAGGGACATAAATTGTGACAGTGACCTCAAATAAAGGGCAACACATATCAAACTAGTTTCCTGTCAGACTTCTGGAGCTCTCAAGGTAGAGAATGAATAGCTTACTTGTTCTGAGAACCCTAGCGGGGAAAGCTTTCCAGAAGCATATGTACATGGAAAGTTGCAATAAAACACAAGCTGTGTAACAAAATTCTGTACTTTTTTGGCAAAGTATTAGCATGCTAAGCAGGCAAGGCACTGCCAGTGTGTCTGGCATCATTTTACTATTCTTTTGTGCTCATTATTCTACTGGCTGCCCCCTGCCAAAGTTGCACGAGCATCTCATTGCCCTTGCTCTCTCCTGACTGACCTCATTGTGGCAAAGCTTTCCAATTAACCCTTCAATTTTCAGACCCTTGTATGTATGAAGGAACAAACTGCGTCCATTGGACACAAATGAGTAGCTTTTCACCCTATCTATAGCGCAAGTTGTGCAGCTTTTCTTCTTTACCACTGAAATGCTTACAAAAACCCTAAGAAAGACCTCTTGTGAAAAGTTTAGAGTAGAGTTCAGAGCTTAACAGGGAACATACTTCATAGAGGGCAGGTGTCGTAGCACCACATCGACAGCATGAACAGGGTTAGTGCTGATTGGTTTGTCCAGTTCCAGAGGTTCAGGCAAGGTCCGTCCTGTCAGCACCTCATGCAACAAGTGCCAGCTCACACGTGAAACAAATTTTATTGACACCTTGAAGGGACGATCTTTGCCTCCTTCTCCCGGCAATGTAACATCCAAATCTACCTGTTGGGAAGAAGGAGAGGAGAAAGAAGTGAATTCAGAAGTGAGCCACATGACTAAACTGTAGATGTTACCTCTTTCTTTCCCAGCCAAAACATTCAGCAATTGATTTAAAGCAGACTCAGATCCACCACACGGTCCTAATGACATTTGGAACCCCAAACAGGGTCTGAAACACTGCAACAAAAAGATCCTGCTTCTTGAATTCAGCATGACTTCAAGGAACTTGGTTAGAACAGAAATAACATGCACACTCAGTGTCTGCTAAGGGGAGAAGATGCACCCAGTTCCCCATTGCATGTTGTGTGGTCAACCACACCAGACTGAATGCTCACATTGGAAGGCTGGCCACAGAATGGGATTTTGTGTTGCTCTCTCCATAAAATCTTTCACATGCCTCTTCAGGCTGTAAAATTCATTACCCTTCTCTCAATATGTTGTCATATTTACTTACTGGTGTGTGCGACCTCCCAACTTAATTTTACATGCTAATGTTCATATCATTTGCCATAACCCTCACACTAAAACAAAAACTGACTGTATTGTGCACATTTATCTTATGTTAAATTCAACTTTCCCTTTGTGGCATCCCTGTTAAAATTTAGATTGTAAGGTCCCTCAGTTAGGGACTCTTTTTTTCTGCTTTTACTCTGTAGCACCATTACACACTGACAGCACAACATGAGTAGCCAGTATTTCTCAATAAAAAGAAAATTAGGGCTAGATCCTATCAACTGTCCGCTGAGAGAGGAGGAAAATTTCCCCCAATTCCAACTCCCTGTGCCAAGGTGCATTTTATTTTTGATGGTCCCTGACCCTCACTCAGCAAATATTTTGGGAGGGGTGTGGCAGTGGGCTGAAGGGGGAAGGCAGAGACGTATCTGATTCCATAAGCAAAAAGACCATACCAACCAGCCTTTGAATTATGGACAACAGGATTTCAAATTGCCTAGAAAAGAGCCTTACAGCAGTTGTTTTAAAAAATCAGCACTTTATCCGCTTACAAAAAATCAGAACTAAAGGAAAGACAAGATACTTTACCCCAGTAGTTGCCACAGGGAGTGGATTGGCTGTGTAAAGGCTTCTTTTACCATCATAAACTGGTCTACGGTCCCCAAATATTGTTACTTTAAAATGCTGCACCATTGAATCCACCACCTCTCTAGAGAAATAAAAAGGACAGCATTTGTATTTAAACAGTGTGCCATTAAGGAAGAGAGCCAGCAAGGCACATGCCCTCACAGAAATGTTTTAGACTATTTCCCATGTTATACGATACATTTAAAGTAACCTAGTTCAGCCAGGCACAAGCAATTATCCAAAAAGTGCTAAAGTAAATGACAATAGCAAGCCTGAACAACTGTGAGAGTGGGATGGAACAAAATGGTCACTGCTTTTTCCTCAAAGCCAAAGATAGATTTAAAAAGAGAATCCAAAATGACTCATAACTTGCTGTGTGTGTTTAAACACTAGGAGAGACACAGTGCCCCACCGCCTTCCAACATTCTCTTCCGTTGTCAGCTCGGTGGACTATATTTACATAAACCAGTACTTTGTGCTACTGCAAGGCATTGGATCCATGCAAATAACTCTTACATTATGTCAGAAGCTATCTTTTTTTAAAAAATAATCTATTTATTAGTATTTCAAATATAAGAACAAAGAGACATATATGCTTTACACACATCACAATATTCATACTGAGATACAAAAATTATACATTTTATCCAAATCACATTAAGTATAACAACCCAAGTACTGTGTATATCAATTTCATCTAGATTGCTCCAATAATAAGGTTTATAAATTATCACAGACCATAGCAGAAATATTCTTACTCCTAAACCTTTACCAAACTAGGTAAACTATACCCATGGAGCCATCCTATTCACTTTAATAATTAAGATTTTATTTCCTGTTTGCTCTATTAAAAAAAGAGAAAAACCCAGTTAATTAGAGGATATTACATACTATAATAGGAGCTGTGGCGGCTCAAGTGGTTAAGACGCTGAACTGCATGCTGTGGAAAGTCATTAGTTCAGCAGTTCGAGACCCGAGAGTGCCGCATGACGGAGTGAGCTCCCGTCTCTAGTTCCAGCTCCTGCCAACCTAGCAGTTCGAAAGCAAGAAATTGCAAGTAGATAAATAGGTACCACTTCGTTGGGAAGGTAACAGCGTTCTGTGTGCATTGGTGTTTAGTCATGCTGGCCACATGACCACAGAAACGTCTTCGGACAGTGCTGGCTCTTCGGCTTTGAAACAGAGATTAGCACTGCAACCCTAGAGTCAGATCCGACTGGCTTTCGAGCAAGGGAACTTTTACCTTTACCTTACATACTATAAGGAAAGCATTCCTCACACAACAATATCTAGAACAATCTTCCTAATTAGCTATGGTTGTTATTTCATTAATAAGCCCAGTTATAAGCCAACCCAATTTATCTTTCTTGCCCATGCGTCACCAATGTAGAAACTACGGTTTTCGGTTTCGGCATTGCGAATGGCGGCCACCTTTCGGGATGCTCCCGGAGGTGGTTAGCCCACGCGCAGTTTGGGGGGGTCTTTGCATGCATGCAAGACCCTAGTGAGCCTTAGGTAAAGGCTCCGAACCGGGGGCGCTTGGGGAGTAGCCTCTTTGCCGGCAGACAGCCGGGAAATTGAGGCTTTCTCCCCGCCCCAATCGGCCCCGCTGCGTCGTGCCCGTAATGGGACTTAGCAGCACCCCCGAATTCCACCAGGAGTGAAGAAAGCGGCATGAGTTAAAATAAAAAGAAGAATTGCATCGAATCGTGAGTTGAAGATCTAATTTGAAGCGAGCTAAAACCCCCGCAAACGTAGGGAGGAGGGAGGAGTCCCCACCCCCTTTTGAGAAGCGAGATCTATAAAGGGAGTGCGAGGAGGGGGTAAAGAGGAAAAAGTGTTGGTGAAGGTACCGTTGGGGTTTGGCAGGCGATTACGACATTGTTAGCCTTTTGGAGGATGCGGCACGAACTTTGAAAAAGTAAACAAAAAGGAAAATGTCGACGCTGAAAACTGTCCTGCACAAACCGGAAGAGAAGAGGGGAGGGACTTCCGGCCCGGGTAACCCCCCCCCTGAGCTTGCTGTCACTCAACAAGAAAAGGAGCTACTGCGGCCCCTGCTGGAGCAAATGCAGAAAATCAATGAAACTCTGATTAAAGTGGAAAGTGCTCTCATCAGTCGGCAAAAGCAAATCTCGGAAACGACAAGAAAGGCTAATCTGACCTTAATCCTTTTGGGCGAGAAAGAAAAAGAGAAAGAAGATCTCAGTTTTACTTTGACGAATGACTTGGCACCCCTAACTGGCAGTGAAGCGAATGAATTAAAAGAAGAGGTGGACATGGCTCCAAAAGCCTATTCCACTTATATAAAGGAAAATACTCTGCCAGAAGAAGGGGATGCCGAGCTGAGCAAGAAATACATCAGAGACCTAATTTCATCTGTAGTGAATATGGAGCCCGTAAAAATTGATGGTCGGAAATATAAGAAAAGAAAGAAACGAGAGAAGATGGAATCCATCCTTAAAGCAACAAAACTTCTGAAGAGACACGCCAGCAAGGTGGAAGCAGCACTCAAAACTGGGATCAATGCAAGCAGTGAAGAAGACAGCGACCCAGGGGAAAGAGGTGACGGAGCGGGAGCCATCAAGATTAAAAGGACCCAACCTTTAGTTGAAGAGACTTAAGAAGACACCTTGAACAGTGGCTGTTCGTGTAACATCTGGAAGGAGCTGGTTAATAACTAACCCCAATGGACTTTACTAACTGTATTAGCAGAGTTATTTTGGACCTTGGACTGTTAAAAAGAAGATCTTCTAACCGTGATGGATGCTAAAAATAGTACTAACTAAAACTAACCCTTATTAACAGAAAATTTTCACTCCATCCTTTGTTTCTTTCTCCAGCTGTCTACCCTACCCTTTTCTTATAAAAAGAATAAAATTCTCTCCTCTTTAGGAGAGTTTTTACTAAAAAAAAACCAATGTAGAAACTACAAAGTTTTTAGCAAAAACAAGAAGCTTATTTATGAAGACATTCTATTTATCTAAATTACTTACATTGTATTCCTAGTTGTTCTAATAAGGAGATTCTATAGACAAGTTTGACTGACTTTTAATCACGTTTTTGTTGGTAGTTATTATTTCAATAAGGAATTTTATTCTAAAAACATACCTAAATTAATTCTTCTTAGCTATTTTTAACCAATATACCATCAATAAAGACACTACAAAAATTTTAAAGGAATATCTAACTGAAAACTTTTAAAGTTACTACTTTTATCAACATTGACATTAATCCTCCCCCTCCCCTCTCCCAAAAATTTCCCAGTATATATACACTCCTAATCTCACACACAATTCCATCTCTATCAAACAAAACCCTATACAGAGAGGGGAATTTTTTTTTAAAAAAAATTAATCTAACAAAACAGAATAGTTCACCCCCATATAAATAAACTTCCCACAAATTACTAACTTACAAATAATATTTTTCCTTTTTCTTTGTTTTTCACAATAACCTTAAAGACCTTTCCTTTTGTTTTCAGAAACCTTATGAACCTGGAAAAAAATAAGGGTTCTAATAAGCATCAGACATAGCTTTTGTTTCTTCCTTCTTCCCCATCTTTCAGTAATCTCCTTTTTCCTTTCAATCTCTTTTAAATGTCTTGCTTCTTTGTACTCGTGGTATTTAGGGTCCAAATCTTTTCTTCCATGTTTTAGAAAATCAATTCTCAGTCCTTTGTTCCCATTGAGTTTCTCTAGACAATTCTTTTTTTTTTCGTTTTTTTTGTCTTGTTCTTTTTTCTGATGGATTCCATTTCATTGTCTTTTTTCCTAAAACAGAATTTTTTGTTTCTTTTGGATCCCTTCTTAATGTTTCATTATTCTCCAGAGTCTTTTTCCACAGTTAACAACTGGTTAACAAATCACTCTCTCGTCTCCTCCCTAAAGTCACTGGAGTCATCAATGGGACTCTGATTACGTTGAACATGTTCTCCATTTTCTTCCGTGTTTTGACCTACACTTTAAGCACTTTCAACCAAGTTGTTACATGTATCTTTCACTGCTTGTTGTAATTTCATTCAGCAAAAAATTCCAAAATTGTTCCCAAATAAGGCTACCAACTAGCGTGTCTGGGTCTAGCTCTTCATTATCAACTCCCCGCTCCATTTTACAAGAACAGCTGTTGCAACACGCCCACACATATACTTTCAATTCTTCACAATCTTTTTGTACGCATTTTACTTTGTTGCCACTCAACTGGTCTCCAGGTTTAAACTTTCAACCAACAACAGCAGTTTAGACAGGACAAAAAAGATTTTTTCCCCCTTACCCTCAGCATTTTACCACAGATTTCTTCTCCCAACGCTTCAAAGTCGCTTTCTTATATTTGGAGATATCTCTTGCGGGTATTAAAGTCTGGAATCAACTCAATTTTAACTTGATCTTATGCAGTATAGTATCTTCGTTGCAATGTGTTTCTTATTACATGAAATATATGAGTTAAAAATGGCTGGTTGTGGCTAAGAAAATCATGGCAGCCATGTCTTCTCCACGTCTTCGCTCCTGCTTCGGGGCAAAACTGCAACACCCCCGCAATTTGCCATCAGTGGGGGTGGCTGAAAAAGCCCCGTTACTCTACCTCCCTCCAGGAGATAGAGCGGGGCCCCCCAAAAAAGAACGAAGAGGGAACGGACAGCTTGGGAGTATCCCGAGACACGTCTGTTCACAGCGCCGTATCGGAAGCTCCCAAGAAGCTATCTTCAATGGCTTTGCAACTACATATATGAGGTGGGGGGGGACGGACGACCCACTGAAAAAAACAAAATGTTTTTGGTCCTACCTTTTTTCAAATTACTAATGGGAAAAGCTGAAATTTTGGGGGGTACTCAAGAAAGTCTTATGAAATGTTTTCTCCTTTGGATGTGTGAAATGCTTTTTAAGATGAGGTTTTACCCAATCAGAACATGTAGTATGAAGATTTTTACCATCTACGCAATAGATAATGATTCCTGTGTACACTGTACATATATGCCACATATTTAATATGAACAATACTGGAATCCAGTGGCACCTTAAAGTCCAACAAAATTTTCTAAGGTATAAGCTTTCGAGACTCAAAGCTCAGAAACAAATGAGAACGATCATTGGACTTACCATGAGGGGTCCTTCTCCTCTGAGGTCAGGAGGACATCTCCATGGGTTATTCCCACCGTGCCTTCAGGGAGGCAGGAAATAGTTTTTTCCCCTTCCTGTTGGCGCCTTCGGAATAGCCCATCTCCAGTTCTGGGACTCCGAAAGCAGTGCTTGCAGTCTAAAATAAACTGGTCTTGCCCTAAAGAAAACATAACTGTAAACAGTAACTTTAACGTTTCAAACAAGAAACCCTGCAGACCTAGAAAGGGCAGAGTATAACGAAGAAACGAGAGAAGAGTCAGCACAGAATAAGGAAAAGAGGAAGATAAAAGTGGGAGGGCCGAGATGTCCTCCTGACCTCAGAGGAGAAGGACCCCTCACGGTAAGTCCAATGGTTGTTCTCCCTCTGAGGTGGAGGACATCTCCATGGGACCTTCCCGAGCAGTGTCCCTCAATTGGATGGGATGTCATCTTCCTCCAGGTTAACAACGTGCTGAAGAATTCTTCTCCTGAATGCCGCATCAGCTGATGCTAGGGTGTTGATCTGGTAGTGTCTCACGAAGGTGGAGATGGATGACCAAGTCGACGCCTTACACACTTCCTCCATCGAAGCTCTGTTGGCAAACGCTGCATTGGTTGCCGCGCTTCTCAGGGAATGAGCCGTGATGCCATTGGGTACCTCCTGACCAGAGGCTCGGTAAGCTTCAGTGATACATGCCTTTAATGCCGAACTGATTGCAGACCTAGACATCTTCTCACCTTCCCTTGGTGGAGAGATGCCGACGAATAAGGACTCAGTTCTTCTAAAGGCCTCTGTCCTTGCAATGTAAATCCTGAGGGCTCGTTTGACATCTAGGGTGTGCCATATCCGCTCCTTGGAATGCTTAGGATGCAGGCAAATCGTGGACAAACAGATCTCCTGAGAACAATGGAACCTGGAGCCTATCTTCGGTAGGAAAGTAGGGTCAGTGTGAAGCACGACCTTGTCCTTGTGGAAAACGCAGAGGGAAGATTTGACTGATAATGCTCCGAGTTCTGAAACCCTTCTGGCCGATGTGATGGCCACCAGGAACAACGTCTTCATCCTCAACCATTTTAGTCCCACCTCCCGGAGAGGTTCGAAGGGTGACTTAGTAAGGGCATTGAGTACTACGTTCAATCGCCAAGTTGGAAAGCGGTGAACCTGGGGCGGAGACTTCGCCATGGCTCCCTGTAAGAAAAGTTGGATATGAGGATGCTTGGTAAGCCTGTATCCCTCAAGAGAAGGGAGGACAGTGGATAAGGCCGCCAATTGTCTACGAAGCATAGCAGCTTTCAAACCTGTACTCAGTCCGTCCTGTAGGAAAGCCAAAATTGAAGCCACGGAAGGTGAAAGTGGATCGACCTTTTTCCGTCTACACCAACGTACGAAAGCCTTCCAGGTGGTGTTGTAGATGCGAACTGTAGACTGTCGTCTGGAAGCCAGAATAGTGTCCAGGACCTGAGACGAATATCCTAACTCTGACAGTTTGCGCTGCTCAATCGCCAGACAGTCAGACACAGCCACGCTGGGTCCGGGTGCCATACTGGGCCCTGTGATAACATGTCAGGAGACACTGGAAGTGCTAGAGGAGGAAGGATCGACAACTCCTGTAATGCCGAGAACCCAGGGCGGCGTGCCCATCTCGGAGCCACCAGAATTACCTCCGCCTTGAGCTCCCTGATTCTGCGGATTGTTCTGGAGACTAGAACAAATGGTGGAAACGCGTATAGCAGACCCTGGGGCCAAGGAGTCGTGAGTGCGTCTGTCGCCTCCACTTCCGGATGGAAGAATCTGGTGTAGAACCTCGGCATGGTGTGGTTCGTCGGGGAGGCAAACAGGTCCACCTTGGGACGTCCGAAGCGTGCCGTTATCAGGTCGAATAGATGTGGATGGAGGGTCCATTCCCCCTCCTGTATTGTGACTCTGCTGAGCCAATCTGCCTGCACATTTTCTGTCCCTTTTATGTGTTCCACTGTCAAGGAGACTACATGATGTTCTGCCCAAGAGAGAATCTTCAGCGCTTCTCTGTGGAGCTGTGACGATCGGGATCCGCCCTGCTTGTTGATATGTGCTTTGGCGGATATGTTGTCTGTCCTTATCAGCACCTGATGGTCGCGTAGCTGAGAAGCAAAGTGCAGTAGAGACAAGCGGATCGCTCTGAGTTCCAGGAGATTGATTGGCAGCTTCTTCTCGGTGTCCCGCCACGTTCCCTGGACTGGGGCACCATTTAGCATCACTCCCCATCCCAGCAGGCTGGCGTCGGTGAACAGCTCCCTGGTGTGGCAAACGTAATAGTTCTTGCCCGATAACAGGTTGTCCAAGTTGGCCCACCACCGTAGACTCTTCTTGACCCCCAGGGGTACCTGGAGGTTGAAAACCTTCTTTTCCATGATGGAGAGTTGGTACGGCCGTAGGAAGACTTGTAATGGTCTGGCGTGAAGGCGAGCCCATTGAATCATATCGATGCTGGAGATCATCAAGCCCAGCAGACTGGCTAGTTCCATGAGAGGAGTAGACCTGCTGTTGTAAATCCGCATGGCGGATTCCTTGATCTTCTGGGCTTTGGGTATCGGAAGGAACAGTGCGTTGTGAGTGGTGTCGATCACTGCTCCCAGATGCTCGATGCGTTGAGACGGTGTAAGCGAGCTCTTTTCGAAGTTGACCAGGAACCCATGCTCCTGCAGACACCGTAGTGTCCTTTCCGCGTTCTTGATGGAGTCTGTCTGTGTGCCAGCTCGGATCAAGAGGTCATCGAGATAGGGATGGACGTGAATCCCTTGAGATCTGAGATGTACTACCGGATTGATGATCAACTTGGAGAAGAGTCGGGGGGCTGGGGAGAGGCCAAAGGGAAGTGCCCTGTATTGAAAATGCTGGTTGTAAATGCAGAACCGGAGGAAGCGTTTGTGTGCCGGATGAATGGGTACATGGAGATACGCCTCTGTCAAATCTATGGACGTCAGGAACTCGTTGGGAGATAAGAGTCCGCCACAGCCTTCAGAGTCTCCATACGAAAATGTCGTAGCTTTATGAATTTGTTCAGAAACTTGAGATCCAGAATTGCTCTCCAGTCTCCGTTCTTTTTGGGGACCATGAACAATATGGAGTAAACACCCCGGTTCCTCTCGGCGACTGGAACAGGTTCGATGGCTTGGATTTCCAACAGATGTTGTATCACCTTGCCGATTATGGATTTCTTGTTTTCTGACTTGCTTGCTGGAGACTGTATTAATCGTTCTGGAGGCTGACGCAGAAATTCTATCGAATATCCCTGAGACACCACCTCCACAGCCCAGGCGTCCGCCTGTGTGTCTATCCAGGTCTTTGAGAAATGTAGGAGACGAGCTCCTACCGGAACGGAAGGATAGTCACGCCTGCTTGGGTTTGGCCTCTCTGTCCCCTCGGTCGTTCCTGTTGAACGGCTTGTTGAATCTGGAATTGAAGGGACCATGTTTGCCGCCTGCTTGGAAGACTCCCAAGATGGCTTCTTAATGTTGTGTAAATATCTTGGAAGGGAGGGCTGCGTACGAAAGGACTGAGGGTTCCGCCTATCTGACCGTCTGAGCGATCTGGGCATGGCTTTTTTCTTATCCCTGGTTTCCACCAGGAGGTTATCAAGAGCCTCTCCAAAGAGATGGTCTCCTTGGAACGGATAAGCAGTGACAATAGATTTGGACATAGCGTCTGCCTGCCAGGCTCGCAGCCAAAGTAATCTTCTAGCCACTGCCGTGGAAGCCATGGCTCTAGAGGCGAAGGAAATAATGTCCAAGGTGGCATCAGCCGAAAAGGAACTAGCCTTAAGGACACGAGAAAGCCCTTCCAGTATAGCCCGGTTGTTCTCTGGAACAATCTGGATTAATTTCCGCAACCAAACGATAGCTGCTCTGGAGGCTATGGAAGTAGTCGACGCTGCTCTTACCATCATGGCGATAGCCTCATGGATTCTTCGAAGCGTTGCCTCCACCTTTCTATCGATCTGATCCTTGATGGTGCCCGAACCATCCTCAGAGACCAGATTCGGTGATTGGAGTGCAGCCACTGGACTGTCGACCGGGGAGACCTGCAATAACTCGTTAGCATAGTTAGGCATAGCATATAACTTTTTGGCAAAAACAGGAAACTGTTTGTTCACCATGGGCTTGTCCCACTCTGCTCTGAGCTGATGCTCAAAATATTCAGGAAAGGGAAACACCTTCTCAGAATGTTCCTCAGGAGGAAAAAACTCACGATTGCCCCCAGATTTAGACTTGAATTTAGCTTTGGCCGCCTTCTGATACTCAGAAGGTGATAAGTCATGCAATTCTAGGGCCTTCAGGGCTTTGGATAGGAGGAATTGATAGTCCTCAGGTTTGAAGAACCGGCTGGACTGTTCAGGAAGCTTCAATTCCTCCTCCTCCTCCTCTGACAGAAATTCTCCCTCCTCTCTTTCTTCAATGGAAGAAGAATTAGATTCCACTTCCTCCTTCCAGCATTCATCACTGGATCTCCCTGGAGGTGGGGGGGGAGCTTTCTTAGCTGCTTTGGTTGGCCACCCAAGGGGAGGGGGAATTAAGGAACCCTGAAGAGGATTCCCTTGCGACAGTGGAGCCTCGGGTCTGGAATGGAGCAGAGCCATCTCCTGCTGGATGGTCTTCCTAATAATGGCCATAATTTCAGAAGAATGTAACAAGACTCCCTGTTCAGGGAGCATACCCCGGCTGGATCCGGCTCCAGAGCTCTCCTCCTCCTCTGAAAGGCCTGGGGGAACGCATAGCGATTCTCCCTCTGCTCCCTGCGCTCCCGCAATGGCTGATTGAGAGGTCCCAAAAGCTGAAGCCGGACCTTCAAAATGGCCGCCGCCGCCCGTGTGTAGGCACGCAGGAGAAATGGCGGGTTCCTCTTCTTCTGGCTGCCGGCGGCGTTTCAGAGTGTGGGGCGCTGCCGCCGAGTCAGCCTTGAAGTTCGGGAGACCGCGATCATGCCTGATGAAAAGACTTCAGGGAACTCTGTTGCTGCCATGGTGGCAGACGAAGAAATTTCTTCTTCGGGGCTAGAGACCCCACAGACTTCACTCCAAGGTAGGAGCAGAAGAAGAAGGAAGAGATAAAGAGAGATAGGCAAAGGGCAAGACAATAGACTGAGCAGGAAGAAAAAATTGAAAGGAACTTAGAAAAACAGCTAAGCTAATAGAGATTGCTGCTTCTCCCTACTGAGGCAGGAATAGAACTGGAGATGGGCTATTCTGAAGGTGCCAACAGGAAGGGGAAAAAACTATTTCCTGCCTCCCTGAAGGCACGGTGGGAATAACCCATGGAGATGTCCTCCACCTCAGAGGGAGAATGAAGATCTATCAGGCCTTATATCCAGGTTAGAAAGTGGGTCAGTTGGAACCAGAATGCAGAGTGACCTTCCTTTGAAGCTTCACTGTAGAAGAACACCATTATTAGGTCAGCAATGGAATGTCCTGGAAGATTAAAATGTTCTCCCATTCTTTTCTCCATTTCAGACATCTATACCTACTGCTTTGTGCTAATCAAGCTGATTGTTTTGCATTGTGCCTCTACAACCTGACTCCAACTAGCCCTTCTTTGTAACACCCCTCCCACCTTCTGACCAGGATATAAGAGGGCTGATGGAACTTTGTCAGATACAAGTAAGAATAAAGTGACCTTTGGCTCCTGAAAGCTCATACCCTGGGGGATTTTGTTGGTCTTCAAGGTGCTACTGGGCTCATATGTAGTGCTACTACTACTGACTTGCATAGCTGTCCACCTGTTTAAAGATAAGTGTGTTTAATCTGATTCGTTTTACCTATAATATGAATATACTACTAATGTTATAATCACAGTGTTTAAATGTCGTAAAGTTTTAACTTGACATACAAATATTCTGCTAGTCATACTATGAAACTTTATATCCAAATACTCTCTTGCTTGCTACAAAATTTTACTGCTTTCAGCTTTATTTTCTCACTGAAGATCATAGAAGCAGAACTAAGACACATGCATAAGATTACAGCAATTTGCAGTTATCTCTCAAATATTAGGTACATTTGGAGTTTTGCTTGTAGAAAACCAAGGCACATACTTTTAAATTATATAAATATGTTTAATAGTACATTTGTACATGCTAGATTATAAGTGATGCATTTTATGTTTAGGCAGTAAAAGATGCTGAGGTGAGATAGCCATTGCATACATTTAAATTTTTCTCTAAAAACATTTTCCCCCATGGATTTAACATTTCTGGAAATTCTACATTTCTGCTTGCAGCAGCATCTTGCACTGCTGCAAGTCGTAACTGTCTCAAGAGTCAGATTCAAGCAGACCTGGGAGATAAGTGACTGGATCTCCTGGACCTTTTAATTACCGAACAGCAGCCCTAGGGGAGGGTGTTGGACTTGGGCCACATGATGAACCCCTCCTCTGCACAACTGTCCCATTCTCCATACCAGCCGTAAAACTTATCTGTCCTTTTCCCTATCTCACTCTATATATTTCCCTTTCAGGAAGTGAGAATCATTTGTTTTACAAATATTTGAACAAGGGGCAAAATTTTATACAATTTAATTGAAAAGCTATTTCCCACACTCAGAGCAATAGAAATGGTGCCATTCTTCTCCCCATTGCATATGCTTCTCTCAAAATCCCATATTTGAGCCACAACAAAAAGGTTAAACTCAGTAATGCAGGACTGTGATCAAGCAGAGGAAAACAGGAGAAAAGGATATTGCTGTTCTAACATTTGAAGCTAAAACACCTGCTGCAGAAACATTAGTTTTATCTAATCTGGAAACATTAGTTTCATCTAATACTATGTAACTGAACAGTCAGTCTACTGTGACACAGCACCCAACTGACTCTCTCTACTTCTTTGCTCTGAGGCTAAGACTGCAGTAGACAGAAATATTTAAGATACACCAAAGAGCCAATGTTTGCCACAGCATGTCCTTGCATAATCATGTGTGATAAGTTTTAAATCCCCAGTTTAAAGTGCTCTGCTATAAACATATCATCACATAGCCAAGCTGTAGAGAATTTATAGTAATGTATGGCTGCGAGAGTTGGACTATAAGGAAGGCCGAGCACCGAAGAATAGATTCTTTTGAACTATGGTGCTGGAGAAGACTCTTGAGAGTCCCTTGGACTGCAAGGAGATCAAATCAGTCAATCCTAAAAGAAATCAACCCTGACTGTTCCCTGGAAGGTCAGATCCTGAAGTTGAAGCTCAAATACTTTGGCCACCAAATGAGAAGGGAGCATTCACTGGAGAAGACCCTGATGCTGGGAAAGATTGAAGGTCAAAGAAGAAGGGGACGGCAAAGGATGAGATGGTTAGACAGTGTCATTGATGCGACGAACATGAAATTGAGCAAACTTCAGAGGACAGCGGAAGACAGGAGGGCCTGGCGTAATCTGGTCCATGGGGTTGCGAAGGGTCGGACTCAACTGTGCAACTGAACAACAAAACTGCTCCTAAGTCATAAATTCAGTGAGCATTCCTTAAAATCTTAAAGGGGGGGGGGGAATAATACAGATGTAAAATCTCTAACACTTTTGAAGCCACGGAATACCCCCCAATCCAAGATTGTGTGGGGGAAGAGAATTGGAGTATACACGGTATTCATCAATGCTAAACTTGCTTTACTGCTTTAATATACAATGCATAATTTATAAAAATTACTATCTCATTTATAGAATATAAAAATATGAATGCCTTATTTTTCTACAAACAAAATTATGAATATAGCCAATACTACTGTAAGACTCAAACTGCTACACTCTGGTACCTTAGCACATGTATCTGAGTTTCCATCATCGGGGGAGGGAGTTTAAAATAAACCACAGCATACACAGGAATTATTCTCTAATACTGTAGATATATTTATTTACATTATCTGTACTCCACCTTTCTCACTCAGACTCAAGGTGGATTACACAAGTGTAAGTCAATATAATCAACAGGATGGGACATTCCTTGACTGAAGAACGGTACACTCCTATCTGGGATGGTCGTCCTTTTCAACCAAGCGCACAGCTTCGGGAGGGACGCACATGGAGCAGTGAGGGAGGTAAGGGACACCCGCCTAGCCAGCCAGATCAGCTGAATATACCCTGGTGATCAATGGGGTGACATGTCGCAGCCAGATCGTCCTCACATCCAGGATGGGACGACATTCAATAAACAGTGCAACAGGATGCGGATTACAGAAATCTGAACAGAGCTAAAACAAAACATATATGTTAACAGAACACAATAAACAATGCAAAAATTACATAGGGCCATTCTTACAGCAAAAGACAGTACAAACTATACACAGTACTACAGTCCATAGTCCCTCACCCTTTTATCAAAGCAGAAAACAGAACCTCTCCCGAAATGTTCTTTTCATTTCTAAGCCTTCACGTGACAATATCAATTATTTTGCTTGTTAGACACATAGCACAGAATAAGGCATTTTTAATCCATTACAAATGGACCAAAGTTTCTTTACCTTACTAAAATTGTATGTACATTATCAAAATTATCTTTAATGAACCTCTCCACTATAGTAGAAGAAGAAGAGATTGGATTTATACCCGCCCTTCCCTACCCAAAGGAGACTCAGAGTGGCTTACAAACTCCTTCCCCTTCCCCTCCCCGCAACAGACACCTTGTGAGGTAGGTGGGGCTGAGAAAGCTCTGACAGAAAATGCTCTTTTTCAAGAACACCTGTGCCAGAACTATGGCTTGCCCAAGGTCATCCAGCAGGTGCAAGTGGAGGAGTGGGGAATCAAACCCAGTTCTCCCAGGTTAGAGTCCACGCACTTAACCACTACACCAAACAAAGCAAGGAATCTTATGGCACTAACAATTGAGGATACACTTAGTACATGTGATGAAGCCCACACAAAGCTTATGCCACAACACAAAGTGACTTTCCCTAGTGACTGTTAATCAAAAAGTGATTGTTTAGTTCAAAGAGTTTTAAAAATAGAGTCTTACTTTATTTATATTTATTTATTAGCTGCCTTTCTACCTTGCAGGATTCAAGCTGCCTTACAACGTAAATAAAACAATTTGAAAAAATACACAGACCATAATTAAAAATCACAATTAGGACTGCAATAAATAAATTAATAAAATGCAATCCTAAACAAATACGGTGTTTACTTACATATTACTTGTTCTATTTACTTACATATTTTACTATCAGTCACTAAGAGTGTGTTATGAAGAGTTACAGAAACGTAAGAAGGAAGGCACTGGTGCGATAAGATACAACTTAAGCTTTCTTATTCAACCCACCTGGAACTGTTTGCCTTGCAGTGTGTAGGCTCTTTACTTTTACCACTAATCTGTGAGAATTGATGAGGGCCTGATGAATTGGCAACCCTGACTTTAGACAAATGCACTATACGACATAGGGGATGATCAATAACATTTTATGAACTGAAGCTGGAACCAAGAGAGCAAAATACTATCACTATCAATGCTGCAGAAAAGATCTGTCTGATTTGTCATCTTCTTCCTGAAGTCTGGAAGTCACCAATTCTCTGAATTTACCATCTGTAATACACATGAGGTGCAAGACCAACAGTGTATTGATTCCTTGCCACCAACCTATTTCAGGCCTACTGAGCTAGCCCCTTGACTCCACTTTGTGGCCCTGTCGACCCTGTACCCATTACAATTAGGATGCACACATAATCTCTGTAATATAAATGCTCGTTTCAGTTTACCACCATTCTAATCTATTGCTACTGAGAGTTGGGATATAAATATTTTAAATAAATAACTGCCCCTTAAAATGCCGTTGGAAAAGAGATCCATTTGCTGTCTTGCATCTAATACTACTCATCTGGAGTCTTTAAGATAAGATGAACTATAAGCCTAAATAAAATATCATTTACCATATTGTCTAAACCTTTAATGCACAACCCTTCCCATGCACATCAATAGTAAATACCTACTTACTGAAATATTTATATGCTGTCTTTCACACCAGCCATGGCAAATCAAGGCAGCTTACAAAAAGGCTTTACTTGAAGGCAACAGGCAATCAAAGAAAACCAGACAACATACAGCTGTATAACATTCCATCAAAATAATATCCTCTTCATGAAATTCACTACAAAGTGTCCACATAATAAAAATAGCCTTAACAAGAGACAGGCAGCATAGCGGCCCTTTGCACTTCCTGGAGGAGGGCGTTCCAGAATGCTAGAGCAGCTGGCCCAAAAGCAGAAGTCCCCTTCTGTGAAGGAACAAACAGTTGAAAAAGAGGGCTCAACCAGGAGGGGGCTCTGGGAGCAACAAAGGTGTCAAAATGACTCAAAACAAGCAGACAATTTAAAAACAAGGACATAAAAAACAGCACTCCAGACAAAACACATCTATGTAGGTATATTTATGCATGTAAAACACAAATCTGAGGGATACATTTAACAAGACCCCTGTGTGGGCATGCCTGTCAACCAAGCAGGTAACAAATGTATGATTCTTGCTCTCTGGCACAAATATTAATGTTTATCAATACATTTATTTACATACTTATTAATGTAACATCATCATCAGTGATGGTTTGTAGATCAATTCAAGTCAAAGATAACATTCCACACAAAGCTAACAATTTTAAATTTGTGTTTTGAAGGAAACAGAAAAAGCATGACAGGGAAAAGATAAGGCAAGGAGAGCAAGGAATAAATGTGAAGAACTAGACTTAAAATGTAGCTTTATCTTGCACATGTTTACTCAGAACTAAGCCACATGGAGTTTAATGGTGCTTGTGCCTGAATGAGTGTGCACAGGAGTGCTGCCTTAGGCTGCCTGAGCCCCCCCCTTCTGCAGAAACTGTCCTTTTCTCTCATGGGCCAGACAGTCACTCCCACCTCTGTCAGTCATTAAATGCTTTTCACCCACACTTGCAGGGCAGACATAGATACCCCCACCCTTGCAAAAGATCAGCTCTCTAAATGTGAAAGGTCTTCACTGACAGCTTTCAAGAAGAGGCTGGATGAATATTTGTCAGAGATGTTTTAGGCTGGTCCTGCATTTGGCAGGGGGTTGGACTAGATGGCCTGTATGGCCCCTTCCAACTCTATGATTCTATGCCTGCAAAGAGGCAGAAGGCACTGTGCCCTTGGATCTCTGTACACATCCACCAGCAGCAGATCCTTTGAGAAAGCAGCAAAATAGCAGCTCTATGGCAGCTCATGGCCCAGAAACTGTGGCACTGCAATCCACTCAGGAGTCACAACCCTTCACTCTTCAAGTGATCTAAAGGACTATGTTCTACCACCAGCTGAAGCTCTGCTCTGGCATCTCCCTTCTTTTTCCCGGAGGTGGGTATTATCTAGAAGCAGGGCCTTTTCTTTTAGTAAGGAGCTTTGTTGCTCTGCTAATTTTAATAGATACAACTAACTGCTGTTTTAAACTTTACAAACTTTAAATGGCTAGAAATCATAATGTATTTCAGCAGTAAAGTTCAAAACAGATTTTAAATTGGGAATTATAATATTGCAAGTGTTTAATTATTTTGTTAGTTTCCCTGGCTACCAGTTTGTCTGAGCAGCATGAAGTAAATGTTTAACTCAAAACAAAAATAACCATACTTCTTAATATGTTCCATTTTATATGACACAGATCTAAGCATCAAACTTGTCTTTAGTAGCATACTCTATAATTAGTAGACCTTGAAAATTATTAAGTTCATATTAATACAAATTTCTTGTAAACTGTAATTTGTTCCTTCACACAGACATATCCAAAACATGCAAAACATTTTCAATATGCATGCTCAAAGAGAATCTTAGTATCCTGTAAAAAACTATGGATCATCCCCTCAACCTGTTAAAATGGAAGTCTGGTTACCCTAAGCACTTGTAGCACATCTATTAACTAGTGCTTGCCAAAACAAGCTGATGAAACTCTTCAGCAAGTCACAAGAAGATGAATTCATATTAACTATTTCAGTTAATACCAGTTAGAACTGAAGTCATCCATCTTTTCAGTTAGCTAACATAAGGCTACTTTGTTTCTCAACATATATATATAATTGAAACCCAAAAGGAGCAACATTTCAACCTTCTCATATTTAATTATTCAATCTAGAGAACTTTGGAAAATCATTCCACTTTGCGGAACATAAATCACGAGTTATTTTTAGTGACCTGGTTTGCATTTGAATTTCTAGCCCATTTTACATCTGAGCAGTTTACAGTAAAGTATGTCCTATTATACAAAAGAACTAAAACTGAAGAGGTTCTTTCCTCCATAGTGCAGGCTGGCTAGTTACAACAGAGGGATAAGCACTTGTTCTTGACTGGAAGGGATGCCACTGACTTGGAACCCACCAAGGGAAAAAAAGCTCCCAGCCAAGCCTTCAAACCCTTTAATGCAGAAACTGGAAACTGCAAGAAAACTAAACAAGAGCTATTGGTAAGAGAAACTGTGAAGATAGAAGTCCTTGGCTATCTTGACACATTTTCCAAAACCACTGGAACAACGCACTGTGAAGGTCAAGTTATGAAGAATGGCTTCATCCTGTACACCAGAAGATGAGCCACAATTTTAAAAATAGACTTGTACTTTCAAGTATACCTAGAATCTGTTTTACCTAATTTTCCAATTTTTTTCTGGCAAACAAATTCATTCAACCTAAGCTTATAATTCACTTGTAACTTCTCATCTTGTAGAGTTAAGGAAGAACCAAACCAAAACTAACCTGGGCCTAAGATCAAGCGAATTCCTATTCGGCCCATCAAAAATATAGAAAGCTTTCCCACTAACAAGGATATGAAATTAAGCAACCTGAAAGACTTAATTTACTCAGTCATACATATTATGAAAGCAAAACTATGGATCCCAATAGCAAAAGGGAACTAGCATAAAGGTGTGAGAGTCATAAATAGGCTGTGGAACTTCAGCCATACAAAGATAAAAAGAATACCAGATTATTCACAACAGAACATTAATTTTAGACAGCTACTTATAGTTCTAGATTCTCTCATTTACTCCAGAACAGTTAAAAAGCCAGTCCTAAAACACAAAAGCCACTTTCCTGGAAGCATCTTACACCAACTATTATTACCAACAGTGTGGTATAGGCTGGCTCTTTATTGAGATTGAACCACAGCTTAGTGGGAGACGGGATTACTGCTGAATCGGGACTTGAGTGTTACATCTTCCAGTACGCCATCTTTAATTCATTGAAGGAATGTCCATCACTGCGAGCATTTTAACTATGTAATGTTTGATTGTTTTTAGCTTGTTTTTAAGTGATCTGGTACCTGGCATATGGTGCCGCTAACTGTGAGCCACCCTGAGCCTGTGCGCAGGGACGTAATCTAATAAATAATAATATATAAAAGGTTTACTAATTTATTCACGATTCCAGGCTCACCCATTGGCCCTTGAAGAATACCACATCACCCGTTGGCAGACAAACTGCCACTCAAAAGTAACCGGTTGACATTCGATGAGTGCTGGGTGCGCTCTTCTCTCCCACCCACTGCAGCCTAGGCCACTCTTCTCTGATTGGACCAGCGTTTCACTCCATTCCGCACCTCAAACTCCCTCCCCCCAGACAGTTGGAACTGTCAGCTACATATGCAACCTGGTGTATCCTGAAGTAAAATATGTCCTCACCCACACCACATCACTTCCCCTTCAGAAGAAACAAACCCAATAACACAACCATGCCACACCACAAAAAAGATCACACCACAGGCAGAATACCACAAGGCAAAAAATGATAGGAAAAGTCACCCTATTACTGCCACTGATATGTACCTGATAGTGCTTTAGAGGATGGTGCACAGGTCCCAGGTTCATGTTATAAAAGCTGCCTGGGGGATTATCAACCATTCATACCTCACAGGGTTGTTGTGCGGATCATACAGGGGAGAGGAGAATGAGATCAGCTGCATTGGTTCCCATTGCAGGGAAAGACTGCCCTTTTCCTAGGTAGAGGGTGCAGGGAGGGGGGAGGAGATGTAAACCTGAAGACAGGCAGATAAAGGTAGGCTGATGGTTGCCTGGAAAGGATATAGGGTTGCCAACTCCAGGTTGGAAACTTCCAGGATATTTTAGGGATGAAGTCTGAGGGTAGGGTCTGAGGAGGAGTAAGAGGGGGACCTCAGATAGATACAATACCATAGACCCCACCCTTTTGGTGCATTTACCATGGGACACTCACCCAGAGCCGCTGCCATTTTCTCACTCTGCTGGCATCAAAACCAATTTAAGGCAAAATAGAGATATAGAGATATGGAGAGTTTTCCATCCTCCTCTGCATCAATCTGTCTTTCTTGGCAATCCTAGGCCTGCCTGCCCTCTCAGGGTGACTACATGCCTCCTGACTGGCATTTCTTCACTAGCCCTGGCTGCTTGCTCCTGTTCAGCAGGAGCCTTCCCTATGTTAGCTGCCTGGGTGATTTCAGATCAGCCACAGATTTTCTGCCTAACCTACCTTGCAGGGTTGCTGTACTGATCACAAAGTGGAAGAGGAGAATGAAGTAAGCAGCTTTGCTCCCCACTAACGAGAAAGACAGAACTTTGCCTAGGAAGAGGCTGCTGAGAGGGGAGAAGATAAAGTTGCCAACTTTACATACAGAAATTCCTGGAGATTTCAGGTGTGGAGCCTGGAGAGGGTGGGTTTGAAAAGGGGTGGGACCTCAGACAGGTACACTGCCACAGACACCACACTCTGAAACTGTCAAATGTGTCAAGGAGTGGTTGATATTATTCAATTATTCTATGACAGAAGGGGGGACAGTGGTTCCTACGAGGGGAATTAGTTCCTTTGTTCCTCCTCCTCCTCCTAAATCAGATATCATTTAGTTCTTTTACAATAATATGAGATTCTACTACCTCCTCTTTCCACTCCTTCAATCTTCTGCTTTCCACCCAAGCCCCCTTCTGCAAGCCCTCCAGCTCTTTCTGTTGTCTCATTTTAGAACTGCTGCTCTTATTCACTTCACCCATCTCTTGCACTATCTCACCATCCTGAAAAACATGCCCATGGGCCCATATTGGGTCCCTGTGAACCACCACTTGCGCTGTGTTCACCACCTGACACATTACAGATTGAACAGAGCCGTGATCTACCAATTATTCCTACACTCAGCCAACAATTTTGGCTTAAAACTGACAGAATTTCCACATCTTTGGTGGGTCACGTACCTTCCACTACACTTATACAAGTTGCAACACTGTTGACCTTCCTAATTTCCACAACCCTTCTGAGCTTTCCTTAGAGAAGAAAGGCACCACTGTATCATTGCCTGATACCACCATGATGGTTTCCCATCACAAGCAACTTCCAGGCCAGAGATGAAAACTTACAGCTGTTTTTGCACAAGGACAACTTTATGTGGCTTTCTCAAGGGTATGCTGCTTCCAGGATCTCAGAGTTCATGTCATTGATGGGCCCCAGCAAGGAAGACTACTACCCCATTCTGATAAAGTCTTCACCAGAAATTTTGTCTACAAAGAGGCTCCTCAGTCATCATGATATTTTCTAATGTGATTTCACTGTTTCTCTGTAGATCCGCCTACAGGGACTAATGCGCTTCTGTGTAACAACTCTCCACCAAAACATGCTACTTTGTGCACAATGACAACTGTCCTTCTAATGCATGTACATTATCCAGCCACTACCCACTGCTTAAGCCCACAACAAACACCAACAACACACTGCCACTATGCCTTCTGCCAGGTGCCAATTAACAACTCCCACTGTTTTTAGCACAAATACTTATATGGCCACATTCCTCTTCTACCTTCACCTCACTTCTGTCCTGACCTGTATGGCTACCTCTGACCTTGCCCCCCCCTTGACACCTGTTCTCTCACAGGGCACACATGACGACCACTTGCTCAGACATGCAAAAGAGACACCAGATGACTTTGCAAAATGCACAGATGCAGAACTTACTGAATGTTGCACCCTGTCAAGGCTTTTCCAACCCTCTGCACCCCAAAATCCATTCACCATCACTGTGATTATGGGCGCTGCAACCTTAGATTGTACAACCACAGACAATTACTCTTTATTACCATAAGGTATGCTGTTCTTCAGTCCCACATTAGTTCTTCACACTGCAAAACACTACTCTGTGTTTACTCTGCCTGCAAGACACAAAATCATTGACCCCACCCTCTTTCTAGAGGCCACTGTATTTTTCCCCACAACAGTCCTTATTCCTAATATTAACTTATTCCAGATATTTCAATAACTTTGGTATGTCTGCATCTCTCACAATATGGGTGCCTAGATGCTAAAGAAATAGCTGTTCCCACAGATAATGCTAAAGTTATATATATCCACACACATATATATTTCATGTATTTAAAATATTTAGCTCTTATTTTCTCACATTATATTCACATTGCGTACATTACAGACTAGTATCACCTGTTGGAAATGCCTAAATCAGTCTAAGAATCAACAATATAAAGGAAAGCAATATTTTGCTCCCAGAGGTACAATGAGATCTAAATGCCACCTCTTAGGCAGCTATGGAAAAATAGTATACAGTACCCAACTTATCATCCATTAATCATGAATATATTGTAGTAAAATTAACTACTTCACTTACCTGTTCACCCTCCGAGGACACTTGTCTGGCTTAATATCCACCTCATAGAGGTAGACATCTATCTTTGGGATTTCAACTTGGAAGCAGTTGGCCAGTAATTTAATAGGCTTGCCCATGGTGCCATAGCCAGGACGTCTGGGCACCAAGAGCAGGGGCTGTGCCCCAACGGGTCCTGCAAAATAATAATAATAATAATAATAATAATAATAATAATAATAATAATAATAATAATAATAATAGTTGTCGTATAGTTTAGAACTGAAAACTGAAGGGATTATGTGGAGTCTGTAAACCACCTAGAACACTAGGAAAAGGAGTATAATAATTTCTAAACAAAGTCAAAATCTAACTACCAACCAAGATAATGGTTTAGATCAAGCATAAGGATCACAGACCTATCTTTCGTCCCACTCAACCCCAACAGTCCTTCTCGAACTCAGAAATGTTTACTACTGGGGTTGCAGGACCCATATGTGTGTGGGCTGGTGGGGGCAAAATCACACCATTCTTACTCTTCTGTCAGTAGAGCTCCACCAACCACTCCACGTGGAAAAGCAATTTTGTCCCCTTTCTCCTCCCCACCTCAGTCCACTGACCACCACCCGAATAGCTGTTATTCCACAGACAGAAAAGACTATTGGAAGGCTGGGAAAGTGGGGAAGATCCCTTAAAGTCTTCTGCTGATGGATTGGTGAATTTTATAGCAGACATACCAGTTGAAAAGGCGAGGGAAAAAGCTTGCTCAAATCCACAAAGCATGCTGCAGTAAAAGTATGGAGGACAGCTAAGAGATCTTCTAGTCTGACATCCACAATCTGCCACAGATCCACCCAACACAACTCAAGAGTGTCTTAGAAGGTCTGCACAGGGGTAAAGGGGTTACCAGTTACTCAGGCAAGCATGCAAGCCCACACAATGCAAGGAAAGGAAAGAATGCCAAAGACACTAGTAAACTGAACAAGAAAGCAAATTCTTTACAATAATTAAATGGGCCCAGAATGGGAGCAAAACCACGACAATTTCTCAAGGTCAATTCACATACAGAGAGAAAAATCCTTCCCAATGCCAATGGGCTTTTAAGAAATCATCTTGTAATTTCTATTTCCATTCCTATTTCGAATAGAAGTTGCAAGGTATGCTCCTTAAGCTCTCATTGGACTATTTCTGACGTAGTGAAGTTCTTTGCTCTTATACCTGTTCCAGGGATACCAACTATTGTAGAATTTTACAGTTCAAAAGAACAAGCTTTCAAACAGTTTCCACCTAAATGCATTCACATCCCATTTGTAACTATTAGTTATTGTACCTGCTGCCTTCTTTAATCCAAATGACTGTGTGATTTTATTCACATCCCACATTATGACTATGAGGTTCACCAAGCATCTTACAACAGTTTGAGACAATAGACCCTCTCTCCACGTTGCCAATATATTAACCCCCTGCAGCTCTGCTTCAGATCTAATTTTGTTGGCAGGTTTGGAATCACAGTTAATGGATCAGTCCGGGATCAGTCACAGGACCAGGGATCTTTAATGTAATGGGAATGTTCCATATATTCCTAAGAGTGTTATTATATTGCCTCTGTCTTTCTGAAGCGAAGGAAGCCACACTTTTAATTCTATTGCAACCATTATCTTACAGCACTTATTTTCAGTTATCATTTTGCCGTCTTTAGCACGGTTGATCAAACTAAGAATGTTCCCATTGTGACCTCCTCAGTGTCTTTTCAAAAGCAGTAAGATGCAGCATTTTTAATTCACACTTTCTGCATACCCATTCACTGACTCCTGGTCATGATCAAGCACAGCCCAGTCACAAACCATCTTATAGTTCTTTACTCCTTTTCTTCCAATCCCTCAGAACAATGACCCACACACTATACTCCATCCTTAATTTGAGGTAGATTTTCCATACATTTTACACTCACTTTGTTGGTTCTCTCTTCTTAAATTGCACTGTTAATTGTATCATCTTGCTTTTACTAAACTGGATTATAAAGCAGAAGGCATTCTTCAGGTTATCTATGCTATAACCATATCTTACACTGTTTTTGTTAGCATGGTTTTCTAATTTTGTAACACTAGTCCTATTGCATTGTTTATTGGATGTATTATGCTGCCTGACTGTTTTTATACCTTGTGATTTGCCTTGAGTCTCAGTCAGAAAGGTGGGCAAACACTAAGTTGTTTGAAAATAGAAAATGTAGCGGTTGCAGCAAATATGTATGATGCTGGTCTACCATTTGAAGAGAGGAGCATATTATCACAGCACTGATGAGAGGCTCAGGATCCTGGATTTTCAAACACTGGCTTGCTAGATTATTTTGCCAACTAGTGACTCAAATTATGCTCCTGTTAAATATTTAGTTCGCAGTGAAGGTGACCAAATGTAGCCCCACTGTTTTATCCCTGAGAAGCTGAAGTAAGGGATTTTGTATAGTAATGAGAATAAAATACAGGCATTCTCTTTGGAAGGTCTGTCCTTACAAAGGACAGGTTAACACGAGCATTTTATGTGAAAACACTTAAGAATCATCTCTCAACCCCCATAGGAACAGAAGGTTGCCACTTAGGTTTCAGTGGACTGAAACACATAAGTGCAGGAAAGATTAACACAAGAAAAGTATACACTCCTGGGACAGACAGCTATACCTCATTCTCAGCATTCTTTGTTGCCTCCTTTCCTGATTTAGCTACGAAGATCCCTTGGACGGGAAGCAGACAGCATACTGTCGTCAATTCTCATTTCACTATCTTTGTCTCAAGTGAAAAAGGGAGTGAACAATTTAACAGATAAATATTGAGAATTACCCTGGGGTTCTTGAAATGATTCACAGTATGAATGTCATTTGTAGGTGTGATGAAGTCATTCAAAAATCCCACTTTTACACTCCTACTCAGTGACAGACGCTGGATGTGTTCCCACCTACTGACTTTGGTTGGTGATATAATTCTTGTGAGCAGATAAAAGCAGACAGGACATAAAAATCACAAAGTTTCTTTTTACCAATACTGAAGTACATAACACCCATGGATTCAAGAGCTGCATATGAACAATTCTATATTGCAATAAGCTTTCAGAGACACAATGAATACAGAATGCAACAGAAGAGCAGCACCACATGACCAAAACACTTTTGACAAGACTTTTCCAGGAAGTGTTTAATAGTGATAGATCCAGGTGGTCAGCTGTGTTGGTCTAAAGCAGTAGAACAAATTTAGAGTCTTTAAGACCAACAAAGGTTTATTCAAGGTATGAGCTTTTGTGTACATGCACACTTTTTCAAATACATTGGAATGGTAGGTAAGGTTCAAACTTATAGACAGGGACTTAACAGCAAATTAAGATGTAACATGATGATGTTTAATATATGCAAAGTCAGAACTAAATAACAAGCTAAAGTTATAAGGTCAACAATTGTACAGCAATAAATATGTCAAAATAGCAGATAGCAGATAAATTTCTATCCCCCACAATTAGAAAATACACCTTTAGAAACTCCAGAACATTGAAAATGCCAAACAGGCAGCATGCAATACTAAAAAATGAAAATACTAAAAAATGAAAATGTCTAGACAGTGTGCAACTGCAATAAGAAAGGCCAACGCTATGCTGGAGATTATTAGGAAGTGAATTGAAAACAAATCAGCCAGTATCATAATGCCCCTGTATAAATCAATGGTGCGACCTCATTTGGAGTACTGTGTACAGTTCTGGTCACCACACCTCAAAAAGGATATTATAGCTTTGGAAAAAGTGCAGAAAAGGTCAACTAGAATGATAAAAGGGTTGGAACACTTTCCCTATGAAGAAAGGTTGAAGTGTTTGGGGCTCTTTAGCTAGGAGAAACAACCACTGAGGGGTGACATGATCGAGGTTTATAAGATTATGCATGGGATACAGCAGGTAGAGAAAGAGGTACTTTTCTCCCTTTCTCACAATACAAGAATTCTTGGGCACTCAATGAAATTGCTGAGCAGTCAGGTTAGAACAGATAAAAAGGAAGTACTTCTTCACCCAAAGAGTGATTAACACATGGAATTCACTGCCACAGGAGGTGGTGGCGGCTACAAGCATGGGCAGCTTCAAAAGGGAATTAGATAAGCATATAGAGCAGAAGTCCATCAGTGGCTATATTCTTGGTGCTTGGTGTGGCAACAGTGGAGGGCTTCTAGTGTTCTGGCCCCACTGATGGATCTCCTGATGGCACCTGGTATTTTTGGCCACTGTGTGACAGAGTGTTGGACTAGATGGGCCACTGGCCTGATCCAACATTGGCTTCTCTTATGTTCTTATGGCTACCATGCAAACACATATCAATTATATCACAATTCTTCTGTCCAACAAATTCCATGACATAAAAATAACCTTCACGCTGTACTGTGAAATATACTAAATACACTACTTACATATTTTATACCCTTCTCCTCTCACAGTAACTTATTGAGCCACCCATTACCAGTAACCTCTTTATTACTCAAGCTCAGAGTAACAAAGCAACATGCCTTGAACTAGCTTTCAAAATAGTTTGGCTGCAAGAAGCTGTGGATCATAATGACCATTTCAAATCCATTTTGCAAAATGAACTAAAAGTGGGCAGAATTTGATGCTTAAAGGTTGACAAAATAAAAAGAGTTATGAAAATAAATCCTATAATTACGTATTACAAAGCTGAGAATCCGGCTATTTGCTTTCAATAGTCAACACAGGTACTAATTAGTTCAGACTCTGGTCACAGGTGGGGCTGTGGCTCAGTGGTATAGCATCTGTGTGGCAAGCAGAACATTCCAGGTTCAATCCCTGGCTTCTACTGCTAAAAGGTAGTAGGCGATGCAAAAGACCTCCACCTGAGGTCTTGGAGAGCTGCTGACAGACTGACTAGACCAGGGGTGGCCAAACTGCGACACAGGAGCCGCATGCAGCTCTTTCACATATATTGTGTGGTTTCCTGCAGGGTGGCTGGAGAAGTGAAGGGGAGGCATACTTCCCTGATTGGTCTTCCCTTCTCCAGCCAGTGTCCCCCTCCCTGGGTAGGCTTGAGGTGGGGGGGAGCAGAGAAAGAAAGCAGCTTTAAATACATTCTCAAAGCCCCCCCCACCAGCCAGCCTGGAGAAGGCATTTGTCTCTTTAACCCTTCTCCAAGCCAAGCTAGCAGGCGGGGGGGGGGCTTGGAGGATGCATTTAAAGTTAAAGCTGCTTTCTTTCCACCCCTCCCTCCCCCATCTATTTGCTATCTCTCTCTCCTTCCTCCCCATCTGAAGTTAAATGTATTCTCCAAGCCCTGCCACACTGACTGGCTGGCTTGGCGGAGGCATTTGTCTCTTTAAATCCCTTCTCCAAGTCAGCTGGAATAGGAGGTTGGAGAACACATTTAAAGTTAAATTTGCTTCTTTCCATCTCTCCCTTCCTTCTTTCCTCCCCATTTATTTGCTTTCTTCTCACCTCTCTCTCTTTCCCCTTCCCCCATCTATTTGCTTTCTTTCCACCTCTCTTTCTCCCTTCCTTTCTCTCTTCCTTCTTCTTCCTCATTTATTTGCTTGCTTGCTTTCTCTCTCTCTCCCTTCTTCCCCCTTCCTCCCTCTGCCATCTACTTGCTTTCTTTTTCTCCTTCTTTCTTTCTACCTCTTTCATTCATTCCACATTTCTCTTTCTCGCTTCCTTCCTCCTCCCTCCCCATCTATTTTCTTTCTTTCTCTCTTCCTTCCTTCTCCCATCTATTTGTTTTCTTTGGTTTTCTCTCTCTCTTTCACTCTTCCTCCCCATCTATCTGCTTTCTTTCCACCTTTCTTTTTCTCTCCCTCTCTTCCTTCCCCCTCCCTCATCTATTTGCTTTCTTTGTTTCTTTCCCTCTTTTCACCTCTTTCATTATTTTTCCACCTCTCTCTCTCAGACAAATGAATACATTAGCAAACAAATCAATTATCACTGACAAATAAATATCAATATCTGTTTTTAGCCCTTTTGTTTTTATTTTTGGCAGTCTCATTTAACGTTAATAAAAAGCAAATTTGGATATTTTCCAATAAAAACTAGTGTGTAATATTTGTTCCTGTCTTCCACCCCTCAAACATTTGATGTTCATTTCATGTGGCTTTTATTTTAAGCAAGTTTGGCCACCCCTGGACTAGACAATGCTGAACTTGGTAGTATAATTCAGTATAAGGCAGCTTCATGTGTAGTCATGGTGGTGGAAAGTACCATCAGATGACCACGTAAGGCTTTCAAGGCAAGAGACATTCAGAGCTCGTTTGCCATTGCTTGCCTCCACAGCATGACCCTGGTGTTCCTTGGAGGTCTCCCATACAAATACCAACCAGGACCAATCCTACTTAGCTTCTGAGATCTGATGAGATCAGGCTAGCCTGGCCTATTCAGGTCAGGGCCATGTGTAGTCATAAGCAGCCACAAAGGCCGCTAACTATAGCGATATTAGTTCTCTGGATACCTGCCATGTATTTATATCCCCAATTGCAAATAATGAAAATATACAAAATTATTGTGCTTTAACAAATGGGTTTAACTACCAGTACAAACGAAGCTATACCATTTCACAATCCACAGAAAGCACTGCTTTTTACCAATTTAAAATGGTTAGCCATCTGCAGCCTTTCTGAGGGCAAAAGATAGCCACATCTAGATTAGATATGCTCTATATGAGGCTGCCCTTGAATAGTGTTTGGAAATTTCAGAATACTGCTACTGCTGGAATACTGACTAGAGTAGGTCATAGTGACCCTATCGCTTCAGTTGTGGTCTATGTTCATCAGCTTCCAATTTATTTCCAGGCCCAAATCAAGGTGCTGGTGTTCAACTTTAAAGCCCTATACTGTCCGAGACCAGCCTACCTTAGAGATTGCATACCCCCATACTAATCTACCTGACCACTATGTTCACCTTCATGGGCCCTGCTACAGGTACCCCTGCTGTCTGAGGGTAGATCAGCAGCAATCTGAGAGAGCCTTTTTGGTCATGTGGAAAGACTCTGGAACTCCCTCCCCAAGAATAGTTGTCAACCTCCCTCTATCGCTGTCTTCCGCTAGTGAGTGAAGACTTTGCCATTCTCTCAATAACCCCTAAAATATGCCCTATGTCTATGGACATTTCATTGTTTTTATATATACATATTTTAGTTTTGTATGTTTTTAAACTGTTTTATGTTTTTCTACTGTTCTGACTTTGTTGCCTTTGTGGCCCTTTTTGGACAGAAAGGCAGGTTATATATCTTGTATGTAAGTAGGCATACTCCTAAACACCAAGAAACATCATGTTCATCAAATTTGTCAAATACCACATTTATTCAACACCTAGATGAACCAGATTCATTGAAAAATGTCAATCCTGTGGTCTTCATGATTCCACCTTAATTCTATGCATTTGCACAGGGCAAGGACAGGTTCACTGTATTGACCAAAACTGAAAGCTAATGCATGATTTCTACAGGATAAGTCCCAGTTAAGTCATAGGAACTGACTTCTAATATACAAAACAAGACAGGACAAAAAACACTCCTTATGCTTGCACCAGCCATGACAATTCTGTAATTGCTTCAATTCCCAGAGGGCCAGTGTGATGTAGTGATTAGAGTGTTGGACTATAATCTGGCAGACCCAGGTTCAAATCCCCCTCTACCATAGAAGCTTGCTGGGTGACCTTGGGCCAATCACAAGCTTTCAGCCTAACCTACCTCATAGGGTTGCTGTGAGGATAAAATGGAAGAAGAATGGTCTATGCCATTCTGGGGCTCTACTAAGGAGAAAGACAAGCTATAGATGAAATGAATAATGAACATTCAGAAAATCTAAACACCAAAGCACATCAGCTTCCAGCCTTCTTATTTTCCACAATACCTGATCTGCCAAGCTACCACACAACAACCAAGCCAGTAATCCAACACCAAGGTTTGGGGTTGCCTCTTTGCCCTCCAACATAAGACAACCATATATATTTAACCATTACGGCCCAACAGAACCTCCATGGCCAAAGATAGTACACCTCTCTCCCCATCAATGCACAGCAGAGAACCACAAACCCATTTTATCCCCCCTTCCAAGGGAACGATGCAGATTTTGCGTTTACAGCCAGACAGAACCCTCCGTGGCCAAAGGCGGTATACTGCTGAATAATAACTGTTACGGGAAAGGCGGAAGAGAGTAGAAAACGACTTGTTGCCATCGCGCTCTGAGTTCACGGGCTTCCCAAAAGTAGGATGCTGGGAGAGCCGAACCTTTTTCGTTAGGCTCCACATTCGTCTCCAACCGTCTCCACAGCCTGAACGCCCCCCCCCCCCCGGTGTGATAAGGTCAAGCTCTCCCAGAGGACGGCACTTCCAGCGCTTAGCCTGAGCATCCCCTCAACCCCCTCCTGCTTCCTCACCTGCACTGCTGATTTCCATTCATGGAGCTCGGCGCGGCCCCTCTGGGGCTACGGGTGCCGGTCGGGTCCCTTCTCTGTGTCGTTCTCCTTGTGCCCTCCTGGTCCGGCCAGGCCCGCAACGGTGCCGGCAGTCTTGGTAAGGCCCCTCCTGACTCCACTCCTTTTCTTGGCCGGCCCCGGGCGGTCTGCAGTACAGTGACGGTTGAAGAGGCGGAAGTTGCGTGGCCGCCCGCAACCCCAACTCCTCTTACAGGCTTCTCCTCAGACTAATTGACTGAATCGCCCGAGTTTCTACCTCAGCACATACTGAGACACCAATCGCTAGCACTCGCGAGACGTGCGCACGCGCTGTTTTTCCTTCCCACCGGAAGTCCCGCTCCTGCCGGTTAAGTCTGAAGAATTTCTCTTCAGTCGCCCGTGGAAGGCTTTACGACGCTTGACTATACGCATGCGTGTCCGAACTCGACTCTTTTGTCAGAAATTCTTCCTCTCCTCTTACGTTTAATGTTCCCTCTCCTTCCTTCGACGCGCGCAGTCTCACACTCGTTCTGGGTATCCTTAACGACTAAAAGAAAACAAAAAGTTGGAAAGGACGCATGCGCCTTGGCTTAGCAGCCTTTTCTCCCTCAAATTTGTTGGCGAATATAAATTTTTTAAAAAGGAAGCGAGGAAAGTGAGGTCCGAAGAGGGAACAAGGAACGCCCACGAGGAGCCCAGTTCGAATCTCTACCTTCGGTACTGAGGTAGAAGTGAGACTGAAGTATGTAATTATTACCATCTTCCCGCAGGCTCAGAAAGTGGAAGACTCTTTGTCTGTGTCAATCTGGCTCTAAATGGGGGTGCAAATTTAACAAAGCGCTGACCTGAATCTCCCAGACTATCCCGACCAAGGCAGATCGCAGAAGCCAAGCAGGGTCGGCCGGACTAGTATTTGGATGGGAGACCTTCAAAGAATACCAGGTTCATGAACGTCTCTTTCCTTGGAAACCCTATGGGTTCGCGATAAGTTAGCTTTAACCTGACCAAAAAAAACAAACGGACTATGTTAATTAACAATTTAGGATGAACTTGGTTTTTTGCATGATTCTTTTTTAATATTTATTGGTTCACGTGCAGTGCTTTCCAAAGTACTTTGCATAGTTTGGCTAAGAAATACCTACAATGGCTCTGTAAAGTAGTTCTGCCAGTGGAAAGGTATCTGAGAATAGCTTGTCGCAGCTTCCTAGTGACCTTTATTATTTATTAATTTTGATTTCTATCCCGCCTTGCCTGATAAGCAGGCTCAAGGTGACATACAATAATTAAAGGTACAATAAAACAGATAAAATTCCAACAGTAGTATATAAAGTGCAGATTACGTACAATTAGCCAAATGCGGATGGCAATCATTGTAAGATGGCCCAGTATGACTAGACCAGTACCCCTGGCAAAGTGCCAGTAATAGATGTTTCCAGTAGCTCATTTCTCGGGGGAGGCTCCTAATCGAAGGCCTGGTGGAAGAGCTCCGTTTTACAGTCCCTGCAGAACTGTAAAAGGTCTTACAGGACCCTGATGTCCTTCGGGAGCTCATTCCACGAGTGTGGAGCTGCCACTGAGAAGGCCTTAGATCTGGTGATGGCCAGTCTGGCATCTTTTGGACCAGGGACAGTGTTGGGTCCCCGACCTCAGTGCTCTCTGGGGGACATATGGGGAAAGGCGGTCCCTTAGGTAGGCAGGACCCTGGCCATATAGGGCTTTAAAGGCCCAAGCAAGCCAGCGCTGGGAGGGAAGGGGCGGGGGTTAGAACCTCCGCCCCTTCCCTGGCTTTCCTGGGGGCCCCGCAGCTGCGGAGCCTCCAGGAAAGCCGAGCTAGGAGGGAAGGGGCAGGGGTTAGAACCTCCGCCCCTTCCCTGGCTTTTCTGGGGGCCCCGCAGCCGCGGAGTCTCCAGGAAAGCCGGCGCTGGGAGGGAAGGGGCGAGGGTTAGAACTCCTGCCCCTTCCCTGGCTTTCCTGGGGGCCCCGCAGCTGCGGAGCGCCCAGGAAAGCCAGCGCTCTGCCGCCATCCCTCTCGGTCTCCAGGCCCCACCGGGAGGTTGGCATCCCCAGTGGGGTGGACACCCCAGGCTGTCCTGCCTAGGGCGCCCAGACACCTGGGGCCGGCCCTGGGTCCAGAGGGCGTTGGGGAGTGATCTCGTTGATGGCTGCCGAGAGTCGGTCATGTCAATCCTCGACTAGCTCATCTAATGAGCCGCCAAGACACATAGGTTCCCACAGGGCCATCTGAAGCTGCTGAGGGTCCATTTGACTCCACGGGCGAGCTAAAATGTGCTCGCCACCCAAACAGGGTAGGGGTGCCACGTTCACCCGAGCCTTCAGGGCATGGTGGTCCAATCATGGAACTGCCATAGCAGTAATCCAGTCCACTGTAACCCCCGCTGCGAAGATCAAATCAAGCGTGTGACCAGCTCAGTGAGTGGGGGCCATTACATATTGGGAGAGTCCTTGTGATGCCGTGGACGACACCAGGTCCACCGCCTGGGAAGAGGCCGCATCATCGGCATGGACATTGAAGTCAGTCTAGGGTGCTCCAATGCCCAGCCCAACATGGCCTCAACCAGGGATGACAGGTTGTCAGCCAATGCATTGGGCGTACCTTGTAGCACAGATGAGATTTGAATCAGCCACCTCAGTCCAGGCTGCAGCTCAGTCTCTTCTCCACAGTGGGGACTCAAAGCAAGCTTACATCATTCTCCTTCAAACACTACTAGAAGAAGAAGAGAAGAGATTGGATTTATACCCCACCCTTCACTACCTGAAGGAGTCTCAGAGTGACTTACAATCCCTTTCCCCCACACACACACAACAGACACTCTGTGAGGAAGGTGAGGCTGAGAGCTCTCCTGAGAACTGCCCTTGAGAGAACAGCTTTGAAAGAACTTATTACTGATCAAGGTCACACTAGCAGCTGCATGTGGAGGAGTGGAGAATCAAACTTGGTTCTCCCAGATTAGAGCCCATATTCTTAACCACTACACCAAACTTTGATACGTATTTCCATCACACTCTTAACAGTCTGAAGTGAACATAAAAGAAGCCATGTTGAGTCAGGTCAGTGACCCATCCAGCCCAACACTCTGTGTCACATAGTGGTCAAAACCCAGGTGCCATCACAGGGGTGGAAAATGGTCAGTAAAATCAGTAAAAGTCATTTTTTTCATCTTGGTCAGTAATTTGTCAGTTTTTTAAAAAATTGGTCAATAAAGTCAGTATTTCTTTTTTGTGAATGCAGTTTGTTTTTTTGTTTTCATTACTGCATTTTGGGGGAAATATGGTGACTTTCCAGTGAGAAGATAGATTGTTTCTAGTCCACAACATATAGAAACAGAATTAACCTCTTAAAACATGAGACAAAGCAGAGGTGATGTTTTTTTGCACGAGTGCCTACTTATTTACAAAATTCACTGGAGTGTTCCAGAAAGAAGAGCTTTTGGTGCATGTGATACACAGTGAAGTAAAAACACTCACAAGAACCATAATGAATCGTGTTTGTAAGAGTTCAGCACCATTGTCTCTTGAAGCCTTCAGTGATGAGCACTGCATACCTGTGAGAGAAGTAATCAGTGAAAGTAGAATCTGTGACGAACTGAAAAAACTTTCTGAAAAGGAACAGCCACTCTTTTTAATAGGAGCAAAAAAATTTTCATAGCAGCCTGCAAACACCTTTTACTCCAATCATCTTTGAACAAGCCCATTCTCAGATATCTTCAATGTTTAGCTCCAGCTCCAGGTCAAGGAAGGAACCCACAAGGATATAATTAAATGGATAGTCCACTGAACATGATTGCAGATGAATGGAAACTTCTTAGACTTGAAGATGAAACTGCCAGTGAAACTTGCTGCATAGATACATACTGAATCAGTTCTTTGAAAAGACACACCCATCTGGATATCCAAAATACCCACTGGTTACCAAGGTGGTGAAAGCAGCATTATTATTGCATGGTAGTACGGACATAGAAAGAGGGTTTTCAAAAACTGGACCCGTTTTGACCAATGAAAGGGCCAGGATATCAGAGAGAACTTTGAATGCCCACCTAATTGTCAAAGAAAGTTTATATCATGTATATGAAAACAATATATACCATGTTAATATTACACAGGAGTTTTTACAGATGGCAAGAGCAGCTCATGTTCATTACAAGCAATATTGTGATGAACAGTGTGTCATTAAAGAGGAGCAAAAAGAAAAGAAAGAAAGGGGAAAAGGCAAAGGAGTTAGAACGGTTTAAGAAGATAGACAGTGAAAAGGATAGTATACAAGAAGGAAGCAAAACTGAAAAAGCTGAGACAACAAAACAAGAAGAGGATGATTGTTCGAACATTGCTAAATGATGCAACCAAACATGTAAAGCAGGGTGCTGAGAAAAAGGTTATGGTGGGATTTAACACAGTACAACTCATGCTAGAAGGAGTGGAGAAAGCAGTGGAAGAAGAGGACAAAAAAAATGTTTGCGGATGCAGTGCAGAAAAGTTGAGAAATGAAAGAGTTTGTTAATAACATCTTTTTTTCATAAAAAAACCAAAGATAAAGTAAAAGTAAAGACAAGTCATACCTTACAGTAATTGTTGTTTTCTCATAATGATTACTTTATGTGTGGTTTTTAATGTTTGGCTTTTTTATTATCTACAGTATGTGATTATTTTTAAAAGGGAGTCTTTTTTTGCCTTAAATTTTGTACAATAATGAAAACATCGTCCTATCTCCATTTTTAAAAATTCAATAAAAAGGTTTGCGATCCTTTTATCTGGATCACATCTGGCAATGGGGATGGTGGAGGCCAGATAATAATCATTTTTAATAGTCCTAGTTTTACTTTTAAAACACTAGCTTATCAATAGGCTGACATTAAAATGTTCAGTTTTTTGTCAGTATTTGGTCAGTAAAATCAGTATTTTTGACCCTCTGACTAGTTTCCACCCCTGCCATCAGGAGGCCCACCAGTGGAATTAAACTCCAAAGATCTCCCACTGTTGCCCCCCAAGCACTAAGAATACAAAGTATCACTGCCCCAGACATAGTGTTCCATCTATACCTTGTGGCTAATAGCCACTGATGGACCTGTGCTCCATATGTTTATCCAATCCCCTCTAGAAGCTATCTGTGCTTGTAGCTGCCACCACTTCTTACGGCAGTGAGTTTCAGACATTAATTCCTTTTTGGGTGACGTACTCCCTTTTATCTGTTCTAAGTCTATTGTGCATTAATTTTGTTGAGTGCCAATAAGTTTGTGTATTGTGAGAAGAGAAAGGTACTCCTTTCTCTACTTTTTCTATCCCATGGATAACTTTGTAAATCTCTTATCATGGGCTCTCCTTCTTTAGAGGCTTTCAGAGGCTAAATGGCCATCTGCCAGCAATGCTGATTCTGTGAACTTAGGCAGATCATGAGAAGGGAGGACAGGAAGGCATCAGTGCTTAGTTCTTGTGGCCCTTTCTCATGCCCAGGGAAATGCTGATCACCACTTGGGGGTCAGGAAGAAAATGTTCTCCAGGCCAGTTTCTCCAGGGATCCTGGAAGGTTTTTTCTTTTTGTTTGCCCTCTTCTGGGCATAGAGCAGGGATCACTGGGGGTAGAGGGGTATTTGTGAATTTCCTGCATTGTGAAGGGGTTGAACTAGGTGGCCCTGGAGGTCCTTTCCAACTCTATGATTCTATGTCACCCCTCAAATGTCATTTCTCTAAGATAAAGAACCCGAACCTCTTTCACCTTTCTTCATAGAGGTGTTCCACCCCCCCTTAATTATTTTAGTACCCTTTTCTGCACCTTTTCCAATGCTGTCTTTGTCTTCTACTTCTTCTTCATCTTCTGTGCAGTGAGGCCACACCATAGATTTATACAGGGGCATTATGATACTGGGTGATTTGTTTTCCTTCCTAATAATCCCCAGTATTCCATTTTCCTTTTTTATTGCAGTTGCACACTGAGTCGACATTTTACAATGACTCCAAGACCTCTCTTCTTTTCAGTTACCACCAGTTTGGACCCCATCAACATATATTTATAGTTCAGATTTTTAGCTCCAACGTGCATTACTTTTCACTTGCCCATGATGCACCTCATTTGCCACGTTGATGCCTACTTGCACAGCCTCAACAGATCCCTCTAGCTCCTTGCTGTCTTCCCTGGTTCTCACTGCCGTGAACAACTTAGTATCATATGCAAACTTAGCCCTTTCACTGCTTACTCCCAACTCCAAATCATTAATGAAAAAGTTAAGAAGCACCAGACCTAGTACTGAGCCCTGCAGTACCCCACTGCTTACCACCTTCCACTGTGAAAACTGCCCATTTATACTCACTGTTTTCTGTTAATTAACTAGTTTTTAATCCACGAGAGGACTTGTCCTCTTATCCCATGACTGCTGAGTTCACTTAGGAGCCTCTGATGAGGGACTTTATCAAAAGCATTCTGGAAGTCAAGGTAAACATCTACTGGGTCACCCTTGACCACATATTTGTTCACCCCATGAAAGAACTCTAAAAGGTTAGTGATACAAGATCTTCCCTTACAGAATCCATGTTGATTCTTCCTCAGTAGCTTTTGTTCATCAATATGCCTACTAATTCTCTCTTTATTAACAGATTCCAGCAACTTACCTGGTATCGACGTTATACTGACCCGCCTGTAATTTTCCGGATGTTCTCTGGAACCTTTTTCTAAAGATGGCTACCTGCCTTAGTTACCTTCCAGTCTTCGGAAATGGAGGCAAGTTTTAGTGATAGATTGCATATTTTTGTCAAGAGATCCACAAGTTCACACTGGAGTTTTTTCAAAACTCTTGGATGTATGCCACTGGGCCTGGTGATTGTCAGTTTTTAATCTGTCCATCAGTCATAGGACCTCCTCTCTCTCGTCACCTCAATCCTACTTAGGTCTTTTGACATCCCTTCTGAATTCGGTGGTTCTGGAGTGAGCAAGCACCTTCCATCTTCCACAGTGAAGGAGGCAAAAAATGCATTCAGCTTCTCAGCCATTTCCCTATCATTCTTCAGTAATCCTTTTACCCCTTGGTCATCTAAGGGCTCCACTGCCTCCCTGGCTGTTTTTTGGCTTCCAATGTATTTGAAGAAAATTTTATTGTTGGTCTTTATGTTTTTTTACAATATGTTCCTTATAGTTCTTTTTTGCCTGTCTGATCACCGACTTCCATTTTATTTGCCAAAGTACTCCCTTTTATTTACCTCTTGGACTAGCCTTCCATTGCTTAAAGGAATCCTTCTTACCTTTTACTGCTTCCATTACTTTGTTTATTTACCATGCAGGCCTTTTTTAATACCTTGTCATACCTTTCCTAACCTGTGGTATACATTGTATCTGAGTTTCCAGTATTGTAGTTTTAAATAGTCTCCAAGCTTCCCAAAGGAATTTGACCCTCCTTACCTTTCCTTTCCATTTCTTCTTCACAAGCCCTCTCATTTAAGAGAAGTTACCCCTTCTAAAGTTAAATGTTCTTGTGTTGGTCTTCCTCTTTAATTCTCTCATCTGTTCCTACAGTCCTGTAAGGCTGAACTAACACCTTGCCAATTTTTCCACTGGCATGTCTGGCCTCTGCCTCTTTTTGGCCACTTGCCAGATTAATTTTTTTAATATAATGAAGGGGGAAAGAGCAAAGCTGGTTTATAACTGTTCCTTTTAAGGCACAGCAATTTGCTATGCTGCATCTTTAAACCTTTGCAGCACTAGTCTTGCAGCTAAATATTTAGGATAAGGCTTTTCTACGCCTTAGAATCCACTTTTCTAAATGCAAGCTGTCTTTGGTTGTCTTTCCTGTTTTCCTTTCCCTTCTGATATCTCCTCAGCCAGAGAGACTAAAGAAGAAAAGTTGGTTTTTATATCCTGCCTTTCTCTACCCTAAGAAGTCTCAAAGCAGCTTACAGTCACCTTCGCTTCCTCTCCCCACAACAGGCACCTTGTAAGGTAAGTGGGGCTGAGAGAGTTCTGAGAGAACTGTGAGTGGCCCAAGATCATCCAGCAGGCTTCATGTGGAGCAGTGGGGAATCAAACCCAGTTCTCCAGATTAGAGTCCACTGCTCTTAACCACTACACCATGCTGGTTCTCTGAAAGGGAGAGCCAGGTATCTCAGATGAATTTTGATGGTTCTTACCCCAGACCCCTAGCTATGAAGGGGCTGTGGAGCCCGCCCCCTTGGTGGTTTTTGTGGGCCCCTGCCCCGATCCTCAGCTCCTCTGCTGCCTGACTCTGGAGAGGAGCAGCAGGACTTGTTGGGGAAAACAAAGAGGACTGGAGCCAGATCCCACCCCAACCGACCACAGGCTCAGCATTGGCTGCCTTATTTGGAATAGTGGGCGGGCTCTAAGCAAACAGCCCACCAAATACAAGTTTAAGCCAGCCACCCAACTCCAGGCAAACTGCAGCAGCAGCAGAGCATGAGGATCTGAGCCTTCTGCTTGTCCTTCTGCACAGCCATGGGCCATAGCTCCTCCTTCTCCTTCTCTTCCTCTGTTAGAGGATAGGACCCCAGCAGCTCCGCCTTCAGCAACTCAGTAGTCTTGGAGGAAGTCTCTTCTGCTGAGCCTGGTCATCCTCCATGGGGCTGGGCTGGCTGGGGTTTGTTGTTACCCCCTCATTTTTGTGCTGCTGCATTTCCAGCATCCATTCCTACCTCCACCATTGTGCAGCCTGCAGGACTCCAAGTTCAGGTAGAGACCAGAGGGGCTCATGTGGGGGATGTACTAAAAGGAAGAACAGGATTGCCCATTGGAAACAGTGGGAGAGACTTGAAGGCCCATTGGGAATAATGGGAGCCAGGAATGCCAATTGACTTGCATGGGCTCCATTTAAATACATGACAGCTCAAGAAGAGTTGCAAAGAAAATGAGGAATGGATTTTCCATTAAGATCTCTGGTCGCAAATACACTGCTCTAGGACTGGAATGACAGGCCCCATGGTAAAATGACAGCCCCTGGGGGTAATGGGTGTGTTCTGGTGGTGGAATGACAGGCCCCAGGGTGGAATAACAGCCGCTGGGAGTAGCAGATGTGTTCTGAGGGTGGAATGACAGGCTCCACAGTGGAATGACAGCCCCTGGGGGTGGCAGGAGTATTCTCGGACTGGAATGACAGGCCCCAGAGTGGAATGACAGCCCCTTGGAGTAGGAGGAGTGTCCTGGGACTGGAATGACAGGCCCCATTGTGGAATGACAGCCCCTGGGGGTAGCAGGAGTGGTCTGGGGTGGAATGACAGGCCCTAGATTGAAATGACAGCCCCTGGGAGTAGCAGGAGTGTTCTGGGAATGGAATGCCAGGCCTATCGTTAGAGTCCCAGGACACATCTACCCTCCTGGGCTGTCATTCTACTCTGGAGCCGGTTATTCCAGTCCCCGAATACTCCTGTAACCCCCAGGGGCTGTCATTCTACTCTGGGGCCTGTCATTCCAGTCCCAGAACACTCCTGATACCAGAAACCTATTTTGTTCTTTATTAAATAAATCATTTCTGTTTAAACTTATCCCAGAAATCAGAATAGTCCTTCCTCAGGGCCACATAGTCCTCTGAAGTGCACAAACCCTAGATCATTCTACCAAAAGAGAGAGATTTGGAATTTTAAATTCCTGGTGGCAGCAGAAATCTACCAAGTTTAGGTACACAGAGAGTGTTTTAAAGAAAAAACAGTCTCCCCAGTAAGAAGGATGTCACAGAGTGTGTACACACAAAGTACTCATCAATCAGAGGATGATGAGCTGTGACAGCTGCCCGATACACCAGCAGTGAGGAGTGACTGAGACCTGAGTCCAGACGGGACAACAAAATCCAAAACTAGCAGACAAACCCAAAGGGGTTGGAGGTAGCCCAACGGAATTAAGGTAGCCCAAGAATTTTTTCCACTTGCAGCTATAGGATTTGCAGATGGAGGGTTTTCAGGAGTTCAGTAGCACATAGTCTGTCCTCTGAGGACTCTCAGTGAATTCTCCATGCTGTAAGTTTCAGGTGTGGGACATTATGGTAAAACACCAGGTCTCGCCTCCTGGGGATAGAAGGAGATCGGGGGCTGCCAGAAAATAGTGAAAAGAACCCTTTGAAAGTTAAAGCAGCGTGGGGAACCAATGCTGGCGAGGCTACCAGAGCATCAAGAGAATACTTCCTGGGGATTCCCACATGATCTTGTGAATCACTCTGGTGAATAGTGGAATTGGAGGGAAGAGGAATAAATGCTAGTGAAACCAGGGGTACAAGAGGCCATCCCCGAGTGACAGAGGGTCTGCTCCCACTCTGGAGCAGAACAGACAACATTTTTTGTTCTGCTGTGTCGCAAATTGTCCACCAGCGGTTGGCCCCACACATTGAACACGGGTTGGAGATACCTCCAGTTGAGCTCCCACTCATGCAGTGATGCTCCTCCCCTGCTCAGAAAATCTGCAGTCACGTTTTGTGAGCCTGGGAGATGAGCTGCATCCAGGAAAATTGTCCTGGACTGACATTCGTCCCAAATTTCCAAAGCCACCTTGCACAGGCTTCTCAAGACTGTGCCTCCCTGGCGATTTATATAACAAAGGGTAGTGGTGTTGTCAGTCAGAACAGTAACTGTGTGGTGAGACACTAGATGATGGAAGGATTGATGGATGTATCTGACAGCCAGAAGTTCCAGAAAATTGATGTGCTGGTGTGACAGGTGAGCTTCCCAGATGGAGCCCACACACAAGCCTTTGAGATAAGCGCCCCAGCCTCACAGGGATGCATTCATTGTTATGGTCAAGGACGGGGCAGGTGGGTGGAAGTAGCAGGTTTTGTCGACCCACCCACCACTCCAGGGAGATCAGAATGTGAGGTGGAATGAGGAAGCACTGAGACTGCGACTGATGCGGAGGGTTGAACTGTCTTAGGCACCACAGTTGCAGAGGCCTCATATGGAGTCTGGTAAATACAATTACCACAGTTGTGGCGGCCATCATATCCAAGAGGCATTGAAGCTGTAGTGCAGATGTAGTGCAGATGCACCCTGTAGACTCATTCGTTGAATGAGACAGATGATGTCTTCTGCCCGTTTGGGGGAAAGGAAAGCTTTGCAAACCAGAGAGTCTAGAATTGCACCTACAAACTGGACTCTTGTGGATGAGTCAAGCATCTACTTCTTGTGATTTACACAAAGATCCAGAGAATTCAGCAGTGTCAGAATTGAATCTATGGGTTGAAGAAGAGCTGGTCTGGAATCCGCCACTAACAACCAGTCGTCTATATGCAGGAAGATCTTTATCCCTTGTAGACGCAGATGTGCATGCAATCACCTCCATTGTCTTTGTAAAGAACCAAGGAGATGTAGACAGACCAAAGGGGAGAGCTTTGTACTGGTAATGTTAGTCCCCTATGGCGAATCGAAGAAACTGTCTGTGACAGGGCGACAGCTGTTGAAGTGTCCATCAGCAAAAAGTCACATGCAGGGGGCTCCACTGCACACGACTACAGGCACAATGTCGAAAACTGTGTCAGTGACCGTGAGTGGGGGTTGTATGGCAGACAGTGTCAAAGTATTGGTCATCCATTTGATGAACTCCCCGTATGATTTCATGTCTTCCAAAGTGGAGATTGGAAGATCCTCTGACACCTTTTGTGGGGGAGAGGGATCTGCAGGTTGCTCCGGGCCCTCATCACCCGATTCTTGTGCAGAGTTGCTAGAAAAATCTGACTGGTCAGACTGCTCTGAGTACTGAGCTGGTGTAGAGAAATTCAGTACCGAAAGTGTTGGCATTGATGGGGGGAACTTTCACTTTGGGTACAGGTTGACATTTGTGTTGCTTATCCATCAGTACTGAGGGCTGCTTCAGTGGTTTCTCCAAACAATAGGGACCCCAAGTGTATATAATGTATAAAGAAACAAAAACGCAACGGTAGACCATCAACAAATATACAAATTTCACAAGTTGCCAGTAGACACAAGTCTATTGAAACATGGTAATATTACATCAATAAAATAGAATTGGTGGTCACAATTCAAAGATAATGGTCACAGTTCATAAATAAACATGAATACTAAGTATGACAAGAATAGGTATGACAATTCAATGGTAATAAACGACTCCTCTAAATCTTTTCATGAAATAGTGTCCAAAGGACCTCAAAGTCCACAAACAAGGCAGAGGATGTCCCAAAGAACAAAGAAACTTCTGCAGCCGAAAGACGTCCTTCCCAGGTATGCCAGACATTTCAAAACATTCTTCCTCAGTTACACGGCTGAAAAATGGAACCAGATTTCCACAATAGTCTAGGCACAGCTCATATCTCAAATGGAATTCATGGAAAGTTCCGTCCTCCCCGATTGGTATGGTGACTCTCGATGCTGGAGGATCGGGATTGTTAAGTCCATATCGTGCTCCGAGTCTGTGAGCTGGACAGGATGCGAATTATTATTATTATTTTAGATTTATATCCCGCCTTGCCTGCACATGCAGGCTCACAGTGGTGTACATAGACTAAAATACAAATACATATATACGTAACAGTAAAATTTCGGACCATAATATACATAAAGTGCGATTGGTGCAGGTAGCGTTTGCTGAAGTGGGCCGATATAAGTAGGCCAGTGGCCAGTTGTCTTGATGTCAGTAACATAGCAGAGGGCCTTGTTGGTTCAGTTTCCAGTGCTCATTCCTCAGTGGAGGCTCCTAATCGAAGGCCTAGTGGAACAACTCCATTTTACAGTCCCTGCAGAACTGTAAAAGATCCTGCAGGGCTGTCAGAGGGCTAAAGTTCTGTATTATCGTTTACACTGTGTTCATTGTTCTGTGTTTACTATCTTGTCCTTTGCTTTTGCGCCTGCGTAGAAATGCCAGCTGCAACGTGGGAGAATACTCTCCTGCCACCTCGTCTTATCACGGCGGCCTTGAAGAATAGGCTTTGGAGCGTTCCTCAGTCTGGGGAATTTTCCAGTCCTACGTGACTAGGTGGTGGTGGGGGTAGTACTCCTGAGCATTAAGTAATCCTCCCGCCGGGAGTTTCCCGCGTGCACACTGAAAGTTCATTTGCTAGTTTTGGCTTTGCATCATGCTATATCAATGTCTGCCTGACCCCATGCTGCCATTCCTGACAATAGCAGTATTACTGTGGGCAACAGCATTGTATTCCAATAAAGCATCTCTTTACCTGAAGAATGCCTGGATCTCCTTGCTATTGAGCCTGACAAGGGCCCTGATGTCCTCCGGGAGCTCATTCCACTAGTGTGGAGCCGCCACTGAGAAGGCCCTAGATCTGGTGATGGCCAGTCTGGCATCTTTTGGACCAGGGACAGTCAGGCGGTCTTGGGCCCCTGACCTCAGTGCTCTCCGGGGGACATATGGGGAAAGGCGGTCCCTCAGATAGGCAGGACCCTGGCCATATAGGGCTTTAAAGGTCAAAACCAGCACCTTGAAGCAAATCCGGTATGCTATTGGCGACCAGTGCAGTGCCTTCAGCTCAGGCGTGATGTGCTCTCGTATAGAGAGACCCATCAGCAGCCTGGCTGCCGCATTTTGCACTAACTGCAGCTTCCAGATTTGGGACAAGGGCAGCCCCATTTAGAGAGCATTAGTCCAATCTCGAGGTGACCATTGCATGGATCACCGTTGCCAGGTCATTGCGTTCGAGGAAGGGAATCAACTGGCTGATTAGCTGTAGATGGTAGAAGGCTGTTTTGACAGTGGCTGCCACCTGGGCCTCCATTGTTAAGGTGGCGTCCAGGAGCACTCCCAAGCTCCTGACTCCCGGTGCTGGCACCAACGGCACCCCATTGAAGGTCAGTAGTGGGATCCCTAGCCCTGACCCGCTCCGACTTAGGCACAGGACCTCCGTCTTCGTCAGATTCAATTTCAACCAGCTCAGTCTAAGCCAGCCCGCCACATCCTGAAGTGCCCGATCCAGGTCCTCTGGGGTAGAGTCGGAATGGCCGCCCAACAACAGATATAGCTGGGTGTCGTTGGCATATTGGTGACACCCTAGCCTATGCCTCTGGGCAATCTGGGCAAGGGGGCACATGTAGATGTTAAATAACATTGGGGATAGCACTGCCCCTTGGGGGACCCCACAAATCAGCGGGTGCCTCTGGGACAGCTGCTCCCCTAGCAGCACCCTCTGTCCCTGACCTTGGAGAAAGGAGACAAGCCATTGCAAGGCAAGCCCCTGAATCCCCGTGTCCATTAGGCAGTGGACCAGTAACTGATGGTCGACCGTGTCGAATGCCGCCAACACGTCTAACAGCAACAGTACTGCTGTGCTACCCCGATCCAGGTGCCTCCAGAGGTCATCTGTGAGGGTGACCAGTGCCGTCTCCATCCCATGACCTGGACGGAAGCTGGACTGGAAAGGGTCTAGCATGGAAGTGTCATCCATAAAGCTCTGCAAATGAATCGCCACTGCCCTCTCAAGTAATCTGCCCAAGCAGGGCAAATTTGAGACCGGCCGATAGTTTGTCAATAATGTTCCACCCTGCTGTTGGTTGCAGACCGGAGAGTCGAGCAGTTTAGTCAGAGGCACAGAGGATGCAGTGAGGCATCGAAGGAACCTTAGGAGGGGAGCCCTTAGGTCCTTCTGCATCTCTCTTGTGCTTCTTCTGCTTGTCAGGGTTAATGTCCTTATCCTTTCTATGTTTTTTGGCAGGAGTGTGGGTTTTGGACTTCGACACTGTCAAGCGCGTCCTGCGCCCTGGGTGCTGCACCTCCCGTGGCTGTGGTGGGTCCTAGTGAGGTGGGTCAGTCACTAAAGGAGGGGGGGAGGCATTGGGGCCTCAGAAAGGCAGGAGATGGAGTTAACTGCACCCGCAAGTCTCTCTGCCTGCGTGCGTCGGTTCCCTTCAGCTCAGTGTCCCCAGGGACTCTCTTTCTCTCTGTCCCACTGGATGTTTTCCGAGCATGTTCCTTCCCCCTCCTTTATCCCCAGCCCTGCTCCTAGCACTGCCCTCTGTTCCCACCACTTCCCCCGTCCTCCCATCCCCACCCCCTGTGATAAGCTCAGACGCCGACCTGGTTGGTGCAGGCTCTCTATATCCCAGAGGTGTGATGCAGAGACCACAAAGATGATCTTGGCATTGTTTGGATATTAACATCTGGAATGGCAACTCCAAGAAAAATCTAATCTAGGTAGGCAGGTGAAAGTATGTTTTGGGTTTATAATAAGGGACAAACCTGTGGAATATAATGACTTGAAACAGATAACATGAAGTTGCCTATCACTGAGTCACCATTGGTTTACCAAGGTCAAGACTGTCTAATGTGACTGGTGGTGACATTCCGGGAGCTCAGGGAGAGATTTTCCACATGATGTTTTAACCGGAAAACCTGGGGACTGAAACCCATGACCTTCCACATGTAAGGCAGATGTTGTATCACTAAGCCTCCAGCCCCTAAGAGCCATTGTGAGACCTTCTGGCCATTAAATCATATATGCCAAAGGGACAACAGCAATTGCAGAGGGAACCCAAAAGAGCCTGGTTTTAAACCTCATAAGGCAGTCTAAAAATAAAACACACACCCTCCCCAAACCAGGATAGTTACTATCAAGGTACAGTGTAAAGGCTTCCCTTAAAATAAAGATGTTCTAGTGATGACAAAAATGTGAAAACACATGAAATTGATTTCACAGATGTTTCTTCAAATGCATCTCCTTTGCTGCTTTAAAGGTAAAGGTTCCCTTGCTTGAAAGCCAGTCGAATCTGACTCTAGGGTTGCGGTGCTCATCTCCGTTTCCAAGCCAAAGAGCCAGCGCTGTCCGAAGACGTTTCCGTGGTCATATGGCCGGCATGACTAAACACCAAGGCGCACAGAACGCTGTTACCTTCCCACTGAAGTGGTACCTGTTTATCTACTTGCAATTTCTTGCTTTCAAACTGCTAGGTTGGCAGGAGCTGGAACTAGAGACAGGAGCTCACCCTGTCATGTGGCACTCTCAGATCTCGAACTGCTGAACTACTGACCTTCCACAGCCTGTATTTCAGCGTCTTAACCACTTGAGCCACTGCAGCTTTATAGTTGCATAGATCCTGCCTTTGCCTACTTGTAAAGACTAGCAGAACAAAGTGGGAAACTGTCATGTTTTGTCCCTCTCTAAAGCAATATAAGCCTTGCTAAGGTTAGAAAAATTCATGTCTAACCAACATTTTCTTTTCAAGACTCTTCCCACTTACAACTGTATGCTGTTATTTTCTCTTCTGTACAACCCGTTACTACCTCTTTTGAACACAGTTGCCTTGGAGATTGCCCATTTCATCATGAAAAAGTGATGCAGTTTCCTTCTCACAATGGCATGAATAAATCCAAGAAGGTGAGAGTTTGAGAACTGTCAGGGCTGTTTAAAATGAGGAGGTTAATGTACAGCAACTTAGAGAAAAGATAACAATGCTTCCTTAATGCATACTGGTGGCTGGAAGAACTTTGGTGGCTACTAGCTATAGAAAATGCCACACCTGTTCCATTGCAATCAGAAAGAAATTGACAACTGGAACACAGTTTGCAGAACTAAGAAAAAATGGGAGTAAATATTCTATATAAACACACTATTTAGATGCTGTTTTAATGTCCTTAATGTTTGATGTTGACCATCTTGGGAACCCTATTTGAATAGACAGGCAGCAGAGAATTTTTTTAAAAAACAGCAAAACCCCAACCCCCATGCCTGCAGCTGTCCTTCATATGGAAAAATTATGATAGAGAAGACTCTGCCTGTGATTCTGCAGTCTTGACAGTACAGTTTGCAATAGCACAGGAGCCTTGTTGGAACTAGAGGGTTGACAAATTCATTGAACTTGCTGTCGAGATCGCTTCTGCTGTTGAATAAATAGTGGATTGTGTCTCTGCTTGATAGTAGATAATCTAGTAGATAGGAAGTAGTTCCATATGCTGTGAGTTCAGCAGTACCTATTTCTAAGTATGCATTCTTAGGACTGCACTGGAATTTTTACAGTTAGCTACAGGGTTTCATGGATCTGACCTTTGCTTCAAGGGAAGCTGGTTTCATTTTAGAAACTAGCACTGTCTGTCTAGGTGCTAAATCCCATGCTACGCATATACACTTGTACGTATCACCAAAGAACCATTAAAATCTCCTGTTTCTCATCTCAGAGGATTGGACCCTGCAAAAGGCTGGGGAAGCATGGCACCCAATATTCTTATATCTTACCCAACAGATCTATACAAAACAGTTCTAGAACAGTGAAATATATAGAAGGGAGGGTGGCATGGTATAGCCCGATCTTGTCAAATCTCAGAAGCTAAGTAGGGTCAAGTACTTTGGAGACCATCAAGGAAGACTCCAGAGAAAGGCAATGGCAAACCACCTCTGTTTCTCACTTGGCTTGAAAGCCACTTGTTGGGGTTGCCATAAGTCACCTGTGACTTACATTCTGTTTTTCAGAGATTATTGTAAGTATGTATCTCATTACTATTTTGTTCTTCCACTGACAAATGAAAGGAGTGATCCAGTTTTCTTACATCAGCCCTGCAAGGTATGTGTGAAGTTACACCTTTCTAAGTACATTGATATTAATGCACGGGACTGCATTCACTTCTCTTCAGCTCACACTCAGCACTTCATCTGCCATTCTATACCAGCTTGGAGGAGGTATTAAGCTGAAGAATTTACTATGGAATGAATGGCCTTTAAAAAACCCCTACTGTTTACACCAATGAAAGTAGTAGAATAACATCCTGAATATAAACTGCAGAAAAAGAAAAAAAATGCATGCATTGCCAGCCATGGAGGGAAGGGAAACATTATGTTCCATGATGGCTCTGGGCTGCCAACTTGTGCCTGAGAGAAACAATAGCTGTCATTCTCAGGCAGAGTCTATTTGTGAATGCATAAGCCCGACATTTTTACTGCTTTGGGTGATAATGTTTCATGATGACTACAAGTAACAGTTCCTCCAGAGTAAGCCACAGCTGGTGTGGCTTATAAGAATCAGACAACCTGGGCTGATGGATAGGAAGTCATTAATACAAGCAGAAAGGTTCTTTGCTGCATTCTGTTTTCCTATCTGAGTTTTCTAGGCAAGCCAGAAAGAATCAGTAAATCACTTTGAAAGTAATGTTAAGCTGTATATTTTTGGTTATATGAATCGGCTTTGTCATACTAGCTCTTTGTTGATCATTCACTTTGAATTTTTACTCAGTTGCTGACCCTACCCCCAGCCTAGAGGATGGGAATAAAGGCAGTGAAATGAATCGCTGAGCTATTTCCACTCAGTGGCAGAAGCTGTGTGCTGTCTCAAAAGAGGACTCAGTCATGCTGCTGCTTGTATGCCAGTTGATGCTGAGATCTCTGCATGTCCAATGACCTAACATGACTGGGTGCACCTCTTATTACTAGGGTCTTTTCTGTGCTGGCAAACTAACTTCACTATACATGATACTGTGTGGTCTCAGTGACAGGTATTACATCTGTGGTTGTCAAGCTGTGAATTTAATGTACTACTTTTAAACATTTTTCCCCTTGTCATCAAGTTGCAACCAACTTATGGCAACCCTGTATGGTTTTCAAGGCAGGACACATTCAGAGGTGAGTTGCCATTGCCTGCCTGCATAGTGACCTTGGTATTTCTTGGTGGTCTCCTATCCAAACACTGACCAGGACCAACCCTGTTTAGCTTCTAAGATCTAATGAGATCGGGCTTCCCTGGGCTATCTAGTTCAGGGTTTTAAGCATATAACCAGGTTTAAATTGTTGGGATACTGTAACTCAAGTAGCAAGAGAACTAGGAGGAAAAAGGTTAAGAGAATTCTTTCACTTGGGTATACTTTGCAGTTTACCCCACACTCTCATCGGTTAGATGTTAAGACTCTTTGGTTAGACATTGAGCCTCTTTGGTGTTGCTTGCCTTCTGTTTCATCTTATATAAGACCTCTCTTCTTATCTCTCTTACATGGGCTTGGAGCTATAGCAAGTTAACCTTCTTGAAGTTAATCTGTTCACAATAAATTAAATGTACCTACATGAATATGTGATGTAAGATGTCTTCTATTTTTGTAAGTAAAATTTCTTCCTCCTGTTACCATAGAAGTCAGATCATCTTTGTAATTTGTTTGAACAGCATTTTCCCCTTAACCAGGAAACATGGAGAATTGGGGATACTGTGTAAAGCTTCTGTGCTTCTAATTTTTTAAAAAATTAACCCAATAGGTTATGACCCCCGAGTCTTATCAGAAGCTTAGATTAAGCCCTTTGTAAACAATAAGCTTAACATCTTTGATTAGCAGATCCCTTTCTTTTATTTTGATCTTTAGAAGAAGAAAAAGAGATTGGATTTATACCCCGCCCGTCACTACCCAAAGGAGTCCCAGAGCAGCTTACAAACTCCTTTCCCTTCCCCTCCCTACAACAGACACCCTGTGAGGTAGGTGGTGCTGAGAGAGCTCTGACAGAAACTGCTCTTTTTCAAGAACAGCTGTTTCAGAACTATGGCTTGCCCAAGGTCATCCGGCAGGCACAAGTGGAGGAGTGGGGAATCAAATCAGGTTCTCCCAGATTAGAGTCCACACACTTAACCACTACACCAAACTGGCTCTTTAAAAATTCTCTGTTGTTCTTCTCCACATTGCTGTGGTAAGGATAGCTGAATCAAGCAGATATTTGGAGATCCCAAAACTTATAGCTGAGAATGATAGAAGCTGGCTTAAAATATTTCATATATTCCTTGAAGCAAAAGGAGCTGCTGGAACCCTATGTAGAGGAAGCAAAACCAACAAAGAAAGGCAAGGAATTGGACTCTTGGGTGATCAAAAATGAGATTGCCAAAAACATTATTATGGGATTATTGGATGACAGTGAGACTTTCATGACTGAAAATTCCCAGACAGCAAAAGAAATGCTTAAAGAACCTAGAAGAGTCTTTTGGGTTTACTAGTATTAAATCACCAGGAGTATGGATTAAGAAAACTTTGCAAAACAAGGTTACATAACAGAGAAAATTGTGAAAAATATATATCTGAACTGAGGCAGGTGTTTGAAAATCTAGCAATCTGTAGCTTTCATCTAAGTGATGAACAAAAGGCAAACTTTATGCTTGGGACTTCAGGGGAAGATTTTTATACATTTGTGAGTGTGCAGAGTCAAAGCCAAAAGGAAGATGCAAAAACTTTCAATTAGACTCTAAAAGAATTGCAGGAGGAATACTCAAAACGGCTTATTGAATATGAACCACCAATTGGCTCAAATTATATTTCTGCGAAGAACTTGAAAGAGCAAGTCCCACCCGGAGAAAAGGGTAAAAGCCAACTGCTGCATTACTTTAATTGCAACAAAAGGGGCCACTTTGCAAAGGACACTAGAGAGCCACCAGCTAATGGTAGTTTTTTCTAATATGCACAAGAACAGCACACAAGCTATAAATAAACAGAGAAGCAATTTTTAAAATCAAAAGCATGTTGGTCCTAACGCAGCATACAAACGAAAAAGTTTTTTTACTAATTGACCAGAAAAGCCTTATTTATGATGATGGTGCGTCAGAATCAAAAGACAAGAAATGGCTAATAGCAGAGCATCTAGTCACAGCATACACTGCAAAGATTTCTTTGATGAACTTAATGGAACTGAGGAGAAACAAAAATGGTGAATGCACACAGATTCAAGGCACAAGTACTGACAATTTATGCTGTAGCACACCTCACAAAAATTTCCTAATGAAGTTGGGAGATACCCTGTACACACCTAAAGTCAAGTTGTAATTTATTGAGTATGTTTGCATTAGACAACAAAGGCTTTGATTTATTTTTTTTGGAAATAAGAAATGCACTATTAGTAAGACAATGTTGTATATGCACGTGGTAAGCAAAAATGGAAAAGTATATGACTTGAGTATTGCAGGTAAACAGGTACACCGGGCACATGAAAAGAAAGATGAAGAGAGCTTGGAACTGTGGCACAGCCGCCTAGGCCATCATAATCCAAAGGTAATCTTAGACCTTCAGAACAAGAACCTTGCCAAAGGCATTAAGGTAAAGCCATGTGACATCAATGACATAAGCAAATGTGCATGCTGTAGAAGGAGTTTAGACCCTCATTTCCACCCAGAATCAAGAAGCGTACTACCAATCCATTGGAATTAATTCATAGTGATGTCCTTGGACCAGTATATGTAACATCAAATGGTGAAAATAGATACCTTTTAATCTTTCTGGGTGATTTCTCAAGGTACTCAGTTACTATCTGCTGAGGCTAAAGAGTGAAGTTCACAGATTCCTCAAGAGATATGTTGCTATGGTTTCTAAGTAGTTTAGAAGAAAGCCTCAAATGCTACAGATAGATAACAGTGGTGAGTCTGAGCATCTTTGTAATTTGTTTGAATAGCATTTTCCCCTTAACCGAGAAACATGGATAATCGGGGATACTACATAAAGCTTCTGTACTTCCAAATCAAATGGTTTTTTTTACATTTAACCAATATAAATACCCAATAAAGGAAGCCATGGTCTTCAGTTTGCAAGACTTGAGCAAGGCTGTTAACGATAGGACATTTTAGAGGTCATTAATTCATAGGGTTGCCAAGTTGGAAACAACTTGACACATAACTTTTTAAAATGAGTTTGTCCTCAGTCTTCACCAGAACCAAAGACGGACAAAATAAGAGCAGAACAAGTTTGGTGTAGAGGTCAGTGCCAGACTAGAACTTGGGAGACCCAGTTTCAGCCCTGAGGTTCACTGGATAATTCTGAACTTGTCACACACTGCTGCCCTAATTAACCCCAGAAGATTGTCAGGAACAATGGATGGGGAGAATGACATGTCAGCTTCTGGAAAATCATCTCCAGTTCATGAATCAAGACCTCTAATGCTCCCAATCCTATCTCTGCAGAAGCATGGGAAGAGTATTATAAAAGCTTATTTAGGGATCAGTGGTATCTTGCTCCTCCTGACATTCTTTTAGATCACTCCACACAATGGCCTCCAGCCTCTCTGAAACTACCTTGTTAATATCACAATTGAAATCTGGAAAAGCCCCAGGAGGTGACTTTATAGTTGCTGAGCTTTTAAAATCACAGATTGATTGGTGGGCTCCAGTCTTAGCAAGTCTTTTCTCTTATATAGATGCCTCAGCTCAGATTCCTAATGACTGGTGCTAGGCTATAATTGCTCCTTTATTGAAAAACGGTAGCTCCTATGACCCATTGAACTACAGACCAATTAGTCTTCTGAATATGATTTGTAAGTTATATACTGAACATCTCTGTCAGAAGCTGTGTGAATGGCTTGTTTATAGCAATTTAATTGAAATTGAACAAGCTGGTTTCACACCTGGTCGCGCTACTATTGATCATTGCTTGGTCCTAGATTATTTTATCTTTAAATATGTGAAACATCAGAATACCTTGTATGCAGCCTTCATGGACCTCAAGGCGGTCTTTGATTCTGTTTCTAGGGGAAGGCTTTGTGCCAAATTGGGTGACATGGGTATCAACAAAAGGCTATTGCTTCTGTTAATTAAACTGCACGAAAATAATAACATCCAAATAAGACTCACACAAGATGGAAAACTATCAGAAAGAATTCCAGTGCAAAAAGGAGTCAGACAAGGTTGCCTTCTGGTTCTCTTTTTATTTAACATCTATGTTAACTCTTTAATCACATGCCTTCATTCAATTGATACTCATGTTCCCTCATTCTCAGGCAGCAGAAAGGTTCCAATTTTAATGTATGCTGACGATGCTGTTCTTTTATCCCAGACAAGGATTGGCCTGAAGCAAGCCCTTATAAAATTTAAAGAGCAACGTGACACTGAATGATTAACTATTAACTTCACTAAAACTAAAATTGTCCATTTTGGTAACTCATTCAGGAAGTTCAATTGGAATATTAAAGGAAATGCCATAGATCAAGTTCTATGAAAGCATATATAAGGCAAAAACAGCTGTCACACAGAGGCTTCGTGACACTGAATTACAAAATGAAGCTTTGCTACCCAAGAACTTCAGAAATCTAAAATCTTGACTTAATCTTACTGCTGCCCCTTATTTATTTAACATTACCTATGAGCCCTATAGATGGGCCTTTTCTAGAGCCCGTTTTGAGGCACTCCCTTCCACTGTACTGCAAAGTAAATTCAATCAAGTTCCAATGCGTGACCGTATATGCCCATGCACGGCTAATATGGTGGAATCGGTTACTCATGTTCTACTGTTCTGTATATTCTATCAGGAGGAATGAAATTCCTCTTATACTGCCTCTTCTGTCTAGATTTAGCCCTCTGCAGTCTTATCTTGATTTTAGGCCAGAAGTCCTTTGTAAATTCCTCCTAGAAGTTGTTCAGAGTTCAGTGACCTACGCTGTGGCAAAATTTTGTTTCTTAGCTATTAGGAAACATAAACTTATTTTAGCTGAAAAAATTGTATGATTCTCTTATTATTCTTTTATTTTACTAATTTTATTAATTTTCTCTTGTTAATGTTTTTATACTGTTGCTATGTTATTACTGTTTTAATCTCTCTTATATCAGAATTGTACTGTTTTACTGGCTCTTGCTGTTGTCACAGGCTGGGATGCAGGTAGGGCGGGAGAGAGAGAGAGTCCAAGTCCAGTCCGAAGTCAGAGCCAAGGGGTAGCAAAACAGGAGCTGAGTATCAGGAGTCCAAAACATGAACCAAGAGCGTAGTTGAGAAACCAGGGGTTCAGAGCAAGGATCAGGAATCGCGAATACAGGTGAGGTAGGTGCGGAGCATCGTCAAGTTGGCTAGTTGCTGGCACACGGAACCAGCATTGGGTGGGAAGCTAAATACCCCATAGGTGCCGCTGTTAGTTAGCGCTCAACATGTGTATCCTGGCTCCTGCTGCCGGCGCCGTAAGCGTGCCACCTGTGGAGGCGAATTAGGAGGGTGTCTGCTGGGCATTGTTCTTCCTCAGCTATTGCTGAAACAGGCGGCAAGGATACACTGATGGGTTCTGGGGCTTCATCAAGGTCAGGTGTGGGCTCTGCTGGGGCTGGGAACTCATAGTCAGCAGTAATCATGACAGCTGTAATAAATCAGATCAGATCACATCCCCCCCACCCCCCGACAGTAATTTGGGTTGCTGTAGCAACTCAAAATGACACACAAACATTGAGGATAACAAGCAGGGCATGAGGTGTGTGTGTGGGGGGGGAGCTAGGATTTCCTTTCCCCCTTCTCATGAGTTTTCATGGTTCCCTTTCACATTTTGCAGTCTTACCTGATATATTCTCTCTCAAACTTTATTTTAAATGGCATGTTGCTATTAACCCCACCTGCCGATATTTCAGACTAGGACAGTCCATTATTTTCTTTACAGACTTAGCCCTCCCTCCCTTCACCCCCTCAGTAAGGACAGTACAGTGGTTGTTCAAATCTGTTTAATAAATGGACCATACAATGTTCAGATTCAAAATTAAAAAAAACCAGCAAGACAAAACCCCATCCAATCGAGTGCCCTGTGAACATTCTCTATTTACAGTTCAATCCTTCCTTGTAACAGTTAAAAAAACAGTTTTAAGCACAAATCAGAGTTCCCATCAGTTTAAAACTTTCACAATTATTTTGAAGTGCAAAGTTTCGTGCACATGTGAGATACAGATTTCACTTTTATTGCTGTTCTGCTGTGTTGCTCCCATGTCTCCCCAGACAGAATTGACATATTTGCACTGTACTGGCAAAATGCTTTTAAAGTTTTAAATAAGAAAAACAAAGATTTGTTAAAAACCAAGTATGGTTTTAAGTTTTCAGGCTTTCCAAGAACATCAGCTTGGCATGGACAGTAGTTGCTTTGTTGGTCCCAAAAGGGTAAGATACAGAAAAGGCATGGTGACTTTTTACTTCAGTTGCAAAGGAAGATCTGCAAGTTTTAACAAAACTCTTCAAAAGGCAGAGAAGAGCAGTATCTCTCTTAAGATTTAAAGCTGGTTCCATGTAAATATCTTTATGTAAGTAACACGCATAAATATGAGTATCTGCATATGTCCCCAGTTTGTGTTCTGTATAGCCTAGTACTAATTTGTTCTACCTGCATAACTCAAAAACCTTGCATTTCCCAAATGAAAAAGGTAATCACTTTTGCTGCTGTTCTGCATTGTATTGGTAGCATTTTGGTATGTCCTTGGACATTAAGGATCAGGCTCCAAAACAACTGTGGGGCATAAGCCCAAGAGAGCTTCAGGTTTGTTTTTTCCTTGGGGAAGTAGCCTCCATGCTTGCATGATAAACAGCTTTTGAAAGTAAGGGGAGTTTCAAAAAGCAGTTTGTGACATGGCATCAGGGAGCCTGCTGTACAAAAACCACACTTCAATGAGCTGGTGCAAATCCACTGTACAAGCCTGTGAAGTTTTCTGGATCTTAGCTTAGTATTTATGCTGTTCCTCAAATGCTTTTGAGGAACATGTTTCATCCCTTTGCAAGTCTTCCCACACCCACTCTTGTTTATTTGAACAGAAGCATTACCTGGAACTAGCAGCAATGCAGGTTAAAAAAATGTGTTTTTTTTTTTAAAAAAGCAAGCCGACAGCCATTTACATAATAATGCTACCCATCCCATAATGTGTGGGATTTTGTAATGTTTTCCAGCCACAAAAGGAACAGAGGCACAGCAACAAGTTACAGTCTAAGGTGCAAGGTGAAAAACTCTCCAAATGGGTTCCCAGAGGATCTTGAGATTACATATGTGGCCTGGCAACACCCTGAAGTGAACAATCAGTTGCAAAAAAGGGGGGGAACCCCTCCATTCTGTGCTTTCTCCAGCTATTTAAGAAGACAGAACATAGTTTGTCAAAGATAAGAAGGAGCAAAACAAGAGAGCTTCCATTATACAGAACATGCAGGTAGAGCTAACCACTTAATTGTTGACATCTAAGAAAGGAGGGGGGACATAAAACGCCAAGTCCAGAAACTATGTTTCATAGAGAGTGCAGCAATGACATCATTTACGGCACTTAGTGAAAACTCCGCATGCACCAGGTGAGGAGTGGGAGGAGAGAAGAGAGGTGGGATTATGGGCAAAAAGTGTTTTGCCATTTCTATCCCCACCCCCAGTTTGCCTCATGACAACACTCCTCCCATTCAAAGCAGCTACTTAACACTGGAGTGCAAAAATCTGAAAAAAGTCAGTTGACAATCATTCTCTAGTCCTGGAAGCTATGTGGGTTTTGCTGCTTTTTTTTTTCAAAGCAATTTTTACAAAGCCACAAGCTTCTAGTCGCTTTTTTCCTTCTTCCATTCTGTAATGCACTTGTCGTTTTTGTTGAAAATGCTTCAGAAACCCAGATGAAACTTTTAAATTAACACCCTTTTTCTTCTGCCCCAAAACAACAGCAGAGAATTTCAATTGCAACACTGGGGACTAAACTGAGAATCCCAGTCTGAGTAGATAGGAAGGCAAGTCCACAAGAAGAGATGCCAAGGAAACCCAAATGTTACTTTAATTTCTCTTTGAAAAAGCATTTCTTGCTCACAAAGCCAGGAGGGGTATTCCCAGACTCCCCTCACCCTTTCAGGAGAAAAGGGTGACCATCCACTGGATCCTGATTACAGAATGTTGGCTTTTCCATTCTAATATGTTGGCTACCACTAGACTTGGGCCAAATGCAAAAGAAATCCTACTCATTTAGGATACAAAGCAGCCAAGTGAAACCGAGAAATGGTAAATCCAAAGAACCGCACAAATATTTTGGTGTCCCCACAGGGTATTGGTCTTGTGCTTTAAAAAAAACAATTCCAATGCTGCACAAATTAGCCATTTTTTTAAACTGGAGAGGAGTTTACAACATGGAAATCTGACCATTAAAGCCAGAAATCCCACTGGGTTTGCACATCTAAAGGATTTCTTTGGATCCTGGCTAGAGTGTGAACGATAATGCCCAACTCAGGGCTCCATTCTGAATGGCCTTGGCCAGATGCCCAGTTTTGTTTGCATAGCATTTTGGTGAGTTTAACATTCTGCTCCAAAGGGGCACATGGTGCAGAGTAGGAAGGAGAGGAAGAAGAGAGAAAAAGAACGGAGGATTTTAATCAATGTGGCCATTGCAACCGTGGTCACTGTTGTTCCCATGAGCTGCAAAGCATACGCTTCAAGGGGATGTGCTTACAGGAGAATGGCGCCAGATTTAATTCAATTGTTGGTTTTCTCAAAGGCTCACTTTAGCAGGTTGGGGGGGAATAGCAATTCCAAAAAGACAGTCATGCTTAGTATACAAGCTCTCTTAACTACCCCATGGCTATGCCCATTTTTGTATTCATCTACCCATTATGTATCACCTAGCATAACCTTTTACTTTGCACTTGCAGGATACTTGATAGTTGCAGATGCGAGGTCTAAGTTTGCTGTGGGGAGAAGAGATTTTCTTGCTGGACACAAATCAAGAACCAATGAGAGAAAAGTGCATTTTGATGTTCTGACATCAGAAGAACCCATGAGTTTCTTTCTTTAACTGCCAGAGCAGAAAGGAAATCCCAACCCCCCAGTCCACATAAAACAAAATAGCAACAACTAAGCAGTGGAAGCCATCATGATTATTTGCAAATACACTGGACTTTTATTAAAAAGGGTGGTAGGTGAAAAATGCTCCTCAAGGATTTTGCAGGACAGAAAATAAGACTGAGCCCTCTTAAGAACTCTGGATTGACGTTTGCAATGCAATTCATGGAAAAGTAAATCCACTCCATCCTCAGTGTGAACGCTCCAAAGTCCTCAACCGTTGAGAAAAATGAATTGGATTCAAGTGAATTTTGGCAACAGACTCCACATTGTATAAAAATAATACTCAATAATAATAAAAAATTCATTGGTATAGAAAAAAATCAGGTCAACAATTGATAATGGAGTTTCTATTTATGCCAGTGGGGTATGTAAATATTTCTTCCCCCTCTCTTTCTCTCTCACACAAACATACACACACCCCATTTGTCAGAAATGTAATTTTTTAAATGAAAAGAGATGAAAAACCCATCTAAGAAATGTGCCAGAAACAACGCATATCAACAGGCAACCAGAAAAATAGATTTATCAGCAGCTCTCTAAATTTGTGTTTGCAACGTTAAAAAGTGCAAAGAATTTGGACCCCATGGTGAGGTTGTGAGCTAATACGGAACTGCAAGCTTTGTGAATGTTTAAAAAAAGAACTCCAGACACCTTCAAGATAGAAATGTGGACTGCTACTGAGACAAGAGTATTGTTGGGTATGATTCTTACTTTTCTCCTTGAAAAGTAACCAAATGTCAATATTTTTGCAGCATACCAGTAAGGCACTCGGCCCACAGTTAAGCATGTGACCGTTGCATCAAAATGGGGCAGCAGCTGACCCATGTCAGCAGACGGAAGACAGTTACCTTTTTTTAATTTCAGCTTAGCAGTAGTTAAGTGCTGGGGGTGCCTTATGTTAATTATATATAAGGGGAGAAAATTAATTTTACTTCAGGGGGAGGGCTAAGCATTAAAACTCTTCTATAAACTACTGGATTTTCTTCTTCTTAACCAATTAAAGCATCTTGTATCCTAAAATATTAGTTTTTATAAATCTAGTCATCTGTTTTAAGGCTCTAAAAATCCCTTCCCTTCCCACCCAAAACAACACACGCACACACACACAAAAAAACCCCTTACCAGTGTTTGACTTGGCATTGGAGGACCGAAACAGCTATTTCACAGTCAAAAGTCTAATATTGCTTTCCCCCACCCCCTGCAATGAAAACCTGTTTTTCTTCTGACAGGAAGAAGTATCCCTTCCTCGGTTCAAATACTTTTTGTTTGGTCAGGTAATTGGAAAGCCTGAAAAACAAAGAGTGTCTTGTAATACTACAAAGGTGTGTCCATCTCGTTTAAGTGGCTGTCCCGCATTTGCCCCAGAGGTTGCTGGTCTTTTTGCCTCCAACACCACCGCAGTGATTTCTCATTGGATGCTCCCAAGGTGCTCCCAATGCTTCCTTTTTTTTTTTTTTTGTATGGCTCCTACAAATCTGAAAGCTTTTTGGAGTGAGGTAAAAAAAGTTAGGCTTTCAAGCAAAGTACATGGTACGTAAAGTGTCCTGGTGAACTTGCACAGCCTTGGCAAGGGCCTGAGGGTCTCGGCCGTTGCTCTGGCCAGATATGTGGCTGCCTTCTCCGCTGGAAGGAAGGGAGAGAAACAGAATTAATTTTTAGCAATATATAAAAAGTTATGAATTGTTTCCTCAAGGGGGAGAAAATGCCTACAGGCAGAAAACCTTGGAGACAGAAGCTGGAGTTTGAACTTCTCTTTCTGTGCTGTTTTCTACAGAGTTTTATTTATTTTCTTGATGTGGGAGAAGATATGATCATTGCAGTTCCTCAACCCCATCACCACCTATACTTTCAAGTGGTCCAGTACAGAAAGTTATACCAAGTGATGAGTTGTTTGCCCTGTGAGCTACAAGAATGCTGGCACTTTACCAGCATCCGTGAGCCCGAACAGATACTTCTGTCCACTGCATCTCTGCATGATTCACTGCACAGGGCATGCCTATTTCCAATCAGAAAGCATGCCCAGAACAGTGACTCACACACAGACATAACCTCTATGATTGGTAGAACATGCCAATTCAGCAGGGCGTTTTTTTTTTAAGTGCATAAAATTTTTGGAGTATACCTCCACTTTTAACTCAGGCGGGAAGTATCCTCACTTATCCGATGTCTAGAGAACATCTCTTTCACACAACTTAAGGTATATCTAGAAAGGAAGCATCCCATTTCCAGTCTGCTCATTAACCATATATGCACAATGCAAGACAAAACCATGAAATAGCAGGTGCCCAGTTTTGCAGGGGATTAAGGCGCAGTTCTTGCCATGGCCCATACACCCACTGTACCTGAAGCATAAGAATTCCAGGGATATGATGTACCCTGCACACAAATCAAGTCACCAGCACAACCATCACCCCTGTTCTACAGTGTTTCCATCATTCCAAGAGTGATGGAAAAATTCAGTTGCAAATCAGAATAGGGGAAGGAATGCAGACTATCAACTCACCTATCGTGCTCTTTGTCTACGAGGTGGTATCGTGCCCGAAATGCCACCAAGCGGGCATAATATGCTGGTGCTGGGATGGAAACAGAGCGGGTGCAGCGGACGTAAGTGTGGCAGAGCTGGTAGGTGAGGATTTGAAGCTCATCTGCTGTAAACCGGTTGTCATCCCAAAGGACATAGTAATGGGAAGGTCTGCTTGTACCCTGGGCAGGAAGTACCAGAATTAAATTCTTCTCTGGAATCAAAAGGTATGAAGATGCCTTCCTGGGGTGATAAATTGTAAAGCATATCCAAGAGAGAAGTCCCTCAGATATCAGAGAACCTCTTCTCCATGCAACTTAGGGCGCACGCAGAAAGGTAGCATCCTTGAAGGTCCTAGGTTCACTCCCATCCCCATCATCTCTAGGTTCAAGAATCTCAGATAGTAGGTTTTGAAAAGTAAAAAAATAATGAACTAGGTGATCAGTGTTCCAACTCAGTGCAAGGCAGCTTCAAATACAACCAGGGTAGCAAGCAAGCCAGGAAGTAAGATTATTAATATACTACAGCCAAGAGGTGGCCAAAGGTGCCAAGTATATTTTTCTGTTTCCAGCACTGTGATAATGTGTAAGGACTCAGGAAGAAATCCACACTGCATCTAAAGCAGGTTTCCGTCCAATCAAGTCCTGCATGTTTAGAGTTGTGGTAGTCATCATCAAGGATCTGTAAGACCCCGCTGTTTCAAAGGGCTTTTGTTCATTATTAAGGGCTGTAAGCCTTTTTTTGCTGTTCAACGATGATGAATGTTTCTTTTCTGAGAGGGGAATTTTTTGTGGATATTTAGTTTTTGATGAGTCTGTAAACTGGATTTTGTTTTTTTAAAAAATAATTATCTGTTCCAGTTTTTCTTATATTATTGGCTTTCTCTTAGATGCCAGAACAATACAAATGCTTTAAATTGAAAATAAATATACTGATTACATAACACTTGTGCAATATGCTGAAGATTTTGTAGCAAATGGTAAAGATTTGTGGAAACTCAACATGTAACTCTTCTGTATATATCAGACTTGCATATACTATTAGTAAATGTGGTATACCTTTAACAGTTCTGTGTGTGTGTGTGTAAAATGCCATCAAGTCACAGCAGGCTTATGGCGACCCTTCATGGGGTTTCCAAGACAAGAGACAAGCAATGGTGGTTTGCCATCGCCTGCCTCTGAGTAGCAGCTCTGGACTTCTTTGGTGGTCTCACACCCAAGTATCAACCAGGGCCGACCCTGCATAGCTTCCGAGATCTGATAAGACTGAGCTAACCTGGACCATCCAGGTCAGGGAGAACAGTGACCTATTTAAAATTATCTTTAAAAACAGCTGCTGCTCCTTCCTTGAACCTACAGACCACAGATCTTCTGTTCTAGAGAGTCCACAGATTAGGGTGATGTTGATGAATATCAGCTTCCTCCAACGTTTACTACATTTCTCACCAGGAAGGGAATAGGAGTGGTTAAACCAAAATGTATGTTTCTGGGGCTTTGGCTAACTCACAAGCATGCCCTTAAGCCATGGTACCTGAATGCCAGCATGACTGCAAAGATAGAAGTCAAATTCGAAGGGATGAGTGATGTTTGTGTCCACTGTTGTTCCTGCTGGGATGTTCCCACTTTTGCCAATCTGTACAGGTTAACAAAAAAACAAGCAAAAATAAAATAAAATCAAGGACCAGCTCTTAGTAACATCAGAAGCTTGGGATATATTAGATCCTGCAGGGTGGGAATTCTGTCTCTACATTTTCCATCAAGCGGTCTCTTCAATTTCTCAGACAAGCTGCTTGCAGAACACAGTGATATTAGCTCCAAATTCTCTTAAACTTGTTGATGTGATCCTGGGATTAATCACCCTTTAGGTCGCTATGGTCACTATGTGAATTGGAGCTAAAGGAGAATGAAAGAGAAGGGAAGGAACCCAACTATGCTCAACTTGCTGATCTTCAAGCATGAGACCACTGAAAAGCTTCTCATGGTTCTCCTCTCCAATATGCAGAGGGTGGGTGGAATTCTGTACTGAAGAAAGTCTATTCCTCCAACCTGAACACATGATGCAGATCAGCATAATTTACTCTTCTTCTGGATGACACCTGTTCAGAGCATGCAGGTCCCACCATTTAGACTGATCAGCCCCCACTCTTGAGGTATCAACCAGGCACACCTCAAATGTTTTCAAGCCCATCTCTGCATTCATAAGGATTAAACACACAGGCAAGCAGAAAGCCAAGACCCTGTGGATCCTGAATTTGTAAAGCCAATTCAAATTCTGCATTTGCATAGTGCCTCTGCAAAGGAAAAGCACCCACATGGGATTTGCTCTAATGTCTCTTTTGCTTTGATGTTCAGCTGGGGGGGGGGTAAGTCCCTTGGTGTAAGTGGTTAGTAGTGTGGACTCTAATCTGGGAGAACCGGGTTTGATTTTCCCACTCCTCTACATGCAACTGCTGGTGTGATCTCGGGTCAGTCATAAGTTCTCTCAGAGCTGTTCTCTCGAGCTCTTTCAGCCCCACAGGGTATCTGTTGTGGGGAGGGGAAGGGAAAAGAGATTGTAAACTACTCTGAGACTCCTTTGGGTAATGAAGGGCAAGGTACAGATCCAATCTCTTCTTCTACTATCCCCTTCAGGACTCTCTATCTGAATCATGATCACTTTAGGGCAAAACTGGTACCCAGAGCAAGATGTCCAGCAAGGTCCGCTTCATGAAATACCCAATTTAAAAATTGTGGTTGTTGCTGAATCTCACCCTCTCATTTTTATCTGCACAGAAGAGGCGAGTGTGATGCCGTTTCTGAACGACAATGTAAGTGATGCCCGGCTGGTAATCTTTCTCCAGTTTGATGCAGGCGTCGCGGATGGCTAGGAGTTCATAATGAAGAATCTAGGAGAAAGCAACCACAACACTTGGAAAAGAAAGAGGAAAGAACAAGAAAAAGGCCATGCCGAGACCATTGTGACAGAACAGGAGGACCTAGTATATCAGAGTTCGATTGACACCCCCCCTTTCCCCTCAGAAGATCCCCAATTGTTGGAAGAGATCCCCCAATTGGCAAGCTATAATTTCAGAAGTTCAACTCTCACTGCAGATGCCTATCGAGTTTGCAAAGGCAAAGATGCATGAGCCCATCACAGAAATTAAGATGCCGTACTTGCTCAAAGTATTAACACCTTGCCCACTATACTGTTTGCAGGAAGCCCCAGATCTCTCCCCTCTAGAACTGTGTCACTTACCCTGGAGGTAGTTCAGATTTCTCCTGACCAGGTGGCATTGCTGGAGTACGGTATCAAGCCACAAAGAGGAAAGAAACACTAACACTGTCATGACCTGCTCCAGCCCAATCAGTGATACAGGCTCAGAATCCCTAGAGGAGGAGCCAAGGTCAGTGACTGAGGAGGACCAGAGGGACCAGGAAGGGACCAGCACTGCAGAATCATCTGCAGATGATGCCTCCTCACTGCCAGAGGCCACTTTGCCAGAGTCTGCAAGGGAAGCCTTTCCACCAGCCCCAGAGAGAGTCTCCAGGAGCCTCTGCCATGCAGGACCTGAGCACAGCCCTATAGCCCCCCAGACCCAGTCTGCAGGAATGCTAGCGGGCCCAGGTCGAAGTGGCACAGAGAGAGAGAGAGAGAGAGAGAGAGAGAGAGAGAGAGAGAGAGAGAGAGAGAGAGAGAGAGAGAGAGATTCCCCCTTTCCAGTTCTAACAGATGGGGGGGCGGGGGGAGGAGAAGAAACCTAACAGCATAGCTTGCAGTCTTTATTAGTAGAAGGGAGCAAGAGTCCAGTAGCACCCTAACTAACAAAATTTGTGGCAGGGCATGAGCTTTCATGAATCACAGCTCACTTCTTCAGCTACAGCTAGAATGAGTCCATCGGTCCTTATATCTTGGAGTGGAGTGATTTCAGACATGAAATGACAGTAACAGACATTGATAACAACAGAAGAAACCTAGATCTCAATTCAGTTCAGGAGGATGCTTTGTCTTGAGCTTCACTATCAGTTGCAATTCAGGTGTCTTTCTCATCTCCCTTTGAAATTCCTTTGTAAGAGAACTGCTACTCTTAGGTCAGCAACTGAATGTCCTGGAAGGTTAAAATGTCCCCCCATATGGTTTTTTTTATAACTTTATTTTTATTAAAGTTCAAAAATAAATAACCATTCAAACTATTCAAACAGTAACAACATATCACACAGAAAATTCAGTGGTACAAAACTGAAACAAAATCATATTTCTTACACTTGAACTTTTACGATTAGTAAAATACAAAATCCACATATTTTACAAGTAAGGCACTTGTACTGTCATTTATTTTAGCTATGTATTCAAAAAATGTAAACCATTTTTTCAAAAAGCAATCTTTTTGTGTAGGATTTTCTGCTAACAATATTAATAGAGCTAACTTATCCGTTGCTATAATATCCCATCATTTTGAAAACCATTGTTTAATGGTAGGTGTTTTTTGTTTTCCAAAGTTGTGCCAAGATCGTCTTTGCTGCTATTAACATCAGCGCCACAAGCTCTTTCTTGTTGTGTATCAAAGGTGAGTTGTCCCAGTGATTAAGCAGCATTCCCTCCAGGGTTTTGGAGATTTGTATGCCCAATATTTCTTCAATTTTTTAAATTATGGCCATCCAAAATAACAACTTTTGGGCAAGACCACCAGCAGTGGAACAGTGTACCTATTTGGCCACATCCTTTCCAACATTTTGGATCTTTCTTTGCTTTAGAATGATACAATTTAAGTGGCATTATGTGCCATCGGGAGAAGAGCTTGTAGTTCTGAAGTCTTATATTAAGGGTTCTAGTGACATACAGACTGGAAGACCAAATTCTTACCCATTGTTCTGTTGTTAGGGATACTTCACAATCTTTATGCCAGGCTTGCTGTTGTGCAGATATTTTAGACCAATATCTATATGCCAAAAACTTATACAGTTTTGAAATGACTCCTTTTTGGTCTCCAATGCCCTTTTCTATTGCCTTCTCAAACCACGTCAATGGCCAATTGGTACTTTCTATGATGTTATTACTTTGTAACATATGAGATAATTGTTGCTCCTGAAACCACGGGATTTTAAAATTATGTTTAAGTTCTAATTTTTTCTTTGGCCATTTTCCCCTCCTTTACATAAATTGTTTATTCTAAATTTTCCCACCTGTCTCCAGTTTTTATATGACAAAACCTCTTCCACCGGGGTAAACCACGGCTGTCCCAAGAATGCTGCGACAGGTGAAACTCCTAGTGCTAAGATTTCTCTATACTTATCCCAGATATCAATAGAATTTTTTAGGAAAGGGTTGTCTAGAATAGTTATGGGTCTCCCTTTAGATGGGGCCCCACATTACTTCATGTTTGGGGAAAACAGAAGATTTTTCTATCTGTACCCAGGCTTTAGTTTAATCTGGAGAAGAATATAATAAAACATACTTAATTTGTGAAGCCTCATAATATAATTGTAAATCAGGTAGTCTCTGGCCTCCTTCTTTCAGTGGTCGGGTAAGTAACATAAAATTTATGCGTGCTTTTTAATTATGCCATATGAATTTGGATAGCATCATCTGCCATTTATGAAGTGTTTGAGAATCCAACTGAATTGGGAGATTTTGAAATAAAAAAACAAATTTTGGGAAAAATTATACTTTTTATTAGTTCTATCTTTTCTATGAAAGATAGATTTAATTTTGCCCATGTATTTAAGGTAGATTTAATTGATTGTACTATTGGTTTGAAATTATATTCAAACAAGTCTGTCAGTTTCAATGGGATATATATTCCCAGGTGTTTCAAAGCTTTCGTTACCCATTTAAATTGGAATTTTTCTGTGATTTCTTGTTTTTCTGTCTTTATAATATACATGGGGTATATTTCAGTTTTTGAATAATTAATCATGAATCTTGATATATCATGGTATGTTTGCAGGGTATTTTTAATGTGTTCTAAAGATTTTACCGGATTGCTAAAATAAATCACTGTGTCATCTGCAAACATACTAATTTTGTGTATGTCTGACTGAATATGGATGCCCTGAATAAGAGATTTATTCTTTATAGCATATGCCATGGGTTCTATTGATATTGCAAATAGTATTGGTGACAAGGGACAGCCCTGACGCGTGCCCCTAGATATTTCTAAGTCTTCTGATTTATGCCCATAGACGTATATTCGAGCCATGGGAGAAGAGTAAAGAGTATTAATAGATTTTAAGAAATTTGGGAAAGCACCATTTTTAAATAAGTGACTTCTAACTTGTCAAACGCTTTTTCAGCATCTAGGGCCAATATAGCTGAGTTAATTTTATGTTGTTTACAAAAATGAGCTATGTTTAGAGTTCTTCTGATATTGTCTAAAAGTGTGCGACCTGGCATAAAGCCAGCTTGGTCTGTATGCATATATTGAGGCATGACTTTATTGATACATTGAGCCTCTATAGAAGAAAATTTTTTGAAGTCGTTGTGACGGACTTAAAGATCTGGGACCGGCGGAGAATAAAACACAGAACACTGCTGGGTCACATGACAGAGTGAGGAGGGGGCCATTTAGCTCGGAACCCTCAGTGATTGGCATATAACAGACAAAAGGTTCCATTTGGAATGGGCAGTTGAGGGAAGCTGCAAAGGAGTTCGGTGTGTGACAGAGAGCGGAGAAGAAGTCTGTCAGAGAACTGAAGAAGCTCTCTGTGGAAGAACCTGGTTTACTGAGTTCCTCAGAAGGAAGGGGACAGTGACCAGACGGTTAAAAACTTAACACAGTATAGTCACACACACCTTTGAGACCTCTCCCCTTAAAAAGGAACTGGAGGTGGTTTAGAAAGGGCTAAAGGACGGTCTGGCAGGAGTCTGGAAAGCTGGCTTGGTGACCAGGGAGACCCAGAGGGACCTGTTCGTAAAAGCCTGAAAACTACAAAGCAGTTGCGGGAGAGGAGGAGTGTAAGTGTGTTTAGAGAACTGATGAACATCTATGTATGAACTGAAAGAAGTAAACATATTGCCTAAGTGAACGTAAGGGCAAACGTTTAGCCTGAAGGGAAACAAATTATCCTCTTTATATATCTTCCATCCCCTTGTTGAGTTTTCTGAAAATAAAGTACTATCCTGTTCTGAAGTGGACAAGCCTTGGTGCCTGACTCTTAATAACAAAAAGCAAATATACCTAGCAGTGGTCCTCAACAGATATATAAAGTCAAAACAATTACCCCGAAGAGACGTTTAAAAATTTGCTTAGAGAATTGGTCAGAAGAAATCAGCAGCAGCTCTGACCAGGTGCCACACACAGACCCTCACAGAATTGTCAATATAGAAGGGACGTGTGTCTTCTGATATTGCCTAAAAGGGTGCAACCTGGCATAAAGCCAGCTTGGTCTGTATGCATATATTGAGGCATGACTTTATTGATACATTGAGCCTTTATAGAAGAAAAATTTTTGAAGTCATGATTGAGAATTGATATAGGTCTATACAACTTTGGTTTTTATTTATCTTTCCCTTCTTTGGGCAATACTATCATTCTGGCCTCTCTCCATGTTTTGGGCATTATTCCTGTTGTTATTAAGTGATTACAGGTAAAGGTAATCTGATCTAATACTAAGTGCTTAAATTTTTTGTAAAATTCAATAGGAAAGCCATCCCTTCCAGGCGCTTTATTGTTTTTTATTCCTGCTATAGCATCTGACACTTCCTGCTTCGAAATAGGTTGGTCTAAATATTTTAAATAGTCCACTGACAGTTTTATATTATATCCAATTGTGTTGAAGTATCTGTGGATGTCTTGAATTTTGGGGTTTTCTGTTTTATAGAGATTTTGATAAAAATCAAAGAAAAGTTTTGAAATGCCTTTGGAGGTAGATGCAACCATTCCCTGAGGCGACCTAAGAGAATATGTTTGTGATAAGGCTTGTTTTTGCATTACTTTGTGTTTATGCAATTTAAATGACCTTTGACTTTTAGTACCATATTTTTGTTTTAAAAACAACAGGTTTTTTGTATTGTTGAGATTTCTAAGGTGTCCAATTTTTTTCTTTCTATGTTTAATTTTCCCAGGGTTTTCTTTCCCCCATATTTCATATGTTTTTTTCCCCTAATATTGTAATCTTACCTTTTATTTCCTCTAGTAATTTAGTTCTTTCTTTTTTATAGGACGCTGCTAAATGTCAGGGCAGGACCCCAAGATGCGACACGAATGAGCACAAGTCCAGGAACAGTCCAAGGTTAAAGCCGAGTAAATCAGGTAGCACGGTTCAAACAGGTTTTAAATCACAGTCCATAAGTAGGGTCAGACATACCAGAGAGTCAAGTCCATAAATCACAACGATGCCAGAGGAGTCAGAGAGAAACGCAGGGTCCACGAAGCCAAGGGTCAAAAGCCGGTAAGAGTTTCACAAGGGTTGAGGCCGAGATACAAAGATTCAGGTCCTGTCAACGACATTGCTAGCACAAGTGTGCTCATGGCCAGAGGCTTTCCTAAATAGTGCTCTGGCTCCGTAGCCCATGAGCACCTGTGAGCAAGGTCCTGACTGCTGCTAATACTCAGGGCTCAAGGTTCTTTGCCCTCTGGAGCGTGACTCTTTTCTTCGGCTGACCAGGTCTTGACGCCGACGATCCCTTAGCCGGTGCACAGGTGGTGAAGTGCTTGCTTCAGGCACCGCTCCAGGTGCAAAGCGTCCCACAGTTGGCTCAGGCTGCTGTGTATCCTCCATAGCACTTACATTGGTTGCAGGTCCTGGTGCCTCTTCAGCCCTTAAAGGTACCGAAGCCTCCCTGTTTTGGCTGTCAGGGGCTGGTTCAGGGGCTGAGTCAAGGACAGGCATGACACTAAAGATATAAATCTTCCCTTCAATAGTGCCTTAAAGGCATCCCAAACAACATCTTTTGAGGTGTCTCCATTCACATTGAACTGAAAATATTCTGCAATGTCTTTAGAAATTGCCTCAGCCATGGATTCGTTCTGTATCAATAGTTTGTTTAAGGTCCAGTTTGGTCCTTTTTGATCTTGAACCTTATCTATCAATATACAAGACACCCAGGAATGGTCTGAAATGATATGATTGCCTATGTCAGCTGATTGCATATTATTCAATAAAGATTTTGAAACTAAAATAAAGTCAATCCTTGTGTAAATGCCATGCACTGTTGAATAATAAGTATATTCTTTCACTCCCGGGTTTAAAGATCTCCAAGCATCTGTAAGGCCATACATATCTAGAATTTCTTTCAGCCCTGTAGAAGATTTTAATTTCTTTTATGGGTGGGATGTTCTATAGGTTTTATCCTGATAAATGTTGGCAATTAGGTTGAAGTCAACCCCTATTATGACTTCTCCTGATTGAAAGGCAGTTAACAAATCCAGTGTTGTTGTTATAAAATTCAATTGGTCTATATTCGGGGCATATATAGAAGCAATAGTAACCAGTTTACCCTCTAATTTACCCTTAATAAAGATAAATCTTATCTTCGGGTCAGATTTAGTTTCCTCCCACTGAAAGGGAAAGTCATTTGCCAGCAAAATGGCCATACCTCTTGCTTTAGACTTACCTGGCGATTGATAAGACTGCTGTAGAAAGGAAGATTTTAAAACACTTTTTACCTTATTTTTATAGTGGGTTTCTTGGAGGCAAACTATATGAGGTCTTTCCTTAGAAATTAAATTTGAGATTCTTCGTAACTTAATAGGGTTGTTTAAACCTCTACAATTCCAGGTGAAGAATTTATATTTATTCATTGCCACTGAATATAAAAATTTAACTAAGTAAACTTACTTCAAACACAGTAACTTAGACTGGAGCCGCAGCTCACAGTTTTTTAAAACACACTCTCAACAGAGCTCTACCTAGAGGGCTGGACTGACAGATGCTCTGCCTCCAAGGCAGTAAAATAGGGAGAATATTATGTGCTCCCAGTCTGTTAATGTTCCAAAAAAACACTATAAACTCTATATATTAGTTGGAAGTAAACCTTCCCCCTACCCCCCAGCTTCTCCTATAAAAAAGAGGTAACCATCTCTAATATTTTATTTTACTCTTACTCTTATTAGTAAACCATTATACTTAAACAGAAAGAATTCTTATCTTTATGATTCAATCCTTTATAATAAAAATATCTTCAGACCCTTAAAAATACATTGTGAAAAACAGATTTAAATTGTTAATAACATCACACATATAAAGTCTAATCTTTAGGCCTGTAGAAACTAACATTAAATTAAAATCTTATAGTTCATTTATAGTTTTCCACTTTAAATATTTATTTGACTTTTTATCTTACCCTTAACGTACTGACTCTTATACAAATAAACCATTTCAAATGAATAACTGTTTTGAACTACAATTCCTGAACCATACCTGAATCTAAGATCTAAAAAACCCTTTTCTAGTTTTCAATCTAGTTTTCTTGTAACAACTATCAAACAATCCAATTCTTTCCTAAAATCTAGAACTCTGTTCAAGTTACTTTTTTAACTTAACTTTTTAAAGTAACCATATTGGCATAAATTATAATAAATGACTAAGAAGATTCATCGTTCTCCCCAATAAAGCTTATCATAAATTCAAGTTTTTTGTCAGTTATATCCTAGCTATAAAAAAACTTTTAAAAATCCATATAAAAATACCTTTCTAATTACTCAAAATATACTCCAAAAAGTATAAATCTTAGGCTTACTTCTCAAAATTATTATCAAATTAATCACCAAGTCTCTTAGAATTTTTCAGTCTTTCATCTCTTGAGCTTGCTTGTAGAATGGACGTGCTCTGATCTCTTCCTCTTCTTCTGGGGTGAGTCTCAAGTTGAGGGACTTCAAAAGAGCCAGGCCTGACTTTAAGTCTGATGTTTGGTATAGAGTTTCTTCTCTGTATATATTTTTGTTTGAGGATGGGCTCCAACGAAAATGAACTTTTGCATTAAACAGTTTTGTTGAGATGATCTTTAAATGGTGTCTTTTTTCCAAGATCTCTGATGGAAGATCCAGCAGAACAATGATCTTCTTGCCATTCATGATGAGTGCTTGAGAGTTTCTTGCTTCTTTTTATATACTGTCTCTTGTTCCGGCATAGATAAATTGTACTAATATGTCCTGAGGACGGTTTTGGCGGGCTGTTGCCAGTGGGCCCAGTCTATGTGCTCTAGCAATTGCAGGTGAATTGCCATCTTCCAGTTTTAACAAATTGGCCAGCCATGAAGAAATAAAACTAGCTAAATCTGTATTACCTTCCATTCCTTCCTCCATCCCTCGAAGCTTCAGGTTTGATTATCGCCATTTTCCTTCCAGAGAGAGTATTTTAGATTGCATTTTTTTTTCTGTATCGTGTACTTCTTTCAGTTCCAGTTGAAGTACCTCTGCCGTTTCCAGGGCTGATTCTGCTGCTTTGAATGCATTTCCCAAGCCTTCCGTTAGCTCATCTAGCTTAAATTGCATTGGCTGTAGTAGTTCTTTCACTGAGGTTTTAAAATAGCTTTGGAGGTCTTCTCGAAGGTCTTGTAAGTCTTTTTTGTACAGCAGGTCACTCTATATGCCTCTCACAGTTGCTGCGGCCGCCATTTTAGGTGCTGTAGATCCTGATTTTTTCAATGTTCTTTCCTTCAGGAAATAGGCAGACACTGATTTTGAGGCTTTCTTTTTCACTCCCGATCTTCCCATCCCATTTAAAGATTTAAATGGTTGAATTCAGCCGATTAATTAGCCAGGGAGGTGAGTTGATGCAGAGCAGCTCTATTCCACATCCTCCATATTGGGCACACATGCGCTCCCCCACCCACAGGTTTTTGAATGTTGTGATTTTTAATAGCAGTAGAAAGAGTACGAGTCCAGTAGCACCTTAAAGACCAACACAATTTGTGGTAGGGTATGAGCTTACATGAGTCACTGCTCACTTCTTTAGACTTATTTCCATTTATTCTTTGAATTCTCCTGGACTGAAACCTCCTGGACCAAATTGAGACCTAGATTTCCTGTCTCATTACCAATGCTGATATCTCCACGCTTCTATTCCTCTGCATATCAAACCTAATCCAATCAAGCCTGCTGAAGTAATCTTTATAAAGTTTATATCTCCAGTACCTCATGTTACATTTTATGGCACAACAAAGTGAAATTTATGTCAGATCCAGCCCTTTTAACAAATGAGTTTGACACCTCTGCCTTAAGGTGACTTGCCACAGAAAGAGAATCACAGCATTGGAATCAAAACAGTTTAAGAAAAAATGGAATACGTATGGCTCCATGCCACATGGATATTACTCAAGGTTCAGCTGCGAGTTCCTGCCGCTTGCAGGGGGTCCAAATCAAGCCCCTTGCAATGAGTTCCTCTATGGGAAACTCACTGGAGTTCGGGAGCCCCCGAACCCCTCTAAAGAAGCCGGCAATCCAGTCGACTCTCAGGAGAGCTTCCTAGTGCACCCATTCCCATCGCGCTGAAACCCCACCTCTCCAAAAGTCTTCACTCTTGTTTTATAATACTTTATTTATCTGTTTTCCATTTAATTTTCCATTACAATTCATTCATTATTTTTATATACATTTGAGTCTACATTTCCTATACTTTACCAACCCAGTTATATAGGTGCTCCCGTCTTCCAAAAAATATATTATCATCTTTCCCTTGAAGAATTAAGCTTAGTCTATCCATTTCTGCTATCTCTAGCCGCCTACATTCCAATTCTCCTCTTGTGGGCATTTTTTCTTGCTTCCAAGATTTAGCTAATAATATCCTAGCTGTAGTTAATATCAATACCAACAACAATTTATCATACCCTTCCACAATTATGTTCAGTAAAGCTATCTCTGATGTCAGTACCATATTTACACTCATTATTTCTGATATTATTCTTTGTACCAGGCTCCAGTACTTACTGGTATTACTACACCGCCACCACATATGAAAGAAGGTTCCCACATTCCCCTTACACTTCCAACAATTTTGCGAGGCAGTCGGATAACATTTAGCTATTCTATCTGGAGACCAATACCATCAGTGGAATACCTTATATATATTTTCTTTATAGCTGGTAGCTCTCATATACTTCAGTGATTTCCAAATAATTGCCCATTGATCTATATCTATCGAGTGACCTATATCTCTCATCCATGCTACCATCGTTGATTTAACCGTTTCGTCCTGTAAGTAGTCCTCTAGTAAAAATTTATATAACATCTGGACCAGTTTGTCACTTGTTGACAACCAAATCTTATCTAGTGATGTTTTTGGCTCATGAAAACCCACTTTCATGTCTTTAGAATATCTGGATTGCAGTTGCATACTTTCCCACCAGGTTAATTTTATGCTATACATTGTTAACAAAGTCTCTTATGATTTTAACTTATTACCCTTGTCTAACAAGGTTTCATAAGATTCTCTATTACATGGCTTTATAAGGGCAGGTTTAATAAAGGCCTCTAGAGGTGATACCCACTTTGGTATCTTCTTATAACATCTATCTTCAGTTTCATTCCATACTTGTAACAAAGCACCTCTTACCATATGTTGTTTAAAATTTGAATGTATCTTATCCTTCCTGTACCATGCATATGCGTACCATCCCATGTAAAGATTGTGGCTTTCTAAGCTTAAAATCTTGATGTTGTCCAAGTTTATCCATTATTTTATCCAAGTCAAAACAGCAGCTTGATAGTACCACTTCCAACTTGGTAGTCCAAACCCCCTCTTTCCTTGCTTTCCTGTAACACCTTTCATTTAATTCTTGCCATAGAGTTTACCCTCCAAAGCAGTTATTTTCTCCAGGGGGAGAGAGATCTGTTGTCTGGAGTTCAGTTGTGATACCAGGTGATCTTCAGGCTCCACCTGGAGGTTATACAAAAACTGAGGGTCACAGTGTTAGGAGGATATGGAAAAGTATATGACACTATGTATTATAGGTGAATGCTTAAAGTAGATTTTGTGCTTTTTATTTTTATTTTTTTTCCAATTTTTCTATATCTCTCCTTATATATAATTGTGGAGTGGGACTTTCTAGCTCTCCCATTGGCTGTGAAATATGCTCCCTCAGCAATTGGCCCGTCAGCCACCAATCAAGAGTACTCATGTGCCACTGGTCGGGTGCTGGGTCTGCTCCTCTTCCCTGCTCACTCCCCCTTCAGCCACTGTGCCCTGTCAGAATTACTGGGAAACGTCTTTCTCTCTTGAAGAAGACGCTTCTCCTGCTTGCCTCCTGTACGGGACCAACTTTCCCCTCAGTGGCTGTTGTGAGGAACTCATTGGGGCCAGTCCTGACTAGGGTTGCCAGCTCCAGGTTGGGAATTTCCTGGCTATTCTGTCTCTAAGGAAGCCAGAGTTTGGGGAGGGGAGAGGAGAGGCCTCAACTGAATAGAATGCCATAGAGGCCACTGTCCAAAGCAGTTATTTTCTCCAGGGGAGGAAGAGATCTGTTGTCTGGAGTTCAGGTGTCATACCCAGTGATCTTCAGGTTCCACCTGGAGGTTGGCTACCCTAGGCATAGCAGTTAGCACTTCAGAGTTCTTGCTGTGGAAGCTGTGATTTTGGACCACTCACAGACTGGCAGTTAGCTGTGTTTGTAAGATGGCTGCTGTCTGTGGTTGTTTGTTTAAAATGTTCCCCCATAAGGTTTAATTGAGCTATAGTTTGAGAGGAGCCTGCAGGGCCAGACCCTTCGGTTGCAAACTTTCCAGGGATCCCCCAAAGACTGGGGATTCCATCTCCAAATAGGGAGATTCGGCCAGAAGGGTCTGACTGTCCCTCTAAAAAGGCAGTGACAATTCAGTGAGTAGTGGCAGCGAACTTAAGGAGTGAGATATGCCCATGGGATGAGGGTGGGAGGCAAACAGCTGAGTTGTAAACTGGAGCCCATTTCAGCACAGTAGGCAACCAAGCTTGAGTCAGACAAAGGAAATAAACCCTTCACAGGCCTTTGTGAGGAACTCATTGGGGCCAGTCCTGACTAGGGTTGCCAGCTCATAACAACATGAGAAGCCAATGCTAGATCAGGCCAATGGCCCATCTAGTCCAACACTCTGTCACACAGTGGTCAAAAATACCAGGTGGCATCAGGGGGTCCACCAGTGGGGCCAGAACTCCAAAAGCCCTCCCACTGTTGCCCCCCAACACCAAGAATACAGAGCATCACTTGCCCCAGACTGAGAGATCCTATCTATACTTTGTGGCTAATAGCCACTGATGGACCTCTGCTCCATATGTTTATCTAATTCCCTCTTGAAGCTGTCCATGCTTGTAGCCAACACCACCTCCTGTGGCAGTGAATTCCATGTGTTAATCACTCTTTGGGTGAAGAAGTACTTCCTTTTATCTGTTCTAACCTGACTGCTCAGCAATTTCATTAAGTGCCCAAGAGTTCTTGTTTTGTGAGAAAGGGAGAAAAGTACCTCTTTCTCTACCTGCTGTATCCCATGCATAATCTTATAAACCTCAATCTGTCACCCCTCAGATGTTGTTTCTCCAAGCTAAAGAGCCCCAAACGCTTTAACCTTTCTTCATAGGGAAAGTGTTCCAACCCTTTTTTTATTCTAGTTGCCCTTTTCTGCACTTTTTCCAATGCTACATTGATGCCCACTCGCCGATCCTCGACAGATCCCTTTGGAGTGCCTCACAATCCTCCCTGGTTCTCACCACCCTGAACAACTTTGTGTCATCTGCACATTTAGCCACTTCACTGCTTACTCCCAACTCCAAATCATTAATCAACAAGTTAAACAGCATCGTACCCAGTACTGATCCCTGTGGTACCCCACTGCTTACCAACCTCCACTGAGAAAGTTTCCCATTTATACTCACTCTCTGTTTCCTATTAATTAGCCAGTTTTTGATCCACAAGAGGACTTGTCCTTTTATCCCATGACTACTGAGCTTACTTAGGAGCCTTTGATGAGGAACTTTATCAAAAGCTTTCTGGAAGTCAAGGTAAACAACATCTATTGGGTCCCCCTTGTCCACATGTTTGTTCACTCCCTCAAAAAACACTAACAGGTTAGTGAGACAAGGTCTTCCCTTACAGAACCCATTCTGAGTCTGCCTCAATAGTTTTTGTTCATCAATGTGCCTACTAATTCTTTCCTTAATAACAGTTTCCACCAACTTACCCGGTATCGATGTCAGACTGACTGGCCTGTAATTTCCCGGATCTCCTCTGGAACCCTTTTTAAAGATGGGAATGACATTAGCTACCTTCCAGTCCTCAGGAATGGAGGCAGATTTTAATGAAAGATTACACATTTTTGTAAGGAGATCCACAAGTTCACATATGAGTTCTTTCAGAATTCTCGGATGTATGCCATCCGGGCCTAATGATTCATCAGCTTTAAGTTGTCTATCAGTTATAGGACCTCCTCTCTAGTCACCTCAATCTGAGGTAGGGAGATTCCTGGAGATTTTCTGGGAGAGTCTATGGAAACCTGGTTTTGGGGAGGGGAGAGGCCTCAGCTTAACAGAATTTCATAAAGCCCACCGTCCAAAGCAGTTATTTACTCCGGGCGGGGAGATCTGTTGTCTGGAGTTCAGTTGTGACACCTGGTGATTTTCAGGCTCCATTTGGAGGTTGGCTACCCTAAGGCATAGCAGTCAGTGCTTCAGAGCAGGGTCTGCTAGATCCAGGTTCTTGCTGTAGAAGCTGAGTGGCTGATTTTGGACCACTCACAGACTTTCAGCTTAACCTACCTCCAGAGTTGTTGTGCAAGTCAAAAGGGGGAGAGGAGAATGATGTAAGCTGCTTTGGTCCCCATTGCAGAGAAAGACTACTTTTCCTCCTGGGAAACCATTTTTGCCAATCTCCAGGTGAGCCCCAAATACACAAATTCCACTAGTAGAAAACACCATCAAAGATTGCCAAGATTATATTAAGCGATTATAAAGTTGGTGGTGTCACAACAACAACATTAATGCATACTGTAACAAGAAGAAGAGATTGGATTTATACCCCACCCTTCACTACCCTAAGGTGTCTCAGAGCAGCTTACAAACTCCTTTCCCTTCCCCTCCTCACAACAGACACCCTGTGAGGTAGGTGGGGCTGAGAGAGCTCTTGACAGAAGAGCATAAGATGCAGTATTTCCTCCTTTGAAGATAAGACATAAAGTCCATGTAGTCAGTATAACTTGATAGGAGAAGTCCACATAGTCACAACATTTTCCAAACAACCTTTGCAAAGACGCCCATTCTAGATACTTGGAAGATGTGTTTCCTTTGGCTTCTTCAATTTGCCGGCTGTGAAATGCCAAGCTATAAAAACCTATATGAAAAGATCGTATTGTAGACCCCACATTTTTTTTTTAAGCCCCCAGAGGGGATTTTTTATTGCATTTTCTATAGACTACAAACTACAACGAAAAAATAGGAAGGGAACATCTACATCTAGGGAGAAAGTAAAAAGAAACCACTAATAACTAAAACCCCAAGAATAGGAGAGTATTACATCAGCTTACATATGTATCAGTCTAAGAAGCTCATATTATATTGAACATAGTCGATTTAGCTACATTATTTACCTTTTCAACTATTTTTAACTGTTTAAAGACCACCCCAAGATCATCACTTATAACAAATGTTTTATGGCACCCTTCAGAGTTCTTCAGCCTTCACTTTACTTTATCTTTTCTCTTCCTCAGTTGGTATCCTCTTTTGGGGGCAGATGCCCCCTTTTCTGAAGCAGAGTCCTCGTCGGAAGACACAGAGTCCAATTCACCACTGGATTTGCTGTCCTCTTCTTCTTTTGCAATATTTCTGCAGTCTCAGGAACTCACGCGCTTTGAAGAAAGAGTCAATTTTTTCTCGTTTATCCTGCAATTTGAAAATAATGCCTTCGGGGGTTAACCATCTGTAGGAAATGCTGTTTGTTTGTAAGAAAAGAATTAAATCTTTATACTTCTTCCTTATTTCAAATGGGATGTCTTTTAAGAGCCTAATAATATTGCCACCGATTTTCAGGGGGGTACTTGCAGTTGCTTTCAGGATTAAATCCCTCACATGCTTCTTCGAGAATCTAACCACTATCTCCCTAGGCAGATTAATGTAAGCAGAGTAGGCCCTATAGACCACATCCATTTCGCTTACAAGGTATTCCACTTTTAAGTCTGCTACTGGAGCTAATGCATCATACAAAAGTTGCTTTAGGTCCTTGTCTTTTGCTTCAACAACCCCTTGGAACCGAAGTACCAAATCAGCTTTCTCAATTTGCAATTGTAAAAGCTGAAACTCCTTCGAAGCTTGCTTCTTTTCCAGCGTTTGCATCTTTTTAAAAACTTTTTTAGAGCTGGCATCAATTTCCTCTACTTTCTCAGCTATTTGCTCTGTCTTTTTTGTAGTTTCAGAAAGTTGGAGCTGCTGAGCTGCAAAATTCTGGTTTAAAGTTATCAGCTGTTGGTTGATATTGGTCATCTGCTCCAGTAGAAGGCGCAAAGAGTCTGTCAAAAGTTTAGAGAACTCTGTGGTCTCTTCCGCTTGTGGGCTCATGCTCCCCGGTGGTTTCGCTTTTGCTAGTCTGTCTTTCTCCTTTTTTTTCGTCACAATTTTTATGGATTATTTACTTTTACCGGAACTTTCAAAAGCCTCTGAAAATTGCTAAAAACGCCTATCTGCGCTCTGGTAAGGTTCTTTACACAGGTTTCAATGTTTTTATTTCCAATCCCCCCTTGCTGAGATGCTTTAAAGTTTATACTTGTGGGAGGGGCCCCTCCCCGCTCACTTTTCTCGCCGTTCCCAGAGGGGTACTTTCTTTTAAAATTGCTGGTATTTCACTTTAACTCAACTCACTGTTCATTGTTGGTCATACAACCTCGCTTAGACTATGTTTCATTCGCTCAATCTCCGATGCTTGTTCCAGTCAGCAGCGCTAGTTCCATTCGGACGCATATTATTACCCCCAAAGGAGGTAATAAGGAAAGCAAGAGAAAGAGCTGATAACCTCAATATTCTTCCTTAGCTAACGGTATTAGACATAGTATCTATAAACACTGGAATATACTTGAACATCTACCTGGTTGTGGATCACCTCCAGATATAGGTTGGAGATGTAATAAAAATATTAAAAGTCATTTGGTTAGAGCAGATATAATGCAACTAGAAGGGAACAGCCATATACCAAAAGGTTTTTTTCAGTGCAAACGATGTTCAGCTTGTAAATTTATGTTGGAAGGAGAGCAACATGTACAGCTTATGGAATCTTTGGGGCTTAGTACCAATTTCTTTGCAACCTGCAGAACATGAAATACTGTATGTATTTCCCTATGTGAATGTGGTAAAAATATGTGGGGTCTACAATAAGAGCTATTAAAATCCGGGTTCTTGAGCATAAATGTAGACTAATTAGACACGTAGAAAATATCCCAATGGGAGAACATTATGCCAGTACTGGGCATAATGTGGACAACATGAAGTTTGGAGTGATTTTTGTACACCAAAATAAGCCTTTCCAGAGGCAGGATGTGCAGCACCTTCTGTTACAGAGGGAGGCACACCTTATCTTTGATTTGAAAACATATGAACCTTTTGGCTTGAACAGGGAGATTGATTTTTCAGCCTTTTTGTAAACAAAAAGAATATAATTAAATGTTTATTTTAGAAAAATAGAGCCCTTTAAATGGGACTAATCTAAATTGGATACACCTGTTTCTCTCCCTGTTGAGCTTTAAATCGGCATGGATCTTCGTCTGTTTCTTTGAGAACCTATGATTCGCTTCTTACACTATGAACCTTGCGGTCTGTTGAAATTGCTGAAATCAGGGTGAGTGTATTTTTCAGGCATGTTTTTTAAACAATTCTGCTTTTCATATGTTTTTTTGTGGCTAGGCATTTGTGTAAATCTGTTCACAGTTCCACTTACACAGCTGGCAAACTGAAGAAGTCAAAGGAAACGCATCTTCCAAGTATCTAGAATGGGCGTCTTTGCAAAGGCTGTTTGGAAAATGTTGTGACTTTATGTCTTATCTTCAAAGGAGGAAATGCTGCATCTTATGCCTTATTATAGTTACAGTATGCATTAATGTTGTTGTTGTGACACCACCAACTTTATAATTGCTTAATATAATTTTGGCAATCTTTGATGGTGTTTTCTACTAGTGGATTTTGTATATTTGGGACTTCTGTGACACGTCTTTTTCCCTTGTTGTTTGAATCTCCAGGTGAGGGTTGGAGATCACTCAGAATTACAACTGCCCTCCAAATGGCAGAGATCAGTTCCCCTGGAGAAAATGGTAGACTCTTTGTCCTTATATCCTGCTGAGATGCCCCCCCATGACAGCCAATGTGACGTGGCAGTCAGGGCTTCAGAGCACGGAAGAGGCTGCAGGTGGTGGTGGGGGAGATGGAAAGTTGAAGAGTGAGGGGAAAATAAAGGTAGGATAATGATTGGAGAAGGAGATAGGGTTGCCAACTCCAGGTGGGAAATTCCTGGAGATTTGAGGGAAGGAATCTGGAGAGTGTGAGGTTTGAGGAGGGGTGGGACCTCAGACAGGTACAATGCTATAGACTCCACTCTCCCAGCCAGCCATTCCCTCCTGGGGAACCACTGTTGCCCATCTCCAGGTGAGGGAGGGAGATCACTCAGAATTACAACTGATCTCCAGGTGGGAAGGGGGAGAAGATGGAAAGCAGGAATCAGAGGAGCAGATAATGGCAGGTTGTTGCTTGGCTCGGAAGGAGACAGGGTTGCCAACTCCAGGTTGGAAAATTCATGGGGATTTGAGGGGTGGAGCCTGGAGAGGGTGAGGTTTGAAGAAGGGGTGGGACCTCAGACAGGTACAATGCCATAGACTCGACCCTCCAAACCAGCCATTTCCTCCTGGGTAGCAATTGTTGCCAATCTCCAGGTGAGGGCTGGAGATCACTCAAAATTAGAACTGCTCTTCAGGTAGCAGAGATCAGTTTCTCTGGAGAAAATGGTGTACTCTGTGTCATTATACCCTGCTGAGGTCACCACAGCAAATTGAGGCTGAGTGCCCAAGGCTTTAGCACTCTCCCAGACCCTCTTTCTAGACCCGTCGTATTTATTTCCACAACAGGCCTTATTCCTAGTTGTTATATAAATATTGCTGTCAAATATTACAAAACACAGGTTTCACCAAAACAATACATCAAAGTGCAGGTTTACACTATGTTCAAATATTCAAACAACACCTTGTCAGTTTCACAATCTCTAGTCCCATGGGACTCTAGTAATTTATTTGTATTGAATACAATCTATTGAATACAATACAATCATATTGAATACAATCTATTGAATACATAAAGGACATAAGGCACAATAATTTCTCTTTGTGAGTGTAAAACTCTTAAAATAGAAGCATATTTTCTAGGGTCCCATCGGAACCCTTGGGGCAAGCATAATAACCTATCTAGGAGAACATATCTTCTCAAATTCTAACAGTTCTCCTAGATAGGTTATTTGAAAGTAGATAATTTCTTCCAGCGGCCAGCCTTATTTAGAGAGTTGGGTGGGTGGGAAGGAAGGAAGGGAGCCAGGGGCTGCTTACTGGAAGCAAAGCCCTGCCCCCAGCAAGCCATCAATTGGCAGCAGCCCTCATGTGCTGTCTCTTTGCTGCCATGGGAGCCAGAAAAGTAAGTTAGCCTGGGTGTCGGTTGCGGGGACTGTTTTCAGGGGGTGGGGGTGGCCAGGAGCGCCTGGGCCATGGGCAGCCTGGGTGCTCGGGAGTGGGAGGCGTAGTCTCCTCCAAACCCATCTGATCAAAGAGGTCTGGATGGAAGAAAAAGCCTTTTTTTGCCTTGAAAATAGGGTGATGAAAGCCTAACTGCAAGTATACTAAATTTTGATTAAGCTGCTTTGCTGTTCATAAGTAACTGTTCCTTAACATTTGACTTAGAAGTGATGAGAAATTGCTGCTTGAGGTTGGGAGAATAGTCACGCAAGGAGGTACAATAAACCTTTTTTCTTATTTGGGAGGAGGGTATTGTTCCAAAAGTTAATGCTGCACAGGCAGGGCTGTGTTTAAGATGTTGCAGAGTTCTTCCATTTCCAATGAAATGTAGATTCCCCCGGTACATGCCCTGCCTGCTCTAGAGAAGCAGAAGATTTCCAGAGCTCTGCTCTTTGCCACCATTAGATACTTGCAAAAAGACAAATCAGGGATCATGCCAAAAAAGGCATGAAAAAAATCCATGGCAATCCTGCACAATGTGTCCCTCTTCCTCTCCCTCTCTGTGTCCCCCTCTCTCTGTTCCTTCGCCCTCTTTTTCTCTGTCCCTCTTTATTTGTCTTTGTGTCTTTCTTAGCCTATCAAGGTCAGTATTGTTTCAGGGGGTTTCAAGCTCATACCTTGAATAAAACTTTGTTGGTCTTAAAGGTGCCACTGTCTAACTTCATTAGACTGACAGCATTGTTTTCTCCTTCTGCCTTCCCGTGGTGTGAAATATTTGATGGTAAGAAGCAGACCTTTTTGTGTGGATTTAAGTGACCCGATTGACTTTCTGTGGCTGGGGCCATGTGGTTGGAGTCTCCAGATGAGGCTGAATGAGGGCAACATGACAATGTTTCCAGCAGGTCCTTCGTATAAGTATCTAACAGTGCCATCCTAAGCAGGTCTAGTCATTGGGGCTTATTCCCAGGAAAGTGTCCTTAAGATGGCACGCTAAATGGGATGCCTCTGGGGAGAGTGAAGGGGGTGAGAAAGCTCAGAAGACCGCCTTTCTCTTCAAGAACAGATGGTGTGGGCTTGTATCTTAAGGTGCAGGTAAGTGAAGAAAAACATGCCTGCGCAGGAGATTTCAGTGTCTGTAGAAAGGGAAAGGTACAATCTGTCGTCCAGCATTGTACAGTTGTGCAGGCAGGCAGGGGTCCAGCACGGTCTGTGCATGGGTGGTGCGCGTGTCCTCGGTATCTGAAGTCTACTTGAAAACTGGTGGTTTGAAGGGAGCAGGAAGAGAAATGAGGGTGTATTCTTTAAGCCTGTTTTTATTGTACAAAGTATTTTAACACACTGTGCAATAGCTTTCAATTTCTGCTTCCTCCTGGGAAATCTCAGACTCCCTTGAAAGCTTTAGGGAGGGTTCCTTAGTGAGAAGAATAGCAGGCAGAATGCCAGAGAAGATGGCTTGTCCACGCTGGCTGTGGTACTTCTGCCACTTCACAAAGTATTGCAATATATCTTGGCAATATCTATTTTTACCATTTTTGTTCCTCTGTTTTTACCTCCTGGGGACTTTGGGAGTGAAGCCAGGAAACTTTGGGGGTGGCCCCTCACAAAGATATGACATCACTTTGTTGTAACACCGAGACCTCCTCGGCCAATCGGTATTATCCCACATTCATTGTTCTGCAAGGGGGCAAGAACGATGTCATGAAATCACTGTCAGTCCCCCCCCCAATAATCTATTGCCAAAGAGAAACTTCATTTTTGTAGTCCAGTATTTCTCTGTCTTGTTTTCAGACAAGAGATTTCTGTTTCTCCCATCCATTTGCATCACAGCTGTGCATCCTTGGCTAAAACAGCAATATGATGGTAACTTGACGTCAGTCTTATCTTTGACTGAATCCACTCCTTCCTATTTTCTGCTCCTGTTTTTGTGCACTTTGTGATGTCATGTCCTGTGATGTCACTTCCAGGTCAAATGTCAGGTGACGTCACTTCCTCAGCCCCACATCTTCTAATGATGACACATTCTGTACCAAAACCCACCTCTTCCTGTGTTGTCACTTTCAGGCCACTCCCCCAAACTCGCCTCTTCCTTCGAAGTCATCTTGTGGCTCTTGAGCATCTGACATTTAGTCTATGTGGCTCTTACGTGAAGCAAGTTTGGCCACCTCTGTTCTAGAGGAAGAAGAGATTGGACTTCTACCCCATCCTTCACTACCCTAAGGAGTCTCAGAGTGGCTTACAATCTCTTTCCCTTCCCCTCCCCACAACAGACACCCTGTGAGATAGGTAGGGCTGAGAGAGCTCTCTTGAGAAATGCCCTTGAGAGAACAGCTCTGAAAGAACTTATGACTGACCCTCGGTCACACCAGCAGCTGCATGTGAGGGAATCAGACCCAGTTCTCCTAGATTAGAGTCTGCGCTCTTAACCACTGCTCCAAACTGGCTCTGAACTAGGCCAGTGTGGCATAGCAGTTTTGCACTTCAGAGCAGGGTCTGCCAGACCCAGGTTCTTTCTATGGAAGCTGAATGGGTGATTTCAGACCAGTGACAGACTTTCAGCCTAACCTACCTCACAGGGTTGTTGTGCAGATCAAAAGGGGGAGAGAAGAATGATGTAAGCTGCTCTGGTCCCCACCATGGAGAAAGACTATACTTCCACAATGGGCCTTATTCCTAGTAATAGGCAGATGGAGTTTCCAGATCAGCCTCAAGGGTAAGCCCACATAGAGCAAGTTACAGTAATCAAGCCTGGAAGTGATCATTGCATGGGTCCCAGGAAGTATCCAAGTCCCAGGGAGAGAAGTAGGGAGCCAGCTGCCTGATCTGCTGAATATGATGAAAAGCAGACTTGGGGACTGTAGCAACCTGGGCCTCCATAGAAAGTGAGGCATCCAAGGTCACCCTTAGGCTCCTCACCTTCTGGGTTGGCGCCAATGGTGCTCCATCCAGGATAGGGAGCCTAATCTCCAAATCCACTCCTCCCTGAGTCAGATACAGAACCTCCATCTTCGCAAGATTTAACTTCAGCCGCAGCGCCCTTTTGTGTATTGTTAGCACTACAGAGAAAAAGACAGCTGCTCACCTGTGGAAGCTGTCCCTCTGGCACTCCATCACGATAAAAGATGATGCGGGTGGGCTTGAAGCGTGTGGATTTGTAAAACTGGATGAGGAGTTCTCTCACCATGTATGACAAGTCCTCTATTATCTCCTGGCGGGGCCGCTGCACCCGCACTGTTGCACAGTATCGGCTCGGATGGGCATCCATGCTGCCCACCACCTGTAGGAAATAAAGAGCAAACATGCAGAACTATTACCTGAATCACTGGCATGATGGTTAAGGCAAAAAGAAACAAGTGTTGCTAAAAGTTAAACAAAACACTACCATTTTCATCAACTGAATGTTTTAGAGGTTAAAATAAAGTGGCTCACACAGAAAAGAGCATTTTGTTGCACATTCATGGCAACTCTAGAAGAACTGCACATTTGATTTTTTTTAAAATAAGAGACTCATAATTATTAGAAAACAATGCAATATTACCCTAGAGAACATGAATAGAAACAGTGCACGGATGGCCCAGGCTAGCCTGCTCTCATCAGATCTCAGAAGCTAAGTTCCTGGATGGGAGACCACCAAGGAAGTCCAGGGTTGCTATGCAGAGGCAGGCAATGGCAAACCACCTCTGCTCAATTTTTGCCTTGAAAACCCTACAGGGTTGCCATAAGACACTTTCCACCATCACTAAAAATAAATATATCCAACAAACAATATGCAACAAAAAAACCTGCCTCAACATTTCCAGACACTGAAACGATAACCCTACTCCTTTTATAAACAGTGCCCTCCTGAACAGTTCTGTTTTACATATTCTGCAGAACAATAAGAGTGTGGGAACTTTTCTGACCTCTTTTAGGCAAGCCATTACACCAGATGGGAGACAAATCAGAGAATGCTCAGGGGGCTGTGGATCTTACCTTTTTGCAGGACGGCACCTTCAGGAGACCTTGAACAGATTATGTTAATAGTACACAGAGGTTTTTTTAATCCTGATCTGAAGGATTATATTTTTTTAACCTTGACCACATTGAGAGGCAGTTATCAGAATCGGGCTCTGCTGACTGTCATGTTGACTAATGTTTCCATTTGTTTCATTTGTTTCCGTCTTTGTAGTTTACTTTCACTTTTAGGTTGTTATGACCATTTGGTCTCATCCCTTTCTAGCCCCCTCTGCCATAAGAGGGATTGGAGGAATAGGTGTGATTGCCATATATCTGTGTGTATGCTAGGTTAGCTTTGCTTGTAACAATTTTCCCATGAGACCGGGCCCCAAGATGTCTGGCCATCGAAAGCCTCTCATCCTTGGAGAAACATTGATTGCTGGATGATAAACTTTTGTAGTGTTGGGTAGTATGAAGGGGGGAGTGAAAGTGAATGCCCACTGCATTGTGGGATACTGACCTATTGCATAGACAGTACCTAACCCTTTAGTCTTAACAAGAGATCTCTCTTGTACACATCTAAATCTCTGTTTCTAATAAAGCTTTCATAAAAGGCTATTAGACTGAGAGTGGATTAACTCAAGGGCCTGACAGCAGTTCAGAGCTGGACAGAGCATGGACATTAGACTAGGGTTCAAACTCACTCCCACCCATGAAATTTTCCATACAGCTTTGGCCAGTCAATCCCTCCCAAACTAACCTACCTCACAGGACTGTTTTGAAGATAAAATGGGACATCCACCTATCCTACCTTAAGATCCATGGAAGAAGTACTAGATACAAGCAGGGCTTTTTTTCTGGAGGAACACACCAGAACAGAGTTCTGGAACCTCTTTGACAAAATTCTTAAATGCTATCCTGCAATATTACCCAACCCTTCCTTCATGGAGAAAATTATTTATCAAGTGGAAGAGATCCCTGCAAATATTTAATAAGCTACATGCCAGAGAAAAACCTTCAAGGGTTTACCACAATTACCTTGCCTGCTTCCCATGTTCACAAATCTAAAACCAATACAAAAGACTGAAGTCTGTATCATTCCTTCCTCACCATATCATTTTATTCATGCTTGGTTGACCAAATGTGACAAAAAGCCCAGTGCTTTTGACTAGCAAATATGGAAGACAAGTTGTTTATATCTGTGTTAGACCAAAAGTTCGGCTCCATAAAGCCAAGAACACAATCCATGTAATAACTTTTGTTAGGGACCAACACAATGGTACTTATCGGTGTACAGACTTTTGAGTTCCCTAGAACTCTTCATAAGGCTAGATGTAAAACATCTGGCCTGATGAAGAGTTTTGGGGAAACTTGAAAGCTCACCCAATGTTATTTGTCATTGGGCTGGTCCTAATAAAAGGTATTACATGGATTGTGTTCTTAGTTTTTTAGATCAGGAAGAAACACACAGTAGGTAGTTTTTTTATGGCCACCGCCATTGCTGTGTTCTCTCTATGGGGGGCAGCATTAGCATGGGGCTATGTGGCTAGAGTGGCTGCCATGCAGTGTGTGGTGAGGAAGGCTGGGTAGCATAAAGAGTAATGGTGTGGGAGAAGGCTGTGGAGATAGGCTGGCTCTAAAGCAATCCTAAGAACAGGAAAAGGAGATGGAAGGGAAAAAAACCAAGAAGGAGGAAGGAAAAAAACTGTTTGGAGAACTAGACGGATGGAGTGAATAAGGGGTAGGGACGAGTGCCCTCCCCTTTTCTCTGGGATTATGTGAGTGTGTGTGCACATGCAAATATAACCATAAATCAAACATGCCAGCTGCCAACATTCTGCGTTCCACAGGATGGAGTAAAATGGTTCGCACTCTGTGATAACAGCTGAAGTAGAGAAGCCTACTTCTTCCCACTACCACCCTGGAGGGCCAGGGGCTGGTTTAGCATCCAGTACAGAAGGTGCCCCACAAAATGAAAAGTCACCATTCTTTCTTGCAGGAGAAACAGGGCACTACAGCTTGGATCCTATGCAGCTCAAATGGAGTCATGCTAGAAGAAAATGACTTCGGTACCTCTCCCCTCCTCTCTCACGGCAGGTCAGTGGACCCCAAAAGACCAGCGTGGGAAGCTAATTGGGAACTGCAGTATGTGTGAGTGGTGGGGGGGTAGAATCAGAAAACTCTGCCTCCTTTCCTCTATAGATAGAAAATCTGCTCCATCAGAGGAACTGCTGCTGCACTGACAAAAGAGCACCTTCAGATTCCAAGCCCATATCTGGGAATAAGGTAGGAAGAAAAGAAAACCCGATTCCCACTCTGGATGGCTCTGCCCTATAGAGGGTTCTTGTCCTATAAAAAGCAAGGGTGGGTCTGTGGGTATGCACATGTTTGTATGTGACTATAGCATCCCACACCTTGTTATATCCAAGCTCTCCTTCCGCAAATGATGGGCCTCTCACTCATACATCAGAAAGTCAGCCCCGGGGTTCCATCACAGTCTTACCTTGCACATCTAATGAACCAGGATGCAGACAGGGCACAGGGAGTTCTTGCAGAGTTCTTGGTAGGCCCTGGGCAGAGAGTTCCCAGGGCCCCCTTCCCTCCACCAACAGGCCCCCTACTTACGCTCTCCCTCCCTCCCACCCAGCTGCATGCCTCTCATCTGCCTGTATGTCCTTCCCCTGCCCACTTGCAAACCCTCCCGCCACCCATGCTCACAGCTGTGACTGCCTGCAGCTCTTTGCCCAGTGGCAATGGCAGCATATGCAGCTGGGAGCACAGGTCACTAGCAAGAGAGTGCCCCGAACAGGTGACAGCGGTGGGCCCTGCCAGCTGCACCACCTCAGGGTATGCTGACGCTGCCCTTGCTTCATGGTTCCCACAGAGATCTACGGTTAGTTAAGACTGCGTGTAAAAAAACCCCTGACCCTGACCTCCCTCATGTCACCAGGGCAAGTTTTGAGGTTCCTAAGTGCACAGCTGACATTCATTCCTTTGGTGATGATGTCGGGGAGGGGTGGGGGTGCAAAACCTATCTATTATAGTAGATGTAATAGAGACAGCATTCATCTGTACACACAGCACAGAGATGTTTGCATCTGCTCCCTTGTAAAATTTAACTGCATTAAAAATTACCATGTAGTGGTTTCACATATACCACATAAAATGTGCAGACGTGACGAGACCAGGCACCAAAATCCACTCTGCAACTGTTCTGTGCCAACTCACAGTGGACTTCTTTATAAGGCGATGCATGGCCCACGGGCACCACCTGCTTTCTATAAATTGCTAAACCATGAAGAACTGTGGCCTAAATGTGCACCTTCCTAGCTATGTGTTCCCTGTCCTGGAAAGAATTTGGGCTTAGAGAGGCTTTGCACATTATGATTACAGTTTTTTTTGTGGGGAGAGACAAAAGCATCCCCACCCTTGACTAAACCAGTATCTATTGTCAAAAGCTCATACTGGGAAAAAGCTCTTTCCTCATACTAGAAAAGAAAGCTGATTTATGAAGGGGAAGGAATAAATGCAGCCTCCTAGAACTAAGTCCCTAAATAACTGAATCTCAGTTCTACTGGGTTCCCAAACCATTCTCCTTGGCCCTGTATCATCCCCCCCCGTTTCTCCTTCCCATCTTATTTCAACTTTGTTCTCCTCCTCTTCCACTCACTGTCTCATTATTCCCCATTTTCCCATGCTGCTTTGCTCTATGCCTTCCCCACTAACATGTCTTTTTGTGCCCTGACAAAAGAAATGTTCTACCATGTTTTCTTCAAGCCTGTTTCTAGAGGCATTTTTCCACAACCTTGTATTCTCCACTGAAAACCTGCTATGCAATTTACTCTGAAACTGTGCTGTACAGAAACATATGCTGTATATGTTATCTCAGAAGAGCAGACTGATATATACCATGGCAGGGGGGTTGCACAGGAGAGGACAAGACTGCTGAATTGTACCAGGTGGCAGAAACTGACCTTGGCTTTACCCTTCACAAGACACTGCTAAGTCAGAAGAGGGGAAAGGTGCTGTCGGCAGTCAGGCATATCACATCCAGAAGCTTCCTGAAGCCACCTCGCTCACCAGACATTGCCCTCTTCCCTCCCTCCCACCTTTCAGGCAGGCCTTCAGTGGGCCATGATGAACTCGACAGCAAGCCAGGCAGGGCAATGTCTGCAATCGCTGAGAGAACAAGCATTGCCAAGAGAATTTAAGAACAGCCCTGCTGGATCAGACTAGTGGTTCATCTAGTTTCACATAGTGACTAACCAGTTGCCCTGGAGAGTCAAGCAAATAGGGCACAGAAGCCTGAAGAGGAAGTGATGGCATCAGAGCAAATCAAAGATTTGCGGGACAGCAAGCCTTCTGGCCTGTCAGTATGACTGACCTTTCCTTCCCCCCAAACGGCTTCCTGCCAGTGGCTGCCATCCATGTCCATCCAACAGTCTGTGAGAAAGAGGAATACAATCGTTCAGTGGCACTAGAAAGGGATGCCCCCCATATCTTGCCCAAGAACAATTTATCTCTTTGCTAGTTCTCCAGGATCATGAGATTTCTGAAGAGCCTTTGCTCTGTCCTGCTGGAGTTCTTTCACGACTGCAAACCTGTCCCTCAAAATTAGGAATTCTCTTTGTGCAACTTTAACAATGCCATGGGGGGAAGACCTCCCCCCCTCTGGAAAGCCTACAGATGGCTGTGCTGCAATGATAAGGTGGACCATTCCATGGGCCAGGGCTGGTGCCACCCTTAGTTACTCTGAGTTTTTGATCTTGCGGCACTGCAGATGACAGAATGGGTACCAGGATTTGGAAGACACTCTTGGAAGAAAGCCAAGATTGAGAAGGCTGATCCTAGAAGCCCTCCAAGAACATCACAGCACAGAGTGACTTCAGGATGCCAGGAAGTGAAGGCTTATCAGAATACTGGAAAGAATTTGGATTAAAAAAAGGTGTCAAAGAGGGCTTCACTTTAAGGAGTGTTATTAGGCACACAAAAAAATCAACTTCCTGGAAAGCACAAGAAGCTGAGCGGCAGCCTCACATACTTCAAATCAGCACCACCTTCACAGATCATCCAGGCAAAGTATGAATGGTGAAAGGGACAGAAGAAAATTCAGATCACCAGGACTAGATGATCAAATCCAGCTAGTAAAGAATAAAGCCAAGCAGAGTATTCTACCTACAAATTCCCACATACCACCTTCTAACACCCCCACAGGGGATATCTATTCAGTCACCAACCTTCCAGTCCAATTCCTTCCTTCCTGCACAGCTGCCCTCCCCACACCCATCCATGGCTGATCCTAGCACAGACCCCCCTCCCCAAGTGTACTTACTTCCTCTCCTCCCCTGACTGCCCACTCAGGGCAGGAACAGACTCATTCTCTCCTCTCTCATGGCTCTGGTCACTCGCTCCGTCTCCAGGACTGGGCTGTATCAAAGCAACTTTGGGATTCCACAAAACCCAGTGGGGAAGATGGAGAAGATCCTGTAGAAACTGTTGCCCAATTCTGCCAGTGTAATGAGAGGCAGTTATCATCCTGCAGTGGCTTAAGGCAGTGCAGAGGACCCTGGCAGGGCTCCCTATAGAAGAAGGAATGGATGGCAGCCAAGTTGGCAGAACAGTGGGGAAGGGTAGTAATAGTGGCAGCAGTTGGCACTCAGCCAGTCAGTCAGATCTGTTCCTTTATGCATTCTGCTCCTTTGCCTCAGATAAGTAGCCCTTGGCTTTTACCATATGCTCAGATCTCCTATGCAAAGGCAGCACCACAGCCTGAGAACTATGTCTGATGTACCAGAAGCCATGAACCCCAACCCATGGTATGTCCCCAGGTGCTGAAGCAAATTCAAGGCCCAGACCAAAATGAATGATGCTTGCCCCTTCTGTCCCACTCTGAAGTGACCTCTGGCAGACAGAGGATGTCAGTGATACTTGCCAGGAAAGCAGGAGGTTTTGGATGAGGCCCTGTGATGTGGCTACCATGATTTCTACAGCTTTATATTTATATGGTATACATGTGCATTTTTATTTTAGAGGGAAGGTTTGTAGAGAAAGTCTGTATACTCTTCTGGTTTTTGGCTCAATGATGGCAGTCACTCTCCCCTTCGCTTGGGGGAGTGACACGCACACCAGCGGTATGGAGGGAGGCTGCTGATGCAGTTTCCCCACGGAGCCCGAGGGTAGGGCTCCTAGCCATAGGGCTTTTGAGGGGTAGCCTCTTTGATGGCATAATGCCAGAGAATTGAGGCACCCCTCCACCCTGACGGTCCTGCCGCTGTGTGGCCTTTGGGCACTAGCTGGGCTGGCCAGATCAAGCGCTGGAGATCAAGCGACGGACAAAAATATAAGCGAGGTCGAGAGTGGCCGACAATGAATGTGAGTCTGATGTAAGCGAACTTTGAAATAACTGGAAAATCCCCCACCACCACCACATCGGCAAGCTGAGAGAGGAGGGACACCTCACACGAGTGAGAAAGATTAGCGGAGAGGAGAGGGGGAAGGGGGAAACGGAACATTTGGCTTGTTTTGAGAGACTTACCAGAGCAGATTTAAATCATAAGCAATTTTCAGAGGTTGTGAAATAGTGGTTGGCTTTTGTAAACAATCTGCAAAGATGTCGGGTGCAGGGAGAAAAGGAACAAAACTGAAACTTACGGGCGGCCAAAGCCCGAGGCTGGAAGAAGAGGGAGTGGATGTCATGAGACTCCTAGTGGATACGCTCAAGCCTGTGATGGACCAACTCACTGGTATTAACCAGCAGTTTACAGCTCTCAATCAAAACTTTGCAGCGCAACAGCTCCAGCTGGCGGAAACGGTTAAAAAGACGGAGCAAACGGTAGAAGTAGTGAAAGATTTCCGCCGAGAACAAGATTTTGAAGAAAAGGGTGGACGAATTAACAAATAAACAGAATCACCAAGAAAACAGACTGTTATTTCTACAAATGGAAAAAGCGAATATGGTCCTCAGATTCCAGGGAGTTCCTGAATCCCCGAATGAGGATTTGAAGAAGCTACTCAGTGAGCTTATCGCACCAGTAACAGGCTTGAAAGCAGAGGAAATTATGAATGATATGGAATCAGCGTACAGGGTGTATTCTAATTACACACACAAAAAAAAAATAGCCTGCCTGGAGAGATATCAGTCAGATTCTCAAGAAGACAAACAAGGGATGCAATTTTAAAAGTCACATCAGCAACTCCACTAAAATTGGGGAATACATCTATCAAAACTCTAAAAGACATTCCATTTGAAATTCGTCAAAAGAGAAAGGGCTACAAGGACTTAATCCTTTTCCTTCAAATTAACCAAATTGGATATAAATGGGTCATCTTTAAGCTCCACGAAAAAAGAGAGAAGATTGACTCTGTACAAAAGGCTAAAGAATTCCTGAAACGCCACCTGGGAATCAAAGAAGACGGTGAAATTGGTTCGAGTGGCTCCACACCCTCGGAGACGGATGAGGACCTGGCTGCGGAAGAAGGTGCTGCTGCCCGCAAACCAACTTATGTTTTTAGAGATAGAAAGCCTAAGTAAAGGCAGAAGGACTCTGAAAATGGCCTTTATGAAGCGAGCTGGGGGATGCTCTGGAACTCTCCCATAACAAGTAACCAGTTAATGTTTGAGCAGAGATAGATAACAACTCACAGTATGCATTGTTTACTAACAGTGTAGTACTAACATAGATTCTAACTGGGATAATGATCTCCTACTCTTGGGTTTTTAGTTTAGTGTGGGTATACTTTTCTTTCTCCTTAGTTGTTGTTCCCCTTCCCTTTTTTCATTGTAGTTTTAGTTGTATAATAAAAAAGCAATAAAAAATCCCCTTCGGGGGCCAAAAAAAAAGAAAAAGAAAGTCTGTATACATACCAGTTCGTAATTAAAGTGCAGAAAAATAAAGAGGCACAGTTAAAGTGCATTTCAGACCATAAAGTGAAGAAAAAGATAAAATAGTAAAATAAAACAGCTTACGGCTGTTATGGAGGGCTTCTTCCCATCTCCTGCTGGTGGATGGGTTACATCTGCTCCAAGGAATATAACTGGCTGCTGAAAGACGGCAGAGCTGTGGGCACAAGAAAGACATACAGAGCAGGAAATTAATACCAAGTGTAAACAAAGACTGGGAGGAGAGTAGGTAGGAGGGGTGTTACCACTATAATTACCATATCCTCTTTAAAAAAAATTTGAGGGGAGAATACCTCTTTCTGTAAAAATGACAGCAGTTGATAAAACTGTAACCACAGGCAACATGTTCTTTCTCCACCTCCCTCCTCATTTAAGTTCAGCCCCAAGGATTCCTGGAATAGGGTATTCAGAATAAGCTCTCAAGTGACTTTGGGGGAGGGCTGCATTGCAAAGAATAAGGGCAATATATTGCGGGAGAAATAGTTGTGGTGAGAAGAGAACAGTACTAGCAACTGGGGGGGGGAGGGGGTAGAAAAAAACTGGGACTGTACAAGCCCTCCCTTTGCCCATTCTGGTCACAAATGCTTGTTTAAGCCTTTATAAACATGACTGTTTGCATTTATGCTTTTGCAAGTACACGGTCTGCGATTAGATGCCAATTTTAGTTATCTCAAATTTTTATCTTTTAAAGAGTTTTCAAAGGTCACGATGAAGGCTGGTGCTCTATGCTAGATGAAGTTTCAGCAGTTAAAGATGAGCTGCTCATGACAACCACCGCTCTGGCCGGTATCACACCCCCAAAATTTTGTTATGAGCTAAAGCTGTGCAGAATGGCAGTAGGATTGTGTCCCCCACTATGGGGGACATGAAGGACACCGATTCTGGATGGCATGCTTACCGCTGATGGGGCACCAGGATGTTGTTGATTCCTCCAAGTTTGACATTGATCTTGAGGCAGAGATTGGAGAGTGTCTGTGGCGAAGTCTTCACTACATTCTTGACCTGCACGCACTGCGTGGCCATTCCCAGGAGTGTATCACCCACACGCTTCACCTCCGCTGGGGATGGAATAGTAGAATGTTATAGCAGGCAAGCTTCTGGAAATGGTGCTTCGAAATAGAATTTGAAATTGCATTCATTCGGTTAGATAGGTTTTTAGAGAATTGTAAAGACAATTTAAAACACACACACACAAAAATGCTCAAGTTCTTCCTTTCTGAAGTTCATCACTTCAGTGAGGAGTTCAGGGGGATCCACGTTTTTCCACTTCTTCCCCATACAGGAAAAAAAAGTGTCCTGGATACAGCAAGTTAGCTTGTCAAGGCATAAAGGCCTATCCCTATTACTACTACTACTATTATTGCTACTATTATAATAGTAAAGGCAGATTACAAGTATGATTTTTAAAAAGTTTCAGTTGATCAGTGAGCAGATTCAAACTTTATCATACCTTGTGATCTACCAGCAAAAACTCCTAGTAAAACAAAATAATCCAGTTAGGCTGGGATTGTAGAATAAGTGTGTGTGTGGGGGGTGAAACTAGAACAACACATGGAAACACATCAGTGTCAGCCCTGACCTGGTTAGCCCAGGCAAGTCCCCTCTCGTTAAATCTCGGAAGCTAAGCAGGATTAATTCTGGCAAGTATTTGGATGGAAGACCTCCAAAGAATACCAGGGCTGGGAGGCAGAGGCAGGCTTTCAAGCCACTTCTCTGAATGTCCTCCATGCCCCAGTAGGAGTCGCCAGAGGTCATCATGACTTCCAGGCATGAGCATGCACACATACACAAACACAAATGCAAAAAGAAAAAGAAACATAGTGTAGCAAAGAGTTATCCCAGTCTGACTCTGGGTCAAGCCCCAGCACCCCTGTACTTAGAATGAGAAGGAGAGAGGGCCAGCTGAACAGCCTGAAATCTGTGCTCTCTCGAGGAAAAGCAAAACAAAAAAAATACACAAATCTCTCTGGTACACACAAATCTATCTGGCTTCATATAACCTTAATTCTCCTTCTTTCCTGCCCTTCTCAGCACTCCTGCTAACATACCATACACTGGCGTCTTCCCTGGGAGGATGACTATGATGAGCTGAAGCCCAGAATATGTGTTTTTAAGGTGCCGGAACATGGGCTCCACGCTGTCCGCACCTTGCGCATATTTGCAGAAGCAAGGCTGGCCCTGGATTGGCATCCCTGCATCCTTGGAGATCTTGCGCAGCTGGTCTGTGAAGTTCCTGTGCCAAGAGAAGGTGAAAAGTGGGCTCAAAAGGTGAGCATGGGAAGAGCTATTTTTTGCATTACTAAGTGGTGGCCAGGCATCCTTCTCCTACAGCTGTTTTGTAGAGGGAATTACTGGGTCTAAACTGAACCCAGGTGCTTATAAAAAAGCTCCACCCTCCACCCGAGAAGCAAGGGCTACAAGCAGCCCATAAGTAGCAGGGAAGCCATCATTCCCTGAGGATTTCCACCAGGCCTGATTCAATCAAGGCAAGCAGAAAAAAAAAAGGGTGTGTGTGTGTGAAAAGCTTGAGGTATTTAAAGTAGCAATTGCTGGTACAAAGCATCTCTCCTGACTGGCTACTAGACATTATGCAAGGATTTGGCACCCCCAGCTCTTTGTCAGTTCTTTAGGACTTCTCGCTTCAAACCTACCACCTGGTCTTCTGCAGACCTGAAGCTTCCTCACCCCCAGCCCAGTCCACAACTGAATGAAATAGTGACTAGCATACAACATGCTGCTGAAACCATAAACTGAGCCACAAGATGGGGAGGGGATGGACAACGACGACAACTAGAATGCCAGGGAAGACTCTCTTTCCCTTGTGCTGTGACATCAAGCTTGGAAAGAAACACCTCATCCATTAGTCGAACAGGATCTATGCATTTCATGTGTTTTGGAATCCTCTCAATAATTCTGGACATAAGTGACTAGGCAAACATAGTTGTTCATCATAAGAGTAAACCCAAAGAGAAAGGAAACATGGCTATCAGGACACAATCTATTCCCACAGCAGCACAATCAGTATTTCACAAATTCCCACAAGAAATCTGGAATTATTTTCCAGCTGATTCCCTCATAGGAAATAAAGAAGTCTGAAATAAACAGGTACTTCTCAGTTTTTCTCAGGCATATTCAAATGTACCTATGTTTCTAAATTTACCTATACCATTTGTACTGCAAGCATTCATCTTGCTGGCACAGAGCATGTGGATTCCAGATCGGAATTCTAATTTAATTCCAGATATGGAATTCTAATCTGTCCTCTAACAGCAGGACAATGCATAAGTACAGAAGAGAGCAACCAAGATGGTTAAGGGGTTGGAGCACTTTTCCTATGAGAAAAGGCTGAAGAGTCTGGGACTTTTTAGTATAGAAAAGAAAATACTAAGTGGGGACATGATAAGAGGCTTATAAAATTATATACAGGGTGGTGGACAGAGAACACTTTCTCCCTCTCCCAAGACACTAGAACTTGAGGGCATTGAATGAAGTCGATGGGCAGCAGATTCCAAGATGAGCGAGAGACAATTTTTCTTCACATGAGTGATTAAAATGTGAAATTTGCTGCCAAAGGATGCAATGGCCACAAGTACAGCTTTAAAAGGGGATTAGACAGATTCATGGAGGATAGGTTTATCAGTGGCTACTAGCCATAGTGACTAAAGGGAACCTTCCCATGCACAGGCAATCAACTCTGTGCCAGGAGGCAACATCGGGGAAGGCCTCAGCCTCTATGGTCTACTATTGGCCCTCCATAGAAACTGGTTGGCCAATGTGTGAGACAGGATGCTGGACTAGATGGACTCCTGCCCTGATCCAGCAGGGTTCTTCTTATGTTCATAAGTCTCTGAGTAAAATTTTAAGCACATCTCAAACCTCCCCTCTCTACGAAAGTCTCCTCAAAAAGCCAAATTTGGTGACACACCACCCATAGACTCTGTCTTCCACTTTGAACCACTACCATTATGATGTTAGCTGATACACAGGGCTTATTTTGTACACATGGAGGGTTATACAAAATAGAATATTAGCAATGCCAGCAGAGGCTGGAAGCACTGCAAGAACTCATAGCAATTCACCCCACCCTGCCCAGTAGGATCTCAGAGCCACCTTATTCTGATACAACCCACTCCACTTCCCATCTTACTTACTTCAGCACTTCTTCCCTACACTGCTTCTGAGGGGCAAAACAGGCGATGGCCCAGACTTTGATCTCAATGCCATTGTAAAACTGCTTTCCCCTCATGTCCCAGACCCCCTGGTTGGGTGTGGCGATAGCCCGGTTCTGTGGAAAAAAAATATTTTAAGATTTCACATCTATCTTCTTGGAGTTTTACCCCACAGAGAGAGTGGTCTGTCAAGTCAGGGATAATATGGTTCATCTGGCATCAACCTTTACAATGAGACCAACCCCCAGCCAATCCTGAGTCACTTAAATAGAGAGGGAGGGGTGTCCAGGAAGTCGTCCCCCACGCCAGAGGAGATTATCATAACAGAAGTCTACTCTTCTGGCACATTTCTTCATGTATTCTAGGCTGAAGAGAGCAAGGAAGCCCAACTGGATGACACCAGCTCACCAGTTGTGAGGCTGGCGTGGGCCTGGCCCATGTTATATAAGGCTTCCCTACCAATCCAAAGAGAGGCCTTGGAACCAATCAGGTCCCAGGAGATTCTCAAACAAACAGGAAAACAATGCAGAAAAGGCTGTTTTTCAGGCCTTGTGTGGCTTCTTTATTGTATGGCTTCAGATACCTGGAAGAGTCACAAGTTCTGGTTCAAATAAGTTGCCAACCACCATGCCATCTACTCTGGCAAACTGGCAAAGGGACCTCAGTTTGCCAGCTGCCGTTCCCCAAATTATATGCTCAGAATATCATTAGGGTTCACTCTGTTCAGACAAAAGAAGAATCAGAGGGACTGGAAAGCCATTAGATGCAATCACTATACATACATACCCCTATCTCAAATTACACCAAATGAGCAAGCAGGTATAGGTATGATGGCAGATATATAAAAGGTAAGGAGAAACTTATTTAGGCATAACCTTTGAAGAAAGGTTATTTCAAGCACCCAGACCTAATCCTGGCCAAGACAAATGTCACAACACAGCTTTCTACAATCACTCCCCACCCCCAACCTACCCACCCCGTACCCACCTCACCACCACTTTGAAAAGCCAAAAAGGCACAGCATCCAACTGGCTTCATTTCTGCTTACCCGACCTCCATACTGTAAGATTGGAGCAGGAAGGACTCTCCCTGTCACTTCGGTCATGTCATCCTTCACCTTTATGCCAAACTCCTGTATGTACGGGTCCAGGTTATAACTGGCATTCTTCATCTGAAAGACAGAGGTGAAGTTGCACCAGGCTGAACAAGCTGTGCTGGCAGGTACATGGGCAGAGAACGAAGCTGCCAGTGGAGGATGAAAATACAGGTAATACATGACATCATGTATAATTTAAGACAAGAGAGGGAAACTACCAGCCTGACACTGGCCAGTGGAGACTCCATGGAGAGCCACTGGAAGGATTATGGCACCGGATTTTGCCAAGGTATGACAGGAAACTCCACTCATGAACTCATGGGATTCCATCACCTCACCCAAGGCGTGACCTCAGTGATTCTGCAGGAAAGTCAGATGAACTGAAGCAAGCATACTTCAGTTGTAGACCACCATCACTCCTCCACAAGGTCCTGAGAATACAGACATGCACAAATTTTGTCTAGAACTGATTGCTCCTGAAGATGTAACACACAGGTCAGCAGCCTATGGCTCTAAAGCCAAATGTGGTATGTAACCAAATACAGCCCTTCAAAAAAGAAAAATGAACTCTTTAAGGTAAGGTCTACTGGCAGGGTAGGTGGGATGCCAAAATAACCTGTATGTGAAGGGGATAGTTGGCAAAGATGCTTATGGGGATGAAAGGGCTTTATGGAAGGGAAATGAAAGAGGTGAGCAGTTGCCAGGAATCCAAGTGCAAATGCATAGATTTATGCCAGGACACAAAAACTATTGCTCAGGCTGCTCTTGTTTATATTTATGACTTATCCTGAGACCTCATATGCACCATTTCCTCATAAAGGAATCCCAACAACAACCAGTGTTTGGACTACAGAAACTTCATGGCTCATTAATCAATATGTCAATTATAATTCATGTTAATGTGTATATTTTCCATCCAATACAATGAAAAATATAACATTTTATAGCTCTTTATAGAACTCTTGATTTGAGTTTTTACAGAGTTTGGTTCTTTAATTATAAAAGGATGCTTAACTCTTTCATAAAACAGTGTATTTAACCTTTGAAAACCGATCTATCCCCAGGTTTTTAAAAAGCTATTTTCACCACACTTCTCAAATAAGTGAGTGCAAGGGTCCCACAAGGATCAGTGTTAGTATTAGGGGCTAGTGCTATTTATTCATAAATAATTTGGAATTGGGGCTGAGCAGTGTAGTGGCTAAGTTTGTGGATGATAACCAAATTATTCAGGATGGTGAAAACTAAAGTGGATTTTAAAGACTTACAAGTGGATTCATCCAAATTGACTGAGTGGGCAACAATGTGACAAATTACATTCAATGTTGCTAAGTGTAAGATAATGCACACTGGAACAAAAAAACCTAAGTTTAAATATGGGTTCGAACTGTCTCTGGGGGCAATCACACGCACAAGATAAAGCGGGGGGGGGAGGCTATTTCCTCCGGAGGAATTTGTCCCACAGTTGCGCATTCACACAGTCCTTGGAAGCTGCGGGCACAGCCCACCACTGCATGATCTGACACAACCACGGGTGAGTTGGGGATTTTTTTTGCCATTTGTTCCCGATGTGTTTACACGAGGAATCAATTAACTGCATCTCCGCACTGAAGTCTCCTTATGGAGTTTGTGATGATGCGCATACTGAGAAGCGGAGGGGACAACGGCATGGAGTCGGGATGGCCTCATCAGACCATCCCGACACCATGAGAGTGCGCTGGAGCAATCAGACATGGGAAACTCCGTCTGTGGCCCATCCCAACCTGTTTACTACTGGATTTTCCCTGGTGTCTTTTTACTCCAGTTCTGTGGCAGAGCAAAATGGGTTGCTGACGGGTGCAGGGCACTTCCCAGATGTTCGTGTCTGATTGCACCCTTTAAATCCCCCCAGCATTCGCGCCTATGGCAGGGTTAATTGTGCGTGTGATCGCGCCCTCTGAGACTATGACTAAAAGATAACAAGGTTGCACTTACCTGTAACTGTTGTTGATCGAGTGGTCTTCTGCACAGGCACATATGGGACAGCACTTGTGCACGCCTGCTGTGGATATCGTTTTCTCTAAAAGCTCTCTGGAAAGTTCAGAGCACTCAGCCCCCTCCCCTCATAGGCCAGCTTCTTCCCATCTAGCTGACATGTGATGGGGTGAGGCAAGTGCTCCTTCTCCCAATCCCTTCTTACTGCTATGAAAGGACCTCAAGAGTGCAAGGATCCCACAGCGGGGAAAGGAGGGACGGATGTGTGCCTGCACAGAAGACCACTTGATGAACAGCAGTTACTGGTAAGTGCAACCTTGTTTTCATCTTCCTGGTTTCTGTGCAGTCCCACATGGGAGAATAGCAAGCTGACTTACCCATAAAAGGTGGGAGTGGGATCATCAGTAAAATAAAGACTGAAGAACCGCTTTCCTCATAGCTGCATCCCATCTGGAATTGACATTGACTGCATAGTGCTTGCTGAAGAGGACCAGGTGGCTGCCTTGCAGATGCTGTCAAAGGGTACGTGACCAATGAAGGCTGCAGAGGAAGAATGAGACCTTGCAGAGTGAGCCCTGAGATGGAGCAGGCAATCAATTTTGGAGGCGGAGTAAACCAACTGAATAGCTTTGACAACCCAGTGTGATATGGTTTGTAAGGAGGCTGTCTGGCCCTTGCAGGGGCCAGCAAAACAGACCAGCAGGTTGTCCTCCTTCCACAATGATGCTGTATGAGCTAAATAAAGAAGTAGTGAACTGCAAACATCCAATGCGCGTAGGGTTTGTTCCTTGCCCAATGTGGGGGAGGGGAAAAGTACTGGCAGAACTATGTCCTAGGAAATGTGAAACATGGACAAACCCTTCACGAGGAACTTCAGACTAGGGTGGAGAAACCTGGTGAAGGGCAGGGAAGACGATCAAAGCCCCGAATTCTCCTACCCTTTGGGAGGAGGTAATTTCCAGAAGCAAGGCTACCTTATAGGAAAGGAAGGACAAGTCGCAGGTAGCAAGGGGCTTGAAGGGCTTGCACATTAATGCAGAGAGGACCAAGGAAAGACTCCACTGGGGAACGGGAGGGGGTGCCAAAGGGTGTAAATCAAACAAACCCTTGAGGAATTTTTTTGCAAATTGTGTTCGGAAAAAAACCTAGAAAAATCCACAACAGGGCCATGAAAGGTTGAAATGGCTGATAGATGGACCTTGATCGAGGTAACAGATAGGCCACTATCTTTCAGGTGCAATAGGTATTCAGAATCAGATTTCCTTGTTGGACTTCTGGGCAATGGCGCAGCACCATAGGTGATTTGTCGGGACGCTCCTGACTATCCCCGACCTTCTTTGTTTTTTTTGGAGCCCCCCAGGTCCTCGCGACCATCTGGGCTCCACCAGACCTCTCGAAGGGAGGTCGGATTGCAAGAGACTCGGTTTGGTCACCCCACCAATGGTGGTGAACGGGGTGAGACCGATTTGTCTTGAAGCAGGAGCAAGGAACAGAGCAACATGGTCACCATGTTTGCTACAGCTGCGATCACCTGTTTTGAAGACTATTGGATTTACAACATAAAACACAGTAACAAAGTCAAGAACGTGAGTACATGTATCTTCAGCTATAAAACAGTGAAGACCTCCGTTAAAATGACCCTCTATGAATATCTCCAAATTTGAGAAGAAGAGTAAAAGCAGCTAGGAAGAGAACGGGAGTAAAAGGTGTATGAAAAATTTCAAGGGGCAAGAAACTGTATCTGTTGGAACTTATAATTAATAGGAGTAAAATCTGTATGACACTTGTAATATTATATTGTCCTACCCTACATAGACAATAGAAACGTAATGATTAATGTGATAGACTTTAATTGCACGGCTGAGTAAGAAAATGGCATCTGCAGTGGAGATCAAGGCGGCACTAGCAGGAGAAACAGAGGAGGCAGGTGATTTGGAAAATACAGAAATTGGACACGTTACCTGGAAGCAATTTCAAAAAGTTCTGTTTGATGAAGTTCAGCAAGCGGTTGAAGCAGCTTGTAAGAATCTCTTTGAAAAACCTCAGAGTTCATATTCGGACTTGGAAAATGAGGAAGAGCTATTACAGCCTCAGCAGAGTTCTGAGGGGGAACAGGATTGTAGTCAAGGGAAGATGTTACATGATATACCTCCTTTACTCATAAAAAGAACGGGGAGTGCTACCAGTCAAATGTGTGGTTTAAAGGATTCAACAAGGTACTCCTTGGTGTTGGAATTGGCAAAAGGAGGCTCTCGAGAATGACCATACAAAGAAATGACCAAGTTGGCTAAGAGGAGAGCAGGGTGTTGTCCAAGGAAAATTAACAGATGTAATAGAAACCTGAAAACTGACTCAGTGAAACTGAGATGGCAAATTCTGGAAGTAAAACTCTACGTATATAAAGAGATAAGACATTTAAGCATGATTGTCAAAAAAAAAGGTGCTGCAGAAAACTAGGGGAAAAAATAAACAATATGACCTGCGCTTCAGAATAATTCTTTTTGTTTGTGTAATGGAGGAAATGAGGATCAGTGTACTGTAATTTCATAATAGGATGAAGAGAAGACAAATGATAAGTGTATTTTGGTGTGTTTTTTTCTGTCTGATTGCTGCTTCTAATTGTCTAATTGTTGCTTCACTTGTATTTTTATTTTTTATTTATCTAATTTTTCCTTAATGTTTGGGTGGTTGTAAAACATGATTAAACTACTTTTAGTTGGGTAACATTAGTAGTGTTAATATAAATAACTTACAGGATGATAATGCAGGATGGAATGAAGCAGAGAGTATGAGATTACCTGAATAAAAGGTTATTGCAATTTGTTAAGTAATTGTAAATAAGAATAGGTAAGAAAATAAGTACATAATGGTAGTAATATATATAATTTATAAGATAGCAAATGGGATGTAAAGAAACAGACTAGCGAAGAAATACGAGAATATTTGTATAACTGAGTACAGTTATTTGTAAAGAAAATAGGTAAGAAAATAAATACTGTTCTTGGTATATTAAGGGAGTAGAAAATACAAGGATACCAGTACAATAGGGTACAACTACTGGTTAAATAGTTGTTAAAAGAGTATAGGTAAGAAGATAAACACATAATGGTAGTAATATAAGTTCAAAGAAAATAGACAGAAAAATAAGTTTTATTTTGGTACCCCAATAGATATAATTTTTGGTAGGGATTAATATGAAACAACGTGTTTAGTTGATTGAAGGGGGATTGGCTTCTTTCTTAAAATGTAAAGATTTTAGGTTTATAAAGTATTTAGAAGGGACCAGAAAAAACAGAATGTAAATGTCAATGTTGGTTTGTCAATAGAAAATGCAACTCTGACGAATTCTGTACTTAGTGGTCAGATGAATGGGTAATCTTTTTTGCTTGAAATACGCGCTAAGATGTTAATTGTTGTAGTTATTGTGTCAAGATGAGAGAAAATAATTAATTTGGTATGTTTTGTTGGAATGCTGTGTTGTAGACATAAATTCTTTGTTTCTTTCCTATTCTATGTTTAAAAAACCAATAAAGAGATTGTAAAATAATAATAATGATAAAAAAGAATAAGATTTCGTTGTTGAGGGGTGCCTAGAGGACAGTAGAATCTGTACCACTCTGTCCAACGACACTAGTGGTTGTGTTATCAACCAGGCCATTAGGTCAGGGACTGAACCATTGGGGTGCAGGAGAGGTCCTATATGGAGCAGGTCTGATAGCGTGGGAAGAGGTAGATAGCGGCCTTGGGACAGAAGCCACAGTGTTTGGAACCATACCCTTTTGGGCTAGAATAGTGCAATCAGACTTATCCTCCCGAATCTTTGTGAGGACTCTCCCAAGCAAGAGGGGGGGGAAGGCATAGAACAGAGTTCCTTGCCAAGCCAGTTCAAAGACATCCTCTAGGGAATGGTTATCTGCCCCTGTCAGTGAGCAGAACTGAGAGGGCATTTGAGGAAGAGGCAGACAGGTCCACCTGGGGCTGCCCCCATCAGTGGAACAAAGGAAGCAGGTAATTGTCCTTGAGAGACCATTCGTGTGTAGACATGTTGCCTCTGTTGAGAATGTCTACTGTCCCATTTGCCACCACAGTGATGTGGATAGCCTCCAAGGAGATGGTGTGCTGGATGGCCCAGTGCCAAAAGAGAGAAGCTTCCAAACAGAAGGAGAGGGAACCAGTATCTCCCTGCTTGTTTATGTAGAACTTTGTTGTAGTGTTGTCTGTGGCTACTGCCACCCTTCTGCCAGAAACCAGAACTATAAAAGAAATTAAAGCATATCTGACTGCCCTGAGCCCGAGAAGATTAATATGCATGCCCCACTCAGAAGAGGACCAATGCCCACTAGCTCTATGGAACCCACAGTGCGCCCCCAGCCTGAATGGGATGCATCTGTAAAAACCTGGACATTGTGGGAGAGCAGGTTCTCCCAAGACGACCACCACCCTAGAGATTGAACTACCACTTTAGGAATAGACCAGTTCCACTAGGGTGTATGTGTCTGACTGCACATTGGCAGATCTGAGGAACCAGTTTATTACCGTCTTCCATATCAACAAGGAAATAACAAGAATAAAAACCAGTTTGGGTCTCATGCAATGGAACAGGCTCAATGGGTCCTTTATTCAAAATCTGGAACCCCTCCTATTGTAATTCTGGGGGAGGGATGGAAGGATCAGGAGGACAACCAACTGATGAAACACAAAAACTGAAGGAAATAACCGTGCTGATGCTAAGCACCCAAGTGTCAGAGGTAACCAACTTCCAAAAGGGAAAATAACATGATAAACAAGGTAAAGACTGGGGGGCTAATCAGGATTGAGGCTTATCCTTGTCAGAGATCTCCCTAGATGAAGTAGGGCCCTGCCTAGAATGGAGGTGACCCTGTTATTTCTTGCCCTGAGGGTGTTGGAACAAAGGATACAAGGAAGAGTTGGACTAGGATGGCTGGTACCGATAGGATTGCGATGACTGCAAATGAAAAGTATGTCTTGAGAAGTAGCTTGTGGATCTGGCTGGGTATACCAATGATGCCAAAGGACTTTGTGGTGATCTTGTTTTTTTGCATATGGTCTAGGACAGAGGTGTCAGACATAAGGCCTGTCCAGGGCTGCTATGTGGCCTGCGAGCAAATGGTGCAGGGGAGGGAACAGGAGGCTGCTCGGGTGGTTGGGCAGAGCCACTCCAATTGTGGCTTCAGCATGGGAGCACAACCTCATCAGCAGCGGTCACGCAGAAACCTTTCACTTCAGGGACAGCCTCATTGGTAAGTTGGGAGCCACAGCAGCCACATTCATTCCTCTCCTCTTGGTCTGCAGCTCCAGGGATATTGTCCCAGATGACCTCAGGGATCAGTGTTTGCACATGGGGGGGGGTGTAGATGATCCTCTGTTGTGGCCCTTGAGTCTGCCGAGCACTGCACTGCTGGCTCTCCAGTCTGCCCATGTGGGTTTTTCTCTGCACCCCCTCCCAGCCAATGAGGTCTTGCAGTGAGTACACATCAACTCGGAGCTTACCAGCTGCTATCCTTTAAAAGTTTATATCTCCGATACCCAGCATTACATTTTATGGCACACATGCCCTGGCCAGACAAAGTGACATTTATGTTTGATTCGGCTCTCATAACAAATGAATTCAACACCTCTGGTCTAGGACATCATCTATCTGGAAGCTAAACAGATTCCTTCCCTCAAAGGTGAGATCCTCAATTCTCTCCTTAGTATCATTGAGAAGGGCAGTACAGTGGAGCCGGGAGTGGCACTGTAGGACCTTGGCGGAAGTGATGGACCTACTGCATGAGTCTGTGATATGTCATGTCATGTTTAGTTGCTACTTTCCCAGCTTGAAGCCCTCTGCCTGTAGGACCCTGGCCACAGCATTGTGTTCTTCTGGAAGTGAATCAATGAACGTATCCATCCTTTCCCACAGGAACATTCTGTAACATCCCATAATGGCATTATAATTTACTACGCCTAGAGTTAGGTGACAAAGTGCAGATCTTGCAGCCAAGACTGTCAAGCTTACTTCCCTCTCAGCTGAAAGGTGAGGAATAGAGCCCGGAGTACTGCTTGGCTGGGATGACCTCTGTTACAACAGAGTTAGCGGTAGGGTGGATGAAAAGGAAATCACAGTCCTTCCCTAAGACCTTATACATATGGTCAATTTTCTTGGCAGCAGTGGAGACAGATGCTGGCTTGCTCCAGATAGATATGTCCAGCAATCCCTGTAGCATCAGGGAAGCAATTACACCCATGTTGAGTGGGCAAAGGACCTTTAAAATGAGGTCAGATATAGTTGGTTCTGAGCAGATTAAGAGACTTAGCCATTCGGATCAGTTGTTTGGAGTGGAAACAGAGGTTGTCTATCAGAGAAACAGACAACAGATCTGCAATACATTCATCAAGTGACAGTTTTGAGGGAGCGTCAAAAGCACATAAGGATGGAGGCTTTTCCTTGTCCGATTCTGATGTACTTAGCAAATGGAGCTGATGGAGGAGTGTGGCATGGCCACAAGCTCGCTTTCATGGAAGGTGGTAATTACTGTTTCCACTGCATAAGCCAGTATATAGGCAGTGGGGTGTACTGGAACCACTGCAGAGGTGGCAGTCCCCAGTGCTGTAGGGCAAAAGAGTCCCCTGAAGATTTATGGTGCTGTTTAGCTGAGGAAGCTTCAGCTCCAGGGTAAGAGTGGGGGGCGACCTCCATTGTTGGACAAAGGAGACAGTGACCATCTGCGAGTCGGAGAGGGGACCCTGGGTCATCAAGTAGGAGATGGCTCTGCTCCCGGCTGGGTGGAGGAGGGTGAATGAGAAGTCTTACGCTTTGACTTTGATTTCGTCTTTTGCAGCGGTAGTTCCGAGGGGCTTTGTGCCCCTGAGGATTTATTGGACCCAATAGTGGGCCCAGTTCCAATACAGATCCTGACGGAGCTGATCCTGAAGGCAGGGTATGGGCCCAGCTGTTTGATTTCAACTCCTTATAAGGGGTCTGATCTTTGCCTGGAGCCACTAAAGCCTTCTCCCAAAGGGCAGCTTTCAATCTAGAAGGCCAGTTCAAGTATGCTTTTAAAGTGAACTGCTTGCAAACAGAGCAAAGAGAGAGACTGTGGGTCTCACCCAGGCATAGAAGACAACGGTCAGGGTCATATGACTGAGCCATTTTTAGGGCATGTTTGATGCACATTTTGAAGACAGCCACAGCCAGATAATAAAGTCCTCCTTCAAATACCCCTTTTTGCAGAAATGAAGCAGAGGGAAGAGACGACAGTAAGAAGATAAATGAGGGAGGGTGGAAATCATAAAGAAAAACTTGTGAGGTTCAGAAGAGAGCAAAGACGTCCAATTTCCACTGTGGCAAGAAAGGACTGGAGAAAGGAGTGCTTGTCCTGCCCCATCTTGTGGAGACTGGGCAGGAAGGAGCCAACCCCATGAGGGGAGAGGGCTGAGCACTCTGAACTTTCTAGAGAGCTTTTAGAGAAAAATATTCTCATGGCAGGCCTGCACAAGCAGGGTTCTGTATGTGCTTGCACAAAAGCCATTGAGATGAACTTGAGGTTATGGTGGATAGCCCAATGAAGATATTGACCCAATGTGCAGAAAAGGGTGAAAACAGATTTATGATGAGATTATTAGGAAAGGAATCGAGAATAAAATGGCAAATTTTGTAATGCCATTGTATACAACTACAGTGTGCCCACACTGGGAATATGGTGTGCAGTTCTGGTTACCATAGGTAGGAGAGGATATTGCAGAGCTGGAAAAAATACAGAAGAGGGCAACCAAGTTGATGAAGGTATCACAGCACCTTTCCTATGAGGAAAGGCCAAAGATCTGGGGCCTGTTCAGTGTAGGGGGGACACAGAACTTCTTCCCCCTCTCCCATACTAGCAGAACTCAAAGAAACCCAATGAAATTGATAGGAAATAGGTACAGGACAAACAAAAGGGAACACTACTCAATGAGTAATTAAATTGGGGAATTCACTGCCAGTGGACGTAGAGATGTCCACAAACATAGATGACTGTAAAAGGGGGTTAGATTCATGAAGGAGAGGTCCATCAATGGCTACAAGCCATGGTGACTAATGGGAGCCTTCATAAGAGGCACTAAACCACTGACACTCAATGCTAGGAGGCAACATCAGGGGAAGGCCTTGGAGTTTGTGCATTGTCTGCTGGCCCTTCAAGGCAACTGACTGGCCACTGAACGAAACAGGATGTTGGAATAGATGGTCTGATCCCGTGGGGCTTTATTATGTTCTTAGTTCTGGAACCATGAGGATTAGAGACTTTAAAAATGAAAGTTATGTTTTTCACAATGGTACTATCCAACTAAGGAAACAAGTTGCCCCTCCTTGCACCTGCAAAGTTCAAAACGTTCTCAATACAAGACCAACAGCATTTACTCAGCACCTTAGAGCATCCAGAGAACTTCACATATATCATCAATGCTGTCTTCCTTTTGATAATTCTGCAAAGTCATTACTGCAGGCTATAGAAACTACAAGAACAGGGTTTAGGATCATTTAGCAAGTTCACAGAAATTCCAACTAACTGAATTTCCTAACATGTAGCCACATTCTCTGACACACAGTCTTTACATTCCATTAGCTCAACTCCTTGACCCACCTGCCAATAACCAGCCATACAAAGTTCCCAATACACAGTTTCTGCTTCCCTCCCACAGCAACAGACAGACAAGAGAAACGTACCAGCCGGCTAATTTCCTCTTGCCTATCCGGGGCCGACCTTGCGGTTGCTTTTATCATGGTGGAGGTCTGATTGTCTGTCAGTTTCTTGATGCAACGTTGGCCAGCCACGATGTTACACACCTGGCAAAGCATGCAACAGAGGTCTTTCAAATTTTCTGTCTTGTTCTTCAGCTCAATATAGCCCCTTCCCCAAGGCTTATAATAATGAAGCCATAACAAACTTACACATGCAGTAACTGCAGTTAGTAACATCAATATTAAAAAGTTAGAGACCTTTGATTAAAAGCCCATCCAGACTACCCAAGGAAGCTGTAACCCAGGCACTTGATGGCCAAGGCAAAGGAAACCTAAACCATATACAGCAGAGGTCTCCAACCTTTTTGAGTCTGTAGGGATCTTTGGAAATCTGGCACAGGATGGTGGGCACAACCACAAAATGGCTATCACAGGAGGCGGAGCCAACTGCAAAATGTCAGGGAGGGAGGTTGTGACTGCCGCTCTTCAGTACTTCCTGCAGAAGCTCTGTTTAACAGGATTTCTTTTAAGATGAACAGCCACCATTAAAAGCTGGTAATTTAAGATTAAGGACCATCTAATCTATATATCTAATAGCCAAGGCGCCCCCTGCGTGCAGATATCTAAATCCGTACATTGGGGGCAACTCGGGGGCAAAGAAATTTTCCTGCACATTTGGGGTAATCCCCAGATGCACAGAAAAACCTGAAATCTATAAAAAACTATAGGGGGATACTTAAACCCCCCCCCCAAAAGTAAAGAAGTGTTCCCTGGGCATGTGCGGAGAATGCACTCACCACTAGGAACTGTGGCAGAGCTGTGCAGGGCTTGCCGCCGTTGCTGCTGGTGGCAGCAGCACAGGGGGAGAAGCCTTGGCAGGCCGGTGGCTGGGAGCCGCAACCATTACTGCTGGGGGGGAAGCCTGGCTGGCCCTGCAGCTAAGTGCCATGCAGGGCTTGCCGTTGTTGCTGCTGGCAGTGGCAGGGGGGAGGGAGAAGCCTTGGAGGGCCAGCACTGGGAGCCATGGACATTGTTGTTGTCGGCGGGCGAAGGAGAAGCCTGGTGGCCCAGTGGCTAGGAGCTGCACAGGGCTTGCAGCCGTTGCTGCTGGTGGCTGTGGTAGCGAGAAACCTTGGAGGGCCGGTGGCTAGAGCCGTGGCCGTTGCTGCTGTCGGGTGGGGGGGAAGCCTGGCGAGCCCAGTGGACCACCTGCTGGGCTCTCCTGCAGCCATTGACACCTCCTCCTCTGTGTGGAGCTCCTGCTGCTTCAGCAGGCCAGCCACCCAGGAGCTGTGGGGAACCCCCCCGAGTATCACAGGTCCCGCTTCTTGTAATGGACAGAATATCAAATAAAATATCCAACTATGACCTCTCTTTTGGCCCTTCTATTTTGAAAGACGGTTTCCGATCTTGGAAAAACTGGATGATATACTTGAAAATAAGGGACATTCTCAGGGACACCAATATTACAACTTTTTGAAGACTAATTGGCTAATTTGACTTTTGAGAAGAAACTTAAATGGTTGTTAAAGCTTTTAGTCTTTGACTATATAAAAGGAGTGCCAAGATATGAAGCTGTAACACATTACGAACATCAAGGTTGGTTACTTATGTATATTAATACTATTTTAATGTTGGATTATTGGTTTTTGAAAAATAAAATATATGTTTTTAAAAAGATGAACATATTATTTTACATACCGACAATAATACATATTGAACTAGCTAAGAAATACTCATCTGTCAGTATCTGTCAGATTTCCAGTGGCCAATCAGAAGCTCTGATGACCCCACCCAATTTCTAAAAACATTTGGTGGGCACCAGGAAAGGTGTCAGCGGGTGCCCCTGTGCCCCAGGCACCACGTTAGGGATCTCTTGTCTATGGGATAAAGGCTTACAGGAAATAGAACATAGCTGCAACAGGTGTGTCTACATGCACACACACACACTTGTGTTGCGACAGGAAGGCCAAAATTCTTCCAAGCATCCCCCGTTCCCAGAAGGTGCCTTCACCTCCAGAGGTAAGTACGTGTGCTTCTGCTCCTGGCCAACCTGAAGACATGGCAGGTGGGGGTACTTGAGCTGCAGGTTGTATTTCTGCTTGAAGTATTGTGCTACTGTGCACTCCACAGTCTGGCCGCTCTCCAACTGCAGGGGGAACCTATGCAGGAGGAAACAGTGGCTGCTAAGTGACACACTTACTGGGGAGATCACAGGCGACAATAATTACAGAACTACAGGGGGGAGGGGCCCCCACAGTGCTGCAAGAAATCACAGTTAAAAGGCTCCTAGGATCCCACAGGACACCCCCCCCAGAAGAGGTTGCCCACCACAACCTGCATTTTACAAAATTCATATCCTGTCTTTCTGCCATCATAAGGGCCACAAAGGCAGCAAACAACGCAAAAAAACACATAATAAAATCACATCTTAAAAATCTTTAAAACCAACAAAAACCACATCATTAAAATAAGGCCAGAGCTAAAATACACACAAAAACATAAAAGCAACGATTCAAAAATTTACTGCTCCAACTTCATTTCCTTTCAATCTGCCTACATTGGAAGCCAGTTGGAGTATCCAATCATTCCCAGTGAACAACCACCTAATAGAATTGTAGCTGAGATATTCAGCAGAGACCAACTGTTGTATCTCTGCATGAATCACTGCTCTGGGCCCACCTCCTTCCAATTAGAGGACCAAGTCTGGAATAATAAGCAGAAACCCAAGAGACAAAATACTCCAAAGATGAGCAATATTTCCTTACAGACTAGCTTTAAAAGTAATGGGGGGGGGGAATGACATGTTCTTCTAATTTTAATATAGAAAAACACTGGATTTCAGGTGATATTGGTAATATGCAAGACCTACATCAACTGAGCTCTCAATTTGCACATTTGCCATCAACTGATAAAGACATGTGTAAGCCAGCCCAAACAGCCTCGGCCAAAAGGGAGGTCAGTTCAGATACATATGGGGGAAAACAAAGGGTAAGAAGTGTAGGGGCTACCAGTGTCCTTCATAACTGCCTGTTCCAATAGGAAATCTTTGCACAATTAAACCAATTTTTCATTCTAGCATAGTGCCCTCCTCCCAGGACAGCGCGCGAAATAGTATGCAATAGCCTAAGTACAATACAAGGCTCCACTGACCTTCCTTCCTTTCCTTTTATTCCCTTAGAAGCTCATTGATTCATAAATCTTGAGCAGCAGAAAATACTTATTCCTTATTTTTGGAGGCACCATTGACCTTCCATGCCATCAGACAAACAGAAATGTTTCTCCACTTCACTTTTTAATAGATCAGAAAAGCTATCAATTACCAAGCACCAAGCCCCCCCCACTCCCAGAGGCCCTTCTCTCCACAAAGTCCCACTGCCCATCTTACGTTTGATGACTAGCTGGCCGCCGGGTAACATTACACACTCGGTATTTCCTCTTCATCTGTCCACAGTGAGTTACCTCCACTTTTAAACCTAGGAGCAGACACACATTTTAGTCATCAAAAGATGTCCTGTGTTGGCTTCTTTCCATCCATCATAATGATTATTAAACTACAGAGTTGCCAATCAAAAATGGTAAAACAGAGAACATGTAGCAGATACAAGCTATTTGTTTGCTGTCCAATAATTTAGATAGTGCCAGTATATCCTGAAGTTATCTGGATGCCTTCCAGTCTAGTTTTCGCCCTGCCCATGGGACAGAGACGGTGTTGGTCGCCTTAGTGGATGACCTTTGGAGACACCTGGATCAAGGCGGATCAGTGCTGCTGATACTTCTTGATCTGTCGACACTGTTCAATACGGTTGACTATAAACTGTTGATTCACCACCTCACCAATGTGGGGATAAGGGGACTTGCCTTGCAGTGGCTGACCTCCTTTCTCCAAGGTCGGGGACAGAGGGTGACACTCGGGGGGGGGGGAATTATCTCAGTGACACCTGCTAGAATGTGGTGTGTCGCAGGGGACAATTCTCTCCCCAATGCAGTTTAATATCTACACGTGCCCCTTTGCCCAGATTATCCGGAGGTATGGGCTGGGTTGTCACCAATACACAGATGACACCCAGCTCTATCTACTGATGGATGGACAGGGCATTACAAGCCGTGGCTGGTTGGTTACAAAAGAGCAGACTGAAATTGAATCCATCAAACATGGAGGTCCTGTACCTGGGTCGTGGAGGATTGGGATCGGGTTTCCAACCTTTGATGGGGCCCTATTGGCACCGGCGCCAAAGATGAAGTGCCTGGGGGTATTCCTGGATGCCTCACTAACTATGGAGGCCCAAGTTGCCACCACTGCCAGGTCTGCCTTTTTCCATCTGAGACTGATCAGTTGGCCCCATATCTCACTCCCCAGGATCTGGCTACAGTGACCCATGCAATGGCCACTTCCAGATTAGATTATTGCAATTCTCTCTACATGGGGCAGCCCTTGATTCTGCTCCGGAAACTGCAGCTGGTGCAGAATGCAGTGGTATGGGTACTGATGTTGCTGCCTGTGCAGGCCCACATCCGCCCGGTGCTGCGTGAATTGCACTGGCTGCCTATTGAGTACTGGATCCGTTTCATGGTGTTGGTGCTTACCTTTAAAGCCCTATACGACCAGGGACTCACATATCTGTGAGGCCGTCTCTCCCTCTATGAGCCTCAAAGGGCTTTACGATCTGCCAGTCAACATCTTCTGGTGGTCTCTGGCCCCAGGGATGTCCGTCTCACCTCGACTTGGGCCAGGGCCTTTTCAGCCCTGTCCCTTACCTGGAGGAATGAGCTCCCATACGAGATCAGGGCCCTGCGGGACGTTTTACAATTCCGCAGGGCCTGCAAGATGAAGCTCTTCCACGAGGCTCTTAACTAGGGTGACAGACATCCCTCCCTCTTTGCTGGGCCTCCCCTCAGTGGGTCAGAACTGCATACCAGAGATGGCATCTGTGAGGCCTTAATTTTAATGACAACTGCACCAGATGAAGGTTATTGTGGTATTTTACTAGTGTTTTAATTGTGTTAATTTTTGTATATTGTATTTTTATCAAATACGATGTAACCTGCCCTGAGCCTGCCATGTGGGAAGGGTGGGATATAAGTCGAATAAAATAAAAATAAAGCTGTTGATCTCCTCCACCCCGCCACAAGCACCTCTGCAAAAATCAGAGCAATTTCCTACAGTGTTACAAAGAATCCCCCCCACTCATTTTCTAAACAGATAAATGTGTCCCAATGTCCCTTTCCTTCTTCCCATCCCAATTCTACAGACATCACTGAGCTGGGCTGTATGCATACCAAGGAAACAGAATCTATGAAGTCACTGAATCTTCTCTACATTTTTAAAATAGAAAGGGTGTACAATGAGAAGTATCCCTCAGGATAACACATCCCAGAGGGTGGACACTTTATGCTTCTATACACCTCTGTTATGTGCTCTCATGTAGTTCTACCTTCAGAATGGGATTCTAAAAGTTCTAACTTTGAACCAGGATATGTGAGCCAAGGACTCAATTGCTAACTGGAGGGGAAGGGGGTACACAAGGTGGGGTCTGGGTGATGCTCAAGAAGAAGAGGTAAAGTGGTCTCTCTGAGCGAGAACCAGGAGCTAGGATGCATTGTGGCAGAGTTCTATTGAGTATGGAATCTGGGTACTGGGTACAGCCCCCTTCCTGTGACAGTCATAGCTAAATACTGGGGTGCTCACCTCAGGTTTAAATTGCCAGGCAAAAGTGGTAGTCACTGTTCTACAAATCTCCATTTTGATCCAAGCCCTTATACTTCCTGCCCTCCAGATATACCTGTGGTGGCAATGCCTGCTGCCCTATCCTATGCTTGAGCTAAGCCTCTCCACACACACACACACACACACACACCCCCGAGTTGTCAGTTCAACACAGACTACTTTGCTAAATGATCTCTGCAATCATAATATGGACTGGAAATAGGTTTGCTTCCTTTAAATGAAAAGCAGGTTCGTACAATATTGAATTGTATGCCTGATTCCGTATTTCAGGCTGGAAATGGTGAGACCAAGGACATGCATTGCACAAGTCATGGATAGGGTGCATCTGCCATTCTTCCCATGGCCTCTAAACCCTTCCCCCATATACTGTCCTTCACCAATTCTGTGCTGATTACTAGCCTTGTTTCCACAAAAGGCCTTGTTCAGCACCCCTCTCCCAGGACAATCTGCTAACAAAACCCTCGTTTACCTTTGATCTCCTTGGTGAAGCGTACTCTCTGGGAGTCAGTCAAGGGCTTTGGCTGCTCATCAATGTTTCTGATATCCAGCACCTCGCACATGAACTCAATCACAGGCTGGGCCTTGTAGAATGCTGTCGCCGATACTGAGAGGGCAAGCAGATAGATGGCTTGTCAGCCAAAGGAGCACAAGAAGCACCAGCATTTCTTGCATCCCTCTAGGCACCAATGTCAAGAGGAAAAAGTGGGCAGGAAGGGGGTCCCTATCTTGTCCGTAGAACTCATCTATAACTTTGTAACATGTCCAAAATCCTGCAAACAGGCTGCCATCAGCTGCAGCCTTCGAAACCCCTGTGATATGACACTTGGAAATTACCTCTTCTACAGTAAACGGCTTTGTTCAGACTTAACAAACCTTGTCCTGCTGCTATATTAGCAACCCCCTGAAGGATCTTCAGGTTTGCTGGAGTAATCCCTGCTTTGCTACTTGTCTATGGTACATTATTACAATTTCTTCACAGCAGCAAATCACATTCGAATTAGTAAACTATGGTTTGCTCTGTGCCGAGTTCCAAATTAGCAACGATCCACAGCTTGAAGTCCAGGTACAGTTGGAAATAACATTTGCTGGTAACCTGGAAATAAGTTCTCTGCCAACAAAGACAGTGCAGCAGGGGCCACATGAGCAAGCCAGTGCCCCCCCACCCCATTTGCAACTATGATCAAACCAAGGCACTACATACAAGAGTCCTAAAGTCAAAGGCTGTCCTAGATGCTAGCATATCGAGTTCAGTGTGTTCATCCTGACCTTTAGCAACTAACCTTTGGTCCTGTGGGCCATGGAGGGTTCCTCCCCCATTCCAGCCATGGTTCCTCTGTTCAAGTAATCTGAATACTTTGCTACATTGGGTTGGATCCAGCTAGTTTTCTTGCTCAGGCTTGTCCAATTCCCCTTCGTACAACAACTCCCATCTCACATACTGTTTAGATAGACACACAGCCTTTCTTAGTGGTCAGATCAGATTCCCCTCCCCTTTTCACTATAACTAGCTGGATCCAACCCACTGTATATTTAAAAACAGACACACAAACCTAAGAGCAGAATTACAACGCTGTTCAAAGCTCAAGTATCTGTCTGCAAGTAAGTGTGGTGTAGCAGTTGTTGGACTTCAAGCCTGGAAAATTAGGGTACATCCTAACCCTATCATCCAACTCTATTGAGCAACGTTCGAAGCCTTCCTCCAGCCTAAGGAGTCTTCCTAATAAGTCTTCCTCCAATTCACTAAAATATGAGTTCAAATCCTGACTTGCCATGGAACTTACTGGATGACCATGGGCCAGTCACACCCTCTCAGCCTAACCCTAACTCACAGGGTAGTTGCAAGGATGTGAGAAGGGAGAATCATGGAAGAAGGGAGAACTATGCCCTGAGCTCTGTGGAAGAAGAGCTGGATGAAAATGCACTAAACCAACTTCAGCACTACCCAGGACCTTTGGAATGCTCACAAAGCAAAGCATCTAAAGGCAACTGGTCTCCCCTTTTTGGAGATATATATCACACTTGAATATGGAAGCCCTATTTTGTTACCATGGCAAACAGCTGCTGGCAGACCTATGCTCTGTGAATTTGTAGCAGCAGGGATCTGCAAGCATTAAGTTACCATCAATGTTCAGCATCATCTTCCACATGGCAGGTCTGACGGACTGGTGGAATCCAAACCAGACTTCCCTTCCACCTCCCAGTGGGTGATAGTATCCTTCAGGGGGAGAGAAAAAAGAACGACCCACCGGAGTATACCTAAGGGAGCCAGAGGAAATTAGGAACACATTAATTTACTACAAAGGCCAGTAAATTAATCCCTAAAAACTAAAGCCAGACAAAAAAACCCCACTCAGCAAGTTGTCTGGGCCTTAAAACTTCTCATTACTATATCCAGTCCCAATCTAAGATACGGTAGCCAGATGTCTTCTTTTTCAGCAGGAATGTCCAGGGTCTGCTTCTGTCCACTAAAGTCAGCCAAAGTAATAGAAGAGGCTCAATTTCAGAACACCCACAGGGGACCCAGAGCTCCCTGCAGTTGGAAGAAGAGCTGCTCAAGCTAGCCAGGCTGTGTAGGGCGATTTAAAGATAAGGAGCCATCAGAAGAGTCTTCAGAAGCTCCACATCAACATTCAGCAACAGAATCAGACAACTGGACTATGACGTGTTTCTATTTAAATAATAGTACTAGGTGCAAACTTGCATCTATGACTGTACATTAGCATATGCAAATATTGTCCTATCTTTTGAGGTCTCGTGCCCTTTTTTTGTTATCCTTAAGACAGCCACCCTACAAGTACACATGTCGATTCAGTTCTTTCCTCCATAAATTTATCATGTAAACTGAGTTCCTTTCTATTTCCTCCACCCTTTCCTGATAATTCTTGGAAAAGGCATTCTTCAGAGAGGCTTGAGATTGTTTATTTCCATTGGCACCCTCCCGAAACTACAATTTCCAGGATTCCTTGGTGGAGGCCTCAAGTGCAGGAGAAGACAGAAAATCAACTGGGGGGCGGGGGGGGGGGCAGTAATGAGCCCTATTTTGTGAAATCACTTCTTTGGGTTCCCCTGTCTCACAACAAGACCTCACTTGAGAAAAAGAATTACCTCATGGAGGCAAGGTGCCTCATGGCAACGTCAAGGGCCTGGACCGACTCCAGAGGCACGGGGATCTGTCCGCTCACCAAGGCCTCATGCAGCATCCGCCAGCTGACAATGGCCATCCACTTGATGGACACCTTGAATATCCTGTCCTTGCCTTCTCCTGGAATTGTCACCTCAAAATCAACCTATGAGGAAAACCAAAGGGGAACAAAAAAAAATGCTCCTCAGGACTTAGCTTGCAAGGCCTCAGCCAAGTGCCCTGACAGAGGAATTGGAGCTAACCTTGCTAACAATTTGTACTTGTTTTATTTAACAGATTTATATTCTGATTTTTCTAAGTGGTATACACCATAAATTCTTGTGTTTCACAGTGCAAAAAAAAATGCAGTATAATTAAGAGGTCCTGGTAAACCATGATTCAGGAAATTTGGGGTGGCAGGAATCAGCAGAGAGAGCAAAATATCTGCTCATCCAACCAAAGGCCTAACTGTCTAACTACCACACTATTTTTTTAAAAGGTGCCTCACAGATTATTGTGCTCCACAATGTTCAGACTCCTTCATACATGTAATTATGTTGAACCTCTAAACTCAGTCATGTGAGAAACAGTTTTGAACCCCTGCCATGGAAGCTTGCTGGGTGATCTGAATCCAGTCATTCTCAGCCTAACCTTCCTCTCAGCGTTGTTGTGAGGATGCAACAAAGAAGGGAGAACTATGTAGGCTGCCCTGAGCTCTTTAAAGCATTTTTATCTTGCCCTCCTCCCTCCAGATAGGCAGGTACTACATAGCGTTCACAGCAGAGGCAGAATTCAGACGAGGGACTTCTCAATTCATACTGCAACACACTTTAGCCATTACAATGTGCCAACTCTCTCTTCTTTAGAATGAATACAGTAGTATGTTCCAAGCTTCTGACTACAACAGTTTTCCCTCCACAAGTTAAAGGCAGAAGCACACATCAAACTCCAAAAAGGTCTGCTTACAGAGTGAGAGTGCTACCCAACTGAGCCTGTGCTTCTGCATGAGTCACTGCCCTCCTCCAGGATTCTGCAGTTCTGCTCTATCTTTGTAATGGGAGCGACTGAACTGAATAGCACCTGAAGCAAAGACAGGACCAAATCAGTCCAGCTGAGAATAGCTTAGAAGGCAGCAAGGGTGGTGCAGTATGCCATGCAGAGATGCAGCAGGTGGGTTCCTCTACAGGAACATATGGGGGGAGGGGGAATTACCATTTCTCTCTTTGCACTGCAGACCCCAACATAATGCTTAGTGCTGGCACTAGCAGCACTCTGAAAACAGGGAGAGGGGATGCAATGGACTAGAGCAAGGCATTGGAAGGCAGGAAGTCCTGGATAAATTCCTAGTTAGTGCAAGTCAGGATACATGGTTTCCAAGTAACACCTGAATTCCCCACTTTTACTTTTTTAAAATTATTCTTTGTATAAACACAACTGACAGGTGCTACAAGTCAATAGTCTAAACTGGCAGAAACTAGGGTATGAAAGGAACTTTCAACCACTATCACATAGGGTTGAAAAGACAGGGCTATTTACTCCAACAAAAATGGAACTATTGAGGGAAAATACAAAATAAGCAGCAGTATATCTTATTATAGTCAGTTAAAACTGTATACAGAAAGCAAGCTTTCAAGTACAACGGAACTCTTCTTCAGGTAGTTATTGCTGTTACCACTGCAATAGAGGAACAGCTGAGGACGTGTTGTAATGCAATATAATATATTCTAACAAATTAAACCACCAGAATAACCCCTAGTGTACTACAAAAACTGTGCAAAAAAACATAGAAAGTTATACAATATCATTCAACAATTCATACATAAATAAGAGAATCACAATATGAAATACATTTCTTAACGAATCCTCCAGATTGTATCTTCGTTTCACTCCTGGACTTCCTCAGAAGTAAATTCTCTCACATTTGATACATTCAGATTCATATCTTTTTACTACAATCAAAAGGTTAACAATTCTAATATCAAAAATAGGGTAGATATAAATTGAAACATGCTTACAATAAAAATATTTTTAGTAAAAATATTTTGTCTACCATTTAGCGAGTGTTGTCTCTCCCAATATCCTATGTCTCTCCTCGTTTTTCACAGTTTACATTTCTAAAAATAAAGTCTATTATTACAAAAGTATTATATTATCAATTTATTTTATAATTTTATAATTCCACTTTATAATGAATGAAAGGTTTTATTGTATTTAGCCATGGGCCATTACAATCCAAAAATACCAACAGAGAAAAATACTATAAACATAGGAAATTAATTCCACTTTATAAAGAGATAGACACTCACCAAATGGGAAACAAGTACTTTGTAACAGGCTCCAGTCAAGTTTGCTGCACGCTTGCAAGTGCTAGAATGCCTTTAAGTTTCTAAGTGTACTTGACATTTATACATTTCTCGCATGCCATATTTAAAGACAAAGTACTCCTATTATGCTGCATCCTAAACCAAAAAGCTATACTATATTACTTATTCTATAGAGGGAAAAGAAACAGAAGATGTTTCCTAAGGAAACCTATTAAGCTTAATGAACTATACTTATCACAAGAAACACGTTAAATCCATATCACTGTTCAATCCCCGGGGACTTATAGTCTGTAGTTGGTGAATCCAATAAGCCTCACGTTTAAGTAGATTTTTTTTAGTATCTACTATGTTATACATATTGGTATTCAAAACCTCCAATACAGTAAAGAGAAAGCTAGTACAATCATGTCTTTTTTCCAAGAAATGGGGAACCAAATGAGACTCCTCATTTGCCAAGCGTATCCGAGATTTATGCTCAGTGATACGTGTTTCAACAGCTCGTATAGAGCACCCAATATATAATTTCATACAGGGACATCTTATTAAATATACAATTTTTTTAGTTGCATGTGGATGAGTGTTTAAATTTAATATGTACCTTTAATTCAGTAAAGTCCAGGCTATCAGTTTCAAGCGTCTGTGGGCATACGGCACACATGCCGCATCGGCGATGGCCACTAGGCATTAGAGTAGATTCTATTTGAGGACCAAAGTCTGCTCTAATCACTAAGTCCTGAATACTCTTTGTTCTTCTATAGCCCACTTGTGGTTTATTTCGACAGCCTGGTATATCATTCACAATATGCCAATGTCTCAATACGATATTTTTATTTTTTTCTGCATATGGCGTATACTCCAGAGCCCATGTAATTTTAGCAGATGTAGATTGACTCATAGTCTCCTTTAAGAGGTTAGCCCGTGGTCTTTCAGCTGCCTTTGATATAGCCTCCCTAATGACATGTTCGGGATAGCCCCGATTCTCAAATTGTACATACATTTTTCTCTGTTCTTGTTTATAATGTAAATCATTAGTATAGTTCCTCTTAATACATAAAAATTGGCTAGTAGGTAAATTCTGTTTTAAATGTCTCACATGACACAACTTATAATGCAGGTAGGAATTCCTGTCTGTAGGTTTACAGTACAGTCTAACTGCCAAACTGTTTTCAGGTGTAACATATACTTCAGTATCCAGGAAGTTGATCCTTTCTTTACTCACATTAGATGTAAACTTAATACTAAGATGGAGTTGGTTAAGCCATATAACAAAAGTTTCAAACTCAGCCTGACCTATAAAAACAAAGAATAAGTCATCCAAAAATCTCTTGTAGAAAAAAATATCATCAAAAAATGGATTGTTGACACAACTGGAAATCCAAAGTTTCTCAAAATTGGCCATGAATAGACTAGCCACACTTGGTGCAAAAGAGCTGCCCATGGCTACTCCTTTAATTTGTAAATAAAAATCATTCTGAAATCTAAAGTAGCTCTTATCAAAAATAATATCTGATAAATCCATGAGAAAGTGTGCAGGAGGAGAATTACTGCTTCTTTTTTCAAGGGTATTTAATATACATCCTCGAGCCTCATTATGTGGGCTATTTGTATATAAAGACGTTACATCTAAGGTAGCCAAGATGCTATCCTTGGGTATCTGCATAGTTTCAATCTTAACTATAAAGTCTTTGGTGTCTCGTAAAAAAGATGGTATTTCTTTTATAAAGAGTTGTAAAAAATAATCTAAATATTTAGAAAGTGGCTCCAGGACCAAGTTCGAACCTGATATAATAGGACCTCCTGGGGGTGGTTGTCTAGGTTTATGTATTTTTGGTAGGACATAAAATAACGGTACTCTAGGTGTTTTATTCATTAAATATTCTGCAGTGGGTAAATTTATGTAGTCCACAGCTAGTCCTTTGTTAACTACAGTTTGGATGATCCTCATAACCTGTAATGTTGGATCAGCCAATAAAGGTTTGTAAAAGTCCATATCCTGCAGGTGTTCACTGACCATTATTAAATAGTCTTTTTTGTCCAAGATCATGATCCCTCCACCCTTATCCACCTCCTTAATTACTATATTTTCATCCCTAGGCAAATCCTGCAATATCCTTGACTCTTCAATAGAAAGGTTATAATCAGTTTTACGTCTCGACTTTTCTAATACTTCTAAGTCTGCAAAGGTACTAATACATTGGGTGTAAACTGCGACTTAAGTTTAAAGGGATTAATCTCATTAACTGTACTAGTGGTATCAGCAAAAAAATTATTTAATTTTAACATCTGAACAAGTTTAAATACATCTATTCAAGTCTGAAAACTATTACAGTAAGGTGTAAGAACGAAGCCCAATCCTAAATTGAGTAATCTATTCTCGTCAGGTGTTAATATACGAGAGGAGAGATGAATCACTAGGTCTTCTTCCCCTTGCGTTTTTTCGGCTGTTGGTACAAAAAATTCTGCCTTGCCTTATATTTTGTCTGTCTATACAGACTAGGGCGATAAGACGGACCATCTCCTGATGTATTAGTAGAGTCCTCAGTGGTCTCTATATCCGAGGTAAGGCTTTTAGAGTCTGCCCAGGATACTCTCCGCACATTATTATTTTCCCCTGATATATTCCATTTGTATACTCTATTTTGACTATAATTCCTATTATCACATTCAAATTTCCTAATTTTATTTTCTCTAAAAATTTTTTTTCAAAAGACCTCAGTTCTTCCTCTAATGTTTTCAAAAGACCTCTAAGGATTTAACATGTTTCTTGTGATAAGTATAGTTCTTTAGGCTTAATAGGTTTCCTTAGGAAACATCTTCTGTTTCTTTTCCCTCTATAGAATAAGTAATATAGTATAGCTTTTTGGTTTAGGATGCAGCATAATAGGAGTACTTTGTCTTTAAATATGGCATGCGAGAAATGTATAAATGTCAAGTGCAGCAAACTTGACTGGAGCCTGTTACAAAGTACTTGTTTCCCATCTGGTGAGTGTCTATCTCTTTATAAAGTGGAATTATAAAATTATAAAATAAATTGATAATATAATACTTTTGTAATAATAAACTTTATTTTTAGAAATGTAAACTGTGGAAAACGAGGAGAGACATAGGATATTGGGAGAGACAACACTCGCTAAATGGTAGACAAAATATTTTTACTAAAAATATTTTTATTGTAAGCATGTTTCAATTTATATCTACCCTATTTTTGATATTAGAATTGTTAACCTTTTGATTGTAGTAAAAAGATATGAATCTGAATGTATCAAATGCGAGAGAATTTACTTCTGAGGAAGTCCAGGAGTGAAACGAAGATACAATCTGGAGGATTCGTTAAGAAATGTATTTCATATTGTGATTCTCTTATTTATGTATGAATTGTTGAATGATATTGTATAACTTTCTATGTTTTTTTGCACAGTTTTTGTAGTACACTAGGGGTTATTCTGGTGGTTTAATTTGTTAGAATATATTATATCACATTACAACACGTCCTCAGCTTTTCCTCTATTGCTGATTTCTTTCAGCCAGGAGGTCTCTGTTTTTCTACCACTGCTGATCCAGCCATAAGAGTTCTGGGGAAATTCAAAGCTTCCTCAATGTCTTTGTGACATTCTCATTTGTCCTAAGTATTTATATATCTGCTTCCTTTGGATCTTTCTTTTAGGAAGAAAAAAATATGCTCAAGTTTAAAAAAAAAAACACCCCAGCAATCCACCCACCCAAAGGAACATTCCCCTCATACCCTTTCATTTCCAATGGGCAGGGCAGTGACCGTGTAAATGTTCTTTTTCCCATCATACACTGGCTTCCGATCACCAAAGATCTGAGGCTTGAAGTGTTGTACCATGTATTCCACAACCTCCCTAAGAAAAGACAGATGGGTGGAGAAAAAGAGAAAAGCTAAAAATGATGGACTCTACTGTTAGGAGCACAGTTCTGTTGGGGAACACCAGAGGCAGGATACAGCCATGAGCAGTGCCACAGGAATCTAGACCTGGAGGGTGCTTAGGCACTACCACATAACAGGCTCTGGTACCAAGCCTGGCAACCAGGAGGAGACTGGGGCACATAGTGGCAGCTGACAGCAACAGTGTGATATGACTTCCAGGAAAAACCTATTAGTGACATGAGTCTTCTTCAGGACTCGCTAAAAACTCTATGGTTTTACCACAGAATTTCTGGTGATACCTGAGGTGTGACATAACTTCTGATTTCCCTGGAAATGATGTCATGTCATCAGTCCAACAGCCTTTTTTCCTCTACAGGGGAATTGGCAATCCTACTTGAAGTGTAGTGGACTTGTAAACAGTGTAGGGTCACTAAACCCTCAGATTCTAGCTTTTCCCATGAAGGCCCTGAGACAATCAGACCCCTTGGGCAATTAAGGGGTTTTATATTGCCTGCCAATCCCAAGCCGATATCTGGCATGTCCTAACTTCTGCAATACCTAAAGTAGGCTTGGAGGATACACATTCCACAACTGCTTGGAAGGCTAGCCTTTCAACCTCAGGTACTGGGATTCCTAGTTCAAGTCCCTGATAAGAAAACTGATAAGGAAACTAAACCAATAGTTATTTAAAAATAAGAAACACTCCCAAAGACACTCCCCAAAGTGGTTTTCTTGCTTTAAAACTGACACATCTTACTATAGAAATGCACAGGGGAAAGAAACAGAAAACTGGAGATTCCATTTTGATGCCTGTATTTGGATTCAGTCTGCTGCAGAACACACTGTCAAACTCCACCAGCAGTAGTTCAAGCCTACAGAGTCCTATGTCAATGTCCTGCCCACAGCAGGAAAGGGTCTACACCAGGGGTGGCCAAACTTGCTTAGCGTAAGAGCCACACAGAATAAACGTCAGGTGTCTGAGAGCCACATAACATGAACAAACATTACACTTATGTTTTTATTGGAAAATATGCAAATTTGCTTTTTATTAACATTAAATGAGACTGCCAAAAATAAAAACAAAAGGGATAAAAATAGATATTGATAATGATATTTATTTGGCCAATTATATTTGTAGGCTGGGGGGGCGCATTTAAAGCTAAAGATGCTTTATTTCTCTGCTCTCCCCTGCCTCAGGCCTACTTAGGAAGGGGAGCACTGGCTGGAGAAGGGGAGACGGATCAGGGAGGCATGCCTCCCCTTTGCTTCCCCAGCTGCCCTGTCGGGAGCCACACAATATGTGTGAAAGAGCCACAGTTTGGCCGCCTCTGGTCTACATAATAAGAACATAAAGAGCAGCCGTTATGGATTAGAGCAGTGATCCATCAAGCCCAGCGTCCTGTTTCATACAGAAGCCAGCTATGTGTGTTGGAAAGCCAATGAACAAGGCACAGAGGCCTTCCCCTCATGCTGCCTCCAAGCAGAAGACTGCCTTCTTTGTGCATTAAGTTGCCCTTTATTCACAGTGGCTAGTAGCTACTGATGGACCTCCCCATCTATAAATCTGTCTAACCCACTTTTAAAGCTATCTATGCCTGTGGCCATCACTACCTCTACTGGTAATGAATTCCACAGTTTAATTACTCATTGAGTAAGGTAGTACTGTCCTGAATCTATTGCCCATCAACTTCATTGGGGGCTGTAGAGTCCTAGCATTAAGGGAGAAGGAGAAAAAGCTCCCTCAACCCACTTTCTCTACCCCATGCATAATTTTATAAACCTCTATTAGATCCCCCATTAATCACCGCGTTTCTAAACAAAGAAATACCAGACAATACCAGAAAGGCTGGCCTTTCCACACAGTGTACCCCTGCTACTCTGCTCTGCTCTCACCCCTGACTCCCAGCTTTTCAGGTCCCTTTGGCTGAATCTCTCATGCCAAAGTACAACCAGCTTTCATCCCATGTTGGCCTAGTCTCCTACATTCCCACATCTCTCCCTTCTGTTCCCCCCACTACATAGACAAATTTCGGACTATAAGCTCCTTAGGGCATAGATCTTTCTCATTTTGGGGGTGAAGGGAGCTTGTGAAGAAGAAGAGTTGGTTTTCATACCCCGCTTTTCTCTACCTAAAGGAGTCTCAAAGCAGCTTACAATCGCCTTCCCTTCCTCTCACCACAACCCTGTGAGGTAGGTGGGGCTGAGAGAGTTCTGAGAGAACTGTGCCTGACCCAAGGTTACCCAGCAAGCTTCATGTGGAGTAGCGGGGAATCAAATCCGGTTCTCCAGATTAGAGTCCACCACTCTTAACCACTACACCATGCTGGCTCTCAATTGTGCTCTACAATACAGCAGCGGCTCTGATTACAAAAATATTTTCGTCTCTAAGCACCTTCTGGCAGCAACCCAAACAGCAGCTGGAACATGACCCAAGCACAGCAGCACCATACTATGTTGAGAACCAAGGCACATCATGAGGACTATACACATTTTTTTATAGGCTCATTTGCGGTTTGTGCTGTTGATCACATTGGAGTGTAGCCAACCATCTGCAGACTCTGCAGGACAAGTCTTTACTGCTCCTTCCTAACGCTGCAGCCCAATAAGGCCCTCCCCCAAATTTTGTTCTGTGTGCCAAGGGACTCTCAGGAACAGCAGTGAAGACATCTCCAGTAGGAGAGAGGGAGGGATAGGCAGAAATTGCTTCCCCACCCCCTTCCACAACCATTCTTATGCAGGAACAGCATGGCTGGATACACTTCACTGTACTGCAATGCAAGAAGTTTCTACCACTCATTATTGCAAGTGTGTGTGTATAAAAGATAAGTTTGGGAAGCATTTAAGCAATTCCTCCTGTAACCCCAGAAGCCAGAGGGGTGGCTGAATTCAGATTTCTGACTGTTGGGGAGAGGTCCAAGGGTGGAAGTTTGTTTGTTTGTTTTAAAGAACTTATGCCAATTTGCTGAGTTTGACTACATCGAGTTTACAATTTGCACTCTTTCAGCATACAGCAAACACGGCCCCCGCCCTCTGAAGCTTAGGGTTAAATGAAGAGTAGAGTTTAAAACAGTTGCCTGAAGCTGAAGGAAGGCTATTTTAAAAGTCTGGGAGAATGGCCAAGATCATGCAGCTGTTGTAAGCTGAACAAGGAGTGGAGCCCAAAAAGCCCGGTCATCTCCTGAGCTACCCACATATGAGGGTGGACACAATACCCAATGTGGGTGTGGAGGAAGGAAGGAAGCAAGAGGGGGCATAGGAGAACACCTTCTCCAATAGGCCAAATGTCTTCTTGCGGAAGACCCCCACCCCACTGCAACTGTAGCCAAGTCCAAGCAGGGGAGTGATGCAGAAACAGGCATGCCCAGAAAGAGGGTTCCCAAAGGTCAGTGAAGGGAGTGGGGTGGACAGGAGAAAAAATGGCCAAAGGCTAATACTTGCCTTACCTGTTGACCCTGCGCGGGCACTTGTCTGGCTTGATGTCCACTTCATAGTGATAGACATCGATCTTGGGGATGTCAACTTCAAAGTAGTTGGCCAAGAGTTTGATTGGCTTCCCAACAGTTCCTATCCCAGGCCGGCGAGGAGCTTGGAACACCTGCTGCAGGGGTGGCAGATAAGTGCCCGCAGCAGCTGCTGAATAAGGCAAAAAAAGACAAAAGAAGAGATGGGGTTGAAAAACAGTGTTCAGCATTCCTGTACTACTTCTGCTCTCTCCTGTGTTACTGTACAAACAGCAAAACAGGAATAAAGTAGGCTTCAGGGGATGAAAACTGGAACATCAACTTCTGGTTTCTCTTTTTCCCTGTGCCATTTTATATATGCTGCATGTTAAGTGTGAAGGCACACAGGTACATGAACCTGCTTTCTACCAAGGTTAGTATTGCCTACTCTGACTGGCAGAGGCTCTCCAGGGTCTCAGGCAAAGGTCTTTCACACCATCTACTACCTGATCCTTTTCAAGGTAGATGTGAGGGATCTTGAATCAGGGACCTTTGACATACAAAGCAGATGCTCTACCATTGAGCTATGGCCCCTTCCTTACTGCCTTTTCCTGAGTCAAACCACTGGTCTATCAAAGTCAGTATTATCTACTCAGACTGACAGCAGCTCTCCAGGATTACAGGACCTTCTACATGCAAAGCAGAGGCTCTTCCATTGAACCACAGCTCCCATTGTGCTTGCCCTGTACTCTGAACCAGACCCTTGGTCTACCATGGTTGATTTTGTCTTCTCTGACAGGGATCTGTTCTCCAGAGGCCAAATAAAGGTCTATATAGCACCCACTGCTCAACATACCAGGCCTTAAACATCAGATCTTTCTGCATGCAAAAGATGCTCTTCAGCTGAGCCACAGTCTGCCCCCATGAACACATTTATTTAAAATATTTTTATCCTGGCTTTCCACAACGCCCAATGCAACATGAAGAAGGGACTGGTTGACAGTGCCATCAAGTTGTGGCCAACTTTTGGCAACCCCATAGGTTTTGAAAGGCAAGAGATGTTCAAATGTGGTTTGTCATTGCCTGAATCTACATAGCAACCCTAGGTAGTCTCTCATCCAAGTACCAAGCAGAGCTATCCCTGCTTAGCTTCCAAGATCTGGTGAGATAAGGCTAGCCTGGACCACCCAGATCAGGGCAGACAAAAAGATCTCTTATACCAAAACAGAGACTTGGTTTATCAAGGTTTCTCTTGCCCCACTCTAGCTGACAGAAAATACAAACACTGTGATATGCTGGCTAACACATTCAGTAAACTTTTACAATCAATATATCTGGGCCTCGTTTGGTGCCGGAGCACACCAGAGCTCCGCCAGTCAGGACCCCAGGGGGCGGGCACATGTAGCAAGCCTGCTACCAGCAGCCCTCAGTCGGCCACGAGGAGCAACAGGAAAGAGGTAAGTTGAAGAGGGGTCCTGGGAGAGGTTTGACTGCCCGCAGCTCGCCATTCCCAGAACGTGGTCTGCGGCAGAGCCCGAGGAGCCCTCCCGCCCGCAGCTCACCATCCCCGGGCTGCTGCCTGTCGCGGAGCTCGAGGAGAAGCCCTCCTGCCCGCAGCTTGCCATCCCCAGGCCGCTGCCCGTCGCGGAGCTTGAGGAGAAGCCCTCCCGCTCACAGCTCACCATCCCCAGGCCGCTGCCTGTCGTGGAGCTCGAGGAGAAGCCCTCCCGCCTGCAGCTTGCCATCCGCGGGCCGCTGCCTGTCGCGGATCCCGAGGAGAAGCCCTCCTGCCCGCAGCTTGCCATCCCCGGGCCTCTGCCTGTCGCGGAGCTCGAGGAGAAGCCCTCCTGCCCACAGCTCGCCATCCCCAGGCCTCTGCCTGTCGCGGAGCTCGAGGAGAAGCCCTCCTGCCCGCAGCTTGCCATCCCCGAGCTGCTGCCTGTCGCAGGTCCCGAGGAGAAGCCCTCCTGCCCGCAGCTCGCCATCCCCAGGCCTCTGCCTGTTGCAGAGCTTGAGAAGAAGCCCTCCCACGCGCAGCTCACCATCTCCAGGCCGCTGCCTGCCGCAGAGCCTGAGGAGAAGCCCTCCCACCCACAGCTCACCATCCCCAGGCTGTGACCAACTGTGGGGCCCAAGGAGAGGCCCTCCCGCCCACAGCTCCTGCCATCCCCAGTTCTGGTGCCAATTGGAAAGTGAGGTTGGTGGCAGGTAAATGTGGATGTGTTAGGTAGCCCTGTCACGGTTTTGGAATGTGGAGGGGTACTCTTCCTCCTGCATGCCTCCGAACCTCACTGTTTCTCTGTCTGTGTGTTATCACTTGCTTGACCTTGTAGATGCTCCAGCTGCAGAACTCCTGGGCTGGGAACCAATGGCTTTTAGTTAGCTTGCTCGTTTTGCCTGCGCACGTGAACTATACCCATTGATTTCAGCTTGTAAGGGGGGTGTTTGATTTTAGTATAACTCAGGAGGCCCTCTTGTTCCTGGGCATTCCTGACACAAGCAGTACATGTGTCTTTTCTTCTGATGAAGCCCGGTGTTGTGTGACGACTAATGAGCCTGACAGGATGAAGCTCAGAAGGAATGTGGTGCCGCCATACAATCTACCTTCCAAAGCTGCCATTATTCCAAGAGCAAACAGTCTCCAAAGTCTAGAGATCAGCTGTAATTCTGGGACAACTCTAGCTCCCAACTGGATGTCAGCAACCCTAGCACCATGTGAGCCTCAATGAGAGGGTACTCGAAGGGTGAGGTCCCACTACTGAAAAGTCCTGTTGCAGGTCACCACCCATGACACCTCAGTGGGGTGACACGGAGCTGGGCCTCGATTATCTCCTTTGCTGTGGTTCTGAATTCTTTCCCACTGAGTCACTGATTGTCCTTAGACCTAAAGAATCTCACTCAGTGTTTCCAATATAAGAAATGAGCAAATATTTTTCTGGAATTTCTTCCAGTTGCTTAATTCATTAATGAAAATGTATGTAGTTCTGTTATAAAAAGCATTGAAACTCCCACATCACTTGTGTTGGGATATATACTGCAATAATAATCAAAGACTATTTCTAAACTTTAAATTATCAAATAGCTGAGGTTATAAAATCGTTCCAAAAAGCATCTTTAATACAGGAATGTAAACAAGCGACTGAAATAGTGCCCGTGATAATTTCTGTTGGGTGTGCACATTGCCACATTGATCCTGTGTTGCTCAACTAGCAGATGGTATCATGGGAACAAATCCTTAGATATATGATTTAGTCTCACCCACATGCCAAAGGAATGAAGAAAGCCAGTCACAAGATTTATGCTGAACATTTCCACAAATAAGAAATCTGATGATTCCCAAACTGCCAAGAGTGTTTTCCAAAATTTAAATTACATTGGTGACAAAACTTCCATTCATAGCAGAACAATCCCTTCAGATATTTGTATCTGAGATCCCAGAATCATATTGGCTGGTATTTATATGGCATGGACGATCCTGCATTAGGCAAAATAGTGAATCATCATTCTCTGACACAAATGTTATTAAAGAGCTTTGAGCCAAAATTAAGCTACATACCAGTCTTCTTAGAAATGAAGATAACCCAAAGCTTTGAATTTGAATCATTAGCAGATTGGAAACACTAAACTTTTGTACCTGCTTTGTGGATAATTGATTTCTAATAAGACCACTATCTGTTCTTCAAAACACATGAGGAAAGCAAGGGTTAACTGAAAGCTAGTTTTGAAAATAACTATTATTTATTACATTGATTTATGCGAGAACTATAGCAAGTTAAGTTGGATTGGTAACAGATGTCATCATATCTCTAATTGTATGGGACCAAATAAGAGAAGGATGTATGCTATGATGCAAATCTATGGGGATCAGTTTGATACTGTATACATGTAAATGTGAACACATGAACCTGCCTTATACTGAATCAGGCCCTTGGTCCATCAAAGCCAGTATTGTCTACTCAGACTGGCAGCAGCTCTTCAGGATCTCGGGCAAAGCTCTTTCACATCACCTACTGCCTGATCCTTTCTACTAAGGTGCCAGGTATCCCCCTCTTTACCTGATATGGGTGGTTTGTTTGTTTTTCCCGTGTGCCATAAGGTAGGCTCGCCAGCTCTGAGAGGGAAATACCTGGAGATTTTGGGATGGAGCCTGAGTGGTGGGTGTTGCCTTCTGACACACTTCTGGCGATGTCAGGTTATGTGTCTTATGCTAATGAGCTCCTGCACCTCTTTTTCTATGAAATGACCCCTGAATATATACATCTTATGTCACATTCCAGAAAAGTACATCCTTATAATACTACAAAGAGAAGTCCATCCTCATGTTACTACGGTGAGTTCAGTAATTTTCAGGTAAATTCGAAGGGACTTATAGTAGGAAAGAATGTCTGTAATCTGAGATGTCTTTATACTAATCCACAGAATATGGGAAATAAACAGGATTAACTTGGAACTTCAAATATTGGAAAGTAAGTATGATCTGATAGGTATCACTGAGACTTGGTGGAATGAGTCTCATATATGAAGCCCAGTGACTGAAGGATATACCTGGAAGCCAGTTTGGTATAGTGGTTAGGTGCGCGGACTCTAATCTGGAAGAACCGGGTTTGATTCCCCACTCCTCCACTTGCACCTGCTGGATAACCTTGGGCAAGCCATAGTTCTGGCACAGCTGTTCTTGAAAAAGAGCAGTTTCTGTCAGAGCTCCCTCAGCCTCACCTACCTCACAGAGTGTCTGTTGTGGGGAGGGGAGGGGAAAGGAGGTTTGTAAGTTGCTCTGAGACACCTTTGGGTAGTGAAGAGCGAGGTATAAATCCAATCTCTTCTCTTCTTGTTCAAACAGAGCAGAATAAACAAAAAAGAAGGCGGGGTGGCACTATATGTCAAGAATGAATATACTTGCATCTAAATTCAGAATTTCGACAGTTGCCCTGTTGAAAGTGTGTGGGTAAGGATAGAGCGAGGGAAAAAAGAAGGGGATATTGTTGTGGGGGTATACTACAGACCTCCGAACCAACCAGAGGACCGGGATGATGCATTTGTACAACTTGCTTGCTAAACTTTCACAGAGACAGGATGTAGTGGTTATGGGAGATTTCAACTATCCAGATATTTGCTGCAAATCTAACTCTGCTAGACATGGGGCATCCCACAGATTCTTGAATAGTCTTGCGGACAACTTCATCTCTCAGAAGAACTGGTTGATGAAGTGAACGTTGTGGGATCCTTGGGGAATAGTGACCATGTCACCTTGGAATTTGACATAGAGAAGGATGTGAAACCAGGACATAGTAGGACTCGTATCCTGGACTTCAGGAAAGCTGATTTCAAAAAACTCAGAGTAATATTAGGTAAGATCCCGTGTCTGGAGATGCTGAGGGGGAAATCTGCACAGGTAGGAAGGGTGCTGAAAAAAGTGCCTAAGGCACAATTGCAAACTGTTCCAGTAAGAAAGGAAGCCAATGTGGCTGAACAAGGAACTCTCTGAAGAGCTGAGACTAAAAAGGGAAATGTACAAGAAATGGAAGGAGGGACAAATTACTGATGGTGAGTACAAGAAGCAGGCTTAAATCTGTAGGGATAGTGTCAGAAAGGCTAAAGCGCAGATGGAGCTGAGGCTTGCGAGGGATGCTAAAAATAACAAGAAAGGTTTCTATGCCTATGTTTGGAGCAAAAAGAAGAACAGAGATGGGGTAAGCTCATTGCTAGGGGAAGACGGTCAAGCCTTAACAAGGGATGAAGACAAAGCGGAATTACCCAACTCTCACTTTGTGTCGGTCTTTAACCATAAGGCAAGCTGTATACAAATTGAAGAATGAAGGGCATATGAAGGAAGGAGGAACTGCCAGTCCAGAGTAAGTAAGGAAACTTTCAAATCTCCAGGGCCAGATGGCTCGCATCCCAAGGTGCTAAAAGAAATTGCAGATATTATTTCAGAGCCTCTGGCTCTAATCTTTGAGATGTCCTGCAGTACTGGTGTTCTGCCGGAAGACTGGAGAAGAGTGAATGTTGTCCCAACTTTCAAGAAAGGAAAAAAGACGGACCCAGGAAATTACAGGCCTGTCAGTCTGACATCAATACCTGGAAAAATTCTAGAGCAGATTATTAAACGCTCTGCTGTGAGCACCTTCAATGGAATGAGTTAATTGGTAGTAGCCAGCACAGCAGCACAGGTGAAAAGGATCTGGGTGTTCTGGTTGATCACAAGATCAACATGAGCCTGCAGTGCTATGTGGCTGTGAAGAAAGCTAAAACAATCTTAGGATGCATTAACAGAAGCATTGTGTCCAGATCACGGGATGTAGTAGTTCTGCTCTATTCTGCTATGGTCAGGCCTCACCTGGAGTACTGTGTCCAGTTTTGGGAACCACATTTTAGGAAGGATGTTGACAAGCTTAAGCGTGTCCAGAAGAGGGCAACCAGGATGGTGAGAGGGTTGCAATCCAAGTCTTACAAGGAAAGGCTGAAAGAGTTGGGTATGTTTAGCCTGGGAAAGAGAAGGCTTAGAGTGGACATGATTGCAGTCTTCAAGTATTTGAAGAGCTATCATATAGAAGATGGAGCAGATCTATTCTCTCTTGCTCCGGATTGCAAGACTAGATCTAATGGGTGTAAATTACAAGGGAGTCATTACCGGCTAGATATCAGGAGAAACTTCCTAACTGTAAGAGTGGTTGAGCAGTGGAACAGTCTGCCTCGGGAGGTGGTGGATGTTCCTTCACTGGACATTTTCAAGTGGAGGCTGGACGACCATCTTTCGGGTATGTTGTAGGGCTAGCTTTCAGCTATCTCCTGCAGAGTGCAGGGGGTTGGACTAGAAGACCTGCAAGGTCCCTTCCAACTCTAACATTCTATGATTCTACGAACACCCGGATGTAAACTCGTTTCACCAGTCTTCCTCAGGAGTATTCCAATTATCTTCAAACTCATTGTTACAATTCAGCTGAGAGAGCATTTTGCCAGCAAAAATCAGAATACAAACTGTGATCCCGGGTTGTTTTTTTCTGCTGTGGCTGGCAGCAGCTTTCCAGTGTCACAGGCAGGGGTTCTTTCATATCACCACCTACCCAATTCCTTTAACTGGAGACTGGACATGGGATTTTCCACATACAAAACAGGTGCTCAGCAGCTGTAAGCTTATGCATGATCTCAAAGTCCTGCTCAGCATTATGGAAAGTTCCTCTGAATAGCAAATAACTTTACACAACTCGCAGGAATAAACAAAGCTGCACGTGTTAAAAGGAGAGGCAGAAGACCAACCAAAGAAGAAACGCCAAACTTCATGATTTGGTCCTAAACATCTTTATACCAGTGTCCCTCTTTTCTACTTGGGGGAGAAGATCTCACTTTATGCAACCTCCCGTAACTAATGCATTCCTCTGATTTATAGACTGTTCTCTTTCAATTTTATTTTTCCTGTGATGGGCACAGGGTAGCACCCAGGGATTCAGCTATTCTCCCCTACAAGATCAACAGAGGAGGAACAGATTAGAGACCCTGCTGGGTCACGCCAATATTATGAAGTGCCAGCAAAATAAAGGCAAGTTGAGAAAGGTCCCAAAAGAGAGTCCAGAAAGGTTAGGCAGATAGCATGGCTGAGCAGGTTCCCTAGAGAAGTGGTGCAGAAATCTGCTAAACAAACAATAATTAAGTCCTCAGCTCTGTTCCTGCTGGATGTTCAGCCTCTTTCTTTCCCTCCATTTCCTCACCCACTTCCCCACTGGAGTTCAGCAACAGCATATAAGAGTTTCACTCTGCCAAGCAATTCACCCTTGTGAAGGAGCTTCAGACTCAAGTGTGATGTGTCTGGCTGTAGTCTGGAAAAGCTGGTGTAAACTGTGCCATGCAACCACTGAACCAGAGGAAAAAAGACAGCCAGCTGGCATGGTATACTGGTTAGAGTGACAGACCAGGATTTGGGACACCCAGTTTTGAATCCCAACTCTGCCATAGAAGCCTGTTGGGTGACCTTGGGCCAGTTACACATTCTCAGCCTAAGCTACCTTACAGGATTGTTGTGAGGATAAAACGCAGGATGAGAGAACCTTGCAATGTAACTTGGGGCCTCACTGAGGAGAAAGGTAGGGTATAAATTAAGTGAACAAATATGTAAACAAATATGTAAACCGTTGGATGGATTCATGGTTGGTTGAAAAATCGTACCCAACGAGAGCTCGTAAATGGCTCTGCGTCTACGTGGAGGGAAGTCTTGAGTGGAGTGCCACAGGGCTCAGTCCTGGGCCCGGTGTTGTTCAATGTTTTTATAAATGACCTGGAGGAAGACATAGAGGGGATGCTTATCAAATCTGCAGATGACACAAAGCTGGCTGGGTTTGCTAACTCTGAAGAAGACATAGTCAGGATTCAAAATGATCTAGATAGGCTGGAACAGTGGGCTGAGACAAATAAAAATTGAGATAAGTGCAAAGTCCTACACCTGGGCACAAAAAAATCAAAGGCACAGATATAGAATGGGAGGGACTTGGCTTGACAGCAGCACATGTGAAAGGGATCTAGGTGTTCTGATTGATCACAAGCTAAACATGAGCCTGCAGTGCTATGTGGCTGTGAAGAAAGCTAAAGCAAACTTAGGATGCATTAACAGAAGCATTGCGTCCAGATCACGGGACGTGGTAGTTCTGCTCTAGTCTGCTATGGTCAGGCCTCACCTGGAGTACTGTGTCCAGTTTTGGGAATCACACTTTAGGAAGGATGTTGACAAGCCTGAGTGTGTCCAGAAGAGGGCAACCAGGATGGTGAGAGGTTTTGAATCCAAGTCTTACAAGGAAAGGCTGAAAGAGCTTGGGAAAGAGAAGACTTAGACGAGACATGATTGCAGTCTTCAAGTATTTGAAGAGCTGTCATGTAAAAGATGGAGCAGATCTATCCTCTCGTGCTCCGGATTGCAAGACTAGATCTAATGGGTGTAAATTACAAGGGAGTCGTTACCGGCTAGATATCAGGAGAAACTTCCTAATTGCAAGAGTGGTTGAGCAGTGGAACAGTCTGCCTCGGGAGGTGGTGGATGCTCCTTCCCTGGACGTTTTCAAGTGGAGGCTGGATGACCATCTTTTGGGTATCTTGTAGGTATGTAGGGCTATCTTTTGGCTATGCTCCTGCAGAGTGCAGGGGGTTGGACTAAATGACCTGCAAGGTCCCTTCCAACTCTAACATTCTGATTCTATGAAATAAACAATGCAAAAATAGTGATACCCCTATATTTGATATAACTTGGATGAGACTAAGGCCCCCCTCTCTGCCCATCAAGGGAAAGTTGCTACGAAGTGGACCCTTCCCCAGTTGCCCGGGGAATAAGAAATACCTTGGTCTGTGTGCTGTCCCACCTAACTCTGCGCAAACATACCTCCTTGAGAAAGCAGCACAGCTAAGCAGAGGGAAAAATGGGCTTCTCACAATACCTTGGAAGCATTATAATGCTAGTGTAATTAGAATAACCTCCAACATTCCCACAACAGGCAGAAAATAGGCAGAAAACAATGGGTATTTTGAATTTCCCTCAGGAGCTCACAACTGGCTCACCGGCCTTAACGCTGTGCATTTATTTTAGTATATTTTATCTGAACCTTCTCTCCCAGAGTTCACAGCAGCTAACATTATCCTCTTACTCCATTTTATCTTCACAGTAACAAACCTGTGAAGTGGGGTTAGGCTGAGAGAATGAGTGAGAGTGTCATAAACAGAGAGAAGTGACTGGCCAAAGGTTACCCAGCATGCTTCACAGCAGAGCAGGGATCTGGTCAAGGATCTTCCAAATCCTAGACCAATACTCAACTCCACTACACCATGATGGCTTTTCCTGAGCAAATCAGAAATAGGAAGGTGCAAAGAATGGAGTCTGTAAACTGCAGTGAAGAGAGATGCCAGAGTCCTGCAACAGTGAAAAAGGCCACACCATCAGATAGAAAGGGTATCTCCAATTCTGAATGCTCCCATATATAGAAACTCCCTGCACATAAGAACTAGCACATCAAGGAAGAAGGGTTGTAGCCGAGCCTGCTCCCTGCCAAGCTAGCTTTCTACCAGCATGGAAGGTGGATGGAGAGGTCCCTTTCCGCCACAGGGGTACTGCAGCCTGCATTGCCACCTCATGACTCTATCACTATCCCGTTGGATTTGGAGAGAAGGCGGAAGTCAATTAAAGGAAGACCAATGACTAATCCACTTCAAGGAGACTATGACTTTCTCAAGGGAGGCAAGGCCCAGCAGAAGACCTCTGGGGAAAGTCCACCGCTCAAGTCCATCTGTAGTTGGGGACCTCAGCACTGGCCTTTTAAAGTACCCCAATTTATTCTGGCAGAGTGCTATCCCCACAGGAATCGTTCCTTGGATGTCCTGTGCTGCCCCTCCCAGACATCTGTCACCTACCAGAAGTGTTCAGCCATTCCCCAGCCTAGCTCTCAAAGGGCCTTCAGCTATACTATGGAACAGCGGCCAAAGTTTTCACCCAATCTGCACCAGGGAATGGCAAACAGGCTTGCTCCAACAGCGGCCCTATAATTGGCCCAAGAGAGGCCCAACAATTGGGAAAGCTGCTCTTCTGGAGACAATGCCGTACACCTTGATGGTTTGCAGAGCACAGCAGGAGAAGGAGGGAGTTTTTCTGTGAGATTTGAATGCAAAAACGCTCCACAGAAAATCCCACAATGGAATTGCTCCTACATAAAGAGAGCCAAGCAAAGCAGTCAGAAGGTTGGGCCTCTGAGAAGCAGGATTCGCAGCTGAATTTTCATGGACTGGCACCACCTGACACAAGCCATGGACATCTGCCTTTGAAATTAGGGTTCATAACCCATTTCCATCAAAGGGCTCCTGGCACTGGAAGCTCCCACCTCAACACTAAAGGGGGTTGCACCCCTGCCTCTGGCTCCAGCCAGAGTCTTAAAACCCCCATCTTGTCTTCATCTTTAAGTTTGCAAAAAGCCTCCTTTTACAGTGTATGTATGCTCAGCATCCCCAGACCAGAAACCACTCAAGAAGAAGAGAGGGATCATTTGTGTAATTTACAGAAGCATGCTCAGCTTCAAAAAGCAATGCAGACAGCTGGCACCGAAAAAGAGAGTCTGGGGAGGGAGGGGGAAGAGAAGGAAGATTTCTCTGGTGCTCCCAGCAACCCTTTCTTGTTTCCCCAGAGAAGACACAGATGTTCCTCTGTCCTCACTTGCAGAGGGCAGGCAAAGCAGTCCAGTAGCTCTGTGTCTGTATGGCAGGAGTCAGTATCTGCTCAGCTAAAGATGCCTAGAGATTCACCAGAAGGGCGGATCCTTTGTTGCCTTCCAGAACAGTAGCAGAGACTCCCACGTTTTTTCCTTCTTCCTAGAAAGACAAATGATTGGCCAAAAGGGTTTCGCTCCCTTTTAGGTCTCTTTCTCCTCTCCAAAGCCCCAGGTTTCTGCATCAGCAGTCTTCCATAAACATCCCCACTCTAAATCCAGTTTCCATTCTAGCCCCAAACCTTAGCTGAAACACACTTCTCCCCCTTGTCCAGCTCTCTTTCCCACAAATCCCCTAAACCCTCCTATAACCCCTACAGGAACTGCCCTCCGGAGCTGTCCAGGGGATTGTGAGCCAGGGAGGGATGGGCCTCCAACAGAGTTACAGGCATGCCACCCTGAGGTGGTTGGCCCAAAGACAGGGCACAGAAGTGTGGGATGGGTGTGGCCAGGCACCCCCACAGCAGGGCATGGCTGGCTAGCTGGGTCTGCTGCCATTGGAGGTGAAAGAGTTCTATTAGCACTGAGATGTAATTGTGGTGTGGGGCCCAGAGGACAGGCATGATGTCATGGTGTTGGGCCATGCACTTAAAGCTGTGGTATAACAGAGCTGGGGGTAGTCCAAGATAGGAGAGATGGAGGAACCCTGAAAGTCAGGAGAAACCAGGAAGTTTGGCTAACTGCCCTAGGCTAAGGAAGTGTGAAGCTGGAGTGTGGTGAATCCTAATGAAGTAGTAATATTATTAGGCTGCAGAATGGGTCTCCTTAGTTGACCCCTGAGGGAGCCTGGGTCCCCACCAAGCCTGTACTAAGGCACACCACACCCACCTCAGCCCCATCTCACCCTTCTGCCCTGCTCTGCTCCATACAACAGCTCTCCCCTCCCCAGCCCCACCCATCCACCTGTGTACTAGGATTCCCTTTTACTTCTCAGAACTACATCTATAAAAATTGGATCCAAACTTAATTAACTTTCCTGCCTCCTCCACCCCCACTGATCTCCACAAGAGGCTGTTCCTGTGGGATGGGGAACCCTGACGACCAACATGGGGGGGGGGGCCCTGCAGCCAGAAGGAGGAAATGCTGGAAACTGCTGGATATCCTTTCTCTCAGATTAAGAGGCACAGAACATAGTTCCCATGTCACTCCCAGTGCAGTCCCGCACAAACTACTCCAGTCCAAATGCACTGGAAATAAACTGGCTTAGACTAGAGTGACTCTGCATAGGGCTGCCCTGTAAATACCCTGGCGAGGCTAGTTTTCTAGATGCAAGGAGATTGGGTACATCCAGCCTTGGACATATTACTTTCCCTGGTATATTAAGGGGGAAGACAGCAGGGATGGAGCTTCCAACAAAACCACTTTGGGGAAGGGGAGCACTAGCCACTACTGGTTCCTAGTTGCCGCTGGTGGTGGGGTGATAACCAAGTAGAATTCCCAGATGTCAAGGCAGTTCAAGTTGCTACTCCACCCCACCCATAAGGAACTGGTGTACACAGGACAGCAGAAGAAAGTGGTACAGTCTTGGAATGAAAGAGGGTTGTATCATTTCAGGTCCCCTTTTTTGAACACTTTGTGCTTGTAAAAGAGCTCCTCCCACAAAGCAATCTAACACATCTTCCCCTTGCTGTGCTGGTTTTCTAAATGCAAGGAGACTGCAGGCAGGGCATTTCCTTATTTTTTTAAAAAAAATAATGCTTTCAAGGGAGTTTATTCCATCATCTCTGGTCTCTGCCACCTCATTCTATCACATTAGATCCAGCCTGATTTATCTGAGAAAAGGGGGGAAATCCAGGTAGAAAAGCTTCTCTGAAGTTTTCCCCAAGGAAGTAAAAATATATGCAAATTACAGACTCGAGAAGCACCCCATACTTACAGGGAAGCCCAAGCAGTAATTGGCCCCACCCCCCAATAAACTGCATCACCTCCCACCCTGACCTTTAGCCTTCCAAGATTCCCTGGTGATTGGAATTTGGAGGCCATTTCCTTCCAAGGTCAGCTAGAGGCTAGGGCCCAGTGACAAAGAGGGTTCCTAACCTCCCTCCCAGACTGCCATCAAGCACCCCCCCCCCCATCATATCCAACATTGTTCAGATCAAGGTTGCCACCCACGTTAAAAGTCTCAGAGAAGTCAACAGAAGGGGGAATGGAGGATCAGACAAAAGGCTTCTTTTTGTGGTGGTTGCAATCAGTGCAGAAAGAGAGAGAGATAGCATTAAAATTACATTTTAAAGTTTCAAATGACACACTCGACTTCGTCAGCAACAGTGTCGGTCAGCTGTTAAGGCGGACAGGTTGTCCACTGGCGGAAAAGAATAATCTCTGCCATTTAGTAACAGTTTGCAAGTGCATACAAGCACTCTGTTTCTCATTCTCTGATTTGCGAAGAATGGGATGTCTGAAGTGAGCCCCCCCCCCGGGTCTTCCACCATCGACACAAACAGCAGTTAAGAAAGCTTAACTAGGGTTTGGTAACTGGCAAAGTACCACTTGTGATTAGTCAACAAAACTAACAGTGGTGCTGAAAAGCGACTGTTGTTCCAGCTAGGATTCAGCACGTGTAGACTAACAGCCTGTAGCTGTCAAACTGCTTTGCCTGCAGATGCTGTGGCAATGCAGAGATGGGAGTGAATTTATGGATTTACAAAACTAAGTGCTGCTCAGAAACTGTTGTCCAGAAAATCTTTTTGGCAGCTGTTGGGTCTGATGTTATGCATCTACAAGGAGGATTCAATATGCTTCATCATGTCAACTGCTACTGTGTCACTGCCCAGCCTGCTGCCCTCACTAAGCCTCTGAGAATAAGCAGGATGTCACATGCCATCCTGAACATTTTTCCCCTTACTGAGGAAAGGGCATCATTTAAGGTTTTTAGAAACATATTACATGTTAACAGAATGCATATAAGAAGCTCCTTCCAGGCATACATGAAGTTCCTTCTAGGGGGCTTTGCAGGCTCACACTTGCTTAGCATCAGCAAGACTGCAGCCTCAGAAGCTTCCAGACCACTGGCTACATTCCATAACTTCTGGTGCCCATTTTGCTTCCCCAATGCCTCTCAGTAATTCAGTTTCCCAACATGATGCCCATGGCATCAATCAGTACTTCCCTTGGTGCCTACCAAGCTTTTCAGAGGCCATTGTAAAGCAGGACTTGTTGTCTTCCCTCATTCAAATGACAGAATCTTCCATTGGAGAATGACACATTGGAACTTACTTCTGTTCAGTGGGGCGAAGTCATCCAAACTGGTTAGGTCACGCCTCCCCTAGCTCCAGGCAGGGCTATGCAAATTTGTGTCGACTGTATTGGCTGAGAGTGAGGCTGACCCTCCAGTCTTCATATAGCCCAGGTCCATAACAGATTTTACGTCCGACTAGATTTTATTCTGTTTTATTTTACTTTTGGTGGGATGTGGATGACTTCACCCCACTCAAGAGAAGAAACCTTCAGGTAAGTTCCAATGTCTCATTCTCCTTCACTGGTTATATGTCCAAGCCACAACCTGGGTGGGATCCTCATTCTTATTTTTATTCTGTTCTACCACTATGATGCACACCTTTCTACCAGATGAAGCTTCTATTGATTTTAACTGGTCCCACCTTGTGTGTCTCACACAGGTATTAAAGGTGAACCAGGATGCGACTCTAATGATTTCTTCCACTAGAATACTGGTGCAAAAGGTCACTATATTACTGCAGATCTGGTGTAGTGGGCCATAACATCCTTTGGAGGCCCTAGGTCTTGCACTTCATATGTCTCTCAGATACATGGCTTGAGACCTTTTTTACCTAAAGGCTGAGCTGTGAGATACAGACAGAAAATCCTTTAGTCCTATGAAGGAGGCACACAGAGCTCTGAGCACGTCTAGTTTGTGCTAGACTCTCTTGTTGGGGTAACATGGTATAGGACAAAGAGATGGTAGTATCAACTCTTGGTTAATGTGACAAGGGAAAAAACCTTTGGCACAAGGGAAGGATCCCTCCTGAGGACCACCGCGATCTTGTGAAATATACACAATTCGGTCCCGGCCAGTAAAGCCCCAGTTCAAAAATCCTTCTTGCAGAAGTTATCTCTGCAAGAAAAAAGAAGTCTTTTGAAAAGGAGACTTTAGATTCTGCTGATTTGAAAGGATCAAATGGGGGGTTGCTCAATGCTTGTAACACTTTAGACAGGTTCCCAGTAAGCAACCTATGCCTAATGGGAGATGCCAACTGTATGGTTCCTTTCAGGGAAGCTTAAATTGCCTACGAGAAGAAAAATTAGGCAGTCTTATGCAGTCCCCCATAGAGGCCAGTGCTGCAACCTGTCTCCACGTTTGAATGTCTGCCATGTACGATTATAAAGATGACTAGAAGAAGATGACTAGAAGATTCTGGACTGCATCATGGTGCCAACTACTTAACTTGGAAGGCCCAGTCCTACTGAATCTGCCAGTTCAATCTCTAAGCTGTCAGCTGGAGTCAAATAGGGTCCGGGTGGTGAGTGGATTCTTGTACAAGAACCCATCTCTTGGCAATCTCCATGGTGGAGACACTGACATCTTCACTAGCTCTGAGACCCAAAAAACTTCTGTGCCAGAAAGGAGATATGAAATTCATCTCCGTTGTCTCCTCTGACACTTTGTTCGGGCCTCAGCTGATCCGTGTGGTCAGAGAAAAAGCGTACAGCGGACCATTGCATCAACAACAACTGCGTGTGCCCTTGCCTTCCTCCCTAGAATCATAGAAAATGATTAGAAACTTGACAACTTGGTTATAGTTTGATGTTGCAAAAAGGATCCAAGATAGGGCTTCTGAAACAAAGTGTGATTTTGCTAGAAGATCTTTTTGTGTAGACTCCATTCTCCTGGATCTAACTCCGCCCTTTTCAGCCAGTTGGCTTGGCAGTTTGCAAGACTGTAAAGGTGTCCCCCTTTTAGACCTACCATTCCCCCCCCCCCGCCCAAACAAACAGGATTTTGGACTCATGGAGGAGCATCATCGATCTGGTGCCTCCTTGTCAATTGCTGTGTGCCTTGACTACAGTACTGACTGTGCGCCCTAGCGCATACCTGTTCCTCGACAGGATTTGGAAAATATGCAGTGCTAGTCTGACTGCCACAAGTTCCAGCCAGTCCATACATTCTATATCTTCCAACAGACTCCATCTACCTTGGACAATCTGATCCTTGCAGTGTGTTCCCCGGCCTTTACTGCCGGTGGCCATAACTGCCATCAGGTAAGGAGGCTGGAGGAAACTGACTCCCCTTGTCAGATTTGGTCATGAAGTCTTTGTGTGTGGGGGGGACACAGTATCTTGACATCTGTGCTCCCTCGTGTGGGCGTGTCCTTCTGATAAGGGAGAAGAGTCCATTGCAAAGGCCTGGCACGGAAGCTGGCCCAAGGAATCGGATCTATGGACTACATCCTCAGGCCCAGTACTGTCAACCAGTGCATGAGGTCCACTGACATCTGTCAGATTTCTTTCACCTCTTCCAACAATCTTTCCTGCTTCTTTGTAGGTGGAAACACTTTGGCTATCCTCATCTGAATCCTGGCCCCTAAGTGCATTATGTCCCTGGAGGGTGTGAGACTATTAATACTATTTTTAACACATTAATCAGGCATCCTTGATTAGGCCTGAAGAGATTGCCTAATGGACTTGGTGTCCTAGCTCACCTCTCCTCACGTGCCTGAAGGGGGGGCGGGAGTTGCCAGGCCGGAAGGAACGCCACCCCCCTCTCTGCCTGGGCGGTCCTGGATAGCCTGGGCCCTCCCAGGAGGCGGGAGAAGGCTCCCTGACTCCCTGCCTGGCTGCCGCCCTCTGCACACCCCAGGGGGGTGGGAGGCCGCGAGGCACCTCAGAGAGTGGCAGGCAGCAGAGGAGGAGCGCCCCAGGCCATGGGCCCGCCTGGCCGCCACCGCTCCTCTGTCCTCACACGCCTGAAGGGGGTGGGTGGGAGTTGCTGAGCCGGGAGGCACGCCGCCCCCCAACTCCCCTCCCAGGCAACAGGGAAAGGCTCCCTGCTCCCTGCCTGCCACCCTCTGTGTGCCCTGGAGACGCCCTGCGAGGTGCCCCGGAGAACTGTGGGGCAGCAGAGGAGGAGGAGGAGGAGCACCCCAGGCTGCGGGCCCGCCTGGCCACCTCCGCTCCTCTGTACTCACACGCCTGAAGGGGGGCGGGAGTTGCCGGGCCAGGTCAGGGCTTTTGGCAGGGGTGGGGTGGGGCTTTTGGCGGGGGGGGGTGCAATTTGGCATCCTGAGGGCTGGCCCGCCCTAGGCGAATGCCTAGTTCACCTAGTGAGTGAGCTGGCCCTGCAATTCGGTTAGTGCTACAGAAAGTCTAGCTGCTTAATTCTTGTCGAGAGAACTTCAAGCAGTGGGCACAGGAGTCAACTTGGTGAGATTCCCCCAGGAACAATAAACAAAGGGAGTGTCCATCAAGGGGGTGATTTTACTAGTGCACTTGCAGCACCGTTTAAAGAAGCCCCACCGTTTGGCCATAGGCCGGAGGGGGGCAGAAAATTCTGCCGAAGCAGCAAGAAGTCCAAAACTGCCTAACACTAAACTGAAACTAGCTAACTACAAGTCCAAGAAGTAAGGAGAGAAGGCCAAAAGCTGGAAAAAAAATTACCGCCCAAGGCGTAGGAGATCCTACTAGCGCAACGGTCAGAAGAGATCTGGCGGGATCATCGTGCCCCTCCCTAGTCATGTGCACTGGAGCCCGGCACGTCACCGGGGAGTGTGCACAAAAATCCTTTTTAGCTTTCTACAATACTGATCGGGGTCAGCGCAGGCGCACTATATCCCAGAGGTGTAATACACAGAGACCACAAAGAAGATGAAAAGGTATCTTTGGTCTGTCTTGGGAAGTGGGGAAGCACAAAAATGAGAAAACTGCTGGAATTGACCCTCAACCATATAGTCAGGTGGTCTTTTTGTTGGTTCCTGTCCTATTTGTTAGGAGGGAGCTGTCTCTGTTGGAATCTGGACCTATAGCCAAAGGTGTGGGAGCATCTAAAGTCCTTTTGTTTTTAAATGCTAACGAAACTAAAATAGATAGAGGGTCCACCTTCCAATGATTTAGCCATAGGTTCATTCTTACCACTTTTTTGGTGGTCTGTGCTCTGGCATCGAACTGCATGGCCTCTTAGGATGCATCTCCTGCAAATCTTGCAGCCCTTTAACCTTTAGGATGGATCATCAAGGGGTCAGTGTTGGGCTCTTGAAGGAGGTTAGCAGCCCAAACCATTACGGTCCTGGAAAAATCTGAGAGCATGGCCGGTGGCTCAGATTGTCAGAGAGGTTGCTTCAGGGAATCCCCTGGGGCATCTCATTATTATTAATATTTTTATTCACTGAATTGTTACATGTGTTGGCCACAGCCTTAGGCAAAACTGTTCCTGAATGTAAGACTAGTATTGGAGCATCCCCCTATGCCCACAAGAAAGTGTCATTGCCGGGAACTGCCCAATCTGCCTTTAGTAAGTAATCAAAGAATTTGAGATGGATAATTTTGAGGACCGTTTGGATGGTTTCTCAAACCCTCTAGTATCTAAATTAAATAAAGCTGATGATCTAGGGTTTGTTTGTTTTTTGTATCCAACTGGTAGTTAAGAAAAGGCAAAGGCACTTTTTTTTCTTTTCTTTTTTAAATCTCTGGAGATGTTCCAGCCAGAAAGGTCTAGAAGAATTTTCTGACCATTCCCCTTCCTCTTTATCAGAGCTTGTTGTCATATATCCTATAGTTGAAAAGAGCCCCTCAACCCTGAACCTGAGCCTGATATGGGTGGTGAGGGAGAAGGGGAGACACCTCTTTGACTAGCTCTCAAAAGCTCCTGATGTTGACTTCCGGTGATGGCGACTTGCAAGTCAGACGTGTCTCTGGGACGCTCCCGAGACACGATCTGAGCGCCGGTGGATTGGAGGGGGGCGAGTAACAGCTATCCCCCCGGGAGTCTTGGGGTAAAGGCTCCCAGCCAAGGGGCTTTGGAGGGAGCGTCCTCTCCTCCAGCACAATGCTGGAGGATCGAGGCACTCCCTCGCCCCAGTGTGCTTGCATGGACTTAAAGACACCGGCCGGAACGAGCGGTGGAGATTGGGTGACCAGGCGAATATAAGTAACATCAGGAGACGAACAAAGAGAAGTGAGTTAAAAGAGTGCTGAATCGGCAGCACAAGCAAAAGCACCCCCCTAGATAAAAGCGTGAGAAGCAAGCGGGAGAGGGGCCCCACCATATGCAAGGACTTTAAAATAGAATTACAAAAGGGGAGGGGAAGAATAAGCGTGGAAACTGATTTTAAGAGCCGTACTAGTTAAAGTCTGAACAGATTGGAGGCTTTTAGAGACTTTTGCAAACTCTCAGTTAAAGTAAACAATTCCATAAAATGGCAGGGAGGCGACCCGATAAGGGGTTGAAAGTGAAACTACCAGGCAGTCAAAGTCCTTGGCCAGAAGAAACCATAGAGTTCTCAAGGCTTCTATCGGACTCCCTTCGCCCCCTGCTGGACCAGATGACTAACATCAACCAGCAACTGATGATTTTGAATCAGAACTTCACAGCACAGCAACTACAACTGGCAGAAACCACCAAGAAACCAGAGCAGGTGGTTGAAAAAGTGAAGGAACTTGATGCCAGCTCCATAAAAGCAGGGGAAAAGATGCAAATGCTAGAGAAGAAGTACGCTACGTCGGAAACGCAGCTACTATAGCTACAAATGGAAAGAACTAACATGGTGCTCCGGTTCCAAGGGGTAGCAGAAGCTCCAAATGAGAATCTAAAGCAATTATTAAGTGATGCACTGGCCCCAGTGACAAATCTAAAGACAGAAGATATCTTAAGCGAAATGGATGTGGCATATAGAGCCTACTCTACATATATCAAAAAGAATAATCTACCTGGGGAAATTATTGTGAGATTCTCTAAGAGGTATATAAGAGATTTAATCTTAAAAGTGACTACAAATGCCCCCCTGAAAATTGGAGGTAACAATATAAAGATTTTAAAAGACATTCCATTTGAGATAAGAAAGAAGAGACAGAAGTACAAGGAACGAATCCTTTTTCTTCAAAGAATAGCATTGCGTACAGGTGGCTAATTCCCGAAGGTGTTGCGTTCAAGATAAAAGGAGAGAAAAAAATTGACTCTGTTTTCAAAGCTCGAGAGTTTCTGTGGCTGCAACTGGGAGGTCCAGAGCAGGAGGAGAAAGAAGAAGAAGACAGCAAATCCACTGGAGAATTGGACTCTGTGTCCTCCGGTGAGGACTCTGACGCAAACAAGGAAGTAGCTGCTCCCAAACAAGGCTATCAACTGAGAGATCGTAAAGAGAAGCAAGATAAGAACTGAGATTCTGAAAGCCAAGAAAGCTTTTCTATTTGGGACGACTAGGGAGGGCTCTTGAAACGGGAAACTAGTTAAGCCGATACAGTAGGAGGATTCTTTTTTAGAATATGCTCAATGTTTTCAAAGGGGTTTTTTTGGACTTACATGATTACAAGCAGTACAGAAGATCTCCATCTCTTGGGTTTTTAGTCAGTAGTGGTTGTCTTTTCTTTATCCTTAGTACAGATTTTACCCATCCCCCTTTCTGTTGTAGTTTTTGTAGTGTCAAAAAATGCAAATAAAAAATTCCCCTTCGGGGGGCCAAAAAAAAAAAAAAGCGCTCCTGATGTTGCCAGTGCTAGTGTCCTTATCAGTGAGATCAGCCACAGCCACTGCTTAGCCAGGTACTCTTAACCCCAGAAAGGCCAACCTGATTCCTGGTTGCATACATATATGGGCTGGGGGAGGCCCAGGCCAGACTAAAGACCTAAAGAGGGAGGGCAGAAAAAGTGCGGGGGGGGGGGAACCCTGAGTAGCCGCCCTACTGGAATTTCCCTGAACTGCCGAAACCATGCTGGGAAAGACCTCAGAGAAGACGGGGGGGGGGGTCTGATCTTCAGCTCCAACCCTCTCACTCCCTGTAGGCCCGGTAGCCTCCGAGTCAGTATGGGGCAGGCCAGACGCTGCAATCTCCTCATGGTTGCTGGACCCAGTAGAGCTCTGCTGGGGTTTTCCAGTGCAGCCAGAGGTTGGCTGCAGAAATGACCGGAAGCCTCGGGTCTGGCAGCACTGACAGAGGCCTGTGCCAGTCTCCAATGCCTGAAGCCTCAGGCAGGAGAGGCCTGCCACAATGTTCTCCCCTTCTTTCTAAGACCAGCAAAGGGGCTCTGCCCCAAGGCCCTTCTATCTTCCATACTTACAGGTAAGAGACTCCAAGAGAGTGGCTCAGGGTTCAGACCCAGTAGATCTCTATTGGGTATTTTAAAGCACAGTCGAGGGCCGGCTGGAGAACGACCTGAAGCCTCGGGACTGTCGCACTGATGGGCCCGTGCCAGTCTCCAATACCTGAATCCTCAGGCAGGAGAGGCTTGCCACAATGGCCTCCTGTCTAAGACCAGCAATGGGGCTCTGCCTCCAGGCCCTTCCGTCTTCCATACTTACAGGGTAAAAGACTCCAAGAGACCAACTCTGGGTTCAGACCCAGTAGAGCTCTGATGGATTTCTCCCAGCGCAGTTGGGGGCCAGCTGCATTAACAACCCAAAGCCTCAGGTCTGGCAGCATTGACAGAGGCCCATGCCAGTCTCCAATGCCTGAATCCTCATGTGGGAGAGGCCTGCCACAATGAGGGCAGTTTGTGGCATTGTAGATGTTTCTGCCATTGGCCAGTCCCCAGTGCCTGGAACCCCAGGCGGGAGAGGCTTGTCTCAAAGGTCTCTTTTTTCTTTTTTAACACTGACGATGGGGCCTTTCCTCAAGGCTTTTCTCCATCTTCCATATAAGGCAAGAGTCTCCAAGAAAGCAGAGCTAGGCTCAGACATTCTGCTGGAGCGGCAGGGCCATTGAAACTAGAGAGTCAGCCTCACTCTGAGCAAATACAGTCTACACAAATTTGCATAACCCTGCCTGGAGTGAGAGGAGGCGCAACCTAACCAGTTTGGATGACTTCCCCCACCGAAGGAGAATGAGGGGGTAAGCAACTGGGGCATTCCTGAGTCAGAATGTGGTTCTATTTCTCCCTACAGGATTCCCTTCTTCCCAGGAGGTGTGAGAAGGATGGTATTCTGTTTGCCTCCTCCTCCTGAGATAACAATTTTGGGTTTGGCTCCACTTCCTGTGCAAGACATTTCGAGGTGGTGCTCAACACCCCCTCTCAAGCATGCCCGAAGCCTCAAAAAGTCTGGGGAACCCTGTTCTAATTATACTATTAATTGTCCTCTGCTACACTCTTTTCTAAGTGTTCTACAGAAATCACCAGCTCCTACTATTCTTTGCAAGGATACAAAACAACAGTACAAAAATGAACTAGGAATGCCAGCATGTTTCCTGCCCAGTATTTTGCCCTGAACACCCTCTGATATTGCCCTGGGGCAATACTTAGGGAGAATAGGGGAATCCTCTTATCCCAAGCAGTGCAAACACTGACCATTGGATTTCTTTTGTGAGACTAAAGGCTAAGTTGCTTTTCAGTACAGTCCCACATCCCTCTGGGCGGAATGGACTCACAGCAATCTCTGAAACTGCTATAGGTTGGAGGATTCAGTCTGTTCTAGGAAAGCTGTTATAGCATCTCTGAGGATAACAAGCAAAACTAGATATTTTTAATCCTTATACCTAATAGCCAAGGCTCAAAAATAGCCTTGTGGATCAAAAAATCAGCCATACTCAGGACTAGGATATCTGTTTCTGCAAACCCAGCAAACCCAGCAAAGTTTGCAGGGAACTCCACCCCCACCCTCAATCTATTTCCTAGAAAGAAAACCAGAGGTTAAAAAATTGCAAGCAATATCCTTGTGGATGTGCACAGCACAGGAAAAAAATACCCAAAGTTAGTGCCACATGCTCTGGGGGTGACTGTGGTTGCCACTAGAAGGTGAGTGCAGGGAAAGAAGGTGGGAAAGGCGACTCTGTGGAAGCTGGGGGGGGGGGTGAGATGAAAGGGGGAAGAAGTAGAGCCAGGAGCACAGAAGAAAAACTGATTAAAGGCAGCGGGAGAGAGGAGTGGGAGCTTGAGGAACCAGGTTGGAGGAAGCCAGTGGGGGGTGGGGGGAGGCCAATGGGAGAGGAAAAAACAGGGGCTCCCCTTCCCCTGTAAATTCTAATGAGTGCCCCCTGCTAGTACCACTCTAATAGTACACTGGCTGGCCCCTGTGAGAGACTAACAGAAGTGGTACAACTGGGGCAGCCACAGAGAAACTTGGGGCCTTTACATACTCAAGGGATTATTCCCAGACCTGCAGAAAACTGGATTTTTTCATTAATCTAAAGGGAGGGGAGCCCTAAAACAGGCCAGATGCTCCAGAAAGGATAGAATACTGAAAACAGTTTCAATTTAAAGAAAGCTGGGCATGGAGGGAGATAGAAATCAGCCTCATCAAGAGTTGCCCTTAAGAGCTAAGAAAATATTGGGAGGGAGAGATTTGGGAGGAGTAGGCCGACATTTCCAAACTGGTGTGCCCTTCTGTGATTCTGTCCCCAGCTTTGTATTTCATTTAATATACATCCCAGAGGTCTATGGCCACAGGAGCACAGCTCAGCTGATAAAATGTGAGGCACCAGGCCTCAAGCTGGCCTGCATTTATTTATTTATTTGATTTCTATCCCGCCCTGCCTGCCAAGACAGGCTCAGGGCAGCTTACATAAAATATATTAGAGAACTAAAACACAGGATTAAATCAAACCACAACAGTATAATTATAAAACACAGCATAAAGTGCTAGTGCTGTTCGTGAACAATGGCGGGTATTAGCAGCATTTAACATTGACACACTAATGATGATGTTAATATTGGGGCCAGGGCCTCAATTTATCGGGGTGGCTCCCTAGTCGAAGGCATGGTGGAAGAGCTCCGTCTTGCAGGCCCTATGGAACTGTAAAAGGTCCTGCAGGGCCCTGATCTCTTCCAGGAGCTCATTCCACCAGCGTGGAGCTGCCACTGAAAAGCCCCTGGCCCTCGTCATAGCCAGCCTGGCTTCTCTAGGGCCAGAGACCCCAACTGTAGTGCTCTCCAGGGAAAGGCAGTCCCTTAGGTATGTAGGCCCCTGACCATATAGGGCTTTAAAGGTAAGAACCAGCACCTTGAACTGAATTCAGTATGCTTTAGGCAGCCAGTGCTGTGCTTTTAGTGCAGGCTGAATGTGCTCCTGCATAGGGAGACCCAATAACAGCCTGGCCACTGCATTCTGCACCAGCTGCAGCTTCCGGATTTTGGACAAGGGCAGCCCCGTGTAGAGAGCATTACAGTAGTCCAGTCTCGAGGTGACCATGGCATGGTTCACTGTTGCAAGGTCATTGCATTCAAGGAAGGGAACCAACTGCCTGATCTGACAGAGATGATAAAAGGCCAACTTGGCAGTGGCAGCTACATGGGCCTCCATCATTAAGGAGGCATCCGGGAGCACTCCCATACTCCTAACCTCCAGTACTGGCTCCAACAGTGCCCCATCAAAGGTCAGGAGTGGGATCTCTACCCACAGGCCACTCCAACTCAGGCACAGGACCTCCGCCTTCATTGGATTCAATTTCAGTCAACTCAGTCTAAGCCAACCAGACACAGCTTTCAATGGCAGGTCCAGATCTTCCGGACTAGAGTCAGACTGGGCGTCCAACAACAGATAGAGCTGGGTGTCATCTGCATATTGGTGACAACCCAGTCCGTGACTCCAGGCAATCTGGGCAAGGGGGCACATATAGAAGTTAAATAGCAACGGGAAAAGCTCCACTCCTTGGGGCACTCTGCAAACTAGCAGGTGCCTTCAGGACAGTTGTTCTCCAACGGCCACACTTTGTCCCCAACCCTGAAGGAACGAGGAGAGCCAATGCAAGGCAGACCCCTGAATCCCAGTATCAGCGAGGAAGTGGGTCAGTAGTTGGTGGTCGACCATGTTGAATGCTGCCAACAGGTCTAACAACAGCAACGCTGCTGAACCACCCTGATCTGGATGCCTCTGGAGGTCGTCTGTGAGGGTGACCAGTACAGTCTCCGTCCCGTGACCTGGTCAGAAGCCAGACTGGAAACACTGATGAGGTGGCCATTCTCCCCACCTCTGTATTCACGACATCTGGGGAATTATCAAGTGGGGGATGAGGGAAGAACTAGACTGCACCAGCTCAGATACCCACATTTCTTATTAATTCCAGGAAGAGAAATCAAGCACAAATACACAGGGGAAAAATGGTTAACAGTGGAGTGAAAAGGCCATAAAATATATGAGGCAGTGGCAAGCACACAAAGGCTAAAGGTGTAAAAGAACAATGACCAATTTGCACCACTAAAATGGTGATAACTTACTATCTTTCTAGCGATGCTACATTAACACCTGTAATACAGAAGAAACCCTGTGGTCCCGGATTAAACCCAAATTGAGTGGTATCAAACTGGCTGATCAACTGAAGTTCCAAATACAGCATACTCCTGTCCCAGCAAGAACTACAGATCCTTCCATTTTCAAAGGGTATTTCTCTTCCCTGCTCCACACACAGTTCATTCACATACAGCTGCACTGTATCCCCCAACAATCCACCCCCCTCATAGGGAGATTTCCCCTGAGAGTTTCCCAGAGAGCCTGATTTGCTGGTCTGATGGCCCAGCTGGGCATGGCTGAAAAGACTACAAGTGCACACAGGACTACCAGAGCTTTCATCCATCTGAGACAGCGACCCCTTCCCCCACTGCCGCCATCTGGCCACCCAAAAACAAAAAACCCTGCTTGGGTGCAAATTACAATTCACTAATCTGTCACACACAAAACCTCAGTTAAAGGGATAGGGCAATTTTCCACCCTTCAGGCAGCTAGCAACCCTATGTTTATGTCAAGTATGGTGTACCTTTAATTCCTGTGAACATTTTAGACCATTTTATTGCATTGTATTATTGCATGTATACTATCTTTTTACTGCATTTTTTTCTAATTTTGTATCTAGTTTTACTGCACTGTATTATAGTGCTTTTATTGCATTTTTCAAAGTTTTATAACCCAGCTAGAGTCCTAGTGAGAAAGGAGGACTACAAATGGAGGAGATAAATTAACCAATTAAGAGTCAGTCTTGCTTGCTTCTGTTCTTGCCAGACTGCTTATAGCACAACTTCTACTAAACTGGAAAACCACCAACTAGAGGAAAATGGGAATCACAGAAAATGAGCATTAACAGTACTTGCCAAGGGGCAACTAGCAAACAAAAGGTAATCACAAAATAGTTGATCTTTAAAAAAAACAAACATTACACAGACACACAACATATTGCTTATTTGTATGTCATACCTGACCCCTCAAAGTATTTATTTATTTTCTCCACAATGGTGATCCAAAGCAGCTTACAATAATTTTCTTCTCCTCCATTTTATCCTCACTACAATCCCTGTAAGGTAGTTAGGCCACAAGAGGAAAAACAGACTAGTCCAATGTCACCCAGCAAGCTTCCATGCAAGATCTGAACTCAGGATTCCTATATCCTAGACTAACCTAGCCCACAACCACCCCACAAGGTAGCTAGGCTAAGAATGACTGGCCTAAGGGTGTCTTCTGTGGCACAGGACCCATTCAAATCTGGTCTCTCGTATCTTCATACAACACTCTAGCCACTACACATGTGGGAAGTAGGCAGGTCCTGAAGGCATCTTGTTCTACCATGGGGGATATAGAATTTACTCAGTTGGTCCAGGTCTCAAGCTACTAGACCTCAATGAGGAGTTCACCTCTCCAACTTTAGTCCACACACACATACCACCAGCACATCTTAGATTGTTTTTTTGCTGTCACAGAGAATTAGAAGCATATCTACCTGGCATTCTGCATTACTAATGATAATGCACTATCCTGTCCTTATATATATTTGAGTTTTCGCCCCACAACGTTCTATGCACACCAAAATAGGATGGCCGCATGAAGTGTCTGTCAGGGGCTGTGTCTGGGTCCCGCCCAGAGAGCCAGCAATCCAGAGTGACCGTTGACTCTGTTCCAACCCCCCCAGCTGCCTTCTGAGGTGACTGGGAGACCTCCCCCACCCCCTTCAAACCCACCAACCCCCCCTTAAAACCCACCAACTCCCCTGCACCGCCTTCTCCCACCGCCTGCAGAGCCAGCAGCCCAGAAGAATGCCCCCAAGCCCGCCCCCCCGCACCACCTTCTCCCTCCACCAGCAGAGCCGGCAGGCCGGGAGAAGGTCCCTGAGCCAGCCCCCCCGCCCCGGGCCGTCTTCTGCCACCGCCCGCAGAGCTGCCAGGCCAGGAGAAGGCCCCCAAGCCCACCCCCCGCGCCACCTTCTGCCGCCGACCGCAGAGCTGCCAGGCCAGGAGAAAGCCCCCGAGCCCGCCCCCTCGCACCACTTTCTGCCACCACCCGCAGGGTGGTGGACCTGTGCTCCAGAGACCAGGTCTACCAATATAGTGGAAGGGGTGGGTAGACCTGTCCTCCAGAGATCAGGTCTACCAATATAGTGGAAGGGGTGGGTAGACCTATTCTCCGGAGGCCAGGTCTGCCAATATAATAGAAAGGAGTGGGTAGACCTGTCCTCCAGAGGCCAGGTCTACCAACAGAGTGGACTGGAGCGGGTACACCTGTTTTCCAGAGGCAAGGTCTACCAATATAGTGTGTGTGGGGCGGTTGACCTGTTCTCCAGAGGCCAGGTCTACCACAAAAGTAGAAGGGGGTGGGTAGACCTGTTCCTTTCTCTCCCCCCTTTCTTCCTCTCTATCTCTCTTCCCTCTCTTTCTTTCTCTCTCCCCCTCTTCCTTCCTCCCTCCCTTAAACCCACCCTATCTACCTTACTAGGGCCCATTGTCTTCAACCACAACAGCTTTGCTCCCTAGTATTAAATACAACAAAGTATAAGTCCAGTGGCACATTTAAGAAGAGAGAAGAGATTGGATTTATACCCCGCCTTTCACTTGGAGTCTTAGAGCAGCTTACAAACTCCTTCCCCTTCCCCTCCCCTTTGAGGTAGGCAGGGCTGAGAGAGCTCTTTCGAGAACTGCTCTTTCAAGAACAGCTCTGAAAGAACTATAGTTTGTCCAAAGTCATCCAGCAGCTGCAAGTGGAGGATTGGGGAATCAAACCTGGTTCTCCCATATTAGAGTCCGCACACTTAAAACCAACAAAGTTTAATTCTGGGTATAAGCTTTCGTGTGCATGCATCCAGAATTAAACTTTGTTAGTCTTAAAGGTGCCACTGGGCTCAAAAAGGGTTTTACTGCTTCAGACCAATACAGCTACCCACCTGAATCTATGTTAAATACAGTATATTTTAATATGATGTTTATGAAATACTGTTGATTCACTGCCTATTATTTGCCCACAAACACTCCCTAAATACAAGAATGCTGCTTCCCTTTTTTTTCATTATGATATCATTTGCTAACAATGGCAGCCATCAGGGCTGCTTGCATCCTGTTCCCTCCCCCACTTCCAACTGCAGTTGTGGGCAGGCCTAGCAGCAGAGCAAAGCTTCTCCCCCCAGGTCAAAGGCTGCAAATTCCTGCTATGGTCATGGCTGGGCATGCAGTGCAACCCAAGCAAAGTTACGACAAGACACATCCTCTCGCAAGGAGTAGCCCTCCATGTGGCTGATCTGACTGCAAATTTCCTGAGAGGGTATCAGTATCTAAATGAAGTAAACTGAACTGTGCACCCTACATGTAAACCTTAAACACACACACACACACACACACCTTTGTTTGCAGGAGATGTCATTTTTTGACTGACATTCTTTGTATTTTTGGAAGACTGTTTCTATAGGGGGAAAATCATTATAGAGTGGTTTTAAAGAATAAGATGTTACATGTATAATTCCAATGTTTATTTCAACTGATGGGTTATTCTGACTTTGACATGATTGCTACATTTACTTATTAAAGCCACAAGGACAACTACTTCTGGTAAAACACAAGTGCTCTTCATTAAAAGACTGGCGTTACCAACTGTTATGTGTGGATAAAAAAACAGAGAAAAAGGTTAGGAGCCTTCCTCTATATGGACAGAGGCAGTCAGGCCTCCCCAAACACAATGTACTAGGCCTGACCTCTCACTGCTTGCCCTACAATGGGCCTGCACAATATCTGAAGAGATCCTCTGTGGCTTCCTCTTCAGGCACTCAGCCCTCCTTGTGAGACTGATGTGACTACTCAGGGTGAGGAGAGCCTCCTGGTATTCATTTTGTTTTTATCGCACCTACAGCACTGGAAGCTTCTGATGAGGCAAACACAACCACAGAAGAAAGATTTTTGCAATTTATTATTTCAGAGACCCTAATGTTATGTACCACAGCAAACACGCCATAAGGGCAGCCCTGCTGGATCAAACAAGTGGTCCACCCAGTCCAGCATCCTATTTTATATGGGGGCCAACCAGTTGCCATGGAGGGCCAACTAAACAGGGCACAGAGTCTGAGACCTTCCCCTGATGTTGCCTCTTAGCACTGGTATTCAGAGGTAAATGTGCCTCTGGATGTAGAGATTCCTTTTACTTACCATGCCAAATAGCTGCTTATGGACCTCCCTTCCTCCATGAACCTGCCTAAACTCCTTTTAAAGCGATCTGTGCTTGTGGCCATCACTACCTGATTAAGACAAGGGGTTTTGCACAGCTGTCAAAAGAATTTCAATTTCATCTCAGTTGCAAAGCAGGAATAGAAACCAACCAAGCTTTCTATTGGGGAGCCTCCCTGTCCAGTTTGAAGGCAAAGTGTGTGTGTGGGGGGGAAGCAGCCCAGTTTCACTCTAAAGGACTTCTCTAGGCTTCCTCGGCAAACTGTAGCTGAACTATTTAACTAAGTGGAAAAAACGAGCCTTTTCAGTTTCACTTCTTAGCTTTAGGTAACTATCAAGAGATGAAATCAACAAAGTTTCCTTTAGGGGAAAGGAATGAAAGGTTTGCTCCCTCATCTCCAGCGCTGGTGGTTCACAGCTAGGTTGATTTCTTCTATTTAAAGAAGAGGATATACAGTAGCAAAATCATCTTCTCCCACATCCCCAGAAGCAAATCCTATCCTCCAACCCCATACACCCTCATAATTCTGTGGGTCTCCATTACATGGGACAGGGGCGGGGGGGGGGCTGAACAAAGGGCACAGTGCTCATGGAGCACACTGTGCAGGATCACAAGGGATAAGCCCAGCGACTCAAACAGTCTTTCTCTTCTAGTCTTTCTCTTCTTCAACACCGAAGTGGAGAACAGCCTACGTCAGAGTTCCTGCCGCGTCACTGCACATATTTTGCTGGATGAAAATGAATGGACAAGTGCAGCTGTGGGCTGGAGAGAGACAATGCAGGCCGAACTCTCACAGACTCCCTCAGGGCTCATGCTTTTCATTACATCTTCCTTTCTGTTTCTCCCACAAACACACACACACACACACACACAAAAACCCCTCTGTCACCCACCTGCAATCCAGATCAAGTTGAGGATTAGCCATTGCAGAGAAGTAACCACAATAAAAACTTTCCAAGAAATCTTGTCAGGTTTACAAGCTGTGGCTTGGCTTGGCTTTTTGTTTTTTTAAACTAAAACAAAACTGGAATGGGAGAAACAGCAACGAAGTTTTACAAAGCTCTGCCAAGCTGCCGTGGAGCCTTTAAGCACACAAATGCACATTAAGTGAGGTTTTCGGACCATCGCCAAATGTTCTCTTGCTCTCTCCAAGGCCTTGCGGATAATTAATGAAGTCAAGGAATCAATGCCCAGATTAAAAGTGGTTACCCATAAGTGGCACAACAAGGGGCTGGCTGGCTGAACGGCAGCTGAACCGCACAAGAGAACATAAAAAAGCATGACAGCTGGCAAAATGGTACTCAGATGCTAGCTACAGGCCCTGATCTGGATAGCCCAGGCAAGCCTGACCTAGTCAGATCTCAGAAGCTAAGCAGGGCCAGCCCTGGCAAGTACTTGGATGGGACACAGAGGCAGGCAATAGCAAGCCACCTCTCTGAACATCCTTGCCCCACTAGAGGTCAGCCATGACTTCCAGGCACGCGCAAACACACAGGCAATACTCACCAAAAATATATATTTTTAAAAAATGCTAGCTACAGCTCTGCTCTGAAGCCTCACCCTGCCCTTCCATATTCTGTAACTTTCCCATGTCTCTTCACCTCTGCGCAAGACACACACACACGCTACTACCTGGGGGCTTGTTCAGCCAAATTTCACCCTGCCCCAGAACTCATACCCACAGCAGAATCAGGAGGGGTCTCCAGTTCTCCTGCCATCTGGACTGCAATACATGCAGAAGGTATCCAAATCTGGATCAGGTCAGAGATTCCTACATTCCCTCTCCGGGACAAATGGGGGAGGTCTCTCTTGGTTCACCATTCTATTCAGAACTGTGTATACTCAGCATTAAAGAAAAGCAAAACTCTCCAACCGGTCAACCCAGCTTTTGCGCCAAGATGAGATGAACTGCATGACATGCCTAACTTATGCAAACTGACCCTCTCTTATTGTGCATAGTTTATTCCACTTTTGCTAGTGACGAAGACAGAGCAGTGGGAAGACAGATTTTTCAGTACTGGGATGGAGGGTCAAAGTTTCTGCCCCTCCCAGTGATTAGCCAATGCAATAAAGGATGCACAATAGGTGATTATGTCAGTGTGCTTAATTTGCATAATTTATGCACATCACAGAATTCTGACCTGGTTATGAATCTTAGCGCTGGAAGTCAAAGCTTCACCTTGCATCCTGGAAATTTTTTATTTGGACGGCACCGCCAATCACATTTTTTGAAGCATGTCTTATTTAATACATTTTTATCCCACCTTTCCTCCAAGGAGCTCAGAGGAGTGTCTGTTATTCTCCCTTCTTCCATTTTATCCTCACAACAGCCCTGTGAGGTAGGTTAGGCTGAGAGAACACAACTGACCCAAGGACACTCAGCAAACTACCAGGATACAGTGGGGGTTTGAAACTGATCCTAGTCTGTCACACTAACCACTACACCATGCTTTCCATGGTAGAACAATGCTATAAATTCGATTTTAAAGCCCTCAGAAATTCTCATGGACCTAAAATCCACTCCCATATTCTATGGTTTCACAGTGCCTGGTATACATACACAGGGCTGATTTTATGATCACTCTACAGAGAGAAAGGCAGAGGCTGAACCTGACGGGCTTGACTTGGGATGACAAAATACCTCCAACAGACCCTGCTACAGCAACAGTTCCTGAATGCAAGGAGGCCAAGGGTTCAGTGTGTGTCAGGTACAGAAATGCTACTACTTTCAAAGTTCGCCCTCTCTGCAAGAAATGCCCACTCTAGAAGAGAACCCATTCCTTGCCTCTTTCTTTAGGGTTCTACATTCAATTTTCCTCTTACTGACAACCAAGCCTGAACAAGGACAACCTACTTTCCCCCCTTGTTTCTATCAGGCCGCAAAAGCAGCAGGGGTCCCTGCTCTGATGGAGGCTGAGCACCCAGCCAATGACATATTAATCTGGCCTACATAATATGGATGAGGAACAGCCCCTCCTGCAGCTTGAAGCAAACCTCCGGGATCCTCTAAATAATAGTGTGGTGTGGTGGTTAGAGTGTCGGACTAGGATCTGGGAAACCCAGGTCCAAAGCCCTGCTCTACCACAGAAGCTTGCTGGGTGACACTGGGCCAGTCACACATTCTTGGAAGGGTTGCTGTGAGGACAAAACAGAAGAAAGGAGAACAATGTAAGCTCCTGTGGGTCCCCACTGGGGAGAAAGGCAGGTATAATCAGCAAATTAAAGCGAGACCAGCATGAGCTCCTTTGAGGACAGCCAGACCACAAATGAAGCGAACAGAACAAAAGGATGCGAGGGTCCTAACACAGAACATATATGACAGTGCGACTTGGGGCAAGTCAGCCTCTGCTCCCCACCCCCTTCCCAGGCCTCAATGGTCTACCCGTAAAAGGGAGAGGTTGCAGCTCAGTGACAGAGCATCCACTTGGCATGCAGAAGGTCCCACCTTAAATCCCCGGACTCAGCAATTAAAAGGATCAGGTAGTAGGTGACACAAAAGATTTCTACCTGAGACCCTGAGGAACCACTGTCGGTCTGGGTAGACAATACTGACCTTGATGGATCAATGGTCTAAATCAGTACAAGGCAGCTTTGCGTGTTTAGTTGGGGGGGGGGCAGCAGGGAGCCCAACAGAACAGAGGGAGGTTATAAAGAAATATCAGGAACCACAGGGTAGGTTAACAGCTACAACTAGGAACTCCCTCTGCATCCTTTCTGCATGTCAGGTGCCAGAGAAACAAGGATACAGCAAGTTACAGGACATACCACAGGGGCTGCCTGCATCCAGAAAAATGTGGGCACCAGGATGAAACAGCCAGAGGGGAGGAGCCCCCCCCATCCAAGATCTGTCCCAATTCTGCGGGGGGGGGGGGGATGTCTCTCCCTGCATACCTCCACTCACCATGGCAAAGTTGCATTAAATCTCCACTTTGTCATGCAAATGAACATGCCTCCACAGAGGGGCACAAGGAGGGGAGACTGGGGAGGGAAGCAAGCCCTTTTTCAGTTGGAGCACAATGTGTCCAAATGAGTGGTACACCCAGACTGCATTTCTAAACACAACAGAATGGAAAAAGGCATTACAGAAAGCCCAGAGGTGTAAAGACAGACTGACCATCCCAAAGCAAATTTCCTTGAACAGGTATGACCCCCTCCCATCTGTTTCACCAAACACCTTTAGAGGGGAGAGGGATAGAAACCTTGGGGAGAAGTCAAGGTTGAGTCTCCTGTTCTTTGATACACCCAAGCCAAACAAAAGCTTTCTCCCAACAGCTGTCAGCTAGCTCTAAATCAACAGCTGCCTGATGGAAGCTGCCCCCCTCCCATTTTAGAAGAGTATAAAATTAACATGTCTATTTAGATCCTTGAGCCCCCAACAAAGTAAAGGGGGGGGAGATGCTCTAAGATAACACAGACCCAAGAATGGTTTCTTTTCACAGCAGGATTGTGAAGGATCGACTGCAGCACCCCCCAACCCTTTTCCTTCCTGCTGCTTCAATAAATTTAAAGGGGGTGCAAAGAGGAAAGTAAATTCAGTGGGATCCTGAAGCAGGAAGGAGGGGGAAGACACACCCCGCCCCACATCCCATCACTTTACAAAAGACAGCTAAGCCTGTCTGTGAGGAACACATGCCATTAATCACCGGACCCTGAGAACCGGCTCTCATAAAAGGCACAAAGACCAAGTTTCCCATCCATAGTCAGGTCCCCAGCAGCAGTTCAAAACAAAATACCAACTGCCAGCCCCAAAGGCTTGCAAATTATGGCTGGAAAATTTACATTCCTAACCAAGCACCATAATCCAATTTTGAGAAGGCAAAATCAATTTTTTTAACACACATTTGACAGGCCATCAGAAGAAAAGGGGGAGGGCAAAATTCCTAGATCCCCTTACTGAAGTTTCAGAAGTTCAGGCAGACATTTCTAGATTTTCCAGCCCTTTCCAAAAATAACTTATTAAGCAGAGACAAAGAATGTTGCTATTGTCTTACAAAGAGGGTAATTTCAAGCTTGTCCAATGAAAGTGACTGTTCAGAAATTATCTGGGATGGTCCAGCATGGTATAATAACAAGAATGTCACACAAGGATCTGGGAGACTCAGGTTCAAATTCCCACTCCACCATGGAAGCTTGCTGGGTGACCTTTGGGCCAATCACACATCCTCGGCTTACCCTACCTCACACGGTTGTTGTAAAGATAAAATGGAGAAAAGGAAAACAGTAGAAGCCACTTTGGGCAAGGTAGTGCGGAAGGCTGTAGAAGACAGCATTGCTCCTAGGGAGATGGATAAAGAAGGATCTATTCCAGTGACCTGCCAGGGATGTGCCATGATCATTTTTCTACCTTGCCAGGAAATGCATTATACATGCCCCAAGTGCAAGCTTATAAGAATGCTTGAGGAGAAGGTGGGAGAACTCGAGGCACAAATCTGTATACTGAGGAACATCAGGGAGGGAGAAAAGTTTTTAGACGTGATGGAAGAGGGGCTCCTGAGAAAACGGCAAGAGCCAGCAAATCCTAAGCAAGAGGAAGGAAGTAACAAGGAACAGGTGGGTGAGTGGAAGAATGTGACTTTGAGGAGTAAGATAATCAGGAAACACTCACAGCCAGTGGAGCTGCAAAATTGCTACCAGCCACTTCTGATGGTGGAAGATCAGAATAGCACACTCCAAGATCGAAAGGATGTGACTGACAAACACAAAGGCAGAGAAGGAACCAAGCTATCCCACAGAGGAAGAGACAAGTAGTGGTGGTTGATGACTCCCGACTGAGAGGGATGGAAGAAGTTGTGTGCAGACTGGACAAGGAATTTCAAGAGTTTTGTTGTCTTCCTGGAGCGTGTATCCAAGATGTGACTGAGAGAATTCCAAGACTGGTCAAGGCCTCTGACCGCTACCCGCTCCTGCTGATCCATGTGGGAACAAACAATATGGCCCGAAGAAACCTTGAATGGATCTCCAAAGACAACGAGGCTCTGGGCAAGAAGGTGAAAGATCTGGGGGCACAGGTGGTGTTTCTATTCCTGCTGGTCACGTAGATGGTGTCATCGAGAGGGATTTGGCTTCCTGGACCATGGTATGTACCTCCAACATGAGGGACTGTTGGCGATGGATGGGGTGCACTTTACAAAGAATGGAATGTATTTGCTGGAAGACTTGTGAACCTGATGCCAACAGGGGTGGGAAGAAAAAGTCTGATGTTGTGTGGCATCCCCAACGCTAAGTTCATGAAAGGGAGGGACCGGAGAATAAATGAACGGGAGAGAGGGGAGTTGAGTAATTTTCAGGTAAATTTGAAGGGACCTAGGGTAGGAAAGGATGTCTGTAATCTGAGACGTCTTTAAACTAATGCACAGAGTATGGGAAATAAACAGGAGGAACTTGAACTTCAAATATTGGAAAGTAATTATGATCTGATAGGTATCACTGAGACTTGATGGGATAAGTCTCATATATGGAGCACAGTGATTGAAGGATATACCTTGTTCAAATGGAACAGAATAAACAAAAAAGAAGGCGGGGTGGCACTATATGTCAAGAATGAATAAACTTGCACTTAAATTCAGGATTTTGACAGTTGCCCTGTTGAAAGTTTGTGGGTAAGGATACAGCGAGGGAAAAAAGAAGGGGATATCATTGTGGGGTATACTACTGACCTCTGAACCAGCCGGAGGAACTGGATGATGCATTTGTACAACAGCTTGCTAAACTTTCACAAAGACAGGATGTAGTGGTTATGCGAGATTTCTACTATCCAGATATTTGCTGGAAATCTAACTCTGCTAGACTTGGGGCATCCTGCAGATTCTTGAACAGTCTTGCGGACAACTTCATCTCTCAGAAGGTGGAGGTGGAAACCAAAGGATCTGCTATCCTAGATTTAATCCTGCTGTACCATTGACTTGTGGAACTCACTGCCACGGCAATAAGCATATAAACTGCTTTTAAAAAGGATTGCATGAAAATAGAAGGGAGATGCCTGTTGGTGGCAATTGGCCCCAATAGGAACTACAAAAACAGAATATTTATCCTGGGATGGGCAGTTCCCATCAACTTTCTTGTTTCGATTGTCTTGTTTTCTAACTTTTGTAACCTCGTCTTATTGCACTGCTAATGGTACATCTTATATTGCTTTGGCTGCATTGTTTTTACACTGCATAATCCGTCCACCTTGAATCTCAGGCAGAAAGGCAAGCTAAAAAGTAAATAAACAAATAAATTTTCAAAGCTGATGTAACTACACCCTTCCTCTCAGAGAGGACAAAGCTCAAAAGTCCGGCATTGCCCTAGTAGTGTCTTTGGCACCACAAGAAAGCTTTTCCAAACAAAGAAAAGCCAAATAAGGATCTGCTGCACCACTAGATGCTATTGCAATATATTACATTTACATACCTCCTCATGCAAGAACTGAAGGCAAGCACGATCTCCCATGCATAAACTTGTAAGCCCAAGAGCTGCTTAGCTTCAACCAAGGTGGTTAAATCAGGTGCCTTCAGAACATGCCCTGAGATTACCTCCCAGTGAAGGTGGGAGGACAGCACCACCATCTGACCCGTTAAGTGAGGATGGGAAGAGGTGAAGCTGCCACATAGCTACCAAGAAAATAATGACCTCATGTGACCGGCCTTAATGCTGATCTTTAAAAAGAATTGCACATATATAAGAGAGCCACCTGGTGGAACTTCAGTGCCTTCCCTAGTTTAACATCTGCACTTCTTTGCAGTCGTTCAGCAAAGAAGAAAGCATTTAGAGCAGCAGTTCCCAAACTGTGTGTTGTGCAAACATGAGCAGCTCTTATGTGCCAAGGCCAAGAGGAGGCTGCCTGCTGTATCTCTGAATGATTCACTGCCCTGGCCTTGCTCCCTTTCAACAAAGAAGGATGCCTGCTGTTCTCCTGCACTAATTACCTGCTCCCAGCTTGCCCACTAATAGAACTTCACCAAGAGCAGCAACTCCTCCGGAAAATCCAACTAGAGGCAGGTGCATCAGGTGAGAAACTGGACAAGAAAACCAAGCAGTCCAATTTTGTAATTCAGCATAATTGGAAGCCCATCATTCCCCTTTTAAGTAACAGCCCCCGCCCCCCCGGTTCTAAGCCCAGGTAGGTAGGCGGCAGTTACTTCATGCCCATGAATTCTCTAAAACAGCCTGGCTATTAAAGAACAAGTTCCAGGGCAAACTTCTATGCCAGAGCAAATGAACACAGCCATGCCCAACTTTTAAGCAAGCATGGGTACCAGACGATTTACTGCAATCTTTAGGGAACAACTGCAACTTGAGGCAATGGGTGTTTAATGGAGATGCCATAATAGATTATTCTTTAATCATTCAGTCAAAATTTGCTTCCTGGTACAAAGACATAAAGAAAGATCATATGAGAGCTGCATACCTGCTCTCATACTCATTACTGCATACAAACTTAGATCAGCATTTGCAGCATTGCGATTCCAGACTATGTCAACAGAATTACTCCTGGGACAATACTTAAAAATACCCCAGGAACAATGTATTTGTATCTGTAAAACTTCTGTGGAGGATCTTTTTCATTATGTCATGGTCTGCCCATTGTACTGGAAACCAAGATGTAAATTTTTGACTGCATATGCTTTCCTAAGCAAAAACTGACTCCTAAGATCAGGCCGCAAATACCAGGCTCCAATTTATTTATAAAAAGGACAGCATCTGTACATTCTTGAATTCTCATAAGCTTAGACATTGACCAATGGGCTCAGCAGATCTCATCTCCCTCCAGCCAACCTGGCTAAACTTAGAGTAGGTCTCATCTCTGCCACAGACTCATTGTATATCCACTGCAATCAGCCAGAAATTTATTTACATCTAGGAATAACGCCCGTTGTGGAAATAAATACAATGAGCTCTAGAAAGAGGATCTGGGCAGGTGCCCTGGGTATAATGACAGAGTTCACTATTTTCTCCAGGGGAAACTGATCTCTGCCATCTGAAGAGCAGCTGTAATTCTGAGTGATCTCCAGCCCTCACCTGGAGATTGGCAGCAATGGTCCCCCAGGAGGAAACAGCAGGTTTGGCGGGTGGAGTCTATGGCATTGTACCTGTCTGAGATCCCACCCCTCCTCAAACCCCATGCTCTTCAGGCTCCACCCCTCAAATCTCCAGGAATTTCCCAACCTGGAGATGGCAACCCATGAACCTACCATTATCTGTCCCTAATCTCTACCATCTGGAGAGCAGTTGTAATTCTGAGTGATCTCCAGCCCTCACCTGGAGATTGACAGCAATGTTTCCCCAGGAGGAAAAGTACAGTCTTTCTCTGCAGGAGACCAAAGCAGCTCACATCATTCTACTCTCCCCCTTTTGATCAGCACAACAACCCTGTGAGGTAGATTAGGCTGAAAGTCTGTGACTGGTCCGAAATCACCCACTCAGCTTCCACAGCAAGCACCCAACCAATGCCACATGAGTACTCAAGAGTGGCTGTTGATGGGCCACTACATAACGAAATTACATATATAGCATATTTACATCCTGCCATTTTGCCCATTAGACATCCCCATCTGTAGAACCAACAGCTCTATCTGTTGCTAGACGGCCAGTCAGACTCTAGTCTGGGAGATCTGGACCTAGCGTTGAAAGCCGTGGCTGGTTGGGTTAGACGGAGCCGACTGAAATTGAATCCGACGAAGACTGAGGTCCTGTGCCTGAGTTGGAGCAGTCCAAGGTTAGGGATCCCTCTCCTGACCTTCGATGGGGCACCGTTGGTGCCAGTGCCAGAGGTTAGGAGTTTGGGAGTGCTCCTGGATACCTCTCTAACGATGGAGGCCCAGGTAGCAGCCACTGCAAAGTCAGCCTTTTACCATCCATGGCTGATTAGGCAGTTGGTTCCCTTCCTTGAACGCAATGACCTAGCAACAGTGATCCACACATTGGTCACCTCAAGATTGGATTACTGCAGTGCTCTCTACATGGGGCTGCCCTTGTCCCAGATACGGAAGCTGCAGCTGGTGCAGAATGCAGCGGCAAGGCTGTTGTTGAATCTTCCAAAGTGGGAACACATCCACCCCACCCTAAAAACCCTCCACTGGCTGCCTATAGCATCCTGGATACAGTTCAAGGTGCTGGTTCTTACCTTTAAAGCCCTTTATGGCCAGAGACTTACTTATCTAAGGGACCGCCTTTCCCCACATATACCCCAGTGAGCACTGAGATCGGGTTCCCAAAATCGCCTGTCTCTTCCGGGGCCTAAAGAGGCCAGGTTGGTTACAGTGAGGGCCAGGGCCTTCTCTGTGGCACTCCTCACTGGTGGAACAAGCTTCCTGAGCAGATCAGGGCCCTGCAGGACCCCTTACAGTTCCGCAGGGCCTGTTAAACAGAGCTCTTCTGCCAGGCTTTTAAGTAGGGTGCCACTCTGACTTTATGGCCCTGGCCCGACTACCAACTGTACCAACAGTTCCGATGGCACCACCAATTGAGGCTTTATAGCTGAGTGGGAGCCTGAAAACACCATTCAGTTGACAGTGGATATTAGAAGATCGCCATCTTTTATTGTTATATAGTATGATTTTATATTGATTGACAGTTTTACTGGAATTTTAATCTATATTTATTGATGTTGTTAGCCCTGAGCCTGCCGAATGATGGGGAGGGCAGGATATAAATGTAAATATAAATAAAAAATGAATAAATTTCTTAGGATGTTAATTGCAAATTGTTTCACTCAGAGTGAACTGATTACGCTTGAATGGAACTTGATTTAAACTAGCCTCTCTTTTTTGGTAGCATCTCTCAACCTACCTGCTCCAGCCTGCCTTTCTGTTGCTAGTATAAATATACAGATGTAATGGAAGCACACTTCTTGCCTCTCTCTCAAAAGGTTATGGTGGAATAAATTCCATTAGTCCTTAAGGTGCTATTGGACTCCTACCCTCCTACCTCTTGGGGCAAAAACAAGCAAGTTAAAGATTGCAAACTACTTTGCCAGTGTTTCAGATACATAAATACAGCACATTTCTCTCTCCTGGCTTTGTACAACACACTAATGGATCTAGGAAAACTGAAGTTTTCTTCACCATCTTTCAGACTGGAAGCAAGGATGGGGAGAGCTGTTTAAAGAAAGGCAAACCAGGGTATGGGAAGGAAAGCACAAGATAATGCAACTTTGCCGAAGCTAAGTCTATCCAGTTCTTAGATGGAATTCTCGTAGGAATCCCATGTATGGCTTCAGTTCCATGACAGAAGACAAGCAGGGTGGAGAAACACCAAACCAAGACAGTTTTCCAAATATTAAAGGAGACTGGGAGACAAATGATGGGTTTTTTACCCTTCTGATCATAAGATGCTCTAGAGGGTCTTCTTCCAGTTACTTCAAAGGTGACCCAAGCACCCCCTGTTCCGCCTGGAAGGGGGGGGGGAAGAACCACAGCTGCTTCTGGCTCCTTTTGACCTAAGAATGGATCCTTAGACTACAGCCCCTCCTCCATTCCAGACAGGCTTCACAGCTCAAATCTCAGCCTCCCCTCTTCCCTCTCATGTAAGAGCTGGCCAGAATGAATGCATGGCCTGTATTTCCCCCCTCCCCCAAATAATTTCCCAGAGCTCAATGAGTCAGCAGGGGACATCATTACAATCTGCCATCTAGTCTGCAAGTACCCCTCCATTCCTTTCTATAACTCAATGGAGCAAATGGGAGGCAAGCCCCAAAGGGACCCCCCATAACTCCTCCTGCTGACCGCAAAGTTCCAGTTAACAGATCCTGGTGAGGAGATGCTCTTTGTTGGTTTGAAGCAAGAACCCAGAGCAGCCTCTCCTTCTGATGGGTCTCCCCAGATCTCGGCCAGTCTTCAAAAACCCAAAATGTGCACCAACATCTTTCCCCCCAGGTTTCTCTTCTCTGAAACTTTCTTTTAGCAAGGGAGCCAGCTCTGGCTCCTCAACCCCTCTCCCTATCGCAGGGGTGGCCAGACTGCAGTTCGGGAGCCATATGCGGCTCTTTCACAAAGTCTAATTTAATAATAAAAAGCAAGTTTGCATATTTTTCAATAAAAACGTGTGTAATATTTGTTCATGTCTTGCCGCTCCCAGGCATCTGACATTTATTGTGTGGCTGTTAGTTAAGCAAGTTTGGCCACCCCTGCCCTATGGTGTGACCCCCATGGTGTGACCCACTGCACATCTCCCCGAGCCCTGCCCCCCTCCCGTCCCGGGCACATGCTTTGCACTCAGGCTCCCGGAACCCTGATCCCACCCCCGGGGGGCTCAAGACTTTTCCTCCAGGCCTCCCCCGACTTAGTTTTTCTTTACAAAACTGCTCAGACCCCAGGCACCCATCTCCAGCGGTTAATTCTTCCCACAGGAATTCCTTCCCAACTCCCCGCCTGCTCCCAGCCGGCTCCCCATTGATCCTCGAGCCTCACAGCAAAGGACGTGACTCCTCGCCCCCGGCCATTCTTGGGGGGGGGGGTACGGCTGCTTCTCCACTCTGCCCGGTACCATCCCCTTCCTCGCTGACTCCAGGACGATCCCCCCCCCGTTAATTACTTCGCCCCAGTTTGTCAATGCGGCTCATTCGCGGCCCTCTCAGCCCCGCTCGCCCTCATCCTATCGTGATCACGCCGCAGACCCTTTTTTTGGCTCTCACCTGCATTCTCTAGGCGGCACCATAAGCCCCCGTACCTACTGCATCGCAGTAGGTTCCTCCGCTACCCCCATCTTCACAACCCCCATTTTTGCTCTCTGCCTCCTTCTCTCCATAGCCCCCGAACGCCGAACCTATTGCAAAAACCCCCCCCATAGAAAGAGACGCATCAACCCTTTTCTAAGCCCTTTCCAAACGCACTCTCCCCTTTGCAAAACCCCTCTGTGCTTTCCTCTTTCCATTGCACCGGCTATGATACGTCCCCGAGGCTACTGCAACCCCCCCCCCCCCGGGACACCATCACTGTTGCCCCCCGGTTCCAAAAGCCCCCATGGCATCTCTTTTGCTCCCACCTGCACCCGAGGGTCCCGCTTCCATCCCATCCACGCGGGCGTCGCCCCGAGCTCAGCGGGGAGGGGGGGGGCTGCAAATAAGCAAGCGAGCCCGCGCCGAGACCTGAGCGCCGCTTGCGCCGCTACAACCGCAGCCTCTAAGTCGGTGTGAGGCAGGCGAGTGCCTGGTCGCCAAATCGCGCATGCACGGCCGCCCAGCCAACCGCCAGCGCCGACGCCGCGTAGAGGAGCCACCACTTTTCTTTCCCTCTCCAGAGAGATAGAACAAAACAGAATTCTGCAGTAGCCACGACTTCGTGTTCCTCTTCGAATCCTCCCCACAGCGTCAGAAGAACGTCTGCTGGATGTTCTTGGAAGCCCAGTATCCTTTTTCAAGCAGTGGCCAACCAGTTACCCAGGACAGCCAACGAACAAGGCACAGAGACCAAGGTGCCCCCCTAAAGTTGCCTCTTCGCAGAGGTATTCATAGGTTGACTGCCTTTGGATTTGGAGGTTCTTTTTAAGTCACCATTATGGGCCTCTCCTCCTCTACGAATCTGTGTACCCCCACCCCTTATAGCTGTCTAAATCTATATTTGGACCCATAACTACGTCCACTGGCAGTGAATTCCACAATTTACTCTTTGAGAAAAGCAGCATTTCATTGTCTGTCAAGCTTCCTTAGGTACCCCTGCATACTGGTATTATGAAAGAGGGGGAAATGTTTTCTCCATTTACTTTCTCTCTTCCACACATAATTTTACAAATCTCTATCATACCCTTCCCCCGGCGGTCTTTTTTCTAAGCTACGAAGTCCCAGTCTCTTTAGCCTTTCTTTCCTCAGATAATAACTTTCTTATTATCACAGCATCCTCTGGTAGGATTGCTGTTCGTCTAGGGCATTAAATAGCACAGAAAAAAATGGGGAGGTGGGATAGGTGCAGAGAGCCTGATTATTTCAAAGCAATACAGCGAAAAAGAGCTTTTAACCAACTTTGATTAATTTTAACATTAACGTGCCGCTATTGCTTGTACCCCGAACATGGATATTCTACTATGGGAATCGGAAATTTTGGGTGAGATCCATAACCCTAGAACCCTTTGCTCTTCCCCCTCTGCTCCAACTGCCGACAAAGGGAAAAAGGAAATTACTCGTGTGACAGAGCCACCTGGTGGCCATTAACAAAAATGCAGGGTTCCAAGCAAGAGCGCTGTATAGGGTCTATGCTGCATGGGGGCCATTTTGAAGCCAAAACGAGGCTGACTAGTGCTTTCAATTGTAGTTGTTTGCAGCTAGCAGAGTTGGTTCTATACAGTACTGAGATCAGGTACTAGGGAGATCGGAGACAGAGAAACATTTCTTGCAAGTAGAAAATCAATACAGCAAGGAGACCTCTGTTTCTTGTTGTTAGTTTTTGACTTGAAGGGTATCTTTGTTTTGTTTGTACACAGGGACACAGTCAGCAAGGGTATATCTGCAGTCCAGACATTGACAGAACAAACTTCTGATATTTGCTGTCTTATCAATGCTTCCCCAGATCCCACCCCATAAGCTTGTCATCTGTCTGCTAAGTCAGACCGCTGCTCTATTAAGGTCAGTCTTGTCTACTCTGACTAGCATCACCTTTCAGCTCACGGATTCCATTTAATTAGAGATGTAGAGGATTGAACCTGGGACCTTTTGCACATAAATCAGATGTTCTGCCACTGAACTGTGTGGCTTGGCCCCTTCTCATATAAACTGTCACATGAACAAGAGAAGCTGCTTTCTACAGAGTCCAACCATTGATCTATTAGGATCAGTCTGGTCTATTCTAACTGGTAATGGTTCTCCAGGGTCTCAGGTACAGATGCCAGCTCTGGATTGGAAAATACCATGAGATTTTGGGGGTGGAGGCTGAGGAGGACAAGGTTTGGGGAAGGGGGGACTTCAATGGATTATAATGCCATAGAGTCCGCTGATTTCTGTCTCCTGAAAATCTGCAGCTACCACCTAGAGAATAAGAGCCAGCAGATGCTAAGAAATTACAAGATTGATTCTGAGTGGGAGACATAGAGCATGGGCTCCAAGTATAACGCAACCTGACAAAGCATTGAGGGAAACAGATTGTTTACCCGGGAAATCTGTAGTCGCATGGCAGTTGTTGGAAGCAGCACTGCATGACATAAAATAAAGAAACAAAAAAAAGAAGCAGCAAATTCATGGACTGTAATTGGTCTTGAATCAATTTTTCACAGTGAACATTGGTGGGGCACCACCTAGAGTTCGGCAACCTTAGTCTCAGGTCTTTCCCATCACTCACTGCCTGGTCCTTTTAAAAAGAGATATCAGAAATTGAACTTGGGACCTTCCCTGTAATAAGCACATGCTCTACCACTTGAGACACAGGCCCTCCCACTTTCTTTCATATCTGCATCACTCACAGGACACTCACATGAATTTTTAAAAAGCTTGCAGTGTGGGATACAGGCTGTTCAAGAATAATCACGAAACAACAACAACAGATAGGAACAAACTGACAGACTAATAATAATTACTTCCAAATGCATTTTGGTAATTTTATATAATTTCCACATAAATGTCAGACTCCTGGTCAAGAGACTCCTAACATCACTCTCTGGCAGTGATTTGTTTATTGAGATATCAACATGATCCAGGTTAGAACAGTACTGTGTCCAGGGGTCATTTTGTAGAAAAAGAGGTGCAGGAGCTTATTAGCACAACTTACTACCACACCCCCTGACATCACTGGAAGTGTGTCAGAAGGCAACACCCACTGCTCATGCTCCGCCCCAAAAATCTCCAGATATTTCCCAATTCACATTCAAACCTGGGTCTCTCAAATCCTTGTCTGGAACACTAACCACTACACAACACTTCATGGGGCAGCGGCTGCTGAGTAGTAGCAAGCAGCTGGGCCTGCATGAGTTATGCAAGTTGCATGGTCAAGTTTTCCAGTTGCTCCTGTCAGGCCTGACATGTTCTCTTCCCCCTACATTTTATTGACAGAAACAAATGCTTGAAGGCTGGAAATACTGCTGTGGTTCACAAACAATGGCCAGTGAGAGAATTCCTTTCTGCAGATGCTATCTCTATTATGGGTGAGGGTTGACCTGGATTCCCTTTCTCCCCCCCACCTTTCCCTTTGCCCCGCTTGGAGGTGAGGTGAAGGGAAAGCGGGGGGGAGGAGTTTACTTGTTTACTTTACCTGCTCGAAATGACCCCTGGCCAGATCTTTTAACTGGAAATGTTTGTGACTGAACCTGGGACCTTCTGCATGCCACACAGATGCTCTGCCATGGAGCCATGGCCCTTCAGCTGAAACAAATCATACAAATACCTGACAGCACTGACCTGCCAGTGGCCAGTGTTATGTCAATGCTTTTGAAAAAAAAACACCAGGAAAATGTACTTCTTTTTCCATTCATCAGAGTGCACTCACAAGTGACTGTGATATCACTTGTACCATAAAAATATTCAGACATGATGAGCTTAGTAAGCATTAAACCCACTCTAAAAGAACATTCATTTGTCATCTAGTTTTCTTTTTATTTGACACGAGTAAACCATGCCTGCAGATTATGGACCAAAACTGTGAAATAAATTACACGCATGAAATTTTTAAAAAGGTGTTCAAAAGTTGGAAGGGGAAGGACTTGCCTGGGGTACCACTGGATCTAGGGCTGGTCCTGCATACATGATGCAGCTGGGATGAATCTGAATTAGCATTACAGAGTGCTCAGGGGTAAAATCTGTAGGAGTTGCCTTGTGTCCTCAGAACAAGATGCTGCAGAGACTGATGGGAAAATAAAATGACAGAAAAACCAAATGGCAGGCAGTCCGATGGTTTAGGGTACTTAAACCCTGTCTTGAGTCACTAAAGTGTTTGCAGATTTTGTTTGGTAAATGTGGCTACCTGCTCTGCATATCAGATGAAAGAAGTGAGTTGTACTCTGTGCATACTGCCAAGGGTCCTTGCCCAGGCCAAAATTACTCAGCTCATAGCACCACACGCCTGTAACTAGTAAGCACAAGGACCTTGCAGGTTCCACCAGGATATCACTTACCACCTGCAAATCTTTCTTTACCTATACATAGCTGGATCTTGTGCTGTCATTCCAGTAATTTACAATGTGGGGAGGGGCTGTGGGTCAGTGGTTGAGCATCTGGTTTGCATGCAGGAAGTCACAATGTGAATCCCTGACATCTCCAGTTGAAAGAACTGAGTAGTAGGTGATGTGAAAGACCTCTCCCTGAAACCCTGGAGAGCCACTGCCAGTCTGAGTAGGCAATACTGACCTCGATGGACGAAGGGTCTGATTCAGTATAAGGCAGCTTCATGTGTTGAACTGTTCCCCCTCATCCCCTATGGACAGGACAATATAGCATTACAAGTGCAACAATAGTGCACCATCCAATGGTGTGTGGATCCAGTTCTGGCATTGGAAACAAAACACAACCAGGGGATTGTTAGATTCCTAAAGGCCCAAATTTCATCCCAGGACTTTCAGAGGCTTCTGCAACCAGCCTGCTTAATACTGTACTGGGGGTTCTGCAGATGAATGCCCAAGCAAGTTTTTGGTTTGTTTAATTAAAAATGCAAATGCGCAGGGCCCAATTTTGCATTGTGATTGTGCTGCAAGAGGAGAGAGAATTTAAGCTCCCACCCAGTGATGTACCCAGAGCCGGTGCCAGGTTTTTCTGCACACTAGGCGAGGCCACCTTCTGATGCTGCCCCCCCCCCCGTACGCCCTCCAATTTTCAAACATAAATGCATTTTAGGAAGAATGAAAAACACATTTGAAATTGCTAATTTCTTTTTTTTTCAATTGTGAGAACAAGTAATACAATCTCTGATTTTCTCTCTCAAACAGAAAAACACAAATCACAAAACATTTTGAAAAAGTCCATCGTGACTGGTTTTCTTATGACCTCTGCAACTGTGACATTGTTATATTTTTATGTTTAAGCTTCACTAGTTTTTTTTTTTTTTTTTTTTTTTTTACTGAATGAAAGTTTTATTGTATTTAGCCATGGGCCATTACAATCCAAAAATACCAACAGAGAAAAATACTATAAACATAGGAAATTGTGTAAAATTGAGTATAGTCTAAAACGTTTAAAAGGTCTAAAATATTTAAAAGGTCTAAAATAATTAAAAGGTATAAAACCAGAGATACAAACAGTTAAGTAAAACACAGCATACCCACTAAAATCAGTGTTAACTAGTTCCTGTAAGAACAGCGTTGGCCCGTATCTTCTTTGCAGCCAAGGCAAATAAAGCCATTCTATAGGATATATCAGCATTAGAGTCAGCTAACAAAAATACGGTCTTCTCAGGGACTGAGAAAGAGCTTAAAACTGATAAAATACCAGAGAGAAATTTTACCCTAGGTTGGATGTACAAAGAGCATTCAAGGATATAATGGGGAAGATCCTCAATAGCAGAAGAACCACAAATGCATAGACGCTGTTCCTTGGGTGTTCTACTATAGCGGCCAGCTAATACGGCCGTCGGCATTGATTCAAAACGCAGAGATGTAAAAGCTGCTCTGAGGTTATGATTATCTATATTAACCAAGTAGGGTGATCTAAAATGGTCATTCTTAAATGATTTAAACCAGATAGCAGACTGTGAATTTAGAATTAACTGTCTGTCTAACAGAACATCCTGCTTAAATACCCATTCTCTAAGTTCTGAATTGTTTGTTGAAGAACTAAGAAGGTCGTCGGGAATGGAATATCTCAATAATAAGTTATTAAGAAAGCAGGCACGATCTGAGTCTGTAGATAGCATTGAGTTAAAGGCTAGTTGGCTAAAAGAGTCGGTGCCTGCAACTCTGATTTTCTTCCAAGCTTTTAGAACCACAAGATGCACCTGCGCCCTTAAGGAAGGCAGACCAGTTTCTGCTCTCATCAGAGCAACTGGTGTTCCCTTGGGAAGAGCCAAGATTCGCCTTAAAAACTGATTTTGAATTGTTTCAATGAAGCTTCACTAGTTGCTAGTCAATGCTTTCTTTTTTAAAAAAATTAAACACAATTTGATATTTAAAACTGCTTTTCTGTGCTGGCTTGAGAAACTTAGTTTTCATAGAATTGTGATTCAAAGGGAAAAAGAGATCAAATTAGTAGAATATCATGTTTACCTACACTGATGAAAACACAGATTTACGCAGTGTTGTTGTTGTTCAGTCGCACAGTTGAGGCCGACTCTTCGCAACCCCCATGGACCAGATCATGCCAGGCCCTCCTGTCTTCCACTGTCCTCTGAAGTTTGCTCAATTTCATGTTCGTTGCATCGATGACACTGTCTAACCATCTCATCCTTTGCCGTCCCTTTCTTCTTTGACCTTCAATCTTTCCCAGCATCAGGGTCTTCTCCAGTGAGAGCCAGTTCGGTGTAGTGGTTAAGTGCGTGGACTCTAATCTGGGAGAAGCGGGTTTGATTCCCCACTCCTCCACTTGCACCTGATGATGTGGCCTACGCTGTCAGAAGTTCTCTCAGCCCCACCTACCTCACAGGGTGTCTGTTGTGGGGAGGGGAGGGGAAGGGAAAGGAGTTTGTAAGCTGCTCTGAGACGCCTTTGGTCAGTGAAGGGTGGGGTATAAATCCAATCTCCTCCTCCTCCTCTGCCGCCGCCGCATTTGGTGGCCAAAGTATTTGAGCTTCAACTTACCTGGTCTTCCAGGGAACAATCAGGGTTAATTTCTTTTAGGATTGAATGATTTGATCTCCTTGCAGTCCAAGGGACTCTCAAGAGTCTTCTCCAGCACCATAGTTCAAAAGAATCGATTCTTTGCCGCTCAGCCTTCCTTATAGTCCAACTCTCGCAGCCATACATTACTACGGGGAATACCATTGCTTTGACCATGTGGACTTTTGTTGGCAGGGTGATGTCTCTGCTTTTTATCATGCTGTTTAGGTTTGCCATTGCTTTCCTCCCAAGGAGAAGGCATCTTTTAATTTCATGGCTGCAGTCACCATCTGCAGTGATCTGGGATCCCAGGAACGTGAAGTCTGTCACTACTTCTACAACTTCCCCTTCTATTTGCCAAGGAGTGATGGGGCCGGATGCCATGATCTTAGTTTTTTTGATGTTGAGCGTCAAGCCCACTTTTGCGCTTTCCTCTTTCATCCTGAGCAAGAGGCTCTTTAGGTCCTCTTCACTTTCTGCCACCAGAGTGGTATCGTCTGCATATCTGAGGTTATTGATCTTTTCCCAGCAATCTTAACTCCAGCTTGTGATTCATCCAGGCCAGCATTTCGCATGATGTACTCTGCATATAAATTAAATAAGCAAGATGACAATATACATCCTTGTCGTACTCCTTTTCCTATGCTAAACCAATTAGTTGTTCCATATCTGGTTCTAACTGTTGCTTCTTGACCCTTATACAGGTTTCTCAGGAGACGTGTGACGTGGTCTGGTACTCCCATCTCTTTAAGAACCTTCCATAGTTTATTGTGATCCACACAATCAAAGGCTTTAGCATAGTCAATGAAGCAGAAGTAGATGTTTTTCTGGTACTCTCTTGCTTTCTCCATAATCCAGTGAATGTTGGCAATTTGATCTCTAGTTCCTCTACCTCTTCAAAACCCAGCTTGTACTCTATCCAGGTACTGTTGGAGCCTTGCTTGTAGGATCTTTTTATTTTTTTTTTGGCCCCCCAAAGGGGATTTTTTATTACATTTTCTAAATATCTACAGAAAAGGGAAAGGGTACTAACATAAACAACTACAGGAAAGGGATGATAGGAAAGAAAATCCAAGGTGTGGTGATTGTATACAATGTTTACAAATATGGCATTAACAAAAAAGAACTTTCAGTTGTTAACCCTGAAGGTGACAGTTGAATAAATCGCTTATAGAAGCTCTAGCTCATACTGACTGTTTGGAGTATACTTCTAAAATACACTTAAATTTTTTTATGCAAACATCAGGCATCTTCATCGTCTAGTTACAATAATTTCTGCCTATCTGGCTATTACTTTCTGCCCATCTGACTATTTAAAAAATTTTAACCAACCATTACCTGCAATCCAAAATTATTTAAGTAAGGTTATTAAATACATCCAAATTAGGCTTGAATATGCTTCTCCTAAAGGCTCTCCATTTACCCTCTTATTAAAAAAGAAAAAAGACAGGAAAGAACCTAAGTAGGATCTTGAGCATGACCTTGCTAGCGTGTGAAATGAGTGCAATTGTGCGATAGTTTGAACATTCCTTGGCATTGCCCTTCTTTGGGATTGGAATGTATACTGACCTTTTCCAATCCTGTGGCCACTGTTGTGTTTTCCAAATTTGTTGGCAAATTGAGTGCAGCACTTTAACAGCATCTTCTTTTAAGACTTTGAGTAGCTCAGCTGGGATACCATCACCTCCACTAGCTTTGTTGTTAGTAATGCTTTCTAAGGCCCATTTAACTTCGCATTCCGGGATGTCTGGCTCGAGGCCAATGATCATACCATCGTGGTTGTCAAGGACATTGAGGTCCTTCTTGTATAGTTCTTCTGTGTATTCTTGCCATCTTTTCCTGATCTCTTCTGCTTCTGTTAGGTCCCTACCATTTTTGTCCTTTATCATGGCCAGCTTTGCATGGAACGTTCCTTTGATTTCTCCATTTTTTTGAAGAGATCTCTAGTCCTTCCCATTCTATTGCTTTCCTCTATTACTTCGCATTGTTCATTCAGGAAAGCCTCCTTATCTCTCCTTGTTGTTCTCTGGAAATCAGCATTCAGTTGGGTAAATCTTTCCTTTTCACCTTTGCCTTTAGCTTTCCTTCTTTCCTCTGCTATTTGTAAAGCCTCATCAGACAGCCAGTTTGCTTTCTTGCATATCTTTTTCTTTGGAATGGCAGGGATTGGTGCCTCCTGTACAATGTCACGAACCTCTGTCCATAGTTCTTCAGGCACTCTGTCTATCAAATCTAGTCCCTTAAACCTATTCGTCACCTCTACTGTATATTCATCAGGGATGCGATCTAGGTCAAATCTGAATAGCCTAGTTTTCCCAGCTTTCTTCAGTTTAAGTCTGAATTTTGCAATGAGTAGCTCATGATCTGAGCCATAGTCAGCTCCAGGTCTTGTTTTTACTGACTGGATAGAGCTTCTCCATCTTTGACTGCAAATTATATAGTCAAGCTGATTTCAATGTTGCCCATCTGATGATGTCCATGTGTAGAGTTGCCTCTTAGGTTTTTGGAAGAGGGTGTTCGCTATGACCAGTGTGTTCTCTTGACAAAACTCTGTTAGCCTTTGCCCTGCTTCATTTTGTTCTCCAAGGCCAAACTCGTCTGTTATTCCAGTTACCTTTTGATTTCCTACTTTAGCATTCCAGTCCCCTATGACGATGAGGACATCATGTTTTGGTGTTAGTTCTATTGTTAGCATTATATAAACTACTGAGACTGAAGCATAGCGTAGTGATTTCAGCTCATACTTTTCTTCGAACTTAGGAAAACTTGAAATACAGTAGCTGGCCAGAGGCCGTTTTAAAGACAAGTACAAACCACACCAACACACACACACACACCCATGATAGGATTATATACAAAGTTACTGCCGCCATAGGTTCCCTTGAGGATCCAGGCGAGCTGTTAGGCTGGTTCTAGGATCCTCTCCTCCTATTGTCTAGGGATGCGAAGTTAGGCTAGTCCACCTGGCCACGTGGAGGCGACCACGTGTGCAGTCGCCATTAGTACACAACACGTTTTTCAAAGAATATTTTTTATGTGGGTTCAAGCAAATTTGTTTGTGTGGGATTCTAAAACCTGGGGAAATAATATTTCTCTCATTTTATATACTATGCGGCGGCACACAGGGGGTAGCCTGCAGTGGGCAGGAGATGCTGGGGTGTCCAGCTGAGAGACGGCTGCAACGCCAAGGCCAAACGTGAGGTTTGGGAGGGGATGAAGTCCACAGGAGGTCGGATCACCTCCCTGGGCATGGGGGGCAGCTGAAATCCCCCAAGGAGAAGGCTGAGGTCAGGAGTGAGCCTCAAGGTGCACTCCTTCCCTCCCTCCAAAGCCTGCTCACTCTCCACCCTTTGCAAAAATAAAAAAATAAAAAGTAAGGTTTGGCAGAGAGCCTTCCACCCATTCCAACAGACTCCGGAGTGGGCCCAAAAGTTTCATCCCTTTTTGCCCAGCCGCAGCGGGTTTTGGAGGGAGCGGCTCCTTCGTCAGCACTCCCAGGAGAAAGGAGCCAAAAGGTGGCCGCCACTTGCAAAGTGCTGCCAGTGCTGGCCCAAAAATGTAAACATAGAGGAGTCCGGGTCTTCTCCTTGCAGCGCCGATCCAGATGCGGGGCTCAGGTCCATCTCCCCCACGAGGAGGTCACATCAGTCAGGATGCTTCCCGGGCTGCAATTTGGTTTTCCTCTCATGCTGCAAAGTGGCGTCTTGGAGCAGCAGCTGCAGTTTGCAAGCTCGGGGGAGGCAGGGGGAAGGAGAAGGCAACTCACCCATGCCGTGGTTCTCTTTTCAGGCTTGCAAGGAGGCAGTGAAAGCCACTGACGAGGGAGGCAGGCAAGCCCAACCCTAGCAAAGGAGATGGTTGTGAAAAGTAACGTATGTGTGTGCCTGTGTTTGTGTGTCTCCCTTCACAATCTCGGGGAGGAGGCGGTAGAACAGGGAGCTATTGGGGGCTCCTCCAAGGGCCACAGAGGCGAGGTGCGAAGGTGGCACTTGCGAGGCTGGGGCGTCACTGGCTGGACACTGCATCCCCAGGCACGCACTCCTCTGGCCCACCTGCACCCCGCAGGCTTCTTCGGCACCCAGGCAGAAGGGGGAGGAGGAGGGAGCCACCCGCGTCTGACTGACTGCCAGCTCTGCACCACTTTGACACCATGAACAGCTCCTGGGTGGCAACTAGTGTGCCCGGCCTCTGGGGAGCCTGGGTGGGTGGCAGGGCCAGCCCCATCCCAATAGCGGGGGGGGGGTCCACAGACCTTTCTCAGGCCCCTGCACCTAGCACGGGCTGATAAAGGTGGGGGATGACGATTTCAACTTACTTTTCTTCTTCCTCTTCCTTCTTGTGGCCCGACTCAGGGCTGCTGGGAGCAGGGGGCAGGGCTTGCTACAGGTGCCCGCTCCCTGGCTTCCTGACTGCAGAAGTGTCACTCTGCTGAGCTCCAACAGTAAATGAGGCCTGACTGTGTCAGAACTGAGATTCTGGTGAGAAAGTCCAAAGAGATAGACAGTTCAAATGGGGCCCCCTGGGGAACAGCCAATCGCACATCACAGCCATCCCGCCTAGCTCTCACATTCACTACCCCCCACCTGGGAACATACGATCCTGTTATCTACAACAGCAAGCTGGCACAGCTTTGGTCTCAAGGACATTCCTCTAGGAGGAAGGCATCTTAAGGAAGAGTTACAGCACTTAAGATAGAGCAGTTCACACACACACAGCCATTCACACCCCCCCTCAGGAATTTCCCTTCCCTCCAACTATGGCAAACTAAGTAGAGTTTGACAGTAAATAGTGCAAAACATATCTATTTCAGTGTGTAGCATAGAAAAATACAATCTCAATTTGTTATTAATTCAAAAAGATACATTCAGTAGTGTTAATGCCTTAATACAAAAAAAAATGATGAAAGGGAAGAGTCTTCTAAGAAGTGGGGTGGTGTTTAAAATAGTTGCTGTGTGAGTCTGTTGCTCTTCAGGGAAGGGAGCAGCATCAGAAATTCTTTTAAGTTCATTTTGCAGCTATCAGTTATGCAGGATTGGGGAAGTAACTTTGTTTAAACTTCTTGATATGTTTTTAATAGTAAAAGGACTGTGTTGTACTTCTCCTGCGCAGGACACTTATCAACAGGATTTGAAGCCACTTGGATTTCTGTATACTGAATGCATCCCCCACACCTTAGAAGACTCTTCCCTTTCATAATTTTTTTTAATAAGGCCTTAACACTACTGAGTGAATCTTTTTGATTTAATAACAAATTGAGATTATATTTTTCTATGCTGCACACTCAATAACTTGATATGTTTTCCACTATTTATGTGAAAATTATATAAAATTACCAAAATGCATTTGGAAGCAATTATTATTAGTTAGTCTGTCATGGTTTGTTCCTGTCAGTTATATATATATATATTCAAGAACAAATGCACTTCATATTTATTGGAACACATCCCTGACTTTTCCTCAGCAGGAGCACTGCATTCAACTTCAACTGAAATCAGAACAATAAATCCCCATCTTCAACTTTATTCTGATTTCTTCGGGAGGTGGGGAAATCACCCTGTGTGGGAAAAGGCAGCACAGCTGAGTAAAAAAAGGATGCCTTTAGAGGCCAGTAATTTTTCCCATTCCCTCCTCCTGTCAACTCCTCTGCAAGAAAAAAAGAAATTTAAAGCACATTTACAGCTCATTCAAAGAGCACAACAACATTATTGATTCTCTTAGGTACCTTTACTCATCCAAGGATCATTTCATACATTAGCAAACCACACACATCGGGGAATTTCAGACAGCCAATACGTTCCGCTTCGGGAACTGTTCACTAACGGTTTCTGTACTGACATTTCAGACAGAATCATTTTAGTAATAGTTCCCTAACGGAATGTATTCCAAGACGGTACAATAAAAAGGGTAATCTCAAATTCCCCATCATCTGGAAGCCTCAGCCACTTGCAGGTCTCTGACAGGTACGAATGTAGGGTACACAGCACTCATTTACCTTTTTTGACACAGGCTTGAATTTCCTTGAGATTACACCTAAAAGGTGTCAAATGTCAAAGCAGATCCATTATAGGCTAAACCACCAGACACAGCCAGGCATGGAGTGGCTGTGAGGAACTGCTGAAAATGCTTCAATTTCACAGAAGTCTAGAGCAGAAATGCTTATAGAAAAAATCCACATGCAGCAAGGTTTTAAAGACAGCTGGTCTGGCACATGGAGTCAGGTCTGACAACACTGCAATTTCACAAAGCTACTTCCGAGTCAGAAATAGCAGGGAGCCTCCCCCACCCCCACCTCACAGTTCACCAAATATTCAGGGCAGGAGAACAAAGCCTGAGTCCAGTCCAGTGGCACCTTTAATTTTATTCAAGTATAAGCTTTTGTTGTACATGCACACTTCTTCTTCTATCTTCTGGCTACCCACCAGAATCTACCCAGGGCAGGAAACATCCACACACATCCACACAACCCTTCCCTGTGACTCAGTTTTTGGTACAGTGATAACCAATTTCTTACAAGGTAGTCACTTTCAGATAAGAAACTGACAAAGCTGGGCCCATGAGCAATGGGAGGCAGGCCACTTGGAAACCCCACCTCCCCCAGACCAACATTCATCTGAATGCAACATTCCGTACTCTTGGAGCATATTCAGCCTTCACAGGTTTTTGAGGGATTCCTCCCCCCTTTGGATTATTTTACAAAATCATCGTTTTCTGTATTCTTGGAGAAAATGGGTAGAGACCCCCTTGTCCCCGAGTGGCCTGGTTTTGTGAGTTTTGTCACCCACACTGTCAGTTCATTATTTGTGGAGGGTGGACAGATGTGTTATGAAACTTATATGGTCTGTTTAACTGAAGAGGGATGACCCTGAATTGAAGACCTCCATCACACATCCAGATTAATACTAAATTGATTTCTAGCTTGCAGCAGCTCTAGGAGTTCTTTCCCAGTTCTTCTGCCTGAAATCCTTTTCGCTGGTGATGCTGGAAAAATGAACCTATGACCTTCTGCATGCAGTCATCCCCACATTTCAGAATAATTGCACCATCCAGTTTTCATCATTAACCAAGGATCATTTTGGTTACTAGAACTTGTTCTGGCTAATTTGGGCTTTTTGAAGCATCCCTTTGTTAAAAATTGCTAGCACAACTTCATGCATGTGAGGATTCTGTAGATTTCTAACCCTTCCTTGCCTCTAAAAAAGTCCAATGTGAGAAACAAATGCATTTGTTTATATGCATATAGGTGCATTAACACCAAGCAAGGCTTTCCTCCAGTGCCTTCTGTAACTGGTGGGAAATTGCATTTGATACCTTTAAATGGATGGCCATTGTGTCTCCCCATCTATGACAACACCTGACTTAACTAAAACCTTTCTATGCTGCTTTTGACTTGCAATGCACGAAAAAACAGTGCATAACCAAACACAGAAAACAAGATCATCAGTTGAAGTAGCCAGCAATTAAACTCCACAAAACACAGCAATAGTTGGGAACGTGAAAGTAGACTCAAGTGTGAACCAGGAAGTAAATAAAAGCCTGAGCAAATGAAATCATTTGCACCTAAATACTATGAATATCAGTGACAGATGGACAGCTCTTATTCCAAAGATGTGAAGGTGAAGAAAACCACCACAGGAGTTCTGAGGACAATCTAGGAGAGCAGGCCTGTTATTTCAGGGGCAGGTGGTCTTTTAGATACCACTTAAAGCTCCACGGAGGTTAAAAAAAATTTAACAGCATACCGAAATAAACAAGGAGTTACTGCAAATTGGTCATCTCTGTTGATCTGGCTGCTGTCTTCTGTTCCAAAGGGAGTTTCCAAAGAGTCTCAGAAGCTACTTAACATAATAATGCCCTTCCAGTAAATGATCCTGTGGGTGACCACACTATGGTAACTGTGGTGAGGGCAACGCTTTGCAACAAAGGGTGAAGCTAGCCCACCAGGTGCAGTTGCAAAAGGTGCCTTGTGCCATAGAAGCTGTTTTGGCTTCCATTGGGAAGGCTGGATCTAAAAGCAACTGGAGGGGGAGGCTAAAACCTACAAGCTTGCTGCTTCAGAGGGAGCCCAATGCCACCCAGCCAAGGCTGAATGGCACCAACTATTGTGGGAGTTCTCTGTTGAAGCTTAATTCTCAGGCTCATAGAGGACTGATTCAAGTCAGGACTCCATTGTATGGGGGGAGGGGGCTTAAACCTTCTGCCCATGCCATTTTCCCAACCTCACACAGTGCTGCTATTTGCCCCATTGGGGAAACTTAATGAATCCTGATAGACTACATGCAAATTCCCCCAAAGCAGCAAATAGCAGCTCTGGAAATATGGTCTCCAAATCAGGAGCCCACTTACCTGAGATTATTTACTCAATTTATACCCCACCTTTCTCCCCAGTAGCGATCCTATTGCTTGCATAAATCCTCTCACCTCCGTTTTAGCTTCACCTCCTGTCCCGGACCTGGCAGCCTGGGGCGGGCCGCGCCCCCCCCCACACACCCCGAGCACTCACCCAGGAAACCGAGCCGACGCGGGGCACCTGGGGCGGGCCCCAGCCCTCCTCCGGCGAAGAGGACGTCAGGACGAGCGAGGCCCCGTCGGCGCGAGCCCTGGGAAGCAGCAGAGATGAGCAACCCTCCCCGGATGGGCAGCGGCGGTGGTGGCGCAGCCCTCGGGCCGACAAGGCTGCCGCCGGCACAAGAGCACACGACCCTGACGCAAGGAGGGCGTCCGACCTTATCAAGGGGGGTGGGGCCTGGGGAGGTGGAACCGGGGAGGAGCATGGGCGGTACTGGGGCAGCGGGAGGAGGATATAAGGGAGGAGGGACGGAGGGGCCGGGGAGGAGACGCGTGTCAAGGAGAAGAGAGCCAAGCTTGAGTGAGAGAGAGAACCCAGCGAACCGGCAGCTTCCCAGGCACGGGGCAGTGGGGCAACAGGGGTGACGTTAACCCCGCCCCCCTGTCATTCTGAGGCCTCTCTGTCTCCTTATCCCGGGGACTCCGCCTGCCTCCCAGTACCACGCCCCCCTGTGGACCCCCTGACACCACGGCTACTGGAGGGAAGGTCCCCGGGACCCAGGAGGAGCCCGACAACATGGTGGAGAATGCGGGCACAACAGACCCGCTAGGTAGGCCGCTTCCCTGCCTCCTTACCCCCCCTGGCTGGTTGCCCCTGGGAGCAAGAGTTGGGCGAGTCCCAAAAGGGTCCTCAAGCTCAGACGAGGCCTCGGGAGAGTCAAGTGAATCAGACAGTAGCCAAGGCTCCGTGAAAGCCCAACTGACGCTGCCCGACCCGCCTTCCGTTGAGATGGATTTCGCGCAGTTTGGGCAATGGCTGGCTGAGCACCAGAGCCAGCTGTTACGAGACATGACCCAGCAGCAGCACACAGCACAGGCGACCTTGGTGCGTGAGCTGCAACAGGCGGTGCTCGCCCGACCTGCCCAGGTGGGGCCCGGAGGTGGGGGTGGCCCGCAACACAGCCCCTGGCCGCTGCTCACCAAACTGGGGCCAGACGATGAGATTGAAACCTACCTAGAGGCCTTTGAAAGAGCTGCGGAGGCCGCCCAGTGGCCCGTAAACCAGTGGGCCTACATCCTGGGCCCATACCTCACGGGGGAGCTCAGGCTGCCGTGAAGGCGTTGGAGCGGGCTGACGCGAGTGACTACACAAAAGTGAAGGCCGCCATACTTGACCGCTTGGAAGTTACGCCCGAGTCCCACCGCCGGTGATTCTGTGCCTTCCGGATCCAGGATCCAGCTCGCCCCCGGACGGTAATCACGACCCTGAAAGATGCCGCCACCCGCTGGCTCCAACTGGCCTCCGAGGACGGCAAGTGAGTGATAGAGATGATAGTCATCGAACAGCTGCTGCAAATTGTGCCTGCCCGTACGGGCCACTGGCTGGCCTGCTGGAAGCTGACCAAGCTCCAGGAGGCCCAGGAGCTCTGGGAGAATTTCCAAGCCGCCGAAGGACGGGACGCCAGACCAAAAGAGGAGGTTCCACAGCCGGGACGCGGGGGCCATGCCCCTAGCAAGCCTTTGCCAAGTCCGGTCTTGCCCCAGTCCAGGAGGGCGCGCCCCACTTTTGGCCGCGGCAGGACAAGCGGAAGTCCCAGCGCCTCGCCTTGGCCCCTTCCCCACACGTCCGGGCCCGCTCCGAGCGGGCGAAGTGAGACAAGCAGGTGGGGTGAGACAAGCGGGCCACTCCCGCTCCCTGGAGGGCGCCCCGCAGGAGGCCCCGGGCCCTGTTACACATGTGGCCAGTGGGGCCACTTCAGGAGGGACTGTCCGCTTATGGAGTGCGACCTCGGCCACGAACGCACCTTGCAGACCTCAGCCGTGGGAAGGCGGCCTCCCGCCTGGTTACTCCCGGTGACACTGGGGGGCCCAGGCCTTGCAGGCGTTGGTCGACAGTGGGAGTTTGCTGTCTCTGGTGCGGTCCCATCTCTTACCCCCAGGCTTGCCTGTCCTCCGCACCGCCACGGTTCTATGCTTCCATAGGAACAAAGAACGATACCCTGTGGTTGTGGCTCCCCTTGTCTACCTGGGGCAGCAGTGGGAGGTGCCCCTGGCCCGGGTGGGCCGGTTGCCGTTTCCAGTCCTGCTGGGACGGGATGCGTCACGCTTCAGTGATGCCCTAGCAGCCGCCTGCCCTCCCGACGAGGGTACAGGAGCCGGTGCACTTCCGGGAGAAGAGTTGGTCACCCCGACGGATGAAGAGGTCGACCCTGGAGCGGCAGAGGAGGGACTCGAAGAGACGTACGACGGCTGGGTCCACGACCCCCATTTCATCCAGGACCAAGGCCGCAATGAGGCACTGGACGGGCTGCGACGACGCACAGCGGTCCAAGACGGGTAGGTAATAGAGCCCCGGCTGGGTGGGCGGTTTCCGCACATCGTCCAAGAGGGGGGCGTATGGTTCAGGGAGGTGAAGGGATGGATGGGGCCCTACAGGCAGCTCTTAGGCCCCCATGGCTACATACCGGCGATCCTACGGACAGCCCATGATCACCCCTGGGCCGGCCATCAGGGGGTGAAGAATACCTTGTCCCGAGTGCTGTCCCGATTCTTCTGGCCCACGGTCCCCCGTGACATAAAAACATATTGCCGGTCGTGTGCTGTCTGCCAGCAGGTGAATGTGCGGGCGGATCCCCGGGCCCCTCTATCTCCGCTACCAATACCTGGCACCCCCTTTGAGCGGGTGGCCATGGACTTTGTCGGGCCCCTACCCCGCACTCCCAGGGACGCCCGCTTCCTCCTGGTAATCATGGACTATGCTATGCACTTCCCAGAAGCCGTCCCCCTTCCTAGCCTAAAGAGCGCGGGGGTAGCTCGGGCTCTCATGAGGTACTTCTCTCTGGTGGGACTGCCGCACGAGATACTGACCGACCGCGGATCCCCTTTTACTGCCCAGCTTATGAAGCAAGTCTGTCAGTCACTCCAGATTTGGCAGATCTTCATGGCCGTGCACCACCCCCAAACGGATGGCCTCGTCGAAAGGCTAAACCAAACAATAAAGAACATGCTGCGCAAGGTGGCATACGAACGGCCAACAGCATGGGATCTCTATGCTGATCCCATCCTGTTTGCGCTGAGGGAGACACCCCAGTCCTCGACCAGATTCTCACCATTCAAACTCCTCTACGGACGCTGGCCCCGAGGGATCCTGGAGGCGATGGATGGGCGCCACCCGGGGGCGGTGGGCGAGGAAGAATGAGACCCCTGCGAATATGTAAGGAAGCTGAGGGAACACCTCGAGGAGGTCCACCGCGTAGCTGCAAGTAACCTGGAGTGGGCCCAAGAGACGCAGAAACAGAGGTATGACAGGGGACAAAGATGCGCTCGTTTGGCGTAGGAGACCGGGTGATCATGTCCCGCTCCGTGATGGACCCTGGACTGGGTGACCCGTGGCAGGGCCTGTTCCCAGTGGTACGAGTCCTGGGACCAGTCACGTACGAGATCAGCTACGGGCCCCGCCAGTGGAAGACGGTGCACGTAAATGACCTCAAGGAATGGAGGGAGCACGACACCCCCACCGATGAAGCCCAGCTGGCTACGACTCCGGGGGACCTGACAGAGGGCTTCTCGCCCTGGCAGGACCCGCCAAAGGGGCCTCCCAGGCCCGTTTTAGACGAAGGGTTGTCAGAGGCCCAACAGCGAGACCTAGGCCGGGTGCTACAGGACTGTCCTGGGACTTTCTCCATCCTGCCCGGGTGCACCTCCTTGGCTGTCCACCGCATCACCACTTCCCCAGGGCAGGTGGCCCGGGCCCCCTGGAGGCTGATACCCCCGAAGTTGCAAGCCGCCATCCGGCAAGAAGTGGAGACGATGTTGCAGCTCAACGTCATTGAGCCGTCAAGAAGCGCCTGGTGAAGCCCGGTGGTGCTCGTGCCGAAACCAGACGGCAGCACCCGGTTCTGCGTCGACTACTGGGAGGTTAACAAGCTGGCCCGGTTCAACGCTTATCCAATGCCACGGGCCGACCTACTGATTGACCAGCTCGGCACCACCCGGTACTTGTCCGCACTACATCTGACGAAGGGGTACTGGCAGGTGCCGGTACACCCCCAGGACCGAGACAAGACAGCCTTCACAACCCCCGATGGCCTGTTCCAGTTTAAGAGGATGCCCTTCGGCCTCCATGGGGTGGCGGCGACATTTCAGTGGCTGGTCGACCGAGCACTCACGCACTGCAGGGGCTTTGCGCAGGCATACCTCGATGACATAATTGTCTGTAGCCCTGACTGGGGCACCCATCCCTCCCATCTGCGACAGGTCTTGCAGGCCCTCTATAGCACGGGACTAACGGCCAACCCCGCCAAAAGCCGACTTGGCTTCCAGGAGCTCAAATACCTGGGGTACCAGGTAGGAAAAGGGATTATACGCCCATTGCCCGACAAGGTGCTTACCCTCGAACGCCAGCCTCATCCCAGCACGAAGCGGCAGCTTCGCTGGTTCTTAGGGTTCGTCGGCTACTACAGTCGGTTTATTCCCAACTTTGCCTCCCTAGCCTCCCCGCTCACGGATGCACTGCAGAAAGCCCGACTGAACCGGCTAACATGGGGCCCGGCCGAGGAGGCCGCCTTTGAAGCCTTGCGGACCAGCCTCTCCCGGGGGCCCGTGCTTCAAAACCCTGACTTCGCAAAACCGTTCGTGCTCCACACCGACACATCCAGGACAGGGCTGGGGGCAATGTTAGCCCAAGGCAAGGGAGCGGCCGAGCGGCCTATTCTCTTCATTAGCCAGAAGCTCCAACCGGCGGAGCATAAATATTCCACTGTGGAAAAGGAAGCCCTGGCGGTGAAGTGGGCGGTGGGCGCCTTACAATACTACCTTGTGAATAATCCCTTCCAACTAGTGGTGGACCACGCCCCACTGTTATGGATGTCGCGTATGAAGGACTCCAACCCCCGAGTCCTCCGGTGGTATTTATCTTTGTCCCCATTTCGCTTTTCAGTTCGGCACCAGGCGGGGCGTGACCATCAGGTGGCCGATTACCTGTCCCGGATCTTTGAGGAGGAACCAGGAGCTGCAGGCACAAGGGAGGGGGTGTGTCCCGGACCTGGCGGGCCGTGCCGTGCCCCCCCCACCGCAACGCACCCCGAGCACTCACCCGGGAAACCGAGCCGACGCAGGGCACCTGGGACGGGCCCCAGCCCCCCTCTGGCAGAGAGCGACGCGGAGAGGACGTCAGGACGAGCGAGGCCCCATTGGTGCGGGCCCCGGGAAGCGGCAGAGACGAGCAACCCTCCCTGGATGGGCGGCGGCGGTGGTGGCGCAGCCCTCGGGCCAGCAAGGCCGCCGCCGGCACAAGAGCACACGGCCCTGATGCGAGGAGGGCATCCTACCTTATCAAGGGGGGTGGGGCCTGGGGAGGTGGAACCGGGGAGGAGCACGGGCGGTACTGGGGCAGCCGGAGGAGGATATAAGGGAGGAGGGACGGAGGGGCCGGGGAGGAGACGCGTGTCAAGGAGAAGAGAGCTGAGCTTGAGCGAGAGAGAGAACCCAGTGAACCGGCAGCTTCCCAGGCATGGGGCAGTGGGGCAACAGGGGTGACGTTAACCCCACCCCCCTGTCATTCTGAGGCCTCTCTGTCTCCTTATCCCGGGGAATCCGCCTGCCTCCCAGTACCGCGCCCCCCCTGTGGACCCCCTGACACCATGGCTACTGGAGGGAAGGTCCCCGGGACCCAGGGGGAGCCCGACACCTCCATTTCACCTTCATAACAAACCTATGAGGTAGGTGAGGCTGACAGTGTGTGACTGGCCAAAGGTCACCCAGCAAGATTTCATGGCAGAGTGGGGATTCCAACCTGGATCTCCCAGGTCCTAGTCCAACACTTTGACTACTGCACCACACTTGAACTCCCCACTCCCACTTGTCCAACAGGGCCTGGATTGGATCCAGACCCACTGTAAATGTTAGTTATGATAAGTATGACACTATTATCAGAGACCAGTGTGTCTGGCAACCCATGTGTAGCAAAAAGCTTTCACAGTGCTTTTATGACTGCTGTGGTCATCATCTTGCTCATGAGAAGCATTTCAAGCCATTTCAATTAGGCATCAACCACAATCAGGAATACCTATCTGTGAAGTGGGCCAGCAAAGTCTACATGGATTCTAGACCAGGGTCTGTGTGGGTTTTCCCAAGGATGCAGAGGAGTGGGGGGGCGGGATCCAGTCTGGACAGCTGACACTCATTGCAGACCTTTACCCACTCCTCAATGTCGTGGTCTATTCGAGGTCACCAGACATAGCTCCAGGCCAGAGCTTTCATTTTTACTACACCCGGATGACCCTTGTGCAGCACCTCCAAGACCCTTTCCTGTAAGGGAGGAGGCACCACCACCCTGTTCCCCCACAACAGACAGCCTTTATGTACCAACAGTTCTTTCTGACGTGTACAATAAGCCTGAAATTCTGGCGGCAAACTACCCATTGGCCACCCGCTCCATACCCAGTTAAGCACCCGGGCAATTGTGGAGTCCTTTGCTGATCTAGCAGCGATGTCCAAGGCATGAACTGGCGGCTGTGACAGTTCTTCCAGGGCCATTACCTCATTGGCGGGAGCAGGGTCCAAAGCAGGTCCCAGAATGGGACATCGGCTTAAGGCGTCCGCATGTCCCATTGCCTTGCCAAGGCGGTGTTCAAGTTCAAAATCATTTTTTTTTTTTTTAATATAGTTTTTATATAGTTTTTGGTAAGTATTGCATATTATCTTTTATCCCGTACATTTCGTAACGGTTTTTTATCCCTTCTCCCTCCCTCCTCCCCCTCTGCTTTTCCAATGCTTTAGTCCTTTGTTCCCAGCCACGGGCACAAGGTCCGAATCTTGCACTGAATGTCCTTTCTTCCTTCTGTTGGTAGCCACTCCAGGTAGGTCTTCCATTTCGTGCTGATTGCTGTAGTCCTGTCTGCCCATTTGGTCTTCCAGTTCAGTTTCTCTATTATGTCTGACTGTATGAAATCAAACAAATAATTATGCCAGATTTCTACTGTCCATTTACTCTTGTCCTTCCAACCAAGAGCAATCACTGCTTTTCCTGCTAATATCATTGCTTTGAATATAGCTTGGTTCTCTTTACTTACTCCTGGGTTCCCTATTATGCCCATTAACATTAAATTAAAGTTAATGGACAGTGAAACTTTGCATGTTCTCCTTATAATTTGCAATATTTTTGTCCAAAAGACACTGACCTCTGGGCATTCCCACCACATATGGGAAAACCATCCTTTAGCCAGTTTGCAATGCCAGCACATGGGGCTCATTCCTGGGATCATGTTTGCTATTTGCGCTGGTGTTTTGTACCATTTTGTAAAGAATTTATGCTCCATTTCATTAAATTTGATCACTTTAATTCCCTCTATTCCTTCCATTATTTTGCTTGCCAAGTTTTCTGATACCTGACCTTCTTTGGTCCAAGTGTTCTGTAGGTAAGATATTGTCGTGTCTGTATTTGATATCATTTTCCTATAGATTTTCCCTGCTAATCCTTGTTTTGATTTTTGCATCCCTTTGTATAGTTCTTCTATCGGTTCCTCTATCCATATTTTCTCTTTTTCCTTGATCTTATTAACCATACTATATAGGCCTGTTATTTTTAACCAGTGTTGGTTACCTACCTCTTCCACTATCTCGTGCACCGGTTTTAAGTTACGTCCTCTAAACATGTCTTCCAACCTATAATACCCTTTAGTTTTAAGATATTCCCACCATTTATTCTCTTTTATTTCGCTGTATATTAATTCTAGTGGTGTCCATCTTGAGTTTCTTCTTAGCCATTTCGCTTGCCACTTGGTCCAAGATTCTAATGCTGAATGTCTGGGGCCTTTAATCAATTTGAGATCTTTTTTTGTGGCTTTAGAGAAAATCCCGAATCTTCCTATATTGTTGTTTATCTCATTTTCAAATCTAACCCATTTTTGCTCCTCTCCTTCACCTATCTCTAATAGCGACTTTATTTGAAAGGCTTCATAATATCTATTCAGCTCTGGGACTCCCCAACCCAACTCCTCCTTGAGACCATGTATCAACCTTTTTTGAATTCTACACTTTTTACTGCCAAATATCCACTCTCTAATTGCCCTATTCCATTGTTCTAACCTTTTGTTATGGGCCTCTAATGGTATCGTCTGGAATAAGTATGTTAGTTTAGGTAACCAGAACATTTTAACACTCCTAATTCTAGTAGATATACCAAGAGTTTTATTTTTCCACTTTCTCATTTCATTCTTTATTTTCTTCCATATCGTGCTATAATTCACCTCCGATATTCTATCGATCTTCTTTTGTAACGCTATACCTAAGTATTTGAACTTTTTGGTGCCCATTCCAATATTTGTAATTTTGTTTATTTCTTTTCTTTCCTCTTTGTTCACATTGAGGTACATGATTTCTGATTTAGCCATATTAACCTTTAACCCTGAACAGCATTCGAAGTCCTCTAAGATAATTTTTACTTCTTTTATCGCTTCTTTGGGATTTGTCATAACTACTATAATATCATCTGCAAATAAATTAATTTTTATTTCTTCCTTCTTTACCTTATAACCTTCTATCCTTACACAGTTTCTTATCCTTTCAGCTAGTTGTTCTATTGCTATAATGAATAAGACCGGTGAGAGCGGGCACCCCTGTCGGACCCCTCTCTGGATCTGAAAAGTTTGTGATTTGGCATTATTGACCTTTACCACTGCTGTTCCCTCTCTATATATCTCCTTAATTGCTCTTATATAATTATCTCCTATCTCATGCTTTTTCATAATCTGCCACAAGTATTCCTGAGATAGGGTGTCAAAGGCTTTATAGACATCCAATTTTAAAAGACCTAACTTTTTTTTTTGACCGTGTTGTAATACGTTTATTATATTCCTAATAGGGTGGGCTATGTTCCTATCCTTTACAAATCCATGTTGGTCTTCTTTTATTATTTTGGGACTAAACTTCTTTAATCTATTTGCCAGCATTTTTGCGAAGATCTTGTAGTCTTGGTTAAGGAGGCTTATAGGTCTGTATGAACCTACCTCTTCAGGGTCTTTATTTGGTTTCAAAATTACTATTATTTCTGTTTGTCTCCATGAATCTGGGGCCCTTCCCCCCTCAAGATTTCGTTGAAGATCATTTGGAGTTCTGGGGCAAGAATGTCTATCATTTCCTTATAAAATTCACTTGTGAACCCATCTAGCCCAGGGGATTTTCCCTTTCTCAATTCTTTAATTACATCCTTTATCTCTTGTATTGTAATTTCCTCTTGTAATTTGGCTTGCTCATCCTCCTTCAGTGTTATGTTAACTTCCTCTACAAAGTCTGTTGTGTCCCTTTTCTTATATAATTTTTTATAGAAAGACTCGAACGCCTCCCTTATTTCAATGGGATGTTGAGATTTTTGACCATTTACCTTTATACTTTTCACCCTTTGTCTTTCCTTCCTATTTTTCAGGTAATTTGCTAGTCTTTTTGCTGAATTTATGCTATTTCTTTGGAATTCGTTTCTCACCATGGCTTCCCTTTTCCATATTGTTGCTGAGTCTAAGGCCTCCAATTGTTTTTTAATTGTTAATATTTGGTTCTGTATCATAGGATTGTATTTTTGCATTAGTTTACTTTGTAGCCTCTCCATTTCTTGGATTTTGGCCTGTCTTCCTAGATGCCACTCCTTTTTTATATTCTTCTCTTTCTTTATACAGTGCCCCCTTATGACTGCCTTTGCAGCATCCCATAGAATATTGGTGGGTACTGTTCCTCTATTTTCCTCAAAATATAGCTTTATCTGCTCAGACATGTATTGTCTATCCCTTTCTGTGGCCATTATTAAGTTATTATATCTCCATGTTCTGGTTGTTGGTTGCTGTGTGAATTCTATTTCAACGCTTATTGGAGCATGGTCAGATATCCATATTGGGTGGGTTGTAATTCCTTTGATAATCATATTACTATTTTTTTCTAAAATTATGTAGTCTATACATGATACTGTTTTATGCCTACTAGATATATGTGTGGGTTTAGGCCGGTTCCCCACAGACTCATGTGCCTCTATCAGGCCCCAATTTCCTAACTTGAATGATTTATCTTTTGTTATGTCTATATTTAGGTCACCTGTTATAATCACTTCTCCTTCGGAAAATTGTTTTGTTTTTTTAAATATTTTACCCAGGAATTTCTTTTGTCCTTTATTTGGGGCATATATATTTACTATGGTATACTTCTTATCATCCATTTTAAACTTTACTAACAGATATCTACCATTCCTATCCTCTTTTTTTCCATAACCTCTAGTTTAAATTTCTTATGAATCAGTACTGCTACTCCTTTACCCTTGGCATCCCCTCTGGCCTCTGCTAGTATCTCCCAAGTCGGATCGTTTAGCAACGGCTTGCTATCTTTTTTTTCTTATGTGTTTCCTGGAGGCATAAAACATCAATCTTTTGATCTTTTGCCAGCTTAGCTATCCTGTACCTTTTAAGGTTTGACGTTAATCCATTGACATTCAGTGTAAGTAATCTTATTGTTCTATCCATATTCTTTATGATTCTGGACTTTGAGTTCCCGTGGCCCTGGGATTTTTAAGCATATTCTTAAACTACCCCTCCCCCTTCCCTCCCATCCCTGTGGTAGAGTAGACTTGTGGGGATAAGAAACCTTCCCCCCTCTCCACTTCATGAGGTGCACACATCCCCTCCTCCCCCTTATACTTGTAATATTAACATTAGCTCAACTTATACTTGGATACTTCCCTTTAGGTGTCTTCTTCTAGTGAGTCTGTCCTGAGGCGCTTTTCTCCTCTCTCTGCAGTTCCTTCTTCTGGGTCTGCTTCCCCCTCTGGCTCTTCTTCCATTCCCTCTTCCCTTATGTCTTCAGTGTTTATTCTGAGTTGTTTAAGGAGTTCTTTGGCCTCAAGGGCGTTCCGTGCCATGAGCCTCTTCCCTTCTTGGAATATTATGATTGAAGCAGGATAGCCCCAGGTAAATTTTACATTGTTTGCATATAGTTTTTGGGCATAGGGGCGCATTAAGTTCTTTTGCCTAAGTGTCTCCTGGCAAAAATCCTGTCTCACCCAAACTTTCCTGCCCCTGAAGCTCAAGTCCTTCCTCTTTTTTAGCTCCTTATATATTTGTTGTTGTATTTTTTCTCTGGAGAACTTGATAATAACGTCACGAGGGGCTCCTCCCTTGCCTTTTCTTTGCAGGCGGTGAGCTCTTTCGACGTCTTCTGACTGAATCCTGATTCCATTAGTTGTCAGCCATTCTGTCACTACGCATTCCAGGTTCCTGTTAGAAACCTCTTCAGAGATTCCTGTCAAAATCAAGTTTGCTCTCCTATTCCTGTCTGAGAGGTCATTTATCTGCTTTGTTAGGGAGCCAATCCTCTGTTCATTAGCCAGAGCCTTTTCCCTGGCAAAATTTGCTGTTTGCTTTATGTCGGCAATTTCTTTCCCTATCTTAGCCATATCTACTCGTACAGCCTTAATTTCTTCGCTAATTTTTTCCTGAGATGCTAGGAATATCTTCTGGAGGTTTGCTATCTGTTCTGACAGTTCCTTGATATTTTTTGCCATCCTTAGCTGTTTAATTAAGGCTTAATGAGCTAGGCTCTTGCTGTGTGAGCGTTATCTCACTGAGTGGTTGTAAATAAAGGGTTTTTTTACTTGCTGTTTCCAGACTCTGCTGCTGTTTGGATCCTTCTTATCTTCCCACCTAGTTATATGCCAATATTTGGCTGTTTACAATCCTTTGAGCTGTAAATTCCTTAGTTTACGGGGGAGCTCGGAGTTTCAGCGTCCGACTTGGTTTAGCGCATGCGTGCCTCTCAAGTTCAAAATCATAAGCTGCCAGGAAAACCGTCCATCGCAGCATTCAGGGTGAGAGGACTGGAGGTGTTTGGCAACCCGGTGCAAAGAGGCCCAGCAAAGGTTTATGGTCGGTGACCATTACAAACTTCCATCCGTACAAAAAATGATGGAATTTTTTAACACCAGCGACCAATGCAAGTCCCTCCTTATCAATTTGTGCATAATTTCTCTCAGTGCCCATCAGTGTCCTTGAGTAATACGCTATTGACGTTTCCCACCTATTCGCCATTTTGTGGCTGAGGACCATGCCAATTCCAAACAAGGAGGCGTCTGCGGCTAGGATTAGCGGCTTCCCTTCATCATAGTGCGTTAACACAGAATTACACACTAACAAGTCCTTTATTCCATTAAACGCTTCATCATGCCGCGGCCCCCAGGTCCACCGTGCCCCTTTTTCAAGAAGTTTGTGCAAAGGTTCTGCCACCGTTGCCTTGTGGGGCAAGAAGGCATGGTAGAAATTCAAAATGCCCAAGAAGGACTGCAGCTCTTTTTTTGTTTTGGGCTTTGGGTCTTGTTGGATGGCAGCAACCTTGCTCTTTGTGGGGTGGACGCCTTGTTCATCAATTAAAAATCCCAGAAATTCAACCTGGGAAACCCCGAACTGACATTTTTGCTTTTTAACCTTTATGCCTGCCGCTTGGAAACGGCCCAGCACGCTCTGCCAGTTCTTCCTCAGTGGCACCCTCAACCAGCACATCATCAAAATACAGCACCACCCCTGGCAGATCCCTCAGCAATCCCTCCATCAAACTCTGAAAGATACCAGGAGCTACAGTGACCCCAAATTGTAAATGATTGACCCAGAATGCTCCTCAGTTGGTCACAATCGTCTGTGCCTTGGCTGCCCTGTGGTCCACGGGCAACTGCTGGTATGCTTGTGCGAGGTCAAGTTTTGCAAACAGCTGCCCCCCTTCAGTGAAGCCAATACATGGCTTATAATGGGAACGGGGTAAGAGTGCTGTTGTAAAGCTTTGTTTAAAGTACATTTATAGTCAGCACATATCCTGACTGAACCATCTGGTTTGATGAGTGTTACAATGGGTGTTTCCCACTTCACATAAGGCACAGGCTCTAAAATTCCCTCAGCCATCAACTTATCTAGTTCGGCCTCAATTTTTGGTTTGAGGGCAAGTGGCACAGTTCTGTACCGCAACCTGATGGGTGCTACTGAGGGGTCTAGCTCAAACATGACTGGCGGACCTGTATACTTTCCCAGGGTTCCGTGAAACACTTCAGGGAACCCCGCATACAAAGAACTCAATTTATTTCCACCACTGTGGTCAATCCCAGACACAGCAATTCCCAGAGCCTCAAACCAGTCTCACCCAAGCAGACTGGCCCTCAACCCCTCAGCCACCTGGAGACCTAGGGTCCCATTAAACCCTTTAAATTGTACCTCAAAAGTTGCTTCCCCAGCCACTGGTATGCACCACCCTTGGAAATCTGAGAGATGCACCCCACTGGCTGCTAACTGGCGGCGGCTCCTATGAGGAAACAAACGCTGGAACGTCTCTGTGGAGATGATGGTCAATGCTGATCCTGAGTCGACCTCCATCTCACATGGCACTCCGTCCAGCAGCACGGTGACATGGATCTTCTTCTTGGTGCGATTTTGGGTGCTCAGGACAGTTGTAGGGCCAGAACGGCTGGTGGTCACATTGCACTCCGCCTGCCTCCATGCTCTGATGTCTCGCTCCTTCCTCGACATCACTGGGGGTGACTGAGGTGACTTCCTGGGACCTGTTGCCTTGCAGACTCTAGCCAAATGGCCCCACATGTTGCAGTTTCGGCACCGTAGGTCACGTGCCCAGCACTGGTCCCACTTGTGATTGCCGCCACAACCTGCGCATGACTGCCAGTGTGTTGCTTTCCTTGTGGTCTGCTGCGGCTTTGCTCTCCGCCTCTGATGGATGTCATCGCCCTCGGCATCGCTGGTCGACGCATGATGCACCGCCTTCTCGACCCATGGTTGCGACGGCTTGCCGGACTTCCCGGGTGGACAGTTCGGCAACTTCAGTGGTTATAGTGTCTGCATAGGCTGTTGCGTAGGTGAGTTCAGCTTTGGCAAACAGCCGCTATTGCCAATGCTCATCTCTTAGGCCACACACCAACCAGTCCCACAAAGCCGTCTCTAGGTCAGAGAACCCACACATGCGGGCAGCTTTCCTCAGCTCGGTGACAAATTCCGCAATTGAGTCTCCGACCTTCTGGTCCTGTTTATAGAATGCATGGCGACATGCAATTTCTGATGGACTAGGCGCATAGCGATTTTTCAGCTTTGCCTTCAGGTTCGCCAATGACACCGTCAGGATGTTGGTCAGCGCAACCAGGGATCTTGCCACATCAAATACGGCTCGGCCGCAGGAGCTCAGCAGGACTGCCGATTTCGTGGCCTCATCCTCGATTTGGTGTGCCCTTAGATGACACTCGAACCGTGTTATGAACGATTCCCAGTCTTCCAGGCCTGGTTTGAATGCCTTGAACTTGGCACTGGCTGCCATCCCTCTCACCGGTTCTGCTGGGTTGGCAGGGTGCTGTTCTGTTGGTGGCGGAGCCGTGATTGGTTCCGCTTTGTCTGCCATTGTGTCGGTATTCAGTGGGGCTCCCTACCCACTATATCCCATCCTTGTTGCCACTGATAAGTAAGACACTTAAAGGAAGCTTTCCAACAAGTGATTCAGCTTTTAATGGTAGTGATTCAATAGCTCAGAACAGATCAGAACAGACAACACAACATAGAACAACAGGCTCTTATTTAAACAGTTCAGGCTGGCATAGCCACGCCCATATTCATGGTAACAACCAATCAATTTGCTTCCCTCCAGCACAATCCTTGTCTCCTGACTGGCCTGCTACACAGAGTAGCCAATCAAGCATTGCCATTCTGGATACCAGCCTGTCAATAGGAATGAAAGTCAAGCTCAGGACATAACAAGTTAGACCCTAATACATTCTTCTTCAGATACTAATGCAAGACAGGCTATTACAGTGTGAATTAATACAGCATACAACAGGTTGGAAACAGACTTCAGCAATGTGTGGACAATGCTCCAGCCATGATTCTTCCTATGATGTGAATTCTGGGTGCATGTATGCAGGTGTGTGTGTCTATTTTCATCCATGAATACTTATTCAAAATAAAAACTTTTGTTTTGTTTGGCATGCTGCCAATAACTGTCACTGGCCCTTCTTCCTAGTTTTGGTATTGTATGTTTTTATTGAATTATTTTATATATACGTTATTTTAAATGTTGTTTTAGTGTTTTGATGTTTACCACTTTGGGGACCCGATTTGGTTGGAAAGGTGGCACAGAACTGTTTTTAATAAATATCCACCATCCCACCCAAAATTGCCCATAGCAACCACCAACCTAAACCAACACAACAGAATACTCTCCTCAAAAAACAAAACAACAAAATAATAATACACGAACAGCAGCAAAGTAGAAGCTTCCCCTTCCCCAGATCCTTGCCTAAATCAAAATTACTGAATGTGGCATCAGCAAGGTAGGAAATAAACAAGCCTTTCTGGAGAGGGCATTCTAGAGCTTGGGCACCATCTTTAAGGCACCCTTTCCCTGCCTACCTCTTCTCAGATGGGAGGGCACCAGGAGTCGCATCTCTATTAACAGTCAAAACTAACAGGCAGGTCTACAGAGGAGAAGATGGTACTTTGGATATTCTAGTTTGGGGTGGGTATATTGTCTACTCCCTAGATCTGCTGTTGTGTCTTCATGACACTCTCAATGGTGCATAGGACCTCTCCCACCCACCCTCGGCCATGTGGTTGCAGGAAAATAGACAAGCCAAGGTATGTGTGTGTGCGGGGGGGGGGGGGACAGAAATATTGCAAGAAAAAAAATGTAGGCTCTGTCAATCCAGGACACTTGAGCACAAAGTTGTGGGAGAACAGCTTCCTGAGTCTGATGAAGTCAGGTGTGGGTCTATTTACATCTAAAAATGCGTCTACCCTCACCCACTTCCTGGCTTCCAAGGAGGTGGTGGGCAGCCTTGGCAGGAACACACATGGCAGAGTTATTCATAACTGCTGGAAGAAATGTGTTCTGACTCACTTAACAGCATCACAGGACAGGCTGAAGAATGTGTTTGATATCAATGAATTTTCAGGCTCACAGCTTCCAAAATCAGCCATTAAAAAAAAAAATATCCAAAGACCAAGGGTTGTATCCACTAATAAAAGTTACTCTTGACAGTGAAGAACTTTCCTGCAGTTCATTGGAATGCTGCTCGATGGTGGCGGGGCGGGGCGGCGGCTGAGGACTCCCAGTAACAATGTGAAATTCAAATCAGGGGCAATGCTCCATCTAAGCTGTGGAGTCTTGTGAGCAAAAATTCTACTTTGTGAGCTACAGGTATTAAAGTTGTGAGCAAGTGATTTGGCTACTGCATAAATTAGTTTGCTCTGGAGCCATCCTTCCTGAGCTAAGACAAAAATGTAAGCTGGAGGCTAAAAACTGTGAGCTAGCTCACACTTACTCAGCTTAGAGGGAACACTGATCAGGGGTCTGCTTCAGAAAGGATAAATTGGTGGAAGTTACGCCTCACTTTCTGTTCAGGCAAAGTTTAGTCCCACGGTAATAAATACAACAGAAACACTTTTCGCTCTTCTTTTCTTTTCACTTGAGACTGACAATCCCACTAATTCATAGAATCATAGAGCTGGAAGGGATCTCCAGGGTCATCTAGTCCAATCCCTTGCACAATGCAAGAAATTCACAAATACCTCCCCCCAACACCCCCAGTGACTGCTGTTTTATGCCCAGAAGATGCCAAAAAACCTCCAGGAACTCCAGCCAAATTGTCCTGGAGAAAAAATGCTTCCCAACACCAAAGTGGTGATCAGCATTTCCCTAGGCATGTAAGAAGGGCCACAAGAACTAAGCACTGATGCAACCCTTCCTGCCCTCCCTCTCATGATCTGCCTAAATTCACAGAATCCACATTGCTGTCAGATGACCATCTGGCCTCTGTTTGAAAACCTCCAAAGAAGGAGAGCCCACCACCTCCTGAGGAAGCCTGTTCCACTGAGGAACCGCTCTAACCGTCAGGAAGTTTTTCCTAATGTTTAACCAAAAACACTTTTAATTTCAACCCATTAGTTGTGTATTTTAGGGATATAATCTGTACTACATAAACTGACAAAACAAGAAGACAGAGTCCAAAGAACCATTAGTATTTTTCCTACCTCTATTACTACTTCGCATTTCCAAAAGCTTTGAAGTCTTTCTTTGGTATGTCACACCAACTCGTTAGGGCAGAATTTGATTGTTCCCATTTTACAGCTGGGAAACATGGTCAAACCATAAGTCTCCCTGACAGTGCAGGACCCAACAGTACTGAGCTGTTGAAAGAGTTTTTAAAAATCTGCAGAGTTCACATCAGTTTAGTCAGCAATATGGATTTCTATTTTTCAGACTGTTATTGGTTCTCCTCCCTGATTTCGAAGTTACATATGTTTTTATTTAATTGTTTTATATTTTATTTTAATGCTGCTGTCATGTTTTGATGTTTGCCACCTTGAGTGGAAAGGTGTCAGGGTCAACAGCAAGCAGGTCCAAACACTCTCTCTCCAAGGAAAGTTATGCTTTATTGGAATACTATTCAGTTGCCAAGTAGTACTGTCAGGAATAGTGCTTATTGCAGGGGACTCAATACATATACTCTGATGCTTCCTCTAGCTAAGCAAATGGAATCCAAGCGCGTGGACGGGAATCCTCCCAGCGGGACATTACATCATGAACGGGAGACTCTCTCCAATCCCGAGAGCAGAAACATTCACACCGATAATGGAACTCAAACCCTCCCTTCCTGTCAAGGTTACACTGATAACTGGCTAAGCCAGTTTGCATGGGTGGAGAAGTGCCTCCCTTCTGTTACCCACGGTAGCCAAGCAAAGCAAACATGTGCGCATGTGTATAGGTTGGGAACGAAGGAAAACAAAGTATGGCAGCTAGCTGACATTCTGCCCCCTCAAAAGAAAATCAACCCAGCACAGCCGGGGGACCTCCTGGTTTCCCCGGGAGATGTCTGTGGAATTCACGCAACAGGTCAGGGCCCCAAATATCCCCTGCTTCCACCCATTCCTGGTGCTGGGGACCAAAATGCACCCATTCTATTAGATAATACAAATGTCCACGTTTCAATTTAGAGTCTAAAATTTCAGATATTTCGTAGTGTTCTTTGCCCTCCACCAAGAGAGGGGGAGCCACCGTCAGGTCAGGGCTCCATCAATTAGGACCTGGGCTGGCCTTCAGAAGACTGAAATGGAAAATTGGATGAATATGTTCTAGATTCTTAGATAAATCCAACTCTACAGTCACGTCATTGATCAGTCCGATCCCTTTAAAAGGCCCTATGTATTTCCACGTTAATTTCCGACAGGTTTGAGTGAGTTTCAAGTTTTTAATGGACAGATATACAGAGTCTCCAGGCTGCAAATCCTACCCTTCCATCCTTTTCTTATCAGCCTGGTGTTTGTAAGCTGCCTTGGCAGTGTTTAGTGTTTCACAGAGTTCTGGCCATGACTTCCGCAGCATTTCACACCAGTCCACTGCGTCACCCCCCTTTCCCAGAGCTGTAGTGAGGAAGGGGATCGGGGGGCTGTCATAACCCAGCGCAGCCTTAAAAGGAGATACACCTGTAGACAAATGATTAGTGTTATTGTAACAAAATTCCGCCAAGGGTAGCAATTCGACCCAATTGTCTTGTTGAAAGTTGGTGAAACAGCGCAAATATTGTTCCAGGGTTTGAGCCACCTGTTCCGTTTGCCCATCAGTCTCTGGGTGGTAAGCACTGCTTAGAGTATGTTCTACCCCCATAAGGTCCATTAGCTCACCACAGAACTTTGAAACAAATTGAGACCCGTGGTCCGTGATTATCTTGTTTGTTAACATGTGCAGTCTAACGACATGTTGGAGGAAAGCTCTCGCTAACGACCAGGCAGTTGGCAAACTCGGTAATGGGATGAAGTGAGCTTGCTTGGAAAACAAATCCACGACTACCCAAATTGCAGTCATGGACTTATTAGGCGGTAGGTCCATGATAAAATCCATAGAAATTACCTCCCAGGGTCTACTGGGAGTTGGAAGCGACTGTAATAACCCAAGGGGTTTCCCAGGTCGGGGCTTACACATAAGGCAGGTTTGACATGAGCGTACATACAGTGATAGATCCTTACGCATGTGTGGCCACCAGAACTGGTGCTGTAGAAGGTGCAGTGATTTTACAAATCCGTAATGGCCAGCCGGCTTGGAGCCATGCACTGCCACAAACACTTCCCCCCGCAACAGTTCTGAGACAAACAGTTTATTTTCCTTATACCAGCAGCCATTGTCCCATTGTTCCAAGTCCCCCGCCACCCTCACTTCCTCCAAGTCAGACTCAGAGAAGGTGGAGACAAACCTGGCTTCCCAGCCCCCAGTAGGAGGAGAACGGAGAAAGTTTTCATTTGCCTGCTTTCTTGTCATCACTGCTCCGCTCAATTGGGAAAGTGTAAACATGGAATCTAAGACCTCCTCCCTCTGGCTTTCGTGTTGGGGGAGGCGAGACAAAGCATCAACCAGGGAATTTGACTTGCCTGGAAAATGGTGCAACGTGAACTTAAACTTTGAAAAAAAAAATCAGCCCACCAAAGCTGTTTAGCATTCAAGTTGTGAGGGGTGTGGAGCACTTCAAGGTTTTTATGATCAGTCCAAACCTCAAACGGTACTCATGGCCCCCTCCAACCAGTGCCTCCACATGGATAGTGCCAGTCGGATTGCTCCAGCTTCCTTATCCCAAACCGACCAGTTCCTTTCTGTGTCATTAAATTTACGGAACACATACGCTAGGGAATGGAGCTTGCTGTCTGCCCCTTCTTGCAAGATTGCCCCCCCCCCCTTGTGACATCCAAAGCATCCACCTGGACCACAAATTTCTTTGTTTCAGCTGATGTAAAATTGGGATTATTAGATCATGCTCAATGCTTTATAAGCTTTTTTATTGAACTAACATGGATATAAGCATTATTGAAGATCTCCATCTCTTGAGGTTTTAGTTAGTTGTGGTTATCTTTTCTTTCTCCCTAGTTGTAGATGTATTCCCCTCCCTTTTTCTGTTGTAGTTTGTAGTACATAGAAAAATGTAAATAAAAAATCACCTTCGGGGGGCCAAAAAAAAAATTTGTTTCATCAGGATGTGCTAGCACTGGTTTGGTTGTAAACAAAGCCTTTAACTGCTCGAACACTTTTTGGCATTTGGGAGTCCATGCCAGTTTGGCTCCCTGTTTGGCAGCTTCTGGCTCCTTCCCTTTCATTTTCAACAAGTCGGTTAGGGGTAGGCTCACTTGGGAAAAGTTTGGCAAGAAATTTCTATAAAAATTGGCGAATCGTAAGAAACTTTGGAGCTGTCGTCGAGTTTTGGGAGCCTCCCACCCCAGCATGTCTCTCACCTTCCCTGGTCCATCTCTGTCCCCCAAGGAGAGATGTGATACCCGAGAAAGTCAATGACAGTCTTGTGGAACTCACATTTGGATAGTTTGGCAAACAGTTTGTGCTTGTGTAATGTCTGTAGCACCTCCCTCATCAATTTCACATGAGAGGCTTTATCGGGGGAGTACAGTAAAATGTCATTGAAGTACACCAGGACTCCCTTGAACAGGTGCTTGTGCAACCCTCCATTTATTAAATTCATAAAGACTCCAGGACCCCCTGAAGGCCGAATGGCATCACTAGGTATTCAAACTGGCCCAGGGGGGTATTGAAAGCTGTCTTGTATTCATCCCCCTCCCGTATACATATATGGAAATATGCATCTCGTAGGTCAAGTTTAGAAAAGATTTTTCCCTTAGCCACTTCAGCCAAGAGGTCTTTGATCAATGGCATGGGGTAGGCATTCGTGGAAGAGACTGCATTTAATCCACGATAGTCAGTGCAAAGTCGTAAGCCCCCATCTTTTTTTCTTCCTAAAGAGGATGGGGGCTGCAAATGGGGAAGCAGCTGGCCAGATGAATCCTCTAGTTAAGATTTTTATCTATAAATTTCCGCAACTCCTCTTTCTCCTCGGGGCTCATAGCATAAAGTTTCCTCTTCGGCATTTTATGACCTGGCAATAACTCAATTGCACAGTCAGAGTTGCGATGGAGGGGGGGAGCTCATCAGCCTTTTCTTCTTCAGATACCGATGACAGATCTCTATATTCCCTCGGGATTTTGGTGAGCTCCTCCACAGCAAGACACACTCGAGCTGGTTCGCTATCCGGAGCTGTTCCCCACTTCGGGTCCCATACATGGTGTTGGCGTTTTGGGGAAATGAACCGCACAATTCCGTCACCCCACAAGATATATGAATCATGTCTATGGAGCCAAGAAAAACTTAGCCCCTGGTGAGATTATGAATGTGCGATCTTCCCAATGATCGCCAGCCCCCATACGCAGTGGCACAGTCTCGAATTTACAGGGCTCTTTCATCGGGGACCCATCCATTTGGGTAAAGATTAAGGGCTCTGCTAATTGAACCATGGCAGCCTCGAGCGAACCACTAGGGAGGGGTTGATGAGATCCCGCCCACATCCCGAGTCAATGAGGCCCCGAACCTTGATGTGCGTTCCCATTGCGGGGTTCATAATCGTAACAGTCACAAAAAAGAGGAATGGATAGCTGCTCACCACTTTTGGCACCTCTGCGGGAGGGTCCTGCTGCGCTGCGCCACTTACAGCAGGACCTGGTCTTCTCCCGCCAGTTCCATCTCTTTGTCCTCGCTTGATCCCGGCTCTGGCACTTCCACCTTGCCTTGCAAAACACGGGAGTTTCTCACTTTCGCCGTCCCCTTCTTTGCAGGCGTGTTGACTCAGCACTTGTCACCTTCTCTTCCCGCCGACCCGGCAGTCCCACCTGAAGGGCAGTTGACAGCGAAATGGCCCAATCCCCACATTTCAGATATAACCTCTGTTTCATCTGGGGCTCTTGGACCGAGACTTTCAGCTGGGTAGTCTTTGCCTTGGGGTGGGGTGTTACTGGTGCCCTACCCGCCACTATTGCGTTGTTCAAACGCATAGTACGCAATCGGTACTCGGCCTTCTCTGCCTCCTGCATTCAGGCTTGCAGGGTTCTTGGATCCATTGAACTCATGACGTTATTCCGGATTTTGGAAGTCAGCCCCAGCCGGTACTACTGAGCTAGCACTGGGTCAGACTAGTCACGGATTTTGGCAGCTTGCAGTTGAAACTCTGTCGAGTACTCCCTAACTGTTAACTTGCCTTGCTTAAACGTGCGGAGGAATGCTTCCGCATTCTCGGCTGCGGTGCGGTCCTCGAATCGGGTTCTCAGCGCCCACATAAACGCATCTACGCTCCCCAATTCCACCGCATCCAGGTTGTGGAGACCCACATACCAACTTGTTGCCACCCCCTGCAGTTGAGAAGTGATAAAATCCGCTTATTGCTTCTTGTCCAGGAACAAATGAGCCCACCACTTCAGGAACTTCAGCACCTGCACAAAGAGAGGTGTTCTGGATCGCCATCAAAGGTAACATCCAGTAAATCCTCGGGCCGCGGCTGGGCCACAGGGGCCATGAGTTGCGGAACCAGGGGGGGGGCGTTGGTAGTTGTGGCGGTGCCAGCGGGGGAGGAGGCAGCAGCAGTGGAGGAGGAGGAGGAGGCGGCTGAGGAACCAGCTGGCCTGGGGCTGGCCCCTCTCTGGGTGGCCTGGGCCACTATCCCCAGTAGGTTTTGAAGCAATTGTCCCATGTCCCACATTATCGTGCAGTAGTCCTGTTCCAGGCCATCCAGCCTCCCATCCACGTCCCTTCCCTGGCTCAACAGAAATCTCACAGGGGGCATGATGGTTCTGCTCGAGGTCATACTGAAGCTCCCTGAGCAAAACCGGGGGTCAGACACACTGTCCCGACTCCGACTCTGTGGTACCAACCAGATAATTTGCGTGGAGTCCCTCAGATGTCAGCCCAATTCCCAATCCTTACAGTGGAAGGTTACTCTCCTCCCCAAATGCACGGGGATGAACGACACTGCCAGCCAGGGAGTGGCTCCTCTGCCAGTAGACACCAGCCTGCCTGGGCTCACCGTCATCAGTGGGGCCGTCATTGCTGGCACTCCCATTCCCGTAGTCATTGGGGGGGGCAGGCACTGTTGTTGTAGGTACCATTGTGGGCACCGTGGTGGGAACCGTAGTAGGCACCCCAGTACCACTGGATCCGCTCATCTCACTGTGGAGAGACTTGGGCCGATGGATGTAAAGGGTATTCCTGACAATTCTGTCAGGGTCAACAGCAAGCAGGTCCAAACACACTCTCCAAGGAAAGTTATGCTTTATTGGAATACTGTTCAGTTGCCAAGTAGTACAGGTACATTGTCAGGAATAGCGCTTATTGCAGGGGACTCAATACATATACTCTGATGATTCCTCTAGCTAAGCAAATGAAATCCAAGCACGCAGGTGGGAATCCTCCCAGCGGGACATTACATCATGAATGGGAGAGTCTCTCCAACCCCCTGAGAGCAGAAACATTCACACCAATAATGGAACTCAAGCCCTCCCTTCCCGTCAAGGTTACACTGGTAGTGCTGTCTGGCTAAGCCAGTTCGCACGGGCGAAGCGCCTCCCTTCTGCTACCCATGGTAGCCAAGCAAAGCAAGCATGTGCGCATGCATACAGGTCGGGGACGAAGGAAAACAAAGAAAGTATGGCAGCTAGCTGACAAAAGGCAAGATAGAAGTGTTTTAAATAATGATTCCCTTTTTTACTCAATTAATTGCAATTTTCCAGCATAAAAAAATGGTTTCAAAATAAGTGTTTTGAGGGGTTTTTGTTTGTTTTTTAGTAAGAATATGCCAAGTAGTTTGGGTCTGGACTTTATGGTTTCATATTTACTTTTTTGGTATAAATGAAATGATACAAATCCCCTGGGCCAGATGGTGTGCACCCAAGAGTGCTCAGAGAACTGTCCAATGAACTTGCAGAGCCTCTGTCCATCATCTTCAAGGCCTCCTGGAGGACTGGGGATGTGCCACAAGATTGGAGAATAAATGTTATCCCAATCTTTATGAAAGGGAAGAAGGTCATCACCCGGGAAACTATAGGCCAATCAGTCTGACTTCTGTCGCTGGAAGATATTAGAGCAGATTTTAAAGGGATCGATCTGTAAGCAGCTGAAGGACCACTTAATGATCCGGGGAAGTCAGCATGGTTTTGTCCCCAACAGATCGTCAGACCAACCTGGTTTCCTTCTTTGATCATGTAACAAGCTTATTGGATCATGGGAACTCTATTGATGTGATTTACCTAGATTTCAGTAAAGCTTTTGATAAGCTTCCCCATGACATTCTTATGGGCAAACTGGAAGACTGTGGACTGGTCTATAGGACAGTTCGGTGGATAGGGAACTGGTTAGAGGATTGCACCCAAAGAGTGGTGGTCAATGGCGATTGGAGAGAGGTGTCCAGTGGGGTGCTGCAGGGCTCGATTTTGGGCCCGGTACTTTTCAATATTTTTATCAATGATCTGGATGAAGGGGTAGAAGGGATTAAATCTGCTGATGATACCAAATTGGGAGGAGTAGCAAACACCCAAGAAGACAGAGTTAAAATTCAACAAGACCTGAATATTCTGGAGAAGTGGGCAGTTGCAAACAGGATGCAATTCAACAAAGATAAATACACAGTATTACATCTGGGCCACAAAAATGTCAAGCACAAATACAGGATGGGGGATACGTTTCTGGAGAGTAGTGTATGTGAAAGAGATCTTGGCATAAGGGTGGACTGTAAACTAAATATGAGCAGTCAGTGTGAAGTGGTGGCAAAAAAGGCTAATTCAGTCTTGGGTTGTATTAAAAGGGCCACAGCATCAAAATTGCAGAAGGTCCTAGCCCCTCTGTATACTGCCTTGGTCAGGCTGCACCTTGAGTACTATGTGCAGTTCTGGAGGCCTCACTTCAAAAAGGATGTGGACAAAATCGAGAGGGTGCAGAAGAGAGCAATGAGGATGATCAGGGGTCTGGAGACTACGCCCTACGTAGAAAGGCTGAGGGCCTTGGGAATATTTAGTTTGGAGAAGAGGAGATTGAGGGGGGACATGATTGCCCTCTTTAAATATTTGAAAGGCTGTCATTTGGAGGAGGGCAAGGAGCTGTTCCAGTTGGCAGCAGAGGATAGGACCCGAAGCAACGGGTTTAAATTACATGCAGAAAGATATTGTCTGGATATCAGGAAAAACTTTTTCAGTCAGAGTGGTTCAAAGGTGGAATCAGCTGCCTAGGGAGGTGGTTAGCTCCCCTTCACGGACAGCTTTCAAGAAGAAGCTGGATGAATATTCGTCAGATGCTTTAGGCTGGTCCTGCATTGGGCAGGGGGTTGGACTAGATGGTCTGTATGACCCTTTCCAACTCTATGAGTCTATGATTGGTTGAAATTGTATAAATAAAATATCAGTGGCAAAATATCTATTACACCTAGAGTACAATTTAAAAAGGACTAATTGTACATAAGAGGCTATTTTGCTTATGTTTTTCAATCTAGGTTGTTTGATTTGTGCCTTATGGTCATTGGACTGCAACTCAAATAAAGAAGTCTGGACTCCTACTGCTACTTAAGGTGCTCTTCAGCCCCTCTTCTGCTTAGGATGACAATATGGTGGTGGAAAGTGCTGTCAAGTCACAGCTGATTTATGGTAGGGTTTTCAAAGCCAAGAGACTTTAGAAGTGGTTTGCATTGTTTGCCTCTGCATCACAACCCTGGTATTCCTTCCTCCCATCCAAATACTAGCCAGGGTCAACTCTGCTTAGCTTCTGACATCAGGTGAACCTGGGCTATCCAGGTCAAGACAGATGACACTGTACACATACAAAAAAAGAAAATTTGCAGAGCTCCACATGTTATTGCACAGTGTGATTTGAGAGGAGGGAATGTGTTACATTTTAACGCAAAAAGGAGTCATAGCGATCCAAGAAAACCTGCACATCCGTCTGCAGAGCAATGCCCTGTATCCCAGGTGGGGAAATAATTGTGTGCTAGTGGCTCCCAACCTTTTTGATATGGTGACCCACAAGTCCAAATCTGCTTTGTATGGTGACCTATTCAGTGCTGTCCCAAATTTTTTAGGTGCCCTGTGCAAGCTATGACCTTGGCATCCATCTAGTCCATCATCCCGTTTTCTATAGTGCCCGACCAGATGTTTCTGAGAAACCAAAGAACATAACACAAAGGGTATAGCCGTCCCTACCACTATGAACCCCAAGCGAGTGGAAGTTCACCTCCTTGTCTGCTAAGCTGGAGTTTGAGGAGGTGTACTTTGAGGGGGTGCTGACATTTAGGAGGCTGGCAGCAAGGGGATCGGTCCAGTACATCTCCCACAGCAGGTAGAGGCAGTGAAGCACTGCAGAGGGGCTGGGCAAGAGGCTGGGCTGCTGAAGGAGAAGCGCCAAGACAGAACACACACACACACACATCTCTTCCTATCCTCCGCTGTTTTTTTCATGGCCTGAACAGCTCCTAAAACCCTCCAACCTTTCCCCTGCTTCTCTCAGCTACTACCATGAAGTTACTAGATTCCAAATAGCTTTTTTCTCCCTCATTATTGTCACAAAGCAGGAAGGGGAAGTCAGAATATGTTGTTGAAGGCTTTCATGGCCGGAGTTCATTAGTTGCTGTAGATTTTCCGGGTTGTGTGCCTGTGGTCTTGGCACTGTAGAACCTGACATTTCGCCAGTAGCTGTGACTGGCATCCTCAGAGGTATAACACAGAAAGATGGAGTACTCTCTGTGTCAAGGTGAGAAGAAAAAAAATGCTACGATCAGCAAAAGACAGAAGAGACCCCCTCACTTCTGCAGGAGTATACCACACAGCGTAGCATTCAGACAAGAATAAAAGAACATGAAAGACACTGCAGACTTGGCCAACCTGAAAAATCAGCAGTGGCTGAACATAGCCTAACTCAAACAGGACACAGTATCTCATTCCAAGACACTGGGTATAGTATAGCCCAATCTCATAAGATAGCAAAAGCTAAGCAAGGCTAGTACTAGAATGGGGGACCACCAAGGAAGACTCTACAGCAGAAGGGAATAGCAAACTGCCCGTTTCTCACTTGCCTTGAAAGCCCCTTGTTGGGGTCACCATAAGTCAGCTGCGACTTGACAGCACCTAACTACATAAGCTTTTGTGAAGTAGAGCCAGTTCCCTCAGATGCTATGAGTGGGTCCTCTCCATGCAGTCCATTTGCTAGAGCCTCCCCCATGTGCCTTCATTGTATCCCAAAGCCTTCAAACACATGCCAGGAGACCTCAAGAGGTTGGATAAACTTTACTCTGGCTCAAGCCAGTTTTCCTGCATGCAACATTTTCACAGGGAGCACTTACTTGGTAGTTCAGAAGAAAAAGGAAATCCTGCTTGGGGGGGTGTCCTCTTTACTTCATATTCCTCTTCCTGGTACTTTGAATGCTCAAGAGGGCACTCCACCATCCTCTTACTTAGCACTAGAAAAATGTTTAACAGCATGTAGACACTTTTCCTTACCCAATATGCAACGGCAAGAGCAGTGATATCACATTTAAGATTCATAGGTGGTGTCAACAAGTGCTCCAGCTAGAACAGTGCACCCACTAGGCTAAACACAGAGGCTATAACATAGCCCACCATAACGTCCATGGAACTGTTCCACCCCACCAAGAGAAAGCCATATAGCGGGGGAGGGGGCTAAAACAAAAAAACACTCCAGGTTGCTTACTTGTTCTTTGAGTGGTCATCTGTGTAGTCACACTGGAAACTGCTAGAGCTAGCATTCAGGCACCAAAGTCCCCTTCCCTCAGAGACAGAAAGATCTTTGACTTGCACATGCCCAAACTCTATGCACCTCTTGATTCTGAGTAGGTTGCAGGCAGCTGGGTTTAGGACCTAAACTACATTGGTAATTTCCACTGATTTTCCCTTTCCACTGCTGACTCCATATGCCATTTCTCAGGGACCCCTACCCCACAGGAGCAGCACTAAGGGGAGATCAGTGGGGGGGAGCAGGAAAGTTCCATCCTGTCTTTCAAAACTTTAAACTGGATCCAACCCACTGTAAACAAAATAATGAATACTACTCTTCATACAGATTTCTACACATATGGATCACAGAAACTGTCTAGAGAACTGCAGGTCCCCTGGGAAGGAGCAGGGTGCATGCCAAAAACAGGCATGCTGCAAATCTAATCTTATAGAACAGTCTTTGGAAGGGCATTAGAAGATCTACATTCCCTTCCACAGTTTCAGAGGGGATGCCAAAACTGAACTTTTTGTAAGTGCTTTTGGTTCATAGGATGAGTAGCATTCTAGTAGCTGCAGCTTTTTAAATTTTGTTATCACCAGCCACTTTATTTTATGCTGTGTTGGTTTCATTGTTGTTAGCTGCCTTGGATCTGTTTTCTGGGAGAAAGGCAGATTCAAGTACAGAAGCACAGAATGTAGAAGGAAACAGGATTCAGTTTCCCTTTGGTATTCTTTCTTTTTTTTATGTAGTTTTTATATAGTTTTTGGTAAGTATTACATATTATCTTTTATCCCGTACATTTCTTAACGGTTTATATCCCTTCTCCCTCCCTCCTCCCCCCTCTGCTTTTCCAATGCTTTAGTCCTTTATTCCCAGCCACGGGCACAAGGTCCGAATCTTGCACTGAATGTCCTTTCTTCCTTCTGTTGGTAGCCACTCCAGGTAGGTCTTCCATTTCGTGCTGATTGCTGTAGTCCTGTCTGCCCATTTGGTCTTCCAGTTCAGTTTCTCAATTATGTCTGACTGTATGAAATCAAACAAATAATTATGCCAGATTTCTACTGTCCACTTACTCTTGTCCTTCCAACCCAGAGCAATCACTGCTTTTCCTGCTAGTATCATTGCTTTGAATATAGCTTGGTTCTCTTTACTTACTACTGGGTTCCCTATTATGCCCATTAACATTAAATTCTCCCTCACGGATCACTGCCTTGTCGTGGCGAGGGGGCTTGCGTGGTTCGATGAGGCTGTGGGCTATGCCGTGGAGGGCCACCCAGGACGGACAGGCCACAGCAGAGAACTCAGACCAAGCGTGATCCCCTGGAGAAGGAAATGGCAACCCACTCCAGTATCTTTGCCAAGAAAACCCCATGGACAGTAACAAAAGGCTAAAAGATATGACGCCGGAAGATGAGCCCCTCAGGTCAGAAGGTGTCCAATATGCTACTGAGGAAGAGCAGAGGGCAAGTACGAGTAACCCCAGAAAGAGTGAAGCGGCTGGGCCAAAGCCGAAAGGACGCTCAGTTGTGGATGTGTCTGACAGTGAAAGGAAAGTTCGATGCTGCAAAGAACAATACTGCATAGGAACCTGGAATGTAAGATCTATGAATCAAGGTAAGCTTGACGTAGTCAAAAATGAGATGGCAAGAATGAACATCGACATCTTGGGAATCAGTGAACTAAAGTGGACAGGAATGGGCGAATTTAACTCAGAAGACCATTATATCTACTACTGTGGCCAGGAATCCCGTAGAAAAAATGGTGTGGCCTTTATAGTCAACAAGAGAGTGAGAAAGGCAGTATTGGGATACAATCTCAAAAATGACAGAATGATCTCGGTCCGAATCCAAGGCAAACCATTCAATATCACAGTAATCCAAGTCTATGCCCCAACCACTGCTGCAGAAGAGGCTGAAGTGGACCAGTTCTATGAAGACCTACAACAGCTCGTAGAACTAACACCAAAAAATGATGTCCTCATGATCATAGGGGACTGGAATGCTAAAGTAGGAAATCAAAAGGTAACCGGAATAAAAGACAAGTTTGGCCTTGGAGAACAAAATGAAGCAGGGCACAGGCTAACAGAGTTTTGTCAAGAGAACATGCTGGTCATAGCAAACACCCTTTTCCAACAACCTAAGAGGCGTCTCTACACATGGACATCACCAGATGGGCAACACCGAAATCAGATTGACTATATAATTTGCAGTCAAAGATGGAGAAGCTCTATCCAGTCAGTGAAAACAAGACCTGGAGCTGACTGTGGCTCAGATCATGAGCTACTTATTGCAAAATTCAGACTTAAATTGAAGAAAGTTGGGAAAACCACAAGGCCATTCAGATTTGACCTAGATCGCATCCCCGATGAATATACAGTAGAGGTGAAGAATAGGTTTAAGGGACTAGATTTGATAGACAGAGTGCCTGAAGAACTATGGACAGAGGTCCGTGACATTGTAAAGGAGGCAGCACTCACCGCCATCCCAAAGAAAAAGAAATGCAAAAAAGCAAAGTGGCTGTCTGATGAGGCTTTACACATAGCAGAGGAAAGAAGGAAAGCTAAAGGCAACGGTGAAAAGGAAAGATTTGCCCAACTGAATGCAGATTTCCAGAGAACAGCAAGGAGAGATAAGGAGGCTTTCCTGAATGAACAATGCAGAGTAATAGAGGAAAACAATAGATTGGGAAGGACTAGAGATCTCTTCAAGAAAATTGGAGAAATCAAGGGAACGTTCCATGCAAAGCTGGCCATGATAAAGGACAAAAATGGTAGGGACCTAAGAGAAGCAGAAGAGATTAGGAAAAGATGGCAAGAATACACAGAAGAACTATACAAGAAGGACCTCGATGTCCTTGACAACCACGATGGTATAATCACTGACCTCGAGCCAGACATCCTGGAAAGCGAAATTAAATGGGCCTTAGAAGGCATTACTAACAACAAAGCTAGTGGAGGTGATGGTATCCCAGCTGAGTTATTCAAAGTCTTAAAAGAAGATGCTGTCAAAGTGCTGCACTCAATTTGCCAACAAATTTGGAAAACACAACAGTGGCCACGGGATTGGAAAAGGTCAGTTTACATTCCAATCCCAAAGAAGGGCAACGTCAAGGAATGTTCAAACTATCGCACGATTGCACTCATTTCACACGCTAGCAAGGTCATGCTCAAAATCCTACAAGCTAGGCTCCAACAGTACGTGGATAGAGAACTGCCAGCAGTACAAGCTGGGTTTCGAAGAGGTAGAGGAACTAGAGATCAAATTGCCAACATTCGCTGGATTATGGAGAAAGCAAGAGAGTACCAGAAAAACATCTACTTCTGCTTCATTGACTATGCTAAAGCCTTTGATTGTGTGGATCACAATAAATTATGGCAGGTTCTTAAAGAGATGGGAGTACCAGACCACCTCACCTGTCTCCTGAGAAACCTGTATAAGGGTCAAGAAGCAACAGTTAGAACCGGATATGGAACAACTGATTGGTTTAGCATAGGAAAAGGAGTACGACAAGGATGTATATTGTCACCTTGCTTATTTAATTTATATGCAGAGTACATCATGCGAAATGCTGGCCTGGATGAATCACAAGCTGGAGTTAAGATTGCTGGGGAAAAGATCAATAACCTCAGATATGCAGACGATACCACTCTGATGGCAGAAAGTGAAGAGGACCTAAAGAGCCTCTTGCTCAGGGTGAAAGAGGAGAGTGCAAAAGTGGGCTTGAAGCTCAACATCAAGAAAACTAAGATCATGGCATCTGGCCCCATCACCCCTTGGCAAATAGAAGGGGAAGTCGTAGAAGTAGTGACAGACTTCATGTTCCTAGGATCCCAGATCACTGCAGATGGTGACTGCAGCCATGAAATTAAAAGACGCCTGCTCCTTGGGAGGAAAGCGATGGCAAAGCTAAACAGCATGATAAAAAGCAGAGACATCACCTTGCCAACAAAAGTCCGCATGGTCAAAGCAATGGTATTCCCCGTAGTAATGTATGGCTGCGAGAGTTGGACTATAAGGAAGGCTGAGCGCCGAAGAATAGATTCTTTTGAACTATGGTGCTGGAGAAGACTCTTGAGAGTCCCTTGGACTGCAAGGAGATCAAATCAGTCAATCCTAAAAGAAATCAACCCTGACTGTTCCCTGGAAGGCCAGATCCTGAAGCTGAAGCTCAAATACTTTGGCCACCAAATGAGAAGGGAGCATTCACTGGAGAAGACCCTGATGCTGGGAAAGATTGAAGGTCAAAGAAGAAGGGGACGGCAAAGGATGAGATGGTTAGACAGTGTCATCGATGCAACGAACATGAAATTGAGCAAACTTCAGCGGACAGCGGAAGACAGGAGGGCCTGGTGTAATCTGGTCCATGGGGTCGCGAAGAGTCGGACTCGACTGTGCGACTGAACAACAACAACAACAACAACATTAAATTAAAGTTAATGGTCAGTGAAACTTTGCATTTTCTCCTTATAATTTGCAATATTTTTGTCCAAAAGACACTGACCTCTGGGCATTCCCACCACATATGGGAAAACCATCCTTTAGCCTGTTTACAATGCCAGCACCTGGGGCTCATTCCTGGGATCATGTTTGCTATTTGCGCTGGTGTTTTATACCATTTTGTAAAGAATTTATGCTCCATTTTGTTAAATTTGATCACTTTAATTTCCTCTATTCTTTCCATTATTTTGCTTGCCAAGTTTCCTGATATCTGACCTTCTTTGGTCCAAGTGTTCTGTAGGTAAGATATTGTCGTGTCTCTATTTGATATCATTTTTCTATAGATTTTCCCTGCTAGTCCTTGTTTTGATTTTTGCATCCCTTTGTATAGTTCTTCTATTGGTTCCTCTATCCATATTTTCTCTTTTTCCTTGATCTTATTAACCATACTATATAGGCCTGTTATTTTTAACCAATGTTGGTTACCTACCTCTTCCACTATCTCGTGTACTGGTTTTAAGTTACGTCCTCTAAACATGTCTTCCAACCTATAATAACCTTTAGTTTTAAGATATTCCCACCATTTATTCTCTTTTATTTCGCTGTATATTGATTCTAGTGGTGTCCATCTTGAGATTCTTCTTAGCTATTTCGCTTGCCACTTGCTCCAAGATTCTAATGCTGAATGTCTGGGGCCTTTAATCAATTTGAGATCTTTTTTTGTGGCTTTAGAGAAAATCCCGAATCTTCCTATATTGTTGTTTATCTCATTTTCAAATCTAACCCATTTTTGCTCCTCCCCTTCACCTATCTCTAATAGCAACTTTATTTGGAAGGCTTCATAATATCTATTCAGCTCTGGGACTCCCCAACCCAACTCCTCTTTGAGACCGTGTATCAACCTTTTTTGAATTCTACACTTTTTACTGCCAAATATCCACTTTCTAATTGCTCTATTCCATTGTTCTAACCTTTTGTTATGGGCCTCTAATGGTATCGACTGGAATAAGTATGTTAGTTTAGGTAGCCAGAACATTTTAACACTCCTAATTCTAGTAGATATACCAAGAGTTTTATTTTTCCACTTTCTCATTTCATTCTTTATTTTCTTCCATGTCGTGCTATAATTCACCTCCGATATTCTATCGATCTTCTTTTGTAACACTATACCTAAGTATTTGAACTTTTTAGTGCCCATTCCAATATTTGTAATTTTGTTTATTTCTTTTCTTTCCTCTTTGTTCACATTGAGGTACATGATTTCTGATTTAGCCATATTAACCTTTAACCCTGAACAGCATTCGAAGTCCTCTAAGATAATTTTTACTTCTTTTATCGCTTCTTTGGGATTTGTCATAACCACTATAATATCATCTGCAAATACATTAATTTTTATTTCTTCTTTCTTTACCTTATAACCTTCTGTCCTTACACAGTTTCTTATCCTTTCAGCTAGTTGTTCTATTGCTATAATAAATAAGACCGGTGAGAGTGGGCACCCCTGTCGGACCCCTCTCTGGATCTGAAAAGTTTGTGATTTGGCATTATTGACCTTTACCACTGCTGTTCCCTCTCTATATATCTCCTTAATTGCTCTTATATAATTATCTCCTATCTCGTGCTTTTTCATAATCTGCCACAAGTATTCCTGAGATAGGGTGTCAAAGGCTTTATAGACATCCAATTTTAAAAGACCTAACTTTTTTTTTTTGATCGTGTTGTAATACGTTTATTATATTCCTAATAGGGTGGGCTATGTTCCTATCCTTTACAAATCCATGTTTGTCTTCTTTTATTATTTTGGGACTAAACTTTTTGAATCTATTTGCCAGCATTTTTGTGAAGATCTTGTAGTCTTGGTTAAGGAGGCTTATAGGTCTGTATGAACCTACCTCTTCAGGGTCTTTACTTGGTTTCAAAATTACTATTATTTCTGTTTGTCTCCATGAATCTGGGGCCCTTCCCCCCCTCAAGATTTCGTTGAAGATCATTTGGAGTTCTGGGGCAAGAATATCTATCATTTCCTTATAAAATTCACTTGTGAACCCGTCTAGCCCAGGGGATTTTCCCTTTCTCAATTCTTTAATTACATCCTTTATCTCTTGTATTGTAATTTCCTCTTGTAATTTGGCTTGCTCATCCTCCTTCAGTGTTATTTTAACTTCCTCTACAAAGTCTGTTGTGTCCCTTTTCTTATATAATTTTTTATAGAAAGACTCGAACGCCTCCCTTATTTCTATGGGATGTTGAGATTTTTGACCATTTACCTTTATACTTTTTACCCTTTGTCTTTCCTTCCTATTTTTCAGGTAATTTGCTAGTCTTTTTGCTGAATTTATGCTATTTCTTTGAAATTCGTTTCTCACCATGGCTTCCCTTTTCCATATTGTTGCTGAGTTTAAGGCCTCCAATTGTTTTTTAATTGTTGATATTTGGTTCTGTATCATAGGATTGTATTTTTGCATTAGTTTACTTTGTAGCCTCTCCATTTCTTGGATTTTGGCCTGTCTTCCTAGATGCCACTCCTTTTTTATATTCTTTTCTTTCTTTATACAGTGCCCCCTTATCACTGCCTTTGCAGCATCCCATAGAATATTGGTGGGTACTGTTCCTCTATTTTCCTCAAAATATAGCTTTATCTGCTCAGACATGTATTGTCTATCCCTTTCTGTGGCCATTATTAAGTTATTATATCTCCATGTTCTAGTTGTTGGTTGCTGAGTGAATTCTATTTCAACGCTTATTGGAGCATGGTCAGATATCCATATCGGGTGGGTTGTAATTCCTTTGATAATCATATTTCTATTCTTTTCTAAAATTATATAGTCTATACATGATACTGTTTTATGCCTACTAGATATATGTGTGGGTTTAGGCCGGTTCCCCACAGACTCATGTGCCTCTATCAGGCCCCCAATTTCCCAACTTGATTGATTTATCTTTTGTTATGTCTATATTTAGGTCACCTGTTATAATCACTTCTCCTTTGGAGAATTGTTTAGTTTTTTTAAATATTTTACCCAGGAATTTCTTTTGCCCTTTATTTGGGGCATATATATTTACTATTGTATACTTCTTATCATCCATTTTAAACTTTACTAACAAATATCTACCATTCCTATCCTCTTTCCCCCCCACAACCTCTAGTTTAAATTTCTTATGAATCAGTACTGCTACTCCTTTACCCTTGGCATCACCTCTAGCCTCTGCTAATATCTCCCAAGTCTGATCGTTTAGCAATGGCTTGCTATCTTTTTTTTTCTTATGTGTTTCCTGGAGGCATAAAACATCAATCTTTTGATCTTTTGCCAGCTTAGCTATCCTGTACCTTTTAAGGTTTGACGTTAACCTATTGACAATAATCTTATTGTTCTATCCATATTCTTTATGATTCTGGACTTTGAGTTCCCATGGCCTTGGGATTTTTAAGCATATTCTTAAACTACCCCTTCCCCTCCCCTCCCATCCCTGTGGTAGAGTAGACTTGTGGGGATAAGAAACCTTCCCCCTCTCCACTTCATGAGGTGCACACATCCCCTCCTCCCCCTTATACTTGTAATATTAACATTAGCTCAACTTATACTTGGATACTTCCCTTTAGGTGTCTTCTTCTAGTGAGTCTGTCCTGAGGCGCTTTTCTCCTCTCTCTGCAGTTCCTTCTTCTGGGTCTGCTTCACCCTCTGGCTCTTCTTCCATTCCCTCTTCCCTTATGTCTTCAGCGTTTATTCCGAGTTGTTTGAGGAGTTCTTTGGCTTCAAGGGCGTTCCATGCCATGAGCCTCTTCCCTTCTTGGAATATTATGATTGAAGCTGGATAGCCCCAGGTAAATTTTACATTGTTTACATGTAGTTTTTGGGCATAGGGGCGCATTAAGTTCTTTTGCCTAAGTGTCTCCTAGCAAAAATCCTGTCTCACCCAAACTTTCCTACCCCTGAAGCTCAAGTCCTTCCTCTTTTTTAGCTCCTTATATATTTGTTGTTGTATTTTTTCTCTGGAGAACTTGATAATAACGTCACGAGGGGCTCCTCCCTTGCCTTTTCTTTGCAGGTAGTGAGCTCTTTCAATGTCTTCTGACTGAATCCTGATTCCATTAGTTGTCAGCCATTCTGTTACTACTCCTTCCAGGTTCTTGGTAGAAACCTCTTCAGAGATTCCTGTCAAGATTAAGTTTGCTCTCCTGTTCTTGTCTGAAAGGTCGTTTATCTGCTTTGTTAGGGACCCAATCCTCTGTTCATTTGCCAGAGCCTTTTCTCTGGCAAAGTTTGCCATTTGCTTTATGTTGGCAATTTCTTTCCCTATCTTAGCCATATCTACTCGTACAGCCTTAATTTCTTCGCTAATTTTTTCCTGAGATGCTAGGAATATCTTCTGAAGGTTTGCTATTTGTTCTGACAGTTCCTTGATATTTTTTGCCATCCTTAGCTGTTTAATTAAGGCTTAATGAGCTAGGCTCTTGCTGTGTGAGCGTTATCTTACTGAGTGGTTGTAAATAAAGGGTTTTTTTACTTGCCGTCTGTAGACTCTGCTGCTCTTTGCTTTCTTATCTTCCCACCTGGTTATATGCCAGTATTTGGCTGTTTACAATCCTTTGAGCTGTAAATTCCTTAGTTTACGGGGGAGCTCGGAGTTTCAGCGTCCGACTTGGTTTAGCGCATGCGTGCCTCCCCCCCCTTTGGTACTCTTCCTTTCCCTCAAAAGTACTATTCTAGCATTGGGTAGTTCCAAAGAGCTCTCAAGGATAACTTGCATACAAATTGAAAATTTACTTTGTGATTTAAGAAAGCCAGAGAGATTGCTAAATAAGACTGAGAAACCAGGTTCTAGCATTTTTAAGCAAAACTAGCATTTTGAACAAATAAAGCAATTTCTTCAAGTTCAGTCATTTATACAGGATGCGTATTCTGAAACATCCCTTCCTCAATTTACCCCCCCTTTTGACCCACCATAGGGCTCCATGTCAAGAAATTCCAAATTCAACGGGGTTTGGCTGACCATCACTGACTTAGGAGTCTAGTGACTGTACTGACATTACTGTTGGAGAGGCAAGTTAATTCAGCTGCAAAGAATGCAATTTCATCTTTATGTATCTGAATTTATGTACTTACAGCATTTATATTCTGTCCTTCTGCCCAGACTTCCTTGACCCAGTTGATCTTGTGACATGGCTCTATACCACAGTAACTGAAAGGCTAAGCTATGGTAATGTGAGTTGCTGTAGATTTTCCGGGTTGTGTGGCCACGGCCACAGTCACACAACCCGGAAAATCTACAGCAACTAATGAACTCCGGCTGTGAAAGCCTTCAACAACATATAGTCTATATGAGTTTGTCTCTTGAAGATGCAAACAGTCCACTTTGTGTAGAACACCACAGCTTGATTGCTATTCTGCAGTCACTCCATTAGTTTCCTGGTTCTGTTCAAGATATTGACTTACTTTTTTACAAAGCCCTTTATGGCCTAGGACCCATATCTAAAGGACTATCGCTCTTAATGTGCTTCACTGTGACAGCTGTGTTCACCTTAGCGAAATCTGCTGAAGGTGCCACTCTGCAAATCACCAGCTGCCAGTACCTGATAATTTTCTGTTGTTGCTCCTCTTTGGTGGAATGGCATGCCCATAGTGGTCAGTATGGCTCTCACACTTTCATCAATCTGCAGAATGTATAAAATGGAATTGTTCCAGAGGACACTCTAACTGTAGTTTATGGTGCTGTTTCATGTATGTATTATCTGGTTCATACTGCTCGCCTGCAAACAATCTTATACTGTCCATTGTATAACACACTGTTTCTACTGTACTGCTTTAAAAGTCTGTAATCTGCCTCGACACTGCTAGAAAGGCAGAATTAAAAAGAGGTTTGTAACCATTACATTTGTGAATTTACATACTACTAGTAGTTTCCCTAGCATGTTATATTAGTAGTCCTGTTTAGACTTCAAATCAGACATTTCTGTTACAACTACAAAATATTTCAGGCTATATTTTTTATTATACACCAATAAAGAAAACATTTGGCACACAAATGCCTTTATTATTATTTTTTGGACATATGAACACAAAATCCCTGCAGGCTAAGAAAAAAATACATTGCAGTTATACACAGCCAGCAAATTATTTCAGTGAGGGTCTCCTAATCCCTCTCTCCCAAATAGGGATTTTTTTGTTTTTTCAAAGAAAAAAGTACCTCGTATTGCTATAGACATACATCCAGTCCAATTTTAATAAAATACAATTTAAAACATTACAAGTCTAACAATATAGAATCAAAAAGAAAGATACATCAGAAGTCAAAAATGAACAAATGCAAACAAGTTTTACATACAAGTTTCAGGCCCTAGACATAGAAATATCACAAAAGTATCAATAGCAAGGTATAAAGAAAACTCTTTATGTGATATTCACATATGTTCTTTCCTCAAATTGCACAAGGGAAAAAACCTTGCAGCTGAAAACAGTATTGATACAATGCCCTCCAAGCTCTCCTTTCCTAAAATGAAAGCAGAGCGACAGCCTTGCTATTGAGCAAGAAGAGAAGGGGGAAAAATCTACAGCACATCCACAAAGGTAGTTGGGGGAGTGGGGGAGGTGGAGCTGCATGAAGGTATCAGAACAAAAAGGGAGGCCTTGTGCCCATTGGGAGACGAAGGCTTCTGATAAAAGGAGGAGAGGAACAGATATGCTTTTGAATAACACAATACGGATTGCGTGGAACTGAGCTGCCGCAGCCCAGTGATAATGCCTCTTTGGAGGTTACCTTTTGGTGCCAGGCAAAGTCATAGCTCCTCACAGCGCAGGAGTCAACAAACCGAACTTCACCTATACCCCACCCCCCGCAACCTGCTACAGACTCAATGCTTCTGAGAACCTTTTCAGGACTGGACTGCTCACAAAAAAGCAGAATAGGTTTGGGAAAGGAGAAAGCAGCAGTTTGCTGCACTTCAAATACCAACTGCCCCCTTCCCACTCCCTCCCCCTTGCACTCCCTTATGCTACATTTGAAAAATCTTTCACAACATACAGCTAAACAACAGCCAACAGGCTTTAAACCAAAGGGGAAAAAACCTAAACACAATCCCAAACACCCTAAGAACTACAGCTACAGAATGCACGTCTTCCCATTGATTGACACATGCATAACAATGCAGTCCCTTGGGGTGGGAATGTCGGGCTAGCAGTCTCAGACTCAGCCACACACAAAATATTGCTGCAGTCAGACCTTGCAGTTATTAGTCCTGAAGACCTTTTGCTGTCATCCCCCCACTCCAATAAAGCCTTAGCTTTGAAACATCCCCACCCAAAAGACATCACTGCACTCTTCAGCGATAGCTGAACATTTTTGCACAAAAACATTTCCAATAGAGGGGAGGAAATAAAGCATAAAGGAAAATAATTCATGAAAAACTCCAAGAAAGTGCAAAAGTTGGCAAAAAGTTTCTCCGTAGACTTTTTTTTTGGATGATAAAATTCATTGTGACAATGCAAAAAAATATACAGAAGACTCAACAGTAGCTGTGGCCTGTAATGCACAAGAAAGCTTATTTTTTTGCCTATGATAGAAGATGAAAAGACCATTTCAGCTAGCCCTGGCCTTGTTCTTTTCTTTTGTTAGGTCAGCCAGAACCTAGTTGAGGTTCCTCTGTCTGCACAGTTTGAGGTTCATAGAGCTGGCCTCCTTGCAGGTGGGCAGATAAAGAGCGTCTCACTGCCCTGCCTGTGCAAGAGGTGCCTGGTGCTGTGACACCTACCTGCCTGCCTTCTCTGCATGCCTTCCCTTGTCTCTCAGCCATGCTCTTACCTAGTGCAATAAAACAAAACCCTACACACTAAACAGGTGCTTATACACTTCAAGGTGCCTCAGTTCTCCATATGTTAGGGCCAGCAGGAGTTCGATTCTTGCATCTTCTCCCTGAACAAGCATTTAAGAAAAAAAAAGGAAAGGAAAGCAGCAGGCTAACTGAAGCAGCGGTTACTCTCCCTCCCCATGTCCTGATTATTACCCAAGTGAGGTATTCTTGAGAAAGAGAGAGAAAGAGAGAGATAGGGGAAGGAGGAGGAGGAGGAGAAGAAACCTAATATTCTCAACCTGTCTAGCACTAGGTATCCAAGCTGAGCTTGTTTCACTCCGATTTCCAAGCAGGAAGAGGAAACTTTAAAAGCTTGTCATCCTCCCACTGCAATGTACAATTCTGGAAGGAGCTTGCAAAACTTCTTTATGAAGACTAACTTCAGAGTACTTTTTTGCACAGCTGAATGAGAGTATTTGGAAATGTAAACTTTTGTTTATTTACAAGCTTTATGTCAAAGACTGAAGGAAATCAAAACCACAACAGCATACCTGCTGACCTCTGAGGGCCAGTTACAAAACCTCACCAGGTCAGGACTCTGCAACACCATCTGCTCATTTCAGAGACTTCAGAGTGCAATCATTGGCAAAATTCCAAATTTTCACAGTGGTGTCACATCATGTAGGTTAAAAACTAGAGATTTAAAGCATCTTGTGCTAACACTTAGAAGCTAGTTTCAATGTAATATTACCCCATCTGCAGCTCACCCCTTTTTAATTACATATTTAGTGGGAAAGACTCAAGCAAATAAAAGAATCCTAACTTATAGAAACAGGTCAAGATCAATATTAAATTTACACTTCACACATGCTATAACTGTTACTGTACATGCGGGCAACCTAAATTATCAGAGGAACAAAGTTTTAAAATGCTGGTAAAAATCTTCAGATTGCAACTGTCACACTATACACAGCTGTACATATTGGCAAAGCCTTTCCTATGTGGAACACCCACTTTCCAGCTTATATAAAAAGGGGGGCAGACAGATCAATGGTGAATATAAAACAGTTAAAAATAATTGTTCATAAAAAGCATGAAGGGAGCCTCTTCTGATCCAATTTTAAGAATGGTCTAATTATCTTTTTAGGACAGTTAAGAGACAACCCTACATGAGAACGGTTGGCTGTAACTCATGTAAAGTTCAGCTAGAAAAATTACTGCCAGGGTACTTAAAAAAAATTATTGCCAAAGTTAAAACCTTCTATGAAAAAGAGTATTAAAAATGACTGATTCATCAAACACAGCAGCATAAAATGGGCACTTTTTGTAATGTCTGAAAAAATATCTAAAACTAATCTTTTAGAACTTCGTCACTTACTTTTTAAGAGGGGGAAGCAGTTCAGCATTGCGAAGCATATGGTGGCAGTTGCATGTTTTGTTTAGATCTGCCAAAGGGCTCTGCTGTCTGCTTACGCTACACATTCACAGAACAAGAACCACCAAGATGAATTCGCAGTAATAGTGCAATTGCTTTGCAGCCCATGACTGCCAAGAGATTTACAAAAAAAAGAGGACTAGGAAAACCAGACAAAGAAAAGAACAACAGCAATACCTCTGAAAGTTAATGTTTGTTGAAAGGCGTTTTACAGTAAAAGTTTCATTTATAAAGTCTATATATGTATATGGCCACCCACATAGCAGAACAGTGGAATAAGATGGTATACCATTCTGGAGACTTGCTAAGCAGTGGGGAAAGCAGCTCAGGAGGAATTCAGCTTCCTTGATCAGCTTAATGGGGGACGATGAGGAGGTAACTCAACTGATTAGTAAAATATTTCAATAAAAACCTTTCGTGCCAAGTCCATTTAAAAACATTTTTTTTAAAGGATGATCCGCCTTTCGCGCTTTGAGGTAAAAAATCAGTCCGATGCAAAGACTGTCCTTATGAAATTTCAATTTACTGAAAACCACACAGTAAAAATGGCTCAATTGTGTGTCTGCATCAGATGTTGCTGCAAATGCTGTTTCAGTACAACCCTCCGAAGAGCTGCCGGTGGTGGCAGCCCAAAACAAAAGTGAGCCCTGACCATCAGTAGTAGTTGGCATGCCCACCCAGGCTGCTGCTCTTGCCTCAGCTCCGTGGGTACTCATCACGCAAAATACATTGTGTGCTGGGTGTCATGATGGATCTGCACTGCCTTGGCTAGCGCTTGAGGGTCACGGCCGTTGCTCTGTCCTGACACGTGGCTGCCTTCAGCACTGTAAGAGGCAAGAGACCACTGAGTTAAAAAGCAACCTGTGGTGTAGTAGTTCAAGTTTCTGGCAATCCCCACTCTGCCATCGAAGCGCAATGGGTGACCTTGGGACAGACACTCAATCTAGCCTACCTCAGAAGGCTACTGTGAGGATAAAATGAAGGGAGAAACAATGTAAGCAGCTTTGGATCCCCCCTGGGAAGAAAAGAGGAGTGTAAATACAAATAAAAACAAACACTGAGGCACTGCTTCTTTGTCTCCTCTCAACCAACCCTACCTTGCCCCCAAGTCCCTTTTCCAGTTATCTGTATTCACTTAAGATTTGGCGCGGGGAGGCCTCCACTTGCTACTGCTCCATCTTGAGAGGTGCCACCTGCTTCCCATACCCATCCAGTTGCCAGCATAGAGAAAAGTGTGCACAAAATGGCATCATTGGCAGCAGAACTCACATGCAGAAAATTTTAAGTAGTGAGAGAGCCAACAGCCTCCACTTACTTGTCACGTTCATCTTCAACACTAATTGTTGACCAGAAGCTTGGAACAACAACCACAACAACAATAACAGCAAAGTCCTTACTGGACTGAGAAGCAGAGGTGGGACAGAAAACTTTCCAGTGCTTCATTTTTCTGTGAAAATTTTCCCATTTCTGAAGATTCATTGTTTCATATAATCAATAATAGATGCCATTGTTGTTGAAATAAATGTGTCTACAGCATAGCATGCTATTTTGGGGGTGACCTAAAATTAACATACCAATAGTTTCCAGTGCTTCCCCTCCTCTGCCTTAAGCAATGTAGTTTAAATGTAAAATTCCAACTAATGCAGAGCTTTATGCACAAGGCAGAGGAGGGTAAGATATCACTTGTGCATAAAGCTCTGCATTAGTTGGAATTTTACGTTTAAACCATGAGGCTTATTCTTCTCCCAATAATATACTGCAGTTCAGGTGTCTGAATTGCCATTAGGATATAAAGTTGTCATGAGGTACTTTGTAAACTTTGGGTTACTAAGTGCAAGTCAAAACAAATGCACTAATCAGATCATGCTCTATGTAGGGCACTGGATAATGTTTCAATTCATATTTTTCTGGAAAACCCACATAACTAGTGGGAAGACCTGATCACCAATAATCTTTTGCTTATATCACAGCTCTTAGAACATTCACTCATTCAAGCAAGTGCTGAGAAGAATCCCAGATCTAGGAAAAATCTATCTTATCATGCTCCTCCTCCAAGCGGGACTTACCTCAATTTCACATCAGGCAGTGCACGCACACACACACACCTGCACCCAACACAATGCCAAACAACTCAATGGGACAGGATGAAGGGGCCCACTGCATCAATATTGTTGGCCCTTTTGGAAAAAGAATTTTGACCCTCATGTCATTAAAACTATACATTTTTTAAACTTCTGTACTAGGAGAGAAAATAGGTCTTTATGCAAGGAGATGCATGTGGACAGAAGGGAAAAGAAAACTTTTTTAGCAACACATGGGGAGAAAAAGTGTGAGACTAAGTCCTGCTTGATTCTGATGAAAATAGAATGTAACTCTGAAACTGTCCTCTGCAACCGGAGGCAAGAAGCACTCTCTTTGATGACTGGCAGCAGCTCACTGGGGCCTAAGGAAAAACTCATTCCTATCCTTGCCACCAGAAACTCCAACTAAGCATGCCAGAAACTGAACACAAGATCTTCTCTACCACTGAGCTATGGCTCCTCCAGAAGTATCCCAAAGTTTGAGCAAGCATTCCTTTAATGGCTGTTGCTCAGAAATCCCTTGAACAGGGGACTCCTTGTGTGGCTGTGTCCTGCTCAGGCAGCCTCAGCAACCCCACCATCCTCCCTAACCAGACCACTGCAAGCTGAGATACAATTCTATGCTACAATGCAGGAAAGGAGGAGTCCTCACTGAGGGCAGGCACATGAATGTTGCCTGTACAGCAAGGGCAAACAGCCAGCAGAGCTACACTAAGCCCAAATTTTACAATGGAAAAATATGCCTTTTTCCTCCAAAAGCACAGTAGAACCAGCTGAAACCAGCTGTAAAACCATGATGAAAACAGGGTAACAAAGCTTTGAGATCACCATTCACATAGAACACAACTTAACAGATTCTTGGCATACCCTTAACAGAAGCACACATTTTATTCCAGGCCCCTGATAATTCCTCACCTGTCATGGTCTTTGTCCACAAGATGGTACCTTGCCCTAAAAGCTACCAGCCTGGCATAGTACGCTGGAGCAGGGATTGAGACAGACCGTGTGCACCGGACATAAGTGTGACACAGCTGGTATGTCAGCAGCTGCAATTCATCAGCAGTGAAGCAGTTGTCATCCCACAAGACTTGATAGTGAGAAGGGCGGCTGGTTCCCTGCACAGAAGAGCCATAAATCCATCACAAATTGAAAACACTGATAACACTTGAAAAAGATGACTAGGTACCTGTTAGAACAAAGTCTGAGTCCAGTGGCACCTTTAAGACCAACAAAGTTTAATTCTGGTTATAAGCTTTCTGTGTGCATGCACACTTCATCAGTGATAATTTAAACTTTGTTGGTTTGAAAGGTGTCACTAGACTCAAACTTTGTTCTGTTGCTTCAGACCAACACGGCGACCCACCTGAATCTATCTTCATAGGTACCTGTTAATGACAGCTTTGGTCCCTCCTTTCTGAAAGGTACAGTTTACACACACAGGGACTGATAATCAGATTTTTCTGGGGGAAAGGTTTCTCAAGTCATAGGTGTTCACCAAGAATAAACAGCAAGTATAGTATAGTGCAGGGGTGTCAACCATGTGGCCCACGGGCTGGCTCCAGCTCCCTCAAGCCTCCAATCCAGCCCGAGAGCAACTGACTCTGTGCTGCTTCCTGTTTCTAACACTGCAGCTCCTTTAGGCCAGTCTCTCCTATTTCCAGCTTCAGAGGAGAGCAAGAAAGCCTTCCCTCAATTGGCTGAGGGCTCCTTCCCCCCCTCCTCTGGGGAGGGAGGGGAAGAGTCAGAGAGAGGGGCGGAAATGGCATCTTGTGGCACTTTAAAGAAGACCAGCAATGTTTCATTCTAGATATAAGCTTCTGTGTGCAAGCACACTTTTTCTTCTTCAGAGACAGAAAGGGACAGAAAAGAGCCAGAGGGAGAACGACAGAGAGACAGAGAGTCCTATATTTAAGACCAAAAACATTTCATTCCAGGTGTAAGATTTTGTGGGCAAGCACACTTCTTCAAAGAGAGAGGGGTGGGGAGGGAAAGACCTAGAGAGAGCATGCCAGAGAGAGAGCGGGGGGGGGGATCCCATGACACTTGGAGGTCCCCCTTCCCATTTCTAACAGATGGGCGGGCAACAAACCTAACAGCACAGCTTGCATTCCTTATTAGTGAAAGGGAGCAAGAGTACAGCAGCACCTTAATGACTAACAAAATCTGTGGCAGGGCATGAGCTTTCATGAATCACTGCCAGGGCCGGCCCTAGGGTTCTTCGCGCCCTAGGCAGGCTACCTTCTGGCGCCCCCCCCCCCAGAGTGCCGAAAGCTGGGCCGCGGCTTGGGAGGGCTATGGGGGGGGGAACCTCTTCTCTGCCCAGAGGTGGGCTTGGGAAGGCCGTGGGGGAGGGGGAGAAGCCGCGCCGCCGCCGGCCCCACGGCCCAGCCCAGACATCCCAGCCCCGGCCCCACGGTGGGCTTGGGACTGGGAGGGCCGGGGGGGGAGAAGCCGCGCCGCCGCCCGCCCCACGGACCAGCCCAAAAATCCCAGCCCCGCGGCCCAGCGGTGGGCTTGGGACTGGGAGGGCCGTGCGGGGGGAGAGGCTAGGTGTTTCCAGGGGGGAGACGCTAGGTGTTTCCCCCCCCTTCCAGTAAGCCGCGCTGCCGCCGCTGCCCAAGGCAAGCGAGAGGCAGAAACCCACGGCGTGATCAGAGCACCTCTCCAACCTGCCCCGCCCCCGGAGAGTCTCCCAGCCTGGAGTTGGCAGCGCCCTCCCCAGAGGGCGCTCCGACCCCCCCTCGCTCCTCGCCTCCCTGGACAGCTGGGCCGGGCCCCACGCAGAGGACCACCCCTTCCAGGGGGCGGGCGGGGGAGCCAGCCAGGGAGGGGCCGGGCCGGGCGGGCGGACAAGCGCCTCGGCGGGGAGAGCAGAGTGGGCCGCGTCCCGCCCATCCCGCCCATCCCTGGCTGAGAAGCCATGCCGCCGCCTGCCCACCCACCCCAGGGCCAAGCCTCATCCTGTTCAGTGTTAGTTTGGTATTGAGCGCCCGCTAGGGCGCTCTTCGCTAGCGGTGCTAGTGCCGCCCACATCTCCTCTCCCCCGCTCCTGAGCCGTCTCCTGAGCCCCGGCAGGGCCCTCGGGGAGGTGGCGGGAGAGGTGGGGGCGCTTTTCGCGGGAGGGGCCGGGGCGCACTTTGGCGCCCCAGTGGCTGGCGCGCCCTAGGCGAGCGCCTAGCTCGCCTAGTGAGCGAGCCGGCCATGATCACTGCTCACTTCTTCAGATACAGCTGGAATGTGAGTTCATCTGACCGTATATCTTCGAGAGTGAAGTGATTTCAGACACCAAAAGACAACAGCAGGTATTGGTAATTAGAGAAGAAACCTAGGTCTCAATGCAGTCCAGAAGGATGCATTATCTTAAGCTTCATGATCAGTCGCAATTCAGCAGTCTCTCTTTATAATCTCCCTTTGAAATTCTTTTGTAAGAGAACTGCTACTCTTAGGTGAACAACTGAAAGCCCTGGAAGGTTAAAATGTTCACCCACTGGTTTTTGAATGTTGTGGTTTCTAATAGTGGTACGAAGAGTAAGAGTCCAGTAGCACTTTTAAAGACTAACAAAATTGTGGTAGGGTATGTGCTTTTGTGAGTCACTGCTAACTTCTTCAGACTTATTTCCATTTATTCTTTGCATCCTCCTGGACTGAATCTTCCTGTACCAAACTGAGACCTAGGCTTCCTGTCTCATTACCAATGCTGATATCTCCATGCCTTTGTACATCACACCGATGCAGATATCTCAACCCGTCTGCATATCGCACCTAATCCAATCATGCCTGCTATGCCATTCAGCATCTGAAATCATCTTTATAAAGTTTATATCTCCGGTACCTTGTGTCACATTTTATAGCACACATGGCCGGGCCGACAAAGTGACATTTATGTCAGCTCTGGCCCTTGTAACAAATGAGTTCAACACTTCTGGTATGGCAGTCAGTGTGTTAGACTACAATCTGGGAGACCGAGGTTCAAATCCCTCCTCTGCCACGGAAGCTTGCTGGGTGACCTTGAGCCAGTCACATACTCTAAGCCCAACCTACCTCACAGGTTGTTGTGAGGATAAAATGGAAGACAGGAGAACTATCTAAGGTGCTCTGGATCCTCATTATTGGAAAAAGGCTGGGGACCAATGTAGCAAATAAAACAAAAAGGGATCATCACAGTCACTTCCAGAATGCTGCTTACCTGAATTCCTGCATGGCTACAGAGGTAAAAGTCGAATTCAGAGGGGTGTGTGATAGTGCTGTCCACAGTAGTGCCTGCTGGAACATTGCCACTTTTCCCAACCTATTAGATTCACTGAGTTAATAAGCAAATCCAACTTTGTTCACAACACAGTTTTAGAGCTGTACTGAAGCAGGGTTTTTTTTTGTTTTGTTGTTTAAACTACCTTGGCCTGAGCAGCAGCATGCCCTTTACAACACGAGGCTAGCAAAGTGGGGCAAAACCCAATACCTGACTTGCAATTGGCCAGTTCCCTCCACCGGCATCCTTTTGGCTCATACATCAGGTACAGCCAGAAGTCATGGTTGACTTCTGGTGACCCCTAATGGGACTTGGATGTTTCAGATAGTTGGCTTGCTATCACCTGCCTCTGTGTTCCGGCCCTGGTATTCCTTGGAGGTCTCCGATCCCAAGTACTTGCCAAGGTTGGCCCTGCTTAGCTTCCAAGATCTGATGAGATCAGGCTTGCATGGGCTGTCCAGATCAGGGTCCTCACCGCTTTTCAAATCTCTACAACAACCAAAACTGGTTGTTTACAACCAGCTACTACAAGTTCTTTGGAGGTTTTCAAACAGAGGCTGGATTACAATCTGATAGTAATGTGAATTCTGTGAACTTAGGCAGATCATGAGAGGGAGGGCAGGAAGGGTTGCCTCAGTGCTTAGTTCTTGTGGCCCTTTCTTACACACCCAGGGAAATGATGATTGCCACTTTGGGGTCAGGAAGCAATTTTTCTCCAGGCTGGTTTGGCCAGGGATCCTGGAGATTTTTTTTCATCTTCTGGGCATAGAACAGCGGTCACTGAGGATATGGAGGGGGAGGTATTTGTGAATTTCCAACTCTATGATTCTATGAGTTATACTCTATTACTGGAGTACCTCAAAGATGCTACACTGTTGGGTCAGAACTTGTACTATAGCTTCAGCCTCTAAGCCACACCGGTTCTCAGTGTGGCCTTTGGGCTGGTCATAATGGGTCAGCACCAATGCTCCCTCTAAGCTGTGGAGTCTTGTGAGCAAAAATTCTACTTTGTGAGCAACTGGCATTAAAGTTGTGAGTGAGCGATTTGGCTACTGCATAAATTAGCTCTGGAGCCATCCTTCCTGAGCGAAGACAAAAATGTGTGAGCGAGAGGCTAAAAAACTGTGAGCTAGCTCATACTAACTCAGCTTAGAGGGAACACTGGTCAGCACTAGCCTAAACAGCAACATTACTGAAAGGAGATAACTAATCTAAATAAAGAAATTAGGTTTGCAGCTTCTGCAAGATATCTCCCATTCAATGCTCCCTCTAAGCTGCGGAGTCTTGTGAGCAAAAATTCTACTTTGTGAGCTACTGACATTAAAGTTGTGAGCAAGCTATTTGGCTTCTGCATAAATCAGTTTGCTCTGGAGCCATCCTTCCTGAACTAAGAGAAAAATGTGTGAGCTGGAGGTTAAAAAACTGTGAGCTAGCTCACACTAACTCAGCTTAGAGGGAACACTGGTCCCATTACAATCTACTGCAGCATGAGAAAAAATGACTTTATGAAATACACATGCACTTCCCACCATTCCTAAAAAGTTGTATGTTACCCGCCTGCAAGCGTGCTGTTTTTAAATGGTTCTTCCCACTCACCCTTTTCCCAAACCTTGCATTACCTACCCTTTCAGTTTTGTCAGCACAAAAAAGTCTTGTGTGGTGCCTTTTCTGCACAACAATGTAAGTGATTCCTGGTCTATAGTCTTCCTCCAAACTGATGCAGGCCTTCCGGATTGCTATGAGTTCTGGCCAGGCTACCTATATTGAGAAAATATTTTAGATGGATTCCCAACATTGACCCAACATGGGAAAACCAGCTGCTTTCTGTAAAAGAAACAGGTAAGGGATCTTTCACTGCTGATCACAAATGATGTTAGCAGAAACTGGATCATCAAGGTTTAAAAACCACAAGATATATACAGATCTAAGAAAGCCTGCTGGCATACAGCAGGCATAACCAGGGAAGCAGTTTAAGCCATACAAGGAATTAGACCTTTTTGCTAGTGGTAGCTTTCCATACCCAAGAGTAAGGCAGCATCTATTGCAAAGATTAAGCCCTCTCCCAGGCAGTTAAGGAGTTAACATAGTTTTAGGACTGAAAGACCCAACAGGAATGCTTTCTACTAAACCATATCCGAGCTACATAAGAGCTACTCATTATTTAGATTTTACACAAATTCAGACATATGGCTTCCATTGGGAAAACCATGGTATTGTTACTTGCTTTACATGAATCCCAAGTTGTCACTCTGGAAGATAAATGCAGAACAGTTATACAGAATCAGGACTCATCCAATGCTTTATTGGTGTTTTCCAACATGCCAAACCTATATAAGAGAAGCAGCAGTGAAGGGGGCAGGGGTGTCCACTGGAGCTGAAAATTCTGTGGATGTCTTAGGATCTCAGAACTTTAAAGCCTTATACAGTCAGAGGCCAGTATACCTTAGAGACACCTCTCCCCATATAAGCCCCAGAAATATCCAACAGGGCCAGGGCTTTTTTGGCCCTGACCCCAACCTGGTGGAATGAGCTCCCAGTTGAGATCCTGGCCCTGCAGGATCTTTTACAGCTCCACAGGGCCTGCAAGACAGAGCGCTTCCACCGGGTTTTTGGTTGAGTGTCCCTTTTCCCTCCTGGTTATCTCCCCTCCAATGGCCTGGACCCTGATATTGGGGCACTGCCAATCTTCAAATAAGCTGACTGACGTCGGCGCTAACAGCTGCACGGTATTTTAAGGTTTTATTGTTTTAAATGGTTTTTACTGGTTGTCTTAATGTTATTATAGTAAAAATTGTCATAAACTACCCTGAGCCTGCTTGCAGGGAGGGCAGTATACAAAATAAATAAATAAATATACAAAACAAATAAATAAATATACAAAATAAATAAATAAATAAAAGTGGTTCCAGAGGCACAATTTTTAAAGTGGTCCTCCCAACAGATTCTCAAAACTGGATGACTCCCACTTTTGAACAGGTGCATTTTAGCAAGACTCTCCCCTTTTTAAGCTGACCAAGTGAAAATGCTGTCTCGTGGCACAGGCCCTTCTCTCCACAAAAAAGTATGCTTTGCTAGAGTTTCACAAGTTTGGAGAGGAAGAAACATCCCCTCACACACACTCCAGCAAGTGCTCCCTGACCAATACCTGCTTCATCTGCCCTTCTGACACGCCGCCCCTGTAGTAGATAATCCGTGTGGGCTTAAAACGGGTGGATTTATAGAACTGGATCAGCAGCTCTCGCACCATGTTGGTCAGGTCCTGGATCACTTCCTGACTGTACAGAAGCTCCTGGGAAGTTTCCTGGCGAGACGTCTGAACCCGCACTGTAGCACAGTAGCGACTGGGGTGGCCATCCATGCTGCCTACTACAGCAGCAATGGAAGGCTTCTTCCCATCCCCAGCAGGTGGGTGAGTAACATCTGCTCCCAGGAAGATCACCGGCTGCTGGAACACAGAGGGCCTGCTCAAAGGGATGAAAAAAGAGGAGTTTCACTTCAAAACTCAGGAAGGACAAACAGCTGGACAATAATATTCTACACTTCCAGCTTAACATAGGTGCTTACTCACACAAATTTAGCCCAGAAGTTTTGCAGACCAAGAACTAAAGTCCAGTGTCAGAGCAACAGTGTTGTGTAATGGCTGGAAGTGTGAGATTTGGAGATGTTCAAGTACCGAAATACATCCAAGCCCTGTGGGACCTAATGCAGTTCTATAGGGCTTGCAAGGCAGAGATGTTCTGCCAGGCTTTTGGCTGAGGACAGCAACGGGTACCACCTTGCTGGCACTCCCTCCCCCCTTCTCCTCCCCTCCCTCTTTTTTCTTCCTGCTCGTTTTCCATCTTCTTGAAGGGCAGGGACATAATTAGAATCTAATATATTAAATGCTGTCTGAGAATGTTTGTGTTTATATATTATTTATTAATTTTTTATCATTATGTTGTTGACCGTCCTGAGCCATGTACATGCAGGGGAAGAGCCAGTGCCAGACTTATGTATAGGCGAAGTAGGCTGAAGCCTAGGACCTCTAAATCTAGGGGGCCTCCACAGCCCTGCCCCCTCCAGCGGGCAGTCTCCCCTCTCCAAAAATTGCAAACCCAAGACTTCATGCGAGGGCAGGGCAATTCGGGCACAGCAACTAAGAGACTCAGGGCCAGCCAGTGGGGCCCGATGTGAAGCAGTACCCATTTTACCGCTGAGAGACTGAGAGTTCCTATCTATATCTTGTGGCTAATAGCCAGTGATGAACCACTGCTCCATATGCTTATCTAATTCCCTCTTGAAGCTGTCCATGCTTGTAGCCACCACCACCTCTTGTGGCAGTGAATTCCATGTGTTAATCACTCTTTGGGTGAAGAAGTACTTCCTTTTATCCGTTCTAACCCCACTGCTCAGCAATTTCATTGAGTGCCCTGAGTTCTTGTATTGTAAGAAAGGGAGAAAAGTACTTCTTTCTCTACCTGCTCTATCCCATGCATAATCTTATAAAACTCGATCATGTCACCCCTCAGCCGTCGTTTCTCCAAGCTAAAGAGCCCCAAGCATTTTAACCTTTCTTCAAAGGGAAAGTGTTCCAACCCTTTTATCATTCTAGTTGCCCTTTTCTGCACTTTTCCCAATGCTATAATATCCTTTTTGAGGTGTGGTGACCAGAACTGTACACAGTATTCCAAATGAGGCCGCACCATTGATTTATACAAGGGCATCATCATACTGGCTGATTTGTTTTAATTCCTAATAATCCCCAGCATAGTGTTGGCCTTTTTTATTGCAGTCGCACACTGTCTAGACATTTTCATTGAGTTATCTACTACGACTCCAAGATCTCTCTCTTGGTCAGTCTCTGCCAGTTCGGACCCCATCAATGTGTGTTTATATTTAGGATTTTTGGCTCCAATGTGCATCACTTTGCACTTGGTCACATTGAACCCCATTTGCCACGTTGATGCCCACTTGCCCATCCTCGACAGATCCCTTCGAAGTTTCCCAGCATCAGGGTCTTCTCCGGTGAGTGTTCCCTTCTCATTTGGTGGCCATACATCCTCTTTATTTTATTCCTTATTTGGAATCATAGATTAGAATAGTAGATTGTAATGTAATGTAACAAATAGTAGAACGCAATGTAATTTGGAATGTTAGATGGGAATGTCTCTGGTCTGGGGACAAGGGAGATAACTCTACACAGCCAATCTCCCCTCTTCAAAGAAAGGTGGAAGGTCGCCTCCATCCTTGAGAGGAGATGGATGGAGTGTAATGGTAGGGTCTCAGTTAATTACTCTCAGCATTCCACAATTAAGGGTACATCTATTCATCCATCTTCAATTTTGATATATTTATTTCCTTCACTATGTTTCCCCCCAGAATTACACCCAAACAAATGGTAACCATATAAACTAAGCTTGTTGTTCCTGTTTGATCCTTGAATCTGTTAAACATCTTCATTATGCTATATGCTAATTTACTGCTCACCCTCTAACTATATGTATGGACTGGTAATTTCCATTTCATTGTATCTGAAGACGTGTGCATGCACATGAAAACTTAAATGTTGAATAAAACTTTGTTGGTCCTAAAGGTGTCACTGGACTCAAACTTTGTCCTAATGTATTGTAATGTAAGCTTTCATGAGCCAGATGCACAAACTGTTGCATTCAGTTGCACTGATTCCAAAGGTGGGTGCAGACCACTCCCAACGGCTGATGAATTACCAAAGTAGGATAATTCGTCAACAGATGGGAATAGTTCACACTTGCCTTACCCATTTACACTTTTGACTGGATCTCTTGCCCTGGGAAACTAGGGCTGCCAACAGGCCTGGAGAAAATATCCTGTTTCTTTAATAGAGGCGTAATGTGTGAAAATGGGCAATTTAAGCTTTTCAGGGGGAATAAATATTCTATTAAGCCTCAAGGGACAAGGTCTGTTGGCAACCTTAGTTCTAGCTCATGGAAACTTACACCATAATATTTGAAGAAGTGTGTGTGCATGCATGAAAGTTATACCCAGAAAACTTTGTTGGTCTTAAAGGTGCCATTGGACTCAAATTTTGTTCTACCACAATAGATTAGTTAGACTGAATACAGATAATTGGATATGATGCTAAAGCAATTGTTGGATTGTTTTGCCCACACAGAAAACCCCAGTTATGAATTATTATTGTACTTAAATGACAGTGCAATATCCAAGTTGTAGAGATGCAACCTGGCAGTACAATCCTAAGTAAAGTTACACACTTTTAAGTACAGTCAGTGGGCTTAGAAGAGTGCAGCTCTGTTTAAGTTTGCACTATTAGTCTTTATACTTTATTTATTTTACAAAACGTATATCCCACCTTTCTGCCCTCTCAAGAGCCACCAATGTGGCTAAAGAAATTAAAGCATACATAATAAGAACACATTTTAAAACCATTAAAATCAATTTCCCCCAAACACACATCATTAAAACAATTAAAACAGCAATTAAAGCATGGGTCAGGAAAGAAGGATCACTGAGGGAAGGGCAAATGAAACAAAAAAGTCTTCACTTGCTGGTGGAAAATGACAACAGAAGGGCACAGATGAATCTTCCTGGGGAGAGCTTACCAGCTTTGGTGCTACAGCTGAGAAGGCCCTCTCCAGGGTTGCCACCTGCCTACTCTCAAAATGTTGGGGCACATGAAGTAGGGCCTCTGAAGATGATGGTAATAGTCCTTCAGGTATAGTGGTCCCAAACCACATAGGGCTTTCAAAGTCAAAATCAGCACCTTGAATTCTGCCCAGAAGAAAACTGGAAGCCACTGTAGATGGGCCAAGACTGGAGTGATATGGTTCCTACGACCCATTCCAGTCAACATCTTAGCAGCAGTACCGGATTTATGTATAGGCTAAGTAGGCTGAAGCCTAGGGCCTCTAAATCAAGGGGGCCTCCACAGCCTTGCCCCCCCCCAGTGGACAGTCTCCCCTCTCCCAAAATTGCAAACCCAAGACTTCATGTGAAGGCAGGGCAACTCGAGCACAGCAACTATGAGATGCAGGGCCAGCCAGTGGGGCCCAATTTGAAACTCTGGGGCCCAACTGGAAAAAATTTTGTGGGGCCCCACTTCACAGCCAAAGTCTGCAGAATCTTAAGAGATATAAATAAAATCCATCTAGATTGCCCAGGTGCAGGGGCCCCCTTAGGAGCGGCCCGTGGGGCCCAATTGGGCCCAATTGCTCCAATTGCCTTAAGGCCAGTCCTGATGAGACTGTGCAGGGGTTGGACTGACAAGCCCTGACCCTTCTAGGTCCCTGGTGCCACTATTCAGAGTACAGACTCCAGAGCCAGCATCCCAGAGTCAACAACCAGCTGCACAGCCTTCCCCAGCTCAAGGGTCAGGTCAGTAGTGGTACGTGCTGCACTTTAATCAGTGGGAGACTGCAAGTGGGGGGCCGGCTGGGGAAGATAGACCAGGCAAGCAAGCTCTCCCAAGTCCCTTCCATTCCTTCCCTCCTCCTTGACTTGAACAGAGCAAGCACATGTGACTGGCACTGGCCTCACCCCTCCCAGGCAGGGAAGTCTATCTTTCACACTTCACAGAGCCCTGTCGGTGCCTGCAGTGTGCACTTGCAACCCCTTTCTCAGAACTTCTTGGATATGAAAAGAAATATTGATGGTGTCAATTGTCATGCCAATAAATCCAAAAAATACTGCTTCATACATTAATAGTAGATTAATTGTTCTAAAGTTTTACATATTTATTTTATATACATTTTTTGGCAGTTGGCTCTTTTAAATGGCTAGTATTGATTGTTGGATAGGAACCTGGTGTTTGCTGCCACTGGAATTATTAGATGAGAAATTATAGTTAATTATTAACCTATGTTTTTGCATCATTTTCAAGCCTCCTAATTGCATGTGTCTTGGAGAAAATTATTTTGAATCCTTTTGGCAATTCCGGGAGTTTATAAAATTTGAAAACGTTTAGACTAGAAAATAATGTTGTGCTATAGGGTTGGCTTGTTGGATGTGACAGAATAGACTCCATCTTATGTTTGCTTTAGTTTAGGTTGTTTAGTTTAGTTAAAATGGCCACCCACTCTCGGAAGTAGGGCAAAACTCCAGAGTAGGCCTACAAATCCCAGATGCCTCTATGGCCAAAAAGTGTGGGAAAGCCAGGGGGCGGAGTCAGAAAATATAAATGCTCCAGCCAGCCTGGGAGGGGGGAGAGTCATCCTGCAACCCTCAGAGAGGCCAGGAGGCTCTTGCTGCAGATTGCCCACAGGAAGAGAGAGGCCTTGGGGATCAGGGAAGGCAGCAGTGGGAAGGGATCCTTGGAGGAATCCATTCCAGAACTACTTGTAGAAGGCAGGAGGCCAGGCTGCAGGGTGGTAACTGAACCTCATCCCAAGGGAAAATAAGCATAGAGATCAGTTCAGAGACAGAGGACCTGCGTTTTGTCTTTGTTTCCCTTTCTGTGTTTAATTTAAAGTGTCTTTTTGTGTTTAAAATCCTGTTACTTGTAAATAGTCAATAAAATCTTCGTTCTTTATTTAAAACCCCAGTCTGGTGCTCTGACCACGGAGTCTTCCCCGCTCTGCTCACTACCAGTGCCTTAAGTAGGGTCCTGGGAGGGGAAAAGCCCCAAAATGTGCAGGTGCCAATCCTCCGGGGAAAAACATCTCCAAACCCCAGGAGTCAGCCAGAGGGGTCTCACTGCCCTTTAAGAAAGGCATAGGGAAGTCAGTGAGTGGTGGCAGCTACTGAAGAGTGACAGAAGCCCACCAAGGAAGGTGGGAAGGCGAAGCAGGTCTCATGAGCCACAAACCAGCTACTCAGTCCCCCAGGGCTGAGAGTAGGAGCCCATTTCGCCACAGTGGAAAACTGAATTCTGTAACCCTTCTGCAGCAACCATCTGTACCTTGTGCCAATAGCCACTGATGGACCTCTGATTCATGTGTTTATCCAGTTGAAGATTAATTTTACTTTTTATTTTTAGATTCTAATCTGAGCATGAGTAAAAGATTTGAAAGTGGTACTAGCAAGCGCAAGAGACAGAGACTTGAAAATGCTATGGTAATGAAGTTAAGACCAATCACTGCTTTCGTGCATCAACCACTCATTGAAGCAACAAGAGCCAGCAGTGGAGCTATCCAGCCTGAGCCAACTACTAGCCAGACAAAAAACTCCTTGAAAGAGAAACAGCGAAGCAGGATGTGGAACAGCAAGCTGATTATGAGGAAGCAGCCACAATGCTGGCTCAAAGTGAAAATATAGAACTAATTCAAGAGTCACTTACTGGACAGGGAGAGGCTAAAGAGCCACAAGAAAATAATGTAAATAGTCAGATTTTGCAGTTCACACCTGGTAAGATAGGCCAAGTCCAAGGTGTTCCAGATGCAGATAAAGATAATGCCAAACTTAGCTCTACTGTAACAGATGTTGGTTTGTGGTCAGAATTATCACATGAGGAAATATCCTATTAGGTAGAGAGGGGTCCCTCTCAAGTTCTGCATCATTGTGGACCATTTTCAAATTCCAAGTGAGTATACAAAAAGCAGTCCAGGTTTTGCACAAAAGCTCTTTTTTATTCAACAAAAGCAAATGGGGAAACATAGCCGAGAGTGGCTTGTATATTCTCCTTCAAAAGGCCAGATTTATTGCCTTGTTTGTAAACTCTTTCCAAACCTTGCATCTTCTTCCACAGCTTTAGCTACTGAAGGGTTTGATGACTGGCAAAAAATCTCATCCTACCCAAACTCATGAAAACGCAGAGAAGCATAGGAATGCCATGCTGGCCTACCTAACAAGGAAGCGAGGGCAAACATTAACTTCCAAGCTGGAGGAACAAATAAAAGCAGAACAGCAGTACTGGTGGCATGTAATGGAGAGAATTATTGCTGTAATATGCACTCCTGTAGAATGAGGCTTACCATTCAGAGGAGACAATGAACACTTTGGATCTCCAAATAATGGCAATTATCTTGGTCTTTTAGAACTAGTGGCAAAATCAGATCCACTTTTACTTGCTCATATCAATCGGTATGGACATTCTGGATCAGGCAATCCCTCTTATTTGTCAAAAACTATATGTGAGGAAATGATTCAACTCATGGCAAAAAAAGTTAAGGATGCAATTCTGGCTGATGTGAGAAAGGCTGGATTTCAGCTTTTCAGTAGATTCCACTCCTGATATTTCACATACTGATCAGTTGACTTTAATTATCAGATACGTATCACCTGAAGATGGTTTGCCAACTGAGAGATTAACTTTCCTTGAGCTAAAAGACCACTCAGGAGAAAGCATGGCTGATTTAGTGTTCAACTATTTCACTACTGAGCTTGAAATTGACTTTAGAACATGCCGCGGGCAGTCTTATGACAACGCTGCCAACATGGCTGGTAAGTACAATGGGATGCAGCAAAAAATCATCGAAAAAAAACACAATTTGCAAGATTTATTCCATGCGCAGGTCACTCTTTAAATCTGGTGGGCCGTTCAGCTGTGGATTGCTGCCTTGATGCAGTGAACTGTTTTGGCATTATCAATGAAATGTATACCTTCTTTTCATCCTCCACAAAGAGATGGGCAGTTCTAAAATCATTTTTGCCACCTCAGTCTAAAGTGCCTAAATATTTGTCAGACACTAGGTGGGATGCACACGCAAAAGCCACAGAAGCTGTTTTGGAAAGTTACAGTGCTACCACTGATGCCCTCAGTCATTTGTACTCTGATGTTAATGGGAAGGGGAGACCAGGGTTGAAGCTAACAATCTTTTGCAGAAAATGGAAGAACTGGAATTTGTGTTTATGCTACATTTTTGGACCCGTGTGTTAGGTCATTTTCACAAGGTCAGCAAAGCCCTTCAGAAATCAGGCCTGTTATTGAGTTCTTGTGCAAGTTTGTACAGTTAACTTCTGGATTTTTAAAGGAAAATTAGAGAAGATTTTGATGAACTTGAGAAACAAGCAAAAGCCACCTTACCAAATGTTAACTACAAAACAAGGAGACAAAGAGTAAGGGAACGGCAAAGAAATGACAGGAGTGCACCTGATGCCTTAGATGCACTTTCTTCAAGAGGTAAGTTTAAGATAAAATCCTTTATTCCTATATTAGATGCACTTGAAGCTAATTTAAAAAGAAGAAGTACTGTGTACAGTGATGTTGCACAATTGTTTTCCATTCTTGCTAATCTGACAGCATCTAAGCAGAAATTCAGCAAGGTAGTGAACTGTTGATGGAAGCATACCCAGAAGATATTGACCTGAAACTTATTGATGAACTTTTGCATTTTCACCTGTACATGAGACAAAGCCATAGGCTTACAGAAGAGCACTCTCTGTCCTCTACAGACCTTTATCAAATTATATACAAGGAAAAAAATTCAGATGGCCTTTCCTAATGTAGCTATTTCTTAGCTTTATGGTCACTAACTGCTTGGGAAAGAGGAGTTTTTCAAGACTCAAAAGAATTAAAAATGAATTAAGGGCCACGATGTCTCAAGAGAGGTTGTCCGCGCTGAGCATTCTGTACATTGAAAGTGACAAACTTAGAGAAACAAATTTCGATGAAGTTTTGGATGATTTTGCTATGAGGAAAGCTAGAAAAAAACATTTTGTCTGACTGTATCTGATGGTTGTAGTTTACTTCTTAATATGTATTTTAAAACTGACTGTTTAATGACAACATAAAGTTCTAAAAGTGCCACACTGTCAGGTAATAATGACCATATTATTTACACTTCCCAGGCAATATAATTTGTAAACTCAAGGGTGGGTTGTTGTTGTTTTTTTAAGAACATTACAACTTCATTTTCCTAAAAATTAATGCTTATTCCAAAAAAGGTTTACAAAGTTCAGTTACTGCAAAAGTTTTTCAGTGTTAGTTTTAACATTTATGCATTTTTTTTCAATCACTATGGTATTTAACAATAACATCTTATGTCCTTTAGAGGAGAAATAGTGAATTGCAGAATTTTAAATACCCATCATCATCCTTGGCTTCACTCAATTTTGTTTGTAACACTCTTCCATTTTCTTCTAGTTGTGAGTGGGGGATTGGGAGGGGCCTCACAAGTGGAGTAGCCTAGGGCCTCTATTCATCTAAATTCCGCCCTGGGTAAGGTTCCCTTGCTCGAAAGCCAGTCAAATCCGACTCTAGGGTTGCGGTGCTCATCTCCATTTCAAGGCCGAAGAGCCAGCGCTGTCCGAAGATGTTTCCGTGGTCATGTGGCCAGCATGACAAAACATCAAGGCGCATGTAACGCTGTTACCTTACCACTGAAGTGGTACCTATTTATCAACTTGCAGTTTCTTGTTTTCGAACTGCTAGGTTGGCAGGAACTGGAACTAGAGACGGGAGCTCACTCCGTCACGCGGCACTCGGGTCTTGAACTGCTGACCTACCGACCTTCCACAGCCTGCAGTTCAGCGTCTTAACCACTTGAGCCACTGCAGCTCCATAGCCCTGGGTAGGGCACTCTATAAATTTGAATTATAAGTTACAAAAAAAGTAGTTCAGCAATTGTTCAAGCAAAGCAAGAAGCCACATTACTTTTGCTCTGGGGTCATGGGCTCAGATCAACAGAAGTTCGGTATTCGGCTTGGCACAACTGAGCCAGCCAGCTCAGTTATGATTCATACTACGAGTTTCTCTGAATTCTCAGCTTTCATTTTGAAAAAGACTGCAGCCTCTTTCACCGTGAAGCAGATACAATGTGAAAAGTATCTCTCTGCAAAGAAAAGGACTAGAGTATGTTTAAAGAAATGAAACCTGGGAATTTAGAGGAACTTGCAGACTGGTGTTATAATGCTATAATATGTCAAATTGCCAACTTGAGGACCAAACAAAAAAGCCCTCCAGTGGCGTGGGGGAGGTGTAATAGTTGTCACGAGGGACTGAATCAAAGACAAAGGGGCCAATGTGGGTAGGAGTGTGAAGATCTGGACTTCATCTTTGTCATGTGGGTGCCACCCCAGATTTGCCACAATCTTTCACAACCATAGCAGCAAAGCAGGTTTGGGAAAGGCTGCAAGAAAGATGGTGAAAAGCAAGGAGGCAAATGGATGTGGGGGAGAGAAATCCTGCTTCATAACAGCATCGAAGCCAAGGAATGCAAACCTGTCACTACTTCACATTTTTATTTTATTGATTTAACTTTTACCTTGCCCTCTCCGCCAAGGTGGGCTCAGGGCGGCTCCCATAAAATTAATAAAACGATATACATCTTATAAAATTACAGATACATGATGTAAAAGCATTAATATCGATGGCGATACAAAACAGTAAAGTGCAATTAGAGACACGTTCAGCAGTACCACCGCGCTAGATCACTTCTAAGTCTGGTAAGGTGCTGTTCCTACTGGAATGCCTTCCTAAAAAGCTCCATTTTCACAGCCCTGCAGAACTGTGAGAGGTCCCGCAGGGCCCTGATCTTGCCAGGGAGCTGATTCCAGTAGGACAAACATAAGAACCGAAGATAGTGCACCGTGACACATTCAAATAAAGCAATCTGCTTTTTAATTTAACTTTAACTATACTGATTCAGAACAGTACAAGTCTATTTAGAACAGCCCATTTTGCATAGAACCGTATAGCTGGAAACCCATAGCTGGAGAGGAAAAGAATGTGGCTTTGTTAGGATTCTTGCAGCACAGTTCTGTGCAGCCACACATCAGTCTAAGTCCACTGATTTAAATGGGCTTGGAGTGGAGTAACTCTGCCCAAAACTGTGCTGCTGGTAACCAGATCTACATGTAGTAACAGGACGAAAACTGACTGTTACATAGAAAAGTGTATTGTTCTGGTCACCATATAGAGACAAAAACATGAAATCAAAAAGGAGGAACGATTTTCTGGCCCTTGGATAGCAACAAAGGTGCAATCAAGGTGGAAATATGGTTCTCCACATTTTTATGCTAGAAGTGAGAAACCTAGAACATTTTTAATGAGGCAGGATGTTCTGCAGAACTAGCAGTCTCAATTCCTTGCATTCTAAACCAATAGCACTAAAAGGTATATCATAATCAATTGGGTATGTGCCTACTACATTCAGACCTTTCAACAAGATTTAAGTGTAATCTGACCTTTGATGAGGTACAAGAACATTGTTTATTCCTCCAAGCTTTGCATTAATCTTCAAACAGAGATTCGACAGAGTCTGTGGAGAGGTTTTGACAACATTCTTCACCTGAACGCATTGGGTGGCCATGCCAAGGAGAGTATCCCCAACACGCTTGACTTCAGCTGAAAAGGAAAACAAGAAGTCCCCTTACATGATATTCCACCCACTTTGTGGTTAGCCGGGCTGGATACTCTGCTTTCATATAAATTTGAAAGAACCAGTTCTTTTATTAATGCCAGTTCATATAAGCAAACAAGAAAAAAAATGCATGTGCCCAAATTTAAACACCAAAAATCAATGAGTTAATAAACTGTATAGATATGACATATATAGTACTATGACACAATAAATGGACAGGTAGAAATTCACAGGTAAAGTTAATCACAGGTAGAAATTCACAGGTGGAGTTTTTCCAAAAATTTGTAATAATAAATTCAAAAAAGTCCTTGAACTGTAAGGATGCAATAGTGTCTTTGCCAGCTGACTTGATGGACCCCCGGTTATAAATCTGTTTCAATAATTTTTTCAAGAATCATGCTGGATTCAACATTTCTACAAATGCTCTGGGTGTGCAGCTTGTTCCATGGCAATGGAGGCTTAAGAAATATCTAATAGTATTGGAGGGACACTGAAAATTAATAGTTTTATTAATTTTTTGGTGTTTGAATTTGGGCATATGCATTTTTTTCTTGTTTACATATATTGTTGTGCCACTGCCTTTCATCTTGTATCTCAGTTCATATAAGCATACTGCAAATGGAAAAGTTATGCTGATTAGCCAAAGAGCATCATTATGCAGGTATCATCAGTCACAGTGATTGTTCTATTACTGTTAGTCGAACTGTCAAGGTCTCCCCCCACTTACCATAAACTGGTGTCTTTCCTGGGAGGATCACGACTATTAGCTGCAAGCCAACATAAGTTAACTTCAAGTGTTTGAACATGGGCTCCACGCTGTCTGCACCCTGTGCATATTTACAGAAGCACGGCTGACCTTGGATCGGCATCCCTGCATCCTTGGAGATCTTCCGCAACTGGTCAGTAAAACTCCTATATAACAAATTCAGATGAGGTCACACAGGTACTGTAAGTCAACAGCTCAAAATCCCATGGGTCTTCCATCAGTGGTATTATGATTAAAAAACTTCTGGAAGAGAAATCTTAATAGCCATTAGTCACAGTATCTAATGGAAACAGCTAAATACATGGACTGAACACCAGATGTTGGGGTCAGTCATCTCTCCTTTAGTGCACACCGTCACCTGGTTAGCCATTGCTGGATACAGGGTACCAGATGAGGCAAGCCCTTAATGTGATCCAGCAAGGAATTCTTAAGCTGTTGACTTGCAATTTCTCAGTTTCAATTTCAAGAGTCAAAGCTCCATTACACAAGTGATTGTGTGCTGTCTAGCATATAATCCAAAAGAAATGTAGATTTCTGTCCAGTCAGTTCACTGATTTCTCCTTCATAGTTGACTGCTGGCAGCACAAGACTGCTCAATAAAGAGTCATCAGAATCAGCTGCAAAAGAAAGAAAAAAATCACTCTGTTCAAAACATTATTACTTACTTTAACAAGTCTTCCCGGCATTGCTTCTGAGGAGCGAAGCAGGCAACAGCCCAGACTTTAATCTCAATGCCAGCATAGAACTGCTTTCCTCTCATATCCCAAACACCTTGATTTGGTGTAGCAACAGTCTTGTTCTAAAGAAAGATTGGAAAATAAATTTCAACCAGAAATATTTTAGCAGATGTATATGGGAATAGCTTGTACAGGTATTCACTAGATATTTTAGTTTTATCTTTTCAGCACAACTTTCTAATTTTAAAAAATAGTCATCCATCTCAGGTTTGAGCAATCAAAAATGCACCTAGTAATTAAATGCATAGTGCCCATTTTTGTGCAAGCTGTTGAGAACTTACCCGGCCTCCATACTGTAACATCGGTGCAGGCAACACTCTGCCTGTTAATTCTGTCATTTCATTATGGACGACAATCCCAAATTCTTTCAGATAGGGATCAGGTCCACCTACCATGCTATTACTCTTCACCTGGAGATAGAGAGCAGCTTATGAGCACAAGACTTCTCTGAATATTTCCATAAAGTCAGTCTTAAGACCAAAGCCAATTAATTCCATTAGTTTTCATTAGTTTCCTTAGACACAGATGTATAGATGTGTCTAAGTAGATCACAGAAATTGATTATCTGAGACCTAGCGTGGTGCAGTGGTTAAGAGTGTCTGTCATGATCTGGGCTGTGCAAGCAAGGCCTAGCAGGCCCAGAGAGCCTAGCAGACCCACGAGGAGGCTAGGCCTACAACTCCCAGAAGCCCCTGAGAGGTTTTGGTGCCGATTTTGACCAATAGGGAAGAAGAGGGCTGGGGAATAAAAGAACTGGTGGAAGAGAAAAAGCTGTTCTTCCCAGGGAACAGGGCCAGAAGGGAGGCTGCTGTGGGCAAGAAACCCTCATCCTGAGGGAAGGGTGAGTAGTCTAAGGCCACTTGAAATAGTGATCTATGGACAGTATATATTTAGACATGTTAGGGCATTTAATTTCTTTTCACCCACTTACTGTTATTATTCTGCACCCTGTTTGTCTGACCTCCTATAAAATAAACTGCTTTCATTGTTCACTCTGCCTGGTCGTCACGCTCATTTTGGCTAAAAGGGAGGTCTAAAGGGCTGGGCGGGTGCTCTGGGCCTTCTCAGAGGAGCCTGGAACCAGAGTGGTGGTAGTGTCAGGTGACACCCCACCTGAACAGTGACAGTGTCAGACTAGGATCTGGGAGAAGCAGGTCCAAATCTCTGCTCTGCCACTGAAGCTTGCTGAGTGACAGTCGCACACTCTCAGCCTAACCTACTTCACAGGGTTGTTGTGAGGATAAAACAGGGAGAGAAGAACATAAGCTGCTTTGGGTCTTTCTGGGGAGAAAGGCAGGGTATAAATGAAGTAAATAAAGGCAGTCACAGAAGTCATTATTTGACATTAACACACCTTATGCACTCCAGACCATTCAAAGTGGTGCACTTGAAAATCCTCCCCCCCTGCCTCCCCGAATATGAGAAACCCAGTGGGGCTAAGAATAGCCTCTGACACTGGACACAAGGAAGCAGTTTGGAACAGTGAAGACAGTCCTGTCATGAGAAGCACATTGTGACTCATGGTTGCAGATTGTTTTTTCCCCCCATAAACACAAGCCAAAGTTACTCACTAGTCTACTGATTTCTTCCTGCCTGTCAGGTGCAGACCGTGCCGTTGCCTTGATCATAGTTGATGTCTGATTGTCTGTTAATTTCTTGATACAACGCTGGCCTGCCACTATATTACACACCTAGGATCAGAAAGAAAGCATGAAGGGGAGCATGTTGCAATACTATGGAACTGAGGAAATAAAATTGCCAAATTATTTTACCTCAAGTGGTAAATATGTATGTTTCTGCTCCTGCCCTACTTGAAGGCATGGAAGATGAGGATATTTCAACTGCAGACTGTACTTCTGCTTAAAATACTGAGCTACTGTACATTCCATAGCCTGTCCATTTTCCAACTGCAAAGGAAACCTGGGAGAGAAGATGCATTGCTCTGATCAGTTTTCATAAGAAATAAGTCTTCGATCAAGTAAATTTAATATTCTTTTCTGACTTCATCCATTTTGTATCATTAAAAAGTACATTATGTAAGTTAGAATATACAACTATAACATATACAAATATGTAAATTAGAATATAGAATTTTGGTCTTGGGCTATTTGACAATGCGAAGAGAAATCATTCATCATTTAACAGTATTTACTACTCCCAAGTACTCCAGAACTTTGATGGGATTATAAACAGATACATATTTTTCAAAAGCTATCCAAGCCTAATTATAAAGATGTCAACTTAAGTTTGTTTAGTCATGCCATATTGTTATACCTCTCTATAAAAGTTACTCATTCCACAAGGAGAAGAGGAAGTATGAACAATCTGAATTTTAAAACTACTGGATAGGCATTCTTTTCAACTTAAAAGCAAAGCAAGAACAACAGCCATACTTACGTTTGGTGGCTGGCTGGTCGCCTAGTAACATTGCAAACTCTGTATTTTCTCTTCATCTGACCACAGTGAGTAACCTCTACTTTTAGACCTGCAAATTAAGGGGGGAAATAAATTTGGAAAAGTGGTTTGGTCCCTAATATAGGATGCCATGTCCAAAACGTCTGCTCTCTAAATAAATAAAAGCCACTATCTATTATGGGGCTACCATAAAGTCTACTTTACATGGATTTATATATCTCAAAAGCTCAAGATAGATTACAGTCTCAACACCATAATGTACACAAGATTAGAAAGAAAATATATAATGAAGCTCCACACCTATTGCAAGATTAGTTCAAGCTACCTTATCAGCCCATATTAAAAGGTCAGGAACTTCTAAAAGTTGCTCAAGTTAGTTCACTTCTGCATGGCTCATGGGCAAACAAATTCCACAGAATAAGCAATAGAATCTGTATAAGACAAACTGTACAGACATATGCCATGACTGTCAAAGCAATTATGACTGTGGAGCCAACATTCATTTTCAGCTGCAAAGTTGGGAATACAAAAATCTGCACACACACCCAATCAGCAACTGGTTCATCATTTATCCCTTTCAATCTTTCCTTATATATAATTGAGTTTTCATCTGCCCTTATATGGCGAAAATGCGCGCCATAATCAGTTTGCCGAGGGACCTGCCGGTCAGAGAGGCGGTCCCTTGCCACTGGCTGCCTTGGCTGCCTGCGTGGGCGCAGGCCCGCCCACGCAGGCAGCGCGCAGCCTGACGCCCCCAGTCTCACAGCAGATGCCAGGAGGGATGGCTGCTCTGGCGGAGCCCACCTCGGGACCCGGCTCTCTTTCGCCTGCCCATCCTCCCGGCTGTACGCCACCGCACGCCCTGACTTGCGCTTCAGGCCAGCGGGCCCGCACGGCTCCAGCTGCTCCAGAGGATAAGCAGCGGCTGCTTCCTACGCCGTGCCCCGGGACTCGCCTGCAAGCCCAGTGGGCCTGCCCTCCTGCAGCCACGCCTGCAGAGGAGCGGCCCCCGCTTCCTCCGCTGTCCGGCCCCAATCGCCCTCCAGGACAATGGGACAGCCCGCCTCCGGCCGCCCATGGAAAGAGGTGCCACCTGCTTCCTCCGCGGCCACACGCGCAGCAACCTCCCTCCAAAGCCGCGGCTCCCACACATTGGTAGGCCTCCGGAAGCTTGAGGCCCATGCCAGCCGATGGCCGCTACTGCAGCCCACGACCCCCACAAGGCCTCCATCTAATGCCTCTCCAACAATGGAGAGGCGTGCCGTGGATGCTGCCTTCCCCCCCCTGCCACTGGAGGATGGGGGGCCTCCCCCACACACCAGCTAGGGCCCGTTGCATTGAGCCACGCAACAGGCTTTGTGCCTAGTATATATATAAAACGTTTGTTCAGTTCAAAACACTTACCTCTAATTTCTTTGGTAAACTTAACACGCTGGGAATCTGTAAGGGGCTTTGTTTGTTCATTGATGTTCTGAATGTCTAAGACCTCACACATGAACTCAATAATGGGTTGGGCACGGTAGAAAGCAGTCGCTGATACTATAACAAGAGAAGGAAAAGGATACTAAGACCAAATTAGTGGGAAAATCGTATAGTCACTTAAACAAGGAGGTTCTCACGTACCATCTATGTTGAGCATCATGTTCCACATAGCGGGTCTGACAGATTGGTGGAATCCAAACCAGACCTCCCGGCCACCTCCCAAAGGGTGGTAATAACCTTCTGGGGGAGAGAAGAAGGAACGGCCCACTGGGGTGTACCTAGTGAGAAGGAATTCCAGAGTAATAGTCCATTGGAACAAACATCAACATAGATTCTTGTTACACTTCAAGATTAACATATTTATCACAGAACAAGCCTTCATGAGCTAGAGCCATTTTATGAATCTACTAAGTAGGCTCTAACCCATAATGACTGCATATTAGTTGTAGCAAAATAAAATGAAAGTCCAGTGGTACCTTAAAGACTAACAAAACTTACTTCAGTATGAGTTTTCATGAGCCACAGCTCATAAAACAGCCTTTTAAAGTGCTACAAGACTTCTCCTGTGTTGGTGGAGTTGTAAATATGTCCAAGCATTCTGGCACATGATTGTTCAACAAATTTATTATATCACATCTATCCATATACCCTTTACTATAGATTCCTTACTGTTAAGACACATGGAGACTTACCCCTCAACTCGCACTTCATAAAGATTTCATTGCCCTCCTCTGTGCAGCGGCCAGGATTCTAATAGCCAAATCTTGGAAACATTCTGTGAATTTAACTGTTAATGAATGGTTGTTCAAAAGTGTGTGAACTTTGCCTAATGGACAAAATTTCTGACTCTGTCTTATCTAGACAAAAAGATTCTTTGCACTCAGATTTTACTTCAACATGGTTTTCTTTCCTGGAATACTTGTTTAATCATACTGAATATCCCTCCTTTTGGAATATATTAAATCTGATTTATTGATACATGTTATATATTGATTCTTAATAGTGTTCTCTCTAAGCTGAGTTAATGTGAGCTAGCTCGCAGTTTTTTAGCCTCCGGCTCACACATTTTTGTCTTAGCTCAGGAAAGATGGCTCCAGAGCAAACTAATTTATGCAGTGGACAAATTGCTCGCTCACAACTTTAATGCCAGTAGCTCACAAAGTAGAATTTTTGCTCACAAGACTCCACGAATAAGAGGGAGTATTGATTGTTAATGCATTTACTTTTCACAATATGTTATCATTATATTGTTATTTGTATTACTCATTTGCTCTTACATGTTTTGAATATGTATTTAATATTGTTGTATATTTAATTATCAATAATAAAGTTTTTAAATTGTTTAAAAAAGACTTCTGGTTTCTAGGGAGACTGGATAAGTCTATACATCAGGTTTCATTTTTCAGACAGACTTTGCAGATAGATAGGAGTCTGCCAGCACTCAAAGGGTTTGAGATGTTTTGTCAGTGAGTTACAGTTGACAGAGCAAAAAGTGTGAAACAAATTTTCAGGCCCTGATACACTGCAAATATCAAAGTTTTTTGATTTACCAACGTGATGTGAAAAGATATAGCTAAACTAGCTTCCGCCCTGCACAGAACAGACCGATTAGAAAGATACCAGAAGAACTCACCTCATAGAGGGAAGGTGCCGGGTAATGACATCAAGAGCCTGTACAGAGTCTTCTGGGACTTCATTCAGATGCCCTGCCAGAGCTTCCAGAAGCAGCTGAAGGCTGACCACAGATACCCACTGAATTGACACTTTAAAGGTTTGGTCTTTCCCTTCACCTGGAAGAGTGACCTCCATGTCCACCTGAAGGAAACACAGTCATTAAGTATCATTAAGCTATACAGTTGATATGGAAGTATATTTTTCTAACTTTATTAGTACTAAATTTCTTCAAGAGAGTGCAGCTTGACAAGTCAGCAAGCAGGTTCATAGAAACTTGATCCAGACCAGCTAAGGAATTAGGGCTATTTTAGCAGCACCAGATTACATCTACAGCAGAAGTATTTTCACTCTTTCTCCATTTACATCTCTGAAGGACTTGAAGCACTTAAGTATTGGGATGTTGCAGCATTCTTGGCCCCAGAATGAGTTAAAAAAATCAAGAAGATTATTACCAATCCTGAAAAATACAATAAGTTTTAGTTTAAGAATGGATCAAAAGCCCTTTGGAGAAGCCCAAGGGGAAAATGATCCTATCCAAACAGGAAACAGATCCTATTCAATATTTCTTGCCTTCTCCCACAAAGCTAGCTTGATTCAGATAATGCCAAATCATACTAGTTTGCAGGGTAAGAACAAGGTATCATTTGCCATTTAGGCTGCAATGACAATTAAAAAAATGGCTTGCTGAAAAAAAGAATGTACATTTGAAGCAAGCCATTCCCAATGGCCTTTAAATTCCCTGGAGACTTCTGCAGAATGTTCTGCTTACATGTGTTTAAAAACTGATACTAATCAATATTCTACATTCCTGCAGTATGCTGAAAGTTAAGTTAAGCATCGTATCCTAAGGATGTAGGTGCTCAGCCTCAGAAGATTTGTCACCTACCCTATCCCTGCCAATGGGCAGAGGATGTGCAGTGTACATGTTCCTTTTACCATCATATCCAGGCTGCCGATCCCCAAATATCTGCATCTTGAAGTGTCTCACCATAGTATCCACCACTTCCCTAGAAAGAATTGCCAATTAAATAGAGGTTAGTATGAAGGACAAGCCAAATTACAGTCAAATACATTTATAATACTGGAAGCCTCCATGTCAAGATGGGGGGGCACCTATAGTACTTAGCTAAACAAGCAGGTATTTACAGACCTTACCAGTGAAAGAGACAGTCAGTGGGATACAATCATCCCTAAATATAAGCACCACAGAAAGGATAGGAAAGGTATACGGGGGGGGGGGGGGTGTTCTGCAAACGAGAAGGATTAGAGACAAATAAAATTAGAAAACAAACTCCTCTACAGTTGTTGAGGGTAGACATACCAGGCCATGAAAGTAACATAGTACTGAAATGCATCATTACCCCTCCTTACTGTGGGTGATTTTAAGAAAGACAAATCAGAAAGCCCTAAGAGACAAAGCACACAGTTGACTTCAACTGCCCTGGCTACAGGGAAGAAAACCTTGGACTTACTCCCAGATGGTTTCCAGAACCAGGTGTGAGATATAAACGTGGGAGAAATGACTGGGAACAGTGGCCACAGTGCTATCAAATTCAACATATTTGGGGAATTGCCCAAGAAATCCAGTACAGTTATATTTGTTTTTCAAAGCAAGTTGTTCTCAACAATGGCCAGGGTGGGGTGGAGTTCAGAGCAGTGTTCCCTCTAAGCTGAGTTAGTGTGAGCTAGCTCACAGTTTTTTAGCCTCCAGCTCACACATTTTTGTCTTAGCTCAGGAAGGGTGGCTCCAGAACAAACTAATTTATGCAACAGCCAAATCGCTCACTCACAACTTTAATACCATTAGCTCACAAAGTAGAATTTTTGCTCATAAGACTCCACAGCTTAGAGGAAGCATTAGTTCAGAGACTCAGAAATTGTCTGAAGCTCAGAGAGAAATGAATGTTACAGGTTAGGAAACATAACAGCAAATACAAAATGATGCCAGTATGGTTAATAACCTGAGAGAAGTTCTAGGGCACAAAAATATTTCCTGTAAATACCGGAAGTCTTGGCAAAAAAGGAAAAAGAGAGCGAAATGCCAGCAAAATTTAGGAGCATGTTAAAATCTTTAGAACAGAGAGACATTGAGGTACTGGACAAAGAAGCTGAAGGAGGACAGGGGGTCTGCAGGGAAGGCTTTCTTTTCAGCTTCTTGTCTTCCTTGATGAGGATGCTAGGCCAGAACGGCTATTTCTGGGGAGGATTTCTGAAGTAGTCAGATGAAAGATGAAATTCTGTGGCAAACAGATCAAAAAGTAACATTCCTAGTCCTGGATAGCACACATCTGAGAGTTCTTAAAGAACTTAAACGTGACATTGCTGATCTCAGCACCATAATAGAGGATTACAAAGTACCAAACGCAATGTCAGTTTTTAAAAGGACCCAGCATGAAGTCAGGAAATCACAGATCAGTTAGCCTAATGGTGAGTCAAATGAAAGAAAACATTAAATACAGATGTATTATGCATCTAGATTAAAGTCTGTTGAGGAAGATCATCTTGGTTTCTGCAACGTCCTGCTCCACTGCCTTTTGGAGTTCTTTGAAAATGCCAACAAGTATGACACAAAAATACTCTGGCAGATATATATTTGGGATGCCTTAAAAGCTTTTGAGAAAAAGTCTTTCATCAAGGGCTCAAAAGATGTGGCAGTCAAAGGACAGGTTGGTAACTGGTTCAAGAACAAACAAAGCAGAAACAGGAGTAAAGAGCTCCAGAACAGACTCCTCAAACAAGGCAGCAAAATGGCAAATAATGTTCAATGGAAATAAGTGCAGAGTGCCGCAACATTGGGGCAATACACACCTGATGGGTTCTGAATTGCTGATTGTGAGCCAGGAAAAAGACCCTGGGATCAGAGAACAGCTCTAAGCAAGCTTTATCCAGCATGTGATGACAAGAAAAAGGTAAGCATCATACTAATAATTAATACTTGAAAATAAAAATGTCAGCATTACAATAACTATGTATGATACAGCTACATTTTAAAATATTGTGCATCGTTTTCATCACAAGACCAGTGTAGGAATGGGAAACATCCAGAAAACAGCATCAATACTGATTCTGGTAAGGAAAGTCTAAATGTTTAGGGGCTTTGGAGCTTACAAAAATGGGATCATAATAAAGAACGGGATCATACTAACGTATGGTACAGAGAAAGCAGAGGAATTTTTGTCACCATCGCCTATTAATATTGGAACCAGTGAAATTGATGACCAGAAGAAGATACTTCAGACAACATTTAATCAGTGGAATTAACTGTCACGTATTCATTAACTGAGGACAGGTCTGCCATCAGCTATTAGCTATGAGATCTCCATGATGGTTGGTAGCATGGCACTGAATAGGGGCTGCAAGGGTGCAACAGGGAACATTCCTGCCTTTGTGCCTTATCTGTGGACTTCCTAGGGGAAATCTAGTGGCCTTGGATATGATCCAGAAAAATTCCTATTTTTTGTCACAAATGTTTATACATATTTTATCTGCCTAAAGATTAATAAGAGGCACATAAATTTAGTCAAAGAATAAGTTAGTTTTTACACAATACCAGCTTCTCATCAGGTATGTTGCCAGGTTGGGTACAGGAACATTCCATGGTTCTTCTGCTTCTTAAATGACTAATTTTAGTATTCCAAAGCTTACTGTACATTTTAGTTTTTCACTCAAGCCACCTATTGAAAAAGGTATAATAGCTGGAGAATAGTTACAAATGTTCTGGACGCTATCAAGTTCGCCATACCTGTTTACCCTCCGGGGACGCTTTTCTGGTTTGATATCCACATCATAATGATAAACATCAATTTTAGGGATCTGCACCTGGAAATGATTGGCTAAGAGACGGATTGGTTTCCCAACTGTCCCCAAGCCAGGGCGACGGGGTGGCTGGAAAAGGCTGGCCGGTGGCCCTGTGAAAAATGGAAAAAGACTTGAGAAGAGCACCTACTGGCAATTACTTCCATCAAAAGTATTCCAGTAAGTCCAGTTTGAGATAGTGTGTCATCTGTTTTCTTTAAAAAAACCCTAATTTACTTGCCCAGGTGATTCTATACAACATAGGATTCCCAGTTCTGACAGTTCTAGCCAATATTCACTGATACAGCACACATCCAAATGAAAAACTGCCAAAGTGACAATCACTGCTTATATGCAGTCTTGCTTCTTTATGGTCTATAAAATTAAAGCCTCGTGAGCTATTTCTTTTTAGTTATGCATAATTTCCCACCACCAGTTCTTCACAATACCCAGGAAAGATGTATTTTGACACCTCAGTAGACTTTTGCATCATTCTATTACTTTTGCCATTGTCTAATGCAATCAAATGTCTGTGTTCTAAAGCCACACTTGTTACATTCCAAGTGACTGTGGTTCTTAAACATTCAATTAAAAGCAGAAAACACCTCCCCCCAACTACTCCAGATGTTTGGCCTGCAGGTGTTCTACCTATCCAGGTGGCAACATTCTTAACCAAAGCAACCATTTTGAAAACATGGATAAGGTTCATGCCAAAGATGGACAACTGTTTACATCAGGCTAGCAATAACCTATGGACAACCAAGGTCACTGGATAACCACAGAATTCTGCTACTGAGATAGGGGGGGAAACTCATGTCTATTCTCTTCCTACACAGTTCATAGTTCTTTCTTTGTTTACTTCTGTATTCTCATAAAGTATTTTTCCTAAGCTAAAAGCCCCAAATATTTTAGCCTTTCCTCATTGGAAAGTACTTCAAACCCTCTGCCCTGAACTAGTACTATTAAAAGATGAGATTGCTTACAAGAGCCCACACGACAGCTAGGTGCCACAGTGCTGTGCCTTACTGAGTTAAAAAATGACAATTCTTGGCTACCATGCATCAAGGACAACCACAGTTTACTGATTTGGGTACACCAGAGAAGATTCATTAGTCCTATGAAGTCTGAAGTAGCATAGCTATGGAGGACCAGTGACCTGCACAGAGAGATTATATGGAGAATATATCTGAGGCTTGCAGTGCTAGCAATATATTTTTTTTTGCAGTAAAACTTTTTTATTTTTGTAACAAACATAAACAAAACAAACAAAATACACAAACAAAACAAACCTAAAATGCGAGAATCTCTCCACCTTGTTGAGTAAACTGTTTTGTTATCCATACATCTCTCAATGTAAAAAAATTATTTCTACACCTTATATTGCTAAACATAGTTTTGCACACTTTATTGTAAATGTTCTTATTGTCCTCTGTTTCAGTTATATTCATGTTTCATTTGTTATATTCTTCAATCCAATTGTAAAGTCTTGACCATGTTTCTTCAAAGTTTCCTTTCAAAATTAATGTTAATTTATCAATTTCAGCAGTTTCTAGTAGTTTATTATTTCTTCTTTTGAGGGTCTCTCCTTTCTTCTCCAATATTTAGCGTACAATATTCTAGTACTTGTAACTACATGTAAAGTAAGATAAGAGTCTTGGTTTTTTATAATTTTCCAGAAGTATATTCAATAAAAATAATTCTGGTACAAAAAGTACATTGCTTTTTAAGATTTTTTGCAATATTTCATGTATCCAAGCCCAAATTTTACTTTTATCACAAATCCACCACATGTGAAAGAAGGAACCAACATTTTTTTGACATTTCCAACAATCATTCGACATGTTAGTGTAAAATTTGGATAGCTTATCTGGTGTAATATACCATCTATAAAACATTTTATTAATATTCTCTTTATAAGAGGATTGCTTTAGTAATTTTTATGTTTGTTTTACATATCTTGTACTATTGGTCTAAATCAGTATTACACCCCAAATTTTGTGCCCATTTAACCATAGAACATTTTGCTTCATATCTGTGCAATAATTTTTTTTTGGAATAAATTTGGATTTGTAAAAGCTTCAAGTGACGAGACCCATGTTGGTAACTTAGTATAGAAAAGTCTTGTAATTTCTTCCCAAACTTTCAATAGTGATCTTCTAAGAATATGTTGCTTGAAATATTTGTGTGTTTTACTCTGTCATACCACACAAATGCATGCCAACCCAGTAATAAATCATGTCCTTCTACTTTTAATAGTCTTGTATTTTTCAAGGTAATCCATTCTCTCACCCAAGTCAGTACAGCCACTTTATAATATAAAAACCAGTCTGATAAAGCAAATCTTTCTTTTGCATCTTGTAGAGATTTTAGCTTGATTCTTGGCTTTTTGTTTTGCCATATAAATTGTGACATCAGTTTATCAAGGTCTTTGAAATATTTTTGATTTTGAATAATTGAAATTGTTTGAAATAAGATCAACCTTGGTAAGATATTTGTTTTTATAGTAGCTATTCTTCCCATTAGGGATATTTGCAGGTCTTTCCATTTCTCCAAATCATTTTTAATTTCCAAAGTTTTCTGTAGTCATCCTGCAGTAAAGAACTGCATCTGTTTGTTAAGTTTATTCCTAGGTATTTAACCTTCTTCTGGACTTCAATGCCTGAAATTTCTTTCAGTTTATTAATTTGTTCTTTTGTCATATTCTTTAACAAAATCTTTATTAAAATTGATTTTCAGTCCAGCCACTCAACCATAGTCTTGCAACATTTTCAAAAGATGGATCACAGAGTCTATTGGATTTTCTAAAATAAAGACCAAGCTTGCAATTTATATTCTTCTCCTCTTATTTTCAAACCTTTAATCTATGTGTCCTCTCTGATCATATTGTTCAATGTTTCAAGCACAAAAATAAAAAGTAATGGGGAAAGTGGGCAACCTTGTCTGGTTCCTTTTTGTATCTCAATATTTTATTTATTTATTAAACTTTTATCCTGCCCTCCCAGCCGTAGCCGGCTCAGGGAGGCTTACAAGCAGGTAAAATCCAAACACATAAATAGCATCAATAATATTAACATTAAAATACCATTAAAATCATAGTAATAAGTGCTAGTCTTATCCGTTAATACTGATTGGTATACTGATATGAAAACAGCTTCTGATCTCATAAAGACAGCTTCCAATGTTGTAAAAGGCAGCCTCAGATGTCATAAAAAGGGGGAACTGGCACAGGCAGAAGTTAGGGTCCAGCAGATCAGGGCTCTTCCATTGCCATTGGTGGTATTAGTCCTGGTTGTGGTGGCAGCTCCAGAGGCCTGGCAGAAGAGCTCCATTTTACAGGCCCTGCGGAACTGTGGAAGGTCCCGCAGGGCCCTAATCTCCTCTGGGAGCTCCTCCCACCAGAGTGGAGCCACCACCGAAAAAGCCCTAGCCTTGATTGTCACCAGTTGGTTCTGGGTCCCTGATCGCAGTGCTCTCTGGGGTACATATGGGGAAAGGCGATCCCTCAGGTATGTAGGTGTCAGGATCGGACCCTGCCTTGTGGGTGATACTTTGTTTTGAAACATGATCGATGTTTTTTGCCAGTAATGCTCATTTTAGCTTTTGTAACCCCTGTCTGCTTTGTGTATTTGCTTAGTCCTTATCAGTCCTCCCTGACATTCCTAAAGGGGGGGAGTGTGTGAATGCATGTACGGAGTATTGTAGCAGAGCTGCTTGTAACGTTTCCCTAAGCTGCCCCCATAGTGTTCACGGACCCCACCTGGGGCTGTGGCTTTGGGAGACTTGAGAATGTTGCTAGTTAGGTCGTATATTCTCCCATGCCCTGCAGTAGCCTAGGTATCTGAATGTGACGTGTGCCTGAGGGTGGGACCCTAACCACTCTTCCTATTTCCTATGCTATTGATCACCAGTTCTGGCAAAGGTGTTCACCTGAGCAGAAGCCACATCTAGCCAATAAACCTACTCAAGAACTATTGTGTATAGAGTGGTTACTTCAGGACTGGACAGTAGGTCCCAGGCCACAAAGGGCTTAAAAGGTAAGAACCAGCACCTTGAAGTGGATTCGGTATGCTATAGGAAGCCAGTGCAATGCCCTTAACACAGGCTTAATGTGCTCCCGAATAGGGAGACCCATCAACAGCCTGGCCACAGCATTCTGGGAGGTTTCGGTTTCTGGCGACTTGCTAGACAGTCACACCTCATCGAGCTCTGAGGGGTGCTTGCTGTACTGGGCTGGTAAGAAGGGAGACTGCACTCATGCGGCCACCCCTAGAGTCCCTGTAGAGGATTCTAGCCTGGAGCGCGAAGGAAGCCACTCCTAAAGCTGCGGCTGAGGCTCCCTTTTGCCCCAAAGGTTCTGCTGTACCAGAGCCAGCAATGGAGTTCAGAGGCGCACACCGATTCCAGACCGAGCAAAGGATCAATTGAAGCAAAAGAATGTACCCTACTTCACAGCGTCTAATCATTCAACCAAAGTGAAACATGAGTACTGAAATTCCTCTAAGCGTTTGTGGGAGTGGAGTTAAATTTCACGCCGTAAATCTGAAGGAGGGGGGGAAACCCTTCCGGAGGGGGAGTAACCCGAGCCTAGCCTAAACAAATGAATGCAAGATTAAGGCAGAAAGCTAGCACAAGTGAAAAAATATTTACCTGAACCCACTCTGCTTAAAACATTTATTCAGCTTGCCAGAGAAAGTTCTCAGGCACTTAAAGAACTTTTACCTTAAACATAAACAATGATGCAGCGAAGGGGCGGAATGGCGCCTAAAACGAAACTTACAGCAGGAACTTCTAACACAGCATCACCAACTCAGAGACCAGAAATGACCATAGATACTGCAAGCATGATTTCTGAAGCACTACACCCTTTGCTGGATCAAATGATGAATCTCAACAAAAATTTTGAAACTCTCCAAAAAGAACTTAAGGAAGTCAAGTCCACAACAGAGAAAACAGCCAAAAAGCTGTAAAAAGTCAAGTATAACACCAAAACTTTGAACCAAAGAGCAGAATTAGCAGAAAAAGAAAGAAACTGAGGAAAGCAACAACTCCTACAACTTCAAGTGGAAAGATCTGCTTATGTCCTTAGATTTCAAGGACTTCCTGAAAATAAAGATGAAAACCTCAGATTGATTATGAGCGAAGCATTGGCTCCCCCGATACGTTACAAGCAAGGAACTTTGGAAATGGACATAGATATGATTTACCGGGTTCACCCAGAATTTGTCAAGAAAAATAATCTGCCAAGGGAAATATATGTGAAATTTTTAAGAAGGTCAACAAGGCACAGGATTTTGAAAGTAACCAATGGATCACCCTTGCAAATCCAAGGATTAGAAATAACGACCTTGAAAGACATCCCATTTGAAATAAGAAGAGAAAACAATATAAAAACGTCACTACATTTCTACAAGAAAATTCAACTCAATACCAATGGCTCATCCCTGAAGGACTGACTTTTAACTACCAAGGGAAAAAACAAAAGGTTGACTCTTTAGCTAAAGCCAAAATCTTTTTGGAATTACAGCAGACTCCAGCAAAACCAACAGAAGAAATGATAGACAATGTTACGGATAAAAGCGAAGAAGGAGCAACCAGCAGTACCTCTAACTCTACATTGGCTTCTTTGAGTGATTTCATGGACTCAGAATCTGAACTGGAGCTAGGAGCGGCTGCTCCTAGATTATACAAGGTCAAACTCCCCTTCAACAACAAGAAGAAATATAAGCAGAAGAAGAAGCCTAAATGAAGATCTGAGAACTCTCCTGACATTCTAAAATATGATAATGAAATTTTATGTCATTGAATTTCGAACTACCGATATGTTAATACATAACATTTTTCTAACATCATTTAATAGGGAACTTTTAAATGTAATGTAGACCTTTGAAGATCCTTGCCTACTCTGTGTGATTTTAGATTAGAATTGTAGTTGTAGAGGTAGAAGGTAGAGTAAGCAATAAAAAAAATTCAAAAAACCACAAACAGCCTGGCCACGGCATTCTGCACTAGCTGCAACTTCCGGATCCGCAACAAAGGCAACCCCATGTAGAGGGTGTTACAGTAATCCAATCTTGAGGTGACCATCGTATGGATCACTGTTGTCAGGTCGCTACGTTCGAGGAAGGGAACCAACTGCCTAATCAGCCAAAAGTGGTAAAAGGCCGACTTGGCAGTGTCTGCTACCTCAGCCTCCCTTGTTAGGGAGGCATCAAGGAGCACTCCCAAATGCCTAACCTCTGGCGATGGCACCAACGGGGCCCCGTCGAAGATCAGAAGTGGGATTCCTACCCTCAGACCACTGTGACTCAGGCACAGGACCTCCGTCTTCGTTCTGTGATGAATCCCCATTAACCAATACCTTGGCTTGTTTGGTATAAATTGCTCTAACCATTGTATATAACTCCTCTCCACATTGCCAAGCTACTAGTTGTTCTAACATAAAGTTCCAACTGACATTATCAAAAGCTTTTTCAGCATCTAAGAAAACTAGAGCCATCTGTTTCTCTGGGTGAGCTTCAAAATATTCAATTACATTTAATATAGTTCTTACGTTGTTTCTGAGTTGCCTTTTTAGTAAGAAGCCTGCTTGATCTTGATGTATTATTTGTCAAAACTTTTTTCAGTCTTGTTGCCAAAATAGAGGCGTAGATTTTATAATTCACATTTAATAATGAAATTGGTCTATAGTTTTTAATTTCTCTCTCATCTGTGTTTTGTTTGTGTATTAGAGTAATTAAAGCTTCATTCCAGGTCTCTGGAATTTTATTTTCCACTATAATGTTTTGTATTACATATTTTAAAAATATTTCCTTTTGGTTTTTTATGCTTCTGTCAATTCAGAAACAGTGATTAGATCATTTAACATTTTCTTTTGCTCTTCTGTAATTTTTTTAAGGTCCTGTTTTTTGGCCTCTCTTTTCTGGTATAACTTCTCATAAAAAGTTTCAATAATCTTTTTCAAACCTCTAGGTATGTTTTTTTTCTTCTCCTTTTTCATCTCTCAATATCTTTATATGTCTTTTTTCTCTTTCCTTCTGTAGTTAATTCTCAAAATATTTTGTTTTGCAAAGGTAATTTTTTTTTTGCTATTTCCTGTGTTAACAAACAGTTCATTTGATGTTGTAACATCTTTATATTAATTCTTCTTTGTTCAGTTGTGGAATCTTGTTTCATCTTGTCTTCTTTAAGTTGTTCGCCAATCCTTGTATATTTTTTTGTCCTTTGTTTCCTAATATAAGCACCTTCTCTAATTATCTAACCTCTTGCACAGGCCTTAAATGCATACCATACAACTCGAATGGAAATGTCTGATTGGATATTTTGTTCAAAAATCAATTCAAATTCCTTTTTAGAATCTGCTACAAATTTTTCATTTTTCAAAGGAAAATTATTCAAGGTCCATCTTTTCTTCTTTGGTGAATGTTGTAATGTCAAGAGTAAATGACTGTGGTCTGCAAATGTTGCTGGTAGAATCTCTGCTTCCACCAAGACATTTATAATTGTTGTCGAAATCCAACACATATCTGTTCTTGACTATGACTCGTGTCTTGCAGAATAGTATGTAAAATCTTTCTTCTTAGGATTTCTAGCTCTCCAGGAATCCACCAAATTATATGCTTCTGCAAGCTGTAAAAAATTCTTAGAAATCTCATCACCTTGTTTCTTTTTTCTATCTAGAAGTCTGTTAAATACTGCATTGTAGTCTCCAATCAAACACATTTCTTCATGCAAGAGTTGATAAAAATTTTTCATGATGTTGGTTAGGTGCATATATGTTGACAAAGTTCTTTTAGCTTATCTTTGAATTTGAACCATCAGGATTCTGCCATCTTCAGAATTATATATTAGTTCAGGGTGTAGATAGTCTTTCACATATGTCACTAGCCCTCTTTTTTTCTTTTCTTTGTCTGAAGAGATAAAGACTTTTCCAAATGTCTTCATTTCCGAATATCTTTGATCTGAGGATTTAATATGTGTTTTTTGCAAACATATCAGATCCAATTGCATTTTTTTTCAATTGCAAGAATATCTGTCTTATTTATTTATTTATGGCTTCTATAAGTACAGAGAGAGAGAAAAGAAGAAAAAGAACATCATATAATTACATTTTCGAGTCTAGATCCACCGCGGTGTTTAAACCATACATATAGTTTAGACCATTTCTTCTTATACAGATTATAACCATTATCTTGTAATAAACCATTTAACATATCCATCTCTGCAACTTCAAACAGTCTATTTACTCATTCTTCCATTGAGGGAATTCTCTCCGTTTTCCAGTTTTGGGCTAGCAAAATTCTTGCTGATACTATATAAGTTATAACATAACAATCGCTTTTAACACATCTGTCTGGGAGCATATTTAACAAATATATTTCTGGTTTTAATTCCAAATCTATGTCTATAATTTCATATATAATTTTATGAACCTTGACCCAATATTTATACACTCTTCTACATTTCTACCACATATGGTAATACGTACCAACATTATTTTTGTATTTCCAACAATTATTTGTCAATGTTGGGAAGCACTTTGCAATTTTATCAGGCAACCAATGCCATCTATGAAATACCTTATATATATTTTCTTTATATGAAGTAGCTTTCAAAAAATTTGCAGCTTTCCAGTTTTTTTGCCAAAGATCTATCTCATTATTATGACCTACATCTTTCATCCAAGAAATCATTGATGTTTTAAGTATTTCATCCTGCATATACAATTCTAATAGTAAGTCATATTTTTAAAATCATTTTTTCCTCTGTGGACAACCAAACTTTATCCAGTACATTTTTTTTGTTTGTAAAAGCCTATTATCTTTATTAAATCTGGATTTTAATTGCGTAGCTTCCTACCATGTAAGATGGATATTTTGTAGCTTTAGATTTTCTTCTTGTTTTAGGTTATCCGTCTGGTCTAGAAAATCTTCATAACATATTCTTTTTTCTTTATCAATTAAAGTAGGTTTTATAAAGGCTTCCAAAGGGCACACCCATCTTGGGATTTTATCATAATAGTATTGTTTTATTTCATTTCATATTTTTATTAAGGCACCTCTTAAAATATGGCAATGAAAATTCGAATGGATTTTATCTTCTCCATACCAAACGTAAGCATGCCATCCCATACTAAGATCATGGCCCTCCAGTTTCAAGTTCCTAATGTTCTCTAGAGTTATCCAATTTTTTTATCCAACTCATACATGCCGCCTTATAGTATAAGGCAGTGTTCCCTCTAAGCTGAGTTAGTGTGAGCTAGCTCTCAGTTTTTTAGCCTCCAGATCACAGATTTTTGTCTTTGCTCAGGAAGGAGGGCTCCAGAGCAAACTAATTTATGCAGTAGCCAAATCGCTCACTCACAACTTTAATATCAGTAGCTCACAGAGTAGAATTTTTGCTCACAAGACTCAACAGCTTAGAGGGAACATTGGTATAAAGTCCAGTTTGCTAATCCAAACTCCCCTCTTTCATTTTTATCTGTACTAAGAAGAGTATTCTCTGTACTATATTCATTTTTATTGTTGCTATCCTACCCATAAAGGATAGCTGAAGAGCTTTCCAGTTATTTAGGTCTTCCTTTATGTTTTGCAAAAGATTAATATAGTTGTCTTCTATCAAGGAGCTATTTCTATTCGTCACCACAATGCCTAGGTATTTAACCTTTTTGGTGACTTCCATCAAAGAGATTTCCTGTATTTGTTGTATTTATCTTTGGTCACAGTTTTTTGTAAGAATTTTTGTTTTTTTTAAGTTGATTTTGAGTCCTACCACTTGGCCATATTCTTCAATTATTTTAATTAAATTTGTGATAGATGATAACGGATCTTCCAATATGAAAACCAAATCATCAGCAAAAGCCTTGAGTTTAAATTCCTCTTCTTTTATTTTCAGTCCTCTTATATGTTTATTTACTATTAGGTCGTTCAATGTTTCCAAGGTAAAAATAAATAACGGGCAAAGCGGATATCCCTGTCTTGTACCTTTTTGTATTTCTATATCCTGTGTTGTATCTCCATTGATTTAACTTTTGCATTTTGTTTTTTATAAATTGCCTTAATCATTGTAAGAAAGGATGTTCCGCAGTCCCATAATACTAACTTTTGTTACAAAAATATTTTGGAATACCTCTTTTAGTTGCGGTATTGTTTCTCAAATTTTAGATACATTTCTGATGGCAAACTGTACTGTCTTCTTTCTGGTACTGTCCTTTTTGATTTTTTTAATTGCCTCTGTAATCTCGCAAGTAGTTATTGGGTCATTTAGTAGTTTCTTCTGATTTTCATTAAAGTTCTTTATATTCCACCTTTGAAGGTACTCCTTCGTCTGTTGTTCTTCTCATTCATCCCTTTGATATAATGTCTTATAATAATTCATCCCTTTGATATAATGTCTTATAATAATTCATCCCTTTGATATAATGTCTTATAATAATTTTCCACAATTTGTTTCAAATCTGATAAATTATGCTTTTCTATACCGTTATCATTTCTTAATGCCATAATTGTTCTTTTATCTTTTTCTTTCCTTAATTTATATGCCAACCATCTTGTTGGCTTATTTGCATTATCAAATTGTTTAGTATATTCTATTTTTCTCGCTATTTCCTGTATCATTAGTAAATTCATTTGGTGGTGCAAAATTTTTAACCTATTTTTTATTTAAACTGATTCATCTCCTTTTTTCATTTCCATCTCCTCTGTTATGAACACTTTAAATGCTTCCCATACTATTTCTATAGAGACTTCAAATTGTATGTTTCTTGTAAAGAATTCTTGTATTTTGATCTTGGTTTTCTAGTATGCTTGCATCTAAGGTCCATCTTGTTTTTCTTGGGGGTCTCTTGGTAAGTTATCATGAGTGGTTTATGGTCGGCAAATGTATTAGGGGGTATTTCAGATTCTAATAAGTCCATCATTGTTGTAGATGTCTATACCATGTCTATTCTCGACCAAGATTTATGTCTTGCTGACTAGAAAGTATAATTATTTTTTCCAATATTTCTAGTTCTCCATGCGTCTATTAGGTTAAATTCCTCCACCAACTTGAAAAAACTTTTCGGGAGAACATTTCCTGTTTTTTTCCTCTTTGGCCTTTTATTTGTCTATTTTTGGGTCAAGTAGTGCATTGTAATCACCTGAAATGCATATCTCATTGACTATCTGCTTTGATAATATTTCTCGTAAGGATTTTTTAAAAACCTTGATTTTGGTTAGGTGCATAAATATTTATTACTACAAGTTTTTTTATTTTGTCTCCTGATATTGACTGCTACAATTCTTCCGTCCTTGGATGTGTATACTAATTCTGGGTTTAAGTAATCTTTCACATAAATAACTACTCTCCTCTTCTTTTTAACATCCGCTGCCACAAACTGTTTTCCTAATTTTTTATACTCTAAATCTTTTGTGACATCATTTTTTTTATATGTGTCTCTTGTAAACATGTTATATCTGGTTGTAATTTAGAAATTTGGTGGAAAGTTCTTTTTCTTTTTTGTGGACCATTAAACCCATTCACACTAGCTGAGAATATTTTAAGTTTCTTACAGTTCGCCATTTTTGTTCTTATCTTTAGTTATTCTATCTCTGTGCCTACACTGATATCTTGTAACCATTTGTGATTTTCCTAATTTCTTCCTTTCCTTTTTTCCTGTGTTTTTTGGGGTTTTACCCTTTTCTTGTTCCAGGCTCTCGTCTTCTGATCCATTCTCTTCATCTTCCATCCATCCTAAGTCTTTGCCGTGTCTCTCTAAAAAGTCTTCTATTTTAAATGTAGCATTTATTTTTTGTCTCCTCCCCTGGTAATTGAAGAGAATGCCTTCTGGAATCAACCATCTATAAGAAATATTGTTTTTTCTTAGGAGGCTAGTCAGTAAGTTATAATTTTTCTCTCTAACCCTCCATGGCACCTCTTTTAAGAATCACCATTTGGGTTTCATTTGCTGCCTTTAGTATCCTATCATGCATTTCCCTTCTTACAAATTTTATATGTACTTCCCTGGGTGTATTTGTTCTTTTTGCATAAGAGGAGTTCCTTCTGTACATCATTTCAATTTCTCTTTCCAATTCGTCAGTTGTTCCAATATTAAGTTGTTCTACTATATTTATTGTTTCTTTTAAATTTTTCCTCAATATTTTCAGGCACATTTTGACATCTTAGAGTAAGTGCAGCCTTGTCCATTTCCAAGTTAATCAAAGTTTCCTCCATTTGCTCGCTTTTTATTTTAATTTCTTGATCCATTTTGTAGACTTTATCTTCAATCTTACTATTAGTTGTTGCTATCTTTAGTATTTCCTGTTTATTCTCTGATATTTGTTTTTAATTTCTTCAGTCTCTGTAGTTATTTTTTATGTTATTTCCTCCATTTTTGTTTTAATTGGTTCTATTTCCTGTAGGCCACATCAGTTTCATTGTAAACGAAGTTCTCTGTGCCCATATACTTTGCAAGAGTATACGCCATATCAATCTTTAAATCTTCCTCCTCCTTCTCTGGTATGTTCTGGAATCTTTTTTTTTTTGTAAATACAATTTATTATTGGATATATCACATGTTCATACAATTTAAACACACCAATACATATCCCTCTCCCCCCAAACAAGGCTTCCCGCACTGCACCAACCCCATTGATATTTCTCTTATGCAATTACATATACTACTAAACATATTTTCTTTTACTAATGGTAACAATTCAAAAGTCTAATTCTCTTTCAATTTCTTCTTAATAGCTATCAAAACAAATCAAACCACGCTTAACATCCCAGTTTTTCAACAAGTATTCTTGAAAGTCTTTCCAGTCTTCGAAAAAGGTTTCATCTTCTTCGTTGTTTAAGGTATGTTCTGGAATCTTAATATGTAAGCAGCTTTATCAGTTTCCAGTTTTATAAGGATATCTTCCATGGTATTCTGTTCGGACCTCATAGCTTGGATTTGAAGATCTGTTTCTTCTGATTTAATTTCTAGCTTACTTGTTTTCACCAGACCAGAAATTTCTTGTTTATTATCTACAATCTGTTTCTTGATTTCTTCAGTTTGCGTAGTGACTTGCTGGGCCAAGTAAATCTAGTTTGACTTGGATGGGATCTAAAGCTGCAGCCACCGGCTCCTGAGCCAGGCTTTGTAGATCCTTTATGGAAATTTGGGCTAAGTTAGTGGCCACAGATTTCATTTGTCCTGGAGATGACACTCCAGGACTTTTCCTCATACCACTAGCCATGTTTAAAATTTCTATTAACAACAGAGAATCATTCACCCCTTCCTTTCAAAAACAAACCCCTTATTTTTGTTTACACTCCCTTATCACAATAATACTATAACCTTTCCCAGGGTAAGCAGTAAAAAAAACCTTATCAAGTTATTTACATTACAGAAAGAACAGTTTATATTCTGTGGTTACCACATGGATAGACCAAATAATACCAAAATACTTCTATCACTTGGAAGTGACGTTCAAAGCATATTTTCCTTCTTCTTTCTTCCAGTAGGATTTAAATGTCCCTATTTGTAATCCACATGCCACAAAAAAAAGCCATCCGTATAATCCAATAGGAAATCCAAAACAACAGTAACTCCAAATAATCCAAAGGGAAAGAAAAAGCCACTTGTAAATCCAAAGTATAAGAAAATAATTTCTTAATTGTAATCCTGCCAGGTAAATCCCAGGTATCCAAGTTGCAAAAGGGAAGAGGATATAATCCAAATATAGTGTAAATATGGTATGAATATAATCCAATCTAAAGTCTTAAAAAAAATAGAACCAAAAAAATAATCCACAAAAACTAAGGAGAACAGGAAAGAAGAAAGGATTCTTATATCAAGTATACTAGACCATGCCAAAAAAGGAAAAGAAAAAAAGGATTCACTCTTTAAAGTTATTTACATTATTATAGTAGTTATATTCTAAACTGTGGTCCAACTTTTAATTCTGTTAATAAGTTTGTTTTCAAGCATCAACGAAGTCTCTTTATAGCCCCATATGTTTTCCACAAGCTATTCAAAACTCTTCCAAGCCGCAAATGGAAAGGTGGGGGGGAATATCCACCTCTCCTTTTTCTTCCAGTCTGGGTTTTAAAGTTTAAAGGGGCATTTAATCAGCAGTGGCTCTTCAAAGATTGTGCCCTCCTTTACTCATGGTGTTGAAGATCTTTTTCTTTCCAAGGTGTATGGAATGCCAAGTCTCCTGTTCATCTCGGTGATCACGGCTGTGCACTAATGGCTGCCATTAGATGCACTTGCAGATGGGTACTTTGCATCAAGGCGATCTGTACTCTACCTGCTTGCTACTGCAAGCGGGAGTGTTCAAGCCCCTTGCTTGAGCTCCCCTGCAGGAAAACTCAGTGGGGTCCACGTGATCCCAGACCTCCCTAAAAAGGACCGGTGATTCGGCTGCTACTCAGGAGCCTCTCCCTGAGCAGTCTGAAGTTGCCGCACCGCAACTGGAAACTCCCAGCGCTAGCAATTTGTCAAGTCTGAATTAGTTATTTACTTTAAGTAATTCACTCTCCATTTCTTGTTTAGCTTTCTGTATTTATATTGTACTTTTTCTTAAGTAGTATAGTTTAATACTTTCATTTACACCCTGCCTTTCTCCACATTGGGGAAGCAAAGCGCCTTATGCCAATCGCTCCTCCATTTTATCCTCATAATAACTGTTTGAGGCAGGTTAGGCTGAGAGTAAGTGATGGACTCAAAGTCATCCAAGCAAGCTTTATTGTGGGAATTCAAACCAGATTCTAGTCTGACACATTAACCACTATGCCATGCTGACTCTCAATAACTTATTTGCATATGCCACACCCCCTGACATCACCGGAAGTGTGCAGAAGTGGTTGGGATCCATTCTTTCCCCCCTCTTCCTTCTCTTCGCCTCCAAGTGAGATGAAGGAAAATGGGGGGGAAGATCTCAGGTGCTTCTGCCTGACAGAGGGGCTCGTGCACTCGCAGCCAGTCTGGGTGGATTATAGAATCAGACTCAGCGTTGGAAGGGACCTCCAGGGTCATCCAGTTCAACCCCCTGCACAATACAGGAAATGCAAAAATACCTCCCCCCCACACACCCCAGTGACCCCTGTTCCATGTCCAGAAGAGGACAAAAAACCTCCAGGATCACTGGCCAAACTGGCCTGGAGAAAAACTGCTTCCTGACCCCAAAGTGGCGATCAGAATTTCCCTGTGCGTGTAAGAAAGGGCCGCAAGAACTAAGCACTGAGGTAACCCTTCCTGCTCTACCTCTCATGATCTGCCTAAGTTCACACAATCAGCATTATGATCCTTTTAAAGTTGAAAGCACAATATAAATGCAAAGGACTATTTGTAAGACTATCTGTAAGACACAAGACCAGCATGCATCTCACTTCTGGCAATCATTATGGAGAGACCCTATCACTCAGCTTCCATTGCCCCCCACACACCCCACACTGGAATAAGAACATAATATCAGTTCATACAACATTGCAATAAATAAAGCCCCTGCATCTGTATACAGAAATAGCGACCTTCCCCATCTTTTGCCACAACAACCCCAGGATCAAGACTCCTAAGTGGACCAACAGAATCATAGAATCATAGAACGTTAGAGTTGGAAGGGACCTCGCAGATCATCTAGTCCAACCCCTGTACTCTGCAGGAGCACAGCTGAAAGATAGCCCTACAATATATATGAAACATGGTCATCCAGCCTCCGCTTAAAAACGTCCAGCGAAGGAGGATCCACCACCTCCCAATGCAGACTGTTCCACTGCTCAACCACTCTTACAGTTAGGAAGTTTCTCCTAATATTTAGCCAGTATCGACTCCCTTCTAATTTCCACCCATTAGATCTAGCCTTGCAGTCCGGAGCATGAGAGGATAGATCTGTTCCATCTTCTACATGACAGCTCTTCAAATATTTTAAGACTACAATCATGTCCCCTCTAAGCCTTCTCTTTCCCAGGTTAAACATACCCAACTCTTTCAACCGTTACTCGTAAGACTTGGATTCCAGCCCTCACACCATCCTGGTTGCCCTTTTCTGGACACGCTCAAGCTTGTCAACATCCTTCGTAAAGTGTGGTGCCCAAAACTGCGGAACAGCGTGGAACTACAACCTCCCATGATCTGGACACAATGTTTCTGTTAATGCATCCTAAGATTGCATTAGCTTTCTTCACAGCCACATAGCACTGCAGGCTCATGTTTAGCTTGTGATCAACCAAAACACCTAGATCCCTTTCACATGTGCTGCTGTCAAGCCAAGTCCCTCCCATTCTATACCTGCACCTTTGATTTTTTTTGTACCTAAGTGTAGGACTTTGCACTTATCTCTATTGAAATTCATTTTATTTGCCTCAGCCCACTGTTCCAGCCTATCTAGATCATTTTGAATCCTGACTCTGTCTTCCTCAGAATTAGCATTCCCACCTAGCTTTGTGTCATCTGCAAATTTGATAAGCATCCCCTCTATATCTTCCTCCAGGTCATTTATAAAAACACTGAACAACATGGAGCCCAGGACTGATCCCTGTGGCACTCCACTCGAGACTTCCCTTCATGTAGATGCAGAGCCATTTACGAGCACTCGTTGGGTACAATTTTTCAACCAGCCATGAATCCATCCAATGGTTGCACCATCCCGCCCACACTTAACCAGCTTATCCTCAAGGATATCATGAGAAACTTTGTCAAATGCTTTACTGAAATCTAGATACACGATATCCACAGCATTGCCAGAGTCAACCATTTTAGTAACTCTGTCAAAAAAGGAGATAAGGTTGATCTGGCATGACTTATTCTTGATAAACCCATGCTGGCTACTGCCAATTAACTCATTCTGTTCAAGGTGCTCACAGACAGAGTGTTTGATAATCTCCTCTAGAATTTTTCCAGGTATTGAAGTCAAACTGACAGGCCTGTAATTTCCCGGGTCTGTCTTTTTTCCCTTCTTGAACATTGGGACATTTGCTCTTTTCCAGTCTTCCAGCACATCACCAGTACTCCAGGAAATCTCAAAGATTAGAGCCAGAGGCTCTGAAATAACATCTGCAATTTCTTTTAGCACCCTGGGATGCATGCCATCCAGCCCTGGAGATTTGAAAGTATCTAAGGCAGCTAGATGCTCTCTAACCACTTCTTTACTTACTCTAGACTGGCAGTTCCTCCTTCCATCATATACCCTGCATTCTTCAGTTTGTATACAGCTTGCCTTATGGTTAAAGACCGACACAAAGTGAGATTTAAGTAATTCTGTGTTGTCTTCATCCCCTGTTAAGCCTTGACTGTCTTCCCCTAACAATGAGCTTACCCCATCCCTGTTCTTCTTTATGCTCCAGACATACGTTTAGAAACCTTTGTTATTTTTTGCATCCCTCGCAAACCTCAGCTCCATCTGCGCTTTCGCCTTTCTGACACCATCCCTACAGATTTAAGCCTGCTTCTTGTACTCGCCCTCAGTAATTGTCCCTCCTTCAATTTCCTGTACATTTCCCTTTTTAGTCCCAGCTCTTCAGCAAGCTCCTTGTTCAGCCACCTTGGCTTCATTACCCATCTCCCACCTTTCTTTCTCATGGGACAGTTTGCGATTGTGGCTTAAGCACTTCATTTTTCAGCATCTCCCATCCTTCCTGTGCAGATTTCCCCCTCAGCATCTCCAGACACAGGATCCTACCTAATATTTCTCTGAGTTTTTTGAAATCAGCTTTTCTGAAGTCCTACTATGTCCTGGTTTCACATCCTTCGATATGTCAAATTCCAGGCTGACATGGTCACTATTCCCCAAGGATCCCACAATGTTCACTTCATCAACCAGTTCTTCCCTGTTAGTTAGTTAGGATTAAATCTAGGACAGCAGATCCTCTGATTCCCACCTCCACCTTCTGAGAGATGAAGTTGTCCGCAAAACTATTCAAGAAGCTGTGGGATACCCCATGTCTAGCAGAGTTAGATTTCCAGCAAATATCTGGATAGCTGAAATCTCCCATAACCACCACATCCTGTCTCTGTGAAAGTTCAGCAAGCTGTTGTACAAGTGCATCATCCAGTTCCTCCGCTGGAATAGATCCTTTTTTATCCATTTCCCTAGGATCAATGCTATCTTCTACAGCCTTCTACAGCCTCCAGGAACTTCCCTCAAAGTCTGATGTAAACTCTTGTTGTGGTGATGTATCCTGCTCTGACAAAATGGCTACCTTGCCAGCAGTTCTCTCCCCAGAACTCAGCAGCAGCCCTCTACTCAGGTTCTTACAAAGCCTCCAAGCAAGACCCACAGGCTAAGAGCCACAGGGCAAGAGCCCTTCGGCTCACACCAAAGGCTCGCACCTCTGGCGAGGAGCAGCCTTTTGTTTCAAAAGGCCCCTTCCTTCCCAGCACAGCAGAGCCCAGCAAAGTAGGGGATGGGGCCTGCAATCAACAGCACTCCACAGCAACTCACTCAACCTCCAACAACACCTAAAACACAAAAAGCCCCAAACAGACTTAGACAGAACCATACTCTATCAAACAGAACCACTCTCTATCAGACAGGCATACACTCGTTTGAGAAACTGAGTATTACATTACGACACCTCTGGAATGTAACAGATCAGTAGAGGCAGCACTGTACAATGGTCAGAGTTGCAGATTGATGTAGGGAGACCCAGATTTGTATTCCCACTCTGCTGGCTGAGTGACCCTGGGCCAAGTCTCCCCTTCTCTGCCTAACCTACCCCTCAGGGTTGTTGTGAAGATGAAATGGAGACTCATGGGCACAGTCCCCAGCTTTGGCTCCAAGGTACCATGAGACAGCCTTGAGCATGAGAATTTCTCAGATGTGCTAAATACTGCAAGTGCAATGTGCAAAACTGTAATATGATGAGACTGAGTAACAGCTTCAAATGAGAACTGGGCTTTTTGGTTTTAAAAATCAAGAATTGTTTGCAGCCGCTCTTGATACCTGAATTGTATTTTAAGCTCCCCCACCACATTTTGACTCAGCTTCAAATGAGAACTGAACTTTTTGGTTTTAAAAAATCATGAATTGTTTGCAGCAACTCTTGATACATGAATTGTAGCTCTTCCCCTTCCCCCATCCCTTCCTCCAGCCGTCTCTCCAGGCTGCCTGCAAAACTGCTGGGTGTAGCAGAGAGGCACTCATGCTCACTTTCTCCCCTGAACTGGCTGGCTGGCATCTTTTAACCACCACCCCTGTGTCCACCTCAAAGAAAGCCATGCAGACTATCACATCACACCAACCCCTTTTATGATACGGAGTTGCATCAACTACATTGCTCACCATGCCCTTGCGGCTCTTACAAAGCAGCCAGGACTGGCTGGGCTGGAGCAGCTGTGACTGGGTCGCTCCTTCCTTCCCCACTTTTACAGCCAGTTGAAATTTTTAGAAAGGATTCCAGACCAGCTGGGGAGAAGGGAGAGCACGAGAGAAGCCTCGCCGGGGAGCTCACACTTTAAAGGGGTTGTGTGCTGTGGCTGTGCTGCTTCTGAGTCCAGGCTTGGCAGCAGCTGCAGCAGCAAAACTTTCTGCCTCTTCCCCCCCCATTTGCAAAGGCCAGATGGCAGCCAGGCTCCAGGCTTGATGCTCTCCTCGACGCTGCAGCCCAGCCAGTTTGGGGAGAAGCTGTGGGCGAGCCGAGCAGGCTCTGAACAACCTGCCCAGCCAAACAAACCCACCCATCACCCACACTGGAGTGGCTCAGTCGCCAGTGGCAAGAAGACGCTCCAAACGCAGCCCCCGCCTAGCTTGTCCTGGCCCGACTGAGGGCTCCTGCCCACCCACCGGCCCAACTAGTTTTTTTTTAAAAAAGGGTTTAAAAAAGTTTTAAAAACCCTCCGCTTTGGGGGTTGGTAAGGCTCAGGAGCTGCAGTTTGGCCACCTCTGAAGGAAGGGGAGGAGCTTTAACTGGCGAGAGGGCTGGGCTGGGCTGGCCGGGGCTGCCTCCCATCTCTGACCTCAGGTAGAGCAGGAAAAGGAGACAGTCCAATCAGCACCTCAGGGAGGCTCGTAGTAGCAGCACTGGATGCAGAGAGGGGTGGGCGCCCAGGAAAGTCACTGGTGGGCAGAGTGAAGGGGTTTTTGCTTTTTGCCAATCCGCCTCCCAAGATCACTCCAGCTGCTCCGGCCCAACAAAGGGCTGCTGGGGGTGGGGCTTGAGGGCTTGTTACTACTGGAGCAGTGCTTCTGGTCACTCCGGCAGGAAATGAGCTCTGGTAGTAATGAACAAAACTTAAAACTAGCTGAATATCCACATAGCCTTTCAAGTATTCTAACAGTATTATCTTAGATTCAGGTGGGTAGCCGTGTTAGTCTGAAACATTAGAACAAAGTTTGAGTCCAGTGGCACCTTTAAGACCAACAAAGATGAAAAAACAAAATGTACACTTAAGTAATGAAATAAGTGTTTAAGTGAATGTAGGGGAACAGAACTAAAAAGAATCTGAAAGTAGGTTCCACCTTACTAAGGTGCATGCAAAATGCATAGGGGTTGTACAATTATTAAAGACTAGGAATAAGGCCCGTTGTGGAAATAAATACAACAAACTCTAGAAAGAAGCTCTGGGAGAGTGCCCTGGCCTTGGGCACTCAGTGTCAATTTGCTGTGGCAACCTCAGCAGGGTATTATGACATATAGTCCACCATTTTCTCCAGAGGAACTGATCTCTGCTACCTGAAGAGCAGTTGTGATTTTGACCATAGACACTGCAAGCATGATTTCCAAAGCATTACGCCCTCTGCTAGACCAGATGACAAACCTCAACAAAAACTTTGAAACTCTCCAAAAAGAGATTAAGGAAGTCAAGTCCACATCAGAGAAGACAGCTAAAAAACTTCAAAAAGTTGAACGGCATACAAAAACTTTGAATCAAAAAAGTAGAATCAGTGGAAAAGGAAAGAACTTCAGCAAAACAACAACCATTACAACTTCAAGTGGAAAGATCCTCATACGTCCTTAGATTTCAAGGGGTCACAGAAAAAAAAGATGAAAACCTCAGACAGATCTTAAATGAAGCATTGGCTCCTCTGATAAATTGTGAACCGGAAACATTACAATTGGATATAGACATGGTCTATCTTATCTACCCTGAGTTTGTTAAGAAAAACAATCTTCCAGAGGGAATTTTTGTGAAATTTTTAAGAAGATCAACAAGAGATTTGATTTTGAAAGCAATTAATGGGACAACCTTAAAAATCCAAGGTGAAGAAATAAAGACTCTGAAAGACATTTCATTGGAAATATGGAAAAAGAGAAAACAATATAAAAATGTTACAACACTACTGCAAGAAAATTCAACTCTGTATCAATGGCTTATGCTAGAAGGACTGACTTTCAATTATAAGGGGAAAAAAGAAAAGACTGACTCTTTGGCTAAAGCTAAAACATTTCTGGAACAGCAACAAACCTCAGCGAAATCAAAAGGAGAAGTAAAGGACAATAATGGTACAGATACAAGCAAACAAGATGGGCCAAGCAGTGGTAGTTCCTCATCGATATCGGTGTCTTTAGGTGACTTTATAGACTCTGATTCTGAATCTGAACTAGGGTCAGCTGCTCCTAGATCATTTAAAGTTAAAATCCCCTTCGAGAAGAAGAAGAAATGTAACCAGAAGAAGAAGTCAAAGTGAAGATCTGAGAATCTACTTTGTTTTTTACTTGAGATATTGCACTATTATGTTACTTTAAACTGTATTTCGAGCCAGGGCTATTTTACTATACCTACTTTGTAATCATATCTATAGGGAATTCCTAAATTAGAACGTAGACTTTTTAAGATCCTTGACTACTTGGTTTTTTTAGAGTTTAGTTTGTAGTTGTTAGGGTGTAGTGAAAAAGCAATTTAAAAAATCAAAAAAATTAAGAGCAATTGTAATTTTGAGTGATCTCCAGCCCTCCCCTGGAGATTGGCAACAATGGTTCCCCATGAGGAAATGGCTAGTTAGAGGGTGGAATCTAGGGTATTGTACATGTCTGAGGTCCAACCCCTCCTCAAACCACACCCTCTCCAGGCTCCACCCCCAAAGCTCCAGGAATTTCCCAACCTGGAGATGGCAACTCTATCTCTTTCCAGCCAACCATCAGATTCCATTATCTGCCCCTCTGATTTCAGCTTTCCATCTCCTCCCCCCTCCCTCCTGGAAAGCAGTTGCAATTCTGAGTGATCTCAAGCCCTCCCCTGGACATCAGCAACTATGGCTTCTGGGAGGGAATGGCTGGTTTGGAGAGTGGCATCTACGGCATTGTACCTGTCTGAGGTCTCACCCCTCCTCACCCTCTCCAGCCTCCATCCCTCAAATCTCCAGGAATTTCCCAACCTGGAGCTGGCAACCCTAGTCAGGACTGGCCCCAATGAGTTCCCCACAAAGGCCTGGAAAGGGCATCATTCCTTAGTCTTTTTACTGACACAACCAAGCTTGGTTGCCTAGCAAGAGCCACTGGGGGAAAGTTAGTCCCACAGGAGCCAAACAGGAGAAGTGTCTTCGTCAGGAGAGACAGCTGTTTGGCAGTTATTCTGACAGGGAATAGTGGCTGAGGTTGCAGTGGGCGGGGAAGAGCAGCAGACCCAGCACCCAGCCAGTGGCACACAATTACTCGAGTGGTGGTTGATGGTCCTATGGCTGATGGAGCGCACAGCACAGTCAATGGAAGAGCTGGAAATGGCCAATACGTAAGGGAATTATGATTAAGGATTCTTATCCCTCTGCATCATTTTGTTTTTTTCATCTTCACTTGCCTTGGAGCAGCCCCCCTTTCCTCTTCTGTTTACTTTTAATACCCACAAAGTTTAATTCTGGGTATAAGTTTTCTTGTGCATGCATGTATATAAAAGCTTATACCCAGAATTAAACTTTGTTGTTCCTAAAGGTGTCACTGGACTCAAACTTTCTTCTGTGGTTAATGGTAGTGGGGAAAGGGTTATCCACTCAAAGTATTTTTAAAAATGCTTTGTTTACTATTAATTCTTCATATTTAAACCAATTAGCACGGGGGGGGTGGCATCGCGCGAGGATTATGGACACCTAATTCTACTGCTCTGCTCAACCCTTCCTAAACCAATGAAGAAAATACTTTAAACAACAGAAACTTACTCAGGAAAATGCTAGACTTGCTGTATGAACCATCTAGCAAGATCATCAGCCGCAGAAACCCAGGAGGTAAGCCCATCTTCATTATAAAAATAAAGGGAAAAATATCAGTAGAGGGATTTGTGCCAAAACAAAATGGTGGACGAATGCATAGAAGACCAAGATCTTCTAATGCCTCTATCTAAACTAGACCTGGTTGAAGTGGAAGACAGGATTTTCATAAAATTGGGGTCACTACTCAAACCATTGCAAGAACAGCTACAAGAAATTAATAAAACTATAACTGAGACTCAAAAGAAAGCAGAGTGTGCAATGACTCTGGCTGAAACAGTCCAAGATGGGACTCACAACTTGAAAATAGAAAATAAACTTTTACAATTAGATACAGAGCCCCGTAAAAATAACATCAAATTTAGAGGATTTTCGGAGGACTTAAATACAAACAAGGATCAACACTGTTTTACAGCCGACCGGCTTGCAAAGATTCTAAATTTAGAAGAGGGAGTTATCCCAGTCATTGTTAAAGCGTATTGATTAGGCTCTCCAAAAAATACACAAAGGAAAGGCCTAAGGGCCATTGTAGTAACAGCCCTGGACTACAGAGTACGCAAAAGAATTCTGACTGAAGCTAGACTAAAAGGATTGTTTAAATATAAAGACCACAAAATAGAAATATTTCCAGACCTACCTTCTGAAGTGGTATCTAAATGGAGAGACCTTAAACCGACCACTACCAACTGCAGGAAGCAAAGCGGAAATACAAATGGATTGATCCATCTACATTGCAAGTAATCCACAATGGGACAAGACTACAAACCACAGATCCGGTTTCTCGACTCCAACTTCTGGAGAAGCTGGGCTTAAAAACTACAACAGAAGTGACCAAAAAGCACTACAAAAGAAAGCTGTACTTTCACTCGACTCCTCCAAGAGACATTAAGATACCAGTATCTTCCACAAGAAAGCTTATAAGCAACAAGAACTGAATTAAGTTTTATTTGGTACTGGTAATGAATATGTTATAGAATGCAACTTTTGTTTAAATATATTTCTGTGTTTTTTAAAGCGTTAGGTTATATGTAAAAAAAAGAGAGATAAGAAGAAAAGAAACTTATACAATGGCAGGACTGAGGGGGGAATAGCATTTTAGAGAGAAGTTTTAGTTAAAGTCCCCACGGAGGGAGGGTAACCCTAATAAGGAACAGGAAGTAAAACCCTGTTAGTCTGCAGAGTTTCTGCAGAAGACTGTAGGGATAGTTTAAAACACTGTATATTAGAAAATAATATAAGGTGATACAAGATAGTTCTGTGTTCTGTTTAGTTTTGGTTATTTTTAGTTAGATAAAAAGAAAAAAAAGTAGATTAAGTTAAGGATACGTTAGATATAAGAATTTAGGAAAGTTATAATAAATCAGATCTAGAATCATTAGAAAAGTAAGCGCTAGTATAAGTAAAAAAATTGTGGAAGAAAGGAAACAGCAAAAGATTTAAGTTATAGAATTATTACTGCTGTGGTCATTGAGTGTACAATAGTGTAATTAATCACTTGAACTCATATTGATATTTTATTTCATTCTCTCATAATAAGTAAGGTTATTAAAATGGCTACAATAAACATTATTTCTTTGAATTCCAGAGGATTGAATAATATGATCAAAAGGAAAAGACTTTACAATTATTTATGCAAATTACATCCTGATGTTTTACTACTCCAAGAAACACACTTTAAAAATCACAACCATAAATTTTTTAGAACTAATTGGTTTACTTATCAAATTCAAGCTTGTGAGAATTCAAATTGTAAACTTTGGAACTTATACATCATGCATAAGATCACCCAATCGATACAACCTGATATATCTGATAAGATGAAGCAGTTATCTTCAGTGTGGTTTCCTATATTAGAATATCTAAATTCACAAGAAGAAATCCTAACAGTCAATATTTTAAATGTGTTATGATATTGTTTTGTTTAAGTAAAACTTTATTGTTAATATTATAGTTCCTATAGATATGTATGTAATACTTGATTTAAGCATTGTATTACTGGTTTATAGTTGTATGTTATCTTTAATAAAACTATTTATAAAAAAATCAATAAGCACACTGCCGTAACACAATGAGGGTTTGAGGGAGGGGAATTATTCCAAAAGCAAATTTTCCCTCAAGTATAAGCACTTCTAAATGAAAGATCCAATACTCATGAAAAGGACAGATTTCTGTCAAATCTCAGAATTCAGAATATGAAGTCTGCTATTACAGCTACACACCACAACAAAAATAGCTTAAAAACTTAGCATGCTCATGACTCATCAAGTACTTTGGAAGATCCAGGTTTAAACTGTTAACAGCAACTGCAACACAACAACATGTAGCAGTCACTTGTGATTCATAGTGTTAAAAAGAAAGCCAGAGTTTGATCCTAAAACAAAAATCACTGCAGGAGAAAAATTGTACCTATGCAGCTTCCACAGTTGTGAGTACTTTATCAGTCCCAAGACCCAGTATCTTATCATACTGCCAATACAACAATTAAAGGGATTAACTAATCAGTGGTTAGACATCACTTTATCAACTTCACTGATCATAAATAGCCTTAATGTTTTATTATTTCATGAAGTTTCATATACACAAATACCGTTATAGCAAAACTTTAGTTTAAATGCAGATGTTTGAGAGTAATAAGTGTCTTCCAGACATTTTTAATGACATCAATGTAGTATGCACCCCACAAAGCCATATGCTAAAGGACTAAATTTATTCATGACCATTTTAGTTCCTGCCCATCTCTTCCTCGACCAAGACAGCTTTCACATTCAAATATCTAACAGCATAACCCCACCATATATATCTTAGTATACATGCCAACTAAGACAAAAAGCCCCAAAAATCTAATAATGTTTCACAAATAGAAGCCAGCTTATAAGATTGCTTTGCACATGGCAAACTACTTTCTGAGACCTAACTGCATTATGATTTGTAACAAGCAAAAGCCACAATTCAGCTTGCCACTTTGGCACAGGATTTGACCATGCATTCATTTCTGCTCTGCAGCGTTAACAGAACACATGTAAGTCTTGCACTACTTGGCCTCCAGGCTCATTTTATAATAACCACCCCCACCCCATCTTCCGTTTCTACCCATGCATATATAGTTCTGCCCAATGAGTGCCATACTTTATATCTCTGGGCTTTGGCTCATGAATACTTATAACACAATCCTTTTGTTTAGACTGAGGTGCCAAAAGCTTCTTTCACATGAGGAAAGCTTATGTCAGTGTGCAAGCCTGACTCATGCCAACAATAAACGATGCAAAGGACCTGTCTGCCAAGTGTGCAAGGCAATCTAGGCGAAAAAAAGAACACCCATTTAAGCCAATTTGTGAAATCAGCTTTATCACATCTTCATTTACTGTGTCATTGTGGGTAGAATGCTATGTTTACAGGTGGGAAATTCTGAGTTTGTATACCACTTTGAGCTCTTTGGGGAATCTGCTTATGACGTTCAGAAACCTGCTGGTGTTCCTCTTTCTTAAGAACAGGGGAAAAAGTTAACAGTATGAAGCTGTGGTGATGGAACCCACACATGTGCATTTTACTTTCTGAATTAAGCTTTTTAAAAAAGAAAACCAAAAGTTACATCTCACAATAAAATTTCCTGCAGTCTCTCTACCCCTAGCACCACCAGACATACTCTCCTCCAAATCATGTATCATAAAGAAAAATGTAGAGATCTATCTTTATGCAGAAGAGCTATATGTGCTAAAGATGTCAAAGTGATTTTCCACAGAGAAGAGAACATCAGAAAGACAATTCAATTTTAAAATGTTTCATTTCAAACTCAAATGTAGAAAAGCATTGGGGTAACTAGCCTTGATTCATTTGAAATGTGGTGTTGGAGGAGAGTTTAGACAGCCAAAAAAGACAAGTTATGTCAGCTCTACACCAAATCAAGCCTGAATGCTCCCTAGAAGCCAAAATGACTAGATTGAGACTATCATATTTTGGTCACATCATACAAAAACAAGACTCACCAGAAAACACAATAATGCTAGGAAAAGCTGAAGATGTAGGAAAAGGAAAACCCACTATAGGATGGACTGACTCAATAAAAGGAAGCCACAGCCTTCTATTTGCAAGATCTGAGCAAGGCTGTCAATGATAGAACATTTGAGGTCATTAATTCATACGGCTGCCATAAGTTGGAAGCAATTTCACGGCACTAACCAATAAAGCTCTCCCCTAATAATCTCAATTTACTGCAAAAGGGTGGGAATTAGATAAACTGTTCCAACAAAGTATCCTAGAACCAGGCCACACAAGGTAAAAACCATCTTGAATTTCTCAGAAAAAACTTGCCACCAGTCTAGCTCAAAGGATCAATATCACATTCTAAAAACTAACACCTGACAATTCATGCTGTTATATATTGGATTAGTATAAGCTCCTGAATAGTCTTCAAGGGCAGCCTCACAACAAAGAGCAAGACAGAAATCAAGTTGAGTAGTTACAAAACAGCAACACAGAAATCCAGCTGAATAGTTACCATAGCATACATTATAGGGGCCAAGTCTCCAGGAAGGGGAACAGCTGGCACCATCAAAGGTGACAATACACTTCTAGCCAGAAAGGAACATGAAAGCAGCATTGCATTTAGGACTCCCCCCAAATTGCATCTTTCTCTCAAGGGGAAGGGTAACCCCTTCAAGAGCCAGCATTTCCCCTAAACTCCAAACAACAGACTTTCCTGTCAGCATCTGTCTCATTTGGACTGGACCTCAGGTTTTTTGCCCTCATCCAGCACAGTACTGAATTCAAGCAACCATTCCAGTTACAAACTTAATACATAGGAAAGGAAGAAGGAAACCTAGCTGTCACTTGCATAACAGCACTCTGGCCCAAATTCCTAGTGAAATCATCCAGTTCTTTCACATAGATGTTAAAAAATGTGAACACACAGAGGCAGCTGCCTTAGACTAATGGTCAATTTCGCTCACTATTGTCCAAAGTGCCTGGCAGCAGCTCTAGAAGATCTCAGGTGGATAAAAATCTTCCTCAGTACAGATTCTTTTAAATGGAGATGTTCAAAACCTTCTGCCTGCAACACACAAGTTTTCCTCTGAGCCTTTCTTAAACAAGCACCAAGAGAATCCCAAAGAATCCTGCAAGCCACTGTCGGCTAGTGCCGCCATGGATGCTTGATGCTTCTTTCCCTCCCCCCCCTTGCTCCTCTTTGCCTCCTCTCAGTTTTCCCTCTCCTGTTGGTCTTGGTATGTGCTCCTAGCTCATCCTTATCTCACCACTGACCTTGGAGCTCAGCTTCCCCGCACCACTTTTTCCCACTGGAAGCCTTGAGTTGTTTTCCTTTAGGTGCGCTCAGGTGCCCTCCTTATTGGTTCCTTGCCATCAGGGGGCTCAGTATGAACTGTGTATAATTGTTTGATTTCCCACTTAACCCCCACTCCTGACACAGAGTGTGTCGAATGATGACCTAAGTACGTATCTCAATAAAGTTGAACTTCTCTGAAGGACTGTTGTTGAGTTTGAATTACTTGGGTCTTTGACAAGCATCTCCCACAAGGCAGAGCAGCAGCACTCCAGCATTGGAAACTTTCTCTGCGAGGTAGGAATGGAGCCATTGCAATCCAGTGCATCCCCCCTCCCTTCAGCAGCCCAGAAGACACCATAACTTAGAACTACCAAGAGGTTCAGGATCATACACAGCCCAGTACAAATCATCTATCAGACAAACCAAAGTGTTTTCCATTCTGAATCCTATCCCTGGAAACACATGTTATTATTCTATATCTTCTTGAAGAACCTACAGCTGGTAAGTGACTATCCTCGCAACCAATTTGGCCAATAAAGGAAGCTTGGAGATAGAAAATTTTCTAACACAAGAGGATCCATGCAGAGGGTTTTTCCTAGGGCCCCCATCTACAAGACCATTCCTATTGTTCTTTCCTGCAAAGTTCCCTCAAAATTTTCCTTTAATAGGTTAGTAATCAACCAAGTACAGCTGTTTACTAGCCAAGATAAACTGAGATTAAGTAAACAAATTGTAAGAGATCAAAGCACTGTCAACACCCTCAGGTATAAGCAACTGAAATTCATGACAGAAGGAGGGTCTGGATAGTTTTGCTATTGATTCTGCTCTGAAAGGTGCTCAAGTCAGAACCAATAAGTAATTTTATCCACAAAAACACTCCTTCAAGTTTCCAGTTAACCTCAGTTAACAGCAATTCTGGAGACAGGAAGACTGACCTAATTATACCTATACTATTTAGAAGAGCTCTGCTGGACTAGAGCAGACACAGTGTTGGCAAAGAAAGAAGTTCTCCGCCACCATCACCAACATGCATTTAAATCTTCACAGAAATGTGTTTGGAAGGAACCATCATAAGCTTGCCTCCCAACAGTGTTCTAACTATCATACCAACTACTTCATTCTTGTAACTCCTCAGAATATCCAATGAGAAAATTTGACTAGCTGGAGAAGATGTGTAGGAGCTAATATGCCAGATGCCTTGGTGAGAACCCATTTCCCCAAATCTACCAGAGCTAAGTCATCTGGGTTCTTTCTGGAACTGGTCAGCTGGAAACCATTTGGATCCAACAACCTTCAGAGGCTATCACTCCTCTACAGGTTCAAAGAAAACCAGCATGTACTAGGTAGTGAATCGCCCACAGCAAAAAAGTAATCACAGGCTGGTTCACTGATGATCACTTGCCCCCCCCCCATTTAGATGAAAAAGTCAAACTGGTTGTTACCTAATGAGAGTGTGCTGGGCCTAACATATACTGGGACAAACACTTGTTGGCTACAGACCCTTCAGAGCCACATCTGTTATGGAGGCCTTAGGGAAGAAACTAAAGGCCTCCCCCAGCACACCCACCTAAGACCCACCTCTGTTATCTCAGTTAGCGAGACAGAAGCCCTACTCAGCAAAATAGAGACACTCACAAGGAACTTTATTTCTTGGAATGTGGTATCATATTCCCATGAACTAAAATGGCCTACCCTTCCCCATCCACTGCCCCATACAGTTCCTGAATGGAGCACCCAAGTGGCTGTCCCCAATATGTTACCTTCCCTAGTCCAGCCAGGTCTCCATAACATTCCTAGTTAGCACACACTCTTCAATAAGTAACAGGTTTTGGACCCACTGTACATTAAAAAGAAGCAGCTGGACACTTAGTAAGGCCCCTAGGATTCAACAGACAGCTTGTAATGGACAATTCTTCCTTTAATATGTCTTGCCACTCCCCTATACCTTTTCCTATGACATAAAACACCAACAGACCATTGCTCCCTCCTAAGCATTCGCTCCACTTGTTCCTGCCCAACCTGTAAAATACCATCTAGTAGATCAAGAAAGGAAGGAGCTTAATTTAAAGGAAGAAAGAGATACAACAGAACTAGCAGTAGCCCACTATCACTATCTGGTCTACTTCTCACAATCAAGTACAGCACCCACAATTGAATACAGCACCCCTCTCAGTGGGTGCATCAAAACCTGGAACTTGAAGGAAGGCCTGGTATGAATCTGTGTTATGTGACTGGATTGATCCCCAAGTTTTAAAACTGATTGTATGTGTATATTTTTTCCTATCAGCCATGCCCCAAATATTAATCCAAAGGGACCATCTCTTTGGTACTGCACTTTCAGTGCTGATCTGGTTTTTAGGGCTAAATATATGCCTTTGAAAGAGCTCATCCAGCCAACAAACAAAGCTGAGCAATCAGCATCACTTCAAGGTATGGAACACACTGATTTTACTGTACACCCAAATGCAGGCATTTAGTAAAACTACTAGTGGGCAGATGATGACAAATTAAGGTGGGGGGAGAAGAAGAGAAGACTCAAGGTAGCAACAGTTGTTAGCCATTTTAGGGACTCTTCATGGCAGGATAGAACTAGAAAACAAAACACCTAAGTGACTTATCTAGCAAAATTAGGCACCTGACTATTACATGGTAATACCTTTCAACCCTCACACATTTCAAATACACACTGCAGAACAGTAAATTCAGCAACTGAAAAGTTCTGCATCTACCAGTAATGTAAGGGCAGGAAAGTGGGTCTTGCTCAGCCTTTTGAGCAGGGGTGTTAACAACTGACTACATCAAAACTCCAGACTATCTACACCAGTGTACACTGTTTTAAAACAATGATTTATGAAGCACCTAAAAAGAGTTAGGTGACATATAAGATTCACAGAAACATGGTCCCTGCCCAATGGGCCAAGCTAGTTGAAGTGTTCCATACAACATTTGGAAAGAACAACAATTCCAAAGGCTAGTCAAAATTAGTTTCACCTGGCCCCACTGCTGGACCTCCTGATGGCACCTGGTATTTTTGGCTACTGTGTAACAGAGTGTTGGACTAGATAGGCCATTGGCCTGATCCAACATTGGCTTCTCTTATGTTCAGAGTTTTTCCATCCAGGACCAATTCTTGAATGATACTCTGAGACAAATACCATACAAGGTTAAACATCCAAGTTAAAAAGCCTCAAAAGTCATACCCCACATTTACACCTAAAACTGAGAGCCAGCATGGTATAGTGGTTAGAGTGCTGGACTCTCATTTAATCTACTTCACAGTGTTGTGAGGCTAAAATGGAGAAGCAGAGAACACTGTAAGCCACTTTGGGTCTCCACTGGGGAGAAAAGTGGGATATAAATTAAGTAAATGAATAAAGAACCAGTTATGAAGTTCAGAGCTGCTTGCTCAAATGCAGCTCACCCACAATTTACCTTTTAAGTGAAGGACAGATTAATTGCACATCTTCCAGCCAAATGTGTTAGACTCTTATAAAACCACATCTCAGACCTTAAGAGCTTAGATGAATTGGAGCCTCCATTCCACTTTTTATTTATTTGATTTACATACCGCCCTCCCCGTAAACAGGCTCAGGGTGGTTTACATCAATTACTATAAGATAACTAAACAACATTAAAATGACAGTTCACACAATAAAATAATAAAATACCATGTAGAAATGGAGAGATAAGATGTCAAATCAAATCCAGGTGTCAAATCAGATGTCTAATCAGATACAGGCCACTAGTGGGTTATTGGCCAAAAGGGGGGGGGAGTCCACTGCCTCAACCAAGTACCTGGTAAAGAGCTCTGTCTTGCATGCCCTGTGGAACTGCAATAAGTCCCACAGGGCCCTGATCTCATACGGGACCTCATTCCACCAGGTGGAGGCCAGGGCTGAAAAAGCCCTGGTTCTGATCAAGGCTAATCAGACGTCCCTGGGGCCAGGACCACTAAGAGATGTTGATTTGAGGACCTCAATGCCTTACGGGACTCATATAAGGAGAGGCAGTCTTGAAGGTATGCCGGCCCCTGGTATTATAGGGCTTTAAAGGTAAGCACCCATGGCCTTATAGGGCTTTACAGGTAAGCACTTGAAACGGATTGAGAATTCAATAGGTAGCTAGTGCAGTTCACGGAGCATTGGGTGCACATGAGCCTGCACAGGCATCACTGTCAATACCCATGCTGCCATATTCTGCACTAGCTGCAACTTCTGGAGCAAGAATCAAGGGCAGCCCCATGAAGAGAGAGTTCCAACAGTTCAGTCTGGAAGTGACCATTGCATGGGTCACTGTAGCTAGGTCCCAGGGAGTGAGATATGGGGCCAACTGCCTGATCTGTCTCAGACAGAAAAATGCAGACCTGGCAGTGGTGGTGACCTGGGCCTCCATAGAGGGAAGCATCCAGGAACACCCCTAGAATCTTCATCCCCAACATAGGCACCAATGGAGCCCCACTGAAATTTGGGAGCCTGATCCCCCAACCTAATCCCCCCATGACCCAGGTACAGGACCTCCATTTTAGATGGATTTAACTTCAGTCGGCTCTGTCATAGCCACCCAGCCACAGCTTGTAACGCCTCATCCAGGTGTCCTGGGGCCGTGTCCAGGTGGCCATCCATCAGTAGATAGAGCTGGGTGTCATCCGTATACTGGTTACAATCCAGCCCATATCTCCAGATAATCTGGGCGAGGGACACATATAGATATTAAATAGCATGGGTGAGAGAATCACTCCCTGCGGGACACCACATTCCAGCAGATGCCACTGGGATAACTCCCCCTCAAGCATCACCCTCTGTCCCCAACCCTGGAGAAAGGAGGACAGCCATTGCAAGGCAAGCCCCCGTAACCTGGCATTGATGAGACGTTAGGTTAACACCTCACGGTCAACATATCAAACACTGCCAATAGATCAAGAAGAATCAGCAGTGCTGATCTGCCTTGATCCAGGTGCCTCTGTAGATTATCCAGGGTGACCAGCACCATCTCCATCCCATGGGCAGGGGGAAAGCCAGACTGGAAGGGATCCAGGACCTTAGTCTCATCCAAGAAAGCCTGAAGTTGTGTTGCCATTGCCCTCTATACCACCTTACCCAGGAATGGTAGATTGGACACTGGGCGGTAGTTATTAAGGACCATCAGGCCCAGAGAAGGTCTTTTTTAAGGAGAGGGTGGACTACCACCTCTTTCAGTCCCCCTGGGAAAGTCCCCATTGAAAGGAACAAATTGATAATTTCCCTCAAGGCACCTCATCGCCACAGGCCTTAACTAGCCACGATGGGCAAGGATCAAGAAGGCAAGTAGTAGACTTCACAACTATCAGGATCTTGTCAACTTCGTCCTGGGAGAGCAGACTGAAGTGGTCCAAGCCTGGACCTGAAGATGGCCAATGGGCTTCTAGTTCTCTTATTGTGTCAACTGTGGACAGAAAGTTGCGGTGGAGAGACAAGAGTTTGACTGCGAAGTAGCTCACAAATGCCTCACAGCCAATAGCCAATTCCCTAGCATTTGGTATGCCGTAAGGCAAAGTAATTAATGAACAAATAATTCTAAATAATTAGGCCAGGCGAGAGCTAGCAGGTGCAACGGAGGTTGCGTAGAAATTTCTCTTCGTGGCCTTCACTGCCATCTTATAGGTTCTCATAAATGACCTATAGGATGTTCTTGTCGCTTTGTCACGAGTTCATCCACCAACCTCTCTCTAGTCATCTTAGCTCTTGTTTCATCCGCTGCAGCTCCGGGGTATACCATGGAGCTAATTTGGCATGAGGGCAAAGACAATGCAGGGGAGCGATCTCGTCGATGGCTTCAGAAAGACGGGAATACCAATCTTCCACCAGTACATCTAACAAGCCACCAGAGGGAATCTGATCCTGCAGAGCTTCCTGGAACCTACTGGGGTCCATTTGACTTGTGGGCAAGCATAAATTCACTCAAGTCACCACCTAAACAGGGAGGGTTAGGGAAACCCAGCCGAGCCTTCAGGGCAATGTGGTCCAACCATGGAACTGCATCGGCAGTAATCCAGTCCACCATAATCCATGACACAAATATAAGATCCAGTGTGTGGCCTGCTTGATGTGTGGGGGTTGAAACAAACTGGGAGAGTCCCAGTGCCACCACGGATGACACTAGATCCATGGACTGAGAGGAGGTTGTATCATCTGCATGGATGTTAAAGTCTCCCAAGACTAAAAGACTGGGGTACTCCAAGGCCTAGCTAGAGCCTCCAACAGGTCTGGCAGGACATTTGCAGGACTGAAGATGCCCCAGTCTAAGTATCCACTCTACATATTAAAATTAAATTAAGCATAACTACTTGCACTCTGATGCTGCCAGAGAGCAAACCCCAAAGACAGCACGGTACCACCACAATGCCAGTCATGTCTCTTTTCCTTATTCTCTCAACCAACCATCTTCCTGAAACAAGAGTTCCTTGTCTGAACTGGCAATTCGCAACCATCATAAGATGGATAGTGTATCTTATCAAGAATATACAGGCTTAAAATTCTGGTTTAGGTTTTTTCCCACCTAAACTGGAACTCACCCAAAGCCCCTGGGAATGACACAAAACAGAGCTATGCCACACAGAAACAAAGTAAGATAGGTCACAAACCTTATAAAACTCTTACCTAGTTGTCACTGAGCACTGCTATACTACAAACTAGACAGAAAAAATCCCAACCAGAATAAAACTCCCTGCAGGGTCAAGTCCATACTAGCACAGGTTGCATCCACCCTTCCATGGCCACTTCACACATTAGTTTTTTAATGGCTATACACTCAAGCCATTCTACAGTATACACCTAAAAACACAAAGTGAATGTAACAACAGTGTTTCCCAACAACTGTACCATACAAGCATGCTCCTCTGAGAGCCAAAATCAGATGCTGTTCCTCGATGCATTTCTCATACTGTGGCAAACCTGAGTTTTGCCTCAGCTTGATGAAGGAAAGTACCCTGGAAACACAGAAGGGACAGGGCCATCCACTTGCAGGCTCTCGTCTTTGCTTTCCTCTTAAAATAAGGCAGACTTGGCTTCTACGACTGTTATGAGGAGCCTCCATGGGTCAGGCACCCCTTCTCTATCCCCCCCGCAACCTAATCTATGCAACTTCCCCTATAGCATCAACTATCCCCCCTCAAAAGAAGCCAACTTCCCCTTCCCCAACGGTTTCAATGTCACCCAAAGGCGCCCCATCACCCGGCTACCAACCCACCTCTTCCCTCCCCCACCTCCGGCGCTGGGGACACGCGGGCGTCGGCGCGGTCCCTCCCCCAAACCACACACCTGAGGACCTGCCCAGCGTCCCTCCCCTCCGGGTGAGGCCTCTCACCTGGTCCCAGCGCCTCCATGGCGGCGGCCTCGCTGCGGTCCCCCCGGCCCCGGCCGCCCCGGGCCCCGCAGCTCCAGCCGCCGCCGCAGCAGCGTATCTCTTAATTTCGGGAATATTGGCTCCGGGGTGAGGGTCGGTGCAGGGAACTGGAGGGGTGAGGGGGAGGGGCGTCGGTCCCCGCCTCACAAACAAACCCACACGGCCGCGCGGCAGGACCAGCAAGCTACCGAACCGGTCAGCCCAGCCCGCGCTCTCGGCTACTGAGCGCGCGCTTCCCGCGAACGCGCCTCTGTCCCGTCCCCCCCCCCGCCCGGGGCGGAGGAAAACAACGACAGCGGCGGCAGAGGCTAGGTAACGTATCAGCGCTGGGGTGCGTGCTTACGTGGTACGTAATTTCCTCCCTCCTCCTCTACTTCCAGCAAAGGGAGGGAGGAGGAAGAAAAGCCGGGTTTCCTTTCCCCCTTCCCTCGCTTCTCTTCAGACAGCTGTTTAAAACGACGTGCGCGTCACCCAAGCACCGCCCACTCCAACCGAATCCATACCGAGAAGGGAAAGAGGCGAGACAACGGCGCAAGCGTGCGCCGAGGTTTCCCGGCGTCGCCTCAGTCGAGCGGGTTTTTTTGTGTTTTTTTGCCCTTTGCCTCAAGCGGGGCATCGTTCGCGTGGACGCGCGCCCTTAGACTAGCTCTTCCTCATTGCTCCCTTCTTGACAAGCATAAGAACGTCAGGGGCGATCGCGCTTCTGTGGCCGTCTCAGAGAAAAAGAGCGCGCGCTCTTTTGCACCCTCTCACTTGACCACTCTCGCGCGCTTCCTCCTCAGTCGCCTAAACTGACCCACCCGCGAAAGGCATTTAAAAATTAGAAGTAGCTGCGCCTGCGGTGCCCTCTTCCTTAGAGAGGAGGAAGAAGCGACGGTCCCAAGAACCGACCCTCCCCGTAGCTCACCTGGTTAAACTTTTCGGATTCGACTGTCCTGTGAAGAGAGCGGAGCGCCTCTGAACATGAGCAGAGTACCTTCCCCTCAGTCTTAAATAGCCTCAAGCACTTGCAGGCACACCTACCTGTGATTTTTTTTTTAATGCCTCCATGGTCTTTCAGCCACCACCAGCAAAAAAATCTAAGGAAAACCAATCCCAAGGAGGCAACCAAGTTAGTCTGTAGCAATAGGTTAAAGCAGAAGTCCAGTGGCACCTTAAAGACTTTTAAATGTTTATTCTAGCATAATTTTTTGTGAGTTAAAGCTTGCTTCATCAGACATAGGTGTCAACTTCAGGGGGGCTTGGAGGCTGAAGCTATCCCCAAAATTTTCCAGTGATGACTGAGCCCCCCCCAGCAACCAGGCTCACAAGCCTTGCCACCACCACCCCAAGCCACCCCCAACCCATTTTGAAAGTGGAGGGTTTTTTCCCAGTTCATTGGGTCCCAGTTCTTTTAATGACTTACCAATGCCTCTGCCCCAGCCCCAGCCCCCCTGGGAAATTGGAAAGTCTACGCCCTTGTATCAGACACAAGAGAACTCTGACAAATGAATGTACTCTAAAATAATTTTTGTCATCTTTGAAATGCAACTGTGCTCTGCATTACTAAAAATCAGTCTTTGTTGACCATTACAAAATACTTGGAGGTTACATGTCACCTACAAAACTGACTAAAAATAAAACTACCAGTCTTGAGGGTCCCTCTCTGAGAGAATTTGGGCCCTTTGTTAAATGACCAAAATGCATTCCAAAGCAAAAACAATTTTTTAAAAAATACCAGTCCACTGACCATTAAAAATACTTTAAGGCAATTTCCAACAATTTAAAATTTTACTAAAAACACATTCATGAAACACTAGGAAAGCATTTAAAAGATCAGTTTTCAATTACCATTCCAAAATATTTTGTGGCAACTTGAAATATTAAGTCACAGGAAAAAATAATAATTAAAAATAGTCACCACTGACCATTGCAATATACTGGTCCAATAAGGACTGACAATAGAATAAGCAATTGTTCAAAAATAAACATCTCACAATCACTTCAACTAGATGATCACTTGCCTTCTGGCCAATATAAAACAGCTAAGACAACACAGAGTAATGTGTAGGGTTGGACAGCCGTACAGTTGGCCTTACCTTCAGGTGTATATGTATACACTTACGTGCAAAAAGCCTTTCAGCTCTTTAAAAAACTATCTCAAGCCTAAGGGCTAAATCTCCGTTAATGATAGAAGTAAAGCCAGCTGAGTTCAGTGGTAACTTACTCCCAAATACGCATAGGAAGTAGCCCTAGGCTGTAATTACATGTAAACATACTTATTATGAAGAAAGCCCCATTGGATCTAAGTAAATAAGCACAAGATTGTGCTAAGGCCTCTCACAGGGGGTGGGGGCATTTGGTGCAGGCCTCATTCAAGTAGGGTCTCAATTTTAGCTTTTAACATTATCTCCAAATGAGATTGTACATATAGTCACAGAAATATATGGACAAGATTGAAAGATGTTTGTTATACAACTTTAAACTTGTGTCCCATTACCAGGCCACACTGCCTGAACATAAGAACATAAGAGAAGCCAATGTTGGATCAGGCCAATGGCCCATCCAGTCCAACATTTTCTCATACAAAAAATACCAGGTATTCAAAACCAAAAAAGGTTAGTCAAATGCAAAAGAGGGCCAGCAATAAAAGCTTAATATATGAAACTAGGAATAAGGCCCATTGTGGAAATAAATACAACGGGCTCTAGAAAGAGGCTCTGGGAGAGTGCCCCGGCTTTGGGCACTCAGTGACAATTTGCTGTGGCAATCTCAGCAGGGTATAATGACAGAGTCCACCATTTTCTCCAGAGGAACTGATCTTTGCTACCTGAAGAGCAGTACTCATTTTAAGTGATCTCCAGCCCACCCCCAAGATTGGTAACAGTGGTTCCCCAGAAGGGAGTGGCTGGTTTGGAGGGTGGAGCCTATGGCATTGTACCTGTCTGAGATCCCACCCCTCCTCAACACTCACCCTCTCCAGGTTCGACCCCTCAAATCTCCAGGAATTTCTCAACCTGGAGTTGATAACCCTATCTCCCTTCCAGCCTACCATCAACCTACCTGTAGTTTTCCATCTCCTCCCCCCTCCCTCCTAGAGAGCAGTTGTAATTTTGAGTGATCTCCAGCCCCCACCTGGTTCCGTATCAGGGAATGGCTGGATTGGGGGGTGGAATCTATGGCATCGTACCTGTCTGAGGTGCCACTCCTCTTCAAACCTCACCCTCTCCAGGCTCCATCCCTCAAATATCCAGGAATTACCCCCCTGGAGTTGGCAACCTGATCAGGACTGGGCCCAATGAGTTTTCTCCCAAAGGCCAATAGGTGTGGAAAGGGCCTTTTACTGACAGAGGAGAAAGTACAGGTGCCAACTCTGATTAGGGAAATACCTGGAGATTTGGGGGGGTGGATCCTGTGGAGGGCAGCATTTGGGGTGTGTGTGGAAGGACTCAGCAGGGTATAATGCCATAGAGTCTACCCTCCAAAGCAACCATTTTCTCCCGGGGAACTGATCTCTGTCATCTGGAAGTCAATTGTAACAGTGGGAGATCTCCAGGTCCTACCTGGAGATTGGCAACCCTAGGGGAAAGTCAGCCACACAGCCACACATTTTCTTAATGGTTTGATGGTCACTGTCCCACCTCGTTAGCCAGCCAGCCATGCTGAAGCTAAGCAGGAGAAAGAGCTTTTCTCCATTTATTCTGACAGGAAAGTGGCCGTTGAGGAGGGGGTTATGGGCGGGGGAGGGGGTTATGCTGAAAGTCCTTTGTTTTTTTACTCACAGAACCAAACTTGGCTGCCTACCAACAGCCACTGAGGGGACAGTCCCTCACAGGAGTCAAGAGAACTGTCTTCCTCAGGATAGAGAGCTGGTCTGCCAGTAAATCTGACATGCAAAAGGGGGAGTGGGTGGGGAAGAGGAGCAGACCCAGCACCCGGCCAATGGCACGCGAGTACTCTTGAGTGGCGGCTGATGGGCCAATGGCTGAGGGAGGGCATTTTACAGCCAATGGGACCGCATGGAATCTTACGAAACCAAAAGACAAATATTATAAGGAAAGATGTATAAAAAAGATATATGTACTTATTAAACAAAGGTTTTAAAATTATATATAAGGGCCCAATCACACCTCATGTACAAATATCCAATTATAACACACAAGGGCTGATGGACTTGACCTGATGCATTTTGGCCTGCATAGGCCTTCTTCAGAGGTCAAACAGATACAAGATATAAAATCAGTAGGGATCAGAAAAAGTTGTTCCAAAATTAAACGACTAGGTACAGAATAAAAGTACAAATGAGGCCTCCAACAGTGCAATCACATGCCCAGTGGTGTTTCTCTAGTATAAATTTCTGGTTCAGAAATTGCCTTCCTATGATTGTGCAGCCAAAGTGTCCTCAACAGAATTGTCCTTAAGCAAAGAGCAGTGCTGGTCAAAAAAATGCTGGAGCTTTATACCAGGTGAAGGATGATGCAATCCTTGTGTGGAGGATGGTGCCTTAATGTAATAATGTGATTGCACATTCCACATAGAGCATGACATTAAAAATATATAAAACACTACAGATTCCAAACTAGATGTTAAATCATACATAGATACTATACTCTCAAGAAATCATATTGCACACCAACCTATTTGTTTGTTTCAACCATATGGGGTTACAGTATTGAGGGCATGAATCCAAAATAATTCCCTTACTTTCAAACGCTGAGTCATTTGCAAGTGATTACAAGGTCGAACATATTCCAGAGCAAAAAAAGAGAAGTCTCTGTCATTGTGTCCTGCTATAGCAAAATGATCTGTCAAGGGAGCTCCTTTCCTGTGTTCCATGATTCTGGTCTTTATCGGCCTTGAAGTGCATCTGATGTACTTTTTATGACAGCCACAGATGATACAATAGATAAGACCCTTTGAATTGCAGTTAAATGATCTAATAGAATACTTTTTCTTTTTAGCTGAGTCATAGCATATGTTAGTACGTAACATCAAATCACAGACCTCACATCTTCCACAGGGAAAGTTGCCAGCTGGTAAACCCTGACCATCTATTCCCCTTTGAATTACTGGTGAAGATTTTAAACTGCTTCTCACCAACATATCTTTCAGATTTTTAGATCTTCAGTAGACAAAGAGAAGAGCAGACTCATGTGAAGGAATGTTAGTTAATAGATGCCAGTGTTTCCTAATGTCCTAATGCTCCCTACATGGGGCTGCCACTGTCGCGGATCCGGAAGCTGCAGCTGGTGTAGAACGCTGCGGCCAGGCTGCTGCTGGGCCTCCCTAGAAGGGAGCACATCCGGCCTGTGCTAAGGTCACTGCACTGGCTGCCAATAGCATACCGAGTCCGCTTCAAAGTGCTGGCTCTCACCTTTAAAGCCCTATATGGCCGGGGTCCAACATATCTACGGGACCGCCTTTCCCTGTACATACCCCAGAGAGTACTACAGTCTGGGTCGCAAAATCGTTTGACCCTCCCTGGCCCACGGGAGGCCAGGCTAGCTGCCACCAGAGCTGGGGCATTTTCAGTGGCAGCCCCTACCTGGTGGAATGAGCTCCCGGAGGAGATCAGGGCCCTGCGGGACCTCTCTCAGTTCCGCAGGGCCTGCAAGACGGAGCTCTTCCGCCAGGCATTCAATTAGGGGCCGCCGCCGTTGGAGTGCCCAGCCCATAACACCACAAAGGAGCAGCTGCCTGAGCAGGAACACCTAGTATTTACTACCAAGCTGGGGCCACTGGAGTTGGCAAGTAAGGAATACCAGCTCTTCAGATACGGCGAAACATTGGCCTAATGGTTAACCACCGCTAGCATCTTTGCACTGTAATTTGTACTGTAATGGTTTTATACTTGTATTTATAATATGTTTTAACTGGTGTATTTTTAAATATGTTTTATGTATGTATTTACATTGATTGTGAGCCACCCTGAGCCTGCTTTGCGGGGAGGGCGGGGTATAAATCCCATAATAAATAAATAAATAAATAAATGGAATAATAATCTTCTTATCAGACTGACCTTGTCTGGTCTTAGGCATCAAGAGTGAGGACCTACTGGTGTTTTTTTGCCTTATGAAAAGCCTGCTTTACAGTTCTAGAAGAGTAGCCCCTGTTTTTAAACTGGTCCATCAATGTTTTAGCCTGTTCAACAAAGTCTGTTCAACAAAGTACTGGCTACAGTTCCTCCTAAGCCTCAATAATTGGGAATAGCACCTATAGAAAACCCACAGATGCTAATTCCTTTTTGTTTAATGACAGCTTCCATCCACCACATCTGAAAAAGAACGTATGTTATTCCCAATTATTGTTGTTTACTCTGCCTGGTCCTCACACCTGTTATTTGGCCAAATAAGGGAGGTCTGACGGTCTTGGGAGGGTACTGTCAGGCTCTTCAGAAAGTCAGTCAAACACCAGGCTTCATGGAGAAGATAGCGTTTATTGAAAGCAGTTCTAAAGGCATGGTAACATCTTTTTGTCAGTGATAGCTAATTCTAAGGATACACTTACAGTTATACCAGCTTGAAATGCCCCCCATCTATCTACCAATGGGCACTAAGCCCACGCGTGGGAAAAGTTGCTAAAGTTCTAAAGCAGTAAATAACCAAAATGACCCAGAGCTGTCTCAGACAACGGAAACCAGAACTGTGAGACCAAGGACATTTGGTGAGATAAAGATTGCCCAGGTGATGGAATTCTGAATCTCCTAGGCAACCTGCACACCTCCCTACATTCCAGAGCGTGAAAAGTTGCAGACCATCCCTCCCTCCCACCCTTCCATCCATCCGATGTCAGGATTACCTGACATTCTGCCCCTCCGATAATAGATCCCCCTCCCAGTTTATGGGGGTACAGTTTGTGAAACCGACGGAGCAAACGCGGGGCGTGAACATGTTCCTCCCTCACCCATTCCCTCTGTTCAGGCCCCAAATCCACCCACTCAATTAGATAATACAAGCGGTTCCGAGAAATTTTAGAATCAAGAATATCAGCGACTTCGTAGTGCAGTTCCCCCCCCACCATCAGGGGGGGCGGTGCTGGTTGTTGCGGCCTCCATTGGTTCTTCCCAGGCGAACGTCTTAGTAACCTGAGGTGAAATACGGGGTGAATTGTTCTTAATGACTTGGGTAAGATCAGTTCAACAGTCACAGCATTAATTACCCTTTTTATTTCAAAAGGTCCCACATACTTCCAACCCAGTTTCCGACTGGGCTGGAGTCCCTTGATGTTCTGTGTGGATAAATACACAAATTCCCCTGGTTTAGGGTCCTGCCCTTTGTCCCTCTTCTTGTCTGCCTGAGCCTTATACAGCAATTTGGCATCGTCCAAAGTCTGCGCCAAAAGAGGCCATGCCACCTGGAGTTGTTTGCACCAGTCTCCTGCCTCCCCAGCCGGCAGAGATTGCTGAGACAGAAACGGGAGGGGAGGAGCCTCATAACCATACACCGCCATGAAAGGAGAGACCCCCGTGGATGTATGGCAGGTGTTGTTGTAGCAGAATTCCGCTAATGGTAACAGCGCTTCCCAATCGTCTTGTTGGAAATTGGTGAAGCACCTGAGATATTGTTCCAAAGTCTGATTAACTCGCTCAGTCTGACCATCCATTTCTGGGTGATACGCACTGCTCACTCCCCTCTCCACCCCTAACAGTGCCATCAGTTCCCCCCAGAAATACGAAACAAACTGAGACCCCCTATCGGAGACCACCTTAGTGGGTAGAGTATGGAGTCTCACGACGTGTTGTAAGAAAGCTCTTGCAAGTTTCTTTGCCGATGGGATCGATTTAAAGGGAACGAAATGGGCTTGTTTAGAAAACAGATCCACCACAACCCAAATGACGGTCTTCCCCCCACTGGGATGCAAGTCTGTTATAAAATCCATAGAGATCACCTCCCAGGGCTGTGTGGGGGTCGGCAGTGGCTGTAGCAAGCTCGGTGGCTTCCCGGGGCGAGGTTTGCTCATTAAGCATGTCTGGCAGCTTGTACAAACAAAGACAAATCTTTCCTCATCCCTGGCCACCAAAATTGTCTTTGGAGTAACTGTAGCGATTTAACAAACCCTGTGTGACCTGCAAGTTTAGTTCCATGCGCCCCGCTCCATAATTTCCCCCCTCAAGGAGAGTGGGACGAAGAGTTTCCCATTTTTCCACCAACAGCCTTGTGCGTCTCGCATCACCCCCCCCTCCTTCTCCAAGGAACTGTGGTCAGTGTCAGAAAGGGCGGATACGAGTCTCTGCTCCCATGAGGGAGTCGGGGGGCAGGTAGGCGGCCGTTTGGTTTGGCTACGTGTCGTCACCACCCCTCCCAACTGGGAAGGCGTGAACACCGAGTCCCGGACCTCCTCCCTCTTGCTGTCGTGTTGGGGTAGGTGGGACAAGGCATTGGCCAAAGAGTTCGCCTTGCCCGGGAAATGGTGCAACGTAAAATTAAACTTAGAAAAGAACTCAGCCCACTGGAGTTGCTTTGCATTCAGGTTCCATGGAGAGTGCAACAATTCGAGGTTTTTGTGATCGGTCCATACCTCGAATGGCACTCGTGCTCCCTCAAGCCAATGTCGCCAGGTTGAGAGGGCTAACTTTATCGACCCTGCCTCTTTCTCCCACACCGACCAGTTCCTCTCAGTGTCATTAAAATTTTTTGACACATAAGCTAGGGGGTGAAGTTTCCCATCGTCCCCCTCCTGTAAGATGGCCCCTCCCATAGCAACATCCGAGGCGTCAACATGTACAACAAATTTTTTCAATTTGTTCGGGTGTGCTAAGATGGGCTCTGATGTAAACAGGGTTTTCAGCTGGTTAAACGTGTCTTGGCACTCGGCCGTCCACTCCAGCTTAGCCCCCAGTCTAGTACTGTCCGGACCCTTCCCTTTAGTCTTAAGGAGGTCTGTGAGGGGCAGGGCCACCTGGGCGAAGTTTGCTAAAAACGATCTGTAAAAATTTGCAAACCCGAGGAATGCTTGTAATTGCCTCCGTGTTTGGGGGGGCTCCCACCCCACTACATCCTGGACCTTTGCCGGGTCCATTTCAATCCCTCTCTGGGAAATACGGTAGCCCAAGAAAGAGATTTCAGACCAATGGAACTCACACTTGGACAGCTTGGCATACAGCTTGTGCTTGTGCAACGTTTGGAGAACCTCACGCACCAGTTTGACATGAGAATGTTTGTCAGGGGAGTACAGCAAGATATCATCAAGGTAAACAAGGACCCCCTTAAACAAATGCTTATGCAGTACTTCGTTGATCAAGTTCATAAATACACCAGGGGCCCCTTGTAAGCCGAACGGCATCACCAAGTATTCAAATTGGCCTAGCGGGGTATTGAACGCGGTTTTGTACTCATCTCCCTCCCTGATGTGCACCCGAAAGTACGCATCTCTCAGATCGAGCTTAGAGAAAATCTTTCCCCCCGCCACGGCTGCGAGCAAGTCTTTGATCAACGGTAGCGGGTAAGCATTAGTGGCCGAAACCGCATTGAGTCCCCGGTAGTCCATGCATAGCCTCAACCCCCCATCCTTCTTTATCCGGAACAGCACAGGGGCAGCGCAGGGTGAGGGTGCAGGCTGGATAAAACCCCTCGCCAAATTCTTGTCAATGAATTTTCTCAATTCCACTTTCTCAGTCGGACTCATAGAGTTCAGTTTCCCTTTGGGCAGTTTCTGGTTGAGTAATAGTTCTATAGCACAATCAGAGTTTCTGTGATGGGGTAATTCATCCGCCTCCTCCTCCTCAAACACAGCCGACAAGTCCCAATAGTCCCAGGGGATCGAGTCCTGTTCTGTCTCTGCCAACCCCACCGGTGCCGTGTTAACTCCCTGAGGGGTGATGCCCCAAGCGTTTTTCCAGACGTGAGCCTCGTAGCGAGGGGAGATGAAGTTGACTACCCCCGCCTCCCACAGTATGTGCGGGTCGTGGTCGAAAAACCATGGGCTACTCAAGACCAGTGGGAACCTTGCCGCCGAGGTTACAACGAAGGGCCTCACCTCCCAGTGCTTCCCCACCCCCATTCGTAACAGTACAGTCTTGTACTTGCAGGGCTCCCTCATCGTGGAGCCGTCCATTTGGGTAAAGATCAACAACTCCGCCAACTTTAGGACTTTAGTCTCCAACCCCGTCACTAGGGAAGGATTTATAATGTCTCTCCCGCACCCCAAGTCTACCAAGGCCCGTACTCTTACATGGGTCTGTAGTTCGGGGTCCATTAAAGTCACATTCACAAAGAAGAGGGAAGGGTTTTTGCTCACCGGGTTCAGCGCCTGGGAGTTGGGGACCTGCTGTTCAGCGCTGTTCACAGCAGGCCCTTCTCGTTTCCCACCACCGGGGCGGCCTCCTCTTCTGATGACTCGGTTTCCTCACCCAACGGGGTGGCCCGGAGGGCCCTCGCCCCCTGGGCTTTGCCACAGGTTTCGGGGTGGAGGTCTCGAACTTCTTCTTGATCCCTCTGGTTGCGCTCAGTGATGGGGTGCCCCCTGGACATCTGGCTGTGAAGTGGCCCAGCTCCCCACATTTCAGGCACAGCCCTTGCTTCATCTGTAGCTCGCGGGTTCCGTCTTTCTGCCTGTGAGGGGTGGTTGCCGGCTTTCCCTTTAGCAGGGTGCTGGTCTGCTGGGTTGCCTTCCCTAAGGTGGCTGCATCGTCCATCCGGATGGTCCGCAGGCGGGTTTCCGTAGCCGCAGCTTCCTTCATCCATCCCGACAATGTTTCGGGGTCTCGGCCTCTCATGATCGTGTGTCGGATTTCCAGGTTCAACCCCAACCGGTATTGTTCGGCCAGTACTCCATCTGGCCATCCTCGGATCTTGGGGGCTTGCCTCCAAAACTCCTCAGTGTACTCACACACAGTCTTCGTCCCTTGTCGGAAGGTGCGGAGGAAGGCTCGAGCCATTTTGTTCGCGTTGGCGTCTTCGAAGTGGTCCTTCATGGCCCACATGAACGCATCAACCTCTCTCAGTTCGCGCCCATCCTCTTGGTGTAGGGCCACATATCAGTCGGTGGCGGCATCTTTCAGGTGGGAGGCGATCGCGTCCACGATGCGTTCCTCATTTGGGAACAAGTGGGCCCGATTCTCTACGAACTTCTCAGCCCTCACCAGAAAGAACGAGAACTTCTCCAGAGTTCTGTCATAGGTGGCATCCAATAGATCAGCCGTGTTAGGCAGCAGTGGGCCCCAGCCTCGCAGTACTCCCAGCGGTCTCGGTGCCAGCGGCCCTACAGGTGGCTCCGCGGGTTGCTCTGGAGGTGCCCCGGGTTGCTCCGGCACACCCCCAGACAGCGGTCCGAGTGGCTGCGGAGGAGGTCTTTGGTCTTGGGGTCCCGGCGGCACCAGGAGTTGCCGTCTGTCCATCTCTTCTCGTATCCTGTCTGAAATCATCTTCGGGATGCGTTGCAGAGATTCATCTATCAGGCAGAGTAAGCGGTCCTGGCTGGGATCCCTGCTCCATCTCCATTCTCCCGCAGCCCCGTCTGGCTCTCTGGCTCCCAGGTGGGTATTTTCTCCCCCCTCCGCCGTGCTCAGACGATAGACTGACCTTTCAAATCGACTCTCTTGGATCGATGCCCGGGGGGTGAGGAACCACGCCTCTTGCGTCTCTGCTAGCGGCTTGGCCCAATCTCGCCTCTTTCGCAGCCGAGTCGTCACTTCAGCGAATGCTCCCCCGTACGCCTCTCCATAGAACCCTCCCAGGTTGTATTCTGGACCCCACGGTGCCATGGCGGTCAAGACCAGGTTCTCTTGGGTCACCGGCACCGTCATTGCAGGCACGGTAGATACGGGAACCCCGTCCCCTGATGTGGACATTGGGATCGTGATCGTGGTGTCTTCCTCGTCACTCATCTCTACAAGAGAAGTGCGGTGTAGAACTGAATCCTGAATGAAAGGATCCCTGACAATCTGTCAGGCTCTTCAGAAAGTCAGTCAAACACCAGGCTTCATGGAGATGATAGCGTTTATTGAAAGCAGTTCTAAAGGCACAGTAACATCTTTTTGTCAATGATAGCTAATTCTAAGGATACACTTACAGTTATACCAGCTTGAAATGCCCCCCCTCTCTATCTACCAATGGGCACTAAACCCGCACGCGGGAAAAGGTGCGAAAGTTCTAAAGCAGTAAATAACTAAAATGCCCCAGAGCTGTCCCAGACAGCGGAAACCAGAACTGTGAGACCAAGGACATTTGGTGAGATAACAGATTGCCCAGGCAGTGGAATTCTGAATCTCCTAGGCAACCTGCACACCTCCCTACATTCCAGAGCATGAAAAGTTGCAGACCATCCCTCCCTCCTACCCTTCCATCCATCCGATGTCAGGATTACCTGACAGGTACTCTGGGCCTTCTCAAGATCCTAAAACCAGAGTGGTGACAGCATCAGGTGACACCCCAGCTGAGCCATGGCAGTAACATTCAACCTTCTTGCCATGTTCCCCAGTAACCTAACATTTTGGAATCATTGCCTTGTTACAATAGTTTAAGCAACATCACTTCTTAAAATACTTGAAACAATATTTAATTAAAAGTATATGCCTCTGCATTCATCAACTATCCCCCCCCCAAAAAAAAAAAAACACTAGAAACATCCATCTAAAAGCTTTGGTAGCCTTTCCCTCATGTACCTTTCTCTTTCCAGTCTGCAGATCAAACCACCCACCTGCTATACCTAGAGCCAGGGGTGATTTCGTAGAAAAAGAGGTGCAGGAGCTCATTAGCATGACTCATTAGCATGACTTATTTGCATATGCCACTCTCCCTGACATCACCGGAAGTGTATCAGAAGGCAACACCAACCATTCAGGCACCACTGGACTGTTTTGGATTTCCAGCTATGGGGGGGGGGAATGCACAGATCTGCCCTCACATAGGAGGGAGACCTTGTACCTGAATAAACCTTGGTCTTAAAGGTGCCACTGGACTGTTTTGGATGGCCAGCAAGCGCAGGAAAGTGCATGGCTGCTTGTGGATCAAGGAGGGCAGCACGGAGGATGCTCATGGCCTCAAGCAGGTAGGGGACCAGGGTGGTGGTGGGGCAGAGGCGCAGGAGGAGGCCGAGGAGGTGCAGGAGGCCGGGGAGGAACTCCTCATAGGCCTCGCAGGAATAGCCAGGGCCCACTTTGCAGGGGCACCGCACCAGGGCTGGCATGAGGACAGGCAGAGCCTGGGTGGGCTGGGTGACACGGCCCAGGCAGTGGCAGAGCAGTTGGAGGGCCAGCTCATGGCACTACTCCCCTGGGTCAGCCAGTGGGCCAGGAAAGGCAAGGGAGGCTGCTAGGAGCAGAGGGCAGGGCTTGCTGCATATGTCCACCCCCTGGGCTCCTTACTGCCAGAGTTCCGCTCCTGTGCGCTCCTGCCGGAAATGAGCCCTGCCTAGAGTTACCAGCTGGGGGTTGGGAAATTCCTAGTGATATGGGGTGGAGCCTGGGGAAAGTGGGATTTGGGGAGGGAGGGACCTCAATAGGATATAATGCCTTAGAGTTGAGGTTGCCAGCCTCCAGGTTGTGACTGGAGTCTCCTTGGATTTCAACTAATCTCCAGGCAAGTGAGATCAGTTCACATGGAGAAAATGGCCTCTTTGGAAGGTAGACTGTATGGCATTATACCTCATTGGAGTCCCTCCCCTCCCCATACCCCACCCTCCTCAGGCTCCACCCCAAAAATCTTCAGGTATTTCCCAACCCAGAACTGGTAACCCTACTTAGACTTAGATCAGTTGTAATTCTGGGAGATCTCCAGGCCCCATCTGGGGTCTAGCAACCCTAGGCCTTTAATTGCCCTATGCCTGCTCTTTTCAAATCTCTGTTTGCCTCACATGGTTTTCACACTTCAGCTAGCCATTTCTAGCATTATTCCCAGGGTTTACGAAGTCAAGTATATCTTTTTTTAAAAGATTTCTTTTTAAACAAACAAATAACAAGCCCATAGCCAAAGATTCCATCTGTGGTTCCCCTTATATCAGATAAAAACAATTCACATGATTTGTCCAGCTCCGTGGATCTCCCACGGGCAGCCCTAGTCCTGCAATTTCATCCACCCCTCCTGGCAGTCCTGGTTTACAACCAGGTACACATGGAGCTATAAAAGTCATTTTATGCCAACAGATTGTTTGGTCATCTAATTGTACAGAAGGCTTTCCCAGGCATACTACTATCTTTTAACTAGAGATTGTGCCAAGAACTTTCTACTTGACCACTCCTGTTTTAAAGCCCAGGCTCTCCAATGTCCCAGCAAGCCAAGACATTTTAATATGGACACCCAGGTCATGCACATTGCCAGACTGGTGTTCTTTCATATTCTCCAGGCTCAGCATTTGGCCCCCTTCCTGTCATGCCCCAATCTATCCACAGTAATCCATGCAACGGTCACTTCTGGGCTAGACTACTATAACTTGTTTTATGCTGGCCTGCCTTTGAAACTGACCTGGAAGCTCCAGCTGATCTAGAACATGGCAGCACAAGTCCTGACAGGAATGTAATGGACAGCACATATACATCCACTGCTGCACCAGCTACAGTGGTTTCCAGTGGAACACCAAGTCAAGTTCCAGGTTTTGGTATTGACCCATAAGGCCTTGAGCAGTCAGGGACTGGTGTATCTACAGAACCTTCCAGGGCCGGCTCCAGGTGTCTGGGCGCCCTAGGCAGGACAGCCTGGGGCGCCCCCACTGGGGATGCCAACCTCCCGGTGGGACCTGGAGACCGGGGCGTCGGCGGGGCGCTGGCTTTCCTGGAGGCACCGCAGCTGCGGGACCCCCAGGAAAGCCGGGAAGGGGGCGGGGGTCCAGCCTCCGCCCCCTCCCTCCGGCGCCGGCTTTTCTGCGGGCCCCGCGGCTGCGGGACCCCCAGAAAAGCCGGGAAGGGGCGGGGGGTCCAGCCTCCGCCCCCTCCCTCCCGGCGCCGGCTTTTCTGTGGGCCCCGTGGCTGCGGGACCCCCAGAAAAGCCGGGAAGGGGGCGGGGGGTCCAGCCTCCGCCCCCTCCCTCCCGGCGCCAGCTTTTCTGTGGGCCCTGCGGCTGCGGGACCCCCAGAAAAGCCGGGAAGGGGGCAGGGGGGTCCAGCCTCTGCCCCCTCCCTCCCAGCGCCGGCTTTTCTGCGGGCCCGTGGCTGCGGGACCCCCAGAAAAGCCGGGAAGGGGGCGGGGGGGTCCAGCCTCCGCCCCCTCCCTCCCGGCGCCGGCTTTTCTGCGGGCCCCGCGGCTGCGGGACCCCCAGAAAAGCCAGGAAGGGGGCGGGGGGTCCAGCCTCCACCCCCTCCCTCCCGGTGCCGGCTTTTCTGCGGGCCCCGCTGGGAAGGGGGCGGGGGTCTGGCGGCGCCGGCGGGCGCCGGGTTAGGACGGCGGGGGGAGCAGTTTTCGGGGGGGGAGCAACAGTTTCCATCATAGCTGGCACCCTTTTCTGCTCCTGTTGCTTTCTACATCTGCTTTGCCCTCCTCTGCCCATGAAATGGCCAGCAGTCTGAAATTGGATGCCTTAGTACATACCATCTATTTGCTTGAAATATGTTATTAACATTTTAACTATTTTATCTTGAGGTTTTTATGAATATTGTACATCGCACAGAGCCCTGCATAGCAGGGATTGGGTGATTAACAAATTCAATATATAAATAATTTTTTAAAAAATAAATAAATAACTTTTGTAGTCAAATCCAATTAAGTCATCATAATTAACCCACTAAGGGCTGCTACACGTTATTTGGACTTCTCAATTTAAATACAGTTGCAAGGGACCCAATTTTGAGCAGAGCTGGAGAAGGACTACTGAGCACATTTTCCCTAACATAATCTTTCCACTGTAGGGTAAAAAAAAAAGTTTAAAATACTTGGACGCATACCTTAACGTAGTGAGGGGATTTGTGTGTGTCAGTGAAGCTGCGAGCAATACCGTAATGAGACACCAGACTAATATGCATCCAATGCTTTCAGGAATTAACAGCCACATCACCAGAAGGGAATGGACAGTTCCAATGCTGATGGGGGTGGAGGAATCCTTGAAGGGTAGCTACTGGGCAGCAACAGTAGTGGAAGGTGATGTTGCCATAAAGCCACTTCAGATGGCACTACTAAAGACTCTTTTAATATCATTGCCTTGCTGGACTGTGAAGTGTGTGTGCCATGGTAATGGACAGAGCTGTGGTCCTAAGTGAAGTACCCAAAGCTGGATGATGGACTGTGCACTGTGGCCAAGGGAAGCCTTGTGCCAAAAAAGTATGCCAAGCCAGATCTGGACCGAGATCTACAGAAGACTTCTGCCCCTGCGCCCAGGGCTGGATTTAGATGAATAGAGGCCCTAGGCTACTCCCCTAGTGAGGCCCCTCCCAATCCCACACCCTCACAACTAGAAGAAAATGGAAGAGTGTTATAAACAAAATTGAGTGAAGCCAAGGATGATGACAGGTAATTAAAATTCTGCAATTCACAATTTCTCCTCTAAAGGACATAAAGTGTTATTGTTAAATACCATAGTGATTGAAAAAAATGCATAAATGTTAAAATTAACACTGAAAAACTTTTGCAATAACTGAACTTTGTAAACCTTTTTTGGAATAAGCATTAATTTTTAGGAAAATGAAGTTGTAATGTTATTCTTAAAAAAAACCCCACCCTTGAGTTTACAAATTATATTGCCTGGGAAGTGTAAATAATATGATCATGATTACCTGACAGTGTGGCACTTTTACAATCTGCTTTATGTTGTCATTAAACAGTCAGTTTTAAAATACATGTTAAGGAGTAAACTACAACCATCAGATACAGTCAGAATAAAAATGTTTTTTTTCTAGCTTTCCTCATAGCAAAATCATCCAAAAATTCATCAAAATTTGTTTGTCTAAGTTTGTCACTTTCAATGTACAGAATGCTCAGCGCGGACAACCTCTCTTGAGACATCGTGGCCCTTAATTCATTTTTAATTCTTTTGAGTCTTGAAAAACTCTCTCTTGAGCAGTTAGTGACCATAAAGCTAAGAAATAGCCACATTAGGAAAGGCCATCTGAATTTTTTCCTTGTATATAATTTGATAAAGGTCTGTAGGGGACAGAGAGTACTCTTCTGTAAGCCTATGGCTTTGTCTCACGTACAGGAGAAAATACAAAAGTTCATCAATAAGTTTCAGGTCAATATCTTCTGGGGATGGGTGTCAACGTGGCAAATGGGGTTTAATGTGACCAAGTGCAAAGTGATGCACATTGGAGCGAAAAATCCTAAATATAAACACACATTGATGGGGTCCGAACTGGCAGAGACTGACTCAGAGAGAGATCTTGGAGTCGTAGTAGATAACTCAATGAAAATGTCTAGACAGTGTGCGACTGCAATAAAAAAGGCCAACGCTATGCTGGGGATTATTAGGAAGGGAATTAAAAACAAATCAGCCAATATGATAATGCACTTGTATAAATCAATGGTGCGGCCTCATTTGGAGTACTGTGTACAGTTCTGGTCACCACACCTCAAAAAGGATATTATAGCATTGGAAAAAGTACAGAAAAGGGCAACTAGAATGATAAAAGGGTTGGAACACTTTCCCTTTGAAGAAAGGTTAAAACACTTGGGGCTCTTTAGCTTGGAGAAATGATGGCTGAGGGGTGACATGATCGAGGTTTATAAGATTATGCATGGGATAGAGCAGGTAGAGAAAGAAGTACTTTTCTTCCTTTCTCACAATACAAGAACTCAGGGCACTCAATGAAATTGCTGAGCAGTGGGGTTAGAACAGATAAAAGGAAGTACTTCTTCACCCAAAGAGTGATTAACACATGGAATTCACTGCCACAAGAGGTGGCAGTGGCTACAAGCATGGACAGCTTCAAGAGGGAATTAAATAAGCGTATGGAGCAGAGGTTCATCAGTGGCTATTAGCCACATGGTACAGATAGGAACTCTCAGTCTGGGGCAAGTGATGCTCTGTATTCTTGGTGCTTGGGGGCGGGCAACAGTGGGAGGGCTTCTAGTGTCCTGGCCCCACTGCTGGGCCTCCTAATGGCACCTGGTATTTTTGGCCATTGTGTGACAGAGTGTTGAACTGGATGGGCCATTGGCCTGATCCTACATTGACTTCTCTTATATTCTTATGAAAGATTGAAGGTCAAAGAAGAAGGGGATGGCAAAGGATGAGATGGTTAGACAGTGTTATCAATGCAAAGAACATGAAATTAAGCAAACTCCGGAGCATGTGGGAGACAGAAGGGTGGTCCATGGGGTCGCAAAGAGTCAGACTCAACTGTGCAACTGTGCAACTGAACAACAACACAACAATAAATGGCCCTTCTGGGGGATTGGTGAGAATACAGGTGTAAGGGGTGAAGGAGGTTAGCACAGGTAGTGAGATAAGAAACCAATATCCCTGTTAAGTCCTGGGGATTCCATTGTTTTGGGTGTTGTAATAACTTGCAACTCAGCAATTTCCTTTTCTAGTCTGTTCCTGAAGTTCCTTTGCAGTAAAACAAGCTACTTTGAGGTCACCCATTGAATGTTCTGGAAGGTTGAAGTGTTCTCCTACAGGTTTCTCAGTCTTGTGATTCTTGATGTCAGATTTGTGTAGGTGTAGGTTTTGAGCTGTTTGCCCTATGTAGAGAATAGAAGGGCATTGTTGGCATTTAATGGCATATACAATGTTAGAAAATGAGCATGTGAATAAGCCTGAGATGGTGTAGCTGATGTTGTTAGTTGCAATACATTGGCCCTGGTCACATGGTCCAGATAACACAGGGGGGAGGCATGGCTTTTTGCGCCAGTGCACTTTGACCCGCCCGAACATGATCAGACGCGACAGCGGGGAATTGGGGTTTCTGGCGCGCTGTAACACAGGGAGGGGAGTGCGCTGGAGCGATCAGATGGAGGAAGTCTGTCTGTGGCCCGTCACAAGCGTTAGATAGTGGACTTTCTCCAGTACCTTTTAACTCCGGATCTTTGGTCAGGCATGATGGGTTGGCAACAGGTGCATGATGCTTGCCAGATGTGCCTGTTTGATTGCGCCCGTAAACTCTGCCCAGCATCCATGAGTATCCTGTGGCAACTTCTGTGTGTTATCGGGGCCATTATTAGTTTTTTAAGGATATCCTGATATACTTTTGTTATTTTGGCTGAAGTAGACTAACACGACTATCCTTCAGGATAATCACCACTCATCCATCATTACCACCCCCACCCACCCCCCGAAGACTCCTGGATAGGTAGTGATGGTCAAGTGAAAATGCCAGCTGTCCTGGAAAAAAAATGTTAGTCTTTTAAGTTAGTTACAATACATTGTTAGTCTTTTAAGGATATCTTGATATAGTTTTGTTATATTGGCTGAAACAGACTAACACAGGTATCCCTCAGGATAATCACCATTCATCAACCATCCCCCCCCCCAAAAAAAAACCCCTCCTGGATAGGTAGGTCAAGTGAAAATGCCAGCTGTCCTAGAAAAAAATGTCCCGCTTCTTAATAGAGGTTTAATGTGTGGAAATGGAGTTTAACCTTTTCATGGTGTAAAGGTAAATAACTTCACCTTGAATAAAACATTCCATTAAGTTTCTGTTAAAGGGATAGGACATTTTTCTCCAGGCCTGTTGGCAACACAGCAGTCAAGGGTATCACACAGGTGAAAGAGTTTCTTGCCTCAATATCAGGAGCAAGGATAAGGTTCTCAGAATCCCTTTTGGAAGGGGGAGCCCCCCCCCCAATTCTGTAAACTTACATGAAAAAAGCTGTTTGAGCATTTTTTGTGTGGGAGGGGGCCCTGTTTGGGAGGAGGCTTGATGGTACAAGAAGCCTACAAACAGGTTGTTATGAGACTGCTGTTGTTGTGCCCTTCCATTTAGGGGTGGTGATTTTGTGGAAATGGGTGTTTCTGTGGGCAAGGCATGCCATCAGCTTTCCTGCCTTCATGCAGTCAAGTACTTAGCCCACAGTTATTCCTAAGAGGGAATGGATTATTCTCATATATTTGTTCAATTTAATGGTTCTAGAATTTCATATGCAACAAAGCCAACTCAGCTATTGCCTGTAACAGAACAGCAGCAGTGTCTTTCCAAATGCAAACTGTCACATGTCTGCTTGAATTCTGACAAGCCAGCGCGTGTCTGCTGCTGTGAGTATCACTCATTCCTCTTTGAGGGCACACCCTGCTCTTTCTTTCACAGCCACATGTGTCAAGTCAGCACGTGGCTATGAAATTGCTAATGGTGTCTGAACTCATGGAATGGATTTTGGAATGTGGGATATTCCTGTTTGAGTATATTTTTGCTTACCTGGGTTTGTTTTGCTGGTCCTCTGATCCTCTGGAGGTCTGCAAAGGGTCACAGGACTTGTCATACGGCATCCCTGATTATCATCCGGTAGTCCGTTTGGGCTCTGGACAGCAGCAATCAGCATTTGTGTTTTGTTTTTGGTGTTTTTTAAGTTCTTATATAAGTTTGGTGAATAACATACAAACATCGTAATGTCATATAATGAAACAGTAAAACAGAGCAATATAATCGAGAAGGTTACACAAGCATTCCGTCAAGGGGTTGAGAGCACACTTAAAATGAGTTACTAAGTAGTACGTCATAATAATCAATTCAGAAGAGCTTTATAAAAACACACCACTGGTCTGAATTATAAGATCAATTAAGATATTGTGTTACCAAGGTATCAGAGTTGTTGATGAATCAGAAATGAAGCCATGATGCAAAGCTTGGATTCTGTGGCAGAAGATGGTTTTCCATCATGAATTGTAGGTACAGTAACCATGTGTACACAAAATTAGAAAGTGTCATGCAGGACTTTGTTTGAGATATGATCAAGGTGTCATCGATTTTATCCATGATGAATTGTTCCCACACTTTATTTCTCCACTCCTCCACCGTTGGAGGTCTAGTTGATTTCCAAGTGGCCGCTATGGCGAGCTTAGCTGCTGCAAGCAAGTATGTTGTTAGATGGTGTAGATAATCTTTGTCTTTTGCTGGATCTCTAAGATGTAAAATGATAACTTCTGGCATCATTGGAAGTGTTTGTGATGTTATCCTGGTTGTTTCAGCAACCACATTCTCCCAGAAATGCTGAATGTGGGGACAACACCACTAGCAGTGCATGTAGTCATTCACTTCTCCACACTTCTTCCAGCACAGTGGTGAGTATGCATTATTTATGAGGTGTAGGCGGTTCGGGGTGTAGTACCAACATGGCATCATTTTAAAAAATTGGAATCTAACTATGAATATCCGAGATTTATTAGCTGCAGTGGACCAAATCAGCAGCCATTGGTGATCTGTCAAACATTTACCAAGATCTTTTTGCCACGCAGTTTGGTAATTCAATTTTGACGTGCTGTATGAATCTATGAGAATTTTATATATTTTTGAGAGCAGATGTTTTGAGTGTTCCGAATGAGTTTCTATGCGTATTTCAAAATTTGACTTGGTTCTCTTGAAAACTCCATTGTCAAACAAGTGATTTATTTGGCTTCATAGTTGGTAATAGCGGAGCCAGGAGACCAGTTTATCAATCTTGTCCCCAAATTGTATTTTTTGTAAGATTTTTCCATGATGAACAAGATCCTGGAGGGAGTTAAAACCCGCCCTCGTCCAATCCTGGAATGCTTTCAGTTCTAGGCCTGAGGGGAACCATTCCTGATGTGTAAAAGTTGAAAGAGGTGAGATAGAAGGAATTAAGTGTTGTCTCTGTTCGTCCCAGATCTGGAAAGTATATGGTAAGTAAGGATTATCCATGGCTTGTTTAGGTCATTGCTTTTTAGGGCTCCAGAGGGCTTCACATAGAGTGAGTGGGGCAGTATACCCTTGTTCTATAGACATCCAGTTAGTTAGAGATATAGCGTGCATCATCTGCAGAGCATTGGAGATGGCTGTCACCCAATAATAGTATCTCAAATTTGGCAAATTAAGACCACCCTTATTTGTAGGTCGGGACAAGATGCAACGGTCAAGCCTCGATTTCTTGAATGCCCATATGAACGTAGTTAGAGTATCTTGCCATGATTTAAGATCAACATCTGGGATCCTGATGGGCAGTACTCTACAGAGAAACAAGAAGCAAGGGAAAATAAAACTTTGGATCATATGCAGTCTGTCAGGTTATGTAAGTGTGAGGGCGTTCCATTCTTGTAATCTCCTTTGAGTGTCATTATGTAGTTTATGGAAGTTGCAGGATATTAAGTTTTTGAGATCAAGTGGTATCTGTATTCCAAGTTGCCTCCATGAATAATTGTACTCATGGAAGTTGAAACTCTCTTTTTAAGATGTCTTTCATCTCTGGAGATATGGAGATGGGATAAATTTCTGATTTTTTTGTGTTGACACATAGACCTGAGACTTTTTCAAACCTCTCTAAAATCTGACAAATGACTGGTAAGGATTTTTGTGGATTGGAGATGTATAGTGTGAGATCTTCTGCATACACTGTCATTTTATGTTCTGTCCAATTAATGTTAAGACTCGAAAAATCTTTTGCCTTGCAAAGTTCCTCCATTAGTGGTTCCAATGCCAGTGCAAAAATCAGGTGGGAAAGTGGGCAACCTTGTTGCGTTCCTTGCAAGGGGTTAAAGAAATGGGAGTTGTGTCCGGTTACTCTGATTCTAGCCAAGGGATGAGACCAGAGAAGGTGCAGCACTATCCTGAACCTGGGTCCGAAACCCATCCTTTGAAATAATTCTGTCATAAATGCCGGTTCTATAGAATCAAATGACTTATCAAAATCCAGTGCAAGAATTAGTGAGTTAGAAGAAAAATTTTTTCCCAGACATGACGATGTTAAGTGTGTGCCAGATGTTATCGGTCAGTTGTCTGGCAGGGATAAAACCCATTTGATCTGGATGTATGTATTCTGATATGATTGTCTTCAGATGATTTGCCAGGACTGTAGTGAAAATCTTCTCGTCATTGTTGATTAATGCAATTGGGCAGTAAGAGGCCAGATTTGATGTGTTCTTTTTGTCTTTAGGGAGCACAGTGATGGAGGATTCCAGCCAGGAAGCAGGCATTTGACTGTCACTAAGTACTGTGTTGCAGACTTGGAGGAGAGGTGGCGCTAGAGTATTATGTAATGATTTATAAAGTTTGGCCGGGAAACCATCTATTCCAGGCGATTTGTTGGTTTTCAATTGTTTAATGGTGTCTTGCAGTTCTTGAGCCATGACTGGAGTATCCAAGAGATCGGAGTGTACTGAGGACAGATGCTTTGAGAGGCCGACTGAATCAAGGTAAGTCGAGATGCTCTTTGTGTCAGGATATTTGGTTTGATATAATGGTTCATAGAATGCTGCAAAGGCCTAAGCAATGTCATTGGGTGTGGTGAGAAACCTACTACTAATGACTTCTTTCTCTCTTTTACCCTCCAAGCCAAAAGATGAATGTTCTTCGGGGAATTTTGCCAGTAGTGCTGTTTTGTGTATAAAAGTTTTCTCTGGATTTGTGTAATTTCCAGGGATTCTAATTTCTTATGTTCAGATAATAATTTAGCATAAGCTTTCGTATTTCCCATGTGCTTATGTTCTGTTTCTAATACAACAATCCGTTGAGATGTTTCCAGCTTAATATTTTTTCAGCCTTTTTTCAGATTCAACACTAGTGAGATTATGGAGCCCCTGATCACTGCCTTCATTGCATCCCAGGTATTGGCTGGTGTTGTGTCCAAAACAGGATTCTCTTTGGAAAAAATTTTAATGTCCTCTTCTACTTTGGTTTGTACTGTTGCTTTTAATAAAAGACTTGTATTTAGTGACCATTGTCTGTCTGTGTTCTTTTGGGGTTCTTTCAGAGATTACAATCTATCCATGCATGGTCTGTGAGATGACATGAGCCAATGTTTGCTGAGCTCAGCAGTGGAAGAAGATACCTTGAGATTAAGAGATAATCAATCATAGAAAAGTTGGTTTTTTTTTTTTTTAAATCAAAACCCTCCTAAAAAGGAGAGGAGTTTATTCTTTTTATAAATGGAAAGAGGTAGGGTATATAGAGGGATTAAGGAAAGAGCAGAGTGAGTATTCTGTTAAAAAAAATTAGTTTTAGTTAGTATAGATACAGTTTTTGGCAATCACCGTGATTAGAGAGTCTTCTTTTCATCTAACAAAAATCCAAAAAAAAAACCACCTCTGTTAATAAGGTTAGTAATGTCCTTTGGGATTAATTGTTAATCAACTCCTTTCTGACGCTTCTCGAACAATTAATTCTTGGGTTGTCTTCTTTTAGTATCCCTCAGGTTATAGGATGGGCCCTCTTTGACTTTCATGTCTCCCGCTCCGGCACCTCCCTCTTCTGGGCCGCTGTCCTCTTCAGTGCTCAAATCTGTCCAAGTTGCGAGTGCTGCTTCTTCCTCTGGGCTGGCGTGTCTCTTCAGAAATTCTTGTGCTTTGAAGATGGAGTCAATCTTTTCTCTTTTATCCTTATACTTGAACACCAGGCCTTCCGGGAAAGTCCATCTGTAAATAATCTGTTGTCTTTGTAGAAAAGTGGTCAAACCCTTGTATGCCTTCCTTTTCATGCGGATTTCATAAGGCACATCTTTCAATATTCTGATAGTCTGCTCCCCAATCTTCAAGGGCACCGCTGAAACTACACGCAAAATTTGATCTCTGGTACTCTGCTTGATAAACTTGACAACCACTTCCGCTGGCAAATTGTTTTTCTTTGTAAAGGTGGAATAGGCTCTGTAGACCTTATCCATCTCTTCTTTTAACTCTCGCTGTTCTCTGCCAGTTACGGGTGCCAAAGCATTCGCTAGTATAGATCTGAGATCTTCTTTCTCTTCTTCTTTAATGCCCTGAAAACGGAGAGTCATATTCGATTTCTCCATTCGCAACATCAAAATTCTTTTTTCTTGCTCATCCTGGTGCTTTTCTAATTTATTGACCTTTTTCTTTACTTTTCCGATGTCTTCCGTCGAGACCAGACATTTCTGTGCGATTTGAACCTGAGTGCCTTGAGGATGTGTTGGATCTGTCCATTGTGTTGGCTGAGACGTGTGATTAGTTCAGTTAGAGGGGCCTTAGATTGAATTGTCTATATATTTGGATTTTCCCACCTGAACCTAAGTTCTGGCATGGTATTGTATTAGCCTGGATCATGTTGACATTTAGATATTTATTTATATTTAATTAATTTGTACCCCACCCTCCCCGTGAACAGGCTCACTGTTCACTAGTTAAGGGTTCTGGAGACATGGTTAAGGGTTAATGGAGCACAAATGCTTTCGAAAACATGAGGTTTTAGATGCCCCACTGGTGAATAACAGTATTGAAATGAAACATATAATCATAGAATCATAGAGTTGGAAGGGGCCATACAGACCATCTAGTCCAACTCCCTGCCCAATGCAGGACCAGCCTAAAGCATCTCTGACAAATATTTGTCCAGCCTCTTCTTGAAAGCTGTTGCGAGAGGCACTGCCTTTTATTCTTGGGTAGCCCCAAAACAGGGGTGCCCTACTTTCTAACCTGAAGTCCAAAAAAGCCAGGCACTCTCAGCTTGACCACAGAGTCGGGCTGTGAGTGGTCTGCAAAAAGATTTCATATTCAGGTTTCATAAGGTGACCTCAGAGCAAGCCTCCAGTCTTCCCCCTCCACCCAGCAGAGATTATGTTTATGGAATAACAATGAGTTCCAGAGGTAAGTCTTTAGAAGCCACCTGGCACTCTCCAGCACCTCAACCAGCCTTTTGTGTCCTATGTGTAAATTCTTTTTCTTTCTTGCTCTGTCCCTCAAGATACTGGGATAAACCAATCAATCATTCACATGTTTAGCAATCCTTCCTGAGCTAATCAGGGATGTCTCCCATCTTTTGTCCACCCCAGGCCAGGACCATTAGTGAGTCAGATAATCCATTTAACTAGCTACCCAACACCTGGCTTCTGTTGTTAAATCCATATCCTGCCTCTCTGGAAGCTCATTGGTCATACCTAAGGTCTGCCCCTACTGGCATCACACACCCCTGGGACCCATCATTGGTCCAGGTAATCTATTGGTCCAGGGCCACCCGTTGGTCTGCATTCTTTGCCAGTGCCTATATCCCAGCACACAGATGACCTTAGACCGTGTGTTTTCTGCCATGATCCAAATGGCAGGCCACCCTTGAACTCTCTGAGTTTAGGCCAGAATCCATGGACCTCTGCATATCTGGACAGGTTGTATCACCCCTCTATAACCCATCAATCACCTCTGCTTCCTTAGTGCTATATTGTGTGAATATTGTTTGTATGTTTGAGAATATTTAGTAAAGAAATCATTATTTTAGCCACCCAGTTTCTGTGTCTGTTCCTGGGTGCTTGGGAATTCTAACTTTGGTATACACAGGTCAGATCCTATAGATAAGCCAATTGAATATTAATAATTATAATTCCCCATCTTTATTAAATAATAGAGCAATTTGGCTAACAAAGCTGCCAGTGAATGGGAGCTTACCACCTCCCTAGGCAGCTGATTTCAACTTTGAACCATTCTGACCATGAAAAAGTTTTTCCTAATATCCAGCCGATACTTCTCTGCATATAATTTAAACCTGTTACTTTGGGTCCTATCCTCTCCAACTGGAACAGCTCCTTGCCCTCCTCCAAATGACAGCCTTTCAAATATTTAAAGAGAGCAATCATGTCGCCCTTCAATCTCTTCTTCTCTAAACTAAACATTCCCAAGGCCCTCAGCCTTTCCTCTTAGGGCTCAGTCTCCAGACCCCTGATCATCCTTGTTGCTCTCTTCTGTACCCTCTCGATTTTGTCCACATCCTTTTTGAAGTGAGGCCTCCAGAACTGCACACAGTACTCAAGATGCAGCCTGACCAAGGCAGTATACAGAGGGGCTATGACTGCCTGCGATTTTGATGCTATGGCCCTTTTAATACAACCCAAGACTGAATTAGCCTTCTTTGCCACTGCATCACACTGACTGCTCATATTTAGTTTACAGTCCACCCTTATGCCAAGATCTCTTTCACATACATTACTCCCTAGAAACGTATCTCCCATCCAGTATTTGTGCTTGACATTTTTGTAGCCCAGACATAATACTGTGCATTTATCTTTGTTGAATTGCATCCTGTTTGCAACTGCCCACTTCTCCAGAGTATTCAGGTCTTGTTGAATTTTAACTCTATCTTCTTGGGTGTTTGCTACTTCCTCCAATCTGATGAAACACCATTGACCACCACTCTTTGGGTGCAGTCCTCTAACCAGTTTCCTGTCCACCAAAGTGTCCTATAGTCCAGTCCACATTCTTCCAGTTTGTCCATCAGAATGTCATAGGGAACATTATCAAAGGCTTTACTGAAATCCGGTAAATCACATCAACAGAATTCCCATGATCCAGTAAGCTCAACACACGATCAAAGAAGGAAATCAGTTTGGTTTGACAAGACCTGTTGGAGACAAAACCATGCTGACTTCCCCAGATCACTAAGTGATCCTTCAGATGCTTACAGATCGATCCCTTTAAAATCTGTTCTAATATCTTTCCAGCAACAGAAGTCAGACTGACCAGCCTGTAGTATCCCGGGTCATCCTTCTTCCTTTTCTTAAAGATTGGGATAACATTTGCTCTTCTCCAATCTTGTGGCACATCCCCAGTCCTCCAGGAGGCCTTGAAGACAATGGACAGAGGCTCTGCAAGTTCATTAGACAGTTTCTTTGAGCACTCTTGGGTGCACACCATCTGGCCCAAGGGATTTGTATTTGCCCAGTGTAGCCAGGTGCCTCTCTACAACCTCTCTGTCAATGTCAACTGGACACTCAGTTATCCTTTCATGTCCTCTACCATCTCTAGATGGGCTCAAGTTCTTCTGGGAGAAAACAGAGGCAAAAAAGTCATTAAGCCTGTCTGTTTTTTTTCTGTCCTCCAGCATCTCTGTCCTCTGTTTCTCCTTCTACTCCCAAAAGCTGTCCAATTGCCTCTTTTACCTTGTGTTTGCTTCTCACATATCTGTAGAAGTTTTTCTTATTGTAGCGAGCCCCCCTGGCCAGACCCAACTCATACGGAGCTTTGGTTTCTCTGATGGCTGATCGGCAGTACCTAGTAACTCTCATATTTTCCTCTTTAGAGGCCTGACCTTCCCTCCATTTCCCTTTTCTCCCTTAGCTTATTCTGGAGCTCTCGGTTCATCCACATTGGTTTCTTGGAGCCATTACCATGTTTCCATCTTGCTGGAATAGTGAGGGCTTGAGCTTGCAAAAGCTCATGTTTGAGAAGAGCCCATCCTTCACTCACTCTTTTCCCTTCCAGCACACACCCTCATGGATGAAGTTGGCTCTATGAAAATCTAACCTACGAGTCTGGCTACGAACTTCCTTGATCCCCCACAGCAACTGGAATTCAAGGAGGACATGGTCACCTCCCCCTAAGGCCCCCAGCACCTTCACCCTGTCTACCAATTCTTCCCTGTTGGTTAATATTAAGTCCAATATGGCCGAGCCCCTTGTAGCTTCTTCCACCATTTGAAAAAGGAAGTTGTCAGCCAGACAGCTCAGGAAGCTGCGTGATTCTTGTCACTTTGTTGAGCCTGTCTCCCAGCACACATCGAGGAAGTTGAAGTCTCCAATAATTATAAGGTTCTGATGTCCAGATACTCTACCAATCTGTTCAGGGAGGGCAGCATCCACTTCCTGTCCCTGGTCTGGCGGTCTGTAGCAGACTCCAACAAACAAAGGGTGATTTCCCACTAAAGCTGCCGCGGGGTTGTGCCGCCATTTGTCCCGAGATTTTTAGTCAATTTCACACCCGAAGCCACGGGGCTGCATTTTGACCCGCGGCTTCGCCCAATTTCCCCCGCAGTTTTGTAATCCTGTTTTTTGAGGATTACGAAACTGCGGGGGAAATCGGGCAAAGCCGCGGGTCAAAATGCAGCCCCGCGGCTTCGGGTGTGAAATTGACTAAAAATCTCGGGGCAAACGGCGGCGCAACCCCACGGCAGCTTTAGTGGGAAATCACCCAAATTATTTCCACCCATATACTTCCAATTCTTTGTAATATATACATTTTAATCCTACCAGTATAATAGTTCTGATGTCAAAAAACCTTACTACAAAAAGAATTATATTGGAGAAGAAGTGGGGACTCGCAATACTCGGGGGGAGGAGAAGGAAGCAGCTGCAGGTGAGCCTTCTCCCCTTTCCCCCACCCCCAGCACTGACTGTGAGGCCCATGTGGCTCCCAGCAGCCGGGCTCACCAAGCCTTCTCCCCTGCCCCCCCAGCAATGGCAGGGAGGCACAGTTCCTAGTGCGTTCTTTGCACATGTGCAGGGAATGCTCTTTTACTCTCCCCTGTCTCCCCAGCACTGACAGCGAGGCCCAGACCTGCCAAGCCTTCTCCCCCACTTCCCCCCACACTGACAGCGAGGCTCATGTGACTCCCAGCTGCCGGGCTACCAAGCCTTCTCTCCTGCCCCCCAACAATGGCAGGGAGGCACAGTTCCTAGTGCGTTCTTTGCACATGTGCAGGGAATGCTCTTTTACTTTGGGGGGGATTTAAGTATCCCCCCAGGGCCGGCCCCAGGTGTCTGGGCGCCCTAGGCAAGACAGCCTGGGGCGCCCACCCCACGGGGATGCCAATCTCCCGGCGGGGCCTGGAGACCGGGGGGGTGGAGCGCCGGCTTTCCTGAGCACGCCGCACTAGCGGCGTGCTCAGAAAGCTAGGGAAGGGGCGGCCGTTTGAACGGCCGCCCCTTCCCAGCCCCAGGGCCGGCTGGAGACGGGGGGGGGGTGGAGCGCCGGCTTTGAACGGGCGCCCCTTCCCTCCCAGCCCCAGCACCGGCGGTGTGCTCAGGAAAGGGGCGCCCGTTCGAACGGGCGCCCCTTCCGCCGGCTGGAGACGGGGGGAGCCAGGGAAGGGGCGCTCGTTTGAACGGGCGCTCCTTCCCTCCCAGCCCCAGCGCCGGCTGAAGATGGGGGGGGAGCGCCGGCTTTCCTGAGCACGCCGCAGTAGCGGCGTGCTCAGGAAAGCCAGGAAAGGAGCGCCCGTTTGAACGGGCGCCCCTTCCGCCGGCTGGAGACGGGGGAAGCCAGGGAAGGGGCGCCCGTTTGAACGGGCGCCCCTTCCCTCCTAGCCCCAGCTCCAGCTGAAGACGGGGGGAGCGCCGGCTTTCCTGAGCACGCCGCAGTAGCGGCGTGCTCAGGAAAGCCAGGAAAGAGGCGCCCGTTTGAAGGGGCGCCCCTTCCCTCCCAGCGCCGGCTTCACGGGGGGCGGGGCGGGGGCGCTTTGGCGCCCCTGTGGACCCCAGCGCCCTAGGCGAGTGCCTAGCTCGCCTAGTGGGCGAGCCGGCAGTGTATCCCCCCTACAGTTTTTTCTAGATTTCAGATTTTTCTGCACACCAGGAGAGTGCCCCAAGTGTGCAGGAAAATCTCTTTGCCCCCTAGGTGCCCCAGATGTGTGGATTTAGATATCTGCACAGAAAGGGGACCTTAGCTATTAGATATATAGCTTTGTTGTTGTTGTTCAGCCACACAGTCAAGTATGACTCTTTGTGATCCAATGGACCACATCACGCCAGGCCCTGCTGTCTTCCATTGTCCTGTGGAGTTTGCGTAATTTCATGTTTGTTACACAGGCTGAAATCTTACTGTCCATTTGAACTTAATACACATCAGAATTTTTCATGCTTTCTGTAATGTTAAGTAAGGTTTGCTTTATGTAAATTATTGATTTACAAAAGGAATATCTATGCCTTTAAGAAATGTTACGTCTGTACAGCTGCATTCAATCAGTGTTAGAGAACATATTACTCCTGGGTTACTAATTACAGTAAGAGGGTTGCCCACTTGTGAAAATCATTGATCTCTGTGGTGTAACACCATCCATTTTAAAACCTTTCTTCTTATGGGTAAGTCATATAAAATAAAATTACAAACTATTTACTGGATCTATGCAGCTATATAAAATAAGAAGAAACAATGTTGATGAGAGTACATTTTTGAAATTGACACTCAGGGGACCTGACAAGGAATTCTTCTGAAGAAGATATTGATGTCCAAAATGGGAACTGACCTAGGGATCCATAGGGGTCTGTTGAGGTTGTAGCTTTATTGCTCTTTATAGACTATATATTATAGACCCTAGGCTGATATCAGCGTTTGTTAACTCTTTGTGAATGAATGGAAAGGTTTTAAGGTTGCAACTGATTTATGCACTGACAACATGTTTGTTTTTTGTTGAATTTATTTATATATATGCTCATTACTGATATTAACACAGTTTACAATTGCAATCACAGTGTGCATTACATAATTTTTGGCTACACTACACTGTGAGCCTTTTGTTATTTACAATCTCCAGGTGGTGGCTGGAGACCTCCTGGGATTACAATTGATCTGCAGGCAACAGAGATTAGTTCACCTGGAGAAAATGGCTGCCTTGGAAGGTGGACTCTGTGGTACTATACTCCACCAGGTCCCTCCCCACCCTAAATCCCAACCTCCTCAGGCTCCAGCTCCCAAATCTCCAGGTATTTCCCAAGCTGGAGCTGGGAAATACCTATCCGCCAAAGCTGTTAAAACATAGGTCCCCATTTTGTCCCTGGGGATTGCTTTACACTGTGTGTATTAAGTGCCATCAAGTCGCTTCTAACTTATGGTGACCCTATGAATTAATGCCTTCCAAATGTCCTATCATTAACAGCGATTCTCTTGCAAACTGAGGGCCATGGCTTCACTGATGGAATCAATCCGTCTCATGTTGGGTCTTCCTCTTTTCCTCTTTTACTGCCGCCTGTTGTCTTTTCCAGTGACTCTTGCTTTTCATGATGTGTGACCAAAGTACAATAGCCTCAGTTTAGTCATTTTAGCCTCTAGGGAGAGTTCAGGCCACTTATTTGTCTTTTTGGTGCTTCTTCAGTGTATTGTTCCCATCTTTTCTTTATTTTGTTACATAGTTAATGTATTTCCATAAATTTTCTTTTGATTTCTTGGGTCTGTGGAACAGACTTTTTCTTCTTCCTTTTTTGTTACTCTCTGCTATTTCTTTATACTGGGTATTATAATAGTTCTCTTTGTCTCTACATGTGAGTCACTGGAAAGCTGCATTTAGGCTTTGGATTCTGTTTCTGTCACTTTTGCTTCTTGTCTAGCAATTTGAAGAGTTTCATCAATCTTCCATCAAGGCTTTTATTTTCTCTTATCTACAGGAATAGTCTTTGCACATTCTTTTTGATAATATCTCTGGTTTTCAACCCATAATTTTTCTGGTTCACGTTCACTTGAACTTAGTAATGCAAATCTGTTCTTCACATGGTCTTTAAGCTCTTCAGGAATATTGCTTGAGTTGTATTTTGGCACTATGACTATTTTGGTGTTTTTCTTCAGCTTTATTCTAATTTTTGATATTAACAATTCATGATCTGTACCACAATCAGCTCCTGGTCTTGTTTTAGCAGACAAAATAGAGCTTCTCCACTTTCTGCTTCTGATTATGTAATTGATTTGATTTCTATATTGGCCACCCAGTGATATCCTTGTATACAGTCATTTGTTTAGTTGCCTGAATAGAGACGTAAAATTTTCGAGGGGGGGACAAACGGAAAATTTCAGAAAAATTGAAAAAAATGCTACATTAGCACTTCTTTTTTCTTTTCCAGATTGAAAGTCATTCTGTTACTTTAGGATCATAAAATATGACTATGGACAATTTTATTTGACATGAGGTTGGAAGAGGTTGAGGCAAAATTGCTCTCTTCATTTGCAATTCTACCAACAACTGAACAAGAATCTATATTAAGCCAGCTGGACTCTTTGATATCTACTCTGAAGAACTTAAGGTGGGCATCAGAAAATGGCAAGAAACCATCGAGTGATCTAAATAATGCAACCGTTAAGCCAACTTCAGTTCTTCAGAACAATCTTCCACTAGAGCCAACTATTTCAATCAAGAAAGGATAAGGGGGATTTTGGAAGATGAAAAAGCCAGCAGGTGGAGAGTGGCAATTGAAGAGTGCCCATGTGACCAAAATCCATTGATTCCATTAGGGCATGTTCTTCAGCTTTTAGAACCATTCCTGATACAAGATGCCTCTACACAAAGAAAGGTAACAGAGAACCATTCAAAGAGTTGGTTTAATAAAGGTTGTCAAAAAGCTAAAAGAGACCTTAAAGATGCTTACAAAGCTTACAAGAACTCCTTGGATCATGATATCTTATATGCCCAACAATGCCTATTACAATTAAAGAAATACTACAAAAAATGGTGATATCAAAAAAAACGAGAGGAAACAAAACAGTTTTGGAAAAGAGTAATTCAGTCTTCCAATGAGAAGAATTTGACTCAGTTTTGGAAACTGATAATGATCCACTCTTCTAAAAAAAAAATTGTCAATTGACACCTGCATTTCCTCTACGGATTGGGAAATATTTTTTCGCAAGTTGTACTCTGAGACCAACTATTCATCACCTTTATTGAAACAAGAGGCACCACTGGATTTGCCAGTTTGGCCCTCAGTGACAACCAAAGAGACTGAAGTCTGGAGACAAGCCATTATTGTCCCCTTGTATAAAACTGGGCAGAGAGGGGAGCCAACTAATTATAGGCCTATTAACCTCCTGAGCATCCTGGGTAAATTATATGCCACCCATCTGTTAGAGAAAGTACAAAGTTGGCTAACAGAAGAAAATTTCTTAAGAGATGAACAGGCAGGCTTTAGGGAAGAGTGTTCTACCATGGGGCACAATTTAATTTTAGCCCACCTGATTAATAAATATGCTTCCAATAAGACCACTGCTCTTTATGCAGCATTCACTGACCTCAAATCAGCTTTTGATTCTATCTACAGGGGAAATCTCTGGAAAAAGTTAAGTGAAACCTCCATTGACAGGAGACTTCTCTTCCTGATCCAAACATTATACAAATAAGCACGGCCTCCTTACCAATCTTATACGAACAAGCAAAGGAGTTAAGCAAGGCTGTATTTTAGCCCCCTCCCTTTTTGCCATCTATATTAATGACCTGATTGGCAATTTGGAACTGGTAGACACTCACCCACCTGCCCTCGTGGATAACCACCTGTATGCAGATGACGCAGTTTTGCTATCCAGGACACCTGTAGGCCTATAAAGGGCGTTAAAACGATTTGGCTTATATTGTGAGTTAGACTACCTAGAGATTTTAATTACCATAAAACAAAAATCATGGCCTTTGGTACAAAAACCTAAAGTTAGGGAATGGACCTTAAATAGCTATAAGCCACAACAAGTAGCAACTTATAAATATCTAGGGGTTGTGATCCATTCTTTGGGGACAAAAAAGGCCCACCACCAATATGTCACAAACTCTAGGTATAAATCCTCACAAGGTATCATTAGATTTTTTAATGCAAAAGGGGGGCAATATATACCAATGGCCCTCAAATTATTTCTTGCTAAAACTATACCCCAACTTTTGTATGGGACAACAAGCTTTTCTCCCCTCGAAAAAATACAATCAAAATTCCTGAGAGCTATATTTCAGTTTCCTAAAAGTGTTTCTGATGCCACCATGCATTTGGAATCGGGAATGATAAGAACTGAGGCTAGGATAAGTCTCAATTCAGTCATCACCTGGCCTAAGAAAAGTCATTGTCCAGCAGATATTACTTCCTTAATTTTGAAGGACAGGCACAGTTTCTGCTGGATTAGTGCTATACCTCAGAAGCTATCCATGCTTTGCTTCTCTCCTGAGTCCTTGCAGAATGGCTGTAAATCTAGCCAGGGCCCTAGTTAAGCAGAGAATACTTGATGTAAAGAGGCAGAATGACAGGGTTTCAAATTTTTTAGCCTGACCTCAAACAAAATATATTGTCTTCCCAGCTTCATACTTGTCAAATTTGGATATTCCATCCCATCGAAGGGCCTTTTCTATGGCCCGTTGTAATATTTTTTGCTCAGAAGTGGGCCACTACAGAAAGACACCGATGGCTGAGCGTGTCTGCCTGTGCGGTATTGGAGAAGTGGATACGATCGCACATATCCTGCTTAGTTGTGGGTATTAAAATCAAATACGAGCTAGATTTATTCAGCCTATACAGGAAAGATTTTCAGGTTTTTCAAATGCTACAATAAGCAATATGCTTCTATCAGATTCTAACCCAGAAATCATGTTGGCATGTGCAAAATCTTTAGCAGCAGCCTACAGAATTCATGAACAGTATGTAAAGGTCTGATATAGAAATAGATTGTATGATATTTCATTCTAATTATTTTTAAATGCTTCAGTTTTGTTCTGTCTCTACATTAGTATCTAAATTTCATATTATTATAGTTATATTTTGATATCCAGTTTTTTAATATATCTGGACTGTTTTGTGCTGGTTACGAACTGTAATAAAGTGATGATGATGATGATGCCTGAAACATGTGTTTGCAATGAACAAATGGTTGTCTTCACAGAATTTTTTATGTTGCTCTCCTGCTTCATTTTGTGCTCCAAGCCCAAATTTTCCAACAATATTTGATTCTGCTTTGTTTCCTACTTTTGCATTCCAGTCACCTATGATTATGAGCACATCTTATTTAAAGTAAAGGTAAAGGTTCCCTTGCTCGAAAGCCAATCAAATCTGACTCTAGGGTTGTGGTGCTCATCTCCTTTTCAAAGCTGAAGAGCCAGCGCTGTCCGAAGACATTTCCGTGGTCATGTGGCCAGCATAACTAAACACCAAGGTGCACAGAACATTGTTACCTTCCCACTACTTGCAATTTCTCGCTTTCAAACTGCTAGGTTGGCAGGAGCTGGAACTAGAGACAGGAGTTCACCCCATCATGCGGCATTCTTGGGTCTTGAACTGCTGAACTACTGAACTTCCACAGCTGCAGTTCAGTGTCTTAACCACTTGAGCCACCACATCTTATTTAGGTGTGATCAATTTCTTCCTGGACACCTGCATAAAAGCTTTCAGTTTCTTCCTCATTAGCATCTGTAGTTGTGGCATAAACTTGAATGATGGTTATATTGATAGGCTTTTGTCCTGACTGACTGCACTACATCTCTCCTCACTATTAAAGTAACTCCATTTCTTCTGTGTTTGTCATTCCTTGAGTAAAACACTTTGTAATTCTCTTACTGAAAATGCATTGAAAAGCTTTGAACTTTCCTTTTGCATCCATTCATGTCAACAACTGAATGTCCTTTCAGCTTTAGCCCAGCTGAGTAATTAAGAATTAGCACTAGTCATACTTGTCCTCAGTTCTTCCCCAGTAGCTGATTGAATGCTATCCAACCGGGAGATTCCATCTTCCAGCACTGTATCTTTTAACATTTTGGAATGTCTCATCATAGGGTTTACAAGGCAAGAGTTGTTCAGAAGTGGTTTCCCATTGCCTTCTTCTGCGCAGTAACATCACTGCCATTGTCTATGAAAGATCCTCTGCCAGCATCACTGTTAGCCAAATTGCCTTGTTTCTTTAATAAGCTTGGGTGAATTATGATTTAAATATAGCAACTGGTATAAAATATAGGGACATAACCTGTGTACACCCAAATCAGAGTACCCAGAACCCATGAACAGATGAGGAGACCAAGTTGATTAAATAATCAGTCTTTTACTAAATAATTCTCAAGCATATAATAATTAGCAAGCACGCATGCACAAACACAAAATACAGAACTAGGAAAAGCAGGTATGGAAAGTCAGTGACATTTGCATTAGCAGGAAGTATCATTGGGGGTTATATGTTACCTGTCTGATGAGATGAGCAGATCGTGCAGCAAAAAAGGAACTAAAGGAGGGAGGGAGTGGATCATGAGCTGACCAGCAACATACGTGGAGTAGTTCCAAACTGATCAGGAATGGAACCAAGAAGGTAGATAGGGGACGAAGAGAAGAGAGAGAGCTCAGGGAGAGCTCACCTTAAATAGCCAAATTGTGACCTGAGACCATAGCTAGGTGGTCACAGGTTCCCAGGAAATATAAAAAAAAAGAATAATATTCCAGGATGGATGGAACAAAGGAAAATGATGGTTGGGCAATTTAGGGTTGATGTGTGGCAGGGAGTGACACCTCTTGGGGAAGAGGTGAAACAAAAGAAGAGGAAGAGGGGTCCAATCACTTCATGGATTTGGTGCTTCATGTTAATGATCCGATGCTCATCAGAAGCATTATCTGGATCAGTGGCAGGAAGGCTAAATCACATCTTTTGTTTCCAGCTGGGCAACAGTCTATGTTTGAGAATGACTTAGGAGGGGGAGAGGAATGTGCTGCGTGATGGAGATCTCTTCATGGATTCTGTGCAGGAACGTTTCTCCTCTGTCAGAACATGGATTCTCTCTCTGGTCTGCTACTGTCTGAGTTCATGGAGGCCAGGGCTGCTGTTCTGCATCACAGTGCTTGTGTGGATGCAGAGGTGCAGGCAGTGCTGGATTTATGTATAGGCTAAGTAGGCTGAAGCCTAGGGCCTCTAAATCTAGGGGGCCTTCACAGCCCTGCCCCCCCCAGTGAGCAGTCTCCCCTCTCCCAAAATTGCAAACCCAAGACTTCATGTGAGGGCAGGGCAACTCGAGCCCAGCAACTATGAGACACAGGGCCAGCCAGTGGGGCCCAAATTGAAACTCTGGGGCCCAACTGGAAAAATTTTTGTGGGGCCCCACTTCACAGCCAAAGTCTGCAGAATCTTAGAGATACAAATAAAATCCATCTAGACTGCCCTGGTGCGGGGCCCCCCTTAGGAGTGGTCTGTGGGGCCCAATTTGGCCAAATTGCTCCAATTGCCTTAAGGCCAGTCCTGATGAGACTGTGCAGGGATTGGACTGACAAGCCCTGACCCTTCTAGATCCCTAGTGCCACTATTCAGAGTACAGACTCCAGGACTCCAGAGCCAGCATCCCAGAGTCAACAACCAGCTGCACAGCCTTCCCCAGCTCAAGGGTCAGGTCAGTAGTGGTACATGCTGCACTTTAATCAGTGGGAGAGTGCGAGTGGGGGGCCAACTGGGTCAGATAGACCAGGCAAGCAAGCTCTCCCAAGTCCCTTCCATTCCTTCCCTCCTCCTTGACTTGAACAGAGCAAGCATATGTGACTGGCACTGGCTCATCCCTCCCAGGCAGGGAAGTCTATCTTTCACACTTCACAGAGCCCTGTCGGTGCTTGCAGCGTGCACTTGCAACCCCTTTCTCAGAACTTCTTGGATATGAAAAGAAATATTGATGGTGTCAATTGTCATGCCAATAAATCCAAAAAATACTGCTTCATACATTAATAGTAGATTAATTGTTCTAAAGCCATTGCAGAATCTAATCAAAGTTTTACATATTTATTTTATATAACATTTTTTGGCAGTTGGCTCTTTTAAATGGCTAGTATTGATTGTTGGATGGGAGCCTGATGTTTGCTGCCACTGGAATTATTAGATGAGAAATTATAGTTAATTATTAACCTATGTTTTTGCATCATTTTCAAGCCTCCTAATTGCATGTGTCTTGGAGAAAATTATTTTGAATCCTTTTGGCAATTCTGGGAGTTTATAAACTTTTGAAAATGTTTAGACTAGAAAATGATGTTGTGCTATAGGGTTGGCTTGTTGGATGTGACAGAATAGACTCCATCTTGTGTCTGCTTTAGTTTAGGTTGTTTAGTTTAGTTAAAATGGCCACCCACTCTCGGAAGTAGGGGAAAACTCCAGGGTAGGCCTACAAATCCCAGATGCCTCTATGGCCAAAAAATGTGGGAAAGCCACGGGGCGGAGTCAGAAGATATAAATGCTCCAGCCAGCCTGGGAGGGGGGAGTCATCCTGCAACCCTCAGAGAGGCCAGGAGGCTCTTGCTGCAGATTGCCCACAGGAAGAGAGAGGCCTTGGGGATCAGGGAAGGCAGCAGTGGGAAGGGATCCTTTTTGTGTTTAAAATCCTTTTTGTGTTTGTAAATAGTCAATAAAATCTTTGTTCTTTGTTTAAAACCCCAGTCTGGTGCTCTGACCACGGAGTCTCCCCCGCTCTGCCCACTACCAGTGCCTTAAGAAGGGTCCTGGGAGGGGAAAAGCCCCAAAATGTGCAGGTGCCAACCCTCCAGGGAAAACATCTCCAAACCCCAGGAGTCAGCCAGAGGGGTCTCAGTGCCCCTTAAGAAAGGCACAGGGAAGTCAGTGAGTGGTGGCAGCTACTGAAGAGTGACAGAAGCCCACCAAAGAGGTGGGAAGGTGAAGCAGGGCTCATGAGCCACAAACTGGCTACTCAATCCCCCAGGGCTGAGGGTGGGAGCCCGTTTCGCCTCAGTGGAAAACTGAATTCTGTAACCCTTCAGCAGCAACCAACTATACCTTGTGCCAGTAGCCACTGATGGACCTCTGATCCATGTGTTTATCCAGTTGAAGATTAATTTTACTTTTTATTTTTAGATTCTAATCTGAGCATGAGTAAAAGATTTGAAAGTGGTGCTAGCAAGCGCAAGAGACAGAGACTTGAAAATGCTATGGTAATGAAGTTAAGACCAATCACTGCTTTCGTGCATCAACCACTCATTGAAGCAACAAGAGCCAGCAGTGGAGCTATCCAGCCTGAGCCAACTACTAGCATGTAACCAGACAAAAACCTCCCTGAAAGAGAAACAGTGAAGCAGGATGTGGAACAGCAAGCTGATTATGAGGAAGCAGCCACAATGCTGGCTCAAAGTGAAAATATAGAACTAATTCAAGAGTCACTTACTGGACAGGGAGAGGCTAAGCAGCCACAAGAAAATAATGTAAATAGTCAGATTTTGCAGTTCACGCCTGGTAAGATAGGCCAAGTCCAAGGTGTTCCAGATGCAGATAAAGATAATGCCAAACATAGCTCTACTGTAACAGATGTTGGTTTGTGCTTCAGTCCTGGATCCCTTCCAGTCTGGCTTTCACCTGGGTCATGGGACAGAGACGATGCTGGTCACCATGACTGACAATTTCCGAAGGCATCTGGATCGAGGTGGTGTGGCAGCATTGCTGTTGTTAGATCTGTTGGCTGCTTTCGATATGGTCGACCATCAGCTGCTGACCCGCCGCCTCGCCGACATGGGGATTCAGGGGCTTGCCCTTCAATGGTTCGCCGTTTTCTCCAAGGTCGGGGACAGAGGGTGGTGATTGGGGACCAGCAGTCCCAGAGGCATCCCCTTGAGTATGGGGTGCCCCAGGGGGTGGTACTGTCCCCGATGTTTTCAACATCTATATGCGCCCCCTCACCCAGATTGCCCAGAGTTGTGGGCTTGGGTGTCATCAATACGCTGATGGCACCCAGCTATATCTGATGCTGGGAGGCCAGTCGGACTCTAGTCCTGATGACCTAAATAGGGCATTGCAGGCTGTGGCTGGTTGGCTCAGGTGGAGCCAGCTGAAGCTAAACTGAGCGAAGACAGAGGTCCTGGACCTGAGTCGGACTGGTCTGGGGCTGGGACTCCCACTCCCACCCTTTGACGGGGCGCCATTGGTGCCATCGCCGGGGTTAGGAGTTTGGGAGTGCTCCTGGATGCCTCCTTGTCAATGGAGGCCCAGGTGGCAGCCACTGTCAAGACAACATTTTACCACCTTTGGCTGGCACGACAGTTGGTTCCCTACCTCGACCGCGACGATCTGGCCACAGTGATCCATGCGATGGTCACCTCGAGGCTAGACTACTGCAATGCTCTCTAAATGGGGATGCCTTTGGCACAGATCCGGAGGCTGCAGCTGGTGCAGAATGCAGTGGTGAGGCTGTTGATGGGCCTCACTAGATGGGACCACATCCAGCCAGTGCTGAAGGCACCGCACTGGCTGCCAATAGCGTACCGGATCCGTTTCAAAGTGCTGGTGCTTACCTTTAAAGCCCTGTATGGCCAGGGTCCGGCCTACCTGAGGGACCGCCTTCCCCCAAGGGCACTATGGTCAGGGAGGCAGCATTTATTGGTCATCCCAGCCCTCAAGGCAGCCAAATATGCGGTGACTAGGGCCAGGGCCTTTTCGGTGGCGGCCCCCACCTGGTGGAATGAGCTCCCAGAGGAGATCAGGGCCCTGTGGGACCTTATGCAGTTCTGCAGGGCCTGCAAGACGGAGCTCTTCTGCCAGGCCTTCGACTAGGGGCCGCCACCACCCTCATTACCACCCCATCGCCATCGTACCTTCTTGGCATTGTCATCTTGAGGCTTACTGGCCCCGGCACAGGATTTCAGTCCCACAGAATATCATGGGTACAATGATAGAGCAGAATGTGACCGCTGTTTTAAAATTTTAGTTTATATCTTATTTATGGTTTTAGTATTTGTTTTTGGAGAAGGAAATGGCAACCCACTCCAGTATCTTTGCCAAGAAAACCCCATGGACAGTAACAAAAGGCTAAAAGATATGACGCCGGAAGATGAGCCCCTCAGGTCGGAAGGTGTCCAATATGCTACTGAGGAAGAGCAGAGGGCAAGTACGAGTAACCCCAGAAAGAGTGAAGCGGCTGGGCCAAAGCCGAAAGGACGCTCAGTTGTGGATGTGTCTGACGGTGAAAGGAAAGTTCGATGCTGCAAAGAACAATACTGCATAGGAACCTGGAATGTAAGGTCTATGAATCAAGGTAAGCTTGACGTGGTCAAAAATGAGATGGCAAGAATGAACATCGACATCTTGGGAATCAGTGAACTAAAGTGGACAGGAATGGGCGAATTTAACTCAGAAGACCATTATATCTACTACTGTGGCCCGGAATCCCGTAGAAAAAATGGTGTGGCCTTTATAGTCAACAAGAGAGTGAGAAAGGCAGTACTGGGATACAATCTCAAAAATGACAGAATGATCTCAGTCCGAATCCAAGGCAAACCATTCAATATCACAGTAATCCAAGTCTATGCCCCAACCACTGCTGCAGAAGAGGCTGAAATGGACCAGTTCTATGAAGACCTACAACAGTTCATAGAACTAATACCAAAAAATGATGTCCTCATGATCATAGGGGACTGGAATGCTAAAGTAGGAAATCAAAAGGTAACCAGAATAACAGACAAGTTTGGCCTTGGAGAACAAAATGAAGCAGGGCAAAGGCTAACAGAGTTTTGTCAAGAGAACACGCTGGTCATAGCGAACACCCTTTTCCAACAACCTAAGAGGCGTCTCTACACATGGACATCACCAGATGGGCAACACCGAAATCAGATTGACTATATAATTTGCAGTCAAAGATGGAGAAGCTCTATCCAGTCAGTAAAAACAAGACCTGGAGCTGACTGTGGCTCAGATCATGAGCTACTCATTGCAAAATTCAGACTTAAATTGAAGAAAGTTGGGAAAACCACAAGGCCATTCAGATTTGACCTAGATCGCATCCCCGATGAATATACAGTAGAGGTGAAGAATAGGTTTAAGGGACTAGATTTGATAGACAGAGTGCCTGAAGAACTATGGACAGAGGTCCGTGACATTGTAAAGGAGGCAGCAATCAACGCCATCCCAAAGAAAAAGAAATGCAAGAAAGCAAACTGGCTGTCTGATGAGGCTTTACACATAGCAGAGGAAAGAAGGAAAGCTAAAGGCAACGGTGAAAAGGAAAGATTTGCCCAACTGAATGCAGATTTCCAGAGAACAGCAAGGAGAGATAAGGAGGCTTTCCTGAATGAACAATGCAAAGTAATAGAGGAAAACAATAGATTGGGAAGGACTAGAGATCTGTTCAAGAAAATTGGAGAAATCAAGGAAACGTTCCATGCAAAGCTGGCCATGATAAAGGACAAAAAAGGGAAGGGACCTAACAGAAGCAGAAGAGATTAGGAAAAGATGGCAAGAATACACAGAAGAACTATACAAGAAGGACCTCGATGTCCTTGACAACCACGATGGTATAATCACTGACCTCGAGCCAGACATCCTGGAAAGCGAAGTTAAATGGGCCTTAGAAAGCATTACTAACAACAAAGCTAGTGGAGGTGATGGTATCCCAGCTGAGTTATTCAAAGTCTTAAAAGAAGATGCTGTTAAAGTGCTGCACTCAATTTGCCAACAAATTTGGAAAACACAACAGTGGCCACAGGATTGGAAAAGGTCAGTTTACATTCCAATCCCAAAGAAGGGCAATGCCAAGGAATGTTCAAACTATCGCACAATTGCACTCATTTCACACGCTAGCAAGGTCATGCTCAAAATCCTACAAGCTAGGCTTCAACAGTACGTGGATAGAGAATTGCCAGAAGTACAAGCTGGGTTTCGAAGAGGTAGAGGAACTAGAGATCAAATTGCCAACATTCGCTGGATTATGGAGAAAGCAAGAGAGTACCAGAAAAACATCTACTTCTGCTTCATTGACTATGCTAAAGCCTTTGATTGTGTGGATCACAATAAATTATGGCAGGTTCTTAAAGAGATGGGAGTACCGGACCACCTCACATGTCTCCTGAGAAACCTGTATAAGGGTCAAGAAGCAACAGTTAGAACCGGATATGGAAGAACTGATTGGTTTAGCATAGGAAAAGGAGTACGACAAGGATGTATATTGTCACCTTGCTTATTTAATTTATATGCAGAGTACATCATGCGAAATGCTGGCCTGGATGAATCACAAGCTGGAGTTAAGATTGCTGGGGAAAAGATCAATAACCTCAGATATGCAGACGATACCACTCTGATGGCAGAAAGTGAAGAGGATCTAAAGAGCCTCTTGCTCAGGGTCAAAGAGGAGAGCGCAAAAGTGGGATTGAAGCTCAACATCAAAAAAACTAAGATCATGGCATCTGGGCCCATCACTCCTTGGCAAATAGAAGGGGAAGTCGTAGAAGTAGTGACAGACTTCACGTTCCTAGGATCCCAGATCACTGCAGATGGTGACTGCAGCCATGAAATTAAAAGACGCCTGCTCCTTGGGAGGAAAGCGATGGCAAACCTAAACAGCATGATAAAAAGCAGAGACATCACCTTGCCAACAAAAGTCCGCATGGTCAAAGCAATGGTATTCCCCGTAGTAATGTATGGCTGCGAGAGTTGGACTATAAGGAAGGCTGAGCGCCGAAGAATCGATTCTTTTGAACTATGGTGCTGGAGAAGACTCTTGAGAGTCCCTTGGACTGCCAGGAGATCAAATCAGTCAATCCTAAAAGAAATCAACCCTGATTGTTCCTTGGAAGGCCAGATCCTGAAGCTGAAGCTCAAATACTTTGGCCACCAAATGAGAAGGGAGCATTCACTGGAGAAGACCCTGATGCTGGGAAAGATTGAAGGTCAGAGAAGAAGGGGACGGCAAAGGATGAGATGGTTAGACAGTGTCGTTGATGCAACGAACATGAAATTGAGCAAACTTCAGCGGACAGCGGAAGACAGGAGGGCCTGGCGTAATCTGGTCCATGGGGTCGCGAAGAGTCGGGCTTGACTGTGCGACTAAACAACAACAACAACAACAAATTTGTTTTTGGCATTGCCTCTGTGTTCTAATCTTGTCTGGCATTATGCCCTTGTTCGCCACCCTGAGCCCACGTGGAAGGGCGGGATATAAATCAAACAAATAAATAAACAAACAAATAAATTATCACATGAGGAGGTATCTTATTGGGTAGGGAGGGGTCCCTCTCAAGTTCTGCACCATTGTGGACCATTTGCAAATTCCAAGTGAGTATACAAAAAGCAGTCCAGGTTTTGCACAAAAGCTCTTTTTTATTCAACAAAAGCAAATGGGGAAACATATAGCCGAGAGTGGCTTGTATATTCTTCAAAAGGTCAGATTTATTGCCTTGTTTGTAAACTCTTTCCAAACCTTGCATCTTCTTCCACAGCTTTAGCTACTGAAGGGTTTGATGATTGGCAAAAAACCCCATCTTACCCAAACTCATGAAAATGCAGAGAAGCATAGGAACACCATGTTGGCCTACCTAACAAGGAAGTGAGGGCAAACGTTAACTTCCAAGCTGGAGGAACAAATAAAAGCAGAACAGCAGTACTGGCGGCATGTCATGGAGAGAATTATTGCTGTAATATGCACTCTTGTAGAACAAGGCTTACCATTCGGTGGAGACAATGAACACTTTGGATCTCCAAATAATTGCAATTATCTTGGTCTTTTAGAACTAGTGGCAAAATCAGATCCACTTTTACTTGCTCATATCAATCGGTATGGACATTCTGGATCAGGCAATCCCTCTTATTTGTCAAAAACTATATGTGAGGAAATGATTCAACTCATGGCAAAAAAAGTTAAGGATGCAATTCTGGCTGATGTGAGAAAGGCTGGATATTTCAGCTTTTCAGTAGATTCCACTCCTGATATTTCACATACTGATCAGTTGACTTTAATTATCAGATACGTATCACCTGAAGATGGTTTGCCAACTGAGAGATTAACTTTCCTTGAGCTAAAAGACCACTCAGGAGAAAGCATGGCTGATTTAGTGTTCAATTATTTCACTACTGAGCTTGAAATTGACTTTAGAAAATGCCGTGGGCAGTCTTACGACAACGCTGCCAACATGGCTGGTAAGTACAACGGGATGCAGCAAAAAATCATCGAAAAAAACACAATTTGCAAGATTTATTCCATGCGCAGGTCACTCTTTAAATCTGGTGGGCCATTCAGCTGTGGATTGCTGCCTTGATGCAGTGAACTGTTTTGGCATTATCAATGAAATGTATACCTTCTTTTCATCCTCCACAAAGAGATGGGCAGTTCTAAAATCATTTTTGCCACCTCAGTCTAAAGTGCCTAAATATTTGTCAGACACTAGGTGGGATGCACATGCAAAAGCCACAGAAACTGTTTTGGAAAGTTACAGTGCTACCACTGATGCCCTCAGTCATTTGTACTCTGACGTTAATGGGAAGGGGGAGACCAGGGTTGAAGCTAACAATCTTTTGCAGAAAATGGAAGAACTGGAATTTGTGTTTATGCTGCATTTTTGGACCCGTGTGCTAGGTCATTTTCACAAGGTCAGCAAAGCCCTTCAGAAATCAGGCCTGTTATTGAGTTCTTGTGCAAATTTGTACAGTTAACTTCTGGATTTTTTAAGGAAAATTAGAGAAGATTTTGATGAACTTGAGAAACAAGCAAAAGCCACCTTGCCAAATATTAACTACAACACAAGGAGACAAAGAGTAAGGGAACGGCAAAGAAATGACAGGAGTGCACCTGATGCCTTAGATACACTTTCTTCAAGAGGTAAGTTTAGGATAAAATCCTTTATTCCTATATTAGATGCACTTGAAGCTAATTTAAAAAGAAGAAGTACTGTATACAGTGATGTTGCACAATTATTTTCTATTCTTGCTAATCTGACAGCATCTAAGCAGAAATTCAGCAAGGTGGTGAACTGTTGATGGAAGCATACCTAGAAGATATTGATCTGAACAGGTTGCCCCTATTCCCTCCATTGTTCTCTATGGTGGGAAAAAAATAACTGTTTGGGGCCCATAGAATTGGATCCCCTGGTCCAATGTTCTTGAAACTTGATGGGTATCTTGGGGAGAGGCTCCATCAGCTATCCTGTGAGTTTGGAGCCTCTCCCTCAAACCCCCTCCTCTCCAGCCCCCAGAATATACCCTATGTTTTCACCATTGACTTCAATGGCCCATAGGATATAATGGGGCCGAATTGCCGCCGAATTTCTTTCATTCCCTCCTTTCCTTCTCTCTTTTTCCTCTTTCCCTCCTTCTTCCCTTCTCTTTTTCTTTCTTTCCCACTTTCTTCTCTTTTTTCCTCCTTTCCCTGTTTCAATCCTTCTTCCCTCTCTTTCTTTCCCTCCTCCTTTCCTTCTCTTTCTTTCTCTCTTTCCTGCCTTCTTTCCTTCTCTCTACTCTCTCTCTTTCCTTCCCTCTTTCCTCCTTCTGTTGCCCAACTCTCATGAGAAGGAGTTTAAACTTTAAACCCCTTCTCTCTTAGCTCCCCCACCCAGACCAGCTGGGGAAGGGAAGGGGAGGCTTTTGAAGATGCCTCCCCCCTTTTTCTTCCCCTTCTGACATCACTTCCGGTGATATCAGGGGGTGTGGCATATGCTAATAGCCTAATAGCTCATTAGCATACCATATGCTAATGAGCTCCTGCAGCTGTTTTTCTATGAAAAGACCCCTGACCACACCAAACTAGCACTTCTGTCTTGTCAGAATTAAGCTTCAGCTTTAAGGTACCTCACAATTTTTTTTGTTAATATATAAATTAGTGAGTGGTAAAATTGATTTAAAAAAAACTTTATTTCTTCTAAACATTTAAAACTTTTTAAATAAACTCTTATTACCATATTTCCTCAAAAGGCTGTAAGGCACCCTCCTGCTAAAAATGTTATACACACAAAAAGGTTTTTAGTATTGGATTTAACTGTAACTTGCATGCAGATTTAAGACAATCCTCTCTCTTTTTAAAAATGGTATATCTGGAAGAAACCTAGTAAATACAATAGCATATTTAGTACTTTAAAATTAAATTAATGCACCCGTGGCAATTTCTTGAGGATCTCTTTGGTCAATCACAAACACACATTTATGTGACCTCTTGGGTGGGCCAGTCACAGACTCTCAGCCTAACCTACCTCACAGGGTTGTTATGAGGATAAAATGGAGGAGAGGAGGACAATGTATGCTGCTTTGGGTCCCATTAGAGAGAAAGCTGGGGTATAAATGAAATAAATAAATAAACTGCTGCAAAGAAACTGGCACAAACGATTTATATTCATACTGTAAGGGATTTGTTTTCTATTTCTGACACCCCCTTCAAACAACAGTCACCACTCATATGACTTTCTAAGTCTGTATCCCGTTCCATCTCCACATGTTAAAGTTTCCAGGCAACCACCGCCTACCGATGAAAGCAAACTGGACCACTTGGATGACCCAGAACCATAGAGTATACACTTTTGGATTAGAGAGCGTAAAATCATATGAGAACTCACAAAGGTGTAACGAAATGGCAGTTACCTGTGTTTGTAAGATGGCTGTGGTTCTTTGTTTAAAATGTTCCCCCATCAGATTTAATTGAGCTGTAGTTCCAGAGAGGGGCCTGCAGGTGTATCACTCACTGGGTGGCACACAGTTCCCAGCTGCCTCAAGGCCAAATAGTGCGGGAAAACAGGGGCAGTCCCAATGGGCGGAGTGGCATCAATATAGACTGCAGCCCACCCAGGGATGAGGCAGTCTTTGTCCCTGGGAGGCAGCAGAAATTCAGCCACTCCACAGTCGGTTGGACTGGGGAATGAATGGAAGTTTCCCTGCTCTCTTGGACAAGAGAGAGTAGAGTGGCTGAAGTAGAGCCAGAGGCTGGTCTAAGGAGATATCCTATCCTGAGGTAGAGAGTATTGTGTGTAGGGAAAGAGGATTGCATTTAACCCGTTGATTTATGTCCTGTTGGTTCATGGTGTCTGCTTACTCCTACAGTGTCTGTGTGCTCCATAACTGTGTAAATAGTTAAATAAATTCTTTTATTTGGGCTAATAATCTGTGTTGTGCTCTGACCACATAGTCTCCCCTGGTCTGCACAATACCAAAGGGAGGGGTAGCCCAGGGAAGCAAGGAAAGCCCAGACCCTTTGGTTGCCAACTTTCCAGGGATCCCCCAAAGATTGAGGATTCCATCTCCAAATAGGGAGATTTGGCCAGAGGGGTCTCACTGTCCCTCTAAAAAGGCAGTGACTATTCCATGACTCATAGTGGTGAATTTAAGGAGTGTGATATGCCCATGGGATTAGGATGGGAGGCAAATAGCTGAGTTGTAAACTGGAGTCTGTTTCACCATGGTAGGCAACCAAGTTTGGTTCAGACAAAGGAAGGAAACCCTTTGCAGGCCTTTGTGAGGAACTAATTGTGGCCAGTCCTGCCTAAGGTTGCCAGCTCCAGGTAGGGAGATTCCTGGAGATTTTCTGGTAGAGTTCATGGAAGCCAGGCTTTGGGGAGGGGAGAGGCCATAAAGCCCACCTTTCAAAGCAGCTATTTTATCTGGGCTGGAGGGAGATCTGTTGTCTGGAGTTCAGTTGTGATACCTGGTGATCTTCAGGCTCCACCTGGAGGTTGGCTGCCCTAGGCATAGCAGTCAGTGCTTCAGAGCTGGTTCTGCTAGATCCAGGTTCTTGCTGTAGAAGCTGAGTGGGTGATTTTGGACCAGTCACAGACTTTCAGCCTAACCTACCTCACAGGGTTGTTGTGCAAGTCAAAAGGGGGAGAGGAGAATGATGTAAGCTGCTTTGGTCCCCATTGCAGAGAAAGACTACTTTTCCTCCTGGGAAACCATTGTTGCCAATCTTCAGGTGAGGGCTGGAGATCACTCAGTATCACAAATGCTCTCCTGATGGCAGAGATCAGTTTCCCTGCCCTGTGGCAGTCAGGGCTTCAGAGCACAGAAGAAGCTGCAGGTGTGTGTGTGGGGGGAATGGAAAGCTGAAGAGTGAGGGGAAAATAAAGGTAGGTTGATGATTGGCTGGGAAGGAGATAGGGTTGCAAACTCCAGGTGGGAAATTTTGAGGGATGGAACCTGGGGAGGGTGAGGTTTGAGGAGGGGTGAGATCTCAGACAGGTACAGTGCCATAGACTCCACCCTCCCAACCAGCCTTTCCCTCCTGGGGAACCACTGTTGCCAATCTCAGGAGAGGGGTGGAAATCACTCAGAATTATAACTGATCTCCAGGAGTGAGGGGGGAGGAGGTGGAAAGCTGAAATCAGAGGGGCAGATAATGGCAGGTTGACGCTTGGCTGGGAAGGAGGTTGTCAACTTCAAATTGGGAAATTCCTGGAGATTTGAGGGGTGGATCCTGGAGAGGGTGAGGTTTGAGGAGGAGGGGTGTGACCTCAGACAGGTACAATGCCATAGACTCCACCCTCCAAACCAGCCATTCCCCCTGGGTAACAATTGTTGCCAATCTCCAGGTGAGGGCTGGAGATCACTCAAAATTACAACTGCTCTTCAGGTAGTAGAGATCAGTTTCTCTGAAGAAAATGGTAGACTCTGTATTATTATACCCTGCTGAGGTCACCACAGCACATTGACACTGAGTGCCCAAGCCTTGGCACTCTCCCAGAGCCTCTTTCTAGAGTTCGTTATACTTATTTCCACAACAGGCCTTAGTGTTTATAAAGGTGGCCTATTAATCACGGGCCTGGCATGGTGGATACTACTATTGGTGGATTTGGCAGTGGTACTGGCCAAAATGCCTCAGAGGTTCAGAACTATTATTCCCAGCATGCTTTGCGGTCCTGCTCTAGTAAAGCCAGTATCCCAGCATACGTCACGACCTCTGGGGAAGGCATTCTTTTGGCACCTTGGGGCTTGTCTGTCTACAAATCAGGTTGTGCTTCTTCAGAGTGCTCCTGTGCGAGGCTGAGGTGTCATGTGTTCAAGGTTTCTTGTATATAAAAACTCCCTGTAAATAATTCTAAGAACAATATATTGTTGGAGTATTGTTCTAAACTAGCCCATTTCTCTGATAAGATTTCTCTTTACAGGGAAATTTTTTGTGGAGTTTAGGGGAAAAAGTGTCTTATTTTATTTAGAGAATTTATATGGTGACTCAACAGTACATCTGTGAAGTGGGACTTTACCCTTTTCCCGATATTGCAGTGCACTGGGTCCCTGAAACTTTGTTCTTGAGGTCTGTGTACCCTATGGAGCAGGACTGTAGTGGCAGGGGAGAACCGGGGAAAATCACCACCCACTTATCTGCAAATGGAGATGCTGGTCTGTTGGAGAAACTGTGTGGTTGGATATGTGTCATTAAAAACAACAATATGAGAATTACCAATATTTTTAAAAGCCATTAAAAGGTGTTCCTTTTTTGTAATCTGGACTACTGCAGTCTGTTTTAGCACTTTTGTTTTTTTACTACATGTAAACCAGGTCATAGGGAAACATGATGCTCATGAGTGGGAAGAGCATGACTCCAGATTTCAGAATGTTGTTTTGAATATTCTTCCTCAGTAGAGTCTGATTAAAGAACTCTTTGAGGAGTCATCAACTGTTTCCAAGGTGAACATCAGGAAAACAGCTTTCCAATTTGTAATGAAAAATATTATTAGGGCAGCCAGTTGCTGATGCTTACCTTGGAAACATTTGGTGAGTCCTTAAAGAGTTCTTTAATCAGCCTCTACTGAGGAAGTGTATTTGAAATGAAGTTCTGAAATCTGGAGTCTTTGCTGTTCATTGTAGACTTACATGTTGGATTAATAATATTGCAGATTTACCTGTTGGATTGTTGAAAACTTATCTGGAAAAATAGTGGATTCACCTGTGGGATTTTTGTAAACACTGCATATGTAGTATTCTTAGTTGAATTACTACTAGGTTCATTAATTATTAAAAAATTGTAGACTTACCTGTTGGATTAATGAAAAAATTGTGGATTTACCTGTTGGATTTTTGTAAATACTACATATGTAGTATTCTTAGTTGATATATTACCAGTTATACTGTTACTCATTAGTAAATTGTTCTGTTCTTTTCTTAGCGTCCTTCTGCACAGGGTTTTTTTGGTCTTATCTAGGACCTGGGAGACCCATGTCCAGATCATTCTGCTTTGGAAGCTTACTGAGTGACATTGAGCCAGTCATACTCTCTCAGACTAATCTACCTCACAGGGTTGTTGTGAGGATAAAGGGGAGGAAGGGAGAATGATGCACTTTGGGTCTCAGTAAATAAAGTAAATATGTAAATACTAGTTTGGACAGCAGTGACTAGCAACCAATACCTTTTCTGTCTGATCTGGATTTATTTGGTCTGCTTGTCTTTACCTTCCTAAATGTAGCATCCAAACAGTGTGTGAGCCAGCATGATGTAATGATTAAAGTGTCGGATTAGGATCTGGTTCGAATCCTCACTTTGCCAGGGAAGCTTGTTAGTTGACCTTGGGCCAGTCACACACTCTTAACCTAACTTACCTTACAGGTTTATTGTGAGGATAAAATGGAGGAGAGGAGAGCAATGTAAGCTGCTTTCGGTCCCCACTGGGGAGAGAGGTGGGGTGCAAATGGATCAAATAAGTAAATGATAATAATAACATTGATTTAGAACTCAAGGAGGTATTCCTACATCTGTCTAAAGGGCTGGATCCAAGATGACGCTGAGGCTGCAGCACTGATTAACAACACTCTGCAAGTTATTTTCTTTATCTTTCCCTTATTTACATTTTTATTCATACCTTTTATCTCTACGTAATGTACCTCCACTTCTTATTGCTGATTACATTATTTGGGCTGACTGTTCCTGAGCCTTTGAATTTTAGTCTCACTCCCATGGGCCTCTCCTGAAGCGTTAAGTTTATTACTGAGATAAGCCTGGGAAGTTGAAGGTTTACCGAAAACAGCAGCTTGTGCCAAAAATAGCACTTGAACAGACTCTAATTCTTCAGGCACCCAAGCCTTTTTCTTCTGCTCCAATTGTAATAGGTTGCTTGCAACAAATATAATAATTATTCTGAGTGTTTACTTTAGAGAAACATACTCCTACAGCCTACCTACAACTGGGATGGACTCAACAAAAGGAAGTAAGAGAGCTCAGGACTCAGAAGATACAACCTCTCCTCCAGCAAGCAAACAGAAGAAGATAAAGGATTACTTTGCAATTAATGAAACTAAAGAAACTATGGTTTATAATATTCCTACATCAAATAGATATGGTGCCCTTGACCAAGCTACTATTCCAGAGGACCTTATGACTCCGGACATTCAAATGTTACAGCAAGTACCTACAAGAGCAAGGATGCCTGACAAATTAGAGAAAAATTTATACATGTTAACTGCGGAGACATTGAAATTTATTTTTGAGGCTTTACATGAGATAAGAAGCAATCTTGAATGGATTACCAAAATGACAGCTAAATTATCAATATTCCCTGGTGTTGCTGAGAGTGCAGATGATGTCTTACTCACAGATACAATCCCAAAAGATGACATCATAGGACCAAAGTCAACCTGTAGTAAGAGACCCTACAACTTGATCTTGCAAGCTCATAAGTTCTGTATCACAGTGAGCCACTACAAGGGCAAGATGCCTGTCTGGAAGTCTGTAAAACAGGCTGCTTCTCATTTGAGAGCTCTTTTTCCAGAGTACAATGCTGCAGCTGACTTAACTTCACTAGAAGCACTACCTGCACAAACCAAGTAAAAAGACTACTGCTGAACTTCAAGAATCCCAAAATGCCCACATTGATCTTGACACACAGGGGCTATTCATCATCAAAAGGAATTTTACCAACTAGGGTTTTTGCTAACTCCACTATTACTTCCTTGTTTTCTAAAGGAAGGTATACAAAACCTACAGTGACTGACAAAAAGGTGTCCACAAGCCACCATCTTCAACTGCAGAAACGCAGTCTAAAAGAAACTTATCTGGAACATCTCTGGACATTGATGACAATAGAGGTCGCTCTTACTTGGAAAACTCAGTTGAAGGGATTTAATTAAATCCTTTTCAAAGATGCCTGAAGAGGAACTGTTGTGTATTGAAAGGTGAATCAAGCCTATTCTTTCCTGTGTTAAGCTTGATTCTGGAATGTGGATTCTAAGCTGTCGCATTCGTATTGGTCGGTTTCTGCGAAACCAGTGTAAATAGCCAATCACTGTGTGATAATGTTGCAAAGCGGGAACAGTTGTGATTGGACCTTAACTCTGCACTGCCATTGGTCCGTTAACTATTTCTGGGTGTGGCTTTGACAGCCGGGAGAGTTTAAAAAGGAGCTGTGCTCCACTGTCTGTGTTGTGTGTTCCTGAGTTGGAGTTTGCTGTTGAATAAAGCTGAATCACTTGTTGAGCTTACTTCGTTGTTGAGTCTCATACTTAACAATTGGCGACGAGGATGGGATTCTAGAGCGGGTAGGCAGCCCCGCTGAACCGAGATCGCAACGGCAGACGAGGACACACACCCAGCCGAGCCGGCTGAGGCTCCACGAGTAGAAGTGGCAGCACCGACAGCCCCGATGGCCATCAACCCGGCGTTCGAAGCGTTCGACCCGGCGACGGAGGACTGGGACTCTTACCAGGCACGGTTCGAGTTCCACCTCCAGGCGAATCAGATAACAGATGAGGCAAGAAAGAAGGCGACGCTCCTGAGCTCGTGCGGCAAGGCCGCCTTCGACATCGCCCGGTCCCTGGTCGCTCCGACTGAGCTGAGTGCAGCAACGTGGGCTGAGATCACGGCCAAGCTCAAAGGCCATTTCTCGCCACAACCGTCTCGGATCGCGTGCCGGCACGCCTTTTACAAGCGTTGCCAAGGGCCTTCCGAGTCCATCGCTGAGTTCGTCACTGCCTTGCGGAAGGCGGCAAGGCCATGTGAGTTCACAGATCTGGAAGATGCCCTCCTCGACCGTTTGGTGTGCGGCCTTCGAGACGAGCGCCTTCAACAGCGTCTGTTTGCCCGCACCCAACTGACGTATGCGGTTGCCTACGCTGAGGCTATCGCAGCAGAGGCCGCGGACAAGTCGACGCGAGAGGTTCGACAGCGGCAGACCCAGGTCAGCAAGGAGCCTGCAGTTCACCGGCAGTCCGCCTGCGAGTCTGACAGCGACGCCGACGGCGTGTGCCGAACTCGGGAGACACGCCCACCGCGGACCAGACCGAGAACTTCGACGACCCGTCCCTGCGCAGGCTGCGGCGGTAACCACGACAGAGACCTCTGTCGGGCTAGAGAGCTCATCTGCCACTCCTGCGGGAAGCGAGGTCATCTGGCTCGAGTTTGCCGGGCTGCGAGGAAATCGCCACTGTCTTCGCGTCGAGCAGACCCCAAGGTTCGGCCTTCAGATGACAGCAGAACGTCCGATTGCCACCAGACTGACACCTGCCCTTCGACCGTCCTGGCAACCGGTGACAAGGCCACTCGGAAAATTCACGTCACGCTTCGGCTGGATGGCGTTCCGTGTACGATGGAGGTGGACTCCGGCTCATCCGTCACCGTCATCTCCACCGAAACATGGCAGCGCTTATTTCCGAGGAGGAGCCGACGTCGCCTGTCTCCAGTAACAACGCGTCTCACCGATTTCCAGGGACGACGCATTCCGTTGGCGGGACGAGCTACCTTCCAGGTGGAGTTCAAGGAGCGGAAGGCTGAGCTGTCCCTCCTGGTTGCAGAGGGTGAGAGGGTCAGTTTGTTGGGCCTTGATTGGTTCGAGGCTCTGGGTATTGCCATCTCTGGTATTAACAGCATTTGCGACAATAAAAGGGAGTCTTTGTATCAAGAGTTCCCTGAAGTTTTTGGGGAAGGGCTTGGGTTATATACTGGGCCCCCGGTTTCTTTTGATTTAGACCCTTCAGTGCGTCCCATACGGCTGAAGTACAGGAAGGTACCCCTCGCTCTTAAAGCGAAGATCGAGGCAGAGCTGGACAAGCTAGTGGATCAGGGTATCCTCGAGCCGGTGCCCTATGGTCGGTGGGAGACTCCCATAGTAACGCCCGTAAAGGCAGACGGGTCGATACGCATATGCGCTGATTATAAGTGCACCGTGAACAAAGCGCTCCAGCAGCACTCCTACCCAGTGCCGGTCATCAGCCATGTGTTGGCTTCACTGGGAGGAGGAAAAGTTTTCGCTAAACTTGACTTAGCCCAAGCCTATCAGCAGTTGCCCGTAGACGATGCAACTGCTGACGCCCAGACCATAGTGACCCATAAGGGGGCATTTCGGGTCAAAAGACTACAATTTGGGGTTAACGTAGCCCCGGGCATTTTCCAGGGCTTGATGGAGGGGCTTCTGCGTGGGCTACCTGGAGTCGTGCCTTATTTTGACGACGTTCTGGTGGCAGGCTCTGACGAGTGCGAACTCATGGCTCGGCTCAGAGCAGTACTAGGCCGGTTTAAAGAAGCCGGACTAAGGGTCAAACGCTCCAAATGTGTGGTTGGAGCAGACAGAGTGGAGTTCTTGGGATTCCTGATTGACGCGGACGGAGTCCATCCTACACCAGACAAGGTATCCGCCATCAAGAACGCGCCCCCGCCACGGTCAAAGAAGGATCTCCAGTCGTTCCTGGGGATCCTAAATTTCTATCACGCCTTCCTGCCCCACAAGGCATCTGTTGCAGAACCCCTGCATGCTCTGCTCCACAAGAACGCAAAGTGGGAGTGGGGAGAGCGGCAGGAACGAGCGTTCACGGGGGTGAAAGAACTCCTCTCGTCTAGTGCGGTGCTGACCCACTTTGACGAGAACAAACTCTTGGTACTTGCGGCTGACGCGTCACCTTACGGGGTGGGCGCCGTTCTCAGCCACCTCATGCCGGATGGGTCAGAAGCACCGATCGCATTCTACTCGCGATCGCTTACTGCAGCGGAGAAGAACTATGCCCAGATCGACAAGGAGGGCCTCGCCTTAATCGCCGGAATTAAAAAATTCCATGACTTTGTTTATGGTCGGAGGTTCCTTCTTGTCACAGATCACAAACCGCTTCTGGGCATCTTCTCCCCGGACCGGCAGACGCCGAACATACTGTCCCCCAGGATGTTGAGGTGGGCAGTCTTCATGTCGGCGTATGACTTTGAACTTGAGCACCGCCCGGGGAAGGCTATCGGGCATGCCGACGCCCTGAGCCGTTGCCCCGCACCACTGGACAACAAAGAACTCGAGCCGGAGTTGGACATTTTGGCGCTCGAAGAGCTCCCGGAGGCACCAGTAACCTCCTCAGACATTGCCGCGGCGACGGCTAAGGACCCTGTGCTTGCCCGTGTCCTTAATTGGGCATGGAGGGGGTGGCCGGTAGGGAAAATGGCGCCTGAGTTCAAACCGTTCGTTTCGCGCCCGAACGAACTATCGGTGACGAAGGGCTGTTTGCTTTGGGGGAGTCGGGTGGTGATTCCCGCCAAGCTGAGGGAGGATGTTTTGGAGGCGTTACATGTGGGCCACCCTGGCATGGTTCACATGAAAGCCCTCGCCAGAGGGTACGTGTGGTGGCCGAAGCTGGACGAGGACATTGAGGCCTGGGTAAGGCAGTGTATGGAGTGTCAACAGTCCCGTCCAGAACCACCACAGGCTCCCATTCAGCCCTGGGAGAAAACGAGGAGGCCCTGGTCACGCCTCCATATTGATTTTGCGGGACCATACCATGGGCAAATGTTTTTTATCTGTGTTGACAGCTACTCTAAATGGTTAGAGGTGGTACCCATGAGGTCAACAGGGTCCGGGGCAGTTATCAACGCCCTCCGGAGGTTGTTTTCGACCCACGGGCTGCCGGACTGTTTGGTCTCGGACAACGGGCCACAGTTCGTGTCAGCGGAATTTGAAAAGTTCCTTAAAGACAACCTCATCCGCCATGTGACTTCTGCGCCGTTCCATCCGGCCTCCAACGGTCAGGCCGAACGGATGGTACGGACGGCGAAGGAGTCACTTGGGCGCCTGACATGTGGGGACTGGAGCCAGAAGATTGCCTCTTTCCTCCTGAGGCAACACATCACCCCCTGTTCAACAACGGGGAGGAGCCCAGCTGAACTTTTAATGGGCCGTAAGTTGGCTACCCTACTGGACCGACTGCACCCTGACCTTGACAGGTCCAAGCAGCGGTCAGAGACCCCAGAGCAGGGAAGAGTGTTCTTGGTTGGGGACAAGGTGTTTGCCCGCAATTATGCGGAAGGTCACAGGTGGCTACCAGCCGTGGTCACAAAGGTGGCAGGGTCCAGGTTGTATGTGGTCCGGCTTCCCAGCGGACGGGAGATACGCCGCCACATTGACCAGCTCAGAGAGCGCTGGGCAGACTCAAGCGCCGAGTCAGTGCCCGAGCCTGAGCTGGTCCCCGACCAGGAAGGGCCTCCCGGCGAGGAGGTGAGTACTGCGGATCGGGATTCGGAGTCTGGGCAGCCCCCAACTCCAGTGCCTGAGACCCCTGTATTAGTGTCCCCTGACTCTCCTGCGAGAGAGGCCATCAGAGTCCCCGAAGAGTGTGCCGCTCCACCGCCATTGGAGCAGAGACCGCTGCGCCGGTCAACCCGAAGCCGAGGTGCCCCTCCCTATCTGAAAGATTATGTGTGGAAGGGAAATGCTCCATCTTAGGGGGAGGAATTTGTTGTGTATTGAAAGGTGAATCAAGCCTATTCTTTCCTGTGTTAAGCTTGATTCTGGAATGTGGATTCTAAGCTGTCGCATTCGTATTGGTCGGTTTCTGCGAAACCAGTGTAAATAGCCAATCACTGTGTGATAATGTTGCAAAGCGGGAACAGTTGTGATTGGACCTTAACTCTGCACTGCCATTGGTCCGTTAACTATTTCTGGGTGTGGCTTTGACAGCCGGGAGAGTTTAAAAAGGAGCTGTGCTCCACTGTCTGTGTTGTGTGTTCCTGAGTTGGAGTTTGCTGTTGAATAAAGCTGAATCACTTGTTGAGCTTACTTCGTTGTTGAGTCTCATACTTAACAGGAACAAATAGACATTATATCAAGATTGGACTGGGTAAAAACTGAACTTCTGAAAACAAAGGAAAATTTGACACCCCAAAGACCTCCTTTTGCCACAGAATTCAACTATGAAGCACCAAATCTAAATGTTGCAGTTGATATCCCCTCAGTCAGATGACCAGAGGGAGAACACAGAGACACCTGTGGAGTACCCCAGCAAGGCCGCAGGAACTGAACAACAGCTAGCACAAGAGGAGCAGAATATGAATTGTTGTGTTTTCCATGATTTGGGAGGAGATCTAGAAAAAATCACAGAAGAAAAGTGACAATTAAAAATCTTGTAATGGAATCTAACACACTTTTTGATTCTGAATTTCTTATCACTTTAACTCATTTTGACATTGTATTTTTACAAGAAACTGGGATCCAGGATTCTACCTCCTTAACCCTCTGAGGTTACAGAGCTTATGTTATACCAGCACTTAAGCTATGCTCTAGAGGGAGGGGTAGTGGAGGGTTGGCTCTACTAATCAATGTTGATTTGAGGGTTGAAATTCAAACTTTAGATTCAGCAAACCCAAACTATATCCAAATCCTACTAATTAAGGGCTTATTTACAGATCCTGTCTTGTGTATATCTTCTACCTAAGTGCTCCAAAGCTCATACTGAAGGTAGGTTATGGGATCAATTATTTAAAACATTAGAAGAACTGGTGTTCCAGGACACCTGTGCCAATATGATTTTAGAGGGGGATTTCAATGCCAGGATTGGGCCAGGAAGCTATGAGTTTCCCAAGGACATCAACACTGAAATTGCTGCTCAAGCATCCCTACTTGACCATAGATCAATAGACCCAGTAATCAGTAAACCGGGCTTAAAGTTTCTAAAGCTATTTTCTACATTTGTCTAAATGAGAAACAGAGCCATGGAAGTGGAGTAGCTCATGGGGAATGAGAAATTTTATTACCCCCCTCAATAGCCTAATTCCCTCCGCTATTTCTGTTTCCTTGTCTCCTCCTCGCTCTGCGTTGCCATTTTACCATTTCCTTCCCACTATTTGCTTCCATTTCTCCCCCACCTGTCTTCCCAGCTGCTGCTTTAGTCCCCTTTGCTGTTGCCATTCTTTTTATCTTTCTGACCTTCCTTCTTATCTTTCTGACCTTCCTTCAGAGCTATTGTCTGGTACCACTGTTTTAGCATCAGGCTCTATTTTGGACTGCTGTCTGCACTTTCCCCCCCAGTGCTTGGACATATACAGGCATAGCTTTTTGCCTTCTAGGGTTATTTTAAACCCCAATTTTTTAAAAGTTGTATTTTGCTAATAACCTGGGGTTTCCCCCTGCTTTACCAAAAACCTTTCTCTAGCACTGGATGACATTTCCCCTACTTTGGATTTTTTTATCTGTGCAGTTGGGCTATGTTGGGAAATTATATCTATGATGGCATTGGCATAGTAATGACACTGAATTCAGAATCTCTGGAAGATTAATGTAGCTGATGATGTAGTGATGGTTATAGAGTGAATTCCTGCACAGCTTCGGAAGGCATAGGCTTGGTGTAGTAACCGGGGCTATTTTATTTTTTAGTTGTTCATTGTATTTAGTTCCTTGCAGATGCCCAGAGTTTGGTTTTGTGTTCTTGAGCCTGAGAAGTGCTAATAAGGCCACCTGCAGACCATTAGCTTTGGGTTGCCTAGCACTGACACCAGGAAGACTTGGGGTTTTTTTAGGAATGGCCTTGGACAGCTGAGGTTGGTTGGGGTTCCCGTGCAACAGCCGAGCATGTGAATGTTAACCAGTTCAGCTTTCAATTACATATGTCAAATACTTCATTTACATATGTCAAACTCCCTGACTGGTATTGGGATCAGGTGAATTTGGGTGAAAGGTCCAATTAGTGTCTATGGTCAGGTGTTCCCAGAAATTGTTAAAAATGAAGTCTTTTCCTCTTTTCTTAGACCTGTGGCTTGGTATGCTACAGGGGCTATTGTTTTTCCATTCTGAGGGAAACCATGAACCTCTGCTGGAGGAACTGATATTGGTGATCTGCCGTGCTGAACTGCTGTAAGCAGATTATTCTTTTTGGTAAATACAATTTATTATTGGATATATCACATACTCATACATTTTCAACCAACCTATATATCCATTTTTCTAATTTCCCTTCTACCCCCCAAACAAGGCTTCCCGCACTGCTCCAACCCCATTAATATCTCTCTTGTTCTGTTACAGTTACTTCTAAACCTATTTTCTCTTACTAACGGTAACAATTCAAAAATCTAATTCTATTTCATTTTCCTCTTAATAACTATCAAAGCAAATCAAACCACGTTTAATGTCCCAATTTTTCAACAAGTATTTTTGAAAGTCTTTCCAGTCTTCAAAGAACGTTTCATCTTCTTCGTTGTTTAACTTTCTTGTTAATTTGTCCATTTCTGCCAAAAACAACGTCTTTTTAATCCATTCCCATGTTTCAGGTACTTTATCTTGTTTCCAACATTGAGCAAAAGTCAGTCTTGCTGCTGTAGTCAAGTACCATAGTAATGTTCTCTTGGCTACATTTATTTCTTCCATTTTAAGACCTAACAATAACATCTGTGGGTCTTTCTTAAAAGTACAATTCAAAATTTTTTGTATCTCATTGTGGATCTCTGTCCAATACTTTACTGCTTTATCACATGTCCACCACATATGGTAAAAAGACCCTTCATGTTTCTTACATTTCCAGCATTTGTTAGACATACTTTCATTTATGATAGCAATTTTTTTAGGCGTCATATACCATCTGTACATCATTTTATAACAATTCTCTTTAACATTTACGCAAGTTGAAATTTTCATCGACTTTTTCCACAAATATTCCCAAGATGTCATTAATATCTCATTATTAACATTTACAGCCCATTTTATCATTTGCTCTTTTACAACTTCATCCTCAGTATACCATTTCAATAGCACCTTATACAGTTTAGAAATCATTTTTTTATCTTTCTCAAGCCATACAGTTTCAAGTTCAATATTCTTTTCTCTAAAACCATGTTCTCTTTTATCGGTCTTAAATAAATCATAAATCTGTCTATACTTCAACCAATCATATTCAAATTCAACATCAAATCTATCTTTTAACACAAAATTTTTCCCTTCAGATTTTAAAAGATTTTTATAAGGTAGCCAGTCTAGTCCTTGATTTCTTGAATATGGATTGATCACTTCAGCTGGTACAATCCAAAGTGGTCTTTCTTCTGAGAAGAATTTTCTATATCTCATCCATGTCTCGAACAGTGATTGTCTTACAAAGTGGTGTTTAAAAAATTTGTCCATTTTTACTTTTCCATACCATAAATATGCATGCCATCCAAATTTGTTATCATGCCCTTCCAGGGCCAATAGCTTCTTATTCTCCAAATTAATCCACTGTTCCAACCATGTTAAACAGACGGCATCATAGTACAGTCTTAGATTTGGTAGTTGTAGACCTCCTCTTTCCTTTGCATCACATAAAATTTTCATTTTAATCCTTGGCTTTCTTCCTGCCCATACGAATTTGGATAATTCTTTCTGCCACGAATCCAATACTTTCCTTTGTTTTAGTACTGGAATAGTCTGAAATAGATACATCAAACGCGGTAAAATATTCATTTTTACAGTCGCGATTCTTCCCATCAATGATAAATTAAAAGTGTCCCATTTCTTCATATCTTGCTGAATCTTGTGCCACACCTTTTCATAATTGTTTTTAAACAAGTCAATATTTTTCATGGTTAATTCAATTCCAAGATATTTAGTCTTTGTAACTACTTCACATTGAATTTTCTCTTGAAGTTCTGTTTGTCTTTGTTTCGTCATATTTTTGCACATCACTTTGGTTTTACTTTTATTAACATAGAATCCCGCAACTGAACCAAATTCTTCAATTTTTTCCATCAGTTGTGGTATTTTCTCGATTGGGTCTTGAATCATAAACATTACATCATCGTAAGCAGATTATTCTGTGTGCTTCAATAATTGCTGTGGATAATTGGTGCTGTAATATCCAAGGTAATTTAGCTAGTGATATTAAAAACCTTTTTTTATTTTCTGTTCACATAGTGCGTTGGTATTGCTTTGCACCATAAAGGCTGAGTTCAGACGGGCAGTTTGCTCCGAGAGAGGTGCGTTTCAGCAACGTTTCACAAGCAGATTAAAGGGGGTGTTCACACAGGCACATCTGTCCGGTGTTCCCTAGCCGTACTCAACCTGTCTTGTAACACTTTGTTCCCGAGTTAAAAAGATACCTGTTAAAAGTGGTATCAAACCCCGGAAAGTATGTCTATCCCGCACCAACACAGTGTGAATGTTAAAATCCATTATTTTGATTGTGTGCTCATGCGCATAAGCACATATCTCCAGATTAGCGAAACAGAAAGCCGTGCCTTACAGCCGCGCCTTTGGGCCAACAGTGTGAATGCTTCCTCACGCCTCCTCCCCGGTATGCTCCCGCATCAGTCGGCACAGTGTGACCGGGAAAACCCAGAACAGTTTGTTCCGGGGCTTTTTTGCCATGACTCACTCTCACTTCAAACTGCCAGTCTGAACTCGGCCAAATAAAACTTTAGTTACATACCTGTTTGGTGTGTTTCTGTCTGGGGTTTGCAGAAGGCTTTTTCTAGTTGACTTTTTCGGCCTTATGAATATTTTGTTTTTGTGTGTGTGTGGAACTCCTGACTCTCTGGAGAGGGTTTGGATTTCTATTTAAAGTCCTAAAGGAAGCAGGGTTGACCTGTGCCTTGCATTTCTGGATGAAGCAGGTTTGGGGGCAGCCTACTATGGTTTAGGAGCAAGAGGAACTTGACTCCTGATTTTGTTAAAATTAATCAGAGCGCTCTGCCTTTCAGGGCTCCAGCCCACCCTCCTCCCAGGTTGGCAAAGGAGTGTTTGATGTCTGGTGGTAACTGCCTGGCAGTGGCACTACACTTAGATCCAGTGGTAAAGCCAGAAGATTTTTGATGAATTCCTCCTTTTGCTGTAGATTCACCCCTCATGCTATTCTGGGAGGGGGTCTTTGGGCTGTGGTGAGATGGGGGAGGCAAGAAAGTTCCATTCTGTTGATGGAAATCTCTGCTGCTGGATCCAACCTGCTGTCTAGAGGTTCAATATTAGTGTCATTGCAACTGGAAAATGAATGGTATCAGACTTATCTTTTATTCTTAAACCCTTACTGTGGTCTTGGCTTCATTTGGACATGCAGGATCTGAAATCTCAGGAAACCTTTGACAGCGAAACTGACAGTGGACAGGGCAGCTGTGAAATAAACTCTTCAGTACAGATGAGTGAGAAAGCTGTTTCTTCTGATGATGATGGAGGTCTGTAATTCACTGTTAAAATTTCTTGTCCCTTAAAAACAAAAAGGGTGCCATGATGAAGCTATATAACCTGACAGACAGAAATAGGAAATTACAGGGGAAATCTGCCAGGTTTTTTCCCATGAGAATCTTCTACAGTGGCTTGAACTGTGGGCCATGACCCAAAGGTCCCTGCTGTCTCTTGCACTTAGAAAGTGGCCCTTCTTCAAAAAGTCTGAGAGCTGCTGCTCTAGTAGAAAGTTGCCATACTCAACTAGAACAATCTGCACAACTAAACAACTTGTTTTTCCATGGCAGCCTCTCCCTGATTTGTCTGACCCCTTCCCAAAAGAGATTCAAATGTAGCTTGAGGACTGCTGTCATGTTGGAGCAGGTTTAAAAAGAAAAGAGCTATGTAGTTAGAATTAGCCCATGCAGTGTTATAAGCTACAGTGATTTGTGGATGGGGGGGGGGTTGTACCCATAGGAGTTAAATTTCCCAATGAAGTTCAGCTAAATGCTTCTCAGTGCTTCTCATCCAGTAGATCAGTGGAACTCACTCTGAGAGCCACATTCATAATTAGAAAGATAGACACAATTGATCAAGAGAGACAATTAACTACTGTATGCCCTGGGCACTACCCCAAACACACAAAAACAATAACATATAACTCTTTAAATTACCAGAGTACCTTTAAGCATCTAGGATTGTCTTTTCCCTATTATTTTGTTCCCTATTTGTTTTATGGGATAGCATTCAAGAGTAATGTGCCCCATTCCACCACCATATTCAGCTGCTCATGTGATTTAGTCTCAACTCCCCTAGATTTTTACAACCTTGACATAAGCCTTGTTGTGCTGCATCTTTAAAATACAATAATTTTATCTTGGGCCTATGATAATAATGAAATCATTCTAGTTTCTAAAGAAATTGCCCACTTTCCTATAATGCACAGTGGGAATAACAGTGAACAGTGCTCAGAAGAGCTCCAGGTGATATGTAAAAAAAAAATCACTTGTGGCTCCCAAGCCAATGAGTATCACAGGAATAGATGGTTGTACCTGATTTGCAATATTTCAGATAAACAAAAGAAGATAAAATTAGTTTATTAATCACTTATACAGTGTTAGTGTGTTTAAAAAATTGATGCATATAATGAATGTGTGCATTATTTTTGGCAGAGTCAGATGAAGAAATGTGAGTAAGAGAATCCAAAGTAAGAAGGTGCTTCCTGACAGTGAAAGTGAAGGGGAAGATACTTTGCACTCAGCATTGGAGGCTGCAGCTGGAGATGTGGAAAGTGCAGAGAAAAACCATAAATTTGCTTCTAAGGAGAAGAAGTTGCATTGCATCTATAAGGCTCCACTAGACAGTAATGAAAGTGACAGTGATGACCTGTTGTACAGTGAGAACCTTGCAACAAATCCACAGCCTGGTTCATCTGGGCTTGCATTATCGATGTCAGCAATGCCAGGGGGAAAGCATAAGAGCTGCAAAGCTGGCTGTGCAGAGCAAGTGGATGAAGAAGAAAGGGGCAGTCAAAGGAAAAGAAGAATGGAGAAAGAGAAGAAAATGAAGGCCATTAGACAGATGAAGAAGAAGGAAAGGAAATGGGAACATAAGGTGTGAAGAGAAGGAAAGAATACTTCTCAGGGTGTGCGTGCATATATGCACAGTATAAAGCCTGATTGAATATCAGGCTGTGTGTTTGATTAATCCATAATCTAACATGATACATAAATGCTTGTACACACATACATGAAGCTGCTACTGCCTGGTCCTTTTAATTGGAGATGTTGGGTATTGACTCTGGGACCTTCTATATGCAAAGTAGAGACACTTCCACTGAACCACAGCTTCTCCCCTATGTTCTATAGACTGATGTTCCACTAACTACCATTGAAATGTCAGCTGTAGCCTTTTGGCAGCCCAGTTGGCTACCACAGAAGGAGACAGAAAGGCTTAGTCTAGAGAAACAGCTCATTGTATGACAGAATGGTTCCTGAACTATGTTGCTGCAGAGTAAAGATGGGGGTTATATGATTGAAAGCTCCCCCATATATGAAGAAAAGAATAATCCCTACAGAGAAGGAAACTCTAGCAATGATATAAAAAGAATTGCTTGCTGATCTGCTGGTTTTATGTTTGTTTTCCTGGTTAGAAAATGTTCAAATGTAGAATCTAAATCATACAATAAGCAAAGCGAAGTTTGGGTGCTGCAAGACATGTATCAGTGTGGGGCATAGGGGTCAGTTGATGCAGAATGTATCATCTATTGCATATCTTTGAAAAAGCAATTTAGTTGGGGTGTGTGGTGTCAAGCAAGCAGTATGGGTGCCTAAATCTATTGCTCCTCTCAATTCTGCCCAAATCATTAAAGAACATACTTTAAACAATTGAAAATTGAACTTAAAATAAATGGACCAGCGACAAGAATCATCTGAGAAGAACTTCAGCCATAGAAACCTGGCCAGTAAGCCCACCTGTGCTTTAAAAATAAAGGGTATTATATCGGAGGAGAGATTCACAGCAAAACAAAATGGCAGACGTAAGCATAGAGGACCAGGAACTTCTAACTCCCCTTTCTAAGTTAGATTTAGTAGAAATGGAGGACAGATTTCTTTATAAGACTGGGGTCCTTGTTGAAATCTATGGAGGAACAACTGCAAGAAATAAATAAAACCATATCAGAGACACAAAAGAAAGCACGGTGTGCAATGACTCTAGCTGAAACAGTCCAGGATGAGACCCACAATTTGCAAATAGAAAACGAGCACATGCAATCTAAACTAATGCAACTTGAAATGGAGATCTGCAAAAATAACATCAAATTCAGAGGATTTCCGAAGGACTTAAATACTAATGAAGACCTACATAGCTTCATAGCTGACAGGCTTGCAAAAAATATTGAATTTGGAGGAGGGAGTAATCCCAGTTATAGTAAAAGCCCATAATTAGGCTCACCATGGAATACTCAGAGGAAGGGCCCAAGAGATATTGTTATAACTGCTCTAGACTACCATGTATGAAAAACAATACTCTCTGAAGCAAGGCTGAAAGCAACCTTTATCCTTTATACTTAAGTAGAAAGAACATAAAATTGAAATATTTCCAGACCTACCTTCCAAAGTAATTACTAAACGGAGAGAACTTAAACTGACTACCACTCAGCTACAAGAAGTGAAGCTAAACTACAAATGGATTGGATCATCAACATAGCAAGTAATCCACAATGGATCGAGATTGCAAGCTATTGATCCAGAATCTGGACTTTGACTGCTTGAAAAGCTGGGATTGAAAACCTCAACAGAGAGAGGCAAAAAGCACTACAAAAGAAAATTATACTTCAACTCGACCTCACCAAGTGACAGCAACTTCAACAAGGAATCTGAAAAATAATTAGACTTAAAATGAGGTTCATCTGACATTATATAAGACATTATATATTCTGTTTGAATATTCTTGCTATATTTGTTGTGTTGTTCCAATGAACATGATGCATACATGTTAAATGGCAGGAATGAGGGGGAAAATTAATACAAAAAGAAGTTTTAGTTTAAGTTCCCACAGAGGGAGCGACACCCTAGAAAGAAAACAGGTAGTGAAGTCCTGTTCCTCTGCAGAGGTTCTGCAGAAGGCTTAAGGGTTTGTCTAAGCACTATAATATAGAATATTATATAAGTATTATAGCTGAGTTTTCTTTTTTCTTTCTGTTCTTTTTTCTTTTGAAAAATAAAAAATAGGTTAGGAAAGTTTGAATTAAGTTATAGTTAGATTAGAGGTAAGAATTAAGGATAGTGAATAAGTATTAAAGCTAAAATTAAGATTTAGCTTTAGGGTAATAATTAACCATTGTAATAGAAAAGAACATTAACATTCTAAGGTTACTTCAGTATTGTTGTTTAGAAGATTGTACCAAATAATTCTATTGCAATAAGCTAAATATTAGTTATTTTATTCATCTCATATTAAATAAACAAAGGCATTAAGAGTGGCACCAATAAAAGTTCTTTCTCTGAATATTAGAGGATTAAATAATATGGTCAAGAGGAAAAAGATTTATAGAAGCTTCATCCTGGTGTTTTACTGCTTCAGGATACACATCTCAAAAATCCCAATCTTAATTTTTTTAAAACTAACTGGTTTACATACCAAATCCATGCTAGTGGAAATTAAAAATCTAGAGGAGTGGCAATTTTACTCTCGAGAAATATTCAATTCATGCCTCAGGCAATGTTAAGTGACTTTAACGGCAGATATATCTTTGTAAAAGGACTGATAGAAGACAAGAAATGTACCATAGGCTCAATATATGCCCCAAATGTAGATCAAATAAATTTTGTAACTGCTATACTACAAAAACTGGAACAATTCAAGGAGGAAGAAACAATCCTGGGGGGAGATCTGAATTATCTAGCAAACCAGGAAATAGATCAGTTCCAAAGAAAAAGAAAATAAAGGATAGTAACAAAAGAAAATACACTGGAAACTGGAGAACTTATTTGCAGAATTTCAATTAATTGACATATGGAGAAAACAACATCCAACTGAAAGGGAATACACTTATTTTTCGGCACAGTACAACGCACACACTAGAACAAGATTATATTTTAATTTCCAAGGGAATCCAAAATCAAAGACGATCCACACAGATAGGTTATAAATTATGGACTGACCACTCCTGGGTAGAGTGTATAATAGAGCTAGAAGAATATAAATCAAGAGACTATCAGTGGACTTTTGATAAAAATTTATTAGACTATCCAAATTTTAAAGAGGACATAGAACATATTAAAAACTATATTCAGGAAAATGTTGCAGAAGGGACTACTCCTTTAATGTTGTGGGACGCTCTGAAACTGGTCCTGAGAGGAATAATAATTTCAAAATCAACCTACAGAAATAAAAAAGGAAAGACAAGAGTTAGTTGAAAAAATTTGCATACTAGAAAAAACAACATGGGGGGGACTCCTGGTGGCGCTTGAATGTAATGGCTGCCTAAACCTTAAGCTCTGCCACACCCTCCCTCTTACCTACTCCTGGGATCAATCCTACGCAAGTAAAAGACCACCACTGAATGGGGAAAAATGGACGAACTGGTCCACAACCACAGCAGAAGAAATATAAAATGGAACACAATACTAAAGTGTTGAAATCTTCCTCCTCTCTACTGGGCCTGCCTGAGGTTTCCCTCAGCAAAATGGCAGCGAACAACAGTAGTACTGAAAAAAGTACAACTCCAGTCACACCAGCAGATCTCACAACAGCATTGACAAATCTCGAGAAAAACTTTTTAGAAAACATTTCCTCAGTGTTCAAGCCTCTATATGAGCAATTGGATGTATTACAAAACAGCCTAAAAGAGACTAAAAATATTGCAGAGGGGGCAATGAACAACAGCCTAGCAAATCAATCTGATATCCAGCAGATGCAGGTCACAGAGGACATTTTGGCAGAAAAGACAATGAGACTGGACTTATCCATATGTCAAAACAATCTGAAATTGAGAGGGCTGGGGGGAAAAATAGAAAGGAATGAAGATCTGGCAGCCCACATTTCCATCTGGTTAGTACAACAAGTGGGTGTTGAAGGCGAACAATCCCCAGTTATAATAAAAGCCTTCCATCAGGGATCACTGGCTATATTAAAGATGAGACCCTCCCGAGTTATAATTATTACCTTGTGTCAGCTAGCTGCCATACTTTCTTTGTTTTCCTTCGTCCCTGACCTGTACGCATGCGCACATGCTTGCTTTGCTTGGCTACCGTGGGTAACAGAAGGGAGGCACTTCTCCGGCCATGTGAACTGGCTTAGCCAGACAGCGCTGTCAGTGTAACCTTGGCGAGAAGGGAGGGCTTGAGTTCCATTATTGGTGTGAATGGTTCTGCTCTCAGGGGGTTGGGGAGAGTCTCCCGTTTATGAAGTAATGTCCCACTGGGAGGATTCCCACCTGCGTGCTTGGATTTCATTTGCTTAGCCAGAGGAAGCATCAGAGTATATGTATTGAGTCTCTTGCAATAAGCACTATTCCTGACAATGTACCTGTACTACTTGGCAATGGAACACTATTCCAATAAAGCATAACTTTCCCTGGAGAGTGTGTGTGGACATGCTTGCTGTTGACCCTGACACCTTGTTAGATCTCCGCTATAAAAAAAAGAATTTTATCAGCTGCTTGGCAAAAGGGACATCTCACAGAAATTGAAGTCTATCCTGATCTTCCAAAGGAAGCTCCACAGAAAAGGCAGGAACTTAAACCTATAAAGAACTGCCTCCATGACTCCGACATCAAATATATCTGGATCTCACCGCTCATATTGCAGACTTCCCATAGAGGAAAGATCTACAAAATCTCCAATCTCAATGATGGCTACTCAGCACTCCATGCTATGGATCTAGATGTACCTATGGAACTCTCCAAACGATCAAATAAAAGAAGGCCTTCATCATCTCCTTCACCACCTCTGACAGAGCCGTGGTCAGTGCTTCAATCGTCATCTTAAAGCTGATAAATTTTGTTAATGTGCTTTAAGGAGAGAAACAACACTCTAGGCTGTTTTCGTTGCTCCTTATATTGAATATAGTTCCTGTTTTCATAACCTGTTTTAATACTGTTCCAGGCTAGATATAAGGATGTTTATAGGTGTTCTAACCTCAATAGTTCATAGTAGTTACTAGTAGTCAAGAGACAGTGACAGGGTGCCGCAGCTTAAAGAGTATTATAAGCACTACTTCTGATTTTATTATATCAAATTACGTCAAACTTACATGGATTCTAATTAAAATGTTATTAGTGGTTGGTTATAATGCATTTTGGAGTGGGGGGGAGGGTGGGCAAGATCTGGGGGCTTAATTGGGTCCTATAGATTTTTCTGACTCATGAGAAAATAGGCTGGGAAAGTCTGGATAGGAGAAAGCTCAGCTTCCCGCACACTACACCATCCTGCAGGAGACGTTAGAGTCTTTTAAATATGTGATTTAAATAATTAATTAACTTACATTAATCTCTGATTGACTTTTTTTTTTTTTACTATTTTCTGATTGATTTGTCCCAAATCAACTTATTTTAATTACTGATAATTTTAACCTGTAATTTTTACAGTACATAGGAAAGGAGAGTAAGTGTTCTGGTGTATTTTTAAATTGAATTAATTCTACACTAATTGCATTTTCACTGCACTGGAGATTAATTAACCCATTTTGCATAAAGACATCACAACTTATATTTCTTACTACCCAAAATATCTAGCTGATATAAAAGTGCGTAATTGCCTGTTAAGAGTCTCAGAGAAACTCATATATCATAACTAAAACCTTACAGAGTCTACCACTATCTACTTTCATTATACAGTGCCATCTTGTGGTGACATCTAGTATTGACAAAGAAAGGAAAGCATAAAAATACCAGAGGCAGACACTTTATTATAAAGGGTGAATAATAATACACGAATATAGATTCCACAGATCTTTCTGGTGTAATTTAAGCTAAATACTTACTTAACTGCAGTGTTTTCCCAAAGAGGAGACTTAGATATCTGTATATTTTAACACTGTCATTGAGGCCCATATTTTTATAATGCAGCAACACAACTCTATACCTGGCTGAATTAATAGATTCTGGTAGATAGATTCTGGTAGACTGAATAGTAGCTATCAACGTGACAACATCATGGCTGCAGACATTAAAATAATTTCTTCCAATGTGTGTGGCCTGAACAATAACATCAAAAGAAAACATGTACTCACAAATATTTTAAGACAAAGACCAGCAATTGTATTATTACAAGAGACTCCTCTTAAAAAAGAGGAACCCTTTGTTTTCCGTTCCAATAAATTTCAATCTAAGCACCTAGCTTCCGGGACCACCAAATCCCAAGGAGTTCCAATCCTCATTTCCCAAAATCTTCGCTTCACCTTCACCTCTAAACTCCAAGACCCAGTTGGTAGATACCTTTTTCTTCAGGGACAAATAGGTGATAGGGTGATTACTATTGCCAATATCTACGCACCCAGCACTGGGCAATTAAACTTTATTGAAGATACCTTTTTGAAATTGCAAGGCTTTGCCAAAGGAGACATCATCATAAGGGGAGATTTTAATTTTATCATAGATAATTCCCTTGACAGATCGCACCATATCCCCAGGTCTAAGCACCCCAAAAAGCGCTTCACAAGACTAGCAACTCTGCTGAAAGAGCATGATTTAATGGACGTACGACGTACACTTAATCCACAAGAAAAAGATCATACATATTATTCAGACCACCATAATATACATACTAGAATAGACCTGACCTTGACTTCTTCTTCTCTGCAGGATCGTATCCTATCTTCTTCAATTGACCCATCCCATTAGTCTGACCCTGCATGGTTGGAATTGACACTCTCCCCATTTGACCATTCACCGACACAAAAGCAATGGTCCTTAAACACATCTTTATTAACTAATCCAGAATTTAGAAGTGAAATTGAAAATGATATACAACCAGGGCCAGTCCAAGGTGTCTGGGCACCCTAGGTGAGGCCAGCTTGTGGCGCCTGCACCCCCCTGGCGATGCCAACCTCCTGGTGGGGCCTGGAAATGGAGGGAGGGTGCCACAAGCTGGTCTCTTCCACTCAGCACCGGCAAGCCAGGGAAGAGGTGCGGGTTTAAAGCCCCATCTCTTCCACTGAGTGCCGGCTTGCTGGTGCACCCCGCAGCTGTGGAGCATGCCAACAAGCCAGGGAAGGGGTGGGGGTTTAAAGCCCTGTCTCTTCTGCTGAGCACGGGTTTGCCTGTGTACCCCACAGCTGTGGAGTGCGCTAGCAAGCCAGGGAAGAGGTGGGGGTTTAAAACCCCATCTCTTCCACTGAGCACTGGCTTGCCTGCACACCCCGCAGCTGCAGAGCATGCTGGCATGCCAGGGAAGAGGTGAGGGTTTAAAGCCCCATTCCTTCCACTGAGCACTGGCTTGCCTTTGTGCCCCGCAGCTGTGGAGTTCACTGGCAAGCCAGGGCAGAGGCAGGGGTTTAAATCCCCATCTCTTCCACTGAGCGCCAGCTTGCTGGCGCGCCCCATAGCTGTGGAGCAAGCCAGGGAAGGGCACGGGTTTAAACCCCCATCTCTTCTGCTGAGTGCCAGCTTGCCGGCACGCCCTGCAGCTGCAGAGTGCACTGGCAATCCAGGGAAGAGGCAGGGGTTTAAAGCCCCATCTCTTCCGCTGAATGCCGGCTTGCCTGAGCGCCCTGCAGCTGTGGAGTGTGCCGGCAAGCCAGGGAAGAGGCGGGGGTTTAACCCCCCTTCTCTTCTGCTGAGTGCTGGCTTGCCAGTGCGCCCCGTAGCTGTGGAGCATGCCAGCAAGCCAGGGAAGGGGCGGGGCTTTAAACCCCCGTCTCTTCCGCTGAGCACCAGCTTGCCAGCATGCCTTGCAGCTGCAGACTGTGCCAGCAAGCCAGGGAAGGGGTGGGGGTTTAACCCCCCATCTCTTCCACTGAGTGCTGGCTTGCCGGCATGCCCCACAGCTGCGGAGTGCACCAGCAAACCAGGGGAAAGGCGTTTTTTGGGGCGGGAGTGGGCGGCTTTTGGCACCCCTAAGGGCCGGCATGCTCTAGGTGAACGCCTAGTAAGCGATCCGGTCCTGTATACAACTTTATTTCAATGAAAACAACAAAGGGAATATTTCTCCAGCTATATGTTGGGACGCAATGAAGCCAGCTTTGAGAGGCAAGATAATTTCCAAAGCATCGTATCAGAAAAGACAAAAAGAACAATTAGAAACTATCACACTAAATAAGATCAAAGAGCTAGAAAGACTGCATAAAGAAAAAGGTTCCAAACGGATCTTAAAACAATTAAATTTAGAATGCAAAAACCTAACTATGCTTGAAACTTCAAGAATTATAAAACAGCTGCTCTTTACCAAACAGAAATACTGGTTGAAGTCACCCTGGATGCTTAAACTTCTTGCACATAAGGTTAAGGAACTCAAAACATCTAGGAAGATTAAGGCACTTAAAAATATCAGAGATGAAATAGTCACAAATACTACTGACATACTGAAGTCACTAGAAGACTATTATTCCAAATTATATACAGAATCACCTACATACTCAGACACATTTAGGAACATCTTAGACAAATTCCCTATACATACCAAACTTGATGACAAATATGGATTGTATCTTGATGAACCTGTCACTGAAAAAGAAGTGCTAGACAACATCAAATTATTAAAGAATAGCAAAACCCCTGGACCAGATGGCTTCCCTGAGGAATATTATAAAGTCTTTGAATTGCATCTAGTCAAACCATTCACCAAAGCATTTAACTTCATCCTAGACATCGGCAACATCCCTCCTTCATGGAGTCAAGCCTTAACAGTACTCATACCCAAAAAGGATTGAGATCCCCTGCTCCTGAAATCATATCGCTCAATATCCTTACCGAATCAAGACTTGAAGATTTTCACCTCCATTTTGGCTAAACGTATTAATACTTTTATTCCACATTATATTCATAAAGATCAGGTTGGATTCATCCCCCATAGAGACTTAGCAGATAACACCTTCAAGACGTTACACTTAATACAACACAGCTTACAAGCTAAACAACTCAGGACCCTTCTTGCATTGGATGATGAAAAAGCCTTTGATGCAATGGAATTCCCATACTTGTTTTCGGTCCTAAAAAACATGGGATTTGGCCCTAAATTTATAAATATCATAGAAAACCTTTACACTCACCTGACTACTAACATAAAAGCCAATGGTTCCTTGTCACAGAAAATAGAACTCAGAAGGGGAACCTGACAGGGCTGCCCACTTTCCCTGTCATTATTTGCAATGGCAGTGGAACTCTTGGCCCACACAATAAGAGTAAACCACTTTATCTCAGGTATAAAAATCAAGGAAACCGATGATAAAATATCATTGTTCGTGGACGATATGTTGTTGTATCTTACGAAGCCGTCAGTCTCTATTCCTGCTCTTCTACAAGTCTTAACCTCCTTTGGGATAATTTTGGGTTTACACATTAATGATACAAAATCGCAAATCATACCCATACATAGCTTTTTAAATTTAGTTGGGTGTCAAATTATTTGCCCTATCTAGGAATCAAAATCCCATTGGATCTTTCTAAGCTACTGCAACTTAACCACAATGTTGTCCATAATGAAGTATGCAATAACATCTCGAAATGGAACAAATTGAATGTCTCTTGGCTGGACAGATATAATCTTATAAAGTCTTTTATTTTACCGAGATATCTTTTTTTATTCTGAGCAATCCCTATAGCAATTCCGGCAGTGGTGCTTAAACGCTGGTGGACTACTATGCAGAACTTTTTATGTGCAAGGAAAAGAGCTAGGATAGGATTATAAGTTCTAAGAAGGCCCAAGTCAAGAGGTGGCTTTGGATTTCCAGACTTAGCAACTTACCAAAAAGCGACGTTGTTGTCTAATATAGTTAAAATCCAGCACTCTGCCCCTCACCAAGATTGGATTAAAATTTGTTCAGATCTTCTCTACCTGTATTCTTTGGATTCTTTGATATGAGAAGCAAAACCCGTCTCACAGATATCCAAATGACTTAATGCCTTTTTACACCCAATGTTTAATCTCTGGAGGATGTTACGTAAACGACTAATACCAGACATATCTAGATAGTCTACCTTTACAAGTCAATCTTGGTTCTTGGGAACTGTTGATCACACCTATCTGAATTGTTGGAAGGAAGCAAAACTGTCCCATTTCTGTGATGTTATGGCAAAACAGGGTCTGCTTAAAAAAATCAGAAATAGAACATAAGTTAGGATTGACAGTACCATGGTTCCCATATTTACAAATGCAACATGTCATTAGCCAATCCAAGATCACCTCTCTTTTTGCTCAGCTGCACACTGAATTCAAACTAATAATAAAGCTTTTTGATACTCACAACAAAGGATTAATATCAGCCATATATCAACTACTACTAAAAGTAAATCAACCCAAACCTATGTCATACCAAATTGCATGGCAACAAGACTGTGCATTGGATCTAGATGATGAAATTTGGTCTGAACTTTGGACCTCAAAGAGTCATTATCCCTGTTCAATACCTTTAGAACTACAAAACTTTACAATTATGGCACGTTGGTACCTTACTTTTCAAAAGATATCTTATATGGGCTCATCTAGGTCTCCTCTGTGTTGGAAGGGCTGTCAGCAGACTGGCACGTACGCCCACTGTTGGTGGCAGTACGACAAGATCCAAACCTTTTGGGAATCTGTACAATGGCATGTCAAGCTAATTACAGACATAGATATGCCAATGTGTCCTGAGAACCGTTTTCTTGAACACTGGCCAGTACACATAGGAAAACACAAGCATAAAGCTAATTTAGACATTATGTTATACGCTTCAGGAACATCCATAGCCTCTTGCTGGAAAGAGGTAAACCACCCATGACTCAACTCTGGTACCGGAAACTATGGGAACAATATCTCATGGACAGTGTTACCAACAGATTAAACAATGCCTCATTGACACCGATCAGATCTTCATTTATGGCAAAATGGGACCCCATACTAGATTTCCTGACTAATGAATGTTTTATATCTCCTTTTTGGTCACAATTTCAAAAATGGTTGTGAATTACTTTCTTCTGCTAGAACAGTATTGAACACTTAACTCTTTTTCTGAATTATACTTAATGTTATAGTTCATGTTATGTTATTAGATATTTTGTTGTTGTACACCAGAATGTTAGTATATTTGTGGAATATTTATACTGTTAAAAGCTCTTCCATAACAGTATTGAGTTTAGTGAGTTTTAATATTCTTGTACTGAATTTACATGTCTTTCTATCTGATAAAGTAGACACTATCAATTTCTTCATATGCACTTCATATGTAAAAATTGTATCTCTACTGTTTCATATTCATACTCTTTTTTGTATTACAATGTATTAATACTATTAATAAAAATATATATAAAAAGGGGGGGGAAGAAAAACAACATAGCCAGAGATGCAGTAAAAAGTTTTTAAACAGCTTTTAGCAGAAAGAAGAAAATTGGAAGATCTAGACACTTGTAAAATTCAAAAGCATTACTTTTTTTAAAAACAAGATTCTTGGTACAACTCATCCAAAAATTTAAAGATATTAGATAGGAGAGTTAATAAGAAAATTATGCTTAGATATAAGACAAAAATATAGCCAACTGCCATGGTATAACAGGTAAATAATTCAGACAAATTGTGTCCCCCCAGTTTTCTAACAGTTCTAAATAGTTCATGCCTTATTCGTAAATCATTATAGATTGTATCACTTGGGATGCCATGAAGGCTGTCCTGAGAGGAAAAGTGATTTCAGTTACTACAGCCTATAAGAAAGAGAAACAACAGCTACAACAGGATTTTTTACACAGAATACAAAATTTAGAAGAGAGACATAAAAGATCTGGCTCCAAAAAAATTTATAAACAACTTTTAAAGGAAAGGAAGAAACTGGAGGCCTTAAATACAACACAGGTTCAAAATAAACTGTTATATATAAAACAACGTTACTGGTATAAAAGTCCCAGGTCCTTAAAACTACTGTCGTGGAAATTTAAGAAAAAGCAAGCAAGTAGACAAATCAATTTAATAAAGGATAGCACAGGGAACCATCTTTCATCTTCAAAGGACATTCTGGAGGCCTTTACCCAATTTTATAAAGATTTGTATCGGTCAGATAATCCAAATATTGAAGCCATAGAACATTATATAAATTCATATAAGTTAGTTAAAACGTTATCCCAAGAACATAGAGATTTTTTAGACTCCCCAGTAATGACAGAGGAAATTCTAGCAACGATCAAATTAATAAAATCAAATAAGGCTCCTGGTAGAGACGGGATACCTGGGGAATTTTACAAGACTTTTGCAAATACTCTGGCCCCTCATTTAGCTGAGCTTTGTAATCAAATACTGACAACAGGCGAAATGCCGCCGTCCTGGGCCCAAGCGAATATTATTGTCATCCCCAAGACGGACAAAGATCCTACCAATACTAAATCATATAGACCAATTTCCCTCTTAAACAACGATTATAAAATCTTCTCCACTCTTTTGTCTCAACGTTTAAACCGAATCATAGGAGACTATGTTCATCAGGATCAAACGGGTTTTATTTCTAATAGAACCATAACAGATAATATCCGAAAAATGTTAAACTTGATATTTTTTAGTAACAACTATTTAAAGAATAACTGTATATTGGCATTGGACATAGAAAAAGCCTTTGATAGAGTGGAACCCCTTTTTTTGAAAACAGTTCTTAAGACTATGGGATTTGGTAATAAGTTTCAGACTTTAATTCAGTCGCTATATAAGGCGCCACAAGCTCAACTAAACATCAATGGAATGTACTCTCAAGATTTTCTTCTGACAAGAGGAACAAGGCAAGGGTGTCCACTGTCGCCTCTATTGTTTGCATTAACAATAGAACCATTGGCAAATAGAATCAGACAAGGCGAAAATATTAAAGGTATAACAATTAACCAGACAGAATGTAAGATTGGTCTTTTTGCGGACGATATGGTCCTATATCTTTCAGATCCCCTGAGATCAATTGCAGAATTGGAATTAATACTAAAGGAGTTTGCGACTTATTCTGGTCTGACCACAAATAATACAAAATCTTTACTGTATCCTCTAAACATGGACCCAGACGTAAGAGTGGCTCTTAAAACTAATTTTACGTACCAATGGGTCATGTCATATTGGTCTTATTTGGGGATTAAAATTTCACTTAATATAAAGGACCTTTTTCGTTGTAATTATATAGATGGAGTCAAATCCATAGAGAACCTTGTGAAAAAATGGAATGTGGAAAGGTTGTCCTGGTTAGAAAGACAACAGGTGGTGAAATCTTTTATTTTCCCAAAGTTTTTATATTTATTTAGAGCTTTACCTATATATATCTCACGTCAAGACCTGAAGAAATGGCAGAATATCTTAAATAAATTTAATTGGGCATATAAAAGGCACAGAACTTCATTTGATACAATTAGGAAACCTAAACAAGAAGGGGGACTAGCTTTTCTGGATTTGTCACTTTATTATGAAGCAGCAGTCCTTTCCAACCTTCCAAGAATTCAGGCTAGGTTTTCTAAAATAGATTGGAAAGACATTGAATCTGAGTACTTTTTGCCATTGAATTATGTGGAACTGATATGGTTAAGCAAAAAGAACGTCCTAAGCAAAGCTATGAAAATCCCTTTGTGAAGGCCCTACTTTTTATTTGGGATATTAAAAAATCAAAATTGGCCCCAAAAACCTCTCCAGTGTCTTCCTTTTTAGGCCAACCTTGGTTTAAACCAGCGGAAGCACCTTCTACCTATAAAATATGGAGAAAGGCCTGCATTTATAGACTATGCGATGTAACTAAAAAAGTGGATATTCTGACTAAAGCCCAATTAGAAAAGAAAACATCACATCTTATCCCCTGGTTTGAGTATTTACAAGTGCAGAACTTAGTAGGTACACCAGAAATAAAACAAGGTTTATCGAGACCACTTACAGATTTTGAAAGATTGTTGTGAATGCCCAATTTACAGCTTAAAGGAACAATTTCTAAAGTATATTCAATTTTATTGAATCTAGACTCAGTTAAGGTTCCAACTTATGTCAAAGCATGGCACCGCGATTTAGCCACTAACCTGACAGAGTCACAATGGCAAGAGATGTGGTCCTCAGCAGCATATGCTACGAACTCTATAAACATTATTCAGCAAAATTATAAACTTTTGTCAAGGTGGTATATAACTCCAGTTCAACTCCACCACCTGAATACAGCCAGTTCTCCTCTATGTTGGAAATGTGGAGAACTAGGTACTTTCAAACATAATTGGTGGGACTGCAAGGTAATCCAGTCCTTTTGGAAGAAAATTATTGCACATATAAAAGACTTGACTGGCCAGCTGCTTCCCTTTAATCTAGAATGTACTCTATTAAACTGGTGGCCTAAGGACAATACTACTAAGGCTAAAGAGGATTTGTTAACTATTTTATTAACTGCTGCTAGGACATCGATAGCACAGTTTTGGAAAAACCCTCTTCCCCCTTCTATAAACCTATGGTATTCCAAGGTTTGGAATTATTATGTTATGGATAAGATTTCTACGACTATTAATGTCAAAAATACATATAAGGCATACCAGATTTTTCATAGTAAATGGAACACAGTGTTGGAAAAATTGGATAATAATCCTATTAGCAAGTCTTCATTTGAGAATCATAAATACTTTGAGTTGATGAAACTGCCTTGATTATGATACTAAAATTGCTGTGAAGTAAATGGTTGAAGTAGCAGTATGGTTTAAGAGATTTAGATTTTATACATGTAATGTTTTATAATTCGTCAGTTTAGTTTTATGGAGTGTAGCTTTGATTGATTGCATTATTTTATGTTAGAACGTAATTTTAATGTTTATTAAAAATAATAATAATAATAAAAAATAAAATAAAAACTGAAAAAAATATTATAGATTGTATCATTCCTCAGTTATGCCCATAATAAGAGTAATAAGGTTTCAATTTCTCCTGATATTATTTTGACAGTCTTTTGTTTACATAACTTGTTAGTTTTGCTATTATGGCATAATCAGCTAATTTGTCTTTCCATGACTCTATAGTAAGGCATTCTTCTGTTTTTAATTTTGTTGCTAGCACTATTCTAGCAGCCGTGAGCATATATCTGAATAAGTCTAAGGAAATTCTACATTATCCAGTAAATTTCCCGATAGGATTGTTGCCCTGCAAGGCACTTAATGTGCTCTTATGAACTATAAGACCTAAGTTAAATGAACTTGGACTGTGCAACATTATGATTAAGGGACTGTACAGCATGGTAACCCACTCTGATGCCCGTTGACACTGCACCCTTGAGAGAAGGACACCTTCCTTTCTGTGTTGCTGTTCCAGTGGATTCTTCAAGGTTACCAGCCCTCTTACCTGATGGGAGATGGATCTGTTCCATAGTCTGCACAAAGCATCAGACACCATGCCAGGCCAAAGCACGGGGACAGAGTACTCCAAACACTATTAGGAGCTCCCTCCAAGACACGCAGGCAATCCCCTTCCCGCCTCTACCTACCTGCAAAGCTGCATGTAAACAGAAGGCTCTACACATGGTTCCTTGGCAACTAATCGCTCGCCCATCAACGAGCTGGCTAGGGCTATCAAAAGACAATGGCCTTAGCCTGATGAGTCATCTCACCTACACCCAGGTGCCAGACTCCAGTCTAAGTTGCTAGTTTTCAATATTGCCCACTCCCCTAGACCCTTCCCCCTTGAACCCAACACCAATCAGCATGTTTTGGGGACGGACTAGTAGGAGGTGGGCCAAGACATGTGACCAGCTTTGGTCACCCCCAAGAGACATGTGACTAGGACATGTGGCCAGCCTGGCCCAAGCCCCCCTCATAAAAGGGGGCACCCAGCCATATGGTCTCTCTGTCTCTCTCCCCTCAATGACCTCTATATTCTCTTACTCTTGAACTTGTGGCTACCTTGCCCTAAGGCTCTTGGACTGAAGCCAGAATCTTCCATGTGCTTTCTGCTGGTTCAGTTTGCACTCTCCATTTTCCTAGTATAATCCCCATTTTTCTATAATTCCCTAATTTTTTCATTTGGAAGCCTTCATCTCATCAGAACAGGTAACTATTGCCCAACCAACAAATATCCTGCTCATGCAAATGTGCTGATTATCTATCTTTATTTCCTAGTACTGAATAATTGTGTGTGTGACTGTGTATTGTCTCTGTGTGAAGAAGACTACAGTAAAGACATCATTTTAACCTAACCGCAGCCTCTGTGTCTGTTACTGGTACCTCTGGAGGGGTGGGACCTCTGTATACACTGGTGTTCATTCCCTAATTTGCCTATCGCCAATTAATAATCATAATTCCCCCATATTAATAGGAAATTAAGGCAATTTGGCTAACAGCATGGTCTCAGGTTTCATAGGAAATTTATTTTTAAAAATTTTCTGAATTTTGGCATGCATATGAAAGGAAATATTTTTGAAGTGAATATGAACAAACAGTAAAGCACCTCCATGACTATATCTTCCACAGACCTATTTTCACATACTTGGAATTGCTCATTAGAAAGAGGGGTTTTTGGGTATCTTTTTGTATTATTCATATGTGCACATGTGCACACCTGCAAGTCATGGCAACCTCTGGTGACTGACTGTGTACCTGGAAGACATGGCGACCTCTGGTGACTGACCCCTACTGGGGGCCTGGAGGATATTCAGAGAGGTGGCTGCCCCTGCTTCCCACCTTGCCTCTGGTATTTCAAGGAGGTCTCCTATCCAAATACTTGCCAGTGTTGACCTTACTTAGCTTCTGAGATCTTATGAGATCAGGTTTGCATGGGCTATCCAGGTCGGGGCTCTTTAGAAAGAGTTTTGTCACTTTTTTCTGACTTTCAGATAGGTCTGAAAATGGGAAACAGTAAAAATCTCAGAACACCAGGACATTTATATTGGGAGACAGGTGAGATCCCTCCACCAACCGCAAAACACTTCTAGTATTCACCCAAGGATTTACTCCCTGGGAAAGACTCTCCATTCGGGAGGAGCAGTCCAATCTGGGAAGGACTGATGGGTGCCCCAACAGTGGTGGCAGGGAATCTCTCAGAAAACAGAGCCCTACCAGTTGGAGCACAGGGTTCCCTCTTGCGGGATAAGGCCCAGCTCTGGTCAACCAGCTTATGGAGGCTAATGCATCTGGTGTGCACAAAACAGACAGACACAGACAGATATTGGCAGTTAGAAACCTTGATTGCTGACTGGACTGAACCAGACCCCAACCCTGGCTCTTCTGGTAGCACGGTGCCCTGCTTCTAACTTTAGAATACTTACGCTGGTCTTACCTGCCCTGCCCCAAAAGGCACCTTTTTCTGGCAATTCCTGGACCCCGGTCCAAGTTGCTGGACTCCTACTGGGTTCTCCTCTGCCAGTGCTCAGGCAAGACTGCTTTTATGAATCAGCTGAACCATTGAGGGGAAGCTGAAATTAGCTGTGGTGCACCAGGTCTCACCGCGGCCACCTTCTTGGTCCAGCACCAATGCTCTGCGCTACCAGCAGGGGGAATCTACCATCTGGGTCACCAGAAGCTGATGCACAAATCTGTGCCCCGTGTACGCCTGGGGCTGAATAAGGAGCACATGGTTGGAGTCCAGGGAGAGGATAGATATCTGTTTATTGCAATAATCAGGAAAATACAGGACTGGGTATCTTGGCATCCTGTAACACTGAGCTGTATTTATTTATTTATTTATTAGATTTTTACTTCACCCTCCCAGCGAGGCCAGCTCAGGGCAGCTTACAACAATGTAAAACAGTACAATAAATACTAAAACCAAAGAAACATAAATTAAAACTGTAATTATACAGCTTAATAAAGTGCTAGCAATAATTCCTCAAACACAATCAGCATCATATTTTATTACAAATGTTCCAGGCACTCAGGTCAGGCTATATTTGGGGGGACCAAAGGGTCGGGCTCACTCCCCAAGAACTATCAGATGTCAATGGTGGCAGTGGTGGTGGCGGCTCCAAAGGCCTGGTGGAAGAGCTCCGTTTTACAGGCCCTGCGGAACTGTAACAGGTCCTGCAGGGCCCTCATCTCCTCCTGGAGCTCATTCCATCAGAATGGAGCCACCACTGAGAAAGCCCTAGTTCTTGTTGCTGCAAGCCTGGCCTCCTTGATGGTCAGGAGGACCACCCGAGTCTGGGTCCCCGATTGCAGTGCTCTCTGGGGAACATATGGGGAAAGGTGGTCCCTCGGGTATGCAGGTCCCTGGCCATAAAGGGCTTTAAAGGTAATAACCAGCACCTTGAACCGAATCTGGTATGCTATAGGCAGCCACTGCAGTTCTTTTAGGGCAGGCTGGATGTGTTCCTGTACAGGAAGACACAGCAACAGCCTCGCCACTATGTTCTGCACTAGCTGTGTAGAGGGCATTACAGTAATCCAATCTCAAGGTGACCATAGCATGGATCACTGTTGCAAAATCATTGCATTTGAGGAAGGGAGCCAACTGCCTAATCAGCCTAAGATGGTAAAAGGCCGACCTGGCATGGCTGCTATCTGGGCTTCCATTGTTAAGGAGATGTCTTGAAGCACTCCCAAAGTCCTGACCTCCAGCGCCCCATCAAAGGCCGGGAGTGGGATCCCTACCCCTGGACCACCCTGACTCAGGCACAGGACCTCTGTCTTCATCAGATTCACTTTCAGCTGGCTCAGCCTAAGCCAACCAGCCATGGCTTGCAACACCATGAGATCTAGTGGTTTGGAGTTGGACCGGCTGGCGTACTAGTGACAACCCAGCCCATATCTCCAGGCAATCTGGGCAAGAGGGCGCACTGGGGACAACACTGCTCCTTGGGGCACACCACATTCAAGTGGGTGCCTTTGGGACAGTTGATCCCCTAGCGCCACTCTTTGTCCCAGACCTTGGAGAAAGGAAACAAGCCACTGCAAGGCCATTTCCTGTACTCCGATGTCAGTGAGGTGGCAGATCAGTAACTGATGGTCTATTCTGCCCCAACCAGGAAGGGCAATAGGTCTTAAACCCCAAATGACATCATGACAATTTACACAGTCTCTGGCACTCTGATCCCTTGCTCCACCCCCAGCAATTTTAACAATTCTTTGCAGAACCATGCCACGAATTGTAGGCCCCAGTCGGATATGTTCTTTCAAAGTACCGAATGCAGCCACTTTAATTGCAGCGGCTTCTTTGTCCCAAACCACCCAGTTCCTCTCAATCTCTGAGAACTTTTTTGACACATACATGAGGGGGTACAAATTCCCATCCTTCCCCCTTTGCAGGATCCCCCCATTGCCACATCAGACATGTCCACTTGCACCACAAAGGGATTATTTTCATCAGGGTGCCTTAAAATGGGCTCAGATGTGAACAGAGCCTTCAGTTTGTCAGAATCCTGCTGGCACTTTGGGGTCCACAACAACTTGTAATTTGGCTTGTGGCTTTCTGGTCCCTTTCCCTTGGTTTTTAACAGGTCAGTAAGAGGTAGGACCACCTGGGCAAAATTGGGGGTGAACAGGCGGTAGAAATTTTCAAACCCGAGGACTGATTGTAATTGCCTCCGCATTCAGGGGGACCTCCCAATTTTGTGGGGATCCATGCTCAGACCCCTCCAGGAAATACGATACCCTAAGAAGTCCAGCTCCTCTTTATGGAATTCACACTTAGCTTTGCAAACAGGCGGTTCTTATAGAGGGCTTTTGGGACATTGCTGACGAGCTGCACCTTATCTTTTGAATAAATCAAGGTATCATTCAGATAAACCAGGACCCTCTTGAATAAATATTTATGCAGCACCTCATTGATCAAGTTCATGAACACCCCCGCGGCCCCCATGAGTCCAAACAGCATCACCAAGTACTCAAACTGCCCAAGTGGGGTGTTAAAAGCAGTCATGTTCATCTCCTTCCCTGATGTGCACCCGGAAGTAGATATCTCTAATCCAACTCAAATCCAACCCTGGGCTGCTTCTGCCAACAAGTCCTTAATAAGTGGGAGGGAGTAGGCATTAGACATGGACACAGCATTCTGGCCCCAATAGTCCATACACAGTGTCAACCCCCCCTCCTTCTTTTTGAGGAAAAGCACTGGAGCAGCAAAAAGTGAGGCTGCCAACCGGATAAACCCCCTGGCCAGATTTTTATCAATGAACTTTTGCAATTCCTCTTTCTCAGCTGGGCTCATGGAATGGAGCTTTCCCTTCGGCATTTTGTGGCTAGGCAAAATTTCAATGGCACAGCCAGTCTTCCGATGAGGGGGAAGTTCATCTGCCTCCCACTCCTCATATACTCATGCCAAGTTTCTGTATTCTGGGGGAATGTGGTTCAGATCCTCTCAACCTAATCAGAGAATAAGTATAAAGAAAACAGTCATGAGAGTCTGACTCACAAATCAAGCAGTCAACAAGACTTGCAAAGAAAATGCTTACTATGTATTACAGTCTGAAGCACTACAACACAATAAATTCCTACAAATCATAAGGAAGTCCTAGTGAAAACATACTTCATCTCTGGATTATATAACAACGTTTCAAAATTGGATCTTCCTCAGGAAATGTTCGGGTGTACAAAATACAATTCTTTAGCATATATACAATGTAAACAATGAAAAACAGTATAAAATCCAAATGCAGTCTTACTTACAGAGTAGTACAAAAGTTCTCTTGTTCATAAGGTGCTTTACAACAAGTCATGAAAGATTTGCAATATAATAATGTTCCTCTTCTTATCAAAAAAATACAGAATATTTTAAAAATAAACCCAAGTATAGTAGTAACTTACAATACATTCAGATAGGATGCTGACCTCAGTAAATGTTCAGGCTCAAATGTGCTGCTAAGCTTCTAATGGATTCTAGGCATCTCACTCTGGTGATTCCTAATAGAGTGCAATTAAAGGGACCTGACAAATTGCTGACAGGTGATAAGAGGCAGTACACTTAAAGAAACATCACATAGTAGTTTAGAAAAAACATGAAAGGTCCATTTCTGCATTTAGTTCATTTGGAGATACACTATTCAGCTGGTGAATCCAAAGCATTTCTCTCTGTAAGAGGCATCTCAGGTCAGTCCTTTCTCCAGGAATTCTTTGTACAATTTCTAATACAATATATTGAAAACTATCCTAACTATGATTAAACTGTTTAAAATGAATTACCAGTGGGGATCTGAGTTCTGAAACTTCAATTTGGATTTGTGTTCTGTAATTCTTGTTCTAATAGGTCTAGAAGTGGACCCAATATAAATCTTTTGGCAGGAACATTTTAATAAATAAATAACCCAGCTTGTATTGCATGAACTGTAATGTTTTAATTTCATCCTAAACCCAGGTAAGACTACTTCATCTGTCTGCCAAACTTGTTTGCAGCAGCTGCAGTGAAAACATTTGAAATTACCTATTTTTTGTATATTCTCAATGGTTGTTTTTTGATTATTAGTAGGCACTCCTGCCAACCTAGCAGTTCGAAAGCAAGAAATTGCAAGTAGATAAATAGGTACCACTTCAGTGGGAAGGTAACAGCGTTCCGTGCACCTTGGTGTTTAGTCATGCCGGCCACATGACCACGGAAATGTCTTCGGACAGCGCTGGCTCTTCGGCTTTGAAACGGAGATGAGCACCGCAACCCTAGAGTCGGATTCGACTGGCTTTCGAGCAAGGGAACCTTTTAGGCACTAAAAAAATCCTTACGGTTTCTGGTTCTCCTATACCCAATTTGCGGTCTCTCAGAACAGCCAGGTACGTCACTGAGCACAGGGCAGTGTTTCAATACTATACTTTTAATTCTAGGTGCTAAAGAGTTATATTCTATTGCCTAGAAACTATTACTTTTGTTTCTTCTTATAGTCTTATTTGATTTCAATAAGTTTTCTGTTTATTTTGTTTGCCCTTTAAGCTGCACTATGCACTATAGTTTCTGGGTAGCCCGTTTCTAAACTGTTGGCAGATTTTCCTACTCTCCTTTCTGTAATCTTCCTCCTTAGTAGAGTTCCTTTTAGCCCTAATCAATTGACTGAATGGTAGACAATATTTTATATGGGACACACATGATTGGATTTGTAATGCAAAAAGCTATTTTTATCTGTGTCTTTTTTGTAACTTCTAATAGCCAAGTGATTCTCAGTATCTTTATAAACTGTGGTATCTAGAAATTGTATATCCTGGACATTGTAATTGGCAGTAAAATTTAAAGATGGATGAAGGTTGTTAATCCATGACACAAAATGTATCAAATATTTTGATACAGGGCAAAGACTTTTGGACCTGCCATTTAGCACCCTTCACAGCAGGTCCTGGCCTTTTCCCACTGGCTGTTGCGATTCTTCCTCGCTAGGCATAATGCCTTCCAGTTCCTCTCACTCCCCTGACTGAAGAGCTTTGGATGGCTTGAGTTGACTCCTGAGCAGTGTTCCCTCTAAACTGAGTTATTGTGAGCTAGCTCACTGTTTTTTAGCCTCTGGCTCACACATTTTTGTCTTAGCCATGGCCGGCTTGCCCACTAGGCGAGCTATGCACTTGCCTAAAGCACGCCAGCCGCAGGGGCACCAAATTGTGCCCCCCTGTGAAAAGCCCCCCTCCCCGCCGCCTACCTGCCGCGGCCAGTGAAGAGCACCCCAGCGGGGTGCAGGAGGCGGCAGCGGACTTGCCTGCCCTCCCCCCTCAGGAAGCCAGCGCTGGGAGGGAAGGGGCGGGGGTTAGAACCCCCGCCTCTTCCCTGGCTTTCCTGGGTGCCCCGCAGCTGCAGAGCACCCAGGAAAGCCGGCGCTCCGAGCCTCTGAGGGAAGGGGCAGGGGTTAGAACCCCCGCCTCTTCCCTGGCTTTCCTGGGAGCCCCACAGCTGCAGAGCGCCCAGGAAAGCCAGTGCTCTGAGCCTTGAGGGAAGGAGTGGGGGTTATAACCCCCCGCCGCCTCCCTCCGGTGTCCAGGCCCCACCAGGAGGTTGGCATCCCCGGTGGGGTGGGCGCCACAGGCTGGCCTGCCTAGGGCACCCAGAAACCTGGGGCTGGCGCTGGTCTTAGCTCAGGAAGGATGGCTCCAGAGCAGATTAATTTATGCAGTAGCCAAATTGCTCTTTCACAACTTTAATGCTCATAGCTCACAAAGTAGAATTTTTGCTCACAAGACTCCACAGCTTAGAGCAGGGGTGTCAAACATGTGGCCCAGGGGTCGGATCAGGCCCCCGGAGGGCTTCTATCAGGCCCGCAGTGGAACTGGCTGTCTTCTGCTTTTTCTTCCAGTTCTTCTGCTGCTGCATCATCGTAGGTTTGCAGCTTACGAATACACACCTGAACAGCATACTCAAGATTACAACAGCACAGACATTTTGATGCAATAATTCAGAGCAAGCAGTGTCAGTTATCAGACACTGTTAAATGAACAAAATATTGCAAGAGTGCTAATGTTTTAAGCATGTTTTTATTTTAAGTAAAAAACCCCTCCTTTGTGTTTGTGTTCTTTATAAAGTTTTTTTAAAGGCCCAAAGGCCACCTTTTATTTATTTTATACACACAATATATAATACATCAACATACACACAAAACAACACAACAACAAACATCCTAATCTAACATTTAACATTTACGGGGGGGTACACACCGATTAATTCTTACGTCTTCTTCAACAAGTTCTTTACTATTTCTAAAACTTTTCTTTGATATGAGATTTAACTTTCTTTCTAAATCAAAAATATTCATATCTTATTATCTTTAACAGCATTCAACTACCTCTACTTAGTTATCTTGTACCAATCATAAAAACGTCCCCATATATTCAGGAAAGTGTCTTCTGGCTGACCTCTTAAAGTTAATGTCAGTTTGTCCATCTCCGCCACCTCCAAAATCTTGGCAATATATTCTTCCCTCCTTGGTGTTTTTTTTTCATATTATTGTTTATTTAGTTTTTCATTCCACCAACAACAAACAGTCACACATAACCCATAACAATACATCACGACAATGAACACTACAAACACTAAACAACAGCAGTCATCCCATCACCTCATTACATATAAAACAAAAATGTACATCGAGTCTTCTTACTAATCTGTTTAAATTGTTTTGAGGTCGAAGAGGAATATTAACAATTTTGTCTCATCCATCTGTATACTTTTTCCCATCTATCTTGACATATTGTTTCATCCTTTCCTGAGAGTGACACGTTTAATTTATCTGTCTCAGCTATTTCCATCAGTTTCTTTATTATTTCTTCTTTACTAGGGATAATATTTGTCTTCCAACGTCTGGCTATCCCAATCCTTGCCATCGTAACTATATACAATATCAATCTTACATCCTCTTTCTTGAGTCCTACCGGTACCATATTGAGCAGATTTCGGGCTTAAATTCTAGGCTTACATTAGTGATTTCCTTAACAATTCTGTTAATCATTCGCCAGAATTCTTTAATTTGTCTACATTCCCACCAAATATGAATATAGGTCCCTACTTTTCCCCCACATCTCCAACACTTATCAGATGCCTTTTTATAACACTTAGCTACTTTATCTGGGGTCCAGTGCCATCTGTAAAACATTTTATAGATATTTTCTTTATAATTTGTTGCTCTTAACAGGTTCAAAGATCTCCAAGCTCTGGACCACTGTTCAGTCGGAATCGTGTGCCCTATGTCTTCCATCCACCTAATCATATTTGGTTTGATAGTTTCGTCCATCATATCTTCTCCTAGGAAAAATCTATACAACTTCTGTATTAACTTATCCGCTGATGAAAGCCAAATCTTGTCCAATTGCGTGGGTGTATTTATAAAATTTATTTTTTGGTCTTTAGCAAATCTGGATTTTAATTGTTTTTTCCCCCAAATAGTTAGGCTTGCTGTTTTGATTTCTTGCTTCTCTAGGGATTTTAATTCATTCTCTTTTGTCAATAATGTTTCATACGTTAGTCCTTTCTTTTTTTCATATAAGGATGGTAATATGAATGCCTCTAAAGGGGATACCCACTTTGGAATTTTAGTGTAATGCCTCATTTTAATTTCCTTCCATATTTTACTTAGTGGGCCTCTAAATACATGGTTTCGGAATGTCACTTGTTTTTTATCCAAATTGTACCAGATGTGGGCATGCCAGCCCATCTGCAGATCATGTCCCTCCAATTGCAGAAGTCTCTCATCTTCCAAGAGGACCCAGTCTCTTATCCAACCCATAGCTGCTGCCTGGTAATATAGCCTCCAGTTTGGGAGGCCCAGTCCGCCGTTTTCTTTTTTATCTGTAAGAAGTTTTTAATTAATTCTTGGTTTTTTGGCGTGCCAAATAAATCTCCTGACTATACGGTTTAAATTTTTGAGCCATTTCATGTTCCTCAATATTGGGATGCACTGAGCCAAAAAGAGGAAACGCGGAAGAATATTCATTTTTATTGTTGCAATTCTTCCCATAAATGAGATATGCAAATCGTGCCATCTTCTAAGATCCAGTCTTATCTCTTCTAGTAATTTAGTGTAGTTGTTTTTAAATAAGTTTTTATTATTATCTGTCAGAATTATTCCCAGATATTTAATCCTGTCCACTACCTGCATATTTGTGATATTTTGAATTTTCATTCTTTGATCTTCAGAACAATTTTTGGTAAGTATTTTAGTTTTTCTCATGTTAATTCTTAGGCCTGCCACTTGCCCGTATGTCTGGAGATCCTGCAATAAGAACGGTAGCGACGATTCAGGTTCCTCTAGGATAAAGACCAGGTCATCCGCAAATGCCTGAAGTTTATATTGTTCTTTTTTGATTTTAGCACCTGTTATATCTTTATTTTTCCTTACAATCTCATTTAGCGTTTCTAATCCAAAGATAAATAGTAATGGTGACAGCGGGCAGCCCTGCCTTGTTCCTTTCTGGATAGCTATATTATCAGTCAGCTCTCCATTAACAATAACTTTTGCGTATTGTTCTTCATAAATGGCTTTAATTGCGTTTAAAAATTCTTGTCCGCAGTTCCATAACTTTAATTTCTGTTTTATGTATTCCCAATTTACATTATCAAACGCTTTCTCCGCATCTAAGAAGACCAAAGCCAATTGTCTTCCAGGGTTTTGATCATAGTATTCTAGGATATTTATAATATTTCTTATATTATTTTTAATTTGTCTTTTAGGTAGAAATCCTGATTGGTCTTTGTGTATAATCTCTACCATAACCCTTTTAAATCTATTTGCTAAGATTGCTGCAAAGATTTTGTAGTCTACATTTAATAATGAAATCGGTCTATAGTTTTTAATGTCGTTTCTTTCTGATTCTGGTTTATGAATGAGGGTAATTAAAGCTTCTTTCCAGGTCTGCGGTATTTTACTGGTGGTCATAACATCATTGACTAGGTCCTTTAATAGAGGTGATATTTCATTCATATTGTTTTATAGATTTCCGCTGCAATTGCATCTGGTCCCGGGGATTTTTTTTGTTTCTGATTTTTGATTGCCTCCACTACTTCACACATGGTAATTTTCCCATTCAGTTGTTTTCTTTGTTGCTCTGGGAACTTGCCCGGTTCATATTTCAGTAAGAAATCTTCAATTTGTTGTTCATCTTGTAGGCTTTGTTTATATAAATTTCTATAGAAATTTTCTACTATATTTTTTAATTCCTGTATTTTAAAATTTTCCTCTTGTCTTTCGTTTTTCAATGCCACAATTATTTTCTTGTCCCTCTCCTTTTTAAGTTTATATGCTAGCCATCGCGAGATTTTATTTGCATTTTCAAAAAAATATGCTTTAGTACATTCTATCTTTCTCGCTATTTCCTGCATTAACCATAGATTTATTTGATGTTGTACTAATTTTATTTTTATCCTAAGTTCCCTCACATCTTTTGCTTTCTGACTCAACTTTTCCATTTCCCTTAGTTCCAAAGTTAGCTTTTTAAACTTTTCTCTTTTTTGCTTATTTCTTCCCGCTTCTTGTCTTATAAAAATACCTCTTATGAACGCTTTTAAGGTATCTCACGTATTAAACAATGATGTATCTTCTCTTTTATTTATTTGTATAAACTCCTTTACCTCTTGTTTAAGTTTTTTGGCAAATTCCTTATCTTTAACCAAATTTGTATTTATCCTCCCTCTATTTATTTTCTGTGATCCCTGTAGTGCAAGCCACATTGGGTTATGGTCTGCATAGGTATTTGCCAGAATCTCCACTTCCGTGACATGCCTTATTAGGTTAATATTCATCCAGATCATGTCTATTCTCGACCAAGACTTGTGTCTGTTTGAAAAGAAAGTATAATCTCTTTTTTGGGGATTTCTGGTTCTCCATACATCTATAAGATTAAACTCTTCTACTAAATCCAAAATTTTTTTTGGTAATACTAGCCCCGCTTTATGAGTTTTCTTTCCCTTTTTCCTATCTTCCTTAGCATCTAGTACTGCATTGTAGTCTCCAACAATGCATAAGTTCTCAGGGTTTTCTTTAGTGATAAGATTAGTAAGTTCTAAAAAAAAACTATCTTGGTTTTGATTTGGTGCGTATATGTTTACAACTAGTATATCTGTCTCATTAATCTTAACTTGTACCCCCACAATCCTTCCATTAGGGGACTTGAACCTCAATATTGGATTCAGTTTTTCCTTGACATAGGTAACTACCCCTCGCTTTTTTGTTTCATCTGAGGCAACAAATGCTAGCCCTAATTTTTTGCATAACAAATACTTTTCTTGTTGTTATTTAATGTGTGTTTCTTGTAGGCATGTAATATCACTTTTTAACTTAGAAGCCTGGTGGAATATTCTTCTTCTCTTTTGGGGACTATTCAGTCCATTAACATTAATTGATACTAAGGATACATTTTTATTTACCATCTTTTTATTATTTCTTTCCCAGATAGCTAAATTTCTTAAGTTGTTGCCTAGTTTGTATTTGAGATTCCGCTCTGTCCTTTATTTGCTGTTTCCTGTAACTTGTTTTCTTTTGTTCTCTTATTGGGGCTACGATGTGACCCCTAGTCTCCTTTCCTTCCATTTCTTCACTTGTCCTTGGGTCTCTTTCCACTTCTTCATCTTCCAGATCTTCTTCATAATCTGATGGCTTTTGCCACCCCATTTCTTCTCCATACCTTTCTAAAAAGTTCTCCAATTTAAATGTGGAGTCAATCCTCCATCTTTGAGCTTTATATGTAAATAGCAAGCCTTCTGGTATCAACCACCTGTATTGGGTTTGGCTCTTACGGAGTAACTCTGCTAAACAGTTATATTTTTGCCGCTTTTCCCTCACTCTCCAAGGGATATCTTTTAGGATCCTTATTTCCTCCCCTGCAATTTTTAATGTTTTCTTATTTGCCTCTTGTAATATCTGGTCCCTCACAGATTTCCGTATAAATTTGGCATGGACCTCCCTTGGAGCTTTATTTCTTCTGGCATATGCCGAATTTCTCCTGTAAGCCACCTCAATGTTGTAGGCTATTTCTGCTTCATTGAAGATGCTAAACTGTTCACTAATATTTCTAGCAAGCTCTTCCTTCAAATTCTTTTCTAATTTCTCAGGCACATTTTGAAATCTCAGAATCATTTCTGATTTTTCCATTTCTAGAGTTATTAATGATTCCTCAATTTTCTCTGACCTAACCTTTAAATCCATTACCTCTTGATCTATGTCCTCCACCCTTTCCTTTAGTTGGTTTGTAGTTTTTATCAGTTTTTTAATTTCTGTTTTAATTTCCTCTGTATCACTTTTTAATTGGTTTGCTATCAGGTCCATTTTATTTTGCATAGGTTCCAATTCTTTTTTGATAATATCCGCATTTTGTTCCGCAGCTATCTGCAAAAAGTTCTTCATCATATTTTGTAGCTCTGTTGCTGATATGTAGGGCTTTAATTGAGAGAGCCCCCCTGTTTGGCTAGGAGATGCTGTTGGAGTTTTTTTGCCTGTCCCTGATGCCATTATTTCAAGTATATATATTTATTCTTATATACCTTTAAACACACTTATGTCAAACCCTAACCCTATATCATTAGTCTCCTTTACCCTTTGTTTATGTTAATCAACATAAGAATATTACTGGATTTCTCCCTTTAAATTGCACAATTTTTCTTTTCCTATCTTCACTACTATCTCATTTCCAAACTACTCCACGTTATCCCTTCTTCGCCCTTTCTTACGTCCTTCTCCGTCAGCCTTCATCAGTTCTGTCAATATCTCTGGAGAGCTCCTTCGTTACACAGCATCAGTTCTTGCCACATCTGTTCATTCCATTCTCCTCCACCTCGCTCCACTCGGCTCTCGATTCTGCTCTTCCCTCCGCCCTTCTCTGGCCGCCTCCGTCGCTCTCCCGCCTCCCAAAGGGGTTCCTCCGTCGCGTTTCCACCTCTCGTCACCACACCCGGTCGTTTGCTCTTCCCAACTCCTTTTTTGCTGCGTCAGGCCACCCGGTAAGCACCGCTATTTAAAGAGACAGGCAAGAATTATTTGTGTAGTTTAGTATGCTTTTTTAATACCATGGAACCTATAACCTTTCTTTCTGACTACTTTCTTCACTTTGCGATATGTTAGCTAGCCGCTGCTCCTGTCCTTCTTCGCTTTAATTTTCCCTGTTTCTCTCCCCCCCGTCTCTTTCCCTCACGTTAATTATGTCCTGTCCTCCTCCTTATCCCTCGTCCCATGAGATAAATAAAACAACACTTAGCTTCAGTTTTATGAGCTTTCCCTTTCTCTCGGTCGTAAATTCTGCTCCCTCTTCGACCTTCCACGCTCGGATTCACAGCAAGAAGGAGAGAAAAAAAAACATTTCTTGCTGCCTTCTTCTTTACTCCCGCATAGAGACCAACCAAAAAGTCCCCCCAGAAAAGTCACCACTCTTCTGAGTTGGATTGAAGCCTCTTGCAGGCACCTTCAAAAACAAAAATGAGAAAGTGCCCTGGCACATAGCATTGCCAAGAAAAGTAAAGTTGTAGAGGTAAAGACGCGGAGCTCACTCCCACACGTCTAGCCCCTCCGAGCTCTATTCCCTCCTTGGTGTTTGAGTAGATCTCCAATAACATGCATAGACAATCCTAGCTGCCGTAGTTAAATATATTAACAAATATCGATCCTCCCATGCCACAGTTTTCAGTAATATACGCAATAACAAAATCTCTGGTTTAAAAGGGATTGTCTTCCCTATAATTTTCTTAATTAATTCATGTACCCAAATCCAATACTTTTTACTAATGTCGCAACTCCACCACATATGAAAAAAAGAGCCCACCTTGTTTTCACATTTCCAACATTGATTAGAGCAATTTGTATCATATTTTGCAATTTTCTCTGGGGTAACATACCATCTATAAAACATCTTATACATATTTTCTTTATAAACCACCGCTTTAGTTATTTTAATTTTCTTACACCATATCTGATCCCATTGTTCCAGTTCAATATTATAACATAAATTCTGGGCCCATTGAATCATATTATTTTTAACAATTTCATCTGCCATCACTGCTTTCAATAATATTACATAATTTTTTTTTATAAATTTCTTCTCTGGCATCATCAAAACCTTTTCCATTTCACTAAGATTCTCACAAATTCCGATCTTTTTATCTTTAGCGAACCTTAATTCTAACTGTGTTTGCTGCCACCATGACAGGTCTTCGTCTAATTTAAGGATGCCGCTTGAATCTATTATGTCTAAATATTTCCTTGGTATCTCCTCCTCATATGACTTGGGGAAGGTAAATGCTTCCAGTGGGGCAATTAACTTTGACTACCTTCTAAACCAACTCTTTTGTATGACTGCCCACACTTTCATTAAAGATGCTCGCAACCAATGTTCTTTAAAGTACTTGTGTGATGAAGTCTTCTCGTACCACAAAAAAGCATGCCAGCCCAACATTAAATCATGCCCTTCCAGTTTTAGTATTCTTTTATCTTGAAGCATAATCCATTCCCTAATCCAGGCCAAGGCCACTGCTCTATAATATAATGTCCAAGTCGGAAGCACAAATCCGCCTCTTTCCTTCAAATCTTGCAAAGCCGTTAATCTGATTCTTGATCTTTTCCCTTGCCACATAAAATTTTTTACCAATTCATCTAATTCTTTGCAAATTCCCATATTCTGTAAAACTGGAATTGTTTGGAATAGAAAGATCCACTTTGGAAGTATGTTCATCTTAACTAGTGCTGTTCGTCCCACCAAAGATATTTGAAGATTCTTCTTTCTAGATCTTGTTTTGTTGCTTTTAATAGTTCCTTGTAATTATCTTGCACCAGTGAGCTGCACTTATATGTTAAATTGATCTCCAAGTATTTAACTTTATTGCCAATTTGATAACCCAAAGTCTCTTGTAACTCTTCTTTGTGCTCCCTCTTCATGTTTTTAGTAATAATTTTTGTCTTTTGTTTATTTATCTTCAACCCTGCCACCGATCCATAATCCACAAGCATCTTATTTAGGGGTGGAATCGAGGGCAGTGGATTTTCTAGTATAAATACAAGATCATCTGTAAATGCAAGTAGCTTAAATTCTTCTCCACTCACCTTCAATCCCCTTATTTTAGGGGAGCATCTTATCTCTTCATTTAATATCTCTAGTGCAAAAATATATAGCGGGGTGATAATGGGCACCCTTGTCTTGTCCCTTTTTGTATTTCAAATACTTCCATGCTCTTGCCATTAATCAAGTCTGAAGCAGTTTGTTTCATGTAAATAGCTTGAATCATCTGGATGAAGTCTGCTCCTGCCTCAGCTTTCTTAAAAGATTCCAAAACAAAAGACCAACTCAGGTTATCAAAAGCTTTTTCAGCATCCAACAAAATTAGTGCCATCTCTTTTTCCGGATGAGCTTCATAATATTCTATCACACCCAAAACACATCTTAAATTATTCTTTATCTGTCTGTTAGGCAGAAAACCCACTTGATCTTTATGTATCATCTTTGCCAATATTCTCTTCAGTCTTTCAGCAATGACTAAGGCAAAGATCTTATAGTCTGCATTTAGTAGAGAAATTAGTCTATAATTCTTAATTTCCTTTCCATCTGTGTTTGGTTTATGTATGAAAGATATCTTTGCCTTCCTCCATGAATCAGGGACCTCTTGTCCCACCATTATTTTTTTACAGACTTCTTGTAATTGGATCAGTACTTGTTCTTCAAAAACCATATAGAACTCTATAGGTAAACCGTTCAGTCCTGGTATTTTGCCTTTATTTTGTCATTTGACTGCTTCCACCATCTCCATCATCACAATAGGCTGATTAAGTATCTTCCTTTGATCCTCAGTAAATTTTATAGCTTGATGTTTTCCCAAATATTGTATTATTTGTTCTCTATTTGCATCCTTCCTTCTATACAGTTCTTTATAATAGTCTTCTACTATTTTTTTAAGTCTTGTATTTTATTAACTTCTTCCTCGTTTTCCCCTCTTAAGGTTCTTATATAAGTTTTTTCTCTTTGTTGTCGCACCTGGTATGCCAACCATCTTGTCGGTTTATTAGCATTTTTGAAATAGTTTTATTTAGCAAAAGCAAGCTTTTTTGCCAATTCAGATGAGAGCAGGCAATTCATTTTATGTTGCAATAGTTTAATCTTCTCCCTTCTTCCTACTCCATCTTGATAATGCATACTTTTTTCCTCCTGTTCTTTAATTTCCTTTTGCAATTCCAGGTACTCTTTATTTCTCTTTGTATTTATTCTTGAAGATTCTTTAATTAATTGTTCTCTAGCAAATGCCTTAAAAGCATCCGAGACCACTCTCATAGGCATATCAGGTTGCCTATTCTCTTTAAAGAAAAAATGAAACTCCTCCATCACATGTTTTTCTATCCTTTAAAATTGAGATATTTAAAGTCCATCTATTTTAAGGTCTTTTTCCCTCTAATTCCAAGTACATTGGCCTATGGTCAGCATAGATTCCTGCCTCAATTTCTGCCTCCAACAAATCTTTTACCATAATGGTGGAAATCCAGCACATATCAATTCTTTACCAGGACTCATGTCTAGCAGAGAAAAAGGTATATTGCTGCTTCTTCGGGTTTCTCACTCTCCATGCATCCGTTAGTTGACATTCTTCTATTATCCTACATAATGAATCCGGAAATGTATTCCCTCTTTTTTCCCCCCGTAAACACTTGCTTTTCTATTTTCTTTTTTATCAAAAACCGCATTAAAGTCTCCAATGAAACACAGTTCTTGGAAATCTTGTTTTACAATAACTTCATGTAGTCCAGCAAAAAACTTCTCCTGATGTTCATTTGGTGCATAGATGTTAGTTATAATTGTCCTTTTATTTCGTCTTTGAATAGCGACCATTACAATTCTTCCATCCTGTGATGCATAAAGTAATTCCGGCTGTAGAACTCCTTAATGTAAATAGCAACTCCTCTCTTCTTTTTTACCTCTTATCTCTCACCGCTCTTTTATGAAATCTCACTTGAATTTCCTTAGGAACTTGAAATCTTCTTGCATACCTGGAGTTCATTCCAAAGGCAGTGTCAATCTCCTGTTCCATCATCTTCATATCCTCCATACTGAGATGGGCTGCCAGTATTTGCGCCATCTTCTGTATCAAATCTTCATTTTTCTCTTCCGGTACATTCTGGAATCTCAATATGAATGCTGCCCTTTCCACCTGAAGTCCAGTAATGTCTTGTTCTAGAGTAGTTTGCTTCTCTTCAGAATCTCTCATTTTCTTTTCCATTTCCTTTGATTTCAGTCCTACCTCTCCCATTTCTGTACTTAGATCTGCAATTTTTGTAGTATTTTCTGTTACTTGTTTTTGTATCACCTGTAGACTCTGTGTAAATTGTTCTGTAATGCCCTTCATTGCAGATTGGACCGGCTCTAATGCTCACGGAATAGTCTCTAATTTCCTGAATTGCAGCTTTGATTGGATTTATCATCTCTGGCAAAGAATCCCTGACTTTGCTCATCGCCAGCTTTATCGGCTCGACCACCTCTGTAATTGTACTTAAAATAGTGGTTTGAACCAGCAACTTCATCTCTTTCTGCATTTCTTTTTGAGTTATCATACCTAGTTTTGCAGAAGCTGAGCCTCCAACACCTGGAGATGTTCCAGGGACCTTTTGTCCTAAGCCTTGTTGATTGGACATCCCTTCGAACTTTTAATTTTTATTTCTCTCTATAATTCAAAATCAACACCCCTGCAAGTAAAACCAATACTTATCTATCCAACATTCAGTTTTTACACAACATTCAACAAATTGGCTAAATTCCCAGATCCTCTAACAGTCTACTCCAGGTTGTAAAATGCCCTCCACCACAACACTTAGGTCACTAGAATATTTGGTTTATAAACTCTTTGGCTCCTTTCCTAGAATCTTTGTTATGATTAACCTGGGAACAGTGTGCCTTCCTTTTTACTAACTGCCAGCTATCCCAAACAATGTTTAGAAATTCACCTTTAGTTTCACACAAATAATAAGCTTTCATTTTCACTCCTCTCCCTTCTAAAGCAGTTACAGCAAATTTACAACATCTGTCCCAGACTTCTCAGGCAGATTCAGGGATCCAACTCTATAACTCTTCAACCCAGCCCTGAAAGGGTCAAAATTTGAGAGTGCTGCACCAGGGCTCCAGATGAATTCAGCTAGTGCCTACTCAAATCTTCCGCCCTCCTCCCCTAGGGCTAAAAATTGAGATAGATGCATGGGGGGTCCTCTAATGATCCTTTCTTCCACCCTACCCCCTACTAGGGTTAAAAAAAAGAATTGGGTGCATGGAAAAGGGGGTCTCCCTCACTCCTTCACCCACACACCCCTTCCTCCAACGCCGGGAGTATACCAATCACCACTCTCCCCTGCGCCTTAATCTGTTGTTTACACTCAGGGGGATCTTTTTCTTCTCCCAGCCAACACCTCCACCTTTAACAACCATTACCAACCATCTTTCCCTCCTATGCAAAGGTTTATTTCCGTGTCAATATGCCCTGCACCGTTTGCAACTGCCATTGCCAATGATGGGAGCTTTCTTCCATTGGCTGTTTCAGGGGAAGTTTTGTCCACCCTTTAACTACTCTGCCAGGGCTATTCTTATTTAAGAACCTAGCCTCTTTAATTATTAATGTTAATTACTCACCGGAGCACTTAAAGGCTTGGGTTTCACTCCCCCCCTGCCGCAGGAGCTTCAGCTTGGCTCAAAAATTGAGCCCGGACTTCGATCTTTCATTGGAGGTGATTCCGATCTCCCCGCGAGTAGCCACTCTCACAGGGGCCAGAGTCAAGCCCCTTGCACTGCCTGCTCCTTCGCCCGCAGCCGCGGGGGGTCTTTGAAGTGCTCAAAGACCCCTATAAAATCAAAGATGCCAGATGAGAAGTGCCCTGTCTCACCGCGCTGTACTTGTGCTATCGTGTTCTTTATAAAGTTTATGTCTTTGCTACCTGGCATTACATTTTATGACACACATGGCCCATCCCACCAAACTCTTGGCCCTGGGGTTATCAGCCAGTCCGGGTCATCCCACCTCATCTGCATGGGTTGCCAATCCCCTGGTCTTGCCTCCATGCCTCAGGGATTCCCCTTGTCTGTGTAAATAAGGAGTTCTTGGACTAGTGCATTGGTTTGGGTCCTGATCCCAGGGACCTTGCTGTCCTTGCTCATCATGGCAGTGTTGTGATAGTTGGAGGTGATGAATGAGTTCTGACACTTTGTCAGACTCTTGAACAAACTTACTGTCAACAACACTCTGGATAGTGACTCATTTATAGAGAGATGTGAATGTATCAATCTAGGACCGTCTATGTCAGAACTAACTCCATTGGCGCCAGTGCTGAAATTAGAGCTGGGACATTTCCTCACTAAGATACTTCCACTAAGATACATTTTTTATTGCTTTTATTCTAAAAACTACACAGAAATCACAAGGGAAAGGCATCTACAAACTATGGGAGAAAGTAAAGAACCACCCAGGAAGAGCTGGGTCAGCTGGGCTGAGGCAAGGAGTGGAGAGCACATGGTTGGTTGCTGATAGAAGGTAGGGGATTGTTCTTTTTCCCTTTGCCTTCCTAGCTGCTGTGTGGGAGCTGAGAGAGAGTTGAGTTGCTTGTAGCCTGATAGAGAGTGGTTCTGTTTAAGTCTCTTTGGGGCTGTTCATGTTTTAGGGGTTGTTGTAGGCTGAGTGAGTTGCTGTGGAGTGCTAGTGATTGCAAGCCCCACCCCCTATTGTGCTGGGCTCTGCTGTGCTGAGCAGGAAGGGGCCTTTTGAAACAAAGGGCTGCTCCTGGCCAGAGGCAGAGCTGGGTCAGCTGGGCTGTGGCTCTTAACCTGTGGGTCGTAGCCTGTGGGTCTTGCTTGGAGGCCTTGTAAAAACCTGAGTAGAGGGCTGCTACTGAGTTCTGGAGAGAGAACTGCTGGCAAGGTAGCCATTTGGTCAGTCTCAAAGTTTTCAGGGTACATCACGTAACAAGAGCATACATCAGAGTTTGTGGAAAGTTCCTGAGGCTGTAGAAGATAGCATTGCTCCTAGGAAGATGGATAGCAAAGGATCTATTCCAGTGACCTGCCTGGGCTGCATCATGATCACTTTTCTGCCATGCCAAGAAATACATTACACTTGCTGCAAGTGCAAGCTTATAAGAATGCTTGAGGAGAAGGTGGGAGAACTCGAGGCACAAATCTGTACACTGAGGAACATCATAAGATTTTTTTTATTTCCATCATTTTCTCTCTAGTTTTGTTGGATTATTTTTGGGCTTTATTCTTTCTATTGGATTACATCCTTACAATATTTACTGCACTTGGATTACATTTCCTTTCTTTTTGTTACTTGGATACCTGGGAATTATTTGTTTGGATTACAATTAAGCATTATTTTCTGTGATATTCTGGATATATGTGTTCTTCCCCCCCCTTTTCTTGTGGATTATCTGGAGTTACTGTTGTTTTGTGAAGAATTCCTATTGGATTATAAAGATGGCTATCTTTTACATGTGGATTATAAATGGAGACATTTAAGTCCCACTGGAAGAAAGAAGGAGGAGGAAAGGACTCTTAGAACTTCATTTCCAAGTGATAGAAATATTTGTTATTGTTTGGTCTATTCAAATAGTAACCCCAGAATATAAACTGTTCCTTTTGCAATGTAAATAATTTGATAAGGTTTTCTTTATTTAAAATTGTTTAGCCTGGAAAAGGTTTTAGTATTATTGTGACAAGGGAGTTTAAACAAAAATAAGGGCTTTGTTTCTGAAAGGGAGGGTGAGTGATTCTCTGTTGTTAATAAAAGGTTTAAATATGGCTAGAGGCACAAGGAAAGGCCCTGGAGGACCATCTCCAAGACAGACAAAATCTGTGGCCACTAACTTGGCCCAAATTTCAATAAAGGATTTACAAAGTCTGATTCAGGAGGCGATGGCTGCAGCTGTTGATCCTATCAAGTTAAACTAGACTCACTTGCCCAATGTGTCACTATGCAAACTGAAGAGATCAAGAAACAGATTGCAGATAATAAACAAGAAATTTCTAGTTTGGTGAAAACAACTAGTAAGCTAGAAACTAAATCTGAAGAAACGGACCTTCAAATTCAGGCTATGAGGCTTAAACAGAACACCATGGAAGACATGCTTATAAAACTGAAAATTGATAAAGCTGCCTACATATTAACATTCCAGAACATACCAGAGAAGAAGGATGAAGAATTACAGATTGACATGGTCCATATTCTTGTAAAATATATGGGCACAGGGAACCCAGAAGAGGTATACAAAGAAATTGATGTGGCCTATAGAATGCCTTCAGCCTATGCAAGAAAAAACAAACTACCTAGAGAGGTACATGTGAGATTCCACAAGAGAGCTATGAGGGATGAGATTCTTAAAGCTGCAAATGACACATCTCTTCAAATAGAAAACACAGAGATAAAAATACTAAAAGAGATTCCTTGGAGAGTATGAGAGAGAAGAAAAGATTATATGGATCTTGCCAAGTACACTAAGAAAAAATGGAATTTTGTATAGGCGACTTTTACCAGAAGGCATTCTCTTCACCCTCAAAGGGAAAAGACACAGAATCAACTCAACTTCAAAATAGAAAATGTTATCAAAATATACGGAGATGACCTGGAAACACAAGAAGAGGAACAGAAGGACACAGAAGAGGAAGGAGAAAAAGATTTAAAGGAGCAATAGGAACCACTGGACAACCTCAAAGAAAAAACCAGTAAGGACTGTACTATCGCAAATAGTCATGAGACTTCAACAGAGAAATAAAGATGACACAGAAAAACAATCACAAGATGGATAGAAGAAAAATAATCTCAATAAATGTCAATGGTTTGAATACACCTCAAAAAGAAGACAGATATTTTTGCAATTGAAAAAGATGCAATTGGATGTGATATGTTTGCAAGACACCCATATTAAATCTTCAGATCAAAAATATTTGGAAATGAAGAAACTTCAGACAAAGAGAAGAAGAAAAAAAAAGAGGTCTAGTAACATATGTGAGAGACTATCTACACCTTGAACTAATATATAGTTCTGAAGATGGCAGAATCCTGATGGTTCAAATTCAAAGACAAGCTAAAACAAACTTGATTGTCAACATATATGCACCTACTCAACATCATGAAAATTTTTACCAACCTTATATCAAATCAAGACTTTGAAGAAATGTGTTTGATTGGAGACTACAATGCAGTATTTGGCAGACTTTTGGACAGAAAAACAGAAACAAGATAATGAACTTCCTAAGAATTTTTTACAATTTGCAGAAGAATACAAATTGGTGGATTATTGGAGAACTAGAAACTCCAAGAAGAAGGACTTTACTGCAAGACACAAGTCTTGGTCAAGAATAGATATATGCTGGATTTTGACAACAATTATAAATGACCTGGTGGAAACAGAAATCCTACCAGCAATGTTTGCCGATCATAATCCTTTACTCTTGACATTACAAGATTCACCAAAGAAGAAAAGATGGACTTTGAATACTTTCCTTTAAAAAATGAAAAATTTGTAGTAGACTCTAAAAAGGAATTTCAAATGTTTTTTAAACAAAACATCCAACCAGACGCTTCAATCTGAGTTGTATGGGATGCATTTAAGGCCTATGCAAGAGGTTGGATAATTAGAGAGGATGCTTATATCAGAAAGCAAAGGAAACAGAAATATACAAAGATAGGAGAGCAACTTAAAAAAGAAGAAACAAGATTATACAATGGAAAAAGCAAAAATTAATATAACATTGTTACAATATTAAATGAACTGCCTATTATCACAGGAAATAGCAAAAAAATCACCTATGCAAAACAAAACTATTTTGAGAATGCAAACAAACCAACTAGAGGGCTAGCCTGTAAACTACAGAAAGAAAGAGAAAAAAGAGATATAAAGATATTAAGAGATGAAAAAGGAGAAGAAGAAAACACCAGGCGTTTTGAAAAAAATAATTGAAACTTTTAATGAGAAGTTATATCAGAAGAGAGAGGCTACACAAGAAGAAATTAAAGAATTAAAAAACAGAAGAACAAAAGAAAAATTTAAATGATCCAATCACTGTTTCTAAATTGACAGAAGCACAAAAAAAAAAAAAAAAACCCCAGAAGAAAGGAAAGGCACCAGGCCTGGACAGCTTTCCGGCCGAATTCTATCAGATTTTTGAAGATCAATTAATAATGCCTTTAAAGCATGTTATACAAAACATAGGGGGAAATAAAATTCCAGAGACTTGGAATGAAGCCTTAAGTACACTAATACATAAACAAAATACAAATGACAAAGAAATTAAAAATTATAGGCCAATTTTACTATTAAATGTGGATTATAAAATTTACGCTTCTATTCTGGCAACAAGATTAAAAAGAGTTTTGACACAAATAATACATCAAAATCAAGCAGGCTTCTTACCAAAAAGGCAAATCAGAAACAATGTAAGAATTATATTGAATGTAATTGAATATTTTGAAGCCCACCTAGAGAAACAAATGGCCTTAGTTTTTTTAGATGCTGAAAAAGCCTTTGACAATGTCAGTTGGAACTTTATATTAGAACAATTATTAGCTTGGCGATGTGGAGAGGAGTTCTATATTATGGTTAGAGCAATCTATACCAAACAACAAGCTAAGGTATTGGTTAATGGAGATCTATCACAAAATATTGAGATACAAAAAGGAACTAGACAAGGTTGTCCACTTTCCCCATTACTTTTTATTTTTGTGCTTGAAACACTGAACAATATGATCAGGGAGGACACACAGATTAAAGGTTTGAAAATAAAAGGAGAAGAATATAAATTACAAGCCTTTGCAGATGACTTGGTTTTTATTTTAGAATATCCAATAGACTCTGTGATCCAGCTTTTAAAAATGGAAGCTACAAGATTATTAAAACTAGAAGGACGTGACTCATTACTGGGCTGGCACACATTTGCGTGGTATGATAGAGACAAAATAAACAAATATTTCCAGCAACATATTCTTAGAAGATCCCCATTGAAAGTTTGGGAAGAAATGAAAAAACTTTTCTGTACTAAGATATCAAAATGGGTCTGACCACTCGAAGCTTTTACAAATCCGAATTTATTTTTTAAAAATTACTTTATAGATATGAAGACCTGCTGGATAACAAAAATGAAAAAAAGGATATCGATTTGAGTTGGTGGGAAAGAGTAAAATTAGAATATAGATATGTCAAAGATAAATGGATTTTTGTGAAAAGGCAACTGAAATAGATAAATTATTGATGTATACAGATGATAAGCTGATTAAGAAATTGTATGCTATAATGTTAGAAATCAAAACACAAGATGAAGTGCTAAAAAGTTCTATGGTTAAATGGACACAAAATCTGGGGCATAATATTGATTTAGACCAATGGTCTAAGATATGGAAAACAAAAACATTACTGAACCAATCTTGTATAAAGAAAATATTTATAAAATGTTTTATAGATGGTATATTACACCAGATAAGCTATCTAAATGTTATCCTAATATGTCAAATGATTGTTGGAAATGTCAAAAAAAGTTGGTTCCTTTTTTCACATGTGGTGGACTTGCAATAAAAGTTAAAAAAAAAAAAAGCGTTTGGATACATGAAATATTGCAAAAAATATCAAAAAATATACCTTTTGTTCTTATTGAACATACTTCTGAAAAATTATAAAAAGCAAGACCCTTAACTTATTTTACATGTAGATACAACTGCTAGAATATTGTATGCTAAATACTGGAGAAGAAAGGAGATACCTGTCAGGTTCCTAGTCAGCTCACACTCTACACAGCCTTTCTTTTTATGAAAGTTTATTGAAGAGCGAGATGCTGCAAAGGTGACTTCTTTTTCAGGACTGGGGAGCAAAGGTGGAGGACCCAGTGTAGAACTAAACCCCACATTCCACACCTACGTCACACATTCATAAATATAAGCAATCCTAAGGATCCAGATGAATAGAATGGTTCAACTAGCCATTCAAATGTCTCATCAACTTCAAGGACACTCTCATGTGAAAGTTCCTGAAGTGCTGCTTGGGAAAATGGTTACCAGCATTGCCTCCCTAATCTACAAACATTCACACAGCTGCTCCCCCTCCCACAGTTTCTCTCCCTCCCACCAGGAATGTCAGCAAGGGTGAGTGATAAGCTGACAACTGGATACATCTGCTATAGCTGGTGAAAGTGAGGGGGAGGGAATGGGGGTGTGGATTACAATAGGCAGGTTGGAAATACCACAGGTACAGAGTACAAAGGAAAATGTGAACCTGAGTCTGACAATACCATCAAAAGAAACAATAAACAAACTACTAGAAACTGCTGAAATTGACAAATTAACTTTCGTTTTGAAAGGACACGACAAGTGAAATTTTGAAGAAATATGGTCAAGATTTTACAATTGGATTGAAGAATATAATAAATAAAACTGAAATAGAGGACAATAAGAATATTTACGATAAAACAGACAAAGTTATATTTTAACAATATTAGGTGTAGAAATAAGTTTTAAATGCCACCTATGGATGACAAAACAGTTTTATTCAAGAAGGTGGAGAGATTCTCCCAGTTCGTAATGGTATTGTTATGTTTGTATATGTTGATGTTTTGTTTGTTTGTTGTTATAAAATATTTTTTTTTAAAGCTGCTTGGAAAGATAGGTGACAGGACAGAGCATCAAACTAAAGTGCTGGGTCAGAACACCACTCATGTGGCCCTCACGCTCATGTACGAAGAGCTGGAATGGTTTTCGTAGGTCTGGGAGCTCAAGGGCAGGTGCACTCATCAGGGCGATCTTCTTCTTCCTCCAAGCAGTAATTTTTTCTGGTGTCCAGATAAGGTGCTCAGGTTTAGAGGCATTGCATTTGGCAACCAGGGGGCGTACCATGTCACTATAGTCTGGATTCCAGGTGCGGCAGAATCCAGCCATACCTGGGAAAGTCTGGAGTGCTTTTTTGGTAGCCGGTAGTGGTAACTGTCTGATGGCTTCCCTATGGTCCCAGAGAAGCTCTTTCTATCCCTTAGAGATTTGGAAACCCAGATATTTGACAGTCTGTTTCACGAGCTGTGCCTTATCACAGGAAACAAGGTAGCCATGCTGACCAAAGAAATTCAGGAGGGAAATGGTGGTGGTGCGGATGGTATCTTGATCAGGTCCCAAGAGCAGAAGGTCATCCACATACTGAAGGAGGGTGGTTTGATGTCCCCCATCCATCCCTGGAAATTCTTAGCAAGGTATCATCTAAAAAGTGTTGGAGAGTCCATGAATCCCTGGGGCAGAACAGCGGAGGTGGGTTTTCCTCCCAGTAGTGGGAGCCTTCCACTTGAAGGCAAAAAGGTCATGGGAATCAGGGTCCAGAGGTATACTGAAGAATGCATCTTTTAGATCCAGAACACTGAACCATTCATGGTCTCCAGGAATCTTGACAGGATAGTGTAGAGATTCGGGACAACAGGATGTTTGTGCTCCACAATCTTTTTCACTGCTCTCAGATCTTGAACCAGGCACCACTTCATCCAGGCTGGGTCTTTTGGAATGGTCATGATGGGGGTGTTGTATGAAGAGGCGCATTCTTCCAGGCAGCCCTCTTGGAGAAGGCGTTCAATGACAGGTTTAAGTAGGCAGGGAATACTGGCAGATACGGACTGGTGATCTTCCAGGTTTTACTTTAATGTGGACCATAGGGGTGTTGACAGCCCAAACTTCAGCCCAAACTTCAGGGTTTACACCCAGGAAAGGATCCATGATGGGGTACTAGGATGCCACCCAACTAGTTTTTGCCGAACACAAGGCTGCTAGGTAGTGGGGGCTGGAGTGGAGTTGGAGTTCCATGACTATCCCATCTTCACTAAAGCTGAGGTGGGCTCCCATTTTACAAACATGTCCTGGCCAAGGAGGGCTACTGGACAGTCAGGAGGAGGGAGTGAGATATCGAATGTCCATCTGTCACCACATCACATTCTTGCAGAAAGCATTGTAGAGTGGGGTTCCCATCAACCCCCACAATCTGGGTGGACCAAGAGGAAAGCTTAAGGCCAGGGGCTTAACAGGTAGAGAAGAAAAGGTTGCACCTGAATCAATGAGCGCTGAAAAGGTGTTGCCACCCACTCTTACTTTCACTAAGGGTTCGGCGAGTGGGGAACTAGAAATACCATGCCCCTGATGTCCCTATGCATATTCCTGTTCAAGCATCTGAAACTGCAGAGAGTATTGACCCTGTTGCTGCTGCTGCTGTTAGGAATGGGGGTTCTGCATCAAAGGTGCTGTGCCTGGAGAAGGAAGGAATGAGGGAGGAGGTGGCAGGAACTCCAGTTGCTGTTGGAACTGTGCCTGTGCTGGGGTGCATCGATTGGGGCAATCCCACTTCCAGTGTCCCTCCATTTTACAATATGCACATTGGTTATTCCTGAGGGGTGGTCTTGGGGCCCTCTGACATTGGAGCATCAAGAATTGTGGTTGTTGTGGAGGCCTCTCTCTCTTCCTCCCTTGATAGCTTCACCTATTGCCCTGGATGGCTTCCACCAGCATGGTTGTTTGAGCTAACAGAAGCCGCTTCCAGCTTTTCTGCCTCCCTCCCTCATACTGCAGCCACTGAGCTCTGCAAAATGCCGCTCCCAGGGGACAGGGGACCCTCAGGAATGATATGAGGGAAGCTTGCCACAGGATGGAAAATTGGTAGAAATCGCCAATTTCATTTGGATCTGACCCATCAAATTGTATGTACTGTCTCAGTTTTATAGGGCTGCTCATTCTTTAAATTGTGCAATAGAGAGACTTCTTCTAACGTCTATATAAAATGAGTTTTGTTTGCAACTATTGTGTGGATTTTGGAACCCCCATCTTGCGTACTGTTAAGTGAAAGAAAAACTGCTTTTGTACTTGCTTGCAGACAAAATGTTGTGTAAGTAATATTGGAGAGATAGCTTTATAATTTTTGGCTGTTCTACAATGTCTTTGTAATTTTATGATTCTTCCAGTTTGCTGATGTTAACTCTAGGCTGCCAGTAAAATTGTTCCTGCATTGCATGTGAATTCCTAGTTTCTCCTCTTGCAGAAGCCAGCATATCTCTCCCATATCACCTATCAGAAGCCAAAAACATCCGTGATTTCTTCAAGTGCAAACCTTGCCTTGCCTTCCAAGGCAGTGCTATGACTTTGATCAAGTAAGTCAAGCCTGCTTTACCTTAGATCCTTCTAAATCCTGTTCACAGTATAAACAGTGGATTGGATGCAGACAATTTGCCAGTTTCTAGCACTTTCCCCTTCTCTCTGCAACCCCAGCTCATGTTGTTTTTCAGAGTTGCCTATCCTGCAGGAGCAGCATTTCACAGAGATCAGCAGGGTTCGGGGGGGGGGTTCCATTGAGCTGGTTGATAATTTAGTCTGAATCCAGCCCATTGTTATGGACATCACATTTTTCCAGGAGCATTGAAAAAGCATACAATATATTGTTAACAGGACTCAGCTCCTGAGAAACTCAAGTTTTATTGATTGCATCACCCCCAGCAAGTCTGTACCATTTCCTAACTTATTTTGTGCAAATTGTTTATCAGTCCAAGTTTGTTGATATGCTGTTCTTTTTCATGTACATGATGTGCCATATTTTATTAAGCCATACTTGGTAATTTCTCCTGCTTCCAATATTATGCTACTAAAATTTTTGCTGCTGTTAGCAGATTTCTTATAACTTCCCTTTTATAACGTTACTATCATAATAGCTTACTCTCTGTTTTCTTCAGGTTGATCAGGAGTTCTTTACACTTTTCAGTTATTGTGTGTTTCTAATATATTGAGTTTTGTATGTATATTCTACTCTTATATGGACTTTTCAAGGGTCTCCCATCAAGATTTGCTGTTCAAATCCATACCTCCTCTAGCTTTATTAATGCTACAGCATCTGAACATAACATAAGAACATAAGAACATAAGAGAAGCCAATGTTGAATCAGGCCAATGGCCCATCTAGTCCAACACTCTGTCACACAGTGGCCAAAAATACTAGATGCCATCAGGAGATCCAGCAGTGGGGCCAGGACACTAGAAGCCCTCCCACTGCTGCCCCCTCCAGCACCAAGAATAGAGTGCATCACCTGCCCCAGACTGAGAGTCCCTAGCTATACCTTGTGGCTAATAGCTTGTGGTTAATCTGGTGGTTTCAGACTGCTGGGCACCTGCAGTGATCATGTTCAGAGAGGAGAAGGATGATGTGATGGTCTGACTCTTCTTGGCAGATCAGCAAAATACCAGTCCAGACTAGATGAGGAAAAGGCCATTCCCAAGATCCCAGGTGCCACCTACAGCAACTGTGGAGGAGAAGAAACGGAGTATCCAATAACATGGGAGCTAGAAGCAGGACTTAGTCCAGAAGTTTCAGCCATTACAAATTCAAATGTTGCCAGATCTGTTTCTGGAGAAGGGAATAGTTCGACAGTGAGTTATCCTGAGCAACATAGACAAGACTGTGGTTCCAAAGCTGAAAGACTTACAAAGGAAACCAGTTCTGAGAAGCAAGGAAAATCTAATCTAATAATTTCTGAATGCACTGAACAGGTGACAGATAAAGTGGAGAAAACAATTGAACTAAGAGAGGAGCAGTCTCCTGAATTGTACGTAGGGCCCAAAGAACCTATACAGCCCCCAGCAGCAGTCTTGGCAGTTCCAGGTGAAAAAGTCCAAGGTAGATTGCGTTTGGGAGATGGGAGTGGATCTGACAATCAAGCCTTGAATCTCTTCTGGGGATGATTCATTTATTAATCTTGATGAACCTGAATCAAACAGAGGTATGATGTTGACTGTTAGAATCTTGCCAAGTGTAACCCAGCCCTTATTATCTTGTTGCCACTTATAAGTTTTAAGAGGAACAGCAAAGTGTGCTATAGCTTACTGGTGTATGGCATTATCTTGCCACTGGACTTTAAACTGTTAAAGAGTTATAAATACATTTATTATCTCTTGGGGAAAGGGGCTGTCTCTCAGTGGTAGGACATCTGCTTTGCATGCAACAGGTTCAGTCCCCAGCATCTCTAGTTAAAAGCCATAGGTGCTGTGAAATTCTATAGAGAGCTGCTGGCAGTTGGTGTAAACAGTGTCGCTCTTGATAGGCAAATGGTCTCAGCATAAAGCAGCTTCACCCCAGTGCATTGTCTCTTAAAATGCTTTGGTTTGTTGGACATCTATCTGCTGTTCCATGGGCAGAACTTGGTGGCATTGTTTCCATGAAAGTTCATGTTCGCTTAACACCCAACTTGCAGAACCATATAGCTAACTAATTTTAGCTATATAAATCTGAGTCACTGTTTAGCTATATAAATCTGAGTCACTGAGTCAGGACAGATGGGAATCCTGAACTGTTTTTTTTTCATTGATATTATCTAAGTAAATATATGTTTTTAATTTTGAATTATGTTATCAGTCAAGAAAATGTTTTGGGGGCAAATTTCCGATATCTGCTGTGAATGAGTGAGAGTAATTTTGTTCTCTTTTAAAATGTATATACTGGCCCAGGACAGACTGGCAATTTGCCGCGGGATGGGACCCGGGCTGACAACGACTCAATATCGGGGTAAATGGGATGTTCACACAGGCACATCTGCCTGGCGTCCCCCACCCGTAGCCTACCGGTGCTCTCGCACTTCACTGCTGGATTAAAAAAACACCTGATAAAAGCCGGTGCAAATCTTGAAAGCCTGCGTTTGTCACGCGTTTCTCCGCTTCCGGGGAGTCTGAACGCGCAGCCGAAAAGCCGGGAGCAACCTGCGTTGGGCATGAGGCAGCAGCGGTGTGATTGGCTGCGCTCCGCTCCACTGTCCAATGCAGTGCTGGCGTTGCAGGGCAAAAAAAAAAATCGGCAAAAAGCGCTCATGCGCACATACGCATGCGCACACAGCCGAAATAATGGGGAAACAGCTAATATAGCGCGCCTCCGGCGCGGCAGTCTGAACGCTCCCGCGCGCCTCCGTCCTGTATCTTCCGGCAGAGGCCCCCGCTGTGTGGACAGGAAAACCCGGTATCGTTTACTCCGGGTTTTTTTTGCCACGACTGGCTACCGGGGCAAATTGCCAGTCTGTCCTGGGCCATAAACAGAATTTGAAGCTTTGAAGGAGTATTTTGTGAAGCATGCACTTCAAACAACCAAACCAAAAACTGAATGGGTTGTGAATTTGAATGTAATTCTCAAAGAAATGACAAATGAGGGCATAGAGGAGCTGAAATCTGGGGTGGTACCTGTGATTCTCATTGAAGACAGTATAGAAGAGACAGTCCACGCAAAGCCAGGTATGCCTATAGGGCAGGATCAGGGAGACAGCTGCCAGATTTGGAGGATGGGATCAGTTTTCCCCATCACTTAGTAGATGGGATCAGTTTCCCCCATCAATTGGATATTTGAACCAAAGGTTGAGCAATTCTCTATCACACTCGATGGCAAAAGTAAAGGATTATGAAGGGGTGGGGCTTATGTGGGGTGAAATTATATTTTGTTATTGGCTACATTTTTTGTTCATAGCCAGTTATATCCCAAAGGTGCAGGTTGGTTGTTAAGATGAGTAATTCAAAGAATCATCATGGTGTACTGATTAGAGTATCGGACTAGGAGGACCTAGGGCACCATGTTCAATTCCGCACTCTGTCATGTAAGCTTGTTGGGTGGTCTTGGGTCAGGCGTGCACTCTCAGCCTAGGCAAACCTAAAACAGGAGAGGAGAACAATGTAAACTGCTTTGTCAGTATATAAATAAACAAATAGTTCTGCGGTGGGGGTCCTGTCTCCAGGTGGATTTCAGACAGAGAAAGTTGGGTTACTATTTATATACAAAGGGAAAAAATAGCAATTGAAAGTATAATGTCTTACAATTTGAAAATATTCCTATCCTTGTGAGTGAAACTGGGGGCAATTAAAAGAAAATCTTATGTAAATTAACATTTGTTAGGGCTATTGGGACTGGATAAAGTTCCTTGACGTTGAGAAAGATGGCAACATTTTAGCTGGAGGGTGCCACATCATCTTTCCTGTCCCTAAGTGACCACTGTTATGTATGGAATAAAACCTAGATGTAGTCCTTCATGCAGGGAATAGAGTTGCTAGCTCAGGTTCTCTGTGTTTGTGACTACCCATCAGTTCCACTTTTACCTTGTCTTTTCCCCAAGGAGCTCAGGGTGGCATGTATGGTTCTCTCCTCTTCTGTGTCATCCTTGCATTCCTGTGAGGTGGATCAGGTTGAGAGATTGTGACTGGCCCAAGATTGCTATAGCTGAGAAGGGAAATTGAGGTTCACATCCCAGTTCCTGTGCCAACATTGTTAATTACTCTCCCGCACTACCTCTCATCATCCCCATGTTTGTTCAGTCATTGGCTAACTGATATCATTCCTGTCCGTTGTTGCAAAGAGATAAAGAAAAAGGCAATCCCTCAAAACAACCAACATCATCACAAAGAGCCAGCAGCCTCTGTCTCTACAAGGCATTATAAGAAGAAAGCGACTCCACTTTCACGACATTTGCTAATGTCATATAGATTGGGCATAGCCAACTGGTATACCATGACTAGATTCTGCCTCTGCCTTAAGCAGTTTTGTCTGGCCTCTGGAAACAATTTAATATAAGTGTGGTAACATGTTTGTCCTTGGCTTCCTCTTTCAGGCTTTCAGCTTCCAGAAAGGAGGGAGTTCACATGTTAATGCTGCACCTCTTTTTGGCTTTATAGCTGTTAGTGTATAATGCTCTAGCCATGCCCTGAGGACATGCTGTTATTAACTAATGAAGCCCTTAACTGCTATGTGGTGTCTGACCACTGACTGGAGGGGGGTCAGTGTACCCAAAACACTGTCCCACACGGAGAGGCCCTAAAGAACAGAAAACAGCTGTTTGTGGTATGAAATAATAAACATGGAACCCTTTGGATGAAGCTTCCTCTGCAAGCTCTTATTTCTCCATTTAGAACATTTTTAGGCTCCCTCTCCAGGGAACTTGCCCAATATCTCTTTTTTTAAAAAAGAAAAATTTATTATTGGATATGAAATAAAATATTCCATCATTTGTTTACAATTCTCATCATATCCTTTTCACATTCAAATTTACTCCCCTCCCCCTCGGCTTCCCACGATGCTCCACCCCCGTTAATATTTCACCCAATATTCTCAAATATTCAATTTGTTCTCCATATACAAGTCTCAAATTTCAATATCTAACTTTTAAGTTTTATCAATTAGGTAACTTATCAGATACAATCTATCTTACTAAAACACTTCTCTCATTAATAGCTATCAAAACACAACAATCTGTTTTTAACATCCCAATTAAGCTCTAAATATTCTTTAAAGTCTTTCCAGTCAGTTATAAATTCTTCATCTTCTACTCCGTGAAGTTTTCTTGTTAATTTGTCCATTTCAGCAATAAAAATCATTTTTTTAATCCAGTCCCACTTGTCAGGTACCTGCTCTTGTTTCCAAAACCTAGCGTAGGTCATTCTTGCCGTCGATATGAGATACCATAACAAAGTTCTTTTTGTCATTTTAACCTCTTCTAACTTTAGTCCTAAAAGCAACATTTCTGGTTCTTTTTTCAACGTACATTTAAGAATTTTCTGAATTTCGGTATGAATCTCTGTCCAAAAAGTATTTGCCTTTTCACACGTCCACCACATATGGTAAAACGAGCCCTCTTTCTTTTTACATTTCCAACATTTGTTAGACATATTCTCATTTATATTGGCAATTTTTTTTTGGTGTACTATACCATCTATACATCATTTTGTAACAATTTTCTTTGACATTAATACATGTTGATATTTTAATTGACTTTTTCCACAAACATTCCCAAGATGACATTTCTATATCTCTATTTACATTTATAGCCCATTTCACCATCTGCTCTTTTACACGCTCATCTTCAGTATACCATTTTAACAAGATTTTATAAATTTTGGAAATCGTTTTTTTACCTTTTTCGCTCCAAATCTTTTCAATTTCATTATTTTCTTTTCTAAAACCGTATCTCATTTTATCAGTCTTAAATAGATCATAGATCTGTCTATAATTTAACCAATCATACTCAAAAACCAAATCTTCTCTAGCTCTCATCGCCAAACTTTTTCCCTCAATTTTCAGAATGTCTCTGTAAGGTAACCAGTCCTTCCCTTTGTGCCTTGAAAGTGGTTTTATTACTTCCGCCGGTACAATCCACATTGGTCTTGCTTCAAAAAAGAATCTCTTATATCTCATCCAAGTCGTAAATAGTGCTCTTCTAATGAAGTGGTGCTTAAAAAGATTGTCTACTTTGGATTTCTCGTACCATAAGTAAGCATGCCAACCATATCTTCGATCATGTCCTTCTAATGCCAACAATTGTCTATTCTCCAAATTTATCCACTGCTCCAACCAAGTTAGGCACACTGCGTCATGGTATAATCTAAAATTAGGAAGCTGCAGGCCTCCTCTTTCTTTCACATCACAAAGTATTTTCATTTTAATCCTGGGCTTCCTTCCCACCCATACAAATTTGGAAATCTCTTTCTGCCATAAGTTCAGCACTTTACAGTCTTTTACAATTGGAATCGTCTGAAATAAGAATAACAAACGAGGTAAGATATTCATTTTAACTACCGATATTCTACCCAGCAAAGATAAATTCAAAGTATTCCATTTCTTAACATCTTGCTGGATTTTACTCCAAGCCTTTTCGTAGTTATTCTTATATAAGTCTATGTTCTTTGCTGTTACTTCTATTCCCAAATATTTAACTTTTTTCACCACTTCACATTGAGTCTTTTCTTGTAACTCCAATTGTTTTTCTTTTCTAAGGTTTTTACAGAGTATTTTTGTTTTGTTCTTATTAACATAAAATCCCGCCAAGTCCCCGAATTCTTTAATGCTTTCAGTCAATAACGGTACATTCCTTAATGGTTCTTCAATTATAAACATCACATCGTCAGCAAAAGCCCTGTATATATGTTCAAAGTTTCCAATTGTATTTTATGTCATTGTCCTCTTTTACTTTATTCAGCATCACTTCTAGGATCCAAATAAATAGCAGAGGAGATAACGGACATCCTTGTCTTGTACCTTTCTGTACTCTAAAATAATCCGTCAGCTCCTTATTCACATTCAGCGATGCCTTTTGTTCACAGTATACTGCCCTAATCATATTTGAGAAGTGTTGCCCAATATCTCTTGATAGTTCCTCCCCTTCCCCACCAGCAAATACATTTTAATCGTCAAATTTAAATATTCTCACTGTGTATAGCTTCATTAATCTGTTTTGCTTGAAGCAATCAAACTTTTAAAAAATTGGCTAAAGTGCAACTAAAGTATTCATGCCTCCAAAACTGCCCAGGTGAAAAGTTGCAATTGCTGAAGGCTAAACTCCAGGTGGCCATGAAGCTCTGTAGGACAGAGGACTAGCATTGTTTAAACTGGATAATGAGGATATGATGGAAGAAGAAGAGGAGGAGGAAGAAATGACAGACAAGTTAGAGGAAGAAGAGGAAGAAGGCAATCAGGAGGCCTCTCTCTCTCTCTGTCTGCCTATTTCAGCAAATTTTAGTATTTTGCTGATTCTTCATAAATCAGCCAGGAACAAAGAGAATTTGAAATTTGTGCCAGGTTTAATATTGGCCTTGTGCCTAACTGTTTTTTTTAAAGAAGTTCTAATTATGACAATTAATTACTGAAAGGTGCCAATTGCTCAGGGCTAGTTTTTGAAGCATAGTCTTTGTTTTCTATACCCAACTTTTGACTAGGAGGACTGCAGCTGTGCAGGCAAGAACTGCTGGATCACCCAGTGCCTGTTCTGTATTGCCTCGTTCTGTGCCATGCAATGAGGTGTAGGAAAAAGGGGAAGCACTGCTTACTAGACAGTAGGAAACAAGTCTTGGGCCAGTGTGGCTATGCCTAGGCCTGTGGGCCAAACCAAGCAGCTGCATCCTCCAAGGAGCTCAAACTCCAGAGCAGTTTAGTTGTACACTGCTGTATACTGTTTTGTCCCAGCCTAACTTCTATGGCATCTTGTGCATCATGCACCACATTATGTGGCTCTTTTATGTTGCTGAGGAGGCACTTGGAGATTCTGTGCCTCAGCTACCTGCATCTGCCTGGTTGCTTGCTGAGTAACTGTAGAGTCCCAACATGTTAGAGGGAAGGGCTTTCAGGTTAGAGAGTAATATTCCCAGATGTTAGCCCTGATATTTTTCTATAGAAATTAAGTGCTGCATCTGTTATCTGGGTAAGAGGAAAGGACTTTTGGGATAGTGGAAGGCAGTAGGTACAGGGAAACATAAAAAGCTGAAACATTGCTCTGTGGCTATGGGCACCCCCTCCTGTAACTCCTCTTGTCTGAGCTTTTGTTAGGTAAGGCATTTAAAAAGGCAAAGTAGACTCAGTAGCCATAAGGACTAGAAACTTGTAACTGGCAAATCCAGAGAGAAGTCCAGAGAATGTTCGAGGAGCCAGACTGTTTGAGGCCAAAGGTCTACTTAGTGTACCAAACTTGTTTCCAATTGTGCCAAATTTTGAAGAGACCCACAAGGAGGGTTTCCCCCCTCCCCTACTCCCCTGACATTTAGAAGTATCCCCATTTAGTATTTATGGAAGCTTTTGATCAGACATAATCACCGTCATAGTGTTGTCTTTCTCCTTTTAAAGCCATGTAGGACCTTGACCATTGCCATATATTTGGTATGAAAGTAGATTTGTTTCTGAAAGGATTGTGATTCATAGAAGAAACCCCAAACAGCTTCTTCAACTTGATGAGTCTAATTAATTTATACAAGTCAATTTGTGTCTGAGAACTATTATATTTGGGTGTCAGAATGAAGCCTAACCCAAAGTTAAGTGATCTTTCCTCCTCCTCTGTCACTATTATGTTTTCTTCCTGTTTCTGGTTTTGAATTTGCCCCTCTGGTTTAAAGATTCCATACTGCATGTACGTTTAGACCTATCTCTGAAAAAATATTTTGAAGTATCTTCCTCACTAGATATAGTATATTCACCTTCAGTAGTATCATGTTCCTTATCCGCCCAAGTTACTCTCCTATTCTTTTTAGTCTCTTTTTGTTCCAACCATCTATAAGCCCTATTATTAGCATAATCTTTATTATCCCTTTCAAGTTTGTTAATTTTCTTTTCCTTGGTGAGTTTTTCAAATTCGTTGAGATCTTCTAATTGTTTGATTTTCATCTCCATCAGAGTGGGAGTCCCTGTCTCTTGTTTTTGCTCCAGTTCCTGTATTTCTCTGTTTAACTTTGTGGTTTCCTCATCAACCTGTTCTGTTATAGGTAAAGGTAAAGGTTCCCTTGCTCATCAAATCAAAAGAGCACTTATTTAATATAGCCATCCAATTTAGTTTAAAGGTATCATTATGACAAAAAGATAATGATACCTTTTTGAATTCTTAGTCCCCTTGGAATTTTATCCTCATAACAATATTGAGTTAGAGAGGATGCATGTAATTTTAATCTTACCCTCCTTTTTTGTAAGTCAAGTAGTTGAGTCCAGTCTACATTGTTGTTAGATGTATTGCACCACTTGGGAACAGTCACCATAATGTTATTGAGTTCAACAGTTGCATAAATAGAGAGTTGGCAAAAAAGACTGACACAACCACTTTTAACTTTAAAAAGGATAACTTCTCTGATATGAGGGGACATGTGAGGAGGAAACTGAAAGGAAAAGTAGAAAGAGTCAAAACCACTGAGGAAGCTTGGAGACTATTTAAAACTACAATCCTAGAAGCTCAGAAAAAATATATACTGCAGGTTAGGAAAGGCATAAATAGAAAAAAGCCTGCATGGTTAACAAACAAAGTAACAGAAGCTGTAAAAGATAAAAAAGATTCCTTTAAGCAGTGGAAAGCTAGTCTCAGTCAGGCTGATAAAAGGGAGCACAGGTTGTGGCAAATAAAATGTAAGTCTGTGATCAGGCAGGCAAAAAGGGAATATGAGGAGCATATCATGAAAAACATAAAGACCAACAATAAAACTTTCTTCAAATACATTAGAAGCAGGAAACCAGCCAGGGAGGTAGTAGGGCCCTTGGATGACTGAGGGGTAAAAGGAGTAGTGAAGGATGATAGGGAAATGGCTGAGAAGCTGAATGCATTTTTTTGCCTCTGTCTTCACTGTGGAAGATGAGAAGTGCTTGCCCACTCCACACCCACTGATTTTGGGAGGGGTGTTGAAAGACCTGAGTCAGACTGAGGTGATAGGAGAGGAGGTCCTATGACTGATAGATAACTTAAAAACTGATAAATCACCAGGCCTTGATGGCATACATCCGAGAGGTCAGAAAGAACTCAGATGTGAACTTGTGGATCTCCTTACAAAAATATGTAATCTATCATTAAAACCTGTCTCCATTCCTGAGGAACGGAAGGGAGCTAATGTCACTCCCATCTTTTCTGCAGACCTGCTCATTCTGGTGGCTAAATCAATGAGTCTTATCTGCAAAAGGCTCAGTTCGTTACACTTTACACTCCCATCTTTAAAAAGGGTTCCAGAGGAGATCCAGGAAATTACAGGCCAGTCAGTCTGACATCGATACCGGGTAAGTTGGTGGAAACTGTTATTAAGGAAAGAATTAGTAGGCACATTGATGAACAAAAACTATTGAGGCAAACTTAGCATGGGTTCTGTAAGGGAAGATCTTGTCTCAGTAACCTGTTAGTGTTCTTTGTGGGGGTGAACAAACATGTGGATAAGGGGGACCCAATAGATATTGTTTACCTTTTTTTAAAAAAAAAGAAAATTTATTATCGGATATATAATAGCATGTTCCACATTTTGTTTACAATTCTTATCATATCCTTTTCAAATTTTTATCTCCCCCTCCCCTGGCTTCCCACGATGCTCCACCCCCGTTAACATTTCCACCCAATATTCTCGTACATTCAACTTGTTCTTAATATTCAAATCTTAAGTTTCAATATTTTGCTTTTTAACTTTAATAATTAGGTAACTTTTCAAATACAGTCTCTCTTGTTACAACACTTCTGCTATTAGTAACTATCAAAACAAAGTAATCTATTTTTTACATCCCAGTTAAGCTCTAAATAGTCTTTAAAATCTTTCCAGTCTGTTAAAAATTCTTCGTCTTCTGCTCCATGAAGTTTTCTTGTTAGTTTGTCCATTTCAGCCATAAAAATCATTTTTTTAATTCATTCCCACTTATCAGGTATCTGCTCTTGTTTCCAGAACTGAGCGTAAGTCATTCTTGCAGTTGAAATGAGATACCATAACAAAGTTCTTTTTGTCATTTTGACTTCTTCTAACTTTAGTCCTAAAAGCAACATTTCTGGTTCTTTTTTCAACGTACATTTCAAGATTTTCTGAATTTCACTATGAATCTCTGTCCAAAAAACATTTGCTTTTTCACAAGTCCACTACATATGGTAAAATGAGCCTTCTTTCTTTTTACATTTCCAACATTTGTTAGACATATTCTCATTCATATTAGCAATTTTTTTTGGTGTACTATACCATCTATACATCCTTTTGTAACAGTTTTCTTTAACATTAACACATGTTGATATTTTAATCGACTTTTTCCACAAACATTCCCAAGATGACATTTCTATATCTCTATTTGCATTTATAGCCCATTTCACCATTTGCTCTTTTACAATCTCATCCTCTGTATACCATTTTAACAAAATCTTATACATTTTAGAAATCATTTTTTTACCATTTTTCACTCCAATCTTTTCAATTTCATTATTTTCTTTTCTAAAACCATATCTCATTTTGTCAGTCTTAAATAAATCATAAATCTGTCTATAATTTAGCTAATCATATTCAAAACCCAAATCTTCTCTAGATCTCATCGCGAAACTTTCCCCCTCAAGTTTCAGAATGTCTCTGTAGGGTAACCAGTCTTTTCCTTTGTGCCTTGAAAGTGGTTTTATTACTTCAGCCGGAACAATCCACATTGGTCTTGCTTCAAAAAAGAATCTCTTATATCTCATCCATGTCATAAATAGTGATCTCCTTATGAAGTGGTGCTTAAAAAGGTTATCTACTTTGGATTTCTCGTACCATAAATAAGCATGCCAACCATCTCTTCGATCATGCCCTTCTAGTGCCAACAGTTGTCTATTCAAAAGGATTGAATCTGGAACTAGATCTCTCAATTTTTTGTGAATTTGTTATCAAGTTTCCTGTAAAATTGCCAGATAGTATAGTTTTCAAAATAAGAGAAAAAAGGACACCTCTTGTTTTAAATACATGCTTTAGAAACACAGCTGCAATTAATTAAGTCAATAGTTACATACTTGGAAGGACAGAGGTAGTGAGGAATAATGTAGGTCCGTTTTACTTTGGCAGCAGCATCAGCAGACTTGGAAATAAGGGAGGAGACCTTGCTCAAATAGACTAACAGAAAAGTAGTAAGTATATTACAGGGGAAATCCTAAATATGTGTTGGTCCAACAATTAATGTTATAGTGACTATTGTGAGGCGGACCCTGATGTTTTGTGCGGGCAGGGCAGTGACAGGACCAATTGGCACCCCTCCACCTCTGGTACTGTAGGCAATTACCTAGTTGCACCTAGTGGACAGGATGGCCTTGGCTATAACATATGGAGCTTTTGGAAGGGCCCTACACATCAATTGCCCACTCATTGCATTTTGAGATATGAAGAGGAGGAAATGCAGCTGCTTCAGCAGCAGCATTAAAGTGTAGGGATATGTGACTAGGGATATGCTGGCTTGATTTTTTAAAAAAACATGTTTTGAAGTTGAGCTATAGCCTTACCATTATTATTGTGGCTGTGGCTTTTGCTGCCTCATACCTGATATAGTGAGTAGCTGAAAATGGCTGCCTCATCTTTGTAACAATGCATATTCTCTCTATTATTGGCATAATTGTACATGCACAGAACTGTTGAATATTTGGGGAATTTCAGATAGCCAATATGTTCCATTTCAGGAACTGTTCACTAACGGTTTCTGTACTGACATTTCAGACAGAATTGTTTTAATAATGGTTCCCTAACGGAATATATTGACCCTTTCAGACACAAATGCTTCTGTCCTGTTAGGGAAGCGTTCCTGAGCTGTTTTACCTTCAAGTGGCTTCCAAGTGTCCTTCAATTTTCTATACAATTCCTGAAGCACTATGGGCTGCTGTGTAAAATGCCCCATAGCGCTTCCTCCGATGACAAGGTTTTCCCACCCTTTTTCACCCGTATGGGCGATCTCTGCCTTTTTTTTTAGTGTTCTTTTAAGAGTGCTATGGCGCTGTAACACAACACCAAAACACAGCAGCAACCTCATTGGGCTGCCTGGACGACTGAGATACATGAGATTACTACATCTGAGGAGAACAGTGATTTCAGTGGAGCACAATGTCATGGAGTCCTCCTTCCACAGCATTCACTTTATGCCTGGGAACTGATATCTGTAAGCAGGAGAAAAGCTCCCTCTAAGCTGTGGAGTCCTGTGAGCAAAAATTCCACTTTGTGAGCTACTGTCATTAGAACTGTGAGCAAGTTATTTGGCTACTGCATAAATTAGTTCACTCTGGAGTCATCCTTCCTGAGCTAAGACAAAGACGTGTGAGCCAGAGGCTAAAAAACTATGAGCCAGCTCACACTAACTCAGTTTAGAGGGAACACAGGTTGAAAGTACAGGGGATCCCCAGGTGCCCCCTGGAGGCATGGCATCCCTAAATGCTGGTCATCAAGAGGAGGATGCTGTTTGCAAGCTGGGAAGGATCTAGTGTTAAAAAAAATGCTCTCAAACTGTGCATTCCTGAGCTTCCACTTCCTATTTTTAAATCCCCCAATAAAACTGTGCGGTTCCACACACACCCAATAGGGGTCGCTATTGCACTGTTTTGGTGTTGTGTTACAGCGCCACAGCGCTCTAAAATGAATATTTTAAAAAGACAGAGGTCACCCGCGCAGGCGAAAAAGGGCAGGAAAACAAAGCACCACAGTATGAAATGCCAAACGCTTTCAGAGATGGCTCCTTACCGGTAGGGGAAAGGCTGTGTGAAATGGCTGCCCCTGTATCAGTTTACTCCAAGATGGTACAATAAACAGCTTAAAAAGGGTAATCTGAAATTCCCCTCTGTCTCTGAATAATTGCCACAGTGATCCAAGGTCTCTGAATAAGCAGGTGTGAGACTACAAACAACTTGGGAGCTTTCCTGGTGAAGATCAGCTTCAAAATGGATTTTAGTTAGCTATCTGTCATCACTGTTATTTGCTGAATGTTATATTCTGTGGGTTCTGCCATTCTGATGAGCATTTCTGTCTTTGTATAAGTGTCTATACCTTGTATTTTGCCCTTATTTGTTTCTGCAGTATGTAAGTTGTTGATATTTATAAACTCAGGTGTTGAATATAATCTCTTTAACACTTTCTTTATCATTGTATTACACCTCCAGTATGTAAGTACTTCTGTTTACTGCTCTCATTATCATGGCTGCGTAAACTGCCAGAGGAGAGGGAAAGGTATCTATCTGTGAACTTCAGGGTGATCTATTGCATGCCCAAGACTGCCCACGGGCTGCTGATGGCTCATCTATATTCTAATGACTTCTCAGCTCTGTGTCAGGTTCCTGGTTCAATCAGTTCTCAATGACAGCCAGTTGTAGAAAGCTAACTTTATTGAGACAGTGCATAGAGACCATCCTAGACACATCTATTGTTTGGACTGAAGCTAAATGTGGGAAGGTTACAGTTATAGGGGATTCAAGTAAAAGCACTAAAGATCAAGACCCAATCACCCTCCAGTATTTTGCCCGCCAGGATTAACTGTCCGTTGCCCCCCCCTTCTTTTAAAGGCATGTAGCCTTACATATCAAGGAAGTAAGATCACAGACATTTGAGAAGCCAGGCCATTTGGCATTCGCAAAGGTGACAAGCCCCAGAGACTTCAAAGGAAGGGAGGGGGGCCTCCTCTCTCAGTGACAGGCGCGCTGTAAATTGAAAGATGCACCGAGTGCCTGACACTCTGGTTTCTTAGATTCTCTCATTCAGACCTCATCAACATCTTCTCAGCTGAAAAAAGAGAGCAGCTCAGATCCCATGGCTGAAGCACTGTGGCTCTTTGTTCTGGCTCCTTCCCAACAGACAGGTGAAGTATGGAGGTTTGAGATGTGCAGATGTTTCAGTTCTCCAGAGATTTCCCTGCTTGGCTGTGCATGCAGAGCTGTACCTTTCACTGAGATGAGGCTGTGTTTGTGTTTAGAGAGAGACCAACCACTTGCACAGTAGGGCATGCATGTACAGTACAGGCTGCATTATTCACTGCAGTGAAGCTCTTAAAAAATTCAGCCAGCCTTTATTGCCTCAGAATATAAGAGCTTTTCAGTCAAACAGAAGGTCTCTGTCTGCCTAATTCCTGGTAGGTGCTGGTACTTTCCCTGTTACGCATCTTGTGGCTTCTAGAAGATTTTCCGTGACTAGTCACTGAGTGCTGTGGCACCTGAGATTGCCATGATAAACCAAGTGGCTCTTTAAAGTGCTGTAACACTTCTTGTCCTGCAGGCAGTTTTGTGTCCTAGGAAATTAACTGCAGCAGCCTGAACAGCAATTCAGCTACATGCCAAACCTGTTACATTCCAGCTGCTAAGTGAGGTATACTTTAAACAACAACAAGAATTACTCTTTCCTATAGGGAAGGGGAAGATGAAGAGAATGAAGACTTTGAAGACTTCCAGCTTTTAACAGATGACCATGGCTCTGATAGGGAAGATGTGAATATTGTACACTACAGCAATTTATGGTAGAGCTGAGTATCATACACACCTGTGGCTATCTCAGAAATTGTTTCTGTTCTGAAGCGCACAGCCATCTTCTAGTTTGTTTTCTACTGGCCAGATCAAGCCCTCTGATAGTTAGTTTCCAGGGAAACCAAAAGTTCATGGGTATCTTGTGTTTGAAAAAAACAGAAATTCTGCATTCAGAGAAGCTTGGTTCCTCAATCAGTATACATGATGCAAGTTTTCTGAGCATGCATATCTTTCTCTTCCATTGCATACTTTATTCTGCTTTTACTAGTAACAGAGAAGAGCTTGGCAAGGCATTGAAGTTCTGTGCCAGTGGTAGAAGGGGCAGCTCCAAATGCTGGAAAAACAAAAGGAGAAGTGGACAATGTACTCAGGAACAATACAACCCTCTCAAAGTGAGCTGAATTAGCTGTTATTGTTAGAACAAGATAGTTCAAGATTGTCCTGTCCTTGAAAGAGATCCTTTTAAAGTAGTTATTATTTATTACTAGTGGTAAAGCCCATTGTAGAAGGAATACAATGAGCTCTAGAAATATGTGATGTGTGAAGAATGCAGTGGCTGGGCTAAGTACATCCTAGCATTATGTAGTAGAAAGGCAGAAATGTGGAAGTAAAGTCTCACATACCTGATGTCATACAATAAGTGGTGTTTAAGGTCACACAATGTGGGGCAGTAAATGTTGAGGAGAGGGGTCTGTGGAGTAATTTCTGCAATTAGGCAGTCTACAAAGTGAATTTATGTTGGATGTCCCCATCGCTCAATGTGGTCGTGGTCACAGCATCGATCCTGTTATAGAAAAGGTCTGAAGGAAAGTTGGGCGGAAAGAGTGGTTGTGAGGAAAGTCTCAGAAGATTATGTTGGAATGATGAAGAGGAGTATGGGGTCATGAGTGTTGTGAAAAGGCCTGTGTTTTGTGGGTTTGCTGTAAACAACGGTGTGCATTGTAGTGGAGTATCGGAATGCTTGGGTAGACACATAAACTGTGAGTAGTTGGCTGTTTGTTGAAAGCCATTGAAAGGAGGTGTGCTGTTTTGAGTAAAGCTATATTCTATAAAAGAGGGGTCAGTTATGGAACTGAAGGAACATTTATTAAAGTGAAGATCAGTGTTTTGTTGAGGCATATGTAATAGGAGTGATTCAGAGTTGATGAGGACAGCAGGTGAATATCTTCTGTAGTCATAGTGGTTTCAGAAAAGCAGGTGGGGAAGTTTCCAGCACAGGGCATGTCACATGCAATGTGAGTTGGCTGAACAAAGTTTGCAGGCATAGTCCGCTGTTCTGCATCTGTGTGGTGGGAGTGAATGGTCATCAGTGATGTTGCCTAAGGTAGAATGGAATGCGGGAGATTGTTGTGATGAGTGCAGAGAGGCATATATTTCACAGTGTCTTGACATATGTCTATGGTATTCTGATGAGTATTTTTTGCTTGGTGAGGAGGTTAATGATACAGTCATGCTGGGTGAGGCAGTGTCTTCAGTGGGGTGCAAGCAGGTGTCTGGGCGCCCACCCCACCGGGGATGCCAACCTCCCGGTGGGCCCTGGAGATGGTGGAGCACCGGAAGTGTTGGCTTTTCTGGGCGCCTCGCAGTTGCGAGGCGCCCAGGAAAGCCAGGAAAGGGGCGGGGGTTCGGCAGCAGTTTCGGGGGCATTTGGGCACCTGACATCCATTTTCGCTTTCCTCACCGCTGCTGCTGTCCTCCAGCCGCGGGCCCGGGAGCTGCCTGGTCCCCCCCACGCTGCCCGCCCCTCTCGGCTTCTCCTCCTCCTCCTCGCCTCCGCTGCCGTCCTCCAGCCGCGGGCCCAGGAGCCACCTGGTCTGCTGGCAGAGGCCGCCCCTTCGGCGCCCTGCGGTCCCTGTTGCCTTCGCTCACAGAGGCCCCGGGGCCTCCCAGGGTCCCTGCGCACGTTTGGCGCAGGGGGCCGGGGCCTCAAGAAAGGCGGGGGGCAAGTGAGCAGCCCGGCTCCCGCCCTTCCGCAGCACGCAGCCAGCTCCTTTGCCCCGCTCTGGGAACCGCCGCGTCCTTTTTGCAGGGCCGCCTGGGCTGCGAGCACGGGAGAGCAGCCAGCCGGCCGAGGCTGCCTCCGTTCCCCACGCACGCGTCCCCTCCACCCGGCGCCCACTCGCCTTTTGGCTGCCGCTCCTGTTGCTGATGGCAGGCAGGCTGTGCGCTCCTCGGTGGTGGCGGTGGCAGCAGCAGCATCGGTGCTCTGCGAGGCGCCCAGGAAAGCCAGAAGGGAAGGGGGGCTTTTCATGGGGGGGCCAAGGGGCTGTTTGGCGCCCCTGCAGGGCCGGCGCCCTAGGCGAGCGCCTAGCTCACCTAGTGGGCGAGCCGGCCCTGGGTGCAAGTGTGGGTTGAATGAGTAATAGCAGATGACTGGTGTCAGAGGACTGGAGGGCAGAGTGTGTGCAGGTTGTCTTTGGCACTCTGCTATGGCTGTATGTTGCCTTCATTCCTTTTTCTTGAGAATGTTCTTCAGATGTGAGTTTTGTTTTGTGTTTTACGTGGTGGGTTGTCATGATGTGGAATCATTGATGTTCTCTTCTGTAAGCATAGGAAGGTCAGTTTACACCAGCAATGAGGCTGGTTTTTCTCTTAGTTTGTAGTGGTCCCATGTGAAGTTTGAAGTGAAAAGTAGTTTTCGTGGTAGAGAAACGTGGCTAAGGTATGTTTGCCAGCAAAATTGGTTTGGGCTGGATGGTTTCAGGATAAGAGTGAGGCTCTGGATGTAGCTGTAGTGTCTGGAGAAATTGGTCAGCAGTCCACATAGTGGTCTCCCCTGAGAGAAGTCAGTGAGCATATAGAGCTTACAGAACCTGAGAGGTTTTTTAAGAGGTACGTGGAATAATGATTATGACGACTGCAGGATCTCCTTATAGACCATGTTTTTAGTGAACAGTCTGTCAGAGTCTGATAGGAGTTTTCCCTGTTGGGGTCCATCAATGATATGCACTCTGAGATCTTGGAAGCGTTGCACCCTTGAGAAAGCAATGTACAGTTGGCCATGTGCAAAAACTGGGTTTTGTAAGTAAACACCCACTTTTTCATGAGTCTGGCCCTGTGATTTGTTAATGGTCATGGCAAAGGTGAGCTTAATAGGGAACTGCTGTCTTTGCAACATAAACAGAAGTTCAATGACTGTGGGGGCAAGATCTATACGTAGGATGAAGAGTATCTCACCAGTTTTAAAGCCAGTAAGTACTCTTGCAATTATTAAATTGGGTTTAAGGTCAGTGACAATTAGTCTTGTCCCATTGTATAGGCCTTGTTGTGTATTGGTGTTTCTTAGAAGCATTATTATTGCTCCAACCTTCAAAGACAAAATATGGAGAGGCATTCCTGATGGAGTGAGTGAATGTAGAAACTCGATTGGGTAGTACTGGTCATCAACAGCAGTACTATCAGGAACTATGTAAACAGTTGTTGTGATACCTTGAGGTGGACTATGAACACTGTTGTTGAGCAGTTCAGCATCGGAGTTGGTTGGACAGAGAGGTGGTTTTTGATGCTAGCCTCTACAGTCTGCGCTCTATCCCCATGACTGACTACTGGTAGTGTTTGTCGGAAATCCACAAAAAAGTTAGCAGCAATGCCAGTAGATGCTATAGGCAAAACAGTACCGTTCTTTCGTGAGATGGTTGCCATGATGGTCTTGTAAATATAAGTTTTGCCAGCACCCCAGGTCCATTGAGGAAGAAGCATCTGCTAGAAAGTTTACTGTTATTTGCTGCAGCAAGAAGTATATCATAGGCCAATCTCTGCTGTTCATTCAAAGACTCTGGCAAGTATTCTGTACTGTCAGGACATGCTATCACTGGATAGTTGGTAAATGGATAGCATGGTCCCAAGGCAGTTGCTTTAGGGAGTCCATATGTTTCACAAGACATGCTGTGTACTTGCAAAGTGTTCTCAATGGCCCTCAGGGTCTAGTCCAAGCATTATTCACAATTGTCAGAGTGACCATCTTTACGGTGCTGCGCAAAGTCTTCCCACAGATGAATCTTAAATGCATTGAATAGATCAGCAGCATTTGATGGTGAAGCAAAAATGAGAATGTGGGCAAAGAGGTCTCTCAGCTGCCTAGGCATGCTGCAAACAACTGCTTCCTCCAATGTTCTCAGCCACGTGTCATCATCAGTGTTCCCTCTAAGCTGAGTTAGTGTGAGCTAGCTCACAGTTTTTTAGCCTCTGGCTCACACATTTTTGTCTCAGCTCAGGAAGGAGGGCTCCAGAGCAAACTGATTCATGCAGTAGCCCAATCGCTCGCTCGCAACTTTCATGCCAGGAGCTCACAAAGTAGAATTTTTGCTCACAAGACTCCGCAGCTTAGAGGGACCATTGGTCACCATCAGTGATTAAGCCCTTACGCAGGGCCGCATCATGGAAGGTGTGAAAGAGTATGCCATCTATAGTTCATAGGTCCTCAAAACTGGTAGCCCCAGGGATGTATCCAAGGAGGCGTTGCAAGCAGTATCACTCAGGATCAGAGGCTTGATTGACAGAATGCATCCACCCAATGACATTCTGTCTGTGCTGTTTTTGGGGTAGCCATTGTCTGGTAAGTCTGTGAAATATGTACTGTTTTGGGATGTCTGGGTACAAAATGATTCGAGATTTCTCAATATTTTGGTTTAGTTTGAACCAAGCTGTGAGCATTGTATCTTTCTACGCTGTCTCCACAATGGTTTCACACAGGGTTCTTTTTGGGGGGGAGTGCACCGGAGCACAGCTCCGGGAGCTCAGGAGCCAAGCCCCGCCCCCAGCCGGCGTCCCGGGAAGTCTTTCAGGCAGCCGAATGCCAATTTCAGCTCCATTATATCCTATGGGCCATTGAAGTCAATGGTGAAAACATAGGGTATATTCTGGGGGCTGGAGGGGAGGGGGTTTGAAGGAGAGGCTCCAAACTCACAGGGTAGCTGATGGAGCCTCTCCTCAAGATACCCACCAAGTTTCAAGAGCATTGGACCAGGGGGTCCAATTCTATGGGCCCCTAAACAGGTTGCCCCTATTTCCTCCATTGTTCTCTATGGTGGGGAAAAAAAAGCTTTTCCCCCCACTATAGAGAACAATCTATACAAAAAGAAGAACTATACAAGAAGGACCTCGATGTCCTTGACAACCACGATGGTATAATCACTGACCTCGAGCCAGACATCCTGGAAAGCGAAGTTAAATGGGCCTTAGAAAGCATTACTAACAACAAAGCTAGTGGAGGTGATGGTATCCCAGCTGAGTTATTCAAAGTCTTAAAAGAAGATGCTGTCAAAGTGCTGCACTCAATTTGCCAACAAATTTGGAAAACACAACAGTGGCCACAGGATTGGAAAAGGTCAGTTTACATTCCAATCCCAAAGAAGGGCAACGTCAAAGAATGTTCAAACTATCGCACAATTGCACTCATTTCACACGCTAGCAAGGTCATGCTCAAAATCCTACAAGCTAGGCTCCAACAGTACGTGGATAGAGAACTGCCAGAAGTACAAGCTGGGTTTCAAAGAGGTAGAGGAACTAGAGATCAAATTGCCAACATTCGCTGGATTATGGAGAAAGCAAGAGAGTACCAGAAAAACATCTACTTCTGCTTCATTGACTATGCTAAAACCTTTGATTGTGTGGATCACAATAAATTATGGCAGGTTCTTAAAGAGATGGGAGTACCAGACCACCTCACCTGTCTCCTGAGAAACCTGTATAAGGGTCAAGAAGCAACAGTTAGAACCGGATATGGAAGAACTGATTGGTTTAGCATAGGAAAAGGAGTACGACAAGGATGTATATTGTCACCTTGCTTATTTAATTTATATGCAGAGTACATCATGCGAAATGCTGGCCTGGATGAATCACAAGCTGGAGTTAAGATTGCTGGGGAAAAGATCAATAACCTCAGATATGCAGACGATACCACTCTGATGGCAGAAAGTGAAGAGGACCTAAAGAGCCTCTTGTTCAGGGTGAAAGAGGAAAGTGCAAAAGTGGGCTTGAAGCTCAACATCAAAAAAACTAAGATCATGGCATCTGGCCCCATCACTCCTTGGCAAATAGAAGGGGAAGTTGTAGAAGTAGTGACAGACTTCACGTTCCTAGGATCCCAGATCACTGCAGATGGTGACTGCAGCCATGAAATTAAAAGACGCCTGCTCCTTGGGAGGAAAGCGATGGCAAACCTAAACAGCATGATAAAAAGCAGAGACATCACCTTGCCAACAAAAGTCCGCATGGTCAAAGCAATGGTATTCCCCGTAGTAATGTATGGCTGCGAGAGTTGGACTATAAGGAAGGCTGAGCGCCGAAGAATAGATTCTTTTGAACTATGGTGCTGGAGAAGACTCTTGAGAGTCCCTTGGACTGCAAGGAGATCAAATCAGTCAATCCTAAAAGAAATCAACCCTGACTGTTCCCTTGAAGGCCAGATCCTGAAGCTGAAGCTCAAATACTTTGGCCACCAAATGAGAAGGGAGCATTCACTGGAGAAGACCCTGATGCTGGGAAAGATTGAAGGTCAAAGAAGAAGGGGATGGCAAAGGATGAGATGGTTAGACAGTGTCATCGATGCAACGAACATGAAATTGAGCAGACTTCAGCGGACAGCGGAAGACAGGAGGGCCTGGCGTAATCTGGTCCATGGGGTCGCGAAGAGTCGGACTCGACTGTGCGACTGAACAACAACAACAAATTGTTTTGAAGTTGAGCAAACTTCAGAGGACAGCGGAAGACAGGAGAGCCTGGCATGACCTGGTCCATGGGGTCGCAAAGAGTTGGACTCGACTGTGTGACTGAACAACAACAGAGAACAATCGAGGGAATGGGGCAACCTGTTTGGGGGCCCATAGAATTGGACCCCCTTGTCCAATGCTCTTGAAACTTGGTGGGTATCTTGGGGAGAGGCTCCATCAGCTACCCTGTGAGTTTGGAGCCTCTCCCTCAAACCCCCTCCCCTCCAGCCCCCAGAATATACCCTATGTTTTCACCATTGACTTCAATGGCCCATAGGATATAATGGGGCCGAATTGCTGCCGAATTTCTTTAATTCCCTCCTTTCCTTCTTTCTTTTTCCTCTTTCCCTCCTTCTTCTCTTCTCTCTTTCTTTCTTTCCCACCTTCTTCTCTTCTCTTTTTTCCTCCTTTCCCTGTTTCCCTCCTTGTTCCCTCTCTTTCTTTCCCTCCCTTTCCTTCTCTTTCTTTCCCTCTTTCCTTCCTTCTTTCCTTCTCTCTACTCTCTCTCTTTCCTTCCCTCTTTCCTCCTTCTGTGGTCCAACTCTCATGAGAAGGAGTTTAAACTTTAAACCCCTTCTCTCTTAGCTCCCCCACCCAGACCAGCTGGGGAAGGGAAGGGGAGGCTTTTGAAGATGCCGCCCCCCTTTTGCTTCCCCTTCTGACATCACTTCTGGTGATGTCAGGGGGCATGGCATATGCTAATAGCCTAATAGCTCATTAGCATACCATATGCTAATGCACTCCTGCAGCTGTTTTTCTACAAAAAGACCCCTGGTTTCAGAACAGTGCCCCAAGTCTGGACTGTTGAACACTACCGTATGCTCATCTGGTAGATGAACTGGTAGTCCACTGGTTCCCAAAGTGGTTCATACTGCCCCCTGGGGGATGCTGGAATGATCCAGGGGGGCAGTAGGAGCCATGGGTGCAATTGAGGGGCGGTGAATAAAAATGAGGGGGTGGTGGAAGCATAAAGAAAGAAAAATCCAGAACCTATCTAAAGCAGCCTTTTCCTGCCTTCTCCTGGTCTTCCCTGGGAGCAGAGAAGGAGGGGAGGGGTCCCCACAGCCAATAACAGCCATGCATTTGCAAATTGCAAATGTATGTGCACCCTTGTAAGGCTGTGGTGGCTGCTGCTGGCCTCTAGCTTCACGCCTTCAGCTGCTGCTCTGTCCCTGCCTGCCTGCGTGGGTCGTAGTGGACTTTACCTGGACTGAAGAAGACATCTAAAAGGTAAGATTTGGTGAACATACATAATATTTTTAAAGGGGGATATTAGTAGAATGACCTTTTAAATTAGCATCCCTTTACTTTAGGAGGTTATGCGGCCTGCTTGGGGTGCCTTTGAGTTACAGTTCTGTTGGGTGCGGGGTGGGGGTTGGCTAAGCCTTACTTTTTTACAGTTAATAATTTTGAGGGAAAGTTTTAAAAGTTTGGTTTGCATTTAAGTATTTCTGTTGGATTGTTTTCTAAAAGTAATTGTGGTAATTGCTTGTTGGTGTGGTAGTGGGAGTTGCTCAATGTTTTTAATTTTGTGATTCAACTTTTGTTATTGGTTGTTGTTTAAATATTGTAATTTTCGAGTTGGTTTTTAAATATATTTCTTGAGACTGTACTGTTGTGTGCCTCAAAGAATGCCAAATTCTTCGTAGTCTGCAGAAGATATGCAAATGGAGCACATTTAATGGGAGAAGCCAAGGATTGCAAATTCTGACTCCCTTGCACTTGGGCTTGTGAGAGTCACTGAGACTTGGTTGCATGCTTTGAAGCAGGACTTTGCAGCTGGGAAGCCAGAAGTTAAAGTGGAAGTTCTTGAGAAGCTTCTCTTTCTATTTGGGACAGCCATCTGGTCAGTGTGTTAGAGTGTTTAAGTGTCAGACCAGTGTCTGGGTGATCTGGATCTGAATTCCTGCTCTGCCACTGATAAGTAATGATTTCAAGATTAAAGAAATTGGGGTATTGGATTGCTCTTTGGGTTGCACTATGTAAACTGCCTTGCACATAGTGTGGGGGTACAAGAGAGTAATGATTTCCAGATATTTCAAAGCTGGCTTTCCCCCAACAATTCATGTGTGTGTGTGGGGTGTGTGTGTGTGTTATTCCCCAGTAGTGGGAAGAACTATAATTAATGCGGGCTGCCAGTAATATTAATTATTTTTTTTATAAATAAACACAGAAATTTTACTTTTTTTTTTCTAAACAAATTTTATTAGGATACACAATACTTCACAACTTGGTCCAAATAATATACATCATATCCTTTTTCCAAAAACTCCTCTTCCCCCCCGTTGGCTCTCAGCATTGTTTCCACCATTTAACAAAACATAATACATGTTAAATCCTTGTTATCATGCAAATTCTACAGGTAACCCAATTTACTTATTTATAACTACTATAAACACTTATTAACTGTATACAATTGTTACATCTTTAGTAGTTTCCCAAACTAAAAATACTATCCTTCATTTTCCAGTACTTCTGTATATCTTTAAAGTCGCTCCAGTCTGCCAAAAAGGTTTCTGCTTCTAGGTTGTTAAGCTTTCTTGTCCATTTGTCCATTTCTACCATAAAGAGCAGTTTTCTCAGCCAGTCCCAGAGATCAGGAATCTTTTCATTTTTCCAATTTTGAGCATAAATCATTCTAGCAGTTGTTACCATGTACCATATCAGTGTTCTTTTACTCACATTTATTTCTTCTAATTTAAGACCTAAAAGGAACATTTCAGGTTTTTTTCTTAAAGGTACATTTCAATTTTTTTTCCATCTCTGTATGTATTGCAGTCCAGAATGTTTTTGCTTTTTCACAAGTCCACCACATATGGTAAAAGGAACCTTCAGCATGTTTACATTTCCAACATTTGTTAGATAAGTTTTTACCTATATTAGCTATCTTTTTTGGTGTCATATACCATCTATACATCATTTTAAAACAATTTTCTTTAAGGTTGGTACATGTAGATATTTTCAAAGCATTTTCCCATAAAAATTCCCAAGATGACATAGGTATTTCCTTATTCATATTAATTGCCCATTTAATCATTTGCTCTTTAACCACTTCATCTTCTGTATACCATTTTAACAGAATTTTATACATTTTTGATATCATTTTCCTCCCTCCCTCCAGCCATAAATTTTCAATTTCATTGTAATTTCCCCTGAATCCAAGCATTTTTTTGTCTGTCTTATATAAATCAATTATCTGTCTATAACGCAACCAATTATATTTAAAGTCAAGTTGACTTTCTTCTTTCATCACATATGATTTCCCTTCCTGTCTCAACAAGTCCTTATATTTCAACCAGTCTTGTCCCTTATATTCTGAGAACGGTTTTATCACTTCAGCTGGTACAATCCACATTGGGTTTTCTTCGGGAAAGAAATTTTTATACTTAATCCAAGCTTCAAAAAGGGCCCTCCTAATATAGTGATGCTTAAAGAAATTATCCATTTTCGACTTGCCATAATAGAGATATGCATGCCAGCCAAACTTGCAATCGTGTCCTTCTAATGCCAACAATTTCCTGTTTTCCAGGGTAATCCATTGTTCTAACCAATTTAGGCAAACCGCGTCATGATAAAGTCTTAAATTTGGTAATTGAAAGCCTCCTCTTTCCTTTGCGTCACATAAAATTTTCATTTTAATTCTCGGTTTTTTGCCTGCCCAAATTTGGAAATTTCCTTTTGCCAACAGTTAAACACCTTTAAGTCTTTTACTATGGGAATCGTCTGAAATAAAAACATAAATCGTGGGAAGATATTCATTTTGACCACCGAAATTCTTCCCAACAAAGATAAATTTAATTTGTTCAATTTTTCAATGTCTTTTAAGACTTGAGCCCACAATCTTTCATAGTTGTTTTTATAAAGATCAATATTCTTCAGTACCTAAGTATTTAGTTTTTTTCACTACTTCACAGCCTGTAGACATCTGCAACTCCATTTGTTTTGGGCTCGTCATATTTTTACACATCACCTTGGATTTCTGTCTATTTACGTAAAAGCCTGCTAGGTCTCCAAACTCTTTTATTTTATGTAATAAAAGCGGTATAGTTTTCAGTGGTTCCTCTGCTATAAACATAACATCATCCGCAAAAGCTCTGTACTTATATGTGAATCCTTTTAATGCCAGGCCTTTAATTTCCTTATCTTCTTTAACATTCCAAAACAAAACCTCTAAAACCCATATGAACAATAGCGGAGAAAGCGGACAATCTTGCCTTGTTCCCTTTTGTACTTTAAAAAATTCTGTTGTTTTGTTGTTGACCACTATTTTTGCTTTTTGTTCCGAGTATATTGCTTTGATTATATTTAAAAAAGGTTCTCCAATGTCCATTTTCCCCCATAACTTCAAACATAAACTCCCAGTTCAGATTGTCAAATGCTTTTTCTGCATCCACAAAGAAAAACCCCACCTCCTTTTCTGGGTGCTTGTCATAATACTCAATTGCATCCACAACCATCCTCATATTGTCCCTTATTTGTCTATCAGGCAAAAATCCAGCTTGTTCTTCTGCAATTAAGTCTCTCAAATATATTTTTAGTCTCTCAGTTATAATTTTGGCAAATAACTTATAATCGTTGTTCAAAAGTGAAATTGGCCTATAATTCTTCACGCTGGTTAAATCTTGTGCTTCTTTTGGGATAAGAGAAATAGTTGCTTCCTTCCAAGAGTCTGGTAATTTCCCTGTGTCTCTGATCTCATTTGATATAACTTGGAAAATCAGTACAATCTCCTCTTTCAATTTTTTATAAAATTTAGCTGAAAAGCCATCTGGGCCTGGAGCTTTTCCCAATTTTGCATTGTCAATAGCTTTGTAAATCTCTTCTGTGGTAATAGGGTTATTAAGCATATCTTTAATTTTTCCCGGGCATTTTTAAATTCCCTGGGCATTTTTAAATTCTGCAAATATTCTTGAGCTTTTACTTGATCTATCGGATTTGCATGGAAGAGCTTTGCATAATATTTTAAAAATTCTCTCTTTATCCCTTTACAGTCCACAATTTCTCTGTCTCCTGTAACAATTTTGCTTATAATCTTCCTTTCTTTTCTTCTCTTGAGTTGCCACGCCAAATACCTTCCTGGTTCGTTAGCTCCTTCAAAAGACTTTTGTTGAAGTTTCTTTAAATACCAATAAATTTCTTGGTTAAGTATGATATTTAGTTGATCTTGTAAAATTTGTATCTCTCTCATTATTTTCTTTTTCCCTGGCCTTTCTTTAATTCATTCTCTTTCGTTCTAATCTTTTCCACAAGGTGGCTCTGCTGCACCCTTCTTTCTTTTATCTCTTTATTATTCACCAATATTAATATTCCTCTCAACACTGCCTTGTAGGTGTCCCAAACCACTTGAATTCGGGAATCTTGGTTCAAATTTGTTTGGAAAAAAAGCTTTGTCTCTTTGCGTAGGTTTTCAACTATAGCCTGTTTATCCAGTAAATCCTCATTCAGCCTCCATCTGAATTGTTTTTTTCCTTGTTTTGACATCCACAGCAATGGGTTTTAAATGCAAGATCTCCTGACATCCATATCATATCTATTCTGGAGAGAGAATCATGCCTGTTAGAATAAAAGGTAAAGTCTTTGCATGTAGGATTCCACTTCCTCCATACATCCTCCAAATTTTCTTGTTTGACTAAATCAAAAAAGGCCTTTGGTAGTTTCCCTAGTTTTTCATTGGGTCTTTTTGTTTTCCGGTCTACCTTGTTGTTAATCATTCCATTAAAATCTCCCATCAAAATAATTCGGTCATATGTCACTTGGTCTAACTCCAACGTTAAGTCCTTAAATTTTTTTTCTTTTGTTCCGTTTGGTGCATAAATGTTAACCACCAATAATTTTTTCTCGTGTAAAACAACTTCCACAGCAATATATCTTCCTTCTTTGTCCTTAAAAATTTCTTTAGGCTCCAACTCTTTTTTAACATATATTACCACTCCTTTCTTTTTGTTCTCTGCCAATGAAAAAAATCCCTCACCCAATTTCTTATTGATTAAGAATTTATAATCCTGTTTTTTAATATGAACTTCCTGTAGACCAATTAAATTGCATCTTTGTCTTTCCAGCCAATGCCTAATTATTTTTCTCTTGTTGGGTGAGTTTAGTCCATTAACATTCCAAGAAATCAATTTGTAATCCATGGTGGTATATAATTAATTATCTCCAAAATCTTTATCATTGTCCAATATAAATGTCAACATCTACTCTCGATCCTTGATGGTGTATCTCATGCCTTGGAAGTTGAAACTCAGCCCTTGTGGGAACTCCCATCTAAATCTCATGTTCTTTTGTTTCAACTTGTCTGCTAACTGTTTGAATTTTTTTCTTTCTTGTATAATCGCCCTTGGCAGCTCTTTCATAATTCTTATCTGTTTCCCGTCTATCTCCAATGGATCCTTGAATTGTTTTCTGAAAATCTCCTCCTTGATTCTCTTAGTTATAAACTGAACTATTACATCTCTTGGTAGATTTTTCTTCTGGGCATAGACTGTTAACTCTGTAAACCAGATCAATACTGTATTTCATGTCTTGTTCCTCTATTTTCATATATTCTGACAATGCTTCAGTGATTACATTATAGATATCCTCATTCAAACTTTCTTCAATACCTCTTAGCCTAAGATGTGTCTCCATTCCCCTATATTCCATCATTGTGTCAATTCTGTGGGTCTCTTTTGTCACTGTCTGAACATTCTTTTCCAAGACTTGCATTTTGTTCTCCATATCAGTAGACTTTTGTGTAAGATTCTGTAACTCCTTTGTGATTCCTGCAGTCTCATTCTTAAACTCATTCTTAAGTTCAGTGACTCCTTTGTCCAGGTTTGTTTCCATTTGCTTCCCTAGTCCTTGTATCGCCTCCATCATCCTTTTTTCCATCGCCTCCATAGCTAGTTGCCAATCTTTGTCTTTTTTCATTGACATTCTAGGTGAGGACCACGAGTCTGCTCTCTGCCTTGACCTTAGATCTGTTTTTAATATTTCAGTCCAGAGGCTTAACCAGCCTTATTTACTGCAATTGTAATCGAATATTAAGGCTTATAAAAATAAAATCAGCTAACCTTAATCTTTAGCCCTTTAAGCGCTTGTCTGGGTTGCCTGGTTTTCACCTCACCAAACTTGCTGGTTACTTGGCAAATTCACTTTAAAGTTGTTAAAAGTTTTGACCTTCTCAAAATGGAGGGCGTTTTTTCTCTATGGTAAGGAAGGTCAGAGTCTACTGCTTCCTGTTGGTTCTTCCTGCGTCTGCTTCTCTTGTCCTCCTGGTGTTTCTGGGATGTGACTTCCTTTTTTGAAGCTAGTCCTCCTCAAGCCTGTCTGTTACAGTCCTCTTGTCTCCTCTGGCTGCAGATCGTCACATCCGGCTGTGCTTTCTCTCAATTGGGGCCGCCCCTCCTGCAGATCTTGCTTTAAAAAGCGCTGTTCCCAGCCCCTTATCACACTGTAAGCCACAGGAATGGTAAACAATCTATCCTTTTTGGTGTTTTAGCTTTAAAATATGACTTTCTTCACTGGGAATTATGCAGTTATTGTTCTTATACTACAAACACTTCTCCGGATGTTTGTACCGATCGCTCCATGCTAGTCCCGGTAAGCGAAACAATTTTTGTTACCTTCGTTGTTTCTTCTAGGTGTGCACAATGCTTCTTCATTTAGACTCTTTCTTCTTATTTCAAGAGATCGGGGGGTGGTGATTTTAAGCTGGTATTCCAGCCTGGCTCAGTCCTGTAGAGATGATTGCAACGGCCGCGTTGGGAGAGGGGATCAAAGCAAAGAAAGAAGTCTCCTCCGAGGCTTATCTCTCACCAATCTCAACTCTCTCTTGGGTCTTCAGTGCTTGCTTGTCTTACCCCTGCCTGGGGTAAGCTGCGTTGGACGCAGAAGTCACCCAAACTGTCAAAAAGGACAGCCGTCCACCCTGAGTAATTACAGGGTGCTTTAAATCACCATCTTTCCCCGACTGGAAGCAAAATTTGAGAAATTTTACTTTTTTACACTTAATATCATGGCTGAACCTAAGGAAAAATGTAGACAATATAGTATTCAATATTTGAACTATGGCTTTATTCAGTCGCCTAAAAACAGTACATTACCGATGTGCCTGATTTGCTAAAAACTTTTATCAAATGAACCTATGAAGCCTTCAAGACTACAAGAACATTTGACAAAAGTTCATGCTGATAAGAAAGATAAGGATAAGGAAATGATTCTATCGGCCATGCTGCACTTGCACTTTATTTTATAACATCGCCACTTTAAATGGGTTTTTACTGTATTTATCTGTACTTTTATTGTTGTATTTTAAATGTATTTATGCTGGTTTTAGAACTGTTGTAAGCTGCCCTGAGCCGCTCTGCAGGAGGGTGGGATAGAAAACTAATAAATAAATAAATAAATAAATAAATAAATAAGGTCTAGAAACTTACTTTTCTATTTAAAGCAAGCCTACAGTCCCTTGCAGTGATTTGCAGTATACGTGTAGATTTGCAGTATATGTGCAGCCCTGCAATTGAGATAATTTTGAATGAAAGATGGGCCCGAAAGTAAATAAAATAAAAGCAGAAGGGCCCGGGTGGGCCGGGCCCGCCATTTGCGGGGACGGGCAGGGACAGCGAGGTCAGCCGGCCGGAAAGGGGGGGGGCCTGGTGCGTGGCAGGAAAAGACACACCTCCCCCCCTTCCCCAGCCAATAGAGGGCAGGAGGGTGGTCAGGGAGGGGGGAGGCATTAAAAGCTGAAGGGAAGCTGCTCCCCCTCCCCACTCGACCGTGAGGCGAGCCCGGTTTGCGGAGTCCGGCCGGTCCACTAGCCTTACAGGTAAGGCCTGGGCCCGCGGCTGGGGGGAAGGTGGGGGCGGGGAAGGAAGACGGATGGATTTTCGCCACTTCCCCCCCTGCACTGCAGCCGAGCCCGGCCATCAGCCTCTGTGCCCAGGGGACCCTGGCCGGTCCAAAGCGCCCCTGCGCTGGACCTCAGGCCGGCCCGGATGGTCGGGGGAAGGGTGGGAGAGAGACGAGGCCCGCCTCTTCCCGGCTGCCTGCCCTTCAGGCACAGAATGGGAGCCGTCCACAGGGATGGCACCGGCGAGGGCCGTGCCGGGCGGCTCGGGCGCCCGGGCCCGGTTCCCGACGGCCGGGTGGGGCGGAGTCTGGCCGGTCCGCTCGGGGACCCCGGGGGCCTGCATGAGCGGTCGGAGGGGATGGGGGAGAGGGGGAGACGAGGCCCACCTCTCCCCCGGCTCGCGGCAGGGCTGCCCGTTTCGTCGGCGCCGCAATCCCGGCCCGTGGGTCGCTCGGGCGTTGCCTGGGAGCGCCCATGGGGACGGCACCGGGGGGGGCCAAGCCAGGTGGTGCCGGCGGCCGGGCCTAGCCCCCGGCGGCCGGGCCAGGCGGAGCTCAGCTGGTCCACCCTGGGGCCGCCCGGGCGGTGGGAGGGGATGGGGGAGAGGGGGAGATGAGGCCCACCTCTCCCCCGGCTTGCGGCAGGGCTCCCCATTTCCTCGGTGCCTGGCGGGGCACCGGGCCGTGCCCCAGCGGCCGGGGCGACGGCGGAGGTGGCGGGACATGGCTCACCGCCTTTCCGGCCTGCGGGTCGCTCGGGCGTTGCCTGGGAGCGCCCACAGGGACGGCACCGGTGGGGGCCACACCAGGCGGCGCCGGCGGCCGGGCCTAGCTCGCCGGCGGCCGGGCCTGGCTCCCCGCGGTCGAGCCTAGCTCCCCGCGGCCGGGCCGGGTGGCATTCAGCTGGTCCACCCTGGGGCCGCCCGGGCGGTGGGAGGGGACGGGGGAGAGAGGGAGATGCGACCCACCCGTCCCCCGGCTTGCAGCAGGGCTCCCCGTCCTCGGTGGCTCCGTGCTGGGCACCCCGGCCTGCCCTGGCGGCCGGGGGCATCAGTGGTGGGCAGGGCGCAGCTTTCGGGGTCGGCTCCGCGAAGCACCTCATGGGGATTCCCCAGCCCGCAGCGGGTCTGTGCTGGGGCATCGGGCCTGCCTGGGTGTCTACGGGGGCGGTGGGGGGGGTGCATCCCGTCCTTCCCTTCCCCAGCTCATTCAGCAAGCTGGAGGGGCGCTTTCAGGGCCTGGGGGGCCACGGCGGCAGCAGTGGTCTGCGTGCGGCGGTCGCTACTTCCCCGCACGACGGACCAATGCACCAGCTGCGGGAAGCCTGGGGCTGCGTCTGGCAGGCCAGCTCGCTGGGGCGTTGTTGTTGTTGCCTTTCATGGGTTGCAGTTAGTTCGCCTTGGGGGGTGGGCTCAAGGTTCCTGCCATGGTTGGGGCAGGTGGCTCGTGGGGCGGATTTCGCTTACCACGCTCCGCAGTGCGACGGGGCCTCCGCAGGCCGAAAGCAGAGCTTACTTCTATAGCGGAGCAGCTTGCAGGTTCTCTGGGCCGCTCCCTGGCCGCTGCCAGGGGAATCGGGAGGGGGAGTGGCGTCCCCAGACCATGCTCGGGACAGTGCCGGGGAAGGCAGGGACCTCAGAGGGGCACAACACCACGGTGCCCAGAGCCGGGGATGGCGGGGACCTCAGAGGGGTACAATGCCACGGCGCCCATCATCCAAGCCATACATTTCCATCTCAGGAGGCGGTCCCGGTGCGGATAGCGGGACACCGGCGGCCTGCACGGACATCAGCACTAAGACTGCGGGAGTATCTCTGACGGCTCCCCCTCCGTCGCCACACAGCGGGTAGTTAGACTGGTAGGCTCAAGGGTTAGGTAGTCAGGAAGTTAATAGTCAGGTTAGGAGCGACCGATCAGTTGGTCCACGGTGCGGCATACCCCCCCAAAGGGCAATCCTGCCTCGCGCACACAACTACTTGCCTACTTGGGGGCGGGTAACGGGGAAACGGGGGTCTTAACGTGTCGTGTTTTGCTGTCCTGAGCAGGTATGAAGCCCCCATCACGCAGCACCCGGCACGCAGGCACAGTTGCTGGCTTAACACCCCGGTCAGCGCCCAAAGGGCGAGCACAACCTGCAGCAGTCGGACAACCGGTGGGAGTGACGGGGAAGAGGAAGGCGGTCCCACACGGCACAGATGGGTCGGACGGTGTCGCGGAGCTGGCCAACACCATGTGGGGCCTTCAGGAGGCTTTCGATCAACTCTCCGAGAAGGTGGCCAAGATGAGCCAGGATCCGACAGCCAAACGAGCCTGGAGGGCTGGGGCACAGGGAGGCTTAGCCCAGCAGTGCCGGGGGGCTTCCTCCAGCTCGGCCGGTCGTCGGGCTTCACGGCCTGCAGCGCGCACCACAGATGGGGGACAGGAAAGGGGCAGCTCGGGCTCCTCCGCGCACTCCCGCAACGAGGCAGAGGGCGAGGCCTCCTCAGGTGAGGGTGCGACTGCAGGGCGCAGTGGGCAGCCTCCGAGCGATTACTAGGCAGCAGCGGCCCACGTGCCAGGGCTGCCTGCCTGGGCTATACACTGCAGGGCGCTAGCCACACAAGCCAGGCGGGAAGCCGGGTGGGGCCCTGGGGTGGTCTGGGATGACGTCGATGTCTCTGACCCTTCTGCAATCCTCTCCACGTACTTGAATGGAGAGGAGCCGCCAGGGCTCCATTTATCTGATGAATTGAGGGATAGCATTCTGGACGGGTATTACGTTAACGTCTTTACGTTGCTTCACAAACGGGGGGCCGAGGCCCGCACGGCGAAATCTGACAAGAAGGAGAAGAAGGAGAAGAACGAGGAAGCAGAGCGCACCTTCCTCAACTAGGTTTCTGGTTACTTGGTGTATGCGGGGATAGTCGCTGCCGCGTACCTGGAGAGGGGCTGGCACCTGCTCAACCACATGAGCAACGTAGTCGAGGCCAGGGTTTTGGCAGGTGAGGGGCCGGCTATTGATTACGACGAGACCTGCCGCAAACTGGCGTCACGCAATGACAGGGCTTGTTGGGACTTGCTGCAGGACAAGGTTTGGCTCAGGGAGGTCGGCCCGTGCATTAAAGGGAAAGGGGAAGTGAGGACCGATCGCTGGGCCGCGCGCAAGGACCGGTCGCGAAGGGTCTGCTGGGAATATAACCAGGGCCGGTGTCGCCGGGCACGGTGCAAGTTCCACCATAGTTGCGAAGCGTGCGGGGGGGGGCCCGGGCGGGTGTATTGCCCGCGGTCCACCGGCACTCAGCAGCCCTTTCGGGGCGGTAAACCCTTCTCCGGTGGTGCCAACACAAAAGGGGAGGGGGATCATCAGGCACCGCAGCCGGTTCTGCTTCCAGACGTTAGTGCCCCTCAGGACTGGTGGTCTTTAGCGGCCACCCCGGTCCGGGTGGACGCCCTGAGGCCACTCTTAGCACAATACCCCTTGCGGGAGGCAGGACAATATATCTTGGATGGGTTCACGAAGGGGTTTCCCATTCCTGCCTGCGGCCCGCGCATTGCAACTGATTCCAACAACCTGAAGTCAGCTAGGGAGATGCCTGAGGTGGTTGCTGCAAAACTGAAGAAAGAATTGGCAGCTGGGCGCATCACGGGCCCATTTAGCACGCCACCTATTGACCACCTGCGAGTATCCCCCCTGGGGGTGGTGCCAAAGAAAACACCTGGTGAGTATCGCCTGATTCAGCATCTATTGTACCCAAAGGAATCTTCGGTGAATGACAGCATCCCCCCCGAGCTCTGCTCAGTCAAATATGCATCCTTTGATCACGCGGTGGGTCTAGTCAGGGCTTGCGGACAGGGGGCACTCATGGCCAAGTGTGACATTCAGTCAGCATTCCGACTGCTCCCGGTGAGCCCTGACTCCTTTTCATTACTGGGTTTCAAGTTCCAAGGAGCATGGTACTTTGACAAGGCTATGCCTATGGGTTGCGCAGTGGCCTGCGTGGCATTTGAGACATTTAGTACTTTCCTTGAGTGGGCAGTGAAGTCGAGGACCAGGTCTACGGGGATTACGCATTATCTGGATGACTTCTTTTTTGTCGGCCCGGTGGATGATGCGGTTTGTGCAGAGTCCCTACGAGCATTTCAGAGGCTTGCTGATGAGCTCGGTGTCCCATTGGCAGCGGACAAGACCGAAGGGCCAGCCACTAGTTTAACGTACCTGGGTATCCAATTAGACTCTGTGGCTGGGGCATCCAGGTTGCCGGAGGACAAACTCTTTGCCCTCCAGGCGCTCATTTCCTTGGTTAGGGCTCGGGCGAAGTGCACGTTGAAGGAACTGCAGTCACTAGTGGGACACTTGAACTTTGCTTGCCGGGTCGTGTCGCCCGGCAGGGGTTTCTGCGCAAGTCTGGCCAGAGCGACAGCCGGGGTCAGGGCACCTCATCACCGGGTACGGGTGACCAGGGGCATGAAGGAGGATTTAGGTGTGTGGCTCCGGTTCTTGGAGGGATACAACGGGGTTACCATTTGGCAGCACCCGATGGATTTGCAGGATGCCATCCAGATCCACTCCGACGCGGCTGGCAGCGCCGGGTTCGGCGTCTACTATGACGGCAAGTGGTGCGCACGGCCCTGGCCCAAGCAGTGGAAGGGTTCTGTAGTGCTCAAAGATCTCACCTTCTTGGAGCTCTTCCCAATACTCGTGGCAGTGATCATTTGGAAAGATCTCTTTAGGGACAAAAGAGTGCGGTTCTGGTGCGACAACCAGGCGGTGGTGCGGGTGGTGAACAAACAAACTTCCAAGTCTGAACGGGTAATGCGGTTGGTTCGCCGCCTGGTCCTGGCCTGCTTGGCCAATAACATTACATTTTCTGCAAGTCATGTGCCAGGCGTGGATAATAGCATAGCGGACGCCTTGTCTCGCCAACAGGAGGAGCGTTTCCGCATTCTGGCGCCAGGAGCCAACCGCGTTTCAGACCCATTTCCGGAGGAGCTGTGGGAACTTGGGAAGGTACAATAAGATGGGGCATCTATGGGTCCATTGCCCCCTCCACTTTCGCCAAGTATGCGAGGGCTATCGATGCCTTTTTTGACTTTACTGCGGGATTCGGGGGGCCACAGACCTTGCCGGTGGAGGGGGACTGGGTGCTTCGCTACATGGCATGCCTGCAGGACAGCGGGTTCTCCCACAGCGCCATCAGGGGTCGCATGGCCGCCATCACATTCTTTAGCAAGGCTGAGGGGTTCGAGGACCCATGCCACTCATTCCAAGCCCGTAGAGCAGTCGAGGGCTGGTGGAGACAAGCTGCTCAGCCTTCAGATTGTAGACGGCCCGTGACCTTTGAGCTGTTGAAAGGGATTTTGCGGGAGCTTCCAGCGCTGTGTTGGTCCCGGTACGAGGCCGCACTCTTTGAGACTGCATTTGTCTTGGCCTTTTTGGGGGCCTTGAGGGTTGGGGAACTGGTGGCGAGCTCCAAAATCTCATTCACCAACACGCCCCTGGGTGTTCAGGATGTTTCCTTCGGGCAAAAGGGGATGTCATTGTATATTCGGAGGTCAAAGACGGACCAACTGGGAAAAGGGGCGCGCCTGCACTTGGGGCCACTACTGGGTGGCCCGTGTCCTGTGCTGACCACTCGAGCCTTTTTAGCAATGCGGCCAGAGGGTGTTGGTCCCCTGCTTATCCACAGAGACGGGGCCCCATTGACCAGGTATCAGTTCACGGGGGTTTTCAGGTTGGCCTTGGGGGCTTTGGGCTTTCCAGGCAAGGAATTTGGGCCTCACTCCTTCGGGATCGGGGCAGCCACCACAGCAGCGGGTGTCAGCCTGCCGGAGGGACGCATACGGGCTATAGGCTGCTGGCACTCTACAGCCTTTAGGGCATACATCAGGCCGCAGCTGGAGTCCAGCCAATGACCATCTCTCTGACTCCTCAGTTCCAGGACAAAGGTACAAGACAATCTGGATTTTTGGGCACAGCATCGTTTATTGGGCAGGTTTGTATGCATCCTCGTCGGGCTGGGGCAAAGACTTGGGCTTGGGAGGCGCAGCACACATTACATGGATGGCACAGCGAGGCATGCGATGGAGGTCCCTGTTGCCTTGGTTGGGGTGCGTTGCAGCGAGGCGCCACCCTCCCGACGTGCTGCTGCTGCAGCTGGGGGAAAACGATTTGACCGAGTGCCCCGGGGTGGCTCTCGAGCGCCAGGTACTGGTTGACCTGGCCTTAGTGCGTGAGATCCTGCCCGGCACTGTCATCTTCTGGTCGGATTGGTTGGAACGGAGGTCGTGGCGAGGCGCAGCTCATCCCAAGAAGGTGGAAGTGGCAAGGCGGAAAGTGTCCGGCAGGCTGGGCCGGGCGGTGGAGTCGGCAGGCGGTATCTGGATTCGCCATCCAGACATCTCTCACAAGATGGAGGCCATGTTCCGAGCAGATGGCGTACATCTATCGGCCTGGGGGATGGATATATGGCTGCACGGAGTCTGGCATAGCTTGCTTTCTTGGCTACAGCTGTAAGGGGCATTGGCGGGAACAGGACTAATGTGGGCGTCCTGTTCTTGTGGCAGTAACAGCATGGGGCCAGATCTGTTGGCGGAATTAGGCCTGCGTGCCAATTCCGGAGTGGGGACCCTTTAAGGGTCTTGGCGTGAGGGCTGAACGGAGCTGGCTAGCTCAAGGAATAACAGTGCTTGCCCTCACAGCCAGAGGGCAGGGGAGCTCACAAAGGGGCAAGCGTCCATGTGAACTCCGATAACTTGCCCTCCCGCCTTCTCTACCCATGCCGGCTGGCTGGGTAACGGTTAACTCGGCTGGCACATGGGCCAGCCGATAGGTCGGATCCGGTGGACCCATGCTGTGCCAATGCTCTACAGCTGTAACCAATAAAAGTTGTGGCCAAGTTTATCCACCTAATTTTCCAAAGAAACTGGTTGTGTGAGTTCATTCAAAGGAGGGGTGGGTGTACTAGGCAAGCCGACCTCGGGGTCCCAAGTAAGACATGGAACCGCAAATACAGATTGTAGGGAGTGATAATGGAGCTAGTAAGATGCTGCAAGAATTTCTGAACCCATGATTTTCTGGACTGATAGGATGAGAAAAGCAAAAGAGATGAGGAGGATAAAGAAGAGAGTGAACAGGAGAAATAGGAGAGTGAAGATGAAGTAGAAATCGATGATGATGAAGAAGAGGCGTTGTAACAAAGAGAAGGAGTGAAGAAGAAATTGTAAGTCCATCCTAGTATTGTCGATAAAACAAAACACTTATGTAATTGTGTTCTGTTATCTGAATTTCAATGAATCAGAACAAACAAACAAAGTTTCTGTTGGTTGAATATGAAAGATGCTGGCCTAAAAGTTGCCCAGAGGCTCACCTAAAAAGATGGATAGTTTTTTTCTGTGGCGAGTACAGGGAGTCTGTGCTTCCACTAAAGTTTTGTTGTGGCAGACCTTTCCATAGCTCTTCATCTTTGGAATCATGTCAACGTGAAATGCAGGCTGAGAGTCAGTCATGACTGTGGTGAACATGCTGTAGGGTTGCAGCCATTCCATCTGCAGGATTTTAGTTCAGCAAAGTGTGTTGCTAATTTAAACAGAAAATACAAGGGTTCTTTGATATGTGTCGTTTTAAAAATGTAGGCCTAGTTCTGAGGTGTGGCAAGGTATTTGAAATGAGAACATAACTCAGAATCTCTAGGTCTGCTATTGCTTCTCACTGGGAAGCAAGCCAGTTTGGAAACCCTCCATTGCTCTCTCATGCAGCTTTTGGCATATTACTCCCTGGACAAGTTTGTGCAGCAAACAACTCTGGCAAGGCCCATCTTGATGGTGCAAGTCTCCACACAGTCTCCGCACAGGGAGTCCAAGAGTTATCTGAGATATGTACTGGTTTTGCGCTCCTAGTTCTTCCACCTATCTAGCCAGTTTGGCAACTTTTGTCAATCATGTAGACCATGCCTTTCTCTCCTGGCTCTTAATAACAGATACCTGTGCTCATCATTGACCTTATTGTTAAAATGTTTACAGAAATTTGAAAACAGTAAAGGAATCCTTCCATCATTTAAACATTTTAATCATTTGCATCTCTGATCCTAGCTTGAATATGTCCCAGTGGGGAGTGCACCACTTGGGAATAGTGACCATAATGTCATTGAGTTTAACATTTATACAGATAGGCAGTTGCCCAAAAAGACTGACACAACCACTTTTAACTTTAAAAGGGGTAACTTCTCTGGTATGAGGGGACATGTGAGGAAGAAATTGAAAGGAAGAGTGGAGAAGGTCAAAACCATTGGGGAAGCTTGGAGACTATTTAAAAATACAGTCCTAGAAGCTCAGAAAAAATATATACCACAGGTTAGGAAAGGTACAAATAGGTATAGAAAAAAGCCTGCATGGTTAACAAATAAAGTAATGGAAGCTGTAAAAGGTAAGAAGGATTCGTTTAAGCGGTGGAAAGCTAGTCTTAGTGAGGTTGATAAAAGGGAACACAGACTATGGCAAATAAAATGCAAGTCTGTGATCAGGCAAGCAAAAAGGAAATATGAGGAGCATATTGCAAAAAAACATAAAGGCCAACAATAAAACTTTCTTCAAATACATTAGAAGTAGGAAGCCAGCCAGGGAGGCAGTGGGGCCCTTGGATGACCAAGGGGTAAAAGGAGTAGTGAAGGATGATAGGGAAATGGCTGAGAAGCTGAATGCATTTTTTGCCTCTGTCTTCACTGTGGAAGAGGAGAAGTGCTTGCCCACTCCAGAAGCACCGATTTCGGGAGGGGGTTTGAAAGACGTGAATCAGATTGCGGTGACAAGAGAGGAAGTCCTCCGACTGATGGACAATTTAAAAACTAATAAATCACCAGGCCCGGATGGCATTCATCCGAGAGTTCTGAAAGAACTCAAATGTGAACTTGTGGATCTCCTGACAAAAATATGTAATATTTCTTTAAAATCTGCCTCCATTCCTGAGGACTGGAAGGTAGCTAATGTCACTCCCATCTTTAAAAAGGGCTCCAGGGGAGATCCAGGAAATTACAGGCCAGTCAGTCTGACATCAATACCAGGTAAGTTAGTGGAAACTGTTATTAAGGAGAGAATTAGTAGGCACATTGATGTACAAAAACTATTGAGGCAGACTCAGCACGGGTTCTGTAAGGGAAGATCTTGTCTCACTAACCTGTTAGTGTTTTTTGAGGGAGTGAACAAACATGTGGACAAGGGGGACCCAATAGATATTATTTACCTTGACTTCCGGAAAGCTTTTGATACAGTTCCTCATCAAAGGCTCCTAAGTAAGCTCAATAGTCATGGGATAAAAGGACAAGTCCTCTTGTGGATCAAAAACTGGCTTATAAATAGAAAACAGAGAGTGAGTATAAATGGGAAACTTTCCCAGTGGAGGGTGGTAAGCAGTGGGGTACCACAGGGATCAGTACTCGGTCCGATGCTTTTAACTTGTTTATTAATTATTTGGAATTGGGAGTAAGCAGTGAAGTGGCTAAATTTGCAGATGACACGAAGTTGTTCCGGGTGGTGAAAACCAGGGAGGAGTGTGAGGCACTCCAAAGGGATCTGTCGAGGATGGGTGAGTGGGCGTCAACGTGGCAAATGGGGTTCAATGTGGCCAAGTGCAAAGTGATGCACATTGGAGCCAAAAATCCTAAATATAAATACACGTTGATGGGGTCTGAACTGGCAGAGACGGACCAAGAGAGAGGTCTTGGAGTCGTAGTAGATAACTGAATGAAAATGTCTACACAGTGTGTAGCTGCAATAAAGAAGGCCAACGCTATGCTGGGGATTATTAGGAAGGGAATTGAAAACAAATCAGCCAGTATCATCATGCCCCTGTATAAATCATTGGTGCGACCTCATTTGGAATACTGTGTACAGTTCTGGTCACCACATCTCAAAAAGGATATTATAGCATTGGAAAAAGTGCAGAGAAGGGCAACTAGAATGATAAAAGGGTTGGAACACCTTCCCTATGAAGAAAGGTTAAAATGCTTGGGGCTCTTTAGCTTGGAGAAGCGACGGCTGAGTGGTGACATGATCGAGGTTTATAAGATTATGAATGGGATTGAGCAGGTTGAGAAAGAAGTACTTTTCTCCCTTTCTCACAATACAAGAACTCGTGGGCACTCCATGAAATTGCTGAGCAGTTGGGTTATAACAGATAAAAGGAAATACTTCTTCACCCAAAGAGTGATTAACATATGGAATTCACTGCCACAGGAGGTGGTGGCAGCTACAAGCATGGAGAGTTTCAAGAGGGAATTAGATAAACATATGGAGCGGAAGTCCATCAGTGGCTATTAGCCACAGGGTATAGCTGGGAACTCTCAGTCTGGGGCTGGTGATGCACTCTATTCTTGGTGCTGGAGGGGGCAGCAGTGGGAGGGCTTCTAGTGTCCTGTCCCCACTGCTGGACCTCCTGATGGCACCTGGTATATTTTGGCCGCTGTATGACAGAGTGTTGGACTAGATGGGCCATTGGCCTGATTCAACATTGGCTTCTCTTATGTTCTTATGTTCTTATGTAAATGCTTAGCCATTGACAAACTGTCCAGGCTTTCCAAATAATCTTGATGCACATAACACAAGCTTGTAAAGCCATTGGCCTAATGGGAATAATCGTTATTTCTCGGCAACCAGGTACGAAAGGGTTTGTAATCTAGAGGAGCTTTTGCTTTCAGGCATCGATATACTAGGAGCATCTAATTGAAATATATGTTTGAAAGCAAGATGTAAAAACTTCAGTGATGTCAGATTTATTGGAATGGCTGACATCCTGTTGGCTACTGCCATTTCAAGCAATAGTGTCTATCAATATAGTATCTGTAATGTCATAATGCCTTGGTGTGTCTGGCATTCTAGTTCCTATGAGATGCTCTAGTTCAGAGGTAGGCAGTCGGTACCCCAGCACATGTGGTGTACTAGACCATTTTGCTTGGCACCTAGGGCCAGATTTCCACACAAATAGTCAAGGCATTGGCAGCACTGCTAGGAGTAGCTGTGCAGGAGAAAGCAACAAGTGAGGCTGTTACGCCTGTCATCACCTCCCAGACCTGCACAGCAAAAGCCCTTGAGATGCTGGCAATGCCTGTGAGGTTTGGCTTGCTCCTACCATATCTGGCTAAGTACAACCCTTGTCTCTCCCCCACCTTGGCCTTTCATTTCCTAGCACACCAACGTCTTCACAGGTAGCCATTGCATTTTTTTTCAGCACTTGGGTCAGAAAGGTTGCCTACCCTACTCTAGTCTAGAAGTTAGAGACTACATGCTTTGTGTTTGAGGCTTTGCATTTGATTCTGGCATCTCCAAAGTACAGAGGTTTGCTGGCAGCAGGAGAGAGCTTGCTTTTACCTGAGACCTTGGAGAGCTGGGGTCAGGTCCTGTGGATTCGTTCCTCTAGTGGAGGTGTTTCCCTCTGACAGAAGGAGGCTTCCTGTGATGTGAAATGTTCTGAGCATCTTGTGTCAGTCAAAGGCTTCTTCCACTGGAAGGAACTGCAGCACCATTACAGATACTTTAACTTCTTCATCTTGCATCTTATAGTCAAGGAAAAACATATACAACCTTTGAATAAGTTTATCATCTGTATCTAACAAGATCTTATCTAGTTCTTTCTTTTTGGCATAGAAATCTATCCGCTTGTCTTTATTATATCTAGATTCCAATTGATTTATCTCCCACCATGAAGGATTTATGCCCTGTTTTCCCATCATTTCTTGTGATTTTAGTTCATGCTTATTATCCAGAAAATCTTCGTATCTTTTCCTTCGATCTTGAGATATTAAGTTGGGATTAGCAAATGCTTCTAGGGGCGCTACCCATTTCACATAAAAGCTTTCTTTGATTTCCAACCGAATTTTTTAACAGGGCTGCTCTAAGTATATGATGTTTAAAGTATATGTGGATGTCCTGTTTAGTATACCACAAAAAAATATGCCACCCTACTAGAAGATTGTATCCTTCCAATTTAAGGATTCTAGAGTTGTTTAATAGGATCCAGTCTCAAATCCATGTCAAGAATACTGCTTGTTAATATAGACGCCAATGTGATAGTGCTAGACCATCTCTCTCTTTTTTCTCCTGGAGTGCTTTTAGTTTATTTCGTGGTCTTTTTTTGTTGCCAGATAAAGCCTCTTGTAAGCTTTTCTAGTTCCTTGAAAAATAACTGGTTTTTAAGGACAGGTATGGTCTGAAAATAAAATAAAACTCTTGGAAGGATATTCATCTTAATAACAGCAATCCTCTCCATTAGGGAGAGTTGTAACTCTTTCCATTTATCAAAATCTCTTTTAATATCAGATATCAATTTGTAATAATTATCTTGTAATAATGTGGAAACTCTATTTGATATAAACAGTCCTAAGTATTTTATTTTCTTCTGGACCTCGAATCCTGAAATTCTCTGTAATTCCTAAATTTGTTCTAGCATACAGTTTTTAGTCATCATTTTAGTCTTCTTAAAGTTGACTTTAAATCCTACCAATTGTCTGTACTGGTTTAATACACTTAACAAATGGGCCATAGATTGGAGTGGCTCTTGCACTATAATTGCCAAATCATCAGCAAAGGCTTGGATTTTATATTCCTTGCCTTTTATCTTCAATCCTTGGATTTGATTATCGTTTCTTATTGTTTCACACAAAATCTCTAAAGTAAAAATGAAGAGCAGAGGTTACAAGGGGCAACCTTATTGGCTACCTTTTCAAATCTTGATTTCCGATGTAAGATCTCCATTTATCAAAATTCTAGCTTTCTGTTTATTAGAGATGACCCCTATAATGTTTACGAAACTCTCGCCACATTGAACTACTTTTAAATATTCCAACATAAAGTCCCAACTGACATTATCGAATGCTTTTTCTGGATCCAAAAATATTATCATCATCTGTTTATCGAGATATGCTTCATAATATTCAATTACGTTGAAAATGGTCCTTAGGTTTTGCCTTAGCTGTCTTCTGGGCAGAAAGCTGTTTGATCCTGGTGTATAATTTGTACTAGAATATTTTTCAATCATGTTGCCAGAATAGAGGGGAAAAACTATAGTCCATGTTTAGGAGCAAAATAGGATGGTAGTTTTTTTATCTCTCTATTGCCAGTATCTTGTTTATATATCAATGAAATTAGCACCACGTTCCATGAATCTGGTATAATTTTCCTGTTGATAATATTTTTTAAAGTTTGCTTAAAGGGCTGGAGTATTTCATCTTCAAAAGCTTGATGAAAATTCCACAGGTAATCCATAGGGAACTGGTGTTTTGTGTTTCTTTTGTCTTTTAATTGCCTCTATGATCACAAACCATAATGGACTCGTTCAATACTTTTCTTTGAGTTTCATTTAATTTTTTGATATTGGGATTATCTTTTAAAAAATCCTGAATCAATTCCTGTTCAACCTCCTGTTTACTGTATAACTTTCCATAGAAGCTTTTAGCAATCTCTTTCAATTCTTCAAGACCATTTTTTCCCTCTCCTTGTTCATTCCTCAGCATTTTAATGTCTTCCCCCACCCTTGTCTTAATCTATATGCCAGCCATCTTGTGGGTTTGTTTGCATTCTTGAAATTTTTTTGTTTAGTATATAAAATTTCCTGTAGGCTTGGGGTTCCAAAGAACAACACGAGATGCAGATCTGCAGAAATCTGTCTCACCTGCACTGGGCTCAGCAGCATTTTATCAGCTTCCCCTTCTCCCCCTCCCCCTGCTGCATATATAGAAAGTTACAAGCATACGGTGAACTGGAATGTGTTTTTGCCAACAGCTCACCTCCTTATCTCCTCCTGACAGCAGTCAAGTTTCTTCTTTCGGTGATCTCAGCAGAGGTTTACAGGTACCTTGCTGTGCCTGTGCACTACTTTTATGTGCAGACATTGACCTCTGGGCATGCCTCTCAGAAGCTGACATCCTTACATCCCACCCCTTTTTGTTTTAGTGCACAGTTAATAGGGGAATTTCATCCTCAGGCTCATCAGGCCATTCGTCTGAGTCACATAAGGCCAAGCCACAGACACCTGAAGAGGGTAGGCCCAAGTCGGGGGGGGGACGGGACATTGTGAGCCTTATGGGCTCCACAAGTTGTATTAAGCCAGTTGTCATTAGCATAGGAAGAGGTGTTGCAGGTTACTGCAGTGGCCATTAAGCGAAACAGGCCTTCATTGGAATTATTCCAAGTACCATTTCCAGCAAATCAAGTGACCCCAGAAGTATTAAGCTGGACTTGCAAGGTGAAATTGTAAGCAGAAATGTTTAACGAGGGGCTGGTTTGCTGAGCTGTAAATTTTGTGACGTTTTCGTTGCCTTTGGTCACCTGCCAACACAAAGAAGTCAGATTGAAATGAATAATGGTGTCACAATGGGTGAAGGGCAGCAAGCCCAAAGGGGCTCCAGTGGCATTGTGCTCAAAGCAGACGTAGAACGGTTCAAGCACTTGACCGAAAAAGGTACGGGAAAGATAAGTTTGATTATTTGTGAGCTGGACCCTTCCCTGTTGTGATCCACATGTTCATATAAGTCTGTCTAGATGTGTTTGATCTAGTGACATGAAGCTGTCAGCTAGGAACCTCGGTAAGAGCTGGCTACAACTGGTTCAGGGCAGTCTTGCCACTGCCATCACAGTGACTCAGCACTGAAGCCTGATTGACTGGTGATTGTATAAATGTACAGTGAGTGATGTATAGTTCCCCTTTCTCTTATGTATGATTGCAGCAGAGCACTTTGACACTCTGTTTGATGATGGCTGTGGTGTGTAAATAAATGTATATAGTTTGCACAGAGCCAGAAGCCTCCAGTATTTATTGGATACTTGCACTCCCTCCTGGCCCCCTTCATGCCAGCCACTTCCTCCTTACCTCAACAGGGTTGTGGGCCCAGACAACGGCTGGCTGTGCATGGAGTGAGTTGGAGCTGTTGGGAGCTGTGGAAGAAGTATTGGTGGAGTGTCTGTCTGCTGTGGCTTTCTTTGCTGGAGAGAAAGCAGTGTCTAGTCGTGCTGTCTGAGAAGCAGGCTGGAGGAGCTGTGAGCTGGAGGAGCCGGAGGCTGGTTGCAGTGTGTGGGAGTCCAGTGTGAAGGAGGACGCGAAGCAGCCAGAGCCAGGTGACCAGCAGCCGGGAGCGAGCATCATGGCTCAGGTACCTACTGCCCAGCTGGTTGAAAAGCTCACTTCAACTAATTATAACAATTGGGCACTAAAAATGAGGTTCTTCCTTGTGAAAGAGGGGCTTTGGATTTATGTTAATGACCCTCCTGAAGAGCCGACACTGCTTGATGAGAGAAATGATGAAAGAGCCCTTGCACTGATTGTTTTGAGCATCAGTGACGATCAACTGGTTTATGTCGCTCATGTTGACAGTGCTGAAAAGGCTTGGAATTTGCTAAAAGACGTTTATCAGCAGGCTAATGTTGGGTCTCTTATCTCGTTAACCCGGCATTTGTATAGAAAGCTGCAAGCACCCCATGAGCCTGTGAAAGACCACCTCAAGGTCCTGATGGATTATTTTTGTCAGCTTCAAGAGCGTGGCAAAGATTTTGATGAGATAGATAAAATTTACATTATCTTATCTTCTCTATCTCAAGCTTTTGATTCAATTTTGCCTTCGTTTGAGTCTGTGGATGAAAAAACATTAACAGTCCAGTTCGTCACCGGTAAACTAATTCAACATGAGGAACATATTGCTGAATCTAGGCAGCATGCCAGGGAGTCTGGGCAGTCGGCCAAGGTGACCGGGCACAATTCCAGGCAATCTGCGGAGGAGATAGCAGCAAGCACCTGCACTTTTGCAGTTGCCAACGCCAAGGTACAGCACAAAGAGGTTTCCAGAGGCAGCAAGAGCAAAAGGAAATGTTTTTTCTGTGGGTCTGCAGACCACATTGTACGTTTCTGTCCTGAAAAGCAGAAGCAAGGAAAGAAGCAGCCTGAGACTCAGCATTCCGTAGCTATGGTGGGCTCTGCAGACAATTTCGTGGCTTCATCCTGGCTACTCAATGGCGCATCACAAACATACAGCAAGGATGAAACTTTGCTACAGAATAAAAGGACCTCTCCCTTAACTCACGTGAGTCTTGCAGATGGGACACCATCCCAGGTTACAGCTGAGTGGGATGTGTTTTTCCCCAACTTGAACCATACCTTTAAGGGGGTGATTTGTGTGCCTGGCCTACAGAATAATTTGTTAAGTATTATGAGTTTAGACACTGCAGGGTTCCAAGTGGTGTTTGCTAACAAAGAGTGCAAAATTATGAAGGCAGGCAAAGTGTGTGCAATAGGCAGGTTGCAAAATAATGTTTATGTGTTAAACAATACAAAAGAGAAGGTACAAGCTGTTACCAATGTTAACCCTCACAATAACTGTCAGCATTTTTTACACCGCCGTTTAGGTCATGTAAGTTTCAAAACTATCCAAAAGACCCTGGCCCTGAATGAATGTAAATATTACTTAGATTGTGAAATATGTAAAATGGCAAATTCTAAAGCGTTTCCAGTTGCAAAAAAGAGTCTGAGAGAATCTCAAAAGCCTTTGGCTTTGGTTCACATGGATGTGGGTGGCCCTTTTCCAAAAAGCCATTCGGGTAACAAATATGTGCTAATTATTACTGATGACTGGTCGCATTCTTCTTAGGTATATGTGATGAAGAACAAGTCAGATGTGTTCTCAACCTTTAAGTACTGGTACAAAAGGGTTAAGAATCAGTTTGGAAATGTTCTAGCCATCCAAACTGACATGGGGGGTGGAATTTACCTCCAATGCCTTTGAGCACTTCCTAAAGCAGAAGGGAATAAAACATAGGGTTGCCAACATTTGTACTCCAGCAGAAAATGGTGTGGCCGAGCGCAAAGGTGGGGTTCTTCAAAATATGATGTTCGCAATGTTGAAGGACTCTGGCCTGGGTATTGCATTTTGGGCTGAGGCGATGAAAAACGCCTGTTATGTCAGTAACCGTATTTATTCGCGCTCTGTGGAAGACATACCTTACAGATTGATGTACAACCGATTACCAAATTTGGAATACCTAAGGGTTTTTGGCTCCAAAGCTTGGGTAAATATACCTCTCGAGCGCAGGAGGAAAGGGGGAGCCAAAGCCAGAAAATTGGTCTTCCTCAGTTACCAGTCTGGCATGAAGGCCTATAGGTTTGCTGATCAATATAACAAAGTGAGTTTCAGCAGGTCTGCATCTTTTTGTGAGCATGAAAACTGAGGAAAAATTCATGCCAATGAATTACCACAAGTGGTTGCTTTACCTAGCTCTGATAGCACTGAGGGTGTCAGTAATGAGCCTGTGGTTAAACAAGAGCAACAATCTGTAAATGTGCAGTCTGATGGTGTGCAAGACAAGAGAGTACTACCGAGAGTTTCTATGTGTAGCACTAAAGGCATACCACCAGTAAGGTATGGCTATGAGGTCAATCATATCTACATGAAGGAACCTCAAACCTACAATGAAGTATTGCAAACGCCTACAGTTGAGAAGGAGGCTTGGTTTTAGGCAATGAAAGCAGAGCATGACTCACTAGTTGAAAACAAGGTGTATGAGTTAACTGACTTGCCTAAAGACAAAACTGCTATTGGATGTAGATGGGTCTACAAAGTTAAACACTTACCTGATGGCTCTGTAAAGAGAAAAACAAGATTAGTTGCCCAGGGGTATGCACAGATTAAGGGTCAAGACTATGACCAGATCTTTGCCCCAACTGTAAGGTCTGACACGTTCAGGCTTGCCCTCATAAAAGCAGGGCAAACCAACATGATAGTGAATCATTTTGATTTTGCAAATGCATATCTGAATGCACCCATTTCTGAGGAGGTTTACATGGCACAAATTCCTGGTTTTGAGGCTCAGAATGGGCAGCTGGTATTAAAATTAAAACGTTCTCTCTATTGCCAGAACAAAGTCCCAGAAACTGGTTTGACTGTCTTAGTACAGCCCTAAAAAGAGTTGGTTTTGAGCAAGCTATTGCAGATCCTTGCTTATTCCATGTAAAGCTTGGTGACAATGTATATTATCTTATTGTCCTTGTTGATAACCTGTGCTTTGTATCACAAACTGACCAACAACTACAATGGTTTAAAGAAACAGCCCAGAGTATGTTTAAGGTTAAACATCTGGGTGAAGTGGGTCAGTACTTGGGAGTTGAAGTTACCAGACACAGCAAAGGTTATTTCATGCTCAGTCAGAAAGGCAAAATAACTAAGTTGCTGGAGAAGTATGGCATGCCTGACGCACACAGTGTTTCAACACCCATGTCTACAGGATATGTGAAAGAACCTGAGGATGAGGAGTTTGGTGACAAACAATTATTTATGTCATTAGTCGGATCTTTGTCCTATATAAGTAATTGGAGCAGGCCTGATATAAGTGTAGCTGTGCACTTATTAAGCCAAAGATGTAACAAACCTTTTAATAGGGACTGGGTTGCTGCAAAACACATCTTGTGCTATCTTAAGGGTACCATTGATGATAAACTTGTGTTACAGACTGATGGAAAAAGTACTGTAACTGTGTATTGTGATTCCAATTGGGGGGAGCAAAAGGATGCAAAATCAACAACAGGTTTTGTATTGTATCTAAACAATGCTCTGATACACTGGAAATCTCTTAAACAGCAGTTTGTCGCACTGAGCATGTGCAAAGCTGAGTACGCAGCATTAAGTCAGTGTTGTGTGCAGTTAGAATGGGTTTTACAACTGCTAACTGACTTCAATGTGAACTATGTGTTACCTATCAATGTTTTCTGTGACAATGTGGCTACACAACAGCTGGCTGATACACAGAGTATAAGAGTTAGAAGCAGGCACATTAACATAAGGTACATGAATGTTAAGGATGTACTACAGCGGGGTTTAATAAAACTAACCTATTGTGCTTCTAAGTTAAACGTGGCAGACTTGTTTACCAAATGCCTTGATGTAAAAACATTTACTGATTTAAAGGTCAAACTGAACATCCAGACTCAGACTTAAGGGGGAGTGTTGTGATCCACATGTTCATATAAGTCTGTCTAGATGTGTTTGATCTAGTGACATGAAGCTGTCAGCTAGGAACCTCGGTAAGAGCTGGCTACAACTGGTTCAGGGCAGTCTTGCCACTGCCATCACAGTGACTCATCACTGAAGCCTGATTGGCTGGTGATTGTATAAATGTACAGTGAGTGATGTATAGTTCCCCTTTCTCTTATGTATGATTGCAGCAGAGCACTTTGACACTCTGTTTGATGATGGCTGTGGTGTGTAAATAAATGTATATAGTTTGCACATAGCCAGAAGCCTCCAGTATTTATTGGATACTCGCACCCCCTTCGTGCCAGCCACTTCCGCCTTACCTCAACATTCCCAACCTTCCAGGCTTCAGGCTTGGGGGCCAGCGCCATTCCACCGGCAGAACCCCAAAAGTATAATTAGTATGATCTTTGCCTGCCAGGTTGCCAAAACCCACAAATAGTCCCTGATGTACACAAATCCAACAATCAGTCTTATTGCTAAGCTTTTGAAGCATAGTTACAAAACCTAAATGAGTGTTGGGGGGTGCCCCCAACCTTGGAAGATCTCAAAGTGCCCACCCTGGGGCGCAGCTGAGCACAATCCCCAGGAAGAACCACAGTTTAGTGCTCCACATACCAATCCCACCAAGCCTGAGTCCCTTCCGGCGGCTCCCAGTCAGACCCCGAGTTGTCTGACTCAGAGGAGTCAGTGGAGTCACCATGGAGGCCATGACAGTGTTCACACCAAAGATCATGCCAGAAGTTGCCATCAAGGACGGAGGGAGGGTTATGAGTCTCAGATGGGGTGAAAAGGCCCTGGGAGTGCTCCCACATCTGGACGACATTGGGTTGGGTTGGTCGCCGCTGAAAGAACAGTCGGGGTTTCCACTTACCGTGAAAGTTCTCGTTCCGAAACTGAAAGTCCACCTTTCCCCACCCACAAAGGGAGTCACTTGGGTCAGGGTAGAACCAAATCTGGCAAAAGTAGTGCTCACAAAAGGAGTAGGCAAAACAATGAGTTCTGGCCCATAAGGGAATTGCAAAGGGTCCAGAAACTGATGGCCAAAGACCAGGAAGCAGTGTTCTGGGTCCCAGTTGTCCTAGTCATCCTGTTGACAGTCAAAGTACGGAAAAGCCTGCATTAGGGATTAGTGAAAAGAGAGTTGCAGACTAAGTGCAATCGGATCTGGCAGTGATAATTGTTAAGATTGCAGTGCACAGGTTCTCGGGTGTCAGATTCCTGCCCTGAACCTGGAGCAGCCTCTGTGTGTTGCAGGTCAGTTACTTCACTGCTCCCCAGGTCACCAGGGGGCTTGTGGGGTTCTCAGACATGGTTGCCGGGGGGTCTTGGTCAGGCTGACACTCTGGAGCTCTGGAACTGGATTCAGCCCCCCATGACGCCACACCATGCGCTGGACGCACACACTTCGCTGGAACCCAGAGAGGACCTGCAGATGACAAAACAGAAGCATACCCTCTCCCCCAGGTTAACAGGGGGACTGGGCCCAACCAAGTACAGTCAGGCAGGGCCTGGTAGAAAACCTTGGGCTGCAGAAGCACTGGCCAGCTCTGGAAATGCCAATCATAGGCTGATGAGGAGACAGCTCCAGGGAGCTGAGAAAAATTTAACTGATTATATGTGAACAAAACCAGATGGACCTGGTGCGTAATCCAGGCCTGATTTGGTAGGTGGCCACCTTTCACCCCTTTTAAATGTTTGTCTAAAATAGTTTTAAAGGAGTGATTGGCCTGCTCCACTACAGCTTGTCCTGTAGAGTTATAGGGGATCCCGTGGGAGAGAGCAACGTCCAACGGGTGCAAAACTGTTGAAAGGTTTGAGGGGTATAGGCAGGGCCGTTATCAGTTTTTAGCTTGGCAGGACGGCCCAGGACTGCAAAAGTGGCAAGACAGTGGGAAACGACGTGGCTAGTTGTTTCACCTTGTAGGGGGGTAGCCCAAAGTGCACCAGAGTAAGTGTCAACAGAAACATGCACATATTTCCAAGGGGCCAAGGCAGGAGCATGAGTAACATCCATCTGCCAAAGCTCACAAGGGCCCAGGCCACAAGGATTGATGCCCCCCTCAGGGCATTGGGAAAGCCAGCACAATGGGGGCAGGAAGTCACAATGGCCTGGGCCTCCCTCAAGGGAATGCCAAACTGTGCCACCAAGCCACGGGAGTTTTGATGAAAGAACTGATAGCTCTCCACAGGATCGGTGAAGAGGCCATGCACTGCCTGATCAGCCCTAGCATTTCTCTCCATTAAGGGGCCGGGGAGGCCAGAATGACTGCGTATATGGGCCACATAGTAGGGGTGCAAGAGCTGGTGTAGGGTGAGGAAAAGGGTCATGAGATTAGCATCCACCCTAGGGGCAACATAAGCCCCAGGGAGGCTAAAAATCAAATGGACTACATATTGAGTATCAGCAATTACATTGAAAGGAGGGGCAGCAAAAACTTGAAACGCTAAAATAGCAGCAGCTAGCTCAGCCCATTGTGGGGGCGCCTGGGGGGCAGTATATTGGGTTTGCCACACTCCAGCTTGTTGATATACAATAGCGCCGCGTTGCCATCCCCCATCAGAGAAAACCATGGGGGCTGCAGGCAGAGGCTGTGAACGGTGTAAACGATGGAGAGAGTGTGGAATAGACTGCAATAAAGAAAACTGGGGGTCCTTAGGAAGATGACAAGAGAGACAACCCACATAATCAGCACAAAACAGCTGGAGTGGGAGTGAGGACTCCAGAAGGTGTGGAGCCTCATGCTGTGGAAAGGGTAGAACAATATTGGTAAGATCACAGGCACCTTGGGAAAGGGCACGGTGCCGACCCAGGCTAATAAGGCCAGCCTTTGCCTCGAAACATGGGAGAATATTTTGATGAGGACTATGAGAGTGGAAAAGCCACTCTGCAATAAAAATTGGTCCAGCCTCTTGTTCTTGGATCACTAAGCAGCCAGTAGGCAGTTTCAGGGTTGGAAGGATTAGGAGTTGGAGGCCAGAATGAGTAGCTGGAAGCTGGTCAACACAGTGATGGCCCAAAATGAGATTGACCGTAAGGCTGAGACTGCCTCTACAGAGGGGGTAATGAGATGCATTGCGGAGGTCAATAAAGCAAAAAGAGGGCTAAGAAGATCAGTAGATAATGGAAAATAGGGTCGGATCCAATTGAGGGTACCGAGCATTTGTTGGAGAGCGACTAATGTTAACGGCTGTGGAAAAGAGAGTCTTGGAAGCACAGGAGAGGCAAAGGACTGGAGCAGCTTATGTCCTAAGTAAACATAAGGTTCGTGTAATTGAATTTTCTCTGGGGCAATTTGAAGATGCCATCTGGCAAGACTCGCAGCCAGTTCTCCCACCCACACAGGGGAAACCTGGGATGCTGCCACCAAAATGTCATCGATATAATGATAAACTAGAGCAGAAGGGTACCGGTTTCTAAAAGGTTGGAGGGCCTGATGAACATAATATTGGCACAATGTCGGAGAATTCAGCATGCCCTGCGGCAGGACTTTCCAGTGATACCGCTTTGTGGGATGCTGGCAATTCTCCACGGGGACAGTAAAAGCAATTTTTTCTCTATCAGCAGTGAATAAGGGAATTGTAAAGAAACAGTCCTTCAAATCAACAATAAACAACTGGTAATCATTCGGAATGAAATTGGGATTGGGGGTGCCACATTGCAGGGCACCCATAGGCTGAATACAGGTGTTAACAGCCCTCAAATCATGCAACATTCATCACTTGCCACTCTTCTTTTTAATGACAAAAACAGGGGTATTCCATGGGCTTGTAGTTTCCTCTATGTGTCCTGCAGCCAGTTGCTCCTCCACCAAAGCGGTGAGCACCTGCAACTTGTCCCTAGGTAACGGCCATTGATCCACCCAAACCGGCTCCCCAAGGGGAAGTGCTGTGTGCTCAGTGGGAGCAGCCATCCTCAGGAATGGTGAAGGAGGCTCTGAGCTTACTCATCAAATCGCGGCCCCATAAAGGGACATGAACTTTCAGTACATAGGGGCGCACAGAGACAACAGTGGACGAATCTGGCAATTTAAAGGATAGAAAATGAACACTCCGCTGAGCTCCCTGTTGACCCCCCACGCCCCACACGCTTGGGCAGCTTTCTAAAGGCCACTCAGGAGGCCATGCAGAGTGACTGATTACGGTCACATCTGCACCTGTGTCAATGATGCCCGTAAAAGGATGTCCTTGCACAAGGAATATTTGTTGGGGTCGCTGAGCAGTTATCTTAGTAGTGAGTCCTACCAGAGGGTCAGTGGAGCCAAAACCAGCATCTCCTCACTCCCTGGTGCACCCTCCTGCAGGGACGACATAGGGAACAAGGATAAGTTGTGCTGGGGCACTCCCTTCCGGGAGGGTCTGCAGGAGATTAGTCCACAATTGAACTTGAAGAATCCCAGTGTAATCAGAGTCTATAACCCCAGGGACCACAAAAATTCCCTTTTTACCGCTAGATAAGTCCCACATACCCAGAAGGGAGGGGACCAGAGAGTTGTGAGGGTACCACCATAACCTCTCCCGGGAATATGAAGTGCACTGGCTGTTTTAAAATCAAATCAATTCTGGCGCTACCTTTGGTGGCGCTGGGAGTAGTAAGGATGGAGCTTCCCCTGGAGGAAGATTGGTGCCCATGCTCCGTGTTTGTACCGGGGCCAGGGAGGGGCCCGGTGAGAGTTTCCCGACTGGCACTCACTGGCCCAATGGTAGCCTTTCTGGCATTTCGGACATTTAGACTTTGGCTTGTTCTTATTCTGCTACTGTGTTTTTGGGCAGGCTCCATCTTCCCCCGGGTCTCTACAGTCAGCCCCAAAATGACCAGGTTTGCCGCAGTTGAAGCAATTGCCTTGGGGCTTATTCCCCTTTTGCAAGGCAGCAGCAAGCAAATTTACCTGATAAGATGGTGTGCCAACCTCCTGGCATGCTTTAAGCATATCAGAAAGAGAAGGATCTTTTCCTAGGCCTTGTATAATGTGGTGGCATTCTTGGGTAGCATTTTCTTTTGCCAATTTTGTCATAAGTTCCACCTGAGCTTCCTCATTATCAATCTGGTGCTTTAAAGCTTCTTGAAGGCGATTAATAAATTCTATATAAGGCTCTGTAGCCTTCTGCCTAATACTTGAAAAGGACTGTAGGGGCTTTCCAGATGCGGGAACACGTTGGAATGCATGGAAATCACAATGAGAGGAAACCTCCAGGGTAGCAGCGGGCAAGACAATTTGTTGAATAGGTTGAGCGAAATTGCCATGCCCGTAAAGTTGTTCCACTGTATAAGCTCCCCCTGAGGCTAGTCCTCGAATATGACACTGTTGTTGGAACTCACTGTTCCACACTACATATTATGCCCGAGACAAAAGCATCCAGCAGGTTGTTTTCCAATCATAAGGGATAAGAATGTGATTTTTCATAATTGCTTCCAACATTCCCTGAATATTAGAACTTTGCAAGCCCATATCTTGAATTGCCCTCCTTAATTCTGTGAGAATTGGATAAGAAAGGGGTTTATACTCAATGATATTTTGCCCTTGCGCATTTTGACCCATTACATGTACCGGGCAAACAGACAATGTATCAGAAATCTCTTTAAGTTCTTCCATGGATGGTTTTTGGTTCTTCAAATGGTCCATAAGTACACTTTGCGGAGTGGGTCTCTGTTTCTCCTCAGGAGGGTCTCCTGGGCAATCCAGAGGATCACCAATTGGAGGCTTCCGTATTGCTGGAGTCAAGGACTCTGGAGGTGCCGAAGGCACAGGGGGATATAGTGCGGTAAGTGGTGGCAATTTGGGAAGAACTAATTGCGCCCTGTGGGACTAAGCAGAATAAGCAGGGGGGTCCTCCCCCTCTCCACATTTAAGGGAAGCCAGCGAGGAGACAGGCCCAATGGACTCAACTGCAAAGTGACACAAATACCATGAATGTAACACTTCCACGGGAGCACGGGGCTCCACATGGAATGTCCTACCAATCTTTTCCCAGTCCCTTAGTTTCAGGGATCCCCCCTCAGGATACCACAGGCACTGTTTCTGAATTTCCAAAAGAAGTTGGGTAAGGGATGCAGAAGACACGGACCGGCTGGCCTTCTGGGTAAGAAACTGTAGTTCCTTTAAATGTTTCTGCTGTGGCAGTGTTAGTTTTCCACCCATATTCACCAATGAAAGGGTCACAAGAATACAACAAGGAGTGCACTCAGGGGTCTATGCCAGGCGTTGATGAGATGGAGTTCTTTTGTGGGGTCCCTGTTCGGGTGCCACTTGTAGGCTTGGGGTTCCAAAGAATGACACGAGACACAGATCTGCAGAAATTTGTCTCACCCGCACTGGGCTCAGCAGCATTTTATTAGCTTCCCCTTCTCTCCCCTCCCCCTGCTGCATATATAGAAAGTTACAAGCATACTGTGAACAGGAATGTGTTCTTGCCGACAGCTCACCTCCTTATCTCCTCCTGACCGCAGACAAGTTTCTTCTTTCGGTGATCTCGACAGATGTTTACAGGTACCCTGCTGTGCCTGCGCACTACTTTTATGTGTGGACATTGACCTCCGGGCATGCTTCTCAGAAGCTGTCGTCCCCACAATTTTCTTTGCCATTTCTTGAGTAAAAAGACAGTTCATTTGATGCTGCAACATCTTAATTTTAAGTTTTAGCTGATCTGAAGCTGTATGTCTCTTTAACTGGTCCTCACATTCTTCCATTTGTTTTTTCAATTGCGTATATTTTTGGTTATTCATTTTCTTAGTTTATGCGGCTTGGCGTATCAGCAATCCTCTTGTAAATGCCTTAAAATTGTCCCAAACTATATCAATTTGTGTTTCTAGTTGTATATTAAATTGAAAAAATTCTTGTAATTCTTTTTTAGTTTCTGTAAGAAATTTTCCATTTTTTAGTAAGTCGGTATTCAACATCCATTTTGGTCTTTTAGTAGCACCTTTAAATGTTATTATTATGATGTCTGTTGTCCAGGCAATATCTCAATCACAGTCTCAGGTGGGGTTTAGTCCCAAAACACAATGTTTATTCAGCAAGTCCTCCAACAGCTACCACTGTATAACACAAAGTACTGCTAATCCAAACAAATGGAAGACTGATAAACACACACTGCTAATGCACTGCAGGTGGGCATAACAAACTCTGAGTGGTCTTAAAGATACTTTACACCACATCTCCCCTTTTTAAAGGGATAAATAAATTTAAAATCTCTTTGATTTCATATACATGACTGAAAACATATACAGAGAACATTTACTTAAACCATTAGGGGTGTAATTAGGACCACATATATTATTAAGCTGTATACCTTTCTGACGAGAATACAATTCTGCCTCTAGATGTTGCATATCTAGGATGCCTTCCTTCCTCCTGGGTTCCCTCAGATACCTTTCCATGATGTTGTAATTCTGGAGTCTCTTCCTCCTCATTATCATTTTGGTTACCCTGTTGTTCTTCTGATTGTATCTGAACTTTCACATCCTCCCCTGTGTTGACTTTCAGTTTTGTATTATCCTGCTCATTCTCTCGTAAGTCCCTCCGTTGGTACCTGAGTTTACGTCTATTCCACTTATATATAGTCCCATCTGGAGTTATAACTTGATATGTACAAGGCTGTGCACACCTCTCTACCACCCTTGCTAGAAACCATCATTCTTTAGCCTCCACCCACACCAAATCTCCTAGCTGTAGTGGCTTAAGAGATTTTGCTGTCCTATCATGAAAATACTTTTGTTTTCTTTGAACTTCCTGGAGGTTCTCTCTAACTCCAGTAGGGATCTTAGGTTGCAACAGACCTTTTGTCACTGGAAGTTTGCTTCTCAACATCCTGCCCATCAACATTTGGGCTGGCGAGTGCATCATTCCAGTTACAGGTGTATTCCTGTACTCCAGACCAGAAGTACCAAATAGACGTCCCTTTGTGATTCTTTAGCCTTTTTGATTAACTGTTTTATAGAGCCAATAGCTCTTTCTGCCATCCCATTTGAATGGGGATATCCTGGACTACTGAGACACTGCTCAAAGCCCCACTCACCAGCAAACTGCTGGAATTCTCTACTGGCAAATGGGACATTATCACTCACCATCACCTTAGGGATACCATGGTGAGAAAAAATGGCCTTCGGCCTATCAATCACAGTCCCTGCCGTCTTATCTGGTATAGTTATTACTTCTGGGTACTTTGAAAAATAGTCAACCACTAGGAGAAATTAGCATGACCCATGATCAAAAGCTAGTGATATCCACTCCCACCTTCTCCCATGGCAACTCAGGGACCTCATGTTGTATGAGTGGTTCTTTCTGATTTCTTGATGTAACTTGAGCACATACAGAACAGCTTCCTACAAACATTTCAATATCATTAGACATACCTGGCCAATACATTATTTCCCTTGCCCTAGCTTTAGTCCTCTGGATACCTTGATGTGAGTCATGAAGCTGGCCTAACATCTCTCGTCTTTGTACCATGGGAATGATCACTCTCTGACTCACATAAAGAATTCCATCTTCACATCACAAATGATTCTTGACTAACCAAAATGGTTTAGCTTCACCAGGAACATCTTTAAAGTACTGTGGCCATGTTGACCTTACCAGGGTTATTACTGTCTGAAGCTGTCCATCCTGATTTGTAGTTTCCTGTAACATAGCCACTCCTTTAGGGTGCATGGCTAGTGTGTCAACTTGATATACTACTCTCTCCTCTTCTACAGATCCCTCATCACTTAGAGGAGGATCTACTGTAGCCCTTGATAATGTATCGGCTAAATACATCTGCTTCCCTGGGGTGTACATCACATTGAGTTCATATCTTTGCAATTGCAACAACATTCGCTGTAACTGGGCAGGTGCACTGCCAATTGGTTTTTTTAAAATTACCTCCAACGGCTTGTGATCAGTTTGAACCATAACTGTTTTGTCAAACACATATTGGTGGAATTTTCTCATGGCATACAATACAGCAAGTAACTCTTTTTCTATTTGGGCATAATTCTGTTCCACAACACTTAATGACCTTGAGGCATATGACACTGGCTTATTTTCTTGAAGTAAGCAAGCTCCAAGGCCATTTTTTGAAGAATCAGCCTGCACAACCACAGGTTTTGTTACATCAGAGTATTGAAGCACAGGTGCCTGAAACAATTGCTGTTTAATTACCTCTAAAGCCTTTTGATGCTCTGGCATCCACTGAAATAGCACTTTGTCCTTTAACAAATTCCTTAGGGGTGCTGTGAGTTCTGCTTCCTGTGGAATATATCTTGACAAGTATTGCACAGACCCTAGGAACCTGAGAACGCCCTGTCTATCCTGTGGGGGTGGCATTTCTTGTATAGCTTTCACTTTCTCTTCATCTGGGCAAACCCCTTGATCTGTCACAATATGCCCCATGTATTGTACAGAATTCACCCTAAATTGAATCTACTCCTTATTAAACTTGATGTTTTTAGACCTTGCTGTCTCCATCACCTGTTGTAGGATTTGATCATGTTCTTCAGCTGTTTTTGCTGCTATAATCATATCATCAGCTATCATGTACACCCCTTTTATATGGCCAAACACCTCCTCATTCTTTTGCTGGAACACCTCGCTAGAGGATTTCAAACCAAAGGGTAAATGATGAAAACAATACCTCCCCCAAGGTGTATTAAATGTGCACAATTTTGCTGATGCTTGATCTAACTTCGCCTGCCAGTAACCATCTTTTTCATCCACAATGGTAAAGACTTTCATTCCTGCTAACTTACTCAAAACATCATCCACTGTGGGAATGGTGTAATGCTGTCTACGAACTGCCTTATTCAGATCCCTTGGGTCAAGACATATTCTCAAATTTCCATTTTTTTTTCTGTAATAACTAGACTGCTTACGCAGTCTGTAGGCCCTTCTACTTTTGATATTACTCCTGTTTTCTCCATTTGGTAGAGTGTCTCCTTCAGCCTATCTAATATGGCTAGGACCTTTCTACACCCATGGATTATTGGGGGAACTGCTGGATCAAGATATATATGATGATAACCATCAAATTCCCCCAGGCCATCAAATACATCAGAATATCTTTTGAACATTTGTTCCTTTGACAATAGCTCAGTTAGTTGTATTTCATCAACACGACAAACCAAGTTTAAACTTTCACAAGCTACTCTACCCAATATTGGGAGAGTTGACGTGTCTGTTATATAAAACAACAGCCTAGCTTTTCCTTTTGGTGTAATACCGTCCAATATAATTGTTCCAAGTGGCTTTATTCTTGCTCCTCCATAAGCCACAAGAACTATGTCACTTTTAGTTAATGTCTTCTGCCCAGGGAGATCTTTAAATATCTTTACTGGCAACACATTCACCTCAGCTCCTGTATCCAATTTGAATTTCACCGCATGTCCTCTCAAAGTTATAGTAACATACCATCCTGGCGTCTGAGTCACAACAGTTTTGGTCTGAGATAGTTCTCCAATAAACAGACCATGTATGTCTATCTCATGGACTTGATGCTTCTGATGATTGCTACTATTGCTTGATACTTTATCCTTACAGAAGGTTGCATAATGATTTTTTTTGCCACACTTGAAACATGTCTTTCCAAGCGCTGGGCAGTTACGAGGTTTATGTGCCCTGCCACAATGAGCACATTTCTTACAATTCACGTAATCCTCTACAGCTCCTGAGTGCGACTCTTCATGTGCAAAAACTGAAGCCGAAGCTCCAAAAACATCCTTGTCAGCTCTTGGAATTCCACCCAGCTGATTTGATAGTACAGTCATGGCTTGCAAATGTGCAGTTGTTGCTGCAGCTAACTGACAAATCTCCACTGCCTTTTCTACAGTGAGATTCGATTCTTTCAAAAGTCTTTCCTGCAGTTCGGGAGTTGCACTAAAAACAATCTTGTCTCTAATCATATCATTCGATGCAGAACAAAATCACGGTCTAGGGCTTTGAGCCACTGCTCCGTAACAAATTGTTCAATCATTTCTCCCCTCTTCCATTCATGTTTCCAAAACAGATACCGCTCAAAAATAACATTTTTCCTGGGACTACAATATTTCTCAAACTGCTTCAACACCGCTTCAAGGTCTTTTGAGGCTCCATCAGGAAAAACAAATGTCTTATAAATAGACATGGCATCCTCACCCACAGTACTTAAAAGGATACCAATCTGCCGTTCATGGGAGAATTCATTAGCTCCAACAACTGTCAAGAAATAACGAAACCTTTGTTCCCAATTCTTCCATCTTTCGGCCAGATTGCCTTTAAACACAAATGGAGGCGGTGATCTTACAAAGTCCATAATTCTGACACCATATGATGTCTGTTGTCCAGGCAATATCTCAATCACAGTCTCAGGCAGGGTTTAGTCCCAAAACACAACGTTTAACACAAAGTGCTGCTGATCCAAACAAGTGGAAGACTGATAAACATACACTGCTAATGCACTGCAGGTGGACATAACAAACTCTGAGTGGTCTTAAAGATACATTACACCACAACTATTAATGGGTTGTGGTCTGCAAATGTCGCGGGTAGAATCTCTGCCTCCCACAGATCATTAATCAATGTCATGATAATCCATACCATATCAAGCCTCGACCATGAATTGTGCCTTGAAGAATAGTACATATAATCTGATTTCTTTGAGTTTTTAATTTTCCAGGCATCTATCAAATTCATTTCATTTACTATTTTTAAAAAGGCGTGTGACTGTTGTCCTGATCCCTTTTTCCTGTCTATTGCTCTGTCGAAGACCGCATTGTAATCTCCCAATACACATAATTCCTCAAAAGTTTGCTGTGCAAGAATATTTCTCAATTATTATTTTTTTTTTCTTGTCCTTGGTTCAGTGCATAGATATTTACTATTAATATACTTTTGATGCCTCTCTGGATCTTAACTATTAATATCCTTCCATCTTCTGAATCAAAAACCTGTTCCGGGTGTAATGTCTCTTTTACATAAGTAGCGAAACCTTTCTTCTTTTTTTCCTTATCTGCTGAAATAAAATAAGTACCCAATTTTTTATTTTCCACAAATTTCTTTTCTGTTAACTTAATATGAGTTTCTTGTAAACAATACCTAATTTCAAGTGTTTAATTTGGTGGAAGATTTGTTTCTTTTTTGGGGGGGCCATTCAAGCCATTGACATTTATAGAGATTATTTTCAATTTACTATTCTCCATTGTTTTTTTCTTGGTTGGTCTCCACTCTTACGTATTGTTGGAATCTGGTGCGTACCTGTAATGGGATGGCATTACTTTTCCCTCATCTCTTTTTCTCCTTTGGAACACTGGTCGACCCTTGTTCACCATTTTCTGGTTCATTCTCTTCTTCTACTTCACTTCCTTCCTCTTCCTGGAGGTTTAGTTCTTCTCCATATTTCTTAACAAATTATTCTAATTTGAAGATCGAATTGATTTTCTTTCTCCTATCTCTATAAGAGAAAATGACACCTTCCGGTAGCCACCATCTATAAGTAATTTAATTATATTTAAGGCATTTTACTAATTTTGCATATTTTTTTCTTTTTTCTCGGACTCTCCAGGGAACATCCTTCAATATTCTAATTTCAATCTCTTGAAAGAGTAACGGGTTTTGTGTTGCAGTTTGCATAATTTTTTCATGCATTTGCTTCCTATAGAACTTTACATGAACCTCTCTGGGTACTTTGTTTCTTTTTACAAAGGCCAAATTCATTCTAAATGCTGATTCAATATTTTCATATACCTCTTCCGTGTCCTTAAGTTGCATAAATTCTGTTAACATCTGCACCATCTTCAGTTTAATATCCCCCTCTTCTTTCTCTGGGACATTTTGAAATCTTAGTGTATCAGAGGTTTTCTCTATTTCCATTCTTGTTATTGTTCCTTCCAGTGTCTGAATTTGTTGCTCCGTGTCTTCTATCCTGTTTTCAAATTTTCCTGTTGTTTTTGATAATAAAGCAATTTCTTGTTTATTCTCCATCATCTGTTTTCTAGTTTCCTCTTTTTCAAAGTAAATTGCTGCATAAGGTTATCTAATTTCATTTGAATTGATTCTAACACTTTTTCTACAGTCGAAGGTAAGGCATCTTCTAATGCTGAATTCACGGCAGATGGTAGAGCTGATATTAGAGCCTCTTCTAGTGCTGCTTTCACCACCGATGGCAGAGCTGGTGTTACTGCTTTTTCCACCACCTGTTTGACTGTAGCCAACACCATTTCTTGTATCAAGCTTTGCTACTCTTTCAAATATGTTGTCCAGGGGATGTTAAGGAAAGTTTTCTAGCACCGGTCAACATCTTAACTTAATACAGAGGAAACACAGTCTAACGCTAAATAAACACACTACTTATCTAACTATCTAGTTGTCTACCTATCCAACTATCTTGGTACCAGGTAGAAACACAGTCTATTTTGGATTAATCACTCACTGATTTGCTAATTATCTACTTTATCTTACTATCTAACTATCTAGTTCCCCACTCGCAATCTACAAATCCCAGTCTATCTATCTATCAGTAAATGCCAGCACTCTACTTCTAAATTCTCTAATCAATTAACTGGCTTATCAAAATGTCCTAAATTTTAATTCACTCTTGTCTATCTATCTCACTACCTTACTACCAAGCAGATTTTGTATTGCCTTGTCCTCTTATATCTATCTATCCTTATATCGTGTTATTTAATATTTAAAACTAAACCAGTCAATGGTAATTATTTATTATCCCAGAGTCAGGAGAGCTAAGACCACTTCTGCCAACTCAAGAACAGCAACCAAAAACAAGTAAATAAATAATAATAATTAAAAAACCCTAAATCCACAAAAAGGCGAAGGTGCAGAATCTTCTTTCTTCTTACTTCAGTCTTCTTATTGACTTATTCTCTTATTTCCCACTCCAAAACATTCCATCTTATTCCTCTCGGTACTGAAACAATCTGCAGTTCATGCACAGCACTCTTCCTTCTCTTTATCTCAGACTGATTTAATGCCAATAAAGTATTCCTTGTCATCTCTTCTTGTCCTTCTATTTTCTTCTCTTAAGACACCACCAAGCTAACAGTTATGAATGCACTATTAAGAGATGCAAAATGCCTCTGCAACCTGATTGCTTCTTCTTTAATGCCGGGATGTGACTCCTCCCTGCAGCCTCTCACTAGCGGAAACAATCTGTCCAGTAGATCGCATTTCCGGTCCTTGGACTCTTAAAGCCACAACTCCTAATATATTTCAGCCTGAGATAGCCCTCATAATAAGCTCAATTTCTCATAAATTTCTCTAATTAGACTCACAGAGTCCCCGTCTATAGGATCCTTTTCTGGTAGCTCTGACAAGGCTTTGGAAAACAAAGTACTTTCCTGGGTCAGGCATTGGAGCAATTCAGTTGCACTCCGTGGGTTGCCACTCGTGACTGCTTCCAAACATAGTTCCTTATGCAGGACTCGCTACAGGTGTCCTGCGGGGGTACTGGGAGTGTAAAACCCCCTCAACCCCCCCCGATCGGCAGAAAAGTCAGTGGCAAGCAGGAGAGACTCTCTGCGTGCAGCTGAATGTGTCGCGCCATTGACCGGAAACCCCTATATATCATAGCTTGTTAAGTCTTACGTATTTATATTTTTTGTCTTATTCCTGTCAGTAAATTGCAGGACTTCATGGAGGATGAGGATGAGCTGTCAGGAAGCAAAGCAGGAAGTGAGGACAAATATGATGGTGAGGAGCTCAATGAGTATGAAGAAGAAATCATTGATGAGGAGCTCCCCATCCCTTTGGAAGTCCAGGACCAAGTCAACAAAATACATATGTCAGTAGCTGCAGATATGCTGATGCAATTTCATGCTTTTAATTAGTGGGCAGTGCCTTTTTCTTTTTGGAGAATGGCATCCTCATTTGTGAATAAAGACTGATCTAAGCTTTCTTTCCCTTCTCTTTCAGGAAGTTGATGTTGGATGAAGACAAGTGGCAGCTCTGCTTGTATCAGGACAGGTACCTTGCTGATGGAGACCTACAAAGCGATTGCCCTGAGTGAGCAAGGAGGTTCTGGTGGAAGAACATAGGTACAGTCTCTCTCAGATCTGGTCAGCCTGTGATTTCTCCAAGCTGAATGCAGTTCACCAGCCGCATAATACAGTCTGCCAAATGCTTGATTAAGCCCTCTTCTTGCAAAGCCTAAGGTTTACTGAGCCCCTAGAGTACATGGTTCTTTAATTTCTGGTTTGATTTGCAGAACCTTGGCCATCTTCCAGACATTGGCCAGTGTCTTTGTAGAGTCTTTGTGTACCAAAATTTAGGAGAACTTTTCTGTTGGTGCACTGTACCATTTTGCCATCAGCAAGTCTTGTGGGAACATTACAAGCAAATACCTTCAAATGATTGACAGTGTCCACAGGAAGACCGAGACTCTATTTAACATATGTGATGGTGTTTTATAGTTACTATCAAAAGTTAGAGTTGAAGTAATTGTTCTATTCCTGGCTCTGGTACCTTGCCATTCAACAGAAGAGCTAGTTACCCTTTTCCGTGCTGGAAAAAATGTACATATCATTGAAAGAATGGCCATTTTTGTTCTCTTTTTTAATGTAGTCATTGGGACTTGGTACTGCAAGCTGAAAGAATACTGTTAGCCAAACATGTACAAACACTATACTTGGTTTTAAAGACTGCACTGTAGTACTGAAGGAGGCCTGTTGACTGTATGATAAAAGTTTATTGAACTCCTAGACTACTGTAATACCTAGTTCACCCTAAGCACATTATGGTGTTGTGAAGGCCTCTCCTCTGGGTCAGAAAATGACTCCCCCCCTTTCTAACATATTGATCCTAAATGTTTGGGACCAAATAGTTGTCTGGAGGACACTTGGGAGCAAGGCCACCTTCTGACTCTTATGCTTCCAGACCCTGGTCATCTTCTGTGCACTGGCCAGAGCAGGCCTTGACAAATACTCTCTGGCTCTAGGAGCCAGCCCCAAAGTTCGGAGCCATAGTCAACTTTCAGCCTTCAAATTTTCGAACTTCCTATACTTTTCATATTACTGTAAAAAGCTTCATCAGACTGAATACAGGTGCCAGTATAAAAAGCACCAGGTTAAGAAATAAATTCACCACCAATGAATGATGCAGAATTAACATATAAACAAGCAGTGACAAGACCATCATGCATGTGCATTTTTATAGCACAACAAACTTATTTTGATATGAAATGAGAAATAAGCTTCATACTACTGGAGGATCAGTGAGAGATGCTACAATAAAATAATTGCTTAAAACACTAGGAACTACAATGCAATTTCTTGGCACCATGGTGACCTGGTGCCTGGGCAGAGTTGAGTTCAAGGTCAGTGAAGTCCTCTCTGCCCCTAGATACAGTAGTAATAAAACAATAAATAAATAAGTGGGCTTTAAATAAAGGAGCTTGGAGAGTGAGTGAGTCACAGAAGATAACAATAACAGTTGCTTTGGAGAAGATGCTACAGATGTTTCTCTTCAGCTTTAACATGCCCCCTTATCTTCCACATTTATCTACTAGGACTTGGTTGAGGATGGGGTGGGGGAGTGAATCCCAGTGCCAGGAGGCAGCATCAGGGGAAGGCCTCAGCCTTGTTGGTCCTCTAGAGGAACTGGCTGGCCACAGTGTGAGACAGAGTACTACACTATTTTTTTTTATAATAATTTTTATTTGATTTCTACATACAACCTACAATACTACACACTAACTAAAATTGCAGCTATACAATGACCTTATATGCTAATATTTACTATCTTAAGTCAAGGCTTTTCTCTTATTCAAATTAAGAATTAAGAATAAAAATTCTACTCTATTATTTCATAATGCAAAGAAAGTTAAAGTTGTTAATAATATAGTAAAGATGTTTCTTCTAAAGTTTAAGTTATTTTCTGCCTTTCTTTCCTGTCTTCTAGCTTTTCTTGTCTTGGGGTGGTTTGGGTGCTGCCGCTCCCAATTCTGAATCAGATTCTTCTTCAGAGCTGCCATCTACAGATGTTTCATGACTTTCCAAGCTATACGACCTGTCCAGTTCTCCTTCTTCTTCTTCCTCTGTCTTCTTTGTATCCTTTTTGAGTTCCTGGTGCTTTTCCAAAACTGCTTTGCTTTAGTAAAAGAGTCAATCTTTTCTTTTTTGCCTTTGTAGTTGAACATCAAGCCTTCAGGTAGCATCCATCAGTAAGTAAAGGTTCCCTTGCTCGAAAGCCAGTCGAATCCGACTCTAGGGTTGCGGTGCTCATCTCTGTTTCAAAGCCGAAGAGCCAGTGCTGTCCAAAGTCATTTCTATGGTCATGTGGCTGGCATGACTAAACACCAGGGCACACAGAATGCAGTTACCTTCCCACCGAAGTGGTACCTATTTATCTACTCGCAATTTCTTGCTTTCGAACTGCTAGGTTGGCAGGAGCTGAAACTAGAGACAGGAGCTCACTCTGTCATGCGGCACTCAGGTCTCGAACTGCTGAACTACTGACCTTCCACAACCTGCAGTTCAGCATCTTAACCACTTGAGCCACCGAAGCTCCTAATATCCATCGGTATGTAGTGCCATGTTGCTTTCAATATTGCATCTCTTACAGATCTCTTTAAGTATCTAACATAGATTTCACCAGGCATTTTTTTTTCCTTAATAAATACTGAATATGTCCTATTGATCATATCCATTTCACTTTTTTAAAATTATTAATAGGATATAGTAACATATTCCATATTTCAAGATATCATTAAATACATCCCTTTCTAATATCCCCTCCCTCGCCCCCTCATGGCTTCCAGCAATGCTCCCACTCCTTCATTAACCCCTTGTTACTTCACTTTTCATTTACATTAAAACTTCTCACTTTTTCAATTCTTCATTTCTCTGTCTAGATCTTAGGTAACCTTTTAGCTACTATTCAATCATTATTTTCTATACTTTATTCTCAATAGTTATCAAAGCAAAGTAAATTATTTTTAACATCCCAGTTTGTTTCAACATAGTCTTTAAAATCCTTCCATTCTGCAAGAAATTCTTCATCTTCTTTATCATTAAGTTTCTTTGTCAGTTTGTCCATTTCTGCCATAAAAAGCATCTTCTTTATCCAGTCCCATTTTTCCGGCACTCTTTCTTGCTTCCAAAATTGAGCATAGGTCATTCTAGCTGTTGAAATCAAATACCATAACAATGTTCTCTTTGTCACATTTATTTCTTCCATTTTAAGACCTAAAAGTAATACTTCTGGTTCTTTTTTCAGGGTACATTTCAGAATTTTCTGTGTTTCATTGTGAACTTCTGTCCAAAAAGCTACTGCTTTATCACAAGTCCACCACATATGGTAAAATGAGCCCTCCTTTTTTTTACATTTCCAACACTTGTTAGACATGCTCTCATTCATATTGGCAATTTTTTTTGGTGTCATATACCATCTATACATCATTTTATAACAATTTTCTTTCACATTAATACAGGTTGAAATTTTCATTGACTTTTTCCACAAACATTCCCACGATTACATAGTTATTTCTTTATTTATATTTATAGCCCATTTTATCATTTGTTCTTTTACCATTTCCTCCTCTGTATACCATTTTAACAAAACCTTATAAATTTTTGAAATAACTTTCTTCCCTTTCTCTGCCCATACACCTTCAATTTCATTATTTTCCTTCCTGAAACCATACCTCTTTTTGTCAGTCTTAAATAAGTCATAAATCTGTCTATAATTTAACCAATCATATTCAAAGTCCAGTTCCTCTCTAGCTCTCATCATGAAGCTATTCCCTTCTGCTTTTAAAATGTCTCTATAGGGTATCCAATCCTCACCTTTATGCCTTGAAAGTGGTTTAATTACTTCTGCTGGTACTATCCATAGTGGTCTTGCTTTGAAAAAAAATTTTTTTATACCTCATCCAAGTCCCGAACAGTGATCTTCTTATAAAATGGTGTTTAAAAAAATTGTCCATTTTGGATTATGGATTTACCATAAATAGGCGTGCCAGCCAAATTTACAATCATGCCCTTCCAGCGCTAACATTTTTCTATTGTCTAGATTAATCCATTGTTCTAACCAAGATAGGCACACCGCATCATGATAGAGTCTAAAATTAGGTAGTTGAAATCCTCTTCTTTCCTTTGCATCACATAGAATCTTCATTTTAATCCTTGGTTTCCTTCCTGCCCACACAAATTTTGATATTTCTTTCTGCCATAAGTTCAACACCTTGCACTCTTTTACTATCGGAATAGTCTGAAATAAAAACATCAAATGAGGTAAAACGTTCATCTTGACTACCGATATTCTTCCCAATAATGACAAGTTCAAGGTGTCCCATTTTTTATATCCTGTTGAATTTTACTCCAGATCTTTTCATAGTTGTTCTTAAAAAGATCTATATTTTTCATTGTCAACTCAATTCCTAAGTATTTTGTTTTTTTAACCACTTCACATTGTATTTTTTTCTTGCAATTCTAGTTGCTTTTCTTTCGTCATATTTTTACATAACACCTTTGTTTTATTCTTGTTCACATAAAATCCAGCCAGGTCTCCAAATTCCTTAATCTTTTCCATCAACAACGGTAGATTATTTATTGGCTCTTCAACCAAAAACATTACATCGTCCGCAAATGCCCTATATTTATATGTGAAACCTCCAACTGTAAGTCCCTTTATATCCTTTTCCTCTCTTATCTTCCCCAACAGAACCTCCAAAATCCAATTAAACAATAGAGGGGATAACGGACAACCTTGTCTGGTCCCTTTTTGAACCTTGAAATGATTTGTCATTTCTTTATTTACATTCAATGATGCTTTTTGCTCTGAGTATATCACCCTAATTATGTTTAAAAAGGGCTGTCCAATGTCCATTTTCTCCATCACTTGGAACATAAAATCCCAATTTAAATTGTCAAAGGCTTTTTCAGCATCTACAAACAGAAAAGCAAGCTCTTTTTCTGGGTGTTTATCATAATACTCAATTGCATCTATCACCATTCTTAAATTGTCTCTGATTTGTCTGTTTGGTAAGAAACCGGCTTGTTTTTCTGCTATAACATCTTTCAAATAATTCTTCAATCTTTCTGAAATTATTTTGGAAAACAATTTATAATCGTTATTAAGAAGAGAAATTGGTCTGTAATTTTTTACATCTGTTAGATCTTGTCCTTCTTTCGGTATGAGTGATATATTGGCTTCTTTCCACGTCTCTGGAATTAATTTAGTCTCCTGTATATTATTTGATAAGAGTTCAAAAATTGGGGTCAGTTCCTCTTTTAATTTTTTATAAAATTTTGCAGTAAATCCATCTGGACCTGGAGCTTCCCCCAACTTTGCCTCCTCTATCGCATTATAAATTTCTTCTTTTTGAATTGGACCAGTCAACATTTCCTTGATTTCCCCCCCCACCTTTGGAATTTCTACTTTGTCCAAATATTTTTTAATTTTTTCCGGATCTATATTCTTTTTTTGAAATAATTTCGCATAGTACTTAAAAAAAACTCTTTTTAAACCATTCGTATCCACAATTTCTTTATCTTCTTCCATTATTTTACTTATTAACCTTTTTTCTCTTCGATTTTTTAGTTGCCATGCCAAAAGTCTTCCTGGCTTATTTGCTCCCTCAAAAGATTTTTGTTGCAGTTTCTTTAAATTCCAATACAGTTCCCGATTAAGTATCACATTCAGCTGTTCTTGTAAAATTTGTATATCTTACTAATTTTCTTTTTCCCTGGTCTTTTCTTTACTTCTTTTTCTTTTTGCTCGATCTTTTCTTGTATATCATTTTGTTGTTTCATCCTTTTTTTCCTGTCATTCGCATTTAACGATATAAGTAATCCTCTCATTACCACCTTATATGCATCACAAACAGTCTGTATCTTCACATTTTGATTTAAATTCATTTGAAAGAATATCTGGGTTTCCTTTCACAATATCTCAATTGGTTTTTTTTTCTTATCTAATAAATCTTCATTGATTCTCCACTGAAACTGTTTAACCTTTTGTTTTAGCGTCCATATCAATGGATTATGATCTGAGTTAGTCTTTGGTAAAATCTCCACTTTTTGTGTTTTAATGCAATATCTCCAGACATCCAAATCATGTCAATCCTGGAAAAAGAATTATGTCTATTGGAATAAAAAGTAAAATCTTTAACCTTAGGGTTCCATTTTCTCCACACATCTTCCAATTTCTCTTGTTCCATCAGTTTAAAAAAACCTTTTGGTAGTTTTCCAATCTTTTCATCAGTTTTTTTTTATTTCCTGTCCAGTTTGTTATTTACAGTACCATTAAAGTCTCCCACCAGGATTATCTGATCATAATTCACTTGGTCCAATTCTTTCATTAAATCTTTTTTTAAAAAATTCTTTTGCTCCATTAGGTGCATATATATTAACTATCAATGTTTTTTTCTGAAGCATTGTAATTTCCACTCCAATATATCTCCCATCTTTATCACTAAAAATTTCTTTTGGGTCTAATTCTTTTTTTACATAGGTCACAACTTTATTTTTTTTTCCTGCCAATGAATAAAATTCTTCTCCCAATTTTTTATTGATCAAATACTTGCTGTCCTGTTTTTTTAATATGAGTTTCTTGTAAACAAATAATATTACATTTTTGTTTTTCCAGCCAATATTTTACTAATTTTCTTTTATTGGGTGAATTAAGTCCATTCACATTCCATGATAAAAATTTGTAATCCATAATGTCTTGTCTTATATATCTCCAAAGTCTTCTAAATTATCTGCCTTAAACTTCTGCATTTCTCCTGGTGTCTTAATCGTATATCTTAACATGTGATAGGTAAAAGACAGTCCTTGTGGTATTTCCCATCTGAACCTAATGTTAAGCTGCTTCAGCTTGTTGACCAACTTCTTGTACTTCTTTCTATCCTGTAGAATCGTTCTTGGGAGTTCTCTCATTATTATTATCTTTTTACCATCAATCTCCAAGGGTTATGTAAATTGTTTCTTTAAAATATCCTCTTTCATCTTCCTTGTTACCACTTGTACAATCACATCTCTCGGCAATTTCTTTCTTTGAGCATATGCTGTGTTCACTCTATAAATTAAATCAGAATCAGAATCTAGCTCTCCTTGATCTTCTCCCAAATACTCTGTCAATGCTGTTGTCACCACCAAACGTATGTCTTCCTCCGCTGCTTCCTCAATCCCTCCTAGCCTCAGATGATTTAACATTGCTCTGTATTCCATCATTGATTCCAGTCTCTGATTATCTTGTAGTGCTGTTTCCATTTTTTTTTTTATCTATAACTTGTGATTTTTGCTCCAATTCAGTTGATTTTACTACCAGACCTTGAACTTGATTGTTCATGTCTGCCACTTCTTTTTTAATTTCTGCCACCTCTGCAATAACCAATTCTTTCATTGCCGCCACATTCTTCTCTTGCATTTCTTCCAGCTGCTCCAGCTGTTTTTCCATTTGTTTTTCCAACTGTTGTTCTATCTGTTTTACCAGTCCTTGAATTGCATCCCTCATTCTCTTTTCCATTGCATCACTTCCAGCTTGCCACTCTCTCTTTTCTTTCCCTGCCATCCTTGGACTCGATGCTGAAGCTGCTCTTTGCCTTTGTTTTGGGTCCATTTTGAAACTTTTTAAAAATGTGCTCCAAATTCTCCTCTTTTACATAATCCAACTGTTCTATATGTGTTTACTCAAATCGCCACCTTTTATCACTCCTTTGAAATCAATTTCAGCCTTAAAATTAAGTTTTAAAATTTAGAACTCCCCAAAATGGCGGGTGCGATTTCGCTATGATTTTCTGGCTAGAGTAGGCTTTTTTGGAACTTCCTACTTCCTGTCCCACCTCATAAACTGTCCTCCAGGAAACAATCCACTCTGCCAATCTTCCGGTCCTCCAAGGTCCACTCTAGCCTTCTTTCTTGTTTCCCTAGTCACAGTTCCAGCCGGAAAGAATTGTCTGCAACACCTCTCTTGCACAGCCTCGTGATCTTTTCTGTTAGTTTTGGTCTCTGACTCAGCTCTCTGTTATTTTTCACAACTGCAGGAATGTTAAACAAAGTCAATTTTTCACTGATTTAACGCTTTGACAAACTCCTTTTAAATCCACAATGAACAAATTGATTTTTTGCAAGTCTTATGCGCTTAACCATCTGCTTCAATTTTCACTAGAACTTCATCTCGGTAAGCAAAATACTTCTGTTACCTTGCATGTTTATCTTTGGGTTTCGCATTGCTTCTTTTTGCATTTCAATTGATCTTTGTTCTCAAGAAGTCAGGAAATGACGGATTTATGCTGATTTCTCAGCTCGGTTGGCTCCTTTAGTGTTGTCTTGCAAATGCCCGCTTCGGGAAAGGAGATCAAAGTGTAAACAAGTCTCTTCCAAGACTTGATCATGCCAATCTCAACTCTCACTTGGACTTTGATGCTTGCTTGCCAACCCCCTGCCTGGGGGATGCTACGTTGGGCAGTAAAATGCCCAAACTGTCAGAAGAAGCCACCGTCCACCCTGCATGATCGCAAGGTGCATCAATACACCATTTTACTCCGACCAGAAGCCCATATCCATTTCACTTTGTAATACTTCTGCCTTAATACCTGTCACTGGTGCGAACGCATTACTGAGAATTTCTTTCAGATTCTTGGATTTGTCTTCTGATACTCCTTGAAATCTCAGCACATATGAAGGTTTTTCCATTTGTAGCTGAAAAAGTTGAGTTTTATCTGAAGATCTTTCTTTTCCCACCAGTCCCAGTCTTTGATCAACTGCTTTGGTCTTGTTTTCAACTGCCTCTGCTCTTTTGTTAGATTATTTTAGTTCTTTTTGTACAGACTCCAAGGTCTTGCTGATATTAGTCATCTGAACCACCAGAGGTCACAATGCAATATCCAGCATGCCTGCAAAGTCAAAGTTTGCTTCTGGTTTAGAAACTGGACGTGTTGAGCTGACAGTTCCTTGTTGTAGTTTTGCTTTTGCCGCCATCTTTTCAGCCCGATAAGACATTGTTTATGTTCTATAAAAGTTCACTTAAATCTTTGGAAGTTTGTTTGCTCTAACGTTTTAACAGTCTGGCATTGTACTGATTAAATTAAGCTATCCAGTCAGGCACAGCCGCTTTCTGCTCCCTCCACTATTTTTTTGGGGGGGGCATCCAGGCTGGCATCTTACTCACACTCCACTTCTTCAGGTAAGAGAAAGTCTTTTTATTTTCACTGGGTCAGTTGCTCGCTGGTCTGGTATGCTCGTTTCATGCCCACAATGGTTCTGCAGCAGCAGGGACCTATAGGGACAGGGAAGAACCCCAGGCTGGGGGGGAGGCCTTCAAGGGCCCCAGGGGGAGTCCAGAACCAGCCAGACCCCCTCCCCGCTGCTTGGTCACGGGTCACTCTCTCCAGAGTTTTGGAGGAGCATGCCTGCCACCAACACACCAAAACCGGAAGTCCGAGACAGAGTACTACACTAGATGGCCCACTGGTCTGATCCAGCAGGGCTGTTCTTAAGCTCCCCTCCCCCTTTTTTCATGATCTGAACCCTGGAGACAGCTGCTTGCAGCCATGTCATATATGCCGCATTATGGCCTGATAGTGCTGTGTCATAGAAGCTACTCTCTGTACTGTCTTGTACCCAAACCTACAGAGAATGGCTAGCAGGGGAAGAAGTGAACTTTTGATCATCTACAGTGGGCTGTTGAAAATATGAAGCTTGGGGAATCTGCTTACAATCTGAGAAAGAGTAGATGGGCCACTGCTCTGCCAAGTGCAGCTGATTTGGTTTCCTTGTGGCTTCAAAGCAAATGTTGCTGATCTAACACAGGGAGGGCCCATGACTCAGAGCACCTAAATTGCACACAGAAGATCATCTGAAGTTCAGTCCCTGGCATCTCTACTTAAAGGACCTTGGAGAGCTGCTGCCCAATTGGAGTGGAAAATACTGAACTACAGAATGGTTCTTGGTTAGTATAAAGCAGCCAGATATATTTAGTTGATCATCCAGAGGCTGCATCAGGCACAGCCCCTCCTGAGGTTCTGCCTTTTCCCCCTGTGATACTATCACAGCTCCATTTTAGAGGCAGAAATGAACCACAGCTCTGATCTGTAACTGCACAAGGGAAATCTTTCAGAAGATTCTGGGGAGAAATAATTTTCTGTCCATTGTTCTCGATGAGTCTTCTCTGATGGATATGTTTCATCAAGATGCTGATGACAGAGAGGAGAACAAAGAGCATCTCGATAAAACAGAGGCTAAGTGGAGGAAGGAACATTTTGAGCAGGGGCGGCCCCAGGTGTTTTTGCACACTAGGCAAGGACACCTTCTGGTGCCCCCCCCCACTCTTTCCTTGGCAAGGGCCAAGGAAGGGAAGGAGGTTTAAACCCCCTTCCCTTCCATCTGAGTGCTGGCTTGCTGGGTGCCCTGCAGCTATGGGGTGCGCTGGCAAGCCAGGGAAGAGGCAGGGGTTTAAACCCCTGTCTCTTCTGTCTGAGCACTGGCAAGCCAGAGAAGAGGCAGGGGTTTAAACCCGTCTCTTCCGTCTGAGCGCTGGCTTGCCAGCATGCCCCACAGCTGTGGGATGCACTGGCAAGCCAGGAAAGAGGCGGGGGTTTAACCCCCTGTCTCTTCTATCTGAGTGCCAGCAAGCCAGGGAAGGGGTGGGGGGTTGGCGGGGCTTTTGGTGGGGGTGGGGGACTTTTGGTGCCCCAAGGGCCAGTGTGCTGTAGATGAACGCCTAGTTCGCCTAGTGAGCGAGCTGGCCCTGGTTTTGAGAGGGAGCAGTGGCTCCGTGAACAGGTAGCAAGTTTAATCTTTTTGATGAGCTGCTTCTAGGATTATTTTCATACTTCCTGGTTTTATCCAAACATAATTGTGAGAGAAGTGGAAATCTACCTTGTTACCCTTGATTTGAAGATGCATAAAATTTTGTAATTATGCATTTGTGTGTGTATGTGCCCATGCCTGGAAGTTATGGCTACCCCTGACAACTCCTACTGGGGAATAGAGGATGTTCAGAGAAGTTGCTTGAAAGCCTGCCTCTGCCTCCCAGTCCTGGTATTCTTTGGAGGTGACCCATCCAAATACTTGCCAGGGTCAGCCCTGATTAGCTTTTGAGATTTGATGAGATCAGGTTTGCTGGGGCTATCCAGGTCAGTGTGATGCAGAAAAATTGGGTGGTTTACTACTTAGCACTGCTGATTGGGTGTAAGCAAAGGCATCAAAGATACTAATAATAAATACTCATAATAAAAAATTAACTTACTGGTAATAAATACTGGTAAGGAAAATACTGGTAATAAAAAGATTTACTTAAATTTCTTCATGCCAACATTGGTGGTACAAAAACTGACTGAAAAATCCCCACAAAAGAAAGTTCAATCTACTTCATACTGAAGTGTTGTTATGAGTGCTTACAGAATGTTTGCTTAAGATGGGCAAATGGGTTTTTAAATCCTAGCAGTGAACCTAAAACTCCATTATCAGGTTATGTGTTTTAAATATGCTTTTTACGCTTGTGACATTTCACAGTTTAATGCTAAGCATGTATTCTCAGAAGTAAGTCTCACTGAATCCAGTAGGACTTCCTCCCATAGTAAATATGCTTAGTATCACAGTCCTAAATATGTAACCACTGGACAGGTGTCTGTAGCAGCCTGCAGTTCCTGAGAGGAAAGAGTGAAAATAGGGAAGGGTTCTTATTGACCTGGTTGTGGTGGTGATTGTCTTTTATTCCTCTGTTGCTTATTTTCAGATGTGGGAATTGTCTTTAAGATAGGAAACCCATACACATAAAAAGAAATACCATATTGTTTTTCTTGCCTTGAACTCCTGGATTCAACTCTCATGGAAAAATCTCTATACATTTTATAGATATGTAGCAGGTCATACATTTTCTTCTCTTCCCAAGTAGTGGTCTATAAACTGTGACTTACCTTTTCCTCTTTGGCTGGACCCAGCATGACTTTGTCTGAGTGGTTTGTCCAATTAACTTTCTGGCTCTGTAGAGCCAGTTTGGTGTAGTGGTTAGGAGAGGTGGACTGTAATCTGAAGAACTGGGTTTGATTCTGTACTGGGTGACCTTACACCAGCCACATTCACTTAGAACTCTTTCAGCCCCACCTACCTCACAAGGTGCCTGTTGTGGGGAGAGGAAGGGAAGGCAATTGTAAACTGCTTTGAGACTTCTTACAGTAGAGAAAAGTGGGATATAAAAACCAAGTTTCTTGTTCTCCGCACAACACCACTACAACACCATCCCAGATTTACACAGATTTCTTTCTTTGTTCTCCTCCATCTAGCACTCCCAGTAATAGCAGTACAGGAAACAAAATTGATACCCAGAAATCCATTTGAAACTTTACAGTCTGCCAGCAACCCACAGGTGAGTAGCTCTGTGGCCTGAATTTGACGATGATTTCCCCCCCTTCATAGTGTAACCAGATAGATCTCCCCTACCTCCACCCCTAAAAATGAATGTGAGCATCATTTCGAGTAATGGATGCTGGAGTGTATGGCAGGTTATTGCCTTTGTGTTTGAACATGTGAGCTCCATGAGCTCAATTGTAGAGCTGTGTGCTTTGCAAGTAGAAGATCCTGGGTGTTTAGTCCCTAGCTTCTTAATGTACAGGACTGGGGGAGATCTATGCTGAATATCACAGAGATCAACTGCTAATCAGCACTGTCTACACTGGGTTGGTCTGACTTCCAGTATCTATGTTTGTAACACATTTCTAATATGGCCAGTTTCTACATACACAACAGGTATGAAAGACTTTTACTGAGGAACACACAAAGCTGTCTTATGTCACTTCAGGCTATTGGTCTGTAACAGTCAGTCTTGTCTTCTCTGATTGGCAGCAGGTCTCCAGGATTTAAGGGAAGGGTCTTTTACATCACCTAATACCTGGTCCTATTCAGCTGTTCATGCCAGGCACTGAACCTGGCACCTTTTGCATGCAAAGCAGATATTTTACTACCAAGCTGTGGTCCCCTCCAAAATTAATAGATTGCATGAATACACATGAAGCTGCCTCCTCAAGGCCTATCTTGCTTATTCTTCAGCAGCCTTCTAGTGTCTTGGGATGAAGTATTTCACATCACCTTCTAAAACTGGATATGCCAGGGATTGAACCCAGGCCCTTCTGCATACAAAGCAGATGCTCTTCAACTGCTCCCCAGCCATACCTTGATTGTAGACTGTTTCCCTGTTTGAAAAGGATAATTTGGCTGTTTTGAGAAGTGTTTGGTTTATTAAACCGTGGTGTTTTGTATGGTTTGCAGATATTTTATATACATTGAACCTATGTTCCCCCCCTTACAGCTAAAGAATGGATTGCTGCTGAATAGGCCTAAAGCAGTCCTGCAGAAACTATCAACAATGTCAGACCTCAACCCAAATGCCTCCTGGAATTCTTGCAATTTCATCTTCCACACACTTTCCCCTGAGAAGAGTGAGGAGACAAGGGAGAAGTCCAAGCCCCAGGTAGGTATCTATGCTAAGGGATATTTGTGTGTGGGAGGGTCAGTTATTCTGCTGTATTCATATTTCATTCTGTTGTGCTAGTTGTAGCTGGGTAGAATTGTCTAGGGCAGAGTTTGCACCCATAGCGCACCAACAGATTGAGACAGTTGTGATCTTTAACTAAGGTGCAACATCTTTGTTAAAAGCAGCTTAGGTGTGAGGACGTGGCATCGGAGCGCTCATGTGTGGATGCCTAAACCTGATGCTCCGTAATTACCCACCTGTTTTCTCCCTCTAATGGCCTAATTTCCTAACAAAACTTACCTCCGCAGTGAACTTTTGATTGAAGGGGCTTGCAGGACGTCGCTGGGCTCTGGGAAGTGAGAGGCAAGCTGGCTGATTGCTGAAGCAACTGATCTCCATCGTGCAGCATGCCAAATCCAAAATGGCCACTGAAAACAAAAACAGAAAGGAAGAGCCAGTGACGCTTAAAATGCTGCAGACCACTTTGGAAACCTCTCTTCAATCCTTTGAGACCTCAGTACTGGAGAAATTTACATCAAAAATTGATAAAGCTCTCCAGCCCTTAACGGAGCAGATAAATCAAATGGCACAGGCTTTAGAAAATACAAGGGCAATAGCTGAAACAGCTTGCACCTTGGGATCCACTATACAAGCTGAAAACCAAGAACTGCAAAAAGAACAATATCATATGAAAGATAGACTCCTGGCTCTGGAAACAGAGACTCGAAAACATCATCTGAAATTAAGAGGATTTAAAGAAAATCCAGAAGAAGAATCTAATCTCTTAAAAGCTGGCCCAGGACAGACTGGCAATTTGCCCTGGTAGCCAGTCGCGGCAAAAAACCCCCGGAGTAAACGATACCGGGTTTTCCCGCCCACACAGCGGGGGCCTCTGCCGGAAGATACCGGATGGAGGCGCGCGGGAGCATTCAGACTGCCACGCCAGAGGTGCGCTATATTCGCTGTTTCCCCATTATTTCGGCTGTGGGCGTATGTGCGCATAAGTGCATTTTGCCGTTGTTGTTTTTTTGCCCTGCAACGCCAGCACCGCATTGGGCAGTGGAGCAGAGCATAGCCAATCACACCGCTGCTGCCTCATGCCCAACACGGGTTGCTCCCAGCTTTTCGGCTGCGCATTCAGACTCCCCAGAAGCGGAGAAACGCGCGACGAACACAGGCTTTCAAGATTTGTGCCGGCTTTTATCAGGTGTTTTTTTAATCCGGCAGTGAAGCACGAGAGCACCGGTAGGCTACAGGTGGGGGACGCCAGGCAGATGTGCCTGTGTGAACATCCCATTTACCTCGATATTGAGTCGTTGTCAGCCCGGGTCCCATCCCGCGGCAAATTGCCAGTCTGTCCTGGGCCACTATTTCAACTTGGCTGGCTTCAGTGATTCAGAAAGATGACAAGGAACAACTCTCAATGATAAAAATATATAGACTTGGAAATCCTAACAAGCCTAAGAGAAAAAATGGCTGTTATGAAGATAGCACATGAACTTGGGCATTTATCATTCCAAGATATAAAAATCAGCTTTTTTCCAGATCTTCCTGCTGAAGCCTTGAAAATATGGCAACAACTAAAAGAGACTACACAAAAACATCAAGAACATAAAATTCAGTATCGTTGGTCATCTCTGGGTCAGATCAGAGTAATACACCAAGGGAAACAATTCTTTGCTTCTGACAAAAACAGCGGTTTATGTTTGCTGAGATCTCTACAGCTAGAAGAACCAATGGAAATGACAAAACTTTCAAGAGGAAAATATAGTTTGATTCATCTCCATAAAAGCAACAAAAATCCCAGTCTTCAATCCTGTTAATGTGGGGGACAACAACCTTAAAAGATAAAAGTCGGGCATTATTTGCAAAGTTTAATATGATTTATGTAACTATTGAATTAAGCCAACTGTTCTAGATGTAATTTTATAATTGTTTTATAAATGAAATAGAGGTTTTTTTAAAGCCAGGGAGGGCGGGTGGTGTAATGAAGGAGGGTCACTAAGGGTTGAAGCCTCTAACAAACAGAAAAGAGGCTGAGGTGTAGGTAGGGCACTCTAAGACAAAGAGTGCTGTTGAAGGTTGAAGGTAGAGATTTAATTAAGGATTCAGTTAGGTTAGTTAGGACAACAGCTTACCAAGATAGTCAAGTGTCATAGGAGGCAGAATAAACTAGATAAGACTCCACGTTTTGGAAGCATTACTTGTGTTTGATTGTTATATTATTGATTTCAGGTGGTAATTAATAATTATATACTTATATATAATATAACCGTGCGAGGTTTAAATAACAATATAAAACAAAAACGTATAACATTTCAAATTTTGAAATGCAAACCAGATTGTATTTTACTACAGGAAACACACTTAAAAAGCAAAATTCATCCTATTATCAAATCTGCTTGGTATAAAGAACAATACATATCTGCAGGCTCATTTTAAAGTGAGAGGCATAGCAGTCATTTTAGCCAAGAATTTACATTTTGAACTAAAAGGGGAATTGATTGAAACAGCAGGTAGATATAATTTTATTAAAGGCATTTTAGATGGCAAATTAGTTACAATTGGGTCTATGCACCAAATGAAACACAGCTCACATTTATTAAAAACACTCTAGAACTTTTGCAAACATTCCAAGAAGGAGAAACAATAGTGGGGTAAGACTGGAATTGATCTTTCAAAACAAAAGTGGGGTGAGACTTGTTCTTTCAAAACAAAAGAAACCACACAAAAAGACTAGGGACACAACATCTCAATTACAACATATAAGTAGAGCTCATGGGCTCTGTGACATTTGGAGAATAAAGCATCCAAATGAAAGGGCCTATACATTTTATTCATCTAGGTTTGATGTTCACACATGTATTGATTATATCTTACTTTCACATTCTTTAATCAGGTAGAAAAAGTGAATATTGGTGTAAAAATATGGTCGGATCACCATCCTATGCATTGTGCAATCTAATGGTCAGAGAATAAACACATTGCAAAAAAATGGGTTTTAAACAAATCTCTATTAATAAATCCTGAAATGCGTAGTCAAATATCACAGGCAATTAAAAATTATTGGAAAGAAAACAATCTGGAAGAGACATCCCGCCAGAATACGTGGGATGCGATGAAGGCTGCTCTTAGAGGTCATTTAATTTCATTAGCTACACACCTGAAAAGAGAAAAAATAAACAAATGCTATTAATACAAGATAAGATTAAAAGTTTAGAAGTATTACATAAATAAACCGGCAATAAAAAAATTCTTAAACAATTATTGGCTGAAAGAAAATTTTTAGAAATAACCATAACAACTCAAATTCAAAAGGACTTAATCTTTACCAAACAAAGATATTGGAAAAAATCCTCAAAATCTCTTAAATTATTTTCCAGGAAAGTTAAAGACTTGAAAACATGATGTCAGATTCAAGCCATGCAAAACACTGAAGGTCAAATATCTACAGACCATCAGGAAATTAGAAATATTTAGAAAACTATTATAAAAAAATGTATGAAACAAAATCTATAAAAACTGAAAATATCGCAACTATCATGAGGCATCATAACATCCTAAAGAAAATCTCAAAAACATATCAGGATTATTTAGACAGTACAATTTCAAAATCAGAAATTCTGGAGGCAATTAGCCAATTAAAAAATGATACAGCAGTAGGAACTGATGGATATCCTCCAGAATTTTTCAAGACTTTTAAATTAGACTTAATTGAACCACTGGAACTCCTAGGTAATGATATAATGAAAACAGGTAATAATCCTGCATCATGGAATCAATCTGAGATGGTTTTAATTTTAAAGCCCGGCAGCCCATAGACCTATATCATTATTAAATTCAGATGGATGTCCCCTTTCCCCATTATTATTTATCTTAGCTGTTTAACCATTAGTAGAATATATCAGACAAAACAACGACATCCATCGAGTTCAAATTGGCAATGTAACTCACAAAACTAGTCTGTGTACAGACGACATTATGTTATATATTACTAAACCCAATGAATCTTTAGTTGAAATTTTCAAGATACTTAACCAATTTAATACTATATCAGGCCTCAGTTTTAATAAAGAGAAAACTATAATTCATCCAATACATATAAAAGAAGATTTAAGAATAAAGAAGAATAAAGATTAACAACTGAAATAAATAAATAATCCATGGAGATATTTAGGAATATTTATTCAATTAAATCCAGTTAGAGGATTTAGCTAAGCATAATTTTTACAGAATACATATGGAAATAAAAAAAACTTTAAAACAATGGGAGTCAAAATCTTTTTATTGGATTGACCGAATTAACTTAATTAAATGTTTTATTTTACCAAAATATAATTTTTCTTTTTAGAGCCTTGTCTATTCCATTAGAAAAAAAAACTGTACAAAAATGGCAAACAGAGCTAGATAAATTTTTATGGGCTGGGAAAAAAAACATGAATTAGAGCAACAACATTATATAGGACAATTGACCGTGGTGGTCTGAGCATACCTAATCTACAATGGGTATATGAGTCTACTAACATTGGCACATTAATAACTAGTGCAATACTAGAAGGAGCTCCAATATGGTCTCATGTAGAATTAGAGAAAGAAGAGAAAAACACCTTATATCAAAACAATGGAAAGAAGATTTAAAATTTGAATTTACTGAGGAAGACTGGCAAAAAATATGGAATGGTTATAGCTGGAATTCAAAAATTAATTCTATACATACTCAAATGTCTAAAATTATCATGAGATGGTATATTCCACCTATCAGACTTCACCGTATAAACAAGTCATATAGTCCTTTATGCTTAACACAATGTGGGAATAAAGCTGATTTCATACACTGTTGGTGGCATTGCCTCATAATACAACCATTTTGGCAGATTATTCTAGAAAAAATCAAGGAAATCACTAATGTAGACTTACTTTGTTCCCCTGATGTGATTTTGTTAGAACGATGGCCTCATCCTAGAAAAGACAAAAGAGAAGAAAAATTAATAGCATACTTATTAGCAGCAGCACGTTTGCTTGTGGCAACAAAGTGGTTAGAAAAGAAACCTCCTACTTTAACCCATTAGTATAATCGAATATGGGAAAATTTTATCATGCAAAAAATGTTGTTTAAAATGTCTAATGCATCACCTGATAAATACCATAAAAAAGTTGTAGCTGTTTGGTATCCCATTATAAGTTTTATGTTGGAGAATGATATTATTCCTGATAATCCACAGTACAAAAAAATGGTTTACCTTTGATTAGTATTAGTATGTAGGTGTGAAGTCTATACCACTGCTTAAAGTTGTGATTTCAGTCACAGCACTGCTGGAATTCCCACACTTGATATCAAATACCCATGTTAAAAGATCTTGGGTAATAATACTAGGAAAGGCTTCTGCCTGAAACTTGGGGAACATGAACCCAGAGATATTGCTTTATATCTTTAACATGTTTCTGGCATGCTATTTTGGAAACTCCTCTTCACTGTAGGTCCCTATCAGTTCAGTATCACCAGTTCCTACCATAATGTTTTGTGCCTTTTCATATTTGTCAGCATCTCAAAGGAAGTCTCTCTAGTGTGCCTTGGAGATGAGAAGAATGTGTCAGGAATGCCAAGGGGTAAGAGAAAACAAGAGAAGGAGCATTTTCCCTATGATAAATGGGTCAATCGACATTGGCTTCTGCTCCAAAGCTCAATCCCGTAATGAACTCGGGTCCATCGATCTCAATGCTGATAGTGACCTCAGCTCCGACTCCATCTCAAAAATCTAAAGTCTAACCTCCGGTTTTGACACCGAACCTATCATCCCTGACAGACCGACTTACACTAGGTCAACATGCTAAATCACCTATGCCGTAGTCTCCCGGCTCTCACAATGGCTCTCCCTGGGCTGCTAGACTTTGCTCTCTGTCTCATGACTCCCAACTGCCTATCCACCTTTTGAATGACAGGGAGCACTTCATGAGAAGTCGATCTCGATCACCTCAATCACACTATGATCACAGGGACTATGACTACCATAGATTATTTTCTCGATCCCAGTCTCGATCCGATTACAGATCGTGGTCTCCAGACCCCAGGCATCGCAGATTGTATTGCTCTCATTCTTACTCAAGGTCTCCAATCCCTCACCAGGAATGCTATTTGGATTCACGGGGCAACAACCCTTGCCGTCGCTGCCTGAGTTGATGCTCACCCTCTGATGCCTCGATGCACTCAATGGTGCTTGACCAGCCACCTGATGCCTCGACCTTGGTGGATGCCCTGAAGCGTTCTCCATCAGAACCTTGGTACCATCCTCCTGTTGATGCCAAGATGCTTCCAGATGTGTCTCAGCATATTAGATCTCCGTCTCCGGATTCAGTATCTGACCACTCTGTCTCTGGTGATCTTGACCCTGATATTATTTTGATTGAGGATGATGGCCCTTGTGCAGGTTCTGTTTCTCCAATTGAGGGACCTAAAGCTTATTTAGAGCTTATAACTCGAATGGTGACTGCCCTCCAAATACAGGGTACCATTCGGCCAAGGAGGCCGGAAGAAGGGAGGAAACCAGAAGTCAAGAGGGACGATTAAGATTGCCGGACAAGAAGTAAACAACAGGAAGAGCCATTTACCATAGAGAAATTGCACCCACCATTTTGAGAAGGTCAAAACGATTTATTCAGATTTTAGCCAAAAGACTTAACAGAAAAAAGCGAAAATAGAGCGGTTTAACTGGGCACAAGAAGGACTTTAATTTGATGTGAGTTTTATGTGAATTTTAAACAACGGCTTACGATCTTCGGCAACGACAGAGGGCGAACTCTTGGTCCTCCCCGAAAATGGCTGCTAAAGAGGAAAAGAAATTACAGGGCATGATGGAAGCCATGGAGAAACGAGTGATGGACGCTATACAAAAAATGGAAAAAAACCTAGTAACAGAAGTAACAGATTTGAAAAAAGACTTGTCTGGGATCACAAAAGAAATGCAGGCGTTGAACAAAAGAGCAGATGAGGTGGAGCAAATGGTGAAAGGAGTGGAGACTAACGTATCTGAGGTTGCTAAAGAAGCAGCAAAAGCTAACGTAATGGTGGAATACAATGGAATGCTTAATCGTATGAGATTTAGGGGAATCCCGGAAGATAAAAATGAGAATATTTATTCTGTTATGGTGGATGCTGTTGCAGATTTTTTAAAACTGGAAGAGGAGAAGGTGGCGGCACAGATTGATTTGGTGTACAGAGTCAACTCTGTGATTGCACAAAGGAAAAAACTACCCAGAGATGTGATTGTCCAGTTTATATCCAAAAAATTGAAGGAAGACTTGTTCAAGCAACAATTTCAGGAAGATTTTACAATCGATAACAAGAAAATTATGATATTAAAGGAACTACCCAGAGCAATTCTTCAGGACAGACGACTTTTTAAAGACTTGATTGACAAACTGAAAACAGAGAGCATAAGATACAGATGGGAAATCCCAAAAGGTGTCAGTTTTACATTCAAGCAGAAGAGAGTCACCATCAAGTCAGCAGAGCAAATGAACAGATTCATCAATTACAATTTTATAGACTCTGATAAATAAATACAAAGTCAACATGGAGAGTCAAATCATATCTTGGAATGTTAATGGACTTAATTCACCTCATAAAAGAAAAAACAGACTTTGGTTGGAAAAACAAAAATGTGATATTGTTTGCAAGAAACACATATTAGAAAGACTGATGCTAAATTTTTGATTCAAAAAAGTTTAGGAGAGGAATTCTATTCCCTCTCCTCACAAAAGAAAAAAGGAGTGGTCACATATATTAAAAAGGAATTGGAGCCAAAAGAAATTTTTAAAGATAATGAAGGGAAATTTTTGGCAGTGGAAGTTTTACTTCAGAGTAAAAAAACTTTAATTGTTAATCTCTATGCTCCGAATGGTGCGAAAGAAATTTTTTTTCAGGATTTGTGGGAACAGTTACAACAGTTAACCTATGGGCAAATGATACTGATGGGTGACTTTAATGGTACTGTTAATAATGTTATTGACAGAAAATAAAAAAAAGGAAACGAAGGTATAGGTAAACTTCCGAAAGTTTTTTTTCAAATGGTAAAACATGAGCATCTGGAAGATGCATGGAGAACTAAAAACCCTAAGGACAAAGATTATTCTTTTTACTCATCAAGACATGAATCTTTTTCAAGAATTGACATGATGTGGATGACCGAGAATCTGATCTTGCAAACATGTAAAATTGAAATTTTACCTAGAATTCTTTCTGACCACAGCCCGGTAAAGTGGTCAACATATGTTAAAAGAAAGAAATTTCGATGGAGACTCAATGAGGATTTACTGGACAAACAAAATATTGTGGACAAAATAAGGACGGAAACCAAAACGTATTTTCAACTGAACTTAAACAAGGATGTACAGACGCAAACGGTATGGGAGGCGTACAAAGCCATGATGAGAGGACATCTAATTGCAATTAACAATAATGAAAGAAAACAACAATTGAAAATAGACAAAGAGATTATGGAAAATATTCAAAAAAAAAAGAAGCAGAGCTCAAGAAAAGACCTGGCAAAAAGAAAATTTTGAGAGAGCTGAGGATCCTAAGGGAACAATACGATGCGAGGTTAAATAAAGAAGTATATTGGAATTTGAAAAAATTGCAACAGAAGTCCTTTGAAGGAGCAAATAAACCAGGGAAATATTTGGCATGGCAATTGAAGAAAAGAAGAGAGAATAAAATAATAACTAAATTGAAAGACGGGAGCAGAGAAATCATAGACCCAGGAGGGATCCGGAGGGAATTCTATAAATATTATGCGACTCTTTTTCAAGCAAAACAAGTGGACCAGCAAAAAATTCAAGATTATTTATCTAAAGTTAATTTGATGCAACCAAGCCCAGAAATAAAAGCAATATTAAACGCTGTGATAACTAAAGAAGAAATCAGTAAAGCAATAGGAGAGGCAAAGATCTCCAAAGTTCCAGGACCAGATGGTTTCTCAGCTAAATTTTATAAAAAATTTCAAGAAGACCTGGTTCCGGTTCTAGAGATTCTTCTAAATGAAATTAGGAAAAATGGGAAGATCCCAGATTCTTGGAATGAAGCTGCAATCACCTTAATACCGAAAGAAACCCAAGACTTAACAAATGTGAAAAATTATCGACCAATCTCACTTTTAAACAATGATTATAAAATTTTTGCAAAAATTTTAGCAGAGCGCCTTAAAAGGTTTTTGAAAGACGCTATTGCTGAAGATCAAGCTGGGTTTTTGCCAAATAGACAAATAAAAGACAATATGAGGGTTGTTTTAGACGCAATTGAGTACTATGATAAGCACCCGGAAAAAGAAGTTGGCTTCTTATTTTTGGACGCAGAAAAGGCATTTGATAATTTGAATTGGGAATTTATGTTTAAAGTGTTCGAGAAATCCCAGATGGGCACAGAATTTATAAGAATGATTAAATCAATTTATAAAGAACAAAAAGCTACGGTGATTGTGAATGCAGAATCAACAGAAGTGTTCTGGGTCAGAAAAGGAACCAGACAGGGTTGTCCCCTGTCACCATTGCTATTTATCTGGTTTTTGGAGATATTGCTGCAAATGGTTAGAGATGACGATAACATAAAAGGTTTGAATATTAGAGGTTTCTCATATAAATTAAGAGCATTTGCTGATGATACTATGTTTATTGTTGAAGATCCTGTTATTAATATGCCTTTGGTATTTGAAAAAGTAAAAGAGTTCGGCGATCTCGCGGGGTTCTATGTAAATAAGAATAAATCCAAAATACTGTGTAAAAACATGATAGCTACAAAGCAACAAATGTTACAAAACTTGACAGAATGTGAAGTGGTTAAAAAGGTTAAGTATTTGGGAGTTGAAATTACAATGAAAAATATTGACTTGTTTAAGAATAATTATGAAAAACTGTGGGTCTCGATAAAGAGTGATTTAGAAAAATGGGAAAAACTTAGATTATCTCTTCTTGGAAGAATTGCCGTTGTCAAAATGAATGTACTGTCCAGGTTAATGTTTTTGTTTCAGACAATACCAATTGTTTGTTTTTTTTTGAAATAACTCTCCTAAAAAGGAGAGAATTTTATTTTTTTTATAAGAAAAGGGTAAGGTAGACAGATGGGAAAAGAAAAAAGAGCGGAGTGAGTTTTTTTTTCTATTAGTAAAGGTTAGTTTTATTTCTTCCAGTTGTCGGCATCCATCACGGTTGAAAGATCTTCTTTTCAGCTTTACAAAGTCCAAATCAATTCTGTTAGTAAAGTTAGTAAAGTCCACTGGGGTTAGATCAAATCTTTTCAGATGTTACACGAACAAATTCCTTTTTAAGTCTCTCCAATTATCATTAAATCCTTTGAACTTTAGTGCCTCCCGTTCCGTCACTTCCTTCCCCCGGGCCGCCGTCTTCTTCAAAAATCCAAATTTTGAGTGCTGCTTCCTCCTCTGTGCTGGCATGTCTCTTCAGAAATTTTTTAATCCATCTTCTTTCGCTTCTTTTTTCTTGTTGTTTCTGGCAGTCATTTCTCGTTGGCTCCATTAACACTCAAGTTGAAATTAGATCTCCATTACTTGCTAAGCTCAACACCCCTTTCTACTGGCAGAGTATATCCTTTTTTTTAAAGGCGGAGTAGGCTTTGGGAGCCTTATCCGCCTCTTCTTTTTATTTATTCGCTCCACTGCCAGATAGAGGTGTCAAGACTTTCGTCAAAATAAATCTGAGATCTTCTTTCCCTTCTTCATCCATAGCTTGGAACTTTAGCATCAAATTAATTTTCTATACATTTTCTGCCATCAACCTTGTTGATTCCAACATTTGTTTTTGTAGTCTGATGAGAACAATTTCCATTTTAAAAGCGTTTCATTGATATTTTACATTTACTCCAGCAGGTGGCGCAGTATCTCAGTCTCTTGTTGATTGACAGCTAGTTCTGGGGGGGGGTTGACTGGAGCGGAAGTCCCTCCTCTCTTCTCTTCCGTTCTAAGCAGGATTTTCCCCAGCATCGACATTTTATTTTTTATTTACTTTTTCAAAGTTCGTGCCACATCCCCCAGAAAGCAACTAAAGCCGCAATCTTCTGTAAAACCCCAACGGTACTTTCACCAACATTTTTTCTTGTTACCCCCCTTCGCATTTCCTTTAAAAATTCGCTTCTTCGAAGAGGGTGGAAACTCCTCCCTCCTCCCATACGCTTATCCGTTTGCGGGGGTTTTTAATTTTCGCTTCAAAATAGATCTTCAACTCACGATTAGATGCCATTTCTTCTTTTCATAGTAATTCATCCGCTTTTCCTCACTCCTGGAAGTCGGCAGGGCTGCTAAGTCCCATTCGGGACGCACTACGCGGCGGGGCCGATTGGGGCGGGAAGAAAGCCTCAATTTCCCGGCAGTTTGCCGGCAAAGAGGCTACTCCCCTATGCGCCCCCGGTTCGGAGCCTTTGACTAAGGCTCACTAGGGTCTTTCGCAAACGCGAAGACCCCCCCATTCCGCGTGTGGGCTAACCGCCTCCGGGAGCGTCCCGAGAAGCGGCCGCCATTCGCAGCACCGAAACCGAAAGCCCAGACAATACCAATTGTGAAAGATGTGAAAATGTTGGTGAAATGGCAAAGATAAATTTTCAAGTTTATCTGGGCAGGAAAGAAGCCAAGAATTAAAATGAAAATAATGTATGATATTAAAGACAGAGATGGCTTCCAAGTCCCGAATTTGCGTTTGTACCATGAAGCTGTATGTATGTCTTGGTTAACTGACTGGGTTAATTTGGAGAACAGAAAACTTTTGGCCCTTGAGGGTCACGATTGCAGATTTGGCTGGCATGCCTATCTTTGGTATGGGAAAAATAAAGTAGACTCAATGTTTAAGCATCATTATGTAAGAAGAACACTGTTTGATGCATGGACCAGATACAAGAACACAGTTTCAGATGAAAGGCCTTTGTGGATTGTTCCTGCTGCAGTTATTCATCCCTTTTCAGAATATAAAGGTAATGATTGGTTGAAATACCAAGAGTTGCTTCAAAAGGAAGGAAAAAAAAATATGTTTTAAAACCAAATAATGAATTAGAATTTAGAATGAATAATGAATTAGAATTAGTATGGATGGTTACAATATTGTCAAATACGGGATATTTACAAAAAAGATTGTAAAGAGGTTGGTTTTAGAGCTAAGAACGATGAGTTTGAAGATATATGGTTGAAAAAAGAGCGAAAAATGATATCAAAGATGTATAAAACCCTGTTGACTGTATTTACTTTGGATGAAACTGTTAAAGAGCAAATGATAAAATGGGCCATAAATATGGACAAGGAAATTTCCATGGAAACATGGGAATTTTTATGGAAAAAAGTTTTTAAAATATCAACCTGTGTTAATGTAAAAGAAAATTGTTATAAGATGATGTACAGGTGGTACATGACACCAAAAAAGATTGCTAATATTAGTATGGATAAGAACTTGAGTAATAAGTGTTGGAAATGTAAAAAAACAGAGGGTTCTTTTTACCATATGTGGTGGTCATGTGATAAAGTTAAAATATACTGGTCAAATGTACATTGTGTGATGCAGAAAATATTAAAAATTCCTATTAGGAAAAGTCCGGAACTTCTTCTCTTAGGTTTGACAATGGAAAAAATTCCACAAGAAAAAAGGACACTATTATGGTACATGATTACATCGGCGAGAATGGCTTTTGCTCAACAATGGAAAGTGGAGAAGGTGCCAGATATACATGATTGGTTAAGAAAACTGCTGTTTTTAGCTGAAATGGACAAAATGATGAAAAAACTAAATGGACAAATGGCAGAACAATATCTAAAAGACTGGGAAGGCCTGAAATTCTACATGGAAACTGAATATAGAATGAAAGGGAAAATGTACAATCTGGATTTGTATTGATACTGAATGTGAAATGAAATGAATATTTGATTGTACTGTACCTTTATTGGAAATTATGTTGGGAAAAGTCAGGTTTTTATGTATCTGAATTTTGTTACCTGGTTTGTCGATTGTTATAAGTCTAAACTTGATTACCTTTTAATTTTTTTCTTTTTTGTTATTAGCAGTGTTGGAAGCCTATTGGGGGGGTGGGGGGATGGGATGAGAATCTTTTCAAATTGTATTGGTAACGATGTTTAACAATGTTGAATGCATCCCAATAAAATTTTTGTTTTTTAAAAAAACAAATACAGGGTACCACGGATACTCTGGCAGTGACCGATGTCATCCACAAATTGGTCCAAGTGGACTTGCCACCATCAACAATCCTGCTGTTGCTCCAACCCATGTGTGGTACTGCACAGATGACCACTTGAAGATCATCAGTTACAGGTAAGCAACCTGTTTTTCTGTGTAATTTTCCAGGGGAAGAAACAAGCTCCCATTCCCACTACAGCCCCTTCTCCCAAGCGGCTTCAGCTCGGTGGTCCTTCTGTTCAAGGAACCCGGAGTATATTCCAGTTCTTGGAGCATTAGGGGTAGAGATGAATTGGGCCAGTTGGTGTTGTGTCGTGCTGTGTTCCATGCTTTGCAGCCATCTGCTGTCCAATGGCAAAGAAATGACAGCTCCTTGTGGCTCCCTCTGGAACTGCCTAGTGCCACTTGGATAATGTCCATCACACTGTAGGGGTTCCTTCTTCCAACTACAATCCTCTGCTTCTAGGGGAGCTGGTTTTCCTATTGGATGCAGCTTCAGCTTGAGCATCAGTGGAATTAGCATTTCTCTGTTTAAGTCTTGTCCTCTTGGGGGGTATGCAACTGAGGCTGTGCTTCCAACAGTTCACTAAGGTGCTCAGTACTGAGGGATAAAGATATTGAAAGCCTACATTTCCTGTGACTTTTTTTCCTGACCACTACGGAGGCTTAGAATCCACCCTTCCCACATAGATGTTGCCTTTATTTTGTATCTTGGCAAACTCCAGTTTTGTTTTGTTTTTTCTAAAAGAGCACAGAGTTGAAGAACAAAGATGCGTAGGGATTTTTCATCCTCAGTTCACCATGCCTCTTGCTTATTTGTTCTTGGTGTATATTTTAGCAAAACTTAAATACTTGTGGAGGAGGAAAAAAGGAAAATGGGGGGTTTCTTGACAATTATGTCTTTCCTTTTCACTCCTTCATAGCCTTCTTTGGACACTTTTGAAATTTAAAACTGCGAACTAGCAAATGGATCTTGTTTACAGCTAGGTAAGATTTTTAGGCAGCATTGACAGATGAACGGAATTAATGCAGCATGGTTTGGTTTACCTTCAGAATGTGTGGCAATGAAGACATTTTATGATGACATCCTGTCTGGTTCTTGACAAGCTCAAAATTAATTCCTTCAAGGGCTCGAGACCATAATCTCAGTTTGTAAATTAATCCTATAAATGTAAATGTGTGTTGTATAAAACAAACAAAAAATGGTGTATATGCTACCACTAAAGAACATAATGCTCTACCAAGCAGTCTGCCATAATAACCACATGTTTTTAAATCTTCCATCAAAAGTAGGAATAGATAATGCCCAGTGCAGAGATGTCATAGGAAATAGTTTGGACTGCCCTTTCTCGATAGCCCTCGCATACTTGGCGAGAGTGGAGGGGGCGATGGACCCATAGATGCCCTGCCTTATTGTACCTTCCCAAGTTCCCACAGCTCCTCCGGAAAGGGGTCTGAAACGCGGTTGGCTCCTGGCGCCAGTATGCGGAAACGTTCCTCCTGTTGGCGAGACAAAGCGTCCGCTATGCTATTATCCACGCCTGGCACATGGCGTGCAGAAAATGTAATGTTATCAGCCAAGCAGGCCAGAACCAGGCAGCGAACCAACCGCATCACCCGTTCAGACTTGGACGTTTGCTTGTTCACCACCCGCACCACCGCCTGGTTGTCGCACCAAAACCGCACCCTTTTGTCCCTAAAGAGATCCTTCCAAATGATCACCGCCACCAGTATTGGGAAGAGTTCCAAGAAGGTGAGATCTTTGAGCACTACAGAACCCTCCCACTCCTTGGGCCAGGGCCGTGCACACCACCTGCCGTCATAGTAGACGCCGAACCCAGCGCTGCCCGCTGCATCAGAGTGGATCTGGATGGCATCCTGCAAATCCTTCGGGTGCTGCCAAATGGTAACCCCGTTGTAGCCCTCCAGGAACCGGAGCCACACGCCTAAGTCCTCCTTCATACCCCTGGTCACCCGTACCCGGTGATGTGGCGCCCTGACCCCAGCCGTCGCTCTGGCCAGCCTAGCGCAGAAACCCCTGCCGGGCGACACGACCCGGCAAGCAAAGTTCAAATGCCCCATCAGTGACTGCAGTTCCTTCAACGTGCACTTCGCCCGTGCCCTAACCAAGGAAATGAGCGCTTGGAGGGCAAAGAGTTTGTCCTCTGGCAACCTGGATGCCCCAGCTACAGAGTCTAATTGGATACCCAGGTACGTTAAACTAGTGGCCGGCCCTTCGGTCTTGTCTGCTGCCAATGGGACGCCGAGCTCTTCAGCAAGCCGCTGAAATGCTCGCAGGGACTCCGCGCAAGTCTCGTCATTCCCAGGGCCGACAAAAAAGAAGTCATCCAGGTAATGAGTAATCCCCGTAAGCCCGGTCCTCGACTTCACCGCCCATTCAAGAAAAGTACTAAATGTCTCAAATGCCGCGCAGGCCACTGCGCAACCAATAGGCATGGCCTTGTCAAAGTACCATGCCCCTTGGAACTTGAAACCCAGCAACGAAAAGGAGTTGGGGCTTACCGGGAGCAGTCGGAATGCCGACTGAATGTCACACTTGGCCATGAGTGCCCCTTGCCCGCAAGCCCGGACCAGTCCCACTGTGTGATCAAAGGAAGCATATTTGTCCGAGCAAAGCTCGGGGGGGATACCGTCATTCACCGAAGATCCCCTTGGGTACGAGAGATGTTGAATAAGGCGATACTCGCCTGGTGTTTTCTTTGGCACCAGCCCTAGGGGGGACACTCGCAGGTGGTCCATAGGGGGCGTGCTAAATGGGCCCGCAATACGCCCCGCCGCCAATTCTTTCTGCAGTTTTGCAGCAACCACCTCAGGCATCTCCCTGGCTGACTTCAGGTTGTTGGAATCAGTAGCTATGCGCGGGCCGCAGGCGGGAATGGGGAAACCCTTCGTGAACCCATCCAGGATATATTGTCCGGCCTCCCTCAAGGGGTATTGTGCCAAGAGGGGTCTCAGGGCATCCACCCGAACCGGGGTGGCCGCCAATGACCACCAGTCCTGTGGAGCACTAACGTCTGGAAGCAGAAGGGGCTGCGGTGCCTGATGACCCCCCTCCCCCTTTTGTGTTGGCACCACCGGAGAAGGGTTTTCCACCCCGAAAGGGCTGCTGGGTGCCGGCGGACCGTGGGCAATACACCCGCCCGTGCCCGCCCCCGCACACCTCGCAGCTATGGTGGAACTTGCACCGTGCCCGGCGACACCGGCCCTGATTATATTCCCAGCAGACCCCCCGCGCCCGTTCCTTGCGCACGGCCCAGCGATCTGTCTTTACCTCCCCTTTTCCTTTAATGCACGGGCCGACCTCCCTGAGCCAAACCTTGTCCTGCAGCAAGTCCCATCGAGCCCTGTCATTGAGTGACGCCAGTTTGCGGCAGGTCTCGTCGTAATCTATAGCCGGCCCCTCGCCAGCCAAGACCCTCGCCTCGACCACGTTGCTCATGTGGTTGAGCAGGTGCCAGCCCCTGTCTGGGTACGCGGTAGCGACAACCCCCGCATACACCAGGTAACCGGAAACCCAGTTGAGGAAGGTGTGCTCCGCTTCATCGGTCTTCTCCTTCTTCTCCCTCTTGTCAGATTTCACCGTGCGGGCCTCGGCCCCCCGTTTGTGAAGCAACGTGAAGACATTAACGTAATACCCGTCCAGAATGCTGTCCCTCAGTTCCTCAGATAAATGGAGCCCCGGCGGCTCCTCTCCATTCAAGTACGTGGATAGGATTGTAGAAGGGTCAGAGACGTCAACGTTATCCCATACCACCCCAGGGCCCCGCCCGGCTTCCTGCCTGGCTTGTGCAGCCAGCGCCCTGCGGTGTATGGCCCAGGCTGGCAGCCCTGGCACATGGGCCGCTGCTGCCCAGTAATCGCTCGGCGGCTGCCCACTTCGCCCTGCCGTCGCACCCTCACCTGAGGAGCCCACGCCCTCTGCCTCGTCGCGGGAGTGCGCGGAAGAGCCCGAGCTACCCCTCTCCTGTCCCCCGTCTGCGGTGCGTGCTGCAGGCCATGAAGCCTGGCGACTGGCCGAGCTGGAGGAAGCCCCCCCTCGCCGCTGGGCTAAGCTTCCCTCTGCCCCAGCCTTCCGGGTTCGTTTGGCCGCCGGCTCCTGGCTCATCTTGGCCACCTTTTCCGAGAGTTGATCAAACGCCTGCTGAAGGCCCCGCATGGTGTCAGCGAGCTCCGCAACACCTTCAGACCCATCTGCGCCGCGCGGGACCGCCTTCCTTTTCGCCGTCGCTCCCACCGGTTGCCCGACTGCTGCGGGCCGTGCTCGCCCCTTGGGTGCTGACCGGGGTGTTACCCCAGCCACAGTGCCCGTGCGCCGTGTGCTGCGTGATGGGGGCCTCATACCTGCTCAGGACACCAAAACACAACACGTTAAAACCCCCCAGTTCCCTTTTACCCGCCCCCAAATGGCTAGAAGGCATGTGCGAGCGGCCGGAGCGCGCCATAAATTTGTCCTGAGAATGACACTCAGCTGCAAGTAAGCCCAAACCCTGTGGGGTTTTCGAGGCGGAGAGATGAACAGAGGTGGTTTGCCATTGCCTGCCTCTGCATAGTGACCCCGGACTTTGGTGGTCTCCCATCCAATTACTGACCAGGGCTAACTCTGCTTAGCTTCTGAGATCTGACAAGATCAGGCTGCCCTGGGCTCTCCACGTCACAAAAGGTGAGGTGAACCCTCCCCCCAAGGCGGATGGCCTGAGGTGGAAGAGGCGACCTAGTCCAAAAGACATCTCATCCTTTGCCATCCCCTCCTTCTGTTACCTGCAATCCTTCCCAGCATCAGGGCCTTCTCCAGGGAGTGCTCCCTTCTCGTTTGGTGGCCAAATGTGAGCTAGTAGGAGCTTCCTAACTTCTGCCCCTGGAAACTTCAGTCATGTTCAGACATTCACAGTACACAGAGGGGATGTGCAAGATGCGAAGCAGATGACAAACCAGGGCCCCTTGCATTCACTGGACTGCATGTAAAATAACCTCAAATTTATTGTAATTTTTTTTTTTTTTTTGCAATGTTAGCCATAATGGAAGTAACAGCTGCAAGCGGCACTGGGGACCGCCGGCTGGAGCGGCAGTAGCCGCGTCCCCCCCCGCCGTCGCCTCCTGGAGAGGCCGCACGTCCATTTTTTTTTTTTTTTTTTTTTGGCAAGCGGTGGTCTCCCATCAAGTACTAATCAGGATTGACCCTGCTTAGCTTCTGAGATCTGACGAGCATGGGCCATCCAGGTCAGAGCAGCATAACAATTCATCATAAATAACTAGAACTATACAGTAAAACAGTAACTATAGTTTATAAAGAGTTAATTGACCAATTGTGCTCAGACACTAAAATCGGGAGGAGCTATTTGCAAATAAATGGTGTTCCTCGCTGAGTGCTCAATAGCTCTGCAGGCCAAAGCCCAGTCAATATCTGTTGACTGGCACAAAACGTATCCGGGACCCTTTGAATTTCACGATGCATCTCGCATTTGTTCTTTGAAAGAAATCCATTTGGATTCACAATTAAAAACAGCCAGCGTTTCGATATCTTGCACTGTGCTGGATAAGAAACAAATTAATAGAGAAAAGTGTGCGAAGCCGGCGGGCTGAGGAGGCTACAGGCCGCGCCCCCCCCAGGCGCCGGGGCATGCCCGAGGGCCCCGGATGCAGCCCCGCGCCGCCCCCGGGCGGCTCGCTGGCCCGGCGCCCGAGCAAGGAAGGCGGCGGCCTGTCCCCCGCTTCCGCTCTGGGCCCCAGGGCGGCGGGGCAGGCCCAAGGGCTTAGGAAACGGCCCCCGCGCAACCCCATGGCCCGGGCAGGCCCAATGGCCCGGCCCGGGCCGGCTGGGGGTTGGCGAAGCCCCCCCCAATGCTCGCGCCGGAGCCGTCCCCCGCCAGGCTCGGAGAGCCGCGCACGAAGCCTGCGGGCCGGGGAGGCAACCGGCCGCGCCCCCCCCTCCGTCGTCGGCCCGGCGGCCGGGCCGGGCCCGAGGCAGCCCCGCAGCGGGCCGGGAAGGGTGGGCCGGCTTCCCTCCCATCCCCGACCCGGGAACGCCGGGGTAGGCCCTCCCAGGCGCCGTCCGCATGGACGGCTGCCGTTCTGTGCCCCGACGGCGCGAGCGGGAGGAGGCAGGCCCATTCCCCCCCCTCCCCCGCCGCCCGGGCAGGCCGGAGGTCCAGCGCGGGTGCGGCGAGGAGTGCTTGGAGGCCCCTGGACCCGGCTGCTGATGGCCGGGCCCAGCCGCGGCGGCCGCACCCGACCGCTGGGAGCGCCCGGCGGCCGCGGGCAGGATGCAGGGGGGAAGAGGTGAGGGAGAAGGAAGCCATCCATCTTCCCCCCCCCTCCCTCCCCCCTAGCCGCCGGCATTCCCCCCCCCGAAGGGGCCCGGGCCTACCTGTAATGGACAACGGCTGTCTTCCTGCGAACCAAAACCGGGCTCGCCTCGTGGTCAAGTGGGGAGGGGGAGCAGCTTCCCTTCCGCTTTTAATGCCTCCCCCTCCCTGACCACCTCCTGCCCTCTATTGGCTGGGGAAGGGGGGGAGGTGCGTCTTTTCCTTTCCGGTCACGCACCAGGCCCCCCGCCCCTTCCCGGCCAGCGACCTCGCTGTCCCTGCCCGTCCCCACAAATGGCGGGCCCGGCCCACCCGGGCCCTTCTGCTTCTCGTAAATCTGTTTCCCCCCCTTTTTGCTAAGCCTAGCACTTGTACATGCATTATTTTTCAACATTTTCCAGTAAAGATAGGCCACCATGGTGGTGATGCCCCACCATGGTGGTGAGGTCCCCACCATGGAGACCCTATTTAAGTGGAAAGGTGGCATATAAATGTTTTAAATAAATAAAATGCATGTGGTGTCTTAAAGTAAAATAAGTGGAGGTAAAAAGTACCAAGTCTGTTTTACACTTTTTACATTTCAACAGTAGGGACACCAGTAGCAGGATATTGCTGTCTGTAAGAACTAGAGGGACTTGGGGAGCAATCCTAAGTAGGTCTACTTAGAAGTAAGTCCCATTTTAGTCAATGGGGTTTACTCCATGGAAAGTGTTCTTGATTGCAATCTTAGTAGCCATCCACCTCTACTGTGGTTGGTTGCAGTTTAGCTGGCAGAGGTTCATATAGTTGAAGTGAGGTCTTTGCTTCCTAATTCATTGTTTCCCACATCTCTGTTGACAGAGCCACACTCTCCCCCACTTTGAATTAAAATTTTGTAAGCATAGGTCACATTCGCACTCCAAAAAAAAAGTTTCAATATAAATAACCAAAAGGGGAACTAATAATTCCCCGCTTTCCTTTTTCTCTTTTAGTGTATCTGTTTTGGCTTGGGCTATGTATAATCCTTCAGCCTATGAGAGACAGTGAGAAGAATCTGTTCAGAGAAGATAAGCCACCTTCAGCCAAGAAGAAAGGCAGGTTAAAATATTTTAATTAATAAAAATATCTCAGATTCAGGGAAATTGGACTCCTCATAGATCTTTTTAAGGCTGATAGCAGAAAACAGCAGCAGCTGGACTCCACCAAGCTGTTTGAAACTCAAAAGTTTCTTCCCCTTCTTCCAAGCTCTCAGGGTTCTCCCTTCCTCAGTTTGTTCTCACAATAACCCTGTGAGGTCAGATAACTTGAGTGACAGTGCAAGGTTACCTAGTGAGTCTCAAGGTAGAGTCAAGACCATGATTCCCTTTTTTTAAACCATACCTATTCTGGCAAGCATCTGAACTTGTCGTATGTTGAAGCTTTGCAGGTATGGAGCTGAGCCAAGTCTAAAAACTGGTTCAGAGTTGGTTTTTCACTGAACCCGAACAGAGGTTGAACATAAAATCACTCAGTCTCTTTGAGCTACACCTGGACAGGGCCAGCTCTAGGTATTTCTGCGCCCTAGGCGGGCGCAGATCCCAACCTCCCGGCTGGGCCTGAAGACCCAGCCATGCCGCCCCCCCTCCTCTCCCCCCCCCAGGGAGGAGGGGGAGGGCGGGCAAGCTGTGCCCCGGCTGGCCACCGCAGGCCGCTTCCTCCTCCCCCCCAGGGAGGAGGGGAGGGTAACTTGTGCCCTCGGTGGGTGCTTTTCCGCAGCGGCGGCAGCAGGGAGATCCTGCTGGCCGCCGCCGGCCGCTTCCTCCTCCTCCCCCCCCCAGGGAGGAGGGGGAGGCCGACTTGTGCCCTCGGTGGGCGCTTTTCCGTGGCGGCGGCAGCAGGGAGATCCTGCTGGCCGCCGCCAGCTGCTTCCTCCTCCTCCTCCTCCCCCCCCCAGGGGGAGGGCGACTTGCACCCTCGGTGGGCACTTTTCCGTGGCGGCGGCAGCAGGGAAATCCTGCTGGCCACTGCCGGCCGCTTCCTCCTCCTCCTCCCCCCCAGGGAGGAGGGGGAGGGCGACTTGTGCCCTCCGTGGGCGCTTTTCTGCGGCGGTGGCAGCATGGAGATCCTGCTAGCCGCTGGCCGCTTCCTCCTCCTCCTCCTCCTCCCCCCTCAGGGAGGAGGGGGAGGGCGACTTGCGCCCTCGGTGGGCGCTTTTCTGTGGCGGCGGCGGCAGCAGGGAGATCCTGCTGGCTGCCGCCATCGACCTCCTCCTCCTCCCCCCCCAGGGAGGAGGGGGAGGGCGACTTGCGCCCTAGCCTGGCGCTTTTTCATGGTGGGGCGCCCAGTTAGGGCGGCGGCGGGGGGGGGCTTTTTGGGGGGAGCGGGGCACCATTTGGCGCCCCTTAGGCCAGCACGCCCTAGGCGAGCGCTTAGTTCGCCCAATGGGCGATCCGGCCATGCACCTGGAATGTTTAAAAACACACCAAAAAATGGTAACTGGTTCAAAATAGTGATTCATATCAGGAGATTCCCCTGTGGGATAGGGAGGGCTTCTTTCTATTCCAGTTATATATTTCAAAGTTAACTGTACAACTTCTCTTGAAAGATAAGGAACTAATATGCAGGGTGTTAACGTTATCAAGCAGATCCCTGAGAGATACACTAAAGAACATCTGAAGATGATTCTTGGATTTAGAAGTAGTTACAGAGTCTCTCTATAACTCTTTACCACAATAATACTGCTCATAGGGTCAAATCTGTTAAGGGTATGATTAAGAAGCCAGAGTGAGGAGGAGGAGGCCTTTTGTGGCAAACAGTCCTCAGGAGATGTTAAAAAACATGTCAAGTAGCTTCAAATGATCTATGAGAGAGAGTTCAACCTGGCAGATATTGGTGACTTTTCTGTTTTGGCTGTGTGTTGCAACTTACAGTTGAAGATGATATGAAGAATAGCTCCATCAACATTATAGTATAGAAAGCATGTTTGCTTTGCAAAAGAACCCAGCCAGGTTGATAATCATGAAAAAAACCCTTGAGTTGGAAAATACAATAGTAAGGGTGTCCAATGAGACGTTGAGTGCGAGAGAATCCTCAAACACAAGGGTTTTTTTAATTATATGACTCCTTCAGTTCAAGACCTTTCCATGGCTGACTGAAAAATTGAATGTCAATAATATTAAGGAAAGCATTTAATAAAGAGTTTATTTTTTAAAAGGAAGATGTTTAAAGACTTGCTTAGTTAACAACAGAGTCACTTCAAGCAACATAATACAGCGATTTTTAGGGAACTTGGCTAAGTTACCAGTTTGACATGTCAAAGTTCTATCCAGGGGTCATTTAGTAGAAAAAGAGATGAAGGAGCTCATTAGCATAACTTATTTGCATATGCCACATCCCCCAACATCACTGGAAGTGTGTCAGAAGGCAACACCCACCACTCAGGCTCCACCCCTAGGGACTGTCTTTCCACTCTGGGGGCTGTCATTCCAGTCCCAGAGTAGCCTGTCTGGGCCCAGGAGGAATGGTACACATGCTGCTTTGCGTTCCTGCTGGGAGCTGGGGGTGGGGCTTGCTGCCGCCTGTGCTTCTAACTGCTGGAGCTCCGCTCCTGGGTGTTCCTGCTCCAAATGACCCCTGGTTCTATCCATCATTGGGTAAAACACTAGTAGCTTCAATGGAGATCAGTGTCAGGTTCAATAGCAAGTAGATCCAAGCATTCCTTATGTGAAGAAAAGCTTTATTGGAATACAATGCTGTAACCCACAGGAACACGGTTATTGTCAGGAATGGCAGCACAAGCTGGTCAGGCATTATTATAGTATGATGCAAAAGCGCGACTGGCAAATGAACTTTTAGCGCGCGCGTGGGAAACTCCTGGCGGGAGATTACTTGATGATCGGGAGAATGAGTTGCCCCCACCCCTCGGTCTCACAGGACTGGAAAATTCCCTTAAACAAAGAATACTCCATAGCCTCTTACTCAAGGCTGCCGTGATAAGCCAGAGCGGCTAAACCATTCTCCCACGTTGCAGCTGGCAATACTACGCAAGTGCACAAGCAACAGACAAGATAGTAGACACAGCAGAATACAATGAACTCAGTGTAAAAATAACCCAAACCTCATGGCTCTGACAATCAGCCCCCCCCCAAAAAAAGTAGTAGTTGGATAATGATAAATTTTGTTCCTGCACATATCATGATCTGAGATGCAGCTTGCTGTTGTCACCTGAGGATAAAGAAAAGGCTGATCTGGAAGGGTTAAATTTGGTCAGAAGGGTTGAAGCTCTCAGAGCTTGATCCCTCAAAGCATGCAAAATGGCCAAGAAGCAAAAAGCATGTGGACAAAAAAGCAAGAACCTCAAAAGTATTGCTTCTTGCCTGGAATATTTTTGCTAATGATTCTTGTCTTAGTAAACAAATGAAAATGTTCTGTAATATTAGCAGAGACACAAAAACCACAGAACTTGAACTATACCAGCCAGTGTAAAATCCCCACTTGGCCTTGTAGGCTGCTGCTTGCTTGAAATGGGGACAAGGGGGCACTGAGTCTTTAAACCAGCCTAAGCACCTTTGGTTGGCTTGGCTTGATATACTTAGGTATATCTGTCTGAATAGGTGGCCAGTGAGAAGCTGCAAAAATTGTGCTACTTTACTGTAGATCATATTATAGTCATTGGGTAATGGGAATTGCAGCAAGCCAGAACTATTAACCTGCTTGCCTTGTTAGCAGTGCTAGTTCATGGGATAGAAAATTAAAAGGAGTTAAAGGCAGGGGCTGCTGACAGGCCCTGTGTTAAAGGTTAACATAGCAGAAACATTCCTAACCATCACTCTCTCTGCTGCTGCAACGGGTCCTGGGGGGCTGGAGGCACTTGAAGAATTATATTTCTTTCTTTTTTTTCTCCCAGAGAGAGTGAAAGGCAGGGAAGGGGGTGGAGAAGCAAGAGACCTATTTGTTTGTCTTGTCTAATGTAATTTATGTTATTTATCAAAGAGACAGGCTATTTGGGAAACCAGATGGATCCAGGCTAAAAATGATCTGTATTTCAAAATGTGAAAAATGGATTTTGAGTGGACAAGGTAAGAAGACATTTGTGTGCACTGGTGTGAGTTTCTGAGCCCTTCTCCTGCGTTCCAAATCTTTCATCAACCCTGCCCCCCTTTGTCTTGACCACAGGGTTAAAGCATAAGAATCATGCCTTGGGGTGTGAGGAGACAGCGTGTCTCTTCAAAAGAAAGAGTGTCCTGTTAAATTTAGTTTCGATTGTTAAAGAAGCTATCTCATTACTGGAAATACCTTCAGTGAGTGATGACAGGGATATGTTCTTGGAGCAACACAACATTATTTAAGTGGGCTCTTCTGCAATTGCATGCCATCGTGGAAACCAGCTGCCTTCTTCCTTCTGGTTTCTAGTTTCATTTTTAAAACAATTCTACAAAGCAGACCAGTATTATTATGCTCATTTTGTAGATGGGGGGGAGGGGAGGGCTGAGGCTTGTCTTAGCCCGCCCACCCATGTGTTCATGACAGACTTGAGTAACATTTGAACTAGTCATAGCATGGCTACCATCACACTAGCTTTCTGTAGCTGCATTCTGTGCAGACTGATGTTCAATGTACTCAGTGGTTAGAGATATGTGCTACTGCAGAGGGAGAGAATGGCAAGTACAGTCCTATTCCTCTGCCATATATATCCTGTGTATGTGTAGAAGTTGGTCTGACCTAGCTCCCTGCCCTTCCCTCCGGTTTGCTTTGCACGTGGGTTTAGGAAGTGTGAGTAGAATTGTCGCTGTGTGAAAGTTCTTGAGATTTCCTCCTATGTAATATGATTTCCTGAATGAGCAAATATACCCTTGGAGTGTCAGGGTTGAGAAAGATGTCCAAAAACATCAAGATGTTGCACTTATCCTAAATGGGGTACAGGCATGTCTGACTCCAGGTGTTTAATGGGGCTTGGTTAGGGGCGTTCTTAACATATGGACCAACTATCAGAACCCTATTCATTGGCCACTCAGTGTCTGGCTATCTTCTCCCCTCCTCAGTTGTGTCAGCCCAGGTGGTTTGTTGAGCCCTTGCAAGCCTGTGTCCAACTTTATTTTATTTTATTGGATTTCTATCCCGCCCTCCCCATGAACGGGCTCAGGACAGCTTACATTTAAAGGTACTATGTGCCAAAATATATTAAACATATAAAACCAGATAAAAACAAGATAAAACAATCATATTATTATGATTAAAGTGCTTAGCACAGAATTGATCTTGTGCGTTACTATAGTTCAATCTCCATATAGAGCCAACCAACCACCCTGATGTTACTAACTATATAATGGTGGTAGTGGTGGTCATGGTGGGCGGCTCCTAATTAAAAGCCTGGTGGAAGAGCTTCATCTTGCAGGCCCTGCAGAACTGTACAAGGTCCCACAGGGCCCTGATCTCCTCTGGGAGCTCGTTCCACCAGGTAGGAGCCACCACCGAAAAGGCCCTAGTCCTGGTAGCAGTGAGCCTGGCCTCTTTGGGGACTGGAATCACTAGCCAATGTTGTGCCCTAGACCGTAGTGCTCTCTGGGGTATGTATGGAGAAAGGCGGTCCCTCAGGTATGTCGGACCCTGGCCATAAAGGGCTTTGAAGGTAAGTACCAGCACCTTGAAGCAGATTCAGTATGCTATTGGCAGCCAGTGCAGTGCATTCAGCACAGGCCAGATGTGTTCCCATCTAGGGAGACCCATCAAAAGCCTGGCCACTGCATTCTGCACTAGCTGCAGCTTCCGGATTTGTGACAAGGGCAGCCCCATGTAGAGAGTGTTACAGTAGTCCAGTCTTGAGGTGACCATCGCATGGGTCACTGTAGCCAAGTCATCGTGGTCAAGGAAGGGAACCAACTGCAGAATCAGCCGGAGGTGGTAAAAGGCCGACTTAGCAGTGGCTGCCACCTGGGCCTCCATAGTTAAGGAGGGATACAGGAGCACTCCCAAATTCCTCACCACAGGCGCTGGCACCAATGGTGCCCCGTCAAAGGCTGGGAGAGGGAACCCCATCCCCAAACCACCCTGACCCAACCACAGGACCTCCGTCTTTGCCAGGTTAGGTTTCAGCTGGCTCAGTCTGAGTCAACCAGCCACAGCTTGCAGTGCCTGGTCCAGATCTTCTGGGCTGGAGTCTTGGTGAACTGTGAGCAGTATGAACACATACTGTACAGATATTGGAGAAAAAAAGAAAGTTTGTATGACTTCATTAAAAATAGATGTGAAAAAACCTCACAGGGCAGAGAAGAGAATTGATGGTATTTTTTTTTCCTGAAGGAGAGCATCATAATCTAACTGTGGGCAGATGAGGGTGGGGAGCTGCCCTGTCTCTTCTTCCAATGACTACAAAACACTTGGCCTCCTAGCCATGTAAAGGCCATTTAACCCACTGCATTAATCTGCCTCTGACAGTCTGGATGGATGCTTCATTTATCACTGCTCCGTATTGGAGCCTGGATAAAGTTAACGCTGTGTCTAAAGGCGGCCCCTTAGTGAATTCTCCACTCTTGGTGTATGTGTACATTTTAATAAATGGCCTGGAGTAGAATAGGAAAATTAAAATGTAACAGACTGGTGTCTCTGCCTGCCTGCCTTCCTTACCGGAAATTTGCAACTAAGCTTGCATTTAGGTTATTATTTCAGCCAGTGTTAGGAAAGGAGGTGTCAGCTATGCTGCCATTGTATGTGGGGAGGGGTAGGAGGCTGCTGGGTGAACATCTGAATGTGCTGGAATGTTAACTTTCACTCCTTCTCACTGAAGTCTTATCTGTTAGCCGGATGCCTGACCTTGGTGCTTTGCTCTGCCTGAGAATGTGAACCTGTTAGTTTAGGCACAAGCCATTTTCACATCTGCTCAGCTCAGCTCCATCAGGGGATCCCACTTTGGATGCAGTATATCTTCTCCCTCTCCTGGGTTAGCTCTAACATGGAATGTATACACAGATGACCTGCCTTTACTGTACTCAAACTTGATCCTTTTGAAGGAATGTTATTGAGGCTGATTGCTGTGGGACTCTGACAGAGTGTTAGAGCTAGTATAATCCCTGGCCCCATACCTCAACATGAGTGACGAGGAAGGCGGGGGTGTTCTGACTACTACCCCAGGAGATGTCCCTACCATGACGGAAGAGACCCCTGTCATGACTGGTGCAAGTGAGGGGCTCAGGTATGAGAAGCCCTGGTGGAATCCATACACATGGGCCCACTTTCTCACAGACACCCGAAAGTTGTGGATTATTATCCCCTAGCTGGGGGGCGCTAGCCACTATGACTACCTTTCCTACTATGAGAGTGGGTATGATCCCAGAAAGTACGGCGGCATGACCAAGGACAAGCTGGAAAGGGTGAAATGCCAGCTGATAGCCCAACAGGAGGAAATGTGGCATGAGATGATGCTACCATAGTTCAACATGAGCTGCAGCTGCAGCAACTGGGCGCACCAGTGGCTCCACTGGTGCAACAGGCTCCTCCCATGCAACAAGCTCCCCTGGGACAAGCACCACTGGCATTAGTGCCAGTGCCAGGAGGATCTGGTGTCCCAGCCAGGCCACTGGGTCCAGTGCTGGGGCCTCCGGCTGGATCCCTGGCTCCTGGGCTGGACCGCCCTAAGGAGCTACTGCATGCTACCTTTGATGGCAACCCTGACAAGCTCACGTTTTTTCTGCTGCAGGTACGAAAATTCCTCCATGACTGGGGCCACCTGTTCCTGTCTGATGAGCACCAGATAGATTATATCGAGTCACAGCTGCGGGAGTGAGCAGCAGACTGGTACATGGGACTGCACAACCTGCATGGGCCTGAGCTCTGAGAGGTGCAAGCATTTATGTGGGCCCTGTGGAGGCAGTATAAAGATCCCATGGAGGCAGGAAAAGCCTGCATCACCCTGCGAACCCTGAAGCAAGGGAGTCAGTCGGTCCGTGAGTACTCTGATGAGTTTTAGATGTATGCAGCTAAGATCCAACAGTGGCTTGAGCCTGTGCTATTGGAGCAGAATGATTGGGGCTGGAAGCCAACCTGCATAATGTGAAGCCAATATCCCCGGAGGCCTGGGTGAAGGAAGTGGGAGGTGCCAAGAATCATCTCCAAATGATTAAGATGACTGCTCCCAAAGTGTACCCAAAGACCCTAGGAGCGATACCAAACACCCCTCGTCCCAAGCCGAAGGAGCCTGTGTGTGACCAGTGGATGTGCCAAGGGCTCTGCCTCCACTGCAGAGAGGCGGGCTATGGCAATGCCTTCTGTCTAGCAGTGGTCATGCCACCAGCTCCCAAGACTCCTGAGTGGAAGGGATCCAAGACACTTGTGAAGAAAGGTCTACACCCGAAACTGCCATGGGCCCTGCAACTTGGCACCCAATCCAGGGCCACATCCTCCAGTGGATGTGAGAACCCTCAGCCAGCAGGACAAGGCCAGGACCTGCTGTAAAAGGCACAAAGCAGCAGGTCCAAAAGCAGTCTGTGCCTCGATCGGTGAGCAGCTACCTCCTTTATTTTTTGTAACTGTGTCCATGCTCACCCCAGAGATGGGGACCCAGGTGCGCATGGGTGCACTTATAGATTCAGGGTGTGCTAGAGACTTGATTTCTATAGTGATGGGGTTGGGGTTCCCAGTGCAATGATTACCCGAGCCCCTAATTTTTACTCAGATGGATGGCTCAACCATGTGTGAGCCGTGTAACTACCAAACCGTGCCTCGCATTATGGGCATGGGGACTCACTAGGAAACCCGAGCATTTGTTGTGAATCCCATGGCTCGGTTTTCAATGGTGCTAGGGAGTCCCTGGCTCAGAGCCCATGACCCTTACATCCAGTGGAGTGAAGGAACTTTCAACTTTGTAGCTCCTGGATGTAGCACTCATGCTTGGCTACCTGAGTGGGGGGAGGTGCCTCCAGACATCTCAGTCTGTGCCTGTTTGGCTAAGGAGGAATTAGACTCCATCCCAGTGGAATATAGAGACTTGGCCAGGATGTTTGAGGAGAAAGAAGTGGACAAACTCCCCCCTACTGTAATACAGACTGTGCTATCAAGAATCTCCTGGGGCACCCTGGCCAGAAGAGACTACTGACCTTCCTAAATTGTTAGCTGATTCCTTGTGCCCTCTACTGGATCAGATGATGAATATCAACCAACAGTTGACAATATTAAATCAGCAGCTCCAATTGAATGAAACCAAAACCAATTGAATGAAACCAAAAAATTGGCAGAGCAAACAGAGGTCAAGGTGAAGGAAAGGGATGCCACATCAAAAAAGATTTAAAAAAGGGTGCAGTTGTTGGAAAAGAGGCAAGTTTCTTCTGAATCCCTTTGGCAAATGCAAATGGAGAAAGCAAACTTTGTTCTTCGATTTCAAGGAATCACTGAGGCTAAGAATGAGAATCTAAAACAAATTTTGAGTGAGGCATTGGCTCCAATGGCAGATTTAAAAGCAGAGATCTTATAAGTGAAATGGATGTGGTCTATAGAGCCTATTCCATTTACATCAAAAAGAATAATCTGCCTGGTGAGAATGGTACCCTTGAAAATTGGAGGGAATACCATCAGGATCTTAAAAGACATTCCATTTGAAATAAGGAGAAAGAAGGAAGGAATATAAGGACTTGATGTTTTTACAAACAAACAGCATCCCTTACAGATGGTTGGCCCCTGAAGGGGTCCTTTTAAAGCTTAATGATAAAAAAGAAAAGATTGACTCTGTTTTCAAAGCATGGGTGTTCCTGAGACTGCAACTGGGAGAGTCTGGGGAGGAAGGCAAAGAAGATAGAGACAGCAAATCTAGCGATGCCACTTCACGTAACGGTTCTTCTGGCAAGGACTTTGCCTCCGAGAAAGGGGCAGTGGCCCCAAAGTGTGGTTACCAATTGAGGAATAGAAGGGATAAAAGAAGATGAAGACTGAGGAACTTTGATTTGTGCCTTATATGCATTACTAAATGGGGATGCTCCTGGGTTTTGTCCCTAAACAGTAAAATTATTAACAAGTATACAGATGACTAATATAGTGTAGATGACCATGTTCAATGTAATAATAGCTTTATAGACTAAAATTGACATAAGTTGCTGTAATGATCTCCTATACTTGGGTTTTTAGTGGTTTTCTTTTCTTTCTCCCTTAGCTGTAGTTTTCCCCTTCCTTTTTTCATTGTAGTTTATAGAAAATGCGATTAAAAAAACCCCTTTGGGGGGCCAAAAAAAAAAAAAAAGAATCTCCTGGGGCTAACTTGCCCAAAGGGAAACTGTACTCTATGAGCCTCATGGAAAAGGAGGAGTTGAGGAAGTTTATTGACAAAAATTTGGCTCTGGGCTTCATTCATCCTGCCTCTTCCCAGTTCGCGGCTCCTGTTCTCTTCCAGAAGAAGAAAGACAGGGGTCTACGGCTGTGCAGAGGCAACTGGGGATTGAATCGAGTGTTCACCACAAACACTTACTCCGTGTCTTTGATCAAAGACCTGGCGGAGGCTGCTAAAGGGAAGATCTTAACTAAGTTGGATTTAAGGGACGCGTACTTTTGAGTGTGCATCAGGGAGGGGGACAAGCCTCAGACTACATTCAATACTCCGTTGGGCCAGTTTGAATACCTACTAATGCCATTAAGTCTACAGGGAGCCCAGGGGCTGTTCATGAACTTAATAAATGAAGTGTTGCACAAGCACCTTTTCAAGGGGGCCCTAGTTTATCTAGATGATATCTTATTATATTTACAAGATAAGGAGACGCATGTGAAACTGATGTGGGAAGTCTTGCAGACCCTCTATGAACACAATCTGTTTGCCAAACTGTCTAAGTGCAAGTTTCACCAAATGAAGTAGAATTCCTGGGCTACCACATCTCTCTCAGGGGGCTGGAGATGGACCCCCACAAAGTGTGGATGTGCTGGGGTGGGAGGCTCCCTGGACCCAGTGCCAGCTCCAATCCTTCTTAAGATTCGCCAATTTCTACAGGGTGTTTATCTCAAACTTTGCTCAAGTGAGCCTGCCTCTCACTGACTTGCTAAAAACTAAAGGGGAGGGGCAAGATGGTACTAAGCCCAGGGCCTGTTTAGAGTGGACTGCTGAGTGTCAGGAGGCATTTGAGAAACTGAAGGCACTGTTCATGTCCTAAGTCATCCGGATGAAAACAAAAAAATTATTGTACAGGTCGATGCCTCAGATGTTGTGATGGGGGGGGGCATCCTGCAGGAGGGAGCAGATGGGATTCTTCACCCTCTGGCATATGTGTGAAAAAAGTTTAACACCACTGAATGGAATTGGGCAGTTTGGGACAAGGAAGCTGCGGCCATTAAGCTAGCATTAACTACCTGGAGACACTGGTTAGAGGGGGCATGGGTCCCATCTGAGGTCTGGACTGATCATAAAAACTTGGAGGCGCTATGCATTCCCCACAACCTCAATGCAAAGCAGCTCCAGTTGGTGGAGTTTTTCCTCAAAGTTCCGCTTCACCCTCCAGCACTTCCCTGGAAAGGCGAACTCCCTAGCGGATGCTTTGTCTTGCCTCCCACAACATGCCAGCCAGCGGGAAGAGGTGGTAGACTCTATGTTCACACCTTCCCACCTGGGAGGGGTAGTTTTAACCCGCAGTCAGATGAAGGTGGGGGCTGGTGAGCAGGACTAGCCATGGGCCACCAAATTCAAGGAGGTGTTTTCTGAGACAGATGGAACCGACATAACTACTGATCCTATAGTCTAACAAGGACCTAACGGCTGCTGGTATCGGGGCAGTAGACTGTTTGTGCCAACCATCCTCCACAGGGATGTGATGCACTTTGGGCATGAATCAAAACTAACTGGTCATTTGGCTACTTGAAAACTCTTCACCTGTTGCAACACCAGTTTTGGTGGCCTCATATGTGGGCTAACATTTTGCAGTACGTAGGGTCATACCAAACCTGTCTAATGAGTAAAAGATGCCCTAGGAAGCCACCGGAGTTACTCCGGCCGCTAGAGATACCTAGCCAGCCCTGGGAGGTGATTTCCTTGGATTTTATCATGGACCTGCCTCCTAGCAAGGGGGAAATGGTGATTTGGGTAGTGGTGGACTTGTTTTCAAAGCAAGCACATTTTGTCCCTTTTAAACAGCTACCTACAGCCAAAGCCCTGGCCAAAATGTTCATGCTCCATGTAGTGAAACTGCATTCAGTGCCAACTAAGATAGCATCAGACCATGGAACCCAGTTCATTGCCAAATTTTGGAAGGAACTCATGGAGGTGCTGGGCATTAAACAGGGTCTCAGTAGTGCCTACCACCCAGAGACTGATGGCCAAACTGAGCGGGTCAATCAAGTGGTAGAACAATTCCTCAGATGTTTTTCTAACTATTAACAAGATGATTGGGCTGTTGCCATATGCAGAGTACAGTTATAACAATTCCATCCATTTGTCCACTGGGTTGTCCCCCTTCAAAGTGGTATATGGGTATGAAGGAGCCCCTCTCCCCATGGCAGGGACTTCAAACCCCCTTCCAGGGGACCTTCATACCTGGTGGCAGGGACTAAAGGCACATTGGCTCATCATCCAAAAGACTTTGGAAAAAGCTAAAGCAGATTATAAGAAGAAGAAGAAGAAGAAGAGATTGGATTTATACGCCACCATTCACTGCCCAAAGGTGTCTCAGAGCGGCTTACAAACTCCTTTCCATTCCCCTCCCTGCAACAGACACCCTGTGAGGTAGGTGGGACTGAGAGAACTTCTGACAGAAACTGCTCTTTTTCAAGAACAGCTGTGCCAGAGCTTGTGACTGACCCAAGGTTACATCAGTAGGTGCAAGTGGAGGAGTGGGGAATCCAACCTGATTCTCCCAGATTACAGCCCACGCACTTAACCACTACACCAAACTGGCTCTCAGGCTGATAAAGGGAGGACCCCTGGGTGGGACATTCAGTCTGGTGACTTTGTCTATCTGTCCACCAAGAACCTAAAGGGGCTCTAACCCAGCAGAAAACTGGACTGGAAATATGTAGGGCCCTTTACAGTGGTGTGCAAGATCAATGACATTGACTGTTGAACTAGAATTGCCTAAGGCACTTAAAGGGATACGTCCTATTTTTCATTACAGTTTGTTGAAGCGGAACCCTGGACTGAATGCTTGGAGACCCCGTCCTCCAGCTCCACCTCCACTGATGGTGAATGGTGAACTGCACCACAAAGTTGCCCAGATTTTGGACTCGAAAGTTAAATGAGGGGCATGTTTTTTTTATTTGGTGAAACGGAAGGACTTCGAGCCCTTGCAGAATGAGTGGGTCGCTGAGGGCCTTGTCAATGCTCCTAAATTGCTGTGTACGTTTCATAAAATGTATCCAGACAAACCAGGTGGGGGGAGGCCTTTGGAGGGGCAGAATGTCAGCTACACTGCTGTTGTATGTGGGGAGGGGTAGGATACCGCTGGGTGAATGTCTTAATGTGCTGGAATATTAACTTTCACTTCTTCTCGCTGAAGTCTTATCTGTTAGCTGGATGCCTGACCTTGGTGCTTCATGCACTTTGCTCTGCCCAGGAATATGAATCCGTTAGTTTAGGCGCAACCCATTCGCACTTCTGATTGGCTCAGCTCCATCAGGGGATCCCACTTTGAATGCAGTATATCTTCTCCCTCTCCTGTTTTTATGGTTAGCTCTAACATGGAATGCATGCAAAGATGACCTGCCTTTACTGTACTCAATAAACTTGATCCTTTCGAAGGAACATCGTTGGGACTGATTGCTGTGGGACTCTGACAGGAGGTTTGTTAAAAGGCACCTAAATGGGGAGTGGAGGAGTATTTCCTGTTTTTGTAGGAAGAAAAAAAGGTTCAGAAGTAGGCACCATGCAGGCAGCACAATCCTTGGAAATATGGCCAAAACCCTAAAATTTATTCTAAAGTCTCTAGTTCTGAGGGTTGCAGAAAGGGGTTTGAAAGGAATAATAATCTCAAGGGCAGCTATTTTGAATCAGGTCCCATTGACTTCCAGCCACGGGTGAATATTATTTGAGAATTATGCATACTTGACTCCTGCTGTGCCACCCCTCCACATATAATCATAAGCAAAATGCTGATCCATGCAAATTGTGCATATAATTCACACACAATGAAAAGGCGCAGCTCTCTTTGGGTTCTCCTGCTCCCTGCCCTTCCTTCCTCCCCTTGTGCACAGCTTGTCTCTGGTAGCTGTCTTGTCTCTCTCTTCTAAAGATGGAGGCACACAGAACAGGTTCCTCTCTGATGATGTTCTGAATTGTTGGGTGAGTTTATATGGCTGGAGGTGGTACTCTTGTCCCTTTATGGCTTTAAAAGTAAGACCCTGGACTTTAAATTGCACTTGCAAATGAATTGGGAATCTGTGGAGTTCTTTCAACACTGATGAAATATGTTGTCTATTATCAGTTCCCACTAACATCTTGCTGGTGCATCTTAAACCAAGACCAATTCCCCACAGGCAGCTGTGCTGCCCTTGCTATTCTGTTCCCCCTCTTGCATTGGTCAATTTGCTGTGTGGTGGCATTTTGACCTGCACCTCCCTCCATTTTCCCCCATGTCTTCTCAAGATCAAGAAGATGCGGGGAAAGTCGGGGGGAGCTGCAGGTCAAAATATGGCCGCACAGCAAATAGTGTGAAATTGAGCAATGCAAGCAGGGAAAACAGCAGAGCGAGGGCGGCACAGCTTCTTGTGGGAAATCAGTCCAAATGAAGTTTCCAAACAATCTTTAAAGATAGATCATGTGGCAGTAATTTCACCAGGATGTGACTGGAGCATGAATAATAATGCAAGTTTCTCTGAAAGATGGCTGCCATTTATACTGGTTTTGCAATGTAGGGGAATGGATGAGAAAAAGGTTGTGGTTCTTGCAGGATAATGATGTCTAAGAGGCCTGGCCAGAATTACCCATGATTGTGGACCCATAGAATCCATCCTGGAATATTTTGCAAGAGGCTATACATATGGCCATGACCTGGATAGCCCAGGCTATCAGATCTTGTAGGTTAAACAGGGCTGGCCCTGGTTACTATTTGGATGGGAGACCATCAAGGAAGTATAGGGTCACTATGAAGAGGCAGACAATGGCAAACCACCTCTGAACTCTCATGCCTTGAGACCCCTCTGGGATTGCTGTAGGTCAGCTGTGATTTGACAGCAAATAAATGAATACATATGGGAGGACCTGACCTGGATGGTCTAGGCTAGCCTGGTCTCCTCTATTCTTGGAAACTAAGCAGGATTGGCCCTGGCTAGTAGTTAGATGGGAGACCACCAAGGAAGTCCATGGTTGTTACCAACAGGTAGGTAATGGCAAACCACTTCTGAACATCTCTTGTCTTAAAAATCCCATGGAGGTTGCCATAAATTGGCTACAATTTGACAGCACATTCCACTGTACTTACGGGACTTTGCTCTTCGGCCACTAGATAGCAGCATTGTATCACCACCAACCTTTACAGTTAGGCACAAAGGGAAGGCTGAGACCTTATTCAGGGATTCTTGTACCAACTTGTGGCTTCGAAGATGGGCTGACCCAAGACATTGTAACCCTCAAAGGGTCTGTACAGCTCTCTCTGTGACCTACTGTCCCTTGACAGCATCACTGACAATAATGGGATATGACTTCGATCAAATTTTGATGTTGGGTGAAGACTTTGGATGATCTGAGTAATATGAACTTTTTTTAAAAAAAGAAGCACCTAAAATTATCCAAGTCCAAAGTCTTTCTTCTGCTAAGTGAGAGTCATTCTCGTCTGACATAAGGCGTATTCCTTCTAACAAGCAGAACTTCATACTTAGTGGAAGGGAGTCTTGGGATCCAACCCCACATTTAAATCATACAAAACAAGTGCTCTGCAAAACAAAGAGAATATAATCTTCAATACTGTGTCCCCAAAGCTGATGCTTTCATCAAGGCCCATATATCTTGCTTAATTACACCCTTTGAATTAATAGTGTTCCAAAACAAGATCAGTGGATGTGCATAGAATCATAGAGTTGGAATGGGCCATACAGATCATCTAGTCCAACCCCCTGCCCAATGCAGGACCACCCTAAAGCATCTCTGACAAATACTTGTCCAGCCTCTTGAAAGCTGCCAGTGAAGGGGAGCTAACCACCTCCTTAGGCAGCTGATTCCAACTTTTAACCACTCTGACTGTGAGAAGGTTTTCCTAATATCCAGCTGATACCATTCTGCATGTAATTTAAACCCATTGCTTCGGGTCCTATCCTCTGCTGCTTACCCTTCTCCAAATGACAGTCTTTCAAATATTTAAAGAGAGCAATCATGTTCCCCCTCAATCTCCTCTTCTCCAGACTAAACATTCCCAAAGCCCTTAGCCTTTCCTTGTAGGGCTCAGTCTCCAGACCCCTGATCATCCTCATCACTCTCTTCTGCACCCTCTCGATTTTGCCCACATCCTTTTTGAAGTGAGGCCTCCAGAACTGCACACAGTACTCAAGGTGCGGCCTGACCGAGGCAGCATACAGGGTGGCTATGACCTCTTGCAATTTCGATGATATGTCCCTTTTAATACAATCCAAGACTGAATTAGCCTTTTTTACCACCACATCACACTGACTGCTCATATTTAGTTCTCTTTCGCATACACTACTCCCTAGAAACGTATCCCCCATCCAGTATTTGTGCTTGACATTTTTGTGGCCCAGATGTAATACTGTGCATTTATCTTTGTTGAATTGCATCCTGTTTGCAACTGCCCACTTCTCCAGAGTATCCAGGTCTTGTTGAATTTTAACTCTATCTTCTTGGGTGTTTGCTACTCCTCCCAATTTGGTATCATCAGCAAATTTAATGAGTAGCCCTTCTACCCCTTCATCCAGCTCATTGATAAAAATACTGAAAAGTACTGGGCCCAAAACAGAGCCCTGCAGCACCCCACTGGACACCTCTCTCCAATCTGATGAGATGCCATTGACCACCACTCTTTGGGTGCGGTCCCCTAACCAGTTCCCTATCCACCAAACTGTCCTATAGTCCAGTCCACAGTCTTCCAGTTTGCCCATCGTAATGTCATGGGAACCTTATCAAAAGCTTTACTGAAATCCAGGTAAATCACATCAATAGTTCCCATGATCCAATAAGCTCATCACATGATCCAAAGAAGGACACCAGGATGGTCTGAGAAGATCTGTTGGGGACAAAACCATACTGACTTCCCTGGGTCACTAAGTGGTCCTTCCAATGCTTACAGATCGATCCCTTTAAAATCTGCTCTAATATCTTCCCAGCAACAGAAGTCAGATTGACCGGCCTGTAGTTTCTCAGGTGATGATCTTTTCCCCTTTCTTAAAGATCGGGATAACATTTGTTCTTCTCCAATCTTGTGGCACATCCCCAGTCCTCCAGGAGGCCTTGAAGATGATGGACAGAGGCTCTGCAAGTTCATTAGACAGTTTTTTGAGCACTCTTGGGTGCACACCATCTGGCCCAGGGGATTTGTATTCATCCAGTGCAGCCAGGTGCCTCTCCACAACCTCCCTGTCAATGTCAACTGGACACTCAGTTGTTCTGTCATGCCCTCTACCATCTCTAGATGGGCTCAAGTTCTTCTGGGAGAAAACAGAGGCAAAAAAGTCATTAAGCCTGTCTGCTTTTTCTCTGTCCTCCACCAGAGTTTCTCCTTCTACTCCCAAAAGCTGTCCAATTGCCTCTTTTACCTTGCATTTGCTTCTCACATATCTGTAGAAGTTTTTCTTATTGTAGCGAGCCCCCCTGGTTAGACCCATCTCATACTTTGGTTTCTCTGATGGCTGATCTGCAGTACCTAGTAACTCTCATATACTCCTCTTCAGAGGTCTGACCTTCCCTCCATTTCCTTTTTCTCCCTTAGCTTATTCTGGAGCTCTCAGTTCATCCACATCAGTTTCTTGGAGCCCTTACCATGTTTCCGTCTTGCTGGAATAGTGAGGGCTTGAGCTCGCAAAAGCTCAAGTTTGAAAAGAGCCCACCCTTCACTCACTCCTTTCTCTTCCAGCACACTCCCTCGTGGAATGACTCGCATCAAGCCTCTGACTTTGTTGAAGTCGGCCCTTCGAAAATCTAACCTACAAGTCTGGCTATGAACTTCTTTGATCCCCCACAGCAACTAGAATTCAAGGAAGACCCGGTCACTTCCCCCTAAGGTCCCCACCACCTTCACCCCGTCTACCAATTCTTCCCTGTTGGTTAATATTGTCCAGTATGGCTGAGCCCCTTGTAGCTTCCTCCACCATTTGAAAAAGGAAGTTGTCAGCCAGACAGGTCAGGAAGTTGCATGATTATTGTAGCTTTGTTGAGCCTGTCTCCCAGTGCACATCAGGGAAGTTGATGTCTCCCATAATTATAAAGTTCTGATGTCTGGATACTCTACCAATCTGTTCAAGGAGGGCAGCATCCATTTCCTGTCCCTGGTCTGGCAGTCTGTAGCAGACTCCAACAACAATACCCTTCGTCCTACCTCCCTTTATTTCCTCCCATATACTTTCCATGGGGCTGTCAACTACATTCTCCAGAACTTCCTGACAATCTAGCCCTCTCTTCACATATAGCGCCACTCTGCCTCCTCTTCTACCCTTCCAGTTTTTCTTAAGCAACCCATACCCATCCAGTACCATGTTGCAATCATGAGACTCATCCCACCAAGTCTCAGTGATTCCTATTATATCATTGCCCTCTGTTTGAGAGAGAATCTCAAGCTCTTCCTTCCTATTACCCATACTATGGGCATTTGTATATAGGCACTTGTAGCCTTGTACCTTTGTTTGACTTGTAGCCTTGTACCCTTGTTTGACCTGTCCTACCCAGGTGGGCCCCCACTGTTTTCACTTCTTCAATAAAGTCCCCATGTTGATCATCTCTTTCCCCTTGTGGCTTCAGTTTAAAGCTCTCCTGATTAAGCTCTCCAGGTTCTTTCTGAACGTTTTCTTCCCTGGCCTTGAGAGATGAAGCCCATCATGTGCTAGAAGGCCTTCCCTGATGGTTGGTCCTATCACCGGCATTCAGCAGTGTACTGCTTCTGCATGTGGAGATTCCCTGTAGTCATAAGAGGTAGTGGCTATTGATGGATCTCTCCTCCATGACCCTGTCAAAACCATGTTTTAAAGCTATCTGTGCTAGTGGCCATCACTACATCATTTGACAGTGAATCCCACAGTTTCTTGTTGAGTGAAGAGATACTTTTGCCTTTCCTGTATTGCCCATCAACTTCATTGGATAGCATCACCCCAAAGTGGGATATTCAAAGGTACATTGTCTTTTATTATGAAGTTCTGTTTAAGAGTCCTGGCTAATCATTGCTGATAGAACCAGTGAATTGGCACTCCTGTTACTGCTTGATCTTATGGCAGCATTCAACATGGTTGATCATGATCACTTGACCCATCACCTTGCCAACAGTGGAGTTTGTGGGGTGGTCTTCAAGTGGCTTACCTCATTTCTCCAAGGTCGGGCACAGAGGGTGGTGCTAGAAGAGAGTGTGTCAACTAGATACCCCCTAAGCCCTCGGGGGCAACCCTCTCTCCAATGTTGTTTAACATCCATATGTGCCCCCTCACCCAGCTGGTGTGGAGTTTCAGGCTGGGGTGTCACCAGTATGCTGATGACAGCCAGCTGTATGTGCTGATGGGTGGCTGCCTGGACGCTGCCTCACAAAATCTGGCCACAGGACTTGAGGCTCTGGTGGGACGGTTGAAAAAGAGCCAGCTGAGACTAAACCAAACTAAGATGGAGGGTGGGAGGAACTCAGAGTTGGGATGCCAACTCCCTACTTTTGATGGGTGTGCCCCTACTATCAGCATTGACTGTCAGGAGTTTGGGCGTGGTTTTGGATACCTCCTTATCAATGGAGGCCCAGATCACAAATGTTGCCAAGTTGGTGTTTTTCCAGCTGCACCAGGTGAGGCAATTGGCCTCCTTCCTGTCTCACCCTGATGTAGCCACAGTAATCCATGCAACGGTCACTTCCAGTTTGGTCTACTGTAACTCACTCTATGCTGGGTTACCCTTGAGACTGATCTGGAAATTCCATCTCATCCAAAATGTGGTGATGGGAGTCCTGACTGGAACATCATGGACTGCATATATTCAACCAGTGCTCCATCAGCTGCACTGGCTCCCAGTGGAGTACCGAGTTAGGTTCAAGGTTTTGGTATTGACCTTCAAGGCCCTGAGCGATCTGGGACCATGTATCTTTGGGAGTTACTGGTAATCCCTAGCCCAAAATATTTTTGTCTGTCCTCGACTAGAGCCAGGGCCTTCTCAGCCCTGACTCCCACCTGGTAGAACTCTCTGCTGAATAACATCTATGCCCTGTGGGACCTCATGCAGTTCTGCAGGGTGTGCAAGGCAGAGATGTTCTGCCAGGCTTTTGGTTGAGGACAGTGACGGGTACCATCCTCTAACACTCCCTTCCCCCCCATCCTGCTTCCTCTCTACCTCCCCCACGAGACAGTAATACAACTTGGGACTTTGAAGTTTCAGTGTCATCTGAGAATGTCTTTAGTTATCTATATTTAATCGATAGAATTGTTTTATTAATGTACAAATGCTTTTATTATTGTTCACTACCCTGAGCTCTTTGTTTTCAGAGAGGGGTGGTCTATAAAGTTAAATTATAAATAAATAAATCTGGACCCCTTTGAACACTATCTTAGCTTCTAGACATCAGCACATCCTATGGCAGTGAATTCCATACACCAGTTAGACACTGCATGAAGAAGTACTACTTTTTCTGTGTCCCATTTCTGCAGCCCATCAATTTTAACACCCAAGTTTGAGCATTGGGTGTGTGTGCTGTCTTCCATTTTAGTTTATTAAAATGAGATAGCCCTGCATGTGAACATGACCTAAGAGACTTTGGACTATTTAAAAATATTTGAAACAGGCGATCCTTGTTATGCTTGGCTCCAGCTATCATACCTTGTTTACATATAGACTGGGTCTATAGGTTTTCTATCATTTCTTGGCCACTTAAGAGATAAATTGGAGTCCTGATAGAGGAGGGGACTGTGGCTTAATGACAGCATTTGCTTTGCATATAGGAAGTCCCAGTTTCAATCCCTGGTGTCCTGAGATGTTTAAGAAAACAAAGAATTGAGTGGTGGGTGATATTAAAGACCTCTGTCTGAGACCCTAGAAGACCCACTGCCAGTCAAAGAAGACAATAGCAATCTTGATAGACTAGTAGCTGGCCTCAGTGGAAGGCAAATTTGTGTATTCCTATGAATACAGTTGGGGCGCTAGACTTGATCTGCCCATCTGCTTTTCCATGAGCTGAACTCCTCATCCCTAAAACTCCTCCTTGGTTGTGTGAATTGGCTCAGAGGAAGCTTCTCTTTCCCTCCTGGTTTTAATTATTTTTTTCCAAGTATGAGTTAATTTGGAGACAACAACCTTAGCTGTGGATGCTTGTGTAGTGAATGAGGACTGAACTTTTCCACTCACTTTGTATGGCTGAAGATGACCGTGGTTGCCTAGTCTAACCACGGCAGAGCCTATAACCTGTTTTGGGGACAGTTTCCTTGTTTCTACCCCCCACCCCCAGGTGGCAATAATAAAACCCAGCACAGATGAGAACAGGTGCAATTAATTAAAAGGAATCACAAACCCTTATCAAGAACAACTGGTGCAACATCCCCAGAGGGTGAGTAGTGTGGAAAACATACCGCATTCCCCCCAACAAACCTTGTAATTTTCATGTAGCATCATGGAGGGGTGGTATGGAAAGGAATTGCTGTTCTTGAGGAACCCTGAAGGGGACACCAAGATCTTCCTGGTCTCCTAGCAAAAGTCAGTTGCATCTGAAAACAAAAAGAGTAGGTATCAGGAAGGATATCCTTGTAACAATGTTCCTTTATGGCTTGGGATTTTGGTCAAGTGTCTGAAGGTTTCCTGTTTCTGTGGCCTCTGTTCCAAGGAGACTTAAGCCATGCAGAAGGAGAGCTGAGTTAGTGTGAGCTAGCTCACAGTTTTTTAGCCTCTGGCTCACACATTTTTATCTTGGCTCAGGAAGGATGGCTCCAGAGCAAACTAATTGATGCAGTAGCCAGATGGCTCGCTCACAACTTTAATGCCAGTAGCTCACAAAGTAGAATTTTTGCTCACAAGACCCCACAGCTTAGAGGGCGCATTGGTGGGAAGTACAGAAACAGTGCTTGTGTTGGATCAAGTTCATGACTTAGAGAATGAGCATTTACCTTTAATGGCCCTGACAAACCAGGAGGAGGCTGGTCATCTGCATTTTTTGCAGGAGCCTGTGCCCAGCCAGGCCTGCAATGGAAAGTGCTGTCAAGTCGCAGCTGACCTATAGTGACCTGGTATAGTTTTCAAGGCAAGAGATGAACAGAGGTGGTTTTCCACTGCCTACCTCTGTGTAGTGACCCTGGATTTCTTTGGTGGTGTCCCATCTAAGTACTAACCATGGAACAGAAAGCAGATGGCCAATGCAGTTACCAAGTATTCCAACCACTGTTCATGCAAAACCTTCAAGACATTTTCTAGCCTTCATTTTTTAGGGTTTTTTTGGTAACATAACACCTTTCTCCATAAGGGTTTGTGTGTGTGTGGGGGAGAAGGTTAAAGGGCACAAATGCCCCTCTAGGGAAAACCTTCAATCCTTCAGCTGAAGGTTTCACCTCAGTGAGCTGCAAAAAGCCCCCAGGGCAGCAACTAACCAGCCATCATTCAATCAACCCATGTCCGTGACATCAACTGGGTTGTCAGGCATCCCTACAAAGAGAACAACTTTCAGAAACATTGTACTGAACACTGATCTACCTACTTTCAGGTCACTTCCAATACTGTTCATTACCCTTGTGTATACTGCTGATTCTCCTCTTGCTCTGGAATATTCAGGCCATGATACTGAGCTGCTGAGCTGCTGAAGAATATTTTTAGATCTCTGATGGAACATTAGAGAACTTCCCCCACCATTATTGTACTTAAGTTCAGAGTCTCAGGCATTGTGTCTGAAGTCCACTTCAGAGTGTCCATTGGCTGCTTCTGCTCCCTCCCAACTTGGCTCTCTCTTGGGTATTTTGAGATAAGTCCCCTTGGTGAAGATCAAAGAGGGTCACTTGTTATCTCCAGCCTGCCAAGAAAAATGAACTGCATACTAGGCCTGATCTGTATTGCTACAGAAGACATTGAGCTGGACATGGCTGCTGGTAGCATAGCTGCCTTGCCTTGAAAATGTGGCTTAGGAGGAGTTTGTAAATTAGGGCATAATCTGGAGAAAGTTCATCATTTTGCCCTGTATCCTGCCATTTCCCTCAGCAAAGTTTGAAGCCTTCCTCCTCTTTTACAAGTTACAGCATCAGTTAAAGTCTATATAGCACAATGGCTTTTAGACACAATCAAACTCCCAAAATTTTATGATTAAAGTCTTAAATAATTCAATATGTTATAGTAGCATTCATTTCCAAGGCTCAAATTTCCTTTGATACTCAACTATTATGATTTTTTTCAGTTTGTGAAAGGGAATAGATGGCTTTATGTGAGTTGGTAGGTTGCTGTTATTTGCAACAGTTGTGTTTATTTTCTATCTTCAAAAGGAGTATACTCCCATTTAACCCTCACCCCAGTGCTGTATAAAATCGGCAGGTGAGATCATGCTTCAAGTTCCATTATATAGAAAGGCCAGACTGGTTTCTGTCCATATAATGGTTTTTTTGGTGGTGGACCCAGACATATGAGACCAAGAATTTCTTCCAGGAACTTAATCTCCCCTTTCCTTTTTACTAAAAGAGCCTGAAAACATGATTTACAATGGCCCTTTAAATATTTCTAAGGAGATTAAAAGCCATGGAAGAATTAAGAAACATCTTCCTTAAGATGATTATCAGACTTACTATCGTTTTGTACTACTGAGTCAGTTTGGTGTAGTGGTTAGGAGCACAGACTCCAATCTGGGACGACTGGGTTTGATTCCCCACTCCTCCACATGCAGCTGCTGGTGTGACCTTGGGTCAGTGACAAATTCTTTCAGAGCTGTTCTCTCAGGAGCAGTTCTCAAAAGAGCTCTCTCAGCCCCGCTTACCTCACAGGATGTCTGTTGTAGGGAGGGGAAGGGAAGGAGATTGTAAGCTGCTCTGAGATTCCTTCGTGTAGTAAAGTTCAGGGTATAAATTCAATCTCTTCTTCTTCTTCCCCTTCCTCTTCTTCTTGTCCTTTCTTTTTTTAGCTCATATTTTTTCTGATTTTAAACTGTTTTAAACAGATTCCCCCCCCAGAAGCATTGTAGAAAAAAATAGCTAAACAAACTCTGCTTGTGGTGATATTTTCCTATAAAATCTGATCATATGACCCCACTGTTAGATTCATCCTTCAGTAGGCTTTTCTTTGTCACTCCCACCATCTTCTTGCTGGCTAGTTCTCATCCACTGGCTGATGGGTAATACATTCTAAAAGATGCAAGGCAGGCCCATAGCTACAGTGGGGCAACCTGGGGCCATGCCCCCTGAATTTACAGTCATGCCCCACAAGTGTCTATCCCAGAAAACATGTTTTTTTTACTAATTAACCCCGAAGCCTGCAGCCGGCTACACTATGGACTGACTCAGCTGGGAAGCAGTGGCCTCACTACACCTGCACCAGCCCAGCCAGGTCACCCAGCTGCTCCTCCTGGCTTGCTGCTGCTACTACCACCACAAAACATCGCCCCACTCCTGCCGCCAGCCAGGCTTTTCCTCCCTGTCTCCTCAGGCAGCTCCAACCTCTGCACTCACTTCTGCCTGCACCTCCCCACCACTGTCTCCCACTTCAACTTCTGCCCAGCCCCATTCAAAACCCGGCAGCTCCCAAAGCAGCTGCTTCAGCCCCGCGCTGCCTTCCCTTCTCCCTGATAAAGGGGTGTTCCCCTCTGTTCAAAGGAAGCCAAGCTCAGCAGCAGCTGCTTTGTGACCCAGCCCCGAGTCTTGGAGTCTTATCTACAGGAGAACTGGAACAGGATTGGGGAAGTCAAGATTTGGTCAGCCCTCAAATCAGCCTTATGTCCATCACCCCCCCACACAAACACACCCTTCCTTTTTTAATGCCTGAAGAGGAGCAGAATCCTGAATAAAATGTGCCAGATTCTCCACCACCTGTTGAATGAGTTCAGAAGGCATGGCAATTTAATTAAACTTAATTTAATTAACTTTGCCTTGCCTTAACTGCCCCCTAAAAAATTTTGATCCCCCCCAATGAAAAAATCCTGGCTATGGGCCTGGTGCAAGGGTTCAGTGCTGAATGCTTGACAAGCTGATTTACATCTTGTTTTTGCAAAGCTAGACATGCACAAAAATGATGCTGATCCAAACAGATTGGTAAAGTCATTAAGTGCTACATCAAATGGCAGGAGTTTTTTTTTTTTTTAAATCCCTGTGTTTATTTATATGTGACTGATTTAACTGCCTATTAGACAGTTACCTGCTAAGCAGAGCAGCAGTGCAGGAAACACGGGGGAAGCAGATCTCAATTGGGCTGTGGAAATGCTCTCACATATAAAAAGCCAATTGCATTGTGCTGTACTTTTAGGAAGGAATAGTTGAGGCAACTGGACAGCCATTCATGAGTGGGTCGACAAGCAGGTGCCCAATCCATTGAGAAATTGGCTGCTCAGCCATGTCTGGCAAACAGGACATGAGCCACACCAGCAGGTGTTTGAGCATCCCCACAATGTAGACAGAGCTGCTGACAAAAATGTGGAAGGAAGAAGCAGACTTTCCAGACAGATACAAATGGAGACCAAATTAGCTGACGATGCGGGAAGAAAGGCGATTGTATGAAAATAACCATTGAACCAATGTTAATTAAAGCAAGAGGAACTCAGCTTGACATGTGTTCGCCATTATGCCAGAGGCCGGGGGGTCTTGGAAGAGCCCTCCAAGCAAACAGCTCTCCTGGGAAAAGGATATCAAAGTCTTTATCTAGGCCTTGTTATGATAGCCTCCCTTTTCTCATCTCACTTTTCCCCTGCGCATGTGTTCTGGGGAAACAAATGACACGAACATACATAGGAACGTAAGAAGAACCTTGCTGGATCAGACCGGTTGTCCAACTAGTCCAACTTCCTGTTTCACTCAGTGGGCAACCAGTTGCCTTGGAGAACTAAATAAACCAGGTATAGAGATCAAGGCCTTCCCTGAGGCTGCCTCTCAGCACTGGTATTCAGAGATTAGCTGCCTCAGACTATGGAGGTTCTTTTTAGCCACCACGGCTGAATCTGCCTCACCCTCTTTTAAAGCCATCCATGCTCATTGCCATCACTACATACACTGGCAATGAGTGCCACATATCTCCAAACATGTATTTATCTCAATCACATATGTGAAGTGGTCTGCAGGTCCATTACTCTCTAGGGAATTCTCATGGGCATCTTATGAGGTGTAAATATTATGGCTATTACTATATACTAAGCAAGCACAGGAACATATGGTGATGCCTTATACTGATTTAGACCATTGGTCCATCAAGGTCAGTATTTTGTACTCAGACTGGCAGCAGCTCTCCAGAAGGCTGAGGTCTTTCTCATCACCTATAACCTGGTCTTTTTAAAATGGAGATACCAGGGATTGAGCCTGGGACTTTCTGCATGTCAAGCAGATGCTCTACCACTGAGCTATGCCCCCTTACTTGGATACAGTGTTTTAAGCTGCTGAGTTATTTGTGTTTATGTTCTGTCTGAAAACTGTTGTTTTAAGCTACCCAATAATGTGTTTTCATGCTCTGATTGGGTTTTTTAATTCTGGATTTTGATTCATAACTTCCATTGCTTTGTAGTTTGATTATGTTTTATTCTGTAAACCACTTCGTGCAGGTTCCCTAGAGAGGCAGCATAAAAATACTTCTAAATAAGTAAATAATAGTAGTCAGGCCTTCTGGGATTGTGCTCTAGTGCAGACTTTCTGCCTTCAGGGGACACTTGCCTGTTCCTGAATGTTCTATGGCACTGCTGCCCCGCGGTGGAACATCATGCCTGAGATAGTATTCATGATGCATCTTATGCTGGTTGCCTTTTTTTTTTTTTGCATTGTTCTCTAATTTCATGATCCAGCTTCATTACTCTGTTTTTTTGTATGTAATATAATGTATTACTGCATTGTTCTCTGGTCTTGTAATCCCTGCTTTACTGTCCATATTATTATCTAGAGGTACGTGTGTGTGTGTGTGTGTGAGACGTTCCTACATTTTGTTTGTTGCATATATTATACTGTTGTTGCTGGATTGTTTTCATTCATAATCCACCTTGAGTTTCAAGTGAAAAAGGCAGACTATACATCAAGTAAATAAATAAATGTGCAGGTTGATTCATCTGCCAAGAAGCTCTCCAAGGGTCTGCCCCTTTTCACTGCAAAGGATTTTGGGGCATACAGCTCATGCTCCCCCTGGCTGGGCTTCTCAGCTGCTCATCATAAGGTAGAGCACATTCAGCATACCCCAGGTTAAATCATCTGTCAGGGACACTCACCTGCGTTACTGATCATCAGAAGCATCCAAGGAAAAACAGGTCTCTCTGGACTAGAATGCAGATTGAAAACCACATCCCTATTTGATTATGTTTTTATCAGTTAACTTTTGAAAGGAATGCTTTGAGTAGTCGACAGCTTAGTTCTACAAGCACAGGGCAAAATATAATAGCATGTTTGGGCTTCCAGAAGCAATGCCAGGAGAAAGTGACTATTTGCAACAATGCTGGATGGGTACTCAGGCGTCATGTTTGGCAATGCTTTGTGGACTTGGAGAACTCAAAATGTGCAAACTCCCTTTGGCAGACTTTGAGAGCTACACAAATTCTGCATCTTTAACACAGTCAAAACCATATTGTTGACCTCAGTAAGTCTCTATTAGGGCTCCTTGTTGAGAATCAATAGCAGGATCATATTGTCACTCAAGAGCCACTGGACAAATGATTAAAAAGAAAAGAAAAAGGAGAAAGGGACACTGATGGTGTTAAATCTGAGGCCTCCAAGGGATGCTTTGCTAGATCTTCTACCCTCTGTGAATTGCTATGAATAAATCATTGTGTCCTTAAAGAGAAGCAGCTGCTTTTTCAGATTTGGAACACCCCCCCTTGGTATCCATACAACCTTTTAGCTGCACATGCTTCGACTCTGAATCCCCCATTGACATGCTGTGAGGCATGGAAATTTATATACACCCAGTTCCCTAAATCCTATTGAGCCTGGTTTTCTTGCACGAGCGGGCTTGAAAACAGCTAATTCACTGCTTTTTGTGTTGCTGGGGTTAAGTGGTTAAGTGTGTGTGTGTGCAGTACCACCACAGAAAAAGGTCTTTAAGTCCATGAAAAGCTATATTTACATTGTAATCACCAAAGAACGATTTAAGGGGGTTCAATAGCCGGCAGAGAAAAGGCAAGATCGTCACATCGCATCGATGCTCCAGAAGGGCCCCCTACTTCACAGACCTGGGGTCTGAACAGAAGACGTGATTATGTCCCACTGAGCCAGCTGCCAATTGGGAGGGGGAAGCCAGGGTATCCCCCAGCCCATCTGTGCCAGCAGCTTAGTTCTACAAGCACAGGGCAAATGTTTGTTTCTTGATGGGGCAATTCTGCTGAAGGCATCGCCCAGTACAACAGATTTTACGGTGTTCATAGAAGATTCCAGGAGGGAGATGGGAAACCTGACACCTTAGCAACAAAGCAGACACACTTTTCTTTTAGTCCAGTGGTTTTCAAGCTGTGTTCTGGAGAATACAGTTTGCTGTTTTTGGACGTTGCATTTGGGGGTGTCCCACCATGCATGTGATTCATCCAGGCCAGCATTTCGCATGATGTACTCTGCATATAAGTTAAATAAGCAAGGTGACAATATACATCCTTGTCGTACTCCTTTTCCTATGCTTAACCAATCAGTTGTTCCATATCCGGTTCTAACTGTTGCTTCTTGATCCTTATACAGGTGTCTCAGGAGACATGTGAGGTGGTCCGGTACTCCCATCTCTTTAAGAACCTGCCATAATTTATTGTGATCCACACAATCAAAGGCTTTAGCATAGTCAATGAAGCAGAAGTAGATGTTTTTCTGGTACTCTCTTGCTTTCTCCATAATCCAGCGAATGTTGGCAATTTGATCTCTAGTTCCTCTACCTCTTCGAAACCCAGCTTGTACTTCTGGCAGTTCTCTATCCACGTACTGTTGGAGCCTAGCTTGTAGGATTTTGAGCATGACCTTGCTAGCATGTGAAATGAGTGCAATTGTGCGATAGTTTGAACATTCCTTGACATTGCCCTTCTTTGGGATTGGAATGTACATTGACCTTTTCCAATCCTGTGGCCACTGTTGTGTTTTCCAAATTTGTTGGCAAATTGAGTGCAGCACTTTAACAGCATCTTCTTTTAAGACTTTGAATAACTCAGCTGGGATACCATCACCTCCACTAGCTTTGTTGTTAGTAATGCTTTCTAAGGCCCATTTAACTTCGCTTTCCAGGATGTCTGGCTCGAGGTCAGTGATTATACCATCGTGGTTGTCAAGGACATCGAGGTCCTTCTTGTATAGTTCTTCTGTGTATTCTTGCCATCTTTTCCTAATCTCTTCTGCTTCTGTTAGGTCCCTACCGTTTTTGTCCTTTATCATAGCCAGCTTTGCATGGAACGTCCCCTTGATTTCTCCAATTTTCTTGAAGAGATCTCTAGTCCTTCCCAATCTATTGTTTTCCTCTATTACTTTGCATTGGTCATTCAGGAAAGCCTCCTTATCTCTCCTTGCTGTTCTCTGGAAATCTGCATTCAGTTGGGCATATCTTTCCTTTTCACCGTTGCCTTTAGCTTTCCTTCTTTCCTCTGCTATGTGTAAAGCCTCATCAGACAGCCAGTTTGCTTTTTTGCATTTCTTTTTCTTTGGGATGGCGGTGATTGCTGCCTCCTTTACAATGTCACGAACCTCTGTCCATAGTTCTTCAGGCACTCTGTCTATCAAATCTAGTCCCTTAAACTTATTCTTCACCTCTACTGTATATTCATCGGGGATGCGATCTAGGTCAAATCTGAATGGCCTTGTGTTTTTCCCAACTTTCTTCAATTTAAGTCTGAATTTTGCAATGAGTAGCTCATGATCTGAGCCACAGTCAGCTCCAGGTCTTGTTTTTACTGACTGGATAGAGCTTCTCCATCTTTGACTGCAAATTATATAATCAATCTGATTTCGGTGTTGCCCATCTGGTGATGTCCATGTGTAGAGACGCCTCTTAGGTTGTTGGAAAAGGGTGTTCGCTATGACCAGTGTGTTCTCTTGACAAAACTCTGTTAGCCTTTGCCCTGCTTCATTTTGTTCTCCAAGGCCAAACTTGTCTGTTATTCCGGTTACCTTTTGAATTCCTACTTTAGCATTCCAGTCCCCTATGATGATGAGGACATCATTTTTTGGTGTTAGTTCTATGAGCTGTTGTAGGCAGGCCCGGAGCCTGCGTGGGGCCCTGGGGCCCCGGCCCCCCCGTGGGTTTTGCGGGCCCCCTCCCCCGATCCTCTGCTCCCCCCTACTCCCTCCGGCCCCCTCCCCCCGGCCCTCTCCCCTCTCCCTACGGTCATCAAGCGCTCCGAGAGGGGAAGGGAAGGGGAAAGGAGATGGGACGGGCCGGCTCCCCCTGCGGCTCTGGAGGCGGCGGCAACGGCACCTTCTCCCCCAATATGGCACGGAGGGTGTGGCAGCTGCGGGGAGGGGGGAGGAGGGTGAGCGCAGCGGGAGGGCAGCCGCCGCTGCCGACCTTGTTGGGGGTCGGCAGCGCTGCTGAGGGGAAGTCAGACCTCCCGCCTCAGGAGGGGAAGGTCCCTGTCTGAGGGAGGGTTGTGCAGCATGGAGTGGAGGCTTCTTCACCCCCCCCTTTTTCCTGACAGAAAAGTTGTCCTGCATTTCCAGTTCCTTCCGATCAGGGGTCTTTTGGGGGGGGAGCCCGCTCCAGGAGCTCAGGAGCCAAGCCCCGCCCCCAGCCGGCGTCCCAGGGAGTCTTTCAGGCAGCTGCATGTCAATTTCAGCTCCATTATATCCTATGGGCCATTGAAGTCAATGGTGAAAACATAGGGTTTATTCTGGGGGCTGGAGGGGAGGGGGTTTGAGGGAGAGGCTCCAAACTCACAGGGTAGCTGATGGAGCCTCTCCCCAAGATACCCACGAAGTTTCAAGAACATTGGACCAGGGGGTCCAATTTTATGGGCCCCCAAACAGGTTGCCCCTATTCCCTCCATTGTTCTCTATGGTGGGAAAAAAGTTACTTTCTACGGGATATATATACGTAGTGACTAGAGTGGTAAACTCCAATGTGGTGCCCAACAATGTGTTTGCTGGTGGCTACTTGCTTCTTACCCAGCACTTTTTCACCAAAGCAAACAGCCAGTTCTGACTATCTTTCACCTCAGTAAAGCAGGAGGTGTTTTTGAAGACCCCAAGGGAAATCACTTTTGGTCTTACAGAGCGTGCACATTTGGAGACAGTTGTCCTGATCACAGGTGGATGCTCTGCTTGAAACCTCCCAATATTTTAGCAGCCATTTTGTGATTGGTCCTGCTTCCCAAGGTATCAATTTTGTGATTGTGACCACTGCCCTTTCTTAAAATTCCAAAAAATGCCCACAAGTTCAAATCAAAGTAGCAGCCCCTTGCAGGAAGAAGTTCAGTATTTTTTTATTGTAAAATGAAACTGAATTCTAGGGGGGGAAGCTATTTCTGGTTTTGGCTTAATAGTCTTCTCCGCTCTCTAATAAAATATTTTTCCTTTTTTCTGTTGCTGCTTTGCATGCCTTTCAGTATCAGGTCTCAATGAAAACTTTTTGAAAACTTAGTTCTGTTACACAAAGATTAATACTGCTGTGATTGTGCTGTCCGGTTTTAAAAACATAAAATCAAATCTCTCTTTCAATTGTACTGAATTTGTCTGACGAGATTGAATTTGGTCTATATTTTTCCCCTTGCAATCATGGTTCCCCAATGGAAGGGGGAGGGGGCAGTGTTCCCTCTAAGCTGAGTTAGTGTGAGCTAGCTTACACTTTTTTAACTTCCAGCTCGCAGATTTTTGTCTTAGCTCAGGAAGGATGGCTCCAGAGCAAACTAATTTATGCGGCAGCCAAATTGCTCTCTCACAACTTTAATGGCAGTAGCTCACAAAGTAGAAGTTTTGCTCACAAAACTCCACAGCTTAGAGGGAACATTGGTGGTGGGCCCCCTGAGAAAAACATGGGCCCCCTGAGCAAAAAGTTGTTAGCTACGGGCCTGGTTGTAGGTCTTCATAGAACTGGTCCACTTCAGCCTCTTCTGCAGCAGCGGTTGGGGCACAGACTTGGATTACTGTGATATTGAATGGTTTGCCTTGTATTCGGACCGAGATCATTCTGTCATTTTTGAGATTGTATCCCAATACTGCCTTTCTCACTCTCTTGTTGACTATAAAGGCCACACCATTTTTTCTACGGGATTCCTGGCCACAGTAGTAGATACAATGGTCTTCTGAGTTAAATCTGCCCATTCCTGTCCACTTTAGTTCACTGATTCCCAAAATGTCGATGTTCATTCTTGCCATCTCATTTTTGACCACGTCAAGCTTACCTTGATTCATTGATCTTACATTCCAGGTTCCTATGCAATACAATACAATACAATACAAATTTATTAAAACAGTCATAAGACCAGCAAAATAAACTAAAATAATACAACACAGAATCTTACAACAAAAGACCCTTCAGCCGTATTTTCTAAAATACCAGATCAGTCATTTTCGTCATTAGTGGCTCGAGTTACAGTACAATCTGCGCTTTTTTATTACCAGATAGCAATATTTAGCAACATTGCGTGAGACGGATTCATAATTATCAGCCAGTAAAAACTTCATCAGGCGTTCCTCGGCATATGTGAGATAATTTGCCAAAGGTTTAAAATGTGAGAGAAGGGGTATCAACAGGTGCTGCCTCTCTTCTTCATATATAGGGCAATGGAGTAATATATGAGAAACTGACTCCACCTGATCTAACAAGCAAAAACAAATCCTCTGATGCATGGGAGTCCGGGTATATCTACCATAAAGGACTGTTGAGGGTAGCGCATCAAGACGTGCTCTAGTGAATGCCCATCTATGATTAGGATTTTTTATGAGTCCAAGGTAAGATGCAGCACTGAAGCTAGGTCCCAACTTCAGTCTCTTATAATAAGAAGGTAGGGCTGCATAGTCGTTTTGTGCTTCAATATCCATAAATCTTTGTGATATTAAAATCTTTGCATGCTTCAAACCTCCCTCTAATAAATTTTCAGGATCTAGCCCGATTGATTTCAGTTTATCTACTACCCTAAGAGCCCATTGGGGATATGGTGTAGATGTCAAAAAATCAGGGATAAGTCCCACTGGATTCAGATGGGACTTAACCCAATAATTACACCTCTGTATCCAGACGTTCAGTGTCACAGTTGATAAGCCTGCTTCTTGTCTTAAACTCAGATTTGCCATACCTTTCGGGGCATTGAACAGTGCTCTAAGAAATTTCGATTGTACTAGCTCTAGTTCTTTAAATTTACTCTCTGCCAGTATTTGTGTTCCATATATCATTTGTGGAAGAACCTTGTTCGAAAATAGTTTAAGAGCAGCCGGTACATACTGAGCTCCCTCTTTCCTAAAGAAGCGCAATATAGCATTTGCGCTCCTTTGTGCTGAGCATGCTGCATATTGAAGATGTCTAGAAGCCCTTCCATTAAATGAGTATGTTAGTCCCAGGTATTTAAAATTTTTACAGGTTCCTATGCAGTATTGTTCTTTGCAGCATCGGACTTTCCTTTCACCGTCAGACACATCCACAACTGAGCGTCCTTTCGGCTTTGGCCCAGCCACTTCACTCTTTCTGGGGTTACTCGTACTTGCCCTCTGCTCTTGCTGGGGAAAAGATCAATAACCTCAGATATGCAGATGATACCACTCTGATGGCAGAAAGTAAAGAGGACCTAAAGAGCCTCTTGCTCAGGGTCAAAGAGGAGAGCGCAAAAGTGGGCTTGAAGCTCAACATCAAAAAAACTAAGATCATGGCATCTGGCCCCATCACTCCTTGGCAAATAGAAGGGGAAGTCGTAGAAGTAGTGACAGACTTCACGTTCCTAGGATCCCAGATCACTGCAGATGGTGACTGCAGCCATGAAATTAAAAGACGCCTGCTCCTTGGGAGGAAAGCGATGGCAAACCTAAACAGCATGATAAAAAGCAGAGACATCACCTTGCCAACAAAAGTCCGCATGGTCAAAGCAATGGTATTCCCGGTAGTAATGTATGGCTGCGAGAGTTGGACTATAAGGAAGGCTGAGCGCCGAAGAATAGATTCTTTTGAACTCTGGTGCTGGAGAAGACTCTTGAGAGTCCCTTGGACTGCCAGGAGATCAAATCAGTCAATCCTAAAAGAAATCAACCCTGATTGCTCCCTGGAAGGCCAGATCCTGAAGCTGAAGCTCAAATACTTTGACCACCAAATGAGAAGGGAGCGTTCACTGGAGAAGACCCTGATGCTGGGAAAGATTGAAGGTCAAAGAAGAAGGGGACGGCAAAGGATGAGATGGTTAGACAGTGTCATCGATGCAACGAACATGAAATTGAGCAAACTTCAGCGGACAGCGGAAGACAGGAGGGCCTGGCGTAAACTGGTCCATGGGGTCGCGAAGAGTCGGACTCGACTGTGCGACTGAACAACAACACCATGCATATTGGGAGTGCAGGCTACCCACAGTCTTCCCAATAAGTGTGGCCTCCATTCCAATAGGGGAACATGGACACTATTCTCACCCACTTCTACATTGTTTGCTGCTACTGCAGCAAGAACGCATTTTCATGCCCCTGTGTAAAATCAGCCCTAGTTTCCTTTTGCATCTTTGGAGAAACCCAAAATCCTGATTCATATTGTTATGATCTGTGCTGTCCTATAATTCCAGTTTCTCATCTTTGACATGGCTTGACTGCTAACAAGGGAAGCTAAGTAATACTGACAAGAGGAGAAGAAGAAGAAGAGATTGGATTTATACCCCGCCCTTCACTTGGAGTCTCAGAGCGGCTTACAATGTAGTGTGTTGTGAGAAAAATGAAACAGTTGGTTCAGAAAATTTAAAACCCATTTTATATAGTTAATTCTATAAAGAAATTGTAGTGTTTTTCTCCATTTCTGTACTTTTCCAAACAGCAAGCAGCATCCCAACATGCTTTGCAAGTCCTTTGTATCAAGAGGTATCTGTCACCTGTCACATACACAGGAACAGGAGTCTACATTCTATTCCCCGGAATGTAAATTCTCCTCCATTGTTTATAGATGTAAAGAATTCCAAACCATTTAGAAATAAAGCATTTCTATGAGCCAGCCATTAAGTTGAGGGAGCAGAATATTTGCAATACTAAAGGTTTGCCTACATGCCAAAACTGGTTGCAAATTCCACCTCCAGCCAAAAGATGGTGCCTAGCTGGCTATCACGCCCCGAGAACACAAAGGATATTCAGAAATGAACATATTCTTGTGTTTGTCATTTAGAAATTCAGGTGTTATCTTGTATTGTTTTGCTAAAGCATTATGATAAACTGACTGCTGCTGGAATGTGAGAACATTTCCTATGCCATGATGGCCCATATTATCAAAATAGTTATTGCCAATTGATGCAGTTTATAATTTCAATAGCTCTATCAAAATGTATGTGACCAAGATTGTATAAAAGGGGACCAGCAGCTCCATCCCAGCACTGACTCTTGGAGACCCAAGGGAGATTCTGTTCTTGTGGGGTCTCTGGGGGCCAGTCCAGAAGCTTCTGCTGAATGGGGAAATGTTTGTTGTATTTAATCTCTGCCTATCTCTTTTTTAGGAAATAAGTATTGCGCTTGTGTATTTTGTTTCGGTGTTAGACAGCTGCCCAGCGCCTGGCTGGGCAACTGTCTTGCCTTCTTGTAACTTTGATAAGTATTAATAAAGAAAGTTTTGTTGTTTAAGTAACCTTGTGTTGCATTCCAGCTAACTGTTAACATTTATATCCTCGCCTTGGTAAGGGGAACACACCATAGACCATTCAGAACCCAGAGGTGGAAAAAGGTTCAGGTAAACATTTCACACAGGGTTAGTTTACACCTAACACGTGTTTGCAGTAGCCACCTTGCCTGGTAAACCTTTGTTAATAAAGATAAGTTTTATTTTAAGAAGAGACCTTTTGCTTGAGGGTCTCTGCCAATGTTTAGTGGTTTCCAAGCTTGCACCTTTTGCCTTTGGCAAACACTCAGGGAACACACGAACCAAAAGGAGACACAGACACATACAGCCACATTATTTTCACCACATAGTGGGAATCAAACCTGGTTCTCCCAGATTAGAGTCTGCACACCAAACTGGCTCTCATCAATCAAGTTCAGTTAGCAATGTGGATTAGGGTTTAGCCCTGCACCAGCAAATGCTGGGAGATTTGGGGACTGGTGCCTGGGAAGGGGAGGGTGGAGTTTCAGGAGGATACATCACTTTTGGGTGATATCCTAGGAATTTCCCCTAATCTTTATGGTAAATTCCATACAGACTAAGGGAAATTCCCAGAGCATCACCATTGACAACCCTCCCCACACCTTTTCTCCTGCTGCACAAATTATGACAAACCCTCTCTCATGGATCACTGCCTTGACATGGTGAGGGGGCTTGCATGGTTCAATAAGGTTGCGGGTTATACCGTGGAGGGCCACCCAGGACAGACAGGCCACAGTGGAGAACTCAGACAAAACGTGATTCACTGGAGAAGGAAATGGCAACTCACTCCAGTATCATTGCCAAGAAAACCCCATAGAAAACAAGCTAAAAGATACAACACCAGAAGATGAGCCTCTCAGGTCAGAAGGTGTCTAATATGCTACTGAGGAAGAGCAGAAGGCAAGTACAAGTAACCCCAGAAAGAATGAGGCAGCTGGTCTGAAAGGACACTCAGCTGTGGATGTGCCTGACAGTGAAAGGAAAGTCCGATGCCGCAAAGAACAATACTGCATAGGAACCTGGAATGTAAGATCTATGAATCAAGGTAAGTTGGCTGTGGTAAAAAATGAGATGGCAAGACTGAACATTGAAATCTTGGGAATCAGTGAACTAAAGTGGACAAGAATGGGTGAATTTAATTCAGAAGACTACTACTGTGGCCAAGAATCCCGTAGAAAAAATGGTGTGGTCTTTATAGTTAACAAGAGAGTGAAAAAGGCAGTAACGGGATACAATCTCAAAAATGACAGAATGATCTCAGTCTGAATCCAAGGCAAACCATTCAACATCACAGTAATCCAAGTCTATACCTGAACCACTGATGCCGAGGAGGCTGAAGTGGGCCAGTTCTATGAAGACCTACAACACCTCCTAGAACTAACACCCCAAAAATATGTCCTTATCATCATAGGGGACTGGAAAGCTAAAGCAGGAAGTCAAAAGATAACCAGAATAACAGACAAGTTTGGCCTTGGAGAACAAATTGTCAAGAGAACATGCTGGTCATAGCAAATACCCTCTTCCAACAACCTAAGAGGCGACTCTACGCATGGACATCACCAGATGGGCAACACCAAAATCAAATTGATTATATCATTTGCAGTCAAAGATGGAGAAGCTCTATATGGTCAGTAAAAACAAGACCTGGAGCTGACTGTGGTTCTGATCATGAGCTACTCATTGCAAAATTCAGACTTAAACTGAAGAAAGTTGGGAAAACCACTAGGCCGTTCAAGTTTGACCTAGATCACATCCCTGAAGAATATACAGTGGAGGTGAAGAATAGGTTTAAGGGACTAGATTTGATAGATAGAGTGTCTGAAGAACTATGTGACAGTGTAAAGGAGGCAGCAATCCCAAAGAAGAAGAAATGCAAGAAAGCGAAGTGGCTGTCTGATGAGGCTTTACAAATAGCGGAGGAAAGAAGGAAAATGAAAGGCAAAGGTGAAAAGGAAAGATTTACCCAACTGAATGCAGATTTCCAGAGAACAGCAAGGAGAGATAAGGAGGTTTCCTGAATGAACAATGCAAAGTAATAGAGGAAAACAATAGAATGGGAAGGACTAGAGATCTCTTCAAGAAAATTGGAGAAATCAAGGGAACATTCCGTGCAAAGCTGGCCATGATAAAGGACAAAAATGGTAGGGACTTAACAGAAGCAGAGGAGATTAGGAAGAGATGGCAAGAATACACAGAGGATCCATACAAGAAGGACCTCAATGTCCCTGACAACCATGACGGTGTGATCACTGACCTCGAGCCAGACATCCTGGAGTATGAAGTCAAATGGGCCTTAGAAATCATTACTAACAAAACTGGATTACGGAGAAAACAAGGGCATACCAGAAAAACATCTACTTCTGCTTCATTGACTACCCTAAAGCCTTTGATTGTGTGGATCTTAAAAAACGATGGTAAGTCCTTAAAGAGATGGGAGTACCAGACCTTCTCACATGCCTCCTGAGAAACCTGTATAAAGGTCAAGAAGTAACAGTTAGAACTGGATATGGAACAACTGATTGGTTTAGCATAGGAAAAAGAATACTACAAGGATGTATATTGTCACCCTACTTATTTAGTTTATATGCAGAGTACATCATGCCAAAATGTTGACCTGGATCAATCACAAACTGGAATTAAGATTGCCAGGAAAAACACCAACAACCTCAGATATGCCGACGATACCACTCTAATGGCAGTAAGTGAAGAGGACCTAAAGAGTCTCTTGCTGAGTGTGGAAGAGGAGAGCACATAAGTTGGCTTGAAACTCAGCATCAAAAAAACTAAGATTATGGCATCTGGCCCCATCACTCCTTGGCAAATGGAGGGGGAAGTCATGGAAGCAGTGACAGAATTCATGTTCCTGGGATCCAAGATCACTGCAGATGGTGACTGCAGCCATGAAATTAAAAGATGCCTGCTCCTTGGGAGGAAAGCTATGGCAAACCTAGACAGCATAATAAAAAGTAGAGACATCACTCTTCCAACTCTTGAGAGTCCCTTGGACTGCAAGGAGATCAAATCAGTCAATCCTAAAAGAAATCAACCCTGACTGTTCCCTGGAAGGCCAGATACTGAAGCTGAAGCTCAAATACTTTGGCCACCAAATGAGCAGGGAGCACTCACTGGAGAACACCCTGATGCTGGGAAAGACTGAAGGTCAAAGAAGAAGGGAAAGGCAAAGGATGAGATAGTTAGACAGTATTATCAATGCAATGAACATGAAATTAAGCAAACTTTGGAGGACAACGGAAGACAGGAGGGCCTGGTGTGATCTGGTCCTTGAGGATGCGAAAAGTCAGACTTGACTGTGTGACTGAACAACAGGACGAACCCCTGTATCTCCCCAGCTGTTGGCAGATTTTAACCATCAATCTTCCCTCAGTGACTGAGTTTCCCTACAGTAGCATGGGACTGTCCACTGTTTTAAAAAAAGACCCTTGAGAAATGGCACTTGAGACAAATTAACTTTCAAAAACAGAATAAAGATTTTATTAAACAAGCAGGGAATATATGTATAATAAGAATAGTGAAGGTTTTGAGACTGCTGAGGAAAAAACTTTCTAATATATACAGAGGTGAATTCATAGAACATTCAAGAGGGTGTAGTTTTGTTTTAAGGCTTTCTATTTCTTTCTTTGACAGGTACTATGTTTAGAATAATTCAGCACTAACACAGTTTTTATTGATTTCTTCCTTCAGATATTACAGGTTTTCCTTTAGATAATGTAGCTTTTCACTAAGTCCTGAGGCGTCTAAGTGTCTCCCCTTTATCACAGACCAGGGTTCTCTTCCTAATCCCTTTCACTGGTAGGAAATTACTCTACTTGGCCATAAGAAGCAATAACTCCCTTTTCTATTTGGCTCGAATGGGAGTTCACTCTAACTACTCAGACCTTCTGCCGAATCCTTCTCCAGTGTCTGTTTAAGGTTGTTCTGTAGCTTTTCTGACTGAGAATCTACAGTTCTCCCTCAGCAGTTTTTAATATATTTAGACAACGGGGTTTCTCTTCTTCTTTCTGTGGAAGTACTTTTCTGACTATTGCCTGTCAGAAAACACTGACTCCCAAATGTCTCTTCCCTCAGAAGCCAAACTCTCTGGGTACTGATCCAGACATTAGAAAGACCAAACAGCAAAAGACTAAATTGCGAAAGGCTCCTTTCCCCTCTATATCAGGTGTTTTATTTCCTCTCTCAGCTGATGCTGGCCAGTCAGGGATCTAGCAGAGCAGCCAATCACATGAGCTCTTCTCTCCAAGGACGATTAATTCTTGAACTCCCTGAATCTCTGATACAAGCAGCCTTTTAAAAAGCCTGCTTTTCTGTGCAAACCGTCACAGTGGGCAATTGTGCACTGCCAGCGGGCAAATGGCAAGCCTAATATGGATCCCACAAACATGCCAAATTGGAGGTTTTGATGAAGGTTCAGCATACGACAGTTGGGGATGAGAGGCATATGCAGCTCAGTGGTAGAGCAGGTGGTTTGCTTGCAGAAGGTCCCAGGTCCAATCCCCACCATGTCTGGTTGCCAGTCGAAAGAGAGAACGCTGACCTTGACAGACCAGTGATCTGACTCTGCAGAGTGCTGGTAAGAAGTTCCCAGCTCAAAGCAGCAGCTTCACATTATCTTGGTTTGGAACAAATACTTACTGAGTGCCCGCTTGCTTGTCACCTGCTCAACATCTATTTTTACCAGTGACTCCATAATGTCATGTACTATCTCAGCACAAGAACATGGACTCTGTAAAAGGAATTCCTGGAATGTTCTGTGGTAGATCTGAGCTGTCTAGATGCTCAGATTTAGCAAGGTTTGCTAGTTCGATGAGGAGTGATCTTTCAAAGTTTTGAAATGGTTTCTAGACACTGTACATTACGAGCATTCTTTGGGGTTGCATCTGCCTTTTCTGGATATTGTGCTATCATTGTGCTGTATCAATACAGCACAATGTGGAGAAGACATTCCAGATGGTGAAGGACAGCATAGCATCCAAGGAGATGTGAATGCAGCCCAGAGAAAACCTCTATTGGGTACAGAGTGATCAGAAGAAAAGGGGGAACTCAAAGTGGGAGAGGTGGAGGCCTTAAGAATCAGGCATTACCTGCTCCAAGTGAGAGAATTGGCATGCTTGCTACGCTTTAAATGTGGAGTTGTTCCAAAAAATATTTTGATTTTTAAAATGTATCAAGAAGGTTGACATTTCCCTCCATGAAAATTTGACATCTCTTTTGACATTTCTTGTCATGTGCACACATTGGACCAGCCGTATTCAAAATAAAATGTCAGGAATGCTGATGTGAAATGTCACACAGTTCACATTTATGACATTTTTCACAAATGGAGTCCTCCCCCCTCCCTCATTCCTTGGGATGACTTCCAGGTTTTTGTTTTCAGCTTGCTATTCTGCTCCCATCTGTGCCTTGCCCACCTATGACCAAACTACCAGGTGAAACCTCAGAATAAATTGCACCAGTTCAATACATTTGGACAAATGAGTGTAATTTTATGTCAAGTTCAGGTGTTTTCATATCACTTTGGCACACCTCTCAAGCGTGCCTATGATGGTCATTACCAACAATCAATTTCAATAGCTAGAAGTTTGGAAGCCCCCTCTCCCAGAGCTGACTTGGAAGTGATAATGGCCCTGGACTAGCCAAACTGAGCGGCCACTCAACTCAGTGGGATCAACAGTGGACATTAGCTCACCCAGTGTCACCCAGTGGATCATTTCCCAAACTGGAAGCAGTGCAGAAAAAGACAATTGTTGAGGTAACACCAACTGCCACTGCTGACGAGAGGTCTGACGTAAGCAGCCCCAGAATCTTGGGCAGAGTTGCTGGGGCTTAGCTCTGCTTCCCACTTGCCACCGGCAGCGCTCTGGGGCACTGGGAAATTTCCCTGTAAATTAAATGGCCGGTCTGACACTGAAGCCCTCCCTCCCCCATCCCAAATATGTGGTAGGGTTGGTCTGTAGGGTGAACAAACACTCTGTATATGCTCAAAGGCATTGTCTTATTCAATATGTATTTATTTAAAATATTTATCCTGCCTGAAGAAAAATGCAAGAGCAAGTCGCGAACATGTAAAAATAACAACAAAACAATCCATCAGCAAAATCAGAACAACACACATGATAAAAGCACAAGATCTGCCAAAGCAGTTTATCTTCCACCAAATGCCTTTTGAAATAAAACAAAAGATCCATTATTTCCCCCATTGGGTCTCCACATATATTCTGGAATTTTCCTGAAGACAGGGTCCTTTGGACTGTTTTGGGCCAGAAAAATTGTATGTGTATAGGGGAATTTAAGCTCTTTCCCTCACACGCCACGTTCTCAATCCAAGTTGGTCCCTGCACACCTCGGAAGTATGGAACTCCAGAACGCATTTCTCAAGTTGACAAGAACTTTCCTCTGAAGTATGGAACTCCAGAATGCATTTTTCAAGTTGACAAGAATTTTCCTGAAGACTGGCTCCTTTCGACTGTTTTGGGCCATAAAAATTATATGTGTATAGGGGAATATAAGCTCTTTCCCTCACATGCCATGTTCTCAATCCAAATTGGACCCTGCACACCTTGGAAGTGTGGAACTCCAGAATGCATTTCTCAAGTTGACAAGAGGATGCCCCTGAAGGAAATATAACGTGAAGGGAGGCTATCAGCCCTGCTCCTATCTGCATAGCCCCACTTTGAGGATAAGAAACTTATCATCAAGAAGTATTGAATCTTATAGACTCAAAGATCTAAAAAGGTGGAATCTGGATGATCTGCTGGGATCATCTACAACCTCACCAGGTTCATCACAGATCAAGCAAAGCATTGTCAGTTGCTAATTTAGCTATATAACATTTTCTGTCTTGTATAGAACAATTGAGCATGTTTTCAAGATCACAAATAAAAAGCCCACTTTTATCTTACTCAGAGGCTTAGAATGGGCAACGGGCTAGGCTAAACACCATACTTGCAGGTTGTAATGTACTGAACTTGAGATCCATAACAAAAGAAGACTAGGATCCTAGAATAGCCCAATGGGGTTACTTGGAAAGGTAGCCTAGTGTAAATAGCCTATCACAGGGAGTGGGGTGTGCTTTTGGTGTGCCTTTCCTTGGGCATAAAACCTGGCTTCGGCCAGGAGTCTTTGTCTTGTTCTCACTGCTGAATCACTTAATAAACCATGTGCTGATCACTCAATGTGTCTGAACCCAGTACATTTTACTGGCGATGAAGGTGGGATCCAGATGAGCGTGCCAGCTCCAACAAGCAACACACCGTGCAATGAGTCTCAGGCCCCCGCACACCACACTGCTCCCAAGATGATGGCTGCCGCTCCTGGATCTTTCAACGCATTCAACGCCACCACAGAGGACTGGTACATAGGCCGATTCGACTTCTTCCTAGAATCCTCCGGCATCCAGACAGCTGAGATGAAGCACACCACATTCTTCCGCGTAAGTGGCCGTTTGACTTACGAGATTGCCCGCTCGTTCCTCGCTCCGGCGGAGCTCAAGGACACAGACTACCAGGTGATCATTAACCGGATCAACGCGCATTTCTCCCTGAAGCTGTTGGTCATTGTGGCCCGCCATGCTTTTCATTCACAGAACCAGACTGAAACCGAGTCAATATCAGAGATTGTCACGGAGCTGTGCCACATCGCCCGGCACTGCAACTTCCCTGCCCTCGAGGATTCCCTACAGGATCGGCTGGTCTGTGGTCTCCAGGACAAATGGATCCAATGAAAGATCCTTGGAAAAAGGGATCCCAACTTCAAGGAATACCTGGAGATGGCCCTAGCTGCTGAAGCCGCTGAGCAGTTTACCACGGCGGTCCAAGGGGGTAAAGGGCCCTAGTCGTCGCATGGGCCGCCATCTTGGAAAGGGCCTACAAAGACCAACATCCATGTGGCCAGCTCCAGAGAGGAGGAAGAAGAGGTCCTACAGATCCCTCGCCACACACACTGACACTTACCAACCGCTCCACAACAACTGTCCACTTCTCCCACATGTGCCAGCTGCAGAGACCCACATGAGAGGAAATCCTGCTGGTTCCCAGATGTCACATGCCATAGCTGCAGGAAGGTCAAACAAATCTCCTGAGTGTGTCAGGCCAAGGGAAACCAGAGACATCCTGTGGCAACCATCAACCCTACCAACTCCACCAAACTCTACACAATGTCCATCTCTCACAAAACTACCATCTTAATTGAGGGACACCCATGTGAAATGGAGCTCGATACCCGGTCCTCCCTTTCCATTATTTTGGAGAACATGTTTAAGAGACTATGCCCAAACGGAGGTTTCCCCCTGCAGCCTGTGGGGTTTGCACTACGGGACTTTTCAGGGCATGCAGTGCCCATCTTGGGGGAGGGAAAGTTCAAGGTGCAGTACCGCAACTTCGAAGGTCTGCTGGACCTGCTTGTGGTTAAAGGGAAGTGCACAAGCCTCATCAGACTAGCATGGTTCAAGCCGCTGAGAATTTGGGTGACTGGAAAAAGCATGACCTCGGGAGAGAGGCTTGAAGATGGTGGCCGCTGCAGACGTTTGATGTGGAGCTCTTGGCAGATACAAGATAACGTTACTCTTTTATTTTAATTTTTATTTGTGGACAGTAGTTTTTATTCCTTGTTCTGCGGAGGCTTGGTTTTTATCTATCTTTGCTCAGCCAGTTTTAAACTATAATTGCTTCAGCGTTCTCCGAAGAACACCCTTTCCTTATTTTAATTTAAGATTTTTTCACTGCTTTCACTGAGGGGGAGAGAGAGACAACTGAACAGTGGCTGATTAAGAAAGAAAATATCAACAACACTGCTTGAAGTTGTTACAAGGGAGAATAGAAGATTACTTCTACCTGAAACTGAGTGTATCTTCTCCACCCTTCCCCTAATTAAAGCAGAGAATGCTTGGGTCTTCAGAGTCAGGGGCCAAAGCTTTTGTGGGCTATATTAAACTTTTGGAGAGCTGGGCAATGTGGAGGATGTTTCTGTGAAAACAAACTGCATAATTTTCTGGACTCCTGGCAAAGCATACATATTTTGGTACTTTTGATAAATAATGTTTACTTTGGTTTGTTTTGGTCGTCCTTTCAACACTGCCATTGCAGTTGGAAGAGGAGCACTGATTACCTGAAACTCTAGTAATGGGCATTAGTAAGAGGGCCAGATAAACTGAAGATATTTTGTTGGCCCCAGCACCCAAACAGAAAAAAATTGAAGACATAGCTCCCACTTAAAGACATACCCACTTTCAACACCCAATGACCCCATGCTCCAGAATAATTCAAATTCTGACAGCAGAGGGAAAGGACTGTGAGCTCTCTCCAGGAGGAAAAGAGACTGAATCCTCTAACTATACCCTAATTGGGGAAGACATCTCTAAACTTAGTCTACTTATAGCTAAAACTGTTGAACTTGGAACATATCAAGACAATTGAATCTAAATTGGATCTATTATTACCAAGGCTCATAGAAGGTGTCAAGGACATTATAAGATTGGGTTCCTCTGACCGGGTTGCCACAGGGCAGAAACCTACCAGTGGGAGAGGGAACAATTTAAAAGACCAACAGTGGAAACAACAAAAACCACAAAGCCAATATCAACTAAGACTACAGCCCTGTAAGATAGGAGTGCACGCGTGCATGTATAAAGGTCAAAGTGTTCCCTGGAGTTCCAAGTGTCTAATTATTTCTCACTTAAGAGCTCTTTTTAAAGAAAGATTTGCATTTTCAGAACTTATCTCAATATTTTTTTTTAGAAATCCAAATCAAATTCAGAGAGTGATCCTCACCTTTGACAGCACACGGATACCGACTTTGCTGATAAGGGAAAAGGCATTTTTACGTTCAAAGGGCATTTTCCCTGTGAGGGTCTTTGAAGATCTAATAATTAAGCCACTAATGCCAGAAAAAAGATCTTAAATCCATTAACAGAGGAGACTGTGGAAACTAGTTGTACTAAAGAGACTACACGTGAAACCACTATGACCCAACATTTAGTTACAGCTATTGCAACTGAAAGGACTCTTCCCTGTCTGGACAACTCTATAGAAGAAAATCTGTTGGATTCCTTTGCAACCCTTTCAAGAGAAGAACAGACATCGATCACTCAGAGGCTAGAAACTTTAAAAGAAAAACTTCTCAAATTAGACAATATACAACAGCACTCTGATCCCCCAGCAAATAAACAATTAGTGATTTATAAGGGGGGAATCACTGAAGAGTCAGCCAGAGGAGTTTTTTAGTGCCTCATTGATACCAATAGAAGACCAGGAAGAAGAAATGTTAAATTGAATTTTAACCTTATGACATTAGATGTTTTAATTTTAATATTCGGGCATTGGGAAAGTTTATCTCAGTTTTAAAGGTGTTACTAACTCGTGAAACAGTAAGCTGGGAGCCAGGGTCATCAACTAAAGTCCTCCATTTTATTTATCTTGTTTTAGAAACTCCAATCAGTTGTTTGAACCATTATTTTTATTGCATTGATTCTGAATTAATTTATAAATTGTTTGGATTTAAATTAATTTAGCGAGAATTGTTAAATTAATTTAGCAAGCATTAATTATTAAATATTGTGATTAAATTCATTTATTTATTTCCTAGTCATACTAACCAATTGCATAGATTACTAGCTCATACAGGTTAGACCTGCAGGTTGGTATCACCCAGTAGATTCTTCCTGTTCAGATTAAAATGCCTTAGGCTCTATAAATCTACATCTTAACTCACTATGTCTGGGAATATTAAAATACTGTCCTCAAATGTGAGAGGCTTGAACAACAATATTAAATGCAAGCGGGTACTCAGTAATATTTTGAAACAAAATCCAACCATTGTATTATTACAGGAAACCCTTTTTAAAAATCAGAACTTTTAGTTTTTAATACATCCAAATTCCAAAAGCAGTATACAGCAGCAGGTACTTCTAAGTCACGAGGAGTGGCAATTCTCATATCTGCAGCCCTCAGATTCACTTTCATTTCTCAACAGCAGGACTTGAAGAGTAGATACCTTTTTGTTAAAGGAAGCATTGATGATAAGGTAGTGACTATAGCAACAAACTATGTGCCAAATGTAGGGCAACTGGAGTTTCTCAGGGATACTTTTTCAAAATTGCAATCCTTTGCCGAAGGAGATGTGGTGATAAGTAGAGACTTTAACTTTATCATAGATAACATGATGGACAGATCACACCTCATACCAACTTCTAGCAGATGTAAAAAACGTTATACTAAATTAGCAGAACTCTTACAAGATTATGGGTTTATAGACACCTGGCATGTGCTCCACTCTGGTGAGAAAGATTACACCTATTTTTCGGATAGGCATAATGTCTACACCCGAATAGATTGACATCACCAGCTTTAAATGAACGGGTCATTTCATCTACAATTGAATCATTCCAGTGGTCGGACCACGCATGGCTAGAATGTATACTGTACCCATCTGACACATATACATCTCAGAGGAATTGGTCCTTTAATACTTCTTTATTAAATAACCCGGATTTTAGACAGGAAGTTGAACAAAATTTAAAACTTTATTTCGAGGAAAATAATACGGAAGATGTCTCTCCGGTGACATACCAGCTTTCTTGCAAGAACATATAACACACTTCCCGATTCATGATACTCTTTGCAACACCCACAAAACACTGATGGAAGAACCCATAACAGAAACAGAAGTATTGGAGACTATAAAATCGCTTAAAACCAACAAATCCCCAGGACCCAGCAGAATATTACAAGGCATTTGCACAACACCTAGCTCCTCCATTGACTAAGGTGTTGAATTATGTGCTTGATACAGGTGACATTCCTACATCATGGAGAAAAGCTCTAATGGTGGTGATTCCTAAGGAGGACAGGAACCCCTTATACCCAAAATCATATTGCCCCATATCCCTTCTTAACCAGGATATGAAAATTTACACCTCAATTTTGGCCAAAAGATTAAATAAATTTATTTCACATTATATCCACAAGGATCAAGTGGGATTTATACCAAATAGAGATTTGGCAGATAATATATACAAAACACTGAATATACTGCAATATTGTTCTACTACTAAGAAACCCGTGGCCCTCCTCGCATTGGATGTTGAAAAGGCGTTCAACACAGTACAATTCCCATACCTTTTCACAGTTCTCAAAGATATGGGTTTTGGATCTAAATTCATAAACACAATTGAAAACTTATATGCAAAACCAACTATAAATATTAAAGCTAATGGATCCTTATCACAAGTCTTAGAATCTCAGAGGGGAACAAGGCAAGGGTGCCCACTCTCTCCCTTGCTTTTCGCAATGGCAGTTGAGCCATTGGCACAGGCTATAAGAACAAACCCCTCTATTTCTGGAGTACAAATTAGGGATTCCAAGTATAAGATCTCTTTATTTGCTGACAATATGCTCTTGTATGTAACAGACCCTTCCACCTCTATACCTGGCTTGCTTCAGGTATTGAAATCATTTGGCCTTCTATCAGGGCTGAAAAACAATGATGCTAAATCCCAATTTCTACCTATACACATGCCCATTACAGAGCAGACAAATTTAAAACAAGACTTTAATTTTAACTGGGTTACTACTTACCTTCCTTACCTAGAAATTAAGATACCAGCAGACCTTTCCAGACTGATAAGGCTGAACCACACTGAGATCATGCTGAAATAGACAATATAATAACTAAATGGGGAAAACTGAATCTGTCTTGGATTGACAGATACAACCTTGTAAAATCATTCATCTTGCCAAAATACATATTCCTGTTCAGAACACTTCCCATAGCAATTCTAACGGGCCTGGTGCACACTTGGTAGAAAGCCTTAAATAACTTCTTATGGGCCAGGAAAAAAACTAGAATTGGACTGTGCACCCTACGGAGACCCAAGATTACAGGGGTGGGTTTGAGTTTCCGGATATTTCCATCTACCGGAAAGCTATATTATTAGCCAATATAGTAAAAATCCAAAACGCTCTTTAAGATGAATGATAAGAGAGAGAGGATCGATTCTGTGTTTAAAGCCAAGGAATTTCTCAAACGTCACCTGGGGACTAAAGAAGACGGCGAAACTGGTTCGAGTGGCTCTGTTCCCTCCGAGACGGACGAGGACCTAGCGGCAGAAGAAGGCACTGATGCCCGAAGACCAGCTTATTTACTTAGGGACAGGAAACTTAAGTAAAGGCAGAAGGACTCTGAAATTGGCCTTTATGAAGCGAGTTTGAGAGATGCTCTGGAATACTCTCATAACAATTAATCAGCTAATTTTGAGACAGGGAAAGTTAGATAGGAACTCGCGGTATTCATGCATGCTAACTGTGTTGTACTAACATAGATACTAACAGGGTGGAATGATCTCCTACTCTTGGGTTTTTAGCTTAGTGTGGGTTTGCTTTTCTTTCTCCCTTAGTGTTTAGTTCCCCCTCCTTTTTTCTTTAGTTTGTAGTCTATATAAAATGCAAATAAATAAAAAATCCCCTTTGGGTTTTTTGTTTTTTTTTTAAATCCAAAACGCATCCTCCCCACTGGACTGGATCCAAATATGCTCTGATATCTATCACCTGATAATGATAAACACTTTAATCTGGGATGAAAAATTGCACCTGCCTACCACTGTGAGAAATAAAAATACATTTCTAAAGCCCATACTTAGCTCCTGGAGATTAAACCATAAGAGATTGCTGCCCTGCACCTCTAGATACTTACCTTTCATAGATCAGCCTTGACTTAAAAAAGCAGTAGAGTCCTCATATCTCGAATGCTGGAAGAAAGCCAGAATGACCTGCTATAAAGACATCATGTCAAAAAAGAGGAGTGCTACCAAAAGCAGCCTTAGAACACAAGTTAGGATTGCCAATACCTTGGTTTCTCTGTCTGCAGATTCAACATGCCACTGATCAGCTTAAAATAAAATCTGTTCTGTCCCAGCCATGTACTGAACTAGAAACAATTTTCGAACTCTTTGAAAATAGTCATAAGGGTTTAATTTCAGGCACTTACCAATTACTGCTGTGGGATAATCATACCAAACTTCTAAAATATCAAAGGGCATGGCACGAGGATTGTGCACATGACTGGGATGATGCCTTCTGCTCAGATCTCTGGACCACAAAACACCATTTTCCTAGCTCTATACCCTTTGAACTGCAAGAGTTTAAGATAATGGCAAGGTGGTACCTTACCCCTCAAAGACTGTTCCATATGAGTACAATGATTTCCCCAAAATGTTGGAAGAATTGCCAACAGATCAGCATATATGCTCACTGCTGGTGGGAATGTACTGTCATTTCTGATCTTTGGAATCAAATAAAACAAATAGTAAAAAAGATCCTGAACTTAGACATACCAATGCGTCCAGAAAATCTTTTTCTCAGATATTGGCCACTAAACATAGAAAAACACAAATATAATCAGACTCTGGGCGTGATGATCTATGCTGCATGTACGTCAATAACCTTCTGCTGGAAGGACCCTAACCCACCCACGCTCCATCTGTGGTATCACAAATTATGGGACCAGTTCCTCATGGACTGTGTAACTAATAGAATCACAAAAACCGATTAACACAACATGTATGAAAAAATGGGATCCTATTCTTGAATACTTGACCACAGAGGAATTCATTTCTCCTTCATGGACACAATTTCAGAAATGGCTATGAGGCCTCATATAGGTGATTATTCACTAGAACTAGGTATGGTTGCTTGTTTTAAACAGGAATTTCTTCCCTGTCCACTTATCTTATCTCAATGGTACTGCATTGAGAGCATTTACTAACCTAGTAGGACTTGATATGTTATTTATAACAGTTAAAATGTTATAGTATGATATGAAATTTTTCATTTGTACAAAGATGTAATTATTCTATTCTCGCTGAACTAAAAAAGAAAGAAAGAAAAAGAATTGGGGTGACCGGGGTGAACCATGTGGCCCACAAAGACTTCCAGAGGTATGCAATGAGTTCCCCACAGTTTTCGATGGGACGCTCGGGTATTACACTGGCCCACTGGTCACCCTACAGCTCAACCCAGGGGTACGGCCCATACAGCTGAAGGCCAGGTGGGTCCCCTTCAACCTCTAGCCTAAAATAAATGCTGAGTTGGAGAAGCTAGTGTCCCAAGGCATCCTAGAACCCATACCCCACGCTTTATGAGAGACTCCCATTGTGACCCCAGTGAAGCCCAATGTGGACGTCCGCATCTGTGCAGTTTATAAATGCACGATCAACAAGGTGATGCAGGACCACACATACCCGGTTCCGGTGGTTAGCCACGTCCTGGCTTCCTTGGTGGGCGTCAAGGTCTTCAGGAAGCTCGATTTGGCCCAAGCGTACCAGCAGCTCCCTGTGGATGATGCGACGGCTGAGGCACAAATGATTCTGACATACAGAGGTGTATTCTGGGTGTGACAGCTTCAGTTTGGAGTCAGCCTAGCCCCAGGAATTTTCCAAAACCTAATGGATTCTCTCCTCAAAGGAATTCCTGGAGTTCATCCCTTCTTTGATGACATTCTGATCACTGCACCCACCAAGGAGAACTTCGCCAGCCGACTGTGCACTGTCTTGCAGAGGTTCCAAGCTACTGGCCTGAAGGAGAAGAGGGAGAAATATCTCCTGGGAGTCCCACATGTGGAGTTTCTGGGCTTCTCGGTTGATGCTCAGGGCATCCATCCTGCCCCAGAGAAGGTCCAAGCCATTGTTAGCGCCCCTGCCCCTATGTCCAAGCAGGAGCTCCAGGCCTTCTTGGGCTTATTGAATTTCTATCACTCTTTCCTGCCACACAAAGCAGCAGTCACAGAGCCCTGCATCGGCTCCTCGACAAATGAGCTTGCTGGGTCTGGGGTCCTAAGCACGCCACTGTGTTCCAGGCTGTGAAGGAGATTCTCGTTTCGAATTCCATCCTGGCTCACTTTGATGAATCACTGCTGGTCATCCTCGCTTGCGATGCTTCCTGCTACGGGGTTGGGGCAGTCCTCAGCCACCAACTCACTGATGGCAGAGAGGTTCCTGTGGCCTACTACTCACATACCTTGTCTTTGGCCAAGTGGAATTACACCCAGATAGATAAAGAGACCTTGGCAATTGTGGCGGGCGTAAAGAAGTTCCACGATTACCTCTATGGGTGGCCTTTCACCATCACAACCAACAACAAGCCACTGCTGGGCCTGCTGGGCCCAGATCAGCAGAAACTGCAAATGCTGTCTCTCTGGGTCCTGTGCTGGTTGATCTTCCTCTCCAGCTACACTTACACTCTCGTCTACTGCCTCGGTAAGGCGATGGGACATGCAGATGCCCTCAGCCATTTGCCACTTCCATCTTGTGACTCGGACCCCGCCCAGGCACACCAGATCCTGATGCTCGAAGACTTACCAGACCGTCCACTCCAGGTGGCAGACATGGCCTGACACATGGCCTGAGACTGCGTCCTCTCCCAGGTTCTGGACTGGGTGGGGAGGGGCTGGCTCACTGGCCGGGCAGGCCCAGAATCTGCCGCGTTCTCCTCCCACAGGGAGGAACTCTCCACGCACAAGGGGTGCTTGCTGTGGGGAAACTGGGTAGTATTTCCAGGCCTGCTGCGCCAGCAGGTACTCTTGGCACTGCACAAGACACACCCTGGGATTGTGCGCATGAAGGCAGTAGCCCGCAGTTACATTTTGTGGCCCAGTCTGGACACGGAGATTGAAAACTGTGTTAAATGTTGCCGGGCCTGCCAAGTAACCTGACCAGAGCCACCTAGAGCCCCTGTGGAACACTGGGAATCCACTAAAAAACCATGGTCCCATTTACACATAGATTTTGTGGGACCCTTCCAAGGACAGCTTTTCTTTATTTTGGTTGATTTCTACACCAAATGGTTAGAGGTAGTGCCGGTTGCTTCCACCTATTCCAAGGCCACCATTAGGGCACTCTGCTGGATCCTAAGCACCCACAGCCTCCCAGACACCATCGCCTTGGACAACGGGACAGCTTTAACCTCCAGTGAGTTTCAAGAATGCCTCGCCCTCTACCTAATCAGGCATGTGCATTTGGCCCCCTTCCATCTGGCCACCAATGGACAGGCAGAAAGACTGGTGTGGGTCATGAAGGACTATCTCCAGTGGATCATCCAGGGAGACTGGGATCACCAGCTGGTGGCCCTTCTATTTGGCCACCGTACAACCCCAGCACCGCGACCAGCCACAGTCCCACGGAGCTCCTTATGGGTCACCGCCTAACAACCTGCCTGGACCAGATACACCCAGACCAAGTCCCGGAGGAATGGCCATGGCCTGTCAGCCAGGAATCGCCCTGCAGCTTCTTCCCAGGTGACCCCTTCTACTTGTGGAACTTCTCCGGTGGACTGGCTTGGATTCCAGCCAGAGTGACCAGAGCCACTGGACCCATGTTCTATAAAGTAACAATGGAAGACGGCCACAGCCTGAAAAGGCATATTGATCAATTACACAGCAGGACCCTGCCCACAGAGCCAGTCGAGGTGGGGAGCTCACCCAGCGAACCAGGGGAAGATGCACCTGGACAGCCTGCCTCAGACCATGCAGAGTCCTTGCAGGCTCCAGAGGAAACAGAAATCAGTGCGGGGCCCGAGATGCCCCAGCCAGCTCTGCATCGCTCCACTAGGGAAAGGCGTGCACCGACATACTTAAGGGACATTGTGTTTGCTGAGTATATTTAGACAGGGGGGAGAGGTGTAATGTACTGAGCTTGAGATCCATAACAAAAGAAGACTAGGATCCTAGAATAGCCCAATAGGGTTACCTGGAAAGGTAGCCTAGTGTAAATAGCCTATCATGGGAGTGGGGTACGCTTTGGATGTGTCTTTCCTTGGGCGTAAAACCTGGCTTTGCCCAGGGGACTTTGTCTTGTTCTCACTGCTGAATCACTTAATAAACCATGTGCTGATCACTCAATGCATCTGAACCCAGTATATTTTACAGGTTCTTGTTGCTCTTAATCCAAGCTTGATCCGGACCCCCGCAAATGGCGGTGAGTGGGTAGGAGTCCAGGATGGCCCTGAAGCAGGACCCAGGCAAGAGCCAGTTTGGTGTAGTAGTTAAGTGCACAGACTCTAATCTGAGAGAACCAGATTTAATACCCCACTCGTCCACTTGCACCTGCTGATGTGACCTTGAGTCAGTCACAAGCTCTGGCACAGCTGTTCTTGAAAAAGGACAGTTTATGTCAGAGCTCTCTCAGCCCCGTCTACCTCACTGGGTGTCTGTTGTGGGGAGGGGAAGGGAAAGGAGTTTGTAAGCTGCTCTGAGACTCCCTTGGGTAGTGAAGGGTGGGGTATAAATCCAATCTCCTCCTCCTCCTCTTTTTCTTCTTCTTGTGCCTGCGTCCTCACATAGTAAAGCACATCCAGATTTTGCATACTGCTTGTGGGGTGGGAGTGGAGAAAACAAACTGAATGTGTGACACTGAACAGCCCCAACCCATAGCCAATAGCTGTCCTAGAAGAAAGGTTATGAGTCCCTCTCCAGTCACCCTGTGCTGTTTATGCTGCGTAAAGTCTAGGGGCAGCTGGATAAACTTCATTTACCGACAAATGCAACCCTGTTTTGCACCTCTGTGTTCAGAGACAGTATGCCTTGAAACCCCAGATATTCGCATAAGCAGAAAAAGGGCCTTACGTCCATATCCTGGCCACTTACAAGCTTCCTAGGCCCAACAGGATTTCATGGGTTAGAGCCAGACTAAATTTTCCAATGGCAGAATGGGAATTTCCTGCCTCCCCTCTCCCACTGCATCCCACAGATCTTTACAACTGGCTGCTCTTGGGGGACAGGGGACCCTGAGGAAGGACACAAGAGTGGTCAGCAACAGGAAGGGGGAACTGGTAGAAATTTCCAGTTTAGTCTGGATCCACCCCCATGACTGGAAGCAGAATAGTATATAGAAGTATGATTAAATGATTTTTAAATGTTTGATTCAGGAAGGTGGTTCTTATACAGATGATTTCTATGAAGGTTGATTCAGCATGGGTGAATTGGGGGAATACATTTGTGGAGGGGTGGCAGCAGGAAAGGCAGCACGAAAGCTACTTCTAGTTTCATTTACAGAGTGCATTTTCAAAGGAACCCTAAGCAGTCAGACTTCTGTTCCCCCTCCCTGCCCAGCTCCCCCCCCCACTGAACACATTGTTCAAATTAGCATCTTAACGAAAAGGATATTGTTGGTTCCTGTGCAGAGATAATAACCTCTGGTAGCGCCGGGAATTTCACCCATGCAGAGAGAATTTACCAAACTATTTTGGCCCTTGCTCCATAGCCCTTGCACAGGGATCTGTTTACTCTGTGGCCCAAACAACTTAATGGAAACAAACTCACCACCAGGAAGTATGAATTTAGGATGGAATGTTGCTATAATTGCTAAAAGCCCATGTATCCACAAATCAAAAACGGGCAGCCAGTCTCATTCCAAGTCTACAGCTTCAAAGTAAACACTGCTGGGCCAGGCCAGAAGATCTCAATTCCCATCCTGATCCCTTCAGAATAAAACAGGCACATAAGGAAGGGAGAAAATAACAGAGAAATCAGAAAAAAATTAAGGGAAATGTAGGGCACTGGAGATCTGCATTCATTTGGCACTGCAGCCTGGGTGGGAAAGAGGCTGCCTCACCATATTTCTTCCCCCCCTCTGGTAGCACTCTGATGCCTTTAATAGGTGTACAATAGGCAAATGGTTAACAGATGATCTTACCACTCCATTTTGCAGTCTGAAGCCTTCCTGCAGTTTAAGAAATCTGCCAGAGGAAGAACCATTCACGTCGAAGGAAGAATCTGTAGGCTGCAGGATGGCTTCAGACTTCGCTGATACAGAATACAGACCACTGTCTGTGGATCCATCCATCCATCCTGAGACATTTAAGGCCAAAACACACACTACATGTGACCAAGTCAGGTCACACAAACACAAGTGAGGGGACTAGCTTTTAAAGTGTTCTGTTGCTCTCTCTGCATGGGGAAAGGAGGGGCTTCAGGCTTCCCTCCTGTGCTGTCTTCAGCAGCAGAAACAGCAGTGGGGGGAAGGCTGTTTTCTGTGGAACAATAGAATGCTTTGATGGTGATTTTTCCCAATGAGATGTGTGACTACAAGTTGGGATGGGGACCTGTGACCTGACTCATTGTCCCACGTATTGTATATTAGTTCTGAGACATTTAAGTTGTCCATCTTTTTTGGTCTATTGCTTAGTTTTAGCATTTCCCAGGGATACAACTGTCCATTGCTTGATTTTGCTAGATTTGAAAAATTAGGGGAGGTTCCAGTTGCAGCATGGCGAGAACAGTTGACCCCAGGACTGGCTCCCAAGAATTGGCCAGATTGCCAGGTCTTTAGTGGGCCTTGAGGGCTCTCAAGCTCCTCTGGCCTTCCCAAAGAGAAGCCCAAAGCAGGGGGGTTGATCCGGACCCCCTGCAAGTGGCAGTGAGTGGGTAGGAGTCCAGGATTGCCCTGAAGCAGGACCAGGCAAGAGCATCCATGGCAGCCATGGATGCACAGCTGTAGCTGCTGGGATGAGGGATGAGGGGAAAACCATTGTACCTCCTACAAATAATCAAAGAAGACTTTGAACACTGTGAAAACCTATAAATACGATAAGACTAAAGAATCCTTTACTTGACTTTAAGCCCTTTAAACCCTTTAAACACCAACATAAGAAAATTGAGGGATGAAGAGTTTTTTCTCCTCCCTCCTCCTTTTCTTATTGGAGTGGCTTGGAAGAGAACTTAAAAGAGAGCTACTAACCTGGTGGGCTAAAGGAGAGAGAATGGTGAATGTCTGAGAATTACCCAACAGATTCCTAAGTCCTGCAAGACCCTATTGTGAATTACAATACTGATATATTTGGGAAATTTTAATTTTTCTTCTATTGGATTAATTTTACTTTATTGTGGCTTCCTCTCTCTTGGATCTATAATATAACCACTTGGCTGGTTGAGAGCTATTTCCTATAATTTTAAATTCTGCAAGACCTTATTGTGGATTATAATATTACTAGGTTATTTTTATTATATTTTATGGAAGTCTCCTTCTTGTTGGATTTATAATATACCCAATTGGAATTATATGAAGATCTTATTAAAAGGATTACAATTAAATAAATATTAATATTTTTTGGATTACAAATTAAGACAATTATCCACTCCTTGTCTTAAAAAGAAGAACAAAGGACTCAAAGACTGCTAGGACTTCACTTTCAAAGCTTCATTTTCCCATAATGAAAGCTGCAGATCTGGTAGTGTTGTGTCTGTGTATGTTGTTACTAAAAGTACACTGTGTTCTAAATGTAATATAAACAGCTGATAACTTTCTGTGAGATATTTTGTTTTATGTGATTATAATAATAAGTGTTATGTAAATATAGGAAGTCGGTTGATTTTAAAGGTTTTACTAAAAAGAAGATTAAGAGACTCTTAACATGGCTAGTGGTGTAGATCCAAAAAAGAAGCCTCCTGGTGCTTCCCCAGGAATAGTGAAATCTGTAAGTGCCAATCTGGCACAAGTTACACTAAAAGACCTGTAATCTATAATACAGGAATCAGTGGCATCAACTGTCAAAGCAGAAGTAAAAACAGCTGTTCAAAGTGCAGTAACAGCAGCCTTGGAACCCATGCAGACTAAACTAGATTCACTTGTGAAATAAATGACACTTCAAATGGAAGAGGTCCAGAAGCAACTTAAAGAGAATAAACAAGAAATTATTGACTTGACAAAAACAACAAGTAAAGTGGAAAATAAATAAGAGGAAATGGAGCTTAAGCTAGAAGAAATAAACTCTAAACAGAGTTCCATGGAAGAAGCTCTCATAAAACTAGAACTGGACAAGGCAGCCTACATCTTAATATTTCAAAATATCCTGGAGAAAAAAGATGAAAAGATAAAAACAGAGATGGCATGGATTTTGGTCAAATACTTGGGTGCAGAAAACATAGATGAAGTCCATAATGAAACTGATGTGGCCTACAGAAGGAACTCAGCGTATGCAGAAAGAAATAATCTTCCTAGAGAAGTACATGTAAGATTTCACAAAAGAATAATAAGAGATGAAATTCTTAAAGCAGCAAACGAAACTCCTCTCCAAATAGAAGATACAGAAATAAAAACTTTAAAAGAAATTCCATGGAGAATGAGAGAGAAAATAAAAGAATATATAGCACTTACCAGCATCTTGAGAAAAAATGGGATTACATACAGATGGTTATTTCCAGAAGGTATGGACTGAATGCACCTCAAAAAAGAAGACAGATATTTCAGCAACTAAAAAAGATGCAACTGGATGTTATATGCCTACAAGAGACTCACATAAAATATTCAGACCAAAAACATTTGGAAGTCAAAAGACTTAGAAAAGTCTTTATTTCTTCTGATAAGGGAAAAAAGAAAAGAGATATAGCTACATATGTGACAGAACACCTACATTCTGAGCTGCTATACAACTCTGAAGATGGAAGAATCTTGATAATTCAAATACAAAGACAAGGTAAAATAACCTTGATTGTGAACATACATGTGCCTAACCAGCATCAGGAAAATTTTTATAAACTTTTGCAAAAACTTATTTCAAAACAAAATTTTGATGAGATATGTTTGATTGAAGACTACAATGCAGTTTTTGACAGACTTTTAGATAGAAAAACAACAACTAGAAAACAAAAACAAGGTAATGAACTCCATTTTTTTTTTTTTTACAATTGACAGAACATAATTTGGTAGATTCCTGGAAAGTGAGAAACCCAAATAAAGATGACTACACTTTTTTATTCAGCAAGACATGGTCAAGAATAGATATGTGTTGGATCTCAACAACAATTATAAATTACCTACTAGAAGCGGAGATATTACCAGCAACTTTTGCAGATCACTACCCTATTATGCTCACATTACAAGATACACCAAAGAAAAATAGATGGACTTTGAATACGTTCCTACTGAAGAATCAAGCATTTGTAACAGAAACTAAAAAAGAATTTTAAATGTTTTTTAAACAAAATATACAGCCAGACGTTTCTATCAGAGTGGCATGGGATGCATTTAAGGCCTATATTAGAGGCTGGATAATCAGAGAAGCTGCACATATTAGAAAACAAAAGACAGAAAAATTTACACGAATTAAGGAACAAATTAAGGAACAAGAAGAAAAGATAATGGACTGAATGGACCCCTCAACTGAACAAATAGGAGTGAAATTAAAATTATTACAACGTCAAATGAACTGTCTGTTAACATATGAAATGGCTAAGAAAATTACTTATGCAAAACAAAACTATTTTGAAAATGCCAATAAACCAACTAGGTGGTTAGTATACAAACTATGTAAAGAAAAGGAAAAAAGAAGTATAACAATTTTGAGAGACGAGGGAGAAGAAAAAAAAATGCCTAAAGACTTGAAAAAGGTTGTTGAAGCCTTCTACAGGAAGTTATATCAAAAAAGAAGCCACACATGAGGAAGTTAAAGACCTTTTTAAAAAAATGGCAAAAGAATTACTAAATAACAAAAGAAAATTTTAAACAATCCAATATCCTCTTCTGAATTAACAGAAGCATGAAGAATAAGAAGAGGAGGAGGAGGAGGAGGAGGAGGAGGTTGGATTTATACCCCACCCTTCCCTCGGAGTCTCAGAGCAGCTTACAAACTCCTTTCCCTCCCCCTCCCCACAACAGACACCCTGTGAGGTAGGTGGAGCTGAGATGATGAAAAAGGAGCAGCGGCTCCAAAACTACTCAAAGTTAGACTGACCTATGACAAGAGCAAACACAAGAAAAATAAGAAATATGCAAAATAATATGTAGTTTAACTCTGAAAATCTTTTAACTGTTTGTTATATGAGAAACTGGTTTACATCTATTTTGGCTAAATATGCTTGCTTTAGTTTGATTTTATATTAATGTTAAACAGTTATATTCCTCTTGTACTTTTTAATTTACTTTAAGGTTGGGAAACACAAAAAGCTTTTTATGTAATTATGAAATATGATCGTTGCTTTAGCTTTGTATTTTAGTTTTAGCCCCACCTTCCTTTTCCTTGTAGTTGGTGTACTAGAAAAGCAATACAATTTTTTTAAAAAAGAACTGCTCTTTCAAGGACAGCTCTTGTCAGAACTATGGCTTGCCCTAGGTCATCCAGCAGCTGCAAGTGGAAGAGTGGGGAATCAAACCTGGTTCTCCCAGATTAGAGTCCGCACACTTAACCACTACACCAAACTGGGAAAATTCTAGGCCCTGATGGCCTTCTTGCATAATTCTATCAAGTTTTTGAAGACCAGCTGATAATACCTTTAAAATGTGTAATACAAAACAAAATAAGTGAAGGAAAAATACCAGAAATCTGAAATGAAGCCTTAATAACTTTAATACATAAAACACTGATGAGAAAGAAATTAAAAATTATAGGCTAATTTCACTATTAAATGTGGATTACAAAATATATGCTTCTATTTTGGCTGCAAGATTGAAAAGAGTATTGATACAAATAATACAAAAACCAAGCAGGTTTTTTATCAAAAAGACAACTCAGGAACAATGTAAGGACTATATTGAATGTAATTGAATATTTTGAAGCACATCCAGAGAAACAGATGGCTTTGATTTTTTTAGATGCCGAAAAAGCATTTGATAATGTCAGCTGGAATTTTATGTTAGAACAATTATTATTCTCACAATGTGGTACTGAATTTTTTACAATGGTTAGAGTAATCTACACCAAGCAACAAGCTAAGGTCCTAGTCAATGGTGATGCAACAAAAATTTTGAAATACAAAAAAGAATTAGACACGGATGTCCACTCTCACCATTATTATTTATTTTTGTGCTTGAAATATTGAATGATATTATTAGCGAAAACACACATATCAAAGGACTTAAAATAAGAGGAGAAGAATATAAATTGCAAGCATTTACAGATGATTTGGTTTTTATCCAGAAAGCCTGCTGGACTCTATTATGCAACTTTTAAAAATTTTACAGGATTATGGTCAAGTGGCGGGATTGAAAGTTAATGTTAATAAAAGAAAAATGTTAATGGAAAATATGACTAAGGACCAAACTCAGCACATACAAGAAATATCAGGCTTGGAAGTTAAAAAAGTGAAATATTTGGGAATAAACAAAATGAATAGATGCAGTTATTTGATGAAAGACAATTATATGGAACTAATACTGCAAATTAAGAAGGATTTGGAAAGATGGAAGAATCTACAAATATCCCTGATGAGATACAATAAAAATGAATATTTTACCAAGATTGATCTTTTTATTTCAAACAATCCCAATCCTTCAAAACCAAAAATGTTTTATGGAGCTTGATAATTTGATGAAACAATTTATATGGCAAAACAAGAGACCAAGAATAAAACTAAAAACCTTACAAGATGCAAAAGAAAGAGCTGGATTTGCACCAGCAGATTAGCTTCTGTACTATAGAGCAGCTACATTGATGTGGTTAAAAGAATGGATTACACTTGAAAACCATAGAATATTAATGTTAGAGGGGCATGACTTGTTACTAGATTGGCATGTGATTACATGGTATGGAAAAGCTGATACTCATAAATATTTAAACAACATCTTATTAGGAGATCTTTACTGAAAATACAGAAGGAAGTGAAAAGATCTTTCTATAATAAGATACCAAAATGGGTTGCACCACTTGAAGCATTTACAAACCCAAAACTGATGCAAAAGAATATAAAGTTAAAATATGAAGATTTATTGGATAATGGGCTTCCGGTCAGAGTAAAATGGCGAATTGACACACTTTGCGAGTTGTGCAGAGTGTACTGCGGTATCTGACGACAGTCTGGGCTTTATCTGGCCCAGCGCAGCACTCCCCAGGCGCGGGGGTGGCAAGCAAGCAGCCAAGCCTGAGGGGGAGTTGAGATCGGTGTGGATAAGCTTCGGAGGAAGCTTGTTTACACTTTGATCTCCTTCCGTGAAGAGGGCAGTTGCAAATCAGCACTACAGATACCAGCTGGGCTGAGAATTCAGCATAAATTCGTCATCTACCGACCTCTTTAACATCAAGTTTAACATCGATTACAGAAGAAGCACCGCGAAACCCCGAGATTACAAGCAAGGTAACAAACGAATAAGCGCTTACCGGTTTAAAGAAGAACGCGAAATTGAAACGTGCGGATAAGCGTAGAAGCCTTTAATGAACTATTCCGCTTGATTTAAAAGTAAAATGAAAGCTTTCCTTTAGAGAAAACGGCTGAAAAGTGACTTTGTTTTGCATTCCTGTGGTCAATCAAGTCTAAACTTTACGTAGCAGAAACGAAACTAACTGTGACTCTATGATACAGGAAGTAGGCTAGAGTGGACGTTTTAGAGGTTGCTGTGCCGGAAACAGACGGACGTTTGATTGTGTGACACCACTTTTACCGGAAGTTGGATTACAGAGACGGACAGATAAACAGGAAGTTTGGAAGGAGCCTACTCTAGCCGGAAAACCATAGAGAAATTGCGCCCGACATTTTGAGGAGGACTAAATTTTAAAAAGTTATTTTTAAGCAGAAAAAGCGCTGATACAAGTTATAAAGGTGGCGATTTGGCTTGAAGATTGCTAATATAAAGATTGATTAGTACTGAAGTCGCTTCCAAAACGGATTTGAGGTCAAGACCTAGAGCTGCGTCATCACCTAGTCCAAGAATGACTGCAAAGGAAAAAAAGAGTGGCAAGCGGCTATGGAAGCGATGGAAAAACAGATGACCGAAGTGGTGCAGAATCTTGGAAAACAAATAGAATCACAGCTGCAACAACAATTGCAACAACAGCTGCAAATACAACTGGAGCAAATAGAACAAGTGCAAGTCCAAGTACAGAAAAAAAATATGGAAGAACTGAAAGAACTGGTACTAACAGAAGTGTCAGGGATTAAAAAAGATACAGAAGAAGTCAAGAAAGAGGTCAAAAGTCTGGTGACAAAATCTGAAGAAATGGAACAGAAGGTTAAAAAATCCCTGTTAGAAAATACAAGGCTGGAGTCTATGATGGAATATAGAGCTACTCAGAATCATCTGAGATTGAGAGGGATAGAAGAGGAGGAAGATCAGGACTTACGAGCTCTAGTAATCAATACATTGACAACTTATATAGGGGAAGATGTTGGAGATTTGGATCCAGACTTTGACTTGATTTATAGAGTAAACTCAGCTTATGCCAAGAGAAAGCAATTACCCAGAGATGTGATTGTTCAATTCGTGACAACAAAAATGAAGGAAGATGTTTTCAAGAAACAATTCACACAACCGTTGGAAATTAATGGAAAAAAATAATAATTCTGAGAGAAATTCCAAGATCGATCTTACAAGACAGAAAGAAATTCAAGAAATTGACAGACAGACTAAAAGAAATGAATATTAGGTTCAGATGGGAGATTCCATATGGACTTTCATTCGTGTACAATTCGGTGAGATCTACTCTTAAATCTGAAGGAGACTTATACAGATTCAAAGAGAACAATTTTGATGATTTTAAAGATATTTAATTCAACACAATTATGGATTACAAATTTTTATCTTGGAACGTAAACGGACTAAATTCACCGAGTAAAAGAAGATTAGTGAATCATTGGCTGGAGAAACAAAAATGTAACATAATTTGTTTACAAGAAACACATATAAGAAAACAAGATAATAAATACCTGATTAATAAAAAATTGGGAGAAGAATTTCATTCCTCAGCAACTAATAAGAAAAAAGGAACAGTGATTTATGTTTCAAAAGAATTGGACCCTAAAAAAATCTTCTCAGATAAAGAAGGAAGATATGTTGGTGTGGAAATATTGATGAACAGAAAAAAGACATTGCTTGTAAATATATATGCGCCCAATGGTGCAAAAGAGACTTTCTTCAATGATTTGACTAAAGAGTTGGACTGTTTAAGTTATGATCAAATAGTCCTAGCTGGATACTTTAATGGTACAGTGAATAACATATTGGACAGAAAATCCAAAGCAAGTGGAGAGACAATTGGAAAGTTACCAAAAATTTTTTTCAATTGATGAAGCAAGAGAAACTGGAAGACGTTTGGAGGAAGTGGAATCCCAAGACTAAGGACTACACTTTTTACTCTAATAGACATAATTCCTTCTCCCGAATTGACATGATTTGGATGTCAGAGGAGATGGCGCAAAAAACTTATAAAATACAAATTTTACCGAAAATTAATTCTGATCATAATCCCTTACTCTGGATATCTAAAGAAAAAACCAAACAACTATATTGGAGAATTAATGAGGACTTATTAGATCAAAAATTAATTAATGAAACCTTAAAAAAGAAACGAAAATTTTTTTTGAATTGAATTTAAATAAAGGTACAGATATACAAGTTGTATGGGATGCGTACAAAGCGGTAATGAGAGGTATGCTTATCTCTCTGAACTCCAAGGACAAAAAGCAAAAGATCCAACAACAGAAAGATCTTCATGAAAAAATTCGACAAAAAGAAAAGGAATTAAAGAAAAGACCAGGGAAGAAAAAGATTATTAAAGAGATCCACTTTCTGCAAGATCAACTGAATGTTTTATTGAACAGAGAATTATATTGGAATTTGAAGAAATTACAGCAAAAAGCATTTGAGGGTGCAAACAAACCAGGAAAGTTTTTAGCGTGGCAATTGAAAAATAGAAAAGAAAGGAACTTTATATCCAAGATTATTGAAGATGGAAAGGATGTTATGAATTTGAATGGTATAAAAAGAGCTTTCTTCAAATATTACGCCAAATTATTCAAAAAGAAAGGAATTGATCAACAGAGAATTAAGAAATATTTGGAGACTATTGAAGTTCCAGAGCTGGGAAAACAAATTAAGGAATCATTAAATGGTTTAGTAACGAAAGAAGAAGTGACAATGGCGATAGAAGATGCAAAGTTGGGCAAAGCTCCAGGACCAGATGGCTTCACAGCAAAGTTCTACAAGAAATTTAAAGAGGAGCTAACCCCCATTTTAGTACTTCTGTCAAATGAGATAAGAAAGACCAAACGGATCCCAGATTTATGGAAAGAAGCAAATATTTCATTGATACCTAAAGAAGGTTTGGATTTGACTCAAGTAAAGAATTATAGACCAATATCGCTATTAAATAATGATTACAAATTATTTGCAAAAATAATTTCGGAGAGATTGAAAAAATATCTGAAAGATACTATAGCGGAAGAACAAGCTGGATTTTTACCAAACAGACAAATCAGAGACAATTTAAGAGTGGTGATAGACGCAATTGAATATTATGACAAGCATCCTGAAAAGAAGTTGGATTCCTCTTCCTAGATGCGGAAAAAGCTTTTGACAACTTAAATTGGGAGTTTATGCTGCAAGTTATTGAAAAATTGGACATTGGACAGTTCTTTTTAAACATGATTGTGGCAATATACTCAGAACAAAAAGCGGCTTTGAATATAAACAAAGAAAGGACGGATTTTTTCCAAGTTCAAAAGGGAACACGTCAAGGCTGCCCGTTGTCCCCGTTGCTGTTTATTTGGATGTTGGAAATATTATTGACAGCAATAAGAAAAGATAATAGTATTGAAGGACTTTCAGTGAAAGGATTCGTATACAAATATAGGGCATTTGCAGATGATGTGATGTTTATGATTCAGGATCCTATTGAGAAAATACCACATCTGATGGAGAAAATTGAAGAATTTGGCTCAGTTGCGGGTTTTTACGTTAATAAAAACAAAACTAAGGTGATGTGTAAAAATATGACGAAGCAAAGACAAATAGAACTTCAAGAGAAAATTCAATGTGATGTAGTTACAAAGACTAAATATCTTGGAATTGAATTAACTATGAAAAATATTGACCTGTTTAAAAACAATTATGAAAAGGTGTGGCACAGAATTCAGCAAGATATGAAGAAATGGGACACTTTGAATTTATCATTGATGGGAAGAATCGCAACTGTAAAAATGAATATTTTACCGCGTTTGATGTTTTTATTTCAGACCATTCCAATACTAAGAGGAGGCCTACAATTACCAAATTTAAGACTGTATTATGATGCCGTCTGTCTAACATGGTTGGAACAGTGGATTAATCTTGAGAATAAGAAGTTATTAGCTTTAGAAGGGCATGATAACAAATTTGGATGGCATGCATATTTATGGTATGGAAAAGTAAAAATGGACAAATTTTTTAAACACCACTTTGTAAGGCAATCACTGTTCGAGACATGGATGAGATATAGAAAATTCTTCTCAGAAGAAAGACCACTTTGGATAGTACCAGCTGAAGTGATTAACCCACATTCAAGAAATCAAGGGTTAGATTGGCTACCTTACAAAAATCTTTTAAAATTAGAAGGGAAAAATTTTGTGTTACAAGATAGATTTGATCTTGAATTTGAATATGATTGGTTGAAATACAGACAGATTTATGATTTATTTAAGACCGATAATAGAGAACATGGTTTCAGAGAAAAGAACATTGAAATTGAAACTGTATGGCTTGAGAAAGGTAAAAAAATGATTTCTAAACTGTACAAGGTTTTATTGAAATGGTACACTGAGGATGAAACTGTAAAAGAGCAAATGATAAAATGGGCTGTAAATGTTAATAATGAGATATTAATGACATCTTGGGAATATTTGTGGAAAAAGTCAATGAAAATTTCAACTTGTGTAAATGTTAAAGAGAATTGTTATAAAATGATGTACAGATGGTATATGACGCCTAAAAAAATTGCTATTATAAATGAAAGTATGTCCAACAAATGTTGGAAATGTAAAAAACATGAAGGGTCTTTTTACCATATGTGGTGGACATGTGATAAAGCAGTAAAGTATTGGACTGAGATCCACAATGAGATACAAAAAATTTTGAAATGTACTTTTAAGAAAGACCCACAGATGTTATTGTTAGGTCTTAAAATGGAAGAAATAAATGTAGCCAAGAGAACACTACTATGGTACTTGATTACAGCAACCAGACTGATTTTTGCTCAATGTTGGAAACAAGATAAAGTACCTGAAACATGGGAATGGATTAAAAAGACGTTGTTTTTGGCAGAAATGGACAAACTAACAAGAAAGTTAAACAACGAAGAAGATGGAACTTTCTTTGAAGACTGGAAAGACTTTCAAAAATACTTGTTGAAAAATTGGGACATTAAACGTGGTTTGATTTGCTTTGATAGTTATTAAGAAGAAAATGAAATAGAATTAGATTTTTGAATTGTTACCGTTTGTAAGAGAAAATAAGTTTAGAAGTAATTGTAACAGAATAAGAGAGACATTAATGGGGTTGGAGCAGTGCGGGAAGCCTTGTTTGGGGGGGAGAAGGGAAATTAGAAAAATGGATATGTAGGTAGGTTTAAACTGTATGAACATGTGATATATCCAATAATAAACTGTATTTACTAAAAAAAGATTTATTGGATAATAAAAATGAATTAAAGTTAACAGAAGACCTTATAAAACAAAAACCAGATTTATGTTGGTGGGAAAGAGCACAAATAGAGTCAAGGTATGCCAAAGACAAACTAATAGGCTTTTATTCTAAAATAACAGAAATAGATAAGATACTGTTATATACTGAAGAGAAATTGATTAAGACATTATATATAATAATGCTGGAACATAAAACACAGGATGAAATAGTTAAAGATTTGAGCCATAATATTGATTTAGATTAATGGTTAAAAATATGGAAAACAAATGTAAAAATTACCAAAGCAACCTCATATGAAGAAAATATTTTTTAATAGATTTTATGTTTTATAGATGGTACGTGACTCCAGAAAAATTAGCAATGATGTATCCTGATTTATCAAACGATTGTTGGAAGTGCCAAAAAATGTTGGTTCATTTTTCCATATGTGGTGGTCATGTGATAAAGCTAAAAAGTATTGGCCTTAGATTCATGAAATATTACAAAAATGTTAGGTTGTATTATATACCTGAATTGTTTTTATTGAATATAATGCCAGAAAACTGTAGAAAACAAGACTTTTACCTTATTATGCATATATTGACAACCACAAGAATATTATATGCGAAATATTGGAGAAAAAATGAAGTGCCCCCTAAAGAAGAAATTATAAACAAAGTACTTGAGACTGTAGAGATGGATAAATTAACTTTAATTTTGAGAGGACGAAAGGAAGAAAGCTGTGAAAATACATGGTCAAGATTCTACAAATGGTTGGAAGACTACAATAAATAAACCATATGGGAGTGGGGCGTTGGGAGGGAAGATGGTGGATGCCGAGTAAACTCTTTCCTGCACCCACTTTCCCTCACCCCGGCAACATTTAAACTTTTGGCAATGAATGCAACAAACATATGTGCAAAAACGGGGGGGTGGGGGGTGGAAAATGAGATGACACACCTAAAAAATCGATTACTGACTATTATATACTAGATACCCCCCTCACTTCAGTACAACTGGAACAGGAAATGGCCCACAAAATGGCTACCACAACGGCTGATTCACAGCAAGGTATGCTCACAAAGCAAGACTCCTTAAAAAGCCTCAAATCAGATCCTGGACACTATTAATGAAATAATAAAACCTGTGACTGATCAACTTAAAAATGTACAGACCTTTCTCCATCAAGTGTCCCAGACTGTTGAGGCTGCTATGGAGAATAGTATAGCAAACCAGGAAAATATACAAGAACTACAAAATCATGAGATCTGGGCAAAATAAAAAATCATAATGCTGGAGAACACCCTTAGAGAGTGACACCTGAAATTTATTTATTATTCAGAGGTTTTCATGAAAAAACAGAAGAAAATACTGACTGAGCAGCATTCACAGGATCATGGCTGGCAACAGCTATAAACCTGGAAGATGGACTAGCTCCCATAATTGTAAAAGCCTACAGGCTAGGCTTGTCATTCTCCATATGGAGTCAAAACCCACAAGACTTCTTGGCTGAATTTGCAGACTTACACACAAAACAACATATTCTGCAGGAAGCTAGAACTAGGGGTGGCTTACCTTATAACAACGATAAAATACTTGTGTTTCTGACATGTCAACTGAAGCCCTGCAAATCTGGTGTTCTTTGAAACCCATAACTAACAAGCTGATGGAAGTGGGCATTAGATACAGATGGATGTGGTCTGAAGCACTCCAAGTTAGACACCAAGGATCCACTCTGCAAGCTAAGGATGAAAAATCTGGTCATAACCTTCTCCATACCCTAAACTTATCCATAAGCCATGATTCTCCACTGAAAAAAACCCTGCAAAAGGAAAAGGGAAGTTCCATCACCCCCTTCCTCATGGAGCAAAATTCCAGTGAGAAAATCTTTGTGAATTACACAAGAATATACTTCCAGTGGTGGTGGTGGGGAATTGGTGCTTAGTTAAATTACTCAATCTGACAAATGCACAAATGCTGGGTGTGGGAAGTTTACTTTGCTCTTTTTAGTCTGGGAACTGATTAAGCCTGACACAGGTGCTGCCCATGTCCCCAGTGGCTCCTGGAGATTCAGCATCTGTCAAATGTTTAATTTTATAATAGCTATCGTACGCATTTTATTTAATAATAGATTTAAGCTTCTTTATTGTTTTGGGGGGAGGGGTGGGGGGAGGAAGAGAGGGGGTGGGGGAGGAAGGGAAGGAAAGGGAGGAGGAAAGGGAAAGAGGCAAAAGAAAATACTTAAATATAACTCTTACAGAAGGGAGGGGGCGGGGCTGGGGATTGTATAAACCAGGAATCTTACAGAAAGGAAGGGAAAGGGCTGGGGGTTGTAAATCAGGAATATTACAATGGTTACAGTACAGGTGGTTAACCTTCTCTTAACTGAGCAAAAATATGCACTACTCACTAACAAAAAAAGACACTATTTCCTCCTTAGTTTACATGGCTTTTCATATTATGAAGGAAAAAACATAATCCAAGTCAATAGCTCTAGTCTAGCTGAACAATTTAGGCAGATGGATAAAATAGCAAGCTGTCATAAACCACTTAGAAATCTGCAGCAGATTTCAATTTCATTTCTCACAATAAACTATTTTCTATGGTGGAAAACAAAATAAAGTTTCTGACACTCAACTGTAGGGGCACAAATAATATTTTAAAAACCAAAAGGCTTCAAGCTTTTTTGAAGCAAACTAAGGCAGAAATAATATTTTTGCAAGAAACTCACACAAAAAAGCAAACACATATTTAATGCCTACCATCTGGTACCCCTTACAATTTGCAGCACCAGGATCCTCTAAATCCAGAAGGGTGGCGATCCTATTCACAAAATCAACACAGCTCCAAAGAGAAAAAACAGTAAAGAGACTCAGATGCTTGATACATTTTTAAAGGGTTTATTGAATGGTGAACCTTATACACTAGCCTCTATATACTCTCCAAACACAGGACAAACTCCCTTTTTAAAAAATACATTGACCAAATTGCGCAAATTTGCAGAAGGTACAATGGTAGTGGGCAGAGACTTTAAGATGGTAGCACAGACAATACTAGATCTCTCCAAGCCACTATATCCGATTTCAAAAGTTCACAAGACACAACAAGCCTCTGGCCTATTGAATGAGATTTTCAAATCCCTTTCTCTATGTGACATTTGGAGAAGACAATGTGGTTTAGAAAGGGATTTTACATACTTTCCCCCCAAATATAACTCATTTAGTAGAATATATATTCTTATTTCTGAATCTTTAATACCTAAAGCTATATCATCCTCTATAAGCATAAGATAGACCATGCCCCAGTAGAGTGCATAATAGCAAGAGAAGAATCAAAACACCACCCATTTACTTGGACATTAAACAAGACTTTATTAAATGACCCAACCATTAATGAGACAATCGAATCCGAGATTAAAGATTTCTTTAAACATAATATAGACTACGGAGTGCCAACAGTAATAGTTTGGGACTCTCTAAAAGCAGTGATATGAGGTAAATATATAGCAATGTCCTCAATCTACAAAAAAGAAAAAATTAAAACACAATTAGAACTAAAGAACCAAATACGAACTTTAGAAACCTTACATAAAAAAACCTGTAGTCAAAAAAATCTTTCAATACCTCTTAATAGTAAGGAAAAAATTGGAAGCACTAGAAGTTACACAAGTGCAAAAAACATTTTACCAATGAAACATAAATTTAATTTTAGGAATGCCAAATCCCTAAACCTGCTTGCCTGGAAAATCAAACAAAAAAGATTGGAGCATACAGTCAACTGTGTGCGAGACAATGGAGGAACTGTATTAACATCCACTCCAGAGATATTAAAAACTTTTGAAAACTACTATCGCTCCATCTACAAATCCACAGCCTCAGCCAAAAATGAAAAACAACTATAAAAATTTCATATCTGAATCGCATAGAGAATACCTGGATGCCCCAATAACCACACAAGAAATAATAGACACAATTAAATCCTTAAAAAACAACAAAACTCCTGGATCAGATGGCTTCATATCTGAATACTATAAACATTTCCATCATTTATTAACCCAACCTTTGACATGTTCAACCTTATCTTAAACAAAAACACAATCTCATTGGAAGTCAGCAAAAATCATAGTTCTTCCCAAACCAGGTAAAGCGAACCCAAAATTGTCCCGCCCATATCTCTGCTAAATAATGACTATAAGATATTCACATCCCTATTATCGGCAATCAACAGAGTCATACCTGAATATATACACCCAGATCAGACAGGATTTATACCATAGCGAGATATAACTGACAATGTAAGGAAAACCATAGATATTATTCACTATTGTAAACAATATAAAATAAAACCTTCTTTAATTTGTCACTAGACATTGAAAAGGCCGTTTAATTCAAATACCTTGTAAACCTGCTAGAACAAATGCAGTTTGGTAGAAATTTTATACATGCAATCAAATCCATATACGATTCCCCCAAAGCCAGCCTATATATTAATGATTTATATCCCCCTCTATCCTCTGTCCTCTATCCCCCTTACTTTTTGCCCTAGCCATTCAACCGCTAGCATTAGACATATGTAACAACCCCCTAATCTCAGGCTTGCAAGTGAAAGGCCACCATATTAAAGCAAGCCTATTTGCTAATGATATGACCATCTATATCACCAATCTTACAACAACAATACCAGATCTCTTTCAAACTCTTACTAAATTTGGCATTGTATCTGGACTGCGCATCAACCAGTCCAAGACGGTGCTATATCCCATAGAACTTATTCCAGAAATCTCATCATACTTGAGGCAACACTACTAATTTCAGTGGACTGAACACTTCTGGCAATATCTATGAGTAAGAATTCTGCTTAACCTAAAAGACACTTTAAAATGCAGCCACTCCAAAATTAATGAAAATGTTCAAACCTTACTCAGAACATGGGACTCCAAATTCCTAACTTGGTTTGAATGCATTAATCTAACCAAATCATTCATTCTGCCAAAATTTGTATATTACTTTAGGGTTCTGCCTATAACCATATCTCCAAATCTCCTTAAATCCTGGCAGAGAAATCTGAATGACTTTATATGGCAGTTCCACAAGCCCTACAGGGGCTAGCTGTTCTGGATCTTAATCTGTACTATTCGGCAACCAGTCTCTCCAGCTTAGTCAAATAATATCATCCTTCATTTATAGAGGCTACTTACCTTCGAAGAAGATCATTCCCAGAAGCAGTCTGGAGACTACGCAACTTTAGATTAAATAAACGTTACTCATTCTTTTTTAACTGCAATTTTTAAAACATGGGATAATTTTAAGAAGTCCTTGATAACTACGGGGTCCTCAATTAAGAACATATTTGGTCACTTATGGTTCACTCCAGGCTACAACCCTGACTCCTTCCCCAAATGGAGGCCTACAAACGTAACCAGATTTATCAATATAACAAAGCATGGAAAACTATTAGAGAAAGCATCGCTGGAAAAATCTGGACATATCCTACCATATGTTGTCGAAGGCTTTCACAGCCGGAGTTCATTAGTTGCTGTAGATTTTCCGGGTTGTGTGGCCATGGTCTTGGCCAAGACCATGGCCACACAAGCCGGAAAATCTACAGCAACTAATATCCTACTATAGTTTGAATACTTGCAAGTAGCACATCTGTTCAACTCACTTAGGGACAACATAAATTTTGACAGACCTCTTAATCTTTTTGAAAGATAGTTAAGTTCAAAATCCTTCCATAACAAAGGAACAATTTCACTAATATAAAAATTTCTGTTAGCAGAACCCCACTTTAACCCTTCAGCATCCCAAAAAGCATGGCACAAAGACCTAGATAGGACCCTGTTAGAAAAACAATGGATACAAATCTGTGGATCCTCAGCTACAGTACGAGATCTATCCCAATACAGTCTCAAACAACTAAAATTAATCTCAGGTGGTATCTAACACCAAGGAAGTTGGCATATATGTTTCCATCCCGATCCCCTCTATGTTGGAAACAATGTGGTAAATACAGATCATTCTTCCACAACTGGTGGCAATGCCCTCTAATCAACAATTTTTGGTCATTAGTTCTACAGGAAATTAAGAAAACCACTGGATATATACTTCCAAAAGACCCTGCATTAATTCTTTTGAACCTATAGCCCAATCGCAAATTATTAATAGAGATAAGGAGTGAATCTCAATATTACTTACTGCCGCCAAAAGTGTCATCGCCATGAAATGGAAAAACAAGACCTCTCCCACAATTGATCTTTGGTATAGAAAAGTTTGGGATTACTTTATATTTGATAGAACCACAGAATGGGTTGCTCAATATGAAACAACGATTGAATGTAACAATGAAATGCTGAAATGGGGTTGGTTTTTTAGAAACGCAAGATGATCTAGTGAATATTGCTGGACAAAACAGACAGGTAGATCAATCTGCTTTATTCTTGTTTCATTGAAGTAAAATAAACCTTAGGGGTAAACTGTCTATAATTGTAGAAAAGAATACAAGTAATGAGGAACTAGGCAAGAGTTAACAAGAGTAACAAAAAGTTTAAGAGGTTAGAAAAACATTGTACAAGAATTAACAATTGTAAAACACCTGTTATCTCCCAATATGGAATGGCTCCCACTCACTGAGCTGGGCACACGCTTGATTTGATCCTTGTGGCAGGGGTAACAGTGGACCGGGTTACTGCTTTGGCAGTCCCATGGTCGGACCACCTTGCCCTGAGGGCCCGTTTGAATGTTCCACCCTGACCCTGTTTAGGCGGCGAGTGCATTTTAGCTTGCCCATGGAGCCAGATGGACCCTATGCGGCTTCAGATGGCTCTGCGGGATCCAATGACCTCTGGCAGCTCGTTGGATGAGCTAGAGGAGGATTGGCAGTGCCGGCTGTCCGCAGCCATCGATGAGATCGCTGCCTGGCACCCTCTGCACCCCCGTACTTGGCTTGCTCCCTGGTTTACACAGGAGTTGTGGCTTATGAAGCAGGAGCTGAGATGGCTAGAGAGACAGTGGTACCGTGCCCGTGACAAAGCATCAAAAGCATCTTATAGGACGCTTATGAGATCCTATGAGATGGCAGTCAAGGCTGCAAAGAGAGAATTCTATGCGGCAACAATTGTGTCTGCGAGCTCACACCCAGCCCAATTGTTTAGAACGATTTGGTCTATAATAACTCTGCCACAGGGCAGAATAAATGCTAGGGAATTGGAAATTGGCTGTGAGGCATTTGCAAGCTATTTCATGGATAAAGCCTTGGTGCTCTGCTGCAATCTCCCCGCCACAGTTGAAACAGTGAGTGAACTTGAGGCCCCTTGTAGGTCTTCGGCATTGGTTCTGGATCTCTTCAGCCTGCTCAATCTGGAGGAAGTCGACAGATTGCTTGCAGCCGTACGCCCAACCATGAGCAGCCTTGATCCATGCCCTTCCTGGCTTATTAAAGTGGGCCATGAAGCATTTTGAGGTGCCCTAAGGGATATTATCAACAAGTCCCTCTCTGAGGGGCAATTCCCGGGGGCAACTCAAGGAAGCGTCGGTCCGCCCTCTTTTGAAAAAACCATCTCTGGACCAGGCCGAATTGGCCAACTATTGGCCGGTGTCCAATTTGCCTTATTTGGGCAAATTAATTGAGAGGCCGGTGGCGATACAGTTGCAGGGCTTTATGGATGACACTTCTGTACTTGACCCCTTCCAATCCGGCTTTTGCCCGGGACACAGGATGGAGACAGCTCTAGTCACCTTGACGGATGATCTCTGGAGACATCTGGATCGGGGCGATGTGGTGGTACTGTTATTGTTAGATCTGTTGGCTGTGTTCAACATAGTTGACCACCAGTTGCTGACCCACCGCCTCACCGACATGGGGATCCAGGGGCTTGCCCTGCAATGGCTTGTCTCCTTTCTCCAGGGCTGGGGACAAAGGGTGGTGCTAGGAGAACAGTAGTCCATGAGATGCCCACTGGAGTGTGGTGTGCCTCAAGGGGCAGTGCTGTCCCTGATATTATTTAACATCTACATGTGCCTCCTTGCCTAGATTGCCCGTAGGTATGGGCTGGAGTGCCACCAGTACACTGATGACACCCAGCTCTATCTGATGCTGGGTAGCCAGTCGGACTCCAAACCAGAAGATCTGGGCCATGCACTGCAAGCTGTGGCTGGTTGGTTCAGGCTGAGCTGGCTGAAGCTGAACCCTGAGAAGATGGAGGTCCTGTGCCTGGATCTGGTGCCAGTGCCAGAGGTTAGGAGTCTGGGAGTGCACCTGGATGCCTCCTTAACTATGGAGGCCCAGGTAGCAGCCACCGCTAAGTTAGCCTTTTACCATCTTTGGCTGATTTGGCAGCTGGCCCTCTTTCTTGGCTGCGGTGACCTTGCTACAGTGATCCATGCGATGGTCACCTCGAGATTGGACTACTGTAATGCTCTCTACATGGGGCTGCCCCTGTCACAAATCTGGAAGCTGCAGCTAGTGCAGAATGCCGTGGCCAGGCTCTTGATGGGCCTCCCTAAATGGGAGCACATCCGGCCTGCTCTGAAGGCACTGCACTGGCTGCCAATAGCATACCGAATTTGCTTCAAGGTGCTGGAACTTACCTTTAAAGCCCTATATGGGCAGGGTCCAACATACCTGAGGGACCGCATTTCCCCATATATGCCCCAGAGAACACTACGATCTGGGTCGCAACATTGATTGACCATTCCAGACCTGAAGGATGCAGGCTTGCAGCTATTAGGGCCAGGGCCCTCTCAGTGATGGCTCCTTACTGGTGGAATGGGCTGCCGGAGGAGATCAGGGCCCTGCAGGATCTTGTGCAGTTCCGCAGGGCCTGCAAGATGGAGCTCTTCCACCAGGCATTCAATTAGGAGCTGCCACTCCACTACCACCAACATATGTAGCTATGGATTGGCCCCAGCCTGGAGAAAGTGCCACACTATCACACAATGCCAAAGACCATGGAAGCAGAAATATTGGTTGTATGCTATACAATACACCATCTGAACTACTGAGAGACAACCATCAGCACTAGCACTTTGCTTACTGGACTGTTTTAAATGTTTTTGGAATGTTTTAATCTTTGTATGGTTTTATGGTACTGGGTACCAATTTTGTAAGCTGCCCTGAGCCCACTTGCGGGGAGGGCAGGGTATAAATAGAATTAAATAAAATAAATACAAGTCATGTACTGTAAGTTCTATATTTAATCTTATTGAATTCTGCATTGTATTTTGTTTATCTTAATAAATATTGATGAAATAAAAATAAATAAATAAACCATATGGATATATAACTGAATTAGAAGATAATATGAACTATACTTTTAACTATAATGCAAAATATTTACATAAAAATATAAGGTGGAAAATATGAATTTACAAAGGAGACAATATATGAGGTAACAAAATAATCAAAATAATGATGTAAATGGTACCTCCAAACTTCTATGTATCTTTTTTGTTATAAAAATAAATGTTCTTTTTTAAAAAAGAAAAATTAGCCAGCCCGTTCCCCCATTGTTTGGGTCATCCTGCCAACCTTCCTTTTCAAAGTTCTTTAAGATTTGCAGATGCAGGTCACAGTGCTTTGTTGAGGCAAAGCTACCTTAATAAACCTGCTAGATCTTCTTTCATGCCCCGGATCAGACCACAACTTTCTTGTAAAAATAAACCTCTAAAAAACTGGTGTTGTCAAACTGAAAGAGTGACTTGGCAATTTTAGTCAGTGGGATGGCTTATAAACCCAACCTCATGGTGCCTTAAAAGACTTGTTTGCTGTTAAAGTCCCAGGTGCTTTTCCTGTCTTGTGCAAATAAATGAATTCACTGATGGGTGTGTGTGTGTTTGGGGAAACAATGAAATTAACCCATGATATCCCATGTTAAAGTTAGAAATACTACTGCTGTTACCACTGCTAGCCAGTGACTTGAACACCAGCACTGGGCCAGAAGCTATACAGGACACAACATTACTCAGAGGTGTAGAATCATAAACCCAACCCAACTAGGAAATAGTGATGTCAGGGTCCAAGACTGGATAATGGTAGGGTGATTGATGGGAATTGTAGTTCTGGACATGGGTTATGGGCTGTTTAACAGATGTCTCAACAGTTTTGCAAAACTACATTTCCCAGAAGTTTGCCAGGTGACCACCTGGGGATTCCTTCTGTATTTATTATATACATTATAATGGAACAGCCTGTTCTCCACTCTGGTATTTGTGTGTGTTGGTTTAGTCCCATGGGATGGAGTCCTTGTGCCTTAGTTCTGTTTGTTAGTTAGAATTGTAAACTGCATGACAGGGTTGCCAACTTGGGGCTGGGAAATTCCTGGAGAATTGGTGGTGCAGCCTGGAGAGGGCAGAGTTTGGGGTGTTTAGAACAATTTTTGATATCTATTTCATTGCCTGTCAAAGTGTGCATGCACATGAAAGCTCACATCTTGAATAGAACTTTTTTGGTCTCAAAGGTGCCATTGGACTCTAACTTTGTTCCGATAGTTATTAAAACATTAATGCCCCACCTTTCTCCAACTAGTCAAAGAGTTTTACAGAAGCAGGACAAGATTGCAAAGAGGGAAAATCAACAACATGCATAATAATTTAAAACAGCATCCAGTATTCATCAATCTTCTGTAACCTTCTATTTAAAAAACTTCTGAAGTTGAGCATTGGAAAAGGCATCCACTACCACCCCTTCTAGGGACCAGAAATTGGTAGTGGACCCCGATGAACTTTGAGATCTCACACTAACAACAACAGACTTTTAAAAGATATCCTGTAATGATTCCTTGTTTTAAGTGTGCGTGTGTCTCTTTAAATGTTTGGTTGGAGTGCAGTGATAGCAGAGTAGAGTGACTGAGGGAGACAAGTGTGGTGTGACTGGAGGATGAGAGAGTGTGGAAGGAGTTTTGAAGTGAATCTGTGTTTCTGTGTGTCAGTTAGTGAGAGTTAGAAAAAAGTCAGTTGGAATGGTTCAGTTAGTGAGTTCAGTCAGTGAGTGATCTGATAGTTCTGTGTAGGATCTTAAAGAGTGCAGTATGTATGTCTTCAAAAGTGAGACTCTAAAGATCTGGAAGGAAGTCAAAAATGCCAAGAGCTTAGCCTGTGTGGCTGCCTGTAGGAAAGAATGATTCCTGTCAGTGTTGGATCTGAGTGTCAAAAAAGACTGTGTGTGTGTTACCTTGCCTGTTATATTTTCTAGTTCCTTATTCCCAAACAGTTACAGATAACCAGCATCTTGTTTTGTTCTTATTTCAATAAATCCAATTTTGTTTAAGTATAACCCAAAATTCAGCTCAATCCTTCCTCAGGACCACATAGACCTCTGAAAGCCAGATCCTGGGTCACATTACCAGCAAAATAAACAGAGAGAAGGTTTGGAATTCCTTAAATTCCTGGTGGCAGCAGAAACTACCCAGTTTTCAAAAACGAAGAGCACATTTAAAGTGAAAAACAGTCCCCCCCATATAAAGAGGGCACCACACATCCTCTTGAAGGGAAATAAGGGTAAAACAGAGACAAGAGAAAGAGACTGTCCTTGGTAAATAGGGACAGCTGGAATGAATGCAATATCCATAGGGCTTTCCTTTGGTATATTCATACCAGCTCTGCCAGGAAGATTCAAAAAGCTTTGGGGCTAAGACCATGAGATTACATTGCCAGTGTCTAGACTTCTCTCCTCTTAATGGAAAATAATTGTATGTATGTATGTGATGTGTGTGTGCACATGTGCATGTGTGTGCACATTGAGTGGATCCTGGTGTTTATTTTCCATTGCCCTTGTTTATTTTTACAGACAAGACAAGCACCAGGTTCATCCTGCTGTATAATATTGGGGGATGACGACCAATCTATGCTATAGAAAGAATCCTGAGGCAAAATTGTCTGAAATAAGGTACACTCAGTTCCCAGGCTACATTCCTCAAAGATCAACTTGCTTGTGAAAGTTGCTATTCTACTTTATTCTTCTTGACAAACATTCAATAAGAAGGGATTTACAAGGATATTTTGTATCATCCAGTTACTGAAAGGCCTTGTTATGTGTGTTTTGGGATATAAGGACACACTGGGGAATGGACATTGCTGAAACAGAATACATAAATGTCCAGCAACAATTTGATTACAGTTGAGTCTTCTGCATGTGTTGAGGTGGCTCAGGGCTCACCACAAATCAATTTTGACTGGCTCTTGTGACTGTCTACCCAGTTGTAACACTATTGTGGTTAAAGGAAGGCTTGTAAATTCACTTGTAAGGTGAATATGGTTTTAAAAAGCTATAGGGAGACAGACTTTTCTTTCATCATCATCTCTCTCTTTCTCATTCCATTTTTATGTAATGCCTCAGCAGAAAGTTACGTGATAAACAAGATGATAGTTATTTGTTCAGAAAATTTGTTCAGAAAACGTATGTGATTGCCAACCTCCAGGTGGGGCCTGGAGATCTCGCAAAATTATTACTGATCTCCAGACTATAGAGATCAGTTCCCCTAGAGAAAATGGCTGCCTTGAAGAGTGGACATAAGAACATAAGAACATAAGAACATAAGAGAAGCCAATGTTGAATCAGGCCAATGGCCCATCCAGTCCAACACTCTGTCACACAGCGGCCAAAATATACCAGGTGCCATCAGGAGGTCCAGCAGTGGGGCCAGGGCACCAGAAGCCCTCCCACTGCTGCCCCCTCCAGCACCAAGAATAGAGTGCATCACCTGCCCCAGACTGAGAGTTCCCATCTATACCCTGTGGCTAATAGCCACTGGTGGACTTCTGCTCCATATGTTTATCTAATTTCCCCTTGAAACTGTCCATGCTTGCAGCTGCCACGACCTCCTGTGGCAGTGAATTCCATATGTTAATCACTCTTTGGGTGAAGAAGTATTTCCTTTTATCTGTTCTAACCCGACTGCTCAGCAATTTCATAGAGTGCCCACGAGTTCTTGTATTGTGAGAAAGGGAGAAAGGTACTTCTTTCTCAACCTGCTCAATCCCATTCATAATCTTATAAACCTCGATCATGTCACCTCTCAGCCGTCGTTTCTCCAAACTAAAGAGCCCCAAGCATTTTAACCTTTCTTCATAGGGAAGGTGTTCCAACCCTTTTATCATTCTAGTTGCCCTTCTCTGCACTTTTTCCAATGCTATAATATCCTTTTTGAGATGTGGTGACCAGAACTGTACACAGTATTCCAAATGAGGTCGCACCAATGATTTATACAGGGGCATGATGATACTGGCTGATTTGTTATCAATTCCCTTCCTAATAATCCCCAGCATAGCGTTGGCCTTCTTTATTGCAGCTACACATTGTGTAGACATTTTCAGCGAGTTATCCACTACGACTCCAAGATCTCTCTCTTGGTCTGTCTCTGCCAGATCAGACCCCATCAACGTGTATTTATATTTAGGATTTTTGGCTCCAATGTGCATCACTTTGCACTTGGCCACATTGAACCCCATTTGGCACGTTGACGCCCACTCACCCATCCTCCACAGATCCCTTTGGAGTGCCTCACAATCCTCCCTGGTTCTCACCACCCTGAACAACTTTGTGTCATCTGCAAATTTAGCCACATCACTGCTTACTCCCAATTCCAAATCGTTAATAAACAAGTTAAAAAGCATCGGACCGAGTACTGATCCCTGTGGTACCCCACTGCTTACCACCCTCCACTGAGAAAGTTTCCCATTTATACTCACTCTCTGTTTCCTATTTATAAGCCAGTTTTTGATCCACAAGAGGACTTGTCCTTTTATCCCATGACTATTGAGCTTACTTAGGAGCCTTTGATGAGGAACTGTATCAAAAGCTTTCCGGAAGTCAAGGTAAATAATATCTATTGGGTCCCCTTTGTCCACATGTTTGTTCACTCCTCAAAAAACACTAACAGGTTAGTGAGACAAGATCTTCCCTTACAGAACCCATGCTGAGTCTGCCTCAATAGTTTTTGTTTATCAATGTGCCTACTAATTCTTTCCTTAATAACAGTTTCCACCAACTTACCCAGTATCGATGTCAGACTGACTGGCCTGTAATTTCCTGGATCTCCCCTGGAGCCCTTTTTAAAGATGGGAGTGACATTAGCTACCTTCCAGTCCTCAGGAATGGAGGCAGATTTTAAAGAAAGATTACATATTTTTGTCAGGAGATCCACAAGTTCACATTTGAGTTCTTTCAGAACTCTTGGATGAATGCCATCCGGGCCTGGTGATTTATTAGTTTTTAAATTGTCCATTAGTCGGAGGACTTCCTCTCTTGTCACCGCAATCTGATTCAGGTCTTTCAAACCCCCTCCCAAAATCGGTGCTTCTGGAGTGGGCAAACACTTCTCCTCTTCCACAGTGAAGACAGAGGCAAAAAATGCATTCAGCTTCTCAGCCATTTCCCTATCATCCTTCACTACTGCTTTTACCCCTTGGTCATCCAAGGGCCCCACTGCCTCCCTGGCTGGCTTCCTACTTCTAATGTATTTGAAGAAAGTTTTATTGTTGGTCTTTATGTTTTTTGCGATATGCTCCTCATATTCCCTTTTTGCTTGCCTGATCACAGACTTGCATTTTATTTGCCATAGTCTGTGTTCCCTTTTATCAACCTCACTAAGACTAGCTTTCCACCGCTTAAAGGAATCCTTCTTACCTTTTACAGCTTCCATTACTTTATTTGTTAACCATGCAGGCTTTTTTCTATACCTATTTGTACCTTTCCTAACCTGCGGTATATATTTTTTCTGACCTTCTAGGATTGTCTTTTTAAATAGTCTCCAAGCTTCCCCAATGGTTTTGACCTTCTCCACTCTTCCTTTCAATTTCTTCCTCACATGTCCCCTCATACCAGAGAAGTTACCCCTTTTAAAGTTAAAAGTGGTTGCGTCAGTCTTTTTGGGCAACTCCCTATCTGTACAAATGTTAAACTCAGTGACATTATGGTCACTGTTCCCAAGTGGTGCAATCACTTTTACATCTCTCACCAGGTCTTGGGTGTTACTTAGGACCAAATCCAGGATCGCCTCTCCCCTGGTAGGATCTGTGACCATCTGTTCCACAGCACAGTCATTGAGAGTGTCTAAGAACGCAATCTCTTTTTCCCGACTAGAACTCATATTGACCCAATCAATGTGTGGGTAGTTAAAGTTGCCTATTACAACACAGTTATTTCGTCTAGCCGCTATCTTTAATTCATTCATCATTTTATAATCCTCCTCTATCTTTTGATCTGGTGGGCGATAACAAACTCCCACTGTTAAGCCTCCTTTTGGACCCACTATTTCAACCCATAGCATTTCCAGAAGGGAATCCAATTCTCTTACCCTCTCAATCTTACTGGACGGTATACCCTCTCTGACATACAGAGCCACCCCACCTCCAACCCTTTCCCCCTATCCTTCCGATATAATTTATAACCAGGAATCACCGTATCCCACTGATTTTCCTCATTCCACCAAGTTTCTGAAATACCCACAATGTCTATTTCCCCCCCAACACCAAGCATTCCAACTCCCCGATTTTACCTCGGAGACTTCTAGCATTTGTGTATAAACACTTATAGTTTCCCAGGTTTGTTAAGCCCACAGCCTTCCTCTTGCTGCCTCGAGACCTTGCCAGGCAGTTCCTATCATTAGCCACAGTCTCAGTGGACAATTGTAATCCATTTCCTTGTACAAAAGTAATAGCTACCCCTTCATCTCTTTGAGATGAGCCATCCCGAACCAGAGACTTTTCATCTCCTGTCGGCTTTCCCCCATTATTCAGTTTAAAAACTGCTCTGCCACCTTTTTGATTTTGAGCACCAGCAGCCTGGTTCCTTCTCGGGACAAATGGAGACCGTCCCTTTTGTACAGCTCCCTCTTGTCCCAAAAAGCATCCCAGTGCCTAACAAACTTGAACCCTTCCCCCTACACCACCGTCTCATCCACGCATTGAGACTCCTGATCTGTGCCTGTCTCTCCGGCCCTGCACGTGGAACAGGTAGCACTTCCGAGAAGGCTACCTTGGAGGTCCTGGCCTTGAGTTTCCTGCCCAGCAGCCTAAATTTCTCCTCCAGGACCTCACGACTGCATTTCCCCACATCGTTGGTGCCGACGTGCACCATGACCACTGGCTCCTCCCCAGCACTATCTACTAGCCTATCTAAAACACGCGTAATGTCCGCTACCTTCGCACCAGGCAGGCAAGTCACCATACGGTCAGTACGCGGGTTCGCCACCCAGCTGTCTACCTGCCTAAGGATCGAATCACCAACTACCAAGAGCCCCCTCCCACCCTTCCCAGGGACGGTTCCTTGGTACGAAAGGATACCCGTTCACCAGCTGAAGAAGAGGTCCCTTCTGAGGGCACATTCCCCTTATCCTCAGCATGGTGCCCCTTTTCCCCTTGACCCTCATGCTCCCTGGCAGCAGCCGGGCTGCCAGATCCAGAGTGGGACATATCTAACAAGTCCCTGAGAGTCTTCCCCGTGCACCTAACTGACTGTCCCTGCTTCTCCAGGTCAGCCACCTTGGCCTCAAGGGAGCAAACTCGCTCCCTGAGAACCAGGAGCTCCTTGCACCGAGCACACACCCAAGTCTTCTGACCAGTGGGCAGATAGTCATACATGTGACACTCCATGCAAAACACTGGATAGCCCCCAACCCCCTGCTGGCATTCTGGCTTCATAATTGTTTTTAAACAAATACTTTTCTATAACCCCCCTTTTAAAACCCTTTGTATTTATATGGCTCCTGTTGTAGGAGTCTACTTACCTTACCAAGGAGCCAAGGTCCTGGCTTTCTGGCTCTTCCTGGGCTTCTTACAGAGCCACAGGCAAAGAGCCTCGCCCTTCGGCTCATGCCAGAGGCTCGTGCCTCTTGCAAACTTCCTGCCTTAAATGGAATTGTCTCCCAGGAGAGGGTGTGGCCAGCAGCTACTCCAAATCACCCAAGGCACTTAATCTCACCCAAGGCACTTAATCTATGGAACAATACTCTGCTGAGGTCCCTCCTCAGGTTCCATTCCCAAATTTCCAGGAATTGCCCAACCTGGAGCTGGCAACCATAACTGCCTTTCCAAAGACCATCTGGAAACTGCTCACAACTAAAACAGTGTAACAAAACAAAACTAGCCTTTCAAAACTAGCCAGGACATAAAAACAAATTAGAACAAATCCCGAGGAGCCTCGAACAGTATCGATAAAACCATCCCCAGACCAGAAGCAGACCATAAACCAGTTAGAACATTTTATTATGTTGCTGTTTTGGTTTGGAAAGACAAAGAAAACATGGCCGTGACTCCTGAGGGGATCCTTTGGAGGTGATATGCATTCCCCAAAGCCCTGCCTCCAGGCAGTGGCCACTGGCCCCTGACTACCCAAGTTTGCATGCTTCAGAATGGACAACAGTTTTCTGCTCTGTGAACCCCTTTCAGTAAAACAGTTGTTCCCAACCTTTTTGGTATGGTGACCTGCAAGTCCAAATTTACCTGGTATGGTGACTCATCCAAGGGTAGTTCAAAGGTTTTTAGCAGTCTAGGCAAACTATGACCTTACCACCTATCTAGTTCAGCATTCCATTTTCTACAGTGGCTAACCAGATGTTGTTGAGAAATCAACAAACATCATACAAAGGGCGCAGCTGCCCCCCACTAAGAACCCCAAGCAAGTAGTATTCTTCTGACATATACAGCCTTTGCATATGAAGGGTTACATTCCAACCTTTAACAAGCCTCTTCTTCTCCATTCTCTCCTTCTCCCTCTAATCCCTCCTGAGATTGAAGGAAACTCTAGTAACTATCAGGACATGTATATGTAATGAAGAAAAAAAAATACCAATTGATGTGTGAAATGGAGTATATGGAATATATATATACTAGGAGTAAGACCCGTTGTGGAAATAAATACAACAAGCTCTAGAAAGAGGCTCTGGGAGAGTGCCCTGGCTTTGGGCACACAGTGTGAATTTGCTGTGGCAACCTCAGCAGCGTATAAAGACAGAGACCACCATTTTCTCCAGAGGAACTGATCTCTGCTACCTGAAGAGCAGTTGTAGTTTTGAGTGATCTCCAGTCCTCACCTGGAGATTGGCAACAATTGTTACCCAGGAGGAAATGGCTGGTTTGGAGGGTGGAGTCTATGGCATTCTACCTGCCTGAGGTCCAACCCCTCCTGAAACCCCACGTTCTCCAGGTTCCACCCTTCAAATCCCCAGGAATTTGCCAACCTGGAGTTGGCAACCCCATCTCCTTCCCAGCTAACCATCAGCCTACTGTTATCTGCCCCTCTTACTTCAGCTGACTTCTATACTCTCTCCTGCAGAGCAGTTGTAATTCTGAGTGGTCTCCAGCCCTCACCTGGAGATTGGCAACAATGGTTCCCCATGAGGGACTGGCTGGTTTGGAGGGTGGAGTCTATGGCATTATACCTGTCTGAGACCCCATCCCTCCTCGAACCTCACCATCTCCAGGCTCTACCCCTCCAATATCCAGAAATTTCCCAACCTGGAGTTGGCAACCCTATCTCCCTCCCAGCCAATTGTCAACCTACCGTTATCTGCCCCCTGATTTCAGCTTTCCATCTCCTCTCCCTTCCCTCCTGGAGAGCAGTTGTAATTCTGATTGATCTCCAGCCCCCACCTGGAGATTGGCAACAATGATTCCCCAGGATGGAATGGCTAGTTTGATGGGTGGAGTCTATGGCATTGTACCTGTCTGAGTTCCCACCCCTTCTGAAACCTCACCCTCTTCAGGCTCCATCCCTCAAATCTCCAGGAATTTCCCATCTGGAGCTGGCAACCCTATCAGGACTGGCCTCAATGAGTTTTCTCTCAAAGGCCAAAACAGGTGACAGGACCAAGCTTGGTTTCCTACCAACAGGCACTGAGGGGAAAGTAGGGTTGCCAGCTCTAAGTAGGGAAATACCTGGAGATTTGGGGGGTGGATCCTGTGGAGGGCAGCATGGGGTGGGGGGCGGAAGGACTCAGCAGAATATAATGCCATAGGGTCTACCTTCCAAAGCAGCCAGTTTCTCCAGGGGAACTGATCTCAGTCATCTGGAGATCAATTGTAACAGCAGGAGATCTCCAGGTCCCACCTGAAGATTGGCAACCCTAGGGGAAAGACAGCTGCACAGCAGGGGGTGGAAGAGAATGGTTTGACGGCCATTGGGCCAAGATCGGCAACAATAGTTCCCCAGGAGAAAATGGCTGGTTTGGAGGGTGGAGTCTATGGCACTGTACCTGTCTGAGGTCCCACCCCTCCTCAAACCTCACCCTCTCTGGGCTCCACCCATCAAGTCTCCAGGAATTTCCATACCTATAGTTGGCAACTTTATCTCATCCCCTCCCAGCAGCCTTTTCCTAGGCAAAATTCTGTCTTTCTCATGCGGGGAGCAAAGCAGTTTACTTCATTCTTTTTGGCTTTGTGATCTGTACAGCAACCCTGTAAGACAGGTTAGGCAGCAAGTCTCCGGCTGGTCCAAAATCACCCAGGCAGTTTTCATAGGGATGCTCCTGCTGAACAAGAGCAAGCAGCCAGGCCTAGGGTTGCCATTGCCAACAAAGACAAATTGATGCAAAGGAGGATGGAAAAGTCTCCATATTTCTATTTTGCCTTCAATTGGTTTTGATGCCAGCAGAGTGAGAAAATGCCAGAGGCTCTGGGTGGGTGCCCCATGGTAAATGCACCAAACAATTCCTAAAGATTTTCCACTGTGTCGAGAAATCATTTTCTACACTCACAGCGTCCCCTGCCAGAATTAGTACCAGAGCTTTTTTTGCCTTGTGGTATTCTGCTTGTGGTATGACCTTGTCTTTTTTGTGGTGTGGCATGGTTGTGTTATTGGGTTTGTTTCTTTTGAAGGGGAAGTGTTGTGAGTGAGGACATATTTCACCTCAGAATACAACAGAATACAACAGAATTCCAACTGTCTTGTGGGGGGGGAGTTTGAGGTGCGAAATGGAGTGAAGTCCAATCAGCTTCCATATGCAAATGAGCTTGAAATGCTGGCCCAATCAGAGAAGACTGGCCTAGGCTGCAGTGGGTGGGAGAGAACTCAGGCAACGCAGCTAGTGGATAGGGACAGATTCTGAGCGACATACCAGAGAGTGAACTGATTTTGCCAAACATAGAATCTTGCCAGACCACTACCCTTTTATATAATAGGACAGGATATTCCAAAATATGAAAGAGAACAATGGAAAGGGCAGTGGCAACCATTAGCAAAGGCTGGCTTGCAACCCACTTTCAGAGGCTTCATGACCCGCTTTTGGGTCCTGATCCACAGGTTGGGAAACACTGCTGTAAAAAACCAGCAACCTGCAAGATTTTATCAGGTGGCTCCCTTTGCTGTGTGGAGCTGGAATGCATTTTGCTGGATCTCATGATTCCCCCCGACCTCTGTTATGCTCAGCCATGCAGAAGCATCCTGTTCCCTTAAACTGTTTGGCCCATTCTCCCTATTCCCCTCATGCCTGGAACCACCTCCCAGAACACTGACGTGATGGTCCTGCCTCCAAATCCCATCACTTCCATGAAGCATAACTTTCACCCTGAAATAATTCTTGATGTAATTGCATGTCCACAGTTCCTTCTCCTGTTATCACCCCCTTCCCTTTGGGCTCTATGAGTGCTCAGATGATTATTCCTTTGTACAAAAAAAGTGTTCCTGCGCATACCATGAAATACCATGTCATGGAGATGGCAAAGCTAGAATCTTGACATCCTGGTTTATGAGCATGGCATTTTTTTATTATGATGAAGCATCTGGTCATGCGACTCTCACCTGAAGTCTGAAGCGTCACTCAAGCATAAGTTTATTGCCTCAGTGAGACCAAGCCTTTCTGTAAAACAGCACATGCATAAAAAGAGGGTTGTTTCTTGAGTATGCTGAGATCAAGCCCTTGAAGAGCAGTCCTTATCATTGTTGCTAACTCCAGCCTGGAAAATTCCTGGGGATTTTGGGGCAGTACCTGTGGAGGGAAGAGTTTGGAGAGGGATTTCACCTATAATCTGTGGTATACCATACTGGCAAGAATACAGGGTGGCCAGGGGCATGGAGGGGCAGTGGTAGCTATGGTGTGACATCACTTTGAGAGGAAACCTGGAAGTAAAGTAATGCCTCTATAGGAACTGCCAGAAGCTCTATGGTTTTACTATACAGTTATAGTTTTACCATAGAGTTAAATGTCCCAATAGCCTTTTTTTTGCTGGAAACAAGAGCTGGGGACAAGGGATCCCTTGCTCTTCTCAGGAATATGGCAGCTGCACCGCTATGGAGTTTGCTCTTTGAAGGTGCCATTTGCTCCAGGGTAACTGATCTCTGTAGCATGGAGCTCAGTTGTAATTCCAAGAGAACTCCAAGCCCCCTGTGGAGGATGGCAACCCCACACCTCCTCAAAACTATTGCAAGAGAACCTTTGCCTTCTTCTGGATTTTTATCCATGCTGCTCTTGTCCTTAAAAGAATCAAACTTTGTCTAGCCATGTGACTGAACTTCTAGTCTCTTCTTGCCTTCCTTGAGTAGGCAACATGAGGCATTTATTCATCTAAAAATGAAGTTATAAGCGGAAAGGATCACATAAGCCTTCCCTGCTCACCTCCCCTCTGCCTCAGCAATTATAAATTCGAAAGAGATGTCCTACAGCTGAAGAACTCTGATTTTTTTTAAAGTAGCTGTGCTCCAGATTTCTTATCCCCGAGGGGAAAGAACTGAGAATTAACTACATCCTGAAAGAGACATTCTTCCTTCTCATGGGTAGAGGCCACGTGATATGTCCAGAGATGTTTTATAACTTCATCAGGCAGCCTGAGGAATCCCATACTCAGTTTCCTTCACTGCCTTGCATTCTTGTCCATCACCTCAAGGTCCTCTGGCTGGCTGAATCCTTTCTGTTCCTTCTCACTCACAGACCACAGTGGTGGGGAACAAAGATTCAGATATTGGCCCCCATGTCCTGGGAGGCCATATTATGGGCAGAAGTGGACTTATTCAATGTGACTCAGCTATATGAGGTGGTCCTTGTGGCAGTTGCTCATGGTGAGTGGCCTTCATGCACTGGAGTGCACCTATTACCATATACCTAGCAAATTGGATTTCTTGACATATCTGCTTGAAGTAGTGCCTTGCAGATTGCTCCAGACCTCTAGAGCAGGCCACATAAATATTGAGAGATGGGATCTGTAACTGAAGACTCCTTTCCCAAATTTCTAGTCCTTGACATAGGCTACCAGAACTCCCAGTTTGAAAACTAGGCTGTTTTTGTATGAAGACAATTCTCTCAATTCTGTTGTGAATCCACAAAGCAGTTTTTCCCACACCTCTCTTGCCATGTTCCTTGCTGGCCCCCACCGAAGGGTTTTTTAAAAACCACAAAATAGAGTTTAAGGGGGAAAGACGCAAGCTTACATCAGTGGAACAAAAAGAGCTAAACAGTTGTAGCTTCTTTTTAAGTATCTAGGAACTGGTACCTTGTAAGCCATAGTTCGTTAACACATTTTAAAACTATAGCAATCTAGCAGGAATAGTCACAGTAGATGATACCATAGCACTTGATAAGGTTTGTTGGGTGGGAGGCCCCCATATCCTGCTTGTAGGCCTGGTTATAGGGGCACCACAGCAGTGGTATAGGGAGTGAGGGCTGGTTAACCCTTCCCCTAGGGGCATTTTCCAACAAAATCTCAGGGTGGGGAATTACAAGCTCCCAGCTTCCAGCCCCAACTTCCTGTCCCCAAGGATTTGAAGAGTAGGATAAAAAAAAAGGCCTCCACATTGTGACACTCTAGGCATTTTCCCTTGTCTCTGTGGTAAAAGCATAGAGGGCAGGCAGCCTAGCGTATCATCCCATAGCAAACACATCCTCCCCAAACTCTACTGTCCCCAGGCACCCTTACACACTCATACACACAAAAATCCCTGCATTTGCCATGGCAGTGCTGGGAACCCTACTTAAGCTGCTTTTCTTGCTACAGGGGGAAAAGATACCAGGTTCACCTCTCTCCCCCACACACACACACACAATCAAGGAGAAAAGTAACTTGAGGGAGGTGTGATTTTAATTTTGAATGAGGGTGCAACTAAATTTGATGGCATATACCCTATCACTCTACTCAGCAAAGGATGAAACCTTCCTCCTAGATAAGGAGATTTCCACTTCAGTGGCTCTTTTGCCTAAGGAACAGCCCCTTAAGTGTGAGGAAGGCTTCAAACTTTCATGAACAGAGTAGTAAGATACAGGCCACCGTAACTTCAGCCAACACTGGTCCACAACTGGCCTCGCAGATGAGGGAAACTTCCTACCATGAGCATGGGTGATTTCTCAAATCCTTTCCTATGCTCTGAGGTACTCATTACAGAATCCAAATGGGACTATGGTCCCTGTAAGCATCCACTGAATTAGGCTTTCAGGGAGCTAAAATTAGAAGACATAAAAACATGAAGGCAATTATGGACACAGAGATCTTTTGTCTTCCAAGTTTTATCCTCTTTTGAATGGACAGATGTACATACTTCCTGCTGTAAAGATTTAAGGAGCTCAGGAATCCACTTTTCCTTTTTGTTCTTCCCTAGCAATCAGACAGTCACCAGGAAACTTTGGAGCCAAGGATCTTTTTCCCAGCTGTTTTGTCTGCTCTCTAATAGCATCTCTGCTTTTGCAAGTGGGCATATCACGATTTTTATGACATCTTTAAAAGCCAGATATTCTGACTTAATTGGCAAAACTGGCCTGTTGCAGGCACAGGGCTGCCCATCGGTCATGTTCTTATTGGATGCTGATTGGCAGCCATCCCAGAAGCTCCATGGATGTGTTAATTTTGGTTGGGCTAAATTACATAGAATGGTATGCCTGATTATCATCTTGCTTTGGAGAATCAGTGGGCTCAGAGCAGAAGAATTCCATTAAAGCTCCAGGAGGTTCCAACATCCAGCTGTGCATCAATGGGTTGGTTTCAGGCCATGTAAAAAAAGGTCATGTGAATCAGCCTTCATTTGGAAAAGTTACAGAACTTCAGATAAAGAAAGGCCTGTAATAGAGAAGTCTGTCAGTCAGACTACAGCTTAGCTCCTATAGAGGGGTTCTATAGATGGAAGGGTTTTGATTGTGGCTGATTCCTCCTTCCTGCTTGCAAACCTCCATCTTCCACAAGCTGTTCCTTGGGGTCCCCTGTTGTCCTCTTTCTGGACAATAAACCCTTCTATCATCAGAAAAGTTCTGTGAGATCCAATCCAGTGTGTTGTTACTGACTGTGGTTTCCCAGTGTCTCCGCCTTTGTGCATGCATGTCTTTCTTTCATGTTCTGGGGAATCCCCAGGAGAAGGTCCATCAGGAATCCTGGAGAAAGGGCTTCTTGTGCATGACAAATTACATCTGAAAAGTATGTAACAAGTTGGCCAAAAGTGAGGGGGGAAACAGCATCTTTAAGAACTGTCTTGCTTGCCCATTGCTTACTCCCTGGCTCTCTGTTTTCCCTTGTCTCAGCTACAAGATCCTAACCAGACTCATTAGAATGACAGACCATAAGCCACTGCTGAATTTGAGAAAAGCAGGAATGTGGACTGAAGGCTCAATTCCACATTATAGTGTCCTTGTTTTCCCACCTTCCCACCCCATGTCTTCCTAGTGTTCCACACCTCCACCCTGTCTTGTTGAGCAAATGTGCTGTGTTCCTTTTCCATCATCAAATCCAGCATACTCTCAACCAGCACTTTGTGGTTGGATCAGGACCATGGTATCCAGGGGGAGGAGGCTTCAGCCTTCCCCACTGCATGATTTTCCCAACCTGAAACAACTCTCAGGAGCTGCTGTTTGCCCCACAGAGGAAACTTACTGCAGTCCATCAGTACATGCAACTTCACAGCATGGAACTTCAAATGCACATTAGAGTGACAGGAATAGGGTGAACATGAGGGTAACAGAAAGACAATGTAATGTCCTGGCCATGGGCTGGAGACAACTCTGGTCGCCCTTACAGATGACCTGGATCGAGGCAGGTCAACGCTACTGCTGTTGTTAGATTTAACGGCAGTGTTTGATATGGTCTATTAAGATCTTTTGACCCACCACCTCGCTGACATAGGAGTTCAGGGGACTATCTTGAAATGGTTTTCCCCCTTTCTCCATGGTCAGGGACAGAGGGTGGCGCTGGGCGTGAGGGTCTCCCTGTGGTACCCACTAGAATCTGGAGTGCCTCAGGGGGCAATCCTCTCACCAATGCTATTTAACATCTATATGCGCCCCCTCACCCAGTTAGTCAGGAGTTATGGGCTGGGTTGCCATCAGTATGCTGATGACACTCAGCTCTATCTGTTAATGGACAGTCACCCGTCCTCTGTTCCTGGAAATTTGGCTGATGCTTTGGATGCTGTGGCTGGATGATTGCACTTCCAGGCTTGATTACTGCAACTTGCTGTACGCAGACTTGCCCCTGAAGCTGATCCGGAAATTACAGCTGGTACAAAATGTGGTGGCGCACCTGCTGATGTCGACACCTGTGTGGGCTCATGTTCAACATGTGCTTTGTCAGCTGCACTGGTTGCTGGTTGAGAACCGGATCTGCTTCAAGGTGCTGGTAATCACCTTTAAGGCCTTATATGGCCTGGGACCAACATACCTAAGGGACCACCTCTTCCCATATATGCCTTGAAGAGCATTATGCTCTGAGAGTCAACATCTCCAGACGATCCCTGGCCCAAAGGATGTCTGCCTAGCCTCAACCAGGGCCAGGGCTTTTTCTGCCCCACCTGGTGGAACATACTCCCTACTGAGATCAAGACCCTGCGGCATGGCACCCAGCTACTACTGTAGAGCTTTGCTTGTGCTGTTGCATATGTAGTAGGAAGCAGAATGACCCCAGTTCAAATGTCACCTCTGCCACACCGTGGTCTTATGTTGCCACTGTCCTCCGATTCAGCCACATTGCTTTGAAAGCTCCACTTACAGCTAAGTGTGCCTTTTATTAGTATGTATGTTTCATTGCTTAATACCAAGCATGTCTCTTACAGCACAATTGGGTGACTCATGTTAGGCACTCAGGGCCAAATCAGTCAGGTGGCACAAAGGGAAGAAATTGTAGCCCATCTTGTTGATAAATTAGCCAGGTTGAGGGACAGCAGTGGCCCTGGGTGTTTTATATCCACCAGTGCCTCCATACTGCTCCTGTAGTGTCACCTGACTTCCCAAACCCAGAGGATTATTGGCTAGATCATGAATGTACCAAATGGTTCTACAAGGTCCTCTTTTGATAGGCAAGGAGCTATTTGGACTCATCTACAAGGTTCCACATTTGGACCTGGAAGTTCTGGACAACCTGATCGGTGCATATTATTATTAGCAGTAGTTGTTGTTGGCAGAGTAATTAACACAACAACAGTGCATAATCTGATTGTTCTATACAGGTTTATTTAGGAACTAATATACTTGAAGAGGAGAGACAGACAGGTTCCTAACTACATTTCTAGCTGAGAGAGAGCAAGAGAGACTGAGTGTGGCACTTCCGAGAAGGGGGAAATTGCCCTAACAGTAGCTATTTGGAGATAGACAAGGAATGACACATAACAGGAGAGAGAAGGTGCTGACCTCACTATCCTATCTAATTGTCTTCCTGCTGCCCCCAGGCCTTCTTCTTTTCTTCTTTGTATACCAGACATTGCCTTTTCCAACAGTAGTAGCAATGGTGGTGGTGGTAGTAATAGATAGATCAAAACGTCAAGAAACCCCATTAATGACGTTCCTGAGCTGCTTCCATCAGGGAAGGTCTTTGAAGGGTAGAAATCTTTTTTCTCTCCTTGCCCCTGCATTGTGGCTTTTACTAAGTGGCTATTGTTGTGCGTCATCCCTGGGTTTTTAATGGTTGTGAAATGGAAAGAATGTGATTAAGGAAAACGCAAAAAGGAAACATGACTGTCATTTATCCTGCTGATTTGGCTTCCTAAACTCAGGGGTTACCTGCTGGTGAGCTCCATTCTCTCTCTCTCTCTCTCTCTCTCTCTCTCTCTCTCTCTCTCTCTCTCTCTCTCTCTCTCTCTCAGTCCAGGGCACTGGAACTGTAGTTGTTGAGCAGAGTGCAGTGGGAGCTAAGGAACACAAATAGGCCCTGCACTTTCACCAAACTATAGTTCCCAGAATTCTTTGTGAAGGGGGAGTCAGGACAATGGCACTGGTGGGAAAGTGGCTATGAATGCATGCAGGAGGATGGGCAGGAAAATCTGGGGACTGGGACAATCTCCTCAGTGTCATGCCAATGTGCGACATTACTGCTACTGCAAAATCAGAAGTGACATCATCACTTCAGAGTGACACTGTAGGATTAACTCAAAACTGTAAGGTTAAACCATAGCATTTTTGGTGTTGCAGCACAAGAATGACATCATTTCAGTTTTAGCCTTGGAAATGATTACATGCATCAGCATGATGCCAAAACCCCTCCCATTTTCCCCACATCAAGTAGCAGTGTGAATGAGAGACCCAGGCTAGTAGGTTCTTCTTAGAATGAGCTGTATCACTGCAGATTGCAGGTGGAGAATTACAGTTTTGAATGTTCTCCCATGTAAAAAAATACACCATGTAAATTAAAAAACAAAAACCAGCAATAGGTGAATAAGGCTAAAATCTTTTTCCTTGATCTACTATTTTTCTAATCACATGGAGTTGCTGGTTATTTAATCATGGGAGACCATTCAAAAGTTTGTCCTCTGGTATAAATTCTGAACTGAGAAAGTCTATTCTCCCACTTCAGCATTCCATCACCTCATTTGGTTGCATGTATAAATCCAGCTAGGAGCTGCGGTGGCTCAACTGGTTTAGACGCTGAACTGCAGGCTGTGGAAGGTCAGTAGTTCAGCAGTTCAAGACCCAAGAGTGCCGCATGATGAAGTGAGCTCCTGTCTCTAGTTCCAGCTCCTGCCAACCTAGCAGTTCGAAAGCAAGAAATTGCAAGTAGATAAATAGGTACCACTTCGGTGGGAAGGTAACAGCGTTCCGTGCACCTTGGTGTTTAGTCATGCTGGCCTCATGACCACAGAAACGTCTTCAGACAGTGCTGGCTCTTCGGCTTTGAAATGGAGATGAGCACCGCAACCCTAGAGTCAGATTCGACTGGCTTTCGAGCAAGGGAACCTTTACCTTTATCTATAGATCCAGCTATAGGATCAGTCACCTCTGCCGTCAGCTCACTAAGTGGTCCCTTTCTCTGTTTCCAATCTGCAATCTGGGAATAAAAGCACTAGCCTACTTTATAGAGGCATTGTAATCCTTAGAAGAAGTAATATGAGCACAGATGTAGCCATATTTGCTTGCTTTTATTTTATCCCATTGCATTCTCTCTTTCTAGGTGTCCAGCTAGTGGGGAACACTTTAATGGCACATTCACTTAGCTTTTCAAGGCCCACTGTGGAAGATGCCTGCATAGAGAAAAACTCCATTGCAGTATATATTCCAATCCTGTAGAGATATAAAGAAAAAAAAATGTGTGGACAGTATTCTGTCCAATTGCTCAGAAAGAAGTAAACCTGGTCCTGCCTTCTGACCTATTGAGGTTAACTGGTGTGGTTAGTCCAGTTATCACTAGTTAGGAGAGTGCTTAGATAAACCTGCAAATGCAGGTGTCACTTCACCAGGTTACTCAGCTTGCAAAGCTACACAGAGCCACATCGCAAATTTAGAAGAGAAAATCTTTAATTGAGAAGTATCTTGCCAGAAGCATTGCCTTTTACTCTTGGGTAGCCCCCAAACAAGGGTGCCCTGCTTTCTAACCTGAGCCAAAGTACCCAAAAGCCAGGCACTCTCAGCTTGAACCACAGTCAGGCTGCAAGCACTCTGCAAAAGGGACTTCAGGTGACAGGCAACCTCAGAGAAAGTCTCCAGTCTTCCCCCTCCACCCAGCAGAGATTATGCTTATGAAATAACAATGAGTTCCAGAGGTAAAGTCTTTAGAAGCCACCTGGCACTCTCCAGTACCTCACCCAACCCTTTTGTGTCCTATGTGTAAATTCTTTGTCTTTCCTGCCTCTGTCCCTCAAGATACCGGGATAAACCAATCAATCATTCAAATGTTTAGCAATCCTTCCCTGACGCTAATCAGGGCCGTCTCCCACCTTTTGTCTACCCTGGCCAGGACCATTAGTAAGTCAGATAATCCATTTAACTAGCTACCCAACACTTGGCTTCTATTGTTAAATCCAGTCCTTGCTTCTCTGGAAGTTCATTGGTCATACCTAAGGTCTGCTCCTACTGGCATCATACACCCCTGGGACTCATCATTGGTCCAGGTAATCTATTGTTCTCACCTGAGACCAGCTGCCAGGGCTGCCCATTGGTCTGCATTCTTTGCCAGTGCCTATATCCCAGCACACACATGGCCTTAGACCGTGTGTTTTCTGCCATGATCCAAGATGGCAGTCCACCCCCAGACTCTCTCTCTGAGTTTGGGCCACTATCCTTTCCTCATGGACCTCTGCACATCTGAACAGGTTGTATCACCTCGCTATAAGCCATCAATCACCTCTGTCTCCTTAGTTCTATACTGCGTGAATATTGTTTGTATGCTTGAGAATATTTAGTAAAGAAATCATTATTTTAGCCACTTGTTTCTGTGTCTGTTCCTGGGTTCTTGGGAATTCTAACTCTGGTATACACAGGTCAGATCCTATAGATAAGCCAATTGCATATTAATAATTATAATTCCCCATCTTTATTAAATAATAGAGCAATTTGGTTAACAAGTACACTTTGGATAGGAAAGAGCAGAAACAGAATGGAGTACTAACTTACTTGCTAAAGGATGGAAGCAGATGGCAAGAGGCCCATCTGCCTCATGGTGCCAAGAGACGACTGCATGTCTCTCTCTTGGTGCATGCAGGGAGAGAGATTGTCTTCATAATAACTGAAAGAGAATGGAAGGAAGGGGAATGGTCCCTGAGGACAGTGGCAGAAGAATAAAGACAGGAAGAAAGAAATAGAACAACTGTGCTAAGGCTGCCGGTAGCAGTAGTGGGAGGACAAAAAAAAGCCGTCTGCATTACTAAGTCACTTCTGGAGAAAACATTGAGTTTCGGGTGATTCCTAGCGCTAGCCTCTGTTGGTTCTGGGTTGTCCCTGGAGGTGATGTAGCAGTGCAGATGACATTGCAGCCCCCCTTCCCCCATGTCCCTGCTCTCAGCCTTCCCAGTGGTTGCCAGCACAGTCGGACAGTCCTAGAAAACTCAAATCTTATGGTGTTCTGTGGATAAAAACATTCTCATACATTCACAATAGGATTAGCATCGTATTTGGATACCAAACTAAACTTTATAACACTGAAAACACAGAACTCTAATAGTTTCCATTATTTTCACCATATACAATATAGCAGGGGTGTCAAACATGTGGCCTGGGGGCTGGATCAGGCCCCCGGAGGGCTTCTATCAGGCCCGCAGTGGCAGTCTTCTGCTTCTTCTTCCAGTTCTGCTGTTGCTGCATGATTGTAGGTTTGCAGCATACAGATACACACCTGAACAGCATACTCAAGATTGCAACAGCACAGACATTTTGATGCAGTAATTCAGAGCAAGAGGTGTCAGTTATCAGTTAAACAAACAAAATATTGCAAGAGTGCTAATGTTTTAAGCATGTTTTTAAGTTAAAAAAAACCCCATTGTGTTTGTGACCTTTATAAAGTTTATATCTCTGCCACCTGGCATTACATTTTATGACACACAGGGCCCGGCCCAACAAGGTCTCATTTATGTCAGATTCGGCCCTCATAACAAATGAGTTTGACACCCCTGCATTATAGCATATTGGGGTCAAAATTACTTACACAATAAATATTTCCCTTAAAATATTGTATACATCTATGTATACACAGGAATTATCATTATCTAATGATGTATACTGCCCTACATAAAAGCCTTCATACCACACATTCTGAGTAAGTAAAACCTTATCTTTAAAAGCATCCCACTCTTTCCCAAAGAGATATATCTTTTCTTTCTTTTTAAAAAAACTTCTCCAAATTCCCAATGTTTCCCTTGGAAAAGTGGAGGAAAAAGTTCCTCAGGGGGGAAAGGAGGTTATTCTACTCCACACATTTTCAGTTTTTTCCCCTAGGCCTTTGTATCTCTATTCTACTACAAAAATTCACTTTTGTATGCCCAGCCTAGTCTCTGCTTAAGAATTTGAATCTACAGCAGGTCTTGAGCTCTTGACTATGGAGATATTAGGTAGGGACTCGGCTTCTCTGTTGGCACCACACAGTTCAGACCTGCCAAGGACCTCCTTAGACCAACAGGCCAGAGTGCATCACATGATACTCCTTGGCCTCTTTTAATTTTTCCAGGGCAGGCTGGGTCAGTGGTCTAAGCAACTTGGAGAACTGGTTATCCTGGCTTCATATCACTTTGGAGATGTTCTGCATTTTCACAGGAACTGGGTCTGGCAAGTGAGTTAGTGGTAGTGGTGGGAATTGTAGCATTTTAGGCTTCATTTGTTTATATTAATTTAGTAAATATATATGTTGCTTTTCCATGACAGGCAGGCCCACAGATAATAGAGATTTAACACACACACACACACACACACACACACACCATAACAACCCCCCATCTATATTCCTCTTCTTTATGGGCTCACCACTAACTTTTCATCTAGGATACTGGCCAGGTCCAAACTTTCTTGAAACACCTGGGACTTCCAGGCCATTTACTGGGCCCTGGGCCCTGCATTCCAACACCACATAATTATGATTCATGCCTCACAGATTCTGCTGTCCTCTGTGAGTTCAAAATCTAAAAAGAAAGAAAGGGGGGTTACTATAAAAGGACAATTTTCAAGCCTTTGACAATAAAAGAAGGGATGGAATGAGGGCCAGCATGAACAGAGCTGAGAAACATTTTGTGCACATTGTTAGTCATTTATGAGTGCCAAGGAACACTGTGGTCAGGTTAGAGTACAAACTTTAGTGCTGACGACACAGATGGGAGTGCAGATTGGGGCATGATGTATTGTCAAAAGTCCCAGTCCCAATCCTGGATAAGGACTTTTGGTACAAGGGGAGTGCAACACAAAACAAAGTTACAAAATACCAGAGAGAGTCTAAAACCCTAGTCTTGGTAGTTGTCACCAGGCCTTTCAATCTATCCCAACAGCCCAGGAGAGAAAGGCCAAGTCTCCCGGAGGGACTGCAGTCTGACTTTCCAATGACAAAACAGTTAGCTGGTAGCCAAGGCTCTGGGTAAAGGCCTTGAGGTTATTGAAGGCAAAAACCACAACAGAGTAAAAATATAATTTTTTTATTTAAGATGCAAAAATATATAAAACAAGACTAGACAGTGAAGGAAATAAAACGAATAAATCTAAGCTTTTCCAACATAGCTAAGTATATAGAAACAAGGTTCAAGTTAGCATTCAAGGTTCATCAGAGGCAGTCAGTTCCAGCAAGACAAGATGTTCACAACTTAGCCAGTCCAGGCAGGAATCAAGTAGGATGCCATTCCGGGAGCTGTTGAACCACCGACATATTGCCGTATCAAGTAGTCACCAAGCTCCTAGCCATCATGTGAGGACTAACTAGATTTATGGAAAAGGTCTCTGATTGACCCAGGCCTGGTTAGACCAATCAGCTACCCAAGAGGTGATATAACTCTCTTTAGTTGCCAGGCACATGACATCCAAGGATGGACAAGAGAGAGGGAGTGAAACGAAACCATACAGCAGATAGGTCTGCCCCATTCCCACACAGGTGTTCATAACTTCAGTTGCTTGGAATGTGCCAATTGGAAGGACCAAGGGCAGTTGGTACTCCTCAGCATTTCAGCTGCAAACAATTTAGCTGTGCTCTATCTACTTCTGAGCTGTCTCTAACTGTCTCTTGGAATGTGCCAATTGGAAGGACCAAGGGCAGTTGGTACTCCTCAGCATTTCAGCTGCAAACAATTTAGCTGTGCTCTATCTACTTCTGAGCTGTCTCTAACTGTCTCTGGGAAGATTCCTGTAGGCCTCTGTGCAGCCTGAACCAAAGATTTTATTTTACAGAACAGAGCAAGGAACCATTTTTCTTTGCATGTATAAACCAATTTGTGCTAGCTTTTTGCTGTGTTTATTGTCAGGTTCTCCCAACCTTTTTGAGCTTGCAGTCTTCTTTGGAATGCTGATGGGATAGTGGGCACAACCACAAAATGGCTGTTGCAGGAGATGGAACCAACCACTAAATGTCAGGGAGGGAGGTTATGAATAACTGTAATAGAAACTCTTCAGCATTTTGAGCAGCAGCTCTGCATATCAGGATGCCTTTTTGAATGAACATATTGTTTTAAAATATTTTCTTGCATGCGCACAGAAGCTTCAGTTGTTCAGTGAAGATCTTTGTTCTATGGTATCCATGTCAGCTGCTCCCAAAGCAACATTAAAAAAAATCTATACAGCCAATCAGATCTCTAACGGGCTATCAGAATCCCTGCTAGGCAAAAGCCCCATCTGTTACCACACATTTCCTAAAACACTTGAGGGTGGCAGGAAAAGTATTGGTGGGCACAAGGCACCATGTTGGTGCTCCCTGATCTGTTGGAAGGGAGGGTTCTGAGGACATAACCATACTTTTCATAAGTGTGCTGGTATGAATGGTGTCTATTCTTGTGCAAGCTCATAGCCAAACATTTTGTGATGGTGGAAGGACAAGGATGGTCATTCATCATGTCACTGTAAACCAGCAAGGACTTGAATAGACTACACAGCATCTAAGTCCTGTAAATGTAATAATATTTAGTTTGAATAAAAATTAAAATACCTGAGCTGTTGAACTCATTATCCAGAATATTGAAAGGTGGGAGCCAGGTGACTTCTTATTGAGCGACTGGGTAAAAATATTGCTGTCTTCTCAAGGAAAAGGTTACAGGTTGTCATTTTTTAAAAAATGATGCAAATTCAATGGAGTCTAGTCCCTGCAAACTGCACCTGTGGCTCTTATATCTGGTGGCACCCTCACTTTTGGCCCATTGATCATATATTAGATATTAGCTTCCACAACCAGTCATGCCACTGATATGATCTTCCAAGAGGGGCGGGAAAGTAGGAGCCCAATGGATATCAAAAGGCAAGTGCTGAGGCAGATTGGCCCTTTAACTTGCCTGGAAAGTTCCCAGGAGGCCACTGCCCTCAAGAGCCACTAGCAGCCAACAGCATACTCTGCTAAGTGGCCTCTAGGGTGGTGGCACTGCTACCTGGTCTGTTAAGTTCAGACCCGGGCTGCAACAACAATGTGGCAGGTGCTGGCTTGCCTGGGGCTGCTTGGCTCAATATGCTGAAGGGCTGTTTTAACATCCCAGTCCTCTCCCAGTAATGCTGAGCAAACTTCATAGAACATTGATCTGAGCAAAACTGCTTTTGCTCCCTTGCTCAGAAATAGCACTGGCTCAACTGAAGCGTGGAGCCCATCCTCTCCTCTCCCCCCTTCCCTTTCAATTTCCTAAACAATTTCCTAACCAGACTTTTCTGTCTGGAGTATATTAGTGATTCATAGAACAAGAGGAAATGGTGTTTTTTTTCTTTTCTTTTTTGGACTCTGTGCTAATGGAAGGGAAGGAGCTGGTCTCCAAGTCCTTCTTTTGTAGCAGAGCGGCAGATAAAACCATAGCGGAAATCTCTAAAGGACACCAGGCCTTCTTCCTGGCAGGCAGCATCTGCTGGAGTCAAGATAAATCTTCATTCCAATCATCTCTCCTGTTAAGGTCACGTATTACAAAAAAGTTGTTTTCTTAATCTGACCTTACCAAAACAGAGTCAGCTCCTTGCAGGGCTGTGGGATACCATGCTTCTGCATCCATGTTAAGCAAGCAGATGACGGAGTACAATTTTAAGCTGCCTGAGAACATACATTTTTCTTTTAAAAGCCAAGGTTCTAGCTTTTAGTGAGACAGTTTGTGACCAACGACCAGCTTGGAATCTCGAAGCCTGTGAGGAGACTAGATGAGATTCCTAGTGCCAAGGGTAGACTTTCTGTGCCCTGTCGCTATGGTTGCCAATTCTGACTTGGGAAATTCCTGGAAATATAGGGAGGGTGAGGTCTGGGGAGGGGAAGGACCACAGAAGGGAATAATGACATAGATTCCATCCTCTGGAGCAGCCATTTTCACCAGTGGAACTGAGCTTTATTGCCTGGAGAGCAGTTGTAATTCTGGGAGATCTCCAGGCCCCACCTGGAAGCTGGCAATCCTACCTGCTCACCCTTATGACTACTGGAAGCTGAATTAATGTATGTAAAGACTGGTAAATGCAGAATAAGTTTTAAGAGGGAATTTGTTTCAAAAATATAACATTTTTGTTTCAGTGTACTATAACATGCAATGGTGATTTTTAATATTTTATATTTTTGGTATTTGTCAGTAAAGATTAAAAAGAAAAGAAAAATGCAGAATGAAGGAAGCCAAATATATTTTTAGTGCCATCTTTCATTCAGTCTCTCTCACTAAGGCTTCAAAACTCGGGGTATTGCTAAATATCAAAAGCACCATTGAGCCGACTACATATCTGACTTCAGTGGTGGGAAAGAACTCTAGAAGGGCATTTGCCCTAGCCAGATGTTCTGCCCTTCCATCTGCAGTTATTCAAGGCAGGTACAATAAAAACCCCTATCCTGAAAGGCTATGTTCATGCACTTCATGCAAGGTTGAATCAGTAGAGCATATGTTTTTCAGTTGCCCATTCTACAGAGAGGCTCGTCTTAAAATCATTACCCCATTAGTTGATAGGGTACCTGGTCACATTAATACGAACAAAGCAAGACTTCACTGGCTTCTATCAGATAAGAATGCAGAGATTACACGTTCAGTTGCTGAGTTCTGTGCATTGATTCTTAGACTGCAGGAGTCGCATTTTAAAAGTTTTTAAATTTTATTCTGTGTATTATCTCTATTTTTCCCTTCTTTCTCATACTATGTTTGTATTGTATGCTGGTCTTAAGACCATAATAATAAAACTAAACAGTTCTTTGAAACATTCAATCTCTCCTACACTGTCCCAGGATGAATGGAATAATGAGGGAGGGAGAATGAGCACCAGGGTGGTGGTTATATATCCTGCCAACTTTGGAAGGGGTGTGGAGTGGCCAGTACAGCCAAATCACCTGAACTGGATAAGGAGATTTGATTCCTCAGCAGCCATGGGGGGGGGCACAACGACCTGCCAATGAAAGAAGGGGTGCTCACACTAACCAGAATTAAACATGGGGTTTGTCAGACTCCTGCAGCAATCAGTTCCCAACAACTTTCATTCAAAGAAGTAAAATTTATTGAGACATTGAGAGTATGCAGATATCTTGGCACTTCCAGTGTTAGAACTGGTCTAAAGCGCACAAAGCGAGCAGAAATACATTATTCAAGAGGGTCCCCTGATGGCCCAGGTCCAATCAGAGGCCAGGTAGAAACCCGCCAGAGTAATGGGCAATTATTCTCAGAAAAGTACACCAGACACCAAGGTTGAAGGCTTTGGTTACATAGATAATGTAAGACTGGGAATACAGCAGAAATGAAAGTTAAAATTCCAGAGTCCCCCCTCACACCTATGGCAGCTAGAATAGCCAGAGGCCTAGCTGACAGGGTTAATTCAAGAGGCTGGACCTTAAGGAGGAAGAGCAGGAGTGGTCTTGAGAAGTTCCACACTCACAGTGAGCACCTGGAGAGCAGACAGAGCTGGCACTTTGGGGGAGCTATATTTTTATTTTAATTATAGTTATTAGCTGTATTCCCTGACCTGGATTTCCCAGGCTATCCCAGCCTTCTCAGATCTCAGAAGCTACATAGGATTGGAGGAGAAGGAGAAGGAGAAGGAGAAGGAGAAGGAGAAGGAGAAGGAGAAGGAGAAGAAGGAGAAGAAGAAGAAGAAGAGGAAGAAGAGGAGGAGGAGGAGGAGGAGGAGGAGGAGATTGGATTTATACCCCGCCCTTTGCTTGGAGACTCAGAGTAGCTTACAAACTCCTTTCCCTTCCCCTCCCCAAAACAGACACCCTGTGAGGTAGGTGGGGCTGAGAGAACTCTAACACAAACTGCTCTTTCAGAAACAGCTGTGCTGGAGCATGTAACTGACCCAAGGTCACATCAGCAGGTGCAAGTGGAGGAGTGGGGAATCAAACCCGGTTCTCCCAGATTAGAGTCCGCACTCCTAACCACTACACCAAACTGGCTCTCAACTGGCCCTGGTTAGTACTTGGATGGGAGACTACCAAGGAAGTCCAGGGTCACTACACAGAGGCAGGCAATGGCAAACCATCCCTGTTTGTCTCTTGCCTTGAAAACCATAAGTGGAACCAGCTGCAACTTGTCGGCACTTTCTACCACTAATTATCTGTACATTTGCATCTATAGATATAAATTAGCATATGCAAATGCTGCCTTGTTTTCCCCCCTCTTGTCCTCTTTTTTTGGCTCATCTGTAGCGAGGTGAAAGATGTGACAGTTTTAAGCTCCACATTCTCACCTTGATTCTAAAAGAACTACAGATACTTTCCAGATCTCAAAGGCACAAGGATGCCATGAGATGGCAGGAAAGGGATGATGTGGGAGTGGTAACTGCAGGCACATTTTCAACTCCACTGGCTTTGGAAAAGAGTAATCTATGGTTACATAACAATGTACAGAGATTGCTTTGTGTGCTTCATTGTATGAGTAACGTTGTTTGCTTCTGTGGACTTTTGTTTATCATGGCCCATCTCCTTTATGTAAGGATTTCTGTCGGTCAAAAAGGAGAAACCTATATTCATATCTTGCCACAAACCTCATGGATAATATATGATCCAGCTGCAAGGTTCTTGAAACTTTCTGACCCACCCTTGGAAACTATTATCATGACCAGAACTTGGATTATAGGGAGAGGTGATGATATAGGAACACCCATAATGAAATTCACAGACCCTTCTCTCCACCTTCATCCTTGAGCAGAGCAAAACCTTACCACTCCACCCCAGACTTCTAAAAAGCAACAGCTGTCACAAAAGGTAGTGAAGGGGGTTATCCCATGTCCCCAGGGTAATTGGACTTCTTCTCTGATGAGCTTAAGGTCCCAAGTTAAAGCGGTTCTCACTGGGTTTGTACATTCTTATGTTTGTATGGTGATCTGTTTTATTTATTTATTTATATATATATTTATATACCCCACTTTTCTTCCCAGTGAGGACCCCAAATGGTTTACACCATAGTTCTCCTCTCTTCCATTTTATCCCCACAACAACAACCCTATAAGTTAAGTTAGCCTTAGAGAGAGTGAGTGACACCCAAGCTCACCTAGCAAGCTTCCATGGGGATTCAAACCTGGGGATTCAAATTGCTGGCTGTCTCTTTAATCACACAATCATTTCTGCTGGTTTGTTCTGTTGTGATTAATTCTCAGAGTTTGAATTTAGTTTGGTTAATTGCCTCATGAACTAGTTGAAAGTTGGGATATAAACAAATTAACAACTGTAAATGAAAGACAGGGATACTGACACTCTCCTATGCTTCTCTGGCACATGGACACTAAGTGTGACTTGTATTCTGCACAGATTAATGATCTTGAGAGGAGATGAACCCCAGTATGTCAAAAGATGAATCCAAAATGGCATTGCCCTTGTAACTATGAGCCTCAAGGAGGCAGCTGCCTCTCTATTGGTTGGTTGCTGGAGCTCTTAGCTACATACCTCATGCCCCTCTTCCTCTCTTTGTGAATATAAGAGATTGCCCCTCCCACCCTGGGGAGACATTTCCCCTCCTGTTTTCATCCATTAATAGACCCTTTTTGAGCTACCACCAAATCCTGGTGCATTTACCAAATGTGTTTACAATTAAACAAAAACACGAAACAGTCTGTAACTGTAACAACAAGCCCAAGTCAGCAGCAGGGCAACTGGGGGCTGGAGGTCAAAGCATTGTTTACTTTAATTTCTATGAAAGCTGTTTGAGAGATTTCTCCAACTCCCCTCTTGCTTTATTAAATTCAGATGAGGCATTCGAGGAGAGTTAAGTTACAGATGGTTTGGGGAAGTTTTCTAAAAATTTTAAATTGAAGCTTTAACCCCTTGGTGAGGAGGATGAATCTCTTTGGACTACATTTTGACTGTTAACAGGTTTCCAAATCTACTTATCAACATGTCTTCCAGATCCCCTGACAACAACACCCTAACATATCTGAGATAGACACTGAAGGGGGAAAACTCTGCAAAGATCTCTCAGAGGAGGAGGAGGAGAATGGGTTATTCTCCTGAACATGGACCCCAAACTTAGGATTGGTGGCTCAGATCAAAGATGGCTGTGGCTCAATGGCAGAGCATCTGCTTTGCATGCACAGGGTCCTAGGTTCAGTTTCTGACATTTCCAGTGAACAGGAGCAGTTGGTAACTTATGTGAAAGACCTCAAACTGGGGAACTTCTGTCAGTCAAAACAGACACACTAAACTTGATAGATCAATAGTATCAGTTAGTAGAAGGCAGCTTCATGTGTCCATGTGTGTGCTCCACCAACCAATGATCAACTAGGGTTGTCCATTCTCCCAGAAGTCTCCACTTGCTTGAGAATACAGGAGACACAAACCAAAGCTATTTGTGGTGTCAGTGTAGCACCAAGCTGGAGTCCTGAACCTTTAAATACCTCTCACCTTCATCTTGGCTGGTGAGACTCTGGCAGTCATATGAGACCTAGCCTTTGTTGATATAACATTGTTCCAGCACATAGCCATTCATATGCATAGAAAATGGTACAAGCAGTCTGGTTTCTTAGACAGCAAAATAAAAGGTATCCATGTCCTTGGTGTGTTGACCTATCTGACCCTGATCCTTGACTTCTACCTGTTGCCTCTTGTGCTGTGATGGTTCAGTTGAGGCCTTTCCCGGTACCTTCCGATTCCGGTACCAGCGTCTACATTGCTCCCCTCAAATCCTGACAAGGCAACATGGAAGGCAGATGCTCTACCACTGAGCCACGGCTCTTCCACATCAATATAACCTCATGCATGTCCATGTAGCCCTTTACAAAAGAAAGAAAAGAAACAGTGTATGACCACCTAAGTAAGGTTCTTCTGATTCAAGAATTTTTTAAAAACACTCAAAAATGAAATTGACTACACAAGCAGCTGAATGCCACCTGATCTAGTTAATTTCACCATGCCATTGATTGAGACCAACAATCATAGACAAAAATGAAGGGAAAAACTGGATTAGAATACTGTTGTGACTCAGTATCCAGACTTTTCTGATGCTGAAAGCAGAATCCTATTTACAGTTATTCCAGTCTACATCTGTGTAAATCAGGGGGTTTAGACTGCAGTAATGCTGCACAGGACTACGTTGTAAGTACTCTAATGAACTGATGCAAGATCACCTTCCCAGAAGATCAAGCATTCTGTGATAATGCCCAACCTATGTTATATATCTTTACTAGGAATAAGGCCCATTGTGGAAATAAATACAATGAGATCTAGAAGGAGGCTCTGGGAGAGTGCCAAGGCCTTGGGCACTCAGCATCAATGTGCTGTGGCGACCTCAGCAGGGTATAATGACATAAAGTCCACCATTTTCTCCAGAGGAACTGATCTCTGCTACTTGAAGAGCAGTTGTAATTTTCAGTGATCTCCAGTCCTCACCTGGAGATTGGCAACAATTGTTACTCAGGAGGAAATGGCTGGTTTGGAGGGTGGAGTCTATGGCATTGTACCTGTCTGAGGTCCCACCCCTCCTCAAACCTCACCCTCTCCATGCTCCACCCCCCAAATCTTGATAAATTTCCCAACCTGGAGTAGGCAACCCTATTTCCTTCCCAGCCAATCATCAACCTATCTTTATTTCCCCCTCTGTCTTCAGCTTTCTATTTCCCCCCCACACACACACCTGTAGCCTCACCCATGCTCTGAAGCCCTGACTACCAGAGTCCACCATTTTCCATGCTCTGAAGCCCTGACTGCCACAGAGTCCATCATTTTCTCCAGGGGAACTGATCTCTGCCATCTAAAGAGCAGTTGTAATTCTGAGTGATCTCCAGCCCTCACCTGGAAACTGGCAACAATGGTTTCCCAGGGGAAAAAGTAGTCTTTCTCTGCAATGGGGACCAAAGCAGCTTACATCATTCTCCTCTCCCCCTTTTGACTTGCACAACAGCCCTGTGAGGTAGGTTAGGCTGAAAGTCTGTGACTGGTCCAAAATCACCCACTCAGTTTCTACAGCAAGAACCTGGATCTAGCAGAACCTGCTCTGAAGCACTGACTGCTACGCCTAGGGCAGCCACCTTCCAGGTGGAGCCTTAAGATCACCAGGTATCACAACTGAACTCCAGACAACAGATCTCCCCCCCTCCCCGAGAAAATAACTGCTTTAGAAGGTGGGCTGTATGACATTCTGTTCAGCTGAGGCCTCTCCCCTCCCTAAACCCTGGCTTCCATAGACTCTTCCAGAAAATCTCCAGGAATCTCCCTACCTGGAGCTGGCAGCCCTGGACTCAAGACTTGCCCCAATGAGTTCCTCACAAAGGCCTGCAAAGGATTTCCTTAGAATCATAGAATGTTAGAGTTGGAAGGGATCTTGCAGGTCATCTAGTCCAACCCCCTGCACTCTGCAGAAGCATAGCCAAAAGATAGCCTTACTTACCTACAAGATACCCAAAAGATGGTCGTCCAGCCTCTGCTTGAAAATGTCCAGCGAAGGAACATCCACCACCTCTTGAGGCAGACTGTTCCACTGCTCAACCACCCTTACAGTTAGGAAGTTTCTCCTGATATCTAGCCGGTAACGACTCCCTTGTAATTTCCACCCATTAGATCTAGTCTTGCAATCCGGAGGAAGAGACAATAGATCTGCTCCATCTTTTACATGACAGCCCTTCAAAGACTTGAAGACTGCAATCATGTCCCCTCTAAGTCTTCTCTTTCCCAGGCTAAACATACCCAACTCTTTCAGCCTTTCCTCATAAGACTTGGATTCAAACCCTCTCACCACCCTGGTTGCCCTCTTCTGGACACGCGCAAGCTTGTCAACATCCTTCCTAAAGGGTGGTGCCCAAAACTGGACACAGTACTCCAGGTGAGGCCTGACCATAGCAGAATAGAGCGGAACTACCAGCTCCTATAATCTGGACACAATGCTTCTGTTAATGCATTCTAAAATTGCATTAGCTTTCTTCACAGCCACATCGCACTGCAGGCTCATGTTGAGCATGTGATCAACCAGAACACCTAGATCCCTTTCACATGTGCTGCTGTCAAGCCAAGTCCCTCCCATTCTATATCTGTGCCTTTGATTTTTTGTGCCTAGGTGTAGGACTTTGCACTTATCTCTACTGAATTTCATTTTATTTGCCTTAACCCATTGTTCCATCCTATCTAGATCAATTTGAATCCTGACTCTGTCTTCTTCAGAGTTAGCAATCCCACCCAGTTTTGTGTCATCTGCAGATTTGATAAGCATCCCCTCTATGTCTTCCTCCAGGTCATTTATAAAAACATTGACTTCCCTCCATGTAGATGCAGAGCCATTTATGAGCACAAGTTGGGTATGATTTTTCAACCAACCATGAATCCATCCAACAGTTGCATCATCCAGCCCACACTTAACTAGCTTAGCCTCAAGGATATCATGAGAAACTTTATCAAATGCTTTACTGAAATCTAGATACACTATATCCTTAGCATTGTCAGAGTCAACCATTTTAGTAACTCTGTCAAAAAAGGAGATAAGGTTGGTTTGGCATGACTTATTCTCGATAAACCCACGCTGGTTACTACCAATTAACTCATTCCATTCAAGGTGCTCACAGACAGCATTTGATAATCTGCTCTAGAATTTTTCCAGGTATTAATGTCAAGCTGACAGACCTGTAATTTCCCGGGTCCGTCTTTTCCCCCTTCTTGAAGATCGGGACAACATTCGCTCTTCTCCAGTCTTCCAGCACAACATCAGTACTCCAGGACATCTCAAAGATTAGAGCCAGAGGCTCTGAAATAACATCTACAATTTCTTTTAGCACCCTGGGATGCAAGCCATCTGGCCCTGGAGATTTGAAAGTATTTAAGGCAGCTAGATGGTCTCTAACCATTTCCTTACTTACTCTGGACTGGCAGTTCTTCCTTCCTTCATATGCCCTGCATTCTTCAGTTTGTATACAGCTCGCCTTATGGTTAAAGACTAGCGGAAGATGGTGAGAGTTAAGTAATTCCACTTTGTCTTCATCCCTTGTTAAGACTTGACCGTTTTCCCTTAGCAATGAGCTTACCCCATCCCTGTTCTTCTTTTTGCTCCGAACATAGGCATAGAATTTTTTCTTCTTATTTTTAGCATCCCTTGCAAGCCTCAGCTCCATCTGCACTTTAGCCTTTCTGACACCATCCCTACAAATTCGAGCCTGCTTCTTGTACTCAACCTCAGTAATTTGGCTCTCCTTCCATTTCCTGTACACTTCCCTTTTTAGCCTCAGCTCTTCAGAGAGTTCTTTGTTCAGCCACCTCGGCTTCATTACCCGTCTTCCACCTTTCTTTCTTACCAGAACAGTTTGCGATTGTGCCTTGAGCACTTCATTTTTCAGCATCTCCCATCCTTCCTGTGCAAATTTCTCCCTCAGCATCTCCAAACATGGGATCCTACCTAATATTTCTCTCTTTTTTAAAAAATCAGCTTTCCTGAAGTCCAGGATATGAGTCCTACTATGTCCTGGTTTCACACCCCTCACTATGTCAAATTCCAAGCTGACATGGTCACTATTCCCCAAGGATCCTACAATATTCACCTCATCAACCAGTTCTTCCCAGTTAGTCAGAATTAAATCTAGGATAGCAGATCCTCTGGTTCCCACCTCCACCTTCTGAGAGATGAAGTTGTCCGCAAGATTATTCAAGAACCTGCGGGATGCCCCATGTCTAGCAGAGTTAGATTTCCAGCAAATATCTGGATAGTTGAAATTTCCCATAACCACTACATCCTGTCCCTGTGAAAGTTTAGCAAGCTGTTGTACAAATGCATTATCCTGTTCCTCCGGTTGGTTCGGAGGTCTGTAGTATACCCCCACAACAATATCCCCTTCTTCCCCCTCCCCCCGCTCTATCCTTACCCACACACTTTCAACAGGGCAACTCTCAAAATCCTGAATTTCAGTGCAAGTGTATTCGTTCTTGACATATGTGCCACCCCGCTGCCTTTTTTGTTTATTCTGTTCTGTTTGAACAAGGTATATCCTTCAATCGCTGTGCTCCATATATGAGACTCATCCCACCAAGTCTCAGTGATACCTATCAGATCATAATTAGTTTCCAATATTTGAAGTTCAAGTTCCTCCTGTTTATTTCCCATACTCTGTGCATTAGTATAAAGACATTTCAGATTATAGACATCCTTTCCTACAGTAGGTCCCTTCGATTTTACCTGAAAATTACTGAACTCACCTCTCTCCCGTTGATTTATTCTCTGGTCACTCCCTTTCTTAAACTTAGTGTTGGGGATGCTGCACAACATCAGGCTTTTTCTTCCCACCCCCGATGTCTTTAGTTTAAAGCCCTCCTGATCAGGTTCGCAAGTCTTGCAGCAAAGACATTCCTCCCATTCTTTGTAAGGTGCACCCCATCTGTCACCAACAATCCTTCATCTTGGAGGTACATACCATGGCCAGGAAGCCAAATCCCTCTCGACGGCACCATCTACGTAACCAGCCATTCATCTCCAGTATCCTGTTCTCCTTTCCAGCTCCATGGCCCTTTATCTGAACCAAGCTTGGTTGCCTACCGTGGCAAAATGGGCTCCAGTTTACCACTCAGCTGTTTGCCTCCCACCCTCCTTAAATTTGCTGCCATGACTCACTGAATCATCACTGCCTTTTTAGAAGGACAGTGAGACCCCTCTGGCCGAATCTCCGTATTTGGAGATGGAATCCCCAATCTTTGGGGAATCCCTGGAAAGTTGGCAACCCAAGGGTCTGGCCTTTCCCTGCCTTCTTGGGCTACCCCTCCCTTTGTTATTGTGTAGAGTGTGGGAGACTATGTGGTCAAAGCACAACACAGATTATTAGCCCAAATAAAATAATTTATCTAACTATTTACACAGTTATGGGACACACAAACACACACACTGTAGGAGTAAGCACACACCAGAACATAAATCCACAGGGGTTAAACGCCATCCTCTTTTCCTACACACCAGCCTCTGGCTCTCTGCTCTAGCCTCTCTCTCTCTCTCTGACCCAAGAGAGCAAGGCTCCCACACGTCTCTGGCTTGTGGCCTGGACAGCCTGGTCAGCACAGGCAGCAGGAGCCTTTCCTAACCTCCTGTAGGACGAAGACAGCCTCCTCCCTGGATGGGCTGCAGTCTATATTGATGCCGCCCTGCACATTGGGACAGTCCCTGTTTTCCCGCCCTTTTCTGCCTTGGGGCAGCTGGGAACTGTAGTCCAGCAGATGAGAAAGCCCCATTCAACCCAGTGAGTGATACCTCTCTGGAACTACAGCTCAATTAAACCTTATGGTGGAACATTTTAAACAAACAACCACAGACAGCAGCCCAGCAGCCATCTTACAAACACAGGTAACTGCCATTTTGTTACACCTACCAACAGCTACTGAGGAAAAAGTTAAGTCCCACACAGGAGGCAAGTAGGGGAAGCGTCTTTGTCAAGAGACAAAGCCATTTGCCAGAAATTCTGACATGGCAGAGTGGCTGAAGGGGGAGTGGGCAGGAAAGAGGAGCAGACCCAGCACTCGGCCAATTGCACACGAGTAGTCTTGAGAGGTGGCTGATGGGCCAATGGCTGAGGGAGCGCATGGAATCTTGCCACTCCAAATTGCTTTTATATAATAGGAGAGATTACATGCAATGTAATTACTCCAAAGGAAAAAGCTGACTCCTACTAGCATACCCTTTCAAGTCCATTGTTCTAAAAGTCTCTGAAGACTTCTGTGGTAGAATAAATACCACATTCCAAACCTTTCAGGTCAGGTATCTGAACATCTAGATGCACATCCCAAGTTAATCCACTTTCTTAAGGGATTCCCATTGGAGAAGGCAGAGAACACAGTCCAATGCACCACAGTGCCTCCAAGCCAGATCATTATCCCTTTAAATTCTCTACAACTTCACTTGTAGGTGGAGTTCTGACAGTCCTTATGTCATGGTTGGATATACAAAGGGTCCCTTTGAGTTTTGGACTTTAACAGATCAATATCTGCCTTCACTAGGACCTCTCCATGGTCCTGCAGAATCAAAGCCTATCTGTTATTCATATTGGGGACCTGAAACCTACTACCTGTTTCCAACCCCAACTGACTCCCCCTGAAATTTAATCCCCTCTTGACCTTTCTTCATAACTGGTGCTCTCACAGTTGGCTGCAACAAGACACAGACAGGCCTCACAGAACCCTACTTAGAGATGCTTGACTCCTTATTATGCTTGTCCAGTTTTCAGACTGCCAATGTTGTATCAGAACCAGGGCTATAGCTTTGGTAATGCCAAAGTAACTCTCATTGTAATGCCAAAGTAACTCTCATTGTTACCCTTGAGCTCTACATTTTTTATTGCCTGAGTAGCTAAAGTACCTACTACTTATCTCCCTACTGCTTCATTTACAATGTCATCTTTTTTTTGCCTGCTGAAAATCCCTCTGACTCCCCACCCATTATTTTCTGTCATTTTTTCCTTATTAAAAATTAGAGTGATTGTCCCCAAGAATCAAACTTAGGTAATACTCTTTACTGTCCACCTTTGGAGTCTTGTCTCAAGGAGGAAAGATGGTGGTTATGTAGCCTGGAGTTTTTAATGAATCTCATTAAATCCCCATAATATTCCTTGTTCTGGAGCTGAATTGCCCCATCGCCCTGAAAATTAAGACAGTTCCCTTTTGACATCTTCTAGGGGTTAGAGTAATCAAACTGACCACACATTTCCCACCCAGGCAGAGATCTTTTGAATATGTGCAACTGTTAGAAATGGAATACTTTGAATTTATCACTACTGGGCAGAGTTTCAGTAGTGAAAATGAACATTTTACCTCGTTTGTTATTCCTATTTCAGATGATTCCAATTGTGAAAGATTGTAAAGTGTTGAATTCATGGCAAAAGGAGATCTCTAAGTTTGTGTGGGCTGGAAGGAAACCAAGGATCAAAATGAAAATTCTCTGTGATGCGAAAGAAAGGGGAGGTCTTCAACTTCCTAATTTTAGATTATATCACGATGCGGTGTGCCTGGCTTGGTTGGAACAATGGATCAATTTGGAGAACAGACAGTTGTTGGAACTAGAAGGTCATGACCGAAGATATGGTTGGCACGCCTATTTATGGTATGAGAAATCTAAAGTAGATAACCTTTTCAAACACCACTTCATAAGGAGATCACTATTCGTGACATGGATGAGGTACAAGAGATTTTTTTTCGAAGCAAGACCAATGTGGATTGTTCTGGCGGAAGTAATAAAATGACTTTCAAGGCATAAAGGGAAAGACTGGTTACCCTATAGAGACATTCTGAAAACTGAGGGGAAGAGTTTCACGATGAGACAGAGAAGAACTGGACTTTGAATATGACTGGTTAAACTACAGACAGATTTATGACTTATTTAAGACTGATAAAATGAGATATGGTTTTAGAAAAGAAAATAATGAAATTGAAACGATTTGGATAGAAAAAGGTAAAAAAATGATTTCAAGAATTTATAAGGTTTTGTTAAAATGGTACACAGAGGATGAGACGGTAAAAGAGCAAATGGTGAAATGGGCTATAAATGTAAATAGAGATATAGAAATGTCATCATGGGAATGTCTGCGGAAAAAATTGATTAAAATTTCAACATGTCTTAATGTTAAAGAAAATTGTTACAAAATGATGTATAGATGGTATATGACACCAAAAAAAATTGCTAATATGAATGAGAATATGTCTAACAAATGTTGGAACTGTAAGAAAAAAGAGGGCTTGTTTTACCATATGTGGTGGACTTGTGAAAAAGCAAGTGCTTTTTGGACTGAGATTCATAATGAAATTCAGAAAATCTTGAAATGTACTTTGAAAAAAGAACCAGAAATGTTACTGTTAGGGCTAAAATTAGAAGTAAAAATGGCAAAAAGAACTTTATTATAGTACCTAATTTCAACTGCAAGAATGACTTATGCTCAGTTCTGGAAGCAGGAGCAGGTACCTGATAAATAGGAGTGGATTAAAAAAATGATTTTTATGGCTGAAATGGACAAGTTAACAAGAAAACTTCATGAAGTAGAAGACGAAGAATTCTCAGCAAACTGGAAAGATTTTAAAGACTATCTAGAGCTTAACTGGGTTTTGAAAAATAGACTACTATGTTTTGACAGCTATTAAGAATAGAAGTGTTGTAACAAGAGAGATTGTAACGGGAAAGTTACCTAATAGTTAAATTAGAAAAAGGAAAATAATGAAATGTATGATTTGACTACTGAAAAGGAATTGAATGTAAGAGAATATTGATTGAAGTGTTAATCGGGGTGGAGTATCGTTGGAAGCCAGGGGAGGGGGGGATAAAAATTTGTAGAAAGGGATATGGCATGAATTATTAGCCAAATATGGAATATGGTATTATATCCTGTCAATAAATTTTCTTTTTAAAAAAAGAATATGTGCAACTGTTTCCAGGATATATAAAGGTAAAGGTAAAGGTTCCCTTGCTCGAAAGCCAGTCAAATCCGACTCTAGGGTTGCGGTGCTCATCTCCGTTTCCAAGCCGAAGAGCCAGTGCTGTCCGAAGACGTTTCCGTGGTCATGTGGCCAGCATGACTAAACACCAAGGTGCACGGAACGCTGTTACCTTCCCACCGAAGTGGTACCTATTTATCTACTTGCAATTTCTTGCTTTCGAACTGCTAGGTTGGCAGGAGCTGGAACTAGAGACAGGAGCTCACCCTGTCATGCGGCACCCGAGTCTCGAACTGCTGAACTACTGACCTTCCACAGCCTGCAGTTCAGCGTCTTAACCACTTGAGCCACCGCAGCTCCTTCCAGGATATATAGCTAATGGCTTATTTAAACAAACTCAAACACCTTTAAGACCAACAAAGTTTAATTCTGGGTACACAAGTCCAGTGGCCCTTGAACGATTGACAGTTATTTTACTAGGAGCTTTCAAAGGGAATTCTTCTTATGAGAAATATTACATGGGAGGAAGACATTTTGTTGCCTCAACTCCCCCCCCCCCGGTTTTCCCCATAAGAACAATTCCCAGTATGAACTCCTCTTCACATATCTGAAGAAATTAGCTGTGATTTACCAAAGTTCTTATTTAAATAAATGCTTTTTATAAGACCATATTTGTTACCTTGATCAAGCTAAATGAGCAGCTCACATGGTGGTCAGGTCCCAGCAATGCCCATTCAAATGCCTCTGGAAGCTCACAAACCAGGCACAAAAGTGATAGCCCTCCTCTGTTGTTTGACCCAAGAATCTGGAATATGTCATATTATGTGGGTGTGGCCTATACTATGTGGGCAGCACAACTAGACAGGTACGGATTTGTATTTTGGAACACCGTAGTCAAATTAAAAATGAAATATGGGAACCCCAATGGTGGTTCACTTTTGGGAGAAAGGACATAGTTTAGATAGTTTTAAATTCTTTGTAGTTTACAAGTATGAACCTAGTGGGCAGATGCAAAATGTTCATAAAGCTTTATTAAAAGAAAAGTGCTACTGGATACACCAGTTGAATTGTGTGGTTCCCTATGGTCTAAATATGTCCCTTGACCTATCTTGTTTCATCTAGACAATTTTGTAATTTTGTTATTCTGTATTGTATTTTTGTATGCTTATATCAGCAATGTTGTTTACATAAGGATTTAACATATATGTCTATTAATATATTGCCAGTACCCCTTTAAGGGGCTATTTGTCTATGGCAAACTCTTTCATGTGTATTCTTAAGGCATGTTTGATAACATGTTTTTTTCATTGAAGCATATCTGATGTATGTCTATACCAGAAGTATTGGTCATATTAGGACATCTTGTGTATGTCTATTTCAGAAATAATGTGTAACAAAGATTGTGTGGTAGCCCTTTAAGGAACCTGCCAGCTAAACACTATCTTGGTCTTATAAGCCAAATGCTCCAAAATTAGACTGCTACCAGCACTTTTGAGCATTTTGCCTTTTGAAAATTGGCATGGAGGCTTTTGTGACCCAAAGAAGCTTTTCTGAATTATTGGAGCCAGCATTCTATTGCAGAATTGTAAGTTTATGTCATATATAACATCATGAATTTTTATTGCATGCAATTGTATACTTAGAAATTTGTATTGCTTTAGAACTGGTCTGTGTACCTGAGAAAACCATTGTGAAACTGGCAAATAGTCGACTGCTGGTCACACACACAAACACGCAAGTATACTACTATCTACAAACAACAAGACAGGAGTCTGGAAAACAGTTTATTTTCAGAAACAGTTCTGCATATTAAAAGACTATAGTCTTATAAACAAAAGGATTATTGTATATTTGTTTTCACACAACTATGGTGTTTTGGTATTATATGGTGTATTATTTTAGTAAAAGTATTTCATAATCTTATCACAATAGCTTATGCTTCCTTTGATATATTGTGATTCTCTCAGTCCCATTACTGACCCCAGAATTTGGCATTAAGTCTTACTGTGCCTCTGAAAAATGGCAGTTCCATTCACCTGCCATAGCTAATAGCCATTGGCCCTCTATCAATTTGGCTTACTGGGGCCATCTTCTATTAACATATCCTTCTCTCTTAGGCATGGTGCACCTTATGGTCTCCTGTCTCCTGCTTGTTAGACACAATTTTTAAAAAGACAAAGAGAGTTAATTGGCACAAAGATTGATTAAAGTGTAGATGTGGTTTGAAACACAGCAGCTTATCATTTTATATTAAACAACCTGTTTATATTATGAGGGTAGACTAGTTGGACTTTAACTTACCATTCCAGAGCTTCTGATATGGCCTCATGTTTTCTTTTGCCTGGCTGAATTCCCATTCTAACCAATTCCACATGTGAGACAAGCTTTGAACTCATTTATTCATCCTTCCTGACGGAAAAGGTTAGAGCAACAGACTCTCGTGACATCCTCTGACGTCATCAAGGTGTGGAGTGGAGTCTTGGGGCCTCTGCTGGGACCAATTTAGTTCAAAGGCAGTGGCATGTCAGGCAGGATTGGTTAATAGAAAACACAGCCGATGAAAAGCAGGTGGGCATAGTCACTCACACAAATGCCGGATCAGGTCTTAAGCAGAGCCATTATCTACTGCATAGCAAATAACATGCCTGAACTTTGGAGGCAGCTGGCTCTGTTCTTACTAAGGCTGACAGATCAAAACTGTAAACAGGAGGAAAGGAAGGGCGTTTTGAAGCTGTGGAAGAAGAGCAGAGGAGTCAGAAAGAGAGTTGTGGCAGCCAGCCTGGCTTCTAACTGGATTCCCAGCCAGGTTCAAGATGCTCGTTTTGGCTTCAGAAACTGCACATTGGCTAGGAGCTGCAGATCTTAGAGGTGACCTTTTCCTATGCAACTCCCCCCCCAACCCATTACTGGAATCCCCATCTATTAAAGTTGCACAGTGCATCTCTGACTGTATCTTTTAATTTTGGGGGGGAGGGGAAGCTGGGGGAAATATTAGTTTTGAAGATGTTTTATTGATTTAAGAGATTTCTGTACTGCTTTCTCTAGTTTAAAATCACTCCAATTGACTCTGAGAACAATCACAAACAATAACCACCCAGTGTGAAACAGAAGTAAAACTAGAATACAATCATACGTTTCCGAAAGTGGTTGCCTCCTATATTCACGTTGTTACTATATTTTTATGTCACACTCTCCAAATAAGTATAGAATACAATGCAATATAAGTAGTTAAAAATGTTACCAACTGCATCTGGGACTGGAAAGAGATTAACATAGGCGGGGACAAGGGAAGGCGTAAAATCCTAAATACTCTTGAAATCTCTGTATGCTGGTCTTCTGGTTTTTCTCTGGCTCCATTGTGGGTTTCCCCAGTCCTGCTTTGGTATGATCTCTTCCCTGTCAAATGTGGGTTTGGGGGAAAGTGTGGATGCCCACAATCAGGGCCACATTCAGTGCCATTCCCCCAAGGGGGGCTTTTTGTTGTTTTAATTCTGGTAATAGGTATATAGCTATACCTAAATCACTTTTTTAAATGTGGCAAAAAGCCATTGATGGTAAGGATGGTGATGGGCAGGAGAAGAAAGCATAGAGCAAATTTCCATATGGAATCTCTGCTGCCCGGGCTAGCACAGTCTTATCAGATCTTGGAAGCTAAGCAGGGTCAGAACTGGTTAGTACTTGGATAGGAGGCCACCAGGAAAGTCCAAGGTTGCTGTACAAAGGTAGGCAATGGCAAGCCACCTCTGAACATCTATTGCCTTGAACACCTTAGACTTAGAGGGTCACTATAAGTTGGCTGTGACTTGACAGCAAAAAAGAATAGGGTTGCCAACCCTGGTGTGGGAAATTCCTGGAGATCTCGGGAGGATAGAGTTTGGAGAGGTGTCCTAGCCAACTGGCAAGAGGTAAGTCCCATTAACCACAGCTTCTGACAGCAGGGATTCCCAGGTCATAGTCCAAAAGTTACAGTCCAGGGTTCAATAGCACAATCAAGAGAAACTCAGAAGGCAGTCCACGCTTTCAGTGTAGGTTCAGGTTAGGTACTCCAAAAGGCAGAATCAAAAGCAGTCCAACAGTCAGGTAACTACAGTGGCCACAAAACAGGTTCAGCAACTGGTGGGATAGTTAGCAAGGCTGCAGACAAGTTGATCCCACACTGGCTACAGCCTTCCTGCAGCCTTACGTAGGGAGGTTCCTTACAGGTGCTGCTGGTTCCCATATTATGCTCTTCCTCCAATAAGGATTCATCCTTCCATACTACAGCAGGGTGTTCCATGACAGGAGGGGAGGGAACTCAGTGGGGACATGATACCATAGAACCTGCCCTCTGAGGATGCCGTTTCACCCAGGGGAGCTGATCTCTGTTGGGAGAATAGTTATTATTTTGGGAGAACCCCAAGCTCCACCTGGAGGTTGGTAATCCTACAAGCAAGGGGCACCCAACATAAGATTTCCTCTGTAAAGCAAATGTGAGAGCAGATCATGGGGGTAACATGCAACCTCCTAATTTCTCACTGCTTTCTGCAAATGTCTGCTATCTACTTTTAATAGAGCTTTCCCCCAGCTGAGCTCTGAAACCAAAAGTTAGCCCACTTTGGGGTGGGTGGGATTGACAGGTAGGACTGCCAGAGCAAGCTAAATTTGGTCTAACACATCTCATTACTGGAGCTGAGGAATGGCTTTTGCAACACAGCAGAGAAGCCCTGAGGCCTCCAGGACTCTGTAAAATGTGACAGTTATTCAGTTTGGCTAACCTCTGCTGGGTTGCAAAGCAAGGCTTTGGACAGAAGAAGGGGGGAAGGGGTGGGCTGTAGAGTTTCCAACTCTGAGTTTGGAAATTCTTGAAGATTGGGAACAGAGACCGGGGAAAGTGGAGTTTGGGGAGAGAGCTCAGCAGGATGCCATGGTGTCCACCCTCCAGAACTGCCCTTTTCTCCAGGTGAACTAATCTCTGAAGCTGAAAATCAGTTGTAATTCTGGGAGACCATCTGGCCCCACCTGGAGGCTGGCAATTCTGTTGACAGGAGAGTATTGGTAGCTGTGAGAAGCATGAAGCATTTCCCTTCCTTTTAAAAATGGTGGACATGGCAGCCCTCTTGAGATCAGCAAGTAGCAACCAAGCGTGTCCAGATGATTGCATCTTTTATTTTACTTTCAGGAACAGTTTATAACAAGAAGATATTGGATAGGAAGGGAGGATTGGCGCACATCTTTTTCCTGCACATCTGAGAGAGGCAGCAGTAGCCTGTTCCATGGGAAGGGAGCTAAGGATGGGCTTCTTTTGTCGGTTGAGCCAGGAAAGTTCCATAACATCCTTATACAATAGCCAAAATGTGTGGATACTTATTTCCACCAACAGGGGGCTCACTTTCCCCCAGCAGCTTTTCCTACATAGTCAGTAGACTTCTTGGGTTTGTAGAAAAATTGAAAAACTAAAAAAATCCCTTCAGGGACAGTCGAATTCCCCCCAAAACCTTTTGAAATGGCCTCTGCAGGGATCTGCTTCAGGCATCAAGGGTGAGAGATTAGGATGTTCGGGGGGGGGTGTCTAACTGGCTCTGTCAGTAAAAAGGTGAGGGAAGGGCCCTTTCGAGGCCTGTTTTGGCCTTTCAGGGAGGGAGGGAGGGAGCCTTGGGGCCAGGCCTCACAAAAGTTGCCAGTGCCAGGCTGGGGGATTTCTAGAGATTTTGTGGTGGACTCTAAGGAGGGCTGGATGTGGGAAGGAAGAGGCCTCAGCTGGGTATAATGCCACAGAGTCCACCCTCCAAAGCAGCCATTTTCTGCAGGGAGACAGACCTCTGCTGTCTAGAGTCCACTTGTAATTCTGGGGGGTCTCCAGGTCCCATTTGGAGGTTGGCAACTCTAGGCCTGGCAGTAGCCTAAGGTTGCCAGGTCCCCCCTGATTTGCATGACTCACCTAGCCTTGGCTGCTTGCTACTGTTCAGCAGCCACCCTATGAAAGCCAGTGAGGTGCAGCAGTTAGAGCGTAAAAGTAGGGTCTGAAAGACCCAGGTTCAGATCCCCATCTTGCAGTGGAAGCTGACTGCGTGATTTTGGACCAGTCACATATTTCAGCCTAATCAGCCTCACAGGGTTGTTGTGCAGATAAAAGGAGGAGGGAATAATGAAAGCTGCTTTGGTCCCCACTGTGGAGAAAGACTGTAATTTTCCTAGGTAGAGGCTGGGGGGTGGAGATGGAAAGCAGAAGACAGAGAGGCAGATAAAGGTAGGTTGGCTGTTGGATGGGAAGGAAATAGGGTTGCCAACTCCAGGTCGGGAAATCCCTGGACATTTGAGGGGTGAAGCCTGGAAAGGGTGGGATTTGAGGAGGGGAGAAACTTCAGACTGGTGTAATGCCATAGACTCCACCCTCCAGCCATTTCCTCCACGAGAACCACCATTGCCAGCCTCCGGGTGAGGACTGGAGATCACCAAGAATTACAACTGGGTGACAGAGATCAGTTCCCCTGGATAAAATGGCTGTTTTGGAGGGTTGAGTCTATGGCATCATACCCTGCTGAGGCTGCTTGCCTCCCAAGCCTCACTGTCCCAAGGCTCCACCCCCAAATCTCCAGGAATTTCCCAACCTGGAGCTCGCAGCCCTAAGGTGAATTGATCTCTGTAGCTGGGAGATCTGTTGTGATTCCCAGAGTGCTGCCACTGCTGCTGTGGGGGGAGAGGAAGCAGGTGGGTGGTTGGGAGTACTGCTATCGCTGCTGCTGCTGCTGTTCTGCATAATGGGGAAGGAAGAAGGCAGGAGCCTGGGAGAGTGATGGGGGCAGAAAGAAAGAATGATGGGGTGGAGGCAGAAAGAGAGAGAGAGAGCGATGAAGTGGGGAGGCAGAAAAACAAAGAGAAAGATGACAGGTCAGAAAGAGAGAGGAAGTCACATGCATGGAGGAGAAATAGAGAGTAAGAAAAGGGGAGCAGAGGGGAGAAATAGTGTGAGAGAGGTGGGGGTGAGGAGATGAAGCAAAGGTGTGACGAATGAGATAACCATCCCGCAAGTTTCTTGCGGGTCTCCACTTGTTATATCTAATTCTGAATGGAGCCATAGAGTGTGGATCAAAAACCTGCACAATAGGGACAGGGACAGACAGGGGGTACTGTTATACAAGCCTGGGGGAAGCTCCAGGTTTGCAAAAAAATACTTTTTAAAAAATAGTCTTCAGTTACAGTAAATGTGGGGAAGGGAGGGAGAGACAATGAAAAAAATAAAGATAGGGAGAAGGGAGACTGGATGGAGGCGGAGCAGAAAAGGAAGAAGGTAGACTAGATGGAGGAGGAGCAGAAAGGTAAAAAAGGCAAACTGGAAATGGGGAACAGAAAAAGATAGGTGGATGAGTGAGTGTGTGGAAACACAGGCTGCCAGGGATGAAACACAGAAAGGTAGGCAGGTAGGTGGGAGAACACGAAAGGGGAGAGGCTGCAGAGTGGAGGCTAAGAAGGGAGGGAGAAAATAACAGGGAAAAGAGAATGCCCATGAATCCTCATGGGTCCCGCATTTTGTCTTTATAATCTTTGCAGGGATTGGACAGAAAGTCCTCTTTAAGTAAGGATGCAAAGAGGAAGGGGTATGGTCCACACACAAACACATCCCTTATTCCCCCTCCCACTGACTGCAGAAGGTATACATTATATATTCCCTCTGACCCCCAGCTATCCTAGATTCCTCATGGGTGAGGGGTTTTTTTGGCTCTAATGTCTTTGAAAGTGCACACTCTAGGCTTATTTAGGCCCAGTGCATGTGTGGCAGTTCATGTGACCCTGGTCTCTGGTGTGACCCACATTCATTCCCAATATTTGGCCTCCTGCCATGGCTTCCCTCTCCAGGGGATGTAGGAGCAATAAAATGACCTTTGAAAGTATATGGTATGGGGTGCCCCGAAGGAGAGCAATGAAAGTGGGGAAGAGTACTGGAAACATGAAGTGGTTTTTATATAGATCTGAAACTGCAAGATATTCAAGCAGACTACTGGTAAGCCTAGCCTAGGACTGTCCACTCTCCAAGGTCTCAGCCCTATTGTCTGAGATCTTTGTAATCAAGAATGCCAGGCATTAAACCTTCAGCACCCAAAGCCACTGAGGTCCCCTCTCCATAACTTCATGCTGAATCTTCTACAGTTATCTATTTAATTTAAATATTATACACCACTTTCCTAACGGGAATTCAAAATGACTTATAAACTCATTCTTTCTTCCACCATTTTATCCCCACAGCAGCAACAACCCTGTGAAGGCTGACAGCAAGAATGACTGGCCCAAGATCACCCAGATCCTAGTCGGACTTTCTAACCATTATACTACGTCCTAAATTGCCGGAGAACGCTGCATGTTTAGCTTTTACACTGCAAAATGAATTTAAACTTGATTATTTGCTGTGATGGAAAAACAGGAAAAGGCAGTAGGAAAAGAGGAATACCCAGAATTAGATGGGATGACTCAACAAAAGAAGCCACAGCCTTCAGCCTGCAAGAACTGAGCAAGGCTGTTAATGATATGATGTTTTGGAGGTTATTAATCCATAGGGCTGCCATAAGTCAGAAGGAATTTGGCTTGGCAGCCCATACTTTTGGCCCTACCACTCTAAACATACCTAGTTTTGTTTGATCTTGGGAGGTGGGCATGTGGTGAGGTGTACATAGGATTGCCAATTCCAAGTTGAAAAATTCCAGGAGTTGGTTTTTTTTTTTGGGGGGGGGTGCCTGGGGAGGGGAGAGATTGTGGAAGGGTATAATGCTATAGAGCAGGAGTCCCCAATGTTGTTCCTATGTGTGCCAAGATGCCTGCTAACACCTTTCCTGGTGCCAACCAAGTGGGTTGGGGCCTCTATGGCAGGGGTCCCCAAACTCTCTTAATTGTTCAGCCCAGCAGAGCTTCTGATTGGTCACTGGAGATTTGATTGGCTGTGCAGATTTTTTAAAATGTTGTTTTTACAGTAGCTGCCACCATAGCACAAAGATCTTCACTGTGCAACTGAAGGGAAGCTGTGGCAGCCATTTTGTGGCTGGTTCTACCTCCCACAGCAGCCATTTTGTATGAGTGATTTTGTGGCTGTACCCATCACATTGTGTAAGAATTCCAAGGTGCTTGCAGACTCAAGAAATTTGGGGACCCTCCAAAGTAGCCATTTTTCTCCAGGAGAACTGATCTCTTGTCAGTTGGAAATCAGCTGTACTTCCAGGAGATCTCCAGGCCCCATCTGGAGGCTGGCAAGTGGCAACCACAGGTGTGCTAGATCTAGACAAACAGTGGGTAAAAATGTCTGGACTATGACAGTATAGATTACAGGGATGTGTATGTATTAGGATGCAGGGCTGAATGCACAAATACATGAAAATATCAACGAAGTTAGAAATTCCTTCCTTCTTCCCCTCTACAAAGGTAATAATTTTAAAAACTCATAGAAAAACAGCATCTTAGTGAGGCAGCTAGGTTAGAACCTTTCTCCTAACCCACTTCCCAAATATCAGGGGTGGGGAAGAAAATGGGTGGACTTTATCAGGGCATGGAGAGGGGTTACCCAGGCTACAAGTCTTTTAAAATATGTTCTACTGATGTTATTTCAGAAATTAAATAAGCATTTTTATTTCATGACTGGGTGGCTGCATTTGTGGGGTGGATTGAGGAAGGAGGGCTTGCAAGTTTGTGCTGGATCCTGTTCAGATCTTGTATCTCACATTTCTGACACCCACAGCTGGATTGGCACACTACAGGAACAATTTTGCCATGTGTTCTACTGCCACCTACACCATTCATCTGATAGGTCATATTTGTCAAGGCGGTGTAGTGGTTAGAGCAGGGGTGTCAGGGGACAGCTTCTAGTGTCCTGGTCCCACTGCTGGACCTCCTGATGGCACCTGGTATTTTTGGCCACTGTGTGACAGAGTGTTGGACTAGATGGGCCATTGGCTTGATTCAACATTGGCTTCTCTTATGTTCTTATGTCAAACATGCGGCCAAGACCGAATCAGGCCCCCTGAGGGCTTCCATCAGGCCCACAGTGGAACTGACCATCTCCAGCTTCCAGTTCTGCTGCTGCTACTGCATCATAGCTTGCTTCGCCAGACTCTCTTAATCATTCAGCCATTTCATGTTTTAACCAGAATTTCTGTGGTGACTGTCAATAAATAGAGCATGAGATTTCTGTGGTGACTGTCAATAAATCAAAAGTAGGTTTGTAGCTTACAGAGCTAATTTTTTAAACATGTTTTTATTTTAAGTAAAAAAAAAATCTTTGTGCTTGTGTCCTTTATAAAGTTTATATCTCTGTGACCTGGCATTACATTTTATGACACACATGGCCCGGCCCACGTCTCATTTATATCAGATCCAGCCCTTATAGCAAATGAGTTGGACACCCTTGGGTAAGAGTGTCCGACTAGGATCTTGGAGACACAGTTTCCAGCCCCACCCCCGTCATGGAGGCTCTCTGAGTGCCCTTGAGCCAGTCACCTACACTCAGCCTCACCTAACAGGGTTGTTGTCAGAATAAAATGGAGGCAAGGAGAAGGATGTCAGCCGCTTTAGGTAGATAGGCGGAGTACCGTTGTGGCTAGGTCATGGTGGCTTCTTCACGGGTCTGTCGCTCCGCAGGTGTGGAACGTGTGAATGCGCAAATCTACCCCCCCCCCCCCCGCGGACAACTGTATTGCTGCTTCCAACCCGCTGCCGCCCTTTCAGTGTACAACGCCCACCCGGCCGCCCTGTGTGGCTGCAGTGCGCGCCATTCATTGCCCGCCAGCCTCGCCCTTCCCCGTCTCGGTGCCAGCAGCGGCCTTGGGCTGCTCTAGGAAGTGGGCCGTGCGTGACGCTTTCTTCAGCTAGTGCAATTTCCGTTCTCCACCAGGTCGGCAACGGCAGCAGCAACAGCAGTAGCCTGAGCGTCCCCCTCCCCTCCCCAGTCCCCCTCGGTTTGCTGCAAGACTCCAGCGGTGAGTGCCCGGCTCTGTGAAGCAAACTGCAGGGGCTGCCAGAAGCAGAGGGAGGGGATGCAACAAGCGTCCCTCCTCTTATACGGCATGCTGCGGATTCCTTCGCGCTTACCTACGGACCTCTTGGGTTGACAGAGGCTGCTGGAAAGACGATCCTTTCTGCTCCCCCCTCCCCGGCATTTGGCTTGATGGGTACATGGATTTGCATGCAGAAGCCAACTCCTTCCTTTCCCAGATTAGCATCTCCTAAAGATCCACGGGGACGGGTTGTGGCGGAGGGAATATGGGATGCAGGCAGTGCTGAGGGTAATATGTTGAAAACCCACCAGGCACTGGGTAAGGAAGCTCCCCCTCCCACTCCGCGCTTTTGTTGGCATAAACCCCTTGCTTTCTGGTTTTTCAATTCCTCTCTCTTGGCTTGTCTTTGCTCTGATTGTACTGGAATTAGCTGGGCTGCGGCTGAGAAGCCTGCTTGGCCCGCTCTCTCTGTGTGTGTTTGGGAATCTGCTTGAAATGCTGTATTTCTTCATAACCATCTGTTCAAATGTCCCCCTAGCAGCTTACCCCTTCCACTTTCAGTCCCCGCTCCCCCGCGCCCTTTTTTGGTGCTTTAAGCTGCTTAAAGCAGATGGAAATGTAGCAGTTTGGGGAAGGATTGTGATGGGCGAAGGTGTTTTTTCTCTGCGCCATCCTGCAAGAGATGCCCTGAAGAGCTCCTGGGGGTTACCACAAATTTCTACCACCTTCTTGGCCAGATCTCTTCAGATTGCAGATAGCAGACATTCTATTTTTTAAAAGTCAAAGAGTCATCAGATGCTGCCTTCTAACAAGATCTTGTATGCATTTTTAATAAGGAGTACATTGCATGCCTGCATCACAGTCACTGGCCTATGTTTCACTGCCAGGGGTGTGGCTGTTGTAGTTTCTGCCATAAGGGTAGCACTGAACTGCCTGTTTTAAAGGGGCAGGCATTCTCTGTTGGTATTTTAACCAGATTTTGCCATTATATTTCCTTCAAGGAGCCCCAGATTCAGTAAATGGTTCTGTCATTCCCCATGTTATCTTTACGACAATCCTGTAAGGTAGGTTACACTAAGAGACAGTATCTGTTCCCAAGGCATCCAGTGAACATTGTGGCAAAGCACAGTTTTTAATCCAAATTTCCCAGGTCCTATTATTGTTGTCGTTGTTGTTATTTACTTCATTTATATCCCACCTTTTGCCCTCCTGTGGACTCAAAATAGCTTATGTTATTCTCCTCCATTCTGTCCTCACAACAACCCTGTGAGTTAAGTTAGTCTTAGAGTGTATGACTGGCCAAAGATCACCCAGCAAGCTTTCATGGTAGGGTAGGGATTCAGACCTGTCTCTCTCAGATCCTAGTCTGGCAATCTTAACCACTACACTGTACTTGCCATCCTAGTTTGATACTGTAACTGATGACATCACAAAACTTTGTACCATCCAGACAATCCAGGTTTTCAGTTGAGGGCCATTCACACATCATGGTTAACAAACCAGAGTGATCCGTCATGTTGGCTGAACCCAGTTGGCTCATTAGTGTAGCTGTACAACGCACAGGTTTGGCACTTGAGATAAATGATATGCATTAATGCTCTACTTTTTTATGTATGCGCGTCAAATATTGTAGGAGTACTCCCTAAGATGCCCTGACTTATATGACCCAGGCTGGTCTGACCTCTTGGAAGCTAAGCAGGGTTGGGCCTGGTTAATATTTAGACAGGAGACCACCAAGGAAATCCCGGATTGCTACTCAGGCAGGCAATGGCAGACCACCTCTGTTTGTCTTTCATCTTGAAAACCCTACAGGTCAACATAAATTGGGTGCGACTTGACGGCACTTTTCCATCCTAAGAGACAATGCCCTAAGTGCCTTTGGGTGAGGGGTACCTGAAGGAAAGCCTCCTCCCACATTGTCTAGCCTGCCACTTAAAGATCTGTTTCCCCAAGTTCTGCTCTCTGTGCTCCTGCCTCCAGAGGTCAGGTGGGTGGCAACCAGAGACAGCCCCACACATTTTGAATTTATGCTTTCTCTCAGGGTAGATGGCAGAGTACCCCCACACAACCCTGAGCCTTTTAGAAAAGAAGTGAAGCCCTTCCATGAACTCCATTGATAGCATTTGGAGACTTCAGTCCAAGGTATTGGGATATCAGACTTTTACTCTTGTTAATTGTGATAGTGGTCTTATAGAATCCACTTGACCACGTGCCAATATTTCAGATATGATCTGCTCATATTCTTCTTCTTTTTTGCCCCCGAAGGGGAATTTTTTTTTATTTGCATTTTCTAAACACTACAAACTACCCCAGAAAAAGGGGAAGGGAAACATCTACACTGAGGGAGAAAGAAAAGAGAAGATCTTCAATAATGCTTATATCCGTGTTAGTCCATAAAAAGCTTTAAAAAGCACTGAGCGTGATCTAATAATCCCACTACTGTATCAGCTTAACTATTTTCCCAATTCAAGAGCCCTCCCCAAGTTATCCCGTAATAAAGAGGCTTTGTATAGCTTTCAGAATCTCAGTTCTTGTTTTGCTTCTCCTTGCGATCTCTCAGTTGATAGCTTTGTTTGGGAGCAGCTGCCCCCTTTTCCGCATCAGAGTCCTCGTCGGAAGACACAGAGTCCAGCTCGCCAGTAGATTTGCTATCTTCTTCTTTCATCTCCTCTTCTGGACCTCCCAGTTGCAGCCGCAAAAACTCTCTATCTTTGAAAACAGAGTCAATTCTTTCTCTCCTTTCCTTTATTTTGAAAGTGACGCATTTGGGAGTTAGCCACCTGTATGCAATGCTATTTGTTTGCAAAAAGAGGATTAGTTCCTTATACTTCTGCCTCTTTTTTCTTATCTCAAATGGGATATCTTTTAAAATCCTTATATTGTTGCCTCCGATTTTCAGGGGTGTGTTTGTAGTTGCTTTTAAAATTAAATCTCTTCTATGTTTCTTTGAGAATCTCACGACAATTTCCCCTGGCAGATTTTTTTTTTTAATATACGTAGAGTAGGCTCTGTAGGCCACATCCATTTCGCTTAAGATGTCTTCTGCTTTTAAATCTGTCATTGGGGCCAGTGCATCGCTCAGTAGTTGCTTTAGATTCTCATTGGGGGCTTCTGACACCCCTTGGATCTGGAGTACCATATTTGCTCTTTCCATTTGTAGCTGTAATAATTGAGTTTCCGATGAAGCATGCTTCTTTTCTAGCACTTGCATCTTTTTCTCCGCTTTTGTAGAGCTGGCATCAAGTTCCTTCACTTTTTCAACCACCTGCTCTATTTTCTTTGTAGTTTCTGCAAGTTGCAATTGCTGTGCTGCAAAATTCTGGTTCAAAGTTGTCAACTGCTGGTTGATGTTGGTCATCTGGTCCAGCAGGGGGTGAAGAGAGTCAGCTAGGAGCCTGGGAAGCTCTATGGTTTCTTCTGGCCTCGGGCTCATGCTGCCTGGTGGTTTCGGTTTCTGTCCTTTGTCGGGTCACCTCCCCACCATCTTTTTAGATTGTTTACATTAACTGAAAGTTTGTAAAGTCTCTGGAAGCCTCCAATGTGCTTAAACTTTGACTGGTAATGCTCTTAAAATTGGTTTCTATGCTTATTCTTCCGCTCCCCCCTTGCTGATCTGCTTTAAAGTCTCCACGTGTGGGGGGGCCTCCCCTGCTTGCTTCCCACGCTTCTGCCAAGGGGGGATGCTTTCTTTTAAACCACCGATTGAACGCTTTTTAATAACTCACAGCTCTTTGCTCATCTTACGACATCGCTTGCAATCGTCTGTTTGCACGATCTCCGCCGCTTGTCCCAGCCAGCGCCTCTAGGTCCATTCGGACGCACAGCAGCTGGACCACTGGGGCGAAGGAGTGCCTCGATTCTCTAGCATCACGCTAGAGAATAGGCCACCCCCTCAGAAGCCCCTTGGCTGGGAGCCTTTTCCCCAAGGCTCCCGGGGAGTAGCGATTGCTTGCCCCCCCTCCAAACCGCTGGCGCTCAGATCGTGTCCCAGGAGTGTCCTGGAGACATGTCTGATTTCAAGTCGCCATTAACTGGAAGTCCTGATCTGCTCATATTTATCGTGATTCCCGTTTAGAAGGATGTCAGCTCCAGATTCCTACTGTGCATGGGGTGGGGCTTATTTAACCATTTAAATGGGATACATTCTGTCAGATTGGAACCTGTCAGGGCATCTGAAAATCCAGAAACCCGGAGAAGCTTACGAAAAGCACTAATCAAGATATAGGACTGACTCCCACTTAAGATGTCAGATGTGGTTGGCAAAAACCGAAGGAAAATGCATGCCCCCCGCCAGCTGTGAATATATCCATAATGGACAAACTCAGCACTGGGTAGTGCTGCCCACCTCCAGGTAGAGGCTGGAGTTAACAACAGATCCCCACATTACAGAGATCAGTCAGTTCCCTGGAAGGGTGCATCCTATGGCATCCCATCCCTGCTGAGCTCCTTCTCCTCCCCAAACTCCATCCTCCCTAATCTTCTCCCCAAATCTCCAGGAATCTTCCAAGCTGGAGTTGGCAATCCAAGCACAAGGTGATACTCCTCATGCTGTATTCTATGCTATAAGCCCACTAGGATCTTAGCAAGGCCTGAAAGGGTTTAAACTTCACCATGGATAATATATTCCACCACAATTTACAGAGCAAAAAATTAAAATCCAAATTGGATTATTTCAATGACCTCTATGTGACGTTGCCCTGAAAAAGTCTGGAAGCTTAAATTGGTACACAATGCTATAGCCAAATTAATGCCTGGGGCTGGCTAACAATCATGCCAATTTTCAAAGAATTTCTTTGGCTACCTATTTGCTTCCAGGGTGTTGGCTGGTCACGACCTGTAAAACCCTAGATTGGGGAGGGGCCATGACTCAGTGGTAGAGCATCTGCTTCACATGCAGAAGGTTGCAGGTTTAAGACCTTTCTACCTGAGACCTTGGAGAGCCACTGCCAGTCAGAATAGACATTACTGACTTTGATGAACCAGTGGTCTAATTTAGTATAAGGCAATTTCATATGTTCGTGTGTCCAGGAACAGGATATCAGAAGGACTACTTTCTCCCTTATTGTCTTACCCAACAATTAAGATCTTCCAGACAGGTCTTCCTTTGTGTGCCCTCACCTGCTTCAGGAAGGTGGGTGGCCACAATGGGGAGGGCCTTTTCCATGATGATACCTCATTTACAGAACTACTTCCCAGGGGAGGCTCATCTACTGTCTAGCCTTGTTAGTTTTGTGTGTTTGCTAATGGGTTACAGGATGGGGTTTTTAATTGAGATATCTTTTGTTTAGGCTGTTAACATATGTGAATGTATGTCTGGAGAAATGCCCTCAACCTTGTTTAGTTATGCAGAGGGACCTGGCCCTAGTGGAGCAAAAGGTTTACTGTCTAATACTTCCGTTAGATCTTCACGCTTAAAGAACAGAGACTGGGAAAGCCAAAAGGCTTGATTGTATTTTCTTACTTTTGGGGGGCAGGAAGATCAGGACTGAACCCAGAGGGGGATGGACTCCAAAGGGGAGTTTTAAATTCTCAGGACATGAGAAGGAAGCTCTCTACTCTTTGTTCATCTTCTTGGATGGGCACAAGCCTTGAAGGACTCAGTCTTTACCTAGGGATTCTATCTTACCCATGTGTCAAGGAATAATGGGAGAAGTTCCAACTGTGAACTAAGGTAGTGATGGACTTTTAAAGGCTGCAGCATTCACTGTTTCTTTCTATCCTTGCTTCTCCTGATGCTTGAACAGACCATGTGTACTCTTTTTATTTTTGTTTATTACGCTTCCTTATATTTTAAATGCTGAAAGCATGATCTCAATAAACACACCATCCCTTGGTCTCCCATTCCAAAGACGAGTAAAGGGGAAGGGGTTGCAGGTGAGCTCTCCATCCCTAAGGCACAAAAGTACAAAAGTGTGATAGATTGTCCCATGTTAGCTAGTATGAACGAAGTGGGAGATGTGGCAACAAGGCAGAGCCTTTAAACAGCATTGCAGATACAGAGAACTAGATGTACAGAGCTGTCTAGCTGGAGATACTTTTCTGTTGTTGGCAGTGGTTACTATCTAGACAGAAGCTGATACATTCCAAGAGTAAGGGAAAGGGGTGGCCTTGCAGGGTAGAGACTGGGACGGCTATGGGGATTTTCTAAGCTCCTGAAACCAAGAAGGAATGGGGCCTGTTAGACTGTTTCCTCACAGTATGTATATGTGTTTTAATGGCTTGTATGTTTACCCATAAAAGTTGAGAATGGAGGATGTGATATTTTAAAATAAATACCAATAAAAAACTTGCTTTGGGCAACAGACCTGAGTTTATCTGCTGCTATATTCTCTCTCTGTGTGTACCCTGATCCCAAGGAGTCTCCCTTCAGCTGATACCAAGACAAAATAATAAAATGAAAGACTTCCACCGGTACGACAACATGCTTATTTTCGTGGAATGTCCAACTGAAGTCAAATATCATCGAAAAATAGCTAGCTAGTTGATAATATTTGATCAATTCATTGACATGTGTTCCAGTGCAGCAGGAGAGTGGTAAATATTAGACTTCAGAAGACATAGAAAAGATGGCTGGTACTTTTTGGCATGTCACTTACACATTCCTTTCCTGTATTTCTCTTTCTCTCTCTTTTCCTAGGTAGGAGGGTGGACAGATGTTTGCTATGTGCCAACCAGAGGTACCCCTCAAACCACTTTTCCATGAGGCAAACTCACAACTGGACACAGCCTACCTTGGTTCAAGGGAGAGTCAACCAGACAAGAACCTCAACTTCATGGGTGAGGAGGCCTACTACAGCAATGAGAACTGGAGCCAAACTATACCAGGGATTCCAGTGCCAGGGGGATCAGAGATGCTTGAAGGTAATGCTGTTCAGGCACCAGATAATCAAACATTACTCTTACACAGGCAGAACACAAAGAACAGGCCTAGGAATGTCCCCCAGGACCTGAACTCTGATGGTGTGTTCCTTGCCTCTGAGGAGGAGGAGGAAGACATCCGCAGACCACCGGAGGGAGCTGAGGTCAGTGGCTTAGAGCAGGAGAAAAGTACAGCTGAGGAAAGGATTAAGCTGAATGGGAAGGTGGCCAGCTCCCCTTTAGAGGACAATGGTTATGCGAGCAGTTCCCTCAGCATTGATAGCCCTGACAATGGGGGCGCCAGTGCCTGGGATGTGCCTGTTGTTGCTGTTGAAGACCAGGGAGGTCATTCAGAGTCAAAACTGCCTGATGCTGATCCTGGAAGGAACTCCCCAATTTCTGAGACCTTGTTCCCAGCACTGGCTGAGGCCTTCCGGAACCTTCAGGATAAGAAGAAGTTCAAGGAGCGGGAGAAAGAGAAGCACCATGTCCACTTGGTTATGTACCGCCGCTTGGCGTTGCTCCGCTGGATCCGCAGTCTCCAGCAGAAGGTTGTTGACCAGCAAAATCGGCTGCAGGAGAGCTTTGACACCATCCTAGACAACCGTAAAGAGCTCATTCGATGCGTCCAGCAAGGCATGGTGTGTGCCAAGAACCCAGCACAGGCTGAGTTGTGAATGACGTTCTCCATCTTTTTTTGTGGGCTTCACAGTGTTACTCAGCATGGTTACCCAAGTGAGGAGGTGCTTACAGATTTTCAAATCTGCCTGCATCCTGCAGGGGAGGGTTATTTTTAATGTTCAATGTTCCTCCTATGCTATGCAAGAGCTTCACCAGATGATTATGCATGGAGACCCCCAAGGCTTGCAAAATGGCCCATAATTATTTATGAATAGATGTTACATACACTTATTTCCTTCATTGTTGTGGTGAATGGCTTCTGCTAGTGATTGCAAATGATAACGGGATGTGGGGGGGTAGGAAAAGATGATCCTAAGGATATGTTCTCACACATTGTGGGGAAGAACCTGGAAAGATGTTGGCTGCTTTGGGGGGGGGGGGGGTGCTCAGAGCCTCTTGGGTTAGCTAGCTGAACAAAGTGGTTCAAACCAGGATACTATATTGCAGACTTCTTTGCATCCTGGACATCAGGTAACCCAGAGAGCAAATTCCATGTCATGGCTTGTTGCGTAGTTCCTAGATCTGATCCACATCTTCAGAATGAACAATTTATTGTTGAGGGAAGCCAGTGGACTACTCCTTTGTGCTTCCATATTGCTTCCCCGCTGTCTACCTGATTTCCCCTCCCACCCTGGCCTTCTGGTGAGTTCTTTCTCTCACCCTTTCATGCCCTTTGTCTCCCAAATGATTGGTGTTGTGTTTGCCAAGTCTCTGTTTGGGTTCACCTCCTTGGCTTCCAGGTATCTACAGCTGCTTCAGACAAAAAGGCCTAATTCTGGCAAAACTGGGCATAGGACATGAAAGATGGTCAGGTGGGTTTTAGAATAGTCAGAATGTGGTCAGTTCTCATAATTATTTTTCTGCTTTTTCAACTAGCAGTGGGTTGTTGTTTTCCCCAACCTGGACTGATTCAGCAAGTTGCTGAATAGTAGCTTGGGGAATGAATCACCTTGAGTCTAGAATCTGAGTCAACATAACAAAAGTTGTGAAATCTTCAGACTCAGTTGCCCACCACATGTCGAACCATTTCACAGTATCAGATTTTTATTTTAAAAACCTTCCAAAACTACGTCTTCCAAGCTTATAACTTCTCAATCGCGCTTTCCCCCCCAATTTAAAATTGGAAGTATCTTTTTGATGTTTTCACGCCAAAAGCTTTAGTTGTGTAAAAGTAAAAATGATCTATCCTCAATCTACATATTACATACAGTTATATGTAATGTTTTCTTGACTTTTTTTTAAAGTTAGAATCAGCTTTGAGAATTGAAGCAATGGAATGGCAGGAGACAAAGGGTGACTGCTTCACCTTTTCCCTGCTTGGCTTTTTGCTGCTCAAAATCCCTCAGTTGCTCTCTGGGGGAAAATGATTCTGGTACCTCATCTTTGTGACCCTCAGTTCCTAACCCACTGTCTTAAAAAACTATTGCCCAGTTTTAACAGGTCTCAGTCCTATTTTCACTTTCCTATCCATTTACTAGAATGCACACCAAATTCTGAAAAGGAGAAAAAAACAACAACATACACTCTTATCAAGAAAGGGATAGCAACACATGCAAACCTATGTGAATACATATCAAATGTATGCAAAAACCTTGTTTTAGTCACAAAAATATTTGTTTCTGATTGTGAGAAGTAGGATTTCTTTTTTGCTTTTAAAAGTTTATCACCTATCTCATGTTTTCTGTATTGGAAACAGGGGCTAATATAATCCGGAAGGAGAAGTCTAGGAGTTTAGAGCCATTGTGAATGTTTTTCCAAATCATGTTATGCCAGACATATTACTTTTAACTTTTGCTTGGCATACGAAGGAAATTGTTTGGGTATTGGTTCCAAAGAACTCTCGGGCATCAGTGCAATTCATTTGTTGGTCATGTTTTGTGAGGTTCTGCACAACTGCAAAGCATGCAGTCTTGGGTCTGCAGCCATGTGCTTGATGTCTGCTGAACCTGTGAGGACTGCAGCTGGTGGGTGCTTGTTCCTGCTCACCCTGGGCTTGCACATGTTGGAAGACAAATGGTTTGGAAGAGAACAAATTGGACATGCCCTAGAAGAATGGGCAAGATGGCTCAGGCTGAAATCTCTTGCAATGTGTGAAGATCAAGGATACCAGAAGTCCCATCTGGTAGAAAAGACTTTGGCACATCCAAAGAGCAAGATCTGTCCTTCTTGCCTGTCTTTCCGACGGGTTTTTGTCACGGACATTTTCAGGGCTACTGCTACCATATTTGACATATAAAGAATGTGTCTGAAGAAGGGTTGAGACGTGAGTCAGGTTTTATTAATTATGCTTGGACTCTGGTCAAATGTTGTTGAGTATATCACAGGGTCAAGATTATCCCTTTGCAAGGGATGCATTCACCTTTTTCCTTGCCTCGGATAGCAAAGGCAGGAATGGATGACCCTTGCTTAGAGTTGCCAACTCAGGCTTGTGAAATTCCTGGAGATTTGGGTATGGAGCCTGGGGAGGGTGGGTTTTGGGAAGGGAAGGTAGCTCAGTGAGGTATAATAGCCATTTTCTCCAGCTGAACTGATTTCTAGTCTGGCGATCAATGGTAATTCTGGGAGATCTCCAGACTGAACCTGGAAGTGGTAACTCTACCAACCATGTCCTCTCCTAGTTAGGGTTGCCAACTGCAGCTTGGGAAGTTCCTAGAGATGTGGGGCTGGTGCCTGGGGAGGGTGGCATTTAGGGAGGGGAGAGAGCTCAGCAAAGATGTGATATTACAGAGGTGAAGTTGTGATTTCCTCTGGGGGATGATGTCTGTAGACAGAGATCAGTTTTAATTCTGGGAGAACTCCAGGCCCCACCTACTCCCAATTAAGCCATGTGATCTAGTTTCCAAGCAGGAAGACGGGATTTGAGAGGGATGTTAGCTGGAATCTGAGAGACATTAGATCAATAAGATCTGGCTGTCATATTTTTAACCTTCTTCCCCAGTGTGACAGGTGCAGTCTGATACTACGTAGCCACGTGCCCTGTGAAGTCAGCTAAACATCCTACCTGTGACACAGAGAGACAGGCCTTAACACCACGGCCTGAAAGATGTGTTTCCTGGGTGGGCTGTGTGTGGTAAGACATAGAGGAACAAATTGTGTATGTTGCCCTGAGCTCCTTGTTTAGGAAGGATGGATGAAACGTGTGAGGCATTGGTCACTATTTACGGATTAACGCTTCAAGTGCTTGACTATTATTTAACAAATATTTGACCAGTATTAACACTTGTCAATTGGCAATCAGGGTTTTTTTTTTTTTTTGGGGGGGGGGGTATATTTTATGAAATGCCAAGCTTATCATGAAGCCGTTCTCCAGCATGAGACTGGGATCTCCCATTTGTGTGAAGCTCCAGACAGACATTGGGGCTGTACTAAGGATGTGTCTGCAATTTGTATCACGTCCATGCATATGCACTTAATATTACTGACCTCAAGCTGGTTTAAATTGCATGCAAGTTTTATTCACTGCAAGCAAAAAATTTTTGAGGGGGGAAATGAACTATTTTAAACATATATTTTAATAATTTGCAGCACCATCTTAAACAGGGTTACGCCCTTCTAAGCCCATTCAGTGGACTTAAAAAGAGTGTAATTCTGCATAGGAAAGTAGTGTTCATGTTCTGTCAGGAAACAAATATCTTTCCTGAATGGGGTAGGAGTGGGGGAAGTATTCAGTCTTATATGGAAGGTGAAGGGAATGTAAATGATGTAGCCAACATCAAGGCAAAGAGGGACTTTGTTGAGAATGTTATATTGACTGTATGTATTTTTTTACAGAATGGATTTATTGCATAGCATATAGCATATTTATATTGCGGAACAGGAAAATGATGTTGATTAGAACACGACTAATTAAATGGGAGAGGGTTTGAGATGAACTTTAGGGTTGCTGCCCTGGCCCGGGGGGGGGAGGGGGGGGAGACACACGCTGTCTCATATATCTCCCACTTGAATGGACTCCTGGCACTCCAAGGTCGATATGTCCCGTTGTTATTTTTATTGAGATACCTGCATTCCTGTTGTCTCCCCAGTGGGGAGCACCCTGTGAGGTAGGTGAGCCTGGGAGGAATTGACTGGCTCAAAATCACCCAGCAAGCTTCCACAGTAGAGTGGGAATGCAAACCTAGGTGTTCTGGTTTGTAGTTCAGCAGTGTAACATGAGACCACACTGGATCTTTTTAAAAATAAAGTGATAATGCATATGCACGTGTGAAGGCAGGAGCGGACTGAGCTGTTAAAATAACCTTGGAGCAAAATAACCCTGGAGCAAACTGAGCAAAGTGGATCCCACAGTGCCCCGGGGCCACACAGCTCAGCTTATTCCTGGCTACCAGTGACCTTCCAAGACAGCATCCCACTGGGAGCTTCCCTGGTAAGTTAAAAGGCCAGTCTGCCCCCTTGATGAAGATTCATGTGCAGCAGTGTTGGGGGGGAAAAAAAAGCATGTCCATGTGAACAGCAGGCAAAGGGCAGTGTAGGTATGTGTGTGTGTGGGGGGGTGCATGTGCAAAGTCTGAGACTTTCGGTAGGGTCTCAGAAACCTCTTCAAACAACAGTTCCCAAGATTCTGTGAGGGAAGTCACAAGGGATATAAAATTGCTGTGTCTTTGTGGTGTAGCTAGATAGAATTCTGTACTATCCAACAGGAATTTTTGTGCAGTAAGTGTGCACGTGTGTTATTATTCATTGTGTACACCCTACACATGCTTGTCCTCAAAAGCTGTACTTTGGTTGTCGGATATTGCATGGTCTAAATATTAAAACTGGGAAATACAAGCATTTTGATCTTTTGCTGTAGCGGCACTTTCCCAGAGCGTCACAAGTGGAAACTGGATGTCTCCTGGGTTGATACTAGTGATGATCCCCGCCTCCTTAGCACAGTTTTGCAAATGCCTTTGTTAAATCTTTGGTGGCTATGTTGCCTGTCATCACAGCCCTGCTCATCCACTTCCCAGAGCAACAGGATGTTTGAGAAGTAGCTTCTTCTTTAGCAAGGTGGGAGCACTGGAGACCTAGTGACTGTACTTTTCTAAATAAAGATATTTAGTGACTGCACTTTTATAAATAAAGCTATTACAAAAATGGGCTATTTCCCCCTTCCTTGCAGAGATCTCCAAGCTCCTTTCTTATCACCCAACTGCCAAATTTGATTTTTTATCCTGGTTATTTTCCAATCACCATTAGGACTACCAGCTCTGGCCAGGGAAATTCCTAGGGAGACAGGGTTGGAGGCTGGAGAGGGCAGGGTTTGAGGAGAGGGGAGACCACATTGGGACTGTGATGCCTCAAAGTCCACCCTCTGATGCTGCCATTTTCTCCAGGGAAACTGATCTTTGTGGTCTGGAGATCAGTAGTAATTCTGAGAGGTTTCCAGATTCCTTAAGGGTTGGGAACCCTGATTGCTGTACACCTTCCCCACCCCCACCCCAAGTTGGTGAGGTATTTTCCATAGGTAGTTTCCGGCCACCTTTAAACAGGCTTTGGGCTGTACAAAAACTGAAAATGGTGGCTATAAATATACCTTTTAAATAAAAGTGCAAATACATCTCCCCCATCCCTGCCCCGCTCCACCTGCCTTTTTGTTGTCTTAATTTTTATCATAATTACCATCCTTTCCAAAAATTCCTTGCTCTATGAATTCCCATTCTCTGCTCACACAATCATCCAGGCAGACTTAAATTGTTTTTTAAAAGAACCCTCTAACATAGAGCAACAGCCTATGGGGATGGTTGCACATGCACGATGTGTAACTGTGCCACACACAAAAAAATCTGCTAAGGGCAGGCCTTAAAAGAGAAACTTTTGTGTTGCAGGCAGCAATTTGCACATGGACAGAAAATCATCATTTAGAAATGTCACAGCATCTCTGAAAGCATTACATCCTTGCTACCCTGAAATGTGTCAATGTACTCAATGTTGTTGGCTTTTGGGCCTGTTATTGCTGTCATCGATCCACAATACATAATAAAGGTTCTATTATAGGTATGAATAAAGACTAAGGAAACCAATGTGTCTTTTACTTGAATTATCTATTTTCCTGTAACCTGTTAAGAACTTTCCAGGTCTAACCTCAACGTGGGAGGAAAACTTGAATGGGGTTGCCAACTTCCAGGTGGGGCCTGGAGATATCCTGGAATTACAACTGACCTCCAGACTACAGCGATCAGTTCCCTTGGAGAAAATGGCAGCTTTGGAGGATGGACTCCATGGCATTATACCCTGCTGAGGTCCCTCCCCTCCCCAGGCTCCACCCCCATATCTCCAGGAATTTCCCAATCTAGAGTTGGCAACCCTATCCTCAAGGGGAAAAGAGCCCCTCCTATGTCCCCCACTATGCCTAAGCTTCATGCAGTTTAGAAGCTCCAGAGGAGACCTCCTGCCTTCATCACAGCAGGCTCCTACTCAAAATCCTGGAGAACAGGCTAATCATGACACCACCACCCCGAGTGGACTGATCCACCTCTGGCACCCCCAGAGTCTGCCCTGGGACACCAGCATCCACCCCCCAAATCTCCAGGTATTTCCCTAATCAAAAGTGGCAACTGTGCTTTCTCCTCAGTGCCTGTTGCTAGGCAGCCAGGTTCTGTCAGTAAAAGGCCCTTTTGACACCTATTTTGGCCTTTCGGGGAAAATTCATTGGGGCCAGTCTTGATAGGGTTGCCAACTCCAGGTGGGAAATTCCTGGAGATTTGAGGGATGGAGCCTGTAGACGGTGAGGTTTGAGGAGGGGTGGGATCTCAGACAGGTACAATGCCATAGACTCCACCTTCCAAGCCAGCCATTCCCTCATGGGGAACCATTGTTGCCAATCTCCAGGTGGGGGCTGGAGATCACTCAGAATTACAACTGCTCTCTAGGAGGGAGGGGGAGGAGATGGAAAGCTGAAGCCAGGGGGCAGATAATGGTAGGTTGATAGTTGGCTGGGAGGGAGATCAGGTTGCCAACACCAGGTTGGGAAATTCCTGGAGATTTGAGGGGTGAGGTTTAAGGAGGGGTGGGACCTCAGACAGGTACAATGCCATAGACTCCACCCTCCAAACCAGCCATTCCCTCATAGGGAACCATTGTTGCCAGTCTCCAGGGGAGGGATGGCAATCACGCAGAATTACAACTGCTCTTCAGATGGAAGAGGTCAGTTCCCCTGGAGAAAATGGTGGACTCTGTGTCATTATACCCTGCTGAGGTCACCACAGTGAATTGGCGCTGAGTGCCCAAGGCCGAGGCACTCTCCCAGAGCCTCTTTCTAGAGCTCATTATATTTATTTCCACAATGGGCCTTATTCCTAGTGTTAGCAGCTGCTGCAGAAACTATGTTATTTTAATCTACACAGCCAATCAGATCTCCATTGGCCAATCAGAAGCCCTGCCTAGCCCCACCCACTTGATGGGTGCTTGGAAAGGTGCTAGAGGGCACCATGGCACCCACAGGCACCACACTGGGAACCCTGGTCTAATCCATGTTCTGCATTAGTGGTGATCTGAAACTCATTGAGCTGCAAGCATGTAACAGGAAGTCACATGAATTCAGAACCATGTGACATGAAGAGCCAAGGGAAGGACTGTGGGGAATGGCCCAAGAAAGCCCGGACAGAGGATACCTTAAACATCAGAAAGTGTACTGTAATTATGCTTGCCTGGTGCCTGCTAATGGCAGGCAAACTTCCCAGCAATTTTGGTTGTTGTCTGCTAATGCTCAGCTGGTCAGTGGGCTGAAGCGGGCTGGCCAAACCGGGAGGGGGGGAGCAATTGTCATTGCTGTGTGATGACATCATTTCTGGCATGACCTGGAAGCACTGGCATTGTGCCAGGGCAACGCTCTAGCACTCATTCAAAAAAGAGTTTAGGCGTGAATGCTAGAGGTTCACATTGGCATGATGCCAGTGTTTCCAAGTTGCACCAGATACGATATCATTTGCTTCATTTGTACTCTACCTTTCTCACCAGTGGGGAACATCATTCTCCTCTCCTCAATTTTATCCTCCCAACAATTTTGGTGAAATATGTTTGCAACGGGCCCGAGGTCACCCAGCAAGCTTCCATGTCAGAGATGGGATTTGAATCTGGGTCTCCCAGATTAGCCAGCAGTGTTCCAGGAAAGGATATGAATGTTACCATGAAGCTGCAATTGTCAATCTGAGCAGCTCATAAGATTTTCCTCCCTTGGTGGAGAATCCAGAACAATGTCAGCCACATCATGTAGTAAGTCCCAGATCCTGGAACGATGCTTGAACCACTACACTACACAGGCTCTTATTGTGCCTTACTACCTTTGGCTTGGAATAATCATTAGTTCAGACTTCTGTTTCACAGTGTTGCACTAGATGTTGGATAGCCCAGGATAGCCCCATTTCATTAGATTTTGGAAGCTAAGCAGGGTTGGCCCTGGTCAGTATTTGGGTGGGAGACCACCAAGGAATAGCAGGGTTGAGACATGCAGGCAGGCAATGGTAAATCAACTTTGAATGTCTGTTGCCTTGATTAGTCCTATGAGGTCATAATAAGTCAGCTGTGACTTGACAGCAAAAAAAAAGAAGATATTGGAGGGTTCCACAAATCTGTTGCAGTTGTAGCATATCCTCCAAAGCCATTATTTAAAGGGTGGATTCACATATGCAAATTGAGGAGGACACCATTAGGTGATGATTTTCATGCATGTAAAGATAATTTTTTTAAATAATTTGTTTTCATCGAAATAACATCAGTTTTCCATGGAAGTTGTGTTCGGTTGAGAGTCACTAAGGGCCACACGCTTGACTTACACTTGTGAATAAGCTACCATATATCAAACACAGCAGGCATTACATTCATATATATTTAATTAGCTTGGTTGTAGCCCTCCTTTCTCACTGAGACTCAAGGTGGATCACAGAGTAAAGAAAAGCAAGGGAGTGTATACCCTGGAAACCTCATTTGTCTTCAAGGTGCTTCTGCTCTTCTACTGCAGATCAACACAGCTAGCCACCTGAAACCATAAAGAAAGAGAGTGGGAAAATGTAATCATACAGCATACGACACCCAATGAACAATGCAACAAGACTAAAAATACAAAATTCAGTGTGAGTAGCAATGAGAACAGGAAACTGCTTATGCAAAGGTATTGTGGGAGCCATATAGAATGTGGGATTACAAAGCATAAAACAATGCACTGAAAGCTGGATGATATCTACAATAATAGATTGTACCAACAATAATAATTGCAGTGGACTATAGACCTGTTCCCATATGAAAGTATCCTTCTGGACTGTTCCATCTTAATACAGTTCTGATTCCACTATAAGAATGCCTTCCTGAATATTTCTGATAGAGATCAAACTCAAACCTGATCCCCTGCCACCTAGATTCAACTCATTCATGACAGAATTATCAGATGAGGTTTGTGCATGTGTGAATCTGCTCTCAGAGGAGATTTAGGCATAATGAGGAGAAACAGGTGATGGAACAGGTTCCCAAAGAAAGTTGTGGCACTCACTGATTACATTCTTTAGGATCTTGGACCTCCACCTACTCTGGAGCTGTTGATTAGCATGATTAAATGGGTGCTTACTAGAGGTGGATAAAACCACTTGAGCTGTGACTGAAAGTTGACTCTGCCTAAGGCTTTGCAGAGACTACATTCTTCTGAACTTGGCTTACCCTTCTTTTCCTCCTCCTCCTCTTCATCTGTTGGAATTCAGGGTTACGTGAGCCAAAAATGTAGTTACATATTTAGAATAATTTTGAATTTGCACCACAACATCCCAATGGTAGAGTTTCAGGCTCTGGTTTTAAACAAAATGTGGGCAGGGGTAAAAGTGCTCACCTGTGAGAATTTCCACTTGCCCAGCTTTTGACCTGGGCTGCCAACCCATCAGGATGCAAACAGCAGCTCCCCAGAGCTGTTTGGAGTTGGAAAATGGTGCAGCAGAAAGGCTTAAAAGCTACCTTCCTCTACACTCCACAGGCCTGATCTGAATCAGCCTGCAGGTGCCTGAGCATCTAAGGGACAAATTACCCATTATGATTTTTAACACACTGTGTCTGGCTTTCCCTGAACTTTCACTCAGTTACATGTCAGGTACGGGTGGGGTGGGAAGTCTCTCTTTAGCAACTCTCAATGCCCACCACCACTCTGAGAGGCAGCAGAAGAAACCTAAATATAAAAAACAACAGCATCATGTGTAGCATGAGATCACTTCTGGGAAGAAACCAGCAATGATGTCATTGTTGCTCTAGGTATTGCTGAAAAATCTATGGTAAACTCTATGGGTTTACCAGTGAATCCTAGAGTGACTGGCTTTTCCTGAAAGAAATGTCAGGATGCATGTGATGGCAGCACCACGCCCCCCAGCGTCCTCACACCTCCATGCTCCCACTGGTTGCCAAGCATGGTCTGGGAACCCTAGGTGCAGGTAGGGTTCTCAGCCTCCAGGTGGGGCCTGGGTATCTCCTGCTTTTACAAGTGATCTCCAGCTGACAGAGATCAGCTACCTTGGAGAAAATGGCTCTACTTTGGGTAGGGTTGCCAGGTCCCCCCGCCTACTGGTGGGGAATGGGGGGGGGGCGTAGGGTTGCCAGATCTAGGTTAGGAAACTCCTGGAGATTTTGGGGTAGTGCCTGGGGGGAACAGGGACTTCAGTGGGGTACAATTAAGGTTGCCAACCTAAGGTTAGGGTTGGTGGCTGGAGAACTCTTGGGATCAAAACTGATCTTCAGGTGATAAGAGATCAGTTCACCTGGAGAAAACGGCTGCTTTAGAAGGTGGACTCTAGGTCATTTAGGGCTGTCAGGTCTGGGTTAGAAAATACCTGGAGGCTTTGGGCGTGGATCCAGGAGAGGGCAGGGGAGGGGCCTCAGCATGGTAGAATGGGGAGGGGCCTCAGCATGGTAGAATGCCATAGAGTCAAATCAGCCATTTTCTCCAGGGGAGCTGATCTCTGTCAGCTGGAGATCAGCTGTAAAAGCGGGAGATCCCCAGGCCCCACCTGGAGGCTGGCAACCCTAATGGCATTATACCCCATTGATGTCCTTCCCCAAACCCCACCCTCCTCAAGCTCTACCCCCAAAATCTCCAAGTGTTTCCCAACCTGGAGCTGACAAGCCTAGGTACAATGCCACAGAGACCTCTCTCTAAAGTATCCATTTTCTTCAGGAGAACAGATCTTTGTAGTCTCAAGATGATCTGTAGTTCTGGGGGATCCCCAGGTCCTGCCTGGAGGTTGGCATTCCGAACTTTGGTTCAGGTTTCCAACTCCAGCTTGGGAGATTCCAAGAGATTTGCAGGTGGAGCATGGGGATGCTGGAGTTTGGGGAGGGAAGAACTTCAGTGGAGTATAGTGCCTCAGAGTCCACCTTCCAATGCAGCCATTTTCTCCAGGAAACTGGTATCTGTCACCTGGAGATAAGTTGTAATTCTGGGAAATCTTCAGGCCCCACCTGAATTGTGGGCCTAAATTTCATCTGGGAACTCTCAAATGCACATCTGCTGACACAGCCAAGGTGACCATCTCCCCAGTGGGTGTGGGTTTCCCCCCAATTTCGGGACCCCCAATCTGGCACCAGCCAGCTGGCCAGTGGGGGGAGTCCCATCTGTCAAGCATCATCCTGCTCGGTTTGCCATGGTTACTGGGGGAGGGGGAATTCCTTAGATGGGGAGGAGTGAGTGTGGAGTGTGTGACTGCACTATCTTAGAGACACAATTGTTCTGAAGAAGCCTTCCTCTCTTCCAAAGGAAAGTCCTTGAAAACTTTTGGTGCCAGTTTGCTTTTGTAGATAATGGTATTGTATATTTCCCAGGTGGAAGGAGGGTAAAATCGCTGGGGCTAGTTAGAGTGGATGTGACGTATGAGTGGGCCTTAGGAGGAGTTAGATCTGAATTACCTATATCTATGATTGTACTTGCCAAAAGTACCGTTATGACCTGGACCTTTCTTATAACTCAATAAACATATCACTGCCAAAGAGAGTGTTGTTGAGGATAACTTGCCCAGGAGTCTGACTCTGTCCCTGAAAAGCTCCACTGCACCTGACATGCCTGTTATGATGACGTCACCCAGAGGTGACATCATCGCACCAGGCACATCATGTGGGGGATGCTATAGCATTTGGCTTGAAAACTCTTTGCTGATCACAGAGTTTTGGGCCAAATGCTAGAATGTCCCCTGCACGAGGTGCCTAGCAGATGACATCACTTCCGGGTAATGTAATCACACTGGGTGCACTTTGTGCATGCCAGAAGATCCGGGAATCCAGGATGGAGCCCCCTCAGTCTATATTAAAGTAAGGACCTGGCAACCCTATGACCAGGAGAGAGATCCAGGTACAGTGTATTGTGGAGTTCAGTCCTGATCTGGATTACTTCTGTCATATTTACAAGGCTAGTTAGAAAGTATGTTTTACTGCTTAAAGCTCTTGATCTGAGAGCCTCTCAGCCTAAGCAATCTTGGCCTAGAGCTCACAGAAGGTTGGGATTTCTCTGTTTGCCTTGGTCAAATACTCAACACAGATACTCATGTCCAAGCCAAATATTGTGAGAACCTAGGTTATTTTTTCAAGTAGTCAAAGAATAACTCGGCAACTATATCAAAGCACTGGAAGTGCCTCTGAAAGCAGCCAGCTTCCTTTCTCGATTAAGACTGAAATCCTGTCTGTTCCTGCCTAGAATGTTGTTTATGGCCTCCTGAGCTTCAGTGGGAAAAAAAGATCATTCTTCCCCTTAACCCCCTCTTCCTACCTCTTCCAAATGACCAACTGAATAAGATACTCCTCAGATGGGGTTGCCAGCTCTGGGTTGGAAATACGTGGAGATTTTGGGAGTGGAAGGAAGGGACCTCATCAGGGTACAATGCCTTAGAGCCCACCCTCCAAAGCAGCCATTTTCTCCAGGGGAACTGATCTCTGCAGTCTGGAGATGAACTGTAATTCCAGGGGACCCCCAGGTGCCACCTAGAGGTTGATAACCCTACCCTCAGGAAAGAAAATGGTTAGACAAAAAAACACTTTGTAAAACCAACTCTCTTGCTCATAGAAGAGATTATTGGTGCATTTATTAAGCACCAATTATATGTCACCATTCTGGGTTTGGGGGTTTGTTTGTTTGTTTTGCTACCACTGTGGCTGGCTAATACAAATTTGCTTTTACTTAGCTTAGAAAAAACTAAACTCTTATAATTTTGGAACTACAATGCTTCCCAGAGAAGGTCAGGGGTCATTTCATAGAAAAAGAGGTGTAGGAGCTCATTAGCATGTGCCACACCCCCTGACATCACCAGAAGTGTGTCAGAAGGCAACACCCACCGCTTAGGCACCACTGGACTCTTTTGGATTGCTAGCTATGGAGAGGGGGGAACGCGCAGATCTGCCCTCACAGAGGAGGGAGAGCTTGTACCTGAATTGGTGGGCAGCAGCAGAAGGGAGATGCAGTAGGAGAAACTGTGAGTGATGAAGGACTAAAATGTGCTCCTTTAAACCCTGAACACTTGAACACTAAAAGATGAATATTAATTTAGAGACAAATGCAAATGAAGACCTTGTGCAGTTCCTTAAATTTCAGAGGAGACTATGGGTTGAAATAAGGGCTGGGGTGGGGGTTTCGGTTTTGGCGTCGCGAATGGTGGCCGCTTCTCGGGTCGCTCCCGGAGGCGGTTAGCCCACGCGCAGTTAGGGGGGTCTTCGCATGTGCGAAAGACCCTAGTGAGCCTTAGGCAAAGGCTCCGAACCGGGGGCGCTTGGGGAGTAGCCTCTTTGCCGGCAGACAGCCGGGAAATTGAGGCTTTCTCCCCGCCCCAATCGGCCCCGCTGCGGCGTGCCCGTAATGGGACTTAGCGGCGCCACCGATTTCCAGGAGTGAAGACAGCGCTATGGTTTAATATAAAAAGAAGAAGTAGCATCGAATCGTGAGTTGAAGATCTATTTTGAAGCGTAAATCGGAGCCCCCTGCATGCGTATAAGCGTTGGGAGGAGGGAGGAGTTCCCACCCCCTTTGAGAAGCAAGATCTACAAAGGGAGCGCGAAGGGGGGCTGAGAGAAAAAAAGTGTTGGTGAAAGTACCGTTGGGGTTGCATGGAAGACTGCGATCATCTTAGCTTCCTGGGGGATGCGGCACGAACTTTTTAAAAGTAAACAAAAAAACAAAATGTCGATAATGGAAAAAGTCCTGCAGACACCGGAAGAGAAGAGAGGAGGGACTTCCGGTCCAGACAGCCCCCCCCAAGAGCTTGCTGTCAATCAACAGGAAAAGGAGATGCTGTGCCCCCTGCTGGAACAATTGCAGAAAATCAACGAAACTCTGTTTAAAATGGAAAGTGTTCTCATCAGTCGACAGAAACAGATATCGGAAACAACTAGAAAGATGATGGAGATCGAACAGAAATCGAATCTGATTCTAGGTTCCCAGGGCATTAAAGAAGAAGAGAAAGAAGATCTCGGATTTACCTTGACAAATGTCTTGGCACCCCTAACTGGCAGTGAAGCGATAAAGTTAAAAGAAGAGGTGGATAAGGCTACCAAAGCCTATTCCGCTTTTACAAAAGAAAATATTCTGCCAGTAGAAGGGGATGTTGAGCATAGCAGGCGACAAACTGGAGATCTAATTTCATCTGAAGAGTTTATGGAGCCCTGGAAGCTTGAAGGCCAGAAGTTTAAGGAAAAAGAGAAAAGAAAGAAGACGGATTTCATCTTCAAAATACAGAAACTTCTGAAGAGACATGCCAGCAGGGAGGAAGATGCAGCATTCAAAACTGGGACAAGTGAAGAAGACAGCAGCCCAGGGGAAAGGGGTGATGGAACGGAAGACTTCAAAGTTAAAATGGACTCAATCCATAACTGGAAGAGATTTAAAAAGAAGATACTTTGAGGACTGTTCGTGTGACATCTGGAAGGAGCTGTTTAATTACTAACCCCAATGGACTTTACTAACTGCATTAACAGAGTGACTTTGGACTTTGCAATAGTTAAAAAGAAGATCTTCTAACCATGATGGATGCCAAAATTGGTATTGGTTATTAACCTAAACTAACCCTCACTAACAGAAAAAAATTTCACTCCATCTTTTTCTTTCTCCATCTGTCTACCCTTCCCGTTTCCTATAAAAAGAATAAAATTCTCTCTTTTTAAAGAGAGTTTTACAAAAAAAAAGAAAGAAAGAAAGAAAGAAATAAGGGCTGGGGTGAATCAGAAATGTAAATAAGAAACAAACAAATACATTCTCATAAGGGAATTTCACATTACCGAGATTCTGCTGTATTGAAACCGTTTCTGATTCGTCTTGAAGAAAACCGGTATAGGGCTGCCATTTCACACATGGCTTGACCTTACCGGAAAGGAGCCGAATCAGAAACGGTTTGGCAATTCAGACTGCACCGCTTTGTTTTCCCGCTGTTTCCCGCCGCGGTTTTTTTTTTTTTGAACGTTCGCTTTAGAGCGCTATAGCGCTATAACAATGTAACGAAACCTTAAAACAGCGCCATAGCGATCCCATTGGAATGCCAGGACTCCACTGGGAGACTTGCGATGGCTACATCTGCCACCTGGAGACAAGCACCCCATTGGATAGAGGCTTCCGGCGGGACATCGGGGCACCAGTGATTGGAGAGAGAGATGTTGCCAACCCAGCCTGATGAGCACCCATCCATGCCAAGAGGCAATTGGCTGGCACACAGCTGGACCCAGGTATAAAGGGCAGGGAGGCAAACCCCTCATCTCTGTGGGTTGAAGTTGGTGAGTGGCAGGCTTGGTTGGTTAGAGTGCTTTTGTGTGACTGTGTGAGAGACTACTGAGCTCATAGTCATGGTCTCCATAACTACCTTGTTGCAACTGATCCTGGAGGTGTTGCAGATGATGATCAGCAGCACAGCAGCTTTGAATGAGGTGCTTACGCACTACCTCCATCTGTCCAGGAGGAGGGGGGGGAGGAGAACTGACATGACTGCCATGACTCATGCACCCTTCAGGTACAACCGGAGGGCATCTATCAGGGCATGGGCACCTGTCATTGCTGCCCATACAGTCCCTCGACGTTGGTGGGTGAAAGAGAGGAGTGCGGACTGGTGGAACAGCGATGTGATGGGCAGATGGATTGATGAAGATTGGCTCAAGAATTTCTGGATTAGGGCAACCTTTTTGAACTGGCTGGCACCCTGAGGCACTGCCTGGAGCGGCAGAACACGCACATTCGAGTCTCCATTCCAGTGGAGAAAAGGCTGGGCATCGCCTTATGGTACCTGGCCAATCAGGAATACTTCCGGAACCTCAAACAGCGGTGTGGGCCTATCAACCGGATTCCTTATTGTGAAGGAGGTGTGCCTAGCAATTTTGGAGGAGCTCTTCAAAAAGAAGGTCTGCCTTGGCAATGAGGTTGGATCGGTGAGTATGGATTCTTTATTTTCAGGAGGAGTTCAGTGGGGTTCTTTTTGCACAGATGCTTGCCAAGGGTCGTCTGTAGGTTCAGTAATAAAACAAGGGGTGGGAGAGAGGGACTAACTGTACTGGTGAGTGATGGTCTTATAGTTCTGGAAGAACAAAACTGTGATTTGGGTTCCACAGATTAATTAGCCCTAAGTAACTCCCTGCTGTTTCCATTGATACTTACTCTCGCTATTCTGTAATGGCATTTGTGCTACTGCAATGTGGATATGTGTCATATACCTAGTGGCCTTTGTTGTCCCCATTTCTATGTCTGTACTGAAGATATTGTCACAAGTAGCAGGTAGCTAGTATTCCTGATATTAAATGGAAAACCTATTGCAGATATCACTGCTGTTCTTCCCATACAGATAATGGATGGATTCTCCAGACTGGGGTTTCCAAATTGCATCGGTGCACTCGATGGGACCCACATACCGGTGGCTCCCCCAGCTCATCGGGCGCACATTTACATAAACAGGAAAGGCAGTCACTCCATTCTTCTTCAGGGAGCGGTGGACAGCACAGGCCGTTTTATTGATGCTGAGATTGGCAGGTCAGGCAAGAGACATGATGCCAGTGTTTTCAGGGCATCTAAGCTCTGCAGGGCGATGGATGGTGGGGTGTTTGTCCCAGGGAACCCCACCATCACTGTGAATGGAGTGACTATCCCCCCATTGATGCTGGCTGATGGGGCTTATCCCATCAGAGGGTGGCTTATGACACCATTCAGAACCCCCACTGACCGGATGGAGAAACTTTTTAATAAGCGGCTGTCCAGGGCACGTATTGTGGTGGAGCATGCATTTGGAAGACTGAAATCTAGATGGAGATGTCTCAGTAAAAGATTACGTCTCCAGGAGAAGGGCTTCACCCCCATCACTGCAGCATGTGTGGTTCTCCATAACATTTGTGAAGAAAAGGGACACTTTGCTGAGCCCCTGGGCTCAGGGGACATTCAAGTACTACCTGTTCCCCCCCCCCGATCTACTGTCTGATCGCAGACACACAGCACGGGGTCAAAGGGTGCGGGCTGCATTGATGACTGTGGTTTGTAACACTGAATAAAGTGCAGCTTCCTTTTGCACACTAAGACAGTTCCTAATGGTGGGTTTGGGTGGGTATGGGAATCCTAATTTGTCACTATCTGTTCTGAAATAAAAGTTTTGCCTTTTTGTTTCGCAATCATAAGACTCAGATTCTCCTGTGTGGTCTCAACTCTGCCCTGGTTTGCTAACAATCTGGTGTTCTCTGGTCATTCCTGCCCAAAGTAATGGGGCAGGGGGTTGGGGGGGGGGTTATCACACTACACTCCTCCTAGGAAATCACAGCAGAGATACAAGAGGTATCATTGCACAGCAGAGGTTAAAACATATCAAGGGGGATATATCACTTACTGACAACCATGATTCACCTTTTGTAAAAAGTTTTAGTAGGTAGAACAGGAAAGGTAGAACAAAATGACAACTGAATATAACAAGAAATATACAACTGTTGGAAAATGAACTATGTACAGAATAATAAACTATATACAAATATCAGTGGCCACCAGCATCCCCCTCTGGTGGGTTCACAGGAGGCCTGGCAGCACCCTCCAAGGACTCTAGGCGCTGGTGTATGGCATCCACTGTGAGGGGAAAGGCACAGTGGTTAGTTTATAATGCTGGACTTTACGGTATTCCACCCGCCGTACCCTCTTTAAAGAAAACATGCATCTGTTACTCACAGCTGGCCCGCATTTCCGTGCGGATAGACTCTAAGAGCTCCACCACTGATGGGCTCACAGGAGGCCTGGCAGCACCCTCCACGGCCTCTAGGCGCTGGTGCATGGCATCCACTGTTAGGGGAAAAGCACATTGGTTAATTTATAGTGCTGGACTTTACGGTATTCCACCCATAAGAGAACATAAGAGAAGCCAATGCTGAATCAGGCCAATGGCCCATCTAGTCCAACACTCTGTCACACAGTGGCCAAAAATATCCAGGTGCCATCAGGAGGTCCACCAGTGGGGCCAGGACACTAGAAGCCCTCCCACTGTTGACCCCCCCCCCAAGCACCAAGAATACAGAGCATCACCACCCACTGTACCCTCTTTAAAGAAAACATGCACCTGTTACTCACAGCTGGCCCGCATTTCTGCGCGGAAGGGCTCCAGGATTGCCTCCACGTGCATATTCACCGGTGGCCGTTCTCCCCCTTTTGAAAATACAGAGGTGATCAATAGATACATGAACACAGGGAGCTTCTTTGGTGCTTCCAATTCGCTTCCATCCTCTTAGAATGGAAGAGATTCTCATGGTGCACAGGCTTGGGTAGTATCGCCTGACACCTTAGGACTGAACCTGGAACTTTCAGCATGGACTGAACAGGCTGTCCTAGCCTGCCATGCCACCTTCCCCTCACTTGTGAAGAAATGGGGACCCGCCCTCAGCCATGGGAGACTGAGCAGCCGGTCTGTAGCTCACTTCCATGTTTTCGCCTGCCCACACTGCCTGGTGGGGCTATTTCCCTTCGTAATTTGGTGCCACTGCTCACTGAATTCACACCATCTTCCTAGAGGGACAGTGAGACCCCTCTGGCTGATTCCCCAACCTGGGAAAGCGGGTACCACAATCTTTGGGCACCCCCTGGAGAGTTGGCAACCCCTCTGGTTTGGGCCCATTTGGGTTCCCTGGCCTCCCTTTTGCCTCTGGTAATGTGCAGAGTAGGGAGGACCACATGGTCAGGGCACATCAGGTCTTGTAACTAAAAAAAGGTTTATTTTAACTATATACAAGTTTGGCACAACCGGGCACAGAAAATAAACAGGATGAAATCACAACTCCTCTGTCCCTACACACACCCCTCTCTACCTCTTGGGGGCTGTGGGCCTCAGGGTAGGATTTGCTTTCCCCCCTCCTTCTTGCTGTTGAGAAACTCCAGCCCTCCTCAGGACTGGTCACCTGTACTGCTGATGGATGCTTACCAAGTGCTGCAGCTCCCTGCGCAGGATCTTGCTCTGGCTGCTCTTGTACATCTGCATGGAAGACCAGTTCAGAGCAGTGAATTGAGTGACTAGTATTATTTTCCCCAGCTGTCCCATCCACCAACCTGCTGAACATTTGTGTACCTTCAGCCACAGGCTCATCCTGTCCTGGGGGAGGGGGGCTCTGCAGCTGCTGCCTCCTCTTCCTCTTCCTCCTCTTGTGCCTGCTGCTCCTGAGGCCTGTCCTCCCGTCGTCCCCTACGGGCTGCTACAGAGGATTACAGAAACGGTATATGCAAATGAATTGAACCACCAGTTCTTATAGTTAAACCTTATAGTTTCCAGCCCTTTATAGTTCACTACTTACTAGGGTTGCCATCTGGTTTTGGAAATTTTTCATACATGTCATTTCAATTCAGGTGGGGTACCTGTTCTGAAGCAGCAAAACTAATCTTGAGTCCAGTGGGACCTTTCAGACCCAGAAAGATTTAGTTGAGGTAGAAGCTTTTGTGTGCATGCACACTTCACTGTATCTGAGGAAGTGTGCATGCACACAAAAGCTTCTACCTCAACTAAATCCTTGTGGGTCTGAAAGGTCCCACTGGACTCAAGATTAGCACTGCACTTTTATTGTTTGTTTACTAATTGTGCAAGATCAAGGGAAATGCAGGCATTTACATATGTTCACTGGATGGACTCCCAGTGATGTCCCTGGTCTGGCCAGGCTCCAGCACCAATTCTCCAGCAGATTATCCCCCCCTGCAAACTACATGGGATCAAGCGTTCTGGACCCCCCCCCTTAAGGCACTCTTGCATTTTAAGGAATGGGGAAAGGACAGGAGATACATTGGGGGGGGGGCATACTTACAAGCATGCCTTCTATGGGACCAATGAGGCCGGTCTGCCAGGTCCCAGAATTCAGCCAGGAGCGCAAAGTACGGTGGCCTGGCTCTGGTTGGGGGGAAGCCCCTCCAGGCCTCTAGGGCACTGTAGAAGTCTCCCTTGATTCTCTTGAATTTAGAACGGCACTGAAGTGCCGTTCTGTGGTACCCCCTGGCCTCCAATGTCACAGACACCCTGGAGAACAGCCTTATGTTCTCTTCGTGGGTGCTGTGCATAAGGCTGGAGCCCAGGTGTCCATCAATGAGGATCTGGAGCATTGCCTCCACCTCTTTGTCGCTCCAAAAAGCGCCTCTCTGTCGGTGGGCTGCCATGGTTCTTCAAGTTCTTAGAATTAAAGGTTTAAAATTAAAGAACGTGGGTTTCGCTACTGCGTTTTTTCGCTATCGCGATGTTTCGCGATAGCGTCATAGCGATCCTATTGGCCACGTGTGGAATCGCGCGGTTTTATTGGAGGATTTAAAAACAGAGAGTGAAAGTGCGGGAACGCACGGTTGGAGAGCATTTCTTGAAAAGTGTACAGCCTGCTTTTGCTTTTTCAAGCCCCAAGTCCTTCCAGATTTGCAAAGAGGATCCTCCTTCTGATGACCAGCATTTAGGGATTGACATGACTGGTAATACTAGGTGCGGCGTGGGTGGGATTGGCAGTGCATAAGACCCTGGGATCCCGGACCAGCCCGATCTCAGAGGCTTGGCTGGGTCAGGGCTGGTTAGACCAGCCAGGAAGTCCAGGGGTGCTGTGTAGAGGCAGGCAATGCCAAACCACCTCTGTCTGTTTCTTTCCTTGTAAACCCTACAGAGTCCCCCAGTAGTCACCTCAGCCAATGTCCACTCTAAGCTGAGTTAGTGTGAGCTAGCTCACAGTTTTGTAAGCCTCTGGCTGACACATTTCTGTCTCAGCTCAGGAAGGATGGCTCTAGAGCAAACTTAATTTATTCAGCAGCCCAATTGCTCACTTGTAACTTTAATGCCAATAAACTCACAAAGCTGATTTTTTGCTCACAGGTCTCCACGGCTTAGAGGGAGCAATGGAGGACTCCATTGAAATTCCTGTTCTACCCAGGCTCATTCCCAATATCTCCTGGAGTTACCCAACTAGGAGCTGGCAGGCCCCCCCCCCATGACTCTCATCAGATGTACACATGATTTAGTTAGTATTTCCATGCAAAACCATTGAGGGCTCCTCAAGTTATGTCTCACTTAGGACAGGAATTGATTCTAAACCTTTAACTATACAGTCTGATAAACCTCCCCACCTAAATGCAGTGGTGTAGCCAGGAATGACCGGGCAACCTTTTGATAGTTCATGTTGTATATAGATCTGATTTTGACATTTTGATATTTCTTGTTCCAATAGGTGAATGTTTTTTTAAAAGTTGTCAGCAAATGATATATCCCTTGATATGTCTCTCTCTGCTGTGATTTCTTAGATAACCCCACCCCATCCCCCACCAGTGTTCCCTCTAAGCTGACTTAGTATGCGCTAGCTCACAGGTTTTTTACCTTTGAGCTCACAGATTTTTGCCTTAGCTCAGGAAGGAGGGGTCCAGAGCAAACCGATTTATGCAGTAGCCAAACTGCTCACTCACAACTGTGATGCCAGTAAGCTCACAAAGTAGGATTTCTGCTCACAGGACTCCAGAGCTTAGAGGGATCATTGCCCCCCGCCCCATTACTTTGGGCAGGAATGACCAGAGAACCCCAGATTGTTAACATATTAGGGCAGGGGAAAAAACCCACATACCAGGGCAGAATTGAGACCACACAGGAGAGTCTTATGAGTGCAAAACAAGAAGGCAAACTTTTATTTCAGAACAGATAGTGAAAAGTTAGGATTCCCATACCCACCCAACCCCCTTAGGAACTGAGTTAGTATGAACTGTTAGTATAAACGAAGCAACTCAACACTAAACTTTCTGAACAGAACAGATTAGTCATATTAGGGTGAAAGTCTCTCCCTTGGACACCCCGCACTTTTCCTTTTCCCCTTCCACCCCCATGGTTCTCAGGAACTGAGGTCTGTCTGTTCTGCAGCTCCCTCTCCAGGAGATCCGTGAGCCTTGAGAGAGTCTGGGAGCAGTTCCTTAGCACCTCATTGTGCTGTGTGATGGCTTCACGGAGCATCTCCCTGTCCTCCCTGCTCTCCAGCAACTCCTGCCTCCTCGCCTCCATATGCTCAGCATGGTGGCTGTCCATTTGTTGTAACTGAGCAGCATGCTGCCTGTCTGATTGTTCCATTATTTTATCTGCCACAGCATACAGCCCATAGAGTCGCTTCCTCCGTGCTGTTGTGAGCTGCCTGGGTTCTTCCTGTATAGCATGATGTTCTGGTGGAGAACAGTTGCCATGATGAGAGGGTCCTGGCTGCTCCTCCTCATCAGTGATGGTGTTTGGCACTGTTGGGAAATAAAATATAACAGCAAAGTGAAAATTCCTATTTGTGAATGTCCCTGGCAAGCAGTGTTCTGCAGCAACACAACAGTGATTTATTCTGTTGGAATTATATACCCACCCTGTCCCCCAGGTTTGCATTACACCTGTAGTTAGAATCAGTTAGAATTCCAATAAAATAAAAGTGCAATGTGCACCTTTTACTTGAAGGGAGGGCAATTGAGAGAGCAGATTTCTTGCTGACATGTAGGATTAAATCAAGACTCACCAATGAACTCCTCTGCCACTGTTTCCTCTGCCTCCTCTGCCTCCTCCAAGGGATCATCTATGAAAGTAACAAAATGCAAATGATTATACAACCAGGTTAATCCCTGACCACACCAGCTATATACCAATAACAGTTTAATAGGCATACACTGACTCCAGTGGCACCTTTAGGACCCAAAAAGTTTATATCTATGCATAATCTTCTGTCTGTCTTTCATAGTCCTCTAACTTGAAGCATGTCTGAATTCTAACATGCTGCCTTGCCTCCCATCAAATACAATTGTGGCAGTGCCTGTTGGCATAGGTGAATTGGTACAGTACAGAGTTTTTTGGGCAACCAAAAACCAAACGGTTCCTGCCTTTCTATCACTGCAAGAATACAGTTGGAGAAGAAAACGACATCCCTGTAAGGTAGACAGCACCCATAAACAAGGTCCATTTTCATAAGCCCCCAGTTCAGAATTCTTGCAAGCCACAGAGAGACCGAGACAAAACTAGGGAAGCAATAACTTTCATTCCACTTCACTGAAAGGTCCACCCAGCAATCAAGCAAGGAAGATCTGTACATGCATACTACAGTCATCTGTGCATCATCTTCGACAGTGAACTCACCCCCCCCATCCCTTATATACATGACTTACCAGGTCTGATGTCCTCCAGATTCACGGTCTCTGGGCAAAAGAGGTCCTGTGAATGTCCTTCTGGCACCTCGTCTTGGAAGGTGATGGCACTTGCCACCTCCCCCCTTGGCCTCAGCAATCCTTCACCTTTGAGGATCTGGTGAAGCTCCCTAAAATAGGGACAGGACCTTCTCCTATTACCAGGCCTGGAATTCTCATCCAGAACCTGCCTGTATCTCATCCGCATAGCTTTTGTTTTATTCCGGCATTCCTCTGCCGTCCGGTCATGGCCACGTTTGGCCATTTCCAAAGAAATTTTTTGGAATACAGAATGATTCCTGTGATTAAATTTCAGGACATCCTGTATCCTTTCATCCCCCCACAATACAAGGAGGTCAAGAACCTCCTGCTCTGTCCAAGCTACCCCCCTTGTCACACTCATCCTCCTTCCAATAGATCAGTCTCTCACACAGTCACACAAAAGCACTCTAACCAACCAAGCCTGCCACTCACCAACTTCAACCCACAGAGATGAGGGGTTTGCCTCCCTGCCCTTTATACCTGGGTCCAGCTGTGTGCCAGCCAATTGCCTCTTGGCATGGATGGGTGCTCATCAGGCTGGGTTGGCAACATCTCTCTCTCCAATCACTGGTGCCCCGATGTCCCGCCGGAAGCCTCTATCCAATGGGGTGCTTGTCTTCAGGTGGCAACCTGACAACCCATCACCTTCCCTAACACTTCTTTGGGCATGGCAGGGTTGGCAACATCTCTCTCTCCAATCACTGGTGCCCCGATGTCCCGCCGGAAGCCTCTATCCAATGGGGTGCTTGTCTCCAGGTGGCAACCTGACAACCCATCACCTTCCCTAACACTTCTTTGGGCATGGCAGGGCTGGCAACATCTCTCTCTCCAATCACTGGTGCCCCGATGTCCCGCCGGAAGCCTCTATCCAATGGGGTGCTTGTCTCCAGGTGGCAGATGTAGCCATCGCAAGTCTCCCAGTGGAGTCCTGGCATTCCGATGGGATCGCTATGGCGCTGTTTTAAGGTTTCGTTACATCATTATAGCGCTATAGCGCTCTAAAGCGAACGTTCAAAAAAAAAAAAAAAAAGCCTGCGATCGCGAAAAAAGGTGGGAAAGAAGCGTATCGGGTCCGGGAGAAGAAACCGACGACTACTTGGAAGCGGTTGACAGGTAAAACAATTTAGCCCCGTTTCCTGAATGGGACTGAAGCGTTTCTGTGTGAAATTACAAATATATTCCAGTAGAGAACTGGTTCTAAAATGGTTCTGTCTGAAATGCCAGACCAGAAACCGTTTGGGAACCATTCCTCTTCCGGATTATATCCTCTGTCTGAAATTCCCTATAGCCTCCAAAATGTCATGCACCACTCTCTCTGTAAACTTAACAGTCCACCTCTAATTATCTTTTCTCACGTGAGATTATAGTGCCAGCATGTGGAGGGATCTCAGTTCAAATTGATGAATCTCCCCTGCTATGATGCAGATACAAGTGCAGTCCAGGCAACAGAAGGTCTATGCACAGCAGAGGTCATTTGGACCCAGAGCGAGGCAGAGCAGAGCTCTGCTAGCCCAGGAGCAGGCACATATGGTGGCAGTGGCAAGCCCCACCCCCAGCAGGCTGGCAGGGGAAGCCAAGAGAGAAGCAGGGGTCAGTAGCAAGCCAAGAGCACAGCCGGCTCTATCATAAGCTCAGATCAGAAGAGTGCTCCCCTCCCCAAAAGAGTCATCCTCACACCAGTCACTGTTGGCTCCCTGCTTCCCTAGCTCTGGCTCGGTCCTCCTGAGTGAAGCACAGAGGCAGTATCACGCAAGTGCGTGTGCATGCAGCATCCCTATTCATCTCACGAGTGAGAGCCCCACCCTCATGCACAATTACCCAGGCTGCTTTGCTCGCCCTTAGAAGAAGTGGCAATCCTCCAGGTGTGCCGAGCACACGTGCATTGCATGTCCCCTTGCTGCCTGCTGCCCAAAAGCATTGGGTGCCTCCGGCTGATGATCCACAGACTTTGCCAGCACCGCTGCAACACAAGCTGTGTGGGGAGCAACAGGGCGACAAATCAAGCTGAGGGTTTTCCAGTGGGGGGGAGGGCTTCCGATCTGCAACTGGAGGGGCAAAAGCCCTTCAGCCAGATCCCAGGCAGGTTTACTCGCAATTAAGTAATGGGGGGGAAGAAATAAGCCTTTCAGTCCCTGCTGGAGAGAGAAATACAGCTGTTGTGTGCTTTTTTTTTTTCTTTGAATGGGGAGTTCGTGTTAAATAGTTTTCAAATGCAATAGTTTTCAAATGTCTGTACCATGTAGGTTTGATGAGGCTGCTCGTGAGTAACTTTGCAGCCAGGGAATCTGCAGCATTGTAAGGGTTAAACGGTGCAAGCTGCTTCCTGGAGAGGCTGGGGGGTGGGAGGGAGGAAAAGTCTTTTCTGGGGTTGGGGGGAGGGGGCTTTGCTATTTGAAGGGCCAAAGAGATCAAGGAGGGCTTCAGATCTGCAACAGGAGAAAAAAAGCTTTTCAGCTGCTGAATTCTGAGCAGGGTTACTCTCAAGTAAGTCATGGGGGGCGTTGTGACTCTGTGTGATGGTGGTCATGTAACTCTGGAGCTCCTGACCCCATTCCATTCCCGCCGAAAACTACACACCTAAAATCATGCCAAAACCTGATTCCTCAAGCAAGGCAGACTCGGGTAAGCATAGATCCAACACCGTTCCTTTTAAAAACTCAAAGGAAACCTTAGAAGCGGCATTTCAGCGTGGCACAGCGCTTTGTGCTGAAAACAAAATGGCAGCCACAACTGAGCAAAGAGAGCAAATAGAACAATCACCCCAAGACCCCTCTTCCTCTACAATTCTTAATTATTTAAAGTCTATGGAAGCTGGTATTCTAGGTAAAATCGCCAACTTCTCTTCCCAATTAGAAGAAATGCAGACCACTTTGCATCAAATGGCCCAAAAAGCCAAACAGACATTAAAGCCTTGCAGGAAGCCTCAGCTTCCCAAAAAGATCACCTGATAATGCTTGAAACTGAAATGAAAGCTACTAATTTAAAATTTAGAGGTCTGCCAGAACAAGCAGAAGAAAATAAGGACTTGATCAGCTTTATGGCCCAGCTCATTGCAAAATCTTTAAAGCTGGAGGAAGGTGTTCTTCATCAAGGATTACGCTTACATGCATGGGATGAAGATAGTGGATGGAAACTGCTAGAAGCTTTAGAACAAGAAACCCCTATGGGACAGGGGGACAAACAATCCTTTAAAGGAAGAAATGTTTTTCCAACCACTCCACAGAAACCTAGTAAAGTTCCTGTGTTAACCAATGTTGGGAAACTGTAATCTCAGAATGCAACAGCTTGGACAGATCTTCAGTCAAAATTTTCACCTGGTCTGTGTTCAAAATATGCATGCATGATTTTATGTTTAGCAATGATAAAGCAAAAGAGGGGGGAGTGGGGGGGATCCCTGAGTTTGGTTCGTTTGTGTGTCCAGACGGCTGAACTTAATCAGTCTCTCAGAAGTGTTTCTGGGACCCTGGGCTCTCGTTATTTTTTAAGTAGTGGCAAAGTTTTGGGGAAGGAGAGGGGAGTTTTTCTTTTCTTTTTTACAGTTAACTGTATAGCTACACAACATCCTTCTCAGAAGTATTGTTTTATAATAGTTAGCTTTCAATAATCATTAGAAACAGTGAACAAACATATATTATTCATTGTATTTTGTTGTTAACTTTGTGTGCTTTTCTTTTTTACAGTTAATTGTAAAGCTACACAACATCCTTCTCAGAAGTACTATTTTATAACTGTTAGCATTCAATAATCATTAGAAACAGTGAACAAACACATATATTATTCATTGTTGTTAACTTTGTGTGCTGTAAAAATAGTTACTATGGCAGATATGTATATTATCAGATTTATTAATGTGTGAGATCTGAATAATAATATCAAAAGAAAGAGAATGACCTCATTTATTCTAAAATCGAAACCTGACATGGTGTTTATGCAACAAACACACTTAAAACTGCAATGTAAAACAGTTCTGAACACTTGTTGGTATGCTCAATGATACCATGCAGGGGGCTCCTCAAATTCTAGAGGAGTCACCATATTACTGGCTAAATCTGTGCATTTTCTTTATGAAGACAAATTAGAAGATCCACAGACAAGATTTTTATTTCTTAAAGGCAAACTGGATCAGAAACAGGATGAGGGGGTGGGGGGAGGTGTGGCGATATTCGTGCAGGAGGCTTACTCCTTCAGGGCACTCCCCTTACTGGAGATTGCGGGCATGGAATGAGTCGGTCTGGTGCTGGAGTCCGAGGAGAGTTTGGCAATCTGGCTGGTGTACCGACCGCCTAACGCACCGGACAGTAGCCTGCTGTCCCTGCTGGAGGCCATAGCAGGCTGGGTGCTGGAGCACCCTAGGCTTACGGTCTTGGGTGACTTCAACGTCCATGCCGATAACGCAGCCTCTAGCTGGGAAACAGACCTGGTGGCGTCCATGGCGTCGCTAGGACTTTCCCAATGTGTGTCGACCCCCACACATCAGGCCGGGCACACGCTCAATCTGATCTTTGCAATGGGGATTACAGTGGACCGGATGACTGCTACAGCAGTGCCATGGTCAGACCACTATGCCCTGAAGGCCTGTGTGAATGTCCCACCCCGACTCTGTGTAGGTGGCGAGTGGATTTTGGCTCGCTCGCTGAGCCAAATGGACCTGGTGCGGCTTCAAATGGCACTGCGGGATCCGATGCCCCCTGGATGAACTGGTGGAAGACTGGCTTAGCTGACTTTCTGCAGCCATCAACGAGATCACTCCCAGGCACCCTCTGCACGCTCGCTCCAGGCTAGCTTCTTGGTACTCCCAGGGGTTGCGGCTTATGAAGAGCTCAGACGGCTAGAGAGGCAGTGGCGCCACACTCACGACGAGGCAACAAGAGCATCTTATAGGACGTTTATGAGATCCTATGAAATGGCAGTCAAGGCTGCGAAGAGGGAATTCTACGCAGCTACGATTGCCCATGGTACTGGTCTGTGCGGTTGCAGTAGTCCAGCATGGTGATTTCCTGTCTGTTCGTTTCATGCTCAGACTGGTCTGGTGCACTGTGGGTGTGGTAGGGGTTCTGTGCACCCACGTATACCTGATGTCCCTTCCTCTGGGCTCCTTGGCATCTCTGGCTCCTCAGCTCCCTCCTCAGCAGGCATGTGCACCACCTGTGAGCCTTCCTCTGATGTGTTTTGGGTACCCTGGGTGCTGTCTGCCACTGGCGTGGTGGTGATCTTGTAGCTGTTTGTGACCCTCCTGGGCTTGACACTAGAATCTCCCCACATGATCCTATGCAGTTCTTCATAGAACGGACAGGTGGCCCGGTCATTGCCAGAGGAGCTGTTATGGAGCAGTGTCCATCAGTACTCTAAGTGCAGGCTCTTGGCTTTTGAGCGACACTCAAGACCAGAGAGGTGGTGGCCACGGGCTGCCATGCGGTTAGCTATGCCCTCATAGAGGTCCTTGTTCCTGTGGCTCTGCCTTATCGCCTCCTGCACTCTTTGTTCCCCCCAGAGTGCCAGGAGGTCCAGCATCTCCTCCCTCTTCTAGGATGCCCCTCTGATTCCTGACATGTCTGCGACTCCCCGGGGGGAGCTGTGTGCTGGGATGCTGTTATCTGACTGCAGAAGCGGCCGCCAAGCACCTGCACCGGTGCAATTGCATTTCCCATGCTTCCCTGCCAGACCTCTTCTATGCACTTCCGCACTTCTGTGCAGCCACGCCGAAGGGTGGTGCTGATACACACCTCCAATTGGGACACCAAAAATGGCATACTGCCGTGCTGGAAACGGGAGGGGTGGTACCACAGCTCCTGCACCTCCGTGGCATGCCCAAGCATTCAGATGATGGAAAAGCTGCCACGGAAGCGCCTCAGCTGGGAAACCACCCAATTTTCCCAGTGGCTGTTTAAGCTGTATGGGAGTTGTTTTCAAGTGCCGAGTGCCAGATGTGTGCGTCTGATCCTGCCGCTTTGATCTGGGGTGTGAGGGGGTGTCTATGTCAGGCCAAATTGCCTGTGTGATCACGGCCTTTGTTTTGTCTGAGCTTTGAGATGGCCTACCCCATATGGCTAAAGCAAGAAATAAATGAATAGAGCCAGGCCCTGAACAGGCGCTGAGGCCTAGAGCAACAGCCTGACCAAGAGAGCCACTTTGCTTGAATTTCTAACGCACTGTTTGCAACTCAAATCATCCACAATGTCAACCTTGCTCTTGTCTTCTTTGCTGCTACAAATTGGCTTGAAGGGGATCTGTACACAGTGGGGCTATATTTAGCTTTCTGAGACAGACAGGAACATGGGCAGGATCTAAAGGGCTGTCTATGGTTTTGCTTGGGTGTATCCTGCAAGGGTTGTAAGAGGTTTTGTAACTCGGGTCGCCAGATTGTGCTGGGCAACTGGTGGGAGTAGGGTTGCCAGTATCCCCCTGTTCACCAGCAGGGGATAGGAGGGTAGGGTTGTCAGATCCAGGTTGGGAAACTGAAGATTTGAGGATGGAGCCTGGGGAGGACAGAGACCTGGGCTGCAGTCACACACACTAAATAATCCACTTTCAATCCACTTTTAGTGCACTTTCCAACTGCATTTTTACTGGGTGAACCGGCAAAATCCAGTTGGAAAGTGCATTGACAGTGGATTATTTAATGTGTGTGACCACAGCTGTACTGGGGTATAATGCCATAGAGTCCACCCTCCAAAGCATCCATTTTCTGTAGGTGGGGAATTCTGGGGGAGGATTACTGCAGTAATACAAATGGTGCTTTGAACAACTAAAATGTGCTATATAGAGGCTGCTGTTGGTTTGTGGTGGTGGTTCTAAGTGTTTAAATCCTACACCTGGCTCTGCTGGGCCCTGCCTTCCTTCTCCAAAGCCAGTTCCCTGCATTCTTCTTTTTTAGAAGCATTATAATTTGGGAGATATTGAGTGCCTAACTAGGCCGCAGTATCTGATGAAAACACTGTTTGAGCTTGCCTGCCTTAATGATTCCATTTGAAACGCTGTCACATGGGCAAAAGACCCTTCGGGGGTGAATATTAAGCAAGAGCAACTTGGCTACAAATTCAGATTGTTACTTTTGTGTGTGTGTCTGTTTTCATTTACATTCTGAAGATAAAGAAACCTTTCAAAAATTAAGCTTTTTTTGCACAGAGTTCCACAGCAGCAGCATTCCAAAAGTGAAATATTACAGCTTCTTCTGCTTCATGTTCAGGTTTAATTTTTCAGTTGGAAGCTGCTGGTGAATCTTTTTTTTTTTCCTTCCAGTACTTTCTCTTCTTTCTCCTGTCAGTCAGCTAGCCCTGGCAACAGCCCAGTGCTCCTTTCTTTGAAAGAGAGCAGTCTGCTGCTGCTGGGCCAGAGAGATGTTCTGTACCGAGGGAAAGTTGTCACACTAATCCTTGTGAATGGGGGCCAAGTCACACTGAGCTTACCACCTAGGGCTAAGTTTGACCTAGTATGGGAGTCCCATGATTGGAGCTCTTGATGTATTTTAATGTTTGAAAAAAGCTGAGGAGGGAAGGTTGGATTGAGGCCATGGTGTGTTTTTAGGGATGTTAACCTGTTTGTCCAGAATCATCTTTCTAATAGAAATCCACAGCCCCTATAAGTTCCAGTAAAGGAAAAAGATAAGCAACTTTATTGTCTATCTTCTTCCTCGTAGGGTTGCCAGATTGTTGGGGAGGGGGACGTGACATTGGTGACATTGCTGATATCACTACGTCACTTCTGAGTAGCTCTAGGGATCACCAGAAACTCTGATGTACCCAGAAGTGACAAATTGGTTCAGAGACAAGCAGTGATTTTTTTCTCTGAACAGCGGGAGGCCTTCTACAATAGCAGGAGGTCTGGCAACACTAGATCCCAGCCCTGCACCAGGAAATGTTGGAGATTTCTGGGGTGGTGGCTTGGGCGAGTGGAGTTTCAGAACAAAGTGATATCACTTTCTGGTGACACTCTTGGAATTTTCCCTAATCTATATGGTAAAGCCCAAAGACAGTAGGGGAAGTTACTATAGCATAGGGTTGCCAGCCTCCAGGTGGGGCCTGGAGATCTCCCACTTTTACAACTGATTCCCAGCTGACAGAGATCAGCTCCCCTGGAAAAAATGGCTGCTTTGAAGGGTGAACTCTATGGCATTGTAACATGCTGAGGCCCCTCACGTCCCCAAACCCTGCCCTCTTCTGGGTCCACCCCCAAAGTCTCCAGATATTTTCCAACCCAGACCTGGCAACCCTACTATAGCATCATCATCAATGCTGTTCCCCAATTTTTCCTGTGCCTCAAATGATCAAGGGTGAGGGATTGAGGATGGAGGATTGCCTGCCAACAATGAGCAAATGGCAACCCTATATAACAGAGACTTGAGTTTTATATATTGTCTTGTAGGGCTGCCACCCTCCAGGTGGGGCATAGTGATTACCCAGAATTGCAACTAATCTCCAGATGACAGAGATCAGTTCCCCTGGGGAAAATGGCTGTTTTGGAGGATGAACTCTACAACTTGATATCCTTCTGACATCTTTCCCCTTCCCAAACCCTGCCCTCCACCTTCAGATTCCTAGGAATTTCCCAATGTGCAGGTGGTGACCCTTTCAGCCAATGAATTGATTAATTAAGTATAGATAAACATACATATAACCAAACCCTGATTAGCAGTGCCCCTTTAAGAAATAACATGTGATATAAATTATGAAACCACATATCAGGAAAGGCTATCTTTAAATTTCCCCTCTAAAGTTCTATTACACACTAGAATCAAAGCAATAATAATTGGGTGTTTTTTAATTCTTAGCTGCATCAGTTAAAACTTCAGTTCGTTAATCTACCAATTAAAGTAAACATTAACGTTAACGTAGCCAGATCTTGAGATAACTCTGGCCCTAAATTTCAGGACAGTGAAGGGAAGGAGTCTGCTGCATTGGCAGAAAAAATTAGGAATGCCCAGAGGGGCCAACGAATGGCTTCAAGTAAGTAAGAAGAACCTGGCGGTTAGTGTTTCAAGGGACAGATCCTGTTGGACCAGAGTGAGGAGCTGATACCAAAGTCTCTGAAAACCACTTGCCTTCTCAGAGCTGCCTAAGGTTGCCAAACCTGGATTGGGAAATTCATGGAGATTTGGGGATGGAACCTGGGGAGGGTGAGGTATGAGGAGAGGAGAGACCTCAGTGGGGTATAATGCCACAGAGTCCACCTTCCAAGGCAGCCATTTTTTCAAGCTGAATTGATCACTGTAGTCTGGAGATCAGTTATAATTCTGTGAGATCTCCAGGCCCCACCTGAAGGTTGACTACTCTAGATCTGTCTCCTCGTCCTGAGACTTTACTTGATCCTCCTGGTGAACAGGAGAAAGAGGCTAAACCTCTGGAACCCTAAGACATATGTCATATAAATGTTGGGTGTTCCCTCTTGGAGAGGAGGATGGACCTGTAATGGTGGCCATAAGGTGAGAAATGCCCAATACACAGAGTCTCCTTCTTCACAAAATTCCTAGCTTTTATCTAGTCGCAGACCACAATCTGAAACCATGTTTCTCCACATTCAGTATGCTACCTTGGCTCACAGAAATCTTTTTAGCCTTTGAGAGCACTGTCCTTATGCACCTTGCTATGAGAAAAAAGCACCAGAATCAATGGAAAATATCTGTCCAGAAGACTTTGGTAAAATGACTGAAAACAAAAACTCTTATTTAAAAAGCTTTGAATTTGAGGGTTTGGAAACTCTGAGAAAAAAAGAGTACAGAAATTGAATTTAGCATGCCTAGTCAATATACAGAGGAACAATTTTTTAAGGAGACAGAGAATTAAAAAAAAATTCTGGGGGGGAATGAAAGAACATGAAGGCAGCTAGCAGCATCGAGACGAAGTCTGTTTAGTGTTGATACTGCATAGAATTTAGTCACATTGGTCTTTCTCATGGCTGGAGGGTAGGAAAAGAAGTCCCAGTGGAGATGGATACCAGGCTGAGGTGAGCGATGTTGGGTTTTGGATTGATAACCTACTTCAAGCGGCAGTGGGAGGGGGCTGGGGTCTGCCCCTAGGCTCCAAAGCCTGCATTTATCCTGATGATAATAGCCAAGCTAGAGAGCTCCAGGCTGTGCAAGGAAAAGCAGCTTAAGCACCCCCCCTAAAAATCCCCTTCATTTGACTAAGGTCGAGGGGAGGTTGTAGTAGTGGGAGCAGCCTGGAAAGCAGGCTATGAGTGAAGACATCAGACATGGTAAAACCAAAGAGTTTCAGTGGAATCCTAGATCATCACCCTGACACAATATTGTCATGCTGATTTCCCTGTCCCCATCCTCACCACTGTCATCCAGTCTCCCACCTAGGGTTGCCAGACCTCATGCCAGTTGTTTATGCTGCTCACCAATACTCTACCACTGAGCCGTGGCAAGCATCTCCGCTATTATATCCTCCAACAGTTTTGTGAGGCACTTCATTTATTTCATGTCTATGGGTGAGAGGCTTGGGATGTCAAATTCCAAGCACCTCTGACTTGTACTACTAACCGTGTCATCTGGCAGTGGGCTCATAGCATGTATGAGATCTTGCATAGTATTGGGGAACCACCCACTTAGGGTTGCCATCAATCTGGAGGGAACAAATGCTCTACTCCTTTAAGAAAGGCAAACTTAATTTGTGGAAATAGGCAAGTGAAGCTTTTCATGGTATACAGGAGGGGTCCCCAACATGGTGCACTTGGGTGGTCATGGCACCCACCGACACCTTTCCTGGCACCCTCCAAGTGTTTTTAGAAAGTGGGCAAGCAAGGAGGGACTTTTGCCTAGGAAGGCTTCTGATTGGCCGTTGGAGATTTGATTGGCTGTGCAGATTTTTTAAATGTTGTTTTGAAAGCAGGTGGCACCGCAGCACAATGCTCTTCATTGTGTGACTGAAGGTAAGCCGTGAAAGCAGTTTTTCTGACAGGCATTTTGTGGCTGCACCCACCACGCTGCATCAGAATTCAAAAGGGTCCCGGGCATTCAAAAAGGTTGGGGACATCTGCTATAGAGGTAAATTACATCACTCTAAGCCCCTGTTAAAGGGGCAGTTCACTTATTTTTCTCAACATTGTTGGCAGTCCTACACCCAATGAAACTGACTGGCAGTTGGTTTAGGGCTACTTCACACTGAACTGACTTGTGGAAATCTGTTGTGACAAGAGCTTATAGTGGCCACTGGTTTAAATAGTTTGATTCAAATTCATGGAAGGGATGGCCTATCAACAGCTGTCATCCATGAACCCTCCAATAAGTCAAAAATGATATTCTGCAGAATGCCAGAACATATTTATTTATTTATTTATTTATTTCTATTTGTATCCCGCAGTCCCCGAAGGCTCAGGGCGGCTAACAGTAGGGCATAAATGCCAGTTTAAACAACATAAAACAGTATGAACAAATAAAATCATACAATCATACAATACAGCATCAACAACAACATATAAAACCAAGATGACAGTGGTGCGATGGCACAGGGTTATCGATGATGGAATATCGAAGGTGGAATAGCGGTGGTGGCAGCTCCTACTCAAAAGCCTGCTGGAAGAGCTCCGTCTTGCAGGCCCTGCGGAACTGGATGAGGTCCCACAGGGCCCGGATCTCCTCCGGGAGCTCCTTCCACCAGGTAGGAGCCGCCACCGAAAAAGCCCTGGCTCTTGTGGCAGCCAGTCTCACGTCTCTGGGGCCTGGAATTTCCAGGAGATGTCGGCCTCCAGACTGAAGTGCCCTTGGGGGAACATGTAGGAAAAGGCCGTCCCTCAGGTAAGCCAGACCCTGGCCATACAGGGCTTTAAAGGTGATCACCAGCACTTTGAAGCGAATCTGGTATGCTATTGGCAGCCAGTGCAGCGCTTTCAGCACAGGCTGAATATGATCCCTCCTAGAGAGACCCACCAGCAGCCTGGCTGCAGCATTCTGCACTAGCTGCAGCTTCCGGATTTGTGACAAAGGCATCCCTAAGTAGAGAGTGTTACAGTAGTCTAACCTTGAGGTGACCATCGCATGGATCACCGTGGCCAGGTCATCGCGGCCAAGGAAGGGGGCCAACTACCGTTTCCTCAAATGGAAAAAGGCCGACCTGGAAATGGCTGCTACCTGGGCCTCCATCGTTAGAGAGGAGTCCAGGAGCACTCCCAAACTCCTAACCTCCGACACTGGCACCAAAGATACCCCGTCAAAGGTCGGGAGAGGGAGCCCCAGCCCCGAACCGATATTGGCAAACATAGGGAGGGTTTGTGCCCAGGTTGCCCCCTCCAGCTTGGGAGATCCCTGGGAACTGGCAGATCGGGCCTGGGGAGGGTGGAGTTGGTGAGGGGACGGAAATCAACAGGGATCTGATGTCACAGAGTCGGCCTTCCAAACTTGCCACGTACCCCAATGGAACCATTCCCTATAGTCCAGAGATCAGTTGTAACCCCAGGAAAATTTCAGGCCGCATCTGGAGGTTGGTAAGCCTAGTTATTGCCTTGCCTTCTCACCTGGCTTGCAAACTTGACAGAGGCATCTGGTTAGCCGCTGCTGGAAACAGTGCTGAGCTTAATGTATCACTGGTCTAATCCAACAGGATCTTTCTTATGTGATGGTAAACAGCCAGCTGTACTACACGAGGGCATTATGCTGGGAAGAAGTAGGCAGGGCCGGCTCGAGGTGGCTATGCACCCTAGGCAGGTGCAGATGCCAACCTCCCAGTGGGGCCTGGAGACCCCGCCATGCTGCCCCCGCCTCTCCCCCCCCGAGGGTGCCTGCTGCCACCGCCTCCCCACCACCACCACTCCCTCACCTGCCTGCACACCCGCCCTGGGGGGGAAGAGGTGGGGGTGTCCCTCCCGGGGGTTACCTTGGTCATTGGTGGCAGGGCCAGGCCAGTAGCGTAGCCTCACTCGGCATCCCCCCCCGCCCCGGACTGCTGTCTCTACAAGCCCCCTCTGCCCAGCAGGTGCTGTCCAAAGGCCACAGCAAGATATTTTAGGGTGGTCTGTGTCTCCCTGACACTTCCTCTATGGCCCTTTCCCCTGGGTATCCCAGTATGGATAGAACAGGCAGCAAGAATAGGAAGGGATATTGTTTAGAGTAGTCTGCTATTATAGAAGGAGGCCTCTGGCAACCCAGTCTGTTTGCCCACCAGCACCTGAATGGAAATAGGAGATATGGGGGCACATGCAGTCATACAGAGTGTGCTGACATCACCATAAGTGGTCATTATACACTCAAGAATTTTTTGGGGAAAAACTATTAGTTTACCATAGAGGTTTGCAATTCCTAGAGCACTTCATGACCTCATTTCCTGTGAAAACACCAGTGTACTGATATTATGATGGTGGGCCAGCCCCTATGTCCTAAATGCTCCTCTGGGGGGGGGGTGCTGGCTGTGGCCTAGCAACCTTTAGAGCACCTGTTTTGCATACAAAAAAAATCCCAGAATCAGGTCCTGGCATTTGCAGTTTTAAAATGATCTTAGGTTGTTAGGCTAGACCTTTCTCACCTGAGACTCTGGACAGCTGCTCTCTGTCAGAGATAATACTGAACTGGGTGTCTGGCTCAACTGTGTTAGATTTGGTCATATGTCAGTTGCAGGTTCTCCACAGCCCATGGGCACAGGGTACCAAATTTGGATTGGGGCCATGATATGCATGGGAAAATGGCCTCAGCCTCCCCTCCTCCCAGCACCATTTTCCCAACCTGAAACAGTCCAAGGGATGCACTATTTGGCAAAATCCACGTGTTCCTGGAATATACATGAGTTTCCCCAATTGCACATCCTTGGGATTATTAGAGATTGGGGAAATGGTGCAGGGAGGAGGAAGACTGTAGCCCCTTCTCCACATGAGGCTTGATCCTGATCACAATTGGGCACCTCATGTAACATGTCAATCAGTGGCAACTTCATATACAGTTAGTAGCGTAGGTGGAGTAGGCTTGGCCCTTGACTTGAGTCTCCACTCCTCCCTGCCTTTTCCCAGCCCATCTTGTGAGGCAAAATCATTCTAAGGAGTACCTGCAGGGATGGGCCTCATTAATGCATTAAAGTAGCATCATCCCATACTTTTGTGTGTGTGGCTTGTGTTGATACAACTCTTACTAAATGGCTGATCAATGTTGATTCACAGTATCTGATGAATAGCATTTCAGATTCAAAGTATATCATGTACCACAGCATTTTCCTTGGAGTCTCTTCCATGTTTCCCAATCCTCCCACCCTCCATACCGTAATGACAATCAACCTGCACTGGCAGATCCATCTTTTAATCATTTTGTTTAGCGCCACTCACTTTGGAGAGAGATTAATCAACAGGGTAATTTAGATGCTTTGCCCTAAGGATGCCTTTTATTTGAAAGCAGCTCTTGAGAAAGTCTCACCTTGACTGCGCTGGACTTGCTCTGACACATCTCATTAAAGGAGCTGAGGAATGGCCTTTGCAGCACAGGAGAGAGGTCCCGGGGCCTCTGGGGCCTTGCAAAACGTGACAGTCATTCTGCAGAGTCATCCGGCTCACCTGTGTTGGGTTGCGAAGCAGGGCTTACATTCTTCTTGTGTGCATGGAGAGCTGGAAGAAGTGGGAAAGGGGGGTGGGCTGTAAAGTTGCCAGGTCTGGGATGGGAAATTCATAGAGATTTGGTGGCAGGGGAGCCTGAGGAAGGAAGAATTTGGAGAAGGGAGGGAGCTCAGCAGGGGTGTGATATCATAGAGTCTGTCTTCCAAAGCTGCTGTTTTCTCCAGGCAAGCTGATCTCTCTGTAGTAAGGATCAGTCATAATACTGGGAGAATGCCAGGCCCACCCTAAAGAAGACTCGAATGGAGTTTGGTCTCAGCAAACGTCTTGTAAATGGTGCCCATGGGAACCATAATGCCTGACGATGTGCTTCCTGGCACCCATTTGCTTCTTCCCCCTGTGCATTTGTTCCACAGAATGAACTGGCTTTCTTCCATCTCACTGGAACAGGAGTTGCTCTAGAAGAGCCCAGGAGGCATCACCTTTGGGTCTGCAGAGGACATCCATTTGGAAATAGCTGCCTTCATTAAAAGAGGGTGCTTGGCTTGCAACCTTTCAACATATGATTGGCACCTCAGATCTCATGCTACTGGTGATATCCATTCACTCTTCTCAATATTCCAAAAGTAACCACTGGTCTAACATGATTGGGATCCAAGATTCTGGTTTGGAGGTTGAATGGATGCTCCTGTACCTTTTAATATTTTGGAAGAAGTAAGGAAAGTTAGGCCTACTTATCTGGCTCTTTGTGCATATTGATGAAATTGCACATTGTGCACATCATTTTTTTGCCTCCTACCTGTACCACCTGTGATAGGTGTCTAGGACTTCGGAGAAAACCAGTGGGGCCACTGGAGGTGGGTGGGAGCCACATTGTCCATTAGAGGAGGGGCAGGCAGCCTATTTGCGCTGTGTCTGGTGGTCCTTGTGTATCCCAGAAGCTAATACCTGTGAAAACGCAGGCTTAGTTTGGGCCATGTTTCATAATCTTCACAGTCTGTGGCAATGAACAAAAGACCCAGCTCTTCAATGGAGTTCTTAAAATAAACCCTAAACCTCATCAAATCCAATCCGCCAATAAAAACCATGGTTAACAAAAGGCCAGCAACTAAGCTGCCTTTTTGCCACACTAACAAGTTTTTGCAGGGACTGTTTATCCCCACAATTCGGAACGACACTTAAAATCTCTAATCCCAACAGGCGTGAAAGTGATCGGCCCTGCCCAAAGCAGGTGTATTGTTCCTACAGCAAGCTGCCAGCACGGAGCCTAGGGGGGTTTGTTGGGAATGGGGCAGCTGCAGGCTGAATGCTTCTCTAACCTCAAAGATGCCTCCCCCTCCCCCCCTTTGATCCACTCCTCCTCCACCCAATTGAGTCTGGTTGCTTTCCTTCATTTTCAAGGGAAGCAAACAGAGACAAGCAAAATGCTCAACAATAGGGCAAGACAAAGGAAGGTTCAGGGTCTGCTACCTAATCCACAAATGCATGGTAATGAAGTCCATGAAACAGGGAGAATTAAGCCTTCCACCAAAAGGACTGGAGGCTTAAACCGCAAAATTGTGGCTTAGCAAGAAGATGCTTTCCCCTCCGGCATGTTAGGAATCGAGGGAGACCTCTCTGCCAAAGGAGGATAAGAGGTGCTGGGTTTGTCTGTACTGAACACAACTGCTGGTTTTTACCATTTTTGTTCTGCTTTCATACTCCCCTGCCTTTCCCCAAGCCTGCTTTTGCATGAATGGCATCCATCTGATCGAGGGAAATGCACTTATCACCCAAACAGACCCACATAGCTAAACAAAATGAAGGGGAACAAAAAGCAAATATTGGTAACCAAGTGAGTGCCACATTTTCCCCCAACGGGTGTGTTTGTACTAGATCATTTAGATGTATATCCCAGGATGTACCTACAGGGACTAGATGTGGTGGAAAGCAGGGCTCCTCGAAAAGTTGTGCAGAAGATGGGATTTTGGAAGGGGTGGCTTTTGGTGTAGTGGTTAAATGTGTGGACTCTAATCTGGGAAAACTGGGATTGATTCCCCACTCCTCCACTTGCAATTGCTGGATGACCTTGGGCAAGCCATAGTTCTGTCAGAGCAAAGTCTATATGCAGGTGGGACCACAGCAGACAAGTGGTCTCCCATCACTGGACTGGAGCATGTGGTGTATCTGGCTGTGACTCCTGGCAGGGCTGGCAAGTTCAGATCCAGGCCTTGATTTCCTGGTCCAGATATGGCCACCATATGTAGCTTTGAGCTAGGGCCTTCATGTGGACAATGCCAGAATGTCCCACATGCAGCGCCTCTAGCACCTGGAGGTGTAGTTTGGGGGGAATGACAACACAGTTTCCTCACAGCAGGCATCCCTTATGCACAGAGAGTTCATGTGTCGGGAGCTGAATGGCTGGAACTTGGCCTCAAGCTGGCTGGTTGGCCACCCCCTCCACACCCAGTTGAGGAGAGAGTTGGGTCCTTCGCTGATTGGGAGGTGACATCAGAGGTGTGGACTGGAGGTTGTGGCAGCTCCTCAATGGCCATAACCTCACAGGCTGGTGAAGGGTCTATGGCCGGACCCAAAACTGGCAGGTGGCTTAGACCGTCGGTGTGGCCGATAGCTTTCCCGGGGTGGTAGACAAGATCAAAGTCATAGGCCAACAGGAAAAGACAATTGAAGCATCCTGGGTGACAGGATCTGTGGCATCTGCCAGTCAGGTGTGAACAGTCCCAACAGTGGCTTGTGGTCGGTGACGATCTGGAACTGACAGCTGTAGAGGCAATCATAGAACTTTTTAACACCAGCAACAAGGTTGATCACCTCCTTATCAATTTGCACGTAGTTCTGTTCAGCTGAAGACAATGTTTGGGAGAAGTAGATGAAGGGAGCTTCCTGCCCATCAGACAATCGGTGGCTGAGGATGGCGCTGATCCCAAAAGGCGAGGCATCAGCCACCAGGACAAGTGGCTTCTGTTTGTTGTAGTGAGTGAGGACACTGTTAGATGACAAGTCCTTGATAGCACTGAATGCTTGGGTGTGTTCTGACCCCCAGTTCCATGATGCCTTCTTTTCCAACAACTGATGCAGGGGCTCAGCCAAGGTGGGGTAAGAATGAGTGATAGAAATTAAGGAGTCCGAGGAAGGCCTGAAGTTCCTTCTTCCAACGTGGTTGAGGTACATTGCGGATTGCCTGAACTTTACTCTCCGTTGGGTGGACTCCCATCAGCATTGATAAGTAATCCCAAGAATTCAACCCTTGGGACCCCAAACTTGCATTTATCTTTCTTTACCTTCAGGCCAGCATTTTGGAAATGGCAGAGCACTTTGTGAAGATAGTCGGCTAGTTCATCGACAGACCCTCTGGCGATCAGAATGTCATTGAAGTACAGAATGACACCTGGAATGTTTCATAGAATAATAGAACATTAGAGTTGGAAGGGACCTTGCAGGTCATCTAGCCCAACCCCCTGCACTCTGCAGGAGCATAGTTGAAAGATAGCCCTACAACACACCTGAAAGATGGTCCTTCAGCCTCCACTTGAAAACGTCCAACGAAGGAGTATCCACCACCTCCAAAGGCAGTCTGTTCCACTGCTCAACCACTCTTACAATTAGGACATTTCTCCTGATATCTAGCCGGTAACTACTCCCTTGTAACTTCCACTCATTAGATCTAGCCTTGCAATCCGGAGCAAGAGGGAATAGATCTGCTCCATCTTCTACGTGACAGCCCTTCAAATACTTGAAGACTGCAATCATGCCCCCTTTAAGCCTTCTCTTTCCCAGGCTAAACATACCCAACTCTTTCAGCCTTTCCTCATAAGACTTGGATTCCAACCCTCTCACCACCCTGGTTGCCCTCTTCTGGACACGCTTGAGCTTGTCAACATCCTTCCTAAAGTGTGGTGCCCAAAACTGGACACAGTACTCCAGGTGAGGCCTGACCATAGCAGAATAGAGTGGAATTACCACCTCCCATGATCTGGACACAATGCTTCTATTAATGCATCCTAAGACTGCATTAGCTTTCTTCGCAGTCATATCACACTGCAGGCTCATGTTGATCTTGTGATCAACCAGAACACTAGAACACCTAGATCCCTTTCACAAGTGCTGCTGTCAAGCCAAGTCCCTCCCATTCTTTATCTGTGCTTCTGATTTTTTGTACCTAAGTGTAGGACTTTGCACTTATCTCTATTGAAATCCATTTTATTTGCCTCAGCCCACTGTTCCAGCCTATCTAGATCATTTTGAATCCTGACTCGGTCTTCTTCAGAATTAGCCATCCCACCTAGCTTTGTGTCGTCTGCAAATTTGATAAGCATCCCCTCTATGTCTTCCTCCAGGTATAGAAACATTGAACAACACTGGACCCAGGACCAAGCCCTATGGCACTCCACTCAAGACTTCCCTCCACGTAGACGCAGAACCATTTATGAGCATTCGTTGGGTATGATTTTTCAACCAACCATGAATCCATCCAACGGTTGCGCCATCCAGCCCACATTTAACCAGTTTATCCTCAAGGATATCACGAGAAACTTTATCAAATGCTTTACTGAAATCTAGATACAGTATATCCACAGCATTGTCAGAGTCAACCATTTTAGTAACTCTGTCAAAAAAAGATAAGGTTGGTTTGGCATGACTTATTCTTGATAAACCCATGCTGGCTACTACCAATTAACGCACTCCATTCAAGGTGCTCACAGACAGAGTGTTTAATAATCTGCTCTAGAATTTTTCCAAGTATTGATGTCAGACTGACAGGCCTCTAATTTCCCGGGTCCGTCTTTTCTCCCTTCTTGAAGATCGGGACAACATTCGCTCTTCTCCAGTCTTCTGGCACAACACCAGTACTCCAGGACATCTCAAATATTAGAGCCAGAGGCTCTGAAATAACATCTGCAATTTCTTTTAGCACCGTGGGATGCAAGCCATCTGGCCCTGGAGATTTGAAAGTATTTAAGGCAGCTCTCTAACCGTCTCCTTACTTACTCTGGACTGGCAGTTCCTCCTTCCTTCATATGTCCTGCATTCTTCAGTTTGTGTACAGCTTATTAGAGAGTAAGTCCCACTGAACTCAGTGGGGTTTATTTCTGAGTATACATGCTTAGGATCACTCTATTAGCTGATACTTGTTTTCTGAAGGAAGACAAAGTGGGAGGACCTGACAATTGAATAAACAAATGCTACCAGTTATTGTTAGAAAGGTTTGTACCTTTAAAACTTCGATTTGTTATTACAGCAACACACTAGAAACAAAATAGCTTAAAATAAACTGATGAAGCAAAATAGTTTAAATAAACTGATAATTTAGTTGGGTTCATTGATTAATAAATTAAAGTTTTAGTTAATTTATTTGGATTAAATTTGTAAAATCATGTGTTTATTTTTGGCCCCATCCCCAAACACTAATTAATATCTAACACTTTTAAAATCCTATCTTCCCAGGGGCTGTAGTTTCCTGCAAGTTTTCTAGGTGCTGACTTTTTAATGGAGAATCATGACCACATATAGTCCCCCTACCATCTGGAATTTTTTTTCAGGACTGTACCATTTTAAACTTTTTCACTGATTGTATTGACCCTGAAGTCACAAGGCTTGTGAGGTGTCACCCATCTTGGCTAGCATGTCCCAACTCAAGCAAAAGTATTAAATAGCTGTCATGCTCCATCCGTGGCCCAGGAGCCGACCCACCCGTGGCTGTGGCATCTGCCCTCCCAACAGGGTCGGCAGCACTCAGAGTCGGGGAGGGTTGGTTAAAGAGGAGTCACGGTGGGGCCTCAGACTGGACGGGGTTAAGGTCACCCTTTTAGCCCCTCTGCCCAGGTGCATTGGAGACCCCTCGTTCGTCCCTCTCTCTTGCTCTCGGGTTCTCTCTGTTCTCCGTTCTGCTGCATGCTCTTCCTCCCCAACCCCTTTGAATCTCCCTCCTTTTATTTCCCCATCCCATTTCTAGTGCCGCCCGTGTTCCCCACCCTCTCCACTCTCAGTCTGGCCCCATCCCTGTGATAAGCCTGAACACCTTGTTGTTCCAGGTGTGGTCACGGGTGTGCCCGCCACCCCCGCCAGCTGGGTCCCCTGTTGTGTCCACTGTCAGCCCTCTCCCAGTGACGTCTGTGCCACTGCTTCTTGGGGTATGGTTCTGTGGTATCCGCCTCCATGCCTGCACTCTGCTGGTGCCCTAGTAGCCTCTTGGGCTGCCAACAGTTATCCCTCTCAGGGCATCCCACTTCAAGTGGCCATACCGCGGTTCCAATGGCCACCATGGGGTCTTCGCGGTTCCACCCTCTGGCCAGTTCCTGGGTGAGTTGTGCGGTCAGGATGCCTCTGGGGGGGTGGGGTCCTCGTCTTGAGGCCTCCAGACTGGGACACACACCCCTCCTTGCTTCTGCAGCACTCGGATCCTCCTCAAAAATCCGGGAGAGATAGTTGGCCATCTGATGCTTCACTCCGGCTTGATGGTGAACTGTAAAACAAAAGGGTAACACTGACAGGTACCATTGGAGGATCCTCAGGTTGGAGTCCTTCATCCTGGCCAGCCAGAGGAGGGGGGCATGGTCTACCACAAGCTGGAAGGGATTATTTGCCAGGTAATATTGCAGGGCTCCCACTGCCCACTTGACGGCTAAGGCTTCTTTTTTGACAGTGAACATAAGAACATAAGAGAAGCCACTGTTGAATCAGGCCAATGGCCCATCTAGTCCAAAACTCTGTCACACAGTGGCCAAAAATACCAGGTGCCATCAGGAGGTCCAGCAGTGGAGCCAGGACACTAGAAGCCTTCCCACTGCTGCCCCCCCCCAGAACGAAGAATAGAGTCCATCACCTGCCCCAGACTGAGAGTTCCTATCTATACCTTGTGGCTAATAGCCACTGATGGATTTCTGCTCCATATGTTTATCTAATTCCCTCTTGAAACTGTCCATGCTTGTAGCTGCTACCACCTCTTGTGTGGAGTATTTGCACTCTGGCGGCTGTAGTTTTCTACTGATGAAAAGAACGGGTTATTCCTTGCTGGCAACCTCTTGAGCCAACATCGCTCCGAGCCCCGTGCCATAAGCATCAGTGTGGAGTATGAAGGGCCTCTGGAAATCCAGGTTTTGGAGCACCGGGTCCCATGAGAGACACGAATGCAGCACCTCGAAGGCCGCCTTCTCAGCTCCAAGCGCTCCTTCAATTTGCAGACATATTCACAGGGCATGTCCTCTCCTTCACCTGCTGCCCCAGGTCTCTGCCCATTCATGGCTTCCAGGATGCCCCTGGGCTAGTGGCCATATAGGAGTTCAAATGGAGAGAAGCCCATGGATGCCTGTGGTGTCTCTCTCAAAGCGAACAGGATGGGGTCCTCATAGAGGTCCCAAGCCATGGGCCATTTTATATAACATATTCTTTAGGGTTTGGTTCAGCTGCTCCACCAGCCTGTCTGTCTGGGGGTGGTGCACTGCGGTGAACACCTGGCGAATCTGTAGTGTCTGGCACACTTGTTTCATAAGCTGGGTGGTAAATGGGGACCCCCAATTGGTCAAGATCTCCCATGGCAGACCTACTATAGCAAAGTATTTCATAAGGGCTCTGGCTACCCTGGCACTTTTCAGACTAGGAAGGGGGATGGCTTCCGGGAAGCGGGTTGTATAATCCATGATGACTAACAGGTAGTGGGCCCCTCACGGGGTGTGGGGTAAGGGCCCCATGGAGTCCATGGCCACTTGCTCAAATGGTGTTCCCTGCACGAGCAGGGATGATAACGGGGCTTGTGGTTCAGCCTGACTCATTACTCGCTGGCATACTTTGCAGGATCGGCAGTGCTCCTTCATGTCGCAAGCAACCGTTGGCCAGAAGAAGTGGGCAAGCATCTGGGTGAGAGAATTCTTGACCCCCTGGTGTCCCACCCAGGGGTGATTGTGGGCAGCCCACACCACGGAGGGTAAGTAGGCATGGGGGACTAACAGTTGCTTATAGGGGCCCACCCGACCCTTCACTTCTCAGAACCATAGTCAGATACGGGGCAACTGCTGGCTGAGTCTTGCCTCTACCACATGCCCCTTGCTTACTGCAGTCTGTCTTTGCAGGCCCTCTAATGCCTTGTCCTGGCTCTGGTCCTGGGTGAACTGGTGATCATGACTCTATCTGTCAAGTGAGTCCTCCAAGTCGCTCCCTGTCATGGACAAAGGACCGGGTTCATCAGCAGGAGCGGCCACCTCTTCCCTGGGGCCTTCATCAGCGTTCCTATAGTCTTTCGGGGGGGGGGTGCATGGCCAAGACATTGAGAAAACAGGGTGCATCATGCCCCAACAGGAGGGGAAATGGCAAGCGTGTTACCCACGCCAGCAGGACCTCCCATTGCCGCCCCACATACATGAGGGGAACCACCACCATGGGTCAGTGTTCCTCGTGGCCATGGAAGCACACCATGGTGGCCGTGCAAATGATGGTTAGAGCCAGTGAGAGGAGATGCGAGTGCTCCAAAGACAGGGAACTCCTGCTGTCTACCATGGCCTGAAGGCTCTGGCTTCCTAGGACCACTGGTAGGAGCCACGCTGGAGGTTGCCAGCCCATGGTGGAGGTCTGCATGGTGGCCTCATGCCCGAGGTCACATTCCATTAACGGACACTCCTGTTTGAGGTGCCCCCACTGCCCACAGGTGTAGCAGGGCCCGGGCCCCCCCAGCAGGCATGTCCTGGAAGGGGCCAGTGTCCCACTCACCTCTCTCTGGCTGAGGCTGCCACACTCAGGTGGGGCCAGGATGGGCCAATGTAAAAGGGGGCTACCGCCTGCCACCATGCCTCGGGTGGCACCAGATCTTCCTTGCCCTGGGCACCTGCCATCCTCTCCAGGACACTGCACGGTTTGGACAGACACCAGCTTCACCTGGTTGGGGCTGCCTCGCCCCGATTGAATGCTGTTGTTCCTTGGGCCACCTTTTTGGCCCTCAGTGGCCTGGAAGTACTCCCAGAGTTCCTGGGCCTCACCGAGTTTACTCAGTTTCCAACATTCGAATGCGGGGTGGGAGGATTTGGAGCAATGGTTAGATTATCACCAGCTCGACCACCTGCTTGGCATCATCTGAGGAGGGGTTCAACCAGCGGGTGGTGAAGTATTTCAAAGTGGCAATAACTGGCCAGGGGGGCTGGCCCTTGGACCTGGAATGGTCTAAAGCATTGTCTATGGGTCTCCGGAGTGATCTCCAGCCAGTCAAGGATGGCTTCCTTCACTTTTGCATAATCTGTGGCCTCGCTCCACTCTAGGGCTTTCACCACCGCCTGGGTCTCCTCGGAGAGGTACGGACCGAGGATATGGGTCCATTGGTCCTGAGGCCACTGGGCCACTTTGGTGGCTCACTCGAAGGCCTCAAGGTATGCCTCTATCTCATTGTCAGGCCCGAATTTTGTAAGTGGCAGCCAGGCTCCACATCCAGGGCCGCCCAGCCCCCAGGCCCGCCCTGGTCTGGTGAGTACCGCCTGCTGGAGTTCTCGGACGAGGGTCACTTGTGCCACTTCTTGTTGCTGCGAGAGATCCTGGAGGAGTTGTGCTTGGTGCCTGGCCAGCCACTGGCCAAACTGAGTGAAGTCCATGCTGGGGTTTGCTGCGGTCACTGTTGTATATTTACCAAGTCTTGGCTGTCATCATACCCTTCGGACTCTTCTGAAGAGGTTGGCTGGCACTTCTCTGGCTCAGTGGTGGCTTGTCCCAGTCGAGCTGTCAAAGGTTGCCAACCCTATGGGGGTGGTAGCCGGGGGAGTGGCCTACCTAGCGGGTCTGGCATTCCTGCATCCTCCACCACCTTGTCACACTTCATTCATAGCCCAGGAGCTGACCCACCCGTGGATGTGGTGTCTGCCCTCCCAACGGGGTTGGCAACACTCAGAGTCAGGGAGGGTTGGTTAAAGAGGAGGCAAGGTGGCTCCCCCCTTTAGCCCCTCTGCCCATGTGTGTCGGACACCCCTCGTTTGTCCCTCTCTCCTGCTCTCAGGTTCTCTCTCTGCTCCGTTCTGCCACACGCTCTTCCTCCCAGGTCCCTCCAGATCTCCCTCCTTTTATTTCCCCTGTCCCATTTCCAGTGCCACCCGTGTTCCCCGCCCTCTTCACTCCCAGTCTGGCCCTGCCCCCTGTGATAAGCCTCAACACCTTCTGGGCATTCCGGGTATGGTCACAGATGTGCTGGCAGCAGTCCTGTTAACCAAAGGGCCACGCCGCCATCCCCACCAGCTGGATCCCCTGTCGTGTTCACTGTCAGCCCTCTCCCAGCAACGTCTGTACTGCTGCTCCTTGGGGTAGTGTTCTGCAGTGCCCACCTCAGTGCCCACCTCAGTGGCCATGCTCTGCCGGTGACCTCATAGCCTCCTGGGCCACTAACACTCATCCCTCTTGGGGCATCCCGTGGCAAGTGGCTGCACTGCGGTTCCAACAGTGCCATGGGGTCTTCGTGGTTCCACCCTTTGGCTGGTTCCCGGGTGAGTCATGTAGTCATGGTGCCTTTGGGGTTGGGGTCCTCATTCTGAGACCTCTGGGCTGGGACAATAGCATAACTCAGGCTGACTATTGTATTAGAAACAATATCCAAGACCAGTTCTGGTTCCAGGCTCACTGATAGTGGGTGTGCATGCTGTAGCTCTGCACACTCAGCTATTCCTCTAACTCCCTAAGTTGATTCCAACACCTCCAAGTGCTCTCTTGTAGAGAGGGAAGTGCCAAGGTGGGGTGGGGGTGGCAACCCTGCCCCAGTTTGTTAGGTTAGCTCTGAAGCAGGGAGTCAGTAGGAGCCCCGGATGGGCTTTCCTATCTTTGTATGTTCTTTTGTTTAGTTGGTTTAGTTGGAGACTGATACCTCAAATAATTGTTGTGTAAAGTAAAGTAAAGATTAAATCATATAGCTATACAGAGGGGGCAAGTCAAATCAACCTCTATTTAGTGCAAGATAAAGTAGTAGCCTATGGCATAGGAAAACCTCATTAACCTCCCACAGTCAAACAGGAAGTCTTGGTCAGTTTAAAGCAAACACAATGTCAGAATCAAGGAGCTGCAGTGGCTCAAGTGGTTAAGATGCTGAACTGCAGGCTGTGGAAGGTCAGTAGTTCAGCAGTTCAAGACCTGAGAGTGCCGCATGATGGGGTGAGCTCCTGTCTCTAGTTCCAGCTCCTGCCAACCTAGCAGTTTGAAAGCAAGAAATTGCAAGTAGATAAATAGGTACCGCTTTGGTGGGAAGGTAACAGCGTTCTGTGCACCTTGGTGTTTAGTCATGCCGGCTACATGACCACGGAAACGTCTTTGGACAGCGCTGGCTCTTTGGCTTTGAAACGGAGATGAGCACTGCAACCCTAGAGTCGGATTCGACTGGCTTTCGAGCAACGAATACCTTTACCTTTACCTAATGTCAGAATCTCAAATGAATATAAAAGATTTGAAAGCAATAATACAAGAATGTGTGGCACAATCAATGAAATTAACTATAGAAAATACAGTCCCAGCCAGAATTAATTAAGAAGTAGAGCCTATAAGAATGAAAATGGAAGAGATGTCAAATCAAATTAGAATGGAAATTAGAACAAAGCAGAAGAAATTAAGAAGCAGATTATAGAAAATAAGCAAGAAATACTGAAGATCTCAACTAGTAATGAGTCAATTAAAAAGAAAGTGTGAGAGCTGGACCATGAAATGCGAGAATTGAAAACAAAAGGGGATAAGTTAGAAGAATCAATAATTTCTTTAGAAATGGATAGAGCCACCTCCATAGTAAGATGTCACGATATACCAGAAAATGTGGAAAAAAAATTAAAAGAAGAGGTAGCACAGAGTTTAGCTGACCCATTAGATGTAGGGAGTAAAGAAGAGATTTTTTTCAGAAATAGAGGCAATTTACAGAAGGAACTCATCATATGCGAGAAAACACAAGACGCCGAGAGAAGTGCATATAATTTTTTTTTAAAGGAAACAAAACTGAAAATACTTAAAGAAGCTAATCAAAATAAAGTCATTATACAGGATGCGGATGCAGAAATTAAATTCTTGAAAGAAATTCCCTGGAGAGTGAGGGGGAAAAGACAAAATTACTTTATTTTGACTGACCTTTTAAGAGCTAACGACATCCAATACAGATGGTTGATACCAGAGGGGGTGCTATTTGAACATGGAGGTAGAAGGCAAAGAATTGATTCAATTTTTAAAGTGGAAAATTTTCTTGAAAAGTACAGGGAAGATTTAGGATGGCAGAAAGAGGAGGAAGAAGAAAGAGAAGAAGAGACAGATCCAGAAGAAGATAAAGCAGGTCATGAAACAGAGAAAGAGAAAAAAGGTAACCTGAAAAGGGATAAGAAAAGACCGTCCCATTGCATATACTGACTAGATTCCAATATAAAAGTAAGGCCAGAGATAATAAGAACAAAAATGGAGGCCATTAAAAATTTCAAATTCTCTCCATTAATGTAAATGGATTAAACAGCCCCCCAAAAAGAAGGAAGATGTTTCACCAAATTACAAAGCTACATGCGGATGTAGTTTGTTTACAAGAAGAAATGCATATTTAAAAAGATGATAGAAAATACTTAGCCAATAAAAATTAGATATATCTTTTATAGCCTCAGATGAAAAAAAGAAATGAAGGAATACTTACATCCAGAATTAATTTATTCATCAAATGATGGAAGAATAGTGGCTATAGTAGTAACCAGGCAAGGAGTAGAATCTTTAATTATAAACATATATGCACCAAACCAAAATCAAAAATTTTTTTTGGAAGAAGTGAGAAAAGTGTTAAAGGGAAAAGCCTATGGAAATATATGTGTTATAGGAGATTACAGTGCAGTGTTTGACAAGAAAATGGATAGTAAAAGTACAAAGAATACCAGAAGATCAAGAGCAGTGCTAAGTAAAACTTTTTTGCAACTTGCTGAAGAATATAGTCTATTAGATGTGTGGAGAACCAGGAACAGTAATAAGAAAGATTTTACATTTTATTCGACAAGGCACAATTCCTGGTCAAGAATAGATATGGCTTGGGTATTTGTAACAATGTTAACTGATATATGATGAAAGCCGAGATTTTTGCCCAAAGCATTTGCAGATCATAACCCAAAATTGTTGGCATTTAAAGATGTACAAAGGAAAACCAGATGGACAATGAAAACGAGTTTGTTAAGAGATTAAAACTTTATAAAGAAAACTAAATTGGAAATTCTTGATTTTTTAAAAAGGAATTGTCAGGTAACCCTGCCATAAGATTGATGTAAGGGAAGGAGGGAAGGATGGACTGGCATTTCTCATTTTCTGGAATGTGGGGAGTGCATCAGGTTGTCTGGAAGAACTCGATTTAGTGTGGCTATGGAGACTGTTATCTCACACGATGGCCTTGGGCTTCAGGCACTGTCTTGCTTTGCTTTTTCCGCCTGAGATATGCTGGCCGGCTGTAAATAATGTCTACAACTGCTCTTGCCGTGCACGCGCTGAGTAACCATTGGAGGGTAGGTGGGGGGGGCATATTTGAACCCAATATAACTTGGGGTGTCACGGGGTCCTCAGCATCACTGACAAGGCTTTGCTATCTATCTCTGAGAATTGCTTTCAATAAACGCTATCTTCTTTATGAAGCCTGGTGTTTGACTGACTTTCTGGAGAACTTGACAGGAATATACAACCAGATATACCAATGCATACAATATGGGATATTTTTAAAGCTTATATTAGAGGATATTTTTTGAGTCGAGATGCGTGGGAAAAGAAACAAAGAAAGAAAAAATATGAGCAATTAAGTAGACAAATAAAAATGGAAGAAGACAAAATTAAATTTAATTCAAATAACAAAGAAACAAAAACAAAATTGAAATTATCACTACATAAAATGAACTTAATCTTGATGCAAGAAATAGCGAAAAATATAGAATATTCCAAACTATATTACTTTGAAAATGCGAATAAGCCATCACGATGGCTAGCGTATCGAATTAGAAAAGAAAGAGGGGAAAAAATAATTACAGCATTAAAAAAATGAAAAAGGCAAAGAGAAATATAGACTTTCAGACCTGAAAAATATTGTAGAAAACTTTTATAAAAATTTATACCAACAAAAGAAGGGGAATGTGACTCAAATTAAAGAACATTTACTAAAGACAAACAAACATAAATTTAATGAAACCCAGAAACAAATCCTAAATGATCCAATTATGATTTGTGAAATCGTAGAAGGGATTAAGAAGCAGAAGAGGAAAAAAACACCCAGCCCAGATGGCTTGCCGATTGAAATTTATCAAATATCTGAAGATCAGATAATTCTTCCATTAAAAGAAGTACTACAAGTTATAAGCAGAATAGGTAAACTCCCAGATTCGTGGAACCAGGCAATTATTACATTAATACCCAAGTCGAACACAGATGGAAGTCAAATTTAAAACTACAGACCAATATCATTACTTAATGCAGATTATAAAATATTTGCAAGCATTTTAGCAGCAATGTTGAAAAGAGTTCTAGTTCAAACTATTCATCAAGATCAGACAGGCTTCCTTCCTAAAAGACATATCAAAGATAACATCTGAACTATTATTAATGTAATAGAATATTATGAGATGCACCCAGAAACACAACTGGCTTTAATGTTCCTGGATGCCGAGAAAGCCTTTGATAATTTATCGTGGGAATTTCTTCTACAAAAAATGGAAATCTGGGACTGTGGAATAAACTTTCAAACTATGGTTAGAGCAATTTATAAAGAACAATACACACAGATTATTATAAATGGAGACATGACCCACAGGATAGAGATTCACAAAGGTACAAGACAGGTTGTCCATTTTCACCCTTATTATTTATATTTGCATTAGAAACTTTGAACGAGGGGGTGAGAGATAGGAAAAAGGATACAAGGCCTTGAGCTAAAAGGAGAAGAATTCAAACTGTTAGCGTTTGCAGATGATTTGGTATTTATAATGGAAAACCCAAAAGATTCTATCCTGCAGTTGTTGGGCCTAATCCAAGAATATGGTTCAGTTGCTGGTCTCAAAATTAATTTTAAGAAGACTAAATTGTTAACTAAAAACTGTTTTCCAAGCATGATTCATGAAATTCAAGAAATATCTGCTATGGAGGTTGTGAAAAAAGTAAGATATTTAGGTATTATCGTGAACAGGAATAGTAATCTAATAGAAGACAATTATAATAAACTGTTAGCGGAAATAAAAAATGATTTGCATAAATGGAAAAATTTACAACTCTCACTCATGGGAAGAATAGCGACATTAAAAATGAATATACTTCCAAGATTTTTGGTTTTGGCCCAAAATATACCAATTGTAAAGAGGACTCAATTCTTTCTGGAATTAGATAAGGTCACCAGACAATTTATTTGGCATCCGAAAAAAACTAGAATAAAGTTGAAGTTGCTACTGGAAAAAAAAGAAAGAGGGGGCTGTAACCTCTTGAACTGGAAACTATATTATCAATCAGTTTCATTTTGCTGGATTAAAGATTGGATAAATTTAGAAAATTTAAGAAGTCTGAAATTAGAATGACATGACTTATGCATGGGGTGGCATTCCTGTATTTGATATGGAAAGGATAAAATCAGCATATAATAAGGGGAGTGTTAATAAAAAAATATGGAATATTATAAAAGAGAGGTACTATAGAAAAACTCTGAAATGGGTTTCACCGCAGGAGGCCTTTGTAAAACCTTAGTTAATTAAAAAAAATAACAGAGATAGCTATGAAGTATTATTAGAGAAGAATAATGAATTAAAAACAGAGAAGCTCCGGATGAATCATAATATTCAATTGTCATGGTGGCAAGCAGTACAACTTAGATCCATATATAACAAAGACGTGATACAGGGTTTTGTTGAATGATAAAATGGTTCAAAAGTTGTACAAACTTTTATTGGAGGAGAATATGTTAAATGAAGCAGTCCATGATTTCTTGGATAAGAGATATAAGCAATAATTTAGATATAGAGGCATGGGCTAAAATTTGGAAAACAACTAAAATTATGAGGGCAATTTCTTATAAAGAAAATGTTCTTAAGATGTTTCACAGATGGTACTGGCCTCCAGAAAATATAGCAAAATACTACAAAAACAGTTCAAACAGATATTGGAAATATAAAGTTAATGTGGATATGTTCTATCACATGTGGTGGCGGTGTATCAAAATACAAAAATATTGGCAAAAGGTTCAGAAAATAATTGCAGAAATTGTTAATGTAAATTTACAGTTGGTACCAGAATGTTATTTACTTAATTTGATCCCCGAAGATGTTAAAAGCCAGGATAGGTGTTTGGTGATACTGAGGCTGAGTTCAGATTGGCAATTTGCCCCGGTAGGGACCTGGGCCAGCGACGATTCAATCCCGGAGTAAATTGGGCGTTCACACAGGAACATCTGCCTGGCGTTACCCACCCGTAGCCAACCCGTGCTGTTGCGCTTCACCACCGGATTAAAAAGATACCTCATAAAACTGGTAGCAAATCTGAAAGCCCACATGTGTCACACGTTTCTCCGCTTCTGGGAAGTCTGAACGTGCAGCCAAAAGCTGGGAGCAACCCACATTGGGCAGAAGGCAGCAGCGGTATGATTGGCCGTGTTCCACTCTACTGCCCAATGCAGTGCCGGTGCTGCGGGGTCCTCCCCCAATTGGCAAAATGCGCTTATGCGCATACACCCACAGCTGAATTAATGGAGAAATGCTGAATACAGTGCGCCCCCGCGTGCTGCAGTCTGAACGCTCCCGCCCGGCTCCGCCCCGCATCTTCCGGCAGCAGCCCGGGCTGTCTGAACGGGAAAACCCGGAACAGTTTATTCCGGGGCTTTTTTGCTACAACTGGCTACCGGAGCAAACTGCCAATCTTAACTCAGCCTGATATTAACATCTGCCAGAATCCTACTGGCAAAATATTGGAAATCGGAGAAAACTCCCAACAGGAAAGAAATAACGAATAGACTGCTGAATTTAGCTGAAATTGATAAATTGAGCTTATCACTGCAAGGTAAAGATGAAGAAATGTTTACTAAAAGATGGTTGAGAGTTTACAAATGGTTAAATCAAGATGTAGAATAATAGACTCTCAAGTATGTAAAATGTAGAAATTTAGATCTGTAAAACCTAATAAATAAATGTCGGGGGAAAAGGAACAATATTCAAAAACTCTATTATACTGGTCTTCACAAAAGCAATGGAAGTGTAACTATGGGCTTGTCTAAGCTGGATTTCCCTACTGGATCTCCCCCCCCACACACACACATTTCACACACACCAAAATTTGTTCCAGGGGTCAGCATCAGAAGTGGAGAGTCTGCAGTAGGAGGGGGAATAGGCAGCAGTTGCTGCCCCATCTTACAATGTACCATTTTTTTGAAGAGTCACAGTACTTTTGGATATGTGCCACTATTTTGCTGATGCTGTGCAGTTTGTTACAATGGAGTAATATGGCTACCTGCTTTTTAATAATTAAGATTTTTCATTCAGTGGAAGATTCCCTTCTTTTTTTTGGCCATGGTGCTGGAGTTCAGGTTACTTTCTTATTACCGCCTTTTCCCTTTGTTTCTAACACAAGGCTGGAAAGTGATCACTAAGGACTGAGCAAAGAGTGATGAGAGCCTTAAACTCAAGCTAAGCAACTGCAGTTGGATTACTGCTACCATCACTGCTGATACGCTGATTTCTGGTTCCTGCTGCAGATCTGGCAGCCGCTTTGTCCAGTCCCGTTAAAACCTCCTTTCCCAAGCTATCCATCGCCTCTATCAACCCTCCGGCACAGCAGCACACAGGACAGGGCTGCTGGCTGTTTGTTTTCAGAAGTGAATGAGGCTGCCTTTAGTGACCAAGATATCTAATCCTCCCTCTTTTTAATTGATTCAACCCAACCCCCTCATGTCCGCAGGGCTGTAGGGATGGGGGAAGCATGTGGCCCCCACTCTCTATAGATTAGCACTATTCCGTTAACAAATCAGGCAGGTTCCCTCACCCAACCTTTTTGCCCTCCATTGATGCATAGAAATAACACTAATCTAATTAAAACACAGAAAAGAGGCCTTCCAGACTTTTTAATAATGGGAAAGGGCAAGGAGAGAGCTGCATGGAAGTGTCTTTCTTCTCTGGTCTGCTTCAGAGGAGGGAACTTCTTGGGTTTGCTGGATGCTGTCCTTGCCTTGCCAGCTTGCCCACCATGGCAAGCAACCTCCTGCTGATGTTGCCCCAGTCTCCACCCCAAACAATGGGAGAAACATGGGGGAAATGGCAATGTATAATGCTGTGATATCATTTCCAGGTAGATTTACCAGGTGCCCACTAATGATGGGCAAACTCTTGGAATTGTTGCTGATGTCTGCCGATGCTCATCATCTTGGCAGGTGGAAGTAGGCCAGAAAAACAGGGGGCAGCAATCTTTGCTGCTGTGTGAGGATGTCACTTCCAGTCAGGGCCCTTTTTTTAGCAGGAACGCCTTTGCATATTAGGTGACACTCCCCTAATGTAGTCAATCCTCCAAGAGCTTACAGTAGCCCCTGTAAGAAAAGTTCTGTAAGCTCTTGGAGGATTGGCTACATTAGGGGTGTGTTGCCTAATATGCAAAGGAGTTCCTGCTACAAAAAGAGCCCTGCTTTCAGTGCAGTCCAGAAGGGCCAGCATTGCACCAGTACAACGCTCTAGTGCTTGCCCTAGAAATTCCATAGAGTTTCAGGGTAAGTGCTAGAGCATCATCTGGGTTGTGCCAGAATAGAATCATAGAATCATAGAGTTGGAAGGGGCCATACACACCATTTAGTCCAACCCCCTGCCCAATGCAGGAACAGCCTAAAGCATCTCTAACAAATATTCATCCAGCCTCTTCTTGAAAGCTGCCAGTGAAGGGGAGCTAACCACCTCCCTAGGCAGCTGATTCCACCTTTGAACCACTCTGACTGGGAAAAAGTTTCTTCTAATATCCAGCCGATACCTTTCTGCATGTAATTTAAACCCGTTGCTTCGGGTCCTATCCTCTGCTGCCAGCTGGAACAGCTCCTTGCTCTCTTCCAAATGATATCCTTTCAAATATTTAAAGAGAGCAATCATGTCCTCCCTCAATCTCCTCTTCTCCAGACTAAACATTCCCAGGGCCCTTAGCCTTTCCTCGTAGGGCTCAGTCTCCAGACCCCTGATCATCCTCGTCACTCTCTTCTGCACTCTCTCCATTTTGTCCACATCCTTTTTGAAGTGTGGCCTCCAGAACTGCACACAGTACTCGAGGTGTGGCCTGATGAAGGCAGTATACAGAGGGACTATGACCTCCTACAAATTTTGATGCTATGGCCCTTTGAGTACAACCCAAGACTGAATGGGTGTGTTCAGATGAGGCATTTAAGCCAGTATAGAAGCCGATTAGAAACGGAGTACTTACGCGCAATCACATGCATGACATCTGCCTTCTGTCCCTAACCATTGCCAGTCATCGCAAACACCCCTGAAACCGGTGTAGTTTGCCACTAGGTACCCAAGTGGTGTTATCCTGAGTGCTCTGGTTCTAGCTGCTTTTTTCCTGTCTGATCGCTCTCCAACAGTGTAGAGCCACTTCTGGTGTAAACTCCCTCCCCGCTTGTGAAAGCTGCCCGAGGCTTCCGCTTTTTGGCCACCATTTTTTAATTTTTTAAGCCTCGGCAGTATGCACATGGGCGGAGCTTCGCCCCAATGTTAATAAAACCAAAGTTTAAATGGTCACTCGTTATAGCATTTAGAAGGGTGGGATCTCACAGAGGCCATTTTCAGGTCAGAAGTTCAAAGGGAAGTGCTTCGTTACAGGGGCTGGATTGAAGGTGAAATAGTACCTAGGCAGCACAGGTATCCATCTTGTGCTGGAACTCATTTCACATATTCACCTCAGGGGATGCTTTTGGCAGGAACCCTGCCATAATGGCTGCTGTCAGAGGGTTGACCTGCCAGCACAAAGAGATGCTTGAGCTCCTAGCTCTATGGGGGACTTTAAAATTCAGGAGGAGCTGTCCCATAATAAGAGCAATATAGAGATTTTCAGGAAAATCTCCAAAGGTCTTGCTGCCAAGGACATCATCCGTACTGTGGAGCAATGCCGCAGCAAGACCAAAGACCTTCAGATGAAATTTAAAGAAATGATGGCCAATAATGAGAACTGCCCCTACTTTAATGAGTTAAGCAGGATCCTCCATGGGAGGATAAGTGCAACAGGGAGGAGGCTGTCGCACAGTTTCGCTGAGTGGACAGCTCCTGGCACCAGCCAACAAAGCATCCCTGCCTCTCTGGCAGAAGAGGAGGAAAGCAGCACCCTTGGTAAGTATATATCTAGGTCCATATACAATTGTGGGAGGGATCCACTGACTCATTCCAGAACTGCCCCTACTTCAATAAGTTTAGCAGGATCCTCCATGGGAGGGTAAGTGCAACAAGGAGGAGGCTGTCACACAGTTTCACTGAGGGGACAGCTCCTGGCACCAGCCAACAAAGCATCCCTGCCTCCCTGGCAGAAGAGGAGGAAAGCAGCACCCTTGGTGAGTATATATCTAGGTCCATATACAATTGTGGGAGGGATCCACTGCCAAGTCACAAAGCAGCCCACCCCACACTCTCCAGCCCTGGCCCTCTGGTGACTGAGGTAATTTCTCCCTATAGTCAGTAGTCTGGATTGTTCTCATAATACCATTATAATAGTAATACATAACAATACAGGGGCATTTTGGCAACCAGAACATGTAGCCATTCTCCATTTCAAAAAGTACATCCAGGCCTGTGGAAATTTTAAAGTACATCAACCTGACAGTGTGCCGTGATACCCCTCAGAAATATTGCCATGACAGCCATTCTGACATGTCCAGGATTTGACTCCTCATCCTTCCCTGTACCTCAGGAATGGCTATGTGGTTGCCTGTAATACCTGTGATTCCTCTGTAGCACAGCGTGCAGTTAACTGAAGCTGGTAAATTGACATCAGGCTGCCTTTTCTCTTAATTCCAGAAGGAGACCATGAGACCCAGGAGGCTGAGGAAGGGGCCGAAGATGCAGCAAGTGAGGGAGATATGAAGGATTTCCCACCACTGGAAGGTGGGTATGGTGAGACCAGCTCTCAGGGGATGACTATCGCTATGGTTTATTTCTGTCCATAATGTTTCACACAACCAACCCCCTCCACCACCCAAAGTTTCCCCCCCGGCCACTTCTCCCTGAGCGTTTACTGGCAAATTTACATTTAGTTTTCTGTGCACTTCTACAAGATATAATGAGTCAAGCAGCTGTTATTGTCTCTTGTATAACACTCCTATTCTCACCTGAGTACCACAGGCACATCAGCCTCCACCCAGACAGTGGCATGTGGGAATCTTGCCACCACAAACCCAACAGGTAAGTCTGAACTCTTGACTCACAGGTGGTGTGGCATAGCAGGCCATGAGAAGGTGGTGAATGGAGACTAGGGCTGCTGCATGTCAACCACTCCCCAGTGTATCTTTCCCTTTTCTCTCTCCCAACCCCAGGTCATTTATGTGAATACTACAGTGACAGCTAATACCTCCTCCAAATGTCAAACCCTGACCAATGTTAAACTGTGGCCTGAACAGATCTCCCCCTCTTTTTCCTGCAGGCAAACCATCCCAGGTGCCCAGGGAGACTGAACATCTCACTCTGTCCTTGGGGGACAATGGAGCTGAGTATCCTGCAGGCAAACCATCCCAGGTGCCCAGGGAGACTGAACATCTCACTCTGTCCTTGGGGGACAATGGATATGAGTATCGCACTGACTGCAAATCCCTAATCTGACCATGAGCTAAGGTTAACCATTGAACTCTGCAGTGACCATTTCTCCCCCTCCTTGTAATGCAGCCGGAGGTGTTGCCAGAGGCACTGCCTTTTACTCTTGGGTAGCTCCAAAACAGGGGTGCCCTACTTTCTAACCTGAACCAAAGTCCACAAAATCCAGGCACTCTCAACTTGAACCACAGAGTCAGGTTGCAAGCACTCTGCAAAAGGGATTTCATATTCAGGTTTCATAAGGTGACCTCAGAGCAAGCCTCCAGTCTTCCCCCTCCACCCAGGAGAGATTGTATTTATGGAATAACAATGAGTTCCAGAGGTAAAGTCTTTAGAAGCCACCTGGCACTCTCCAGTACCTCACCCAGCCCTTTGTGTCCTATGTGTAAATTCTTTGTCTTTCCTGCCTCTGTCCCTCAAGATACTGGGATAAACCAATCAATCATTCAAATGTTTAGCAATCCTTCCTGATGCTAATCAGGGACGTCTCCCACTTTTTGTCCACACTGGCCAGGACCATTAGTAAGTCATTTAACTAGCTACCCAACACCTGGCTTCTGTTGTTAAATCCAGACCCTGCCTCTCTGGAAGCTCATTGGTCATACCTAAGGTCTGCCCCTACTGACATCACACACCCCTGGGACTCATCATTGGTCCAGGTAATCTATTGTTCTCACCTGAGACCAGCCCCCAAGGCCACCCATTGGTCTGCATTCTTTGCCAGTGCCTATATCCCAGCACACACATGGCCTTAGACCATGTGTTTTTTCTGCCATGATCCAAAATAGCAGGCCACCCCTGAACTCTCTGAGTTTAGACCAGAATCCATGGACCTCTGCACATCTGGACAGGTTGTATCACCCCTCTATAACCCATCAATCACCTCTGCTTCCTTAGTGCTATACTGTATGACTATTGTGTGTATGCTTGAGAATATTTAGTAAAGAAATCATTATTTTAGCCACCCAGTTTCTGTGTCTGTTCCTGCATTCTTGGGAATTCTAACTCTGGTATACACAGGTCAGATCCTATAGATAAGCCAAATGCATATTAATAATTATAATTCCCCATCTTTATTAAATAATAGAGCAATTTGGCTAACAGAGGACAGCAGGCAGCCCAACCCCCAGGACCTGTCCCGGTACACTCGGGGGATGCGGGAGAGGGTGAGTGGACAGTAGTTGGGTGGAAGTGGGAGATTATGGTGCGTGAAGAGTGGCCATGCTGATTGAAACAGCATTTTGAGCGGGCAGAGTGCAGTGGCGACCTTTACCGTACCTGTGTATGAATTCATGCAGGTCTACTACTGTTTGGAGGCTGCTTGTTGATCTACAAGCCTCCCTCAACCAACTTGTGCTCTTTTCAGGTCAGCCGCGGGTAAGGTCCACCTCAGGTCGCCCTATGGGGAATGCACTTCTTGCCCTGATTATGAGCTGTATTCTATTGACCTTAGGTCAGTTGGTGTCACCCCAGGCTGCTGTGGCAGTGGAAGATACAGGGTCCTGCCGCAGGAGTCAGGAGATGCTGCGTCGGCAACAGGAGTACGAGGACAGGGTAGACAACAGATGTAAGTCCAGTCTTTTAGGACTTGCTGAGCACACCCTATCATGGCATAATCTGGACCACGTGAGACATTCAGGCCACTGTGAATTGGGGATGGCAGGAGGATGGCAGCCCAAGTGAACAGGCACAGGGGAGGGCTGGGGGTTTTCCACAACAACAAGGAGAGGGAAAGCAAATCCCACCCTGAGGCCCACAATCTCCAGAGTTTTAGGGCCTGGCATGCCTTGGCCACATGGTCCTCCCCACTCAGCACATTACCAGGCAAAAGGGAGGCCAGGGAACCCAAAAGGGCCCAATTTGTAGGGGTTGCCAACTCTCCAGGGGGCACCCAAAGATTGTGGTACCCATTTTCCCGGGTTGGGGGATCATTGAGAGGGGTCTCACTGTCCCTCTGGACAGGCGGTATCACTCCAGTGAGTGTTGGCAGCAAATTACAAAGGGAATAAGTCGCACTGGGCAGTGTAGGCAGGTGAAAACATGGGCCTATGAGGCCTGTGGCTTTGTTGACATGGTTTTCCTTTCCGAAAAACCAGTGCCCATGGTATGGGCCTGTCAGGTTCAACAGCAAGCAAGTCCAAACACACTTCATTCAGAAAGTTATGCTTTATTGGAATACCAGTCTGTTGCCCATTATTGCAGAGTCATTGTCAGGAATAATAGATAGGACATAGGAAGCTGTGTATATATGCTGATGCTTCAGCTAGCTAAGCAAATGAAAACCAAGCGTGTGCATGGGAATTCTCCCGGAGGGATATTACATAATGAACTGGAGACAACCCCCTCTGTAGGGAGAAAGAATCGAGACATTCACACCGTCTGAGAACCTAAGGCCTCCCTTCTGTTCAAGGCCAGAGATAGTGGCAGAGGAATGTCTCCCACAGTTCTATAATCAAAGCAAATCACTGTGCATGCGAGAAAGCAAGCAAGCAAGGCATGAGATCATAGAGAAAACATGACAGTTATCTGATAGGGCCACTGTTACCGATATGTGGTGATCTGACGGCATATTGGTATATTAGTGCAAGAGAGGGTGGAATGAGGGGGCTCCCAAAGGATGCCTGATGTTTTTTTGATAACTGATGGGTAGCCCTGATTTCCTATGGGCAATTGGGAGCCCAGTTCTACCACCATTGTGTCCTATTGGGAGATATGTGGAGAGCTCCAGCCAACCCTATCCCTGCCACCATCTCACATGATGTAGTGGTTAGGTGTGTGGACTCTAATCTGGGAAATCTGGGTTTGACTGCAGCTGAGGGTGTGACCTTGGGTCAGTCACAAGCTCCCTCAGATCGGTTCCTGAAACAGCAGTTCTCAAAAGACTTCTCTCAGCCCCACCTACCTCACTGGCATTGCTCCCTCTGACCTTTGGAATCTTGTGAGCAAAGAACTCTGCTTTGTGAGCTGCTGGCATCAAGTTTCTGAGTGAGGGATTTGGTAACACTGAGGCAACACTGTGGGCGACCCATTCTTCTTGGACGGGGAGTCCAGGAAAACGCAACTCTACAGTTCTTTGTAATAGAACTTTTAGTGAACAACAGCTATAGGAATCAAAACATTTTTCTCAGATAACAACAATAATGAATAACATATTTACATGAACCAAGATTTACAACTGTTGGGTCGTGGGATGCAGGGATATCTCAGGTTTGGCACCTTAGTGCCTGCGACACCTCTGCAACCACCGAGTGATTGTGGCACGCACCGCCCTCCCCTCATTTCGGTAGCCCTCATTCCCTCCTGGCTGGTTTTGCTGCATGGGTGGAGTGCCCTGTGGTTCCGTGGCCTCCCCTGTGATCGGGTCACCAGGCTCCTCACAGACATTGTACAGCACAGCACATGCGCACAGTACCGCGTTCAGGTTGTGTTCCATTATGGGCAGCTTGGCCCCCAGGCACTTCCAGCGAGCCTTGAGGCATCCAAAGGCTTGCTCGACCATGCATCTGGCCCTGCTATGTGCCCTGTTGAATCCCGCCTGCACAGGGATTAATAACCCTGTATAGGGCGTTATAAGCCAGCACCACAGGGGGTAGGCGGCGTCTGCAATTATGAGAGGAGGGATCTGTACCCCCTCAATGGTCATAGTGGGGTTCCCCGGCACAAATATGCCTCGGTCCATGGCGTCTACAATTCTGGAGCACTGAGCATGTGAGCGTCATGGCTCCTGCCAGCTTCCCCGACGGTGACATCAATAAAGAGCCCCTGGTGGTCTACAGTGCCTTGCAGGATGATGGAATAAAACTGCTTTGTGTTGAAGTATTCCGCAGCTTGCCCCAGTGGTGCCTGGATTGCAATGTGGCATCCATCCATGGCTCCCACACAGTGTGGGAACCCCAGGTGTGCAAATCCAAGCATTGCCTGGCAAAAGTAAAGGATACCATCAGTGTTCAGGCCCACAGTACTGAGCTCTGCCTAGATTTGTCTGTACCAGGCATACATAATATCTGCAATGATTTCGAATTACAGCATAAGTACTGGGGTGTAGGACTGCATGCTCTAAACTAAGAAGACATGACCCTGCCAGAAAATTCCTCAACTGCAGCTTCAGGCCCATTGTATCCTTTTAATGTAGGCATTCTCATTTGGATTTAGGTGATGAAAGTTACAAAGGGAAGTGCTTGCTAGCAGGCTGACTACAGTGTGCCACAGCTGTAACTTATGGCATTGTCCTATTCACATATAAAACAACCCATGCTCCCTCAATGCTGCTGAGTCCTGTGAGCAAAAAAATAAATAAATTCTGCTCTGTGAGCTACTGGCATCAAGGTTGTGAGTGAGTGATTTGGCTACTGCACACGATACTGTGCTCTGGAGCCATCCTTCAAGAGCCAAGACTCACTCACACTGACTCAACTTAGAGGTAACACTGCTCACAAGGTGGCTTCTGTGGGGACAGGAAGGGAACGTGATTGAAAGCTGTTTTGAGACTCCTGAGGGTAGGGAAAACACCCCCTGAAGTTCTGTCATAAATCTTGACATTTGTAACTTCAAGCTCTTTTTGTGGTACCTGCCATCTGGACCTTACCACAGTAGTCGTCCTCCACAGATATCACTGACAGGTCACCATTACATTCCCTGTGCCTGGAGGGTCATATGTTAGAAAACCCCTGATTTCTCTAGTGATTTTGCTTTACAGGGGAGACACTAACCTGAAACTGCTGATTGCAGACAGACAATGCGTCTCAACAAATGTGCCTCGATGGCCAGGCAGACCTCCATGACTATTCTGGCCACAGTTGAGCGTGCCACTCTGAATAGGGCACCAGCCACCTGATAGCAGGTGGTGTTGCCCAGCCAAGATATGGTGATGGCCACATGCTCCTCGACTGGAATGGAGTCCCTCATAACTGTCACCCCCCCATTGCAGATGTGGCTTCAGAGAGTCCACCAGCCACGTGAAGGTGGCCCTGGTCATTCTGAAGTGTTCTAGCCACTGTTCATCCTCCCATATGACCTGGGCATAAACATTCCAGAGTTCCACTGACCGAGGATACACGCACCACTTATGTGGGGCCTCCTGCTCAGCCAGTGTTTGGAGACATGCCCTGTTGAGGGACTCCCTCAGGACTCTGGCTCTCCTGCGCATGAGGTGCCGTTTAATAGCAATCATCCTCCAGACCCTAATGGCTCTCAGCCTGAGGAGCAGGTGACAGGAGAGGAAGATCTGTGCAGTCAGGACACTGAGAGGAAGATCTGTGCAGTCAGAAGTGACACCAAACACTGGTCCTGAGGATTCATATTGCTCCCTCAGTGCCAGTGTCAGCTATGAGTGGGGAAGATATATAAGAGGAGTGGACAGCTCTGGCGGATTGATACAGGTATGTGAGTTAAATCCCAGAACTCTGTGGAAGCGTCATGTCAAAGCTGTGGTTCGCCCTGGTGGCTTTGCGCATGCACGAAGATAGTTTTTTCACATTCTACGGCTGAGTGACCATGTGCATGCGCAAACTGCATTTTTTTTAAAAAAAAAACTGCTGACGCACGCTGCTGTGCATCAGTAGTGTGGATGGGCATATCGCGATGTCCTGTGTAATGAAGGAGGTGAGTGTGATCACGTTTCTTCAGGATCAAATTGGTCTGGTTGGAACTGGAGCAGTTTATACCGGCTGAAACAGCATGTCTGAATGCACCCAATCAGCCTTTTTTGCCACCACATCACACTGACTGCTCATAATTAGTTTACAGTCCACTCTTACCCCAGGATCTCTTTTGCATACACTACTCCCTAGAAATGTATCCCCCATCCAGTATTTATGCTTGACATTTTTGTGGCCCAGATGTACTACTGTGCATTTATCTTTGTTGAATTGCATCCTGTTCGCAACTGCCCACTTCTCCAGAGTCTTATTGAATTTTAACTCTATCTTCTTGGGTGTTTGCTATTCCTCCCAATTTGGTATCATCAGCAAATTTAATGAGTAGCCCTTCTACCCCTTTATCCAGATCATTGATAAAAATACTGAAACGTACTGGGCCCAAAACCGAGCCCTGTGGCACTCCACTGGACACCTCCCTCCAATCTGATGAAACACCATTGACCACCACTCTTTGGGTATGATCCTCTAACCAGGACACTGAACTGTCCTATAGTCTAGTCCCCAGTCTTCCAGTTTGCCCATCAAAATGTCATGAGGAACCTTATCAAAAGCTTTACTGAAATCCAGGTAAATCGCATCAACAGAGTTCCCATGATCCAGTAAGCTCGTCACATGATCTAAGAAGGAAACCAGGTTGGTGTGACAAGATCTGTTGGGGACAAAACCATGCTGACTTCCCTGGATCACTAAGTGGTCCTTCAGATGCTTACAGACTGATCCCTTTAAAATCTGCTCTAATACTTTCCCAGCAACAGAAGTTAGACTGACAGGCCTGTAGTTTCCTGGGTCATTCTTCTTCTTCCAGAAGAAGAAGCGACATCATTGTGCAGTGGTGAAGGGGGCCGGGGTGTCAGGAGAGATGATGGTGGATGCTGATTAGGTTCTCTCCCAATCCCTCTTTCCCTCATCCCAGCTTTTGAAAATCCCATGGCACTAAAATTTTTAAAAGGTCATGGGAAAATCAGGGGGTAACCGAACAAAATGAGGTGATACACCTAAAAAGTCATTAAAAGGTTATTTTATGCTGGAACCCACTACCTCAACAGCACAACTGAAACAGTCAATGGACTTAATAATGGTGTCCAGAACCAACGATCATGAACAGGACCAAGGTAAGCTTACCAAAAGAGACCTGTTAGACTCTCTTAAAAGCCTTAAATCAGAGCTTCTAGAAACTTTCAATGAGATTCTTAAGCCTGTAGTGGGTCAGCTGAATACTATGCAAAGTGATCTTCATCAGGTCTCCCAGACTGTGAAGACTGTAATGGAAAACAGTGGCAAATCCCATGAAGCATGGGCTAAGAACAAGCTTATTATACTGGAAAGCACTCTCTGAGATCAGCATTTAAAATTCCACAGTTTTCAAGAAAACACTGAGGGAAATACTGAACTTACAATCTTCATTGGCTCATGGTTAGCTTCCATTCTTTGATTGGGGGATCGTGTTGCTCCTATGATTTTAAAAGCCTACCGGCTGGGTTCTATTCATTCCAACCAACGTCGTGGCCCTCAGGATATCCTGGCTGACTTTCTTGACTCCCACACTCAGCGGTTCATCTTACAGGAAGCGAAAGCCAACAGCAGTCTCCCCTATCAGAGTGAAAAAATCCTACTGCTTCCGGATCTCTTTGCAGATAAGGCATGTCTTGAAGCCTGTCGCCACCAAGCTAACAGAAGCCAACATTCATTATAGATCGGCTAAAACCAGGGCCCTTCAAGTTAGGCATCAGGGAACTACACTTCAAGCCAACGATGAGTTATCTGGGCGCAACCTTCTGCAAGTTTTAAAGCTGTCTCCCTGTCAAGCTCTAGAAGCACAAAACCCCAACAAGAGGAAGTTAGAGTTCCCATCTCCCCCCTTCAATGGAGCAAGATCCCAATTAGAAAGCCTTATTGAGAGGCTTCCGGTCTGGGATTCATGGCGTTCTAACATGTTCTGGCTTCACTTCCAGAGCAAATGGAGGGTCTTTATGACAGGGTGGGCTATTAAGCCTGCCGCAGATCTCCCCAGGTAGGGGAGTGATCAGCAACGAGCATCAGCCCAAGAGGGAGTTGAGATCAGCTGATAGTGGGGCTTTAAAGAGCACCACGAGCAGCCTTGATCCCCTCCCCCAAGCGGGCACTTCGGAACTTCTCTAAAAGACCCCACCGAGTTGGATTCTCAACATAAGAATGCATGACCCTGACCTCTGAGACATTCTACGGAAGGAGCTTGCTGAGACCTGCAGTCAAAACAGGACAGAACCAGAAGACAGGGGGACGAATAAGACTGCCGGACAGGAAGTAAAGAACAGGAAGAGCTAAACACCATAGAGAAATAACGTCCGCCATCTTGGGAGGGTCGAAACTTTTTAATTAAATTATGGCTAAACGCCTGAAGCAAAAAAAGTGAAAATAGAGCGGTTTAACTGGGCATTCAAAGAGCTTTAATTTGATGTGAGTTTTATGACCGCTTTGAACAACAGCTTATGACCTCCAGCAAAGACAGAGGGCAAATTCTTGGTCCTCCCCAAAAATGACTGCTAAAGAGGAGAAAAAACTGCAGGGCATGATGGAAGCTATGGAAAAACAGATGATGGATGTCATGCAAAAAATGGAAAAAACTCTAGGTAAAGTAGCTGAAGAAGTAGCTGATTTGAAAAGAAATCTAGCTGGAATTACAACAGAAATACAGACATTGAACAAAAGAACAACTGATGTGGAAGAGAGAATACCAGGAGTGGAAACTGGTGTAGCGGAAGTTACCAAAGAAGCACTAAAGGCTAATGTAATGGTAGAGTATAATGGAATGCTGAACCATCTGAGATTCAGGGGAATCCCTGAAGATAAAAATGAAAACATCCACTCAGTCATGGTGGATGCTGTTGCAGATTTTTTAAAAATGGAAGAGGAGAAGGTGGCGGCACATATTGATTTGGTGTACAGAGTCAACTCTGTGATTGCTCAAAAGAAGAAATTACCCAGGGATGTGATTGTCCAGTTTATATCCAAAAGAGTCAAGGAAGATTTGTTTAAACAACAATTTCAGGAAGATTTCATGATTGGGCAAAAGAAAATAATGATACTGAAGGAATTATCCAGAAGAGTTCTTCAGGACAGGCGACTTTTTAAAGACCTAATTGACAAACTGAAAACAGAGGGCGTTAGATACAGATGGGAAATTCCGAAAGGTGTGAGCTTTACATTTAAGCAGAAGAGAGTCACCATCAGATCAGCAGAACAAATGACCAAGTTTATTAGAGACAATTTTAAAGACTCTGATAAGTAAATACAAAATAATATGGAGAGTCAAATTATCTTGTGGAATGTAAATGGACTTAACTCACCCCAAAAAAGGAAAAAAGTCAGACTGTGGTTGGAAAAGCAAAAATGTGACATTGTTTGTTTGCAAGAAACACATATCAAAAAAACAGATGCCAAATTTCTGATTCAAAATAGATTGGGAGAAGAATTTTACTCTCTCTCCTCACAGAAGAAAAAAGGAGTTGTTACATATGTAAAAAAAGAACTGGAACCAAAAGAAATTTTTAAAGATAAAGAAGGAAGATTTTTGGCGGTGGAAATTATGCTCCAGAATAAAAAGGCTTTAATTGTAAACCTCTATGCTCTGAATGGAGCCAAGGAAATTTTTTTTCAAGATTTATGGGAAGAACTACATCAGTTAACCTATGAACAAATGATAGTGATGGGCGACTTTAATGGTACTGTTAATAACGCAGTTGGCAGAAAGTCAAAAAAAGGAAATGAAGAATTAGGTAAACTTCTGAAAGTATTTTTTCAATTGGCAAAGCATGAACACTTGGAAGATGCATGGAGAGTAAAAAACTCAAAGATTAATTATACTTTTTATTCATCTAGACATGAATCTTTTTCAAGAATTGATATGATTTGGATGTCTGAAAACCTAATAACACAAACGCGGAAAGTAGAAATATTACCTAGAACTATTTCCGACCACAGTCCGATAAAATGGTCAACATACGTTAAGAAAAAGAAATATCGATGGAGACTCAATGAGGATCCACTGGACAAACAAAGCATTTTGGATAAGATAAGGACAGAAACCAGAATGTAATTTCAAATAAATTTGAATAAAGAAGTACAAACGCAGACGGTATGGGACGCCTACAAGGTTGTGATGAGAGGACATTTTATTGCAATTAATAACAATGAGAGAAAAGAAAAACTTAAAATGGATAAGGAAATTTTGGAAAATATTCAAAAGAAAGAGGCAGAGCTTAAGAAGAGACCTGGCAAAAAGAAAATTGTGAGAGAATTGAGGATTTTAAAGGAACAATATGATGCGAGGTTAAATAAAGAAGTTTATTGGAACTTGAAAAAATTGCAACAGAAGTCCTTTGAAGGAGCAAACAAACGGGGGAAGTACTTGGCATGGCAATTGAAGAAAAGAAGAGAAAATAAAATAGTAACCAAACTGAAAGATGGGAACAAGGAGATTACAGACACAGGAGGAATCCAGAAAGAATTTTATAAATATTACGCTACTCTTTTTCAGGCAAAACAAGTGGACCCACAGAAAATTCAGGATTATCTACAAACGTAAATTTAATGCAACCGAGTGAAAAAATAAAAGAATTCTTGAATGCTGCAATAACCAAAGAAGAAATCAGCAAAGCAATAGGGGAAGCAAAAATCTCCAAAGTCCCAGATTCTATTAAATGAAATCAGAGAATATGGGAATATTTCAGATTCCTGGAAAGAAGCAGCAATCACCTTGATACCAAAAGAGTCACAAGATTTAACTAACGTTAAAAATTATCGACCTATTTCGCTCCTGAATAATGACTATTAGCAGAATGCCTTAAAAAGTACTTGAAAGGAGTCATTGCCGAAGACCAGGCTGGTTTTCTACCAGATAGGCAAATAAAAGACAATCTGAGGGTTGTACTGGACGCAATAGAATATTATGACAAGCACCCTGAAAAGGAAGTCGGCTTTTTATTCTTGGATGCGGAAAAGGCATTTGATAACTTGAACTGGGAATTTATGTTTAGAGTGATTGAAAAATTGCAGATGGGCGAAAAATTTTCAAGAATGATTAAATTGATTTATAAAGAGCAAATCGCTACGGTGATTGTTAATACAGAGTCAACAGAAATATTCCGGGTCAGAAAAGGAACTAGACAGGGCTGTCCTTTATCGCCATTGTTATTTATCTGGATTTTGGAAATATTGCTGCAAGCAATTAGAGATGATAAAAATATAAAAGGTCTTAACATTAGAGGTTTCTCATATAAATTAAGAGCGTTTGCTGATGATGTTATGTTTATTGTGGAAGATCCTGTTAACACTATGCCATTGGTTTTTGAAAAAGTAAAAGAGTTTGGTGAACTAGCAGGGTTTTATGTAAATAAAAACAAATCGAAAATATTATGTAAAAATATGACTACTGCAAGGCAACAATGGTTACAAAAAATGACAGAATGTGAAGTGGTTAAAAAAAGTTAAATATTTGGGAATTGATATTACAATAAAAAACATTGATTTGTTTAAGAATAATTATGAAAATCTGTGGATATCGATAAGTCATGACTTGAGAAAATGGGAGAAACTAGACTATCTCTTCTTGGAAGAATTGCCGTTGTCAAAATGAATGTACTGCCCAGGTTAATGTTTTTGTTTCAGACAATACCAATTGTGAAAGACATGAAAGTGTTAGTAAAATGGCAAAGAGAAAATTTTAAATTTATCTGGGCAGGAAAGAAGCCAAGAATTAAAATGAAAATAATGTATGATGCAAAAGAGAGAGGTGGTTTTCAAGTCCCGAATTTGCGTTTGTACCATGAAGCTGTATGTTTGTCTTGGTTGTCTGATTGGGTTAATTTGGAAAATAGAAAGCTACTGGTCCTTGAGGACCATGATTGCAGATTTGGTTGGCATGCCTATCTTTGGTATGGGAAAAATATGGTGGACTCAATGTTTAAGCATCATTATATAAGAAGAACGTTGTTTGAAGCATGGACCAGATACAGGAATACAGTTCCCAATGAAAGACCTTTATGGATTGTTCCTGCTGCAGTTGTTCATCCTTTTTCAGAACATAAAGGTAGTGATTGGTTGAAGTACCAAGAGTTGCTTCAAAAAGAAGGGAAGAATTATGTCTTAAAACCAGACAATGCATTAGTATTTGAATATGGTTGGTTACAATATGGACAAATACGAGATTTTTTTTTAAAGATTGTAAAGAGGTAGGGTTTAGAGCTAAAAATGATGAGTTTGAAGATATCTGGTTGGAAAAAGGGAGAAAAGTGATTTCTAAGTTGTATAAAATATTATTAACTGCATACACTTTGGATGAAACTGTTAAAGAGCAAATGATAAAATGGGCCATAAATATGAATAAGGAAATTTCAACGGAAACTTGGGAATTTTTATGGAGGAAAGCTCTAAAAATTTCAACTTGTGTTAATGTAAAAGAAAATTGTTATAAGATGCTTTATAGGTGGTACATGACACCAAAAAAGATTGCTAATATAAGTATGGATAAGAACCTGAGTAACAAATGTTGGAAATGTAAAAAAAAATAGAGGGTTCTTTTTATCATATGTGGTAGACATGCGAGAAAGCAAAAGTATACTGGTCAAATGTTCATTGTGAGATGCAGAAAATATTGAAAATCCCTATTAGAAAAAGTCCGGAACTTCTACTCTTAGGTTTGACAATGGAAAAAATCAAGCAAGAAAAGAGAACAGTATTATGGTACATGATCACGTCGGCGAGAATGGCTTTTGCGCAGCAGTGGAAATCGGATAAAGTACCGGATATACAGGACTGGTTAAGAAAACTGCTATTTTTAGCTGAAATGGACAAAATGACTAAAAAATTAAATGGACAAATGGCAGAACAGTATTTAAGTCCTGAAAATATATATGGAAACTGAATATAAAATGAAAGGGAAAATGTATAACCTTGATTCTTATTGAAAATGGAAATATGTTAGATGATTCAGATTTCTGTATACAAAAAATATGTTACCTGGTTTATCGATTGCTATAAGTCTAAACCTGATTACTCTTAAATTTTCTTTGTTATTGGCAATAGCAGTGTTGGAAGCCTATTGGGGGGGAAGGGGGAAGGGATATAGTTTATAAGTTGATTTGGAAATTGTGTTTAACAATGTTGAATATATTCCAATAAAAATCTTTGTTATAAAAAAAGATAAGGACAGAAACCAAAATATATTTTCAAATAAATTTAAATAAAGAAGTACAGACGCAGACGGTATGGGACGCCTACAAGGTTGTGATGAGAGGACATTTGATTGCAATTAATAACAATGAAAGAAAGAAAGAAACTCAAAATGGATAAAGAAATTTTGGAAAACATTCAAAAGAAAGAAACAGAGCTTAAGAAGAGACCTGGCAAAAAGAAGATTGTGAGAGAATTGAGGATTCTAAAGGAACAATATGATGCGAGGTTAAATAAAGAAGTCTATTGGAACTTGAAAATATTGCAACAAAAGTCCTTTGAAGGAGCGAACAAACCAGGGAAGTACTTGGCATGGCAATTGAAGAAAAGAAGAGAAAATAAAACAATAATTAAACTGAAGGAAGGGAACAGAGAAATCATAGACCCAGGAGGAATCCAGAGAGAATTTTATAAATATATGCTACTCTTTTTTCAGGAAAAACAAGTGGACCCACAGAAAATTCAGGATTATTTATCAAAGGTAAATTCGATGCAACCGAGTGAAAAAATAAAAGAATTCTTGAATGCTGCAATAACTAAAGAAGAAATCAGCAAAGCAATATGGGAAGCAAAAATCTCCAAAGCTCCAGGACCAGATGGATTTTCAGCCAAATTCTATAAGAAATTTCAAGGTGCCAGTTCTAGAGATTCTTTTAAATGAAATCAGAGACTATGGGAAAATTCCAGATTCCTGGAATGAAGCAGCAATCACCTTGATACCAAAAGAGTCACAAGATTTAACTAACGTTAAAAATTATTGACCTATTTCGCTCTTGAATAATGATTATAAACTTTTTGCAAAAATACTAGCAGAACGCCTCAAAGAGTATTTGAAAGGAGTTATTGCCGAAGACCAGGCTGGTTTTCTGCTGGATAGACAAATAAAAGACAATTTGAGGGTTGTATTGGACACAATAGAATATTATGAAAAACACCCAGAAAAGGAAGTTGGCTTTTTATTTTTGGATGTGAAAAAGGCATTTGATAATTTGAACTGGGAATTTATGTTTAGCGTGATTGAAAAATTGCAGATGGGCGAAAAATTTTCAAGAATGATCAAATCGATCTATAAAGAGCAAAAAGCTACGGTGATTGTTAATGCAGAGTCAACGGAACCATTCCACGTCAGAAAAGGTACTAGACAGGGCTGTCCTTTATCACCACTATTATTTATCTGGATTTTGGAAATATTGCTGCAAGCAATCAGAGATGATAAAAATATAAACATTAGAGGTTTCTCATATAAACTAAGAGCTTTTGATGATGATATTATGTTTATTGTTGAAGTTCCTATTAACACTATGCCATTGGTTTTAGAAAAACTAAAAGAGTTTGGTGAACTCGCAGGGTTCTATGTAAATAAAAATAAATCAAAAATATTATGTAAAAATATGACTACTGTAAGGCAACAATTGTTACAAAAATGATAGAATGTGAAGTGGTTAAAAAAACTAAATATTTGGGAATTGATATTACAATGAAAAATATTGATTTGTTTAAGAATAACTATGAAAAACTGTGGGTTTCAATTAGTCATGATTTGAAAAAATGGGAGAAACTTAAACTATCTCTTCTTGGAAGAATTGCTGTTGTCAAAATGAATGTTCTGCCCAGGTTAATGTTTCTGTTTCAGACAATACCAATTGTGAAAGACATAAAAGTGATAGTGAAATGGCAAAGAGAAATTTTTAAATTTATCTGGGCAGGAAAGAAGCCAAGAATTAAAATGAAAATAATGTATGATGCAAAAGAAAGAGGTGGTTTTCAAGTCCCAAATTTGCGTTTGTACCATGAAGCTGTATGTATGTCTTGGTTGTCTGATTGGGTTAATTTGGAAAAACTATTGGCCCTTGAGGGCCACGATTGCAGATTTGGCTGGCATGCCTACCTTTGGTATGGGAAAAATAAGGTGGACTCAATGTTTAAGCATCATTATATAAGAAGAACGTTGTTTGAAGCATGGACCAGATACAGGAATACAATTCCTGATGAAAGACCTCTATGGATTGTGCCTGCTGCTTCAAAAAGAAGGGAAGAAATTTGTTTTAAAACCAAACAATGAATTGACATTTGAATATGGTTGTTTACAATATGGACAAATACGAGGCATTTATAAAAAAGATTGTAAAGAGGTAAGTTTTAGAGCTAAAAATGATGAGTTTGAAGATATCTGGTTGGAAAAAAGGAGAAAAGTGATTTCTAAGTTGTATAAAATATTGTTAACTGTATATACTTTGGATGAAACTGTTAAAGAGTAAATGATAAAGTGGGCCATAAACATGAATAAGGAAATTTCAATGGATTCTTGGGAATTTTTCTGGAGAAAAGCTCTAAAAATGTCAACTTGTGTTAACGTAAAAGAAAATTGTTTTAAGATGCTTTATAGGTGGTACATGATACCAAAAAAGATTGCCAGTATAAGTATGGATAAGAACTTGAGTAACAAATGTTGGAAATGTAAAAAAATAGAGGGTTCTTTTTATCATATGTGGTAGACATGTGAGAAAGCAAAAGTATACTGGTCAAATGTTCATTGTGAGATGCAGAAAATATTGAAAATCCCCTGTTTGGGGCGCGTTGGGGTGAGGCGCCACTGATGCCCTGCTGCTGCAGCTGGGGGAAAATGATCTGACGGAGTGCCCCGGGGTGTCCCTCGAGCACCAGGTGCTGGCCAACCTGGCCTTAGTGCGCGAGATCCTGCCCGGCACTGTCATCTTCTGGTCGGATTGGTTGGAGCGGAGGTCGTGGCGAGGTGCGACTCAACCCAAGAAAGTGGAAGTGTCAAGGCGGAAGGTGTCCGGGGGCTTCCGGTCTGGGATTCATGGCATCCTAACGTGTTCTGGCTTGCTCTTAGAGCTCCCAGAGCATACGGAGGGTCTTGACGACAGGGTGGGCTTCACATAGCCCACCGCAGATCCCCCAGGCAGGGGGGTGACTGGCAGCGAGCCTGGCCCGAGAGAGGAGTTGAGATCGGCTGATAGCGGGGCTTTAAAGAGCGTCGCGACCAGCCTTGATCCCCTCCCCCAGAGAAGGCACTTCGGAAAATCTCTACAAGACCCCACCGAGTTGGATTCTCAACATAAGAACGCATGACCCAGACCTCCAAGACATTCTACGGAAACTGATATCAAGGAAACACTGCTATAACAAGACACGGACTTTGAAGGTAACTTTTTAAAATTGCTCACTGTAGACGCGTTTCGGCTGAAAATAAACAACATCCGATGAAGCGCATGATCGTGCTGTATCTGTCGTACTAACATTGGAGCGGAAAAGTGCAGTTAAACAGCTTAAAAAGGCCAAAAAGCCGAATTGTTGATCATTCCTGCGGTTAGATTATTGACTTTAAAATAGAAACTAACAGTAACTCCGCGAGAATTACAGTGGAAAAGTACTGTAGCTGCTGCAGCAGAAATCGACAAAACAGGAAGTGACTTCAGAACAGACAAGTAATCATCCTAGAGAAGACCAAGGAGGCCGGAAGAAGGAGGAAATCAGGAACAAGGGGGACCATCAAGACTGCCGGACAGGAAGTGAGTACCCGGAAGAACCATTTACCATAGAGAAATTGCGCCCGCCATTTTGGGAAGGTCAGAAAAATTTTCTTTGATTTTAAACGAAAGACTCAATATAAAAAAGTGAAACTAGTGCGATTTAGGTGGGCACAAGAAGGACTTTGATTTAGAGTGGGTTGGAGGGAAAACTTTGAACAACGGCTTACGACCTGCGGCAACGACAGAGGGCAAATACCTGGTCCTCCCCGAAAATGGCTGGGAAAGAGGGAAAAAAGCTACAGGGCATGATGGAAGCTATGGAGAAACGAGTGATGGATGCGATTCTGAAGTTGGAAAAGACTGTAATAACAGAAGTAACAGAGTTGAAAAAAGAAATGTCTGGAATTACAAAAGAGATACAGACGCTGACCAAAAGAGCAGATGAGATGGATGTAAGGGTGAAGGGAGTAGCATCTAATATAGCTGAGGTCACTATAGAAACAGATAAAGTGAATGTGATGGTCCAATATAATGCAATGATTAACCACATGAGATTCAGAGGGATCCCTGAAGACAAGAATGAGGACATCCATTCAGTTATGGTAGATGCTGTTGCAGACTTTTTGAAAATGGAAGAGGAGAGAGTGGCGGCACAGATTGATGTGGTATACAGAGTCAATTCTGCGATTGCGCAAAGGAAAAAATTACCTAGAGATGTAATTGTCCAGTTTATATCTAAGAAGCTGAAGGAGGATTTGTTTAAGCAACAATTTCAGGATGACTTCACAATTGACAACAAGAAAATTATGGTCCTAAAGGAACTACCCAGAGCGATGCTTCAGGACAGACGACTTTTTAAAGACCTGATTGACAAGCTGAAAACAGAGGGCATAAGATATAGATGGGAAATTCCTAAAGGCGTCAGTTTTTCGTTCAAGCAGAAGAGAGTCACCATCAAGTCAGTTGACCAAATGACCAGATTCATCAATGATCATTTTAAAGACTCTGATAAATAATTATAAAACCAACATGGAGAGTCAAATAATTTCATGGAATGTTAATGGACTGAATTCACCCCAAAAAAGGAAAAATGTCAGACTCTGGTTGGAAAAACAGAAATGTGATATTGTTTGCTTGCAAGAAACACATATTAAAAAATCAGATGCCAAATTTTTGATTCAAAAAAGATTAAGAGAGGAATTTTATTCACTCTCCTCCCAAAAGAAAAAAGGAGTTGTTACATATATTAAAAAGGAGTTGGAACCAAAAGAAATTTTTAAAGACAATGAAGGGAAATTTTTGGCGGTAGAAGTTGTGTTGCAGAATAAAAAGACATTAATTGTTAATCTCTATGCTCCCAATGGGGCAAAGGAAAACTTTTTTCAGGATTTGTGGGAACAACTACGACAGTTGACCTATGAGCAAACGATTTTAATGGGCGATTTTAATGGTACTGTTGACAATGTTGTTGATAGAAAATCAAAAAAAGGAATTGAGGCCATGGGCAAACTTCCTAAAGTCTTTTTTCAATTGACTAAACATGAACACTTGGCAGATGTTTGGAGAGTTAAAAATCCCAGAGATAGAGAGTACTCTTTTTATTCATCAAGACACGAATCTTTTTCAAGGATAGATATGATGTGGATGACAGAGAATTTAATCTTGCAAACACGCAAAATTGAGATATTGCCTAGGACTCTTTCTGACCACAGTCCGATAAAATGGTCAACGTATGTCAAGAGAAAAAAATTTCGATGGCGACTTAATGAAGATTTGCTGGACAAGCAAAATATTGTGGATAAAATAAGGACAGAAACCCAAACATACTTTCAATTGAACTTAAATAAAAGTGTACAGACGCAAACGGTATGGGAAGCCTACAAGGCTGTGATGAGAGGACATCTGATTGCAATCAATAATAATGAAAGGAAACAACAAATGAAGATAGACAAAGAAATTATGGAAAATATTCGGAAAAAAGAAACAGAACTCAAGAAAAGGCCTGGCAAAAAGAAGATTTTGAGAGAATTGAGGATTTTAAGGGAGCAATATGAGGTAAGGTTGAACAAAGAAGTATTTTGGAACTTGAAAAAATTGCAACAGAAATCCTTTGAAGGTGCAAACAAACCTGGCAAATATTTAGCATGGCAATTGAAGAAAAGAAGAGAGAATAAAACAATCACTTGTTTGAAAGATGGAAATAAAGAGATTTTAGACCCAGGAGGAATCAAGAGGGAATTTTTTAAATACTACGCGACTCTCTTTCAAGCGAGGCAAGCGGATCCTCAAAAAATGTTGGATTACTTATCCAAAGCTAACTTGATACAACCAAACCCTGAAATGAAAACATTTTTAAATGCTGCAATAACTAAAGATGAAATTAGTAAAGCAATAGCTGAGGCAAAAATCTCTAAAGTTCCAGGCCCGGATGGCTTTTCAGCTAAATTTTATAAAAAATTTCATGAAGATTTGGTCCCGGTGTTGGAGATTCTTTTAAACGAAATTAGAAAGACAGGAAAGATTCCAGACTCCTGGAATGAAGCTGCAATCACCTTAATTCCTAAAGAAATGCAAGATTTAACAAATGTTAAAAACTACCGGCCCATTTCATTATTGAACAACGATTATAAAATATTTGCAAAAATATTGGCAGAGCGCCTTAAAAGGTTTTTGAAAGACACTATTGTTGAGGATCAAGCTTTTTTTTACCAAATAGACAAATTAAAGACAATATGAGGGTTGTTTTGGACGCAATTGAGTATTATGATAAACACCCTGAAAAAGAAGTTGCTTTTTTATTTTTGGATGCAGAGAAGGCTTTTGATAACTTGAATTGGGAATTTATGTTTAAAGTGCTTGAGGAATCTTTGATGGGCGTAGAATTTATAAGAATGATTCAATCGATATATAAAGAACAAAAAGCTTCGGTGATTGTCAATGCAGAACCAACAGATATGTTCCGGGTAAGAAAAGGTACTAGACAAGGTTGTCCTCTGTCACCATTGTTATTTATCTGGATTTTGGAGATTTTGCTAGAAGCGGTTAGAGATGATGATAACATAAAAGGTTTGAATATTGGAGGTTTTTCATTTAAATTAAGAGCATTTGCAGATGATATCATGTTTATTGTTGAAGATCCTGTTAATAATATGCCTAAGGTATTTGAAAAAGTAAGAGAGTTTGGTGATCTTGCAGGGTTTTATGTCAACAAAAATAAATCTAAGATATTGTGTAAAAATATGACTGGTACAAAGCAACAAACGTTACAAAATGTGACAGAATGTGAAGTGGTTAAAAGGGTTAAGTATTTGGGAGTTGAAATTACAATGAAAAACATAGATATGTTTAAGAATAATTATGAAAAACTGTGGGGTTCAATAAAGAGTGATTTAGAAAAATGGGAAAAACTAAGATTATCTCTTCTTGGAAAAATTGCCGTTATTAAAATGAATGTACTGCCCAGGTTAATGTTTTTGTTTCAGACAATACCAATTGTGAAAGATGGGAAAGTGTTGGTAAAATGGCAAAGAGAAATCTTTAAGTTCATCTGGGCAGGAAAGAAGCCAAGAATTAAAATGAAGATAATGTATGATATTAAAGACAGAGGTGGCTTCCAAGTCCCGAATTTGCGTTTGTATCATGAAGCAGTATGTATGTCTTGGTTATCTGAATGGGTAAATTTGGAAAATAGAAAACTTTTAGCTCTTGAGGGGCACGATTGCAGGCCTATCTTTGGTATGGGAAAAACAAAGTCGATTCTATGTTTAAGCATCATTATGTAAGGAGGACATTGTTTGATGCATGGACCAGGTATAAGGATACAATTTCGGATGAGAGGCCTCTGTGGATTGTTCCAGCTGCAGTTATACATCTGTTTTCAGAGCATAAAGGTAATGACTGGTTGAAATATCAGGAATTGTTGCAAAAAGAAGGGAAAAATATGTTTTAAAACCAAATAATGAATTAGAATTTGAGTATGGTTGGCTACAATATTGTCAAATAAGGGACATCTATAAAAAAGATTGTAAAGAGTTTGGTTTTAGAGCTATGAATGATGATTTTGAGAATATATGGTTGAAAAAAGAGCGGAAAATGATATCAAAGATGTATAAAACTTTGTTGACTGTATATACTTTGGATGAAACTGTTAAAGAACAAATGATAAAGTGGGCCATAAATATGAACAAAGAAATTTCTATGGAATCATGGGAATTTTTGTGGAAAAGATCTTTTAAAATGTCTACCTGTATCAATGTAAAAGAAAACTGTTATAAGATGATGTATAGATGGTACATGACACCAAAAAAGATTGCCAATATTAGTATGGATAAGAACTTGAGTAATAAATGTTGGAAATGTAAAAAAGTAGAGGGTTCTTTTTACCATATGTGGTGGTCATGTGATAAAGTGAAAGCATACTGGTCTAATATACATTGTGTGATGCAGAAAATATTGAAAATCCCAATTGAGAGAAAGCCAGAACTTCTTCTCTCGGTTTGACAATGGAAAAAATTCCACAAGAAAAAAGGACACTGTTATGGTACATGATTACGTCAGCGAGAATGGCCTTTGCTCAGCATTGGAAAATGGAGAAGATGCCAGATATACATGACTGGTTGAGAAAATTGTTATTTTTAGCGGAAATGGACAAAATGACAAAGAAATTAAATGGACAAATGGCAGAACAGTACTTAAAAGACTGGGAAGGATTGAAATTGTATCTAGAAACTGAATATAGAATGAAGGGGAAAATATATAACTTGGATACGTATGGATATTGAACGAGAAGTGAAATGAATTTTGAACTGTATGTACTGTTATATATAATATGCTGAAATTGTAGAGGTTATATATAATTGAAATGTGTTACCTGGTTTGTCGATGTATTTAAGTCTAAGCTTGATTACCTTATAATTTTTCTGTTTGTTATTAGCAGTGTTGGAAGCCTATTAGGGGGGTGGGGGGATTGGGACGGGATCTTCTTTTTTGAAATTGTATTGGTAACGTGATTGGAAATGTTGAATGTATCCCAATAAAATTTTGTTTCAAAAAAAAAAAAAGGCGGAAGGTGTCCGGCAGGCTGGGCCGGGCAGTCGAGTCAGCAGGCGGTATTTGGATTCGCCACCCGGACATCTCTCACAAGATGGAGGCCCTGTTCCAAGCGGATGGCGTACATCTATCGGCCTGGGGTATGGATATCTGGTTGCATGGAGTTCGTCATTACCTGCTTTCTTGGCTACAGCTGTAAGGGCGTTGGCGGGAACAGGACTAATGGGGGTCCTGTTCTTGTGGCGGTAACAGCATGGGGCCGGATCTGTTTGGTGGAATTCGGCCTGCGTGCCAATTCCGGAGTGGGGGGACCCCTTTAAGGGTCTTGGCGTGAGGGCTAAACGGAGCTGGCTAGCTCAAGGAATAACAGTGCTTGCCCTCACAGCCAGAGGGCAGGGGAGTTCACAAAGGGGCAAGCGTCCGCGTGAACTCCGATAACCTGCCCTCCCGCCTTCTCTACCCATGCCGGCTGGCTGGGGAACGGTTAACTCGGCTGACACACGGGCCAGCCGATAGGTATGATCCGGTGGACCCATGCTGTGCCAATGCTCTACAGCTGTAACCAATAAAAGTTGTGGCCAAATTTTATCCACCTTATTTTCCAAAGAAACCGGTCGTGTGAGTTCATTTCAAGGGGGCGGGCAGGTGCACAAGGTGAGACGACCTCGGTGTCCCAAGTAAGACATGGAACCGCAATAACTATTTAATATTTAACCATTTATTATTTTGCAACAATATCCTTTATCTAATTGCCAAAATGTGCAGATACCTATTCCCACTAACAGGGGACTCACTCTCCCCCAACAGCTTTTCCTAAATATTCAGTAGACTTCCTGGGTTTGCAGAAAAATCCAAAAAGTGAAAAAATCCCTTCAGGAACAGTTGAATTCCCCAAAAGCCTTTTGAAATGGCCTCTGCAGGGACCTAACTCCAGGCATCAACAGTGAGAGATTAGAATGTTGGCGGGGGGAGGGCTTCTAACTGGCTCTGTCAGTAAAAGGGGGGGGCCTTTCCAGGCCTCTTTCGGCCTTTCAAGGAGGGAGGGAGCCTTGGGGCCAGGCCTCACAAGAGTTGCCAGTGCCAGGCTGGGGGATTTCTAGAGATTTTGTGGTGGACTCTAAGGAGGGCTGGGTTTGGGAAGGGAGAGGCCTCAGCAGGGTATAATGCCACAGAGTCCACCCTCCAAAGCAGCCATTTTCTGCAGGGAGACAGACCTCTGCTGTCTAGAGTCCAGTTGTAATTCTGGGGGCTCTCCAGTTCCCATTTGGAGGTTGGCAACTCTAGGCCTGGCAGTAGTCTAGGGTTGCCAGGTCCCCCCTGATCTGCATGACTCACCTAGCCTTGGCTGCTAGCTATCATTCATCAGCAGCCACCCTGTGAAACCCAGTGAGGTGCAGCAGTTAGAGCTTCAAAGCAGGGTCTGCAAGACCCAGGTTCAGATCCCCATCTTGCAGTGGAAGGTGACTGCGTGATTTTGGACCAGTCACATATTTCAGCCTAACCAACCTCACAGGGATGTCGTGAAGATAAAAAGGAGAAGAGAATAATGAAAGCTGCTTTGGTTCCCACTGTGGAGAAAGACTGTAATTTCCCTAGGTAAAGGCTGGGGGGTGGAGATGGAAAGCAGAAGACAGAGAGGCAGATAAAGGTAGGCTGACTGTTGGTTGGGAAGGAAATAGGGTTGCCAACTCCAGGTTGGGAAATCCCTGAACATTTGAGGGGTGAAGCCTGGAGAGGGTGGGATTTGAGGAGGGGAGGAACTTCAGAAGACGTAATGCCATAGATTCCACCCTCCAGCCATTTCCTCCACGAGAACCACCTTTGCCAGCCCCCTGGTAAGGACTGGAGATCACCCAGAATTACAACTATTATCCAGATGACAGAGATCAATTCCCATGGATAAAATGGCTGTTTTGGAGGGTTGAGTCTATGGCATCATACCCTGCTGAGGTTGCTTGCCTCCCCAAACCTCATTGTCCCAAGGCTCCACCCCCAAATCTCCAGGAATTTCCCAACCTGGAGCTCGCAACCCTAAGGTGAATTGATCTCTGTAACTGGGAGATCTGTTGTGATTCCCAGAGTGCTGCCACTGCTGCTGTGGGGGGAGAGGAAGCAGGTGGGTGGCTGAGAGCACTGCCACCACTGTTGCTGCTGCTCTGCGGAGTGGGGGAGGAAGCAGGCAGGAGGCTGGGAGAGTGATGGGGGCAGAAAGAAAGTATGATGGGGTGAGGGGCAGAAAGAGAGAGAAAGAGTGATGAAGTGGGGAGGCAGAAAAACAAAGAGAAAGATGACAGATCAGAAAGAGAGAGGAAGTCACATGCATGGAGGAGAAATAGAGAGTAAGAAAAGGGGGGCCGAGGGGAGAAATAGTGTAAGAGAGGTAGGGGGCAAGGAGAGGAAGCAAAGGTGTGATGAATGAGATAACCATCCCGCAAGTTTCTTGCGGGTCTCCACTTGTGCTACTATAATTTTGACATTCATGTTATATTTATTCCAATCCATAAGTTACATACAAGCTTTATATCAACCATTTGAATGCTTAAACCACATCATAGCTGGGTGGGGGGAGGGGGCAGTCCTGCTAACCCTAACCCTAACCCTAACCCTAACCCTTAGCTTAGGAATCTAGATGGGGAGGCTTTCTAAGCTTAAAACAGGGTCCACCTGTGTTTCCAGTGGTTCTTCAATATTATTTCATTGGTTAGGCTTAATTATTGCAGCAAACTGTTTGATGAATTTGTATGTGGCAATGTCTTTGCTGTTTTGGGATTTGGGAGGGGTTTGGGAGGGGGAGGGTTGAGAATGGTTCACTTTTGGGTATCTGTTCTTTACATAAGTGGGAGGGGGGAGGTTTCTGGGGTTTTATACTAAAATTTATCGCTATTTCACAGTACATGCTGAGCTTTTCATGTAAGACCAGTCTAAGACAAGGTTCATGGTACCTTTTGAGGACATGCAATATCCTCTCTGCGCTATACTATGCTGGGCTACATGGTCCACAGGTTCTGTACTCAGAAAAAATTCTCAACTTTTCTAGAGGAAGTACTATGATACCTAGAAGCATGTACTGTTACATTGCTGCTGGCTCTCAAAGGTCATCAGCCTTAAATTTTACTCTCACAAGATGTTATCTATTAATATCAGAAAGCTATATATTTGTTAAAGGGAAAATGAAAAGGCACAATATGTCACAATGTTGTAAAAACAATTGCAACAACTGAGAATTTCTTTTAGTGGCAGGAGATGAATTGGTCCCATATAGGCACAACAATGAGGTCTTGACTATTGAGCATCTGTGTATACCTTCAAGTTTATGGTGTTGCTTTAAAGTTTCAACGGTCTACTACTGCAATAATCTCTTGAAAGCTTCTGCAACCTATATATATTTTGCAACATGGCATCAGCGGATTAAGATTCTTAACTCTCGACTCTAGAAGGTTGAACAAAAAGATCACAACGAAGTGCATTGCAACTGACCTAAAAAGGCAGAGAACTGATGTAGCCTTCTTGCAGGAAACACATGTCAAAAATATAGCAAGGTACTGTTGTTTAACTGGTTTCCTTACCGGTATGTGGCTCACGGATCCTCTAAGTCCAGAAGGGTGGCTATACTGCTATCTAAAAATATTAGATTCAGCCTTGAAGCAATTGATAAGGATACCATGGGATGTTATATCTTAATGATACCAGCATTACACTAGCCTCAATCTATGCACCAAACAAAGGTCAAATGGAGTTTCTAGCCAACGCCTTTACCGAGTTGCAACTTTTCCAGAATGGTTCTGTGATCATGGGTGATGATTTTAACTACCTAATGGACATGAGCCTTGATAGGTCTAATACTAAACTTAAGCGGATTAAATCTAAAGCTTCTCGACCCTTCTAAAATCTGACTGTTGAACATAATCTTTACAATATCTGGAGATTGCAGCACAGCACCGAAAGAGATTACATGTACTTTTCTCCAAGGTTTAAAATCTATACTAGACTGGACTACATCTTAGTTTCTAAAGATCTAATCACAAAGATCAAATCCTCAGCAATTGGTATACAACGTTGGTCTGACCATGTGCCTGTAGAGTGTGTGTTTCAAGAAGGAAGCAACAAAAGTGCCAAAAGTGCCAAATCATAGGATCTTATATCCACCCAGAACAAACCAGCTTTGTCCCTTCCCGGGACATTACTGACAATATACAGAAATCCTAAAACAAATCAAACCCATAACAGTTGGAAATTTAACAAAACTTTATTGATGGAAACAACAATGGCAGGTGAGCTTAAGACCAAGATTGAGGAATACTTTAATAACAATCTTCAATGTGGTGTGCCTATAGACACAGTGTGGGATGCATCCAAGATGGTAATGCACTGTAAGTGCATATCTCTTCTTATAGCCTGCAACAAAGCTAAGAATAGGAAAAAATTAGAGTTAAGTTAAAGCATATATCAGCTGGAGTATTTACACAAAAAACCGTGTAGCTCCAAATTTTATACCAGACTTCTGCAGTTACACAAGCAATTGCAATCCCTAGATACCTATAATATACAAAAGGATACTGCTATCTGGAAGCACACCAGGACAACCAAAGGCCCAAGAGTTCTACATGTCCTCACTTGGAAACTGAAGAAACAATGCTCCAATAGATATATTACCAACCTTCATGATAAGGAGGGGAAGATGAAATCCTTGGCTGAAGACATACTCCAAGTTATGGAAACTTTTTACTTATCACTGTATGCTACTACACGGCTGTCAAATCAAGATAACATTGCCTATCTTGAAAACAAAAGAGATTCCACACATCACAGAGGAACATGGGGAATTTTTGAATGCCTCTATCAGTGCAGAAGAAATAAAAAAGTATTTATGAAAATCAACAAATCTCCTGGTCCTGACAGTCATGTGGCAGAGTGCTATGAAACTTTTGTGTCCTCTTTAACTCAACCTATGGAGAAACTATTTCATTCTAGTCTCTCAACTGGAGCTCTGCCACCAACATGGCACCAAACTAATGTCATTCTGCTGCCCAAGAAAGACAGAGACACAACAGACCCCCACTCAGTTCAGTATCCTTACTGAACTCAGGCCAGTATGCTTACTGAACTCAGACTACAAAATTTTTGCCTTAATTCTAACGGCAAGGCTCAAGGAAATCATAGGATCTTATATCCACCCAGACCAAACCAGCTTTGTCCCTTCCCGGGACATTACTGACAATATACAGAAAACATTAAACTTAATACAGCATGGTCAAGAATTCAAAATCCAGTACACTTTATTACTTTCGCTGGATATCGAAAAGGCTTTCGATATGGTCGAGTTCCCATTCCTTCTGACACTTATGCAACACATGCAATTTGGCAACACTTTTCGCAAAGCAATTCCAGCAATTTACTCCAAACCCACTGCCAAACTACTAATAAATGGCTTAACACTACAATGCGGCACCAGACAGGGATGCCCATTATTGCCACTGTTATTTGTGCTAGTCATGGAGCCCCTAGCCCATGACCTCAGTACTAACCCAACAATTAAAGGCATCAAAGTCAACGAAAAGGAATTTAAAGTCAGCCTTTTCACAGATGACCTTGTAGTGTATGTCTCAGACCCCATTAGCTCCTTGCTGCAATTACAATCAGCTTTTCAGCCGTTCGGAGCTGTATCTGGGCTAAAGGTTAATCAAGCCAAATCTATACTCTATCCCATAAATTTATCATCAGATAGGGCCAATCAGATAAAAACACTATTTGCATTCCAATGGTCCAAGGCGTTCTGGCAATACCTCGGAGTAGTCAAGTCAAGTTCAAGTCAAGTTAGCCTTTATTGGCATAAATTATCAGTACAAGTTATACAATTTAAGAAGCAGTTAAAAAACAGTTAAAACGCATCTATAAAAATTCTATGACTTGATATTGTGCAATTAGAAGCTGATAAGGATATTATATTTCTAGGTGCTTTTGGCACAACTTTAAAGCCAAACAGAGAAACTGAGCCACTTTCTCAGTGATGTCAGGACCAAGATCATATAAGAGTCTGTGTACCTTGAGTGCATCAAATACCTTGGAGTAAAGATCCCTCTGGACTTATCAGATATACTCAAATGCAACCACATGGTAGCTGATGAGGAGGTAAAAGCCTTTTTAAAAAATGGGACTCTAAATCATTGTTCTGGCTCAAGAGAATCCAGGTCATCAAATCCTTTGTGTTTCCCAAGTTTCTCTATTGTTTTAGAGCTCTTCTGGTACTTATCCAACACCCAACATTGCTGAAATGGCAATGTACTATCACTGCCTTTTTATGGAACTACAAACACCCCCATATCAGCTCCACAACTCTATGTCGTTCGGTAAGCAATGGAGGAATGGCTATACCCGACCTGCCCACATATTATGCTGCAACAATTCTATCCAATATGATTAGACAACACCATCTTGGTGAAGTGCTGGATTGGGCATATATACAGGTACAAACGCTTCAGTATCAAACTTTCAAGGAAGCTATGTGGTCGGATAATCTCAATAGAATATACAATAAGCTAAGAAACCCGTTTATAAGAACTACATTAAAGGTTTGGCACCACTGTCAACCCAAATTGGGTCCAACAAGATCAGTTCTAAGTAATTTTACTGGCCAAAACTGGTTTTTACCCGCAAAAGAAAACCACTCCTTTCACCACTGGAAGGCTGCAGGCATAACGCGGATCATTGACATCATACATAGAGGGAGACTAGCAACCAAAATGGATCTAGAATGTAAGTTCAAGCTTACCTTACCTTGGTACAAATATCTCCAGTTTCAGCACCTGGTAGGACTCTCTGCAATCCAAGAAAACATCAAAATACTGTTATCAGCATTCAAAAAACTACTTGTCACCCATACCAAGACAAAAGGCTCCATTGCCATTGTAAACAAAATATTACTTGGATTAGACTCTAGCAAAATCTTAAATTACCAGCAAGCCTTAAGTCAACTATCTCTGAGGACCATTGGGTTATAAGCTGGGCTACGCAAGCCAAACTGTCTAGGTCACCGATAATCCACTCAGCTGCAGCCAAAGTCTTATTCAGATGGTATCTGATACCTGTTAAACTGTCACACATGATACCACAAGCCTCACCCCTCTGCTGGAAATAATGTGGCCTAAAAGCTACCTTCTTCCACAGCTGGTGGGAATGCAGGTATATTCAACACTTCTGGATTGAAGTCCTAAAACAAATCAAAGCCATAACAGGTTATACAATGCCTCTAGATCCTGTTGTTCTTCTATTAAATCTCTGGCCAGAGGATAAGCCACCTGCAGTCAGAAGAGGGTTGATTCATATACTGCTAGTTGCAGCTAAGGCAGTAATCGCTCAAATGTGGAAAGAGGAAAAACTTCCCTCAGTCAACCAATGGTTAGCCAAAGTTTGGGATTACTTTATGGTAGAGAAATGTTTAGCCTATTACGATGTAAATCACAGGAGGTGTGAGCTCTTTGATCCCTTAGATAAATGGTTGTCCTTCTTGGAAAAAGCAGACATCGAGAAGATGGAAGGAGAATCCACCTCTGGAGCCAACTATAACACTTTTCTATATATGTAACAGATGACACCCTGGTATCTGTCATTCATTCTATTGAGGTATAGTTGTTTATTTTATCTTCAGGCTAGTTTCCACGGTATATCTTGTTGTGTTGTCCTTAACTGTTCTCCTAACTGTTTTCTCGTGTTCTCGTAATGCTTGAGTACTGGGTTTAGTGTTTCCCTTAGATGCTGTAGCTCACGGTTGATGTTTCCGATTTCCCCCCCTGTACTGTACTTTCATACAATCAATAAAATATTCCCCCCCAAAAGTGCAGTGGTGAAGATTGCTGTGCTCCACAGCAAGTACACGCCTGCCCCCTATATCCCACCAGTTGCCAGGCCCTACTTCCTGGTGAACAATAGGAAGTGACATCACAGCATTTCACAGTGTGCTAAAAATCCCCCAATTCTCCATAGATTTTGGGGAACTGCTTGAGTGTCACATGATACTGTTTCCCTCACTCTCCATCCCCAAATGTTTCTGATCATGGCACCTTCTCTACTGGCAATCCTAGTCCTTGGTGTGGTAGAAAGAGATTTCTTTGATCAGCAGCAACAAACTACCAGAGTAGGACTGCCAGCTCCAGCGTGGAAAGTTCCTGAAGATTTTGAGGCAGTGTCTAGGGAGGGTGGATTTTGGGGAGAGATGGGAGCTAAGAGGATGTGCAATTGAGACTACCCTCCAAATCTGCCATCTTCTCCAGGACAAGAGTGGAGATCGGTTGTAATTCTGGTAGAACTCCAGTCTCCACTTAGAGTTTAGTCTAGAGGAAAGAAGTTCCTTAGGTTGGGCTGGCAGACATTTTGGACAATAAAGACATCAAAACAGGCATGATGATGATGAAGAAGAAGAGATTGGATTTATACCCCACCCTTCACTACCCAAAGGTGTCTCAGAGTGGCTTACAAACTCCTTTCCCTTCCCCTCCCCACAACAGACACCCTGTGAGGCAGGTGGGGCTGAGAGAGCTCTTGACAGAAACTGCTCTTTTTCAAGAACAGCTCTTATCAGAACTACGGCTTGCCCAAGGTCATCCAGCCAAGTGCAAGTGGAGGAGTGGGGAATCAAACCTGGTTCTCCCAGATTAGAGTCCACACACTTAACCACTACACCAAACTGGCTCTCTAGAAATGAGATCAGAGACCATCATTTCTAGCTAGGATAATGAACACAGTTTTGGGTGTGATCCTCTAGAGTCCCTAGATTTGGCCCTAGTTCTCCCTCACCACCACATACATGATGTATGACACCTTGTTATATATTTCTTTGAGGTCAACCCAGCTAGCCCTGATCTGTTGTTTCTGCTGCTACCTGAGATGCCTGTCCCAGCTGATATGGGACATACTCACCTGCAGAATTCAAGGTTTACAATTGACAGTGGAGCATTATCAGGCACTGCCCAGAGTCAGACACCCCGAGGATGGCTCCAAAATCTGAATATTTTCCAGATATTCCGCCAAGTGCTGCTGGTTTCAGTTTTATAAAAGCAAAATTCTAGTCCTTATGATAGCAGGAAAAATCAGTCAAGTGTTGAGAGATGTTAGTAAGTCTTGCTCTGGGTTGTTGTTTTTGTTTTTTGCCAGGCTGGAAGTGATAGATGACAGCTGATTCTCTGTTCCTGCTGTGTATAAAATGGGTGGCATGTGGCTCCATTTTTTAAATGAAAGGGGAGGGGAAGGGTAATAGTGTTCCAAGCTTAAATAATTTGTTCTAATTCTGAAATTGATCAGGGAGCAAATAAAAAAAGAATCGGTGTTTGTCATATGGTTCCCAATCAATGTATTCAAAGAGCTGTAAAAGGTACCGTGCAATACAGCGAGACATGTTTTATGATGGATTATTCCAATTTACCATGGTTTCCTGTGGGCTTTGCAACTTGAGGAAGCCTGTTTTTCAAAAATATATTCTGAATAAAGTATTGGGAGCTGAGCTGTATTTCAAGAGAGGAGCCTTGATTTATTGGCTGGCTTCAAAGTAGGGGCAAGATGATGCAAAGCCCTTAGCTGCATGATTCATGCCTCTTTCACATGCAGCCTCTGCTTTTTGTGTGCAACTTGTGATCTATTCAGTAGGAGTTCTGTCTGCATATTGCCATAAGGAACTGGGATCTGAGCTCTGCCAGACCTTGGCCTGCCCAGTGTGAGCTAGACCTGGCAGCAATCTATACCTGAAAAGAGCAAGAAATGTCTAGCAGCTCTTATAGAATTCAAGTGGCATCACCTGACCCAACTTGGTCTATTGGTGCAAGGAAAGAGTCAAGCCTGTGACCACCTCTGGACAAATGGGGGAACTACGAAGAGACCAAACTAATATGACTGGTCCCCCTGCAGTACCTTTCTTTGGACAGAGCTGGAAGCATCATCCCTGCCTACGTTTCCTTAGTTGACCAATTCAAGATTTGATATGGGCACATATCCATGAAGGGCACCAATCCCATTGGAGATTCTCTAGAATAAGTCCCCTTGAACAAATGCTATCTAAGAGTGCACTATAGCTCACATGTGGTTCCCATTCATTTCCATGGGACTCATGCTGGGGAATTTCCCATTTGTGTTAAAGGTCTTCTCTTGGTTGCTTGCTCTGTTCAAATCCAGCAATATGAGAGGTATGGGAGAAGCCTCAGGCAGCCCCCCATAGCAATGACTAGAGTAGCTGGATAAGTCAGCAAGAGGAGGTTCATTTCTGGGTTTCCAAGTTTGTAGACAAGGGGTAGAGTATTCTGTGCTAAAGAATTAAAGATCCTAACCTAAGATAACATCCAGGATTTTGCATTGTCCTCAGAGCTCAGCTTCTCCACTTTTACAGAGAAGCCATGAAGTCAGGAGACAGACTGAAAGCCTCCTGTTAGACCCAGGACTCTGCATTCCACATCTTTCTGCTCTCTTGGCTGTATTTTTCTGCCAGTGCATTGCAACAGAACTTGTCACGGCACCCACCTTGCAGCTGCAATTCCACATCTATTTATAGCCAAAGACTTCTTCTTTTATTGGACAGAAAAAGGGAGAAATGGTGTCTAGCAGAATCCAGTCCAAGCAATTACTTTGATTTGGTGTGATGAAGGCATCTGTGGGAGTGTGACATCTGTAAAGGTGATTCTGATGCTCAGTTGGAACTTCAATGATGGAGCCACTGCTATCACAGCACATTTCTCATCCCAGGTGAAATTTCCAAACTCCCTTTACCCCCCAAATAACAACAATGCACATAATTTTATCTCCTGCTATACTCCCCTATGCTAGTGATGCTCCTCAGACAGTCTCCTTCTGGTGGTACCCTCACCTAGAATGGGGCTTTTTCTGTGGCAGATACTTTCCTCCAAAATGGCCTACCAGAGTGGGTTCAGATGGCATCTTCACTCACTGCATTCCAGAAAGCAGATGGTTTTATTTTATGGGACATTTAGTAGAGAGCCCAATCTTGTCAGATCTCAGAAGCGAAGCACGATCGGTACTTGGATGGAGACCCCCAAGGAAGACTCTGCAGAGGCAGGCAATGGCAAACCACTTCTCACTTTTTTCTCACTTTCACTGAAAGCCCCTTTATGGGGTCTCATGTCAGTTGCGACAATGGCAGGTCCATACATAAACTGTGTTGGCTGTGGGGTTTTTTATTTTAAATCAATACTTTATTTACTGTTAAGGTAATAGTTGTATCTGCAACTCCTATTGCATTTGACAACCTAAGTCTAAGGAGATAAAGCAGGATACAAATATTTAAAATAAGTAAAAGTTTATTCACAGGCAGGGGGTTCTGGGGGGAACACACCTGAATACAGTTCCAGAACCTCATCAACAAAATTCTTTTTAAAATGTTTAAAAGTTCATGAGTTTTCAGTATACAGACTGAAAACTTCATTTCCCTCTTGAGAGTTCTGGCACCTCTTTTTCAAAAAGAAAAAAGGGGGGGAAGCCCTGTTCACAGGTCACCTTTGATGGCAACTTGCTAAATAATTAATTGGGCAATTAAAATGCATAAAAGCGATGGGATTTATCCAGTTAGCTGGAGAATCATGTGAGTTTTAGTGAACAGAGCCTCTGATTCTGCTTAAATTTCCATATAAGTAAACTTGATAGTTCTGTGTCCAATTCTTTTTAGATTTTGCATACCTGAACCATAACATTGTCTTAGAAAAGGTTGCATGAGGCAGAAGAATTAACACATCGAATTCACTGCCACAGGAGGTGGTAGCGGCTACAGGCATGGATGACTCCAAGAGGGAACTGGATAAGCATATGGAGCAGAAGTCCATCAGTGGCTATTAGCCACAAGGTATAGATAGGAACTCTCAGGCTGCGGCAAGTGATGCTCTGTATTCTTGGTGCTGGGGGGTGGTGGCAACAGTGGGAGAGCTTCTAGTGTCCTGGCCCCACTGCTGGACCTCCTGATGGCACCTGGTATTTTTGGCCACTGTGTGACAGAATGTTAGACTAGATGGGCCATTGGCCTGATCCAACATTGGCTTCTCTTATGTTTTTAAGGAGATGCTTTTCTAAGATGGCATGTACCATGTGCAGCTACTGCCTAATTAACCTGGGACCCCAGCTGTAGTTGATTGATTTGACTGAAGGTGCCATCCTAAGCAGTTATCCCTTTGAAGCCCATTGTAGCAGACCTGAAAGGGGAGATGGAAAAACAGAATGGTATAATAGTAGTTAGCATGTTGGACTAGTATCTGGGAGACCCAGGTTCAAATCCTCACTCAGCAGTGGAAGTTTGATGAGCAAACCTTGGGCCAGTCATACTCAGGTTGTTGTGAGGATAAGACAGAGGAAAGGAGAATGATATGAGCCACTTTGGGTCCCTACTGGGGAGAAGGAGGGGTATAAAGAAAGCAAATAAATGAGTTGCCAAGGTAGGGTGAAGCACAGACCCAGCGCCCTGCAGTGCAAAACCTTTGAGGTGCTCATGTAATCAGTAAAACAAATAAAATATTTTATAGCAATACCATATTTAAAAGCAGCAGTCCACAGCCTGTTATTTTAAAAAAGGCTGCTTAGGGCATCTTTGTTCAGAGGCTGCCATAGCAAAATCATTTTAACAAAGCCATGTGAAGCTGGACAGTGAGATAACCTGAGTGGTATCCCTAGAGAGGCCACTCCATGACTGCGGTGCCACCACTGAGAAGATGCCAGCACTGAGCAATACTTGTATCACTTGCTAGAGAGATATTCAGCATAGACTTTAGCAACTGCTGTGTGTGAGATAGCAGGCTATGCTCTTCATTAGGCTTTAGTGTTCATGTGCATACATGCTCTAAGGACATAAGGCATCCAGTGAGCCAGTGTGTTGTATAGTGGTTATAATGTCAGAACAGGATCTGGGAGAAGTTGGTTAAAAATCCTTATTCTGCCATGGAAGCTTGCTTGGGCTGGTTGCTTCCACATGGAGATGATTCTACATACAGCATGCCATGTTGCCATCCCTGAACAACTTGGGTGGGATTAAAATGTACCAGACAGATACCCACTCGCTTTGTAATGCAACTGCTCCAGAGAACAAGCTGAACCTTGCAAGCACTCACACACCAAAGCATTCAAAAAGAGCAGAACGAAGGATAAAATAAGGACAGTGACTTTCCAGGGGCAGGAGTGTGCCTGTTTACTAGGAACTTAGGAAATATGGACTGTTCTTGGGAAAAAAAGTATAGCTGAGCATCTTTACCTCTTCAAAACCACTGTGCGATGCAGGTGCTGATACCTTCACTCTTGTCCCCCACTGCATCTGACAAAGTGAGTTTTAACTCACAAAAGCTTACATTGGAATAAATTATTTCAGGTGGGGTATCCATGTTGGTCAGAAGCAGCAGAACTAAGTTTGAATCCAGTAGCATCTTTAAGACCAACAAAGGTTTATTCACAGTATAAGCGTGCTTGCACATGAAAGCTTATACCGTGAATAAAACTTTGTTGGTCTTAAGGTGCCACTGGATTCAAACTTTGTTCTGGAATAAATTGTGTTAGTGTTTAAGGCAGGGTTCCCCATTTTTTATTTTTTGAACTTCTGGGTGCCTTTGGAACATGGCTCCTTATCTGGGAATGTTTCCCATGAACTTACATCCCTGTAGTCTCAATAAGTGTCTCAAATTCAGTCTCTTCTCACATCTTTGACTACAGTTGAGTCATCCTTGCAGTTTAGGCCATGATCAAGGGAAAAGTTTTTCCCATAATGATGTGGGATGCCGACCAGCCATATTATGTCACGATCAATTTGTATCATCCTCGTTCACTTGAAAATGCAACATAAAAAAACCAAGCCTAGCAAAAGCATTGGGGGGTGGGGGTGGGGGTGGGGGAAGAAAGGAAGGAAGGCAAATCGGGGCAGCTGAACAGTGAAAGCCACAGCAAAGGGAAGCGAGGTCTTGGGCTGTTCTCCCTCCAGGCCTAACCTAATCACTCTCTCTCTGCATTATTACTCTACCTAACACAGCATGCTTTTAAATAAAATATGCAAAGATTTCTCAAATTATTTCCTCAGGGGCCTGCGCACTTTCTATATTCTCTCGTGCATGTTAATCTGAAAAATGTAAATGCCGAAAGAAATGCCAATCTGTTGAGGTATGGCCATTTATTAACTTTTTTTAAAGTAATGTGTTCATTTTCAGTGCTTAAAACTGAATTATTTAAAATCTGAATATACAGAAAGTGGCTTATTTGCTACTTATTCCCCTTTCTGTTCCTGCATTTGTTTGAAGCAAACAATTTTAAATGTCTCCAGCCGTAAAGGTTCATTCAAGAATGCCAGTATTTTAATTGTGGAATGGATTTATTTGAGATTATAAAAGATGCAGGTCTTTTAGCCTTTTCTCTTGCTAAGGAAACACAAAATATTTCAGTGCTGACCAATATTTTTCAAACATACAAGCAATCTGGACTGGACTACTGCAATGCACTCTACTTGGGGCTGCCCTTGAAGAGTGTTTGGAAGCTACAACTAGTGCAGAGTGCTACAGACTGCTGGTTGGGAATGTTCCCTCTAATCTGTGGAGTCTTGTGAGCAAAAATTCTACTTTGTGAGCTACTAGCATTAAAGTTGTGAGCGAGCGATTTGGCTACTGCATAAATTAGTTTGCTCTGGAGCCATCCTTCCTGAACTATTACAAAAATTGTGAGCCGGAGGCTAAAAAACTGTGAAATAGCTCACACTAGCTCAGCTTAGAGGGAACACTGGGGGACCAGTACCAGGAATATGACCCCAATACCTCAGCAATTACACTGGCTACTGATCCATTCCCAAATCCAATTCAGGGTGTTGGTTTTGTTCTTTAAAGCCCTACGCAGCTTAGGACCGGGGTATCTGATTGGACCGTTCTGGGATTTGTTCCTGCCTGGGATTTAAGGTTAAGGACTGTCCAAACAATCAAAGAAGTTCATCTGGTGGGCACACAAGAGGGGGGTAGTCCCATGATTATGTAACAGCCTCCCCAGGGAAATGCACCTGGTCCATCCACTGTCTTCAGAAGGGAGTTGAAGAGAGTTTTATTTAGAACTGCATTTGACTTAGCTTTTATTTACTGGCAGTACTAATAAAAGGAGCCTGCTTTGGCAGGGAGAGCAGGATATAAATCCAATAAATAAATTAAGTTTTTAAATCTAAGTTGTGACCTTTTGTGTTTTTATAATTATTATTTTGTTTATATTGTTTTAATGTGTATTTTTTTAAAAACAATCATTATATTGTAAGCACCTTGACTTCCATAAGGGAGAAAGGCAGTTGATAAATGTTTTAAACCGGCAGTGTCAAACATAAGACCTGGGAATTGGCCCATCCAGGGCTCTTATGCGGCCTGCAAGCAACTAGTACAAGGGAGGGAACAGGAGACTGCTTGTGGGGGAGTGGGCAGAGCCACTCCAATTCTGGCTTCAGCATGGCAGAACAACCTCATCTGCAGCTGTCAAGCATCGTGGGAGCATCTGCCCAATGCTGCACTGCTGGCTCTCCAGTCCGCTCATATGGGTTTTCCTCTGCACCCCCCTCCTAGCCCATAGTGAGGGTACACTAACTCAGAGCTTACCAGCTGCTGTCCCTTGTACAGTTTCTATCTCTGGTACCTGGCATTACATTTTATGACACAAATGGCCTGGCCAGACAAAGTGACATTTATGTCAGGTCTGGCCTTCATAACAAATGAGTTTGACACCTTTGCTTTAAACAAACAAGCTTTTCACTTTCGGAGAACAGTCTGTCCTACTTGTTGTAGTGGTTAAGAGCAGCCAACTCTAATCCAGAGAACTGGGTTTGTTTCCCTTTTCCTCCACATGCAGCTGCTGCGTGATCTTGGGTCAGTCACAGTTCTCTCAAGAGCAGTTCTCTCAGCTCTCTCAGCCCCACCTACCACTCAGGGTGTCTGTTGTGGGAAGGAAAAGCAGATTGTAAGCCACTCTGAGACTCCAACTGTGATAGTGAGAGTGCTGGTTTAAATCTAGGACCGGAGGGTCAGATCCCCACTCCACTGAGGAAACTTGCTGGGTGACTTTGAGCTAGCCATTCTTTCTCAGCTGAACCTACATTACAGAGTAGCTGTTGTAACCTTAGAACAGAGGAAGGCAGAACAATGTTGTAAGCCACTGCAGGGCAGAAGTTCCTGCAGGGCAGAAGAACAGGTTTTTAAGTATTTAAAGAGAACAAAAACAAGAAAGTCCCAATGGAACTTACTCCACAGTAAATATGTTCAGGACTGGAGTTTAAGTTATTTGGGTTTTTAGTCAGCCTGAATCCTTATTAATAGCAGTTTCATTTTTACTGTATGAGGTCCATTAAAAAAAAATGTGGCCTGAAGTTACTGTTTAGTTTGTACATAAGCCATGAGCTTTCATTTCAAAAGCAAGTACAATAGTAAAGCAGGAGTGGGGTGGAAGGGGTGGCTGGGAAAGAGAAGGCTTAGAGGGGACATGATTGCAGTCTTCAAGTATTTGAAGGGCTGTCATGTAAAAGATGGAGCAGATCTATTCTCTCCTGCTCTGGATTGCAAGACTAGACCTAATGGGTGGAAATTACGAGGGTGTCAATATCGGCTAGATATCAGGAGAAACTTCCTAACTGTAAGAGTGGTTGAGCAGTGAAACAGTCTGCCTCGGGAGGTGGTGGATGCTCCTTCCCTGGACGTTTTCAAGCGGAGGCTGGACGACCATCTTTTCGGTATGTTGTAGGTATGTCGGGCTATCTTTCAGCTATGCTCCTGCAGAGTGCAGGGGGTTGGACTAGATGACCTATTACAAGTAGCAAAGAGTTCCTTCTTCAAATTTCTTTTGTCTCTAGAAATGTTGATGCTTGGCATTGTGAAGTTTTTCCCAGTGCATCTCAGTGTCCTCACATCTTCTGCTAAATGTTGTGCATCAAGCTGCACTTAAAGGCCTAGAAGCAGAACCTGTAAAAAAAGCTGTCAACCCTGATTTTGGATGGGGGGGGAGAGTCAGGGGCTCAAGATTTTTTGGACACCCATTCATATCCCTCTAGGCAGGCATCATCCTGCTTAAGAAACTATGGATGGTAATGTTTTGTTTCAGGGGACCAGCAGAGGGCAGTGCTGTTTCCATGTAGGGAGGAGGCTTGCAGCTGTCCAACATAATATTTGTGATATATTTATGAGGCTTTGAGGCCAGCATGGGGAGGGGGAAGCAGAGCCTGAGGGACACTATGTGGGAACACTGGAGAATCATCCCAGCAGATTCGGTGGACTTCCCTTTAGCTCTGTCTTTAGGGGTTCCTCTCCAATGTCATAATTAAAGGAGTGCATTAAAATGAAAACACGCATACTACATCCAGCTCATGACAAGAACCGAAGTTGACAGAGTTCTGTATTTTGATTCTAATTGGCAGCTTCCATTCGGAAGAGGGCTGGCAAATAAACTTGCTTGAGGTCTAAATTCTATTTCAACTCCCTTCCCTCAATCCCCATTCCTGTGCCTCCAGCTGTCCATCATTGGGGCTGAAAGGAGGAGCAGAACTGGGATCACGGAGACATAGGCTTGGTTGTGGAGTCTGGATGCCTTGGGGAATGTCAGCGTTCACCTAAGTAATGAAACAAGAGGGGGGAATCAGACAAATATATATTTAATTTTTTTAAAAAAAAAAGCTCTTAAAGTAAATTCAAGTTCTACCTTCAAAAATGTTTTCTTCTCAGCCATACAGGAACCTCAGGAACCTTTTATTGTATTAGCTCTGCTTGCTTCTCTCCTCATATGTAAAGAGAAAGGGAGGACACAAGTGCATTGAGAGCTAAGATGGAAGATTACATAGGAGGTGACTCACATTGATCTGAAGTAACTATTTCACCCAGCTGCAGACACGAGAAGAATTTAAGTAGCTAATCTACTCGGGGTGGGGGCAGGGGAGAAATCATTGGAAGGGGTCTTCCAGAGCCTTGGGCATCAGAGTATATGTCCCAACACATGCTCATTTTCCCCACATGGCTGGGACTCTATAGAGGCATCATGAGAGGGGGGAGAGTGCCTTTGATTAAGGTTCTCAAATAACAAGCACCTCTTGAGAAACTGGCGCTCACTTTCCCTAATTCACATGATCGTTTTTGAAGATCATATCGCCTCCCTAGCTAATTTGTTTTAGAATCAAAATCATAAGAACCTAAAGATATTGTTAGCACCTTCCAAGGCCTGGAGGCCTGGTTTTAAGATAGAAATTGGAGGTCCATTCCCCACTGTACTGGAAAGTATTTCTTCACTCCTGCCTCACTTCTGAAATGTCCTTGCATGGTCTGGGCAAAATGTTGGAGAGGGAAAGAAGCCACCCGCTCAGATCACATTGTGTTATTATAAAATATCAGTCTCGAGGCAGCTCTTAACAAGAGATTCAGCTTTATGAACAATAACAATCAACAACAACAGCAATACAGTAAGTAGCTTAACTTATACTCTTTTGGGCCAGCAAACCATGCCCCCTAGGTTGTTAAACCCCAATCATAACTCATAGATAATGACCAATAGTTGTTCCTCTCTCCAAACCATCCCTAAGCTCTGATTGGCCCTCTTCAGAACGTGCAGTTTAGGATACCTGGCCTCTATGGGGTTGTGGGCTGAAGCTCAAGTCAATTCAACTGTATGTGTTAAGACAATACATAACACCCCTCCCCCCCTAAGACAGAGCAATACCGATTAACAGATAAAATCTCCCAAATAAGTGGGGCAACACCGATTTCACTGGGATTGCCACAGTTCCCTGACCGGAGGGGCCAAATCTGTGGGGCCCAAAGGAGGTTGATTTATGTCACCATTCTGTCAGCTGCTCGCAATCACGGTTGGACCATCTGCAGCCAGTTTAGCAGGACCTGAATCAATGGCTGTCGGCGCCGACGGCTGCATAGTCTCAGGCTCAGCGGTTGACATCAAGTCTGACAGGGGTTTGTGTCAGAGGAAAATGGAGGCTCAACTCACTCCACAGTTGGAGTCAGACCCCCAGTCAACCCCGGGGGTCTGTGGGGGACCCTGGATGTTCAGCCCATCGACGCTGAACCTGATCGATGTGTCGCCTTAAGCTCCTACTGTTGGACGTAGTTACAACGTTGGACCTAGTTCCGGTGATCGTGGTCACTGAAGCAGGAATCCACAGGGGCCCATCAACGTAATTCCTGTTGAAGACAGCATTGCCCACCTGGAATGATTGAGACGTTGCTGGGGTTTCCCTCTGCAGTGGCTTGTCGGATGCCAGATCCGGGTGCAGCCGGTCGAGCAGAGAGGACAAATAGCAATTCATCAGGAGTTCCGCCAGACTCCTCCCCATTGTAGTGTGCGGTGTGAGGTGCTGATACAGCAGGAAAGATGCCAGTCTCTGGCTCCAGTCTCCGAGGACCATCCTGCAGAGTGCATCCTTCATTGTGCACACCATCCACTTGGCCTGACCATTGGTGGAAGGATGGAAGGGCGCCATGGTGATGTACCTGATCAAATTGTCTGCCATGAATTTCTGGAACTCTGCAGATGTGAACTGAGTTCTGTTATTGGACACAATAGTGTCCGGCAGATCATGTGCTGCAACGATGTGGCAGAGTGCTCTGATAACTGAGACTGAGGTCATGGATGATGTTTGCATGACCTCCAGCCATTTAGAATAAAAGTCCACAACGATCAAGAATGCCTCTCCCTGGGCTTCCGGCCGGAGTTAAAATGGCGAATTGACGCACTTTGCGATTTGGGCAAGGTGAACAGCAGTATCTGACGACAGTCTGGGCTTTACCTGGCCCAGCGCAGCACTCCCCAGGTGTGGGAGTGGCAAGCAAGCAGCCAAGCCTGAGAGGGAGTTGAGATCGGTGTGGATAAGCTTCAGAGGAAGCTTGTTTACACCTTGATCTCCTTCCGCGAAGAGGGCAGTTGCAAGTCAGCTCTACAGATACCAGCTGGGCTGAGAATTCAGCATAAATCCGTCATCTACCGACCTCTTTAACATCAAGATTAACATCGTTTACAGAAGAAGCACTGCGAAACCCCGAGATTACAAGTAAGGTAACAATTGAACATTTGCTTACCGGTTTGAAGAAGAAGGCAAAATCTAAACGTACGGATAAGCGTAAAAAGCTTTAAAGAACTAATCCGCTTGATTTAAAAGTAAAAAGAAAGCTTTCCTTCAGAGAAAACGGCGGAAAAGTGACTTTGTTTTGCATTCCTGTGGTCAGCTAAGACTAAACTTTGCGTAGCAGAAACGAAACTGACTGTGATTCTATGGTACAGGAAGTAGGCTAGAGTGGATGTTTTTGAAGTTGCTTTGCCGGATGTAGATGGACGTTTTAGAGTGTAACACCGGAAGTTGGATTACAGTGACGGACAGCTAAACAGGAAGTTTCGAAGAAGCCTACTCTAGCCAGAAAACCATAGAGAAATTGCGCCCGCCATTTTGAGGAGGACTAAATTTTAAAAAGTTATTTTTGAACTGGAAAAGTACTGGAAAAAGTTATAAAGGTGGCGATTGGACTTTAAGATTGATAATATAAGGACTGATTAGTTTTGAATTTGCCTCCAAGACGGATTTGAGACCAAGACCAAGGGCTGCCTCATCACCAAGTCCAAGAATGACCGCAAAAGAAAAAAAGAATGGCAGGCTGCCATGGAGGCGATGGAGAAAAGGATGACAGAAGTGGTGCAGACTTTGGGAAAGCAAATAGAATCACAGTTGCAACAACAGCTACAAATACAACTGGAGCAAATAGAGCAAGTGCAAGTTCAAGTACAGAAAAAAAATATGGAAGAGTTGAAAGAACTGGTACTAACAGAAGTGGCAGGGATAAAAAAAGATACGGAAGAAGTTAAAAAAGAGGTTCAAAGTCTGGTGACAAAATCAGAAGAAATGGATCAGAAAGTTAAAAGATCCCTACAAGAAAATACAAGACTGGAGTCCATAATGGAATATAGAGCTACTCAGAACCATTTGAGATTGAGAGGAATTGAAGAGGAGGAAGATCAGGATATTCGGGCCTTAGTAATTAATACTCTGACAACTTATATAGGGGAAGATCAAGGAGATTTGGAGTCAGACTTTGACCTAATCTACAGAGTAAACTCAGTTTATGCCAAGAGAAAGAAATTACCCAGAGATGTGATTGTTCAATTTGTGACTACAAAAATGAAAGAAGACATTTTCAAGAAGCAGTTTACACAACCGTTGGAAATTAATGGAAAGAAAATAATAATTTTAAGAGAAATTCCGAGAATGATTTTACAAGACAGAAAGAAATTTAAGAAATTAACAGACAGGTTAAGAGAATTGAGCATCAGGTTTAGATGGGAGATTCCACATGGATTATCATTTTCGTACAACTCAGTGAGAGTTACAATCAAAACAGAAGGAGATATGCTCAGATTCAAAGAGAGCAATTTTGATGATTTTAAAGACATTTAATCCAAAACACTGATGGATTACAAATTTTTATCTTGGAATGTAAATGGACTAAATTCACCAAACAAAAGAAGATTAGTGAATCATTGGCTACAGAAACAAAAATGTAACATAATTTGTTTGCAAGAAACACATATTAGAAAACAAGATAATATATATCTGATTAATAAAAAATTGGGAGAAGAATTTCATTCATCAGCAATTAATAAGAAAAAAGGAACAGTGATATATATTTCTAAAGATTTGGAACCTAAACAAATCTTCTCAGATAAGGAAGGAAGATACGTTGGCGTGGAAATAATGATGTACAGAAAAAGGACATTGCTTGTAAACATATATGCACCCAATGGTGCAAAAGAGACTTTTTTCAATGATTTTACAAGAGAGTTGGACTGTCTAAACTATGATCAAATTGTCTTTGCAGGAGATTTCAATGGCACGGTCAACAACGTATTGGACAGAAAGTCTAATGCAATCGGAGAGGCGGTTGGAAAACTGCCAAAAAAATTTTCCAGCTGATGAAGCAAGAGAAACTAGAAGATGTTTGGAGGAAGTGGAACCCTAAGACAAAGGATTATACATTTTACTCCAACAGGCATTGTTCCTTTTCTAGAATTGATATGATTTGGATGTCAGAGGAGATGGCGCTAAAAACTCATAAAATTGAAATTTTACCGAAAAATAACTCAGATCATAATCCTTTACTTTGGACATCTAAAGAAAAATCAAAACAACTATACTGGAGAATCAATGAGGACTTATTGGACCAAAAATTGATTAATGAGACTTTAAAGAAAGAAACGAAAATTTTTTTTGAAATGAATTTGGACAAAGGTACTGATATACAGGTTGTATGGGATACATACAAAGCGGTAATGAGAGGTTTGCTTATCTCTCTGAACTCTAAAGATAAAAAGCAAAGGATGCAACAACAAAATGACCTTCATGAAAAAAATCAACAAAAGGAAAAGGAACTGAAGAAAAGACCAGGGAAGAAAAAAATTATTAAAGAGATCCACTTTCTACAGGATCAACTGAATGTTCTACTAAATAGAGAATTATACTGGAATTTGAAGAAATTACAGCAAAAAGCATTTGAGGGTGCAAATAAACCAGGAAAATTTTTAGCGTGGCAATTGAAAAATAGAAAAGAAAGGAATTTTATAAGCAAGATTATTGAAGATGGGAAAGATGTAGTAGATCTGAAAGGCATAAAAAGAGCTTTTTTCAAATACTACGCCAAATTGTTTAAAAAGAAAGGAATTGACCAACAGAAAATTAAGAGATATTTGGAGAATATTGAAGTACCAGAGCTGGGACAACAAATTAAAGAATTATTAAATGGACTAGTAACAAAAGAAGAAGTAACAAGGGCGATAGAAGACGCAAAGTTGGGCAAAGCTCCAGGTCCAGACGGCTTTACAGCAAAATTTTATAAGAAATTTAAGGAGGAGCTAACCCCTATTTTAGTGCTTCTGTCAAACGAGATAAGAAGGACTAAACGGATCCCAGATTCATGGAAAGAAGCAAATATCTCACTTATACCTAAAGAAGGTTTGGACTTAACTAACGTAAAGAATTATAGACCAATATCGCTACTAAATAATGACTACAAAATATTTGCAAAAATAATCTCAGAAAGGTTGAAAAAATATTTGAAAGATGTTATAGCGGAAGAACAAGCTGGTTTTCTACCAAATAGACAAATTAGAGACAATCTGAGAGTGGTGATTGATGCTATTGAATACTATGATAAACATCCAGAAAAAGAAGTTGGATTCCTCTTTTTAGATGCGGAAAAAGCTTTTGACAATTTAAATTGGGAGTTCATGTTGCAAGTAATTGAAAAAATGGATATAGGACAGTCCTTTTTAAATATGAGTGTGGCAATATATTCAGAACAGAAAGCAGCTTTGAACATAAACAAAGAAAGAACAGACTTTTTCCAAGTTCAAAAGGGAACACGACAAGGCTGCCCGTTATCTCCGTTACTGTTTATCTGGATATTAGAAATATTATTGATAGAGATAAGAAAAGACAATGGCATTGAAGGACTTAAAGTAAAAGGCTTTGTGCATAAATATAGAGCTTTTGCAGATGATGTAATGTTTATGATTCAAGATCCAATTGAGAATATACCACAATTGATGGAAAAAATTGAAGAATTTGGAACAGTTGCGGGATTTTATGTCAATAAAAGCAAAACGAAAGTGATGTGTAAAAATATGACGAAGCAGAGACAAATGGAACTTCAGGAGAAAATCCAATGTGAAGTAGTTACAAAGACCAAATATCTAGGAATTGAATTGACTATGAAAAATATTGATTTGTTTAAAAATAATTATGAAAAGGTTTGGCACAAGATCCAGCAAGATATGAAGAAATGTGATACCTTGAATCTATCATTATTGGGAAGAATTGCAACTGTAAAAATGAATGTTTTTGCCGCGTTTGATGTTTTTATTTCAGACTATTCCAATATTAAAACAAAGGAAAATACTGGATACGTGGCAGAAAGAACTATCGAAGTTTGTATGGGCAGGAAGAAAGCCAAGGATTAAAATGAAAATTTTATGTGACGCAAAGGAAAGAGGAGGACTAAAATTACCAAACCTAAAACTGTATTATGATGCCGTCTGCTTAACATGGCTGGAGCAGTGGATTAACCTTGAGAATAAAAAGTTATTGGCTTTAGAAGGTCATGACAATAAGTTTGGATGGCATGCATACTTATGGTATGGAAAAGTGAAAATGGATAAGTTTTTCAAACACCACTTCATAAGACGATCACTGTTCGAGACTTGGATGAGATATAGAAAATTCTTCTCGGAAGAAAGACCACTTTGGATAGTACCAGCAGAAGTGATTAATCCATATTCAAGAAACCAGGGTTTAGATTGGTTACCCTACAAAAGTCTCTTAAAATTGAAAGGGAAAAACTTTGTACTAAAAGATAGAATTGATGTTGAATTTGAATATGATTGGTTGAAGTATAGACAGATTTATGATTTATTTAAAACAGACAAAAGAGAACATGGTTTTAGAGAAAATTATACTGAAATTGAAACTGTATGGATTGAAAAGGGTAAAAAAATGATTTCAAAACTGTATAAGGTTTTATTGAAATGGTATACTGAGGATGAAATAGTAAAAGAGCAAATGATAAAGTGGGCAGTAAATATTAATAACGAGATACTTATGACATCTTGGGAATATTTGTGGAAAAAGTCAATGAAAATTTCAACTTGTGTAAATGTTAAAGAGAACTGTTATAAAATGATGTATAGATGGTATATGACGCCCAAAAAAATTGCTATTATAAATGAAAGTATGTCTAACAAATGTTGGAAATGTAAGAAAAATGAAGGGTCTTTTTACCATATGTGGTGGACATGTGATAAAGCAGTATGTTATTGGACTAAGATCCACAATGAGATACAAAAAATTCTGAAATGTACTTTTAAGAAAGACCCACAGATGTTATTGCTAGGTCTTAAAATGGAAGAAGTAAATGTAACCAAGAGAACATTATTATGGTACTTGATTATAGCAGCTAGATTGACTTTTGCTCAATGTTGGAAACAAGATAAGATACCTGAAACATGGGAATGGATTAAAAAGACTTTGTTTATGGCAGAAATGGACAAAATAACAAGAAAACTAAACAACGAAGAAGATGAAACCTTTTTCGAAGATTGGAAAGACTTTCAAGAATACTTGTTGAAAAATTGGGATGTCAAACGTGGTTTGATTTGTTTTGACAGCTATTGAGGAGAAATTGAAAGAGATTTAGACCTCTGAATTGTTACCATTAGTAAAAGAAAATAAGTTTAGTAGTAAATGTAACTAAATAGAGAGTCATTATGGGGTTGAAGCATTGCGGGAAGCCTTGTTTGGGGGGGAGGGTGAAAGAAAATGGATATGTATTGGTTTGTTTAAATTGTATGAACATGAAAATATATCCAATAATAAAATGTATTTACCAAAAAAAAAAAAAAAGAATGCCTCTCCCTGGAAGGGGCCTTCAAAATCTATGTGTAGGCGGGACCACAGAAGGCATGTGTTTTTCCAGCATCGCACTGGTGCTTGCGGGGGTTCTGGTCATGAACATAAGAACATAAGAGAAGCCAATGTTGAATCAGGCCAATGGCCCATCTAGTCCAACGCTCTGTCACACAGCGGCCAAAATATACCAGATGCCATCAGGAGGTCCAGCAGTGGGGACAGGACACTAGAAGCCCTCCCACTGCTGCCCCCTCCAGCACCAAGAATAGAGTGCATCACCTGCCCCAAACTGAGAGTTCCCATCTATACCCTGTGGCTAATAGCCACTGATGGACTTCTGCTCCATATGTTTATATAATTCCCTCTTAAAACTGTCCATGCTTGTAGCTGCCACCACCTCCTGTGGCAGTGAATTCCATATGTTAATCACTCTTTGGGTGAAGAAGTATTTCCTTTTATCTGTTCTAACCCGACTGCTCAGCAATTTCATGGAGTGCCCACGAGTTCTTGTATTGTGAGAAAGGGAGAAAAGTACTTCTTTCTCAACCTGCTCAATCCCATTCATAATCTTATAAACCTCGATCATGTCACCCCTCAGCCGTCGTTTCTCCAAGCTGAAAAGCCCCAAGCGTTTTAACCTTTCTTCATAGGGAAGGTGTTCCAGCCTTTTTATCATTCTAGTTGCCCTTCTCTGCATTTTTTCCAATGCTATAATATCCTTTTTGAGATGTGGTGACCAGAATTATACAGAGTATTCCAAATGAGGTCGCACCAATGATTTATACAGGGGCATGATGGTTAAGACGCTGAACTGCAGGTTGTGGAAGGTCAGTAGTTCAGCAGTTCAAGACCCAGGTGCCGCAAGATGGAGTGAGCTCGCATCTCTAGTTCCAGCTCCTGCCAACCTAGCAGTTCGAAAGCAAGAAATTGCAAGTAGATAAATAGGTACCACTTCAGTGGGAAGGTAACAGCGTTCTGTGCGCCTTGGTGTTTAGTCATGCCGGCCACATGACCACGGAAAAGTCTTCAGACAGCGCTGGCTCTTCGGCTTGGAAACGGAGATGAGCACCGCAACCCTAGAGTTAGAGTCGACTGGCTTTCGAGCAAGGGAACCTTTACCTTTACTTATGATGATACTGGCTGATTTGTTTTCAGTTCCCTTCCTAATAATCCCCAGCATAGCGTTGGCCTTCTTTATTGCAGCTACACACTGTCTAGACATTTTCATTGAGTTATCCATTACTACTCCAAGATCTCTCTCTTGGTCCGTCTCTGCCAGTTCAGACCCCATCAACGTGTATTTATATTTAGGATTTTTGGCTCCAATGTGCATCACTTTGCACTTGGCCACATTGAACCCCATTTGCCATGTTGATGCCCACTCACCCATCCTCAACAGATCCCTTTGGAGTGCCTCACAATCCTCCCTGGTTTTCACCACCCTGAACAACTTCGTGTCATCTGCAAATTTAGCCACTTCACTGCTTACTCCCAATTCCAAATCATTAATAAACAAGTTAAAAAGCATCGGACTGAGTACTGATCCCTGTGGTACCCCACTGCTTACCACCCTCCACTGAGAAAGTTTCCCATTTATACTCACTCTCTGTTTCCTATTTATAAGCCAGTTTTTGATCCACAAGAGGACTTGTCCTTTTATCCCATGACTATTGAGCTTACTTAGGAGCCTTTGATGAGGAACTGTATCAAAAGCTTTCCGGAAGTCAAGGTAGATAATATCTATTGGGTCCCCCTTGTCCACATGTTCGTTCACTCCCTCAAAAAACACTAACAGGTTAGTGAGACAAGATCTTCCCTTACAGAACCCATGCTGAGTCTGCCTCAGTAGCTTTTGTTCATCAATGTGCCTACTAATTCTTTCCTTAATAACAGTTTCCACCAACTTACCCGGTATCGATGTCAGACTGACTGGCCTGTAATTTCCCGGATCTCCCCTGGAGCCCTTTTTAAAAATGGGAGTGACATTAGCTACCTTCCAGTCCTCAGGAATGGAGGCAGATTTTAAAGAAAGATTACAAATTTTTGTCAGGAGATCCACATGTTCACATTTAAGTTCTTTCAGAACTCTCAGATGAATGCCATCCGGGCCTGGTGATTTATTAGTTTTTAAATTGTCCATCAGTCGGAGGACTTCCTCTCTTGTCACCGCAATCTGATTCAGGTCTTTAAAACCCGCTCCCGAAATCGGTGCTTCTGGAGTGGGCAAGCACTTCTCCTCTTCCACAGTGAAGACAGAGGCAAAAATGCATTCAGCTTCTCAGCCATTTCCCTATCATCCTTCACTACTCCTTTTACCCCTTGGTCATCCAAGGGCCCCACTGCCTCCCTGGCTGGCTTCCTACTTCTAATGTATTTGAAGAAAGTTGTATTGTTGGCTTTTATGTTTTTTGCGATATGTTCCTCATATTCCCTTTTTGCTTGCCTGATCACAGACTTACATTTTATTTGCCATAGTCTATGTTCCCTTTTATCAACCTCACTAAGACTAGCTTTCCACCGCTTAAAGGAATCCTTCTTACCTTTTACAGCTTCCATTACTTTATTTGTTAACCATGCAGGCTTTTTTCTATACCTATTTGTACCTTTCCTAACCTGCGGTATATATTTTTTCTGAGCTTCTGTTGTTGTTGTTGTTGTTGTTCAGTTGCACAGTCGAGTCCGACTCTTCGCGACCCCATGGACCAGATTACGCCAGGCCCTCCTGTCTTCCGCTGTCTGCTGAAGTTTGCTCAATTTCATGTTCGTTGCATCGATGACACTGTCTAACCATCTCATCCTTTGCCGTCCCCTTCTTCTTTGACCTTCAATCTTTCCCAGCATCAGGGTCTTCTCCAGTGAATGCTCCCTTCTAATTTGGTGGCCAAAGTATTTGAGCTTCAGCTTCAGGATCTGGCCTTCCAGGGAACAATCAGGGTTGATTTCTTTTAGGATTGACTGATTTGATCTCCTTGCAGTCCAAGGGACTCTCAAGAGTCTTCTCCAGCACCATAGTTCAAAAGAATCTATTCTTCGGCGCTCGGCCTTCCTTATAGACCAATTCTCGCAGCCATACATTACTATGGGGAATACCATTGCTTTGACCATGCGGACTTTTGTTAGCAAGGTGATGTCTCTGCTTTTTATCATGCTGTTTAGGTTTGCCATCGCTTTCCTCCCAAGGAGCAGGTGTCTTTTAATTTCATGGCTGCAGTCACCATCTGCAGTGATCTGGGATCCTAGGAACGTGAAGTCTGTCACTACTTCTACAACTTCCCCTTCTATTTGCCAAGGAGTGATGTGGCCAGATGCCATGATCTTAGTTTTTTTGATGTTGAGCTTCAAGCCCACTTTTGCGCTCTCCTCTTTCACCCTGAGCAAGAGGCTCTTTAGGTCCTCTTCACTTTCTGCCATCAGAGTGGTATCGTCTGCATATCTGAGGTTATTGATCTTTTCCCCAGCAATCTTAACTCCAGCTTGTGATTCATCCAGGCCAGCATTTCGCATGATGTACTCTGCATATAAATTAAATAAGCAAGGTGACAATATACATCCTTGTCGTACTCCTTTTACTATGCTAAACCAATCAGTTGTTCCATATCCAGTTCTAACTGTTGCTTCTTGACCCTTATACAGGTTTCTCAGGAGACAGGTGAGGTGGTCCGGTACTCCATCTATTTAAGAACCTGCCATAATTTATTGTGATCCACACAATCAAAGGCTTTAGCATAGTCAATGAAGCAGAAGTAGATGTTTTTCTGGTACTCTCTTGCTTTCTCCATAATCCAGCGAATGTTGGCAATTTGATCTCTAGTTCCTCTACCTCTTCGAAACCCAGCTTGTACTTCTGGCAGTTCTCTATCCATGTACTGTTGGAGCCTAGCTTGTAGGATTTTGAGCATGACCTTGCTAGCGTGTGAAATGAGTGCAATTGTGCGATAGTTTGAACATTCCTTGACATTGCCCTTCTTTGGGATTGGAATGTACACTGACCTTTTCCAATCCTGTGGCCACTGTTGTGTTTTCCAAATTTGTTGGCAAATTGAGTGCAGCACTTTAACAGCATCTTCTTTTAAGACTTTGAATAACTCAGCTGGGATACCATCACCTCCACTAGCTTTGTTGTTAGTAATGCTTTCTAAGGCCCATTTAACTTCGCTTTCCAGGATGTCTGGCTCGAGGTCAGTGATTATACTATCATGGTTGTCAAGGACATTGAGATCCTTCTTGTATAGTTCTTCTGTGTATTCTTGCCATCTTTTCCTAATCTCTTCTGCTTCTGTTAGGTCCCTACCATTTTTGTCCTTTATCATGGCCAGCTTTTCATGGAACGTTCCCTTGATTTCTCCAATTTTCTTGAAGAGATCTCTAGTCCTTCCCAATCTATTGTTTTCCTCTATTACTTTGCATTGTTCATTCAGGAAAGCCTCCTTATCTCTCCTTGCTGTTCTTTGGAAATCTGCATTCAGTTGGGCAAATCTTTCCTTTTCACCGTTGCCTTTAGCTTTCCTTCTTTCCTCTGCTATGTGTAAAGCCTCATCAGACAGCCACTTTGCTTTCTTGCATTTCTTTTTCTTTGGGATGGCGGTGATTGCTGCCTCCTTTACAATGTCACAGACCTCTGTCCATAGTTCTTCAGGCACTCTGTCTATCAAATCTAGTCCCTTAAACTTATTCTTCACCTCTACTGCATACTCATCGGGGATGCGATCTAGGTCAAATCTGAATGGCCTTGTGGTTTTCCCAACTTTCTTCAATTTAAGTCTGAATTTTGCAATAAGTAGCTCATGATCTGAGCCACAGTCAGCTCCAGGTCTTGTTTTCACTGACTGGATAGAGCTTCTCCATCTTTGACTGCAAATTATATAGTCAATCTGATTTCGGTGTTGCCCATCTGGTGATGTCCATGTGTAGGGACGCCTCTTAGGTTGTTGGAAAAGGGTGTTCGCTATGACCAGCGTGTTCTCTTGACAAAACTCTGTCAGCCTTTGCCCTGCTTCATTTTGTTCTCCAAGGCCAAACTTGTCTGTTATTCCAGTTACCTTTTGATTTCCTACTTTAGCATTCCAGTCCCCTATGATGATGAGGACATCATTTTTTGGTGTTAGTTCTATGAGCTGTTGTAGGTCTTCATAGAACTGGTCCACTTCAGCCTCTTCTGCAGCAGTGGTTGGGGCATAGACTTGGATTACTGTGATATTGAATGGTTTGCCTTGGAGTCGGACCGAGATCATTCTGTCATTTTTGAGATTGTATCCCAATACTGCCTTTCTCACTCTCTTGTTGACTATAAAGGCCACACCATTTTTTCTACAGGATTCCCGGCCACAGTAGTAGATATAATGGTCTTCTGAGTTAAATTTGCCCATTCCTGTCCACTTTAGTTCACTGATTCCCAAGATGTCGATGTTCATTCTTGCCATCTCATTTTTGACCACGTCAAGTTTACCTTGATTCATAGATCTTACATTCCAGGTTCCTATGCAGTATTGTTCTTTGCAGCATCGGACTTTCCTTTCACCGTCAGACACATCCACAACTGAGCGTCCTTTCGGCTTTGGCCCAGCCGCTTCACTCTTTCTGGGGTTACTCGTACTTGCCCTCTGCTCTTCCCCAGTAGCATATTGGACACCTTCCGACCTGAGGGGCTCATCTTCCAGCGTCATATCTTTTAGCCTTTTGTTACTGTCCATGGGGTTTTCTTGGCAAAGATACTGGAGTGGGTTGCCATTTCCTTCTCCAGGGGATCACGCTTGGTCTGAGTTCTCTGCTGTGGCCTGTCCATCCTGGGTGGCCCTCCATGGCATAGCCCACAGCCTCATCGAACCACACAAGCCCCGTCGCCACGACAAGGCAGTGATCCATGAGGGAGTCTGAGCTTCTAGGCCTGTATTTTTAAATAGTCTCCAAGCTTCCCCAATAGTTTTGACCTTCTCCACTCTTCCTTTCAATTTCTTCCTCACATGTCCCCTCATACCAGAGAAGTTACCCCTTTTAAAGTTAAAAGTGGTTGCGTCAGTCTTTTGGGGCAACTCCCTATCTGTACAAATGTTAAACTCAATAACATTATGGTCACTGTTCCCAAGCGGTGCAATCACTTTTACATCTCTCACCAGGTCTTGGGCGTTACTTAGGACCAAATCCAGGATCACCTCTCCTCTGGTAGGATGTGTGACCATCTGTTCCATAGGCACAGTCATTGAGAGTGTCTAAAAACTCAATCTCTTTTCCCAGCTAGAACTCATATTGACCCAATCAATGTCTGGGTAGTTAAAGTTGCCTATTATGTCACAGTTATTTCGTCTAGCCGCTATCTTTAATTCATTCATTATTTTATAATCCTCCTCTACTTTTTGATCTGGTGGGTGATCCCACTGTTAAGCCTCCTTTTGGACCCACTATTTCAACCCATAGCATTTCCAGAAGCAAATCCAATTTTCTTACCCTCTCAGTCTTACTGGACTGTATACCCTCTCTGACATACAGAGCCACCCCACCTCCAACCCTTCCCCCCTTATCCTTCCGATATAATTTATAACCAGGAATCACCGTATTCCACTGATTTTCCTCATCCCACCAAGTTTCTGAAATACCCACAATGTCTATTCCCCCCCCCCAACACCAAGCATTCCAACTTCCCGATTTTACCTCGGAGACTTCTAGCATTTGTGTATAAACACTTATAGTTTCCCATGTTTGTTAAGCCCACAGCCTTCCTCTTGCTGCCTCGAGACCTTGCCAGGCAGTTCCTATCATTAGCCACAGTCTCAGTGGACAATTGTAATCCATTTCCTTGTACAAAAGTAATAGCTACCCCTTCATCTCTTTGAGATGAGCCATCCCAAACCAGAGACTTTTCATCTCCTGTCGGCTTTCCCCCATGACTTCTAGCATGGTTGGCAAACTGTCACCCATTCTTTGATCTCTTTGTTGATGTGCGGCCACCACACATAGCTACGGGCTAGGGCATTCATCTGGAAGATGCCCGGGTGTCTTGAATGCAAGGCCTCCAACACTCACTGGTAAAGTTTGGGGGGGTACAACCACCCGATTTCCCCACAACAGGCAGTCCTTGTGAGCTGACAGTTCATGTTGCCTGGAGCTGTAGGACTGGAATTCTGTGTCGAGATGGTCAGTCGGCCATCCCTTCATACCCATTTGAGAACTCTGGAGAGCATAGTTTTTGGTTGAGTTTGAAGCAATGTTGGATGCATGTACCGGTAGCTGTGACAACTCTTTGATTGCCATTACTTCACAGGCTGGAGCAGGGTCACCCGGTGGAACCGGGGCAGGAAGCTGGCTCAGGGCATCAGCATGGCCGATCGCTTTCCCGGGGTGGTGGCTGATGTCGTAGTTGTATGCCAACAAGAAGACAGTCCAGTGCAACATCCTTAGGGAAAGGATTTGCAGGGTTTGCCTATCAGGAGCAAACAACCCCAGGAGTGGCTTGTGGCCTGTCACCATGAGGAACTGGCATCTGTACAGGAAATTATGGAACTTCCTGACACCGGCCACAAGTGCAAGGGCCTCCTTGTCTATCTGGGCATAGTTCCTCTCTGCCACCAATAGTGTCCATGAATAGTAGGCAACGGGAGCCTCCTGCCCATCCGGCATAGTGTGACTGAGGATGGCTCCGATGCCAAAGGGCGAAGCATCTGCTGCCAGGATGAATGGCTTGACCTCATCAAAATGCGTGAGGACACTGTTAGAAGTTAGCAGTTCCTTTATGGCAGAAAATGCCCAGTCATGTCATAGCCCCCACTCCCACTTAGCCTCTTCTCCAACAGCCAATGAAGCAGTTCAGCCAGGGATGCTTTGTGGGGCAAGATTGAGTGGCAAAAGTTTAAGATTCCTAAGAAGGACTGCAATTCCTTCTTGTTGGTTGGGCATGGCACCTTCTGGATTGCTGTGACCTTGATGTCAGTCAGATGGACTCTGTCAGCATCAAAGAGGAACCCGTGGAACTTGACCCTTGGGACTTCAAGCTGACACTTCTTCTGTTTAACTTTAAGGCTGGCCTCTTGAAACCGATGAAGAACTGCTGTCAAGCGACCAGCCAGTTCTGTGGTGTTGGCACTGGCGACAAGCACATCATCAAAGTAGGGCATGACTCCTGGAACGCCCCGGAGGAGACCTTCCATCAACCCTTGGAAGATGCCCAGGGCAACATTCACACCAAACTGTAGCCGGTTCACCTTGAATGCCCCTCAGTGTGTGACCATTGTCTGCGCCTCTGCTGCATTCTTGTCAACTGGCAGTTGTTGATAGGCCTATGCGAAATCAAGCTTTGTGAAGATCTGGCCACCAGTCAGGGAAGCTAGGACGTGGCTAATCACCAGCACCAGGTATGCGTGCTGCTGTAGAGCCTTGTTGATCATGCACTTGTAGTCAGCACAGGTGCGAATCGTCACTCCAGGCTTTACTGGAGTGACGATTGGTGTTTCCCATTTGGCGTGGGAAACTGGTTCTAGGACTCCCTGCTGGATTAGTTTGTCCAGTTCCTCTTCAATGCAGGGCTGCAATGCAAAAGGGACTCTCCAGGCCTTTAGTCTGATGGGCATGACTGTTGGGTCAAGGTCAAATGTCACAGGCGGGCCTGTATATTGTCCCAATGACCCATCAAAAACTGTCCTGGCAGATCAAGTCCAGTTCAGTTTGGCAGAGTTGATTTACTCCAGTGACTGTGATGCCGAAGGCCTCGAACCAATCCAGACCGAACAAACTGTCCCTGCGCCCTTCAGTTACAAGGAGTTTCAGTGGTCCCTTGAAACATCTGAACTGGACCTCAAATATTGCTGCACCGGCTACTAGAATGTGTCGACCCTGGAAGTCTGAGAGATGCACACCACTGAACTCCAGGCGGTGACAACTCCTGTGTGGGAACAGCCAGTACAGGGTTTCTGTGGAAATGACCGTGAGTGCCGACCTGGAATTGACCTCCATCTCGCAGGGCTTCCCATCTAGGTGTACCAAGACCTTTATCTTTTTCGTGGTCTTTATTTCTGTGTTCAGGACGGTCATCCGACAGGAATAGCAGGTCGTACCATGACATTCTGTGCAGTGAACCCTACAGCTCTGCTGTGGTGAAGTCAGCAGGGACTTCTTCCTCATAGCTGCGCAGCACATTCTAGTGATGTGCCCTTGCTTGCCGCAGAATCTGCACTTGGTGTCCCAGAGCTTGCAGTGGTCTCTGTCATGGTCACCCCCACAGCCGGTGCAGGGTGACCTTTCTAATGCTTTCTCTGGGACATGCTTGGACCTAGTCAACCTGGTCTTGTGCACTTCTTCCTCCTCACTTTCTGACTCATCAGCAGACTCATGGTGCACTGTTCTCACCTTTTGCTGAGTGGTTGGGCTGTTTGACTGTTGCACTTCCCGCATTGACTTCTCAGTGGCTTACGCAGCGAGGGCCTCCCCATAGGACGTTGTGAATGATAGCACTTGCTTCGCAAACAGCCGTTGCTGGAGCTTCTCATTTCGGAGACTGCACACCAATTGGTCGAGGAGTGCCACTTCTAAATCTGGAAAATTGCAAGTCCTAGCAGCCTTCCATAGTGCTGTGACATAATTAGCAATCGTCTCACCCATGACATGGTCGCGTTTGTAAAAGGCGTGTCAGCAGGTGATCTGTGAGGGCTTGGGTAAGAAGTGGTTTTGGAACTTCTCCTTGATTCTCGTCAGGGAGACTGTCAATATGTCCTCTGGTGCCACGAGGGACTGGGCCACATCAAAAATGGTCCTTCCGCAAGAACTGAGGAGTGTCGCCATCTGCATTGCTTCATTCTTGATCTTGTTGGTGCGCAGATGGAATTGAAACCAAATTATGTATGAGTCCCAGTCTTCCAGCTCTGGCTCAAATGGATTGAACTTGGTACTGGCTGCCATCCTGTGAGGCTGTGCTGCCTCAGGATCGGCAGGGTATTGATTGTCTTTGCCCGTCAGTCGGGGAGGCTCTTCTTCATCAGCTATAGTGGTTCAGTGGGGCTGCCTAACCACTCAGAATCCCATCCTTGTCACCAGTATAAAATATCAGTCTCAAGACAGCTCTTAACAAGAGATTCAGCTTTATGAACAATAACAATCAACAACAGCAATACAGTAAGTAGTTCAACTTATACTCTTTTGGGCTGGCAAACCACAACCCCTAGGTTGTTAAACCCCAATCATAACTCATAGATAATGACCAATAGTTGTTCCTCCCTCCAAACCATCCCTAAGCTCTGATTGGCTGCTTTGCACAGTAGCCAATCAGAACGTGCAGTTTAGCATACCAGGCCTCTATAGGGTTGTGGGCTGAAGCTCAAGTCAATTCAACTGTATGTATTAAGACAATACATAACAGTTATATATAGCTTTATGAAACACACACACACAAGCACTTGGGGAGGGGAATCAAGGCCTTGGATATGGTTTTGATAAGGATAGAATGAGATATCCAACAGAAATTATTCTGGGGGTGTACAGAAAAGGATCCACATAGAGACATTTGGAAGAAAGATTGCCTGATTGTGAAATATAAAAGAGCTTCACACAACGTTTCTCTTCAAAGACCCCCCCCCCCGTAGTTCCAACTGAGAAAGAGACAAAACACAGAAATATATGAACACAAGAGGCGGGACCCGCGATACTCAAGGGGGGGGAGTATTCCGGCCGCCAAGCTTCCCCCTCCCTCTCCCCCCAGCAGCGGCAGTGGCAGCAGCGAGGCTGGCCAGCCGAGTTTCCCCCTCCCCAGCAGCAGGGGGTGGTGGTGGCAAGGCTGGCCGGCCCACCAAGACTCCCCCTTCCTCCCTCCCTCCCAAGCAGCAGGGTGGCAGCAGCGGTGGTGGGGAGGCCGGCCAGCCCACCAAGCTTCACCCTCCCTTCCCAGCAGCAAGGCCGGCTGCCCACCAAGCCTCCCCCTTCCTCCCTCCCCAGCAGCAGCAGCAGTGGAGGTGAGGCCGGCCGGCCCACCAAGCTTCCCCCTTCTTTCCTCCCGCTGCAGCGGCGGCGGCAAGGCCAATCGCCCCCCCAAGCCTTCTCCCACCCTCGCATCCCTTGTGGTGGTGATGGTGTGGTGGCAACGGCGAGGCAGTTCGCAGACCATTCCCTGCGCATGCGCAGGGAGGGCTCTTTTACTTTTGGGGGGATTTAAATATCCCCGTATACTTTTTTCAACTTTTTTGATTTTTCTGCACATGTGGGGACTGTCCCACGTGCGCAGGAAAATCTCCCTGCCCCCCAGGTGTCCCCGATGTGCGGATTTAGATATCCGCACACAGGGGGCCACTTGGGAATTAGATATATACATGTATAAGAGACATGCACATATTTAGGCATTGTTATCAGGACTATAGGATATTCTCTCTTGTTGTACGAGAATTTAAAAACTTCTGTGCCAGTGTGGCTCAGAGGGTCAAGGTACATGATATGCTCAACATGTGCCACGTCACAGTAGAGAAGGAAATACTTCTTCACCCAAAGAGTGATTAACATATGGAATTCACTGCCACAGGAGGTGGTGGCAGCTGCAAGCATGGACAGTTTCAAGAGGGAATTAGATAAACATATGGAGCAGAAGTCCATCAGTGGCTATTAGCCACAGGGTATAGATGGGAACTCTCAGTCTGGGGCAGGTGATGCACTCTATTCTTGGTGCTGGAGGGGGCAGCAGTGGGAGGGCTTCTGGTGCCCTGGCCCCACTGCTGGACCTCCTGATGGCACCTGGTATATTTTGGCCGCTGTGTGACAGAGTGTTGGACTAGATGGGCCATTGGCCTGATTCAACATTGGCTTCTCTTATGTTCTTATGTTCTTATGTACACAATTGGAAACACAGTCAGACATACATCAGAGGTAGCAGAGTCCCAGCTCCAGTGACAAAGTGTCTGGAACAAGGGAATAAACAAGCGAGTTTAGCAGACATGTGAGGAGAGGGTAAGTGGCATGTTTTCAATATCTATCTATATCTAAGTTTTAATATAAAATTATATCACAATAGAAGAAGAAGAGTTGGATTTATACCCAACCCTTCACTTGGAGTCTCAGAATGCCTTACAATCTCCTTCCCTTCCTTTCCCCTCAACAGACACCCTGTGAGGTAGGTGGAGCTGAGAGAGCTCTGAGAGAACTGGTCTTGAGAGAACAGTTCTGAGAGACCTGTGACTGATCCAAGGTCATCCAGTTGGCTGCATGTGGAGGAGTGGGAAATCAAACCCAGTTCTCCAAATTGGAGTCCACCATTCTTAACCACTACACCAAACTGGTTAAATTAAAAGGGTTAAAACAGCAAGGAGGGCAAATAGTTGGAAAATACCTTTGGGTACCAACATTTTGTAACTTCTCAGTGTTGTAGCTGCCCAGGCTACTCAGGTGCAGTCAATTTTAGTTCTAAACAGGCTCAGAGGTTCTTGGCTAGCTTTACTGCAGTACGGGAAGGGTTAAATAGAGGGTCAAACAAGAATTAAAACTGAGGGCACAGAGCTAGCTTAAACTCTAATATTACTTTGAAATGTTATTATACCTATAGATTATAGTACTAATACCAGTGACTAGAGATCGTGGGTTCACATATGAGGCTAAACCTTAGGCATGTTTTGTAAAATAAAAGGGAAAACAAATAACAAAACAAACTGCAGCAAGGGTTTAAATACAGCTAAGGCTTAAAAAAGAGCAGGGGCTCAATTTTAAACTAAATCTAGAATTTTAAGTGAATTCTCACATTCTTTAAAGGTTTTTCCACCCCACAAGAAAACAAGCAGTTACATACCTTCTGTAACTGCTGAGGCTATTCAGCTAGCCCTTTAATCAAATCCTTGAAATTAGCATTTGAACTAAAAGGCAGTCTGTGAAGGAGAGAAGGTCTTATCTGAACAGCTCCCTTTCAGCAATTATTGTTAATCAACCAGAGGATGATGCACTCATTCTCCTTTATTGGTTAGCTCCCAATCAGTGTGACCGGCTCAAGTGGGGAGTGGAGTTTGGGCTCATACTACTAGAATCATAGAGTTGGAAGGGGCCATGCAGACCATCTAGTCCAACCCCCTGCCCAATGCAGGAACAGCCTAAAGCATCTTCGTCCAGCCTCTTCTTGAAAGCTACCAGTGAAGGGGAGCTAACCACCTCCCTAGGCAGCTGATTCCACCTTTGAACCACTCTGACCGTGAAAAAGTTTTTCCTAATATCCAGCTGATACCTTTCTGCATGTAATTTAAACCCGTTGCTTTGGGTCCTATCCTCTGCTGCCAACTGGAACAGCTCCTTGCCCTCCTCCAAATGATATCCTTTCAAATATTTAAAGAGAGCAATCATGTTCCCCCTCAATCTCCTCTTCTCCAGACTTTCCTCGTAGGGCTCAGTCTCCAGACCCCTGATCATCCTCATCGCTCTCTTCTGCACCCTCTCCATTTTGCCCATATCCTTTTTGAAGTGAGGCCTGCAGAACTGCACACAGTACTCAAGGTGTGGCCTGACCAAGGCAATATACAGAGGGTCTAGGACCTCCTGCAATTTTGATGCTATTGCCCTTTGAATACAACTCAAGACTGAATTAGCTTTTTTTGCCACCGCATCACACTGACTGCTCATATTTAGTTTACTGTCCACTCTTACCCCAGGATCTCTTTTGCATACACTACTCCCTAGAAACGTATCCCCCATCCAGTATTTGTGCTTGACATTTTTGTGGCCCAGATGTAATACTGTGCATTTATCTTTGTTGAATTGCATCCTGTTCGCAACTGCCCACTTCTCCAGAGTCTTGTTGAATTTTAACTCTATCTTCTTGGGTGTTTGCTTCTTCTCCCAATTTGGTATCATTAGCAGATTTACCCCTTCTACACCTTCATCCAGATCTTTGATAAAAATATTGAAAAGTACCGGGCCCAAAACAGAGCCCTGCGGCCCCCCACTGGACACCTCTCTCCAATCTGATGAAACACCATTGACCACCACTCTTTGGGTGCCATCCTCTAACCAGTTCCCTATCCACCAAAGTGTCCTATAGTCCAGTCCACAGTCTTCCTGTTTGCCCATCAGAAAGTCATGGGGCATAACAAGATGTTTTCTGGAACCTTCCGAAGGATAGACTGGAACCAGTCCTAGACAACCAATTTCTTGAGGCTTCTTTAAATATCTGGGACAGAGCCCGCAGGAGATTATTACCCGACAGATCCCGCTTTTCATCTTTCCTAAACCAAAATTGGTTCCGACCAGGGAAGGAGGGACCAGCATTTGAAATCTGGAGGAGAGCTGGAATTACAAGACTATCAGACCTGATTAATAAGGGGAAACCCTATATGAAATTAGAGCTGGAAAACATTATATCTGAGAAAATGCCCTGGTTTCAGTACCTGCAGGTAATGCACATGCTCTGAGACTCTTTCAACACCAAGGAACAGGACAAGACTGCATCAGAGTTTGAGAGACTCCTAGACGCTCGATCTGGAGAGGCAAAGGGGCTGATCTTGAGGCTTTACAAACTGTTAAACATGCCTCCAGCCCTCAGCAAAATGTGAACTCAAACTTTATGGCAAATGGATTGCCAAGGTTGACTGATGGATCAAGACTGGAACTATAATTAGAAGTCTCCAAATACCATATCAAGAATTTTTAGCATCAAATTTAACTCATTTAAAGTGTTAAATCAATGGTACCTACATCCGGCTCATTTGCATAGAATCAAGCCAACCATTCAAAAATTCTGTTGGAAAAAGTGTTGTTAGGAGATGTACTTTGAAAATGCTTTTATTTGTTATTTTCTGACCTGCACACACACCTGAGTGGTGCTTGCGAGCGTCTTTGCATTGGAAGAAATGTATGCTTTGTTGGATGTGACTCTCTGCACTAGGAAGGTACCACACAGCCTGTACTTTCATGCAAATGAAGTTACACACATACACCTTGCATACCTCTACCCAGCAGACATTGGGAACAAGAAAGCATCTCCATTATGGTCTGCTAGAAGGATGTTATAAACGACAACTTGTCCACCATTGAGGAATCTGAATTCCACATGTAACCCACAGGATGCCTGGCATTTGCATGTGTTAAGACTGTTTCCTGTTTGTCACTTGGACCAAGCCAGAATCATCTGCATTCCTAAGGTTTCCATGACAACCCATCTTTGCACCTTGGACCAAAAGGTTCCCTTGTAGTAAGGTGTAGACTTTCAATATTGCCCCACCTTAGTAGGAGGGTACCCCACATCCTATAGCCAATGGTATAAGGGATGGGACAGACCAGAGAGACCCCAAGCCAGCCCCCAATACTAGCTGATAAAACAAGGTGCAACCTTTGTTTTAGGTCGCCTTGGCCATCCCCCAACCTTACATCTACTATAGGTAACTTTCATGTACTTTCTTGGAATCCGGACCAAGAGACATGTTGGCAGGTTCCAGCTGTGTAAAGTGAGAGTTTCCCTTAGTTAGAACCTATCCTTATATTCTTCACTGTGGAAAGGTCGAGCTACAGGATCAGACAAGTATTACGTGTACCCCTCTCCTAAATACTTCTAGTTTAAAACCACAAATTGTTTTCCATTTCTACTGTATCTAAAGGAACTTGTGTGTATGTGTGAGTGCATCAGTTTTGTTTGCCTGTGTACTAAAAAGACATTATTCAGTAAAGAGAATCTTTGATTTTATTAAGAAACCTTGTCAAGTGTTCTCTTTGGGAAACGGATTCTTGGGACGAAGTTGCTTTCTCTGTATACACAGACCAGTAACTCAAATAAGTTAGTCTGGCCACTGCATAGATAAGCAGTTCGGCTAACAGTGTGGGCTAGTAGCAGACTACATACATTGCTGGTGGCACTGCCGCGTAATTAACAACTTTTGGCAAAAGGTGTACACTCAAATACAAACCATTACTGGAATTGACTTACCATTCTGATCTGAAATAGTCCTGTTAGATGCATTGATGGAAGTCTCTGGAAATAAAACAAAACACATGTTAGTTTCGATCCTAGTTGCGATTGCCAGACTATGCATAGCCCAAAAATAGAGAGACAAATTAGGCCCTACCATCCAATAGAGGCAGAATAAATTATGGGATCATTTCGTTTATGGCAAATCCTCCCCACAGGGGGGCATGTACACAGGGCGATATCAAAAACCTTCCAAGTGGTATGGTTCCCAGTTACTGAATACCTGATTAAAGAGGGAGTTGTTCAAAAAAATGCACATTACCAAAGTTTGTTATATTTCTAATGTATGGTCTGGAATGATTGCTTCCATACTGTGTTTGAATGCTTACTATGTTCTGTTGGAGTATTGCTGGTTGTTGGATTCCTGACTATTCCTGATGCTGTTATTTGCACATATGGTTTTGTTATTGGTGTTTTAATTTTGAAAATAAAAATTATAAATTGGGGAAAAAAAGAAAGTCATGGGGAACCTTATCAAAAGCTTTACTGAAATCCAGGTCTGTGACACCACATGACTTTGCAAAAGCCGTGTAGCTCATGAGTGAAGGCTGAGCAGTGACTTCACCCATTTCCATGTGGGTGAAGTCACCGCTTGGCCTTTACTCTCATGCTGTGCAGCTTTGCAAAAGTCATTTAAAGGGAACATGTTCTCTTTAAATGGCTTTTTCAAGCCCCCCGAACACGTACCTTGTGAACCTCCTGGGAGGGTCATGGACTCGTGGAAGGTCCTTGTTGGCAGGATTGCATGGACCAGGCTCATGGACTACAAATTGGGCCCCGGTCTGTGGAAAAATTAGGTCCATGGTCCAGACCGTGCCTATCCCTGGTAAGGATAAAAAAGCAATTATGAAGGTAGAATGCCAGCAGGGGGTTGGGGACTATCCAGTGTATTACACTGAGTGCAACATGTATGACTATCTGCCAACTGGACAGAAATCATGGGTGTGTGCTCAGTGCAAGGAGCTCCTGGTTCTCAGGGAATGAGTTCACACCCCTCGAGGCCAAGGTGGCTGACCTGGAGAAACAGGGACAGCCAGTTAGGCACACAGATAAGATTCTAGGGAACTCGTTAGATATGTCCCATTCCAAGAATGGCAGCCTTGCCGCTACTAAGGAGCATGAGGGTCAGGGGGAAATGGCACCATGCTGAAGAAAGGGGGAATATTCCCTCAGAATCAAGACATAAGTAACTTGGTGATTAAAGCTGAGATTGGATTAAAGCAGTTGTCAAGATCTGTGAATGGTCTTAGCCCTGAGCCCTGCTTGGCGGGGAAGGGAGCAGGATAAAAATTGAATAAATAAATACATTAACTGTGTTAATCCAATAGCTATAATCTTATGCATCTTGAGTCTAACTAGCTCTTTCTGGCAACTAAACCCCCCTTCCTATATGTAATGGTTGAGGAAATTCTGTTTCACTGTTTCTGAAGAAATGTACTTGCACACAGAAGCTTATATGTTGAATAAAACTAAGATGCCACTGGACTCAAACTTTGTTCTGCTTCTTCAGACCAACATGGCTACCCTTATGAATCTGTGTCATAATAGGTGATTTTAGCTACCCACACATTGATTGGGTCAATATGTGTTCACGTCAGGAGAAAGAGACTAAGTTTCTAGATACTCTCAATGACTGTGCCATGGAGCAGATGAAGAAAGGTTAAAGAGGTTAGTGCTCTTTAGGTTGTAGAAACAATGACGGAAGGGTGACATGATAGAGGCTTACAAAATTACGCATGGGATACAGAAGGTAGAGAAAGAAGTACTTTTCTCCCTTGCTCACAATACAAGAATTCAGGGCACTCAATGAAATTGCTGAGCAGTCACGTTAGAACAGATAAAAGGAAGTACTTCTTCACCCAAAGAGTGATTAACACATGGAATTCACTGCCACAGGAGGTGGTGGCAGCTACAAGCATGAACAGCTTCAAGAGGGAATTAGATAAGCATATGGAGCAGAGGTCCATCAGTGGCTTTTAGCCACAAGGTATAGATGGAACACTACATCTGGGGCAGTGATGCTCTGTATTCTTGGTGCTGGGGGGTAACAGTGGGAGGTCTTCTGGAGTTCTGGCCCTGCTGGTGGACCTCCTGATGGCACCTGGATTTTGGCCATTGTGTGCCACAGAGAGTTGGACTGGATGGGGCATTGGCCTGATCCAATATGGCTTCTCTTATGTTCTTATGAACTTACCTTAATGCTTGTTCGCTCAGCACTGCAAAAAGGGAGAAGGAGCTTTTAGTTTTCCTTCCAGCCTTCTTTCACCAGTAGAAAGGGAGGCTGGAGGCACTTTCTGCCTCTTTTCTGTGGTTCCATTTGTCCTTCCTAGAGCAGATGGTGTTGCCCTGCAAGAGCCTTGCACAGCATCTATAAGGCTATGGACTATAACTGTAAATTGGACTGTATAATAAGTGTGCCAGGGATTGGACTGTGTGGTAGCCTGATGATGGTGCCAACCTCTCAGACTATAGATACGTGCTCAGCCAAGGAAAGCCTCACCCTGAAGCAGTGTGCCAGCCAGACATGGACCTGTGGACATACCCAATGCCTTTCACCCCTGCTTCCCTGCAGTAGGCAAACCAACCTCCCTGACACCAGAAGCACGCAGCAGCCAGCAGTAGTTCCCTATGAAGAAGCCATGCTTTACACAAGAAGCCTGAGTATTATAAATACCACGAGAGTATCAATCTTCCCTCTAAGCTGTGGAGTCTTGTGAGCAAAAATTCTTCTTTGTGAGCTACTGGCATTAAAGTGTGAGTGAGCCATTTGGCTACTGCATAAATTAGTTTGCTCTGGAGCCATCCTTCCTGAGCTAAGACAAAAATGTGTGAGCTGAGGGCTAAAAAACTGTGAGCTAATTCACACTAACTCAGCTTAGAGGGAACACTGGAGGTGATAATTCTGCTCTATTCTGCTATGTTCAGGCCTCACCTGGTGTACTGTGTCCAGTTTTGGGCACCACATTTTAGGAAGGATGTTGACAAGCTTGAGCGTGTCCAACACAACATGTCCAAGAGGGCAACCAGGATGGTGTCCAAGAAGACAACCAGGATGGTGAGAGGGCTGGAATCCAAGTCTTACGAGGAAAGGCTGAAAGAATTGGGTATGTTTAGCCTGGGAAAGAGAAGACTTAGAGGGGACATGATTGCAGTCTTCAAGTATCTGAAGGGCTGTCATGTAGAAGATGGAGCAGATCTATTCTCTCTTGCTCCGGATTGCAAGACTAGATCTAATGGGTGGAAATTACAAGGGAGTCGTTACTGGCTAAATATCAGGAGAAACATCCTAACTATAAGAGTGGTTGAGCAGTGGATCAGACTGCCTCGGGAGGTGGTAGATGCTCCTTCATTGGATGTTTTTAAGCGGAGGCTGGATGACCATCTTTCAGGTATGTTGTAGGGCTATCTTTTGGCTATGCTCCTGCAGAGTGCAGGGGGCTGGACTAGATGACCTGCAAAGATCCCTTCCAACTCTAACATTCTATGATTCTATGATTTCTTCTCTAGCACGCAGGCACCTTTCCGCCACCCACCCACCTTTGTAGATGCTGCACGTACTTTCCATTGTAAAACAAAAGAAGCCATCCACGACCAATTCTGATAACGCAGCTGCAGATCGCTGGGCCATTACGACTAACAACCATTTATGGAGCTGGAACGTTACTTGACTTTTCTTTCCTTTGTCTTTCTAAAGATGTCATCATTAGTTGAATGTCTTTGCAATTGCCCAACCATTAATCTTATTCTCCCAGTCATCTTCTGACCATTAGTAACTGGATTTTCCTAGAATTCCTCGGGACTATGTGACTTGGTAGCACATGCCCCAAGTCACTTCTAGGGTATATAAGAAGAGCATCGGCCCATTGCTCTCTCTCTCTTTCCTACCTACCTGACTACCGGCTCCATTCCTAGCACTGTCTGGAGTCTACCACGTTTGGTGCTGGCTAACACAGGACCCCTTCCTAGTATTTTCCCTATTTTCACTGCAGGATCGTCTCATTGTGTTGGACAGGTAAAGTATCACCCCAATCTACAATACCTTTCTGCTAATGCAACTGTTGCTGTGCTTTTCTATGTAATTTCTTGGTTCTGTATCACTTGAGAGAGTGATTGTTTTATTTTATATTATATTGTAAGTGTGTGAGAATTATTAGTAAAAGAAATATTTATGATCTAGCCTCTGTGTCTATTTCTGGGGATCTGGATAAATTGGACATAATAAGTATACACAGGTTATTGCTCCCTTTATTTAAGCCATTGCCATTTAATACTCAATTTCCCCTATCATTAATAAATTAAGGCAATTTGGCTAACTATGGAGCCAGAGAAAATGGTCAAAAAGCCTCCCCACCACTGTTTGCACTGGAGAAAGTAGAGTGGGAGGGAAACCAAAAACTTTTCTCTCCTTGCAGCACTGCATGAATGAACAGTGTTTAAGATGAGTTTCCCCAATGTATGTCTGACAGTGAGTCCAGTCATGCACCCATGACCCGACATGTGTCAGGTGTATCATGTATTTGAGCCCACAGTAGCACTCAACCTTGGATAGTGTTTGAGAAGAAACTGATCTGGTTGGGGCACTGAGAGCACTACTGGATAACAGAATAAGAAAAGGAGGCATGGAAAATCTGTCTCAGCAGTGGAGATCTTCTCCTGACTAGGACAGGCTTGGCAGATCTGTTTTTCTTCAGGCAGTTTCATGTACTGACACTTTTAGTCATGGCCCTTCCCTCTTTTTCTTCCCTACCACAGGGTTATGAGTTCTAATCCCCTCTTCCTCCATGCCATGTATTTTAATATTAAAACAGGGAGAGACTGTCAGCCTCTCAACAACACTCACTGAAGGTGATTTGTTTATTGAAGAACAAAGATGTTCCAGCTAAGAATGTCATTGAGTCAAAACTGATATTCTGGTGCAAACCCCCTCAATTACACTTGGTTCAAACATAGTCCCCTCCAATCACAGTGACCATTCATTCCCACCAAGCTAGTCCCTCTGTTGGGGGGGGCGAGCAGGACAGAAAAGGCCCAAACCAGAAAAGCCTTGCATTCAGGGTCCTCAGAATGGGGAAGGGAACATGCGGAGAGGTTATGTCACCCTCCTGTCCCCCCCTTCTCACAGCTCACCAAGATTTCTCTCTTTATTTAATCACTGCAACCTCCTCATTGGCCCATCCCTCTCTCTTTTTATCCCTCTCCTCGCCTCCCAAGCCTCCCTGATTGCCAGACATGTCCCCTTTCAAAAGGGAAGATGTGGGCCTTGCCTTGCCTAGCTTCCTGTGCAGCTGCTCAAACCACTGCAGGCCTGATGCCTGTAGCCCACGGTGTCTGCCCTGTCAGCAATACAGTCCACCCCAACGCCCCATTGCCCTCAAACCCTGCCACTTGTGCCTAGCCAGGCTTCCACGCCTTGTGCAGCGGCTGAGCCCAGGCCTGCCCCTGACTGCTGCCCTCCCACTGGTGTGGCTGGGGCACCCCACCTAAGCTTTAAAGGCTGGGATGCCTCTCCCCCACCAGCACTGCCTTCCCGGGCAATTCGCTGCTGCCTCACCATCAGTCATCTGACCCCTCCCAGTCTTCTCCTGGCATCTGGTAAGTGCCAGGAAAGGGGGTCTCTGGCAGAGGGGGGTGGCCGTCTGCCAGGCGCTGGTGCTGGGTCACCCTGCCAAGAGGCCCGGGGGAGACTGAGACAGTTAGGAAGTTCCATGAGATGTATTGTCCTACAATAAAGCCATTCTCATTCACACACATTCACACTCCCCCTTCCCTGGAATTTCCCCCAATACATGGCAAACAAGTTAGCAAGATTGACAGAGACCAGGGCTATAACTTGCATTTCTGAGCAGGTGAGGAGGATGCCATCTTTTCAGGTGGACTTCAGAGAAATGAATGCAAGTTCAAAGTCATTCCAAACAAAATAGGTTGGCTAAGCCCTTTCATCTGTGTGCATTGTGTGTATTTTTATGCCAGTGTGTTCACACAATTAATGAATTGTTAGAGCATCAGAAAGGACATTGAGCATCAGAAAGGACAGAAATGGACACTGAATAAAAACTGTTTTTCTAACACTCAAAAACTTTTGCCTACTTATGATGAAGTACCATCCTTAATTCTTTTTTTTAAAAAAATAATTAACATTTTATTAACAGCAAACGACACAGAGAATTAAAAAATGAAAACAATGCAGTCCAAATACAAGTATATGCCAAATCGAAGAGTGTAAATAGATGAAAAAGGATATGAAAAACAGCAACTGTAAGAATGATCAGTTAGTCAACTGCTAGATAAGAAACTGTAAATTTATGGTTAGGTTTAGAGACCATAAATGCTCTGTCATATAATAGGGGCCAGAACAGCTAGGTAAACGAGGGCATCTATTAAAAATGAATCCAGGTATGGTAAGACAGATTGGAAGTTAACAGAGCCTGTTCAGCCATGAATTGAAGCACTCTAGCCCATGTGCTAACAAAGCTAGAGAAAGATTTAATATGGTCCATTGAAGTTTGCTATGTAATATTAGTTTGTTTAGCTAGAATAAATTGATCCCAGATTTTATTATACCAGAAAGAAAGAGTTGGCGGAGTGGGGGACTTCCAAGATGAAGCTATCATCACGCGAGCTGCTGCTAGAAGAATCAAGGTGATTTCTTTGTGAGTATCTGTCCAAGCTGATGAATCCCAAAGATTGAGCAGCAACAAAGCAGGAAGTGTATGCAATGTGATCTCATTGATTTGCTTCATTACTTCTCACCAGAATGGTTGAATAACTGTACAGTCCCACCAGCAGTGCAAGTAACATCCTATGTGGCCACAGTTTTTTCAGCACATAGGGCTAAAATTAGGATTGATCTTGTTCAATCTTTCAGGGGTAAAGCACCATCTGGAGACAAGCTTAAAAAATTATAATTGAATGTTAAAACTCCTTGACGTGTTTACTGGTGACTTCCAAATGGAAAGCCACTGCAAATCATTGAGAACCATTTGTAAATCAGCTTGCCACAGTTGTTGACGCCTCAGGGATGATTTGTTGTCAGCAACCATTAAAATCTTATAAGGTTTGGACATCACACCTTTGGACAAGTCTGGATACGCCACCAGGATTTTCTCAAAATCTGAACTTGGTCTGTCAAAAGTTCCTATTGAGGCCAGAAATTCCATTAGATTCTTTAATTGGAGATAATGGAATCAGGAAAATTGAACACCAGAATCACATTCAAAGAAAGCCTTATCTCTAATTTTACCACAATAAACCAGATCAATTGGGTGGGAGAAACCAGCCTGAGCCCACTTCCTGAAAGCTCCAACCTCCATACCCAGTGCAAACCATGGTTGATTTGTGAGGGTTGTGAACGACGAGATGTCTGGAACTATTTTTTTTCTTTCTAAGGTCCCATACCTTCAAAGCAGACAAAAGGAGGGGATTTTCTCAGATTTTTGGGGGGCTCTGTGATGGTGGCATCTAGCACACTTCAGGAAGAGTGAAGGGCATAACATATGTTTGCTCCATTTGAGCCCAAGTTGATTGGTCACTTGATTACATCAATTGAATTACTCCAGCTAAAACAAGCACATGGTAGTAGTTGTGGAGAAGCGGGAAATCCATACCTCCCAAAGCAGAAGATTTAGTTAAAATATGTCAGTTAATTCTGGATTTTCCCCCCTCCCAGAGGAAGGAAAAGAGAGCATTCTGCCACATTTGAAGCTCTTTGTTGGGAATGAAGATCAGTAAAGTGCAGAAAAGAAAGATAAATCTAGGTAAGATGAAACTTTTAACCAGGTGTAGGCAGTCTGGTAATGATGGCTTAAGAGACTCCCATTCCCGTAATTGTTAAAAAACATCTGCATGCAACCGATTGTGATTTCAGAGGATAAGATTCTTCAGATCTGTGGGGATTTGAATACCCAGATGTCTCCAGGTGTCCATGATCCATCTGAAAGGGTAATCTTGTTGTAATCGTTCATGAGTGAGTGGTGAAACAGAAATGGTGTATATTTCCAATTTGGAAGGGCTGATGTGAAAACCAGAGGTCCTACTAAAGTTAGTGAGACTCTTTTGTATTTCTGGTAAGGCACTTAATGGATTTGATATGTATAAAGTCAAGTCATCTGCATAAAGATTGACCTTATGCTCAATGTTACCAAGATGTATGCCATAAACTCCTTGCAGTGTCAAAGCTCCTCCACCAAAGGTTCAATAGAAAGAGTGAATATCAGGGGTGACAATGGGCACCCTTGACATGTGCCTCTAGAAGGACAGAATATGGGGAAGTTATGGCCATTAATTTGCACCCACGTTGTAGGTTGTGAATAAATCTCCTGCAAGGTTTGTACAAAATTAGTACCAGACCCCATTTTCTCCAAGAGAGTTAGCATATAAGGCACTGAATCAAAACCTTTAGCAAAGTCTAAGGCTAAAATCACTGATTCATCTATGGAATGACGACTATGCATGATTATATTGATTGTATATTGCATCGTATATTGTCTGTTATTTGTCTGTTGGACATAAAGATAATAATTGACTCAGCCCAGGAGAGGGTCCTTTCCTCTGTATGCAGAATGTTATTGCAAGTAGTCAAAAGATGTTCAGCCAGAGAGGAGTGAAAAGTTTTATAAAATTCTGCTGGAATATCATCCAAATCAGCGGCTTTATTGCTTTTCAGAAGTTTGACTGTGTCCAACAGTTCTTGCATAGTTATCGGTTCTTCCATAATGGACGTGTGTTCAGTGGCAAGAAGTTGCAATAGAGACTTGGAATCTAAATATGAAGCAATGTCCTTCTTATCCGGATTATCAGAGCAGTATAAAGTGTTATAGAACTCAGCAAAGTCACCAGCTGTCTCCTTGGAGGAAGAACAATGAGTGCCATCATCACACTTGAGAGAACCAATAAAAGTTGTTTGTCATTTGTTATGAACTCTCCAAGTGAGCAGTTGAATGTTCTTTGAAAATTTAATCCAATGACATTGTTTCAGGAACAACAGATTTTGTTGAATCTTAGTAAGCTCCAGTGCTTCAAGCACTTTCTAATCTGCCAGTAGTTTGTGATATATCTTTTTCCTTCCTGTACGTTTGTGTTCTGCTTCCAGTAATTCTATGCAGGTCATTAGTTCTGCTTTTAAACTATCTTTTTCATTTCGTAGGTTGGCTGTGATCGCTATCATGGAGCCGCAAAGAACTGCTTTCATTGCATCCCAAAGTAGTGAGATGGAAGTAGCGGGATGGACATTCTTTTTAAAGAAGTTTTTAATGTCTGTTTCCAAGGAATTCCAAACTGTATCTTTTAATAAAATATTTCTGTCCATCGACCATAGTCACTCTTGGATGATGTTGTTCCTGACATCTAAAAAACATTCTAACCATGCATGGTCCATTAGGTGTCTAGGGCCTACTGTGGATGAAAAGACAAACAGGAGTAATGACTGAGATATGAGCAAGTAATCAATTCTAGTAAAAATGTTGTGTCTGGTAGAGAAGTAAGTATAATCCCTGTCAGATGGGTGTAAAAATTCTCCATACGTCACAAAGGTGGTATTTAGGAAAAAGTTTAGGAAGTTTGGTGTTAGATTACCTTTTTTGAGCTTGGTGAAGTGAAGTCCAGGATCTATCCAATTTGCCATTAGAAATAAAATTCAAGTCCCCCTTGATGATATCACCTTTTTAAAAAGCTTGGAGCAAAGAGAGCGCATCATCAAGAAAGGTAATCTGATCCTATTTGGGGGTGTATAAGGAGGCTAGAGTTATCAGCTGTCCATCAAGTTGACCTTTAATAAACAAAAAACGCCCCCTTGGGTCATGGGTTGTTGCTTGTAGAACAAAATTGAAATTTCTGGACAGTAGGACCACCACACCTCTGGCTTTAGATGACCTGGGAGCTTGGTACTGAAGAGAATAAAGTGGCGTTTTCAAGACGGAATCTGTGACAGAGAGGAGGTGGGTTTCTTGAATGAATAAAATGTCTGGATGAGACGGCTTGACATATTGTAACACCCTTTTTCTTTTAATTGGGTTGTTAAGGCCTCTAATATTGACAGAGCAGATCTTTAAGGTATCTACCATTTTAGAACAATGTAAAATGTGACCAACAATGAATTACAACCCCTTCAGATCAGTTTTGGTTATTAGGTGGGTTCAATACCTCAATTTTGTGTAATTGGAGGTGTTTTTTTTCTTTTATAATATAGGCACATATATTGGTTAGACATTTGTTCTTAATTACCTTATTGTAGTTATACTACCTCTGTTTTGTTTGCTGGATGTTCCTTAGTGTTGTAAATCACCAGTATTAGATTGTGTTGTGAACTTTTTGTCTCTCATCTTAGTTACAAGGAGTATTTCCCTGGTTGATTGTTTCTAGTCTTTCCTATATAGTTTTCTCATCCTTAATTCTTAAACACTGCAGAAGATTCTGGGATCTGGCCCTGAAATCTCTTGTTAAAATGGATGAAGGGAGCAGGGCTGGAAAAGAACCCTGCCTGCCGTCAGCTGCTGCAAGTTGGAATAAGCCAATTCTGGATCAGAGAGACCAACACCTCTCATTCAGGGTAAAGCGGCTTTGTACAGCTATCTAATTCTTGTTTTTCCAGCTGTCATATACCTGAAAAGGTTCAAAAGCAAAACATCAAGGTTTTGAACATAGAAACTGCATTCTTTTTAAAAATGATTTTATTAATAATGAAGCCACCACCTTGGCCATCGTGGCATAGAGTTCCATAGGTTAATTCTTTATTCAAGTTATTCAGTTGTCACTTTCTTCTTAATTCACATGGAGATGTGGTGGAATGTGCTGTCAAGTCCTAACCAACTTATACTAACCTCCATGGAGTTTTCAAGGCAACAGTAACAGATGGTTTGCCATTGCCTGCCTCTGCATAGCACTCTTGACATCCTTGATGGTCTCCCATCCAAGTACTAACTGGGGCCATCTCTGCTTAGCTTCCAAAATCTGTCAAGATCAGGCTAGTCTGGGCCATTCAAGTCAGAGCCACGTGGAGGTATTCTGGATCAAAAACCTCTCTGACTATAATAAAAATAATTTTTGTCCTACAAACTGGGCCAAACTCAATACTGGAACATCCATAGGATACACTTTTTTGGATGTTCAAATCATGTATACTCTACTTGCATAGAAGGTGGAGAGATCGTGTACACTGGCCCCACCCCACACATCCTTGCATACAACTGAACATGTCCAGTGTGTGTATACACACAAGCTTTGTATTTGCACTCAGGAATATTGCAAAAAGCAAGGTCCCAAGAACACTTACAGAAACACTCCCAAAATCTATATGCACATGCAAGTACATGTGTACTGTTCTGTGCAGGTGCTCAGCTGTACACACGGACATCTGGGGCAGACTTAGTAGTCACAGACCTTCACTCTCCTCTGTGCATGTACAGTGACTGTGCTTGAAATTCCTGAGCAGTGTGAAACATAATTACAAATATGCACACGAACAGGTATTTCCCAAATCTGCTGTGTTGCTAGGATTTTTTAAAAAATAGTTATATTCAAAGCATTTTGGAATCAGAGAAAACCCCATTAGCTATAGCGCAAACCAACAGCCAAGAATCTGTACCATAATATCGGATCAGAGGACTAATCTTTAGAGCAGAGCCTATGCTTAAATGGCTTGGCCACATGGGCAGAGAAGAGAGCTATGCCTCACTTTCTCCTCTTTCTCACAAGCAGGGTTGTGTATCTTTCAGCTGGGCCCAGCCTAAATATATCTAATATGCATGAAAATCACAATTTAGTTTTTGAACTCTTTCACACATTACATTCTTTCTAAATGTACTGGGCAAAATGTAATATGCGAAAGTGACAGTCAAGTGGTGCAAAACATGTGCTCACCTGAGAGCTGGGACTCTGTTCACTGGTGAACCCAAGTTGTTTATTTACATGCCACTTTTTGCCCTGATGGAGTCTGTCGCACACTGCTTCCTCACCCAGGGGCATTGCTGCTGGTCACTATCCCTCCACCACTTGTCCTCCACCCTTGGGGAAGGGATCCTCAGGGTCTCAGAATGGGCTGGGTTAACACCACCCAAAGCTCCCATGTGCCCTGATGGCACCTTCTTTGTGCTCTCTCTGGGCTTCTCTAGATCACCAGATACCCTCCTCCTTGACCATGTTGGGATCCCTCATTTTATGACCCTCCCAGCAACCTAGTACCCCATTGATCCGTCCTGCCCTTCTCCCCTCTGGCCCCAACCCTGAACATAAGCCCTGATGCTCAGCTGGGCATCGGGTGGGGCCACACAGGCTCTGTGGCCAGCGGGGATGCCGCTGGAGGGGGAAATCACATTGCCATTTGGCTGCTCTGCCCCAGGCTCACCTGCTGCCACGGGGGCGTGTTCAGCTGGCTTGGGGGCATTGTTGTGGCCCTTGCAGACCCACAGATCTTGCTTGCTGCAGCCTGTCATCGCTGCCGCCAGCTCAGCTTGTCAAACTCAAAGCCTCGTTTGCCATGAATTTTGTGCGTTCCAGTTTCATGACCTGTAGTTGGACATTGGGGGGTAGATGGGGGAGTGAGTGAGTGTGTGAGAACCTGCTTTGCTTAACAGTTTGGGAACTGTTTCCTTAAGAGGCCTCCCAAATGGGAAGAATGTGGAATGACATTGGAAGCTTGTCTCTCCTAGCCAGCCTATCATAGATAATATTTCACCCCACCGATGTTCACTGTGCAAAAATGATTCTAATCCAATTACAGTCCACACATTTGCTGCTTCTTCTTTTGTTTCTTTATTTTATGTCATGCAGTTCTGGTGGTGCTTCCAACAATTGCCATGCGACTACAAATATCTCGGGTAAACAGTCTGTTTCCCTCAATGCTTCATCAGATCGCTTTATACTTGGAGCTGTTTTACAAATAAATTATAATATAGTTACAACTCTTATTCATTTCTTTTTCAAGTGTAAGTAATCAAGGTTTTTACATTCTTACCCCATGCTCTACATCTCCTACTCAGAATTAATTTTGTATTTTCTCAGCATAGATAATATAGAGAATATAGCTGTAGGTTGCAGGTGGGGGGAGGACTAACAGTGTGTGCTAACATTAGGCGGACTGAATGAATGGACTGATTGGATGGGTCACTGAGGGTGCTTGTTTGAATCCTGAATAATTCCAGAATTGGCACCAAAGACCTTAGTTCTGACATGAATGGTCTTAGCATGACACATGCACATCTCTCAATAAACAAATCACTGTTCAGAGAGTGTTATTGAGAGTAAGTTTGCTCAAGAGTTTGACACAGCCCTGCTCTGCAGCCAGGGCTGGCATGCCACCACCACTTGCTGCCTGCTGGCTCATCTCCTGGCCCACCGGTCCCTCCCCACTAGCGGTCAAGCTCGGGGGGTCCATGGGCTTGGGTGAGTTTCTATGAGGGTTGGGGGGATTGTGGGAGAAGACAGGGGTCCTGCCTGAGTCCCAGCTGTGCTGGCCCGGGACACACCTTCTCCCTTGCACCATCTGTTTTCTGGTCACTGTCAAAGAGTAGGGAGAGGTAATCAGCCACGTGGTGATCTGCACTGGCATGGTGTCATACTGTAAAATGAAAAGGCAAAAGGGACATGCAGCACCGTAGAATGCAGGGGTTTCTATCTTTCATTCTGGCCAGCCATAATAGAGGGGCGTGGTCTACCACCAACTGAAATGGATTGTTCACCAGGTAGAATTGTAGGACCCCCACAGCCCACTTGACAGCCAAGGCCTCTTTCTCCATGGTAGAATATTTACACTTGGACGGCTGCAGCTTCCTATTGAGGAACAAGGCAGGGCGTTAGGCCCCATCAGCCTCCTAGGACAGGACTACCCCGACCTTGGAGCCCAAAGTGTCGGTGTGAAAAAAAATCTCTGGATTCGGCTGAATTGGCTAACTACTGGCCAGTTTCCAACTTGTCCTATTTGGGCAAGCTAATTGAGAGGGCCATGGCAAACTAGTTACAGAGGTTTTTGGATGACACTTCCACTTTAGATCTCTTCCAGTCTGGCTTTTGCCTGGGACATGGGAGGGAGACAGCACTGGTCGCCCTCACAGATGACCTCCAGAAGCACCTGGATTGAGGCAGATCAGCAGTGCTATTGTTGTTGACACCCAGCTCTATCTGTTGTTGGGCAGCCAGTCTGACTCCACACTGGAAGATCTGGACTGGGCATTACAAAACTGTGGCTGGTTGGCTTAGACTTGAGTCGACTGAAACTGAATCCATTGAAGATGGAGGCCCTGTGCCTGAGCCAGGGTGGCCTGACCCACTCCCAACCTTCAATGGGGTGCAGTTGGTGCCAGCACCAGAGGTTAGGAGTTTGGGAGTGCTCTTGGATGCCTCTTTGACAATGGAGGCCCAGGTAGCAGCCACTGCCAAGTCAGCCTTTTATCATCTTTGGCTTATTAGGCAGTTGGTTCCCTTCCTCAAATGCAACAACTTGGCAACAGTGATCCACATGATGGTCACCTTGAGATTAGACTACTGTAATGCTCTCTACATGGGGCTGCCCTTGTCCCAAATCTGGAAGCTGCAACTAGTGCAAAATGCTGTGGCCAGGCTGTTGATGGGCCTCTCTAAATGGGAGCACATCCAGCCTGTGCCGAAAGCCTTGCACTGGCTGCCAATAGCATACTGGATTCACTTCAAGATGCTGGTTTTGACCTTTAAAGCCCTTTATGGTCAGGGTCCAGCATACCTAAGGGACTGTTTTTCTCCATATGTTCCCCAGAGAGCATTGCATTCAGGGGCCCAAAATTTGCTGGCCCTCTTAGGCCCCCAAAACACCAGGCTGGGGATAACCAGGGCCAGGGCCTTCTCAATGGCAGCTCTGAATGAGCTCCCAGAAGAGATCAGGGCCCTGCAGGACCTCTTACAGTTCCACAGGGCCTGTAAGATGGAGCTCTTCCACCAGGCCTTTGATTAGGAGCTGCATCAAATGCCTGTGCCCTGTCCTTACCATCTTCAGCCTGTCCTCACCGCTCAAATAAGCTGATCAAACTGAGTTGGTATGGGAATACCATCATGATTGTCACCTGAGTAGTACTGTTTAATCTAGAAACCTCTGCTCTCACACTTTATTTGAGTATTGCTCCAGCACTTTAAGATAACTGACCATTGATTTGTTTATGGTTGTTTTTATGAATGATTTCAATTGTATTTATATGTACTTTTATGTAAGTTGCCCAGGCTCGTAGCTACAGTGGGGCATCTTGGGGCTAGGCCCCCTGACTTACTGGCAAGGCCCCTTGACTCCCCATCCAGCCCAGGGCCCCCGAGCGACAGCAGGTGCAGGGAAGGAGCCGGGTATTCCTTTAATTCAATTAGCCAGAACCCCCTAAGAAATTTAATTTAATTAGCCAGTGCCCCCCGTCTTAAAAAATCCTGGCTACAGGCCTGAAGTTGCCCTGAGCCTTCTTTGGCGAGGAGGGCAGGGTATAAAATGAATGAATGAATGAATGAATGAATGAATGAATGAATAAGATGAACGGGCAGCTGCAGTTAGGGGTTTGCAATAATGGATCTTTGGAGAGACTGGCCTTGAGTGTTATGAAGGCCTTTTCTTGGGTTCCCCCCCACCTGAAATGGTTTGGTCATGCCTTTTGCAGGCAATCTGTGAGGAGACTTGCTATTGTCACAAACTTCATGATAAACTTACTATAGTATCCAACAAAGCCCAAGAAGCATTGAAAATGACATTTTATTGTTGGTCTTGGGGGTTGTTCCAGTGTGGTCACCTTATTTGGCAGGGGCCTTAACTGCCCTCGTTCTATCAGGTAACCTAGGTACTTCAATTCCTGGAAGCCAAGCTTGCTCTTCCCAGAGTTTGCTTTCAATCTTGCTTCCAGCAGAGCTCGCAGAACCTGTTGGAGGTGGAGGAGGTGGGATTCTCAGTCTGGGCTACACACACATAGCCCAAGTGCGGGGAGCCTTTCTTGCTCCCCCACCTCCCTACTGAGAGGAAGTGGGCTTCTGCTTTCTCCCACTGGCCACCACTCCTTCCTCTGGCAGCAATATAGTTGGGTGCACCCTTTGCACCTACTTGTAGAGGACAGAGGAGGACAAGTGTTGGGGGTTTGTGCCCCTCTGTACATGGGTGTGGCACACCTGGCTCTCTGCCACACAGAGGTCACTTAGGAGTATGTGGAAATTTTTCCAAACGGTGGGCTTCCCCCCCCTCCACCTTCTGAATCACTGCTGTCAGAATTCTCATCTCTGAAGAGTGTTAGCAACTGCTGGTGTCTCTGGGCAGTGCTAACAACTCTTTTGCCTCTGTGGAGAGCCCTAGGAACAGATCAGGGGTAGGAGGCTCCAAGACTTCTGGTGATGCCCTGCTAGGGCCAGGCTCCAGTGGCCTGGCAGGATGGCTTTTAACACTTTTACTGCATAAACCATATTCTGTAGTACTGGGAGCAATCCTGAGCGCTTGCATTAAAAGCCACTCCTCTGCTTCCCTTGCTTATGTGGTGTGGCTAGGGTGCCTGCCAAGCTGTAGTGGGGTTACTTTGGGGATTCTCTGTTGGAACTTTGCAGGATATTTACCTGTCTGTCATTCAGAAGCTGCCTTTGGAGATTTGGGGGTGGGGCTGTGAGCATAGGGAAGCTTGCCTTGTTTCCAGTGTCTGGCTGTGGGTGAGGGGTTTGCCTAGGTAAAGTTTCCCTGTGAGTTTGGTGTCACTGGCTTGTCTCTGAGTCATTCCATAGACTCCTGTAACTACAGCTGTCTATTCAAGAGAGAGTACTGGGGAGATCTTTTGGGAGGGTCTGTAACTGGGACCCCAGAAACATAATCTACCCCCAACTTGGAGAGATTATAGAGGAACAGGTGGCAGGGCACCCTGTGCATTTGGTGTGTGTAGCTGGCAGACTATACACATTTGAACCTACACCTGAGAATTTGCCTGTGGGCATCTTTGGGGACCATAACTTGGACCCCCTAAGTCAAATCTGAATATAACTTGGAGAGCATGTAGAAGAGCATCAGTGGGAGGTCCTATGTGAGTATGATGCCTCTAGCTTGTACAGGGTCCATTCTATACATTCCTGAACCTCCTGTACCTGTGCCTGTCATATCCCCAGAAAGCACTTTCCTGGGGCACCTTCTTTGAGGGGCTGTAACTCAGCCCCCCTAAGTTCAATCCTCACCAAACTTAGAGGGCAGGTAGAGGAGAGTCAGTCAGAGATCTCCTGCAAGTTTGCTGTCTCTAGCATGCTGGGGGGAGGTCCCATTTGAGTTTGATGCCTCTAGCTTGCACAGGGTCCATTCTATACATTCCTGAACCTCCTGAACCTATGCCTGCTATTCTACTGCATCATGAACTTCATGAACTGTACTGGTTTGTTTAGCCCTTAAACATTTGTGATGGTTCATGGTTTGTGAACTGGGCACTCCATAAACCACTAACCACATGGAACTGGGTGATCAGAGTTGCTAAAAGAGCAACAGCAATCCCCCAGTATGGCTGCAGTGCTGCTACCCCCCCTGCCCCATTGTGCTCTGTTTATGTCCATCACACACACACAGCTCAAGTCCCCAACCAATCGCAATTTCTGTGGAGAAAGCACCAGTCAACTCATACCTCCCAACAATGACACTGGCCCTTTAAAACACACAGGAACAGATATGCCTGTGTGCACACATGCACACACACACACCAACCAGGCTCCTCTATTTTATTTTAAGAGTCTTTTTATTCTTGTTAAAAGATGTCTGCAAGGGGAACTGCCAGTCTGAAAAATGATCGCTTTCCCCCCCACCCCCATTTTCTTGGTATTTTCCTTCTAGCTTGTGTTAATCTGTTCAGGTAAAAACCGCAGGCACATTCATTAAATCTTTCTCTTTGACACCTCAGCTGGTTTGCTGCCCTAGGCTCCTTTTCTCTTTGCTTTTCCTCCTTTTCTTTCTTTTAATTTTTTTCTGCCTCTCTCTACCCCTCCTTTTTCATTCTACCTCTAAGCTTGCCTGATCAGCATATATGAAAGATGGGGAGGGGTGTTTTGCTGCAGAATTGTGCAGTTGGCAAAACTGGAACCTGCTGAAGGGCTGGATTTCCAGACATTTGTATCAAGTCAGGGGTGGGGGAAGAAGACGTTTGCTTTAAACAAAAGGCATTGATTCTTGGGCCATGTCCACACTGTATTTTTGTCACTCCTTTGCAACTATTGCTTTGGGTTGCCCCCCCTTCTACATGTTTTTTGCTCCCTCTGGGACTACTTGAGAGAGCAAAACACATGGGGGGGGGGAACCCTGAAGTAATAGGGACAAACGAGTGGCAAAAATGACAGTGCGGATGTGGCCTTGAGCTCTGAGAAAGACTGTTTTGCAATGCCTCCACTTGCAGTTACAATGAGGGCTGCCAGGACTCTTGCCTGGTGGAAGGCCTTCTGCTGGAAGCCCCTGTTGCCTACCACTGCCCTGAACAGAAGCAGGAGAAATGTTCTTTTAAATGGCAATCTCAGCTGTGTTGCTATGTCACTTCCAGGGAAAACCATATTTCCAGCAATTCCTAGAGCTATTCTACATCACTTTTGGGTTTCCCCTGGAAGTGATCTAGTGACACAGCTGCCATTGTGCCTCCATATCCCCTCCCCCAACCACCAGTTGTCAAGCTTAGCATGGCAATCTTATGTGGAAAGACTCATGGAAGGCCTCCAAAATGATGCTCAAATATAGCACTTGAATAATGTTGCCTGTGAGCCATAGAATTTTCAAACTGTGGGGTAGAACGACACATAAAAGACAAGAATTTGTTTGATGTTCCCACTACAGCACCTTATGCTGCTGAAGAGACAAACCACTTCTTTGCTTAGTGTATAACTTATAAAGTGGTTTGTCTCTTCAGTAATTGGTAGAAAATTCAAAGTGAGCTCTCCATGGCTATCTGCAAGTGCATCAAGGTGGGGAGAGAGCCCCATTGTTCCTGGATCACAATTTAAGAATCAATGGACTAAGGAATGGACTTTATCATTTTATCACTGAGCTAGGAATAAGGCCCGCTGTGGAAATAAATACAACAAGCTCTAGAAAGAGGCTCTGGGAGACTAGAATAGCTTGCCATCACTCCTGGTTTCACTCTGGAAATGACATAACTTTGTCATTGCAATGACAATTTTTGCCTTACTTCCCCCACCCCCAGTAGTGTGGCAGCAAGGGTAAGAGGGTTGCTGGTGGGCGGCAACCCTATTTGGGGTGCCCAATATGGATTGTGATGTTGTGCTAAGGGTTACAGTAACTTTGCCCTTGAACTACTTTTTCAATCAAAAATGCCCCCCCCCCCCAGCATGGCTTTAAGGTAAGATTGCCAGCAGTACCAGGCAGTGTCTGGCAACTGGTGTGATTGTTGGGGGGCATAGTGTTACGGAAGGAAACTTTTAAAAAATGCAGCTTCTTGTACTTAACAGAAGCAACAAAAGTTAGCTCTAGAAATCTCTGGGAACTCTATTGTAAAGTGGCATAGTGGTATCAGCACTGTTACTTTTTAAAGAAAATTCTGAGCAGTGGTTGGCAATGGAGCTTGCCAGTGGGAGGCCTCCTGCCATAGTGGGAGGCCTCGCTAGCCCACATGACAGCCATTTTGTTATGTTCGCTATCTGTTCTCAAACTTCTAGAAGTGCCCATAAGCTTAACAAGTTTGGAGACCCCTGCCTTAAAGAGCTTAATGAGGCACCAGGGCCTTAAATTGGATGCTTCCCTGGAGTACTATCAAAAGCAGGAAGGAGGGTTTAGTTTGCTGTCAGCTGATTTTAGAGCTTTGAAGAATCTGTATTTTGGTTGGTCATGTACTTCTGCCCTTTATTTGTGGTTTTATTCTGCTGGCTGCATTGTTTTAAATTGTCTTTCAAAAAAACCTTATGCATGATAGAGACATAACTTTTTAAATAAATAAATGCCACCAAATCAATAACAGTCATAGGGCTTCCATTATGAAAGGTTCTGGTGTCATTCCTATTTCCCCTTGATGCTACAGTTTCTGTGTGCTATTGTAAGACCAAAATTCATATCAGAACCACAAGTGTGATGGAGGTGTTTAGTTGTGTGTATGCAGGGCTCTTTTTGCAGCAGGAACTCCTTTGCGTATTAGGCGACACACCCCTAATGTTGCCAATCCTCCAAGAGCTTTCAGAGCTCTTCTTACAGGGGCTACTGTAAGCTCTTGGAGGATTGGCTACATTAAGGGTGTGTCTCCTAATATGCAAAGAAATTCCTGCTACAAAAAGAGCCCTGTGTGTATGTAAGCCTGTGCATGTGTTTCTTTTATATGTCTGAGAAGGATGAGTGTACTTGCGGGTGTGAGAGGTAATGTGTGTGTTTGTGTATGCCTTCACACACAACCAGAGTCAAGGGCTCCACTTTGCTGTTAATTCATTATCCTTCCCCTACCCCCAGTCCCTGTTGAGTGTGACTTTTCAAGGCATCAAACATTTTAAGTGAAAGAAAGAAACAAGCAATTGCTGGGGATGTGAACTCAGCCCGCCCTAGAGAGGTGTGAGATTATTTTAATAACCCTGGAGTAATGAAAACTTCTGCTTTGCTTTATGTATGAAATGACTCCCTTGGGTTTCCAAGAGAGTGGAGTGGGAGAAGGGCACCAAGGGGCCGGCATGCAGATGGTCTTCAGTGCTGGCAACAGCAGCATTCAAAAAGAACCAGAGGGGCTGAATGATGGATCTGTGTGACACAACAGTTCCCTCCCTCCCCACCTCCTGCAGCTGCTGGTTGTGCCTCATTGTTATTCCTGGATCGCACAGCACAATGGCAGGTACATGCTTTGCATGCTTGAAGTCCCATGTTCAAGCTCAACTAAACAATCCAGTTACTTCATATATACAATCTTTCCACCAACCCTGTAAGGTCGGTTAGCATAACTGTCCCCCCCCCAAAGGGGACAGGAGAGAGTGACTTGGCTAGGGGAACCAAATCAGTACACAGGTAAGATCCAAACAGGAACTTTCATGATCCTTTGCTGATTCTAAGACCTCTTTCAGGCATTCAGTTTCAGCGCCCCAACCATGTGTAATGAGAGTGTGTTACCCATTCCCCCCCAAAAAAAATATGCATGGTTATTCTATGTGTGTAGGGAAGCACATGTCATTTTCAACTTCAGTGCATGTGAACAGAACATTGAGTTTGTGAGGGGATGTGTTCACACCTAATGAAGTTGTGTAATAAAGCAGTGTTGGTGGAAAGTGCTGTCAAGTCACAGCAGATTTACTGCAACCTCTTAGTGTTTTGAAGGCAAGAGATGTTCAGAGGTGGCTTTGCCATTGCCTGCCTCTACGTAACAACCCTGGACTTCCTTGGTGATCTCCAACCCAAATACTAACCAGGTCCAACCCCGCTTAGCTTCTGATATCTGATAAGGGAGCACATGGTTTGATGATGGAAGGTGGGAGTTGATGGGCATCAGTGAGTAGAACAAAAAACCTGATTGAAGTATTATGCACAGAAAGTAAAGGCAACTCCAAATTGATTTGAGAAAGAGAAAGCTGCAGAAAAACTGAAGCAAACCCAATAGGCACCAAAACGTGCAGAAATCAGCAAAAAAAACCCACTCAAAATAGTTAGGGGGCCAGAACCAATGAAAACAATCCATGTGGATAAACCCTGGCCCAAGGTCACCCAGTGATTTCCATGGCAGAGCAGGAATTTGAACCTGAATCTCCCAGATCTTAGTTTGGCGCTCTAACCACGGCACTGTTTTATTATTTTAATGAAATTAAATTTTATCTTACTTTAACAAAAAAGGCCAAGTGTCCAAGTGTGTAGTTATCATCCAAGTATGAGCAAATATTCTCTTATTAATTTCTTTCAATATTAGTTTGCATTTTTGTCAGTGATCCGTTTTTTACTCCTGTTGTTTTATTATCGTATGCCAATAAAAGGTTGTTGTTGTTGTACTCCTGTTTGTTTTTGTAGACCTGCATAGCTCGTATGTTTTAAAATGCAATTTATGTCATATCATTTGTATATGTAATATGCCTAAAGTGTAGAATGATGATACAGTTGAAATATGGGAAAAATTCATGAGGGACATGTGGTGCAAAAATCACACGGTGTAGTTTGCATGAAAGAGAAACCAAAAGAAGAATGGAGGTTTGGGAGTTCAAAATCTCAGGGATGAGATATGAGACACCATCTCAACATCTTTGCATTTTTGATGGGATTCTGGGAGGCAGAAGGAGCCGGGCAGACCAACTCTTTAATATACCAGGAAAGTCCCTGGAGGGCTATTCCCTTAAAGGGCCAGTCCACTGGCAGCCAGAAGCAAGCTGAGCTGAGTGTCTCCATGAAGGCAAGCCTATACCCATTGTAATTGGTGCTGCAGGTCAGGTGCAAGCCAAGTGGCCTCTGTGGTGGCACAAATTCCACAGGGTCCAGGTTGCTTCAGGGTTATTTCAGTGTCCCAATTCACCTCTGATTGGCTAGAGCACTCCTTCCATGCACTTCCTTATATTTCTGCAAGATTTAAGAAACATTCTGAACCTTTAATTTCTTGTTTGTTCCTTTGTTTAAGGAGCCTTCTAAAGCCTAAATTTATTCTTCTCATTTAGGCATGCTCACTGGCTCACATCCATGACAAAGTGTTCAGAGGAAAGGGGTCTGGTGGTGGGGTTCCCCCTCAGCTCTTCTTCAGGGTGTGTGTGCTTGGCTCCAGTATCCCTCCAGCTGGCAGCCTGAGGTCACAAGCAAGCAGGTTTAGTTCAGCCCCAGCACAATCCTGTTATTTGTCCTGCACCGGAGGGTCTTCTTTGTCTCTTGCTAATGCCACAGCTGGTGCTCCTGGCACATATCCACTCTGGTTGACTCAGATTGGGGGTTCTGTAGGGATTCCTGGTCCTTCTGCTTGGACTTCCCTTGTGGAGGAAACTTACCCAGCTGAAGTCTGGCTGCAACCCATCTGGCTTGCTCAGATGACAACAGTGGGAATGAAATCTACATATGTTCAAGATGAAAGCAAAGGGGGGAGGAATATTAAGGACAGTGCGGGAGAAAGGAAGGAGCAGCATTCATCAATATGCCAGCCTGACCTTTGGCACATTTGGCATGCATGAGAAGGGTGTCAATTTTTCTTTACAATGCATACTCCACTGTGAACCCTTGCACTCCTACTGTGACCTCTGCAAAATCTTGTCTGGCTTGTCTGGGCTTCAGGAAAGCTTTTCCATCTCACCTTGTTGATCAAGAAATTGCCTCCCACAGGGTATTGCAAATGATTCTGGGACATATTCTTAGAAACCACACTCAGTTTGTGTGTGGCACCAGCTACACCCAGTGCTGGATTTATGTATAGGCTAAGTAGACTGAAGCCTAGGGCCTCTAAATCAAGGGGGCCTCCACAGCCCTGCCCCCCCCCCATGGGCAGTCTCCCCTCTCCCAAAATTGCAAACCCAAGACTTCATGTGAGGGCAGGGCAACTTGAGCCCAGCAACTATGAGACGCAGGGCCAGCCAGTGGGGCCCAATTTGAAACTCTGGGGCCCAACTGGAGAAATTTTTGTGGGGCCCCACTTCACAGCCAAAGTCTGCAGAATCTCAGAGATATAAATAAAATCCATCTAGATTGCCCTGGTGCAGGGGCCCCCTTAGGAGCGGCGCACAGGCCCAATTTGGTCAAATTGCTCCAATTGCCTTAAGGCCAGTCCTGATGAGACTGTGCAGGGGTTGGAGTGACAAGCCCTGCCCCTTCTAGGTCCCTGGTGCCACTATTCAGAGTACAGACTCCAAGAACCCAGAGCCAGCAGCCCAGAGTCAACAACCAGCTGCACAGCCTTCCCCAGCTCAAGGGTCAGGTCAGTAGTGGTACGTGCTGCACTTTAATCAGTGGGAGAGTGCGAGTGGGGGAGGGGGGCAGCTGGGTCAGATAGACCAGGCAAGTAAGCTCTCCCAAGTCCCTTCCATTCCTTCCCTCCTCCTTGGCTTGAACAGAGCAAGCACATGTGACTGGCACTGGCCTCACCCCTCCCAGGCAGGGAAGTCTATCTTTCACACTTCAGAAAGCCCTGTCGGTGCCTGCAGCATGCACTTGCAACCCCTTTCTCAGAACTTCTTGGATATGAAAAGAAATATTGATGGTGTCAATCATCATGCCAATAAATCCAAACAATACTGCTTCATACATTAATAGTAGATTAATTGTTCTAAAGCCATTGCAGAATCTAATCAAAGTTTTACATATTTATTTTATATAACATTTTTTGGCAGTTGGCTCTTTTAAATGGCTAGTATTGATTGTTGGATGGGAGCCTGGTGTTTGCGGCCACTGGAATTATTAGATGAGGAATTATAGTTAATTATTAACCTATGTTTTTGCATCATTTTCAAGCCTCCTAATTACATGTGTCTTGGAGAAAATTATTTTGAATACTTTTGGCAAAAAAAACCCCACAAAAAGACAAAGAGGAATGGCAAAGAAATGATAGAAGTGCACTTGATGCCTTAGATGCACTTTCTTCGAGAGATAAGTTTAGGATGAAATCCTTTATTCCTAAATTAGATGCACTTGAAGCCAATTTAAAAAGAAGAAGTACTGTGTACAGTGATGTTGCACAATTGTTTTCCATTCGTGCTAATCTGACAGCATCTAAGCAAGAAATTCAGCAAGGTGGTGAACTGTTGATGGAAGCATACCCAGAAGATATTGACCTGAAACTTAATGATGAACTTTTGCACTTTCACCTGTACGTGAGACAAAGCCATAGGCTTAGAGAAGAGCACTCTCTGTCCCCTACAGACCTTTATCAAATTATATACAAGGAAAAAATTCAGATGGCCTTTCCTAATGTGGAAGCAATCTTCTGGCTATTTCTTAGCTTTATGGTCACTAACTGCATGGGAGAGAGGAGTTTTTCAAGACTCAAAAGAATTAAGGGTCACGATGTCTCAAAAGAGGCTGTCCACACTGAGCATTCTGTACACTGAGAGTCACAAACTTAGACAAACAAATTTTGATGAAGTTTTGGACAATTTTGCTATGAGGAAGGCTAGAAAAAAACATTTTTAGTCTGACTGTATCTGATGGTTGTAGTTTACTTCTTAATATGTATTTTAAAACTGACTGTTTAATGACAACATAAAGTAGATTCTAAAAGTGGCACACTGTCAGGTAATCATGATCATATTATTTACACTTCCCAGGCAATATAATTGGTAAACTCAAGGATGCTTTTTTAAAAAAAAGAATAACATTACAACTTCATTTTCCTAAAAATTAATGCTTATTCCAAAAAAGGTTTACAAAGTTCAGTTACTGCAAAAGTTTTTCAGTGTTAATTTTAACATTTATGCATTTTTTTCAATCACTATGGTATTTAACAATAACATCTTATGTTCTTTAGAGGAGAAATTTTGAATTGCAGAATTTTAAATACCCATCATCATCCTTGGCTTCACTCAGTTTTGTTTATAACACACTTCCATTTTCTTCTAGTCGTGAAGGTGGGGGATTAGGAGGGGCTTCACAAGTGGAGTAGCCTAAGGCCTCTATTCATCTAAATCTGGCCTTGGCTACACCTCTTGAGAATTTCCATTACAACACAGGAACTATTTTAAATTGGCTGGCATTTGCTCTCTGTCTCCCATTGTTGGCTAGTAACTCTCTATTAGGGAGTAGCATTTCAGTATTCTTATCTATCTGGCTGAAAGCCTTCTTTTAATGATAGACTGACAATGCTCTCCACTTCTCACGCTGAAAAGTAACTCTTAAGGAACTTTCTGATGGATTCCAAGCAGCTGCACGTTGTTATACTTCTCTCTTAAAGGTGTAGAACTTTAACACTAAAAGGTAAATTCCTATATAATACATGCATATACTTTTAAATGCAGTTTTAAATATTTTTTAAAAAAACATTATGCTATTTTTAACTAGAATCATTAAATGTGTCATTGTTAATTTTAATCACAGTGGTTCTTTGTTTAAAGTAGGCCTTTTGCCACATAAAAATTTTGGACTGGTTGCTACGACTAGAAATTTTGCAATTGGCTTGCTCCTATTCACGTACTCGCAATGGAACTGAAAGTAAGTCTAAAACTATTCTGGCTAAAAATTATAACAAATACTATTCCATTCAGCTTCATGTCTTTTTCCACTCTTTATAACTATGCTTTTTCTAGGAGAGATTGAATAAAGAAGAAAACAAATAAGAAGCTATACTGTTTTTAAAAAGAAACTAAGCTGAATCAAGAGGTTGATACCTTCCAACTTTATAAGACTACTCATGAGGAAGACTGGTGAAATGAGTGCAAAAACTGGTGTGCTCATCAAGGATATGATGATGTTGGACTTTGCTTTGTTAATGTCAGCATTTTCTAACTATATTGTATGATTAGTAGCTTCACAAATTGATGCTTATAGAATCATTAAATTTGTCATTGTTAATTTTATCACAGTGGTTCTTTGTTTGTTTACATATTTTAAAGGCATTATTAATTTGTCTTCAAAAATCTGATAGAATTCGGCTAAAAAGCCGTCTGGGCCTGGTACCTTTCCTTTCTTTTGTTTTTTTATTGCTTCTGTCAATTCAGAAACAGTGATTGGATCATTTAAAATTTTCTTTTGCTCTTCTGTAAATTTTTTAAGGTCCTGTTTTGTTAAAATGTCTTTAACTTCTTGTATGGCCTCTCTTTTCTGGTATAACGTCTCATAAAAAGTTTATCTCTAGGTATATTTTTCTTCTTCTCCTTTTTCATCTCAGTTTCTTTATATGTCTTTTTTCTCTTTCCTTCCATAGTTTACAGGCTAACCATCTAGTTGGTTTATTTGCATTCTCAAAATAGTTTTGTTCTGCATAGGTAATTTTTTTTGCTATTTCCTGTGTTAACAAACAGTTCATTTGATGTTGTAACATCTTTATATTGATTCTTGTTTGTTCAGTTGTGGAATCTTGTTTCATCTTGTCTTCTTTATTGTTCTCCAATCCTTGTATATTTTTGTGTCCTTTGTTTCCTAATATAAGCATCTTCTCTAATTATCCAACCTCTTGCATAGGCCTTAAATGCATACCACACAACTCGATGGAAATGTCTGGTTGGATATTTTGTTTAAAAAACATTTGAAATTCTTTTTTTAGAATCTGCTACAAATTTTTCATTTTTCAAAAGAAAAGTATTCAAGGTCCATCTTTTCTTCTTTGGCGAATCTTGTAATGTCAAGAGTAAAGGACTGTGATTTGCAAATGTTGCTGGTAGAATCTCTGCTTCCACCAGGTCATTTATAATTGTTGTCGAAATCCAACACATATCTATTCTTGACCATGACTTGTGTCTTGCAGAATAATATGTAAAATCTTTCTTCTTAGGATTTCTAGCTCTCCAGGAATCCACCAAATTATCTGCATCTGCAAGCTGTAAAAAATTCTTAGGAAGCTCATTGCCTTGTTTATGTTTTTCTGTCTAGAGATCTGTCAAATACTGCATTGTAGTCTCCAATCAAATACATTTCTTCAAAATCTTGTTTTGGTATAAAGTCATGCAAGAGTTGATAAAAATTTTCATGATGTCAGTTAGGTGCATATATGTTGACAATCAAAGTTCTTTTAGCTTGTCTTTGAATTTGAACCAGATGTGATGACAGAAGGGGAAGCAAAGGGGGGGAAGGCATCTTCAAAAGCCTCCCCTTCCCTTCCCCAGCCAACCTGCGGGGGGGGGGAGAGTTGGGCCACAGAAGAAGGAAAGAGGGAAGGAGAGAGAGAGAGAGTAGAGAGAAGGAAAGAAGGAAAGAAAGAGTAAGAAAGAAGAAGGGAAAGGGGGAAAGGAGAGAACTAAAGGAGGGAAAGAGAGAAGGGAAGAAGGAGGGAAAGAGGAAAAGGAAAGAACAAAAGGAGGGAAAGAGACAAAGGAGAGAAGGAAAGAAGGGAAAGAAAGAAAGAAGGAAAGAAAGGAAGGAAGGAAGGAAGGAAGGAAGGAAGGAAGGAAGGAAGGAAGGAAGGAAGGAAGGAAGGAAGGAAAGAAAGAAAGAAAGAAAGAAAGAAAGAAAGAAAGAAAGAAAGAAAGAAAGAAAGAAAGAAAGAAAGAAAGAAAGAGAGAAGGAAAGAAAGAGGAAAAGGTAAAGAAAGAAAAGGAAAGGAGAGAAGGACAGGAGGGATAGAAAGAGGGCAAAGAGATGGGGTGAGGGAGGGAGGCTCTCCCACCACCCCCAACAAACCCCAACCTCCCCAGATCCCTCACTTACCGGCGCCATAATGCCTTCCACTGGGGCCACAGCACTCCAGCGCAGGCCCCAGGAGGCCGACGACGGGCCTCTTCAGGCCAACCCCCAGCCGCAGCATTTAGGTGTGGGGAGCTGGAGGTGGGGCTTGCCACCACCACCATTTGTGGGCTGCCAGAGTGGTGCTCCGGCATGCTCCGGTCCCAAAAGACCCCTGGTTCAGGGTGTAAATAGTCTTTCACATATGTCAGTAGCCCTCTCTTTTTTTCCCGAAGAGATAAAGACTTTTAAAAACTTCTTCATTTCCAAATATCTTTGATCTCAGGATTTAATATGTGTTTCTTGCAAACATATCATGTCCAATTACATTTTTTTCAATTGCAAGAATATGTCTTCTTTTTTGAAGTGCTTTCAATCCATTGACATTTATTGAGATTATCTTTATTTTTCTTCTATCCATCCTGTGACTGGTTTTCTGTGTCATCTTTATTCTTCTGTTGGAGTCTCGTGACTATTTGCGATGGTACAATCCTTACTGTTTTTGTCTTAGGTTTTTGAGGTTGCCCAGTGGTTCCTGTTGCTCCTTATAGATCCTTTTCTTCTTCTTCAATATCCTTCTGTTCCTCTTTTTGTGTTTCCAAGTTATCTGCATGTGATTTGATGAAATCTTCTACTTTGAAAATTGAGTTAATTCTGTGTCTTTTCCCTTTGAAAGTAAAGAGAATACCTTCTGGTAATAGACACCTATATGTAATTCCATTTTTTCTTAGTGTACTTGCAAGATCCATATAATCCTTTCTTTTCTCTCGCACTCTCCAAGGAACCGCTTTTAATATTTTTATCTCTGTATTTTCTATTTGAAGAGATGCCTCATTTGCAGCTTTAAGAATCTCATCCCTCATAGCTCTTGTGGAATCTCACACATACCTCTCTAGGTAGTTTATTTTTTCTTGCATAAGCTGAAGGCATTCTGTAGGCCACATCAATTTCATTGTAGACGAAGTTCTCTGTGCCCATATATTTTGCAAGAATATACACCATGTCAATCTTTAAATCTTCCTCCTCCTTCTCTAGTATGTTCTGGAATCTTAATATGTAAGCAGCTTTATCAGTTTCCAGTTTTATAAGGGTATCTTCCATGGTATTCTGTTTGGACCTCAGATTTGAACATCTGTTTCTTCTGATTTAGTTTTCAGCTTACTTGTTGTTTTCACCAGACCAGAAATTTCTTTTTTTTTATTTGCAATCTGTTTCTTGATCTCTTCAGTTTGTGTAATGACTTGCTGGGCAAGTGAATCTAGTTTGACTTGGATGGGATTGACAGCTGCAGACACCACCTCCTGAATCAGGTTTTGTAGGTCCTTTATGGAAATTTGGGCTAAGTTAGTGGCCACAGATTTCATTTGCCCTGAAGATGGCACTCCAGGACTTTTCCTCATCCCACTAGCCATTTTTAAAACTTGTATTAACAACAAAGAATCACTCACCCCTCCCTTACAAAAATAAACCCCTTATTTTTGTTTAAATCCCTTATCACAATAATACTATAACCTTTCCCAGGCTAAGCAGTAAAAAAATCCTTATCGGGTTATTTACATTACAGAAAGAACAGTTTATATTCTGTGGTTACCACATGGATAGACCAAACCAGGGCTGTTTTGGGGCAGGAATGCATAGGAACAGAGTTCTGGCTGGCTCCTCAGTTGGCCACACCCAGCAGGAACTCATTAGCATAATAGGCCACACCCAACAGCAGAAACTCATTAGGATTGGCTACATTAGGGGTGTGACCTAACATGCAAAGGAGTTCCTGCTCCAAAAAAAGCCCTGGGTTTTGACAACAAACAAGGTAAACAGAATAAGAAGCAAAAGGTGGGTGTGGCTGGATGGCCACACTTCTGGTAACATGGGGATGTGGCCTAATATGCTAATGAGCTGTGCTGTCAGGGGTGTGGCCTAATATGCTAATAAATTGCTGCTGTTCGGTGTGGCCTATTATGCTAATGAGTTTCTGCTGGGCTTTTTCTACAAACAAATCCCTGGACCAAACAATACCAAAATACTTCTCTATCACTCGGAAGTGATGTTCAAAGAGTATTTTCCTCCTTCTTCTTTCTTCCAGTGAGACTTAAATGTCCCCATTCGTAATCCACATGCCACAAAAAGAGCCATCCTTATAATCCAATAAGAAATCTTCACAAAACAACAGTAACTCCAAATAATTCAAAAGGAAAGGAAAAACCACTTATAAATCCAAAGTATAAGAAAAGAAATTCTTAATTGTAATCCTCCCAGGTAAATCCCAGGTATCCAAGTTGCAAAAGGGAAGAGAATATAATCCAAATATTATGTAAATATTATATGAATGTAATCCAATGTAAAGTCTTTAAAAAAGAAATCAAAAAAGAACCAAAAAAAATCCACAAAAACTATGGAGAACAGGAAAGAAGAAAGGATTTTTATATCAAGTATACTAGTCCATGCCAAAAAGAAAAAAGAAAGGATTCCCTTTTTGAAGTTATTTATATTATTATAGTCGTTATATTCCAAACTGTGGTCTAACTTTTAATAAATTCTGTTAATAAGTTTGTTTTCAAGCATCAACCAAGTCTCTTTATAGCCCCATATATTTTCCACTAGCTGTTCAAAACTCTTCCAAGCCGCAAAAGGAAAGGGGGGGAATATCCACTTCTCCTTTTTCTTCCAGTCTGGGTTTTAAAGTTTAAAGGGGCATTTAACCAGCAGTGGCTCTTCAAATATTGTGCTCCCCCTTTACTCATTGTGTTGAAGAGCTTTCTCTTTCCAAGTTGTATGGAATTCCAAGTCTCCCGTTTGTCCCGGTGATCACGGCTGTGCACTAATGGCTTCCATTAGATGCGCTCGCACAAGTCCTTTGCATCGGGGTGATCTGGACTCTACCCACCTGCTGCTGCAAGCCGGAATGTTCAGATCAAGACCCCTGCTTGAGGTCCCCTGCAGGAAAGCTCAGTGGGGTCTAGGTGATCCCGAACCTCCCTAAAAAGGACCGGTGATTCAGCTGCTACACGGGAGCCTCTCCCTGAGCAGTCCGAAGTTGCCACACAGCAACCTCTTCATTTTTCCTTCCTAACAGTAGTTCCCTCTAAGCCGCCCTAGGGAGTGCTGGTGCAAAAAATTTAGCCAGCAGCACAAAGATTTTTGCTTCAGCCCACAAGTGAACTGAGAAGGCATTTCCCCCCCTCCATTGGAAACAATGGATGATGGGGACACCTCCGTCTGGGGCCCATAGAATTGGACCCCCTGGTCCAATCTCTTTGCAACTTGGGGGGGGGGGAGGAATGAGGAGAGGCACCAGAACTGCTGCAGGTTTGGTGCCTCTACCTCAAGAAACAGCTTCCCCAGAGCCCCAAATATCCCCTGATTTATTCTCCATTATAGCCTACTAGGAGCAAAGCCTGTTGTAGGAACAATACAACGAGTTCTAGAAAGACGTGACATATCCCTGCGCTGCCCACCAGCTCTGTGGGTGGGACTGAGGTCACACAGTGAGGCAATGCGGCCAGGGGATTGGCACACCTCCTGAGTGACAGATCAGGGACCTAATTGATTTGGGAGCATGTGGAATGTTCAGGAGAGAGTCACAACAAAACAGCATTATATATACGGAGAGATGGGGCTCATTGACTATAAGGATCCCCATACAGCCTGAAAATCGATTTATTTTTTTGCACAGCCCTGTTATACTTTTTGGTATTATTTGTAAGCTGCCTTGAGTCACAGGGGAAAGTGGTATATAAATATTTGAATAAATAAGTAGTTTGGGCAGGTTGATAACATTTAAGCAACTTCCTGTTTGTTAGGTTAGGCAGTGATTGTTCCACCTCTGTTATAATTGACCTATAATACTGGTTGTCATATTTCACTTAAAAAAAAAAAAACCAAAGTAGACTGCAAGAGCTCCCCCTTCCCAGTACTGGCATGTTTTCTAAGGCTCAGCACAGGGCAACAGTTCAAGGCCCAGTCTACCAATATAGTGGACTGGGGCGGGTAGACCTGTTCTCTGGAGGCCAAGTCTACCAATATTGTGGAAAGAAGAGGGTAGACCTGTTCTCCAGAGGCCAGGTCTAACAATATGGTGGACTGGAGTGGGTAGACCTGTTCTCTGGATGCCTGGTCTACCCTCCTAGAGGACAACATTTTCTGTAATGAAATTTGGCTTGATTCTGTTTTGTCTCATAATGTTTAAATAATTCTTGAAATATAGTTTAAATATAGTTTAAAAGAATTCATTCTGATATTTTTACAAGGTTAAAGAAATAATCTAAAAAACTAATTTATGTGATAGTCAAATGTAGGCTCACTCACAACTTTAATGCTACTAGCTTTTTCGCTCATGAGGGAGAATTCTTGCTCACAATACTACGCCTCTTAGAGGGAACATACAGTATATCACATTCAGCTTGTCTCACATGCATGTTCTCACCAAGCCTGATGGAGTTCTACTCCTCCTCCCCGTGCTGCACCTCTGCTCCATTCGGTAAGGAACTATTTAAATATACAGTCACAAATCATATAGATTTGTCATTAATAAATGTGCATTTCGGTTTCTTTTAAATCCTACCATGCGGTGTTTGTCTACGCAGCTCTCAGCTATATTAATGGCTGCTGATCTGTCTAGATCAGCAGTGTTTTGCAGTTTTTCAAAAACAAAAACTAATGCAAACCTGTTCTGCAGATGTTTGAGTTGTTCAATGCCAACAGACCTGGCAATTGGCCCATATCTGGTAAATGCAATCAAACAGGTTATGTTCAGCCCTTCAACATGTTTACTGCAAAATTAGCTGTATCTCTAATCACAATCTTCTTGTTAAGGAGCCCTTGAAAAGTTTTTGAAAAACCCCAGGGCTCCCTGGAAGAGAGACGGTAATTGACATGCAGACCAACAAACCACAGAGCTTTGCTCCAAAGACAATAGCCACTTTGGATCCAAAGGCGCACCTATGGGTTCACCCAGATCCGAAAGTAGTCCTATTGAATTGTAGATGTGTAAATAAGGCCAATCACGGGTGATGGGTGTGTGTGGGGATGTGGTGTGGTGTGGGGCATGCATATAAGCCAGGAACTTATTGGCCCGTTTATCTTTAGTTCCTGACGTAACCTAATAAACAAGAGCTGATTCACTATACTGAGTCTCCGGTCTCAGTACTTTTCACTGGCGAAGGTGGGATCCCATGAGCAAGCCTGACTCCACTGCGACCACGAGCACCGCACCAGCGACCACCACAGAGACCGAAGACGCCCCGCCACACACTGCTTCCATTGGTGAGCCATGGACAGGCCCCTCTCACCAGCCTCCTGGGCCTTGCCTGGTTTGATGCCCTGGGACTGGCAGTAACAGGGATCAACCGAGTGGGGCACAGGGATTATAGTCATGTGTATCAGGAATTCCCTGCAGTATTCAACGGTGCCCTCGGTAGGTACACCGGGCTGCCAGTAACTCTAGAGCTCGACCCTGCAGTGCGCCCCATCTGCCTAAAAAGTTGCCACCCCCTGTTGGCTGTCTGTCTGAAAACTGAGGCAGAGCTGGATTGCCTGGTCAGTCAGGGGGGCCTGGAATCAGTCCCACGAGCAAGGTGGGAAACACCAATAGTCACACTGGTCAAACCAAACGGGGGCATCAGGATTTCTGAGGACTATAAATGCACAATTAACAAGGCGTTGCAAGACCATGTGTATCTCGTGCCAGTGGTCAGCCGGGTGCTTGCATCCCTAGCTGGGGCCAAAATTTTTGGGAAGCTGGATCTGGCACAGGGCTGCCAGCAGTTGCTGGTGGACGATGCCACAGCCGAAGCCCAGACCATTGTCACTCACAGGGGGACTTTTAAGGTGCAGAGGTTGCAATTCGGGGTGAGTGTGGCTCCGGGAATATTCCAAAACTTAATGGACCCTTTGCTTAAAGGAATTACCGGAGTACAGCCCTTCTTCGATGATATTCTGATCTCGGCGCCATCAGCAGACATCTTCACGGATCACTTGCGGGCAGTGCTTCACCGTTCCAACGAAGCAGGACTAAAAGTGAAGTGCGAAAAATGCATCCTCAGGGTGCCTCGCATGGACTTCCTTGGTTTCCAGGTCGACACAAGCGGCATCCACCCGACCCAGGACAAAATAAAGGCAATCGTGGATGCCCCGACCTCGACCTCTAAGACCGAACTGCAGGCTTTCTTAGGCCTCCTTAATTTCTATCATTCATTCCTCCCCCATAAGGCGGCCATGGCCGAGCCCCTCCACCACCTGTTGGATAAAAAGGCTCAATGGGCTTGGGGCCCCCAGTACGCCGTGGTCTTCCAAGCAGTCAAGGACCTCCTCATCTCAAACTCTGTCTTGTCTCACTTCAATGAGTCCCTTCCTGTGGTCCTCGCATGTGATGCCTCGCCTTATGGGGTGGGGGCTGTGTTGGGCCACCGGCTCCTGGATGGCTGCAAGGTGCCGGTGGCTTATTATTCCTGAACCTTGTCATTGGGCGAGCGCAACTACGTACAGATCAACAAGGAGACATTGGCTATCGTGGTAGGGGTAAAAAAAATCCATCACTACCTCTATGGCCATCCCTTCTCCATACTCACTGACCACAAGCTGCTCTTGGGTCTCCTGGCCCCAGATCATCAAACACCCCAGATGATGTCGCCTCGGGTGCTTCGCTGGTTGATCTTCCTGGCTGGCTACCAATACAGCTTGCAGCACTGGCTGGGTAAGTCCATGGGCCATGCGGATGCTCTGAGCGGCCTTCCCCTTCCCAGCTGTGACCCAGACCTGGCACCGGCACACCAGATCCTGCTGCTAGAGGACCTGCCCATTTGGCCGATCCAGGTACACGAAGTGGCCAAACACACCGGTAAGGACTGCATGCTCTCCTGGGTGCTGTACTGGGTGGGAAGGGGCTGGCCCACAGGGAAAGTGGGCCCAGACTTCGTAGCCTTCTCGTCCTGCTGGGATAAGTCATCCGCCCACAAAGGGTGTCTCTTGTGGGGTAGTAGGGTAGTGATCCCTGCTCCCCTACGCAAACACACACTTGCAGTGCTACATGAGACCCACCCGGGAATCGTGTGAATGAAGGTCCTTGTGCGGAGCTATGTCTGGTGGTTAGGTTTGGACAGAGAGATAGAGGACCTAGTCAAACACTGCCAGACTTGCCAGGAGACACAGCCAGCCCCCCCAGCGCCCCGGTGTGCTCATGGGAGTCCTCCAGCAAGCCATGGGCTCACCTGCACCTGGACTTCGCTGGCCCGTTCCGGGGGCAAATTTTCTTTATTTTAGTAGATGCCTTCTCCAAATGGCTCAAAGTCATCCCAGTCTCCTCCACATTGTCCTGGGCCACGATCAAGTCCTTGTGGAAGGTGTTTAGTACCCACAGCATCCCTGACACGCTGGTTTCTGACAACGGAGCGGCCTTCACATCGGCTGAGTTTGGGGACTTCATGAGGTACTACAGGATTCGGCACATCCACTCTGCCCCCGTTCACCCGGCCATCAACGGCCAGGCAGAGTGGATGGTGAGAACTACGAAAGAGGTGCTGCGGCAGATCATCTATGGGGACTGGGACTACTGGTTAGCCACTTTTCTGTTTGGCCAGAGGACAACCCCCCACACCGTCACCAGCCACTCTCTTGCAGAAATGCTCATGGGCAGGTGCTTGACGACCCGGCTGGACTGCTTACACCTGGACCGGGCGCCAGACCACACTCCAGGAGAAGAAGTACAGACTGCCCCAACAGGGGTTCTTCCCGGAGGACCCCGTGTATGCTCGCAATTATGCACACGGGCCACCCTGGATCCTCGCACGAGTGGTACAAGTGACAGGACCTCTATCTTACGAGGTCTCCACAGAAGATGGACAGCTACTGTGGAAACACGTGGACCAGCTCTGCTGCTGGCTGCTGCCCTTAGATGAACCCGGGGATGTGGAGGCCGAGCCGGAACCCAATGTGCCAAGCAGCAAACCATAGGACGCCCCACCTTCTGCGCCCGGACACACTGACAACGCTTCACCTGCGGCAACCCCCAAACCACCAGTTCCACCAGAGCTGGCCCAGCACATCCCCGACCGTCCTCTTCTGGAACTGCACAGGTCAACTCGGGGGCAGCAGCGCCCCGAGCACTTGAAGGACTATATTTGTGGGAACGCCTGAACTATGGGGGGGTGGTGTGGTGTGTATTAACTGGAATAAGATGGCTGCCACGGGGTGGGCTGACCATGCGGTCCAACAAACTTCAGAGCTTCGCTTCAAAGACAATAGCCACTTCTGATCCAAAGGCGCACCTATGGGCTCACCCAGATCTGAAAGTAGCCCTACTGAATTGTAGGTGTGTAAATAAGGCCAATCATGGGTGGTGGGTGTGGGTGTGGGTGTGGGTGTGGTGTGGGACACACATATAAGCCAGACACTTACTGGCCTGTTTATCTTTAGTTCCTGATGTAACCTAATAAACAAGAGCTGATTCATTATGCTGAGTCTCCAGCCTCAGTACTTTTCACATGACAGCCAGTTTATATCTAAGACACATCACTGCTTTCCTTCCCCATTTTTCATCATCTTTAGGAACTATCCCAAGACTGGTTGTGTAGCCTCCAGTCCTGGAAGAGCAGAGATATTAGCAGCAAGGATATTTTGCATTGTTCTGGTTTCTCCTGGCCCAACTTCTTTAGAGCTTTTTTTGTAGTGATCAGAGCTGGAGCCCATAGGTGAATTAGCTGTTCTGCAGGCTGGCTCCTGGTCCTAAGTTGTTATGCCGCTTGGGAGATGGCAGAGTATCTGGTACTTAGAGGAAGCAACATGATTGCAGGGCAAAGCCAGTGGCAAGTTGTGTCAAGGGATGAAGCAAAGTAACTCATGGGTGCATTCTGTCATCCTGGATCCTGGATTGTTCACTGGGTGTGATCCCATTACCCTTATCAACTCTCTCAGTTGAAATGGGAGCATCTGGCACTCAGGTCCCAGGTGTGATGAGAAAGTATGCAAACAGTGTTGCTTTTAAGGATAACAATTGCATGCTACAGAAGCAAGATATTCCACATCCTTAAAAAAGAAATTCATAGAAGATAGGTCTATCGACAGCTGTTGGACATGACAGAGCACCGGCACTTTGTTTGTGGTTGACTGTTTCAATTGATAAAAGCTGTTTTAATCTGTTTTAGCTGTTGAATCATCGCATAGGCCTCATTTGTTAGCCGCCCTGAGCCCATCTGTGGGAGGGTGGGATATAAATTTAATAAATAAATAAATAAATAATGACAGCTAGATGGAGCCTCCATGCTTATGAGCTTCTGGACAGAGTGATCTGGCTGTCCACTGAGGTTGCTGGATTAGATGGACTTCTGATCACACCAGCCAGATTGCTCTTAATTGTGACACTCTAGGTGGTGCAGGCTGTATTATAAAGCCTGATCCCAAATGAAAAGGGTGTGTTGTTGGATGCCAAAATATGCTCCCTGGCACTGAACCACTATCTGTCTCCTAAAACACAGACCTCGGCCATGTTTGCTACATGAATTTAAGAAGACTCCCAAGTATTAGTCTGTTGCATTTAAAAAAATAAAATCTTGCAGCAGCTTAAAGGCTAACTAAATGTTCATTCAGCATAAGCTTCTGTGAGTCACATCTTGCTTCATTTACTCAGCTGACCCAAGTCCAAAGCCGCTAAACCAGGAGTCCCCAACAAGGTGACTGAGGGCAGCAGGGCACCCACTGACACCGTTCCTGATGCCCACCAACTGTTTGTACAAAGTGGGTGTAGCCATGTGGAGCTCTTGCCCAGCCAGACTTCTGAATGGCCACTGGAGTCCTGATTGGCCATGCAGATCAAAATAACAGTTCTCCCCTGTACTTGGGTTTCCTTTGTGTGCATGGCTCCACCTTCTGTGGCAGCCATTTTATAGTTGCACACACCACCACATGTCAGAATCCTAAAGGTGCCCACAAGTTCAAAAAGACTGGGGACCCCTGTACTAGACCCTAATAAGGAATTATTTCCAACTTAATTCAATCACCCCAGCACACACAGTTCCTTTTCACCACTACTGCCGCATAAGGAATTAGACATCAGGCTGAGACACTCTCTCTCAGAATAATCTTTCCCTTCCTACTCCAGATCACCACAGATGCAGGGGCAAAGCCAGTCAAGTGTATAGGTGCAATCTGAGAAGAGGCCTCAAGCTGGTGAAGTGGGTGTGCAGGACCCCAGCTCCAGCAAGTGGAACACGCCACACCCCCTTTGACAGTATCAAATGTGGATTGGCACGGATAGAAACACCTCTCTGTGCATTCTGGCAACACTGCATAGTGTGTTGCGTTGCAGAGCACCGGGGGCAAGGGTGGTTCCAGGAGATGTAAGTGACTCGGTGCCCTGCAATGCTGTGAATTCCTGTTGCGTTTTGTTCGCAGGAGCAGCACGCAGCCCAGAGCCCTGCTCCGAATTAATTATCCGCTGACATGGTTTTGCTTCTCTCCTTCTTTGTGCTATTTTAATTAACGGAGGCCTCCTCTGAGCAAGCCAGCTGCCATGTAAATTGTAAAACTGTCAGCATGTACAGGAACTTAACAGGGATTTTTTTTTAATGTAAACCATCACACAAAAGGGATGTGCTACTTCTTTCTGTCTCTCTCTCTCCTCTTCAAGTGCATTTGTAAACTTTATTTAAAGTGTGAAAATTGGTCGGGTGGAAGAGGGGGCTGAAAAGGGTGGTGATGGAAAGGTCCTTTAGAGCCATTAACCTGATCTGAATATTTCATTTGTCTGCCAGGCTCATCTAGATCTTCCTGATGTGCTTGGGAGATTTTGACACAAAGCACTTTGTAGTTAGCAAGGAAAGGGCCTTCTGTCCTACAGAAAGAAAAAAGTCCTTTACATCCAAATGTGTGGAAGCAGTTAGTCAAATCCTGCCTTGATTAGAACTGACCAAAGGGTGGTCTGGGAGCTTGGGAGCTCAATCTGTTTAATCCATTCTGGTTATAGAGGAAGACAAAATTTACTTAAAACTGTGCTTTTGCACAGAAGACAGCATGCTAAAGTGAGGCATTCTGGGACAGATACCCCAGATATACTGCAAATCTATCTAAGTTTTGTGCTATTTTAAGTGCTGTGGCTCTCCCCTTCCCTAAGAGTGCTGGGAGTTGTAGTTTGGAGAAGTGCAGAGAATTTCCCTACATCTCTCTGAATCCCCCTCCCCCAAGAACTGTTATTGCTAAATCCTCTGCAAAGAGAGAACTGCTTTTCAAACCAATTAAGCTGTAGCATGCATGGACACGGAGAAGCAGATGGAAGGCCATCCTTTGGAATTTTTAAAAAACTGGAATCTCTAGTACTCACAGATTTGTTGGGAAGCAGAGAACAGAAACTGGGTTTCCATGCGCACCAGGGAGAAGCAACAGCAAAATGAGTTTTGGGGACCAAAAAGGCAGGGATGAGACCTTCAAAATGTCCTTCATGCAAATTGCTAGGGGCTTGGTGGTATTTAAAGCTGTGACAGCACCTTAGTATAAGAAAGCTGATAAACTGACAATGGGGGAATATTCCTGCTAAGTAGGGTTGTCAGGTCTCCCCTGGTGGGGGATGGGGGGTAGTATTGCCAGATCCAGGTTGGGAAACTCCTGATGATTTGGAGATGGAGTCTTGGGAGGACAGGGATCTCAGTGGGATACAATGCCATACATTCCCCTTCCAAATCATCCATTTCCCCCAGGAGAACTGATCTCTGTAGGCTGGGAATGAGTTGTAATTCTGGGGGATCCTCAGGTCCCAGCTGGAGGCTGTCATCCCTACCTGAAAGTCACACTTACTAGAAAAAGATAGATTCTCAAAATCCTTATGTGGTCTGGGTGCGTACCAGCAAATTACTAGAAGAGTAAGGGTGAAAAACTGTTTGGATCTTCCTGTGCAAGAAAATACCTGGATTTTTGAGAGACATAAACTAGGGCTGCTAACTCTGGCTTGGAGATTCCTGGAGATTTGGGGGCAGAGCCTGGGGAGGGCAGAGATTGGGGAAGGAAAACCACTCAGTGGTTATGTGATGCCATAGGTGCCACCCTCTGAAGCTGCAAATTCCTCCAGGGGTACTTATTTATGTTGTCCGAAGACAAACTGTAATTCTGGGCAGGGCCGGCTCCAGGTATTTCTGCGCCGTAGGCGGGCACAGATCCCAACCTCCCGGTTGGGCCTGGAGACCCAGCCATGCCACCCCCCCTCCTCTCCCCCCCCGGGGGGGGAGGAGGAGGGCGACTTGCGCCCTCGGTGGGCACTTTTCTGCGGCGGCGGCAGCAGGGAGATCCTGCTGGCCACCGGCGGCCGCTTCCTCCTCCTCTTCCTCCCCCCCCAGGGAGGAGGAGGAGGGCGACTTGCGCCCTCGGTGGGCGCTTTTCTGCGGCGGCGGCAGCAGGGAGATCCTGCTGGCCACCGGCGGCCGCTTCCTCCTCCTCTTCCTCCCCCCCCAGGGAGGAGGGGGAGGGCGACTTGCGCCCTCGGTGGGCGCTTTTCCACGGCGGCGGCAGCAGGGAGATCCTGCTGGCTGCCGGCGGCCGCTTCCTCCTCCTCCTCCCCCCTCCAGGGAGGAGGGGGAGGGTGACTTGCGCCCTAGCCGGGCGCTTTTTCGCAGTGGGGCGCCCGGTTAGGGCAGCGGTGGAGGGGCTTTTCAGTGGGGGAGCGGGGCGCCTCACCTTGAGATTGATAACTGTACATGTAACGTGGTTTAGCTGAGATGGTATAGTCCAGCCAGAGCTATACCACATAATCAGAGCCGGATTTATGCAGAAGCTAAATATGCTACAACGTAGGGTCTCAAAATATGGGACTCTAAATCCAAAAATATGCTAAAAATTATTAAATGACAAGTTTTTAGAAATGCTTTGGGGGCTCTTTTTGCTAATACTTTGAGGCTTCCACATTTCCTAATCCAGCCCTACACATGATTCAGTTGTCTGCATAACTTGGCTTTTCTCTGTGGAGTGTGCACAGAGGGACCCTTGGCAGTTTTTGTTGTCGATTTACACAGAACTAGGCCTACAAATTTTTGGCCATCCACAGAAATCAAAGAGTGTTTTTTTTGGAAGCCTTCAAAAGGAAGGGAAAGCACCGTGTTAACAGGACTCATATGTCTTTGTTTAAAAACTGCTTCAAAAGCAAGAACAGCAGACACAGAATGAAGCAAGTGTTGAGGGGGACGCAGTAGGAATCTGGCAGAAGGTATTTGGTGGATGTCTCATTTCCAGCAATTGGGAGGGGTTTTTTATACAATTTTCAGTATTTTGCTAATCCAGCTCCAAATGCTACAATTTGTGTCAATGTAAAAACTTTAACACCAACGTTGCTTGATAACTTTACCAAGCCAGGATAAGTATTGAAATTAAAATGTGCATAAATTCACCACCTGGCAGAATTTCAGAATTGGGCTTCCCAGATTTTGGGGAAACATTGTGTCTGAAATTTGACTTTTCCAGGATTTGATTGAAAAGCCCACAACACGATACTTTCCTTTTTATTCAAGAAGGGAATTTCTAATAGGTTTCTGATATCTGCAATCAGGGGCAGTCTTGGCCAATGGGCAACAGAGGCAGCTGCCCCAGGCCCCATGCTGTGGGGGCCCCAACCAGCCATGCTCCTCCCCAGATGGGGGAGGGGGAGGAAAAAGAACAAGCTCCTGTTGCCACCAGTCACACCTGCCCTGTCTGGGGCTTGGGATGCCCTCTTGCAGCAGCAAGTACTTGTGCTCACCTGTCCAAGGCTTCGGTGACTGGTTAACAGTGGCTGCTTGTGCCTGTCCCATCAGGCTCAGGCAGCTGGTTCTGTCAATGGCTCTTAACCACCTGCTTGCTTGGCCCTTGCAAGAGGGGATGCGGGGGTCCTGGCTGGGGTCCTGATAGGAGGCAGTGGTTTTTCTGGGACACATCGTAGACATTTGCCCAGGGCACTAGAATGACTAAGACCTTCCCTGCTTCCAAGGTTACACTGATGGGAAATTTGGAACCACCCCCTATTCTCATACCCAAAACACTGACTCCACATCACCCTGTATTGAAAGCCCTTTTTAAACTCAAGCAGGGGGAGGCCTTACAATGTCATGGGATGGTCCTGGAGACATCAGGAGGCCTTAGGTTGGGGCCTGGTAATGACATATATTGATGATATAGCTCATTTAGTTCCAGTCAAGGTTGATTCTCACCCTTGTAACTAAGTTCTGCACCCCTGAAAAAGTATTTAAAGTAAATGAGTAGCACCCAGAATCCTAATATGTCAGGAAGAAGGCTATGCTATGGTTCGTCCTTGTATAATTACTGAGTGGGGGAGAGAATGAACGAGGTGACAGAGATAGAATCCCAATCTAAGATTAGAAAACTGTATCAGCAAATTCCTGCTTGAACTTCCTCTCATGTGTTTGGGGCCTGGTTTCTCCACAGGCCTGCAAACTGGGGCAGTTGGTAGTGGAGGAGCAGGAAACCCCCCAGGCAACCTATGTTCAGTGAGCCCCTCATTGCGGCGAGGTGATTAATGGCCTTCTGTTCTTGTGCCTCAGCGCTCTGTTCTCCTCTCATGTTTTTGCTTCCTCACCCATCCTCTCATGAAGTTGGTACAGCAGGTCTCCTGTAAATGGGGGAGAAGGGTCTAAAAAGAAAATTGCCCCAGAATGGGATGCAAAAGGACATGAATGCGGACACAAATCATGGGACACATCCAAGGAGCCCTGCATAATGCCCAATTTGTGGAACGGGATGCTGTACTATTTAATGGATGGATTCATTGGTGCCCTTGATCAATCAGTGGAGATTGATAAAACAGTTGTTGCAGCAGCATGTTCTAAAGGTGCCCAGGTATGAACAACATGTTACAAATTTCTCTGAGTCCTCCCTGGGTCTCTATACATGCACTTACAAATTCCCAGGTGCATGGGGCTCAATTTGGATTAAGACCACAGAACACAGGGAGAAGGACTTCCATTAGTGAGAGGTAAATGAAGAACCTGCCACTAGTTGTGGAGAAAATACCCTTTTTGTTTTTAAAAGCTTGAATATAGGACTATGGTGCTCAAATGATGAAAAATGTGTGGCCCAGTTTGCACAACAAATTTATATCTGTTGAATATTGCTTTTTAAAATGCAGGTTGGGTCTTAAGGCAGTATAATGCAATGGGCTATGACACTGGACAAGACTAAGGGAGGCCTAGATTCAAATTCCCTCCTGCCAAGAAACTAAAGTTGTTAGCCCCCTACTGGAAGCAGGGATCCCCCACTCCGGGCCCCACCCCCACTACTGATCAGCTGGCTGGCAGGAAGATTTCCTAGGAAAAGTAGGAAGACCCAGCCCACATCACTGGCATATATGGAAGTGACATCATCATATCGGCGACGTCCAGGCAATGCTCTGTTACTTGGTCAAAAACTCTTTTTTACCAAGAGTTTTTGACCAAATGCCAGAGCATCCCCAGGATGCACCCATGTGGTAACATCACTTCCAGAACATGCCAGAAGTGATGTCACCATGTTGCCGGCAACATAACTTGGGCCTCTCTTCCACTCCTGGTAAGTCCTCGCCATCCCCTGCCGCTTGCCAGGAGGGACCTAGCAACCATGCAAGAAACTCACCGGATGGCTGTGAGCCATGCACTGTCATTCAGTCTAGCCTACATCCTATCATCCTATAGTTCTTTGGAAGGTAAACTGGGGGGATGGGTAAAGAGCTATGTAACTTAACCAGAAAAAAAGTGGGATAAAAATGTAATATATGCAGTAAATCATAAATTTCCAAGTCACCTTAGAAGTTCTTATGTAAGAGAGAACCCAAATACAGAGTTTTAACAGTCATTTTTGTTCAAAAATCGAAGGGACAGCCTTGATGGAATGCAGTTCTTTTTAAGTCTGCAGAAAAGTCCGAATCATACTGTTTGATGCAATAGGGGAAGAGTCCCTTCGTTATATGCATTTTCTGCTCATATTTCAAGTTGTGGGGAAAACCTCCCAAAATGGACTCCAGCACAGTGTGAGCTAAACAAATTTGGAAAGTCTACAAAGAGAGGGCAGTTTATAAGGTGTTTTTAATTTGCATTTTATATTTGAAGGCACTTCCTTAGCAAAGGTTTTTACAAGAGGCCTCTTGGAGTAAGTCACAGGATACAAGGCCTATTAAGTATGCTTTGGATCTAGCTTCTTAACAAACTAACTAGCATTTATTATCTAAATAATCATAGTTTAAATTTTTTGAAAGAGAAAAAACAGCAGCACTGAGCCTCAGGGCAAATTAGTTGAATGGCTGGAAGTCCACAAAAGCATATATCCATTCCCATACTCACCCTTTTTATTCAAAACCCACTCCTAAGCATCCTAAGCACTTTAGTCTTGCTGAAGAAATGAAACATCCTGATTGAGGTGGATCTTGATTTTAAGTTCATATAATATGAGGTGTCAGTCTTTGGTGGCGAGGAACAGATGTAAGAGGGCAAGTTGCCCCCTTTATTCATAACTCAAAAGGGCTGGGTTCAGAGGGATTCAGTGTGTATTCTAGAGCATGGATCCCCAACCTTTTTTGAGCCTGCAGCAATGCTCCCTCTAAGCGGTGGAGTCTTGTGAGCAAAAATTCTACTTGGGTGCCCAGTTTGGGGTTGACCAGTGGCACAGTCACAAAGAATAAGGAAGGGGGATTGCTCACTGCGTTTGGCGCTGTCTAGGGGTGACCTGCCTGCTCACGCCATTCACAGCAGGTCCCAGTCTTTTCTCGCTGGCTGAGGTGCTTCTCCCTCACTGGAGGAGGATTCGGCTGCTGAAGCTCCCATCTGCAAGGCGTGCTGTTGCTTGGGACGCGGCCCCCCACTCCTTTCTTGGGCTTTCCTCTGGTGGGTTTCTTCTCCAGCCCCTTTGTACCACCTTGCAGGGTTGTCACAGGGCAGGAGGCAGCGTAGTGGCCCAGATCTCCACATCAAAGGCACAGCCCTAAGTGCATGTGTTGCTCCTGGGCTGGTTCAGTGGCTTTAGGGCGGGGGCTCTTCAAGGCCCCCCCAGTTTGTTTCCTGACACTCTGGACCCACAATGCCTTCATCATCTGGAACCAGCTCTCCACCTCCTCGGCTTTGTGCACCCACGCAGTTAGGTTTGATGGGTTTACATTCCGGAGTACTGCCACCAGGATTTGGCTGTTGAGCCCTATCTGGTACTGCTCCACCAACATGGTCTCGAGCCATCCCTGGATCTTGGAGGCATACCTTTTGAATTCTTCGGAGTATTCTCTTATGGAATGGGCCCCTTGCTTTAGTGCCCGAATGTCTTTTTGATCCCTTTTGGATTCTTGTGTTGCCATCTCAAAGCCCATGTGAAAGCCTGGACGTCTCTCAGTTCAGGGCTCTGCACGTTGTTCAATGCCACAAACCAGTCGGCCACTTGCTCGCATAGCTTGCCCCTGATGTAGTCTATGCGATGCTCATTGGCCGGGAACAGGTGGCCCCAATCTCTCAGGAACTTTCTCACCTGCAAGGTGAAGAAAGCCAGCTTGTCAGGGTTCCCACCATACATGGCATCTAGTAGCTCTTTTGGATGTTCCAGACCTCGCACCGGGGCAGGCATCAGTGCTGGCGGTGGACCCACTGGGGGTCCCACAGGGGGTGCCAGTGGTAGTTGTGCTGGGACTACTGCCAGTCCGGCCGGGGCAGGTTGGCCCCCCACCCTGGGGCAAAGCAGTTCCATCTCATACTGCACTGTGGTTGTGACCAGCATCGGCAGCACCATCAGGGCTTTGAGCAGTTCTTGATGCAATTCCTCTTGCTTGGACATCAATGCCTGTTTCATCTGCTCCAGCCGGTTGTCTCCGAGTTCTCTTGCAGCTGCGGCCATCCTCGGCAGCACCTCAAACCTCCCAACCCCAGTTGCCATTCTGGTCTGAGCTGGGGTGCTCCACATCTCACTGGTCTCTGAGAATTGCGCCCAGTCATAGGGATTGGGGTTGCGCCAGAAGCAACCTAGCAGGGTGCTTCTACTCCCTGGTGGCCCCCATCATTGTGACGGGCAGCGCAGATGTGACCAGGACCTCCTCACCAGTTGTGGTAGGCACAGTTTCTTCTTCTTCACTACTCATTGTAGGGGGTGAATTCAGAAACCACAGTGAGTCTTAACACTCTGTCAGAGTCCTGCAGCAATCAGAATCAACAACTCGCTTCTTCAGAAGGAAAGTTTATTGATACAGTATTGGCAGAGCATCTCTACTTCAGGTTCTGTGTTAAGACTAAAGCAAAAAGTGCAGGGTGGACGGATATACATGGTTCAAAGGGGTCACTGGGCAGCATGGAGCCAATCAAAGTAAAAGACAGGGCCCACCAGAAAGTAATGGTTCCCAGAAAGTAAAGCATTCCCAGAGAGGGTGTTACACCTAGGAACCAAGGTCAGGTACATAAAACATACAGATAAGGTAGCATCACCAAGACAGCTAAGAGAGAATCAAAACAAGCACATTCCAAGCAGCCGCCCCCTCCACACCAGCTTCTATGGCAGTGAGCTGACAGCAATGGCCAACCACGTCTGCTTCTCACTTGCCTTGAAAACCCCTTGCCAGGGTTTCCATGAGTCAGTTGTGACTTGACAGCACTTATATACGTACATAAAGCTTTGGACAGCTTCCTTGAGTAAAGCTCTTGCCCTTAGCTCAAGGGTCAACTTCAGTTTGCGGTGGCCTGCTCTCAGAGATGTCCTATGCATTCATCCCCAGCAAAGAAGCTAGTGAACAGGGCAGCCAAACATCCTCTGCAATGTCTGGTTCTGGCCTAAGACTAAGGCCCAATTTGGTGACCCACCTGTGGCATTCTCACCTGAGAGTTGTTACTATGACCCAGCCTTTAGATCTCATAGATAATAACCCCAAGGTCATCCCAGAAAGTCTCATAGCCCCTGAAGCCTCCCAGCAGAGTCAAAGGAGGAGCTCCCTGCACATCTCTTGGAGCAGGGGAGAATACCAGGCTCCAAACCTGCAAATAGCAGCTCAGACTTTTAGGGAGAGGAGTCTCAATCAGCCACCCAAGGTGGTTTGTTCTAATGACCCCCTTGGGAATAGGCAAAAGGCATCATTCAGGGCTGTTTTGTGGTGCCATGGTGCATGGCTTGAAACCAAAGTGCTTTGACATTCCTCTCACCTCCACTTGAGGAGTGGTGCTCTGCCTCTGGTCAAGATCTGCTTGGGAATATCACTTAAGCTCTCTGGACTTTATTTGGATCAGCTCTTGAAGTCCTGGAGTAGAATCATAGAATCACAGAATGTTAGAATTGGAAGGTACCTTGCAGGTCATCTAGTCCACCCCCCTGCAGTCTGCAGGAGCATAGCCGAAAGATAGCCCTACAACATACCCGAAAGATGGTCGTCCAGCCTCCGCTTGAAAACGTCCAGCGAAGGAGCATCCACCACCTCCTGAGGCAGTCTGTTTCACTGCTCAACTACTCTTACAGTTGGGAAGTTTCTCCTGATATTTAGCCGGTATCAGCTTCCTTGTAATTTCCACCCATTAGATCTAGCCTTGCAATCTGGAGCAAGAGAGAATAGATCTGCTCCATCTTCTACATGACAGCCCTTCAAATATTTGAAGACTGCAATCATGTCCCCTCCAAGCCTTCTGTTTCCCAGGCTAAACACATCCAGCTCTTTCAGCCTTTCCTCAGACTTGTATTCCAACTTTCTCACCATCCTGGTTGCCCTCTTCTGACTCTAGTATGACCTTCCCTCTGTGGTCTGCTTGCTGCTGTACCTCAGATTACTTTCTGTTCCAGGCTGGCTTCCATAGTTCTTGCTCAGCACCCCAAAGCAATTCTCCTGGCTGGAGCAAGGCCAGAGGTTCCCACATTACAGAGCTCCAACATCCAATTTGAACTTCTCCACCAAGTGCTTTGAACCATCCTTTGACCAACGCCTACCATTTGCTATTGGCTCTTTCTTTATGATGCTTCAGCATCCTGTGATAGTGCCCCACCTGGATCACACCCTGTATAAATAAGCAAATGCACATTCCAACTGGGATGCCTGCAGCTCTGTGAGCAGTGGGTAAAAAGAACTGCTCCTGGGAGGAGACCTCCATGAGTTAGAATGCTGCGCCGGACTGTTTTGCAGTACCATCTACTCAGACAGGAAGCTGTTCTCCAAGGTCTTTGGCACAGGCCTTTTCCAGCCAGTTACTTGAGAATTACTTTCAGCTGATGGGAATCAAACATAGGACCTTCTGCGTGCAAACTATGCCCTCTTACCACTGGATCAATACTGCCCCCATGGATCATTACTACCAAATCCAGATAAATTATATGTTTAACAATAATACTCTTGCCCTATTTTCCTCCGCATATATATCTTTATGGGGTGGGGGGATTTGAGCTGGGATTGGCCTCTGTAACAAGATTTAGCATGTTTTTGCACGTTTGGAAAACAGCAGCTGTAGCTGTGACAAAAATGAAAATGTTCTATGTTATTATGAGACGCTTTTGCAGAGTCAGCTGTGGATCCCTTGACAGACACATAAGGACATAAGAGAAGCCAATGTTGGATCAGGCCAATGGCCCATCCAGTACTTCTTTCTCAACCTGCTCTATACCACACAGGGGTCATTTCGTAGAAAAAGAGGTGCAGGAGCTCATTAGCATAACTCATTACCATAACTCATTTGCATATGCCACACCCCCTGACATCACCAGAAGTGTGTTAGAAGGCAACACCCATCACTCAGGCTCCACTGGACTCCTTTGGATTGCTATCTGTGCTGGGGTGGGGGGACTGGGAAAGACGCAGATCTGCCCTCACAAAGGAGGGAGAGCTTTTTCCTGAATAAGCCTTGGTCTTAAAGGTGCTACTGGACTCCTTTGGGTTGCTACCTGTGCAGGGGGGGACTGGGAATGACGCAGATCTGCCCTCACAGATGTGGGAGAGCTTTATCCTGAATAAGCCTTGGTCTTAAAGGTGCCACTGGACTCCTTTGGGTTGCTATCTGTGTGTGTGGGGGGGGGACTAGGAAACATGCAGATCTGCCCTCACAGAGGAGGGAGAGATTCTACCAAAAGCTGAGATTTTCCTTGCACCTATGGGAATGTGAAGAGAGACTGAAAAACTGTCGAAGGAAAATGGTTTGAATGGAACATTTGGAGCTCCGTGCAGATTAGCAATGGGGGGGGAGAGATAGAGGACTCCACACTGGCTCCACTTCTGAAATTCCCACCAATCCACTGGAGGCAAAGGAACTGCTCAAGTGTGGCTAAAACTCTCCATTGCAATCCAAACCAAGGGATTTCTTCAACAGACAAGAGAGACTTTTTTTGAAAAGCGGATTTGTTTCCTAGAAAGTAACCCCGTCCTTCCTTTTTAATGTTCTCGGCGCTTTGAGGAAAAGGCAGTGAAGAAGGGAAAAAATCACAGGCTTGGGCTTCTGCTTCTCATTTTTTCTCTCTCCCTAACCCTAACCACTTCAAACTGCGAAGTTGCCTCCCTGAACTTCCATAAGAGGGATGACTCAGCAAAACTTTCGTTGCACGCAGCTCCCCCCACACCACTCAGGAACCAACCCAAATGACGCCCGCCCTTAGAGAAGAAGGAAGAACTGCTTGAGGAGGAGAATGAATTCCCAGTGCATCACTGGGGGTGCAGACCCCGTGCTTGTTTGCAGCTGTGCGGTGGTCGCGGTGGCATTACAGTGGGGGGTAGTGCTCCCTCTGAGGAAGGAGTCGAGTGAGGCAGGAAGCTGCAAGCATGGAAGCAGCACCCTCCTGCTAAGAGATTCTGCTTTGGTCTTAAAGGTGCCAGTGAACTCCTTTGGCTTGGTACCTATGGGGGGGGGGCTGGGGAACACACAGATCTCCCCTCATAGAGGAGGGAGAGATTCTACCTGAATAAGCCTTGGTCAGGAGGAGGCGCAAGGGCAGAGGACACCGAGAGGGAAGTCGACCAAGAGAGTGGGTCTTTCTCCCACCTTTCTTTGAAGCGGGGGGGGTGATTTAGGCTTAGGAGCGGGGAGAGGGAAGTGGACGGAGGAGTGCAAAGCAGAGGAAGGCAAGAAACGGTGGGGGGAGGAGGGAAAGAGGCACAAAGGCAAGAGGAAGGGCATCTTTGTCTCTGGCCACTGCCGCACCTTTTCTGAAGAAGTGGCCACGTGCCACAAATGACTCACAGAGGAAGCACCTCCCTGGCCACAAACGGGGTCCCTCTCTCCAGCGTAGCATCAGGTCTCTGCCACTTCCCTCCAGCTGCAGGCAGGCAGGTGGGGGACCCCCGCCACCAGAGACAGCCACCTGTAGCAGCACCCTGACAATGAGGATGGCCTCTTGGTCGCCAGCCCTGACGGGACCCCTGCAAGAGCTGCTGGGAGCAGGGGGCAGGGCTTGGTCATGTTCCCACCCCCTGGACTCCTCACTCCTGGAGTGCCACTGCTGTGTGCTCCCCCTCGAACTGACTCCTGATCCCATGCATAATCTTATAAACCTCAATCATGTCACCCCTCAGTCGTCATTTCTCCAAGCTAAAGAGCCCAAAGCATTTTAACCTTTCTTCATAGGAAAAGAGTTCCAACACTTTTATCATTCTAGTTGCCCTTTTCTGCATTTTTTCCTATAATATCCTTTTTGAGGAGCGAAGACCAGAACAGTACACAGTACTCCAAATGAGGTTGCATCATTGATTTATACAGGGGCATTATGATACTGGCTGATTTGTTTTCAGTTCCATTTCTAATAATCCCCAGCATAGCATTGGTCTTTTTTATTGCAGTTGCACACTGTCTAGACATTTTCATTATCTACTATGATTCCAAGATCTCTCTCTTGGTCAGTCTCTGCCAGTTCGGACTCCATCAATGTGTATTTATATTTAGGATAATTGGCTCCAATGTATGCACTTTGCACTTGGCCACATTGAACCCCATTTGTCATGTTGACACCCACTCACCCATCCTCGACAGATCCCTTTGGAGTGCCTCACAATCCTCCCTGGTTGTCACCACTCTGAACAACTTTGTGTCATCTGCAAATTTAGCCACTTTGCAGCTTACTTTCAACTCCAAATCATTAATAAACAAGTTAAAAAGCATTGGACCAAGTACTGATCCCTGTACAGGGAGGCAGATTTTAATGAAAAATTAAATATTTTTGTCAGGAGATCCACAAGTTCACATTTGAGTTCTTTCAGAACTCTCGGATGTATGCCACCCGGGCCTCATGATTTATCAGTTTTTAAGTTGTCTATCAGTCATAGGACCTCCTCTTTTGTCACTTCAATCTGACTCAGGTCTTTCAAACCCCCTCCCAAAATCAGTGGTTCTGGAGTGGGCAAACACTTCTCATTTTCCACAGTGAAATTCAGCTTCTCAGCCATTTCCCTATCATCCTTCAGTACTCCTTTTACCCCTTGGTCATCCAAGGGCCCCTCTGCCTCCCTGGCTGGTTTCCTGCTTCTAATGTATTTGAAGAAAGTTTTATTGTTGGTCTTTACGTTTTTTGCGATATGCTCCTCATAGTCCCTTTTTGCCTGCCTGATCACATTGCATTTTATTTGCCACAGCCTGTGTTCCCTTTTATCAACCTCACTGAGACTAACTTTCCACTGCTTAAAGGAATCCTTCTTACCTTTTACAACTTCCATTACTTTGTTTGTTAACCATATAGGCTTTTTTCTATACCTATTTGTGCCTTTCGTAACCTGCAGTATATATTTTATCTGAGTTTCTAGGATTGTAGTTTTAAATAGTCTCCAAGCTTCCCCAATGGTTTTGACCCTTTCCACTTTTCCTTTCAGTTTCTTCCTCACATGTCCCCTCATATCAGAGAAGTTACCCCTTTTAAAGTTAAAAGTGGTTGTGTCAGTCTTTTTGGGCAACTCCCTATTTATACAAATGTTAAACTCAATAACATTATGGTCACTGTTCCCAAATGGTGCAATCACTTTTACATCTCTCACCAGGTCTTGGGCATTACTTAGGACCAAATCCAGGATCGCCTCTCCCCTGGTAGGATCTGTGACCATCTGTTCCATAGCACAGTCATTAAGAGTGTCTAGAAACTCAATCTCTTTTTCCTGACTTGAACATATATTGACCCAATCATTGTGTGGGTAGTTAAAACCACCTATTATGATACAGTTATTATGTCTAGCCGCTATCTAGGTACTGGGATGTTTAGGTACCTAAGTAACTAACTACATTGACACGTGGACCTGACAGAGCCTGACACCTTTTTAAGAACCCTCCCCCCAAATATCTACTTTGATTTTCAAAGGACCCTAAGCAATCGTTTCCTCATGTGTTATTTTTTTTTCCTTTTGGAACTGGACTGATTTAAAACTTGGTGATTCTGCTTCTCTCTAGCTGAAGGTTTTATTAAGCTATCCTAGAGATGGAAGCAAACCTTTTTAGAATTGCTTGTGTCTCTTTATTAAACTTCTCCTGGTTAATGTACTACGACAAACCTGATTTCCTAGGAAAGAAATGCAGGTAACTGTGAGATGAACTAAAAAGCTGGGGATGACCCTAGGCAATGTGTAAGCACCAGCCTTCAATGAAGAACACTGTTTTCTGTAATTAGTTTAAGGCTACTTAAGCGCTGCTTTTAAGGAAACCCCTCCTCACCTCTTTTAATAGTATCCTATTCTGGCCTAGTTAGGTATATAAACTAGAGCCCTACACTGGATTACTTATAGTTTTTTTAAAAAAAGAATTCCTGAACAGACCCTTATTAGACTGACCTATTTAAATCAATGGCCCTAACAAACCAGAAACACCCACCCACCCAACCTAGAAAACAGAGTAGAGCACCTGACCTCACCTCACCAACACCAGCAGCACACCCCCCCAGCAACCATAAGAAAATCCTTTATCTATCTATCTAATCTGGCAATCAAACAAACAGGAATCTATCTATAAAACCAGAAAGCAACCAAACACACTACCTATTTATCTGTTCAACAGGAAAACTACTAACCTACAGGAACAGAAAGAAATAAAACCAGTGCATCAATGAAACCCAAGGCAAAAAACCCATGAACACTAGAACAGCTCCAAAAACAGACAAAAAAACAGACAGTACAACACCCTTTGAATGCACACAACCCTAACCCCACCAAACTGGGGGGGGGGGAGCAAGGCAAGCAAGACCCCCATCCACCCAAGCAACAACAACAAGCGCAACTTTTTAAACAGAGAAGAAAAAAACTTTAAACTGTTTTCCACCAAACAGGAAAAAGGGAAGAACCCCCCAAGCAACAGCAATACAACTTTTAAACTGTTAAAAATAAACTTTTTAAACTTAAAAAGAAAGGCCTAAACCCCCCAATACCCCACCCCAGAGAACCCAGAACCCACCTACCCAAACCAATCCAGCCAAAGAAACGTTAAAATAGGGGGGGGGAGAGAAAAGTCCTTTAAAAATTAAAGAGATCCCAGACCAATGCAATCAACCCAAAGAAACCTAAAAATGGAGGGGGGAAACGGAAAAGCACTTTAAAAATTAAAGAGATCCCACTTAAAATCAAAGCTGGTGATGTCTTCTGGTGTCCAGGAATCCAAGGAAGTCCAGCAGCAGGCCAGACACAGAGAAAGCAGATGAAGCCAAAGGCCAGCGCAGCACAATCTCTCTCAGGCAGCCAGGAAAGCAGGAACAGCAATGGAGTCTAACCACTAGGCAGGACTCCTTATATGCTCTTTGGGCCAAGCACAGGAGAGTTTCAAAAAATGACACTGTCCCATGATTGGCCCAAAGAGGATGCAACTCACCCCTATTGGGTAGAGTTTGAAGTCTCCCTCCACCCTCCCAAGCAAGGAAAGTGGTGTGCAAAGCAACACCAACCTTGCAAACTCTGCCACATGCATTTGCAAGCTGCAAATGCATGTCAGTGACTGGCTGAAACTGCCCTCCTCTCCCCCTCCTCCCTGGAACCAGGGAAGAGGTGGGAAAAGGCCAGTTTTGGCAGGAAAGGCAGCAAGAGGCTTTTGCTGGCTTTCCCTGGCTGTTTTCTGGCCAGCTGAAAATCTGCCAAAAGACCGCTGAATGATTTGGCGGCTTTCTTTCGGCTGGATGAAAGGGGACTGAATCATTGGTTTTTGGCCACTGATTCAGTTTGGCCAACCCGAATACACATCCCTACTCCCAACTCCAAATCATTAATGGACAAGTTTAAAAGCACTGGACCCAGTACTGAGCCCTGCAGTACCCCACTGCTTACCACCCTCCATTGAGAAAATTTCCCATTTATACTCACTCTCTGTTTCCTATTAATTAGCCAGTTTTGATCCACAAGAGGACTTGTCCTTTTATCCCATGACTATTGAGCTTACTTAGGAGCCTTTGATGAGGAAATTTATCAAAAACTTTCTGGAAGTCAAGGTAATATCCGTGTTCCGAACCCATTCATTGTGTTCTGGCCCAAAGACTTTCCATTTAATCAGGTAAAACAGTGGCCTCTCTTCAACTTAGAGTCCAGGATAGCTTCCACCTCCAGGATGGTGGAGAATGGGCTCAGGTGAACAATGCTTTCAACCTATCAAAGGCTTGTTGGCATTCTGGGGAAAGGTGGTTCTCATATAGTGCTTTAAGAATCTCTCTCACTAGTTTCACATATGATTCCTTATCTTGGGAATATATCAACATGTCATCTAGAAAAACAACCACCCCTTTAAACAAGTGCAAAACTTCATTGATGAATTTCATGAACACCCCTGAGGTGTTCAAACGGCATAACCAAGTATTCAAACTACCCCAACGGGGTGTTAAATGCATTCTTGTGTTCATCCTCCTTCCTTATGCACACTTGAAAGTAGGCATCTCACAAATCCAGTTTAGTAAATATCTTTCCCTGAGAAGCCTCTAACAATAGATCCTTGATGAGAGGGAGGGGGGTAGGCATTTGATATAGAAACTGCATTCAAGCCTCTATAGTCCTTGCATAACCTTAAGCCCCCGTCCTTCTTTTTCCAGAACAACACCAGTGCAGCAAAAGGGGAGGTAACAGGCCATATGAACCTCCACTCCAGGTCCTTGTTTATGAACCTCCAGAATTCCTCCTTCTCTGTGTGGCTCATAGCATACAATTTCCCTTTGGGTAACTTATGACCTAGCAGTATCTTGATTGCGCAGTCAGTCTTATGGTGGAGAGGTAACTCATCTGCTTCCTCTTCCTCAAACACCTGGGCCAAGCCACTATACTCGGGGGGAATGTCATTCAGCTCCTCTTTTGCTAAATAGACGTGCTCGGGTGTAGGCTGAGGTTCCTCGCCCCACTCCAGCTGCCATAAATGTTCTTTACATCTGGGATCTAAGAAAGTGAGAGTCCCCACACTCCACTGCACATAGGGGTCATGGGTTTGCAACCACAGGCTGCCTAGGACCACTGGGAATTGCACTGATGGGTGCACTATAAAGGATCTCAGTTCCCCATGTTCAGACACCCTCACCTGCAATTGAACCATGTGGTACTGGCGCGGTTGCATTTTGGTACCATCCATCTGGGTAAACACTACCTGTTCCTTTAATTTATGCACCTTGGCCCCCAACCTCATAAGTAAGGTGGGACTTATCAGGTCTCTTGTACACCCAGAGTCTATAAGGACCCATACTCAGATATGGATCCCCTCCTCGGGGTTAAGTATGGTGACAGTCACAAAGAAATGGGAGGAAGAGGATCTCACTGGTTCTCACACCGGGAACTTTCAGACCTATTGGTTGGCACCCCCAAATTGCTGGAGGAAGAACTCTCCGTAGTCTCGAACTCCACAGCTTGTAGAGCCTTGGCGGATTTTGACCTCCTCCCTGACGACTTTGGTTTCTTCTCCTTGTACTCTTCTCAGTGCTCCCTTTCCTCACTTGGGGTCATGTGCATTCTGCCATGAAATGGCCAGACTTCCTGCATCGGAGACAGAGCCACTTCCACAAGCAGTGCTCCCGGTCCCCACTGGGCAGCGGTCTTCTGCCCCGAGTTGCCTTCTGGCTTCCCGCGCTTTGACCAGGCACTCGATACTGGTAAAGCTTCACTAAGTTGTGCTGATTCTCAGCCTCATAAGCCACTTGGATCCATCCCCCCAATGTCAGGGGGTTGTCTTGGGTTAGAGATTTCTCCAGAATAACAGTGTTTAGCCCAGCCCGGTAAAACTCCTTGACCATAAATTCCTTCACCACTTTTGGGAGGTTTTTGATCAGGAATTGGAGCCCTTCTTTCAAGAGTTTCACCTTGGACCACTGGTCCGACTGGCCCTGGTCACCTTCCGACTTGTCTTCCCACTCTTCCATCAGCTTGCCCAGTTCCAGGTCATCGTGGAAGGTGCAGGAGATTCTCCATCCTTCCTGGTCTGATTGCCCATGGGCCCCATGGAAACCAGATGTGCTGGCCAACCATGGTGGGTCTTCCCAATGATCGGAACTGTCCTGATGTTTGGGGGCTTGAAGAGGTTGTGCTTCTTCGGCTTAGTGCCCATAGCCTTATCATGTCCCTTCCTGTCAGGGTCGAGCACAGGGTTCTTAGGTTCAGGCCCGGTACTTGTGCTCACCCCTCCATCTTCATCTCTGTTCCCCATGCTGTATAGGATTGGGGTGTCAGGTGAAGAGCAGTGTAGTTCTGACATTCTGTTGGGTCTCCCAGTTAAGACACTCTCCACAACACAAGCAGTGGTAGTTGTTTTTTTTTGGCCCCCCATAGGGGATTTTTTATTGCTTTTTTTGTAATACACTACAAAAACTACAATGAAAAAAGGGAGGGGGACTAACAACTAGAGAGAAAGGAAAGTAAACCCACACTAAACTAAAAACCCAAGAGGAGGAGATCCTTAACCCAGTTAAAATCTATGTTAGTACTCTTTTTGTTAGTAAACAATTCATGCTGTGAGTGCTATCTATCCCTGATCAAAAGTTAGCTAGTTACTTGTTATGGGAGAATTCCAGAGCATCCCCCAAACTCACTTCATAAAGGCAATTTACAGAGTCCTTCTGCCTTTAGTTAGGCTTTCTATCTCTAAAATCATAAGTAGATTTGTGGGCAGCAGTGCCTTCTTCCGCAGTCAAGTCTTTGTCCGTCTCCGAGGGTATGGAGCCATTCAAACCAGTTTCACTGTCTTCTTTGGTTCCCAGATGGTGTTTCAGGAATTCCTTGGCCTTGTCCACGGAGTCAATCTTCTCTCTCTTATCATGTAGATTAAAGATGACCCCTTCTGGAATTGCCCATTTACATGCGATTTGATTCATTTGAAGAAAGAGAATGAAATCTTTATAACTCTTTCATTTTTGGCGAATTTCAAATGGGATGTCTTTTAAAGTCTTAATAATGGTGCTTCCCAGTTTCAGCGGAGTTGCTGATGTAGCTTGTAAGATTGCATCTCTAGTTTGTCTTCTTGAGAATCTGACTGTTATTTCTCCAGGTAGGCTATTCTTTTTGGTGTAATTGGAATACACCCTGTACCCTGCATCAATATCATGCATTATTTCTTCCACTTTCAAGCCTACTACTGGTGCTATAAGATCACTGAGAAGCTTCTTCAAATCTTCCTTCAGTGATTCAGGAACTCCCTGGAATCTGAGAATCATATTTGCTTTCTCCATTTGTAGAAACAACAGTCTATTTTCCTGATGCTTCTGTTTATTCATAATTTGGTCCACTCTCTTCTTCAAAATCTTGCTTTGGGTATGCATCTCTTTCACTGTTCCCATCATTTGCTCCGTCTGCTTAGCTGTTTCGGCCAGCTGGAGTTGTTGCGCTGTGAAAGTCTGATTGAGAATGGTTAACTGCTGGTTAATACCAGCGAGTTGATCCATGACAGGCTTGAGTGTATCTGCTAGCAGTCTCATGACGTCCATTCCCTCCTCTTCCGGTCTCGGACTTTGACCGCCCATAAGTTTCGGTTTAGTTCCTTTCCTTCCTCCACCCGACATCTTGGTCGATTGTTTACAGAAGCCAATCGCTATTTCACCACCTCTGAAAATCACTTTTGCTTTAAGTCCACTCTGGTAAGTCTCTAAAAGCAAGCCAAACATTCGATTTTTCCCTTCCCCCTTCTCTTTTTCTGCAACTTTTCTCGCTTGTGGGGGTGATTCCCTTCGCTCTCCATTTACCAATGTGGGGGGGGCTAAGGGGTTTTCTGGTTAACTCAGATTTCTGTTATATCCAACTCACGTTCATTGTCAGTCACTCACGACATCGCTTCTGTTTCTGCTAATCGCTTGATCTCTGGTGCTTGTCCCAGTCAACCTAGCATAGTTGGAGCCATGCAGCTACGCAGCGGCAGGACCGTCAGGGCAGAGGGGTGCCTCAATTCTCTGGCATTACGCCATCAAAGAGGCTACTCCTCAAAAGCCCTCTGGCTTGGAACCCTACCCAAGGGTTTCGTGGGAGAGCCGCATCAGCAGTTCCCCTCCAAACTGCTGGTGTGCAAATCGGTCTCCCAAGCCTTGGGAAGAGCAACTGCCATCACCACGCCATGAACCAGAAGTCCTGCAGTGGTAGTTTATTGAGACATGCTTACTTTTGGAACCATGCTCTGTGTCAGAACTGAGAAAAAATGCAAAAAATCCTAATTTATAGGCAGGGCTCTTTTCGTAGCAGGAACTCCTTTGCATATTAGGCGACACACCTCTAATGTAGCCAATCCTCCAAGAGCTTACAGAGCTTTTCTTACAGGGGCTACTGTAAGCTCTTGGAGGATTGGCTACTTTAGGGGTATGTCACCTAATATGCAAAGGAGTTCCTGCTACAAAAGAGCCCTGGTTATAGGTAAGGCAAATAACACCCCACATCTCATGCACACATCATCATCCAGCCCCTAGGTCACCTTATCTATTCTAGCATGCTATTCTACAGCACCTTATCTATTCTAGCATGGCAGAAGTGCCTCCAAGGTCAGCTCCCATGGGAACTGGCATTGGGGCACAGCTTAGAGAAATGGTTATGGCTTCTGTGGTGAAATGGGGACCCACCCTCAGCCCTGGGAGACTGAATGGCCCGCAAGCCCCTTTTTTTGCCTGCCCATCCTGCCTAGTGTGGCTATTTCCTTCCTCTATCGCTGCCACCATTCACTGAATTGGCATCGGCTTCCTAGAGGGACAGTGAGACCCCTCTGGCTGAGTCCCTAACCTGGGGAAGTGGATACCTCAAACTTTTGGCACCCCCTGGAGAGTTGGCAACCCTTCCAATTTGGGCCCATTTGGCTTCCCTGGCCTCCCTTTGCCTCTGGTAATGTGCTGAGTGAGGAGGACTAGGTGGTCAAGGCAGTACCAGGCTTTATAACACAAAAAAAGATTTATTTGAACTATGTACAAGTTAGACACAGAAAATAAACTCAGGCACATCAACATGACCTGGGCAGAAAATAAACACAATCTAAATGTAATTCCTCTGTCCCCACACACACTCTGTCTACCTCTGTAGTTGGTGGCCACAGGCCAGGATTTGCTTCCCCCCTCCTCACTGGAGAAAAACTCCAGCCCTTCACTGGACTGGTCACCAGTACTGCTAATCCTCCTGGCTGTCCACCATGATTTATAGTGACCCAGACTGACCATGGAGTGTTGGTAGCAGGAGTTCCACCTGTACTCACCCACTTAAGCTGCCATTCAAGCTCTGGCAAAGGCCAAGACAGGCTAAGACTAAAACCTCCCTTGAGGGGCTGAAGCCTTTATCTGCCTTGCTCCACCCCTGGGGTGGGTCCCTACTTTCCCGCACTTTTTCCCTAAAGCTACTGGGAAATGTGGCTAAAGCTACTGCGGTGGCTCAAGTGGTTAAGACACTGAACTGCAGGCTGTGGAAGGTCAGTAGTTCAGCAGTTCGAGACCCGAGAGTGCCGCAAGATGGAGTGAGCTCGCATCTCTAGTTCCAGCTCCTGCCAACCTAGCAGTTCTAAAGCAAGAAATTGCAAGTAGATAAATAGGTACCACTTCGGTGGGAAGGTAACAGCGTTCCCTGCGCCTTGGTGTTTAGTCATGCCAGCCACATGACCACAGAAATGTCTTCGGACAGCGCTGGCTCTTCGGCTTTGAAACGGAGATGAGCACCGCAACCCTAGAGTCGGATCCGACTGGCTTTCGAGCAAAGGAACCTTTACCTTTACTGGGAAATGTAGGCAGGGAGGTATGGTCGTTCCATTGTTCCCTATGGAGCACCTCCCCCCTCCAGAGGACTACCCGACTGGCAGCCATTTTAAAATAACCTGCTGCCTCTGGCTGGCAACCATTTCATTACAGCTTCTGTCATGGAAAAGCCATTTTCAGAACACTTGTGGTTTTAAGTAAAAAGCTTGGTTCAGGCTGTGAGGCCTGCTTCAGTACTTTTCCCTAGAGACAAAGACAATACAGAGGCACTGTGACCTTGACAGAAGTGTTTTCAGCTGGTACAGAGGTTGTTAGTGCCTGCAAAGCAACCGGCCCCAATTAAGCACATTCCTAAGTGATGGCATTATCACCACCTGTGTGTTCGAGTCAAGCAGACCTTTAGCGGATAAGTTTTGATTCCTCTCTAGTTACCTATTATGGGATGTCATGAAACCCTGGCAACAGATATCACTTTTCTAGCCTTTGGTTGGTTGAAGGCCTGAACTGTCCAACAGCTACCTTTTTCTATAAAATAAGGTTTCATTCTGAGAGAAGTGTAGCTGCCTGGAACTATAAGGACCTTGCTGGTCAATAGTTTCTGAGCAACCTGGGACTTTGGCATTTCATGCTGTCTGCCTGGATTGGCTTGCTTGTCTGACTTTGTCATGTGTTGGATTATGACACTGTTTGTAACCTGAAGGTAACTTTGCAACTTCCTTGTAAATTCTTAGCATAGCTGGTTAAGCTTAGATCTTTTATTTTGTAACCTCACTGCTTATGTGTCTTATTTTATAATTTGTTTGCACCTTAATAAACAAATAATCTTTTTTAGCCTGTCGTGGTTTGTGTTCTGTGAATCTCAAAAAGCTAAGTCCAATTGCCTGGACTACTAAAACTACTTATTTGCATATGAGCTCAGTCTGTAGTTCCTTCTGCAGAGCTGACCTTGTGTTTAAGTTCCATATTCTGGTCTGGAAGTTTTTGTCTTTTATTCCAGGACTGTGAGGGACTGACTAAAAGACATGGTGGTGGCCTACTGAATGCTTAAGGGCATGCTATATCCCCTTGAATAAATTTGTTAAAGTGCTGTGTAGCCTGTTCTTGTAACCCAAATGTCCAGGTGGAGGGTTGGGCATTTGTGACAGCTTCTACAGGCATTCACTCTCAATACCCCATGGACTCTGTTAAGTACGAGACTCAACAACAGGATAAGCTCAACAAGTGATTTCAGCTTTATTAAACGGCAACTGTAAGTCAGGAACACACGACAAACAAGGGGAGCACAGCTCCTTCTTTTAAACTCTCCTGGGCTGTCAAAGCCACACCCACAACGTATTAACAACCAATAAGATTGCAGGGATAAAGGCCAATTAGGACCATTCCCTCTTTGCAACAATACCACTCAGTGATTGGGTATTTACAAATGGTTTCACAGAAACCAACCAATGGTAATGTGACATCTGAAGAGCCACATTCAGACTCAAGCTTTACATGGCAATGTATAGCCTTGATTCACTTTTCAATACACAACAGACTCCTCTCAAAAATTCCCTTCCCCCAGTATTACAGCAAGCAGTGAAGTGAATTATAAAGAAACAAAACTGAAGCTTAACACAATATGCCTACTTAACGGTTTCCATCAATTTACCCAGTATTGATGTCAGACTGACTGGTCTGTAATTTCCCAAATCCCCTCTGGAACCCTTTTTAAAGATCAAGGTGATATTAGCTACCTTCCATTCTTCAGGAATGGAGGCAGATTTTAAAGAAAGATTACTTACTTTTGTCAGGTATTCCACAAGTTCACATTTGAGTTCTTTCAGAACTCTCGGATGTATGCCATCCAGGCCTGGTGATTTATCCGTTTTTAAGTTGTCTATCAGTTGTAGGACCTCCTCTCTTGTCATCTCAATCTGACTCAGGTCTTTCAACACCCCTCCCAAAATCAGTGGTTCTAGAGTGGGCAAGCACTTCTCATTTTCCACAGTGAAGACAGGCAAAAAATGCATACAAGAGTCCAGCAATAACTCTTCCTGTTGCTGAATTTTTGGCCGATTAAAAAGAATTTTCACACAAGTAAATACGGACCAGTTATAAACAGTAAAATTTTAAAATAATAAATCCAGTTAGTCATAAAAAGGTTAATTTTCTGAAGCTGCAGTCTTAGCCCTGATTTTTTTGGCAGCCAAGGCAAAAAGAGACACTTTATAACTGACAAGCGGATCAGTTTCAGATAATAGAAAGGCCAGCTTGTCAATGTCAGAAGAAAATTTTTGTCCTATTAGCAGATTATCAAGAAATTTAGATCTAACTGTTGCATACATAGGACAAAATAGTCCCCACTCATTAGCCTTTTTTCTCTCTCATACTTCCATGGTACCGTATATTGCTGATTTAACAATCCCAGTGTACAGGAGAGCTTTTATGTTAGCAAGGTTTAATCTTTTCCCCTCAGCAGTGGTTTCAGGTAGATACAGGGGCATTCCATATAAGGACAGACTATGCAAGTGTATTCTTGGGGAACCTGATTCTATTATGCATATCCTTTTTCGCTGCCCCAAATATTCCGCTATACGTAGTACCCTGATCCACCCCCTCTTTCCCTTGCAGAGGGACCTCCTCGACAAGGATTAAAAAATTTTCTTAGCAGACAAGAGTCCAGCAATAACTCTTCCTGTTGCTGAATTTTTGGCCTATGTGTGGAAGTCAAGGGTAACACTTTGCAAAATTTTTTAAGGCTGTTTCATGTTCAGAGGTAATTTTATTGTGTGTGACTATGTCTGATGCTGTTCTATGAACCTACCCTTTAATATTCCCCAGCGTTTGTACTATCTGTGCTATGCTATGCCAATAAAGGTTGCGTATTTGCATTGTGACAAAATAGTATATAGTGAAGAATGTCCTCTGGGACTGAGGGACCACATATACAAGAATGTAAGGCCAGCGGTATTTGAGTGTATCTCCCCATGAGTAGAGCTGTCGGTAAGGAAGTAAGTGCCTTTCTGAGATATTGAGATGTAATATTCACTAAGTAAGGAGATCCATTGTGATCTCTTTTGAATAACTTAAACCAAAGGGAGAATTTAGACCTAGAGATTGTAAAACTGTCCAATAAAGCATCACATTTATAGATCCAGTTTTGTAAGTTGGTGCCAATATTGAGAACCCCCAACAAATTGTCTAGAATAGAATAATAAGCAAGTATGTTCCTGTAACATGTAGACCAGGATATATCTCTATGTGACATTAACTGAAAGCATTGTTTGCTAAATATGTTGGTAGAGGCAGTATTACCTTTATTCCACGATTTGAGTAAAGCAAGGTGAACAAGGCCTAACTGAGGGCATACCAAGTTCTTCCCTCATTAGGGTTGCAGGGGTCCCCTTGGGCAAGACAAGGAGTCATCTGATGAATAAGTTTTGAATTGATTCCAGGCTGGAGATTATGTGGTCCTTCCAGCCCCAGACCTCTACACCATAAAGAAGATGGGGGATTGCCTTATGAGTAAATAATTTTACCGTTGGATCTACAAGGAATCCACCTTTGGTGTGATAAAATCTCAGAATTGCACCTATTGTTTTTTTTGTAGAAGCTTTAACAGTATCCAAATGTATTTTCCAATTTAAAGTCGCACTAAAGGTCACTCCCAAATATTTAAAGGAACTGCAGTGCTTAATAGCCATTCCATGGATACTCCAAGAAAATTTTTGGGCCATTTTCTAAAGACCATAACTTTGGTCTTGTTATAGTTTATACGAAGAGCCTCCTCTTTACAGCATTCACCAAGTTGATGTAGCAGCCTTTTTAGTCTATTTTGGGTAAGAGAAATTAAAATTATGTCATCTGCGTATAATAAAATTGAAATCTTCTGATGACCAAACTCGGGAGCCTATGAACTATATCATTTATGTACAGGTTGAAAAGCAGGGGGGCAAGAACATATCCCTGCTTAACCCTTCTATGGATTGGAATATCATTTGTCAGGAAACCTGAAGTGCCCACTTTAATCTTAGCAGAAATATCTGCATGTAATTCCTGAAGAAGAAACAACAAGCGTTTATCTATATTCGCGTTGGCTAGCTTCTTCCAGAGGCAATTTCTATCTATAGAATCAAATGTGGTGGCCAGGTCTACAAATGCTACAAAAAGGGCTTTAGTGGGGCCATTAGTCCCTGAAAGGGCTAAATGATAAAGATTTTGGCAATGCTCAATTGTTCTTTGTCCCTTTCTAAAACCAGCTTGATTAGGATAGATTATATGATTAGAGGTTTCCCAATCCTCCAACTTGTACAGCAAATATTTACTGTAAAGTTTTGCGGTAACATTCAACAAGCTTATGGGACGATAGTGTTTTTTTTATCAGCCTTATCTTTCTTGTGGATTGGAACTACAATGCTCAGCTTCCATCCAGAAGGAAAAATGCCTGTTTCATTGATCTGGGTAAAAACCTTGGCAAGCACTGGTAACCACCAATCAGGAAAAGACTTGAACAATTCTGGAGGAATAAAATCCTCCCCCGGAGAATTTCCCACAGCTAAAGAAGTGATGAGACCTTTAATATCAAATTCAGTGACAGGAGGCTGCCTGCTTGAGTTCTTTGTGAGGTTTTTATCTTCTTTTTTCCTTCTCTTTTCTATTTGATTGTTCAGGGACTGACAAGCCTAAAGATTTTGTCTTATAATAGAAGAACATAAGAACTCCTTTTGCTACACAAGAACAGCCTTTGTTGTACTTCCTAATTGTGGCTGCTAATCTTAATCTCCATGAAAAACGCCCAAGAGTTTACCATGTGATTTACAACAGACTTTATTTCCCAATTATCTGTCTTTACACTCTCAAAGGCAAGCTGCTTGGGCATTCTCAGCTTTTAGACAGTCATAAATCTTAGCCCTTGAAACTTGAAACCTATCTAATGGCTACTGGTAAACATCCCAGGGAGTCTGACAAACTTGACCTTTTGCCAGAATGCAAACAGTCCAAAATTGAAGACTTTTTTGACCAAAAGACAAAGTATGTTGGGCAAAATTTGGAATACACCATAGAAACAACTGCTTCTCACCTTTTGTGGAGCCATCAGAACTGCCAGAGAAGAAGGAGTTTGGTTTGTTTGCTCAGACAGAAAATAATTCCTTAGCTGACTCCAGAGCATGGCAGCAGCCTAACCAGAATTTAACTGAAAAGGACTCCTCAACACTCACAAACGGCAATATATTTGTCCTAATTGCAAGAACTCTTGATTGTATTTTCAAAAGAATTGAAGCGATTAACATACAACTTAAATCCCTCACAGCAGAGGTTGCAGGGCTATCTTCTGTGGATAACAAACATCAACACCCACCTGCTAGACCACTAATTCTGCAAAACAGTTACAATCCACAGAAGACTGGGCAGTTTAAATCACATATAGGAAATACTCCAGAGACAGTGAGGAAGTATGAGAAACATAAGTACTTTCAGCACCTGTCTCCAGCCACAAATAATCTGTCTATTTGCAATTATAGGGGGTCTCTTCCAAGTTGGGAGAACAAACATCAGGCTAAGAGACAACTCAGTGAATTGCTGAGGACTAATCTATCTGCAATTGACCTAACAGTAGGAGAACTTCTTAGCAGCTGAAATCAAGCAAAGAAAATTCTACTCTCATTTTCTTCCCCTAAGGTTCCCCTACTGCTTCACAGGCAAAAGAGGAGTCTAAGCTCAAGCAGTGTTTTTCCAGTATGTATGTTTAAAGACATCATCCTACGAGACCTCTTCCCTAAGAGATTTAGTGCCAATATAAGAAGGGACAGCTGCGAGATACAGAATACCCGTTTCTCTAAATAAGGCCTAAAAAAATTGGAAGGCACCAGCAGCAATCTTGAAGTTGGATACCCAACATTTGGATTCTAAAAGGGCCTATAAAGAGTAACATTCTATCAATTTAAATCATAACTTTTTAGAAAATACTTTAGAGGATGAACTACTGCACTCCTTTGGGAACATGCCAACTTTAGAACAACAAGCAATTATTGAAAGGCTGAATTACATAAAACGGAAACTATAAGTTACTAAGTTCATTAAAATAGCGCCTCCCTGTCACTCACTTAACTGCCAGGCTGCAACAGCCTGCCTTAAAGGGCTGTTGTAAGTATTACTGAGACACACACACTGCTTGAGGGGAAAGCATGGTAGAAATACCCTTATGCTGAGCTTTCATTGTTAAATCTGAAATTCTTGACCCTGGCATGTCAGGTGTGGTTCAGAGTGAGTGTAAATTAAAGTGTTCTGACTTGAAGGTCAGAAGTTACTGAGCCAAACTGGCATGGGGGTGGGGAGTGGGAAAGAGAAGCAAATTCCAAGGATCTGTTTTTCTGTAGTTTAATTAAAGCAGAGAGAAGGCATGGATGGAGGGGTAGTTGGATGCCCCCTCGTTCCTGTCTCTGCAGTGACAGATGAGGTACTAAGGCCCCTCCCCAAAAGGATGCCTTTCCAAAGGAATATGCAAAGCAGAGCACTAAGTGATTGACAAATCCAGGGTCCCTTGCCTCTCATTTAAATATGTTCCTAGTCTGTGCAGCCGATGTTAATTTATACATTGCCTAAACTGCCGGTGGCTATTGTCTGTAAAACCGCATCTGATTAGGGCAAACAGGGCAGTTAATGTACTGGCTGGTCAGTGAAGCGATTGCAGTTTTCCTTCCACTGGCTTTGTGGACCCAAAATGGAAGAGCTGAGCTGGAAAGAAAGTGCCAGGAGCATTCACTGAAGTTCATTCTGACAAGCCAGCAATAGGGCAAGCCTGAGCCCTCTGCAAAAATAGCCCCACATTTGTACACCCTCCTCATCCTGCATGAAGCTCAGGATTCACCCAAACTGGAACGATCTTCCTGCGATCACTAAGCAGACAAGAGTGGGTTCAGAGAGGGAGGAATCCTTCTGGACTCCTGGTGCCTGGAGGTGAGTAAATCCTTTAGATGCACAAAAACACTCTTTTAGGGTGTGTGACTGTTCTGTACTCTTAAGACAGATGTGCCCTAGTACAATTCTCATGTGTAGGACTTTTGTCTCCAAGCCATTCTCCCACCCTAACCAGGCTGTAGGCCTGCCCATTGTGTCTGTGTTTTCCAAGACTCCTGCTTTTGTTTCCTTTTTGCATTTTTCCCCATGTAATGTATAAGAAGCTGCGATCTAAGTACACATTACACATAAGATGTGACTGCCAGAGGGACGTTGCAGATATATGGCAGCTGTGAGTTCTCTGTGGGAACTCCACTCCCAAGCACTGCAGGGGCTCCATTTGTACTGAGACCATGGCTCAGGAGGGGGAGGAGTGGCTTCAGCTTTCCCCCACTTGCTGTTTTGCCTACCTGAGGTGGCTCTGGGGGGATTATTTGTCTGAATTGGGGTGCTGTATGTGCACTGACTACTCACATGTGCCCCATGAGGGGTAAATTCACAATTACTCTTGCAGTGCAGTCCTAAGAAGAGTGGCTCACCCTTCTAAATCAGTTGAAGTCAATGGGGTTAGAAGGGTGTAACGCTGGTTAGGACTGCACTATCAGTTTACTAAAATTGTACTACTTAGAGAGCATATCTGTGTTTTGATAAGAATCTCTTGAAACTTTGGCCTAGATATGGGGTTCCTTGGATCACGCCCCACATTTTTGCACACGTGAGTAAGGTGATCTTTGCCAATTGCCATCCTCTTCTGGCAGACATCTGAGCACCCCCCCCCCAAGATATTCCTGAGTCCCCCATCCCCCCGCAGTATCATGCCACGGGGCATTTTAGGCTGCAGAAGGAAGATGAAGCAGGGAAGTCACAATTCTGTGAATGCCAGGGGTAGATCCTACCCATACTCTTCCACTTTGCTGAGCAAAGTGTATTTATTTATTTATTTATTTATATCCCACCTTTCATTGTGGCTTAAGTTTGCATCTAATGTATAGTGCTGATTTTACTGGTGCCCAAATAGCAATGAAAAATACAAAAATTTTACAGAGGGGGGAAATTGTCACAAGAAAAGAAAGAACGGCATGAAAAAAGAGAGTTTTGAATTGGATTTACATGAGAGAGAGGAGGGACCAGAATGGGGATTTTCAGACCAAAACAATAGGAATGAGAAGTTCACAGCCCTTCTTACCAAATTACCCTAAGGAGATGGCACAGTCGAATTTGAAGCATCCTTCTTCCTCACAACCCCTTGAGATGGACTGGATCCAGTTGTTTGCCATAGTGAAGTGTTGTTTTGTTCATCAGAGTTCCCCTGTAGCCATGACCCGGTTTGGTCGCTGAAGCAATGTTTTAATGTACCAAGGCTTCTAATTAATAGGATTTGGAAGATAATTAAGATGATCTCTCCAATATCATTTAGCTCTTTCTGTTAAGGCAGTGTTGATTTTGGTGCATTGCTACAATAATGCTGCTCAGCTGTGGAACTGACCAGACTGGGTTCGCAGTGGATTAAACTGCAAAAGAACAACACTCACCACAGTGAGTAAAACCTTTTCCACCAAAAGTATCCATGTATCTAATACATACATTACATTAAGTTAACAATTCTAATTTCCAGGTTTTCACCATATATTTGAGAATCTTGCAACTGAAATCTTCAACAGTAATAAATTGTAACATAGTATTTATGGGGTATATTTACAATCCAGTATTCTAATATGCTGTAGTTATTCTGTATTGGATTGTACACAATCTTCTTGAGAATGTATCCTCCTGTTTCAGTTTCCTCTTTTTCAAGAATCATTGTGATTTTACAACCAATATTTTCTAGAGAACTTCCCAGATAAAACTACTAGAGAGCTTCCTTCTGAATGGAACACACCCTTCTCCTGCTGTATATTCTTAGATGAAGATATCTGCAGCTACTTGGATTCTTTATAAATGTTGATCATTACAGGTGAGACATGTTGAAGTATTACATTTCAGAATTTATTGTTAGTGAGAATTAATTCTTAAGAAGATTGTGTACAATTCAATAGAGAGTAACTACAGCGTAATAGAATACTGGATTCTAAAGGTACCCCATATATACTGTGTTACAATTTATTACTGTTGAGGATTTCAGTTAGAAAATAAGTTGTAAAGTTTCAAGATCCTCAAATATATGGTGAAAACCTGAAAATTAGAATTGTTAACTTAATGTAATATATGCATTGGATGCATGTATACTTTTGGTAAAATACATTAAGGTTTTACTCTTTGCAGTGATTGTTCTTTTGTGGCTCTGCTGTGAAAGCACATGGCATGAGAGTCTGTCAGGAATCAAGATGAGGGCTTGAGATATCAGTTCAGATAATTGGTGAGCCGCCAATGTTTGCTTCTCTCCATTTGCTTTGTCTTCAATAGAGAGGCAACAAAAATGCACATGTCTGAAATCTACTAACATTTTGGAACCCCAAATTAGACAGCTGGAATTTTGAACATTTTCAGAGTCTCCTCTTTTCGAATGCTTAAAAACAAATCTTGTTGATTTCATTTTATGGCAATAATGTTAAACCTCAGCTTGCCAAATTAAAAAAAGAAAACCTTTATTGCTTTTTAAAATTCCAGCCCAATACAACAATATTTAAAATTGGGAACCAAGCATCAGGTTGTACAAACTGGCCAAAGTCAGCATGCACACAGTTTGTTCAGATGTTGCCATAGAGAGTCCAGGCCAGGGCGAATTAGTGGCAGGGTTTCAGATTTTGTTATGTGCTTCTTAGGTTTCACTACAACTCCAATGCTGGCTTGATGTTTGTAGTTCTGAGGCTGGGCCACAATCTTTCCCCTACTTCTAAGGCTAAAGACTAAAGTAATATAAAAAAGAGCCTCACAACTTTCTTTTTGTGTTAGCATCTATTATATTAAATTTTCCTGCTCTAGCTAGGCACCAAAGTGCATCCCAGCCAGTTGCCTAAAATAAAAATCCTATATCCTCCTTTTGGGCAGGTGAGCAAGTAAGGAGAAATAGGAATGACATATCAGTTATTTGCCAGGATGCTAAAGACAGATATTAAACAAGAGGTGATAGTGTATTTTTGGTGTTGTGTACTATACAGTGCTGTTATAGTACGTCTGTCTTCAGACTAGCTCCTAGGTCATAGCCTGTAGGTACTAGTCCCAAACCTGAACTGAAGACTTCCAGATTGATCATTCTATAACAAACAGTAGAGCTGGGACAGGATTTCAGCACCCTGGAGAGCTCCATGGATAGTGAGGTGTTGCTACAACAGTGGCCTGAGCACAGATGAGTCAAGCAAGCACTTAAGCAAAGCTTGCTTGACTCATCTAACCTTTGAGCCTTAACTAGACACAACTAGGATTGTAAAGAACCAGCACTACATTTCAGTGTTGGAGCACTGCATTTCACTGCTGCTGGATTGTCACCTGGTATATTCTTTATTTGCTTAAAGTCTGCAGAGGATGGAGGGCTTTGGTCAGTTGGTTAGAGCTCCTAGTTACCTGCCTGCAGAGGAACTTCCTGAGTCAAGAGCAGAGTCCTATTGATCACTGGTGGCTTACAGAGGGTGTGATCACACAGGCAATTTGGTCTGGCATAGCCACACACCCCCAGATCAAAGTGGCATGATCAGACACACACATCTGGCCCTCAGCAGCCATCCGTCCCTACCTCATTGCAAAATGACTCCCATAAGCCTTAAACAGCCACCGGGAGAATCCGGTGGTTTCCCCAGTGAGGCACTTCCATATCGACTCTTCTGGCATCAGAACGCACGGGCGCACCACAGAAGCGCAGGAGCCATGTGATCGCCCCTCCCATTTCAGGCACAGCAGTATGCCGTTTTCAGCAACCCAAGCAATCAGAGGGGTGCATCAGCCATGGCTCCGTGCTGGTGGCATGGTAGCCATGTGAACTGGCCCTCGCAGGCCGGCTACCCAATGCAGCCAGCATTGTGGGACTGTGTGAATGCTGTGAAGCACACCTGACTACAGTGGCTTTTTTCTCCGTGGGATACTGCTGCGGCAACCTGCCTGTCTGGACACAACCAGACTGTTGTTGTGACCTGGGGTTGCATGGACTCTGGGACATCTCTGAGGCCAACTTCCTCTCTATTTGGAGCTCTGTCTGAGGCCTCTGAGATATGAACCATGAGATTTTCTTCTCTATTGGATGCATCATCAGAATCCAATATGCTTGGCTTTGCATCAAAACCCCAAACTGCAATCCAGAAGAAAGAAAGGAAAGCACCAGCTGTATAGGAAACAATCCTTTGAGAAGCCATATCATAGACTTAGCAATGAGACCCAGAATAGTGAAGCGGTTAGAGTGTTGGGAGACCGAGACTGAAATCTCAGTTCCGACATGGAAGGTTCCTGGGTGACCCTGAGCCAGTTACACACCCTCAGCCCAACTTCCTGATGTCATTGCTGTGAGGATAAAATGGAGGAGGGGAGAATGATGTAAGCTATTTGGGTCCCCATTGGTGGGGGGGAAATGGGCTATAAATTAAGTAAATAAAAATAATTACAATTTTGTATTCAAAACTAGCCAGCCCACCAGCCCTTTTTGCCAGGGTCCCTACCTGAATTTGGAGGCATAGTACAGCCATGTGAAATGTCTCAGTGCCTGGCTTCAAAGAACTGCATGGGTGGTTTCAACTACCCAAGGAGCTTTTGAGCTTCAGACCCCCCCCCCAATTATTCCATGTCACTAGGGTCTGCCATTCAAAGAAAAATATCCATTTGGGCAGATTCCCAACCATGGAGCATTGGGAAGCTCTGCCAAAGAAGAAGCTAGCCCAATGTTATAAGGATGCTCAGGGTGATAGCAAGATGGAGTAACTTTTGCTACAAAAAGGTCACCCCCCCTGCAATTTCTTCTCAAACATCACTCTAGATTACACCAAGAGTGATATGATCAGTCATAATAGTACTGCTGCTTTGTCCCTAATTAGCTTTTCTCTAATTATGTACCCCGGAGAAATCTTTTAAGTAGTGCAGCCTCATCTACGATCTAGTCCAAGGGACTCATTTGTGTTCTTGAACATGGGGAAAAGAGCTCTTGAGGCCAAATTCTTTCTAGACCCTACATTGGGAAGTGGGACCCAAGAGGCCGACTAAGCCAATTCTGCCTTGCATCCAGCTTCATGGTGAACTGGTGATTTACATCCCAGCTTGCCCAGCTAGAAAAACAGACTGTTGTAGATTAGAGAAGTTCAGAACATAATAATGATATACTGGTTCATTTTTTAAAAAAAAAACCCCAATAATACAAAGCTGTGAAGACTTTTCATTCATTATTATTCTCTCTCTCTCTCTCTCTCTCTCTCTCTCTCTCTCTCTCTCTCTCTCTCTCTCTCTCTCTCTCTCTCTCTCTCTCTCTCTCTCTCTCTCCCCCACCTCTTCTGAGATCCAGGAGAGCTTTTGCCAGTCAGAGTAGACTTTACCAGATCAATGACTAAGCATAAGACATATAGGGAGGGCCCGTGACTCAGTGACAAAGCACCGGTTTTGCCCGTGGAAGGTCCCAGGTTCAGCATCCTACATCTCCAATTGAAAGGATGAGGTAGTAGGTCACATGAAAGATCAGTGTAGACAATACTGACCTTGCTAAAGCAATGGTCTTACTCAGGAGAAGGCAGCTTCATATGCTCATCAGCCATGTGCAATGGAGGACACACAAGCTTCCAGCTGCAGGCCCAGGATCCAGTAATTCTCAAACTGTGAACTTGATCCTTCAGAAATAGTGCAATTTACGCCAGGATAGGGCAAGTCCTCAATAGCACTTCAGTCCTTCCTGGGTTGAACTTCAGTTTATTGGTTCTCATCCATCTGATAGCAGGAACTTTTCCAGCTGATTCAAAAGTTTCCACTGATAGCTGTTCCAGGATCAGAAAACACAGACTCCCTTCAACGATATCACATGCCCTAAGCCCGCCCATGGGATGGGCGGGATATAAATGCAAATAATAATAAACATTTTAAAATTACTTTATTGAGCTTTTGGCCAGAAATCTGATTATAGCACATATGCTAGAGATTTGTGCAGTTTCTGTGACGTGTTAACAATGCCCAGATGCGGGGTTTGTACTTTGATATATTCAGAGATGTCCAAAGTGCTTGAGGAAGAACATCTGAACAACACTCCCTTCTCTGTGGGTGGTATCTATACTACAGTGAGTGACTGACCAATGGCATCCCTCAAAGAGTATGTTGCAACCTGTCAGGCGCTTCAGAAAAGTCAGTCAAACACCAGGCCTCATGCAAAAGGATAGTGTTTATTATACTGCAGATCTAAAGGCACGTTAACATCCTCCTTGTCAGGAATAACCTACACAAAATGAACATCTCTGGTTATACCCCTCGGGGCTATAGCCCCCCCCCCCGGCATTCTACCAATAGCTACAGAGCCCGCGCGCGGAAAGGAAAGGTGCTACATTTCTAAAAGCTGTAAATTTCCATGGCCTAGCTGTTCACATAAGAAAAAGGGAAGAAGAGAAACAGCCTGGCACTTCAAGGACATTTGGCCATCTGTAGATAACTCGGGATGGGAATTGCTGCGTTACCCGGGCAACCCCGTCACCTCCCCACATACCAGACAATACACAGGCAGAACCACTGACACCTCCACCCCTCCCTTCACCCTTATGGCAGGGTTACCTGACATTCTGCCCTCATGATAATAAATCCACCCCTTTAGGTTTCAAGGGGTACAATTTATGGAACCTGCGGATCAACTTCGGGGCACGAACATTTTCCTCCCTCACCCATTCCCTCTGTTCAGGCCCAAAGTCCACCCATTCAATCAGATAATACAGCCAGTTGCGGGAAATCTTGGAATCCAGAATCTTGGCAACTTCGTAGTGTGGTTCCCCCCCCACCATCAAAGGGGGGGGGGCAGGCCGATGTGGTCTCCACTCGTTCTCTGCAGGCGAGCATCTTAGGAGCCTTACATGAAATACAGGATGAACCGATTTCAGTGATTTAGGCAACAAGAGTTCAACAGTCACATCGTTCAGAACCTGTTTGATTTCAAAAGGGCCCACATACTTCCACCCCAGTTTTTTGCTAGGTTGCAAGCCCTTCAGGTTTTTCGTGGAGAGATAAACAAATTCCCCGCATTTAGGAGTCCACGTGTTATCTCGTTTCTTGTCAGCCTTGCTTGCGCTGGTTGGTGTAGTAGCTCCCGGGCAGTTCACGGCGAAGTGGCCTCCCTCCCTGCATTTCAGGCACAGCCCTTGTTTCATCCGCAGCTCGCGGGTGCCATCCTTCTGCCCTGGGGTGTTGGGTTGATACTTCCCCCTGGGAGCCTGTGCAGCGGCGGGTTGGGGGCTCTTACCCAGGGCGGCCGCATCATCGAGTTTGATAGTTTTCAAGCGTGTCTCGGTGGCTACCGCTTCCTTCATCCAACCCGATAAGGTCTCCAGGTCTCTCCCTCGCATCACGGTCTGACGAATTTCCAAGTTCAGCCCCAAACGATATTGCTCGGCCAGGACTCCATCTGGCTAGCCTCGGACCTTTGCCGCTTGTCTTCGAAACTCGGCAGTGTACTCTCTCACCATCTTGGTGCCCTGTCGGAAGGACCGGAGGAATGCCCGGGCAGTCTTGTTTGCGTTGACGTCCTCAAATTGGTCTTTCATTGCCCACATAAAAGCATCGACCTCCCGTTCTTCTTTCTGAGGATGTGGGAAAAAATTAATTCAATTGTATAATCTTTTAGAATTTCTAAAGTGTGAGAGGACCTGAATACTTCAGCCAGAGCAACTTGGGGAACTCAGCCTTGGTTGGCGAGAAAAGACACTCAAGCTGTCTCTCCATCTGTCCAGAATAGTATTATCTAATTCTTTTTTTCCCCTATTTATAACTTATTTTAGTTTATTTTGCCTTGTCTGGAGCTGGCTGGTGAATTGTTTATCTCTTACATGAGAAGCGAGAGGACTATCTGTGGAAGCTGCATTTTGCTCTTTCTCTCCTGAACTTTCAAAGTCTCCTGAAATGAACCTTTTAATGTTTCTCTATTTGAAGCAAGGGCCCTATTAGCTAAGTAAACTCTATACTTGCTGCTGCAGCTGTTTTCTGATCTTAAGCTGTAATAGTTTATCTGTGGAGTGTAAAATGACTCAGCAGCTGAACAACTTTCCAGAGAGAGAGAAAGGGGCAGGGAAACGCCCTAGAGGACTTGAAGACAGGGAGGAATTGGTCTGTTTGCCTCTGACCAAGTAAACAAAAATTCTGGAATTCTTCCCTGAGAAAAGAAAGGATGTTTTTAATATTCCAGTCTCAAACTCCTTCTCCCTGTTGGCAGAGAGGGAGGATGATGACTTTATGATGAAGGAAGTCTGTGATAAACGGCCACCTAATCTTTTAAATAAGAGTATTTCTGACTCAGAGAGGTTTGCCAAGGATTCAACTCCTAACGCCCAGCTGAAAGCTACCTTTAAAAAAGGAGAAGGTGCCTCCTCTGACATACTATCTGAACAAGCTGTGTTGCTGGATTTAATTGCCAGAACTGTGTCTTGTGTTTTTAAATCTCTAGAAACCATACATGGCCTCACAGAGAAAATTCTTCTTCCTACACCGTCAAAATATGCAGATAAGGCATCAAATGATGAATGGAACCTATAAGATTTTAGAGTCCCAGCATCTCTGCATCCAACTTCACAGGCTGTTTGTCAAGCTGGAAATGAATTAAAAAAAGGAGCTTCACATTCCGTAGCCCCTTATAACCTTTCTCTGCAAGATTCCAAAATATGCTTAACTATCTGTCCTTTCAGAGGCCAGGTAATCAATTGGTCTACTAAGAACTGTATAAGGAGACATCTATCTACTCTCTTAGGGAAAACCCCTCTCTTTATTAACTTAAAGAGGACTGAACACCTTAATAATATGCCACAAACTCAGAGGGTTTTACTTTCCTTCAAGTCCAAGAAGATTCCTACATTATTAATGCTCCAAAGACATATTCTAAGATCATATGGCATTTTCCCTACTAGAGTTTTCAATAACTCCAAAATCTGCCCCGTTCTCCCAAATTATATATATATATAAATCCAAGGCAATTAAATGTGAGGCTGGAATTCCAACTCCTCAGTTACCAAAACTTCAGCCCCCTCGGATCCAGATTTAATAAGTCGGACTAATGTTCCTCCCCCTTCTTTGTCGAAGGCCTCTTATCTGGAGAATTCCATAGAGCAGGATCTACTCTCATCCTTTACTTATTTGCCAAAATCTGAGCATATGGAAATCATGACCTTCATAACTCAGATGAACATGCAGAAACAGACAAGGTGAACTCTGACCCACTACTGGATATGGATATGGAGCATGATACTCCCTTGATGGTCACTGAATCTAATCCCCTGCCTGACCAGAAAGAAGCACTCTCTGAAAACACTGCTGTTCCTCCCTCCTCGATATCAGAGAATCCACTGTCCAATGGTTCGTGATATTGAATTACAAAATGAAGAAGCTTTGCTACCCAAGGACTACAGAAATATAAAATCTTGGCCTAATTTTATGGCTGCCCCTTATTTAGTTAACATTACTTATGAGCCCTATAGATGGGCCTTTTCCAGAGCCTGTTTTGAGGCACTCCCCTCTGCTGTACTGCAAGGTAAATTCAATCGAGTTCCAATGCATGAACGTATATGCCCATGCATGACTAACATGGTGGAATCAGTTACTCATGTCCTCCTGTTCTGCAGATTCTATCGGGAGGAACGAGACCATCTTATACTACCTCTTCTGTCTAGGTTTAGCCCTCTGCAGTCATATCTTGACTTTAGATGAGAAGTCCCTCGTAAATTCCTCTTAGAAGATGTTCAGAGCTCAGTGACTTATGCTGTGGCAAAATTTTGTTGCTTAGCTATTAGGAAACGTAAACTTATTTTAGCTGGAAAAACTGTATGATTCTCTTATTAATATTATTTTATTTTACTAATTTTATTAATTTTCTCTTGTTAATGTTTTTATACCATTCCCATGTTATTACTGTTTTAATCCTTCTTATATCAGAATTGTACTGTTTTTCTGGCTCTTGCTGTAATAAATTAGATCGGATTGGATACTGTCTCTAGAGTACTGGACCAAGGACATCTGGGTTCAAATGCAGATTTAGCTATGAAGTTCACTGGGTGACTGGCTCACCCTCTCTCTTTCTCAAACTAATCTGCCTCACAGGGTTGTTAGAAGGGTAAAATGGAGAACAGAATTTTGTGTGATGTCCTCAATACCTTGGAGAACAAGTTGTGGTGGTGGTGGTAAGGAATAAATAGTCAGTCTGGGAAGGTAACAGTGTTCCATGCACCTTGGCATTTAGTCATGCCAGCCACATGACCACAGAAACATCTTCAGACAGCATTGGCTCTTCGGCTTGGAAACGGAGATGAGCACCGACCCCTCGAGTCAGATTTGACTAGCTTTCGAGCAAGGGAATCCTTTACTTTTACTGGGAAGTCAACATCAAAGCAATGATGTTACTTGAAATGAAACCTTGCAAAGACAGTGGAGCTAGCTAGTAGACAAAAACATCCCAACTACACAAGAATTTCTTAGGTTGGGGACAATACAATCTTTGCTGTGTTGTGACACAATAAATGCATCTGTAGTATCCTCAGCAATCTTACAAGGATCCTGAAGAAATTTCTTGGATCATGTGTGGTATCAGGATTGGATGTTAAAGCAGCCATACAGGAAATGGAACCTAGTGGTTCTGCAGAGCTGGCAGGACCATAACAGTCACTTGGTTCCTATGCAGACTGTGGTAATGATGATGATGGGTATAGACTTGCTTATTGTTATGGTAGTTGCAGCCTGTGTCCAAGAAATGTCCCTGGTTCATGAAGGGACCAACCCACCCTTGAGTGGAGCAGATGCTTGGGAAGACAGAATGTCTCAGGTCAGACCTCATTCTCATGGCATATCTGTTTCATCTTTCAGGTTTTTAAGAGTTGAGTGACCCTCTCTTCCTCTTGCTTCTCATTATCATCCACCCCTAAAAGCAACTTTTCTGCATTTAAAGGAAGTACTGGGTAACCATTGCATAAGTTTGTGTGGGATATGTAGTTTGGATCCTGGGCTAGTGCTGTATCAAAGCAATAGGCTTATCTCACCACCATCACAAATTGTTCTCCAAGGTATTCAGGACATCACACAAAAGTAACTTCCCGCCTCTTCCAGCACTTCCAGCTCTACTCACTCTCATTGTAGGAGAAAGCAGGGGAAGGGTGTCGAGCTCCCCCTGGGCCCTGGGGACCTTTCCTCCAGTCGCCATGTTGTCGGGCGGTCCAAACAGGGCGCGGTACTGGGAGGCAGGAGGAGTCCCAGGGATAAGGAGACAGGGGGCCTCAGAATGACAGGGGGCGGGGTTGATTTCACCCCTCTTGCCCCGCTGTCCCGTGCCAGGGAAGCTGCCGGTTTGCTGGGCTCTCTCTCTCGCACACGCACGGCTCTCTTCTCCTTGACACACGTCTCCTCCCCAGCCCCTCCGTCCCTCCTCCCTTATATCCTCCTCCCACTGCCCCAGTACCGCCCGTGCTTCTCCCCGGTTCCACCTCCCCCAGGCCCCGCCCCCTTGATAAGGTAGGACGCCCTCCTCGCGTCAGGGGCGTGCGTTCTTGTGCCGGCGGCGGCCTTGCCGGCCCGAGGGTTGCGCCACCGGTGTCTCCGATCGTCTGGGGAGGATTGCTCATCTCTGTTGCTTCCCAGGGCTCGCGCCGACGGGGCCTCGCTCGTCCTGACATCCTCTCCGCCGGAGAGGGGCTGGGGCACGTCCCGGGTGCCCTGCGTTGGCCTGGTTTCTCGGGTGAGTGCTTAGGTTGCGTCGTGGCAGGGGGGGGCGCAGCCCGGCCCGGTCCGCCAGGTCCGGGACACACCCCCTCCCTTGCGCCCGCAGCTCCTGGTTCCTCCTCGAAGAGCCGGGACAGGTAATCGGCCACCTGATGGTCGCGTCCCGCCTGGTGCCGAACTGAAAAGCGAAATGGGGACAGGGCTAAATACCACCGGAGGACTCGGGGGTTGGAGTCCTTCATACGTGACATCCACAACAGTGGGGCATGGTCCACCACTAGTTGGAAGGGGTTATTCACAAGGTAGTATTGTAAGGCGCCCACCACCCACTTCACTGCCAGGGCTTCCTTTTCTACAGTGGAATATTTACGCTCCGCCGGTTGGAGCTTCCGGCTGATGAAGAGAACAGGCCGTTTGGCTACTCCTTCGCCTTCGAAACCCCGACTTCGCCCCCAGCCCTGTCCCGGATGCGTCAGTGTGGAGCACGAACAGTTTCGCGAAGTCGGGGTTTCGAAGCACGGGCCCCCGGGAGAGGCTGGTCCGTAAGGCTTCGAAGGCGGCCTCCTCGGCCAGGCCCCATGTAAGCCGATTTGGTCGGGCTTTCTGCAGCGCATCTGTGAGTGGAGAGGCTAGGGAGGCAAAGTTAGGAATAAACCGACTGTAATAGCCGACGAACCCTAAGAACCGGCAAAGCTGCCGCTTCGTGCTGGGACGAGGCTGGTGTTCGAGGGTAAGCACCTTGTCGGGCAATGGGCATATAACCCCTTTTCCCACCTGGTACCCCAGGTATTTGAGCTCCTGGAAGCCGAGCCGGCTTTTGGCGGGGTTGGCCGTTAGTCCCACGCTACGGAGGGCCCGCAAAACCTGTCGTAGATGGGAGAGGTGGGTGTTCCAGTCAGGGCTACAGACGATTATGTCATCGAGGTATGCCTGCGTGAAGCCCCGGCAGTGCGCGAGGGCTCGGTCGACCAGCCGCTGAAATGTCGCTGCTGCCCCATGGAGGCCGAAGGGCATCCTCTTAAACTGGAACAGGCCATCGGGGGTCGCGAAGGCTGTCTTGTCTCGGTCCTGGGGGTGTACCGGCACCTGCCAGTACCCCTTTGTTAGATCAAGCGCAGACAAGTATCGGGCAGTGCCAAGCTGGTCAATCAGTAGGTCGGCCCGTGGCATTGGATAAGCGTCGAACTGGGCCAGCTTATTAACCTCCCGGTAGTCGACGCAGAACCAGGTACTGCCGTCTGGTTTCGGCACGAGCACCACCAGGCTCCGCCAGGCACTTCTTGATGGTTCAATGACGTCGAGCCGCAACATCGTCTCCACTTCTTGCCGGATGGCGGCTTGCAACTTTGGGGGTATTGGCCCCCAGGGGGTCCGGGCCACCTGTCCTGGGGACGTGGTGATGTGGTGAACAGCCATGGAGGTACACCCTGGCAAGGTGGAGAAAGTCCCAGGACAGTCTTGCAGCACCCGGCTCAGGTCTCGCCGTTGGGCCTCGGACAACCCTCCATCCAAAACAGGCCTGGGAGACCCCTTTGTCGGGTCCTGCCAGGGCAGGAAGCCCTCCGTCAGGTCCCCCGGAGTCGTAGCCAGCTGGGCTTCGTCGGTAGGGGTGTCGCGCTCCCTCCACTACTTGAGGTCATTTACGTGCACCGTCTTCTGCTGGCGGGGCCCGTAGCCGATCTCGTACGTGACCGGTCCCAGGACCCGTACCACTGGGAACGGGCCCTGCCACGGGTCGCCCCGTCCGGGGTCCATCACGGAGCGGGACACGAGCACCCGGTCTCCCACGCCAAAAGAGTGCATCTTCGTCCCCCGGTCGTACCTCTGTTTCTGCGTCTCTTGGGCCCGCTCCAGGTTACTTGCGGCTACGCGGCGGACCTCCTCCAGGCATTCCCTTAGCTTCCTGACGTACTCGCAGGGGTCTCGCTCTTCCTCGTTCACCGTCCCAGGGCGGCGTCCGTCCATCGCCTCCAGGATCCTGCGGGGCCGGCGCCTGTAGAGGAGTTCAAATGGTGAGAACCCGGTCGAGGACTGGGGCGTCTCCCTCAGTGCAAACAGGATGGGATCAATATAGAGATCCCACTCTGTTGGCCTCTCGTACGCCACCTTGCGTAACATGTTCTTTATCATTTGGTTCAGCCTTTCGACGAGGCCATCCGTTTGGAGGTGGTGCACGGCCGTGAAGATCTGCCAAATCTGGAGTGACTGACAGACTTGCTTCATAAGTTGGGCAGTAAAAGGGGATCCGCGGTCAGTCAGTATCTCGTGTGGCAGCCCCACCAGAGAGAAATACCTCATGAGAGCCCGAGCTACCCCTGCACTCTTTAGGCTAGGAAGGGGGACGGCTTCTGGGAAGCGCGTAGCATAGTCCATGATTACCAGGAGGAAGCGGGCTCCCCTGGGGGTGCGGGGTAGGGGCCCGACAAAATCCATGGCCACCCTCTCAAAGGGGGTGCCGGGTATTGGTAGCAGGGATAGAGGGGCCCGTGGATCCGCCCGCACATTCACCCGCTGGCAGATGGCACACGACCGGCAATACGTTTTTACGTCACGGGCGACCGTGGGCCAGAAGAAATGGGACAACACCCGGGACAAGGTATTCTTCACCCCCTGATGGCCGGCCCAGGGGTGATCATGGGCTGTCCGTAGGATCGCCGGTATGTAGCCATGGGGGGCTAAGAGCTGCCTGTAGGGCCCCATCCGTCCCTTCACCTCTCTGAACCATACGCCCCCCTCTTGGACGATGTGCGGAAACCGCCCACCCAGCCGGGGCTCTATTACCTGCCCGTCTTGAACTGCTGTGCGCCGCCACAGCCCGTCCAGTGCCTCATCGCGGCCTTGGTCCTGGATGAACTGGGGGTCCCGGACCCATCAGTCGTACGTTTCTTCGAGCCCCTCCTCGGTCACTCCGGGGTCGACCTCTTCGTCCACCGGGGCAACCAACTCTTCTCCTGGAAGTGCGCCGGTTCCTGGACCCTCATCGGGAGGGCAGGAGGCTGCTAGGGCATCACTGAAGCGCGGCGCATCCCGCCCCAACAGGACTGGAAACGGCAACCGGTCCACCCGGGCCAGGGGCACCTCCCACTGCTGCCCCAAGTAGAAAAGGGGCGCCATGACCATGGGACATCGTTCTTCGTGCCCGTGGAAGCATACAACCGTGGCGGTGCGGAGGACAGGTAAGCCTGGGGGCAAGAGATGGGACCGCACCAGAGACAGAGAACTCCCGCTGTCGACCAATGCCTGCAAGGCCTGGCCCCCCAGCGTCACCGGGAGTAACCAGGCGGGAGGCCGCCTTCCTACGGCCGAGGTCTGCAAGGTGCGCTCGTGGCCGAGGTCGCACTCCATAAGCGGACAGTCCCTCCTGAAGTGGCCCCACTGGCCACAGGTGTAACAGGGCCCGGGGCCCCCCGCGGGGCACCCTCCGGGGAGTGGGGTCGGCCCGCTCATCTCTCCCCATCCGCTTGTCTCACCCCGGCCACTCTGGGTGGGCCCGGGTATGGTGGGAAGGGGCCACGGAGAGACGCTGGGACTTCCGCCCGTCCCGCTGCGGCCGAACGTAGGGCGCGCCCTTCCGGACCGGGGCAAGGCCAGACTTGTCAGAGGCTTGCTAGGGGGTTGACCCCCATGTCCCGGCCGTGGAGCCTCCTCCTTTGGTCTGGCGTCTCGTCCTTCGGCGACCTGGAAATTCTCCCAGAGTTCCTGGGCCTCCTGGAGCTTGGTCGGCTTCCAACAGGCCAGCCAGTGGCCCGTACGGGTGGGCACAATTTGCAGCAGCTGTTCAATGACTATCATCTCTACCACCCACTTGCCATCCTCGGAAGCCGGCTGGAGCCAGCGGGTGGCGGCATCTTTCAGGGTCGCAATTACTGTCCGGGGGCGGGCCGGGTCCTGAATCCGGAAGGCACGGAACCGCCGGCGGTGGGACTCGGGCGTAACTTCTAAGCGGTCGAGTATGGCGGCCTTCACCTTTGTGTAGTCACTCACATCCGCCCACTCCAACGCCTTCACGGCGGCCTGAGCTTCCCCCGTCAGGTACGGGCCCAGGATGTAGGCCCACTGGTTTTCTGGCCACTGGGCGGCCTTGGCAGCTCTTTCAAAGGCCTCTAGGTAGGCTTCAATCTCATCGTCTGGTCCCAGCTTGGTGAGCAGCGGCCAGGGGCTGCGTTGTGGTCCACCCCCACCTCCGGGCCCCGCCTGAGCCGGCCGGGTGAGCACTGCCTGTTGCAGCTCCCGCACCAAGGTCGCCTGTGCTGCGTGCTGCTGCTGGGCCATGTCTCGTAACAGCTGGCTCTGATGCTCGGCCAGCCATTGCCCAAACTGTGCAAAATCCATCTCAACGGAAGGCGGGTCGGGTTGCGTCAGTTGGGCTTTCACGGGCCCTGACTACTGTCTGACTCACTTGACTCTCCCGAGGTGTCTTCTGAGCTTGAGGACTCACCCAGCCCTCTCTTTCGGGGGCAACCAGCCGGAGGGGGTAAGGAGACGGGGAAGTGGCCTACCTAGCAGATCTGTTGTGCCCGCATTCTCCACCACGTTGTCGAGCTCCCCCTGGGCCTTGGGGACCTTTCCTCCAGTCGCCGTGTTGTCGGGCGGTCCAAACAGGGCGCGGTACTGGGAGGCAGGAGGAGTCCCAGGGATAAGGAGACAGGGGGCCTCAGAATGACAGGGGGCAGGGTTGACTTCACCCCTCTTGCCCCGCTGTCCCGTGCCAGGGAAGCTGCCGGTTTGCTGGGCTCTCTCTCTCGCACACGCACGGCTCTCTTCTCCTTGTCACGCGTCTCCTCCCCGGCCCCTCCGTCCCTCCCTTCTATCCTCCTCCCACTGCCCCAGTACCGCCCGTGCTTCTCCCCGGTTCCACCTCCCCCAGGCCCCGCCCCCTTGATAAGGTAGGACGCCCTGCTCGCGTCAGGGGCGTGCGTTCTTGTGCCGGCGGCGGCCTTGCCGGCCCGAGGGTTGCGCCACCGGTGTCTCCGATCGTCTGGGGAGGATTGCTCGTCTCTGTCGCTTCCCAGGGCTCGCGCCGACGGGCCCTCGCTCGTCCTGACGTCCTCTCCACCGGAGAGGGGCTGGGGCACGTCCCGGGTGCCCTGCGTTGGCCTGGTTTCTCGGGTGAGTGCTCGGGTTGCATCGTGGGGGGGGGCGCAGCCCGGCCCGGTCCGCCAGGTCTGGGACAAAGGGATGATGTTGTGAATTAGGCAACATCTGGTCACCACATCTGTGATGCTCTAGGAATTTCCTCTATTGTCTTTACCATAGAGATTGGGGGAATTCCTAGAGCATCATACAACATGGTGACGTCACCTCCAGGTCTTCACTTGGAAGTGACATCACTGCATCATGCAACACTCTCTCTTCCCATGGCTTGCCCCCAAATCTCCCAAGATTGCCTGAGGTAGGCTTGGCAACTCCACCAAGGAACAACAGGGCATATTGAGGAGGGCACTGACGTGCTTCAGGGGCTTGACTTTCCACAGGCCACCGGTGAAACAGGAAGCAACCCAGCCAGTGTCATCATGGGAGTGTACTGTGGGGAGTGTACTCAAAAGTTGACCACATTTGACATCCCATGGCAAAGAATCTTCAAGTCTTGGATGGCTCTGCTGTTACTCTAGGGTGAGATCCTATTACTTTCTTCCACTAAATCAAATTATCACTCTTCTAAGTCTTTCTGCAAGGAAAAAAGACTTCCTTCCAATAGAAAAAAACTTTTGTCCAATGGAAAACAGCTTCCTTTGTTGGAGAAAACTCTTAGCTGAAGGAAGTTGTTCTTTGTTGGAGGAAGACTTGGACGAAGGAAGTCATAGAATCCAACCCATAATCTTTGAGAAGGATAGTCAGATCAACCATCAGCTCCAAAAGGATCCTGAACTTGGTCAAGATTCCTGTTCAAAAATAAATGAGAGAGGAGGGCTTGATATGCACGGGGGTGGGGGGTGGCATTGTGAAGCAGTTTCTCAGGTGGTTTTTGAATTGGGTAATAGTCATGATCAGCAATTCATTTGACCAGAATGAAATTCCAAATGTGGATTCTTCTACTGGATAAAGCTCCTCAGCTTTATTTTCTTTCCAAGTCAGAAAAAGCCCTCCAATCAATACAATTTATCACCCTTCCACAACTTTCTTCCATCAGAGTATTATACATAGTTTCTCCTCTTGTCCTCATAACACTCCTGTGAGATAGGTTAAGATGAATGGCCCAAGGTCTCTGACTGAATTTAATGACTATCATATTCCAGTACTTCAACCATGATGCCATATTGCCTTTCCCTAATATGTTGCTGATTTTTTACTTTGGGAGCCTGACCCTTTTAACTGTGGACTTCAGAGACAATAGGGAAAAATGGAAGCTTGGAACTAGGAACCAAAAGGGAGTTTTTATTCTGATTTTCCCTCAATAATACCTAGGTCTCCCATTTACCACAAACTTGCAAAGTTTTTCTCCTTTCTTTTTTCCTTGTTTCCTTTCCCCCTTTTCTAAGTTTAATTCTGAACAGCCGGCTGCGTTCAGCCTGACTGGTTTGTTATGGCTTATAATTTGTGTTAGGATTAATTAACTAATTACCGACAAATGTCCGTTGGCAAGATTCTGCTTCTGCTTGTCAACTTGAAGTATTTAATTATTTTAATCATTTACTTTCATCTTCAGAATTTATGCTCTTCCAAGAGCGTTTCTAGGCATCTTTTAATTATTATTGTAGGGTTATTTTTTTTCCTGAGATGGGGTGGGGGGAGTAGAGGGTGGTATAATTTTGCATTAACTATTTCAGCTAATGATCTTGCTACAGTATTGGAAGAGCATCTCAGATTTCCAGATCTTGTGACTCAAGGGAATAATTGTGCATTGAGTTTTATTGTAGGGTTTTTTTGTGTATGTGTGCGTGTTATGTGTGTGTGTTGGCAGCAGGGATGGAGGGAATGGGGGAAATGGTGCCATGCTGGCAACATGATATCACTTCTGCCAAATACCTGGAAGTGACATCACATCACCAGTGGGACTCTGAGTTTTGCCCAGATCCCAGAGTGTTACCATGTAATCATCAGCAATATGACATCACTTCTGGGTATTCACCAGGCATGACGTTGTGCCAATAGCATGGAGCTATTAAAAAAAAAATTCCTCACACCAAACCTTAACAAAAAGGGGACGGGCCACTGAAGCAAGACACTTGGTCTCCATAATTTGTATAGTTGCTTCCTTTTTTGGAAGTAAACAGACAAATCAGAATTGGTAGTGATAAAGGGGAAGTTTAATAAGAAAAAATCAGATGCATAGGGATTCAAAGAATACCTGCAATTCCACTACATGTAATTTCTGCCCCATCCATTATTAAATATATTTATTTGCTAAAATATATTTATTTAGATGTTGATACCTTACTTCCCCACCACCACTCTGCAATGGGGAACCAAAGCAGCTTACAACATAATTCTCCCCTCCTCCATTTTATCCTCACAACAACCTAGGAGGTTGGTTAGCCTGACAGGCAGTGACTGGCCCAAGGTCATACAGCAACCTTCTATGGTAGAGCATTCCATCAAGTCCGGCATCCTGTTTCACACAGTGGTCCATCAGTTGCCCAGCAGAAAGGACATAGAAACCAAGGCATGATGTTGCCTCCTAGCACAGGCAGGGAGAATGATGTTGCACACTGCTTTGGTCTTTGTTGGGGAGAGAAACAGAGAATAAATGCCTAATTAAATAAATATAAATATTTCTAAATATATGTAAATTTTCATCTCACCCCCAAATGTGAGCAGAAATGTTTGTCAAACATGTTGACATTCTTCCCCACATTTTTAAAAAATCCATCTTTGTTCAAAAATATTTTGAAGTCTCATGTAGTGCAGTATTTTTCCACACTGGATCAGGTTGTTGTGTGTATGTATGGGGGCAGGGAGAGGAACAGTCGTGATAGTCATTCCCAAAGGGGTCACTTCTGAAGAGGAGACTGTTGCTATTTCTGCTGACTCTATTTTCAGCCATGTCCAAGAAGTAACATTACATCCCAGTGCTGCCACTCTGTGACCACATATCAAGAATCGAATGACAAGATATGATAATGCATGAGGTGCTTACATCACTGAGTGTCAGCACATAATAGGGCAATGCAGCAGATCTCAAAAGACACTGGCTCTGTTACATGCCCATTCGTCCCATGACATCACTGGAATTTCAGCTCAGGTCTCAGAGCACCCCGAGGGATAAATCTAAATATGTTTAACAATCTTGAGGAATGTATAATGGTCAAGATGCCACCAAATTACCCAAGAGAGGAGGTAAGAGGAAACCACACAAAAATGGTGGTGCGATTCCACTCACAAAACAGACACACTCTATGTAATTAGCAACACAAGATAGTAATGATTTTCAGGGCTGCCTTCAGATATCAAATCCTGGTTAGCTGTGGCATCTCAAAGCAGCAAGTGAGACAAACTGGCTTCCTTGATAAGTGCCAAAATGGGTTTTCTAATTAGGGGTTGGAGCTGATTTGTTAACCACGGGTTTTTTTGTTTTTCTGCAGATTCTTTAGGGAAGCAACTGAGCATCAGGAAATCCATCAGTGGGTATCACAGAATCCGTGGATATCAAGCTGGAATTAGTGGTATACAGGGACAATTCCAATATATTTTTGAGTGGTCATATGTCACCAAACAAAAATGTACATTTCTGGTGAGAAAAGTCAGTGGGTTTTTTTTCTCAACACCCAGAACCTGTTTTAAACATCTATCATTATTAATCACTAACTTTGAGGGGTTTTCTACTTCAAGCACATATTTGTTTGCTGTGAGGTAAATGTTCTCCAGTGAAGACCACGGTTTCCCCCACCCTACAGATCAGTTCAGTTCAGTTCGATTTATTGCATGTGGCCAATGGCCGTTACAAATACAATATGATACGATACGATACGATACAATACAATACAATATAAGTTATAAAATATAGAATAGGATCTGCATTAAAACACAGGAAAAAAATATGTATGTCTAGCATGAAACTGGTTACTAACTTAAAATAATACAAGATAAAAACTAAAACATACAAAATAAATATAAGGTTTGGGATAAAATTACTAAAAAGGACCTTATATACCTTAACATAGCAAGAGAAGAATTAGTCAACTTACTTCAGATTCTGGCTCCACTTCTGCAAGTAAAGTTGTAACTTTTCTGGATGTGGAGCAGAGGCCCAGTTTATCTAAGATTGTGCCAAGAAACTTCTTTCTTGGGGATGAATAGAGTGGACAATTCAGCAGGTAATGACACAAATCTACAGGAACTGAGCCACTACATATACAAAGGCACTCAGTTGCTGGTGTTTGGGTATATCAGCCTTCAAGCACTGCTATTTGCATAGTTTGGAAACGGAGGGATGTAAAGGCAACACAAGTTAAAGAAAGAAATTTCAGATAATGGGCCCTGTGATGGTCCACTTTAATCAATTTATACCAAGGAGATGATTTATTTCTTAGTATAACTTCTCTATCTAGACCAGCATTATATGTGTATATTTGCACCTTGCCATCAAAATTAGCATGAAAGGTTCCATGGACAACATCCGGCAGATTATACATCTAAAGGACCATATTATACTTGGATTGCCAATTAGGGTATTTCAAGCTTTCAGAAAAACAGAAGCTGGCAAGATTATCTGCTGGAGCCCTTTTCAATCTGTGCCAGTAGTTGAAAAAAAAATTATGAGTGCGAGCCAGAAGGGAGGGAAGACCCACTTCAGCCCTCAACAGCGCAGCTGGAGTATTTGGAGGAAGTGCTAACAGCCTTTTTATAAAAAGATTTTGAACTCTCTCCAAATTTGAGATCAGGGAATCATTCCATCCCCAAACCTTGACACCGTATAAAAGTTGGGTGATTATTTGCTCTGGAAAAGCTTTAGGGTTGGTTCTATCTGGTATCCCCCTCTAGAGTGGTAAAATTTAAGGATTGCCCCCCTAACCCGAAGTGCTGTTGATTTTATAATGTCTGTATGTGCTTTCCAGGAAAGTGTGCCATAGAAGGTAATACCCACGTATTTAAAGGTTCGGCTTTGGTCTATCAGAAACCCATCCATTGTCCAGCTAAAAATGCTCTGCCACTTCCTGAAGATCATCACCTTGGTCTTCAACTAGTTAATTTGTAGGTGCTCCTCCTTACAGAAAGTGCTAAGCCTAGACAGCAACCTTCTCAAGCCTGTACGAATTATGGACAGCAGGGCCATGTCATCAGCGTAAAGAAGGACTGAAATCTTTCTCGCCCCAAGATGGGGGGGGGGGTCAGCACCTGGAAGCCTTACAATTATGTCATTAATATAAAAATTGAATAGGAGAGGAGCAAGGACACAGCCCAGCTTCACGCCTCTAACTACGGGAATGCTGTCGGTCAGGGATCCTGTAATACCCACTCTTATTTTAGATGAAGTATTAGTATATCATTCCCTGATCAGATACAGGAGACATTTGTCGATATTGGTGTTTGCCAACTGACATCTCAGTCTATTGAATCAAAAGCGGCTGCAAGGTCCACAAAGGCTACATAAAGATGTTTTACCCTTTATGCTATTAATGGCCAAACGATACAGTGTCTGACAGTGATTGATGGTGCTTTGGCCCTTCTGAAAGCCAGCTTGTTCTGGAAAAATAACCTGATAGTCAGCTTCCCAATCCTCTAGTTTTCTCAGTAGAAATTTGCTGTAAAGTTTTGAGGCTATATCCAATAAGCTGATAGGGTGATAATTATGAGAGTCTGATTTACTACCATTTTTAAATATTGGCACAACAATGCTTTGGTTCCACCCAATAGGAAATGAACCAGAAAGGTTTATCTGAGTGAACACCTTTGCCCACCAGTCAGAAAATTGGGGCCCACCAGTGGGAAAATTGCTTGAAAAGCTCCAGAGGAATCATGCCCTTTCCAGGTGCCTTCCCATTTGGAAGTGAATCAATAAGGCTTTTGATCTCAGCAACTGTGACTGGGGGCCACTGAGGTATATCTGGAGAATTGAGCTGCCAAGTTATTTGGCTGACATTACTAAATTCATTAATGGTACTGCCAAAGACCTGGTTAAAATGTGAGAACCAGTCCTTGGTGCTAATTTGGGCATCTTAAGGGGGGGGATATATTCCCCATACCTAAAGACACCAAGTGTCAAAACCTTGCCTCATTTTTTTTTGCGAACTGCAAGGTCAAGTGCTTCCCATTGGGATCTATCAAATGCAAGCTTCTTTTCCTTCAGCAAGTTTTTATAGGCTGATCTCAATGCCATTATCTGAGCAGAGGGTATCCCCCCATTAGTATAGTGTGCCTGCCGCAACTGTCTTGTCAACTGATTCCTGAATTAGTTGCTGTAGATTTTCCGGGTTGTGTGGCCGTGGTCTTGTCCAAAATGGAATGGACACGGCCACACAACCTGGAAAATCTACAGCAGCTAATGAACTCCGGCCATGAAAGCCTTCGATAACATATTGATTCCTGAATTGTCTACATTCCTGATCAAACCATCCTCTTGAGGAAATATTCGAGGGGGCTTGAGGTTTACTCTGGGCCAAATAGGGCCTAAGAAGATTTGTTATATCTTCAAAATATTTAATCACATTGGAGTCCTCCATCATTATTTGTTGCCTAAGAGACCAAATATCTACTCTCTTCATTATTTTGGCTATATCGAGATATAGCTGGGCAGACCACCTTATTCTCCTCTCTCCAGCACCATCATCTGTGTTCAATGATTGGCCAGAGGGGGGAATTATTAAGGAATTTAAAGTTAGACTGATTGGACTGTGATTGCTCTCTGATCTGTCTACTACTGCAAAGCAGAGAGTATAGGGCAGGAGGGAGGATGATGGTCTATTGAGCTAGCACCCTGAGAAGATAAATAGGTGTATGTCCCTTGGGAGGAGTCAAACCTGTTGCCATATAGGCAATGGAGCTGATGGGTTGAGAATAATTCTGGCAGTTTGACTCCAGCATGGTCAACAGTTGTATCCTTAGACCATCTGTCTAAGGAACTTGCTTCTAAGATGACCTTATTTCTGAGCAGTCCATGGCTCTCTGCAAGCCAGCACCTATTTGAGGGGTTTTCTACTTCAAGCACAAATTTGTTCGCTGTGAGGTAAATGTTCTCCAGTGAAGACCACGATTTCCCCCCACCCTATAGATCAGGAGTTCCCAACATCTTTGAGCCTCTGGGCACCTTTGGAATTCATGACAAAATGCCTGCACAAAATGACTGCCTCAGGAGGCAGAATCAGCCACAAAATGGCTGCTGTGGTTTACCTTCAAGTGAAGATCCTTATACTATGATGGCAGCTGCTGCCAAAACAGCATTTTTAAAAATCTGTACTGCCAATCAAATGTCAAGTGGCCAATCAGAAGCCTTGCTGGTCAAAAGTCTCACATGGCTCTGCCTATTTTCCACAGATACTTGGCAGGCACCAGAATGTTGTAACTCAGTTTTTGTTAAATTATTACAATTACATTTATATCCCCAAAGGTAACAACACCAGATACAGCTGTTCCTTGATGTCAAACTCAGGTCTCGTTTGCCATGGAGTTCTTAATTTTCTTTGGTTCTGTATGCCTATTGTCCTGTGTCAGTCTGGTTGGGAGGGATGAGTATGTGAGCATGTCAGTGTGTGGGTGTGGAGAGTGCTTTGCTAAGAGTCACACCAGCTTGTAACTGCGTTAAGTGGGGCCTCCCTTCTCTGGGAGGAATGTGTGCTTGATCTTGGACACCAGACACTGCTAAATACTAAGCTTGCAGGTGCTAGGGACAGCTAACAGTGCACAGTAGATTTTGGCAGGCTGGATGTGTTGGTGTGATTGGACTGGTCAGAAGGGAGGGGCTGTTTGAACTATGTATAATACCAGAATAATAAATCACTGCCAAGAGAGTGTTGTTGGGAGCAAGTTTGTTCAAGAGTCTGACATAGTGTCAGAACTCCATTCTCCTCATCCCATCACACTACAACAGCGGTGAGCGAAGGAAGCGAGGAAAAGGGGACTACATCCCGTCTGAAATCATCCAACTCAAGAGGCACCCCTGACAAACATGTCAAGGGGGGGAAGCTGAAGGATGAAAAGGGGGCAAAGTGCAGGCTCCCCAGGTTTGGGCTGGACCAATGGGATGCCCTGGACTGGGCTACCCCATCCAGGGGAGCCACAGGTGTCTGGTGATGGTAGTCAGAGGGGAACAGCCATTTGACCTCCAGAATCTTCCATGATGACCCTAAATGCTTGCTGGTGGGAAGGACTAGAGATCTCTTCAAGACAATTGGAGAAATCAAGGGAATGTTCCATGCAAAGCTGGACATGATAAAGGACAAAAATGGTAGGGACCAACAGAAGCAGAAAAGATTAGGAAAAGATGGCAAGAATACACAGAAGAACTATACAAGAAGGACCTCAATGTCCTTGACAACCACAACGGTATAATCGCTGACCTCGAGTCAGACATCCTGGAAAGCGAAGTTAAATGGGCCTTAGAAAGCATTACTAACAACAAAGCTAGTGGAGATGATGGTATCCCAGGTGAGTTATTCAAAGTCTTAAAAGAAGATGCTGTTAAAGTGCTGCATTCAATTTGCCAACAAATTTGGAAAACACAACAGTGGCCACAGGATTGGAAAAGGTCAGTTTACGGGTTTCGGTTTTGGCGTCGCGAATGGCGGCCGCTTCTCGGGACGCTCCCGGAGGCGGTTAGCCCACGCGCAGTTAGGGGGTCTTCGCATGTGCGAAAGACCCTAGTGAGCCTTAGGCAAAGGCTCCGAACCGGGGGCGCTTGGGGAGTAGCCTCTTTGCCGGCAGACAGCCGGGAAATTGAGGCTTTCTCCCCGCCCCAATCGGCCCCGCTGCGGCGTGCCCGTAATGGGACTTAGCGGCGCCACCGATTTCCAGGAGTGAAGACAGCGCTATGGTTTAACATAAAAAGAAGAAATAGCATTGAATCGTGAGTTGAAGATCTATTTTGAAGCGTAAATCGAAGCCCCCTGCATGCGTATAAGCGTTGGGAGGAGGGAGGAGTTTCCACCCCCTTTGAGAAGCAAGATCTACAAAGGGAGCGCGAAGGGGGGCAGAGAGAAAAAAGAATGTTGGTGATAGTACCGTTGGGGTGGCATGGAAGACTACGATCATCTTAGCTTCCTGGGGGATGCGGCACGAACTTCTTAAAAGTAAACAAAAAAACAAAATGTCGATAATGGAAAAAGTTCTGCGGACACCGGAAGAGAAGGGAGGAGGGACTTCCGGTCCAGACAGGCCCCCCCCAAGAGCTTGCTGTCAATCAACAGGAAAAGGAGATACTGTGCCCCCTGCTGGAACAATTACAGAAAATCAATGAAACTTTGTTCAAAATGGAAAGTGTTCTCGTCAGTCGACAGAAACAGATATCGGAAACAACTAGAAAGATGATGGAGTTCGAACAGAAATCGATTCTGATTCTAGGTTTTCAGGGCGTTAAAGAAGAAGAGAAAGAAGATCTCAGATTTACCTTGACAAATGTCTTGGCACCCCTAACTGGTAGTGGAGCGATAAAGTTAAAAGAAGAGGTGGATAAGGCTCCCAAAGCCTACTCCGCTTTTATAAAAGAAAATACTCTGCCAGTAGAAGGGGATGTCGAACATAGCAGGCAACAAACTGGAGATCTAATTTCATCTGAAGAGTTTATGGAGCCCTGGAAGCTTGAAGACCAGAAGTTTAAGGAAAAAGAGAAAAGAAAGAAGACGGATTTCATCTTCAAAATACAGAAACTTCTGAAGAGACACGCCAGCAGGGAGGAAGACGCAGCACTCAAAATTGGGATAAGTGAAGAAGACAGCAGCCCAGGGGAAAGTGGTGATGGAACGGAAGACCTCAAAGTTAAAATGGACTTAATCCGTAACTGGAAGAGATTTAAAAAGAAGATAATTTGAGGACTGTTCGTGTAACATCGGGAAGGAGCTGTTCAATTACTAACCCCAATGGACTTTGCTAACTGCGTTAACAGTTTGACTTTGAACTTTAAAATAGTTAAAAAGAAGATCTTCTAACCATGATAGATGCCAAAATTGGTATTGGTTATTAACCTAAACTAACCCTCACTAACAGAAAAAATTTCACTCCATCTTTTTCTTTCTCCATCTGTCTACCCTTCCCCTTTCTTATAAAAAGAATAAAATTCTCTCTTCTTTAAGAGAGTTTTACAAAAAAAAAGGAAAAGGTCAGTTTACATTCCAATCCCAAAGAATGGCAATGTCAAGGAATGTTCAAACTATCGCACAATTGCACTCATTTCACATGCTAGCAAGGTCATGCTCAAGATCCTTCAAGCTAGGCTCCAACAGTACGTGGATAGAGAACTGCCAGAAGTACAAGCTGGGTTTCGAAGAGGTAGAGGAACTAGAGATCAAATTGCCAACATTCGCTGGATTATGGAGAAAGCAAGGGAGTACCAGAAAAAGATCTACTTCTGCTTCATTGACTATGCTAAAGCCTTTGATTGTGTGGATCACAATAAACTATGGCAGGTTCTTAAAGAGATGGGAGTATCAGACCACCTCACATGTCTCCTGAGAAACCTGTATAAGGGTCAAGAAGCAACAGTTAGAACCGGATATGGAACAACTGATTGGTTTAGCATAGGAAAAGGAGTACGACAAGGATGTATATTGTTTGCTTGCTTGTTTAATTTATATGCAGAGTACATCATGTGAAATGCTGGCCTGGATGAATCACAAGATGGAATTAAGATTGCTGGGGAAAAGATCAATAACCTCAGATATGCAGATGATACCACTCTGATGGCAGAAAGTGAAGAGGACCTAAAGAGCCTCTTGCTCAGGGTGAAAGAGGAGAGCGCAAAAGTGAGCTTGAAGCTCAACATCAAAAAAACTAGGATCATGGCATCTGGCCCCATCACTCCTTGGCAAATAGAAGGGGAAGTCGTAGAAGTAGTGACAGACTTCACGTTCCTGGGATCCCAGATCACTGCAGATGGTGACTGCAGCCATGAAATTAAAAGACACCTGTTCCTTGGGAGGAAAGCGATGGCAAACCTAAACAGCATAATAAAAAGCAGAGACATCACCCTGCCAACAAAAGTCCACATGGTCAAAGCAATGGTATTCCCCGTAGTAATGTATGGCTGCGAGAGTTGAACTATAAGGAAGTCCGAGCGCCGAAGAATAGATTCTTTTGAACTATGGTGCTGGAGAAGATTCTTGAGAGTCCCTTGGACTGCAAGGAGATCAAATCATTCAGTCCTAAAAGAAATCAACCCTGACTGTTCCCTGGAAGGCCAGATCCTGAAGTTGAAGCTCAAATACTTTGGCCACCAAATGAGAAGGGAGCATTCACCAGAGAAGACCCTGATGCTGGGAAAGATTGAAGGTCAAAGAAGAAGGGGACAGCAAAGGATGAGATGATTAGACAGTGTAATCAATGCAACGAACATGAAATTGAGCAAACTTCAGCGGACAGCGGAAGACAGGAGGGCCTGGCATAATCTGGTCCATGGGGTCGCGAAGAGTCGGACTCGACTGTGCGACTGAACAACAACAACAACAGCAGAAGTGGAAGGCTGCCTCTTGGAGGAGATGGAGCTCGAGGAGGTTTGGCAGGAGCTGTGGGCAGAGATCGCAGAACTGTGCCGGAACACCCAAGAGGCCCTGGGAGGCTTGGTGGATGCCATCAGGGAGGTGCTGCAGCAGGAGCTTCGAGGCTTGAGGCTAGAAGTGGGGGAGGAGGTACAGAGGCAGCCCCCGTCTGGGAGGTGAGACCCCTCCAGAATCACTACTGGTGCACGCTGACCCTGCAGCCTCTAGAGATGCACTCAAAGCCACATTCTACAGGACCCCAGGGAAGTTGGCATTCTTTGTGCTCCAGGTCCAGAAGTTCCTGAGAGAGTGGGGCCACTCTTTCACCTCAGATGAACACCGGGTGGATTACCTGGGATTAAGACTACAAAACTGTGTGGCTGACTGATTTGTGGGACTGTACAACGTGAGGTACCCAGAACTCAGAAATGTGGATGCTTTCATGCAGGCCCTCCACAGACAATATGAGGAACCACTGGAACTGGAACAAGCCAGAACCTGCCTCCAGGGGCTGAAGAAAGGCAACCGATCCATCCAGGAGTTCTTGGACAAATTCAAGATTTATGCGGCCAAGCTGCAGGGGTGGCTGGAAGAAGTGCTCATCAAGTTCTGTGGAGCAGGCCTGAACCATTCCATTTTGGATAAAGCTCTGGCCCAAGACAGCCCCCTAACCCTGAATGGCTGGATCCAGATGGCCTGCAAGGCAGAGAACCATTGCAACCTGTTGAAGAAGTACCACCTGAAACCGGTAGCCAAGGTGCCGGGAGGAAAGGCAAAGATGTAACGAGGCTGGCCCCACGATTTTGGGAATGACCAAGTGCAAAGAATGCAGCAAGGTGCCTGAAGTGTGGGGCCCCAGGACATTTTGCCACCAATTGTCCACAGGACAGGAGCCCCCATGGAGCCAAGAAAGAACTCAAGGGCCCATAGAAGAGGAGCAAGCCACTCAGGAGTCATCCCAAGCCACTCAAAGCCCTCCAGTCAGGAGGGAGAGAGGAATTGGAGAGCATCTAGTCCAGTGAGGAGTTTCAACAGCCAGTGGGAAAAGGCTGGGACCTGCTGTGAAGGGCGCTAAACAACAGGTTCATAACTCTCCTGCACCAGAATCGGTGAGATCCTCTTCCCCCCTATTTTACATGACTGTGACTGTAGTTAACCCCTCCCTTTGCCACCCACATTCGAGTGGGGGCTCTCATTGGCTCAAGGTGTCCCCAAGACTTAATCAGCCCTACCCTGGTGCTGGGGTTGGGGGGGTCAAACTGCGAGAGCTCAAGAAGCCCCTAGTTTTCTCCCAGATGGAAAGGGGAACCAAGCGTGCATCATACCACTCACCTACCAGTGGGAGTGGGCTCTCATTGGGAGTTAAGATCATTCCTTGTGAACCCCTCAGCAAAGTTCCTGATGGTATTGGGGAGCCCCTAGCTCAGGGTGCATTACCCCTTTATCCAGTGGAGTGTAGGGACCCTGAGGTTCCTGGACCCCTGCTTCAAAGAGCATAGATGGAACCCAGAGTGGGGGGGAGCTGCAGCCGGTGCTGGAGTGGGTGTGCCTGGCCAAGAAGGAGCTGAATCAGATCCCCCCTGAATATAGAGACTTGGCCAAGGTCTTTGAGGAGGGGGAGGGGGATGAACCACCTCCTCACCGGAACACTGACTGTGCTATTGAAATCTTGCCTAGCCATAAAATGCCCAAGGGGAAATTGTATTCTATGAGTCCTGCTGAGAAAGAGGAACTGCAGAAGTTTATTGATAAGAATTTGGCTCGGGGGTTCATTTGGCCAGCAGCTTCACCTTTTGCCGCTCCAGTGCTCTTTTGCAAGAAAAAGTATGGAGGGTTAAGACTGTGCACAGATTATCGGGGTTTGAATGCTGTGTCGATGTCCAACACATATCTCCTCCCCTTAATAAAACAGTTGCTGGCAGAGGTTGCTCAGGATCACATTTTCACTAAGTTGGACTTGAGAGATGGGTAGTTTTGGGTTCGTATCAAGGAGAGAGACAAACATAAGACTAATTTCAATACCACCCTTGGTCAATTTGAGTATTTGGTTATGCCATTTGGGCTCTCAGGGGCCCCTGGGTGTTCATGAACTTGAGCAATGAGGTGTTGCACAAGCACATATTCAAGGGGATGTTGGTTTATCTAGATGATACCTTGATTTATACACCTGATAAGGACTTGCATGTGAAGCTGGTTAGAGATGTGTTGAAAGCCCTCTACAAAAACCAATTGTTTGTGAAGCTGTCTAAATGCGAGTTCCTTAAGGAAAATTCTTCCTTATGGAATTGGACTTCCTGGGGCACCAGATTTCTGGGAAAGGACTGGGCATGGATCCCCATAAAATCAAGGATGTATTGGGGTGGGACCCCCCTCAGATGAGGAGACAACTACAAGCTTTGTTAGAGTTCGCTGAGATTGCAGGTGCTGGGGAGGGCTAACGGTGCACAGTAGATTTTGGCAGGCTGGATATATTGGTGTGATTGGACTGGTCAGAAGGGGGAGGCTGTTTGAACTATGCATAATACCAGAACTGGTGCCAAGAGGGTCAGTTCTGACATGGATCATCTTAGATTGAAACATCTTTATCTCTCAATGAACAAATCATTGCCAAGAGAGTGTTGTTGGGAGCAAGTTTGTAAATGTATTCTGGCTACAGTGATCTCTACTGCAATCACATCCAGTTTGGTTGTTGTAATATGCTTTCCACAGGATTGCCTTTGAAAACTGTTCAGAAGCTTCATTTTCATATTGCCACGGGTATATTTGAATAGCACCCAAATATGGAATTTTTTTCAGAACAAATCTGCTATTTTGTGAAATCCAGCTTCATGTAATAATAATAAAAAAGCACCAGCTAAGTAGGTACAGATCTAGTTCACATATGCTGTGATCCTAAGCACATTTACTAGGGACTAAGTCCCACTGGCATGGGCTGCGGTGGCTCAAGGGGTTAAGACACTGAATTGCACGGCAGGTTGGTAGTTCAGCAGTTTGAGACCCAAGTGCCGCAAGACAGAGTGAGCTCCCATCTCTGATCCCAGCTCCTGCCAATCTAGCAGTTGGAAAGCAAGAAATTGCAACTAGATAAATAGGTACCGCTTCAGTGGGAAGGTAACAGCGTTCTGTGTGCTTTGGTGTTTACTCATGCCAACCACATGACCACAGAAATGTCTTTGGACAGCACTGACTCTTCGGCTTGGAAATGGAGATGAGCACTGCATCCCTAGAGTCGGATTTGACTGGCTTTTGAGCAAGGGAAATCTTTACTTTTACCTAAGTCCCACTGAACACCATGGAATTCTGAGTATACACAGTTAAATTGCGCTGGTGGAATACAGTCTAGCCAAGAGTAAGCATTTTTAAAGTGCAAGAGTCCAGTAATACCTTAAAGACTAACAAAATTTGTGGTTAGGATATGAGCTTTTATGAGTCACTGCTCACTTCTTCAGCATTTTTAAGTCTCATTTCAATGGGACAGTGAAACCTGTGTTTAAGTTTCTTTGATTTGTTTCACTGGGACTCAGAAAAATGCAACTTTTTTCTTGATCATGCCCATGGTGAGAAAATAGATATTCTGCCTATTAAGTTGCTAACAGGGACGATAATGCCAGGAAAAAGATCTCCAAATAGCACCTACCTTTTTACACTAATGCTTGTGCGGACATCCTCAGGCTTTGAAATGAAATGATTATGTGCCCTGGGTCAGAACTGTCTCCTGTGAACACAAGAAGCTACCTTATACTGAAGCAGACCTTTGGTCCATCAAAGTCAGTACTGTCTACTCTGACTGGCAGCAGCTGTCCAGGGTTTCAGGCAAGGTCTTTCACATCATCTACTGCCAGGTCTTTTAACTGGAGATACCTGGGACTGAACCTGGGACCTTCTGCACGCAAAGCTGAGTTGAGGCTCTGCTGCTTTAAGGATGCCCAAACTCTCTCACCTAAGGGCCTCATCTTGTGTCAGTGTATGGCCATCTCTGGCAAATGCAGTTAGGATGAATGAGTTAGTGTGCAAGAGATACAGGGATGAATGGTTGAGCACGAAGGAACAAAATTATATCTGGAAAAACAGCTTTTAAAATAAAATGATGATAGAAAATATCACTGGTAGATTCCTGGGTTCAATATTTGCTTTTAAAAAAACTGAAGGACTTCTCTAGTGAAGGAAAAGCTTGTAGTCTGTGTGTGAGTGAGAACATGTGTATGTGCGTGTAAGTGTTTTGCATGATGTGAGCCCTGACCTTCAGAGGGGAACAGAAGGAATATTTTCTCCCCTGAGGCTAGAGTTGTCAGTGAAATGTCTGTCTTTCTTAATAATTTCAATCTGGGTGACAAGGGACCGGGCATTTTGTTCTGAGCGAACGTACTGTAAAAACTGTCAGATGGGATTTGTCTCAAGATGTGGCATTCCCATCCGTTCAGGGTCATCATTACAGACATCCCATGACCTGTGGAGCAGAGCACGTCTTTCTGACAAAGAAAAGACTGTCTCAGACTCACAGAATGCTGTGCACCATGGCCAAGCCTAAAAATATAGAGTTGGAGCGTGTTGAGTTGTCCTGGTAGCAAAGGAACTTTCCTCTGTCAGAAGGAGTCTTTCGCTCATGATTCTTGGAAGAATGTTCTGCCTGGGCTAGCGGAACAGCTCTGCCAGATCCAACCCATAATTTACCCTTTTCTTCCCTCCAAAATATTTCCTTCCCATATGTCTGTCTAGGATCTATATAAGCAATTGGAGGCCTAATCTGGACCCCAGTAGTTTTCCACTGGGCCCATAGCATAGTTCTTGATCTTAATTCCATCCCTATCCACTGCTAGGTACCCAGAGATGCTCAAATGTTTACGCTCCCCTTTTCTTTTCTTTTCTTTTCTTTTCTTTTCTTTTCTTTTCTTTTCTTTTCTTTCCATTTCCATGCATGGTTGGGAAGATGAGTTTTTCACCCCACCTCTTTCCTTTGGCAAAATTCCCATTTTGGTGTCATTCTGTAATGGTATTTTTAAGCCATTCTTATGCAATGTACACTATGTTATCATTTTACCATTTCTTTAGCATCTATGGGCACGTTCAGCCTCCATTTGAACCACTTTCGGCATGCTTCAGTAATGGATTTTATGTGCATGTTCACACACCCAACATCTGCGCACCATCCCCAGCCATTGCTTTCCAGATCAACCCCCCTTTAAAACGGAGTATTTTGATACCACTTACCCAAGTGGTGTTTTCTTGATTCTCCGGTTTTGAGCCACAGTTTCCGACATCTGATCGCGCCTGCATTGTCAAGCCACTTCTGGGTGCCTCAACCCCCCTCCTCTCTAGAAAGCTGCCATGGAAGCCCGAGGCTTCCGCTTTTCGTCCACCTTTTTTTTTTAAGCATCAGCGGTATGCACATAGGTGGAGCTCCACTTCTAAGTGAATAAAACCAACATTTAAACGGTGACTTGTCATAGCGTTTAAATGAGTTTGGGATCTCACAGAGGCCATTTTCGGGTCAAAAGTTTAAAGGGAAGCATTTTGTTACAGGGGTTGGATAGAAGTGGAAATAGTACCTAGATAGCACAGATGTCTGTCTTGTGCTAGAACTCATTTCATATATTCACCTCAGGGCAGGCTTTTGGCAGGAAAGTGACATTCCTCAAAAATGTCTGGTGTCAGAGGACCAGGCTCCTAGCTCAATGGGGGGCTAGCAAAGTCCAAGATGAACTACAATGTTCCCCAAGGGACATTGATGTTTTTAGGGAACTGTCAAAGGCTTTGGCTGCCAAAGGCTTTAAGCGAAGTGCAGAGGATTGCCGCACCAAGACAAAGAGCCTTCAGCTTAAATTCAGGAAGGTGGTGGCCAACAACGAGCAATCAGGGGCCACACGGAAGACCTGCCCATTTTATGAGGAGCTGAGCCACATATTACATAAGAGCTCCAGTGTGACAGGGAGGAGGCTGTCACACAGCTTCCCAGAGAGGGCAGCTCTCAGCACCAGCCAGCAGAGCATCCCTCCCTCCCAGGAAGCCACTCTGGACCTCTTTCCCCTCAACATGCTGGCTTCACAAGATCAAGCCGAGACAGCACCAGGACCAAGCAGCACATGTGGCGAGTATATATCTGGTTCCATATACAATTGTGGGAGGGATCCACCGCCGAGTCACAAAGCAGCCCACCCCACACTCTCCAGCCTTGGCCCTCTGGTGACTGAGGTAATCTCTCCCTATACTCAGTAATCTGGATGGTTCTCATGATACTACGATAGGGGCATTTCGGCAACCAGAACATGTAGCTATTCTCCATTTCAAAAAGTACATTCAGGCCTGTGGAAATTTTAAAATACCTCAACCTGACAGTATGCCATGATACCCCCCAGAAATATTGCCATGACAGCCATCCTGACATGTCCAGGATTTGACTCCTCATCCTTCCTATTGCTCCAGCCACCTGTATCTCAGGAATGGCTGTGTGGTTGCCTGCAATACCTGTGATTCTTCTGTAGTACAGCATGCAGTTCACTGAACCTGGTCAATTGACATCAGGCTTCATTTTCTCTTCATTCCAGAGGGAGACAGTGACATCCCCCTGTCACAGGCTGAGGAAGGGACCGAGGAAGACAATGAGGGAAATATGGAGGATTTCCCTCCACAGGAAGGTGGGTATGGTGAGACCAGCTCTCAGGGGATGACTATCACTATGGTTTATTTCTGTACATAATGTTTAGCATAAACAACCCCCTCTGCCACCCAAAGATTTCACCCTGCCACTTCCCCCTGAGTGTTTACTGGCATATTTGCATTTATTTTTCTGTGCACTTCTACAGGATATAATGCATCAAGCAGCCATTAGTGTCTTTTGTGTAACACTCCTTTTCTCACCTTTGCACCACAGGCACATGTGCATCCACCCAGCCAGAGGCAGGTGGGAACCAATCACACAGAAACCCAACAGGTAAGCCTGAACCCTTGACTCCCAGGTGGTGTGGCATAGCAGGGCACGAGAAGGTGGTGAATGGAGACTACGGCTGCTGCATGTCAACCACTTCCCGGCGTATCTTTCCCTTTTTTCTCCCAACCACAGATTTTCCACCTGGAGTCATCCTGGCTGAACTCTCACCGAAACTCTCCCACCTGGCCTTTGTAAGGGCTAGGACCAAAAGGGTTTTGGTGGTGCAAAAGATAGTGGAGGAGATGCTCAGGCACTCCACCTGGCAACAAGAGGCCTTGCTGGAGGCAGGCAGAAAGGAGCAGCAGGGTTTCATGGCTCTGATGACCACTTCCCTTGAGGAGGAGAGGCAGTCCAGAGAGGCCCTGTGTGGAATCCTTCAGGGTGCACTGGCAGCACTCACTGACCTCACGAGGACCATCAGAGGAGAGAGTGCAAGTGCCGCCTCACAGATGGCCAGTGTTCAAACAAACTCTGCTGCAGCAAATCTTCATCAAGCCAGCCCAGGGGCCGGAGATGGAGGGAATGCATGCAGAGACGGGGTGGCCACTCATCCAGGTGGCAACTCAACCTCCTCTCCTGGTACTCCCCAAGGTTTCAGGAAGAAGCGGGACAAGAGACCCAGAGAACCTTATTCCCCTTAGTTTTCCTCGTAACATGAGATACAGTGGTGTACTCTGGATGCTTTTGATAGGCCTGGGGGAACCAGTTGAATGAGTGGGTTATCTTACTTACCCTAACCCATTTGGTCATGTAAGCCTTTCAAAGGGTGGCACTTCCATAATACAATTTATTGGGCAACGCACCATATCTTGGTTTAAGTCAGTGCACACCCTGAAATTTTTAGAAGCAAGTTGTGTTGATGCAATGCACTGTCCACCAAGCTATGTTGCTATTGTGCAGCTTCTGGTCCTTTTGACAGGGCTCATGAGGCTCTCTGTGCAAACCCCAAGGAAACTGGTGGCAGCCACATGGGGGCAGTGCTCAGCAGATTCTTTCCATTGTGCAGTTGTCATTAGGTGACTTTAAAAAGTTCTGGTATTCCTTTTTAAAAATTACATGTATTTAAGTTTATCTTCACACATGTAAGTATTGCTGTGTATATAAAACCAGTATTGGACCCTTCCAGGTGTGTTGCTTTTTTTTTTTTCTTGGCCATGTCGTCTGCCTGCTTTATCAAGCTTGCCTCCGCCCTCAAAGCTGCTATCTGTTGGGCTGCCTGCTTTAGCCCCAACTGTGTCCAGCATGAAGGAATGACCTCCATGGCTGTTTTGCAGATACTTGAAAGAGGACCCATGCTGTGCTCCTAGGACTATCTTAAGTAGCTAGCTGTCCTTCGGAAAGTGCTGCTCCCTCAAAAGACCCGCCCTATCTCTCTGTCAGTTTGGGTGTCCCCTGGTTTGAGTAGGGGATGCAGGGCCAAAAGCAATCCAGGCATAAAAACAACCGTTTTGAAAAAATAAAACTTTATACATAACTTTGGAAAACATTAAACAATTAAACCAGTGAAATTATTACAAACCTTCGAACCCTGCAAACATAACAGGATAATAACAACACAAAGGACAAACAAACAGACTACTCCCCCTCTGCCCCAGCTTCCTCCTCACTCCCCTCAGATTCCTGCTCCTCCGCCTGGGCTGCCACCACTGCAGTGTCTCAGCATTGCCCGCTCCACGACCGCGATCCAGTGTGTATGTCCGTCCTCTGAAATAACAAGTAGGTGCTCAGCATTAACACCATTATGCACAAGGGAGTCTTAAAAACCCATATGCCCCTTTAGCCACTATAACTGTGAACATGATAGGATGCTCAAAGGGGCATCTGAAAGCCACCTTAAAGTGGGTTCTCCCGGGCCAAGGAACTCAGTGACCAGATTCCCTGAGCCATGACATACCCTGATTGCACAATGGCCAGGATGGATGCTGCTCCTCTCCTGAGGAACCTTCCCAGTGCACTATTCTAGACACCAGCACGGCCTCTTCCCTGGCCAACACCATTTTCGGGCTGATCCCTCCAGTGCTCCCCCACTGACCCCAACAATACTGCTTCCCTCCCTCCAACAAAATACACACACTCAGTTGTCACTGAGGCCTCTTGAGCACAATGGCATTTCAAACAAAATGTGGGTGAGAAGCAGCCTCCCTTGCACTGCAGCCAGACCATCCAAAGAGCCATTTCTGAATTCCTGTCATTTCCCACAGAGTACTCACCAGGGGAGAAGTGATGTCCCACACTGGTGCTGTTTCCCACTACACAGGAAGCCACTTAACACAAAATGAGAGGATGCCAAAGGCGGAGGCAGGGGGGCTCTGACCTTCTCAGTGAACTGCAGTGTTGTGTTGTTATGGTTGTTGTCATTGTTGTTATGGGGGGGTGTTGGTTCACCACACCAATGGCAGCTGTTCAATAAAACCTGTGCTGATAACTGCCCAGGTGCCCTGGATGTCTCTCATATCCCTAATGTTGATCACAGGACCAGGCCGGAAAGGATACTCACGGTTCTGGCGAGTCGTGTCCACGCTTGCCCTGAGCAGCTCCACGCTGGCCTGGAGCTGCTCAAGGATGGCCTGCATGGAGTCCAGCTGCTGGTCTTGAGTTGGGGGGTGTTCTGCTGCAGCAGCCTGGGCCCTGTAGCTCAGTTCACCTACTGCTGCGAGAGAATGGGTAGCCGTTAGGATGTGCAATGTTATTCCTTGGCAAGTCAAGTAATGGCCCTTGCTCTTACCACTTGGGGACTCAGAGGTGGCCTCTGGTGCCGTTTCCTGCCCCTGACTGGGTGGAGGCCATCTCTGTGTCCACTGACCCTAAAATGAGTGGTTGAAAATCAAAAGTTAATAGGGGCAGGCAAATATACACACTTCCCATGCGATGTGCCATCGAATGACAGCACACCGAGGGTTGACCCTATCTGGATCCCTATCTGCCCAGGAATGCTTAACCTCAATCAGGCACTCAGGTTTACATTCCAATATGGTTACCATTCCAGGCACTGATCCTTGTGCATGGACAGATGACTTCCCAATAATACATCTAAATTTACCTTGATAGCTTTCCAGAGGGGATCCTGTGGTCTGCACCACCACGCTCACACATAGTACTGTTGAAAATGACACAGGAAATATGATTATTATATTTTTGCTGTGTTCTCTCAGCCAGGTCCCCTCTTTTACACACTGTATGGTGCTCTAATCTGCTGAGGACCTACTTAAAACTTCTCCTAGGGTGCAAGGCTAAGCCAATTGTGTTTTCCCAATCTAGAGCAGGACACCCAACAAACTCCACGGTTCTGTCATGTGGGCAGTGAAAACCTCAAAGGTAAAGTAAAGGTAAAGGTTCCCTTGCTCGAAAGCCAGTCGAATCCGACTCTAGGGTTGCGGTGCTCATCTCCGTTTCAAAGCCAAAGAGCCAGCGCTGTCCAAAGACATTTCTGTGGTCATGTGGCCGGCATGACTAAACACCAAGGTGCACGGAACGCTGTTACCTTCCCACCGAAGTGGTACCTATTTATCTACTTGCAATCTCTTGCTTTCGAACTGCTAGGTTGGCAGGAGCTGGAACTAGAGACAGGAGCTCACCCCGTCATGCGGCACCCGGGTCTTGAACTGCTGAACTACTGACCTTCCACAGCCTGCAGTTCAGCGTCTTAACCACTTGAGCCACCACAAAACCTCAAAAGACCACGCTAATTAGACCTTGTGGTAGGTATTCCAATTCAACCTTACCTGTAACCATTGCTCCCTCTCAGCGGAGGAGTCTGTGAGCTGGAGGCTATAGAACTGCAATCCTGTTAACAGTAATTCAGTTTAGAGGGAACACTGGCTGCAACTGGTATAGAGAACACAGATACCCACAGGCACCAACTTCCCAGATCTGCAGTGATCTGTCAAAAGGTGTGCATTGTCAGACTACACTAGTGGGGCTCCAAGAAATGTTTCCCTTCCCTTTCTACTTGTGAATATTTTCTTAGAAATTTGATTCCTTTTACACGGAGAGAAAGAGGGAGTGATGCTACAGCCAATCCCCCTACCTGTGCAATGTGAGCTATATTTGCTTACCAGATGCATGCCCCCTTTCGGGAGAGGATCCTGGAGAGTCCTTTAGTGCTGCTTCTCTGCAGCTCCTTTTTGGCTGGTAGGATTCTATGGGAAGGGGGGAGTTAGTGGGGCATGCAAGTGACAAGTAATGGCGTGCTCCAGTATAAGGGGGGGGCAGAGCACTCACTTGATGATCTCCGCTTTTTCCAGCTGGGTTTGCCAGCCTGATCCCAGAGTCTCCTTAGTAAGTTGAACCGGGGTGGCCTGCCTCCGGCAGGGGGTATCCCCCTGTAGTCTTCGGGAGCCTTGAAGAATGCGGCTCTGTCTCTTTTAAACTTTGTGCAGCACTGAGCTGCGCTTCTGGGGTGGCCTGCATTCATCAGCACGATGGCCACCTCCTCAAACAGGCTGATTGTTTCTAGGTGGATACTGGTCATTACCCTCTCCCCATAGCCTTTCTCCAAAAGAAACATGAGCATGAGCTCCAGCTCGTCCTCCTGCCAGAAAACTCCCTTTTGGGGTGATGCGTCCATTGTTGCACGAGGTTTCAGCAGGAGTAATTTTGCGCATGCGCGATTGGATTAGAGAAACACGTGGGCGTCCAATGAAATGTGTGCTTCATTTGAATAAACACCAGGGATTGGGGGTGGGGTGTTGGAAGATTTTTAGAAGTTTCCATGGAGCTAATTGGCTACTTCGGGACTCTGAAACTCGAACTGTTCGGGGGGGGGGTTGGAAATTTTTGGAGAGATCAGGGGGAAGTGTTTGGAGGTGCAGACTACTAATAAAAGACAATGGGCGGAATTTGCCAAACTTCCAGGAGTGTCCCTCATTTTCCTTGGGATAGTGGCCACTGTGGTAGACCACTGTACTCCTCAACAGAAGTGTCAATCCTTGGGTCGACTACTACCAAAAAACCCCTCCTGGTGCATTGAATACAGAGGTCCAAATCTCCAGTGTTAGTTTGTACATGCACAAAATGCCCCATGCCCAAAACTTTTTGCAATGGCAGCGAGGCGTTTGGGTGTCCACTGGCAGGAGGAGGAAATGGAAAGCCTCCTTGAACTCCTGCATGAAATGGATGCTGGGCCGATGATAATGCCCAGCACCCACTTGCCCACCATGGACATATTCAAACAGGGTAGCCAGGCGCCTTACTGCTGAGGGCTACCCCAGGTCTGGCTCACAATGCCGAGCCAAATTCAAAAGGCTGAAGGGGGCATTTTTCGATGCGCTGGAGGACTGGGAAGGCTTCCCCCCCCAGGAGTCACCATCCTCCCCATTTCCATCTCATGGTATGTCTGTGGGCGCAGGCAGGGAGACCGAGTTGGACTGAAAGAAGAGTCCCATGTAAGTCTCTAAATTTCTTGAGCTTCTTCTACTCACCCTTTTCCAGTGCACCCTTGACAACCTCAGTGCAAGGAGGCTATGTTTTCCCTGAATAAGAGGAAATGTATCCCATTAACAGGTCCATTGCTAGACATTGCAGCTGTGTTGAAATAACTTTCTCTAAAGGATTGGGACAGTGGTATATAGGGGATACTGTTTAATTCCTTTTGTGAGAAATGTTAGGTACAGTAAGCCTTAATTGACTGACATTAATTCCCCCCAAAATCAGGTTTTGATTCAATGTACCTTATGCATTTGTTTGTAACATCTTCACCTGAGGATGATCTTACCTGCAGCTTGACTCCTCTGAGGATGGGTCCTCTGGGAACTGCCCCCTGTGCCTGCTCCTCAGCTGATACATCTGAAATGCACAGTTTGTTTGAGGGAAGCTTGTAGTCCAACGAGCATTCTCCAAACACCAGTAGACCTGTGTGAGTTCTTACACAGGTATGGTAAATGTGGCCACTGCACTCTGCACTCAAACTGCTGTTTCCATCAGCATGGCAACTCCTCATGCACCATAACCTCCCACTTCCATCCAACCAGGGCTGCTGTGGTCGCTCAACACAAATTATTCCCCATGCACAACCTGTGGACAGACAGCTGTCTGCAACGTGTGGACACCAGATGTAAATCCAATCTGTTAAGACTTGTTGGGCACACCCTATCCAGGAATAATCTGGACCCCGTGAGATGTCCAGGCCATTGTGAATTGTGGTGGCAGGAGGGTGGCAGTCCAGGTGAACAGTCCCAGAGGAGGGCTGGGGTTTTTCCACAACAACAAGGAGGGGGGGAAGCTAATCCCTTCCTGAGCCCCAGCATCTCCAGAGATAGGGAGATGGGGGTGTAGGGACAGAGGACCTGCGTTTTAACTCCTGTGTATTTTCTGTGCCCAGTTGTGTTAAGTGCCTGTGATTATTCCCTTTGCCTAAGTTATCCAGAGTTCAAGTACACCTTTTTGAGTTTTAGGGCCTGGTGTGCCTTGGCCACTTAGCTCTTCCCAGCTTGGGACATTACTAGGAGCAAAAGGAGGCCAAGGAACAAAAACGGGTCCAAATCAGAGGGCTTGCCAACTCTCCAGGGGGTGCCCAAAGATTGTGGTACCCACTTTCCTGGGTTGGGGAATCAGCCAGAGGGGTCTCACTGTCCCTCTAGGAAGGCGGTATCAATCCAGTGAGTGGTGGCAGCAAGTAAGGAAGGGAAATAGCCCCACCAGGCAGTGTGGGCAAACAAAAACATGGGCTTGCGGGGCGTGTGGCTTTGATGGCATGGTTTTCCTTTCCGAAAAACCAGTCCCCACCGTATGGGCCACTGTTACCGATTTGTGGTAATCTGACTGCCACAGCCAACTGCAATACCAAGGTGGATTCCATAACAAGACCGTGTCTAACTCCCCCCCCTTCCTTCACTCCACAGTCCATCAGGTGCTTAACTTGATAAACACCCTGCGGCAGGTTATGCGGCGTCTCCGCACAAACGTTGCTCACCTGTAGCATGCCGTGCAACCTGCCAATCCAGAGCTGGCGCCTGTGACAGAATCCAGGGAGGATAACTAGATTAACCGTTATAGTTTTTTAGAAGTTTAAAATGTTTGTTGTTAAAAAGTTAAAATAAAATTGTTGTTATTTGTTCTTAAGAGGTTTATGTGTCAATTAATGTCTTGGGAAATCCAAACGACCCTTTCCTCCACCACTGAGCAGGTCTCTACTGAAAGGGGACAAGGACTGCCTTTGCCAAACCCCCAAGTACAGGTCTTTTTTCTCCTATGGGCATACTGGTTTAATGGTACAAGGGAGGGCAGAATGAGGGGACACCCAAAGGATGCATGGTTTTCTTGATAAATGATATGTGGCCCTGATTTCCTATGGGGATTTGGGAGCCCAGGTCAACCCCTATTGTTTGCTATGGGGAGATGAGAGCCCAGGTCTACAGCCGTGTTGTTTCCGGTGGTGACAATGGAGGGCAGGTCTACTCCCCATATTTCCCATGGGGAAACTGGTAGTGATTCCTATGGGGAGATATCAGAGCTCCAGCCCACACCTGGAGGTTGGCAACCCTATCCCTGATACCACTTCACATGGTGTAGTAGTTAGGAGCACAGACTCTAGTCTGGGAGAACAGGGTTTTATTCCCCGTTCCTCTTTCACATGTAGCTGCTGGTGTGACCTTGTGTCAGTCCCAAGTTACTTCAGAGCTGTTCCTGAAAGAGCAGCTCTTGAAAGAGCTCTCTCAGCCCCACCTACCTCATAGGCAATGCTCCCTCTAAGCTGTGGAGTCCTGGGGGGGGGATCCACTTTGTGAGCTACTGACATTACAGTCACAAACCATTCTTCTTGGGTGGGGAGTCCAGTAAAACGCAGCTCAGCCTTTCTGATGATTAAAGGTTTTACTGAACAACAACATCTAAGACAAACAAAATGTTTTTTAACAAACAGCAACATCAACAACAATTCATAACATATTTACATACAGCAGGTTTTATAAATGTGGGGACATGGAGTGCTGAGGAAAGTCAGAGTTCTCAACTCAGTGCCTGCGCCGCCTCTGCAACCACTGGGTGATTGTGGCACGCACTGCCTTCCCCTCCTCACACTGCTCCTCATTCCCTCCTGGCTGGGGTCGTTGTGAGGGAGGATTGCTCTCTTGCACCGTGGCCTCCACAGTGACTGGGTGGCCACGCTCCTCACAAATGTTGTGCAGCACTGCACAGGCACACAGCACTGCTCAATAGTCATGGGATAAAAGAACAAGTCCTCTTGTGGATCAAAAACTGGCTTATAAATAGGAAACAGAGAGTGAGTATAAACGGGAAACTTTCTCAGTGGAGGGTGGTAAGCAGTGGGGTACCACAGGGATCAGTACTCAGTCCGATGCTTTTTAACTTGTTTATTAACGATTTGGAATTGGGAGTAAGCAGTGAAGTGGCTAAATTTGCAGATGACACGAAGTTGTTCAGGGTGGTGAAAACCAGGGAGGATTGTGAGGCACTCCAAAGGGATCTGTCGAGGATGGGTGAGTGGGCGTCAACGTGGCAAATGGGGTTCAATGTGGCCAAGTGCAAAGTGATGCACATTGGAGCCAAAAATCCTAAATATAAATACACATTGATGGGGTCTGAACTGGCAGAGACTGACCAAGAGAGAGATCTTGGAGTCGTAGTGGATAACTCAATGAAAATGTCTAGACAGTGTGTAGCTGCAATAAAGAAGGCCAACGCTATGCTGGGGATTATTAGGAAGGGAATTGAAAACAAATCAGCCAGTATCATCATGCCCCTGTATAAATCATTGGTGCAACCTCATTTGGAATACTGGGTACAGTTCTGGTCACCACATCTCAAAAAGGATATTATAGCATTGGAAAAAGTGCAGAGAAGGGCAACTAGAATGATAAAAGGGTTGGAACACCTTCCCTATGAAGAAAGGTTAAAACGCTTGGGGCTCTTTAGCTTGGAGAAACGACGGCTGAGGGGCGACATGATCGAGGTTTATAAGATTATGAATGGGATTGAGCAGGCTGAGAAAGAAGTACTTTTCTCCCTTTCTCACAATACAAGAACTTGTGGGCACTCCATGAAATTGCTGAGCAGTCGGGTTAGAACAGATAAAAGGAAATACTTCTTCACTGGAATTCACTGCCACAGGAGGTGGTGGCAGCTGCAAGCATGGACATTTTCAAGAGGGAATTAGATAAACATATGGAGCAGAAGTCCATCAGTGGCTATTAGCCACAGGGTATAGATGGGAACTCTCAGTCTAGGGCAGGTGATGCACTCTATTCTTGGTGCTGGAGGGGGCAGCAGTGGGAGGGCTTCTAGTGTCCTGGCCCCACTGCTGGACCTCCTGATGGCACCTGGTATATTTTGGCCGCTGCGTGACAGAGTGTTGGACTAGATGGGCCATTGGCCTGATTCAACATTGGCTTCTCTTATGTTCTTATGTTCTTATGTTCTGCTGTTCCACTTGCAGCGTAACCCACCGGCACCTCCAGCGAGCCTTTAGCCGTCCAAAGGCTGGCTCCACCACATACCTGGCCCTACTGTGTACCCTGTTGAACACCGCCTGCCGTGGTGTCAGCACTCCTGTGTAGGGAGTAATCAAACAGTGGCGCATGGGGTACGCGGCATCGGCAATCACTAGGGGAGGGATCTGAACCCCCCTCAATTGTCAGTGTGGGGTTTCTGGGCACAAATACTTCGCAGTCCATTGCATCAATGAGTCTGGACCGCCTAAGTAGGTGAGCATCATGGCTCCTGCCGGGTTCACCCACTGTAATGTCAATGAAGTGGCCTCGGTGGTCCACAGTCTCCTGCAGGAGGACTGAGCAGAAGTGCTTCCAGCTGTAGTACTCTACACCTTGCCCTTGTGGTGCCTGGATTGCGGTGTGGCAGCTATCCAGGGCTCCCACACAGTGCGGAAATCCAAGCTCCTCGAACCCCAGCATGACCTGGCAAAAGTAAAAGATAACATCAGTGTTCATGGCCCAGATTACCTTGCCCTACCTAGATTTATCAGTAACAGCCATACGTATTATCTACAGTACTTTATAATTACAGTATAACTATGGGTTTGTAGTAATGCATGTTCTAAACTCCCAAGACCTTACCCTGGCGGGACGGTTATCATTTGTAGTTTCAGGCCCAATACAATCTTTTTAACGTAGATAACAATGCCCACATTCGCATATGAATTTATCTGATGACTGTTACAAAGTGAAATGCTTGCTAGCAACTTGCGTATATTGTGGCACAGTTGTAACTTACGGCATTGCTTGACACACAGATGACATAGCCAGTCCTCCCTCTAAGCTGTGGAGTCCTGTGAGCAAAAATGCTACTTGGTGAGCTACTGGCATTAAAGTTGTGAGTGAGCAATTTGCTACTGCAAAAGTTAGCTTGCACTGCAGCCATCCTTCCTGAGCCAGAGGCTAAAAACCAGGTGTTCTTGCTCATACTCAGTCCACTGAGAGAGAGCACTGAACACAACCATGCCTGCATCACTGGCACCCCCTGAGGTCCTGTTATAAATTTTGACAATCATCACTTTCAGCTCCCCTTTGTAGTAATTGCCATCTGGACAGTACTACAGTAGTGGTCATCCATAGATGTCACTGATTGGTCGCCATTACACCTTTACATTCCCTGTGCCTCAAGGGGCATATGTTAGAAAACATCTCATTTCTGTCATGCATGTGCTTTACATGGGAGATGCTTACCAGTCCAGGTGATTGAAGACATATTGTTTGGCTCATCAGATGTGCCTCAATTGCAAGGCAGACCTCTGCCACTATGCCGGCCACAACGGATCTCGCCACACCGAACAGGGCGCCAACCACCTGATAGCAGGTGGTGTTGGCCAGCCAAGCTATGGCAATGGCCACACGCTCCTCTGATGGTATGGGGTCTCTCATGGTGGTCTCCTCATGTTGGATGCCTGAGAGCATCCACTATCCACAGGAAGGTGGCCCTAGTCATCTTAAAGTGCTCTAGCCGCTGTTTATTCTCTCAGATGATCCGGGTGTAGACATCCCATAGTTGTGCTGGCAGAGGATAGACCCACCACCTATGTGGGGCCCTCTGCTCAGCAAGTGTTTGGAGGAATGCCATGTTGAGGGACTCTGTCAGGACAAAGCCCCTCACTCTGACTCTCCTGCGCAGGATGTGCCGTCTGACAGCGATCAGTCTCCTCATTCTGATGGCTGTCAACCTGCATTGCAGGTGACAGGCCACTGTGAGAAGGATCTGAGCAGTCAGGAACGCCACCAGGCACTGCTCCTGAGAATTCATGTTGCTCCCTCAGTGCGAGTGTCAGAAATGAGCGGGGGAAAGGGTTTTATAGGGGAGTGGACAGCTCAGGCGGATGGATACAGGTATGTGAGTGAAGGCATGGCTCTCTGCGAAAGGGTCCAAAAAAGGCTGTGATTCGCCCTAATGTTTGTGTGCATGCACAATATTAAAAAAAATCATATTCCGTGCATGGGCGCCTATGCATATGCGCAAAACGTGGAAAAAAATTAAAAAACGCTGACACAGTAGTGTAGACGCCAGAAAGCACGACGACTGCACGGTAAAGAGGGATAAGTGAGGTGAGTGTGATCGCAATTGTCCGGATCAAATATAATCCAGTCAGAAACTGAGCAATTTAAACCGCTCCCACCATGCCATCTGAACGCACTGTATAGGTAACAGATGAACTACAGATGCGAATTTTGATGGCAACATTTCTCCTGATTTCTGTTAACAAGGTGAGGATCAAGGATGGCCATAGACTCATCCCATATGTAGAGCAACACTGAAAGAAACATGACCTTTGGAACAGAACCACAGAGTTGTTGCAAAATCTAGCGATACCCCTAGGCTGCACCCCAGTCACTTTCTCCCAGGTTGGAACACAAGTGATGGGTTCATAACACCCTCCTCTCCAGAGAAAATGGGAACAGAAGTTTCATGAGAAATCTTGTTTTCCTGTTAAGCATCTCAGGTACTGAATACCTAGCAAATGTCTAGACTTGGGCAAAGGAGACTTCCTCAGCACATGGAGTATAGTGAGGAGAGAATGAGATAGTTTTGAGCTGGCAAATGGGAATCTATGACTTAGCAGTAGATCATTTTTTTTTTTAATGTTGCCCTATTTGAAAATCTCCCTGCAGGTAGAAAAGTAGCATGAAAAGAAGTGGATTGACCTAGAACCTTTTTCTTTGATGTGCTAGGAGTTTTTTTAATTGCTGGGAGGTTTTTTATGTGCAGTAATTAAATTTATTTTTAATACATTTATACCCCAACTTTCTCCCCATGGGGACCTGAAGCAGCTTGCATCATTCTCCTCTCCTCCGTTTTATCTCCTCCATTAAGAGAAATCACCTTGTGAGGCTGAGAAAGGATGACTGGCCCAAGGTCACCCAGTGAGCTCCCATGCCACAAGTGGGGATTTGAGCCCAGGTCTCCCAGATACTAGTCCTACACTCTTAACCACTACACCGCACTGGCTTTCTTGCCCCCCCCCCCATATCTGCTCTTCAAAGTGATACTATCTAGTATACCAGCTTAAGACTCTCCTACTGCATACTGAAACATGTCTAGATCTGATCAAAAGCCATGAATTTCTGAAGGAAGGTCTCTGCGAAAGCCTGTGTTGTTGCCTACACTCTTTGCAGGATGACCCTGTTAAGAATGGAAGGGTAGATGTTTTGAGACAGATCAATGGACTTGTCTAGACCAGTATTCTATTTCTAGTCAGATGCCACCATGGAGCCCACACATAGGGTTGCCAACTCTAGCTTAGGAAATTCCTAGAGCTCAGGATGGCGCTTGGGAACAGAAGAATCTGAGGAAGCAGGGAAGCTCAGTGTGGATTGATGTCAGTCTAGGAATTCTGTTTCTCCTGGACTGTATGATATATTTATTTACTTAGAACATTTTTATGCCACCTCTTTAGGAACCTGCCTGAGGCAGCTTACAAAATAAGTATATCCTAGGGTGTGATCACACTGGCGGCTTGGTACAATATGGTGCCGTCCAGGGGTCTTTTGGGGCCAGAGCGCGCCAGAGCACTGCTCTGGCAGCCCAGGGGCCGGCACAAAGGGCAGTGGTGGCAAGCCCCACCCCCAGCTCCCCGCCCCCAAGCGCTGCAGCTCAGGGGAGGCCCATCGCCGGCCTCCCAGGGCCCGCGCTGGAGCACTGCGGCCCTGGGGAGGCACGAGGAGGCCCGTCACCAGCATCTCGGGGCCCGCCCTGAAGCGCTGCGGCCCTGGGGAGGCACCAAGAGGCCTATTGCCGGCCTCCCGGGGCCTGCATTGGAGTACTGTGGCCCTGGGGAAGCACGAGGAGGCTCGTCGCTGGCCTCCTGGGCCCCCGCTGGAGTGCTGCAGCCCTGGGGAGGCTTGAGGAGGCCTGTTACTGGCATCCCAGGGCCTGCACTGGAGCGCTGCAGCCCTGAGGAAGCACAAGGAGGTCTGTCACCCTGGGAAGGCCTTGATCGCGGTAAGTGAGTGATCCACAGGGGTGGGGGTGGTGGGGGCTTGATGGGGGGGTGGGAGAGCCTTCCTCCCTCTCCCCATCTCTTTGCCCTCTTTCTGTCCCTCCTTTCCTTTTTTTTCTTTCCCTTCTCTTTCTTCTCTTCTCTCTTTCCCTCCTTTCATTCTCTCCTTTCCCCCTTTCTCTTCTTCTTTCCTTCTTTTTCTTTCCCTCTTTCCTTCTCTTTTTATCCCCTTTTCTTCTTTTTCTTTCCCTCTTTCCTTCCTTCTTTCCTTCTCTCTACTCTCTCTCTCTCTCTCTTTCCTTCCCTGTTTCCTACTTCAGCAGCCCAACTCTAGTGAGAAAGGGTTTAAACTTTAAATCCCTTCTCTCTTCACTTCCCCCCCTCGCAGACTGGCTGGGAAAGGGGAGGGGAGGCTTTTGAAGATGCCTCTCCCCCCTTTTGCTTCCCCTTCTGACATCACTTCTAGTGATGTCAGGGGACGTGGCATATGCTAATGAGCTATTATGCTGATAGCCTAGTAGCTCATTAGCATACCTTATGCTAATGAGCTCCTGCAGCTCTTTTTCTACGAAATGACTCCTGGTGCCGTCTCTAATTGTACCAGTTTAAAATGTTGTGGGGCATATCATCCAGACAGCACACTTTGTTGTGGGTTACCCACACAATCATCCCCTGGTCAAGCATCCACATTGCTGCAGCACCTCAGCCATGGAGCATGCTGCCCTGTCATTTTTTTAAAAATGCAGACAGGTGCTCTGCAATGCCCTCCCTCAGCCATTGGCCCATCAGCTGCCACTCAAGAGTACTCGCATGCCATTGGCCGGGTGCTAGGTCTGTTCCTCTTCTCCGCCCACTCCCCCTTCAGCCACTCTGCCCTGTCAAAATTCCTGGCAAATGGCTTTCTCTCTTGATGCAGACACTTCTACTGCTTGTGTCCTGTGTGGGAGTAACTTTTCCCTCAGTGGCTTTTGGTAGGTGTAATGAAATGGCAGTTACCTGTATTTGTAAGATGGCTGCTGTCTGTGGTTGTTTGTTTAAAATGTTCTGCCATAAGGTTTAATTGAGCTGTAGTTCCAGAGAGGGACCTGTAGGGGTATCACTCACTGGGTTGAATGGGGCTTCCTCATCTGCTGGACTACAGTTCCCAGCTGCCCCAAGACAGAAAAGGGTGGGAAAACAGGGACTGTCCCAATGCGTGGGGCAGCATAAATAATGACTACAGCCCATCCAGGGAGGAGGCCGTCTTTGTCCTACAGGAGGTTAGGAAAGGCTCCTGCTGCCTGTGCTGACCAGGCTGTCCAGGCCACAAGCCAGAGGTGTGGGGGAACCCTGGGAGGCAGCAGAAATTCAGCCACTCCACAGTCAGCTGGACTGGGGAATGAATGGAAGTTTCCCTGCTCTCTTGGGCCAGAGACAGAGAGGCTAGAGCAGAGAGCCAGAGGCTGGTGTGTAGGGAAAGAGGATGGCATTTAACCCCTGTGGATTTATGCTCTGTTGATTCATAGTGTGTGCTTACTCCTACAGTGTGTCTGTTGGAGTACCATAACTGTGTAAATGGTTAGATAAATTATTTTATTTGGGCTAATAATCTGTGTTGTGCTATGACCACATAGTCTCCCCCGCTCTGCACAATAACAAAGGGAGGGGGTAGCCCAAGAAGGCAAGGAAAGGCCAGACCCTTGGGTTGCCAACTTTCCAGGGATCCCCCCAAAATTGGGGATTCCATCTCTAAATAGGGAGATTCACCCAGAGGGGTCTCACTGTCCCTCTAAAAAGGCCGTGACCATTCAGTGAGTGGTGGCAGAGAACTTAAGGAGTGAGATATGCCCACGGGACAAGGGTGGGAGGCAAACAGCTGAGTTGTAAACTAGAGCCCGTTTTGCCACAGTGGGTGACCAAGCTTAGTTCAGACAAAGGAAGGAAACCCTTCACAGGCCTTTGTGAGGAACTCATTGGGGCCAGTCCTGACAAGGGTTGCCAGCTCCAGGTAGGGAGATTCCTGGAGATCTCCTGGTAGAGTCTATGGAAGCCAGGGTTTGGGGAGGGGAGAGGCCTCAGCTGAACAGAATGCCATAAAGCCCACCTTCCAAAGCAGTTATTTCCTCTGGAAGGGGTGGAGAGATTTTTTGTCTGGAGTTCAGTTGTGATACCTGGTGATCTTCAGGCTCCACCTGGAGGTTGGCTACCCTAGGTGCAGCAGCCAGTGCTTCAGAGCAGGGTCTCTGAGATTTTGGACCAGTCACAGACTTTCAGCCTAACCTACCTCACAAGGTTGTTGTGCAAGTCAAAAGGGGGAGAGGAGAATTCTCACCATTGCAGAGAAAGACTAATTTTCCTCCTGGGAAACCATTGTTGCCAATCTCCATGTGAGGGCTGGAGATCACTCAGCATTACAACTGCTCTCCAGATGACAAAGATCAGTTCCCCTGGAGAAAATGGTGGACTCTGTGTCCTTATATCCTGCTGAGATGCCCCCCCCCCATGACAGCCAATGTGACGTGGCAGTCAGGGCTTCAGAGCACAGTGGAGGCTGCAGGTGGGGGCAGAAGATGGAAAGCTGAAGAGTGAGAGGGAAATGAAGGTAGGTTGATGATTGGCTGGGAAGGAGATAGGGTTGCCAACTCCAGGTGGAAAATTCCTGGAGTTTTGAAGGATGGAGCCTGGAGAGAGTGAGGCTTGAGGTACAATGCCATAGACTCCACCCTCCCAACCAGCCATTCCTTCCTGTGGAACCACTGTTGCCAATCTCCAGGTCAGGGCTGGATATCACTCAGAATTACAACTGATCTCCAGGAGGGAGGGGGCGGAGATGGAAAGCTGAAATCAGAGGGCCAGATAATGGCAGGTTGATGCTTGGCTGAGAAGGAGATAAGGTTGCCAACCCCAGATTGGGAAATTCCTGGACATTTGAGGGATGGAGCCTGGAGAGGGTGAGGTTTGAGGAGGGGTGGGACCTCAGACAGGTACAATGCCATAGACTCCACCCTCCAAACCAGCTACTCCCTCCTGGGGAACCATTGTTGCCAATCTCCAGGTGAGGGGTGGAGATCACTCAGAATTACAACCGATCTCCAGGAGGGAGGATGGGCAGAAGTCAGCTGCAGTCAGAGGGGCAGATAACGGTACATTGATGGTTAATTGAGAGGCAGAATTTTTGCTCACAAGACTCCACAGCTTAGAGGGAGCAATTGAGGGTGCCCAGTTGTAGAAATGACTCCACAGAGACCTGTGTGCTGCATTTTCTGGCCCACATTGTGTGACCTTGGATACCAGGTATTGTGTAATATCAGGTATGTGAGACTTTATTTTCATGTTTGTGCCTTTCTATTACATACTCCTAATATGTACTTAACCTGCTTCCAGCCTATGCATTCGTTACACATCACATCTTTCTAGAGTTCATTGTATTGCCTTCACAATGGGCTTTACTGCTAGTGAGTAAATAAAGTATAAGTTTACCGATTTTACACCAGTAAAGGACACACTATATAGTGGAGAGATGAACCACAAACTTTGTAAATATATTTGAAACAAAAGGTTGCAAATATGAAAGCAAACTTAATGTATATTAGCCAATCTAAATGTTAAACTATGAATTGCCACCCTATCCTCCTTCTGTCCTTCTAGTTTTAGCTCAGTTTCTTTGAATCCAGGAAGGTTGCAGAGGCAGGACTCTCACAGGCTTGTGAGCCTCTCAACCCTCAGACTCCTAGGAAGAAGGAGGAGGGGAGGGCAGGGGGAGGCCTTTGGAGGGCTCAAAACATCCTTAATCAGAACCTTAAACAGAAAGGGCTACTTCTGACCTACAAAGAAAAGCTGCTCAGAAAGTAAAGCCATTACCAAACCTGTGTTCCTCCTGGACTTTTCTACATTTGTGTTGGACAGGGATGGCACCATGATGGCATATCACTTCTAAAAGGGGAACAGAGGTATGGCTTAATCTTTCCCTCATTCATTGTTTACTTTGGCACCAGTTGACTGCAAAACCCCATGCACATAACATCTTCCCTGTATCACAGAACAATATGTTGGTCTAGGATTGCCAGGTCCCTTCAAGACGTCAGCAGGTGGATGGGGGGGGGGAATGCTCTAGGAGCCAGAAGCTTCGTCCCTAGTAAACTTGTATTATTATGACAGCGTGAAATTGGGAGGCTCTGGCATTCGGTGAGAATTGAAACTTTTACAATTTTGTAATAGAAGGCGGATGCATTATATACTGTCTATTTAGTTTTAGGTTCTATTTTTGACAAAGCAGCAAGTGATACGCGACACTGAAGCCGGCAAACGCATGTAGCAATTTGGGAACCTACTTATGCTGACATCGTTCTTGGAGAACATTTACCTTTGAATGTCTTGATCTTTTGGAGATTATTTCCCATTGAATGTGTTGATTCTTTGGACTTTCCTAACTTCAATGTATATTGTTCTCTGATTCACATTTGAAGGTGGTGATGTATTCTTGGAGTATTTTGTGATGTTCAGTATAAAGAGGAATTGATATAATTTTCTAGTTTTTAAAAGGCTTTTGTGATTTGCTTGGTGATTTTACTACACAGTTTTTTTGGTTTGTGAAGTGAGGGACCACGGCAGCATGCTCCCGCTGCGCCTAACTGTGATTCTCGCCTGTGCTATCAATAACTGGAAATGGGAATGGGTGCTAATCAGCTACATTGACCCTACTAGACAAGTGGACTACAATCCATTTTCACCTGCATGCACCAATCGATTTCCCCATCTCAGGTGAAGAATTAACACCAGGCCAGATGATTGGCAAGAGGCGGCGGGGGGGGGGGGCATTCCCTTCGAAGCAGTAGGTTACATTAACCCCTTGGCTGTCCAGCATGGAGGGCATCCAGGCTTCTGGAGGCATTAATGCTGTGGATGTGCCTAAACACCAGTTTCTGATGGAAGAATTCTTTTAGCTTTTTCAGTGTTTCACAAGAACATCCTCTGAGAAATCTCTGCTTGACAGCAATCTACCCTGAGGTTCAACAACCATCTACCGTGCTGTACAAGTGCTAATATCCTGGCCATGTGCCTTGTCTTTTAGACAACTCTGCTGCATAGTGAAGCTACTTGTGGGAAGCCACAGGATGCGGTGTGGATCACGTGAACTGTTGGCTATGTCTGCTCAGCTGTGAGTGTCCTTTCTAATAATCCAAGAGGACCCTCTTTTTTAATAACCTGACTAGACTGTTCTTAACATCTGGTATCATACCTTAACCCTCTCATGCTTCAAACTACCTCTTCCTTACTTTTTTAAAAAAAAATTACCCTACTTTTTCTTAGCAGCCTGACTAGTCCAATCTTGTCAGAGTTTGGAAGCTGTGTAGGGTTGGCCATGCTTGGTGTTCAGATGGGAGACCATAAAGGAAGACCATGATTGCTGTGCAGAGGATGGCAATGCAACTCCCCCCCCCCCATATCTCTTGCCTTGAAAATCCCCTGTACCTGGGGTCACCGTGAGTTGGTTGCAACTTGATGGTACAAAATTATTATTATTACACTTTTGTTTATCTTTACCACATGCAAAAGAGGCTAGAACTTCTGACACTCTCCCATTATCCATTAAACCACCCAAAGGGTTCAAGTCCCAACACAGACAGTCTTGCCTGGTTTCTTATACCAGGTCTCTCTGTGATCAACTCCTCCCTCTTTCTTCCTCCCATTCTGTAATTTTCTGTAAAGATGAGGTAAAGGAGTTTCTTTCTTCCCATTGTATCTGAATAAATAACCTTTGTCTCATGAAAGCTCATACTGGAATAAATTCAGGTGGGGTAGCCATGTTGGTCTGAAGCAGCAGAACAAAGTTTAAACCCATGCACACTTCTTCAGATGCAGGTTCCTCAGATTCTGTCCCACTGTATCTGAGGAAGTGTCAGGTTCCCCAGTCAATTCACTCTCCACACACATTATAGGCAGTGTAATGCTTTATTAGAGATATGATGCTGTGGGTTCCAGATCCTTTGTTAGGACTGGGGGGAAATGTGGGAACATACATGATATAGGTAAAACCCATAAATTCCATACACACACACACATCACACCTAGACCCTGGCATTTCTATGGCAACATGGACAGATATTTGATGCCCTATCTAACCTAGGCTGGCACAGAGATCTCCAAGGACAATCCCAAGGGAACTGTCTTGGGGTGTGCTTCAAGAAAGTTACGAAGTTGCACTCCCATACACTCCAACAACACACACTCCCCCTCTAAGAATTCGAAATGGCAAGTGAAGGTACAGTGATAAGAACCAAAGCTTAAAGCACTCAGTAAAAATATTCTTTTTCTCCCAGGTTTTAAGTGGGTCTTTTTATGACTGTTCCACCTGACCATTTAAAAAAATTGTTATTTTATTGCTGCTTTTACCACTTTCCAAATCAAGGGTTGCCAAACTTTTCTTTAATGACAGCTACTTTTGAGTAAAGAAAAATATCCTGAGCCCTGTCCCCTGGAATTTTAACAAGTATTTTTCTGTCCTAGGACCAGAACGTGGGCCAGGAAGAGCACCAGAAATGAAGCAGCAGCACGGAGTGATGCCTTATGAAATAAAAGTGGTTTTATTTTTTTTTAAAAGGCTAGAGCAGATCTCTCCCCCCCCCCCCGGATGTTTTCAGAGATACTCCACATTACTCAGTGAGCTACCAGTAGCTCACAAGATACCCGTTGGAGACACTGATCCCACATAGTTCTATTCAACTTTTAGGCTGTTCTCTGATCATGGCTGTTTCACTGCTGCTGTTATGATTATTAATGCTGATTATTTTATCTGATGTTTTTATTGTGTGTTTTGATATGGTTTTCACTATATATTGGAAAATGCCTTATGAGGGTATAATTAAATAAATAATACTGATAAAACATTGCATTATAGGCTTCTGGAAGAACCTTTCAGCCATGTTCATCATGGAGCATAAAGAACTAGCAAAATATTAGAGACAGTTTGGAAAAAAACATGTAATCCCTTTTTACCCCTGCAGCAGAACGGCCCATGAAAAGGTGCTGGCACAATACATTGATCAAAACAGCAGATGTGGTCTGATAAAACAGCAATTGTGGCACTGGGTGTTGTCCCATTTTTCACTGTTCAGCCAGGGGAAAAAAATCTTCTGAATATCAATGACAACACAGTTGCACAGGCTGAGGACCTGTTTTGCGCCCACCCCCCCCGGCATCTCATCAGTGTGAAAAACAACAACAACAGTGTTTTTGAGAGAAATGTGAAATCTCATGGTCAGATACAAAATTCCATTTATCAATGGAATACCACTGGCTGCTGACTATCCAAAGTTCTGTCTAGTTGTCAGGGTTTTGGCAATCCAACCATGCGTATGGGGAGACAGGGCTCTTGATATGTTTGGTGTGACTAGCAATGCTCCCTCTAAGCTGTGGAGTCTTGTGAGCAAAAATTCTACTTTGTGAGCTACTGACATTAAAGTTATGAGCAAGCAATTTGGCTGCTGCATAAATTAGTTTGTTCTGAAGCCATCCTTCCTGAGCTAAGACAAAAATGTGTGAGCCAGAGGCTAAAAAACTGTGAGCTAGCTCACACTAACTCAGCTTAGAGGGAGCACTGGTGACTAGGTGTGCAATTGGTGTGCAATTGGAAACCCAGCTTTTTTAATGGTAGAAAATATGCATGTTGTCCTACTTGCACAAAATGGCAAGTAAGTACTGGAAGGACTGTGGAAGACATGCTTTTCTGACACAAGGGTGGGGTGCTAGAATGTGGAATTGGCTGCGAGAAGATGCAGTGATGGTGAGAAGCACAGACATCTTGAAAAAGTTAGACAGAATCATGGAGAACAGGTCTATCAGTGGCTACTAGTCATGGTGACTAAAGGGAACTTCTACATTCAGCAGTCGACTTCTGAATACCAGAGCTGGGATGCAGCATCAGGGGAAGGCCTTGGTCTCTATGTCCCGCTGTAAGCCTTCCATCGTAACTGGTTGGCCACTGTGTGAGACAGGATGCTGGACTAGACAGACTACTGGTCTGATCCAGAAAGGCTCTTTTTATGTTCTCAAAATTGTAATGATTGAACAGGACTAAATACTGGCCAATATCCACAATGTTGGAATCAAATACTGAAATAACAGTACACAAAACTAGGTATTAAATATGTGGTGGGTGAACGTTTTCATATGCAGGGAACACCTGGTAAATATTTGATGTCAAAATTTCCATGAAAGAATTGGGGTGCAGTAGATCTTCTTTGTCTCCAATTTGGTGATACCTGTGATGTTGGTCTAAGGCAGGGGTGGCCAAACTGCGGCTCAGGAGCGAGATGTGGCTCTTCTGCACATATTGTGCGGCTCCTGGCAGGGCAGCTGGGGAAGTGAAGGGGAGGCATACTTTTTCTCCCTCCCTTCCCCCTCCCTCCCATCTATTTGCTTTATTTGTTTCTCTCTCCCTCCCTCCCTCCCTCCCTCCCTCCCTCCCTCCCTCTCTCTCTTTCTTTCCACCACTCTCTCTTTTTCTCTCTCTCTTAGACAAATATCATTAGCAAACAAATAAATATCATTGGACAAATAAATATCATTACCAATATCTGTTTTTACCCCTTGTGTTTTTATATTTTGAAGTCTCATTTAATGTTAAAAAAAGCAAATTTGCATTATTTCTAAATAAAAACATTAATCTGTGTGGCTCTTAGGTTGAGCAAGTTTGGCTGCCCCGGTCTAAAGTATAACATAAATACCAGCACTGAACATTTAACTGCTTTGTAGCTCAGAGTACCTATACTTTTGTTTTGTGCTGAAAAACTGTGAGCTGTGAGCCGCCCTGAGCCAGAATGCGCGGGATAGAAATTAATAAAAATAAATAAATAAATAAAAATAGAGGGTTCATAGTTCTGAGTGGGCTGTTGCAGACAACAGTGGGTAAGTAAAGACTATCAGGGCAAGAGCAGATGGCAGGTCAGGTATAGCAGCCCTGTAAGGCTGGAGGAGTATGTCTCCCCTTCCCCAGCAGTTGCGCTCACTGTGGCTCTGTTGTCTGAATGGAGCCATGCATCTAAGCAAAAGCAGTAGGGACTGGCTAGCCTAGGTCATGCTCCAAACAGCTGCCTGCTAATTTTAGTCACTTGGTGGAATTTTTTGTTCATGAAACCAACCAAAATCCCTACCTGTCAAAATTGCCTACCTTAAGGTAGCTATTTTTGATACAATGACCATCAAAAACACACACCTGCCAAATTTTGCCTACCAGTGGCATTTTGTGATATCTTGTTTATTTGTTTATTTGTTTTTCCTGTTGCTGTGCTTGCCAATTGGAATACACAAGTGCAGGACCAAGGGAAACAATGCATCTCAACAAGTACTGAGTGTCTTTGGGCTATGATATGAACTACAAAAACAAACAAATGAGGGAAGAATGTTTCACTGGATAACCATTTAAACAGGATACAACCACTTATTTTGTGTACATTTTTACAAGCTGCTTAAATCTGATACCAACTGTGGCCAACAAAAGAGCAGAGGACATCAGTCACTGCTACTGAGCATGCTTTATGTTCCTAGAGTTTAGCTGCAAAATGTAACAGGTAGGTTGTTTTTTGGGTACTACATCAGCCCATATATTTTAAAAGTCTGTCAACTTTGCATACCACAATACCGCCTGGCCACTGGGGCCTCAGATTTCCCCTGCTCTAGAGAAAGCCTTAGGAACTTCAGATCCAATCCCATGTACAAGCTTAAGAATGTTGATGGTGCTCAGTGATACAGTCCTGCTGGTCACTACCAACCATAAATGCTGGGCCTGATCAGTGCATACAGATGAAGAAAGAATTTCAAATGGCTAAGCAGCACCATTAAATTCTGAGGCACCAAGACAGACACCCGCTGCCTGAGATATTCCATCCTTTTTTAAATCTGTGGTTCCGAAAATTCGATCAGTATGTTTTCCCTTCTTCCATCAGATTCTTTTTCCTTTCCAAAATCCAATCTGTCAAGACAATTTAATAACAACCTTAGCATTTAATTGTACCCTGGGGCATAATAAAAACCAGCAAGAAGGATAGCTGTTGATAATTTTTTTGTTAAACTTCTTATGAAAATATAACACAAATCCCAAAGTTAGGCTGGCTGTCTTTGTGAGTATAGGGCATAGTTCTAGCAATCTGTAGGGAAAACTTATTTGAAAACTCCAAAATTGGATCCACACATTTCAAAACTGGCATATGGCTCTGCCATTGTTCAATAAAGGGAAACATCCTGTTTTGATTTACACATGCACCGCTCAATTTAACAAGTGTGGCTGAGGGCAATTGGAAAACAGTCAAAGTGGTGAATGTGTGCCTTACTCTCATTTATACTGTTTCCTAAATACAATTTGTTGCTTCCCACCCACCCCAGTACAGCATGTTTTTTTGAAACATGCAGTGCCACAGAGAGGGCAAAGCTCAAGTCCTGCCATTATTCTCCCCAAAGCCAACACAGGGAGTGAAATCCAAGGGCAGACATGCAAGACATACAGAGAACTAAATACTGAGCAAGTCTGCTCAGAAGTGCTGTGTTATTCACTGGGGCTTGCCCCCAGGAAACTGTTGTTAGGGCTGCAGCCCTTGAAGGGGAAGGGTTGTGGACAAAGAAGGAGCAGCAGGCTCTGGGGGGAAAGGGGAAGTCTGAATCAGACATTAAGGTGGGTAGGGTAAGGGCGGATGATAGCATTTGTCAATTTTATACATTTTTCTCCCACATGCATATTCCTATCTGGATCAGAAACTGCCTACCAAACATTAAGTTTTTTGGAACTAGGTTTCTATAGTAAAAAAATTCAAAATAGACACAAAAATGACATATGCAACAACAAAGTTATTCTGAAGTATCTCAAGTAAGCAACATCTCCTTACGTGTATTCTACTAGGACAGTCCCCATTTTGCTGGTACATAAGCCCAGTAAATTGCTGTTCCTATTTTAACCTTGGGGATGATTTTAGAGAAGAGTTGTTTTTTTAAAAGTGTTACTGGGTATACACATGGAATGCACTTTCCCTCCATTCTGTCCTAAACAGGGCCAGTTTATGGTACTTTGTCACTATAAGCAAGGTATTTATTTGTTTAACACATTTATAAACTACTTTTAATTCTACACTAAGAACAGTTTCCAGATGTGGAGAAAATATAAACATGAAAAACTGCAGCCGCAGATTCCAACAATCAGCACACCAGCGATTCAATTTCCAGAGGGCCTTTTAAATCATTAAATCTTAACATTTTTTCTTGAAGTATGCCACAGAAGATGTCACTTCCTTCCCACACTTGTTTAGTTCCAAAGGACTGGGCTGCTGCCAAGAAATCCCAAGTAGGAGCTGAAATCATCCCATCTGGCCCAGCACACTACAGGGCTTATGTCAGGAGAGGCAATATTGGTCCCAGGCCATTAAGAGTTTTCAGGGTTCATGCCAGCGCTCTGAACTGCACTCAGCAACAAACTAATTCTACAGTTTCCACCAGTTCCCCCTTCCCACTGCAGACTCCCCTCATGTTGTTCCTCAGGCCCCCTATCCCCCACGAGCCATATTTCATGGACATAAGCAGGCTACATTAAAAGGCGGGAGGCATCAAATTCCCATCCTGCCATTTAGCCTGGATCCAACCCCAGGTCACAGATAATGTCACATGTGTGCACACGGTTGCTCACTCCAGGTTGGATAATTCCTGGAGGATTTGAGCTGGAGCCTAGGGAGGGTAGGCTATGGGGAGGGGTGGGACCTCAGTAGGGTATATGCCATAGATTCCCCTCTCCAAAGCAGCCATTTTCACCAGGGGAACTGATCTCTGTCATCTGGAGATCAGTTGTAATTTTGAGGTATCTCAAAGCCCCTATCTGGAGATTGGCAGCCCTTTGTGGGCACCACCAACCCACATCTACTATTTCTCCCCAAAAGAGGAAAATGCAGATAATATGTCATTCCCATCCATTTAAGCTCTTACACTCAGCCTAGAGGAAGTTGACAGACTGATCTCAACGGTACGCCCAAACACATGCAGCCTTGATCCGTGCCCCTCCTAGCTAATTAAAGCTGGCTGCGAGGGGTTTCGAGGCACCCTTAGGGACATTATCAACAAGTCCCTCTCTAAGGGGCTGTTCCCAAGGGCTCTCAAGGATGTGATAGTCCGCCCTCTCCTAAAAAAATATCTTTAGACCCGGCTGAATTGGCCAACTATTGGTTGTTCTCCAATTTCCCGTATCTGGCGGTGGCAATACAGTTTCAGAGCTTTCTGGATGACACTTCCACGCTGGATCCCTACCAGTCCAGCTTCTGCCTGGGTCATGGGATGGAGACAGTACTGGTCGCCCTCACACATGACCTCTAGAGGCATCTGGATCGGGGCGGGACAGTGGTGCTGCTGTTGTTGGACCTGTCGACGGCGTGCAACACGGTCGATCATCGGTTGCTCGCCCACCGCCTCGTTGATGTGGGAATTTGGGGGGCTTGCCTTGCAATTGCTCGTCTCCTTTCTCCAAGGTCGGGAACAAAGGGTGGCACTTGGGGAGAAGCTGTCCCGAAGGCACCCACTAATTTGTGGAGTGCTACAAGGGGCAGTGCTCCCACCGATGCTTTTTAACATCTATATGCGCCCCCTTGTCCAGACTGCCTGGAGGCATGGGCTAGGGTGTCACCAATATGCAGATGACACCCAGCTCTATCTGCTGTTGGGCGGTCAGTCTGGCTCTACCCCAGAAGATCTGGACCGGGCACTGCAAGATGTGGCGGGATGGCTTAGGCTGAGTCGACTGAAATTGAATCCGATGAAGACGGAGGTCCTATGCTTGAATCGGAGCAGCTCGGGGTTAGGGGTCCCCCTACCGGCCTTCGGTGGGGCACCATTGGTGCCAGTGCCGAGGGTCAGGAGTTTGAGAGTGCTCCTGGATGCTTCCTTGATAATGGAGGCCCAGGTAGCAGCCACTAGCAAAACAGCCTTTTTCCACCTTTGGCTGATTAGGCAGTTGGTCCCCTTCCTCAAACGCAATGATCTGGCTTCAGTGATCCACTCTATGGTCACCTTGAGGTTGTACTACTGTAATGCTCTCTACATGGGACTGCCCTTGGGGCAACGGAAGCTGCAGCTGCTGATGGGCCTCCCTATGTGGGAGCACATCCAGCTTGTGCTGAAGGCGTTGCACTGGCTACCAATAGCGTTCCGGATTCACTTCAAGGTGCTGTTTTTGACCTTTAAAGCCCTTTATGGTCAGGGGCCTGACTACCTGAGGGACCACCTTTCCCCACATGTTCCCCAGAGAGCACTGCGATCTGGAACACAAAACCGCCTGGCCCTCCCTGGGCCTAGGGATGCCAGGTTGGTGGCGACTAGGACCAGTGTGTTTTCCCTGGCAGCGCCAACGCTCTGAAATGAGCTCCCCAACAAGATCAGAGCACTGCGGGACCTCCGGCAATTCCGCAGGGCTGTGAAAATGGAGCTTTTCCGCCGGGCGTTTCAGGAGGTATGATTCTATCAGCCTTGCTGCGCTTGCACTTTATTATATGACACCACCACTTTTAAATGGTAATTGTAGTAATTGGAATTTTATTGACTTGTATTTTATGTGTGGACTGATGTTGGTTTTAGAACTGTTTGTAAGCCACCCTGAGTCACTTTGGCGGGAGGGCGGGATAGAAGTCTAATTAATAAATAAAAATAAATAAATTTCTTAGACAGGCATATTAAAGCGTTGGTTGTACTTGAGGGATGTGCCCAGAATCAGTGTGGTGTGGTGGTAAAAGTATTGAATTAGGATCTGGTAAAGCCAGGTTCAAATTCCTCACTCTGTTGTGAAGATAGTGGGATGACCAGCCCCTCTTTTTTGGCCTCCCCTAAAAATGGAATTGATCTTGGTTCAAGCTGCTCAAGTGTAGCCTACCTCACAGGATTGTTAGATCAAGGTAGTCAGCCAGTTGGTATGAAGAAACAGAACAAATTTAGAGTCCAGTGGCACCTTTAAGACCAATAAAGGTTTATTCAAGGTATGAGCTTTCCTGTACAAAGCACACTTTTTCAAATACATTGGAATGGTGTGTAAGGTTCCAACTTATAGACAGGGAAATTAACATGTAACATGATGATGTTTAAGATATGCAAAGTCCAAAATAGCAAGCTAAGGTTATAAGGTCAACAGTTATAAAGCAATAAATATGTCTGAATAGCAGATAAACATCATCATGTTACATATTAATTTCCCTGTCTATAAGTTCGAACCTTACCCACCATTCCAGAGTATTTGAAAAAGTGTGCCTTGCACCTTGAATAAACCTTGATTAGTCTTAAAGGTGCCACTGGACTCTAAATTTGTTTCACAGAATTGCTGTGAAGATAAAATGTTGGGCCAGACACTCACTGTCAACTTCACCTACCTTATGTACACCGATAGAGCAGGCTTTAAAAAAAAAGTAATACATTATATAAAGATGTATAAACAAAAAGTTAAATTTGCCTGGGCGGAGAGTTACGTGACTCTGGAAAAGACCGCTAGGGAAAATCGGTATGAAAGAACGTTGTCTGAAATGACCGGGCCCCGGTTTAGAAAAGGGGCGGGCAGGAAGTCGGTCACGTGGCTTCACTTACACACGCTTCTCCTCCTCCCAGTTCTCGCGAGACGGTTTTTACTGTTCTCTCACTGCCTTTGGTGGTTACGTAGTTCTTCCGCGCCGCGTCGCACAACGGTGTCTAGCCTGATCGCTGTGTCACCGTCGTGCGTTTCCGTCTCTTTTTCGGTTCCCGTTTTAAGATTTTCCCGTCCGCCGGGCCCTGATGGAATATCTTATCGGCATTCAGGGGCCGGACTTCGTCCTGGTGGCTGCGGACACCATCGCAGCCTCCAGTATCGTCCATATGAAGCGCGGTCAGTCTGTGGGTCTTGGAGGGTGATTGATGGTCTGTTTCTGTTGCTCAGGAGCGCTTGCACATTGTCAGGCGCAGGAAGGGCCTCCCTTGCCATGCAAAACGGAGTCCTTTCGTTTTGTTACCGTCTTTTGGTTCTGTTTTTCTCCCTAGCTGTAAGAGGTGCGCTTGGGGGGGAGGGGAGTGTTGGTGGGTGGAGGAAAGCTACGAGACTTGAAGTTCCCATACGAGTCGGGCGCAGGAGTTCTGCTCTCCAGGACCGCCTTCTTTCTTTTCCTTAAAAGGCGGGGGTGGGAGGTAATGTCATTTTTTGCCAAGCACGTTTGATTCCAGTGTACCCTGTTATTGGTACTTAGGCCTTGCCTACATATGCAGCAGAACAAGGCGTGGGATTCTGTGGTGGCAGAATGGGCTGAACTGCTTCAAACTATAGATGTATGTTGGAAGAAGGTTATATTTTAGTGCTTCTCATGCAAAGAACAAAGCCCAACATTTTGTTTTTTTAGCTCATTTATAGCCTGCTTTTCTCAATGAAACTCAAGGTGGGTTACAGAGAGAGAAAAAAATGTAATCATACAACATAAGATTCCAATGAACAATGCAACAGGTCTAGGATTATAACGTTCAAAGACAATGTGAGTAACAAAAAGTACAGCAAAAGTATTTTGTGAGCAATATAGAGTGTGGCGTTCCAAGGGATGAGACAATGCAGATGGTACCTATAATAATAATTGTGTGCCCTCAAGTTGCAATTGATTTCGTGGCTACCGCAGGATGAGCAGAAGTGGTTTAACATTGCCTTCCTCTGTATAGCACCCCCAGTCTTCCATGGTGATTTCTCTTCCAAGTGAGAACCGTAGTTGGCCCTGCTTAGCTCCTGAGCTCTGATGACATGGGTCTAGTCAGGGCTGTCCAGGTTGCTGCCTATAATAATCAGTAATAATAATGATCAAACATGCTTATTGATGGCTTATAGGAAATTAATGTAAATGAACTTTTGAAAACTGTAATGCCTCTCATGAAGTTCACAGTAGTAGTCTGTTCTGTCACCTCACTTTCACTGCATTCTGTTGCAATGTAGAAGCTGCAGCTCAGTTGCTGATAGAAGAGAAATTTTCTGCCTGAACTGCTTGAGGGTGGAGAGGACTGCTCGCCACGCAATCTAGACTGGTGCCATGTGACCTAAGGCTGCTATACCTACCCTGTCTGCCTTCCGGTTGAAGACCACTGTAATGGGCAATATACAGCCTAATATTGGACTAGGTGCTGTACAACTTTAAAGCAAAGTGCATACACAAGGCCCTGTTGAAAACAGGGCATGCTATAAAATAGGGCAGTAAGTAATTTTCTGTTGTTTGAAGTGCTATTGGGAGCACAATGCTTTACACATTTTCTCAGTCTGGACCTATTGATTACACAGGATTATACCACAAGTGAAGATGAAAACCTTGCATGCTTGCCAGGTGTAAAGATTGCTGTCAGAGGGAGGAGGCTAAAAATGAGAAAGTGTACCTACATGATATATAGGCTGTTCTGCTGTGATTACTGTTTTAGAAAGTATATTATGAGTGGTTTATTATGGCTTTATCATTTTCATGGGCCAACTTGAGGGCCCTTTTGAGCAGAAAGGTAGGATGTAAATTTTCTAAACCTAAAGTGAAGCAATGGCGTGTAAGTGAATTGGATAGATTTGTGGTTTAACAGGTAGAGCTGTAGGAGAGGAACTACGGACAAAATTTTGTCTAAGTCTTACACTATGATTATTGAAACAGGTTTTTTATACTAGTCAAGATCATCAATAAAACATATACTTTAGTTACATATCATAGATGTTCTGAACAAAATGTATGTATGCTAGAATAAAATTTGTTAAAACGAATCCATATTCTTCTGCCTGATTAGGCATGCCAAGGCACAAAATCTAGCTTCCATAAGGGTAGTTCCATTACAGAAATTGACAAGAAGAAGAGAGGTATAACATTGATGGGATCTACCTGGATACTTGGATATAATTAGAGTAAGATACATATTCCAAATGCTTTGGTAAGACCAGCAGTATAAGAGGACATGCTCAATTGTTTCTACCATTCCAGCTTGGCATGGACATAGATGTTTCACGTACGAGGTCTGTGCATATCTCCCTTCAAGGAGGGCAGATGGAAGAATGTTAAGTTGGGCCAAGGTAAAAGCTTTGCAATGTCTGGGGAATTTCAAAGTATAAAGGTAGCTAGATGGAACAAAGTTTTGATGCAACCCAAATTTAAGGCCTCTTCTGGCAGTTTAAAGACTGTTTTTATTCTGGCGTAAGCTAACTTAGAGTGGAGTCTGCTTTCCCAGATGCCTGAGGTAGGATCTTGCATGGCAGGCAAGGGAACCCTGAACATTAACCACCCCTCTGAAATTAATGTCAGAGCTTACTTAAAGCTGATCAACATGTGATGGTGGCAGATAGTGCCTTTAAAGTAAAGTGTTTCATGGAAATAGTGCAGTTTAAAATGCACAGCATGTGCACTTCCATACTTCTGGGAAAACCCATAGCATTTCTCTCTTTGGTGTTTCTCTTGCCACCTCAGTACTAAAAGGAAGAGGGTGGAGACTCAAGATAAACAGGGTGTGGGGGGTGTAGAGTGGTGGGCCAAGCCTCATTCAAAGGCTGCCATATTAGAGCTGTCTGAAACTCATGATGGATAGCAGCAAAATATCCTTGGGTGGGAGTGGGGTGATGGCTGCCCTTGCATGGATTGTTGGTGCAAAACTTGCTGTCTATGGTAGCTTGTATAGCAGTGTTTGTTAAGTAGCCTTTTGCCCCATGGCCCAGTCAGGAGACAGAGATGGCAACATCAGCACGTTCATTGGAAGGGTCATTCTGTACTACTATGAATTAGTAACAAAGACTTTCCTGGCACTGTGTTTTATTTTTGCTTCACATCATGCAGAGGTCTAGTCTTAAACAGGGGAGCTCCCCCACAGGCATTCTAACAACTGCAAAAGACTTTTGTCTGTCCTTTTAATAGTCTGACATTTCAGAGCCTTCCCCAGGTCTTCCAGAGAAGCTTATCCAGCTGTGGTTTCGTAAACAGAAAACAAAGATAAGGTTCTGATATGAAGATCTAGCATGTTCTGTAGCAGGTGTCTGAAATGCAGAGAGCTACTTTTCCCAAGATGGGTAGCCGTGTTAATCTGTCTGTAGCAGCAGAAAAGAGCAAGAGTCCAGTAGCACCTTAAAGACAGGCAAAATATGTGGCAGGAAATGAGCTTTCCTGAGTCACTGCTCACTTATATCCGTTACTGGACTCTTGCTCTTTTCTACGGCTACTTTCCCCAGAAAATAGTGGTTATGCCTAGAATACTACTTTTTATTTGTGCAGATTGCATGTAAAATATGATTATACAGTTATGAATGGCACAAAAATAGTATGTGTCAATGTTTGTTTTTTCAGTAATAATCCTTCTTCCCTATCCCCAAAGCACTTGTTTTTCAAAAGCTTTATTATCATAAGAAAATGTGAAGATGTTTATAATTTCTTGCCTTCCTGAGAGTTTAGCACTTTCTAAGCTATAATTGATTGGACTTTTTTCAGTCACTTTTAGGAGGGCTATCAGCAAAGAAACCTATCTTTTAAACTGATTGATGTAGTAAATATAAATACATGTATATATTAAAGCCTCAACTGACATGGCTGTTGGACTAAATGTTGCCAAGTAACTTTTTAAGATAAGGATCCTGTGAATTCTCCATATTTGTCTATGGTTTGTTTGCAGTCTCATTTTCATAAGTTCCTAAAGCATTAATTTTGCATGTGTGGGGGGGAGTGTAGGAAACCTCTGCTGATTTCTCTCCCCTTCTGTCTCATTATGTGAAGCTTCACAGCAGCTTGCTCTTATTTTTGATTGTACCATTATTTCTTTTGTTTCCCATGCATCTAGATCATGACAAGATGTTCAAGATGAGTGAGAAAATCTTGCTCCTATGTGTTGGGGAGGCTGGTGACACTGTCCAGTTTGCAGAATACATCCAGAAAAATGTCCAGCTCTACAAGATGAGGAATGGTGAGTGGTGACTGCTCCTTTCTTGTTGGGGGCTCCAAATGTTTAGGATTCTCTAGTGAAGAAATACTTTGTGTGTTTACAAAACTGCAGAACATGTGACTGGATTAGATGCTCTAGAATTCTACATGCAGCTTGGTTGGGGAGAGGCAGAGTGTGTGTCTCCGATGCACCATCCTAGTTGCTGTCATTTGAGTGCCTTCTCACTTGTCCTGCATGACATTGCAATTGAGCAGGTTCTAAAAAGAAACTTTTTTTTTGCACCTGTGTGCTTCTGAAGTCTCTAAGAGCTAGACTACACATTCTGAATACTCATGTAATCGGATTGCATCTCTTCAGACTGTAGGTCTGATAATATTTATATAAAATCTTTCTTGTTCTTGGAAATGGTACGTCAGGGTTAGAGGTGAATGAGATAGAGGTTCTCCTGAAATATTAGTCTTCTAAAGAAAGGGGCATTAAAAAAAACCCACAAGCATCCATTCAAAGATGGAACCACATATGTGGCCTGATTGGATATAGTATCAGAATACTATACCACATTACTTCAAATATGTATGTTGGCTCTAAAGCGTTTTATGGATGCATGTATTTCTGATCCCTTGTCCATGTTTGTATGATCACAGTTACATGCATCCATACTGTCCTGCCTCCTGCACAGGGCTGGAATTTATCTCAACTGTTCACTTTGGGAGGAGATTTCCAAAGCATTCGTATAAATGAGAAGAAACTTTTAGCTGCCAAGTGAAAAAGACTGTTTCCCTACCCCACATTTGTTGCAGAATCATTCTGATCCTGACTTCAAGAGATCAGAGTTGTATATGAGTCAAGAAATGAAAGAATTGCTTCTTTTCACACTCTGAGAATATTTTCATTCACCTATAGCCTTGTGAATATGTCAATTCCTTGATGACAGGGTATGAGTTGTCTCCAACTGCAGCTGCCAACTTCACGCGTCGGAATCTGGCTGATTATCTGCGGAGCAGGGTAAGCAAGATGCAAGCTGTACCTTTTAATTACACTCATGTTGAGTTGGTTCTGGCTTTTACAGTCCATATCAGAAACTGGTTTGCATGTTTCAGCTGTAACCACCTGCATTATTTTTTAGTATAGGTTGAACAAGCTACTGGCAGAAGTATTCACCTTTTGAGAAGGATGGCATTTAGCAATGAATGGTAAACATCCTTAAGGTTGTACCTTGTTACAGATTAAATGTGTGCTTTTTCAAATGGTTCTTCAGAAGCAGCCATTCTGGTTACCATACTCTGAACTGAAAATGAATTTTTCTCTGTTTATTCGCTACATCAGTAGTATTCACAAGCTTAAATACTTGAATTTCCAAAACTGAATTTTTAAACTTTGCTTGCAAAGGCAGCCAAACCTAAGCCAGGCAGTTGCCATGCAAGCTTAAGGTCTGTATCCTAGTTAATTCAGATTCTCTGCCAAGGAAAAAGTTAAAATCTGCAATTTGTATTATGAAACTGAGCACACCTACTTAATTCCTCTTCTCTTAATTATGAAACCATACTAATTTGGCAAAACCAGAATAAATTCTGCAAACTATAGGGAGAGGTCTAGAGCTGTGCTGGGCCCTGAATCCCCATCTTCAAGCACAGGTAATCTTGTCTCGTCCCCTTTCGTCTTACCTCCTGGGTTTTCAGCAGCCTCTGGTTGCTTGCTCCCTGACTGTATTGGCAGCCCTAATGGCTAACATTGGGTGGGTGGGTTTTTTAAGTTAAGGTTTTCTGGAAGCTAGATTCTCTGGGACCAGTACAGTATTTTGTATGTCTTTTCTCTGCACACCCTTGTTCTTAACACAAGGGCTGGATCAGGGAGAGCAAATGCAGTAATAATGACTGAATGAGGGGCACAGAATTCAGCTAGAACAGAAGTGCTGTTGTATTGGGAGTAAAGCTGAGACAGAACTAGGTATACAGTGTGTTCTGGGCATGGTTGTACTTGTTCTGAAAGAGCAGGGCCACATTTTGGGGGATTGGCACTGGATGCTTGTTCTGGTTAAGCAGTTTTACTGGCCACTGTCACACATACCTTAGTAGCATTCAGAATGGAGTACTGTAACATGCCCTACGTGGAGCTGCCCTTGAAGATGGTCTGAGAAACATCACTGTTCAAAATACAGCAGCCAGGGCATTCAGTTGGGGCTTGCTGCAGCACACATGTTAAGCATCTAATATTTTCTGGTCTCAGTTTGAGATGCTTTATTAATCCTTAATGGCTTGGTCTTAAAGTACCTAACAGACTGCATCCCACCTACATGTTTTTGTCAATGCACTGAAGTCAATCAAGTGGTTTCTCTTGTAGGAATCTACTTTATTTTGTTTGATGGGGACCCACTCCAGTGCTGTAGAACTCTCTTTCTTGCAAACTCTGTTAAGTCCCCTCAGCACAGACCTTCCAGCAGTATCTAAAGACAGAGTTGTTCCTGAAACCTGCAAGCAGGGTTGTTTATTCTGGCCTTTATTAGTTGGTGTTGCTGCTACTTTTATATACTGTACGTTTATATTTTGTTTGAAATTTGCATATTTACTACAGAAGGGTAGCCCATCTGTATAGCACTGTGGACCATACAAAAAGTTCATATTAGTTGTTTTTTATTCTTCTACAAAAAGCTCTGTAAAGCCAGTATTACTGTCTGCATGCTGTGGACAGGGTCACTGGGCATGAGAAAGTTGCTTGGCTAAGGCCACTTGATAAAGTTCAGTTCTGTCATAGGCTGTTGGCTAATCACTTTGCACCAATGATGAGCCAAGACAAGCTTATTTAGATCTCCTTACAGAAAGAGTGTGTTTGGGTTCTCACTTCCCTCTCTTGCAGTGGCTGATTGCAGCAGTATTGTTCCCAGCTCCTTTCACTGTGATTCTTTTGATGGGGTGTCTTTTTTCCATAAGCATGTGCATACACATGACTGAATGCTGCAGGGCAGAAAATGGAAAGTAAAAATGGAAATGGCATGTGATTAGCCGTGTTTGCCCCTTATTTGGAAATGGTTGCTTTTTAAAAAAGTAGCATAGCATTATAGCAGAAGGAAATGGTGAACAGGTAAACAGTTTTGATCCCTGGGTATGGTTTACATGGTAAAGCAACCTTGGTGGGTATGTGTATGGTCAGTGATGAACTAGGAGACCTTCTCAGACTCCTGTGTAAACTGCCTTGACTTTCACAAGGATGGGATATGAATGCAGTGTAAACAAAGGGCAGAAGCTGATGGGTTAGTATTTTCTTTTGTTACAGAGGCATAAGACATGGGTTGTATATAGAGAAAGAATTGACAAAGGTTGGCTATACAGGGATGGTTTCTCTAAATGGATAGTGTTGATTCCATCTGTGCATTCTAACAGTGGCAAAGCAGAATGCCTTTGGGAAACAAACTTGTTTATCATTGGCATCTGATATTGGGTGTACTCCTTTTATACACAGGTTCCATTGAGCAGTCATAGCTAATGGCCATTCATCTGGCACAAGTGCTCAGCAGTAGTACATCAGGCCTTTGGGTCTTTGCTTGCTCCACATGTGTCTGGCCAGCTACAACCTCACATTTGTCCCTCACCTACTTTGTTGTATTTACCCAAAAACCTTCAAGTAGATGTTACAGTGGTTTTGGCACTTGCACCCCAAAAATTTGCTTAACCCTGTTCAAACCCATTTTATCATTGTGTCCTGGGGATGGAGCTCAGTGTAGGAGCTGAAAGCTCTCGTGTTGCATCTTTGGCATCCTCTAGGTAGAAGCATCATGGATAGTAGAGATATGAAAAATCACTGCCTGATATCCTGGTCTCGTAGACTATTATATATGGTGCATCCCATGGAAGGACCATTGCAAACCTCTTCCCAGCTTCATTTTCTGAATCCTGGAAGCCTTTCCACTTTCCAAAATTTGACCTCTCTTGTTCTTAATTCTGTGAGCTGTAGCTGACATGTGTTGTTACCATAATCTGGTTTTTTTTCCCTTTTTCAGTTTTCTGATTCTTAAATTTTGGCACTGTGTCAAAACCTTCTATATCGCTTCAGAGCAGCTAGTTATATATTTTTCTCTCTCTTTAAAGTTTATATCCCACTTTTCTCCTTAAGCAGCTTATCATGCTGCTTTTCCCTCCTTCACTTTCTTCCCACAACAGCCTTTTAAGGTAAGCTGAGCAGAGGGATAGTGATGGGCCCAGGATCCCCTGGTAGGATTTCCACAGTAGAGCAGAGATGCTAACCCAGTTGTCCCAGTTCCCAGTCCAGCTCTCTAGCCACTATATCAGCTCTCAAGCTTGCAGGTCAAGTTCAGTTACAGGCTAGAGGTCATCTGCCTGGTTATTCTGAGCTGTGTAGGCTATGAAAATGGCACAAAAAGTGTGCATTGTGTTCCAGGGTGATGCTTCACAACTATCTTGTTGCTTCTTTTTGAAAAAAAGCTGTTACAGAGTTTTGAGCTGTTTGCATAGTAAAGTACAGGCTTGGGTTCAGCTGGCAAGATTAAATGTTGGAAGCTTCATTTGTGCAGTATTGAGGTAGTGGTAGTTAAAGACATAAAACAGTTTGGACTGGAGGTGCTGAGGGATTATAGATGTGCAACTTTTCCTCAAAAGTAAACTTTACTTATTATCCCTTTGAAGGCAAAATCCTACACATGGCCTTTGTATGCATACCGTGCATCCAAGCAGGGGCGCATTCATTGAATTATATGAAGATGTGCATCTCCTTCCGTTCAGTAGCTGAGACTGTGAACTTGTTCTACATGGGCTGCTGGATCAGAGTAACTGTATATAAATGACACAGTGGGTGGACTCAGCTTTCCTGGTGCTCAGGGTCTTTTTGGAAGTATACATGGAACCTCCATGTGCAGGCATAATATACCTCTGAATATCTACTGCTGATGCCAACCAGAAGGCCATCACCTTCACGTGAACTTCTGTCCTGAACCACCCACCTGGCTGCTGTTGGAAACAAAATACTTAGGGTGGACCTTGGACTGATTCAGCAAAAATGTGCTTGTGTTAGAAAACTATCCTGAGCTGAGTATCTGGAGAAGGAAGCTTTGACTTTTGTAAGCTTAGACCCCAAAAGTCTTGTTGGTCTCTAAGTTGCTACTGGATTTGAATCTAACTTCAAATCTAAGTAGTTCCAAGTGGCCAGCCATGTTCATCTGAAGCAGTAGAACAAATTCAGAGTCCAGTGGCATCTTTAAGACCAACAAAGGTTTATTCAAGGTATGAGCTTTCATGTGCAAGGCACACTTTTTCAAATATTTGAAAAGTGTGCATGCACACGAAAGCTCATACCTTGAATAAACCTTTGTTGGTCTTAAAGGTGCCACTGGACTCTGAATTCATTCAGATCAAACTGTTCTACTGCAAGAAGAAGAGAGGAGATTGGATTTATACCGTGCCCTTCACTACCCAAAGGAGTCTCAGAGCAGTTTACAATCCCTGTGAGATAGGTGGGGCTGAGAGAGCTCTCTTGAGAACTGCCCTTGAGAGAACAGCTCTGAAAGAACTTATAACTGACCCAGGGTCACACCAGCAGTTGAGTGTGGAGGAGTGGGGAATCAACCCAGTTCTCCCAGATTAGAATCTGCACTCCTAACCACTACACCAAACTGGCTCTTGGAGTCTGCAGTGCAGTGGCTGGTTATTCTCCTATACAGTCCCCCAGGACCTGATGTTTCCAAGCTGAATTAGCCTCCCTTTGCTCTTGCAATTGCTCCTGGTTTGTCCTTGTGCAGTTTCACCATTCCCAAAGTTTATTTCTTATCAACATCCATAGGCTGCTGTCTTGTAGTTTTTGTGCACATGAATGCACCTAGAACTTAGATTTGGGAACACTCAATCAGCACAGCAGAAAAGCAGGAAAATAGGGATGCATGTGGGAGGAAGCAAAGCCTGAAATGTTATACCACTGCTATAGATCTATTTAATTAGAAGGCTGCAGCCTATATTTTGCCTTGTAAACACCAATGATCATGCTCTCGCTTTAATTATCTACATATCAGGTGAAAGAGGGATGACCCCTTTCGATCACAATCCCTACACGAAACTGGCTCTTGGAGTTCTTGGAGTCTGCAGTGTTGCTAGTGAACTTTTCAGCTTTTTAAACCTAGAGATTCTCTGCACCCCTTCTCCCCCGCCAACGAAAAATCCAACCAGCCATGGACAGGGAAATGAATTAACTCCTTTTTTAGAAAATTGAGAAGGCCTTCATTTCTCATACAAATGTGTGGATTCTGTTCAGTCTCTCTGCAAACAGTTATTAGAGTGAAGCTGTTTGATGTGGAGCCAAACAAGCTCCTTTTTGTGAAAACGAAACGTAGAGGCTTTTGAATAAATATGCCAAGCTGAACTGTGCATACACAGGCACCAAATCAATTACCAAGTCTTCCATGGTCCCATCACAAGGAACTGCTGAGAGAGCCCACTTCCTCAGCTCTTCTCCAGCACAGCAACACTAGTACAGCTCTCACTTTGTGGCAGAGGCCCAGTCAGGTGTGGCATATCGCTTGACCCTCTAAATGTTCCAAAATTTTACCATAAGGGACTGTTCCATAAAGGTCCTGTGTAAGTGGGAGTCTCCTTTTTAAAACTGTGTTAGTGGGTCAGCAAAGAAAGGAGCAAGGCCTGTTTGCTCCCTAATCCTGTCCTGCACATTTCCACATATATGCATTACAAACTGGATCATGTAGAAAAGTTCCCATTGAAACCCGATTTCCCCCATTCCATAGCAGCAGTATTTCAGGGGGTATTTCAGGTTCCTGGGGAAGGTGGGGAAGTCATGTTATGTGCACACAGTCCTTCCCTACACAGATCTTTTCAACAGGATCCATTTCTGAATCTCTCCTACTGTAGCCCGCTTCACACAGTGGATGCACATACAGGGTGCACTTGAGTGTTCTTTGTATGTGGATTGAGTGATTCTCATGTTACAGTCACTGTGCATATAGCTGAATGTGTGATTAAAACCCCACACTTATCAAGGCCCTGGGTCCCAGCTTCATTTGTAAAGTGAACAAGCATTGGCTCTTTCTTGCGAACAGATTTATGCACATCCAGGCAGGATGTAGATATGTTCACCTGTGACATACTGTAATGCTTCTATGAAATTGGCTCTTGGAATACTTGGTGGCTGTTTGATGGGTCAAATATCAACTGAAACTGACAAATCCCTTTTCTGGAGTGTGGTCCTTTCTACATCTTGGTCTAAAAGTAGACATTTTCAGGGCTTTTTTGGGTGGGGGTGTATCTGCAGGAATGATTTGTATCTTTTTAAAGGTTTTTCCTTAAGGGGTATAGAGAGAACATTTGGATTTCCCCCCCAACCTTGAAAATCACCTAGAGTTTCTTCATTTGGGTCCTTGCTTTGCAGAATACTGCCACTTTCAAACTGGAGCTTCACTCTGCAAGGTCACATGACCTTTGGAGCAGATGGTCCAGGTGCCACTGGCTTGGAGCATCCCTCACTAACGAGGGCAATTTAACACGCTGCTTTAGCAAAGGGGTTAGGCAGGATGCAACATGACGGGACTACTGTCTCCTTCCTCCCTGTGCCAGGTCCCTTGAGGCCTGATCCTGCCTGCTCCTCTTTCCTCTGCCCCCACCTTCCAGTGCCTGGCTATGCCTTCTAGCTCACCTGCTCCAGATGGGCCACGCAGCAGGGAGGGCACTGGCAGAATCAGATGTGTTTATTTACCGGAGATGAAATGTTGCACTCTTGCAGATGGCAGCACCCTCCAGCAAACAATGCACTTTGACACCATGGTTGTGTCACTTGGCAGAGCGGGGGCAGGGAGGTAAGGGGGGCCTTTTTTGAATATCTCCTAGACTACATTTGCATGAAAGGCAAAGACACTTTCATAGTGAATTTGCAGCTGTTGACATCAGGAGTGTTCCTCTCCTGGTCATTCTGAACAGCTTCCTTCCATTCTAAAGCTGCTTGCTTATTTTCAAAAATGTGTGTAGTAAGGTAGCCATTTCTGATACTTTAAAGAAGCATGTTTGCATGTACAAGTTGCCCTCCAGGTTTATTTTATTCTTGGAATTTATAACCTCCCTGTCACAGGCCTTCCACGTAAACCGAATAGAACTGCATACAAATGGTAAGCCAGATAGTTAAACTGTGAAGTGGCAAGGCAGATGAAAGTAAGGGCCGGAAGACCAGTATCTCATCACTAGCTGCTTAAGGCCTCTCTGTGAACTGTTTAAAGAGATGAGTCTGGGCATTCCAGTGTTGTGGGACCATGGCCAAGAAAGCCTTGCCATTTAGAAGCCAGCTGGTCCTCTAACAAATTGGCACCCGAGCCAGGGCCTCCTCAGATCCTCTTGAAATTATGAAGGGGTTACTTCCCCACCTCTGGCATCTCCCAACATCCTGCAGTCTGCCAAAGTACCATTGGCCACCTCCCACTAGAGAGTCATTATTCGACTTGCTTTATTCTTCCCCAAGCCCAGAACCTCAAATGCTCAAGACTCTTGCAAGGTTTCCTTGCTGTAGGCCTGGCTATGCTTGAAATGATGCATGCACACACGCACACCCCAGCTAGGGTTGTAAGTTGCCACTTGCCTGGTGTGTAAGAATTGTATGCAGGGAAACTGCTGGTAAACATTTCTTGATTCTTTTTCCTTTAAACTGTCAGTGTAGTACAAATAACTCTTGTGTTAACTATCTCAAAATTTGCACCAGGCAGAGACCAGCAAGATTCTCAGGGTATATGTTTTTGAAAATCAAGAGTGAAGGGAACTTTGACTCCTCAAAATCTTCTACCCTGGAAGTCTTGTTAGTCTGTAAGGTGCTACTTCTACTGCAGACCAACACAGTTATCCACCTGAAACTACCTTGAACAATTGCAGGCTCATTTGCAGACCGGCTGAAGTATAGGTGGGAAGACCACAGCATACCAATGGAAGAATCTGTGTCTTTGCTTAAATAAAAGAATCTTTTTAAAATCATTTTTTCTGGACTGATATCTCAGTTGTCAGACAGGAATTAATCATGTAATCTTCCTGAGACCATGGCTGAGAAAGGGCTTCTGTTTCCCAAGAGCCAGCTGTGTGCAAAGTTTAGGATAATATTAGATTAGATTAGTTATAAACTATAATATTAGATAAGGAGTATAGACATAGGGCATATTTTAGGATGTTTAAATATGGACAATATCAAGTGCATTATAGCAAATTTTTGCCACAATTAGTTTTCAATGTCATAAAGTTTTATTTTGATTTGAAAATATGCAGCTAGTCCTGTTGTGACTATATGAGTCAGTTTCTGGTTTCTTTCCAAATAATACACTGACCTTTAGATGGAGATGCTTGTGATCAGGTTAAAGGAACATAGGGTGTAGTAATTTTCAGTTTTCTGAAGCATTGGGTATATTTACACTTTTGCTTGTGGAAGACAAATGCCTTTATACTTTTAAGTTCCATAAGCATGCCAGGTTTATGTTAAAATTTAATGTTAAAACATTAGGTTTGGTAGTGATTTGTGCTGCATGTATTTCAAACCCCCCTCTCCCCCAAAAAAAAACTGTACTAGTGTTCCCCTGTGGCTTCAAAATGTCTGGAGATTTTACATCTCTGTTGGGGGTGGGGACTTAGATGGAAGTCCATTCTTTCCAGTGTCATTACTGGCTCTGGTTGTGGTGGTGAGGGTAGCCCCCATGTTGCTGCTGACCCAAGCATATGATTTGAATCACAAGACTTTTACATAATGGGTTCTTAACCATTTGCCCTGAAGGCTTGGAAATCAGATGGCCAGAGTGATCTCTTTCTGTGCATGAAAGAGAAGGGCTCCATCAAACATAGGTTAGCTGATGAGGAGGGAGCTATAAATGCCAGCAACATCATCTCTTTTAAGACAGGCACATATGTTTGTTTCAGTACTTAGAAGCTTAACCAGTTACTACTGTAGAGAGTAAAAAAAATTCTCCTCAGTCTTGCAGTCTATGAAAAATTAATGGGTTGGATCCAAATATAGTAGTCTGTTAATGCCATGGCACTTTTGTGGGGGAAATTTTTTGCTGATGCTTCCTTCCAGGGAGCCAGTTTGGTGTAGTGGTTAAGTGTGCGGACTCTTACCTGGGAGAACCAGGTTTGATTCCCCACTCCTCCATTTGCACCTGCTGATGTGACCTTGGGTCAGTCACAAGCTCTGGCACAGCTGTTCTCTCAAGGACAGTTTGTGTTAGAGTTCTCTCAGCCCCACCTACCTCACAGGGTGTCTGTTGTGGGGAGGGGAAGGGAAAGGAGTTTGTAAGCCGCTCTGAGACGCCTTTGGGCAGTTAAGGGCGGGGTATAAATCCAATCTCCTCCTCCTCCTCCTCCTCCTCCTCCTTCTTCTTCTTCTTCTTCCCACCAGACAATCCCCCCCGCACACATTTTACTCACACTTGCTGTTTGTGGGGGTCCTCTGACTCCCAGGAGAGAATTTTAGGAGGGGCTAAGTAGGCGACGGTGGAAAGGGGTAGATTGGAAAATGCTGTTTTCATTTGCTCATCAGCCAAAAGGGAGGCTGTAACCAAGAAATCAGAAGGGGATTGAGACTGGGAAGAGCAGCCATGAGTCTAGGAAGGGCAGCCATGAAGGAAGTAGAAAAGGTCCTTGAGTGTAGGATGTCATGACCAAGAAAATCTGTGCTATAGTATTCCCCATTAGTATGTATGGGTATGGAAGCTGGGCAATGAAAAAAGCTGACAGGAAGAAGATTTTTTCATTTGAAATGTGGTGGTAGGAGGAGAATTTTACAGGTACCATGGACCGCCAAAAGGACCAAAAATAGGGTTTAGATCAAATCAAGCCCAAACTCTTCCTAGGAGCTAAATTGCGTAACCTGAGGCGATTATACTTTGGACACATAAGAAGCAAGACTCACTAGGAAAGACAATAATGCTAGGAAAAGTTGAAGACAGCAGGAAAGGAAGACCCAACATGAGATGGATTAACTGAATCAAAGCCACAGCTTGCAATTTGTGAGACCTGAGCAGAGCTATTAAGGATAGGATATTGTGGAGGTCATTAATTCATTGGGTCACCATAACACACACACACTTTCATTTGTTTTGCTTTTGCTCATAGTTTCAGGTAGGTAGCCATGTTGGTCTGCAGTATATTTATGTTATTTATAGTCCACCTTTCTTACTGGGACTCAAGGTAGATAATGCAGTCAATCAATATAATCAACAAGATGGGACAATTATTAAATGATGAAATAGGATTTGGATTGTAGAACCAACCAGAAGTCTAAAAACAGAACTGAAGCAAAGTGTAGGAGTTAAATATGACACATTAAGAGATGCAAAATTACATAATAGGATCCAACTTAACAGCGAACTATACACAGTAGTATAGACCACAATCCTTAATAATTTATTCATTTACCTTTATGAAGCATTTTCTATAGTGCTACCCTATAGCCTGCATAGAAAAGCCCTCTTGAATAATTAAGTTTTGCAAAGCTTGCAGAAAGTCAAGAGAGTGGGAGCCTTCCTGATTTCCTCAGGCAGGTCATTCCACAAGGTGAGGGCCAGAACAGAGAAGGCACATCTATGGACTGTTGTTGATTTTGCCCACTTGCAGGTTACAGAGACTAAAAAAAACTACTTGAGAGTAACAGGTAAGAGCTCTGATTCGGAGTGGTGGCAAGATCTGCTAAAAGCACATGCTGCGTGGCTGCATAGAGATAAAGCCACCATTGCTCTGTTCATAGCGCTGCTGTGTGCTGCAGTTATGTCATGTGTTGTGAGGTTGCATTTGCAGTGTTTTGTTGGTGTTCAGTCGCACAGTCGAGTCAAACTCTTCATGACCCCATGGACCACATCGTGCCAGGCCCTCCTATCTTCTGAGAGTTTGCTCAATTTCATGTTTGTTGCATTGATAACACTGTACATTCTAGGTTCCTATGCAATACTGTTTTTTGCAGCATCAGACTTTCCTTTCACTATCACAGGGGTGGAAAATGGCCAGTAAAATCAGTAAAAGTCAGTTTTTTCATCTTGGTCAGTAATTTGTCAGTTTTTAAAAAAATGGGTCAGTAAAGTCAGTATTTCTTTTGATTTTTGTGAATGCAGTTTGTGTTTTTCTGTTCTCATTACTGCATTTTTGGGGAAACATGATGACTTCCCAGTGAGAAGACAGATTGTTTTCAGTTTTGTCATAAAGTACTTTAAGGACTTTGTTCCCAAGAGTAAAAGTGATTTGGTGAAATCTTCCGCAAAGTATAGAAACATAATTAACCTCTTAATACATGTGACAATGGAAGTAGAGGTGATGGATATTGTGGGATTCAACAGGGCACAGCTCATGCTAGTAGCTGAGAAAGCAATGGAAGAAGAGGACAAGGGGGAAAAATGCTTGTGGATGCAGTGCAGGAAACTGTTGAGAAATGAAAGAGTTCGTGAATAACTTTATTCAATTTATACCCCACCCTCCCCGCCGGAGCAGGCTCAGGGCAGCTAACAAAGAGATTAAACATATAGGTAACAAATTATATACAATCCTAAAACAAATAATAAAACTCTACTTACTAGCACTTTATGATAATATAATCTGGTACTTATAACAATGCTTACAGAAGGCAAAACCAATACTAATATTGTAATCAGATTATCTGTATTGGTGGTTGGGTCATCTTGGTCTCTATATTTAGGCAACAGCACAGGCTGTTCATGGTAAGCTAAGGACCAAGGCACTGTTACTTCTCAGTTATTTGTTATTTGGTGCGGCTCCTTAGTCGAAGGCCTGGTGGAAGAGCTCTATCTTACAGGCCCTGCTGAACTGTAAAAAGTCCCAAGGGCCCTGATCTCTTCTGGGAGCTTATTCCACCAGTACGGAACCACCACTGAGAAGGCCCTGGCCTTGGTTGTGGCCAGCCTGGCATCTTTAGGACCTGGGAGGCCAATCAATTTTGTGACCCTGAGTGCAGTGCTCTCTGGGAAACGTGTGGGAAAAGGCATTCCCTCAGGTATGTGGGCCCCTGACCATAAAGAGCTTTAAAGGTAAGTACCAGTACCTTGAAGAAAATTCGGTATGCTATTGGCAGCCAGTGCAGTGCTTTCAGGGAGGCCCGTCAGAAGCCTGGCTGCAGCATTTTGTACTAGCTGTAGCTTCTGGATTTGGGTCAAGGGCAGCCCCATGTAGAGAGCATTTCAGTAGTCTAATCTCGAGGTGACCATCACATAGATCACTGTTGCCAAGTCATTGCATTTGATTTTTTTTTTTTTATCAAAACCCTCCTAAAAAGGAGAGGAATTTATTCTTTTTATAAATAGAAAAAGGTAGGGTATATAGAGGGATAAAGAAAAGAGCGGAGTGAGTATTCTGTTAATAAAGGTTAGTTTAAATCAATATAGATACAGTTTTTGGCAATCTCCGTGATTTGAGAGTCTTCTTTTCATCTAACAAAAATTCAAAATAACTCTGTTAATGAGGTTAGTAATGTCCTTTGGGGTTAATTATTAGTCATCTCCTTTTTGACGTTTCCCGAACAGTTATTTCTTAGGTTGTCTTCCTTTGGTATCCCTCAAGTTATAGGATGGGCCACCTTTGGTTTTCACTTCTCCCGCTCCGGCACCTCCCTCCTCTGGGCCGCTGTCATCTTCACTACTCAAATCTGTCCACGTTGCGAGTGCTGCCTCTTCCTCTGGACTGGCGTGTCTCTTCAGAAATTCCTGCGCCTTGAAGATGGAGTCAATCTTCTCTCTTTTATCCTTGTACTTGAACAAAAGGCCTTCAGGATAGGTCCATCTGTATATGACCTGTCTTCTTTGTAGAAAAGTGGTCAATCCTTTATAAGCTTTCCTTTTCATCCGGATTTCATAAGGCACATCTTTCAATATTCTGATGGTCTGCTCCCCAATTTTCAAGGGCACCGCTGCAACTGCACGCAAGATTTGATCTCTGGTACTTTGCTTGACAAACTTGACAACCACTTCTGCTGGCAGATTATTTTTTTTGTAAATGTGGAGTAGGCCCTATAGACCTTATCCATTTCTTCTTTTAACTCACGCTGATCTCTGCCAGTTACGGGTGCCAAGGCATTCGCAAGTATAGATCTGAGATCTTCCTTCTCTTCTTCTTTAATGCCCTGAAATCGAAGAGTCAGATTCGATTTTTCCATTTGCAACATCAAAATTCTTTTTTCTTGCACATCCTGATGCTTTTCTAACTTGTTGACCCTTTTCTTCACTTTTCCGATGTCTTCCGACGAGACCAAACATTTCTGTGCGATCTCCTCCATCTTCTTTGACGTCTCTGTTAGTTGCCTCTGTTGACTGTTGAGAACACCTTCCATATTAGTTAAGGTTTCGCTGATTTTCTGTATTTGGACCAGCAGAGGGTGCAGTAGCTCGCTTGTCCGTTGACTGACAGTCGGCTCTGGAGGGGGATTACCCGGACCGGAAGTCCCACCTCCCTTCTTCTCAGTTTTCAAAGGGACCTTCTTCATGGCAGACATTTCTTGTATTTGTTTACTTTATAAAAGTTCGTGACGCGTCGCTCAGGAGTCCCGCTAACTCATTCGCTTCAATGGCACCCCAAAGGTAATTTCACCAACCCTTCTTCCCTTTCATCCCCCTTAGCTTTCTTATGCAAGTCCCGCTTCTCAGTGGGGGGGGGGATTCCCCTCCTCCCAGCCGCTTATTCGCTTACGGGGGAAGGGCTCGGGTTTCGCTTCAGATTCAGACCTCCAACTCACGGTTCCTGCCGTTTCTTCTTTTTGCTTTAATTCATCGCTGTTCCTCACTCCTGTTGAAAATCGGTGGCGTTGCTAAGTCCCATTACGGGCACACCGCAGCGGGGCCAATTGGGGCGGGGAGAAAGCCTCAATTTCCTGGCTGACTGCCGGCAAAGAGGCTACTCCCCAAGCGCCCCCGGTTTGGAGCCTTTGCCTAAGGCTCACTAGGGTCTTGCAAACCTGCAAAGACCCCCCCCCAAACTGCGTGTGGGCTAACCACCTCCGGGGGCTTCCCGAAAGGTGGCCGCCATTCGCAACGCCGGAAACCGAAACCAGACGCCAAGTCATTGCATTTGAGAAAGGGAACCAACTGCCTAATCAGCCAGAGGCTGATTTGGCAGTAGCTGCTACCTGGGCCTCCATTGTTAGTGAGGCATCCAGGAGCACTCCCAAGCTCCTAATCTCTGGCCCTGGCACCAATGGCGCCCCATCAAAGGTCAGAAGTAGGATCCCTACCCTTGGGCCACCCCGCCTCAGGCACAGGACCTCTATCTTCGTCGGATTCAATTTTAGTTGGCTCAGGCTGAGCCAACCAGCCATGTCTTGCAACGCCGGTCCAGATTTTCCAGTGTAGAGTCAAACGGGCTGCCCAACAACAGATAGAGCTGAGTGTCATCTGCATACTGGCGACATCCCAGCCCATGCCTCCGGGCAATCTGGGCAAGGGGGCACATGTAGATGTTAAATAACATTGGGGACAGCACCGCCCCTTGGGGCACTCCACAAATCAGTGGGTGCCTTTGAGATAGCTGCTCCCCTAGTGCTACCCTTTGTCCCCGACCCTGAAGGAAGGAAGCCAGCCATTGCAAGGCAGTCCCCTGGACTCCAGTGTCGGTGAGGCGGTGGATCATTAACTGATGGTCGACCGTGTTGAATGTTGCTGACAAGTCCCACAGCAACATCACTGCCAGTCCGCTCTGATCCAGATGCCTCTGGAGATCATCCATGAGGGCGACCAGTGCTGTCTCCGTCCCGTGGCCTGGACTGGAAAGGATCTAGAATGGAAATGTCATCCAAAAAGCTCTGGAACTGAATTGCCACAGCCCTCTCACTTATTTTGCCCAAATAGGGCAGATTGGAGACCAGCCGGTAATTAGCCAATTTGGCCAGATCCAGAGATGGCTTTTTCGGGAGGGGATGAACCACAGCTTCCTTGAGTGCTCTAGGGTACTATCCCTCCAAGAGGGACTTGTTGATATTCTCCCTTAGGGCATCTCAAAACCCATAACAGCCAGCTTTAATTAGCTATGGTGGGCATGAGTCAAGGCAGCACGTGGTAGGGCTAGGGCCGGCTCACTCACTAGGCAAACTAGGTGTTCACCTAGGATGGGCCAGCCCTTAGGGTGCCAAACTGCACCCATCCCCCCACCAAAAACCCCCGCCCCTGCCAAAACCCTGACCGGGTGACTGCCACCGCCCGGAGACCGGGGTGGCCAGATGGAGCTGGCCAGATGGTGGGAGCTGCCAGCCCCAGCAGGAGAGAGAGCCCACCAGCTCTGTGTCGGGAGTTACTGCAGCATTGGCGGCAGCGGCTCCTCCCAAGAGCGCGAGGCAGAAGCAAGGTAAGGCCCTGGGCGGAGCACAGAGGGTGGGAGGGCAGCAGCAGCAGCTCCCCACTTGTCACCTGCATTGGGGGGGGGTAGAGCGGCAAGCCAAGTTCCCACTGCCTGCCCAGAAGCATGGCTGCCTGGAGCAGGAGCTGCTGAGCCCCAAGTGAGCAGGGGACCACTTCCTCTGAGGCACTGCTGCCAGGAGTCACTCTGGGGAGCCACTGCCACGGGCTGGGATGGACGCTGTGCCCAGCCACCTCCTCCTTCTCCTCCGCCCCGGGGCAAGTCCAGCGCCGCCCCATTTACCCCGCAGCAGCCTCCCTTCCTCCCTGGCCTCTTCCCCCAGCTGGCAATTCCCATTCTTACTGTGGTGGAGGAAGAGCCTGGCTTGGTGCGGGGGGCGGGGGGGATAACCGAGACCCAGCGGGTCTGCAGGCAGCCATAGCCTCTGCTGGGCGGCACTCTCCTCTCCTCCGCCGGGCTGGGGCTGGACTCCTTCCCCCCCCGGCCTTCGGATTTCCGCCCCTCCTCAGCCTGGACTTGGTTGCTTTCTTGCACCCCCTTCTCCAGTCCGGCTGGCCTTCTGCGGAGACGAAGGCGGTGGGTGTTCAGCCAGGAGGGAGCCACGCTGGGGGGCGGGGCAGTTTGTCAACTTCCAGGCTGAGTGGACTGAAATAATCCATAACCTGACTAGAAGACGTGCATGGAGCCTCGAGTTCATTTGCTATCTCAACTGTGGCGGGGACATCACGGCGGAGCGACCGGACTTTATCTGCAAAATAGCTCATAAAAGCCTCACAACCAGTGTCTAATTCCCTAACATTTGATCTGCCTTGTGGCAGAACAGTCATAGACCGAATTATTCTAAGTAATTGGGCTGGGAATGAGCTCACAGATGCAATGTGGCCGCATAATACTCTCAGCAGCTTTGACTGCCATCTCATAAGATCTCATAAACGTCCTATAAGATGTTCCTGTAGCTTCATCGCAGGCTCACTGCTACTCTCTCACTAGCCATCTTAGTCTTTGCTTCATCAGCCACAACTCCTGGATAAACCAAGGAGCCAGCCTAGAGTGAGGGTGCAGAGGGCGTCGGGGAGCAATCTCATCAGTGGCTGCCGAGAGTCAGCCATGCCAGTCCTCCACAAGCTCATCTAGGAAGCCGTCGGGGCATCAGATTCCACAGGGCCACTTGAAGCCACATTTGGCTCCTTGGGCGAGCTGAAATCTGCTCACTGCTCAAACAGGGTCAGGGTGAAACATTCAGATGGGCCTTCAGGGCATGATGGTCTGACCATGACACTGCTGAGGCAGTGACCCAGTCCGCTGTGACCCCTGCTGTGAAGATCAGATTGAACATGTGTCCGGCCCAGTGAGTGGGAGTCGTTACACATTGGGAGAGTCCCAGCACCATCACAGATGACACGAGATCTATTGTCTGAGTGGAGGCTACATTGTCTGCATGGACATTGAAATCACGCAGGACAATCAGTCTAGGGTGTTCCAATGCCCAGTCCGACACGGCCTCCACCAGGCAATGGCAGGCTGTTGGCCAGTTCTTTTTTCATCAAAAAACCAAAGATAAAGTAAAAGCAAAGAAAAGTCTTACCTTACAGTAATTATGTTTTGTTGTCATAATTATTACTTTATGTTTTGTTTTTAATGTATTTGCTGGTTTATTGTCTGCAGTATGTGATTATTTTTCAAAAGGAATCTTTTTTTGCCTACAATAATGAAAACATTGTCCTCTATACATAAAAAATTCAATAAAAAGGTGTGCAATCCTTTTATCTGGGTCACATCTAACTACGGGGCTGGCTGTGGGGATGGTGGAGGCCAGATAATAATAATTAATGAAGTCCTAGTTTTACATTTAAAACGCTAGCTTATCAGTAGGCTGACATTAAATTGTTCAGTAATTAGTCAGTTTTTTCAATATTTGGTCAGTTTTTTTGGAATTTTGGTCAGTAAAATCAGTATTTTTGGCCCTCTGACTAGTTTCCACCCCTGTATATGTATAACCATAGCCTTTTTAATTAACAGACTACTTCTGAATATGTAGGCTTATCTCTCCTTACCCCTGCTGAACCTTAGCCAGCACTTGCATGTCTGGAGTGAAGGGAAAGGGCTTGCAAGTCAGACTTGTCATGACACAAAATACTGTGCAAGCTTTCCAGATCTCCAGAATTCTTTATTAGGCTGGGTATTTAAAAATAAATGCTTCCATATGTTAAAGTACACTTCAAACTGATCTCTAATATTGCAAGAGGCAGGGTGGTTATAACCTCTCTCTTTTCTAACTGGGAGCCGACTACCATTCACAAGTCTCACTATGCAATATCCTTGCCTGATTTCCTGAAAAACATGATAGATTCTATGTTGGGAATGGTGCTTAGAAGAGTTGCAGGTGTTGTCTCAGAAAGTCCTGATAAACTGAGTATCACTGTTGTAAACTAATCTCATCTTGGGCAATCTGAACCTAGGTCTCTCTTGGCTTTGCAGCAATGCAGAAACCCATATTTCTGCATCCTGAATAGCCAGATTTGCTGTGAGCTAACCAGTGAGTGACTGGACTGTGAACCCAGATCTCCCCAGGTAGAAGTCCTGTGTCTGCTGAGGTCTAGTTTACACATACATTTCAGGCACTTTGAAGAGCTTGTTGGTGTGAGTTGGGCCACCACAGAGGGAATTTGCATCCTGCATCACTTCATCGACTGAGGAGCTGCACGTAATAGCTGAATATCGGCCTAAGACCCTATACTCTGGAACCATCATCAGCAACCTGTGCCTTGCCAGCATAAACTGAAACTAGCATTGAACTGAGACAAGAGTCCTAAAATCACTGCTGACTGTACTCCCACTGTGACTGATTTGATACTGTGTTTTGCCATCGCTTATGCAATACTGTACACTAGGACTTTATTAATGGTTTTATAAATGTTCTGTTTTAATTTTTATGTAAGCTGCCCTGAGCCTGCTTTGGCGGGGAGGACAAGGGTATAAATCGAATGAATGTACGAATGAATGAATGAATGAATGAATGAATGAATGAATGAATGAATGAATGAATGAATGATGCTCTTTTGGCTTCCCCCACTTAGCAGCCAGTCACAGAATGACAATAACCTGAGTGGTTGTATGGATCTGCTTTGTGCCTGGTCTATAAGATCCATGCCCAAGGCCCAGTACAGCTGCTTATGAGAATGCTATGGTTTGGATAGTGTCCTGGGGTTGCTGGATTCTTTCAGTGGATCCCTCTCTTGGATACACCTGCCAGGAGCTTGAAGGCTGCTATGTTTGTGCACAGAACTGCAGCATCCTGTGTGTCCCCCATGCTTTCTCTCCCCTCAGTAAAATGCAGTTCCTTAAGGTACATTTAATTATAGGTGACACTACCTGGCCTGTGTCCAAAGGGAGCTTGTGAGTTCCTCTCCTGCTGTCCATGCCTGGTAGGATGCCTTCCTCTTGCCCATTGTGTCTTCTTCCCTCCCCTCCTTCCCTGTGACTTTGGCTTCTGCCAGATGTCACACCACCACCCCCAACCTCCCATTACTGATTTTGTGTGTGTGTGGTGTGTTTGTCATCGCTGTTCCCTTCAGCTGTAAATTCTAAAGGATTTCACACTGTTCTACTCATTGCAGTTGTTTTAAATCAATAGAAGAAGCAAAAGATCTTTCCCCCAGTTGCTAGTGTAACACTGAGATGGTATTGCTTAAAAAAATAAACTGCATGTCTGCCTCATGCTTTAAGCAGCCATCCTTCAAGTGAAAAATTTTGAAATGTGCTGGAAGAAGGTGCCAATATGTAGTCATCAGAATCTAGAAATCTACATGATTCTTGATGCTTGTTGAGGCACTGCTGTCTGTAGTTAGATTCCTGCTCAGCACAGAAGCGCACTTGTGTCTTCTCAGTCTAGCCTACCTCACAGCATTGTTGTAAAGATGGGAATAGTTATGCTTGAGGCACAGATTGCAGACAACTGGACTGTGCCATCGTCCCCTGCCCCAGCAGATTTTTTTTTTAAAAAAGCCAGACCAGAGCAGTGAATTATGCCAAAGTCCAGCAGGTAGCCTTTCTGTATGCAAGGTACTTTGGCACATGAGTTTATTTTCTTGACGTACTCCTGGGCTGTATTCCGATGAGACTAGGCTTGGTTTATTCTTTGCCTGCTTCCTTCTTCCTGTGTTTTGGAAACTTTCAATCTAAACACAGTTTGTCATGACATCGGGACAGGAGCACCCCAAATTGGGGTTTGTTACTTTGACACAAATGGGGATCCTGAAACAGGATGTAGAGAAGGGATCATGCAAGCCCAGGAATAAACTAGGGTTGTTTTTACTCCATGCAAACTGCAGCTAGTTTGTGACATCTGAATGCAGCTTAGCATTTCTGAAAGGGGGCCTAATTTGACCATGCTTGGTATAGTAGTTAAGAGCAGCAGACTCTATTCTATTCTAGAGAACTGGATTTGATTCCCCACTCCTTCACATGAAGCCTGCTGGGTGACCTTGGGTCAGTCACAGTTCTCTCAGAACTCTCTCAGCACCACCTACCCCACAGGGTGTCTGTTGTGGGGAGAGGAAGGGAAGGTGATTGTAAGCCGTTCCGAGGCTCCTTCAGTTAGTGAAGAGTGGAATATAAAACCAGCTCCTCTTTTCTTCTTCCTGCATGCTATAGAACACTGCTGCATTTACTGGAGCTGTTTTAGTATGTGTCTCTTTCTCTCTGTTTCACTAACCGAAATGGTGAAATACCCAGCACAGGTCCTATGGGATGCCAAATAAGTTAAGCAGTACTCTGCCTGCCCTGTTTTTGGCAGCAGCCTTGTATTTCTTGTAATGTGTCATTCCATTCTTGCAAAGGCACACTCCTGAAAAGCAGAGGGGGATTGGGAGAACAGCATCATCAAGAAGAGGGCTTGAAATGTCTTTCGTGATCGGCTGTGCCAAGTTGTTACACAGCTGTCCTGGTCTAATTAGTTTGCACATCATTTATGTATGTATGCTTTGACATCTGACACACATGCAGACAAAAGTTGCTGTTGCTGAGCCCCATTTGTGGCACAGAATCTGACTCTCCAATTACAGCGTGGCTTGAATTTGCCAGTTTCTATATGTGCAAGATGCCTAGGCGTAAATAAGGGGGTGTTACATGAGCTAATTAAATCTGAGCTGGGGAGCAACTTGTAATTTCAGAAGCTCTTCTGACATTCTTATGGATTCCTTCCCCCCAATCTTCTGTAGAAGTTTACTGTTAACACTTGTCAAGCTCAGGTTCTTTCATGCCTTAGTAGCTTGTGCATTCATTGCTTAAGCCTGTGTCTTAGCTTTCGTTTCTTTGTATCTGCTACATTTAACTGGGGACCTGACAACACTTCAGAATGAAGGAGTTCTGTTCAGTGTGTTCCAAAGGAACTGGAATGAAATTACCCCAGGCTATAACAACAATGACTCCTGGTCACTCTCTAGTTTTCAGCTTGCGTGGGGAAACCCTAAATTATTACTAAAAATCAGTAATAATTAGTAATCATCTGCTGAGCTATTTGGCTTGGATCCAATATTTCTTCTTGGATGTATGGTATCTATAGCTTCTATGAAGGTGCCAGGGTTTGGAAGCTGGAATGGAATGGATGTATTTGGAGGAGTTGTTGTGGGGGGGGGGTTGTACCACTGGGGCAAGTAAATTGTCAAAAGCACAAAGTGCTGAGGTATACACTACAGGGCAGGGAGATTAACCCTTTCCTCAATGTCTGTTTCCCTGCTCAAAATTGCCCTCCCAGTTGCTTCTCTCCCCAAAGGATAAAGGGACATGTAATTCTGAGAATTCATAAGGCTTCCCTGGCAGCTGGAAGGAATTGTAGAGCTCCTGGAAGCTTTCCTCTATTCCTCTTCCATCTCCACATATGTTTTTTCATTTTTACCCACCTCTCAACCCCAAGAGACAGTTAGCTGTTGAAGAAGAGGTAAGCAAAGGATGACAGGGAGATAGCACACAGGATCTCTGCCAGAGTCCCTGTGTCTTTGCCTGTGGTCCCTCCTAGCTTTCTCTGCCTGTCCCTTTTCTGGGGGAATTTCACAATCCTCAGGTCAGTTTGTGCAGTGTGGCTTCTCACTTGAGGGATGTAACATGCACCCTATATCGAAGAAATTTCATGAAATAAAAATCCCAACTCCATGCATGCATGGGAAGGGGGTTGATCTGTTTTCAGCAGTCTGCCTGCTCAGAACCACTTGGCTTGACTTGGTTGCCACACGTGCACATGATCACCTGTACTTCAAAGTGAGTTTGTGGACACAGTAGGGATTCAAAACTACTTCTGCAGTCTAGCTGTAAAAAAAACCTGGCCAACCATTCTAAGTTCCAAATGGCCAGTCTGCAGGGTAGATACCTCATAGCATCCCTGGGCAGAAGTTGTTGGCAGAGGCATAGAATTGGGCCTGCATGTCCAACAGTGTGTTGCTATATGTCCCCTACCTCAGAATGACTGCAAAACCATGGTGGGTGTAGTCAGGATGCTAGGTTGTGTCTGCTGAAGAAAGTACAAGTGGTTACTAGACAACTTGAATAGACAGGACCTTCCTGACTGTTGGAACAGTGACCCATTCCACACGAGGCTGTACAGAATAAGTGTTTTTTAATATCCTTTTTTTGTAAGCTGTTTTGCAGGTTTTAAGCTGAAGAGCAACTTGTAAATTTATAAAAAATAAAAATGTGCTGTAGTGTGCCCCTGGAGTGGAATACATTCAGACTTCAGTGGATTTGTGGTACCCTGGTTTAGGGGTGCCAGTTTTGGCTTTGTTTTGGAAATGTTTTTTGTTTCTTTTGGATTTATTTCATTACTGCATCTGTATTTCTTTGTTTTCATTTCACTGGACATTTATGCAGTGAAGCTGTAACCTCCCCCCACGTCCCAGCTCTATTTGGCTTTAAATGTTCAAGGGTACTGTCCTTCACCCAAAGGATCTTTTCTGCCTGACTTTATAGGCAATTATAACATCTCTCATAAAGTAGGTGCAAGGAGACATTTGGCACTCTAAGAAAGGCTTGGCAGAGTTGCATAGGGGCACAGTAGGGGGTTTGGTGGCATCTCAAGAAAGGCAAATATGATGGCTCTGCTGCAATCCCTGCTTGGGTCTTAGGCACAGCTCCCCATCTCTTGCTCGTTGTACTGATAGAGAGTGCAAGCACTTAGTGGAAATCACTGTAACTGTGTGCTCACTGCAGCATCTAACAAATAGCTTGTCAGTGTGTTGCCCATAATGGCTGCAGTGCCCAAGGTCATGATACTAACTCCAGTCAGAGTACAAAATTGACAGTCGCACTTCCATTAAAACTTAAGGAAATAAGGGAAAACCTCGCTCTAATTAAGCAGCAACACTCTCTTGCTAGCAAAAATAGTAACTCGATCATTCTCTCTCACACACAGCAGTCACACTATGTGATGTGCAAAAGCTCCAGAACTTACAAATGCACCATCTCAATGACAGTAGTGTGAGGTTGTTGGTTATATAGAGTCAAGAAGACCCTACCCAAGGAAAAATCTCTTCTGTTGCAAGATCAGTTTCACTCTACTGGTGGGAAGGGTTCCTGTCTGTTTAATTATCACCTGCCCACCATCCTTTCCCTGTGAATCTGGTGAGGCACTGGAATAACTACTATTAATGAATATTGTTTTCTGTTAATGAATACTGTTTTCATCATCACAACAGCACAACAAAAGAGAGTGTAGTTTCATTTTATTAGTAGATGAATGGATGTGTATCCCTGTTGACTGCCAGTATTCTAATTTGATTGATTCCATATATGAGTCTGAGGTTGTCCATGGGACATCTTTTAGGTCACAAAATGGGCTAAAGAACTTAGAGTTGCTAATATTTATGTTTAGAAGTTTTTATAGGTGGCTTGTACATTAACAAAGTTCAGGCATAAGTGTCGCTCACAGAATAATGGACAAGACACTTACAAAAGCAATAGTCCTGTTATTCCTTTTTGTTAGGATTAACCAAAATATCACCAAACAGCTTCAGACTCGAGTGTAAGGTTCTTCTAGATGCACATTTGCTTTCTGAGCCTGATGAGCAAAAGTGTTCATGTCCACAAACCTAACATCTGGGCTGTGTATTACGGCACTAAAAAAAATTCAGGCAGATGAATCTAATTTGCATGCTGTTCTGCAGCTCTTAATATTTTGGAGGGTTTACTCAGCTTATTAGCCTGGAGGGCAGTGAGGTCATAGCAGAGGAGACTGAAGTCCTTCTCTTTGGCCACTGGTAATCTTAATTCAGCTACCCCACTCCCCTTGTTTCTAGGACAGCCAATCTCTTGCTGGGTAGAAAGGAAACAAACAGTCATGATGTATTGTGCCAAAAAAGTCTTCACAGACTAGAAAATTCTTTTTCCAATATTCAGTTTACTTGAAGCAATTCAAATGCCATCAACACCAACAAACCATGCATATTATATCTCGTTTCGTGTATATCAAAGTGGGTAGCATTGAAATACCTATATAATATTAATCCGTTTGGCATACATTCTAGTCATATCTCCTAGTGTTACTCTAGTCTGTGAAGACTTTTTTGGCACAATACATCATGGTTGTTTGTTTCCTTTCTACCTCCATCCCTCTGGTTTGCAGTCTCTTGGTGGGGCCTGGAATTCTCCCAAGAATTACAACTGATCTCCAGACTACAGAGATCTGTTCTCCTGAAGGAAAGGGCAGTGTTGAATCACAGCCCTACTGAGCTTCCACCCTCCCCAGGCACAGTCACCAAATCTCCAGAAATTTCCCAAGCTGGAATTAGCAACCCTACTTACTTCTGCATCTTTACCAGACATTACCCACATACTTTTCTCAGTATAAAGTCATGATTCATAAGGACTAGGAACTTAATACAAAGAAAGTGCTGAAATTCTGTATGGACTGAATTCTGCCCTCTGTATTGTAATGAGCTCCCCCCACACATACGCACACCAGCATATTGATTTATTGTACCTCTCTTCGGACAAAATTGTATTCCAAATAGTTTAAGATCTGTCACAAAGATGATGCTAGGATGTGCTTGACTTGATGGGGAGAGGGTTGCTTCGAGTTTTCCTTTTTGCTTGCATTTTTGTGTGTTGATGCCCTTGTCATAGTCTGCCTGGCTAATTTATTCTTCTTTCTGCATTTTTCTAATTAAAGGCAGGTGCTGAGCCTTCATAAACACACAATTAGCATTCTGATGACTGCAGAGAGATGAGTAACAGCAGATATTGCTATTACTCATTGGTTTAAATGTCTTTTAGGAATATATATATGTGTGTGTGTGTGCGCACGCATGTGTTTGTGTATGCAGTGTAATATGTATGCAGTGTAATATGGGTACTAAGTAGCTACAGTTCATGTTGTAACTTTGGCTGAGTGCCCCAAATGGTACTATGGGACAGTGCTGTGATTTCCTACCTGCTAATGTGTCCATACTGGTGCTCTGACTTGGGTTCCCCCCTTTCTTTTTTGCAGACCCCTTATCACGTCAACCTCCTCCTGGCGGGCTACGATGAGCAAGACGGGCCTGCCCTCTACTACATGGATTACCTTGCCTCTTTGGCCAAAGCTCCCTTTGCAGCCCATGGTTATGGAGCCTTCCTAACGCTCAGCATCCTCGACCGCTACTACAAACCAAGTAAGCCCCAAGCTGGTTGCAGCAGCCACACGTGAGCTTCTCTTCTCAACGAAGTAGCATTTTCCAGGCAAGGGGAACTTAGTGTCTGGTGGATTGATAGAAGTACAGAGACATTTATAGAGAGAGCAAGTGTAGTGGTCAAAATGTTATACTGTGATCTGGGAGTCCTGGTTCAGATCTCTGCTCTGCCATGGAAGCTAGTTGGGTGACCTTGGGCCCATTGCACACTCTCAGCCTAACCTACCTCACAAGGGTCATTGTGAGGATAACATGGAGGCAGAGAGAATGGTGTAAGCTGCTTTGGGTCCCCATTGGGGAGAAAGGCTGGGTGTAAATGAAGTAAATAAGTATAATCTGAATGAGAAGAGCAAGCAAGATTTTGGCAGACAGGGAGAGGGTTGTGTGTGGAGCTGAGCCTTCACAAGGTGAGCCTGACTTTGTTGGTCCTTGGAACTAAAAGATGCATACTGTAATACAAGAGTCAGATGTTCTCAAGGCAGACTTTTTTTATTGTTACACATACTCTGTGTGTGTGTGCCCTGAATACTGAAAAAGTGGCAGGGCTGGGCCCAGCTATTGAGGCACCCATGGCAGCTAGAAGGTGGTGCCAGAGGGCCTTCAGGGAACAACTGCTACCTGTGATTTGGGGCTGAGCCATGTCTTCGATGTATGCATGCAGGGGGCGGGGGGGGTTGGAATAGTGCCCAGGAATCTAGGGGTACTATTCAGTTGAGGTTCATGTGGAGTGCTGTAGTGTAAGTTGCCGAAACTAAAATGATTGGTTCTTGAGCATTTATTCTGCAACTGTTATAGTGATCAGCATATAGTAATATACTGCTGTGACGGACGGCTCTTTTTAAGAGGCTTAAAAGTGCTGTACATAAACCTGCAGGACTGTGAAGGGTTAATACTTCACAGAGCTGGAGAGCCTTGAGTGACAGGCTGCTCCAGGCAGTCTGATTGGTTGGCATCAGCTGAGCAAAAAAAGTCTTGTGAGAGCTGGATGCTGAGGAGAACAGATTCAGATTCCTGCCTTAACTGTGACAAGATCGTCTTAGACTAGCCCTGACAGACAAGGTTTTAGTGCTGACTAAGTCAGAATTCACTTGTGATTCAGTATAGTCTTAATTCAGCATTAGCTGAGGGCAGTTTTGAACAATGACAGCAGACTGAGGGAAACTTTGGCAAGGAGGGTTGGGTAGCATAAGAAGTCTCCCACTCAGGCCAAAGGAAAAGGGGATAAATCTTCTAGGGAGAGAAGAAGAATCCCTACCCAGTTAAACAGGGAAAGTTATCTCTGAGGAGTAGAAATTCCCTGGTCTAGTGTGATTGGAAACTACTTGTGGAGTCTTAAAAGTCAGTTAACAATTCAAGGTTTCTGGTGTTCCAAGAGAAGGAGTTTGGGTACTGGGAAGAGGGTACCAGCTTTCTGGCCACCAAAAGAGTCTATTTGTATAACAGCAGACTCTTTTGAGAGCTGGAGTGGTTTGAGAAAACCCAGAAACAAAAACCTCTGGAAATAAAGAATTATAATAACTGTGAATAATTCATGGAACTCTCACTTATTTAAAAATAAAAGACTATGCTTATACTATTTTACTTCAGCATTTTCAACCCTTGACTTCACCTAACCTTTCCCCTTGGTGTTAAATAAAACCTTCTGTTATTTTTGAATTATAAACGCATCTCAAGTGCCATTTTCTGTCATTTAAATTAAAGGGAGACCATAACCCTTCCCTCAGGTCCTGAACTGAGAAACTGGCCCTTACATTTTACTGACACAGGGTGGGACTGCCAAAGCTACTTTATAGAGAAGAATACACTCTCTGCTCAATAACTGAAGGGACACAAAAGAAAAATGGAAGGAAAATCTTGCCTCTAAGGGAGGGAAGTAGACGGGGTCTGTCATAGCTGCTAAGCAAGACTTTTTAAAATATTTTCTTAGAGCAGCAAGAACTTTCAGACCAACTTGGCTAGGAGAATAGCCCAATGGTCTCCAGACTGGCTGAGCCTGCAGGCATGGTCAGGATTGTGAAAACAGGGAATGGGTTCCACCACAAAATGGCGGCCATGGAGGATTGTGGCTGACTAGAAAATGTTGGTAGTCTGCAAGGCAAGCATCCTCCTGCTATGAATCCTGTTCCTGAGATCTATACTCCAATGAGTTGGAGGACAGCCAGGACCGGTGTGAGGGAAAACATGCTTTGGTAAAGAAGCAGATGGGCTCTAGAAAACCTATTGGTGGGTGCCATGTTGCCCATGGGCACCAAGTTGGTGATTGCCGTGTGAGACAGAGCTTCCTAACTACTAAATGCCATTCTTGATCTCTGTCCAAGTCCTTGCCAACAGTTAAAAGTGTTCACAAGACTTAGAATTTTGCTTGAGGAAGAGAAATCGAAGATGCCCAGATTTTCTCAGTGCCCCCAATCCCAGCTTCTGTTTTGTGATGAGTTTGCAAATGCCACGAAATACACGTGGTCTTGTCCTGATTTGTATGGCTTTGCTGGCGGTTCATGCTCAGTTGATAACATTCTGCCAGACTTGGGTGGGCATGTGTCTGCTCCTCAAAATAATGTTGAGTCATTGAATATTTTGGTAGCAATATTTAGCACACTGTGATGTCTGTATTGGACCCCGTTTGATAGTTAACATGTCATGGTATTAAGTATCTAACACTGTTTGGTTGACCTGTAGTAATACTAGACATTTGACTTATTTAATTACTTTTATTTAAAACATTTGTATACTGCCTTTCCACCCAACTTAGGGTTCTCCAAGGCAGCTTGGGGGATTTGCAGCTTTTGGCTGTGAACTCTCATAATACTTCTGATGCCATCTGTTCCCAAAACGCTCTTAATTCCAAACGTTGAGGTAAAGTTTTAACGCTAAAGTTTAAATCTAAATTTTAAGTTCCACATCCAGAATTGAGCTAGTAAAATTAGTCCTTCTGGCAAATCATACACTGCCTGCAAATATTTGTTTCAGAAATTGGTTGAAGCAACAGCTCCCCAGAGAAGCAGACTGTGTTAGTTCTGCCCTACTTAGACATCTCTTCACTGCTGAAACACATTTTCCCCTCCCCCAAATGATCTTAGAGAGCAAAATTAAGGCCCCCCACCCTCTCAGTGTGTTGTCCCAGTTTGCTGTCCCCATCATGGTTAGTCTTTGCTTCTAATGTGAGAATGACTGAGGCACTTCTCACACGTACTGTTTCCATTGTTAAAAACTAACCTCCCAGTGGGGAATGTGGCACTGTAAACTCAGCCCTCTAGAGCAATACATGGCCAGCTGGGGACAGATGGAGCTGATTTAAAACCTTAATAAGCTTGAGGAGGCCGAGGTGGCCAGCTCTTCCAAAGCTCCGGCCCCTGGCTGTGGGAGGCAGGATTCCGTGGGGCTTCCTGTTACGGTGGAACAAATTGATTTTTTTCAATGGCTCAGTGGGCAAGAGAGCTGGGGCACAGGTGATCCTTAAGACATGTGGAATGAGTTTTCTCTGAGCTGGGAAGGGATCCTTTTTTTGCACAACTAAAAAGCTGTTCAAACTTTGTAAAGCGTTGGTGGAGGGAGGGAAGGAGTGTCTTTTGCTGCTAATTAAAGCGGTCTGTGGATGTCTGTCTTTCTCCCCCTCACCACCAGGTATCACGCGTGCAGAGGCAATAGAGATTCTCAAGAAATGTCTCGAGGAGGTGAGTGACCTTCCTGGGCTGGAAAGACTGATGTTTGCTTGCCTTTGTCAGCCTGGTTCCCCTTCCACCTCTACTGCTCTCTCTTCCTCCCACCCCACCCCCTCCAAAAGATTCTTGCCAGAAGGAGAAATAAATACAAAGCAGCCAGATGTGAAATTGGCTACTGGAGCATTTCCCCCCCCCCATCTTTTTTTCCCTTCAGTCTCTGAACTGTGATGTTTAAATTTGCTTTCATGTCTTTTGGTCTTCCCTCACATAACATTTGTAACTTCTCTCCTTCTTCTCTTCCTGGCCAATGGCATAGTCTTTGATCATAAGTAGGATCGTTGAGGCAGAGCAGATACTGAAATCCTTACATCTTGTCAATTTGCAGCTAATGGTGGATGTTCATAAGGATGATGGGGCAGGCATTGTCAGCTCACAGCCTGGTAGATTCCTGTGGAACTTCTGTTTGTCAGAACTGGCACCTTCATGGACATGGGGGCAGCTCATGCAGCCATTGTGATTGATCCTGTTGCAAATGGGTCCACTGTGATTTCATGCACCCTACTTGTTCAAATACTGCCAGACCACAGGCCAAGCAGTGCCCTTCACTTATTTCTGAGGCATTTGAGAAAATGCCACTGTTGGGTCTGAACTGTGCCATGACCATCACCATAACTTGGCTCCTATGTTAGCTTCATAAATCTTTAAGCCACGGGTGATATTAACAGGTGTTAAGGGGGGCCTTAGATCTTGCAGAACATGTATTCAAAACTTTACCATGTCAGAAGGGTGAGGTAATAAACAGGCAATTTGTCTTCCATTGGATAATGATCTGTTGTATTCCTTTCTGCCTTTGACTGGCCACTTCTTGAGACCATCACAGGTTGAATTAATCACAAGGGCTGGATCCTGGCAATTTCAGCAAACAAATGGCTCCTGCTGCATAGCCCTGAAATCCACAGGAGCAGCATAGGGATAGGTCTGGCAAGGGAAGTTGTGAAAATCCCCCCTCCTTTCTGTTCATGGCAATGGGATCCAGCCCTTAGCCCAGTGGCACAGGATGAGCTGTGGTCTGGGATTTACTTGTACAAAATCACCTCAGTCCCAAACTCAAAAATACACCTGAAGCGGCCTTATCCTGAATCATACCATCGAGCCATCAAAGTCAGTAGTGTTTACACAAATTGGCAGTAGCTCTCTGGCGTCTCAGGCAGAGGTCTTTCACATAACCTCCTATCTGATCCTGTTAACTGGCCTGATTGAGCCTGAAAGCTTCTGAACCTTCTGCGTTCCAAGCAGATGCTCTGTCCCTAGGAAAGAGGCTGTTTTAACACCCCTGTCCCACCCCAATCTGCACTATGAGGAAGAGACTGCTGATTTTCCTTTGAAGGTGGTTGTAAGGGTTACAGATAGAAAAAAGAAGAGATACTCTTTGCACTCCGAAACCTCTATTAGTCAATCTGAGCAAAAAGATGTGTGTGTCATTAACCCCCACTCCAATATCTTAGCTTCATGTTCTTTACCCCACTGGAAAGATTTTTTCCCCCTTCCTGGGGTTGTAGGTTTGGGTTGAAATCCTGAATCAATGATTCTGACTAATGTGGAAGCATGGTATATATTTGCCCTGTGCCCCTTTGCTCTCAGTTGTTCAGGAGTCACCACATGGATGCATTCACTGTGAAAGACATCTGCATCTACTGGCCCAAGGTATTGAAGCGGCCTTATACTGAGTCAAACCACTGGTCTCTCAGAGTCACTGTTGTCTGTTCAGATTGTCAGCAGCTCTGCAGGGTCTCTGGTAGAAATCTTTCACATCACCTGCTGCTTGATCCTACTAATAGAAGACAGCAGGCATTGAACCTGGGACATTTTATCTACCAGTGAGACTTGGTACCTCCCGCTGTGATGGAACTTTCTCTTCTTTTAAACGTATTGGATTATCCCAAAATGTAATGGAGGTAAACCAAAGAGCTTCTTACTGACTCTACCTCTAAGTTCATTTATAATCAAAGCCTAACCACAGAGTAGGAGTTGAAATGACACCAGAGAGTTGCTACCGCAGATTTGACTAACTGCATATGTTATGCCTCATCTAAAAAACACGTTTCTCCCCCCTCAACCCCCCTTCTCTTTTTAAAATACTCATTCAATTTTTGTGCTGCTCTTCCACAAACTGTCACTCCAGGCCACTTGCAAATTATTCAGTATGAAGCTAATTCCTTGTGTAGTAAGAGATTCTGTATATGGTAAAATGACTGTATTAATGAAACGTATTGGAAAGTAGACTAAAAAAATCTAAATTGTAAGAAAAAAACCCAAAGTATATAATTTACTTTTTAGACCAATAATGTTCTTAAATAGAAAACAGATGAAAACGTGTATACCAATTAGACACTCTTCTATGGAGAAATTCCCATGAAAATATAATCTGTGGACAAAGATTTTTAGATTTCTCCATTCTGTGATGTGATTGCATCTTCCCCATAGGACTGAAGGGAGCTCCTCGTTCTTCTGTGGCAAACAGATTTTCTCTGATGTGGCAAATGTGTTCCTGTGTCTCAAAATACTTATGTGCCCCTGTTTGGGAGCCCTGTTTGGGCCTGGGCCCCACAGATACCCACATGCCACCCTATGCCATGTTTGCCCCGGGGAGGACTGGCTTTGTGTGCACAGCTCTTGGGTTACCAGGAAGACCTAGACATGGAGGACAGCGCTGGCTCCTGGCCCTTGCCAGAGGCAATAAGCTCAGGAGTCTGTTTCCTTCAAACTGAGTGCTTTTTTACCGTAAGAGGTCCCAGTAAAGTTTATACAATAGTTTTCGGAAAGCAGAAATAAAATTTCACAGTCAAGATTACACTATACCAATCGAAAGTGGGGGGATTACCTGTTATCTGGCAGCGTGCAGAGGAAATGATGCTGAGAAGGACTGGTTGATTAGAGAAACAAAGCAAACTCCTTGGGCATCTTTCCAAAAGTACTGACCCAATCTTCCTTCTGTCCTGCTGCAGCTCCAGAAGCGCTTCATTCTGAACTTGCCTTCTTTCAATGCCCGTTTTATTGATAAAGACGGCATCCATGAAGTGGACAACATACCGCTCCTGAAAGCAGCAGCCTGAATATCCCAACCAACTGCCCTCTTTCTGCCTTGGTTTGGCTTTTTTGTACTTTGTTTGAAATCCAGTGACCCCAACTGCACTTTGCAAATGCAAATAATAAAGATTGACTCTTTTATTTTCTCCAGAATTTGTCTGATCCTGCTGTGAAAAGCTGTTTAATGGATGAACAGGTCTCCTTTCTTTTAAAAGTCTCTCCTCCTTCTTGTCTTTAACTTAGTGGGATTCATTGAGCTTCATTGTGGTCTCTGTGCAGTCCCACACATGGGTTGGGCGCCTGCACACGACCTCGACCAGAGAAACTTCTAGAGCTTTGCCTCAGAAAGCTTTTGGTGGGCTCTCTTCCCGCCCTGGGGAGCAGGCACACACTGCACATGCCTGGAGCGGGGGAGAGAGCTGCCTCCCACTCAGTTCTTCGACCACCTCAGTGTTCACACCTCGTTGCTCTTGCTCCGTATTTGCCTCAGTTGAGTATTTTTTCTTTGTTCCTTTTTTCCATCTTCTTCCTTCATTTTCTTCTTCTCTATTTCTTTCTGAAAATAACAAAAAAAAAGATATTTGTTCTTCACTTTACTTCTGTTTCTTCGCGCGCGCCCCCCCTTCTATTTGGAGGGTGGGGTGGCGATTGTATGGGCAAAACAAAGTCTTTTTAAGGTGTGTCGTCGTTGCCCAGCAAAGATTCCTTCAAACGACAGTCATGATTTTTTCCTCTTCTGTTTGGGTAAAGACCATAGAGTCGATATTTGCGCCCATTGCACTAGTTTTACTAGGCAAGCTAGATGTAACATTAGGGCTGTGCTTTTAGAGGCAGCGTTATGCCCTACCATGTCTTTGGCTGCATCTCACTCTTCCCTCCCTAAAAAATTAGATACGACTTCGAAGGCACCGAAGCTAAAACCTAAGAGACCCGAGGATAAGGCTTCTTCGAAATTGAAAGTCAAGTCTTCGACTTCGGCCGTTGATCCCGTCGTCATTATGGGTCTAACAACTTTGACTCCTGCAGTAGCGGTTGCTTCCCAACAGTCTACTTTACAGCCTCCGACACCACCACATATCCTGTCTTCGGCCTCTAGCCTTATTCCTCTTGGTCAGTCTACGAGAATTGTCTTCTCACCGGGACTCCTGATCTCCATCTCGACACTCCCATCACCCACTCCATGCTTTGGAGGGTAGGGAGCCTTCAGCAGGCCGGCACTCTTGGTCTCGGTCTCGATATGACTGGAAGCATCTTATTTGTCGCCAGTCCCCTTCCTCTTCAGGATCACCTTCTGATGACCAATGTTGGTCTCCTGATGAACACAGGCATCCTGCGTACTGTGCCTACTACTATTCAAGGTCTCCTACGCCTCAGCGGCACCACTACAATCAGCTCTGTCACTCTGAACGCACAGACCAGCACTGCATGCCAGATTATTCCAGATGTTCTTGATCCGTGGCTTCGGCTCGCTCTGTGGCTCTTGATCAACCTCCTGAGCTCTCGAGACCTAGGGATGCCCCGAAGAGTTCTCCCTTAGAACCTCGGTGTCATCCCCCTACTGATGACCAGGCCACAGCTGATCTCGCTCGGCCATTGAGGTCCTCCTCTCCCATATTGATTTCTGATCATTCGGAGTCGGGAGATCTCGATCCTGACGTCTCCCAAGGCAATGATGAGCCTCATCATTCGGGCTCTATTTCTCCCACTGAGGGACCAAAAGCTTACTTGGAGCTTGTGACCAGGATGGCCTCTGCGCTTCAGGTCCAGGGTTTGATGGAGTCCCTTGCTGTGACCGAGGTCGTTCACAAGCTGGTTCAGGCCGACCTTCCACCGTCCTCCCTCTACTACCAGTCCACCTTTCTGCCCTCAAAGAATCGTGGGACCACCCGTCTTTGATTCTCCCAGTCTCTAGACAGTACGATGGTCTCTACAAGGTCCACGAGAACACGGGGAAGTTTCTATTCTCCCATCCGCCACCCAAATCAATGGTGGTACACTCTTCATTAAAATCGAAGCAACCCGTCCAACTCTCAGTGCCGCCCAATCATGACGGTCGAAAAACTGATGCCATTGCGAAGAATTCGCAATTCCTTCGCCTCCATGAGTCTCTGTATCGAGACCTACTTGTCGTACCTTTTGGTTTCTGTCTTCAGTGTTGCTAATACTGTCCGTCCTGTCTTGGACTTTGTTCCAGAGGAACACCGTCCCACGTTGTCAAGGGCTTTGTCTGCAATTTGTTCGATCTCGAAGCAGCAGATCAACTCAGTACGTCATGTTGTCACCTGCTCCTCTAAGGTCCTTGTCTCCTCTGTTGCCCTTTGTCGTCGTGCTTGACTAAGAGGCACCTCTCTGCAGCCCAATGTAAAATTCTGTATAGAGGATCTCCCATTCGATGGCGAAGGTCTCTTCCACTCCACCACTGAGAAAGCCTTGAAGGCCGTCGATGATAGCTGGGAGCAGGTGCGAAACCTCGGAGTCTCGACCTCGGCACATTGAGCTCGGAACTGCTCTTGGAAGCCGTACTATTCGAGGTGCCAGTCATCTCCAGCATCTACTTCCCAGTGGAGAAAGCGGCCGTATGACTCCTGTCATTCCTACAGGCTGCGCCCGCACACTCCTAAGAAGCCCCAGCAGCCCAAACAGTCCATTTGACCATTCCCATCACCTGCCATCTCCTCCGTCGTACACCCCTCCCGTCCGGACCTGATTCTTCCCCTTTCTTCCAACGTGGGAAGCTATCTCCACTGATTCCTGGGTTCTTACCATCCTACGGGTCGGGTACGCCATAGAGTTCGTTTCACCTCCTGACCTACCTCACTTTGTTGTCACACCCCTGAATCCCCTACTCGATCTCGAGATTTCCGCACTTCTTGCCAAGGGCGCCATCGAGGTCGTCCTGGAGGCGCAACAAACCCTAGGCTTCTACTCCAAGTATTTCCTCATACCGAAGAGGGCTGGAGGCTTCAGAGCCTTTATGGATCTTCTGGATCTGAACCGAATTGTCCGATACCGCAAATTCCGAATTGTCACCTTACACTCCATTCTTCCCTTGATACCCAAGGCCTCATGGCTAGCGTCCGTTGATCTCCAAGACGCGTATTTTCACATCACCTTTCGTCCCTAACATCGAAGGTTCCTTCATTTTGCTGTTGGAAACGCACAATACCAATACCGAGTCCTCCTGTTCGGGCTCTGCACTGCCCTGAAGGATTTTACTAAGTTGATGGCAGTGGTGGCTGCGGCCCTTCGTCATCGAGGGATTGCTCTGTATCCCTGTATCGATGACTGGCTTCTTGCGGCTGCAACACAAGACCAGCTCCTTCAAGACATCCACGCGACTCTCTCTCTCCTTCGTGCCCTCGGACTTTGTGTCAGCCTATCCAAGTCCTCTCTCCGGCCTGTCCAGGTCCTTCGATTTCTTGGTACCTGGCTCGATACCAACCTCGAGACTGCATTACTCCTGAATTCGAGAGCTTCCAACATACTCTTGTTGGTGTCCCAGTTTCAGAACTCTCTTCAGCAGTCGGCACGGTCCATTATGAGGCTTCTGGGGCACTTCGCGTCAACTGTCTTCGTCGTCCGTCATGCCAGGTTGAGGATGCTTCCGCTTCAACTGTGGCTTCTTTGGGCCTTTGATCCTCTCCGCAGTCCGTGGCACACAATCCCATCGATCCCACTCCTTGTTGTCGACTTCCTCACGTGGTGGTCTCATCCTCAGCACCTCCTCTCCAGCATGCCCTTTCGACATCCTCCTCCGCAGGTATTGCTGTCCACCGATGATTCCCTCTGGGGTTGGGGAGCCCAGTGCGGAATGCTTTCAGCACAAGGGATCTGGTCTCGTCACGAGACCAACCTTCACATCAATGTCCTAGAGCTGCGTGCAGTTCACCTCGCTCTCCACTCTTTCCTCCCGGTACTTCGGGGCCGGGTTGTTCTGGTTGCTTCAGACAACACTACTACCGTTTATTACATAAACAAACAGGGACAGACTGCCTCTGTTTGCCTCTGCAAGACAGCTATCACTCTATGGAATTGCTGTCTCCACCATGCCATCACGCTATACATTCCGGGTGTTCAGAACATTGATGCCGATCAATTGAGCCGGTCCACATCGTCGGACAACGAATGGTCCATCCCCCTTCGATACCTGAGACCTCTCTTTGTCGAATTCGGTCACCCTGTAGTTGACAGCTTTGTAAATGCAGACAATGCCTGGTGTCGCCTATTTTTCAGCAGGGGTCTGCTGTCTGCTTGGTCGCTGGGAGATGCTTTTCTCCGCACTTGAATGGGACCCTCTTTTATTTCTTCCCTCCATTCCCTCTCATCTCCTGTGTTGTGTAGAAGATTGTGGCCGACGCCACGCCGTGCATCGTTGTCACTCCTTGGTGGCTGCGCCAAGTCTGGTTTCCGCACCTCCTCCATCTTTCCCATTGGACATTCCACCCATTGCCTGTCATCCCCAATCTCCTCTCTGGGGCCCGAGGGAGGATCCTGCCCCCCGATCCAGGTTTTTTCCGATTGACGGCCTGGAAGATCCTACATTAGACTTCCCGCCTGACATCTCTGAAGTCCTCCTGAATGCCAGGAAGCCTTCTGCTCGAGTCACTTATCATTTGAAGTGGAAGAGGTTCCAGTCCTATGCCTCAGATCACTCCTTCGATCCAATCCAGTTGTCTCTCTGTGAGATTTTTTCCTATGTCGTCTCTTGAAGAACTTTGGCCTGGCATACTCGTCTTTAAAGGTCCATTTAGTGGCCATCTCCACTTACCATCCCTTGATACATGGATCCACAGTATTTTCTCCGCGTCTGACGAAGTCCTTCCTCAAGGGTCTCCTCCGATTTTGTCCCCCTAGGAAGCCTCTGGTGCCTTCGTGGAGTCTGTCACTCATTCTTGCTCAACTTATGTCTAAGCCCTTCGAGCCCATGGCTATGGCCGATCTCCGCTTACTCTCCTGGAAGACGGCCTTTCTCATAGCTATTACTACTGCTCGTAGGGTAGGGGAACTAGTTGCTTTTAGGGCTGATCCCCCCTATATAATTTTTCATAGGGAGAAGGTTGTTCTTAGACCAGATCCTTCTTTCCTGCCTAAAGTCATTTCCACCTTTCACTTCTCTCAGTCGTCTGTCTTGCCTGCTTTCTTTCCGAACCTGGCTGATGACCCTCAGAGAGTCTTGCACTGTCTCAATGTTCGCAGAGCACTCTCTTTTTGTCTACATAGGACACAGGCCATCTGTAAGTCTCCTCGGCTGTTCCAAGCTTATGGCCCCCCGCATTTGGGGGAGCCAATTTCCTCTCAACGACTGTCTAAATGGGTGACTTCCACCATAGCCCTTTGCTATGAGCTTGCACGTCAACTTGTCCCTACCTGGCTCAATGCTCATTCCACATGGGCGGTATCGACATCTACCGCTTTCCTGGCTGGTGTCCCGCTGGAAGACGTCTGCGTGGCTGCTATGTGGTCCTTGGCATTGACCTTCGTGACCCACTATGCACTCAACATCCGAGCTCGACGGGATGCTGCCTTCGATCAGATGGTACTGTGATCTGTCTTTGCTTGACTCTTCTGCTTCCTCAGGTAGGGCCATTGGATGATTTTTTTGCTGATGATGCTGTGTCTTAACCAGTATGCTTGTATCTTTATAGCTGCTAGCTCCCTCCTCCGCCTGGTTCAGCTTTTGTACTCACCCATGTGTGGGACTGCACAGAGACCATGATGAAGATAAGCAGGTTGCTTACCTGTAACTGATGATCTTCAAGTGGTCATCTGTGCAGTACCACAATCCCATCCAGCCTTCCCCGCTGCTGGCATCTCCTGATCACCTTTCCTTGGGTTGATGGGACTTACCTGTAGTGGTCGAAGGAACTGAGTGGGAGACGGCTCTCTCCCCCGCTCCAGGCATGCACAGTGTGTGCCTGCTCCCCAGGGCGGGAAGAGAGCCCGCCAAAAGCTTTCTGAGGCAAAGCTCTAGAAGTTTCTTCGGTCGAGGTTGTGCGCAGGCACCCAACCCATGTGTGGTACTGCACAGATGACCACTCGAAGATCATCAGTTACAGGTAAGCAACCTGTTTTTACACAATCCAGCTCGAGTGGCTTTAAAAAGGGATTAGACAAATGCCCTTGTATGCTGGCAGTATACGTCATGGGGGGAGCATGCACCTTTGGGCTGTACTTGGGGTTTCTGAGGACAGTTGCCAGCCAAATATTGAACTCAGATCAGGGGTGTAGCTAGGATTTTTTAAGTTGGGGAGTATTTTAAAAAATCGGGGCACAGGGCAGGTGGGGGAGGAACCTGTGCTGCCGCCACTACCATAACAGCCATTGCCACACTGCGATTCACAACATGGATGAAAACCCGGAGACAGGTTTAAATTCAATTAAAATTCTAAAAAGAAGTCAGTTAAAAACACAGCAACAAACGACACTAGAAGGAGGACCAATAACCGCTATTGGGGATATGCCACAAAATCTTTACCTGCTGCCTAAAGACACGAACAGAGACAAATGAATCTCCCTGGGGAGTGAGTTTCAAAGCTTTGGTTCCATGACAGAGATGACCCTTTCTCAGGTTGCCCCCCATCTAGCTTCAAATGCCAGGAGCAATTCAAGCAGGATGTCTGAGAATGACCAGAGTGAGCAGGTAGGTTTACATGGGAGAAGGCAGTTCATACATTCCCCAATGCAATTGTACATGATGGTGGAGTGTTAGCACATTTTGCACTTTCCAACCATACACAGGAAGTGATTTTTCCCTTTCTCCATGGTGAAGTCGGAGCCTTTGCAGTTGTATGGAGTGGTGCCCCTTGCAGGCCTGCTAGGGAATGAGTTGTTGGGAAATGCCTGAGTAAATTTCTAGCCTGTCTAAGGATCAAGTACAGCGGTGGTCTTTACCTCTGTTGGGGTAGGGATGTGGGTCTGCTGCAGTCCTTGCTGTTGGTTGGTACATATTGCAGCTGAGAGCACTTCCTGTTACCTAAGAAGCGTGTCAGCAGAATCCAGTGTTGTAATTCCTTCTTGTACCATATGGTGTGGAAGGTGGAAGGACTGGGGTGGGTATCAGAAAAGGGCAGGGTCATGCCAGTCAGCTGGTGGAGCTAGGGTTGCCAGCTTTCCCATTATAGTGGGAAACCTCCCACCAGCAGCCCCTGATGCCCACTGCTGCTCGGTAGGCCAATGCTGGGGGGAATAAAGCAAAATCAATGTCACATTGATATCGGGATCATTTCTGGGGTGAACCCAGAAGTGCCATCACTTCTGGGATTCAGTGGAAACTCTGTGGAAATCCTAGTGGTGTGACATCACTACTAGGTTGGCCCCAGAAATGCCATCTTGTTGATGGTGCAGAGTACCCCGCATTGGCTGGCAACCCTGGTTGGAGTCAAATGAAACCAAAAGTCACATAGGAGAGGGTAGCAAGAAAACAGAGCAATCTGGCTGTGGTCTCCCTGCCTGTTCAGACCTACCTGACTCCCAGTGACCTCTATGCATAGGTAGCCTGGGCTATGAAAGGAGGCTTTGTTGCTGCAACCCCAAACAGTCTTGCTCTGGTCTAGGCCCACTTATACCTTGTATCTCCATATATCAGTTGCCGTAGAATTACATATATGGGACTAGATTCAGCCGTCTTAGTGGAAGGCACTGCCTGGGGCAGGAGGGATAACAGGGCATGTGGACAATATATCCAAGATCTTCGCTCATTCCCAAGAATATTTTCTTAAGTTTGGATGAGAGCACAGGTAAGGTCTGCAACCCATGCACCCACAGGTGGCTGGACATCTGTTTTCTTTTGCCATCTCATTTGTTGCTATAATGCAGGCCTTGACAAATTTTCTTTGGCTTTAGGAGCCATCTTAGAAATTTGGTAGCCAAACATATTTCAGCATTCAGGATTATGTATGGCCATATTTTCTAATTATTGCTATCACAAAAAAATTCTAGGTGCCATAATGAAATTTCTATGTGCCATGGTGACCTGGCACCTGGGATTTTTCAAGCCATGCTATAACATGTCCTGATAGCAGCTGAAGAATTCAGGTCAGCTAGTGGTTTTTGACAGAGGGGCACAGGAAGGATGGGTGTACTGTGTTATATGTGCCAGGTAAGGCCCTGGTCCTCCATATGTCCATCTGTGCCCTAAAGAGCAAGTCTTGTTTGCCTAAGGACACAAGTCCTAGGTTCTATTTCTGTTTGAGTCCATGCTGCAGACGTAAATGCTCACCCCTTGCCCTAGTGATGGGGCATGGGTTTTGTCTGTGTCTGGAGTCTTCAGGGAGAGAACCACTGCCACTTAGTCAAATTGGACCCACATCCCCTATCTCTGCAGGTTTCTTTTCTTTGGCAGTCTTCTGTATGTCGGTAATCCATCTCATCTATGCATCAGAAGTGAAGGAATGCTCCAATGCAGGCACACAGCAGAAATGCCTGTCCTGAAGGCAGTGCTGCCTGCTGAGTCTCTGCATGAGTTCACTCATCTCACCTGCCAATCAGCATCTCCTATGGCTGATTAATTCTGCCCTGTCTGCTTTGCCTGTGATTGGATCATTCTGTTGAATCCTGATGTAGCAAAACTAGACATCAAGCCCACCTACCCACCCACCACCCTTGGCTTTCCTGAGGTTAATGGCCTCCTTGTCCCTGAGTATGTCTCAATCCCTGTGTCAGCTGGACATGTAACCATTCCATTAGAATTGGCAACTTGGGGTGTTTGTTAATCTTCCTGTCCCCTTTTTGTCCTTTAGTATGTGTTTGTGTGTTGCATCATAGACTGTTATTTCAAATGATAACCTGCCAGGAATGTAGGAGCAAAACAGTTATAAAATAATTTGAAAGGAGATGTAGGCTGTGGTTGTCTCTTCTGAACTTTAATTAGACTTCTCAAAAAATTAGGTTGCATAATTTGTGCCTGGAATAATTACTGGCGAAATGTTTTGGGTCTGTCCCCCTCCCATTATCTAGAAGCAGGTGACGACTTTATGTCTATTAATGATTCCACCCCAAACAGGCCAGTTTGTGTTGGGTTAGAATGGAGCATATGTTCTGCCTGGGGGCAAGAGCCTGAGAGCTGGATCCCCCATTGACTGTGGCAATATGAGAGGTTGTACAAGGAGCAGTCAGAGCGGCAGCCTCTCGGAATCAATGGCCCAGCAGCTCAGCATTAATCTGCAGGACAAAAGAGTTAGCTGAAGCTTCCAAAACACAGCCATCAATAAGCACTTTGTTCTTGGGTATCTTTTTTTGCACAGTTTTTCTTTTTCACTTTACCTTTTTTAACATGTGACTTTAAAGGTTAAACCAATTGGTACTGGAAAAACACTTCCTAGTGAATAAAACTCATCTGCCTTTCAAGAAATCTGATTAATCTCCACTATAAATTTGCTCAGTGGCCGAAAACAAGCTGCTCCCTTCTGGCCTTCCCTCCCTGCTCCAATCAGCATTATAGGGGTTGTAACACCTCATATTCCTTATAAAACTGTTGTAGGGTTTTATAACAAGGTAACTGTAAAGCTAATACCAATGACCACTGTGTATGCTTTAGATAAGTCCCTTCTTCTTGAAGCAGATACAGAAGCAAGGCTGCAAGTCTCCAAGGGAAACTTGGGATTTAGTTCTCGGCACAGCATTCAGCTGGCTAAGAGGGTCCCCTTGTTTTAAAAGGCAAGGAGCTAGTCCTTCCAGCTTCTGAGATCAGGCTCAAAAGTGTGTGACAAAATTCCAGAGCATATCACTTTTCTCTTCCTGCCTCCTCAACAATAACTGGAGCAGGATAAATTGTGCCGAAGGAGGAAGTCTGTAATTTGCATAATATGCATACAGAGTCCAGTCTGACACACTGGCTTAATTAGCTATGTGTAGTGTTCCAGAAGTGTCTGGAATAAACAGTATTGTCCACCTGCCCGAGGTGATGGAGTGGCCAACTGTCCTGAGGTTTCAGACTGAGGGCCAAACCAGGTGTGGGTTGGACATTCCATTTTGGTGATCCCAGCGGTTTCTAAAAGTTAATTCACAGGCATGAGGAGTTGCAGACTATGGAGGGGGTTTAAGCCTACACACGTACACTTTGCCCAACTCACTATATACAAGTTTCCCCATTGGGGAAGATACTGGAGCCCTTTAAATTTGGGGAAATGATGCAGGGGAAGGAATTTAGCCTCTTTCCCTGCGTACCTGAAAAATGTGTATCACTGGGAGCTCTGGCCACAGAATTCCTGGTGCACATCTGGCTTAGCCTGCAGGGGCCAATGTTATTTAATTGCTTCTTTTAAACCATGAAAACCTTTGCTAGTTTCAAATGTAATATTGCTTTGCATCGACATAAGAGGGTTGTTGGAACGCTTCACATACATCACTTGGTTATAGTCCTTATGGAATTGTAAAACAGCATTGTCCCCATAGTGCAGATTGGGGGGTAGTGAGGCAGCAGGGAGGGGTTGCCAAAAAGAGATTCGAACTGGGGACTCTACAGTTCACTGCTTAGGCTCATAGCCACATTTCTCTGGGAGCTCGAGCCTTTCTGTTTGTTTTTAGATTCAAGTGTCAAGGATGGGCTGGGCTAGAGACATCTGTTTGTAACCTTCTCCTGGGACTTCATGGGGGGGGGGCGTCTTGCAGAGCTTCCTCGTCTTTTAAGGTACAGCAGTTGGTCTCACTCAAAGGATTCCTGTTAGTAATGTACATGGTCCCTACTTCAGTTAATCTGACAAATGACTTACTGTGACACTTTTTTGGCTTTTTTTTTTTTAATTAAACCCTCAAGTCTGAGAGTATCTATTGGTTTGGGTCCCACGGGTTCATCCAGTAAATAACACTTTTTCCCCCAGTGCAAAGAGGCTTCCCATGATGCAAGGAGCTCACTGCCTTCCCATAAAACTGGATCATGGGCCAGCCTTCCCTAAAGGCTTCCCCTACACTTTTCATAGTTGTCTTTTGGAAACCATTATCTGTCCCCGGAAACCATATCTTTCATGTCATACATTAATTGGTATTGTTTTCTTCACTGCATGTACATGTTGAGTAAGTAAAATGTGTCCTGATGGTTGCTAGAGTGAATTTCTTAGGGAGGGATTAGTGGGAGTAATGGAGGAGGAGAGGATGGTCAAAGGTTGGAATGTAATGTCCATATGCAATCAGAATGGCACTTGCTTGGGGTTCATAGTGGAGGCAGGCATGCCCTTTGTGCTATTTGTTGTTTTCTCAAAAATATCTGGTTAGCCACTGTAGAAAATGGAATGCTAAACTAGATGGGTACCAAGGCCATAATTTGCCTGGGACACCAAAAACTTTGGGCCAGCCCTGGTTGGGTCACCATAACCAAGTAAATTTGGACCTGTGGGTCACCATACCAAAAACGCTGGGAATTGCTGCAGTGATGGCTCCTCATTAGGAAGGGGGGCTAGAAGAAGAAGAGATTGGATTTATATCCCGCCCTTCACTCGGAGTCTCCGAGTGGCTTACAATCTCCTTTCCCTTCCCGTCACCACAACAGACAACCTGTGAGGTAGGTGGGGCTGAGAGAACTCCAGAAACTGCTCTTTTTCAAGAACAGCTGTGCCAGAGCTTGTGACTGACCCAAGGTCACATCAGCAGGTGCAAGTGGAGTAGTGGGGAATCAAACCCGGTTCTCCCAGATTAGAGTCTGCGCACTTAACCACTATACCAAACTGGCTCTAGAACATATTTGAATTCTAGACTGCCATATTTGAGTTATGAAAACTTAGCTTGAGACAATTTTTTGTCCCTGGATTTCTCACATTCTGCCTCTGTAATAAACGAAGAGTCTCTGTGTTGTTATGTTAGAAGTCAACAGTAATGGATAATGTTTAAAAATTTCTGGGATGAAACAAGCATTCAAATTTATGCAAAGGAAGCTTATTTGCATATGTTATGCTAAGATGTATTAAGGTTGAGTACAGCATGTTTATTATGTTACATGTACAACCTGGACCAGCCTGTCTGAGTGCATCAAGATACAATAGGTGCTGAGTTATCCCTAAAACCCGGTGAGGGAATACTTTGACAGTGGGTTGGATCCAAGCCACCAGCGTGACTCCAAAGGTGCCATGTCTGTGTAACAAGCCATCCTGTTCCATGATCATCTTCTCTGGGAATAGTTCGTGAGCGGAAGAGCATCTGTGGATCCATCCTTGGTTTGAACCCAGTTCTGTGAAGCAATATATTTAATACATATCACTAAAACATGTACACAGTTTTTGGGCTGCATCCTGCAGATCCATTAGTGGTGGCATTTCCCCCTGCAGAAGGAGGAGAGAACTCTGCCATTCATGGAACAGATCCAGCCATTCATTAAATGTGGTGGTTATCAGTTTCTATCTACTCAGTGAGTGGTAAATAAGAAAAGGTTATTTCCCAAAGATGGTGAGACATGACTCAAGGATTTCAGATGCCAAAAAACCTTTTGCCGCAGCATGAACTAAAGGCCTGCCTTGTCCCAGTCTTTGTTAACAGAATTAGCTTCTCAGGAAGTAGCAGATGCTTGTAATTCCAGAATGGGCCATTTCATTTTAAAGCAAGTTTTAAAAACAAAACAAAAAAAACCCTCCTACTTTGGCATTTGAGAGTTTCCTCTGTCAGCTGGTTTGAATTAAGCTACGTGAATACCCTTATTGGATAACTACCTAATGGTGCATTAGCGCCAAACCAAATGGCTTAAAATGTCACTTCTCATTTTCAAGATGGCTACATTTGTTTTAATGGTTAACAGCAGGCTGGGTTAATGGCAGGGTTCCAAAACAAGGACTGGCACTGTGGTGGAATGGGGTGCTATAGACCTACAGTGGTAGAATAGATTGTATCATCAGAGTGTGGAGAATTGCATTTTGTATAATTGCATAGCTCTGGATGTGTGCACACACAGTGTGTAAGTCGAAAGTGAGTCTAGAACCTGCTCCTGCGTGAATTAGACTTTTTTTTTTTAACTTGTAGGGCTTCTTGAACACCATGATCTTTATTGCCTCCTACACTTGCAGTTGGAAATGCTGCTGTCCATTTCCCACCTCAAAACTGTGCTCCCTTGAACTGAAATGGAGTGGTTCCATGGTTGATATATTTGACTGTAGTTCGAGATCTATCAGCATTCACTTTATTATTTGTTTAAAATGCAGAGTAAGTTCCTGCTTAAGGTGATTGAGCATAGTTTGAAAAGTGGAGGATAGTGGCTGATCCTGCAGTGACCTAGATGGCCCAGGCTAGCCCAAGCTCATGAGAGCATGGAAGCTAAACAGGGATGGGAAACCACCACCATGGAAGTCCAGGGTTGCTACACAGAGGCAGACAATGGCAAACCACCTCTGTTTGTCTCTTCCCTTGAGAACTCTACAGGTGTCACCGTAAGTGGCCTGTGACTTGACAGCACTTACCACAGCCAGTGGCCGATCCAGTTTCAAAAAATGGGGTGGGGAAAGCTGCGGAAAGAAGAAAAAAAATCACACACACTGAATGCTTCTATTTTGTTGATTTTTCCATGCCTAGAAGTCACTATTTTTCCACCTTGTTTTTATCCAGCCCTCCTTACAAGGAGCTCAGGTCCCTGTGTGCATGGTTCTTCCTTTTGGTATTTTATCATCACAACAACAACTTTGTGAGGCAGGTTAGGCAGAGAGCAACCAGCCCGAAATCACCCAATGAACCTTCATGGTTGAGTGAGGACTTCTGCATGTTTCCCACTGTTGGTCCAAGAACCAAACCTGTACCACATCAGGTCATTTCTTCATGTCAGGTTGCTGTTTAAAAAAACAGATGGCTTAAAAACAAAACAAAAACAACCTAACATCTCTATCTTCACCTAAGCCATTGAAATAATTTATAATATTCCATATGAATTCTATTTCCTCTGCTTTAAGAACTAAGGCCTTCTCCAAAGCATTTTGGGAATTGTAGTTTGGTCAGAGTGCTGAAATGTTTCCCTTAAAAATCCTGAGTCCCAGAACTACATTTCCCATAGTTCCATGTGTTGAAGAAACAATTTCTGAAGCTCCAGGATTCTGAGCACTGTGAATGGTCAAAGGTTACATGGCAAAAGCCACAACCCTTCCTGTGTGGCTGCTAAAAGCCCAGCCCGTCTCATTCCGCTTTGCAGTTTGGGCTGCTTTGGTCTGTGCAAAGCAAGGTTGAGATTCCACCCTCCCCGGTAATCTTGCAGTCAGGCAAAGGAAGGCAGACAATGTGTTTTCCAGACAGGTGCCATTGCACCAGGGGAGAATGAGGTAAATAAGCCAAGCTAATTGCTGAATAGCTGTTTGCTGGCTCTGGCAAGAGAGAAGCATTAGGAACAGCTGAGGTTAGAACACAGGGAGGGAGGACAGCAACCTCCCCCCCTTTTGATTCTGGCAGAGGGAAGCAGCTGCAGAGTTGCATCAGAAGGGATGTCCCCCTCCTGATAAAGCCAGTTTTTCTGCAGCCCTTGGAAGATCCAAATTAAGTGATGGTGTGGTTTAGGTGCATTCTGAATCAGTCCAAAAATTGAATCAGGGTGGAAACAAGTTGCCATGTAAATTTTAGTGTATTTTTAATGCCTCCTTTCCTCAAGGAGGCCGAGGAAGCATGCTTTTGTCCTTACAATCCTAAAAGGTGATGGGGGGGGCCTTGGTGGCTGAGTGGGGGGATTTGAACACAGGTCTCCCCTACTGACTTTAGTGAAGCGGGCTTTCCTGCCCGCTGGACTACAGTTGCCAAATATAGCAAAGGAGAAGGTGGAAGGTCATCGTGTCTATGTGCCATACTGAATGTGACCAAGAAACAGGACTGTGGGGAGTTGGGAGGAGATTAGGCTGTGCTTCCTCACCACTCTCCCCCCAAATAGGATCTAACTTTGGAGCAGGAGATGGGGGGTAATAAAGGTTCCTGCAGGTGTGTCTTGCAAAGAGTATGCAGTTTATGGAGTGAAACAGGGAGAGGAAGGATAGATTGATGACTGGACAGAAAAGGCCCCCTAATCCCAAAGTGTCATCCCTTTGTCTATGACATTTGAGGGCCTTTCTCTAATAAATATGGCATTCGTATTAAAGCTGTGGGAGTTAGTAGTCCTTTTCTGTGCTCCCCCTTCTCCATGTCATGAGGGCTGTACATTCCACTTGCCATTGTGAGCGCAGAATTTTCAGATGTGCATCTAGGGCCTCAGATTGATCCCCTGGCTGCGGAGAATACAACAGGCCTCTGCTGCCTTAAGAGAGCCTCTTCCTTACTGCTGTTCCTAAGCTATCAACCTCAGGGCAGGACCTAGAGTTATCCTGGAATGAAACTAATCTCCAGACCACAGAAAAATGGCACCTTGGGAGGGTTGACTGTATGGTATACCATAGAGTCTAGGAGAAATCATAGGGTGGTATCACATCCCTGCTGGTCTCCCTTCACTCCTCAGGCATTGGCCCCCCACAATCTCCAGTAGTTTCCCCAAACTGGTTTCGGCAACCCTGTTCCTCAGGCATTTTGATCCCTCTTCCAAGTGTAGTATCTCCTGTTCTCCAAACACAATCGAAGGCCTTAACATCTCTTTGTTTTCTTGTTGGCTCTTTCCTGCATGCACCAGCAAAATGGCTGAGGAAGAGATTCATTTACTTACTTGTAGACAACAATTTCAGAGGTTTCTGAGTGCCACATTTCACTATAGTGGGCAGTGTTCCCCCTAAGCTGAGCTAGTGTGAGCTAGCTCACAGGTTTTTAGCCTCTGGCTCACACATTTTTGTGGCGGCAGCATGGGTGGTTTCAAGAGGGAATTAGATAAGCATATGGAGCAGAAGTCCATCAGTGGCTATTAGCCACAAGGTATAGATAGGAACTCTCAGTCTGGGGCAAGTGATGCTCTGTATTCTTGGTACTTGGGGGGGCAACAGTGGGAGGGCTTCTAGTGTCCTGGCCCCACTGCTGGACCTCCTGTTGGCACCTGGTATTTTGGGCCACTGTGCGACAGAGTGCTGGAATAGATGGGCCATTGGCCTGATCCAACATTGGCTTCTCTTATGTTCTTATTTTTGTCTTAGCACAGGAAGGATGGCTCCAGAACAAACTAATTTATGCAGTAGCCAAATTACTCACACGAGTACTTTAATCTCTTCTCCAATAGAAATTGTATCCACAAAGTACTACTAAGGATTCCTGGTGGTTTTTAATTCCCTATTGGACACATGGCAGTAGGAGGGGGTGATTTCTGTCTGGGAGATGGCATGGAATTGGAGGGGGGAGTTAAACTCACCTGCTTTAGCACTGATCCCTCATCTAAATCCAGTGCCTCATCCCGCAGCTGTGTTTTAAACCTACAGGGCACATGAAACAATCCAATCATGGACTTGCAAGTATAAAATGTAGGTTAGCCCAGTGTCTAATGGATGTTGGCCAGGAGTCCCCATCCTTGTTGAACCTGTGGGTTTTTTCTTTTTCTTTGGAATTTTGAGAAGGTAGCTTGGGGCCAACCACCAAATGGCCGCCAGAGGGAAATGGGGTCCAGGGCTGTCATCAGCATACCTTGGAGTGGGGCAGTTGCCAGGGCCCAGAGCTTGTGGTGGGAGTCCCTGACACTCACACACATCTCCTGCCACCTGTCTGCATGCCTTTCCCCACTGGTTTGCTACCTGTGCTTCCGACTGCCCAGAATTGTGTAGGTGGGGCACAGTGGTGGCACTCTTGAGAGCCATTGCAGCAGGACTAGCTAGTGCTGTCAAGGAAAGGGTGTGCAGGTGGTACAGGCAACTATGTGCAGTGGGAGGGCAGGCAAGAGGGAGAAGGATGCCCAGCCAGGTGGAGGATGGAAAAGAGGCTGGTGGTGAGCAGTGTACACATGGTCCCCCAAGAGAAGGAATCAGCCATTCTGGAGTCAATCACAGAAGTTGGGAGAGTTTCCAGGCAAAGTATCCTCCTATGATGGAAGCAGCTGTCTCTGAATGGGTGCTCACTATTAGGGATGCCAGCCTCTAGGTGGGACCTGGGGATCCCCTGGAATACAGCTCATCTCCAGACTACAGAAATCAGTTCCTCATGGAGAAAATGGATGCTTTGGAGGGTGGACTCTCTGGCATTGTACTCCACTGAGGTTCCTGTCTTCCCCAGGCTCCATCCCCAAATCTCTAGGAGTCCCCCTACTTGGATCTGGCAACCCTACTCCCCCATCCCTCACCAGTGGCCACGAGGGGCCTGGCAACACTATTCCCTACAGACACAAAGGTGAGGCACCCTGGGCTCTTTGGAAGCACCTGCTGTTTCAGTAATGTGGAGAAAATCTGGGATTGCCTCTTTGCCTTGGCACTGAAGGAAGACCACAAGAAACACAGCAATGGGCACCCTGTTGGAGGTTACTGACATCACAATTCCTGTTCAAGTAAACACTACACAAGTGAAAAGGACTACTTTTTTCTTTGCCTCCCACATTTTCATGTATGTTGTAATTTTTTTCTGTGTTGAACCTCACAAAAGTGGGAGTATTCCACTCTCAGTATCACAAACACAGGGATGGGGGAGGGTTGTTTGCAACTAGAAAGAGGTTTTATTAAGATAATGACTGACATTTGTGTGGTGATGGCACTGTACAACAGCACGTACAAAAGAGGAAAAAACAAACCCCAAACTGGGCTAAATGTCTCTAGATCTTAGCATCACAGGCTATTGTCCATACTATTCAAAACTTCATTCCTGAACATTCCGAGGACTGGCTTATCTTTGAAAGAAAAGTAAGAATTTCCAACTTAATTGAATATAAATAACACGCATTGGACATTTTAAAACTTTTTTGATTTAATTACACATAAATAAATATATACAGATTTCAAAACAGTTTGGGTTTGCCCTCCTTCAAGTTCTGTTCCTTGTGCTTTAAAGATTTATTAATTTATTATTATTTATTTGTTATTTAATATTATTATCAATGTTTTGAAAACCTGGGAGGCTGTGAGTTGTAAAATATCACTTCTCTCGGGCAGCCAAATGAAACTGGGCTACAGTGGAGGCTTTGCAGGAATTTGATCTTCCTTGCAGGAAACACAACCAAAAGTTAGGTAACAGTCCCCCTCATAAAGCCTGGAGAAAATACACAGTGACTGCCAATTGATCAAAATCTGTAAACAAAGTCCCAGAACCACTCAAAAGCAGCACTGCTGGCAAAGTTACTTTTCCTTGGCCAGAAGACACAATGGAAGTCAACTTCAGTGGGTATTCCTCTCTCTATGATCCCTCCAGATCTGTCCTGTGAGACAGCTCAGAATCCATTGACTCGCTGTAGCTCTTGAGTCCACCAAGACCTGTTTGCTTCAGTGTGGTTTGGCCAGGCCTTGAGAAACACCTCAATAGTTTCATGATTGTGACTTTCAAAAAGAAAAATACAAAAAAAGTAATTGCACATATGAGCTGGCTTCCCATATCCACTACTGCAAATCAAAAGTGTCAACAGAAACCTATTGATGTGTTTGGACTGGCATCCATCACAATGAAGTCCCCTTAGATGTTTTTCATCAGTCTTCACTTTTTGATTACTTGATTTCTGAGAGGCCTCTGTCACAATCTGAGGAAACATGGAAGGAAGGTGGTTCTTTAATTGACTTCTTTCCCTCCACACATTGATAAGATGAGGCCTCCTATTTAGTGATCTGGGAACAGAAGAACTCTCTTACAGGGGCTGGATGAGGAACTCTGGAGGTTATTTCCGATGTTTCACTTCCTTTTCTGAGGTTTTGGAGTCACCAACTGAGTGGCTATTCCCTGTGCTGTTCATGAACATTTTATCCAGCCCTTTGAGTGACTCTACCAAGTAGTTCTGGAATGCCGTCAGAGCTGCACAGATGGCTGGCCCCCCAAAACCATGAGTTATTAAGCTGAAGTGGGTCAAGCAACTCTGAACTCCAGGATCCAAGATGAGCGATGGGCGGCTGTTTCCAAGTGGGGAGCGATCTTGAGCCATCAAATCAGCAAATTCTTTGCAGATTTGCCTGAAACAAGAAGTGGGGAGGAGAAAGGTAACATTCAGAAAGAAAAGATACTATTTATTTCTGCATTTTTAACCCTGCACACTTGGTGGCATTCTGGAAGGTTATTCATTTGCCTCAAATCCCAGTTGTTGGGAAAAGGCTGGGTTTATAATTATTTTAAGTCAACAATGTGTTAGAACAGTATAAAATTGCAGTAAATAACCTATCCATAAGAGACCCATAGTTAAAACCATTACCCCCAGCAGTTAAACGTGCTTAAACCAATTTTCAAAGACCTTTCACAAAAGAAATCCAGAAGCAAATCCGAAGGGAGGTAGAGGATGATAAAATATGTTTAAAAGCAGTATTTATTTATTTTGATATCTACAACTCTTCAAAGGAGACCTAAAGCAAATTTATTTAAAAATTAATAAAGAGCTGTAAAAAAAAAAAACCTCTGGGTCTCCCAGATCCTTCTTCAAATAAACAAATCACACTAACGAGCAGCCCCAGATGTGCATTAAAAGGAAGGGTACAAAAAGGCCAAGAGGAAAGGCAATGTTTTTGTTTAGTCCAACTCCCTAGACCTCAATAAGTGACAGGCAAACTCATGTGGGTAAAGAATTCCGCAGGTGTCACCACAAAGAATGCCTTATCTTCAGTGCTCACCCACCTCTCTCCAATGAGTGAAGCACACACCTCTACAGCAGATCTTTGCTACTATGCCAGTTTATATGGGGGAGAGCTGGTCCTTTCTATACCCCAGTCCCAGATCACTTAGGGTTTTGTAGATATCCACCAGCACTTTGGATTGGACTGAGATGCAAACTAGCAGCCAATCTTTTTTCAGTCAATCATTGGAAGTTACAGATGGAACAAACATTTTTTTAAAAAAGACAATGTATTCAGCTTTGCCAAAGATAGCCAGTTTCTCTGTTCTCAGGGCCCTTTCGTTTTCCTGTCAGTGGAATGGAGGCAGTGCTTGGGAATATTGCTTGCAGACGTGTACAGGCCACTATGAAGGTTTACTCAAAAGTCCTGGAAAGCTACGAGATATCTCTAAATTACAGTGTAGCATCAGAACAAAACAATGCCTTCAAAGCCCCCTGCTGAACTTTCACCAGCGAAGTAGGGGACACTCCATCCTTCCATCAGCAGAACAGGATCCAAGTGGAGGTGACTGCCATATTTTTATATTAGATTGGGAAAAACGTTGAGGGAAATCGTCAAGCAAATTCTCCTCAGTTGCCTCCCCCCATTCCGGCATCCCCAGTTGTAGTGTTTCTTAATATAAAACTTTGGATCCTTAGCACAATTACTTTAAAATTCATCACTAAGGCTTAACAGTTGCATGTGCAGAAACATTAAATGTGACTTCTGAAATTTTGCTTGATTGTGCAACATGTCATTTCCACGGTCCTTTGACAGGGACTCCCGTTTTTGAGCAAAAGGGCAATGATTACATTGTGGACCCCCAGGCTTACTTGGTTGCTAATAGCATGTTCTTCCGGGCATGGAGTTCACTAGGATCTGAGTGCTGGCGGCAGAGGTACTCTGCTGCGGCCTTGGCTGGGAACTCTGTTTCACACACATATCCGAAATCTCGGGCGAGGTGAACAGCTTCTCCTGTGAAAATGGGGGGAAAAAACTCATGAGGAAGGGAATCCCTGGTCTGCTACAATCCTAGATAGCCTGACAGTACACATAACTGGTAGGAGTGCAGTCCCTGCTTTCCAAATGACATTAAGTAATAGGGCTGTTGGCTAGTCAACAGTAATCTGTCTTTCAAATGTTTTTTTTAAAAAATCTGCATATTACCAGATCCCCAAATGTAGGTGCTTTGGGGAGATACTGAAGGAAACAGAAGTTAAATCACTATTTAGTAAAGCAAAAAATTCTATGATATGGTAATAATCTATGGTCATGATCTACTAATGCCTCTCTCTTTTTTTTAAATGGGAAAACTTTTTCACTACAGAGATACCAGGAGAAAGGTATACCTTTGCAATGAAAAGGGCTAGATACTTACATTTTTTAGAAATGGAAGTTGGGAATTCAGAGGAACCAGTAGAATGTGTCAATAGACTGTTACAGCACCATTTCCATTACCAATTTTTTTTAAGGCAGAAAAAATGGTGTCCAGCAGCACAGCAGGGGAAATTATGGTAGTGAGAGGCTGAGGCAAGGAAAATTATACTGATGTGGGCAGAACCCTTGACAGTGTGTACCTTCCCATCCAGATGACTTGTTAATGCAGAAATGTTGTACCGACCCTGTTCAAGAAGGCACGTACCAAGGATGAGGAAAACCTCTACATTAGAGGGCAGCATTTTATGGATCCTCCTTTAAAACCCCGCTGCATTTTAAAAGCCAAAAAGGACAAAAACCTCCATGCGGAGGCCGCCTGAGATTCTTACACCATATATCAAGCATTCCTGCTTTGGCATAGTGGATCATAGGACAGACCTAATATGCTCCTTTGGCTAGATGTTTCCAAACACTGGCCTCTAGAATCGTAAGAGCTAGAAATATGTTTCTTTTTAAAAACATACACATACATACATTAACAGCCTGATTTTCCTCAGGAGCACAATACCAGACTCTTTTCAGAAGTACTGAAGACCAACAGAAGGAGGACAAGAAGCGAGATTGGCAACTAGGTTAATACACTGTGGATGGATGGCCTCATCCAGCCAGCAGCAGGGGGGCCTGAAATGAATTAGCTCTCTGTCTGTCTAAGCAGGGTTTCAGGGGCCGGCCATGATCAATGGCCATCAGCTCTGATTACTTCCGCAGGGATGCCTGAAGATGGATCAATTTCACCGATGGGAGGGCCTTCCTCAGGAATGATGGATGCCCAGCCTGAGCACTCTTGCCCTGAGGAGGTCTCTGAACTCTGAACAGAGACAATACAGACAGGGACAGATCTCTCTCTTAATCCTCTCTGGGTCCTTTGGAAAAAGGGATCACACAAGCACCCTCCTACCCTGTGCTCAAAAAAAGGCACAGATCACTGGTCTGCCCGGGCTTCTACAAGCTCCCTTCAGATCAGAATCTAGAGTGATTTTCACATGTCCTCCACCAGAACAACAGCATCTTCTTTCCCTCCCTTTTCAACCTTTGCATTCTGCACTGTTTAAAGGATCACTGGGCCCAAGAATGAGAATTACTCTCTGTGGAGCCCAACTCAGCGTTTTTACATCCATCATTGTTCTGGTAATGAGCCCTGACTAGAAAGTGGCTAGTTAATACACACACAATTCATGCAGAAACACAACAGGAAGCTTCTGAAGCCATGTAATTCTTCTGCGTGTTTACCTGGGGAGTGTGACTTACGATCTAAGGATACAGTGGGAACATCTCCTAGTGGAGGCTGACTTCAAGGAGGCCAGTCCAAACTGACTCATGCAGAGACACAGTGGGCAACCTCTTCTTGGATAGGTTACGCTGGCAGGTATCTCAGCAATTCAGAAAATGTCTAGGGCAGTGACTCTCATACTTTATGAAATGGACTCTTATATTCAGGGCCCACTTCAAAGGAACTCCACACTACTTTCTCCCTCCTGCATATCCTTCTCATATCATAGTTTTAGAAAGCAGTCATATTGGTCCAGTAATACCTTAGAGACCAATAAGATTTTGGGACTACGAGCATTCAACAGCCAAAGGTTCCTTTGTCAGATACTAGTAGGCATGGAGATCTCTGAGTCCTTATGCCCCATTAACTCTGCATCCTGCCTCCTTTTTTTGCAACACCCTCTGACCTTCAGACTGGGATATAACAACTCTGGGATCTCCATTCCTACTTGTATCTGACAAAGGGAGCTTTGACTCTTGAATGCTCATACCCTGAAAATCTGGTTGGTCTTTAAGGTGCTACTATACTTGAATCTAGCATTTCCTTTCATATCAGTTAGCAATGATCAAGTCTATTGGGGAAAGGTCATGGCTCACTGGTAGAGCATCTGCTTGGCGTGCAGAAGGTCCCAGGTTCAATCCTTGGCATCTCCAGTGCTAAAAGGATTCAGTAATAGGTGGTGCAGAAGATCTCTGCTAAGACCTTGGAGACCTGTCATCAAGCAATATGGATTTAAATTAAGGGCAGGAAGGTACTGGCTGAATACTGGGAAAACCCTTTTTACAGTAAGAGTTCAACAGTGGAATCAGCTGCCTAGGGAAGTGGTGAGCTCCCCCTTATTTATTTATTTATTTGGATTTCTACCCTGCCCTCCCCGCAAGCAGGGTCAGGGTGGCTGACAAACAGGGGCACAACATGCCAATGCAAAAAAAAAAAACAGATAAAACAAGTTAAAACAGAATAAATACCAAAAATTACATAAGGTGCTCATGCTGTTATTCTTAGATTAAAACAAGATGGTGTCCAATAGATGTTGCCTCCATCCCCATACCCCGGTACTGGTCCGCCATGCCATAGGAGTGCGATCGTCGTAAGGCTGCTCCATTGGTGGTGGTGGCAGTGGCGGCTCCTAATCAAAGGCCTGGCGGAAGTGCTCCATCCTACAGGCCCTGTGGAACTGTACAAGGTCCCGCAGGGCCCTGATCTCCTCTGGGAGCCCATTCCACCAGGTAGGAGCCACCACTGAATAGGCCCTGGCCCTGGTTGCAGCAAGCCTGGCCTCCCTGGGGCCTGGAACCACTAAGCAATGTTGTGCCCCAGACTGTAGTGCACTTGGGGGGTGGGGGGAGGCAGTCCCTCAGGTATGTTGGACCCTGGCCATATAGGGCTTTAAAGGTACAAACCAGCACTTTGAAACGAACCTGGTATGCTATTGGCAGCCAGTGCAGTGCTTACAGCACAGGCCAGATGTGCTCCCATCTAGGGAGACCCACCAACAGCCTGGCCGCAGCATTCTGCACTAGCTGCAGTCTCTGGATTTGCAACAAAGGCAGCCCCATGTAGAGAGCGTTACAGTAGTCCAATCTCAAGGTGACCGTCGCATGGATCACTGTAGTCAGGTCATCGTGGTCGAGGAAGGAAACCAACTGCTGAATCAGCCTAAGATGGTAAAAGGCGAACCTGACAGTAGCTGCCACCTGGGCCTCCATAGTTGAGGAGGAATCCAGGAGCACTCCCAAACTCCTAACCTCTGGCGCTGGCATCAGAGGTGCCCTATCGAAGGTCGGGAGAGGGAGCCCCAACCCCCGACCACCCCGACTCAGGCACAGGACCTCCATCTTCGCTGGGTTCAGTTTCAGCTGACTCAGTCTGAGCCACCCAGCCATGGCTTGCAAGGCCTGGTTCAGATCTTCTGGGCTGGAGTCCGACCGGCCACCCAACAACAGATAGAGCTGGGTGTCATCCGCATATTGATGACACCCAAGCCCATACCTCCGGGCAATCTGGGCAAGGGGGTGCATATAGATGTTAAACAACATTGGGGAGAGCACTGCCCCCTGTGGCACATCGCATTCAAGTGGGTGTCTTCGGAACTGCTGCTTCCCTAGTGCCACCCTTTGTCCCTGACCCTGGAGAAAAGAGGCAAGCCATTGGAGGGCAAGCCCCTGTATCCCCGCGTTGGCGAGGCAGTGGGTCAGCAACTGGTGGTTGACCGTGTCGAGTGTGGCCGACAGATCTAACAACAACAGAGCCGCCACACTGCCCCGATCCAGGTGCCTCTGGAGGTCGTCAGTAAGGGCAACCAGCACTGTCTCCGTCCCATGTTCCAGGCGAAAATCGGACTGGAGAGGATCTAGGACGGAAGCATCATCCAGAAAGCTCTGTAGCTATACCGCCACTGCCCTCTCAATTAATTTGCCCAGGTAGGGCAAATTGGACACCGGCCGGTAGTTGGCCAATTCCGTCGGGTCTTTAAGCAGCAGTAGTTGGCCAATTCCGTTGGGTCTTAAGCAGCAGCTGGACAATCACTTGTCAGAGATGCTCTAGGCTGATCCTGCATTGAACAGGGGCCTGTATGGACTGTATGGCCTCTTCCAACTCTGTGATTCTATTATTCTAAATCAGAACAGACAAAACTGATGAATGGTCTGGCCCTGAGGAAGGCAGCTAGGAAGGGGCAATGGCTCAGTGGCCAGAGCATCTGGTTATCACGCAGAAGATCCCAGATTCAATTGCCAGCATCTCCAGCTAAAAGGATCAGGTAGGAGGCAACATGAAAGTCCTCTGTCCAAGGACAGCCACTGCCAGTCTAAGTAGACAAGGCTGACTTTGATAGACCAAGGGTCTGACTCAGTAGAAAGCTGTGCGTATCCTCTCACCCATTTTTAGCATTTATAAATATATACCATTACAGAGCAACAAGCTGTACTGTATGGTCAGTTTGCACATCATGTAGAAGCAAACCCAAATTTGCTATTGTACCTCCTCTCCCAGTTCCCCTCCTGGCCATGAAGTCCACCTGAAAGAAAGTTGTACCCCCACTTTGGGATTCCAACCATGCACCACTGATATAGGAATTGACTGCATTGTACTGCCAGAGTTCCATAAGAGGCTTCTTTATGCGCATGACAACACAAAACTGAATATGATGTACACCACTGTGTCTGAAGCAATCTCAGGATGTGGTAGGCAGGCAATATGAATATGGCAATACAGTTTTAATGGTTTTGAAATGTGATTTTATTATGTATGTTGCATTTTGTTAGCCAACTTGGCGGCCCTTTTGAGGGCAGAAAGGTGGAATATAGATTTTGTAAACAAAAATAAATATCAGTTTGTCATATTTGGTATAATTCACACTTGCATGGCACCAATGGTTATTTCATCAACAGACCCCTGCCTGACCCATCCCTCCATCTTTCAGATCTGGTGTCCCATACCAGGCACATCTGGTGACACTTAGGTTAGGGGGAGAATCCTTGAGACACAAGGGCAGGGAAGAAAGACACCTAGAATCAACTGATCGACAGGCTGAGTATAAAGCTGGACCTATAGGTTCCCTTTTTTTAAAAAAAAGAAGGGCATCAGAACTCAAGCCAGCCTGGCCTGCAGAATACAAGAGGTACAGCTGTTGAGTGGAATGCATTCTGCACTTGCTCAGGAGCAGTCTTGTCATCATGGTTCACTGACATGAAAAAGATATGAGGATGAGAAGGGCTTAACTCAGACTAAGGCACTTCAGCCTATGAGACTGACTCTGTTCCCTTGCAATTAACTTTGACACACACACACACACACCAACAGTAGCCAGTGACAGCTCCCAGCTTTCTGGACAAAGTCAAAAGTATGTGTGAGCATTTTGAGTCCTCCTTTCTTTTTCTTCTCATGGAAATCAGCCATTCACAGGAGCCTGGCCCAACTGCCTTCGGGAACAACTGCTGCCTTGCAAACCTGCTCATTTCATTTGCTGTCAACAAAGGAGATGGCATTCCTCTCTTCATCTTGGGCAGCTGCTTTTCCACCACAATAGATTTCCAACATCACGCATTTGAGGGCTCCCACTCTATAAAGTGATGGTGCCTCACATCAAGGGCACCGACTGAAAACCTCCTTCATTTGCATTAAGGCAGAAGTTAGACATGGGTGGAGACCCTCTATAGGTTGATTCAGATGTTTAATAATTAATAATAATTAATAACATTAATAACGTGTGGCTTTGCTTCCAGGATCTTTTGCCAGCCCAATGACAACATTGGCACAGAGACCTAAGTCTTGTTGGAAAGTTTCACCAACACACTTACACATGGCCGTGTGCTCATCACAAAGAGCCCTGCTGCGTCAGACCAGTGGTCCATCTAATCCATCTAATCCAGCCAACCAGTTGCTCTGGGGGGCCAACAAATGGTATAGAGGCTGAGGCCTTCCCCTGATGTTACCTCCTAGTGCTGGTTTGCTACTTCTGGACATGGAGGTTCTCATTAGTTGTCATGACTCACTGATGGACCTATCCTCCATGAATCTGTCTCATCCCCTTTTAAAACCATCCATACTCACTACATCCATTATTCATTGAGTGAAGAAGTACTTTCTTTTGTCGGGCTTCACTGCTTCACCAATCAAGTTCTAGTATTACAGATGAGAGAAATTCTATCTACTGTCTCCACCCCATGCATAATTTTATAAACCTCTATCATTTCCCACCACAGTCACCTGTTTCTAAACTGAAACTTCCAAGACTCTTCAGTCTTTCCCCATAGGAAAGGGGCTCCAACCCCTTAATCATTTTGGTTCCCCTCTTCTGTACCTCTTCCAGCTCTGCAATGTCGTTTTTGATCTGCAGCAACCAGAACTGTACGCAATCTCCCATAGAGTATGCTGTACACGGTATCCATTTCTATGTGATGTTCTTCCTTTCCAGTGTTGCCCGGTGCAATTTATCCCCCCCCCTTTTTTTAGCAAAAACTCCCAAGTGAGGGCAGAAAGCAATGGCCTCACTTTGTTTTACCTTCAGACTTGTCTTGTAGCTATATCTCACTGGTTACCTGTCAGTATCATGAAACCAAACTGAAGTGAGTACAAAGGCGCACAACTGTAGTGGAAAGCAGAAAATATACCTTGGTTGCAATGTTCCCTGTAAGCTGTGGAGTCTTGTGAGCAAAAATTCTACTTTGTAAGCTACTTGCATTAAAGCTGTGAGCAAGCGATTTGGCTACTGCTTAAATCAGTTTGCTCTGGAGCCATCATTCCTGAGATAAGACAAAAATATGTGAGCCAGAGGCTAAAAACCTGTGAGCTAGCTCACACTAACTCAGCTTAGAGGGAACACTGCTTGGGTGATGTACATTTTGCCTCCAACTCATAATAAAGAGACCCCCTGTTCACAGGGGGCAGACAGGGCATCTGAGCTTTGCCCTGGTCCCTCTTCACTACTGTCCCCCTTCTCTTCTAAGTGACGTCTTTGCCCTGGTCCCTACTACTGGATCCTTTTTAAAAAAAAAAAATGCTTAATTAAAATGACACTGAGGGTCAAAGCAGATTTGTCAAAAATCATAGATCAGGACCCCACAGAAAAGGGAGAATGGATTTAACCTGCCAACCCTTTCTTCCCAACCCCCTACACAAAATGGGTCTCACTGAGTTGTTAGCATGTTTTAGCAGGAAGAAGAGTCTTCTCCCCCACCCCCTTAAAATTATAAGAAAAATACAGGGTTGTTGATTTCAATTAGTGAAAGACAGCAGAGGCTGAAGGCTTAAAATCTCTTCTCCTCTTCCTGCATGATTCTAATGTGAATTGGAGCTGTATGTGCAATTTACAGACCACCATGATTTTCTTCACAGCTGTTTGTGTCTTTACACATAAGAGGAGAGACAACACTCTTTGTTTCTAGTCAGACAATGAAGAGCTTTAGGGGCTAAATATTCCACCTCCCTCCAAAGGATCCTCTGTGATGGTGGTCAAAAGAATACCTACCTTCTACCAGGGACGTTAACAAGGTCACGTTTGCTGCTTTACGTCTCCCAGCAGGTAGGTTTAACCCAATCTTCTCCAATCTTTCCCTTAAACATCTTCCTCCATTTTTTGATTTTGCCCTGAAAGAGGAAAGAAGGGAGATGAGGTACTTCAGTGGATGGAAACGGAAATAAAAAGAAGAGAACATAGTAAGGAGTCTTCTTCTTAATTACTGTTTCCATGACATATGTCATGAACAGTAAGCCATTGCACACTAAAGGGAAAGCAAAGTATATAGTAAGCCATACAGCTGTGCTGTTTTTTTTGTTCAGCAAACAGATTTGTAAGACCATGTGGAGATGATGTGGCGATTCGGGGGGGGGGCAGTGACCAGCTCTGTGGTACTCCTTTTTATGATTTAAAGTTTATTGAGTGGGTCAGTACATAAAATATAACACTATCAAAACAACTTTCACAAAAATCCACCTTCTTCTATTCTACCTCAAACATGTCAAAAATATGGTTCACCTATCATTTGAGAAGACTGCTGCAGAAGACAGCAGGCTGCAAACTTGGGATATGGTAGAGTTATGTTGGAAGATTCCCAGGCACTAGCTGCCTTTAGGATTTGAACAAGCAACCCCAACAAGACAGGGTAAGAGCCGGAACAGCCTCCAAAACAAACAATATTATCACAAAAAACAGTGGGATGCGTGATAGAACAATATTTTGGAAATGAAAACGTGGACTTCTTGTGCAGATACTTTAGAAATGAAGAAGGTGAAATGTCACAGCTTTATTTGTTGGAGTAGGGCGACTTAGCATGCCTGGACCTTGGGAATTGCTACATTGCTCTAGATGTGTGTATGTATTATCTTCTTAATGAATGGGATGCCTCCCTTTGTCTAACCTGGCAGCTTCTTTCTGACTCCTCATTCTCTTCCTGTACCCTTTGGGAGCTTCTTTCTATCAGAATACCATTCCTGCCCCACAGGTGTTCTGTTAGAAAATTTCCAGTTTCAGTTTGGTTTCCTATGTGGCATGGGGGCTGAAACTGTCCTCTATGCTATACCAATTACCTTTGCTGGAAAAGGGTTAATAAACAGGGTGGCCAACCACCAGGTGGTAGCTGGAGATATCCATGGATAACTTCTGATCTCCAGATGACAGAGATTAGTTCCCCTAAAGAAAAGGGCAGCTTTGGACGATGGATTCCATGGTAGCATACCCCGCTAAGGTCCCTCCCCTCCAAAAACTCCATGTTTCTGTAACTCATGCATTTTTTGTAGCTGTTAACAGCATACAGGGGTCAGGCATGCCTTCATTTGCCAATAGGTGGTGTGGCAATTAACTGCCTTCCAGAGCATGCTCAGTGTTTGTAGCCCTCCCTAAAGGGGGCTGGTTATTCCCAGCAGCCGGTAGTTCAGCCTGGCCCAGAAAGAGGCAACAGCACTAGGAGGGTGGGGAAAGGCTTGCATAGATTTTTCTTGTTTAAGGCCTGCTTTGAATTATTGTGGGTAGATGCTGGATCCAACTGAGAAGAGCTGCAGCCTTCCAAGTACAGCCTGGAGACTTTATATGCTGTTCCAGTATCTGTGAGCTTTAACCTGGACTTACAACATATGCGTTATCTATGTGCTTAGGCTTTCCCCCCCTGTTCTGTGCATCTTTGTGGATGCTGAAGATATCTGTAACCAGTATTATCCTGAAGATCATTGCTATGAAGTAATAGCAGCCAGACAGGAATGAATAAGGATTTATATGAAAACCTCCATGCTTTGTTTATATAAAGAGTGTATTTTAAATGTTAAAGTGCACTGGTTGTATCGCCTCTCTTATGTCTGTGTTTAAGTGTACATGTAGTTGCAGCAGTTACACATTCTTAATAAGCATAGGTAAAACAAACTGAGCCTGCCCACTTTCCCTGCAGATATTAGGACCTTGGTGGGTTACAAAAGAAAATTGGCGCCCGAACAGGGACAGGTTGTCTGGTTGCTATCACGTGGTTATATGGGTAACCGCTAAACTAACTTTGTAGATAGAGTTGTAGATAGAGAGAGAGAGAGAGATCTGTGTAAAGCATGGCTATAAATATGGAATTTTGTAAGTTATACAAGTTTGATCCAGACCACTCAATTAAGTTAACTGAAATTCAGCCTACCACTGTTGATGAGGAATTGTTGCATGCTCTAGGGGAGTATGGGGCTGTTACTCAGTTTAAAAGGTTACAAGGCAGGGAGCAAGGCATCGCTTTGTGTGAATATAGTAAAGGATGTGCTGCCAGAATGGTAAGAAGGGAATGTAAATAGGCAAAATTAAATGGTAAATGGAGTGTGTTTGCTATGGGGTTAGGAAAATTTTCTTTTTCCAACCTTGGTGACTCCCCCAAACTAGAAGAGACCCCAATCACTGAAGAAATAGAGGACATTTCATCTATACATCCTTCAGGCAGGAACACATTTTCTCCACCAGATGTACAAACACAGTGTACACCCTTCTTCACCATCCCTAAAGTGGTACATAAAACAGTAGTGGAGCATGTGATAAAGCCTAATGAAGCCACTGCCATTTATGATTATACGCCTTTTAAACTCAAATGCTTCTCTTGGTGGTGAAGTAGCACCACAGCTAGAGTGGTGAAGTAGATTTCAACACATGGAGGCTGCAAGTACATCAGTTACTTGATGATTCAGAGGTATCTTGCAAAGGGGAAAAAAAGGAAACTAGTAGAAGAAGAAGAAGAGATTGGATTTATACCCCGCCCTTCACTTGGAGTCTCAGAGCAGCTTCCAAACTCATTTCCCTTCCCCTCCCCACAACAGACACCCTGTGAGGTAGGTGGGGCTGAGAGAACTGTGACAGAAACTGCTCTTTTTCAAGAACAGCTGTGCCAGAGCTTGTGACTGACCCAAGGTCACATCAGCAGGTGCAAGTGGAGGAATGGGGAATCAAACCCGGTTCTCCCACATTAGAGTCTGCGCACTTAACCACTACACCAAACTGGACTAGAAAGTCTATCACCCTCAGCCCTAAATGAAGCTTTGAATGCAGGGCAGAATGCCACTGCAGAGGAGTGTCTAGCACAGCTGGAAAAGATATATAGCTCTGTGACAAGTAGTGATGAACTCTATGCCCAGTTTTTAGAAACGTTCCAGAAACCTTCTGAAAGACCCTCTGAGTATTTGAGAAGATTAAACAATTCTTGGAAGAAGGTAGTAGAGAAGAAGACAGAGGTCCTGGAGAATCAGGAAGTACAGCTGATGAAACAGTTTATTCATGGATGTTGGGATGAGTCCCTAATTATGTAACTCCATCTGCAGGATCATTTGGATACTACTAATACTTCCAAGAAATCTTATTCTCAACTGCTGTACCAAGTCAGAGTATATGAAGAGGAGAAAGATATAAAAGAGCAAAGAAGGCTTAAGTAGTTAGAAAGACCACCTAACAAATCTCGCAGTTCATGTCATACCATGGAATCTGGAAGCCCTGTAAGTGTTGCTACTATAAAGCCAAGAAAAGTAGAAGACAGACTATCTCATCCTGAGGGGGTTATTGCCAAATTGATGAAGAAGCCTGTTACTCAGAAGCAGATGGATGGGCCAAAACAAGACATTAAAATTTCACCATCAGATAGGCCTGGGTTAAGTAGCCATTGGTTCTTCTGTTATAACTGTGGGATGGAAGGCCACTCTAAAACTGAGTGCACTAACACTTGCAATGCTGAGTTAGTGCAAGAAAAGTTAATTTCCAGGCAAGAGGAGCGATCAATGTGCCATGTTCCAAAGTCTTCAAAACCAGCTAATGTTAAGCGAAATAGTGGGAGACCCTTACCATGTAGATGTTTAATAGATACAGGTTCCCAGGTAACCTGCAGAACCTTAGGGTTTTATGAGAAATACTTGTCACATATAGAATTGCACCCAATAGAAGAAGCACTTCAGGTGATAGGAGCAGGGTGTCAAGAGGTCTCTTATTTGGGATATGTAGTTGTTTCTATTACTTTTCCCAAAGAAAATCGTGGAACTGAAAGGAGCCAGATGGTTTTTGCCCTAATATGCCCTGATCAAAATCCCCCAACAATAGTCCCAGTTATTGTGGGTACAAATATTCTATGGAAGTTTAAGGGCAACTGTGAACAAATGGCAGGCCCACAGTTCCTGAAGAAGCTGAAAGTTGATGACGTATGGGCAAAAGCATATGCAGGGTGCAAAGCACAGAAAAGAACCACAAAGCGGATAGTAAGAGCTGCAGAAAATCAACCAGTAATAATACCTCCAGGTGAAGTAAAAGACATTGTTGGAAAAGTAAGGAACGTGCCAGAAGTAGGACAACTTGAAATGCTGTTGGAAGATGCAGACAACAAATGCTTTCCAGGAGGGTTGATGTTAAAAACCCAGTTGGCTACCACAACTTCAGCTTCTTGCAACAGAGTCACAGTACATCTACAGAATACAAGTTCCCATAGCATAACATTACCCCCAAAATAAGTTCTTGCACGAGGAGAGGTTGTAGATTGTATCAGGCCCATGCCAGTTATAAATGAAAATGATAATACTTCCCTCTTTTTGGACTTTGGGGAGTCACCCATAAGTACTGACTACAAGCAATATCTAGAGAAGAGGATTCAGCAAGAAGCAGGAGCAGCTTTTTCAAAGCATGATTTAGACATGGGCCATATTAAAGGAGTGAAGCATGCCATTTACCTTTTGGATAATATGCCCTTTAAAGAAAGGACAAGATCTATCTCACCAGCTGATTTTGAAGATTTAAGACAGCATCTTTATGAACTGCTAGCAAGTGGTATAATAGAGGAGTCAGATAGTCCATATGTTTCCCCTATAGTCCTGGTTAGGAAGAAGAGTGGGGCACTGAGGATGGTGGTAGATTATAGATGTCTTAACAGCATCACGAGGAAGGATGCCTATCCATTACCCAGGATAGAAGAAACCTTTTCTCTGCTTTCTGGATCTGAATGGTTTACTGTCCTGGATTTAAAGAGTGGATACTACCAAATCGAAATGGAGGAGGAAGACAAACCCAAAACAGTATTCATGACACCAATGGGGAATTGGCAGTTTCATATGATGCCACAAGGACTCACGAATTCCCCAGCAACATTTCAAAGAATGATAGAGCGTGTTATGAAGGATATCAACCTCACAGAGGTAATAGCATTTTTAGATGATTTAATAATATTCTCAGCAACCCTAGAAGAGCAAGAGGCAAGGCTGATGAAGGTATTGGAACAATTGATAGAACATGGGCTAAAGTTCTTTCGAACATCAGTGAAGTACTTGGGGCATGTCAGCTCCCAGGAAGGCATACAACCTGACCTGGATAAACTGTCAGCTTTGATGGACTGGCCAAGGCCAAAAACTGTGAGAGAACTAAGAACCTTCCTAGGTTTTGCAGGGTATTATAGGAGATTTGTGAAGAATTACTCTAGTATTACCAAGCCTTTGACTTCATTATTAGCAGGTAGTACACAATGTAAGAAAAAGAGGCATTGTTTTGGCAAGCATTCTCAAGAATTAAAAGAACAGTGGTCTGAAGCCTGTCAAGAAGCCTTTGAAACTATTAAAGAATTGTTGACAACTGCACCTGTCTTGAGTTTTTCCAACTGGAGACTCCCATATATATTATATACAGATGCCAGCTTGATTGGATTGGGAGCAGCTCTGTATCAAGAACAGGAAGGAGAACTTAGGGTTATCACTGCACAACATCCCCAGTATGATGATGTCACTTCTGTGTGATGTCATCATGTTGGGGATGTCACACGCAGTGATGTCGTCCCGTCCCCCACTCCCAGAGAGATCCCTCCCACCCCCCACCAGTGCCAGGTAAGGACCTGGCAACCCTAACCTTGACTTTAACCTGGGGCCTATTCTCTTCTTCATATTTACTTCATTTTTTAACTTCATTCATACTCCACCTTTGTTCTTTTTAATTTACTTATGAATGACTGGCAGTCTTTAAGTAGCGGCTGGACAAACACTTGTCAGGGATGCTCTAGGCTGCTCCTGCACTGGATGGCCCCTTCCAGCTCTGTGATTCTATGATTCTGTTATTCTGTTTACAGCCCACCTTTCTCAATGGGGACCCAAAGCAGCTTACATCATACTCCCAGCTTGTGAAGACAGCCATTTGTGATTGGCCCCTGCCCCCATGGCAGCTATTGTGTGATGGTGCCCAATTCCCATTCTCAAAATTCCAAAAATATCCATTGGCTCACCAAGATTAGGGGACCCTGTACTACATCCTGTTCTACCATCACCACCAGGTAAAAGTTCAGACTGAAGGAGGGTTATTACCTCCGGAGGACTCCACCTAGAAGGGAGGCATTGAGACACTCAGGGGGCGACAGCCGCCTCTGGACCTCACCAACAGTCACTTTGTACTTTGAGGTGGAGCTGAGGAGGGAGAGACGGCCCGGCACGGAGCAGAAGACCTCATTGGGATTTGTCACCCCTCCGATCAGGGTGTCCTTGTTCATTGTCAGGGCAGAGATGGTGGTGCCATTGGCTTTTGAGGGAATGGGCACTGAAAAGAAAACAAAAGAACATAAGAACATAAGAGAAGCCAATGCTGGATCAGGCCAATGGCCCATCCAGTCCAACAGTCTGTCGCACAGTCGCCAAAAATACCAGGTGCCATCAGGAGGTCCAGCAGTGGGGCCAGGAGACTAGAAGCCCTCCCACTGTTGCCCCCCCCCAAGCACCAAGAATACAGAGTATCACTTGCCCCAGACTGAGAGTTCCTATCTGTACCTTGTGGCTAATAGCCAGTGATGGACCCCTGCTCCATATGTTTATCTAATTCCCTCTTGAAGCCATCCATGCTTGTAGCTGCCACCACTTCCTGTGGCAGTGAATTCCATGTGTTAATCACTCTTTGGGTGAAGAAGTACTTCCTTTTATCTGTCCTAACTCAACGGCTCAGTAATTTCATTAAGTGCCCATGAGTTCTTGTATTGTGAGAAAAGGAGAAAAGTATTTCTTTCTCTACCTGCTCAATCCCATGCATAATCTTATAAACCTTGATCATGTCACCCCTCAGCTGTTGTTTCTCCAAGCTAAAGAGCCCCAAGCGTTTTAACCTTTCTTCATAGGGAAAGTTTTCCAACCCTTTTCTCGTTCTAGTTGCCCTTCTCTGCACTTTTTCTAATGCTATAATATCCTTTTTGAGGTGTGGTGACCAGAACTATACACAGTACTCCAAATGAGGTCACACCATCGATTTATAAAGGGGCATTATCATATTGGCTGATTTGTTTTCAATTCCCTTCCTTGAAAATGCTTGAAACAGAACAAAGAGATAACTCATACCACAATAAATTTGCTATACCCTAAGCCAGTGTCTTCAATTTTTCCTTTTAACCACAGGCAACAGCCTGGGACTTACTCAGCTAATAGTATATCACAGGAGCTCATATGATATCCCAGTAATGTGACAGGATAAAGAGGAGCCCCAGTCTCTGAACCTGCCTGTGCTAAAGCAAGATCCATCCCTCGCTGATCTGCTGCTTGTCTCAGCAGGTATGCCCTCAGACAGAAGGCACACAGCCCTTGTTTCCTTTGCAGATCCTTCAGTGAAGCAGCAGAAAAATGACAGCTGTACAATGGTTTGCAATACACTAGGTGGGACTCCATGACCCATGGCTTCGACATCACTGGCTCTAAGGTGCCGAAGGGATCTTACAGATGTGGCAGAATTAATTTCTGAAGTGCTAATACCACAATCCCTATTATGTTATCAAAGACATCATCAGTATCTCAATAGCACACCTTCAGGTCAAAACAGACTCCAAGCTGATCTGTGACTAGATCTTCTTGGCATTTTAAAATAGAAACAGTATCAGCGCATAGCTCCAGTACAGACTGGGCTGAGCCCTTCCCCTCACCCAGTTAATGCCAACCAAAAGCTGTTAACATATACTTTTCATATTGTTTTAAAACATATATTCTTGAACAGAGGAGGAGGCACTATATTTATTCTGTAGTGGCAAACTAGTTTTGTTAGGCTAGAATAACTGTTCAAATGTCCTAATAACCTGCTGGCTAATAGAATTAAATCAATTTCAAATTCCCATTAGTTCTCCAGCAGCAAAATTCTCAGGTCTGCTTTGCACATTATGCCAAACCCAATAGGTCTGTGTAGGAAAACAAGCATGGAAATTGTCACCAAAGAATACTGTATACACATATATTTCACTGAGTGCAGACAAGCTTCCCATATACTCCGCAGGCACACACATTGATGCAGTAAAATACATACATGTACAATGCTGACCTATGACAATTTAGGGATCAATTTCATGCTATTGCCTACACGGAACTGCTCTCCCTATAGGAAATGTGTCCATCTGAACTGATCCCAAGAAGAAAATTTGCCTGAAATCACCATCAAGAGGGCTGTGTTGTGTTCTATTAAGTCACTTCCAATTTATGGCGACCCAATGAGTTAATGACCTCCAAAACATCCTATCGTTAATAGCCTTGCTCAGGTCTTGCAAACTGAGGGCCATGGCTTCCTTCCTTCCTTTGTTTATTTTGTGCCCTGCCCTCCCCTGTGCACAAGGCTCAAAGGGGGGAACAACACTTCCAAACAAACAACATTCACAATCAAGTTTAAACAAGTAAAACATCTTAAGCAATTCAATAACAGTTTACAGATGGCACATAAAAGGCACACCAATTTGTGTCCTTGCCCCATGGGGGGAGAAGGAGGAAGCCACGCTAGATGGAGACTGTTGCTGTCCTCATCCATAAGCATGGTGGAACATCTCTGTCTTGCAGGCCCCGTGGAATTGCATTAGGTCCCACAGAGCACAGATATCACATGGCAGAGACTTCCACCAGATCAGTGCCAGGGCCAAAAAAGCCCTGGCTCTGATTGTAGACAGCTGGATACTCTTTGGGCCAGGGATCACCAGTAAGTTCTTCTCTCCCGCTCTTTGGTGGATATACCAGGAGAGGTGGTCCTGTAAATATGCTGGAGGTGACTGTTGCATGGATCACTGTGGCTAGGTGAGGGCGAGACAGGAAGGGGACCAGTTGCCTAATCTGGCATAACTAAAGGAACACCAGTCGAGCAACATTTGTGATATAGGCCTCCATCGATAAGGAGGTATTCAGAAACATGCCCAGGCTCTTGACAGTCGGCACTGGTGTTAAAGGCATACCATCAAGAGCTGGGAGTTGGCACCCTAACCCTAAATCCCCCCTGCCCAGCCATAGAACCTCCATCTTAAATGGATTCAGACTCAGTCAGTTCTGTTTCAATCATCTAACCATGGCCTCCAACCCCTCAGCCAGAATAGCTAGGGCAGTATCTGGCCATCCATCCATCATCAGATACAGCTGGGTGTCATCTGCATACTGATGACAGCCCAGCCTTTACCAGCTGAAACTCCATACCAGTTGGGCAAGGGGACACATATAGATGTTAAATGACATTGGAGAGAGGATTGCACTCTGAGGCACCCCACATATCAAAGGATATTATGGTGAAACCCTCTCTTCTAGTGCCACCCTCTGTCCCCAACCTTACAGAAATGAGTCCAGCAACTTCAAGGCTGTCCCACGAATTCCTGCCTTGGGGAAGTGGTGGATCAAGAAATCATGGTTGATGGTGTGGAACGCTGCTGTCAGATCGATCAATCAATCAGTCTTTATTGCATTAGCAAAGAAAAGCCATAGCAACAATACAGAATAAGGTGGAGATTCCACCAAGATAAAATTAAAAGGGAGAAACATAATAAAATAATTTTAAAATTAAACATTTTCCATTTAGTATTAAAATACAAATACAAAATCATCATTAAAATTGTATATCTAAAAGTCAGAGAGAAAGACACTACAATCCAGAGACAAATAATGGATGACAAATAACAACTGACTCAAAGTGAAGGAAGTCTCATGAATCACTGCCTTGACATGGCGAGGGGGCTTGCGTGGTTCATGAGGCTGTGGGCTATGCCATGGAGGGCCACCCAGGATGGACAGGCCACAGCAGAGAACTCAGACAAAACATGATCCACTGGAGAAGGAAATGGCAACCCATTCCAGTATCTTTGTCAAGAACCCCATGGACAGTAACAAAAGGCTAAAAGATATGACGCTGGAAGATGAGCCCCTCAGGTTGGAAGGTGTCCAATATGCTACTGGGGAAGAGCAGAGGGCAAGTACAAGTAACCCCAGAAAGAGTGAAGCGGCTGGGCCAAAGCTGAAAGGACACTCAGCTGTGGATTTGTCTGATGGTGAAAGGGAAGTCCAATGCTGCAAAAAACAATACTGCATAGGAACCTGGAATGTAAGATCTATGAATCAAGGTAAGTTGGATGTGATCAAAAACGAGATGGCAAGACTGAACATCAACATCTTGGGAATCAATGAACTAAAGTGGAATGGGAATGGGCAAATTTAACTCAGAAGACCATTATATCTACTACACTGCAGCCAAGAATCCTGTAGAAAAAATGGTGTGGTCTTTATAGTCAACAAGAGAGTGAGAAAAGCAGTAATGGGATACAATCTCAAAAACAACAGAATGATCTTGGTCCGAATCCAAGGCAAACCATTCAACATCACAATAATCCAAGTCTATGCCCCAACCACTGACACAGAAGAGGCTGAAGTGGACCGGTTCTATGAAGACCTACAACACCTCCTGGAACTAACACCAAAAAAAGATGTCCTCATCATCATAGGGGACTGGAATGCTAAAGTAGGAAGTCAAAAAGTAACTGAAGTAATGGACAAGTTTGGCCTTGGAGAACAAAATGGAGCCGGGCAAAGACTAACACTTTTGTCAAGAGAACACGCTGGTCATAGCAAACACCCTCTTCCAACAACCTGAGAGGCGACTCTACACATGGACATCACCAGATGGGCAACACCAAAATCAGACTGACTATATCATTTGCAGTCAAAGATGAAGAAGCTCTATACAGTCAGTAAAAACAAGACCTGAAGCTGACTGTGGCTCAGATCATGAGCTACTCATTGCAAATTTCAGGCTTAAACTGAAGAAAGTTGGGAAAACAACTAGGCCATTCAGGTTTGACCTAGATCACATCCCTGATGAATATACAGTGGAGGTGAAGAATAGGTTTAAGCAATTTAAACTGCCTTCCCTTGGCTTGCCCTGGTGCCCCATGGCTGTGGGGAACCCGGGCAAGCCAGCCCTTGGAGGGGAGGGGAGGCAGTTTAAACTTGGACAGGCCGGGGAAGGGGTCCTTCCAGGTGTCCCCCTGGCCCACCTGCCTTGAAGTCATCGGGGGGTTGTTCTCCAGGCCTTCCCTCTGTAGCCACGCATCCAGAGGTTTTGCCTGTGGGTGTGGCCAACTAGGAAGCCAGCCGGAACACCATTCCAGTGTGTTTCTGCCCAAAAATAGCCCTGGGTTTAAGGGACTAAATTTGATAGACACATTGCCTGAAGAACTATGGATGGAGGTTCGTAACATTGTACAGGAGGCAGCAATCACCACCATCTCAAAGAAAAAGAAATGCAAGAAACTGAAGTGGCTGTCTGATGAGGCTTTACAAATAGCAGAGGAAAGAAGGAAAGTAAAAGGCAAATGTGAAAAGGAAAGATTTACCCAACTGAATGCAGATTTCCAGAGAACAGCAAGGAGAGATAAGGAGGCCTCCCTGAATGAACAATGCAAAGTAATAGAGGAAAACAACAGAATGGAAAGGTCTAGAGATCTTTTCAAGAAAATTGGAGAAATCAAGGGAACATTCCGTGCAAAGCTGGCCATGATAAAGGACAAAAACGGTAGGGACCTAACAGAAGCAGAAGAGATTAGGAAGAGGTGGCAAGAATACACAGAAGAACTATACAAGAAGGACCTCAGTTTCCTTGACAACCACAACAGTGTGATCACTGACCTCAAGCCAGACATCCTGGAATGTGAAGTCAAATGGGCCTTAGAAAGCATTACTAACAACAAAGCTAGCAGAGGTGATGGTATCCCAGCTGAGCTATTCAAAGTCTTAAAAGATGATGCTGTTAAAGTGCTGCATCCAATATGCCAGCAAATTTGGAAAACGTAACAGTGGTCACAGGATTGGAAAAGGTGAGTTTACATTCCAGTCCCAAAGAAGGGCAATGGCAAGGAATATTCAAACTATTGCACAATTGCACTCATTTCATATGCTAGCAAGGTCATGCTCAAGATCCTACAAGCTAGGCTTCAGCAGTATGTGGATAGAGAACTGCTAGAATTTGCTGGATTATGGAGAAAGCAAGGGAGTACCAGAAAAGCATCTACTTCTGCTTCATTGACTATGCTAAAGCCTTTGATTGTGTAGATCACAACAAACTATGGAAAGTCCTTAAAGAGATGGGAGTACCAGACCACCTCATATGTCTCCTGAGAAACCTGTATAAGGGTTAAGAAGCAACAGAACCGGATGTGGAACAACTGATTTGTTTAGCATAGGAAAAGGAGTACTACAAGGATGTATATTATCACCCTGCTTATTTAATTTATATGCAGAGTACATCATGTGAAATGCTGGCCTGGATGAATCACAAGCCAGAATTAAGATCGCTGGGGAAAATGTCAACAACCTCAGACGATACCACTCTAATGGCAGAAAGTGAAGAGTGCCCTTTCCTAGAGTAAAAGAGGAGGGCACAAAAATTCAACATCAAAAAAACTAAGATTATGGCATCTGGCCCTATCATGCCTTGGCAAATAGGGGAAGTCATGGAAGTAGTGACAGACTTCACATTCCTGGGATCCAAGATCATTGCAGACAGTGACTACAGCCATGAAATTAAAAGCTTTCCTTGGGAGGAAAGCTATGGCAAGCCTAGACAGCCTAATAAAAAGTAGAAACATCACCCTGCCAACAAAAGTCCGATAATCAAAGCAATGGTATTCCCAGTAGTAATGTATGGCTGTGGGAGATGGACCACAAGGAAGGCTGAGCACTGAAGCATAGATGCTTTCAAATTATGTGCTAGAGAAGACTCTTGAGAGTCCCTTGGACTGCAAGGAGATCAAATCAGTCAATCCTGAAAGAAATCAACCCTGATTGTTCCCTGGAAGACCAGATACTGAAGCTGAAGCTCAAATACTTTGGCCACCAAATGAGAAGGGAGCACTCACTGGAGAAGACCCTGATGCTGGGAAAGACGGAAGGTAAAAGAAGGGGATAAGAAAGGATGAGATGGTTAGACAGTGTTATCAATGCAATGAACATGAAGTTGAGCAAACTCCGAAGGATGACAGAGGACAGGAGGGCCTGGCGTGATGTGGTCCATGGAGTCATGAAGAGTCGGACCCGACTGTGCGACTGAACAACAACAGAGTGAAGGAGTCATGGGTCAGACATACTATGGTCAGCATGCCCCATCATCTTTTTATCCTTCATAATGGCGGCAGCAAATCTTGCAATTTGGAGAATAATGAATTTGTCTCTCTCTGTCAGTAATATAACTAATTTTTCCTGATCTGATCTTCCTGGGAAACAAGATATTATGGTCCATAATTCACCATCATATCCTGTACACTGAAATATGGCATGGGATAGATCCTCATTTTGATCATAGGAGCAGACTCTTTCCTATAGGGCAGGGGTGTCAAACTCATTTGTTATGATGGCCGGATCTAACATAAATGAGACCTTGTTGGGCTCGGCCATGTGTGTCATAAAATGTAATGTCAGGCAGCGGAGATATAAACTTTATAAAGGACACAAACAGAAAGGTGGGGGTTATTTTTACTTAAAATAAAAATATGCTTAAAACATTAGCTCTGCAAATCTATTTTTGATTTATTGACATTCACCACAGAAATATCATGTTCCGAGTTCTGAGACTAGGACCCAGGTTAAAACATGAAATGGCTGAGTGATTCAGAGTCTGGCGAAGCAAATGATGATGTAGCAGCAGCAGCAGAACTGGAAGCAGGAGATGGCCAGTTCCACTGCGGGCCTGATGGAAGCCCTCTGGGGGCCTGATTGGCCCCCGGGGCCGCATGTTTGACACCACTGCTGTAGGGTATCCCATTAAAATGGCCTTCCAAAACTGTGAGTGGTAAAATAGCTAGGTGTGCCCTGTACTTGCAATTTTTTAAACTGGTAAAGTATGCTGAAAGAGTCAGGGGAGAGGGAGATAGCTGTCTATATGAAGTGTAGATGTTCTCAAGTTACCTACAAGACCAACATTGGTTTGAGCACTCTGATCTAGCAATCTTTGTTTTACGAGTAGCTTGTCTGCATGGAATCCAAGAGTCCTCAAGTATCCTACTGAGAAGCCAAGACTAGCCACCAATCTCAACACAGAACTGCATCATGAGTTATCTTCATCTCTCCATACGCCAAGGTCAAAAGGCCTGGGGATGTACAGAGGATGATCTTCAGCCAGTAACTGGATATTCTATAAACTAGAATTGTTATTGAAGGTAGAGATAATTCTACTCGAATCACAGCTGAAGGTGTTGATGGTGAAACAGTGAAAGGGCCGGCCCCAGGTGTCTGGGCGCCCTAGGCAAGACAGCTTGGGGTGCCCCCCACCGGGATGCCAACCTCCCAGTGGGGCCTGGAGACGGGGTGGGGTGGCAGAGCACCGCTTTCCTGGAGGCTCCGCAGCTGTGGACCCCCAGGGAAGCCAGGGAAGGGATGGGGGTTGTAACCCCCGCCTCCTCCCTCCCAGTGCCGCTTTCCTGGAGGCTCCACAGCTGCAGGCCCCCAGGGAAGCCAGGGAAGGGATGGGGGTTGTAACCCCCACCCCTTCCCTCCCAGCGCCGCTTTCCTGGAGGCTCCGCAGCTGTGGGGCCCCCAGGAAAGCCAGGGAAGGGGCGGAGGTTGTAACCCCCACCCCCTCCCTTCCAGCGCCGCTTTCCTGGAGGCCACGCAGCTGCGGGGCCCCCAGGAAAGCCAGGGAAGGGGTGGGGGTTGTAACCCCCGCCCCTTCCCTTTGAGCCGAGCTGCTGGACGGAGGTGGTGCATAGTTTCGTGGTGTGCGTGAAGGCCGGGCTTGCTGCAGGTCACCTCCGGTTTCCTTGGCATGGCAGGCTCAGGCAATGTGGCCGACCTTTCCACAGTTTCTGATGTGGCATCTCAGAACCAGCAGAACCTCCGCTTGTAGTGTTCCCCGCAGCTGGTGCAAGTTGTCGATGTGGCAGTGTTGATGGTACATGGCGGTGCAGATGGGTGAGTGTTGCAGCGTGTCAGGCACTGAAGCTGCAGGACCTCCTCTTCTTCCTCCTTGGATGTGTCCACATAATGGGCCACAGTGGTAGGCCTCCGTGAAGATGGCAGGATTTTTGCTTGCCAGATCTCAGCGGTGAACTGCTCAGCAGCCTCTGCAGCGAGGGCCACTTCCATGGCCTCCTTGAAGCTTAGGGCAAGGAGCTTTCTTTGAATCTGCTTATCCTTCAGGCTGCAGACAAGCTGGTCACAAAGTGTGTCCTCGAGGTCTTGGAAGTTTCAGTGCCGTGCAATCCGTTGGAGAGCTGTATTGAAGGCTGTGATGGATTCGTTCATGGCCTGGTTCCTTGTGTGCAACAAGTGGCAGGCAGTGATGATGGATGGTTTTGGAGAGAAGTGTTCCTTTAGCTGGTCCAAAATCGTCTTATAATCGGTGTCCTTAAGCTCCATGGGAGTGATAAGTGAGCAGGCAACCTCGAAGGTTGAGCGGCCATAGATGCAGAAGAAGGTGGCGTGCTTCTTTGCCACCACCTCAATCCCAGAGGACTCAAGGAAGAACTTGAACCAGGTGATGTAAGACTCCCAGTCTTCTGCGGTGGCGTCAAATGCATCGAAGTGTCCTGGAGTGGCAGCCATGGTCCCGGGAGCAATGCGATGCATGTGGCACTGGAGCTCGGTGTGCCGTGCGGTGCTGGTGGGTGCGGGGCTGGCTCAACAGGATCCTACCTTCATCGCCAGTATTAAATACTGGGTCTTAGACACATTGCAGTGATCAGCTGTTTTTTCAGTGATTTCAGCAAAACTACAAGACAAGACTCCAGAGCCTCAGCTCTGTTAAATAGCATGCAATTGCCACACCCAAACACACCCCATTCCCAGTGATAGGCTATATACATAACGTTACTATGTGATTGGTTTATTCCAGAGTCCTGGTCAGCTATTGTTCTTGTGCTCCAAGCTCAGGCAGTTTCTGGGGTGATTCAATCAGGGATGATTCAATCCCAATACGTAACACCCGCCTCCAAGAACAAGGGGAAGCAGAAGTGTGCACACACACCGCCTGGAGGCATCTTGTGATCTGGGGATGGCTGGGCCCAGGGTAAGGAGTTTAAGATTAGGGGAGACTGGGGTGGGGGATTAAATTAAAACCATTTAATTAAATTAAATCGAATTTAATTAGTGGTGCCCCCTGATGCCCCGACATCCCCCGAAAATATTCCTGGCTACGGGACTGCCCCTAAATATTTAAAGCTAGAAAGCTGTTCTAATGGTTTCTCATCCATTGTCCATTTATAATAACGTGGTTTTCTAGCAAAAACTGTAATCTTGGTTTTTATCATAATTAACATGAAGTAGATTATTTTTGGGGTAGTGATAGCTTAGACACTGAGCTGCAGACTGGAAGGTCTGTAGTTTGGCAATTTGAGACCCGAGTGCCGCATGACAGAGTGAGCTCCTGTCTCTGGCCCCCCTCCTGCCAACCAAGCAGTTCGAAAGCAAGAAACTGCAAGTAAATAAATAGGTACCACTTAGGTGGGAAGGTAACAGCATTCGGTGTTTAGTCATGCCGGCCATATGACCACAGAAGAAGTCTTTGGACAGCACTGGCTCTTCGTGTTGGAAACAGAGATGAGCACCACCCCCTAGAGTCGGATTTAACTAGCTTTTGAGAAAAGGAAACCTTTACTTAGATTATTTTTACAATAAGAGCTGAACTGTCTCAGCAGCCTTCTAAGACCAATTTGGATGTGGGAAATTAGTAGTGTGTCATTTGCATGGAGTAGGAGTGAAATGGTTTTCCCACCTACTTTTACTGGGGGACACGACAGGAAATCTACGATATCATTTATGCATAGATTAAAAACCAATGGGGCCAGAATACAGCCTTGGCAGACCCCACCTATTTTTACTGGGGGACACGACAGGAAATCTACGATAGCATTTATGCATAGATTAAAAACCAATGGGGCCAGAATGCAGCCTTGGCGGACCCCTTTTGTGGTTTTAACTGGGCCAGATAATTGGCCACGGGCACCTAGTCTGATCTTTAAACTGGTGTCCATATGAAGGCCTCTTATATGCTCTAGCAACCTATGATCTATATTCATATACTTTTCTCCATAAATGATACCTTGAGATGGAATCAAATGTGGCTTTAAGATCAATAAATGTCACATATAATTGCTTAGATGAATCATTTGAGTATTTATTAATAAGATGTCGCAGTAGGAGAAAATGATCCAGGGTGGAATGACCTTGCCTAAATCCAATTTGCTGTGGTACTAACAAAATGTTTTCAATTACCCATGTCTCCAGCTTCAATAGGAGATGCCTTGCATTAACCTTTCCTATTACATCCAGCAGGCTTACTGGTCTGTAGTTAGCAGGGTTGGTACACTCCTCCATCTTATAAATTGGGACCACAATAGAGGAGGTCCATTCCTGAGTGACCCTACCAGACCTATCTATATGAGTGAACAGGGTGGCTAAAACACGTATCCACTGGTCTTTAAAAGCCTTAAGCAAATCGGGAGGGATAAAATTTTCACCTGGGACTTTACTGCTGTCCCATCAAGCAATAACAGCAGCACCAATCTGCCTTGATCCAGCTGCCTACAAAGATCACCTGTAAGGGTGACCAGCGCTGTCTCTGTCCCATGGCCATAGCAAAAACTGGATTGGAATGGGTCTAGAACCTTTGTGCCCTCCTGGAAACTCTGAAGCTGTTCCACTACCGCTCTCTCAGTTACCTTACCCAGAAATGAAATTACAATACTGGACAGTAATTGGACAGATCAGCAAGGTCCAAAGATGGTTTCTCTAAGAGCAGAGTTACCACAGCCTCTTTTAGTCCCCCCGAATAGACCCCTGAACTCAGGGACGTATTTATAATGTGCACCAGCTTTCACCAGCCATGATGGACACGGGTCTAACAGGCAAGTGGCATCCCCTGGTTGGCAAGGGAAGGCAATCCATCTCATGTTGACTCTTCCTCTTTTCCTACTACCTTCAGCTTTTCCTAGCATTATTGTATTTTCCAGGGAGTTTTGTCTCCTCATGATGTGACCAAGAGGGCTAGCTACTCACATTTTTAAGGTAACACTAATATTAATTATTCTGTCTCACGCTATTATCTGTGGCATTATACCTGGGAAGAAGCTAGCCCCCCCTTTTGTTTTTTTAAAGAATGCAATTTTAGGCAGAATTTAATAGTTATCACCACAGTGAGAATGCTTTACACTGAGGTCTCTTGGGGAACATACACACTCATTCAATGCATGTTTTCAAAGGTGCCCTAGCATGCTCTAGAGTAACACTCCAGATCAGTTAAGCCTCAGCATTCTTTGCAGTTTGCCAAGTAACAACAGCTTAATAAGAAAGTGCGTTCCAACAGTCTCTGCCGCTTAATGGCTGGATCAACAAATCAGTGTTTTTTTAATACATATAAAGGAAATCTGCAGGCCCAAATTGAAAGAGCAAAGCCACACAAGGCAATCAGAAAGGGCTGAGCAGAGGGAACCCATTAAGAGGGCCCTTGACAATCACGACATTGTGAATCTAGGGCTCTCCAAACTTGTTAGCAGCACTATAAAAAGTCAGCACATGTTATATAAAAAGGAGACCGCTTTCGGGGCTTAAAGAGATGAATAGAAATCTGCTGAAGTACAGTGAGTTCTCTCAGCAGGATATCCCACCAAAGGGTACAGAGGGTAGGACAAGTCCAGAGTCACCAGAATGGGGGATTAGCTGTGCAAAATAACTGGGGGCAGTGTAGTAGCTGGGACTTGAGCTGGCAAGGTTCCGCTTCTTGTCTCAGGTACAAACTCACAAGGCAGCCTTCTGCAGGTTGCTCTCTCTCTCTCTCTCAAACACACACACCCACACACTCAAAGCCTCACCTCCTCATCTGCAACATGGGGAATAATATCACCGGCCCACCTTACAAGATTGTGGCACAGAGTTCTACAACAATGTATGGGAGGTGCTTTCTCATCAGTCTTGAACATGTGCTATAAGAAGGATGAGCATGATTGAACTTTGTGTACGGAGGGCCCCATGTTCTATTGCCTGGTTCATCCAGCTAAGGCATTTCTCAGGAAGCAGGACAGGAGAAAAAATCCCTATGACCCCTTGGGGAACACTTGCCCATCAGAACTGACACCAAGCATAGACAGAGGCAACCCAGAGGCTTACAGTTGCCAGCTAGTCATGGGTTTTGTGTGTGTACGGCCACTTCCACACTGTCATTTTTGTCACTCAGTCTCTATTGCTTCAGGTTTTTCCCCCCCACAATGTGTTTTGCTCTCTCTAGTAGTCCCAAAGAGAATCATAGAGTTGGATGGGATTTCCAGGGTCATCTAGTCCAACCCTTGCACAATGCAGGAAATTCACAAATACTTCCCCCCCACACCCGCAGTGACCACTGTTCCACGCCCAGAAGATGACAAAAAAACCTCCAGGATCCCTGGCCAAATTGGCCTAGAGAAAAATCTGCTTTCTGACCCCGAAGTGGCAATCAGCATTTCCCCGGGCGTGTAAGAAAGGGCCACAAGAACTAAGCACTGAGGCAACCCTTCCTGCCCTCCCTCTCATGATCTGCCTAAGTTCACACAATCAGCATTGCTGTCAGATGGCCATCTAGCTTCTGTTTGAAGACCTCCAATGAAGGAGAGCCCATCACCTCCTGAGGAAGCCTGTTCCACTGAGAAACCACTCTGTCAGGAAGTTCTTCCTAATGATTAGCCAAAAACTCTTCTGATTTAATTTCAACCCATTGGTTCTGGTCCAACCTTCTGGGGCAACACAAAACAACTCTATATGACAACCCTTCAAGTACTTGAAGATGGTTATCATATCACCTTTCAGTCGTCTCCTCTCCAGGCTAACCATACTCAGCTCCTTCAACCTTTCCTCATAGGACTTGGTCTCCAAACCCCTCACCATCTTCGTTGCTCACCTCTGGATACGTTCCAACTTGCCTATATACTTCTTAAATTCTGGTGCCCAAAACTGAACACAATACTCTAGGTGAGGTCTAATCAGAGCAGAGTAAAGTGGTACTATCACTTTGTGTGATCTGGACACTAAAGTTCTGTTGATACAGCCCAAAATCGCATTTGCCTTTTTAGCAACCACATGACACTGCTGACTCATATTCGGTGTATGGTCTACTGAGACCCCTAGATCCTTTTCGCATATACTACTGCCAAGACAAGTCTCCCCCAACCTATAATTATGCATTTGATTTTTCTTACCTAAATGGAGAACTTTACATTTATCCCCATTGAAATTCATTTTACTAAAACAAGCCCAGTTTTCCAGCCTGTCAAGATCATCCTGTATCCTGACTTTGTCTTCTACCATATTTGCTACCCCTCCCAATTCAGTATCATCTGCAAACAGGTCCCAGGACAGATCTTTGAGGCACTCCATTTGTCACTTCTCTCCAAGATGATGAGGAACTATTCACAAGCACTCTTTGTGTGCAATCTGTAAACCAGTTACAGATCCACCTAACACATTTTTCCAATTTGTCAACAAGAATATTATGTGGAACCTTATTGTCCTGGCAGCGAGGCTTCCATGACTCCCATGACCCTCCTGGACCCACCGCCACCCATGGAGAGCCCAGAGAACCCAATCCCCACACTCATCCTCAGCTTGTATGACACTTATCAGAAGCCTTACTAAAATCAAGATAAACTATGTCTACAGGATTCCCCTGATCCAGCAAGGTAGTAACTTTCTCAAAAAAAGAGATAGGATTAGTCTGACATGACTTGAGAAATCCATGCTGGCTCTTAGTAATCACACCTGCCTTTCTAAATGCTCAAGGACTGTCTGTTTATTTGTTCTAAAACTTTCCCAGGTATAGACGTCAATCTGATGGGTCAGTAGTTACCCAGATCCTCTTTTTTCCCCTTCTTGAAGATGGGGACAACATTTGCCAGCCTCCAAACTTCTGGCACCTCACCTATTCTCCAAGAATTCTCAAAAATAATGGACAGAGGCTCAGAAATTACATCTGTGAGCTCTTTTAGTACCCTTGGATGCAGTTCATCAGGCCCCAAGGACTTCATTTCATTTAAAGGAATGAGGTGCTTATGTACTACCCCTATGCCGATCCTAGGCTGGACCTCCCTGCCCTCATCATGTCTTTTGTTTTTGCCATATTGAGCACCATTTCCCTTGCAAGAGAAGACAGAGGAAAAGTAGGAACTGAGCAGTTCTTCCCTCTCTTCATCACCAGTTACAATTTCACTTTCCTGTCCCCACAATGGGCCTACCATGTCCTAGCTCTTTTTCTTACTTTTAACATAAGAAAATAACCCTTTTTTGTTGTTTTTAGCATCTCTCACTAGTCTAAGCTCATACTGACAGCAAAGCTGGGTCATCATCATGGTAATGCTCAGCCACCACATGCAAATTTCTCACTGCACATATTTCAGTGATGACCTGCATGTGCAAATTGGCATCTGGGGATATAACACCAAAAACTCACGATCATTCTAGTTTAGATGTGACATTGGATGCCTCACTCTCAAATGGAGGCCCAAGTCATGAATGTTGCCAGGTCAGCTTTCTACCATCTTTGGCTGGTCAGGCAACTGGTTCCCTACCTGTCTTCCCATGACTTAGCCATGGTGATCCATGCAATGTTCACCTTCAGTCTGAACCACTGCAACTCGCTCTATGCAGGGTTGCCCTTGACCCTGACTCTGAAACTTCAGCAGATACAAAATGTGGTGCTGTGCCTCCTGACTGGATCATCTACATGGGCGCACATAAAGCCAGTGCTTCACCAGCTGCATTGGCTTCCAGCTGAATACTGAATCAGATTCAAAGTTATGGTCAGTGTTCCCTCTAAGCTGAGTTAGTGTGAGCTAGCTCATAGTTTTTTAGCCTCTGGCTCACACATTTTTGTCTTAGCTCAGGAAGAATGGCTCCAGAGCAAACTAATTTATGCAGTAGCCAAACTACCTGCTCACAACTTTAATGCCTGTAGCTCACAAAGTAGAATTTTTGCTCACAGGATTCCATAGCTTAGAGGGAACATTGGTTATGGTATTAACCTTTAAAGCGCTATGTGATCTGGGGACATCATATCTGCAGGACTGGAGACCCTCGCGCTCCTTGGAACAGCATCTTCTGGTGGTTCCTGGCCTCAAAGACATTCGCTTAGCCTCAGCCGGGGCCTTTTCAGCTCTGGCCCCGGCCTGGTGGAATGATCGTCCAAGTGAGATCAGGGCCCTGCAGGACTTATTAAAGTTCTGCAGGGCCTGTAAAATGGAGCTGTTCTGCCAGGCCAGGCCCATAGCTACACTGGAGTATTTGGGGGACTGGCCCACCGACTTCCTAACAAGGCTCCCCAACTTCCATCTAGCCCAGGCCTACTGCCACTGCCCCTTCCCCAAGCACAGCTTGCTTCTCCCTGCTGCCCCTTCTCCAAGCACGGCTTGTGAAATTTTTCTAGTAGTTGGGGGTAGGTGTTCAACACTGGAGGTTCTGCACATGTGCATCAACAGGGATAGACGCCTCATACTACTCTGAGAAAACAGCGAGATAAAATGTAATAACAACCAGAGTTAATGGAAGATAAACAGTAAAAACAGAACCTAAAGGGAGCTTAAGCGCTGAAGAGTAATTATTGACTGGGTTTGGTGAGTCATTTTGAATATAAATCTACTTAAGAATCGTGTTTAAGACTGCAGTGATAAAATGGCAAAGAAAGAGCTTTAAGAGTTGACAGAACTTATAACTAACATGGAAATAAATATTAGAGACGATATTAAAGAACTGCAAAGTACAGTGGAGCATTTAACTGAGGAAATTAAAACTGTTCGGTCAACTGCTGATAAGGCTCTGGAAAAAACAAAACATAATGAGAAGGAGTTACAAGAACTTAAGAGAAGGATTGCCTCTTTATCAGACTGACAATGCAGAAGGAATCTCAGGCTTTCAGGAATAAAGGAGAGTATCCCAATTAGAGGACTTGAAAAGACTTCAATTGAATGGTTTCAAGAGCTTGGGATAATATTATGGAAAATGATTTAGAACGCATTCACAGAAGTTTAAAAACTAAACCTAAAGCTGGAGAAAGTCCAAGAGATGTTATTATTGCCTTCTCAAGAGAAAAGCTGAAAGATGAGGTTTGGAAAACCCCTTAGGAAAACTAAAGGCTTGCAACTCCAAGGACAGAGGGTTATACCACGTCTTGATTTATCACCAGAGACTTTACAGGAGAGAAGGTTGATGAAACTATATGCTGATGAACTCTTTAAAAATGGAATTTTATTTTCCTGGGGGTACCCAGCAACTGTTTTAATCTTCAAGGATGGAAAGCTGTTGAGGGCTAAAAACCACTTAGAAGTGGAGAAACTGCTTGAAAAGCTCAATATAAGACTTAAGGACTGAAAGGGATTGGAAAAGGAAAAGAAGAAGAGGAAGAGGAAGAAGATGGAAGATGGATAATAAAAAAGGGACTGAGTTAAAATGTTATTCAGTGAGGAGGGAAGAGGGAATCTTATGGTGAATTAAAAGTAAAGTGAGCATTGGCTCCCTAAAAGCATAATGGATTTATGGTATTTAAGGTTATGTTTGAGGTAGAGATAGTTGTCAAATTGGAAACATATATGAACATGGAGGTGGTGATTTATAGAAGTAGGCAGAATTTCATTTCAAAGACCGAAAAGGGAGGGAGAAATGGAATCCCTTTCTAAACCCTCAAGGAGGGGTTTTTCTGGGCTATAGAGAGGAGTTTGACCAGGAAATAAGAGAAATTGAAAAGAAGGGAAATAAGGACCAAAGAGCACACCGGGGAGGGGTTGTTATAACTAAGAAATGGGGAAGGTGATTAAGTTGCTCTCCTTGAATGTAAATGGGTTGGCCTCAGATGTTAAGAAGTATAGATTAAATAAACAAGTAAAGGATTTAGGAACTGAAATATTGTGCATTCAGAAAACACACAAAAGCAAGAGAGATTTGAGACCACTATTAAACTCTCAAGTATGGGGCCTGCAAATAGAATCAAGGGGAACAAAAAAAGCAAGAGGAGTGGCTATCTTGTCTCATACTAGACTGAATATCAATATTTTGGAACAATTTAAAGACAGAGAGGGAAGATTTATTTTTGTGAAATTTAGTATGAATGGTAAGATATATACGTTGGTAAATATTTATGCACCTAACAAAGGTCAGAACTTATTTTTGAATCGGATATTTCAAAGGCTGCAATCTTTCTATGAAGGGGAATTATTAATAGTGGGGGATTTTAATACTGATATTATGGAGAACAAGAAATTGAATTTAAAAAATGGAGACTTAGAGAAATATATGATACACTGCAAAAGGAAAAGCAACCTACTTTTTTCCAAAAAAAGTATAAAAAGTTTTCTTTTATAGACCATATGTTATGTTCTGACTCTTGAATGAGACCTATGTATTTTCTTGTTAAGCTTGAGTCAGTAAAGGGGATTGTAAGAGTCGACATTCCCATTGGTTGTTTCTGTGAAACTCTGTAAATAGCCAATAAGAACTGTATATATTTTTATGGAGGGAACAGACCTCATTGGTCTTTATGCCTGTGTTATCATTGGTTGTTAACATAACTATGGGTGTGGCTTTGACAGCCCAGATTATTTAAAAAGGGAGCTGTGCTCCACTGTTTTGTGTGTGTTGTCTGATCGTCTAGTTTGCTGTTAAATAAAGCTGAAATCACTTTGTTGAAATCGCTACCTTGTTAAGACTCATACTTAACACCATATATTGATAAAAGAATCTAATGATATGAGAATCTGTAGGGTGGAAACAGGGCCAATATGTATCTCTGATCATGCACCAATTACTATAGGGATAGAACTGAATGAGGAAAGGAAGGTTAAATGATGGAGATTTAATCCCAAAATATTCTTTCAACACAAGGACAGGGAGGATTTATTAAAGGGAGTGGAATTTTATTTTAAGGAAAATAGACAATCTGCAGATGAAGATATAATATGGGATGCAGCAAAGGCAGTTATTAGAGAAATATGTATAACAAAAGAAATTCAGTTTAGGAAGAAAATAAATATTAGAAGAGAGCAAAAGTTGAAGGAGATGTTAGAACTTCAGAGGAAGTTACAAAAGAAATACGAAAGACAAATTCAAGAACAGCTAAATAATGTGAAAAATGAACTAGAGGAAATGGACCTTACTTCTATGTGGAAAAGGGATATATTGGTGAAGAATGAGCATCAAAGAAGTAATATAAATACAATGAAGAGGTTGGCAAATTATTTGAAAAAAAGAAGAGAAAGGCAGAGGATAGGATGTATGAAAAATGAAAAGGGAAATAAGGTATTTAAAAATAATCAGATAAGAGATATTTTTGCTAATTACTACCAAAGGTTATTTAAAGCAGAGGAGAGTAAATAATTTGATGAAGTCATAAAGAATAAAGTTAAAGAAGAGGAGTTAATAGAACTAAATGACGATATTACACAACAAGAAATCTTAAATGTCATAAATAGCTTAAAAATGGGAAATCACCAGGATTGGATGGATTTACAGCAGAATTTTATAAAATGGTGGGAAATTTGATAGTTCTAGAATTACAAAGGTTATTTAATAAAATTTTGAATAAAGGGAAAGCTCCTGACTCTTGGAGGAGGTCAGAAATTATTACAATTGCAAAACCACAGAGCGATCCGGAGGACCCTAATTCCTATAGACTGATAAGATTGGCAAATCAGGATTATAAAATTTTTGCAAAGATCTTAGCAAATAGATTGGAGAAATTATTACCAAGCTTAACAGAAGAAGACCTATATGGCTTTGTGAAAGGAAGGTATATAGGACACCCTATAAGGAACATGATCAATGCTTTATATCATGGAAATAATAATGGGAACAGGGCCGGCTTGCCCGCTAGGTGAACTAGGTGCTCGCCTAAGGCGCGCCAGCCCTCAGGGGCGCCAAACAGCGCCCCGCCCCCCCCGAAAAGCCCCCCCGCCGCCTAAACGGGCACCCACTGCCACCGCCTCCCTGCCGCCACTGGCAGTACAGAGCACTGTGGGGGAGCTATAAAGGTGGTGGCAGGAGACGGAGGGCCTGCAGTAGCCAGCTGGCCAGAGCAAGTGACTGGCACCAGGAGGCGGGTGAGTCCCAGGTGGCATGTGAGGTGGGGGCCCGGGCAGCAAGGATCCCTGAGGGGGCGTCCCTGCCCAGCAAGGGGGCTGGCCCGAGAGCCCCCTTCAGGCACAGGTGGCCAAGGCGCTTGGCCCAAGGGAAGCAGGGAGGGAGGGGACAGGCAGCCAACCCATCTTCTCCCCCCTCCCCGAGAAAGCACCACGTCGGGGCTGCCCCCACCCCTTAACAGGGAGCCGGGCAGGGCTGCGGATTCATAGCCACCCCTCCCCCCGGGACACAAGGGCTGCTCAAAGGCGGCCAGTCCACCCCCGCCCCTCATTCATCGAGGAGGGCAGCCCCGGCCACTAGGACAAGAACCATGCTGACTTCCCCAGATCACAAGTGGTCCTTCAGATGCTTATAGATCATCTTCCCAGCAACAGAAGTCAGACTGACCGGCCTGTAGTTTCCCGGGTCATCCTTCTTCCCTTTCTTAAAGATTGGGATAACATTTGCTCTTCTCCAATCTTGTGGCACAGCCCCAGTCCTCGAGGAGGCCTTAAAGATTATGAACAGAGGCTCTGCAAGTTCATTAGACAGTTCTTTGAGCACTCTTGGGTACACACCATCTGGCCCAGGGGATTTGTATTCGTCCAGTGCAGCCAGGTGCCTCTCCACAACTTCCCTGTCAATGTCAACTGGACACTCAGGTGTCCTGTTATGTCCTATACCATCTCTAGATGGGCTCAAGTTCTTCTGGGAGAAAACAGAGGCAAAAAAGTCATTAAGCCTATCTGCTTTTTCTCTGTCCTCCACCAGAGTTTCTCCTTCTATTCCCAAAAGCTGTCCAATTGCCTCTTTTACCTTGCGGTTGCTTCTCACATATCTCTAGAAGTTTTTCTTATTGTAGCGAGCCCCCCTGGCCAGACCCAACTCATACTGAGCTTTGGTTTCTCTGATGGCTGATCTGCAGTACCTAGTAACCCTCATATACTCCTCTTTAGAGGTCTGACCTTCTCTCCATTTCTCTCCATTTCCCTTTTCTCCCTTAGCTTATTCTGGAGCTCTCAGATCATCCACATCGGTTTCTTGGAGCCCTTACCATGTTTCCATCTTGCCGGAATAGTGAGGGCTTGAGCTCACAAAAGCTCATATTTGAGAAGAGCCCACCCTTCACTCACTCCTTTCCTTTCCAGCACACTCCCCATGGAATGATTCCCATCAAGCCTCCCATGAAGCCTATGAGTCTGGCTACGAACTTCTTTGACCCCCACAGCAAATGGAATTCAAGGAGTACATGGTCACTTCCCCCTAAGGTCCCCACCCCCACCTTCACCCCATCTACAATTCTTCCCTGTTGGTTAATATTAAGTTTAGTGTTATGTACTGAGCCTGAACAGTACCTGGAAACTGGGTAAAACACCGGGTAAAAGACAATTTTGGACCGGCTTAAGGAACACTTCTCGCTGAAGCCCTCCATCATAACAGCCCGCCACGCGTTCCACAGTCGGAACCAGGCCACGAGTGAATCAATCTTGGCCTACGTTTCAGCTCTCTGACAGGTCGCCAGGGACTGCAATTTCCACAACCTCGAGGAAGTGCTCCATGACCGGCTGGTATGCAGCCTGTGGGATGAGCAGATTCAAAGGAAGCTCCTCGCCAAGGGAGACCCCAAGTTTAAGGAGGCCATGGAATTTGCCCTCGCCGCAGAAGCAGCTGACCAGTTCACCGCAGAGGTCCATCACACGCACAGTCTGCCATCTTTGAAGAGGCCTACCACCGCGGCCCACCACATGGACACCTCAGAAGATTAAGAAGTCCTGCTTCTACAGTGCCCTGCCCGCCATAGCACTCGCCCATCCGGTCCTCTGCAGGCCAGCAACACAGCCACATCAGTGCCATGCACCAGCTGCGAGGAGCCCCACAAGCAGAGATCCTGCCAGTTCCAGGATGCCACATGTAGGAGCTGCAGAAAAGTTGGCCACATTGCCCAAGTCTGCTGTTCCAAGGGAAGCAAGAGGTGACCAACAGCAGCCCCAGCCTCCACACACACCGCAGAGTTGCACATCACCTCCATCTAGCAGCAATGGGTACTGAACTTGCCCCAGGACACCCCAGATAAAATTACAGTGACTGTCCTAATCAAGGGAAACCCTTGTAAGATGGAGCTGGACACAGGGTCCTCCATCTCCATAATTTTGGAGGACACCCTTAGGAGACTGTCCATTGGGGGGGGCCGCCTTACACCTGTTGGCTTCACCCTACAGGACTTCCAAAAGAACAAGGTGGCCGTGAAAGGGGAGGGCAAGTTCTGGGTACAGTACCAGCATTTTGATGAACTTTTGGACTTGTTGGTGATGGGTAGCAGTCACATGAGCCTCCTAGGTCTATCCTGGTTCACTCCCCTGGGGTTCTGGGTGACAGGGGTGCACCACATGGCCACCAAAAACTTTCAGCAGATGTGCAATGAGTCCTCGGCAGTTTTCAATGGGACCCTTGGTCGCTACACCAGACCCCCCATCTCCCTCCAGCTCAACCCTGTGGTGCAGCCCATACAGCTAAAGGCCAGGCACACCCCGTTCATTCTGAAGCCAAAAAAAAGAGGAAGAGCTGGATTGGTTAGTGGAACAAGGGGTTTTGGAGCCAGTCCCAAATGCCCTCTGAGAAACCCCAATTGTGACTCCCGTTAAGCCCAACGGGGATGTCTGCATCTGTGTGGACTACAAGTGCACCATAAACAAAGCGCTACAGGACCATGCATAACCGGTCCCAGTAGTCAGCCACATCTTGGCCTCCCTGGCGGGTGCTAAGATATTCAGAAAGCTAGACTTGGCCCAAGCATACCAGCAGCATACTAGCAGCTGCCAGTGGGCAACACGACTGCCGAGGCCCAAACTATCGTAACACACAAGGGAGCCGTTAGGGTGCGGCGGCTGCAGTTTGGGGTCAACGTAGCCCTGGGAATTTTCCAGAATCTAATGGACTCTCTCCATAAAGGGATTCCTGGGGTTCAACACTTCTTCGATGATGTTTTAATCGTCACCCCCATGGATGAGGACTTCACCAGCAGACTGCGCACTGTCCTGCAGCATTTCCAAGCGGCCGGTCTCAAGGTGAAGAGGGAAAAGTGCCTTCTGGGGGTTCCATGGGTCGAGTTCCTGGGGTTCTCTGTCAACACGGAGGGCATCCATCTGGTCCCAGACAAGGTGCGTGCCATCATGGACGCCCCCGCACCAACCTCCAAGCTGGAACTCTAGGCCTTCTTGGGGCTCCTGAACTTTTATCATCCTTTCCTGCCCCACAAAGCTGTGATCACGGAACCGCTCCACTGCCTCCTCGACAAGAAGGCCCCATGGGTCTGGGGCCAGAAGCAAGCCATTAGGGCCATTAAAGAGCTGCTTACCTCCAACAGTGTCCTGGCCGATTTTGATGAGAAGTTGCCCATTGTCCTCGCATGTGACACTTCTTTGGGTCACCAGCTACTGGACAGCCGGGAGGTCCCTGTGGCTTACTACTCACACACCCTGTCTTCAGCTGAGTGCAACTATGCTCAAATCAACAAGGAGGCACTGGCAATCATCACAGGGGTGAAGAAATTCCATGATTAGCTCTATGGGCAGCCATTTACCATAGTCACAGACCACAAGCCCCTGCTGGGTCTGCGGGCCCCAGATCACCAGACGCCCCAGATCAGCAGACTCCCCAGATACTATCGCCATTAGTGCTGTGCTGGTCCATTTTTCTGGGGGGGTACTCTCTCCTCCACCGCCCAGGGAAGGCTGTGGGGCATGCTGATGCCCTCAGTCGCCTGCCGCTCCGCTCCTCTGATCTCAGTCCTGCTCCCGTGCACCAAATCCTGCTAATGGAGGACATTCCCGACTGCCCTCTGCAGGTAACTGACATGTCCTGCCACACCGCAAAGGACCGAGTCCTCTCCCACATTTTGGACTGGGTGGGGAGGAGATGGCCCACGAGCCGGGTGGGCCCAGAGTTTGCAGCTTTCTCCTCCCGATGGGATGAGATCAGCCCACAAGGGTTGCCTACTGTGGGGGGACCGAGTGATAGTTCCCACGCCCTTATGCCAACAAGTGCTAGTGGCCCTGCATGAGATGCACCTGGGAATTGTGAGAATGAAAGCGCTGGCCCAAAGTTACATGTGGTGGCCAGGCATGGACAATAAGATAGAGGCCTGGGTCAAGCACTGCCAGGCCTGTCAAGAAACCCGACTGGAACCACCCAGGGTACCAGTGCAGCAGTGGGAATCCACCTACAAGCCTTGGTCCCAGCTACACCTGGACTTCATTGGCCCCTTTCAAGGGCAAATATTCTTCCTTTGACTCAGCCCTACCCCACCTTCCAGGGTAGATATAAATTACCTGTCTATCATTCTTCTTCTCACCTTGACACAGTGAGTACTCCATCTTTCTGTGTTATACCTCTGAGGATGCCAGTCACAGCTACTGGTGAAACATCAGGTCCTACAATGCCAAGACCACAGCCGTACAACCCGGGAAATCTACAGCAACTAATGAACTCCGGCCATGAAAGCCTTCGACAACATATTCTTCCTTTTGGTGGACGTGTACACCAAGTGGTTGGAGGTCGTGTCTGTCACTTCCACCTCCTCCAAAGCAACTATCTGAGCACTCAGAGGGATCTTCAGTACACACAGCCTGCCCAACACCGTCATGACAGACAACGGAACCACGGGGGAATTCCAGGAATTTATGGGTCACTTCCTTATCCAACACATCCGCTCCGCTCCCTTTCACCCAGCCACCAATGGGCAAGTGAAGAGGATGGTGAGAACCATGAAGGAGTCCCTCCGGCGGATCATCCATGGAGACTGGCCACCGGGTAACCCCAAGCATGACCACAGGCCACAGCCTGGAGGAACTCCTCATGGGCAGTGCCTAACCACATGCCTGGACAGACTACACCCGGACCGAGCCCTGGAGCATCGCCCGCCACTGGAGACCCAGGAAGGGCCCAGAGGATTTTTCCACAGTGACTCCGTCTGTGCCAGAAACTATTCCAGTGGTCCTGCTTGGATTCCTGCCAAGGCCATCCGAGTCACTGGACCCCTGTCTTACAAAGTATCGACTGAAGATGGTCAGGTACTTCGAAGGCACATTGACCAGCTCCACTGCCATCTCCTCCCAGCTGAGCCAGAGTCACCATCCTCTACCACAGAAGACTACGAGGCGAGTTTGCTGCAACCACAGGAACCAGAGACTGTGAGAGAACCTGCATTAGACAAAACACCACCAAACTGCCTGGACGGCGAAACAAGTGACCAGGAGGCCATAGAATTGCCAGATGCCCTGCCAGCTCCACAGCCTTCTGCCGGCACAGTGCCAGAACCGTCAAGCCATGGTGCTGACCACAGCTCCTCAGATGGAACTGTGGCATTCAACTCGGGAATGATGCAGACCAGCCTACCTAAGAGACTTTGGGTGATTTCCCACTAAAGCTTGCCGCGCGGTCGTGCTGCCGTTTGCCCGGAGATTTTTAGTCAATTTCACACCCGAAGCCGCGGGGCTGCATTTTGACCCGCGGCTTCGCCCGATTTTCCCCGGAGTTTCGTAATCCTCAAAAAACAGGATTACGGAACTCCAGGGAAAATCGGCGAAGCCGCGGGTCAAAATGCAGCCCCGCGGCTTCGGGTGTGAAATTGACTAAAAATCTCCGGGCAAACGGCAGCACGACCGCGCGGCAAGCTTTAGTGGGAAATCACCCTTTGTCTGCTGAGGTGCTCCTGATCTTAGGGGGGAGGGGTATTATGTACTGAGCCTGAACAGCACCTGGAAACTGGCTAAGCTTGTTTCACCAGAACAACAGATAGCCAGGATCCTGGAATGGACCTATAGAGGAGTAGTTGTAATGTAAATAGCCTATCATTGGTGTTGGGGTGTGCTGGGGTGTGGTCTCTGCAGGCTTTATAAACAGGGCTGCAAGGCCAGATTTTCTGTCTTAGAGTTGAACTGAAATCACAAATAAATTATGAGCTGGTCACTATATGAATCTCGAACCCAGTATATTTCATTTAGTATGGCCAAGCCCCTTGTAACTTCCTCCACCATTTGAAAAGGAAGTTGTTGGACAGACAGGTCAGGGAGTTGTGTGATTCTTGTTGCTTTGTTGAGCCTGTCTCCCCGCACACATCAGGGAAGTTATAAGGTTCTGATGTCTGGATACTCTACCAATCTGTTCAAGGAGGGCAGCATCCATTTCCTGTTCCTGGTCAGGCGATCTGTAGCAGACTCCAACAACAATACCCTTTATCCTACCTCCGCCTATTTTCACCCATATACTTTCCATGGGTCTGTCAATCACATTCACCCCAATTTCCTGATATTCTAGCCCTCTCTTCATATACAGTGCTACTCTGCCTCCTCTTCTACCCTTCTGGTTTTTCTTGAACAACTGTTGTGGGTACTGGTCCTGCTGAGGCTGACTACTCCTCAGATGAGGAAGAGGCAGGGAGCAACCCAGCCTCCTCTGGAGTCAGCCCAGAAGAAGAACCCTCAACAGTACCTGAGGAGGAAGAATCCCCAGCAGCTGCACAGGAGATGTAGCCAGAAGGAGAGACTGATCCTGAGCCTGGCCCAGCACCCCCAGTTGCAGACACCCCGAGGCCAGATTCCCGCCTAGTTCTCCTGAGTGCCTCAGACATAGGGCAAGCCTGAGGCTGACTATGCAGGAGCAAAGAAGGAGTACCAGACTGCAGCTCCCACAAAGGCAATGGGAGGAGCTGTAAGCCTTTGCAGACTCAACTCCCAGGGAAAGGAGGACCTGTTCAAAAACACTCTGTGCACCTGCTTCAGCGTGGCAGCAATTCTGCATACTTAGACCTGCTTCTGTGTGTGTAGCAGCTGCTCCTTGTCCTTGAAACCTGAAACCCTGAATTGACTTCCCGGCTAACCGACTTCTGGCTATGTTGCTTACCTTGATTCCAGACCGTGTTTCCAGCTTCCAGTGTGTAGTCTCTGTGGCAACCAGCCAAGACAGCACAACAATTCATACCCATCCACTACCACATCCCAGTCATGAGAATCGTCCCACCAAGTCTCAGTGATTCCTATTATATTGTAGCCCTCTGTATGCAAGAGAATCTCAAGCTCTTCCTTCTTATTACCCATGCTACAGGCATTGGTATATAGGCACTTGTAGCCTTGTACCTTTGTTTAACCTGTCCTACACAGAGCTGCGGTGGCTCAAGTGGTTAAGACGCTGAACTGCAGGCTGTGGAAGGTCAGTAGTTCAGCAGTTCGAGACCCGGGTCCCGCAAGACGGAGTGAGCTCCCGTCTCTAGTTCCAGCTCCTGCCAACCTAGCAGTTCGAAAGCAAGAAATTGCAAGTAGATAAATAGGTACCACTTTGGTGGGAAGGTAACAGCGTTCCGTGCGCCTTGGTGTTTAGTCATGCCGGCCACATGACCACGGAAACGTCTTCGGACAGCGCTGGCTCTTCGGCTTTGAAACGGAGATGAGCACCGCAACCCTAGAGTCGGATTCGACTGGCTTTCGAGCAGGGGAACCTTTACCTTTACCTTACACAGGTGGGCTCACACTGTTTTCTCTTCTTCATTGAAGTCCCCATGTTGATCATCCCCTTTCCCATTCAGCTTCAGTTTAAAGCTCTCCTGATTAAGCTCTCTAGGTTCTTTCCGAACGTTTTCTTCCCTGGCCTTGAGAGATGAAGCCCAACATGTGCTAGAAGGTCTTCTCTAAGAAAACTTATCCAGTGGTCCCAGAACTGAAAGCACTCCTGCCGGCACCATCATCTCAGCCAACAATTCACCTCAAGTATGGTCTGTTCTCTTTGCAGTCCTCTTCCTATGACTGGAAGGATATAAGAGAATAACACCTTTGCCCCCAATGCCTTCACCTGCCTTCCAAGAGCTTCATAGTCCTCTTTAATTTTTGTGATGGTATTCGTGGCTGTGTCATTCGTCCCAACATGAACCAGCACAAACGGGTACTGATCAGTAGGTCTTATCAGTTTTGGCAGTCGGTCTGTAATATCCTGAATTCTGCCCCCAGCTAAGCAACACATCTCTCGGAGTAGGGGATCTGGCCTGGACACATTCCATTCCATATCCCCAAGCAGAGAGTCCCCGATGACCACCACTTTCCATTTCCTTCCTCCCAGCTCCATGCCCTCTTCACTCCCTTTTCCAGGTCTTTGTGGCTCTCCTTCCACTTTCATCTCTGTCACCCTCTCAAGCACCTCAAAACAATTCTTGAGCTCCAGTGGACCAGAGCGTCATTTGGTCGATGTCTTCGGGTTTGTACTGTGGAACTGAGAGGAGACTCAGAAGGGAGAACGATTTTTCTTCTTCTCCTTGACTTTCTCCTTCATGTTCTTGCAGAGTTCACAGGCTCTTGTCAATAAAATCTTCCCCTTCCTTGATTTCCTAAAGGGTGGCGATCCTCTCCTGCAGGCTCTGAATGTTCTCCTCCAGAAGCCTGACCAGCTTATACTTTTAACAAGTGAAGTCTATCTTCTCTTCCGGGAAGAAAACAAACATGATGTCAGACTCCTGCAACAATCAGTATCAATGACTTGCTTCTTTAGAAAAGAAGTTTATTGATTAGTACTGGCAGGATGTGTCTCCTTCAAGATCTGTGTTAAGACTAAAGGGAAAAGTGTGGGGTGAACAGTTATACGGGGTTTGGAAAGGGTCACTGGGCAGCAGGGAGCCAATCAAGGTAACAAGCGGGGCCTGCCAGAATAAAATGGCCCCTTGCTCCCAGAGAATGATGTTATATGATGTTACAACTAGGAACCATGGTCAGACACACAGGCTATACAGATAAGGAGCATCACCCAGACAGCAGGAAAGAGAATGTACATTCCAAATAAACCCTTTTCCCCTCCACACCAGCCTTCATGGCAGCGAGCTGACATCCTGCCCCCCAAGGCCCTTCCCCCCAGCTTCTCCGGGAATTTCTTGTGAAAGGAGCGATTGCACAGTCTGTGTTCCTGTGTGGGGGAGCTCGTCCACCTCCCTCTCCTTGAACACTCTCCCCAAGTCCCGGTACTCTTTTGGGATGGAGCAGAGTTTTTCTTGGGCAAGGCATGCTGGCTCTCAAGCCGCTTTGGATTCCTCTCCCCACTTGGGATCCCACTCATGACATGTGCATCCTTTGGAAGTAAAATATACTGTCTCCTGGCTCCATGAAATGTCCAGATCATGGTCCCTGAGCCAGGGGTTCCCTAGCACCAAAGAAAACTGGGCTGTGAGGGTGATTATAAAAGTCTGTGTCTCCCAATGAGAGCCCACACCCATCACTTCAGGCACAGTTTGGTATTTGCATAGCTCTTGCATGGGGGACCCATCCATCTGGATAAATATTAATGTTCTGGGAGTCTTTGGGTGGCCAGTCCCAAGCCCGTAACAATGGAGGGGCTGATAATGTCCTGAGTGCACCCCGAGTCTCTTAGAGCCCGCATACGTATCTGGGTGCAAATCTCAGGGTTGGCCAGAGTCACAGTCATGAAAAAGAGGGGAGGGGGGTTGCTCATTGCTTTTGGCGCCATCTTAGAGCGGACCTGCTTGTTCATGCCATTCACAGCAGGTCCCAGCCCTTTCCCACTGGCTGGTGGGCTTCTCCCTCACTGGAAGAGGATTCAGAGGCTGCAGTTCCAACCTGCAGGGTGCATTGTTGTTTGGGTCATGTTCCCCCTCTCATCTTGATCCCTCCTTCCATGGCTTTCTTCTCCAATCCTTTTGTCCCACCCAGCAGGATTGTTGTAGGGCAAGAGGCAGAGTAGTGGCCCAGTTCTCCGCATCAAAGGCAAAGCCCTAGACACATACATTGCTCCCTCACCGGTTCTGAGGGCTTTGGGCGAGGGCTCCTCAGGGCTCCCCCTGATAGCTTGCCTACACCCCGGACTCCCAAGGCTTTCATCATTTGGAACCAACTCTCAGCTTCCTCTGCTTTGTGCACCCATGTCATTAGGGTTGTGGGATTCACATTGCAGAGCACCCCCTCTAGGATTTGGCTATTAAGCCCAATTCTATACTGTTCCACCAAGACAGTTTCTGACCATCCTTGGATCTTGGAGGTGTACCTCTTGAATTCTTTGGAGTATTCCCCCATGGAGCGGGCCCCCTTGCTTCAGCGCTTGCAGACAGTTACGGGCCTTTTCAATCCCCTTGGGGTCCTCATACTGTTGTCTCATCGCCCATATGAAGGCATTGACATTTCTCAGCTTGGGAGCCTGAATGTTATGTAGGATCACAAACAAGTCAGCTGCTTGTTCATGTAGGTTTTCTCCAATGTAATCCACACGGTGTTCATCAGATGGGAACAGGTGGCCCCAATCCCTTAGATACTTCTTCACCTGCAGGGTGAAGAATGCCAGCTTGTCAGGGTCGCCATTGTATTTGGGTTTCTGGAGCTCCTTCAGGCACTCAAGTGCAGGCACTTGGGCGGGTGCTGGTGCTGGTGGCGGCAACCCTGCAGGGGGTCCTGCAGGAGGTGCAGCTTGTTGCTGAACTGGAACGGTGGGTGGAAGGAACTGGTTGGCCTCCCACTCCAGGGCGTTGCAGCCCCATCTCATACTGCACCATGGTCATGACCAGCTGGGGTAGTACCATCAGGGCCTCAAGCAACTCTTGGTGCAGCTCATCTTGTTTAGTCAGCAACACTCATTGCATCTGGTCCAACCGGTCTTCTCCAGCCTCTCTCACTGCTGTGGCCCTTCGCAGTGGAGCCAACTTGAGCCTCCTGGCCCTGGTCATCATCCTTGGGCATACTGGGGTACTCCATGTCTCACAGGTCTCCTCGGAGTACCTCGCCCAGGCATATTGGTCAGGATTACGCCAGAACCAGCCCAACAGGGGCGCCTCTGCCCCGCCGACCGCCCCAGTCGTCGTGACTGGTGGCGTAGTTGTCACCAGGACCTCTTCCTCAGTGGTAATAGGTACGACCTCTTCTTCCTCGCCTGCAATCGCTGGGTGCATGTTCAGAGATCACAGTGAGTCTTAACACTCTGTCAAACTCCAGCAACAATCAGTATCAACGACTTGCTTCTTTAGAAAAAAAAATTATCGATTAGTACTGACAGGATGTATCTACTTCAGGATCTGTGTTAAGACTAAAAGGAAAGGCGCGGGGTGAACAGTTATACGGGGTTTGAAAAGGGTCACTGGGTGGCAGGGAGCCAATCAAGGTAACAAGCGGGGCCTGCCAGAATAAAATGGCCCCTCGCTCCCAGAGAATGATGTTATATGATGTTACAACTAGGAACCATGGTCAGACACACAGGCTATACAGATAAGGAGCATCACCCAGACAGCAGGAAAGAGAAAGTACATTCCAAGTAAACCCTTCCTCCCTCCACAGTAGCCTTCATGGCAGCGAGCTGACACATGGCAAACTCCATGCAAGTGACTGGAAAGGGGACTTCAGTCAACATCATTGCCATCCACATATATTCTAAGAGGACTCTGAGCAGAGTTTTGGGGCCCTCAGGAAGATTCTCAGGCTAAGAGCCACAAGCCAAGAGCCCTTTCAAAAGGTCACTTCCTGCCAAGCACAGCAGAGCTCAGCACAGTAGGGGGCAGGGCTTGCAATCCACAGCAATCCACAGCAACCCACTCAGTCCCCAGCAGCCCCCAAGACACAATTAGCCCCACACAGAACTTAAACAGAACCACTCTCTAGCAGGCTCCAAAAAATCCACTCACCCTCAGCTTCTCACACAGCAGCTAGGAAAGGCAAAAGGCAGAAAGACAAAAAAAACCAACCTTACCTTCCATCACCATAGGAAAAACCAGGACATTTTTATGATTTCACAGTGGAATTTTCTGCTAGCATCAAAATGGTAATTTAATTGTTCTGCCAATTCAGAAACAGCAATGTGGTTTTGGGACAATGAAGTTTAGAATATTTGAGGGAGTTTGCAGGGTTTTTTGTTAGAAGCTAGATGTGTTTGTCCTCACAGGATCCAGATGTGCTAGGGTCGCTAACTCTGGGTTTGGAAATTCCTGCAGATTTGGGGGGACAGAGCCTGGAGAGAGAAGGCTTTGGGAAGGGGAGCAACATCAGTGAGGTACAGTCCCATAAAGTCCACCCTCCAAATCAGCCACATTCTCCTGGGGAACTGATCTTGTGTGAAGATCAGTTATAACTCCAGATTTCCAGTGCCCACTTGTAGGTTGACAGCCTTAATCAAGACTGAGCCAAGTAGACAGGTTAGCATCACAAGGAAGTCATTCCTCTGTGGACTGGTATGCCTTTATTGCACTTGGGAGGAGGAAGAGGCGGATGTCCCAGGTTTTTGTGTCCCTTGTGGAAACCCTGAGTGGACACCCTGAATAAAAGCCTGATGACAAGTTGCCCAGAGCAAAGGTAAAATTCAAGCCCAGGACACAGAAACTCAGTGATGTCTCACAAGGGGAGGGGGGCTCATGTGCTCCCTGTCCTGACTTCCCAGGTGTGACTGATGATGCCTTGCACATCAGAAGCTGAAGCCAGGCCCAGAGGGGCTGGTGATACCAAATCAGGAGTTGTTGTCTCTGTTTGAAAGCTTCAGAAAAGTGGCCTTGGCTGTTCTGAGTTTACAAGCCTTGGAAGCCTACAGCTGATTTCTGCCTTCAAGCTGGCCCAGCCTGCACTGGCTTGTGTTTTCCTAGCACTTCTTCCTTCCTCAATCCCCTTTAATACTGCAATTATTAAATCATAATATTGTAATCTTGCCTTACCCGGCTAACTTAACATACATATGATCTATGTCATGACTCAGACATTTCCTGTACAGCAATACACGTTGCTGAACAGGTTTATGCAAGGGATAGGCAGCTGGGTGACCCTAGGTGGGTTTAACCTGCCCCCCTCCATCTGGGGAACATAGGGAAAGAGTCATGGTGTGGCAATGGAATTTTCAGGCAATCCTCACTGAGGGGGGAGGCATGTCCACCACCTTCAAGCTGCAGAAACAGGTGCTGTTTTTGCACCAGTGTCTGCTTCAAACTCCACCACATCCCCAACTCAAGTAAAAACTATTGCCTTGCTCTCTCAAATTCATTTACACTTCTCAAACTCACCTTAAACCTTAACCTGCTTTTAATCCACTTTTTAATTTTTTAAGGTTTATTAGTCAAAAACTTCTATCCCACCACTGTTGACCTTCAAGGCACCAAAGGATGCCTGTGGATGTTACGGTGCAACAGACTAACAGGGCTGCTCTCTAGCAGAACTCCCAACTGGCTAAGGCGGAACTGGCATACTTCCTATCACTACAGTTTATGATAAGATTCTGTCACTACAGTTTACAATCAAATTCTAACAAGTGCATGCATACACATTTTATGGAAATTATTTAAGGACAAAATGGCTACTGATCATCAGGAAAATCTACATGCAGCTAAAAGTCCATAGAGAAGGCTGTCTGAATAGTCGTTTTCAGGTGCAGTCCAGCAGCACTGTCAAAGGGACTGGTCACCAGGTAAGCTTCCCAGGGAGGGAATTCTACAGCTATGGTGCCACTGCCAGCTATGGTGCCACTGCCCTGTTTGACCAGTTGAAGACCTGTAGAATGTTCTGCTAGTGCAAGCATGTACCGCAGGCGGAAATAGCATTCCTCTTCTAAAGGAAAGCTGTTCACAAGTGGAATGGACCCATGGGATCCAACCTTAGGAATTGTTCTTCACTTCCAGCTTGCAAACACAGAGATTTTTTTGTTGTGTTTTTAAAGGCAGTCTAAGCAGCTGACTTCTATACTGTAAGCAAAGCAAGCATATGTTAGAAAGCCCAGGTGCTGTTTTATAAAATATGAGGCAGGGAAGCAGGAGGAGGAGGCAGATCTAACCTATCCCTCCTTTGTCATTTCTCAACCTCACCCCTCCAAATAGCTTTACCCCTGCCATTGTGGGGTCATCTCAGTTACATGTTTTTAAGGGGTAAGCGTGTGACCAGAATGAAGCAGGGAGGGGAAGACAAGGAGGGCAATCTAGAACCAACAAATGGCAGGTGTGAGGCTTTGCTGTTCTAGCTTTCTTTTTCAAAGAGAGCTTATTTTAACATAAGGACATCAGAAAACCACTAGGGGATCAGACCAATGATACATCATCAAGTCCAGCATCCTGTTTCCCATGGTGGGCAACCCAATGTCCTCCTGTCCCTCAGCAACTGGTATTCAAAAAGGTATACTTCCTCTGTACAGGGAAGTTCCATTTAGGGTATTAGCCATGGAGGGAACTATCCTCCACAAATTCTCCCTTTTAAAGCCATCTATGCTAGCAATGGGGGATAGGGATGCCAGCCTCCAGATGGAACCTGGGGATCCCCTGGGATTACAGCTGATCAGTTCCCCTGGATAAAATGGATGGTTTGGAGTCTGTGGCATGATATCCCACTGGGGTCCCTCTCCATCCCCAAATCTCCAGGAGTTTCCCAACCTGAATATGGCAACCCTAAAAAAACCCATTCGCTGTCAGTGGAAACCCTAGTGGGGATGAAAGTGGCACAGTATTAACCTGTCTCTTTAAAGCTAAGCAGGGTTGGTACTTGGATGGGAGACCACCAAAGAAAACTGCAGAGGAAGGCCACGGCAAACTGCCTCTGCTTCTCACTTGCCTTGAAAACCACTTGTTGGGGTTGCCATAAATTGGTTGCAACTTGACAGCACTTACATACTTAACCATTCTACGCCTTGTGGCAGGGAGCTCCATAAGCTAATTATGTGTTGCATGGAGCCAAAGTAACACCTGAGTCTCCAGCTCTCTCCTCCATGATAAGCCCTCCCTGTCGAATGATGGTTCTAACTTCCCACTGTCCATGGGAAAGGGAAAGAAAGGAAGCAGGACCATGACCATTTCAGACACTATGCTTGAAAAGCCTGGTATTCCCCTGGTATTCCCCCCCCCATCTCCTTTTCCCTCAAAGGTGTTTTAGAGTTCAACTCGTTCCATCTTGCGAGTCATCCGGTAAGGAGGTATTTATGGCTGTGCCCACAGAGGAGGTCAGAGCCCTCAGCTATTATTTCCAAACGGCCCACTATCATTAGCTTTTCTCCCAGCAGATGGGATGATTCAGGAATTCACTTATCTCAGGTGTACAACTTGAGCAATATCTTTGTGCCAAAGAGATCCCCCAGATTTACCACATGCCCCCATTTTTTGAAACATAAAGGATGGCTTGGAATCTTCCAGAACAGTTAAGACTCTCCCAAATTTCCTGCATTACTCCAGGAAATGATTAATGGAGGGGAGAATATAATATAAGGAACCATGCTGATTCTAAACTATAAAATTCCTCAACAGAAATCACCTCTGTGTAGGGATTACTGAACAGATTTCTTGTGTTTCTTGCAAGTGGAAATAGTAGTAGGAGGGTGTCAAATCTGGCAGAGAGAATGGGAAGCTTAATCCTTTTTCCTTACACCGCTTTCCCACTTCAGCCCCCCCTCCAAGGAAAACTTACAGGCACCATACAGGTGCCCCCCACAGAGAGATACACACAGAGAGATACACACAGGGGTTGCCAGCCTCAAAGTGGGGTCTGTCATTCTTGGTTCTCCCAGAATTACAGCTGATCTCCAGATGATGGAAATCAGTTTCCCTGGAGAAAACAGCAACTTTAGAGGGTGGACTCTATGAGAATACATCCCTGCTCAGCCCCCTCTCCTCCCCAAACCCCCTCTTCCCTAAACTCTACCCCCAAATCACCAGGAATTTCCCAACCTGGAGTTGGCAACTCTACCCTCACACCAGTCATTCAGGAGAAGGATCTGAGGGAAAGGGGTTAAATCAGTTCCCCCTCTCCACCACAGCCCTGGTCCAGACATCCCCAGTGGCTTCAAATTTAACCCTAAATTATGCATGGGCTAAAAAATGCAAGGAAGCTGAGATTGGTTTCCAAATGGAAACTCCCAGATAGTTTTCAGTATCTGATTCCTAAATGTAAATGCATGCCAACATTTGAAACCAGATGTAGTTTTGATATATTTCAGGAGGGCTTGCATGTTGTAAGAACCCCAGGAGCTAGTGAGGCATGGGAGGTTAAGTGTTGGATTAGGAGTGAGGAGGCCATGGGTTCAAATCCTCATTCAGCCCCAAAGCTCACTGGATGACCTTCAGGGCTGGCTGAAAACCCAAAAGACCTGAGCAGTGCCAAAAATCAGCAGAGGTGCCACAGGGCAGGAGGTGACAGGTACTGCCTGTGCCTGTCATAGCCTCCCAGCTCCCACAGTTCCAAGAGGCTGTCAAAAGTGAGGCAGCATTAGCAGGCAGGGAGCATCCACTCCCTCCCCTATTGTGCTGCCCCCCCCCGCACCAGTGGGAGCATACAGGATTATGTGCGCGCACACACACCAACTCGTGCTCCTGGGGAAACATGCCTCACTCTTGCACCAATCACATTCTCCCAGCATAACCTACTTTACAGGATTGTTGTGAGGATAAAATGAGGAAAAGAGAAAGGCAGGGGAGAAATGCACTAGGCCAAGAGATGAGGAACATAGTGACTAGGGTTGCCAGTCTCCAGGTGGGGCCTGGAGATCTCCTGCTTTTTACAACTGATCTCCAGCTGAAAGAGATCAGCTCCCCTGGAGAAAATGGCTGCTTTGAAGGGTGGACTGGATGTCATTGTACCATGCTGAGGCCCCTCCCCTCCCAAAACCCCGCCCTCTCCCAGATCCACCCTCAAAGTCTCCAGGTATTTTCCAACCCAGAATTGGCAACCCTAACAGTGACACAGACACAAGAGTTACAGTGGGCAACCAATAGCATTGCCAACTTTGAAATGAAACATTCCTGAAGATTTTAAGATGAGGCCTACAGACGGTGGGGTTTGGGAAGGGGAGGGACCTCAGCAGGGTATAATACCATAGAATCTACCCTTCAAAGCAGCCATTTTCCCTGCCCTGTAGCCTGGAGATCAGTTGAAATTCTGGGAAATCTCCAAACCCCACCTGGAGGCTGGCAACCCTAAAAGAAAACCTGGCTGCTTTTTCTCTCCCCCGTTATTTTTGGAGCAGTTGTGTGTGTGTCCCCTACCTGGAGGCCTGCACAGGATGGTGGAGAACCAGCTGTGCCATGCCACAATGTCACCCCCTGTAGTCAGGGCATGCCCAGCTCTGTTTTTAGCTGTCCACCACAGGTGTATAGGTTCCTCTGATGCTGGTCTCCACCCTGGCCCAGGTTTATCCTTACCCTGCAATCCTACTCTTAAAAGTCCCTCTTTGTTCAATGGGGCTCCCATGGAAGCATACAGGGGACGGCAGCTTTAGGTGTTCCATGCTGTTCTGTTGTTTTTTGTGTTGTATTTTGCCAGCTTTTTAAAATCAAATCACACTAGAGACTACTGTCTTCTTATACAGTTCTACTTACAACCAAAATTAATACACATAACTATTTGTTATGTGTATTAATTTTGGTTGTAAGTAGAACTGTATAGGAAGACAGTAGTTTCTAGTGTGATTTGTACAGCGTGACAGATTATTTTGTTTGTTTGTATAACTGCATTCACTGTATTTCCATTGTTGTGTGTTTGTTAACTTTTTAAAATCAGCAGATACTTATGTGCTGAATCAACTCTTGTTTCTTACCCAAGGCCACTTTGGAAGGGGAATGCCAGAGTATAGATGTTCAAACATTTGAAATGTAGAGAAAATCACCTAACTTCTCTACTTTACAGGATTGTTGTGAGGAGAAGAAACACACACAACACAAGTTCTCTTATCTTCCTATGGAGCCAACAGTCACAACTGGGTTATCAGATAGAAGAGATTTGTGCAAAAGAACTGGGAAAATTTCCCCTTCAGGAGTCTGGACAAACAGGTTTGCTTTCATGCTCAGGTGCTAACTGATCATCCTATCTGGGGCCCTGAGAAGGAATTTCCCCTGAGGTCAAATTGGCTATTTCTCTCTCTCTCTCTCTCTCTCTCTCTCCTCACACCTTCCTCCAAGGAATTGGATTCATGAAGGGAACAGACCAGTGATACTACGGTTTTTGGTGGGTGGGTGTCCCCCCTTTTTTCTTTTCTGCATAGAATATTGTGGGGTTTGCAGGTTAAATTTGTCTAGTTTTTACTACATAAAACCCCAGTCCAGTTCCTTTCTCTTTTCAGTTATAATATTTTGCAACTCCTTCCTGATTAATATAACAGTATACGGCTAAACGTTTCAACTGATGCCTTGGGACTCAGGAGCGGCAAAAACTACCACTCAAGCTCCACTCCTTTCTCAGGTCAAATCGGATGAAAAAGGACTTAATTGCTTTTCCCCTCCAGCTTTGGGGTTATTTTTATTAATTTTTCAATATGTTACACCTTGTTTGGTGAAGAGAAACAAATGGGAATATATCCAGATATATAACTGAAAGATGATTGAAAAGTCTCCAGGTCATGAAACTGGGGGCAAAGGGTAATGCTGAAATCTTCCACCCAATCCTAACCCCAATGATCCCATCTTCCCAAATTCTCCAACAAACCTGAAAACAAAACCTTTCTGCATAATCCTTTGATAAATAGGAAGAGGAATTTCTATCATTGAAGATGTTGTCACTTAAAACATTGTGAGTGGATGAATATTTTAGTTATTTATCAAAGAGGGTGAGCCTTTTCTTTTAATATTTTTTTTTTAATTTTGAGCTGCAGATATATTCTTGTTCTGTTACTCTGGCCTAGATAGCCCAGGCTAGTCTGCTCTTGTCAAATTTTAGAAGTGAAGTAGTCAGCTCTGGTTAGTACTTAAATGGGAGACCACCAAAGAAGTCAGGGTTACTATGCAGAGACAGGCAATGGCAAATCACCCCTGTTCAACTCTTGCCTTGAAAATCCTGTGGGGTCACCATAAGTCAGCTAAGACTTGACAGTACTTTCCACCATCAATCCTTTGTCATCATCATCCATGGGTCCATTTGAAGGGCAGGATAAAGATTTTTAATATTAAAAATTAATAAATAAAAACCACTCTCTCTTTTGTGCAGAAAAGCACAACTGTGGGTACTGTGGTGGGTTCCATCCACATTCCCTGCCTCACAGCTTGCACTTCAGAGGATATATCGCATTTCTCCCTCCCCACCACTCACCTTCTGCAGCATTTCATCACAGGCAGATATTCTTCCCCAGATAGCACAGTTTGTTTTAATATGACGAATGCATCATGTGTGGTGGTACAATTGTCATGACCTTTTACTGATGACCGTGTGGTGTGCAGCAAAACATGCATATAAAACACACCTACTGTGTTGTGCCTCTGTGACCTGGAGACCCTTTCCTTCCAGTTCCGTTGACACCACTTGCACATGTGCTGCCAAGGCCTTTTGACAGCACTTGGAATTATTGTCCAATGCCAGTGCAAAGTAAAATAAAGGTCTGAGTCTCCAAACCAGACAAGATTATGCGAGTTTTGTGCCTGGGGCTTCCAGCATTCCTTCAAAACCTCAGTGCTATGGTGATGAGATTTTACCAGCTCACCCTGGCTCTTGCCACAGACCTGAATCAGGATCTTGCTACCTGCATACTTAATAATGAGGGTTGCCAACCTCCAGTGGGGCCTAGAGATTTCCCAGTATTATAATTGATCTCCAGGCAACAGAAATTGGTTCCTCTGGATAAAATGGATGCTTTGGAGGGTGGAGTGTATGGCATTATACCCTGCTGAGGCCCCTTCCCTCCCCAAACTCCATTCTCCTCAGGCTCCGTCCCCAATTCTCCAGGAATTTCCCAGTCCAGAGTTGGCAACCCTACTTGATACTGGAAGTTTTTTTAAAAAAAAAAAAACACCCGGAGTCCTGGATATAGAACTCCCAGTATTCTGTCTAGTTCCCTGAGGTAATAAGCTGGTCTCCAGACTGTAACCATAGCAGACACAGACAGCCAGAGATGACTCACATGACCAAATGTTCCTCAATGCAACTAAAGTCCTTCCACGTAGGCATCTGAGAGATGGGCTCTAATCTAGTTCCTCTGTATTTTTGGAATACTTTTTGATAGGAGAGGAGTATACTGTGAACTATCCACAGCCAGGTCAGTGCCCCCCACACACACACACGAGCAACGCTTCCATAATTGTGCGAACCTTGTGGTGCTGATCTCCATAGTACATATGTGTTTACTTCCTCAGTGAGAAGTCAGCCAAAAATCTTTGAGCAAACTGATCAGGAAAACTCTTGTCAAGTTTCCTGCTGAGCAGTCAGTCATAGCTATGAATCTGTAGACAACATCCTATTGCAGTTAGTATGCAAACTTTTGGGTGGATGATAGGTATGTCAGTTCAGCAGGGGAACTCTCAGTTATCTCCATCTGCTACAATTATAAAAATACAGCCAAAGCTACCACTTCCTTTGCTCTCACCATACAACAAGGCTTCTGTAACTTTGCAGTCATTTTGATTCATTACAACTCTGCACATACATAGCAGCAGAAAGGCTCTTCAGAAACTCTTGATATTGCCTTCCGATATCAGGTAAAAAGAGATTGGGGGGGGGTGTTTGATAAATGTATCCATTCACTTCCGGTCCCAAACAGCTGATCAAAGAATTAGTTGTAGTAGATTTTCCAGGCTGTATGGCTGTGGTCTTGGCATTTTAGTACCTGACATTTCGCCAGCACCTGTGACTGGCATCCTCAGGTCACAAAATGTTTTAACTGGGGCGACATAAACATCATCCTGGGTCATGTTGAGAAATCACACAATGGTGAATGGTATCCTGCTCAAGATACACCTGCATATGGCCTCTCAGATCAGGACTTTAGCCTTTTTTTTTCTTATGCAGCTATAAAAAACCACGCAGTCTACTAGCCAGTTGCATGGTAAGACATAACCTTCCACCTCTCACTATTTTATCCAATTAGCTAAAAAATTACAGGATGATTGACAAGCACTTCAGCTTTAATTGCAGTAAAAATGTAAACTGTTTTAATACATTTCAAATGCTTTAACTGAAACTTACCCAACTGCTCATCTTTCAGTGTCTGTGGTTTCATTTTGCCTCCCCAGGTGTTCTTACAGCTTACCCACCCAACCTACCATCACTACCACAAAATGCCTAGCTGTTGTGCTCTACTTTCTCCCCTTGAGAATTCTGTTGATTTATTCAGTGCTGGGAGGGGAGGGGGGAGCCCTCTGTCAATATCTTGGCATGGTGTATGGTTTCTGTGGGTTTTGAAGAGTATAATCCATTTTGCAAATAATGTCCTTGAGAAGTTTTGCCTGTGTTCTCTAAAGAAAGGCCTGGATTTGCTCAGCTTTGGACATACATAAAAACAACAGACAGGGAACAAAGTCTTTTGGAGAAGGCTATGTAACTGGCCTAAGCTATGGCCTCATCACTGACAATTTGTTAAAATTTATTTCGATTTACCGGTGACGGGAGACCCTTCAGCAAAGATTTATCCTTGGCAAATAATTGTCATAATAATGCTTCTTTTCCTGGTGCAGAATTGGCTGCCAATCCACAGGATACCCGATACAATGGTCTTATAGCTGCTAACCACACAATGCAAATATGACTTTCCCATCTGCCATTTTGGAATTTTTTGGATGAAATGGCTCCAGGCCAAAGGTACTTGCCTCCACCCCACCCATGTCACTGTACAATGTTGCAAAACCATCTGGTTTGCAGTCCTTAACCTTATGCTTCCAGGGAAGCACTGCACATGTTCCTTGATGAGATTACTTTGAAGTAAGCAGTCTGGGAGAATGGTAGTTCAAGCCTTTATTTGAACCTGGGATTTTAAGCCATGGGGCAGAGTCCCTTTCCACAAGACCTGATCTGTGAACTCCAGGGTTGCCAGCACTGCCTCGGCAAATGCTGAGAGATTTCGAGGGCAGTGCCTGCGGAGGGTGGACTTTGGGGAGGCTGTGACAGCACTTATAGGAATTCCTCCTAATCTCTATGGTAAAGACCACAGAGTCATAGGGAGATTCCTAGAATGCCACTATGGAGGCCTTTCTCGGACCGTTTTTATTTCTGCTCCTCAATTTCTCAAGGACAGGGGACTGGGACTGAGGGTAGGGGTCTGCTCATTGTGAGTGGGCAAACGGCAAGCCTAGTGAACACCATCACAATCACATTTTACTTGCCTATTCTTTTCTGTTCCTTTTATGTGTTATGTGTTATTCCCACTGTTGTTGGGACTGTGGTAGTGTGTAGAAGAAGCTTAGCCTCCCCATGCCCTGGCATGTTACCCTGAATAGAAATGTTCCAGGGAAGGTGCTACTTGGCCCATTGCAGAATACTCCCCCCCCCAGCATTTTTGTTCAAGAAAAAATGTGGGGGTGGAGCTAAGCTTCTGCTCACTGTCATAGTCCTGAGAAGAGCAGGAACAGTGCATATAATGAACAGAGGAGAATAAACAAGTAATATGTGATGTGACCATGATTGGGTAAAGGGTCCCAGGGCACTCAGCCCCAGTGAACTCTGTCTCATGGAAATCGACACTTAGATCTGATGCCGTGGTTGTTGTGAGATTAGTGGAAAGTGGGCACATCAATGCCAAACATTGTGGATAATGTGCAAAGAAAAAACAAAGCATGAACTGCAGAAACAGATGCTTTTGCATATTGCCCAGTCAATATGCATAATCTCCTAATCACTGCTGGAGGATGCCACATATTGACTGATGCATGATAAAGTGGAGAATATGCATGTTGACCATGCAATGTATGAAATGCCCTTGATTATGCTGACAAGTCATATATAATACCCATAACACCATTTGGAGTGGTGAATAACAGGCAAAATGTCCTGATCAGGCTTTTTTGTGCATATGCTCTCCTGTGGCTGTGTTCACATAGAAATTTTGCTCCAGTTTTGTATCTAAATTGGGGATTTTTGGAACATCTACAAGATGTTATCCCCTAACTGTCCCTTTGTGTTTCCCCCTACTTTGCACAAATCTTTTCCCAATCTGATTTGTTAAATTTTTAGAAAGGTTGCAGTCAAAGCACCTTTGCACACTTTGTGAATATGAAAGTGCACGTTCTTGCCCTTCCTGTCCACATTCAGCTCCATTTTCCTTCTGTCAGTCCCCATAGCCACCCAGTGGCAATGGAAGACTTTTTCAGGCTTTTTTTTTAATGGTGGTTAACGTATTGCTACACAATACCAATATGTCAACAGATCTTTTTAAAGCTTGAAAAAAAATTTCTAACCGGGGGGGCATGGGGGCTGGGGCTAGGAAAGTACAGAAAACTACAGTGTGGACACTCCGTTGCCATTTGCATTTGCAGTGACAATGGAAGGAACATGGAAAATTGTCTCTGGATGGAGACAAATATCCAGATAATGTACAAAGCAACCAAAGCTTCTTCACATTCTTCAGTAACCACTTTCATTAACACTCCACAGTTATATACCAACCTTCCTTCAAGAAGCTCAGGATGCTATACCTGGTTTGGAGTGATTCCATTTTCCTGTACTACAGTTAACTCCACCACCAGCATGGCATAATGGTTGCAGTGTCATACCTGAATGTGGGAGAGCCAAGTTCAAATTCCCATTCTACCCTGGAAGTCTGCTAGGTGACCTGGGGCCAGTCATTCTCTCACAGCCTAACCTACTGCACAGGGCTGTTGTTGTGAGGATAAAATGGAGAAAGAGAGAATGATATTGTAAGCTGTTTTGGGTCCCCACTGGGGGTACAAGAAGGGTGTAAATATTGAAATCAATAAATAATATCCACAATGTCTAATGAATGTGGACAAGGAACAGTATTTATGTGAAATTTGCATTAATTTCCCATTAAACTCACTTTAAGAACAACACATCATCTGTATCAGTTCCAAAGGGGTACTTGTGTGCAAGCTCTGACTCATTTCCCCTGAATGTAATGATTAATCTCAAGGTTTTAATGTAAACGAAAGATGCTTATCCTCATTGAGGCTGAGCAAAATTTTGTTGACTTTGATTTGGTACTAGACGGATTAAAGTTAAACACATTTCACACTAATTTAAAATATTATAATGAGTTATTGACATATCTAAGCTCTTAAATTATTGTATTACTTTAAATTGTTTGGTCAGCATTTATTATAAATGGATATTATTTAAAAAAATAGTTATAATGTTACCAAAGGGGTGGAGCACGTTCCATACAAAAGAAGGCTAATACCCTTGGGGTATTGTTGTTTAGAACAAAGAATGGGGGGATATTTACTAAGTTATGGATGGTATAAAGGGATGGGTGCAGTGAGTTGAATGAAGCTGATGGACAATCAGTTCAGGACAAAAGGAATTACCTCTTTACTGAATGAATAATTAATTTTGCTCTTTATGACTCCAGTTGCAAAAACAGTAAAGACAATAAATAAATGAATAATTAAATTGTGGAATTCACTGCCAGTGGTGGTAGTGATAGTCATGGCCACTGATGTCGTTAACAGGGAGTTAGACAGACTCATGGAGGTGAAGAGGTCCATCGATCACTACTAGCCACTGTGACTAAAGGCAGCCTCTATGTCTAGGGGCAGTCAGCCTTCCAATGTGAGTGCTAGGGGGCAGCATCAGGGAAAGGCCTTGGCCTCTGTGCCGGGTTTGTTGGCCTTCTAGGGCAGGGGCTGCTGTGTGAAACAGGATGCTGCACTTGATGGACCACTGGTCTGATCCAGCAAGCCTAGTCCTCTTAGGTTCTTATGAGAACTTTTTCTCCCTCTTATAACAGAATTTGGGGCTGACCAGTTGGAATTGGCTGTAGAAAGTGCTTCTTGCTGCAATGGCTGACCAACATTGGTTTAGATGGCTTAAAAAAACAAAGATTAGGCAAACTGGTGGAGAATGGTTCATCAACAGTTATCTGACATGATAGTTAAATTGATCCTTCATGTCCAAAGGCAACAACTAACACATTTTTATCCCATGTTTCTCGGAGAACCTGAGGGTGGTATATAGGATTCTCCATTTTATATCCGTGACAACCCAAATGAGGAAATTAGGCTGAGAGATAATATAATACTGGGGATATATCCACTCAAGTATATTTTTATCCTGTCCTAACCTCCATGGAGCTCAGGGTAGCATACTTGGTTTTCCCTTCTTCCTTTTATCCTGTCCACAACAACCGTGTGAGATAGGTTAAGCTGAAACATTATGACTGGCCCAAGGTCATCTAGCAAGGCTCAAGGCAGGGTGGGAATTTGAACCCGTGTCTTCCAGATCTCTCTGGCTCATGTTGCAGCAACTGCAGGGCCCAACTGGGCTGGGATTAAGACCAGGGAACAAGCCCCAGCTGTGGCACAGGGCTTCCCTGTCGGGCTTTGGGTGAGTCACGCTCTCCCCTCCTCAGATCTATATCTGTCATGTGGGAACCATGGGAATTAGTAAATTAAAATGGTAAAAATGGTAAAGAGCAGGGGTCTTTTTTTGGGGGGGGAGCGCACTGGAGCACAGTTCCGGGAGCTCAGGAGCCAAGCCCCGCCCCCAGCCGGCGTCCCGGAGAGTCTTTCAGGCAGCAGAATGTCAATTTCAGCTCCATTATATCCTATGGGCCATTGAAGTCAATGGTGAAAGCATAGGGTATATTCTGGGGGCTGGAGGGTAGGGGGTTTGAGGGAGAGGCTCCAAACTCACAGGATAGCTGATAGAGCCTCTCCCCAAGATACCCACTTAGTTTCAAGAACATTGAATCAGGGGGTCCAATTCTATGGGCCCCTAAACAGGTTGCCCCTATTCCCTCCATTGTTCTCTATAGTGGGAAAAAAATAACTTTTTTTCCCACCATAGAGAACAATGGAGGGAATAGGGGCAACCTGTTTGGGGGCCCATAGAATTGGGCCCCCTGGTCCAATGTTCTTGAAACTTGGTGGGTATCTTGGGAAGAGGCTCCAACAGCTATCCTGTGAGTTTGGAGCCTCTCCCTCAAACCCCCTCCTCCAGCCCCCAGAATATACCCTATGCTTTCACCATTGACTTCAATGGCCCATAGGATATAATGGGGTTGAATTGACGCCAAATTTCTTTCATTCCCTCCTTTCCTTCTTTCTTTTTCCTCTTTCTCTCATTCTTCTCTTCTCTCTTTCTTTCTTTCCCACCTTCTTCTCTTCTCTTTTTTCCTCCTTTCCCTGTTTCCCTCCTTGTTCCCTCTCTTTCTTTCCCTCTTTCTTCCTTCTGTGGCCCAACTCTCATGAGAAGGAGTTTAAACTTTAAACCCCTTCTCTCTTAGCTCCCCCACTCAGGCCAGCTGGGGAAGGGAAGGGGAGGCTTTTGAAGATGCCGCCCCCCCCTTTTGCTTCCCCTTCTTACATCACTTCCAGTGATGTCAAGGGGCGTGGCATATGCTAATAGCCTAATAGCTCATTAGCATACCATATGCTAATGAGCTCCTGCAGCTGTTCTTCTATGAAAAGACCCCTAGTAAAGAGTAAGATAAACAGCAGGAGGAGGGTTGGCCAATACAGACTGTGTGACACTGAAGCAAACCGAAAAGTCAAAGGCTGCCCATTTGCAGCTACCAGTAGCTGAAGGAAGTTTCCCAAGATAAGAGTCTGTTTCTGGATGAACCTCATTCCTGAGAGCATTGCTAGGGGCCAGGAAGAGGTCACCTTTTGTGTAGCTACCATGACAGTGCAGATAACTGGCATCACGTCCTTGTGCTTAAGGTTGCCGGGCCAAAGAGTTGAAAGAAGCAACAGGAAGATGCCATTTTTGGCACAATTTGGTGGCACAATGTGCTCTTGTGAGAGCTACTGTCAGCTAGAAGATCTCTGACAAGAAACCAAACAACCCTGTTAGGTAGGTTAAGCTGAGAGTGTGTAACTGGCTGAAGCTCTCCAGCAAGCTTCCATGGCAAACAGAGCCCTTCAGCACTTCTCCAATTCAAAACAGTGCATTCTGTATAAAGAGACATTTTTATCCCTCTCTCCTCATCCTTAAACTTGGAGTCATGTCACTGCACGGAACTGGTTGGTAATCAAGTGAGGATGCTCCAGGGAAAGAACTTACTAATCCCAATGCATAATTAATTCATGAAATCTGCAGCACAAAATCTAGTAATGACCACCGATTTAGATGGCTGCAGACCAGATTGGGCCAATTCATGGATTAGTCATGAAACCTCAAAGGAGGCTGCAGATTCAGAGGCAGTATACCTCAGAATACTAGAGGGGATGCCCAAGCCAGTTTACACATAACACGAGGTATGTGGGACTGTACATGTATAGGGTTTTTTATGCATGCTCAGTATGTCACGCTGAAATTGGACTTCGCTTTGTGGCCTCAGGCGGATATTATCTGCAAAACAGCAACAATGGTCACGTACTTACAAGACTGTTTTGAGGGCAATAAAGATTTTAACGTACTTTGCTAGGCAAAAACACCTGAGTATTGGCAAATGTGTGTAGAGGTATCAGAAAATAAACCAGAGGAAGGTCTGGATTAGGTCATCTGTGACTCCTTTCCCCATTCCTGCCTTCTGATATTTTTCTTCCAACTTGTGGAACAGACTTTTCCCCTTCTTCAAATTGTCTCCTTGAAGCCTACTATCTAATTTTTATCCCACCTTTCCTCCGTGAGGCTCCTGGCAACAGGCTAGGTTCCCTCCCCACCCACATTTTTTCCTCACAACAACTATGTGAGGTACGTTAGACTGAGAGAAAATGGTATCCCAGAAAGCTTCAAGGTTGAAGGGGGATTCAAATCTGTATTTCCTCCATAGCCCAGCATTCTCTAACTAAAGTGCTGCCCTTTGTCTTGAACAAAGTCACATGATTCTTTAACTGTGGTGAGCAGGCAGAGGAGATAGAAAAAAAATTTCAGGAAGAGGCTGGAATAGCCCTTTTCACATGCAGGTAAAGCACACACACTTCTGTGGGCACAGGCCTGTTGCTGCACTTTTATGGTAAAAAGATGAGACTTCATTCTTTGTTATGTACGTGGGCCGCCACTAGGAGTCTGTGGCTACAGTGTAGAGCTTCGCTCCTCTGAACAATAGAGCCTAGGATCCTAGTTCCCCCCAGCATTCACCAATAGCAACTTTGGCAGGAAATTCAAACCCCCCAATGGGACTATAGGTGTGCCGGGGGTGGGTGTATATAGTTGGCCTTGCAGGGCCGTTTTGCAGTTTTGTTGTGAAGTACCAATAAACGCGTCACACCGCATGTCCATGTCCGAGTCCTCCATGCGGCAAACCCAGTAATTTAAAGTGGTGATGAGGATGGGATACCTGGAGTGGGCCTGAATCTCCTACCAGCACGGCCACAAGTACCGACACCAAAGAAGCCACTACACCCGCACTGCTCCTGAGCAGCACCGCAATCCACCCAGCTCTTCTTGTCTCCGCTCTCTGCATCGCACTAGGACCATGGCCATAGGTCAGGGAAACATCGAAACCTTTGACCCCATACATCCCGAGCTCTGGGATTCATGGACGGACCAGCTTACCTGCCACCTTGCCTACCATGAGGTGACCGATGCAGCAAAGAGAAGGAACCTCCTCCTAAGTTCCTGCGGTACAGCCACCATTAGGCTAGCCAAAAGGCCCCAAAGTCCATCCTTGAATGTTCCTACGAGGAAATCATCAATGCACTGACAAGGTACCTCACGCCCAAGCCAACTACACTGGCCCGGTAGATGGAATTCCAGGGCCGCCTCCAGAAGCCTGGAGAAGCAGTCGCAGCGTATCTGGCAGCACTACACCAGCTGGCCATGGAGTGCGCCTTCACAAAAGTAGCTGAAAACCTCCTCACGCAGTTCTCCTGGGGCCTCAGCGACACCAAGCTCCGCCGGAAGGTAATCAGCACCCCCGACATCAAGTTAGAAGAAGCCCTACAACTCGCCCTCTTGCATGAGGCCTCGCATCATGACTGACCATCAGCAGCTTCGCACCTCATCCTTCCTGACTCAGCACCGGAAAACTCAGATGAGGAGGATGTCTGTCTCATCTGTCAACCCACCCTCCAGAGACCACCAGGTGCTGCCACCAGGGGACCCTCCGGAAAGGCCACAGGACGTGCCCCGTGCACCAGCTGCAGGGACGCGCATGAACATAAAACATGCCGGTTCAGCAATGCCACATGCGGAAAGCAGGGGCATCTCGCCCGCATCTGCCAGTCCAAGGGAAGCCAGCCACAGCCGCCACCCACTCCGCCACGCAACCAGGCCACCACCGCCTACAAGACCGTGGAATTCTCCGACCTCTACCTCCTCACTGACCAGCCATCGTTCCAGGTACTATGTCTCCCCAACCAGTCTGCGATCCCAAAGATCCAAGTCCAGGTCTGGATCGAGGGGTCCCCTGTGCTATGGAAGTAGACTCAGGGTTGGCGGCATCCATCATCTAAGTGGACACGCTGAACAGACTTTGCCCTAATGGGGGACCCCCCCTACGTCCCTCGCCTCTGAGCTTGGTGAACTTTCAGAGGAACCCTGTTCCCATCCGGGGTGTGAGGACTTTCCAGGTGCAGTACCGGGGTTTTGAGGGGTCTCTGGACTTGATGGAGGTGCGGTGGCTCAAGTGGTTAAGACACTGAACTGCAGGCTGTGGAAGGTCAGTAGTTCAGCAGTTCGAGACCTGAGAGTGCCGCAGGACAGAGTGAGCTCCCGTCTCTGGTCCCAGCTCCTGCCAACCTAGCAGTTCGAAAGCAAGAAATTGCAAGTAGATAAATAGGTACCACTTTGGTGGGAAGGTAACAGCATTCTGTGCGCCTTGGTGTTTAGTCATGCTGGCCACATGACCACGGAAGTGTCTTCGGACAGCACTGGCTCTTCGGCTTTGAAATGGAGATGAGCACCGCAACCCTAGGGTCGGATTCGACTGGCTTTCGAGCAAGGGAACCTTTACCTGGACTTGATTGCGGTAGAAGGGAACCTTGTTAGTCTTTTTGGGCGGGGCTGGTTCACGCCGTTGGGCATCACAATCAGGGATGTTAACAAATGTGTATCACGAGACTTTGCAGAGGTTTGCAGTGAGTTCCCCGCCGTCTTCGATGGGGCTTTGGGATGTTATAAGAGGGCCCCGGTTTCCTTACAATTGGACCCAAATGTAGCCCCTACCCGCATGCAATTCTGCACAGCTCCACTCACACACCAGCCCAAAATCGATGCAGAGTTGGACTGATTAGTGGCGCAGGGGGTCCTAGAGCCAGTATCGCACACCATTTGGGAAACACCAATCGTTACCCCCGTTGAGCCAAATGGTGAAGTCCACATCTGTGCGGACTGTAAAGGCACCTTAAATAAAGCCCTCCTCTACCACTCCTACCCAGTCCCGGTCATGAGTCACGTACTGTCATCTCTGACAGGGGCTAAGATTTTCAACAAACTTGACCTGGCGTAGGCCTATCAACAATTGCCGGTTGATGAGGCCACAGCCACAGCACAGACGATAGTCACGCATAGGGAGGCTTTTAAGGTTAGGAGGCTGCAGTTCAGCATAAGTGTGGCCCCGGGGATCTTTTAACAATTAATGGACTCCTTGTTAAAAGGGATCCCTGGAGTGACGCCGTTCTTCAATGACATCCTCATTGCCGCAGCCACTCCAGACGACTTCGCTTCCCGCCTCCACGCCATCCTGCAACGCTTCAACTCTGCTGGCCTCAAGGTGAAGTGGGAGAAATGCCTCCTCAGGATTCCGGAAGTGGACTTTTTGGGGTTCAGGGTCAACGTGCCTGGGCTCCATCCTGCCAGGGAAAAGGCGAAGGCCATTGTGGAGGCCCCGGCACCCACGTGTAAAGCGGAACTACAGGCGTTCTTGGGACTAATAAATACCTATCATGCCTTTCTACTGCACAAGGCTGCAGTTGCTGAGCCCCTCCATTGCCTCCTGGCAGGCCCGTAGCTAACAACTTTTTGGTGAGGGGGCCCATTTTTTTTCAGGGGGCCCACCACCAAAGATTGGGGGACGGGGGGGAGAAGAAGGCCTCCTTTGAGAGCCAGTTTGGTGTAGTGGTTAAGTGCGCAGACTCTTATCTGGGAGAACCAGGTTTGATTCCCCACTCCTCCACTTGCACCTGCTGATGTGACCTTGGGTCAGTCACAAGCTCTGGCACAGCTGTTCCTGAAAAAGAGCAGTTTCTGTCAGAAGTTCTCTCAGCCCCACCTACCTCACAGGGTATCTGTTGTGGGGAGGGGAAGGGAGAGGAGTTTGTAAGCCGCTCTGAGACGCCTTTGGGCAGTGAAGGGCGGGGTATAAATCCAATCTCTTCTTCTTCTTCTTCTTCCTATTACTCCAGGACCTTGACGGCTGCTGAGCGCAATTACGTGCAAATTGACAGGGAGGGCTCAGCGATCATGGCGGCGATCAAGAAGTTTCACAACTTCATTTACGGGTGCTCCTTCATGATTATGACAGACCACAAACCTCTCCTTGGCCTCTTCACGGCAGACAAGTATATGCCCCAAGTCCTGTCACTCCGCATCCTCTGGTGGTCCCTGTTCCTCACTGGCTACCAGTACTGCCTACAACACCACCCGGGCAAGGCGATGGGACATGCCGACGCCCTGAGCCGCCTGCTGCTGCCCTCCATAGACCTTGATCCTGCCCCCATGCTGGGAGTCCTGCTTCTCGAAGGCCTTCCAGAACCTCCTCTGCAAGCCACCGACGTCACCACCCACTCAGCCCACGACCCCATCGTCTCCCAGGTCTTGGGCTGGGTGGTGAGGGGATGGCCCAAGGCCTCACCGGGGCCAGAATTTGCGACATTCGTCACCTGCAAAGACAAATTATCAGCCCTCAAGGGGCCTCCTATGGGGGAACTGGTGCCCTGAGACAACAGGTCCTCACAGCTCTCCACGAAGCACATCCTGGCATCGTAAGGATGAAGGCACTGGCCTGGAGCTATGTGTGGTGGCCAGGGATCGATGCCAAGATTGAGTTATGGGTCCACAGATACCAAACCTGCCAGGAAGTCTGGGCAAGTCCACCAAGTGCACCACCACAGCCTTGGGAGTCAACCAGAAGACCGTGGTCCCGGCTCCACATCGATTTTGCCAGACCATTTTAGGGAATGTTGTTTTTAGTGACAGTAGACTCCTACTTGAAGTGGCTGGAGATCAGCCTGGTGTCTACCACCTCCATGAAGGCTATTATCCATTCCCTCCACTGGCTCTTCGCTACTCATGGCCTGCCGGACACTATAGTCTCTGACAACAGGATGGCTTTTGCATTGGCAGAGTTCCAAGACTTCCTCCAGCGGGACCTGATCCAGAACGTCCGATCTGCCCCCTTCCACCCCACAACCAACAGACAGGCAGAGAGGATGGTGCACACCGCAAAGGAAGCCCTCAGCAGGATAACGGAGTTCTGGCTAGCCTGCTTCCTCCTGCCACAGCAAACAACACCGAACTCCATCACCAGCCACAGCCCCGCAGAACTTTTAATGGGCTGGCGCCCCATGACCTTGATGGATCGGCTACACCCAGACCGAGCACCAGACTCAAGGAGGATGGTCGAACAGCGCAACTCTCCACAAGGGTTCTTCCCAGGGGATCCAGTGTTCATCTGGAACTTCAGGCCTGGGCCCCCCTGGATAGCAGGCAGAGTTATCAGAGTAACAGGCCTGGTTCGTATGAGGTCTCTACGGAAGATGGCCAGCTATTAAAGAAACACCTAGACCAACTGAGGCGGCGACAACTTACGGAGGCAGGAGAGCCAACCCCATTAGCAGCGGAACCCAGGCGTACACCCCAGAACCCAGAGCATAGCCCGAAACCCCAAGCGCAGGAGAAGCCCCTCCGAGTGAACCCTCACCAGCACCAACAGAGCCAGAGACACCTCAGCCACCTCCACAGATGCCCCAACCAGAGGTCACCACCAGTCAACCTGAGGCCATCACCAGTGACCCAGTGCCAGCCCCCCGGTGTTCCCTCAGGGAGCGCCGCCCCCCCTCATATTTACAGGACTATATCACATGGGGGGGTCGGAACTATGGGGGGAAGGGTGTTATGTACACGGGCCGCGACTGGGGGTCTGTGCCTACAGTGTAGAGCTTCGCTCCTCTGAACAATAGAGCCTAGGATCCTAGTTCCCCCCAGCATTCACCAATAGCAACTTTGGCAGGAAATTCAAACCCCTCAATGGGACTGTAGGTGTGCCGGGGGTGGGTGTATATAGTTGGCCTTGCAGGGCCGTTTTGCAGTTTTGTTGTGAAGTACGAATAAACATGTCACACCGCATGTCATTGTCCGAGTCCTCCATGCGGCGAACCCAGTACTTTACATTCTCCAACCACAGAATTTGGTCCAAAGTCACACAAACACACACACACACAAGAGTTGATAAAATACAGGAAATCTCACATTGAGCTGTAGGGGGGAGTTTGCCCCTCAACAAATGCTGTGCTGATTTCTTGAGGCGCAATAACATTAGAAGGCACCATTTTTCAAAAGAGACCAAAGTGGCCTGTTTTAATTGTTATGGTTAATATTTTGCAAAGGAGAGCTCCCCAGAAAAACGTATGCTAAAATACCTGCTTTTTAAAAAAATCATACCTGCAGCTAAAACAGACTCATTCATATATACCCACACAGAGAGACAAACTACACACCTCTAATTAAACAAGTCGTAACATGGTACGTGGAACTTGGCGATAACGGTGCCTCTGAGGTGTGGCAAGAGCTGAGGGGGAGCCCATGGTCACGGCACCCAAAGGACTTTATCTTGCATTCACACACACATACACACCTTGATGTACTGTAATTAGATATTTTACATATTGGGCTTTGCCTAAGGGAGAAACCTGACTTTAAAGTTTCCTTTGTTTTGCTTATTAGGTAATTTTATATGGAGCTCAAGAAGCATGCATGGAGAGGGGAGGGAGAATTACCACTCTGCAAAATGTTCACTTTGAAATGAAGGCAGGGCAATTCATGAAGAAATCTTTAGCACCTCTTCATAACATAACTAGCTAAAAGCAGAACCTAGAGACCAAGGTTGAGTGGGAGCATAGGAGAGGCTGTCGTCCAACAGCATGATGTTACTTCTGGGAAAACCTGGAAGTAACAGCATACTTCTCCAGAAATTGGCCAAAAACAAGATTAAAAAGTCTAGATTCCTAGATAGGCAGGAGAAAAGAAATTAAATGGATGTCAGGTTAATGGCATAATGTCATTTCTAGGGAAAACACTAGTAATTCTCAGAAACTCTATGGTTTTACCATAGGGTCCTCTCTAGGAATCACCAGAAACTCTATGGTTTAGCCATAATGTTTCTGGACATTCATTGAGAGCAGTGATGTCACTTCCAGGTTTCTCTTGAAAGTGAATTCATGACATCACTGATGGGCACTGCCCCATGCCCTTGTTCTCCCATTAGTTTCCAGGCATCTTCATGTGCCTGGCAGCCCTAGGAGGACCAGATACACTGCCCTAAACTCCTTGTAGGAAGAGCAAGATAAAAAATGTAGTATATGCATAGATGTGAAGACACAACACTTCATTTCAATCATGCGCCCTCTCTTCAAAGCCTTGTCACACATTTCTGGGGGCAGGTTGCAGGTCTTCACAGGCTCATAACCCAGGAGTCTCCCTACAGATAATGCATGCAAAAGCATAAATAGGGGAGGGGTGGGGGTTCAGGCTTCATATTTTAGGTGCACACACACCGATCAATTTTGGATCTGAGTTCAGGTCCTCCAGATTAATCTGAAATATTAGTCCATGCCCTAACCCCTGCTACAGAAAGTATGCACCATATTGTATCCTGTAGAGTCCTGTTATCTGCCATCCCCCAGCCCAGCCCACAATGCCTAGTAGGCAAGCCAGGTCTTCCACTCAGCAGCCTCTATCCCCCATTGCCATGCAACAGAACGGGGGGGGGGAATGGGGAGCCCAACATCCTCCTACAATGGAGGCCACTGTTCCAAATGTATAATCCAGGCAGACACAAAGGGTCCAATTAGATGATACGTTAAATGTGAGTTTGACTAGAGTTGCCAGGCCACTGGCAGAGGAGATGTAGGGTTGCCAGCTCCAGGTTGGGAAACTCCTGGTAGGGTTTCTAGGTCCTACCTGGCAGCCAGTGGGGGGCTTCCAAGTCCTTCTGGGGATCTTCTGCCATGTGCGCAAAGCACATAGGGTGCAATGACATCACCCATAAGTGACATCATTGGGTCACTGACACAGGGAGGTAACACTGTAGTTTTGGGGCAAAACTATGGATTTTCGTCTGCAAAACCATACAGTTTGCCTAAAAACCTCCAGTGTTGGCAACACGATGACATCACTTACAGGTGACATCATTGTGTTGGGGACATCGTGCAGCAACATCCCTGTTTGGGGGAGGAGTTCCCCCGTCAGTAAGGTTGCCAGGTCTTGGCTGGAAAATACCTGGAGACTTTGGGTGTGGATCCAGGAGAGGGCGGGATTTGGGGAGGGGAGGAGCCTCAGCAGGGTACAGTGCCATAGAGTCCACCCTTCAAAGCCGCCATTTTCTCCAGGGGAGCTGATTTCTATCAACTGAAGATCAGTTGTAAAAGCAGGAGATCTCCAGGCTCCATCTGGAGGCTGGTAACCCTATCCACCAGCCAGCTGGCCAGTGGCAGATTGGAGCCCCCAAAAGCATATCATCAAATAAGACCACCCAAAATTATGCCTCTTTGGCACTTCTGAAGTCCACTCCCTTCTGCTTCACTGTTCCCAGGCCCAGAGGTATCTGCTTTTTTATTCTTATTTCAAGCATCAGCAACCTTAAAGTAGCTTGACAACACACCTGCTTTGTGCAGGCCTGGGCAGGCAGCAAACCCAGAAGGTTTTCTAGGCCCCAGGTAACCTACCATACGTTGCGGTGGGGCAGAGTTCAGCATGCATGGCCATGCAGGCCTGAGCTCTCACTTTGACATGCAAGGTACCTCAAAGCAAGGAAGCAGGAAATGCTAGCTAAAGCCAGAAACTTAGGTTGAATCTACATTTGCATTTTTAAATCAGTTTCGTGCTGCTGTGACGCCATCAAACATAGAGAAAGACAGTGTCACAGCAGCATGAAACTGATTTAAAAATGCAAATGTAGATTTGACCTTAGTTGGAAAAGATTTCTTCTTGCTCAGTTTTTTTTTCACTACAATAATTCAAAATATACATTATCCTAATTTTTCATCGCCTTCCCAGCAATGGATTTGAATTTCACAAGTAACATTTAACTTCAGTGACATGGAAATGCATCTACAAACCAGTATCTAGGTGGCAAGTCCATCTGGGTTTCAAGGGCTCTCGGAACTTAACCGGAAGACTGTGAAATTCTGGACTTGAAAAGTTGCCAAGGGTCAGGCTGGAGTGACAATTCATTTCTGTACTGAGTTTAGCTTGTTGATAGTCTCTGTCATACAACAAACCTTGGTATGTAGCCCAGGGCTTGAATCACCTTTTCTTTTCCAGGGTCTCTGAGCAAGCCATTCACACACACACCTTTCTCTCCAGCCTACCACCGGCTGCCTCACAGTCCAATTACTCCTTTGCTAAACAGATTGTGTTAAATACTCACTGACTCAGTGTAAGTATCAATTTGTGCAATGGGAATATGGATCCACTCCAACTAGATCTATAATTACAGCGTTCTGCTAAAGAGACAAGGAATAATGTACCCTGGGGGACTTTCATCCAGGCAGATCTTCTTGTTTACAAGCTTGTGCAGAGGTCATTGGCAGCGGGTTCCCTTCCTCCCATCTTTGCTTTGCTTTTATCTAAATTAAATGCCTCCCTCACCTTTCCAGTACCTCCATTATTGGAATGGCTGCAGAGCTGCAACCCAACAGTCTAGATTTTGTGATTCCAAATAAAATAAATCACAAGATTGTTTCCTAATGACAGAGGGATCTTTTTTCACTTACTTTTGAAGCCCTGCTTGAATGTTCCCCTGAGATTATCTTTGTGCCTCATCTCCCCAGCAGCCATCCCTGACAGGTATTTATCCACCTTGGGGGGGGGGGGCCTTCAATTAGGCTTCCTTGATAAAGGACAAATAGCAGCAGGCAGAACAATTTTATCATACTGTTGCCAGCACTGGAAAAAGACAGATGTGGTGATACAGGAAATATTTGGGCTGTTTGTCATGAGCAACTTGAAATTAGTTTGTCCATTTGCCACATTTGTAGTTAGAATGTTGAGTCTTCATTGGCTTAGAACAGTAGATTTCAAAACGGCTACCCTGCAGAATGCTTTTCCATATTTATATGGTCAGCTGAAGCGCCCCTGTGCCTGCTGCAGAGGATTCTGGAGTATGTCCTTGGAGGGCCAAGTTGCTTTGCTCCGATCTTTCCAGAAGCGGAAGAGTCAGAATGGATTTCTCTACAGTATGTATGGGAAGGTGCTGAATTCCAGGCTTCCCCATACACATCTGGCCCTATTTTCCCTTTCCCCTTGTGCCTGCTGTCCCCCCCCCTCGAAACACTACAGCAATACACTTACTACCTTTTTAAAACAAGCCTGCAAAAAGCATTCTGGTAATGGGCACGGCAGGGATGGCAGGCATCAGAGGTTAGGAAGGAAGAACAGAAAATCACCCCATTCACAATGGGGAATCGTGCCCATGTGGACACAGCCCCATTTCACTAGAATCTACCTTATATTTAAAATTGCCTTTGTTGGCTTTGGACTTGCTTCAGTCAGGGCCAGCTCACTCACTAGGTGAACTAGGTGTTCGCCTAGGGCGGGCCAGCCCTTAAGGCGCCAAACTGCACCCGCCCCCCTGCCAAAAGCCCCCACGCCCCCACCAAAAGCCCTGCATCTCCCTGACCTAGCCAGGGACAGGCAGCTGAGCAGCGGGGCAGGGGAGTCCAGCACACAGCCAGGGCCGCCCCCTTCCTCTGAGCACCTGGCTGGGGCAGGAGGGCATCGCTGAAAGCCTGAGCACGGGGGGAGCACCAGCCTGGATGGGCGCCACTGAGGCAGGTGGGCGGCGGGGCATTCCTTCCCAGGCCATCTTGAGATGCGCGGGCTGGAGAGGGCAGCCTTGTGCCTGCTACTGGTGCGGGTGGATGCCTATTTCGGGTCAGCAGCGCTCCCCTCCACACGGGGCTCATTCGCCCGGTCTTGCCCGGTTTTGCGCCTCGCCTTGCCTCTCCATCCAAGCCAGGCAGAGACTTTCGGTGCCGGTGGCTCTCGGCCTCCCTCCTGCTCTCTCCACTTTCACTCCCGTCATTCCCCCCCCCCCCCATCGCTGCTCCTTTCTCCTTTTCTTTAGCAGGTGCTTTCCACTCCACCTTTGATTTTGGACGGGGGGGGGTCGTGTGCCCCTCTGGGTCTCTCTGTGCTACTGGCGCCTGTGCCGTTCCCCGCCCATGCTGCTGAGGGCATCACTCCGAGGGCTGTGTGCAGGGAGACCAGCCCGGGGCATTCAGTGGGGCTCCTGGTGTTGTGCTCCTGCTGCGCCCCGGGCATTTCCCTGCCGTGGCCATGGCATCAGAAGTCTTGCGCAGGGAGTACGGTCCTGGAAGCTGGGGTTGGTTCAAGGTTAGAGGAGATGTTGAGGCCTCAGACTGGCAGGGGATGGGGTTGTCGCCACCCCTTTTGGTCCCTCTGGCCCACCTTGCTGTGTGTGTGTCTCTCTCTCGCTCTTTCAGCTCGCTCATCCATGACACGTTTTTCCTCCCTGGCTTCTCCGTCTCTGTCTCCCTTTATCCTCTCTGCCCCACTCCCAGCACCACCTGTACTCCCCGCTGCCCCCACCCCTTGTGAGGCCCCACCCCCTTTGATAAGCCAGGATGCCCTCCTGGCATCCGGGGCATGGCTGCTGCTGCGCCATCATCTCAGGTCTTCAGGGGTGGGGCTCCTACCATGCCACCTCTCTCCAGCATTTCTCGTGGGCTGCGGCTTCAGGATCTTGCGCGCCCCATCATTTTCTCTTCTCTTGGGCCGCCTGCCACCATGGTGGGGGAGTTTGTCCCTGGCTGGGCATTGGGCTCTGTTTGGGGTGAGCGGGGCCACCCCAGCCCCTCCCGGGCTCCATGCCTCTCCTCGGGTAAGTGCTCTGGTCAGGTCGCGGTAGGGGGGTGGAGACCTTAGCCCAGGCCCACAGGACTGGGACACCTGGGCTGCAGTGCCGGCAGGGAATGGCTTGCTTGGCTTCTGGCAGGGCTGTCCCAGCAGCTCCCCGGTGCCCACACTGGGGGCAAAAGCAGGATCTGGAAGCTGCATGGCAGAAAGAGTGAGAGAGCCAAGTTTGAGTCCAGAGGCACCCCGAAGAGCAAAAAAATGGGATTGTGGGTGTAAGCTTTCCTGTGCTGCACACAATGTTTGGAATTGGGGGAGAACATGTGAGGTGTATATCTGTGGCTGCATTGAAAGTGGATTATTGAGTGTGTGACCGCAGCCTGTGTTGCTGGTGTTGACACGCTTCTATTTTTGCTTTTATTTTTGAAAATTGGTAGGTGCACAGGGGCAGGGGGGGGCAGAAGGGATCCTTGCCTAGGGTGCAAAATAAGATGGGGCCGGCCCTGGCTTCAGTGATGTCTACAAAACTTCCCAGGGTAACTGTCATTTGTGAAAACACCCACTGTAGATGAAGAATTTCAAGGAGGGCCTTGAAAGATGATATAAAGGTGGTGATTTCCATAAAACCAATTAAATGCCAGGCTATCCTGACCTCATCAGATCTCAGAAGTTAAGCAGGGTTGGCCCTGGTTAGTACTTGGACAGGAGACTGTGGCCTATTATGCACGGGTGTTTTCCCTCGCTTACACTGTGCATGTCCGTCGGGTTTTCTTTATTGTTCTGCATTGATATTCCTCCCTTCAGCACTCAGTTCTCTTTCTGGTTGCTGTCTCTCCAGGTTTTCTGAGAGTGCTTTTGTGCTGTTTCTCTCTTGTTTTGCTTCCAAGCTGAAGGTAATTCAAAAGCATACAGATTCCCTCCAATTCCCCCACACACCCTTTTGCTACCACTTGAAGGTCATTTCACCCACTCTGCATCTTCTGCCATCCTCCTCCTTCATTGGTGTACAAGCTCCATTTTCCCCTTGTTTTAAAATTTTTAATTCTTTTACAAGTGGCACGAGTATAGCAATATAAGACTATTGCTGAATTTTAAAACTAAAATGATGGGGGGGGGAGTTTAAAAGAAGCTTTGCAAGGTTTAGTTTGCTGCTGGTATTGACTTAAAAGGGTGATTGGAGAGAAGGCAAATGACAGTATCCCTGGTACAAAAAAAGGGATTTCAGCACTGCACACAAACAAAATAAATGGGGGCGGGGTCGTCAGCATGGAATGAAACTGACATGAGATGTAAAGAGAGAGAGAGACTGCGGGAAACCTAAAGCTTTGAAAACATTTTTCCTTTTCATGCTTTAGTGAACAAAGTTCATTTTGTCAGTCTCCAGAAGCCTAACATTAAAATGGTAGCTGAGCAACATGGATCTTCTGCAAACCACCAAACTGTGCAGCTGTGTAAAAAAACACATACAAACTTTGGATGCCACTCCCATACATCATCAGTGATGTTCCAGCCCGATTTAGAAAAGTGCTTTTTAAAATTGTAGCTTGTGAAGACCTTAGGTTCTGTTATTAGACAGTCAACATGGAATGTTTCCTTCAAGAGTTAATAAGTAGTAATTGATAAGAATTGTGATTGCTACATGCTTAGATAAAGCAAATATTGTGAAACGAATTGTTTACATTGCGCAGCATTTGTTAGCATGTGAGCAATAATAGAAGAGAATTTTCTACAGAATTACTACAGTAAATGATTTTGCAACATATTTTTATTGACTCTTTGTTGTTTTTGTCATGGATGTTGTTTTTGGATTTCCACTTCCTCCCGTGATCTCTCATTTTTGGCTTCTAACATTAAAATGGTAGCTGAGCCACATGGACCTTCTGCAAGCCACCAAACTGTGCAGCTGTGTAAAAAAACACATAAAAACTTTGGACGCCACTCTCCACACGTCATCAGTAATGTTCCACCACGATTTAGAAAAGTGTTTTTTAAAATAGTAGCTGCAGAATAAATACACTGGAAGGAAAAGAACGGTGTGTAAGATGGGTACAGAATCCAAAGTCAAGATTAAAGCTTATCGCTCCAAAAATTTGCAGTAAAATGTGCATGAGTAATGGGCCTACAATAGAAAGTCCAGGGTCCCTACCCCAAGGCTGACAATGGCAAACCAATTCTATTCATTTCTTACCTTGAAAACCCTATGGGGTCCCTATAAGTCAGCTGTGACTTGATGGCACTTTATACACACAATTAAATGCCAAGATTCCTATACATGCCACAAAACCAATCAAATGCTGAGATTCCTACACATTCCAGAATTAGGGCTTAATAGGCATACTAACTAACCTGAGACAGAACCGATGTTGCCTAGCGGATGGCTTTGTACAAAGGACCAGAGTTCAGATCTCATCTTAGCTGTTGGTGGCTTTAAGATACTATCTCTGAGCATCAGTTTTCCATCTGCAAAATGGGAACAAGAACAACAAGAAGAAACTACCTCATGGGTCTGTTGTGATTTTTTTTTTAAGAATCAAGAGTAAGCATTGGCTATCACCTGGCATTTTATGCATCACTATGTAAATCAAGAACCTTTTAAAAGAACCTCAAGAATGGGCAAAAATCAGAATAGGCAAGGTTTAACTGAGAGATTCATGCATCAACATTGGCTTTAACTGGGACAATATTCATCAGGAATGGCAGATTTTAATTGGCAGATTAGACAGGTATGGTCTGGGGTTCCTACCCTGTCACACTTGACGCAGTCATTTGTGAGTTGCAGGATATTCATATTTCCCACACAGACGGTGCCTGATTCAGATCTGGACCACAGTGTGCGTGGAGCAGGGTCTTCAGCCTCCCACCCCACACCATTTTCTTGACCTGAAACAGTCCCAAGTGGAGTGCTATGTGGGTTGTTGGGCAAACCTTTATATATCCCAGATTTCTTGACCTGAAATAGTCCCAAATGGAGTGCTAGTTGGTCTGTTGGGGAAACCTTTATCTATCCCAGAGAATATGCAGGTTTTCCCAAATGCTTGGATAGTTCTATTATACGGGATATAATAAGGAACAAAAAAAGTATGTTAAGAATGCAATGGTACGCTAATTTATTTGAACTGAATTTGTTCACAAATTGATTTATCAGTTCAAAGGCAAGTACTTAATCAACCAAAAATTCACTAGTCAGTCATCAACCCTTGCAGGTATGTTTCTGTGTCATTTGTCAAACCAAGTGGGTGAGGGGAATCAGCTGCAGTGGTTTATTTCCTCAGATTTATGTCCAGGGAACAACTGCTTCTGAGAGAAGAAGGAATTTCTGGATTTTACTTGCCAGATTCACTATTTAGAAGTAAAAAGCAAATTTGGTACTAAAAATTGGTTCATTTGAACATTATTATGCTCCTTTCCCACATTGTCCAGGAAAATGTTCTAAGAAATTCCATCTCATAAATCCACTCACCTCGGACCTTTTTTGACTTCTAATCTGGATAGGATTTTTCTAACATAGTCTTTCATTGTTTTACTAACAGCAGAAGTACAAGGCACATCAAAAGGGCACAAAAGGGACCTCCAGGGCTACAGTAATATATATGCAGTTGTCAACTTAACTTTCTATTGTGTCATGTTAAAAATGCTGTTTTCAAGATGTTATCCAAAAAACAATGTAAGATTGAGGCTTAGTGAGAGCAGAAAACCAGGCAGAATGACATGAGTGCAATATCTCTCTAGCCTTGTGCCTGCTACCTAACACGGCACAGCACATGGATACAACAATTGAACACAGTTGACAGAAGAGGAAAGAATTTGACACATGTCCCTCTGTGGCCAGGCAGCATTTACTGGACAGCAACAAACTCCCCCCCCCCCAAGCTGTCTCACTATAGAGTGGCAAGAAGAAAGAACAGTCTATATGGATCCAAAGCATCTCAGTCATTCTGGGTATAAAGTATCTCAGAATGTGCTTTTCTCCCATAAGAACATTACCGTAGCCACGATGGTGATTTTCTGTTTCCTTCAATGGCATGTACATGTTGTTGACTATTGCACAATGGTTGCACACCATTTTTTGCCATTGAATTGGCTTGTCCATGCAGCAAACTCCAATTGTGAATTATCACCATTACACAATGATAGTGTCATAGTCAACAATGTGTGGAGGTGCTGGATATCTATAGAATAGCAAAGCCTCCCTCTGCTGTTTCCCCCCACCCCCACTAATTAGTGCATGCTTGCTCTGAAGAGTCTCATTTCGCCATCCTGGCAGCCATCAAAACTTGTGACTATCATCTTGTTACAGTGAGTTCCTCCAATCCATGAATTAAGTGATGCTCTGCTTCAGATACTAGTCTTTGGTGAATGTCAGACTGGCATCCACTAAGAACAAGGCCTTCCAGGCAGTTTCCCCCCCCATGGAATACCTGCCCACCAAGAAATGTTTCTGCCCGTCTGCTTTCAGAGGCAGACTCTGACCTCTCTATTCTGTCAATTTGGTGAGAAATGAGCCCAATAAAAGCTGAAACAAAAACAAATTTTCTATATTCATTTTTTAACTTGAGTTTTTAAATTGCTGTTCTGGAAGGTTATTCTCTTCTAGTTGTAAAACTTCCCTGGAACTGGAAATCATGATGGGAAGGGGAGTTAGAAATATTTGGGGACCAAGAAGGTAAAGGTAAAGGTTCCCTTGCTCGAAAGCCAGTCGAATCCGACTCTAGGGTTGCGGTGCTCATCTCCGTTTCAAAGCCAAAGAGCCAGCGCTGTCCGAAGACATTTCCGTGGTCATGTGCCGGCATGACTAAACACCAAGGCGCACGGAACGCTGTTACCTTCCCACCAAAGTGGTACCTATTTATCTACTTGCAATTTCTTGCTTTCGACCTGCTAGGTTGGCAGGAGCTGGAACTAGAGACGGGAGCTCACTCCGTCATGCGGCACTCTCAGGTCTCGAACTGCTGAACTACTGACCTTCCACAGCCTGCAGTTCAGCGTCTTAACCACTTGAGCCACCGCAGCTCCTTGGGACGAAGAACTTGAATTTTAAAAAGCACCAGCTTTGGAGGCCCTGAACCCTTCAAAACTTTGGATATCACACTCCACATGTATGTGCATACAGACTTGTGGGGAAAACCCCACAAGGCACCGGGGCACTTGAAGCAGAAAAGCCACATGTCATTAAAACAATGGCAAATTGTTAATGGAACCCCAAACCTGCTGCCCCACCCCTTGATGTTACGGAAAAGTATTTTGAGTGTGGCAAAAAGCTACTCATTGCATGGATGGAAAATGGAAGCAGACTGTCAACTGAAGAATGGCTAGTTGCATTGCCCCACACAAGGCAGGCCCACCCCCTCCGGGACCCACAACACCCTCAGTTGAATCCAGCTCAGGCTCCTGCATCAATTCAACACTCAATTTACATGTGGCTGGATGATGGCTGAGAGGGAGCCCAACTGCCAAGGTGTACCAGCCACTCCCTCATTCTGTAACCCCAAAGTCCCTTGGGTGGTTTGGCCAGAGGCCATGGGCCTTTCTTCCCTCGTAATCTGGTAAATTTGGGCAACATATATGAAAACTAGGATGTTGTGAATCTTGAGAATGCCTTAAAATTGCAAGGGGGGGTTAAGCTGAGTCAGATTTGCTTTTGGTGCTTTGACTGAGCCATCAGGACATTTTATTTCAGTCATTCCTAAGGATCAAGGGAGTAGAGCCGTGGAAACAGTAGATGCACCCCAAGATACCTTGGTGATTAACAAGGATTTTACCCAACTTATATTTACATGCAGTTTGGGAGGGAGGGGAGAGCAGCAGCATGTGAGTACCTGGAAATGATGCCACTGTGTTCTCCAATGCTCTAGGAATTTCCACAGCCTTCCCATAGGAATCAAGGAAATTCCTAGAGCACTGCACAATGTGGTGGTGACATCACTTCTAGGTATTTGGGTGGAAATGATGTCACAGCGTTGTACAGCACTCTTTCCATCAGTCTCCACCCCTTCCTATGTTCCCATCAGTTGTCATGAAGATGTGGCAGCCCTAGAGGTCAGAGGTAAATAACCCCATTTATAGGGCTGCCAAGTCACTTACCTGGCACAGTGGGGGAGACCTGGTCCCAGTCCGGGAGACGTCACCCAGAAGTGATGTTATCATGTTGGGCACATCACTGGCCAATGCTCTAGCAATTGGCCTGGAAACTCTATGATACCAAAGAGTTTTCAGGCTGATTGCTAGAGAGTCGGCTGGTCACGGCTGGATCGCCCATTGGGCGAACTAGGCGCTTGCCTAGGGCGCGCCAGCGTCAGGGGACCAAATGGCGCCCCGCTCCCCCCCCGAAAAGCCCCCCCCGCTGCCCTAACCGGGCGCCCACTGCCGCCGCTGCGGAAAAGCGCCCGGCTAGGGCACAAGTCACCCTCACCCTCCTCCCGGGAGGGAGGAGGAGGAGGCAGCCAGCAGGATCTCCCTGCTGCTGCCACCGCCGCCGGAAACTGCCCACCTAGGGTGCAAGTCGCCCTCCCCCTCCTCCCTGGGGGGGGAGGAGGAGGAGGCGGCCGGCGGCCAGCAGGATCTCCCTGCCGCCGCCGCCGGAAAGCGTCCACCTAGGGCACAAGTTGCCCTCCCCCTCCTCCCTGGGGGGAGGAGGAGGCAGCCGGCGGCCAGCCAGCAGGATCTCCCTGCTGCTGCCACCACCGAAATTAAAAGTGCCCACCTAGGGCGCAAGTTGCCCTCCCCTTCCTCCCTGGGGGGGAGGAGGAGGCGGCCGGCGGCGGCCAGCAGGATCTCCCTGCTGCCGCCACCGTCACTGGAAAGCACCCACCTAGGGCGCAAGTCGCCCTCCCCCTCCTCCCTGGTGGGGGAGGTGGTGGTGGCCAGTGGGGACTCCCCGCCGCTGCCGCTGCAGAGCGCCCAGCTGGGGCACAGCTTGCCCGCCCTCCCCCTCCTCCCTGGGGGGGGAGAGGAGGGGGGGCGGCGTGGCTGGGTCTCCAGGTCCAACCGGGAGGTTGGGATCTGCGCCCGCCTAGGGCGCAGAAATACCTGGAGCCGGCCCTGCGGCTGGTGACGTGCCCGGCGCAATAAAGTCACCTCTGGGTGATGTCATTGCATCGGGCACGTCGGCCCAAACCGGGCACTTTGGGGGTGGGGTTCCCCCCGCCAGCCTGATCTGGACTGGCGGGTTGGGAGCCCTTTTGGCAGGAAAATCTCCCCCCCAAGGGACTTGGCATCCCTACCCATTTAGGCTGTGGTCACACACTAAATAATCTACTTTCAACCCACTTTCAGTGCACTTTCCAACTGGATTTTAGTGTGTGTGATTGCAGCCTTAGCCTATGCTCAAGTGACATGATATGTTCCCTCCAGGCTGCCTGCAACCTTACTTTTGGGCCCAGTTCTTCTGGCATCCTTAGGTGAAAGCAGAAAATTCCAGAAAAAATGGTGGTGTGGAGAATCAGAACAAAGCTGCTGCAAAACATCCATAAAGCATGCTACTTGTTAAGTATGAGACTTAAGGCAGCAGCTCATAATAAGTGATTCAGCTTTATTTACAAGATAGGAACGAACACAAAAAACAAGAGCGCAATAGGCCCTCCTTTTAAACTATCCGAGCTGGCATGACCATGCCCCTTTTTGCTTTAAGAACCAATCAGAACAGTAACATAACAACCAATACAAACATCTCCCTCCAGAACCTTTCTAGTATCCTGATTGGTCTACTACGCCAAGTAGCCAATCAGAGTTTGCTGTTTTCAATACCAGACTTAGACAGGGGTGAGATTCAAGCTCAGACTATTTATGTATATATGATACATAACACTACTAAAAGACAACAATAATAGTTTTTTTCCTCCCCAGGGTAGGATTCTATCACTGACCCACCAAGCTAGCATTCAGCAACCTTCAGGGGCTCTATACCCACAGTTATCACTGATCTGTCTCTTCTACGAATGGCTCCTGTTTCCTCAGGGAAGCCTTCAGCTGCCACTTTTCCAAACTGCAACTCAAGTAGTGGGTGGAGACAGAGAGAACAGGATGATGCAACCTGACACCAAAATAAATATGACTGCAAGGGAATTAATTCTGCTCATTGCCAATTAAGGGCTGGCTCCATCTTTTTTTTTTAATTTACTGGGAGTCCTGGAAGTACAATGCAAGCTCAGCTGTTCTGAAGTCCATCGAAGGCCCTCCCTGTTTGGTGATAAACCTGCTGGCAAATAATATTTTCTCTCTGCACGAGTGCTTGTGCTAAAGGTACCAACCCCAGGAGACTCCTGAAGATCTAGGGGGTAGAGCCACTGAGCCAGGAGAGAGCAGGGTTTGGTGCAGGGAAGAACCTCATGCCATAGAGTCCACTCTCCAAAGCAGCCATTTCTCCAGGGTAACTGAGTTCTGTAATCCGGAGATCAATTGTAATTCCAGGGATGTACAGGCCCCACTTGGAGGTTAATAACCCTAGTTTCTACCAGTACAGGTTACCCTGGTACCAGTGTGTAGGCAGGGAGCGAGGGGTGTGTTAACTAGGAATCTTCTAAAAACATGGGTGTTTTCCTAATTCCCCCTGCCCACCAAGACCAGTTCAGAAAAAAAATGATATTTGAAGGGGAAAATGGGAAAGGTGAAAACATTCCCACTTTCCACATAATCAGCAACATAAGTCACACTAAAATGGAGTGCTATATTAGAGTGACAGAGAGGGATCTGAGAGTTCAAATCTGTACTCTGAGTTCAAATCCTTATTCTGTTTTGAAGAAAGCCCACAGCAAGAAAATTTTCGGTGGGGAAGCACATGGGGTTTACCAGAAGTGACGTACCAGAAATGCCATGCTGGGAGAAGGGTAGCGCTGTACTCAACGCAGCAGAGAGGAGGGGATCACCGGGCAATGTCAGTTTGTTTGTGTGCTTCTCTTCCTTTGGAGAGACTCAGTTAAGGGCTGCTTTTCTGTATAAGCTGGTGGGTAATCTCTCTCTTTTGCATTTTGCAGCTTTATTTTATTGCAATTGTATTTATTTATTTATGCATTTTTAGAACCCTATTTATTTTCTGATACATAAAAGAGAAAATGAGACTGAAGCTTCCTGGACTGTGCCCAAGGTCATTTTGGAAACCCAACACACCCAACAATATATTTTTAAAAAAAAATTAGGATTTTTATCCACGGGGGCTGTTAAGTATGAGATTCAACAAAAGATTCAGCTTCAAGTGATTTCAGCTTTATTAAACAGCAACTGTAAGTTAGGAATACACGACAACAAAGGGAGCACAGCTCCTTCTTTTAAACTCTCCCGGGCTGTCAAAGCCACACCCATTACAAGTTAAAGACCAATCAGAATACAGGGATAAAGGCCAATCAGGATCGTTCCCTCTTTGCAACAATATCACTCAGTGATTGGGTAATTACACCGGTTTCGCAGAAACCTACCAATAGCAATGCGACATCTGAAGAGCCACATTCAGACTCAAGCTTAACATGTGAATAGATAGGAGCGATTCACATTCAGTACATAACAAATTCCTCCCCCTAAGATGGAGCATTACCCTGCCAAACATAATCTTTCAGGTAGGGGGGCACCTCGGCTTCAGTTCGACCGGTGCAGCGGTCTCTACTCCGTTGGACCTGGAGCGGCACACTCTTCTGGAGCCCTGGTAACCTCTCTCGCAGGAGAGACGGGGGGAATGCAAACAGGGATCACAGGCTCTGGAGTTGGGGTCTGCCCAGACTCTGAGTCCCCTTCTGCAGCACTCACCTCCTCGGCGGGAGGCCCCTCCTGCTCGGGGACCAGCTCAGGTTTGGGCACCAACTCGGCACTGGAGTTTGCCCAATGCTCCCTGAGCTGGTCTATGTGGCGGCGAATCTCCCATCCGCTGGGAAGCCGGACCACATACAGCCTGGACCCTGCAACTTTGGTGACTACGCCGGTAGCCACCAATGACCTTCCCTGTAGTTCCGGGCAAAGACCTTGTCCCCACACTGGAACACTCTCCCCTGTGCTGGTTCCTCAGACTGTTGCTTGGACTGGTCCAAGTCAGGGTGCAAACGGTCGAGGACGGTAGATAGCTTTCGGCCCATCAAGAGTTCAGCTGGGCTCCACCCCATTGCTGAACACGGGGTGATGTGTTGCCTCAGAAGGAAAGAGGCCAGCTTCTGATTCCAGTCCCCGCATATCAGGCGCCCAAGCAATTCTTTTGTCGTCTGAACCATACGTTCGGCCTGTCCGTTAGAGGCCGGATGGAACGGGGCCGACGTTACATGGTGTACAAGGTTGTCAGCCAGGAACCCCTCAAATTCTGACGAAACAAACTGTGGCCCGTTATCGGAGATTACACAGTCCGGCAGCCCGTGCGTGGAAAACAGTTTGCGCAGGGCATGAATCACAGCCCCAGAATTCGTTGATCTCATATTTACAACCTCCAACCATTTGGAGTAAGAGTCTATACATATGAAAAACATTTGCCCATGGTACGGGCCCACAAAATCAATATGGAGGCGGGACCATGGCCTCCTTGACTTTTCCCAGGGCTGGACAGGAGCATGAGGTGGTTCTGGCCAGGACTGTTGGCAGGACATGCAGTTCCGAACCCTAACCTCAATGTCCGCATCAGTGTTTGGCCACCACACGTACCCTCTGGCGAGGGCCTTCATATGAACCATTCCTGGATGGCCCGCATGCAAGGCCTCCAGGACTCTTTCCCTTAGCTTAGAGGGAATTACAACTCTACTTCCCCAAAGCAGACAGCCCTTAGTCACAGATAAATCATTCTGGTGGGAAACAAACGGTTTGAAATCCGCCTCCACTTTCCCGGCCGGCCATCCCCTCCACACCCAATTGAGAACTCGGGCGATTAAAGGGTCCTTTGCCGACGCAGCGGCAATGTCTGTGGAGGTGACTGGTGCCTCCGGGAGCTCTTCCAGCACCAAAACGTCCAGTTCTGGCTCCTCGTCAGAGTCAGTTAGTGGTTCGGGGCAGCGGCTAAGGGCGTCTGCGTGCCCAATAGCCTTCCCCGGACGGTGCTCCAGCTCGAAATCATATGCCGACAGAAAAACTGCCCACCTTAGCATCCAGGGCAATAGAATGTTTGGTGTTGGCTGGTCTGGCGAGAAGATGCCCAGGAGAGGTTTGTGATCAGTCACAAGGAGGAACCGCCGCCCATAAACAAAGTCATGGAATTTCTTTATTCCTGCGATTAGGGCGAGGCCCTCCTTGTCGCTCTGGGCATAGTTCTTTTCTGCCTTAGTGAGGGATCGGGAATAAAATGCAATCAGTGCCTCAGATCCATCCGGCATCAGGTGGCTGAGAACGGCACCCACCCCATAAGGAGATGTGTCAGCTGCAAGCACCAGCAATTTGTTTTCATTGAAGTGCGTCAGGACTGCATTCGATGACAAAAGTTCCTTCACTGAAGCGAATGCACGCCGCTGCCGCTCACCCCACTCCCATTTAGCGTTCTTGTGGAGCAAAGCATGCAGAGGTTCAGCGACCGATGCCTTGTGTGGCAGAAAGGCACCATAAAAGTTGAGCATTCCCAAGAAGGACTGGAGGTCTTTCTTGGACTGGGGTGGAGGCGCGTTTTGGATTGCCGCCACCTTGTTGGGTGTAGGGTGGACCCTGTCTGCATCTATGAGGAACCCCAAGAACTCAACTCTTTTTACCCCGACAACACATTTCAAACGCTTAACCCGCAGCCCGGCATTTTTAAAACGACTCAACACTGCTCTTAAGCGAGCCATCAGTTCACAATCATCTGTGCCCGCAATTAAAACATCATCAAAATAGGGCACGACACCGGGTAGCCCACACAGGAGCCCCTCCATTAGCCCTTGAAAAATGCCCAGGGCGACATTTACTCCAAATTGTAATCGTTTTACCCTGAAAGCCCCTTTATGGGTAACGATTGTTTGGGCTTCAGCAGTTGCGTCGTCCACCGGCAACTGTTGGTAAGCTTGAGCCAGGTCAAGCTTGGCAAAAACTTTTCCCCCTCCCAGTGACGCCAGTACGTGGCTGATTACCGGCACCGGATAGGAATGCTGCTGCAGAGCTTTGTTAACTGTACATTTGTAGCCTGCGCATATTCGTATAGACCTGTCGGCCTTTACAGGCATCACAATTGGAATCTCCCACTTTCCGTAGGGTACCGGTTCAAGAACCCCCCGACTGACCAATTTATCTAACTCTGACTCAATTTTTGCTTTGAGCGTGAGCGGGACCTTCCTATACTTCAGTCGTATCGGACGAACTGAAGGGTCCAAATCAAAAGAAACTGGGAGGCCAGTGTACGTGCCGAGCCCCTCATCAAACACTTCAGGAAACTCACTATACAATGAGTCCTGTTTATTTACACAAATTTTGTTGATACCAGTGATAGCAATCCCCAATGCCTCAAACCAGTCGAGGCCCAACAGACTAACCCGCTCACCCTCTGCCACCAGGAGAGACAGCTCAGCCTTATGGTCTTTGAACTCAATGTGGAAGGTCGCCTTTCCCGCCAACGGAATGCGCCGTCCCTGGAGGTTGGTCAAGCAGGTCGACACTGGTGCCAGTCAGCGGCGGCTTCACCTTGGGAACAAGCGTTGCCACATCTCTGTAGAGATGACAGTGACGAACGATCCAGAGTCCACCTCCATGACGCAGGGAACGCCGTCCAGATGAACCGTCATGTAGATTTTCTTGCTGGGCTTGCCCCCGGTGGCCAGGATCGTTGATGGGCAGCAGCAGGAGTCAGTCTGATGACAGCCAGATGCCTTGTTGTCATTTTGAACACGAACCCTGGGGTCTGTATGTCGCGAAGACGGTGGAGATCTTTTGGTGACACGACAGACTCGGGCCAGATGACCCCGCTTGCCAAAGGAGCGGCAGATCAGCTCCTTGGCCCAACAGAGGTCTCTGTCATGCTTGGTGGTCATCGTTGTCGCACCTCTCGGGTCAATTTGTTGGCGGCCTCAGCAGCAACGGCCTCAGCGTAGGCCACAGCATATGTAAGCTCAGAGCGTGCGAACAGGCGCTGCTGGAGGCACTCGTCCTGAAGGCCGCAAACCAGTTGGTCGAGGAGGGCCTCTTCCAGGTCTGTGAAGCTGCAAGGCCGGGCCTCCTTCCGCAAAGCGGTGACGAATTCGGCTATCGATTCAGCTGGGCCCTGGCACCACTTGTAAAAAGCGTGCCTGCAGGCTATCTTTGATGGCTGCACCACGAAATGGCCCTTGAGCTTCGCCGTGATATCAGCCCATGTAGCTGTGCTAAGCTTGGTGGGCGCCACTAGGAACTGAGCGATGTCGAAGATGGCCTTGCCACAGGAGCTCAGTAGCGTCGCCTTCTTCCTCGCCTCGTCCGTGATCTGGTTTGCCTGGAGGTGAAACTCAAACCATGCCAGGTAAGAGTCCCAGTCCTCCATCGCCGGGTCGAACGCCTCGAACGCCGGATTTACGGCCATCTGGGCTGACAGTGCTGCCACTACTGATCGTGGAGCCTCAGCCGACTCGACCGGGTGTGTATCCTCGTTGCTGTCTCGGTTCAGCGGGGCTGCCTACCCGCTCTAGAATCCCATCCTCGTCGCCAATTGTTAAGTATGAGACTCAACAAAGGATTCAGCTTCAAGTGATTTCAGCTTTATTAAACAGCAACTGTAAGTCAGGAACACATGACGACAAGGGGAGCACAGCTCCTTCTTTTAAACTCTCCCGGGCTGTCAAAGCCACACCCATTACAAGTTAAAGACCAATCAGAATACAGGGATAAAGGCCAATCATGACCGTTCCCTCTTTGCAACAATATCACTCAGTGATTGGGTAATTACACCGGTTTCACAGAAACCTACCAATAGCAATGCGACATCTGAAGAGCCACTTTCAGACTCAAGCTTAACATGTGAATAGATAGGAGCGATTCACATTCAGTACATAACAGGGGCAGTGCTCATCCATGAGGGGCATTGCCCCCAAATACCTCCCCCTTGGCTATGGACCTGGACCTTGGGCCAGTTCTCCCAGCTTAACCTACCTTATAGGGCTGTTGTGGGGTGGGGAAGGGACCAAGCACCCTGCCCTGAGCTTCTTAGTGGAAGGGCAAGATTTTTAAAAAGTAGAATTGTTGCATTGTACGAATGTCCAGTTTGGAGCTTTTTAAGGTATTTATTAATTAAAATATTTATATCCCACTTTTCCTGTTGGCTCAAAGCAAGCTTCCATCAGACTCAGTGTCCTGTTTCTAACAATAGCTCTGGAAGTGAAAAAGGACATGAAGGTGTCCTCTGCTTCTGGTTCCCAGAGGTAGACTGTCTCCAGCTATAGAGGTTCCATTTAGCTACCAAGAGCTATCAGTAAACTTTTCCAGTGACAGATCAGTCTAGTCCTTTAAAACCGCCACCAGTGATGTCACAGAAGAAAGATGTGAGGGTTTCTCAAAAACTCCACCTTGAGATTGCTTATCTGAAATCTCAAAAAGGCAAGAAATTTGGCTGAAAAGAGAAAGTGTCTTGAGGCACTGAATGGGAGACAAATCAAACTGGCAGACTTGTGCTTTTAAAAAAAATCCAAAAAAAAAAACCCCTCAAAGACATAACAGATCATAACCTCCATCCAGAAAGGGGTTGTATTGTTTTTTTTAACAGAATCATAAATTTTGCCAAGAATCTCAGCAGGGGGGCGGGATACCCCAACACTGTAATTACATCTAAATTTTCTAGGCTCATATTTCTTTTTTTCTTTTGCTGAAGCTCATTTTTTACACATTATCTTTTGCTTTCTTGGCACCCACTCACAAAAAAGCAAAGGGTTACATATAATGAATGCACAAAACACACACTGTGTACCCAGCTGGTAACCCATTCCTTATTCAGTGGTATTTAATGAAAAGCCTGTTATGTTCTAATTAAAGAGAAAATCATTACAGTTGTTATTGCTCAGCTCATTTGTTGAGGTTTTTAAAAACAAATGTAACGACATTTTTATCTGTGAGAAAAACCATTTCCTTGCAAGAGAAGCGTGCAACATTGCCTGCGTCTTTGAGCAAGGAAAAATGGTTGCGTAAAATGATCATAAGAAATGTATCGTTGTACCTGTGCCTCTGACCTGAGCATTTAATATAATTATACAGTGCAGTCCTAAGCAGAGTTACACCTTTCTGAGTCAACTGAAGTCAATAGACTAGAAGGGTTAACTCTGCTTAGGATGGCACTGATAGTAAACCAGAGAATGTGTGTGTCTGTGTGTTTTCACTTTTCCCCTTCAGGTATATAACAGAACAATCCAAAACAGAATTACACCTAAGCCCATTGACTTCAGAGAACTAAGAAGGGCATAACTCCGCCTGGGACTCCCCTGGAAAAGTCTAGGATCAGCACTGAGTGTGTTGGCTTAAGTGGCCCGAGGGGATCCTCCTCTTAGTTAACCAGGATATTTTTGATGGCTTTTAAAATAGGCATGTTCACAGAGGTAGATAGGACTCTCAGCAGCCGTCAGCCATGCTAGAAATGGAACCTCCATGAAAAAAGAGAAGGATTTATACCCTGCCCTTCACTTGGAGTCTCAGAGCAGCTTACAATTTCCTTCCCTTCCTCTCCCCATAACAGACACCCTTGTGAGGTAGGTGGGGCTGAGAGAGCTCTGACAGAAACTGTGACTGACCCAAGGTCACCCAGCTGGCTGCATGCAAACAAGTGGGGAATCAAACCCAGTTCTCCAGAATAGAGTCTGCCACTGTTAACCACTACACCAAACTGGCTCTATACCAAATGATAGAGACAAACAATGGGGAGAGGCTATAGCTTCAAAACTCTGCCTGTGAGCTTCCCAGAAGTTGGCTCATTATTGGAAACAGCTTATGGGATCTTGGTCTGACCAAGCAGCGCAATTCTTACACTGGGAAATCCTATGGATGGGAGACGTGACTGTTTATGTACGACACAGAATCAGGGAGTTCATGATTCTGCTTCCAGATAACGTTGCTGACAGACCTGGAAGAAAATGTCCTGTCCCAATAGAGGCTTGATGTATGGAAATGGGTAGGTGAAGCTTTCCATGACATAGAGGTAAATAACATCACTTGGTAAATTATATTCCAGTAAGTTTTTATTAAAGAGACGGATACTTTCCCCCTTGAGGCCTGTTGGCAACCCTAGTTACAAATATGTGAAGCAAGCCCCCGAGATGTAGATTGCAGTAATGGCCAAGCTAGACATGACAGTTTCCCATGACCAACACAGGTACATCACTGCCATTTTACACCCCAAATGCCATGAGGACCCAACTCTAATCAGGCAGCCCAAAGTGTAGCAAGACAAGACGCTCTTGTCCTCCTTCCTATGTCTTTTCAAGTCCAGAAACAGTTCTGGGGAGAGAGAAGAATGCTTTGTCCCACAGCACTACTGACCTGATCAGGATCTGGCCTTTACATCATTTTTAAATTGCCTGTGTTAGGCTTTAACATGGTGACATTGACCCCTTGTGAGACATGGGGACACTGTCATATCTAGTTTGGCCTTAAGATCCTCATGACATGGCTCGTGCACTTTTGTGTGAGGCTTGTGTGCGCAAAGACATCAAAATCCTGCTCTACTTCTTCTGCACAAAGAACGGTGGGATCTTGTGACCTGTCTCTATTTTGCAGATCAAGTACATCTGCATGTTCTTATTCTCTCATGCTCCCATGCCATCCTACGTATTATCCAGTACAGTGGATTTTCAAGTTCAACTTTGGAACACCTTGCAAACTTGTGGGGGGGGAGATTCTTAATGCAAAGGATCATCAAGGGCAGACTTTCCCTATTGCTCTCTTCTCATTTTCTTACTGTGCAGAGAAATAGCATGGGTTCAACTAACAGGAGCACCAGGGTGCCCCATCTAAGGATCTAAAAAAAAGAACTGTTTTTGTTTGTTTGTGACATTACCATGCCCCACTTAACAAATAAAAGCTTCTGGTTAGAATAGGACATTTTCTGGTTTAAAAATAAAATCTGTGGTGGTTGGCGCTGCACTCTTACCATCTGACTTGCCCACCCATGACACAGGGAGTTTTCTTCAAGGCACCTTATACTTAAATGACGGGGGGGGGGGTGATGTTCAGGCACAACAGCCTGGATCCTTTGGAGCATTTTTGCAGATGGAAGCATCTCCACCTGTGGAGCATGACTTTCTCCCCTCCTCTTCTGCAGCCCTAAATGCCCCCCCATGCCATTCCTGGGGGGAGGCAAGAAGGTTGGACTACATGGGCAGAAATCCCTCTATCTCTTTCTCATGAGTCCAAGCCTATGACTGCAAGCATAGCAGGATTCTTCAATGGGGTTAAAGGGTAATTTAAGCAGGCAAAAGCTTAGCTTTTGAACTCAGAAATAACTATCCTTATTCAGCCAGGTACATGCACAGGCAGATACTCAGGCATGGCAAGCACAATTCTGAAACTGAGAGCCCTTCCAAGCTAGTCATTGAGGTTCCAGCTGCCCTGATTCAAATAGGTAACATCGTTGGGAATCTGTTTCATTCCAGTGCTTTCCACATTATCCCTCATCTTTTTTTCAGACTTGATTTGTGGCAAGTTATGTAAATGTAAAACTCAGTTGCAATGCCAGGTTATGAATAGTCTAGTGCTCTTAAGATTTTCACAGGGCTACTGTCCCTTTACATTTCCTTCCTATCATTCTGCTTCCAGTTGAATTGGTTTCTTTTTTCTCTCCCATGGCCAGCCACAGCAGTCATGGATCAACTGTCAATGATCAGTTCTTATTAGTGTGGTTAGTGTTAAATATTGCTTTTCACAATGCAAGCAAAACCACTTACTGTTACCATTATTACTGCACTGTTACAAAATGATAATAGGACATCAAATGCAATCAATGAGCAGTAGCTTTGCCTGCAAAGTGAAAAGCAGGACTTAATTCCCCCTCCAACAGGAGCTTATAGTTAACAACTGATAATTAATAAGTATGAAAAACAAAATGAAAACTGGAAAGAGAAGCAGTCTGTCTGCTTTGTGGGACTTCCTAGTACACATTATAGCATGATCTTGCCAATAAGGATGCACTTTGCTGGTTGGTTTGTTTTTTAACTGAGGAATACAGTGCTATATTAAGCACCCTGTGGAACTCGACTGTCAAGACAACTTGCAACTGATTGTGGAAGAATAATCCTTCACCAGTGTTATATGTGGCTAGTTTCCAAGCGTGCACCTAGAACACTTCCCAGAATCCTCTGTAGGACCTAAGACTGCCATAACAAGTCCTCAGCAGACACATTCCTGTGGAAAGGGCTTTCTAAAAGTACACTTGAAAATCACTGCTATCCTACAAACTTGAAAAACACTTATGAGCCTAGTCTTTTATAACATGAGCTTTCCCACATGCTTTGCAGAAGGCATATTCCAGAAGCATCAAGAAACTGCTTGCATGATCCCTGCAACTCTCTAACACAGTAAATTGCACTAACAGTATGAGAAGTTCGTCACGGGATTGCTGCTAAATGTTTTCTTTGTGGCAAATATAACATGTAATCCAGCCTGAACTTTCAAGCCTCAAGAAACTGCTCTATTCTTTGCGAAAGCCTTCACTCCCTCTGATGTGCATATTAACAGCTGAAATGCAAACTTTCCCCTAGCGTTATATTCTCCTGTTCTGGCAAGCTACTAGGAGGATGAAATTTAGGTAGCCTAGAGCCTTTATCCAAAGGGCACATCTATAATTATGCACAATAAAACAGGGGAATGATGAACCTTGATGCTCTGCTAAGATTGTAGTCTGCACAAAAATGATAGCTTTTCTCAAAGAGTTGAAGGCAATTGAGAGAATCATTTCATGATGTACAGTGTAGATATTTATTTCCTTTGCCTCACTGTGGCCTCATTCAAACAAGTTCTTTTTTTTAAGTTTTATTTTTGGTTTTCTAAATACATACAAAGTATATACAAACAATTCTATATCCATTTGAGTCTATAACATCTACTGATTATTTATCCATATGTATAAACGCTTCCACCTTTCGACAAAATTTTTTTCATCTTTTCCTTGAAGCATAATGCTTAATTTATCAAGTTCTGCTGTCTCTACTAATCTATACACTAATTCCTCTCTTGAGGGAAGGGACTCTTGTTTCCAGTATTTAGCTAGTAGTATTCTAGCTGTAGTCAATATAAATATTATCAAAAATTTATCTTTTTTATTGTAACCTTCCGAAATCATATTCAGCAAAGCTACTTCAGGGGACAAAGCAATTGTTACACCCATCACTTCTGAGATAAATTTCTGGATCATCTTCCAATGGTTACTTACTTTCACACATCGCCACCACATGTGAAAGAAAGTTCCGACGTTCAAACAACATTTCCAACATAAATTAGGTAATGCAGCATTACATTTAGCTATCCTATCTGGTGACTAATACCAGCGGTGTGCTACTTTATAAATATTTTCTTTATAGTTGATAGCTCTTAGGTATTTAAGAGATTTCCAAGTACTGGACCATTTATCTATTTCTATACAATGCCCAATGTCTTTCATCCAGGCCACCACTGAAACACTAACTTGCTCATCTAGAGTATACTCTTGTAACAGAAAGCTATAAATTTTTTGGATCATTTTGTCACCTACTTGACAACCAGATCTTATCTCGAGTTTTGGAGTCTTGGAATCCTACACGTATATCCTTCAAGTGTATAGACTGAAGTTGTGACATTTCCCACCATGAAAATTTAATCTTATATAGCGAAAATAAGCTCTCTTCAGATTTTAATTTATTGGTTTCATCTAGTAGGGTTTCATAGCTCTTTCTATCCCATGCGTTGATAAGGGAAGGTTTTATGAATGCTTCTAACAGGGAGACCCATTTAGGTGTTTTACTATAATATCTTAGCTTCATCTCATTCCAGATCTTAGCCAGTGCCCCCCTTAACATATGCTGTCCAAAGTTGCCTCATTCAAACAAGTTTGACAGGTTTTAGGAAGCACTGCAAAAACCTGACAACCTTGCTTATCAGAGACACAAGCAGCAACCCCTCTTTTGAACTGAAATAGGTGGTAAGCTGCTGAGAGATGCCAATACCCACAACATTTGTCTGCCTTTAAAATGCTAATAGCAAAGCAGACACCTAGTTTTGAACAGTGAAACCAAGTGGAGGTTGAAGGATTAACCCCCCCCTCCTATTTTATTGTATAAGTAAAGGTGAAGGTTTCCCTTGCTCGAAAGCCAGTCAAATCCAACTCTGGGGGGGGGTGCTCATCTCCGTTTCCAAGCCAAGGAGCCAGCACTGTCCAAAGACTTCTGTGGTCATATGGCTGGCACAGCTAAATGCTAAATTGCATGGAATGCTGTTACCTTTCCACCGAAGTGGTACCTATTTGCCATTTCTTGCTTTCAAACTGTTAAGTTGGCAGGAGCTGGGGCCGGAGACAGGAGCTCACTCCATCATGCAGCACTAGGGTCTCAAACTGCTGAATTACAGACCTTCCGGTCTGCAGCTCAGCGTCTTAACCTCTGAGCCACTGCAGCCAAATTTTATTGTATAATCTGAGACAAATTGAGGCCGCAGGAACCTGCAATTTCCAGTTGTTCTTATGAAACAAGATGGTGAAATTCATCTCAAGTGTTTGAGTCATAAGTGTTTCTAGATCTCCAGAGTCCCAAACCGTGATATTCATGGGCCTTGAGGGTGAGGTGTAGTAATGTCATACTTTCCCAGTACTTAGTTCCAATGAAGGTCAATCTTGGCCCACATTTGATTTTTGCACCCTGACCTATAAGAAGAAAATTACACTGACTTTGCCTGTCTTCTTTCCCTACTGGGGCTATCTGCAGTTTGGAAGGAGGGTAATTTTTATCAGGAAAATGGCACAGGGGAGAAAGTTCTTAAAATTTTCTTGCCCAGCACTGTGATATTGAGCTAAGTTGTTCCACCCACCTGGGTTGTATTTTTTAATTAAAAAAACTTAGCAGAGCTGACCCTAGATCTCCCCTAGAATCTTGTAGACTGCAGAAGTTCTCTGAAACAGAACCTCTATTTAGTATTTGAAGGACACTTATATATCGGGGTGGGGGTTATATTGCGCTAGAGAGAATTTCATGGCAGCTAGGGTCAGTTCATTTAACCTTGTTCATGCTGGAAGAGTTATTTACATAGCACTCTTGTGTATGCCCTATGCTATCACATTGTTTGGGACCCTGACCTTGTCCCAAAACATTGTTTGTCCTACCTGGTCCTATGTCTCCAGCACCACTGGCTCCCTCAGCCCGCAAAAATCTCTCTATCCTGCTGAAAGATTCCCTCAAACTCTCCTAATGCTGAAAATCTTCAAATGGCTTGGAACTAGGGTTGCCTGGTCCCTCCTGGCAACTGGCAGGGGCAGAGAGTACTTACTGGCAGTGGGGGGGGCCTAGGCTGGTGACACAGCATTGTCCCCAATGACACAGCAATGTCATTTCTGGTGCACACCAGAGGTGATGTCATTATGTTGCCAGTGATGCAGGACGCTCTGGTATCTGAGCAAAAACTCTATGCTTGATTTAGAGGGATGGGGGGGGACTTACCAGGAGCAGCAGAGAGGCCCATCCAATGTACAGTGACGTCTCCACTTTACTGCCCATGTGGCCCAGAAGTGACATCATCATGTCTGGGATACCAGGGCAATGCTCTGGTATTTGGGCAAAAACTCAATGGTAAATTTGGCTTCTACCATAGAGTTTTTGCTCAAATACCTGAGCATCTCCCTGACATCCCAATGTGATAACATCACTTCCAGGTCACACGGGCAGTGACATCGACATGTCACTGCACATCAGATGGATCTCCCTCTTTTTGCAGCTGCTGGCCAGCTGATTAACAGCAGGTAAGTGGGGGGCTGGCAGCAGGAGACCCCTGCCTCCACCGTGGGGTCTGGCAACCCTAGGTTGATGCCTTTTTTAACCATGGTGTTTCTTTCCCAAATACCAGAGCATCCCTCATCACTGGTGTGCACTATTTGGAAACTATTAGGAACCTTCTGTGTTGACTAATTTTTCTCAGAATGTTCACAGTCTGCATTAGATATCTAGCAGCTTGATAGCCGGCCAGCCTGATCTCATCAGAGCTTGGGAGCAGGGTCGGCTATAGTTAGTATAGTTAGTATTTAGACAGGAGACCATAAAGAAGACTGGGATTGCTGTGCAGTGGCAAGAAATGGCAAAACACCTCTGCTCCTCTCTTGCCTTGAGAACTCCATGGTCCTGGGGTTGCCATGAGTTGGCTGCAACCTCGTGGCACATAATAATTACATTGGATGTCTCCGGGTATGTTTTGTCCCTAATAACAAGAGGTTATTGCTTTCTTCTCTTGCATGGACATGTTCCTTAACCTTCATTCAATCTGAAGAAGATATCAAATGGATATTCAAAACAGTTTGTACTAGAGATCTTGTTATATTACCCTGTGTATTTCATTGTAAACATTCATATTATTTGTATTTCCATGTTACTGTACTGCAAATAGATTTGATAAAATTACACTTTATCTTTGGTTTGTATTTTGATTGTCCTTCTGAGATTTATACATTCACGATATTTTTAATTTTATCATTCCTGCCTTTTGGATGTTATGGGCAGTCTTGGCTCTGCAGTTTTCTTTTGCCCTTCAATAACTTTACAATGTTTCAGATTTCTGAGACCTGCCAAAACCAAAATACACTTTACTGATTCATCAGCTAATTGAAACTTGTTCAGATTCTTTTTAAAACTGAACCTATATTTGAAATTCATATTGTTATGCAAAATATACTGCAATATCCTGCTTTGTTCTTTCAGGGGTGAAACCCTGGTAAACCTCAGCTCAAATGAATCCCCAGTGAATCAAGGTAATGCTGCAGTACTGAAGAAGAAGAAGAATAGCAGTTTCCTTGAGAGGACTATGGAGGTCATGGGTTAGATTCTACAGATCTGTTCTATGAACTGGAGTGTTTTTTCTAGGCTCTAAAAGCCTTCCTCAGACCTCACATCCAGAAAAGATCTGGTGGAAGCATCATCATTTACAGAACAGATCTACAGGATGCTACCCAGTGTCAAGTGCTTTCAACCCTTCTAAGTGTTCTAGATTTGCTTGTTTATGTTATTAAAAGAGCACTGCATTTCAGGTTTGCATGAACAGAACCACTGTAAGCAGACTGGACGTGACAATATTCCCTTCCTAGGTTTTGGCAAGGCTGTGTCTGAGGTTGCGTGCTAGGTTTGGGGGTTGGCGAGACTGAAGAACTGCCTTGACAGATTGGCAACAACTCAAAAGAGAAGCGTGTGGATGATGTAGAGGTCTGGAAAGCAAGTCTTACAAGGAAAAGCAAAAGGAACTCAGTCTTAGCCTAGATAAGGGGGGGTTAAGGGGGGCATGTTGAGAGTCTTGAAATATTTAAAAGAATGTCAGAGAAACGAAGGGGAACAATCCTTTATAGCATCCGCTAGGGATCACAAGATGCAAAGCCGGGGATGGGGATGACAAAATGAAGTGTTTGGGTTAAGCGTTAGGGAAAAGAATTTCAGCAACAGAACTGGCTGTCCAGGGAAAATGTAGAATTGCTTTCCTTGGAGGCTTGAGGAAAGGCCTCGCAGACAGGACCGCATTTACAGTACAATTCTTCAAGAGTGCAGAATATGCACAGAATGTAACATAGAATGGACCACAGCTGGATTTATGTGCAAGTTAGGTGAGCTCAGATTGAGAGGGGCCTCTAAATTAAAAAACAACAACCCAGGATTAGATTACTATGAGGAAGGTAACATTATGGGGCCTCTTAAACTTGATGTAGTTGAGAGCAGCAGCAGCAGATCTTAATCCTAGGTTTGGAGGTGGCTGGAGATCTCCCACTATTACAACTGATTTCCAAGCAACAGAGATCAGTTCACCTGGAGAAAATGGCCACTGTCTGTGGAAGGTGGACTCTATGGCATTATACTCCATTTAAGTCTCTCCCCTCCTCAAACCCCTCCCTCCTCAGGCTCCATTCCCAAAATCTCCAGGTATTTCCCAACCTGGAGCAGGTAGCCCCAAACAGGACTCAGAATACCACTTCCTTAAGAATCTGGACATGTCCCAGGAAATCTGTGAGTAGGTCGTGCTATTGGCTGACAGCCACTCCCCCATGTCCCCCCTTCACTCCCCTGCTGGTTGCCTGGCAACCTGATTTGGATTAGGGCTAAATCACAGCGGAAGGAGAACATTTAAAATGCTGCACCATTTCCTGATCTCAATCTCCTGCCCTCTTAACTGCTGTTCATTTTATGGGAATATACACATGGCATTCAGCCCAGACATCTGCAGGGTTTTCTCCAAGGCCAAACAGCTGCTCTGAAAGGCCAGTTTACCTCAGGACAGTTATTCTGTGTAAAAGAGTTATATCCTCCACCTTCCAGACCTCCATGGCCTGACCCAAAACTTGCTATTCCCAACTGCTTTTTAAAAAAAAATACCCAGGAGGCTCTAATCAAGTCTAGACCCCTCAGCTGTGACTATTTCTTTAAGTTTCTAGTCCTGATGCTGGGAAGAAAATATGTTCGTAATGCTATTAATGGTCAAACAGGATTTCCTCTGTTTAGACTAAGGGTAGGACTTCAGTGCCTGGCATAGTTCCTGCCCCTCTCAGTAAACCCGGAATAAATAATGCAGAAATTAATTCAAAAATTGAAAATTAAGAAACTATTATTTGGATGGCAAACTTTTTTTGGCCATGGGCACACCACTAAAGCCTGAGAGGGGCATATCTGCATAGCAGGCACATGCCATGGAGTACAAATTATTTCCTGTTTTCCCAGAGCAGAACCCTTTTATAAAGAGTTTAGAGCAAGTGATTGACAAAGAGCTGGTAGAACTGAAAATACAGAATTTATACATAATTGCTTAATATTCCATAAAGTTTCTTCAGCCAAAACACTGGGTGTGGTGAGTCCATTTTTTAAAAGGTCACACAATGTGTCACACAATGTGTAATAAATATACACAGGAACACTCCAGCCATTTTTTTAGCACACTGGCAAAAAAAAAAAAATCTGTTCATGGTGTACACTTAGATAAGTGACAACCATTTACTTCTATCATTTCCCTTTTTGTAGAGTACCTCTATGAAGCCCTTTAAGCCTATGTACTGTTTGCCCACCATACTCTTCACACACTGGTTATCGTAGCATCCCACCTACCCCTTAATTGACCTTCACTTAAACATCTCAATTTCTTTTTTTGAAGAGCCATATCTGGTTCTGAACGAAGCCATCTTTGGCTCTTGGTGCAGTAAATAGACCCAGAGTTCACACTGAGATTAATCTCCCCATCATGTGTGATGGTGTTCCCAGGCAGAGACAGTATGCATATGTTTCAGGATCATCCACCAATCTATTTTAGTCTCATTTTTCAGCCCAAAAGGTGACTACCAAAGCAGCCTAGCAAATAGCCATTGCTCTTAAGCAACGCTCATGCACAGTAGATGAGAGAAAAACTGTGACATGTGAGATTGTTAATTCAGATCTGATCTCTCCTACAAAAGCAGTTAAGTAACATAAAACAAATCACTCTTTCAGCCTCAATCTTCCCACCTGCAATATGGGATGGTAAATAATAATACCACCCTGTGTTACCAGAATGTGATAAGGATAACTGTGATAACTGAAATCTGACAGAGCTAGACAAATGCTAAGGAGCATGATTATTAGATATAAAATATTCCTTGGCGAGGGAGAGTCTTAGTTTGGCTGGATCTAGACACGGTGGAGGGGTGCCCTAGTCACTTCCTACAGTGTGCATTGTTTTAAAGGAAAATTTGAAACTGCAGAAATTGTAATTCACAAACTTGGTGTGTGTTGCTACAGCATACCTGCTTATTTTCCTTGGGTGTGCAAGCATGCTTTGTTGTGTAGAGTCATATTTCAAGAAGTTTGGAAGCCTGCATGGAGGGGGGGATCCTCAAAACTGTGAATATGACAGAATTTTTGAGTGGCACAGATGTTGTTCTGAAAATGCACCCTCCCCCCAAAAAATACCTATTTGGTTGTGCATTTTAAAAAGCGCTGCTCCTACCCTTCTCTGTGGAGCTCTGCCTGCGTCCTGCCCTCCCATACCTGGATCAGTGCCTGGCTGTTGTGCAACCCATTCCAGATCTATGATTTAGACCCTGCTGCAACCACTATTCATTTTCTCTTTTCCCCCATCCCTGCCTGATGAACTGCTAAAGGAACTTATGTGCAGGGCTTGAATATTCCATTGCCTGGTATGATCTTCACACCACTGCATAAATTGATCACCTCCCTTTACCCTCCCAACAGTGCTCCGATAAAAGTTTTTATTGGGAAAATATTTTATGCAGAGTTGAGCTATTCTAATGACAGGGCTTGGCGGGCCTGAAGCAGTTAGAAGAACTGGGGCAAGGAGCTGGCAGTAAATTAGGAAAGGCAATGACACCCCAGACACTCTTTCTCTCTTTGTATATGCTGTACTGAAAATACTTGCACTATGGCAAATAGTTACGGCTTGCTCCTGGCTGATACTAGCAACCACGCTCTGTTTTCCTAAATACCATAAAATGGAAGTGAGAGAAGTATGTGTAGAACACACCTAACACTCACAGCATAGCTTGGTGCAGTAAATAGTCTCCAGTTTTAATTTTGGGGTCAAATAACTAATTTTCGTGGGACATCATTTAGGTTGTACAGATTATTCAATATTGTTTCTCATGTAGTTCTGCCCCACTGTTGCCCACTGTTGTTGTTGAGAGTTTCACACTGTTCTTTCTCCTTGCATGATTGGTCACATGGGTAATCCTACCCAGTCAGGGGAAACATCATGATGTTATATAGCCAATAGCAGCAGGCTATGTGTTGACATCACTGAGTGCAAGTGAAGGTAACCAACATGAATGAGCGAACTTTTGTTTTTTGCATAGAGTGCCAAAAAGGGGATAATTTTCCCCCCACAATTAAAAATAATTATAGGGGGAAATGGAGTTTCTGCACTGCTCTTATCTGAGACATAGCCTTGCTTGGAAAGTACACTTGCCAATTAAAAAAAATCTTACACAGAGGGCACTGCCTGCTCCCATACAAACTTGGTCTTGGAGACCCTGATATCAATGCCCATTCCTTTTGATCAACAGAGAACCTGAGAGACAGACTTTTCTCTGTGGTGGCATGAAAGAGAACTTATAAAACTATGTATGTGGAAGCAGACAAAGAGAGGGGTTTTTTTCTTTCTCTAACTTCATACTAAAATTTGTGGGTGCCCAATGAAGCTGATTAATAGTTGACTGAAGAGAGATAAAGTAAAGAACTCCTTCACTCTTAGAGTCAATAAACTGGGGAACTCACTGTCACCCAATTTACTGATAGCCACTACTTTCGATGGCTTTAATAGGTGGATTAGACAAATTCATGTAGGGCAAGCCCCATCAACAGCTATTACAGCTGAATGGGACCACCATGTTCTGAGGTGGTAACCCTAGGAATATCAGTTGCTGGCAGGGGATGGGCAACAGTCCAGTTTTAAAGCTTTTGGTGGCATCTGGTTAGCCATTGTGTGGAACAGGATGTTGGCAAAAATGGACCATTGGTTTGACTCAACTGGGCTGCTGTTATGTGGCATCCCAGTTAAGGGAATAACCTCCTCAGAGACACTCATAGGTGAATTCCGTCATACCTCATATTCTATGCTAAAAACATTTTTATTCTCTCAGGCTTTTGATAATCATTTTGACTTTAATGCTTCTGGTTCTGATGAATACTTTTGTATATATGGTCCATTATCCTCAGCAGAATTAGACTATTCTAAGCCCATTGGCTTAAATGGATTTAGAGAGGTTTAAGTCTATTTAGGATTACACTGTGAGAGTTTTTAGGGTGGTTTTTTAATACTATTCTTTGGTGATTGTTTTATTGTTTTTGTGAGGTGACTTGTGGGTTTTTCCATGAGCAGAAAGATGAAATAAACCTTTTCTGAATAATAAAGAATAATATTAAACCTGAACCTCATATGTGGATTGTCACAGAATTCATGCTTGTATATAAAGCTTTTTGAAAAAAATCTGAGCTTTTTCTCTGTATGTCCACACAGTGTGGGTGGGGAGTACATTCATGCTCATTGGAAGCATCAATCCATTAAGTGGATTTCACATTGCTTTCTATACACGTGAGATTTTAGCATTATTAATACAATTATTTCTACATTATATTATTATTTAGATCTAAATGGTACTTTGGAAAAAAGTATATCCAGCTTTTCATTCTTAGAGCAAGAATTCTAATAAGTAACAGAGTCTAATCAGATGTGAACAAGCTGTCCCTTTGATGGTCATCTTCATTTCAGCAATTTCCAAAACTCTGAATCCTTAAATAACACTTTCTGATATTTAGGAGAGCCAGTGTGGTATATTGGTTCCAGTGTCAGCCTAGGATCTGAAAGACTCAGGTTCATCTCACTCTGCCATGAAAGCTTGCTGAGTGACCTTGGGCCAGTCACACCTCACAGATTTTCCACCTCACAGATTTTCCTTCTGAGTACTAGTTTGGAGAAGGGTAAATATATCCCCCCCCCCAAAAAAAAAAAAGCACAATTCCAAATCACCACTGCAGACCTCAGTCACAGTAAGAGTCTCTTGATTATACTGGACAAAATCATGTATTTATTCATCTGTTTTAAGATTATAATCCTACCCTTCTTTCTGAAAACAGGATGGCTTACATCTTTTAACACATGCATAAAACATCAGCATTAAACACAACTAGAAACAAAAACAACACCATGATCCATTGTCCGTCTAGGGTGCTCCTATGTTTTAGCAACTGTATAGGGGCCTTGTCTTAGATAACAGGAATATAACATGCATTCAAACCGTATATCAAAGCATGGGTGAAAGCAAGTGGATATGGGCTGGTACAGAATACTAGTAAGAAGGCAGCCAAAAGTGGTATCTCCCCTTTCTTCTTTGAGCCCCCTGCAAGAGACAGTACCATTAAGAAATTTAAATTGCTTTCACCCCTAGCATCAAAGTCATGAAAAGTTCTACAAATTCAACAAAAAACTGAACATCCAAAGTTGGAAGGCAGTGAAGACATTCCTTCCCTGGGTCATCACCATTTGGTGAGGGGGGCTGGCCCTGAAAGAGGGTATTTGGGGAGAGGCAGCTTTTTCTTCTCAGTATCTACCAAAATCCCCTCCCCTATGTGCCTTTTAAAGGTATAAGAGGCCTGTCATTGCTGCATCTGATCCTCTTGACATTACTCACAAGGGGCAGAGAATCAGCCTATACAATCAGCTGAACTGACCAGATAAAACTTTTCCTGGAAGCTAGAGATGAAGCTCCCCTATAGGTAAAATTCAAACTATATAGAAAGCAAGCATGTCAAGCTAGATGCGAACTCCTGACACATTTCTGTGTCTTATGACAGTAATGATAGTGGTGTCTTCCACACAGGGACCAGATTATGTAATTTTCCTGTTGTTCGTTTGGCTACAGACAAAGCATGCAGCAGCAGTAAGGCTTCCACATGGCAGGTTTCCCTGCAGTTTCCCTGCCCCAATCTCCCAACTCTGACCAACCCCCACCTCCTGGGCATAGGGGCACCGCCCAGACAAGGGCTTTTGCAATTCTTTTAAAAATCAGCTCTACAGTATCATTATATCGATGTTTCATTGCAACAGTAGATGCAGCTGGTTCTCTGAATTCCCAGCTTTCATTTTTTAAAAAGGAAGGTTCTAGCCCCTTTTGTTGCACAGAGATATCTTTTCCCTTATATCTCTGTAACAGACAGGGCTAGAAACTTACTTTAAAAAAAAATTTAAACTAAGAATTCAGAGAACCTGCAATACCTATTCTTACAATGGTATATTGGTATAACAAAAATGCTGACTGTTTTTAAATAAGAAAAAAGCCCCCAGTGATGGGGGAAGAAAATGGCTGCCACAGAGACAGGATCAGGGGAAATGACCGACACATTGCCAGGAGAAATCCGAATTTTTCCACCCGCACAGCAACCATCCAAGTTTCTTTCCTAAAGCTTCAGAGCAAAGTAGGTTTGAGAAAGATCAGAGAAAATCCAGGGGAACACACACACACACCCCGGTGCACAAATGTACCATAATGCTGTGAGGAAGCAAGGGGGGAAGCATCCCCAAAGCACTGAACTTGGGGCAGATAACCCGTGCAGAAGCCATCAGTAGCTTTGGCTTGGTTAATTCTCAAAGTCTGATACTCAAAGCACACAGCCTCCATTCAAGCTTGAATGGAGGCTGAGGTGGTCACCCTAATACCAGTTGAATAGAAGCCCTAACGTTCCCTTTTCCTTACTATTCTTGTGTTTTTCCCTCCAAAGCACTGGAGGCAGTCTTTACTTATGGTGTGTGATTCTCTGACAAAAAACAGGATGTGAACCAAATAATGAATTCCCTTAGAGTCATAGCTGTCTCTCAACAAGGACACATCAACTCCTGGCTAAAAAAAAAAGCTGAAAACAAAAAAAACCCTTAAATTCTGGGAAAGGGCTTGGAAGAAATAGGTCCATACAACACAGCTCCTGTGCTGTCCCTGGTGGACCTCCTGGTGGCATCTGGTATTTTTGGCAACTTTGTGACAGAGTATTGGACTGGATGGGCCATTGGCCTCATCCAACATTGGCTTCTCTCTCTTATGTTTTCTTAGTCCTAGAGAACAACCTTATGCCAGCCATAACTAATTCTGTCAGGAAGGGAAATTTTGGCAGAGTTAAAATTCATTCAGAGAAATTCAGCAATTCTGCTTGGGAGATGGCAAATTATACCCTGCTGCTCAGAGAGAATCGGTCCATATAGCATGAATGTTATCCAAGAGCTTTACCATTATTTTTAGATTTGTCTGTATTCCAGCATTGAGAAGGAAACTTTTCAGCTTTTTGACAATTTGGAAATCCTAGCTGTTTATAGGAGGAAAGTCAGTATGAATGTTCTCTCGTTAGGTGATTTTACTACATAAGCACAGAAAAGTCCAACAACGATGGAAGGGTTGTGTGTGTGTATGTGTTTTGTTTTGCTTTGCAAATGGAATCACTTATCTTTGTAAAAAAAATGAATGAACTTTGATTTTTTTAACAGAGCCAGAATCAGAGGTAAAATATTCATATCCTTGTGTTTGGAGGATATACAAATGGCTCATTCTAAATTTTTGGTAGATTGCTCCCCCTAAAAATCAAATGCACCTTTTGAGCAGCCACCAATCCTTTCAAATAGCTATTTGAGCTAACAGGTATCGCACCATCCAGTGGCAAGGAGATCCCCAGGTTCATTGCATGCTCTGTTAACTTGTGATATTTATTTTGCTTGACTTAAACCTGCTGCTCACCCATTCCAATTAATCCCTTTACACCTTTGCCATCTCTAAAACCACTCCCAACTTTGTCAACCCTTACTGTCTCATCTCTACTTCCATTAGGATTAAGCCTTTCTTCATAAAGAAGGTTATTACACGCATTCCAAAATCCCTTTTATCTACTTAATTTATATCTCACCTTCCTCCCTAATGGGGACCCAAAGCAGATTATTGTATCCTCCTTTCTTCCATTTTATCCTCACAACATCACTGTATAAAGCAGGTTAGTCTGAGAGAGAGCGTGACTAGCCCAGGGTCACCCAGTGAGTTTCCATGGCAGAGAGGAGATTCAAACCTGACCCTCTAACCACTGCGTCACACTGGTCCATTGAAAGCTGGCATAACAAAATCTGTGCTGGGCTGGAGACTGTGCTGGACTTTATGTAGAACCCATTTAGGCATATCATCCACCTCAAACATTTCTGGTTCTGAAAGGAGCCCTCAGGCATGTATGAATTTGATTCCTGTAGGACAGGATGAGGAAGGAAGAACATTTCATCTTTATTATCTATGTAGAAGTTTGAATGCACACTGCAAAGTCCAGGGGATTAATAAAAAACACCCCGCTTATGTTCATATGACAAATTGCCTGCATATAAGTTATGTAAGGCCATTGTAAGGCAGAGGCCTCTCTTCTTTGCTAGTGATATATACATTAGCACCAAAACTCCCCCCCTCCGGGAGTTTCATAATCTGGCAAGCTGACCACATGACCAATTTTACTACCCACATGCAAGTTATTTTTAAAGCATGATATAAATAAATATTATATATGCCTGTATTTAAAAATTCTGTGTGTGATATTGCCAATACAGACTCCAACCGATATGTACACACACAGTATGTTCCTTTCCAAGAATCCACCAGCCAACAGCTGAGCAAAAAGCTACTAAATGTGACCCTCTTGTGGTTAACCACTTGTGGGTGCTTTGCTTTTAGCCCTGTAGACCAGTTGCAATTAATATTCCCTTGCAATGGGATTTTCAGTTAAAGGATTTATTACAATACTAATAAAAAGCCAAGAAGAAAATGGAAGTTCAACCAATCTGGAAGTATTTTTCCTTCTACACATCCCCCCACATCCAATTGCTCTACCCCCTCAACCAAGGGGAGAGTGGAAATACGTTATATTACAAACAAGGGAGGCAGGGTGTTTCTATTTCCTTCTTTCTTTTAGGGAAATAAATGTATGTATTTGAAACATGATTTAGGATGTTTTAAAAGTGTAGCCTGTATGGAAGGGAGGGGAGAATGGAGGGGAACTGCAAACCCACCCCCCCACCCCCGCCTTCTTAACACATTCCTGTTGCAGTGCTTAACACACTTACTTGGGATAGATTCAGGTGTGGTAGCCCTGTTGGTCGGAAGCAGCAGAACAAAGTTTGAGACCAGAGGCACCTTTAAGACCAACAAAGTTTTATTCAGGGTATAAGTTTTTGTGTGCAAACACACTTCTTCAGATACTTAGGAGTAAGTGCTACTACTGAATTCAGTGGGATTTACTTCCAAGTATAGGTGTCCAAGTTTGCCCTTCAAGAGGTTAGTTTTGTTGATTAATAGAGAAGAGGGTTTTTTGCATCTGTTCTTTTGTTTAAGTACTGGTAAAACACATAAACAGTAGTTACTTCTGCAAAATAAATTCGTTATTTATTTGTGGCAGTTGAGTTGAACTTTGACACCGTTGGGAGATACAGAGAGAAAGGCTGATGGGGGGGGGGGAGTTAAAGCCAATCCAATTCTGGTTTACTCACAAGGCAGTCCCACAACAGGATCGCCGCCTCCTCCTGACTATTGTATTCGAAAACAGGTCCCGCCACATTTGCAGTGCGATTTACTTCAGAGTAAGCATTAGGCTACACTTCTGTGTGGTCAAAAAATAGAAGCAAGCACTGAATTCGCCGGAATTTACTTCCGAGTAAAACAGAGCGAAACTCGGTTTGCAGCAAATAAATTAATTTCAGTGAGGCTGAGATCCCCGGATCGGGGCCTGAGCCTTGATGGGGCAGGGAAACGGGTTTTTTTCTTCTTCTTTTCCTCTTTTTTTTTGGGGGGGGGGGAATGTTGTAAGTAAGGATCGGTTTGGTATAATTTATCGGGGAGAAAGATCGTTCCTAGGCGCCTTTTGGAATATAACCTCTTGCATTTTCGTCGAGCTTCTTTCTGAGTAAACACGCTTAGTTAACAGATCTGAGACAACTACATGGCTGTTCCTTCCTGATCAGCAACACCCTTCCCCGGTCAAAAAAGAAGGGTGGAGAAGGCAAGCCAACCTGGTTCGTATTCAGCCCTCGATCGGATTTTTTGCTCTCTTCAAGGACTTCCCTATGTAGCAGAGACGTGAGAGCGATCCGTAAAGCACTGGAGAAAATCTACCGTCTTCTCCACTGGTAACATTTGTCCCGCAAATTCATTACGGGGCTGCTTCGCTTTACATTAAAAGTCTGTCGGTCAATTTCACCCTTGTGCTCAAATCCCTTCCGCGGTAATTCTTCCATTATCTCTGGGTAGTAACCCCCACCCACCCGCACGCAGGCAAGCACACTTCAGTCCACCGCCCGACAGAGAGTCTGAGATTCAACACACTTACTTCGGAGTAAGCTCTACTGAAATCAACCAGATTTCCGAACCTGTGGAGGCAGGCACCAAACTAAGAAGCAGTCCATTTCATTATAGAATGGGGAAATATTTCACAGTTCCCTCCATTGCTTTTTGTTACTTTTCCTAAGAATAAAATAACTTTCTTAGAACGTTTGGAGAGCTTGTTTTGCGGCGATCAGATATTTTTCAAAATTACTTCCCCCCCTCCAAATCTCACTCTCCTTGCCAAATATTTTATTATGGAGAAATGTACAGTTGTGATGGCAAATGCGACAATTATCTGAAAACTGAGAGTGCTCTGCCGAGCATTGATGATTCCTCCTGTAATTCCCCTCCCCAACATTCCCCCTTTTCTTTTGCTAGTTTCAAAAAATTAAAATGGCTGATGGTCCTTTCCTTTACAGTTTTTCCTGAGAAACCCTGCTTCTTTTAAAAACTTTGATTACCATTGGATTGTGAACTTAAGAGGCTTTGGACTCTGCTTAATACAAATAGAATTTTGATTTGTGCGTGGTAATTGTACCTACCTTGACTTATTATACCCTTTGATTAATCCTGTGTAGGCAGGGAAACTTACTGTCAAAAAGACAAAGTTAGAGTCCAGTGTTTGTTCAATTGCTTTGGACCAACACGGCTGCCCACTTTGATCTATCAGGAAGACAGTTGCATAAAATCGGCTTGAAATGTTCTATATAAAACTCTGCATTTGGTAAGGAAGTGTTTTTAACTTGATGCTCTAGAAAGGGCAACAGCAAGAGGGTTTTCGTTTTCATTTTCTTTTTTTGGTAACTTTAAAATTTTGGTATTTCTGGGTCAGATGTGGAGATGCTAGCCTTTTAAAATGCAGTTGTGGGGGGCAGGCTCTGAAAGGTATACTGTCAACTTTGATTATTTTGTAAACCCATCTCCTCTGGGGCCAGAGAAGCTTAGCACACACCTGGGCCTGCCATTGGAATCACTTCCTTGATCTATGGGCAGGCAATTTTTTTTTCCAAAATCTTGTTTAGGTTGGGGGAGGAGAAAGAGAAAACCGCTCAACCATGTGCCATAGGCAGAGATGGCATTTTATGTATCATTATAACAGAGTCTTGTGATTTGTATGCAGAGCAAGCCAGAGAAATGGGTAATTTTCTTTTCCCACATTTTAAACATAGGCCACAGTGAAGTGGAGCAGCCTGCATAGCCCCATCTCATCAGAGCCTGGAAGCTAAGCAGGATCAGCCCTAGTTAGTACTTGGATGAGAGACCTCCAAGGAAATTCAGAGTTGCTAGGTAGAGCTGGCAAAGGCAAACCACCCCTCCTCCTCTCTTGCCTTGAAAACCCCATGGTCCTGGGATTGGCATGAGTCAGTGCCAACTTGGCACACAATTATTATTATTATAGCAAAGCACTGTAAGCTGTTGACTTGATAAAGAACATGCCTTTGAGCATGTGCAGTGTTTTTTTACTTTCAAATTTTATTTTTCCCTGCTCTTCCTTCAAAAACTGAGAGTGGCGTAGGAGGTACCTCTCCCCTTCATTTTATCCTACAGTAACCCTGTGAGGCAGGCTCAGCTGAAGGAGAGTAAGGGGTCACTGAGTAAGCTTCAAGGCCAACACAAAGGCCTTGTTTCCACCAGTTCCCACATAACCAGCCAGGGGGGCATTCCATGTCAGAACCTGCTTGAGATCCAGTGCCTTTCAAAGGGTTTGAGTAGGCTGCTCTAGTGAATCAAGATGATGCTGGGAGAAAGGGACCAGCAGGAGGGGAGGGGAGGTAGTTCAATGACAAAATAGCCCAGATTTTATAGCTAGAGAATTTGGCTTATGGTTGTTCTTATCATGGGCATAACTGCCTGCCCCCCCCCCCCATACACACACACACACACACAAAAGCAGAGTCAAACTTTGCCCGGAGAAAAACAAAATTAACCCATCTCATCCTGGGGTTTGGACTCCATTCCTTTGGGTGGTAATACGCTTCTGAGAAAGTCCATACACAGTCAAACATGCTTCTATTTCCTTTCCTCCCGTAAAATAGTCTAGTGCTTGACCAAGGATGCTCTTTCCTCTGTAACACCAAAAGGGAAAGACCAAGCCAAAAATGGAATTGGGTACCTAAAAGGTTGAGGCTACAAGCATAGATAAAAAATTAAAACAAAATATATCTCCAGTAATACAGTGCACTTTAAAAGTTCATTAAAAACAAAATGGGCCTTTAGCAGCCCCGTAGCTACAACTTTCAGTGTGGGAGCACTGGGGGGGGCATGATGTCACAAAAATAATAATAATAAATCCTCTCAATCTCTCCTTATAAATAATTATCTTTTGGTTTCACAAGATTCCATGTGCTCCCATTGGCTGTAAAATGCCCTCCCTCAGCCATTGGCCCATCAGCCGCCACTCAAGAGTACTCGCGTGCCATTGGCTGGGTGCTGGGTCTGCTCCTCTTCCCCACCCACTCCTCCTGGCAGACAGCTCTCTCTCCTGAGGAAGGCAGTTCTCTTGACTCCTGTGAGGGACTGTCCCCTCAGTGGCTGTTGGTAGGCAGAAAATTTCTGGAGAAAATGGTGGACTCTGTCATTATACCCTGCTGAGATTGCCACAGCAAAGTGCCAAAGCCGGGGCACTCTCCCAGAGCCTCTTTCTAGAGCCCGTTGTATTTATTTCCACAACGGGCCTTATTCCTAGTAAAATAATATTTTTAAAAAAATTAAGCATGAATATTGCTGTGCAAAAAACCTGGGGAAGAAAGAGCTTAAAAGGAAGAAGTGTGGAAAGGCCTGCCTTAGAAACTGTGTCCTGGCTATGATGCTGTGAACCTAGGGTGTCAGCTCCAAGCTGGGAAATTCCTGGGCATTTGTGGATAGAGCTTCAGGAGGGACCTCAGCAGGGTAGAATGCCAGAGAGTCCACCTTCCAAAGCTGCCATTTTCTCCAGAGGAACTGATCTCTGTAGTCCAGAGATCAGTTGTAATTCCAGGAAAGGCCCATAGCCAGGAATTTCTAAGTCAGGGGGGCATTTTAATTATTCAGGGGCACTGGGGCACTGGCTAAATCAGTTAAAGGTAACTCATGTGCTTCAGCCAGCCCCAGAGAGGTGTGGTGCAGAGGGAAGGGAAGGAGAAGCGGAGGTGCAGGGGGGTTCATGGCAGTTGCCACATCTTGCCAGAGAGTGGGGGGCCAGGGCAGGATGTTGGGGGGCCGGGCCCCCAAATGCCCCACTGTAGCTAAAGGCCTGGCCTTTAGCTATGCTTGTAACTTCAATCTCTTAGGTATCAGAGGCTTTTTCCTCTGTTCCAGATTCAATAGATCTTAGTCTGAACATGCAAGTTTCACAGAGCTCTATCTTACCCTACCAAATCCCTTTGAGGGGGAGGCCAAGCATTTACTCAGGAGCAGCAGAAATGGATGTGGCAGGAATCCAGGACAGTAGAAAGCTATTAAATGTCATATAGTGGTTTGAGTGCCAAATGAGGATCTTAGAGACCCAGATTTAAACCCCCACAGTGCTATGGAAGCTTGTTGGGTGACCTTCAGCCACTCATATATTCTCAACCTAACCAGCCTCACAGGATTGTTGTAGGGATACCGTGGAGGAGAAGAGAACAATCTGATTTGCATCCTCCATTGGAGAGAAAGGGGGGGGCATAAATGAAAATAAAATAATTGGGAATGAGTTGTGGTTTTTCTATCTCCAGTTTAGGCTGAAAGTCTGTTCATAAGGGTTTAATAACTTGATAATGTTGGTAGGGAAGGATAGATCTTTTAAAATCTAGAACTATTTCCAACCATTTTTATTTCATTTTTATGTATGTGAATGGGACCCTCTCATATGCTCCATTAAGAGCAAGTTTATTTTGAAATGCTTTCATGCAAAGCACTGTAGCCATGTTGGTCTTAAGCAGGAGAACAAAGTTTGAATCCAGTGGCACCTTTAATACCAACAAAGTTTAATCCTGGGTATAAGCTTTCATGTGTACATACACTGTTTCATATAGTGGTTAAGTGCACGGACTCTAATTTGGGAGAACTGGGTTTGACTCCCCACTCCTCCACCCGCAGCTCCTGGATGACCTTGGGCAAGCCATAGCTCTGTCAGTGGTGTTCTTGAAAAAAGAGCAGTTTCTGTCAGAGCTCTCTCAGCTCTGCCTACCTCACAGGGGGTCTGTTGTGGGGAGGGGAAGGGAAAGGAGTTTGTAAGCTGCTCTGAGACTCAGAGTGAAGGGTGGGGTATAAATCCAATCCTCCTCCTCCTCCTCCTCATACAATGAAATGGAAATCACCAGTCCATACATATAGGTAAAGAGTGAATTAGCATACAGCATAATGAAGATGTTTCAGATTCAAGGACTGAACAGGAATAACAAGCTTAGTTTATATGGTTACCATTTGTTTCCAAGAGGAAATATAGTGAAGGAAATAAATATGTCAGAATTGGAGATTGATGGCAGATGTATCCCTAATTGAGGAATGCTGAGAGTAATTAACTGAGATCCTGCCATGACGCTCCATCCATCTCCTTTCAGGCATGGAGGCAATCTTAGATTCTCCACCAACTGAATACTTTTTAAGGTAATTCACTGTCTGATTATAAATATGTTTGCATATCACCAAAACCCAAACACAAATGTGAGACAATTTACACATTGACAAAAGCTACCACTTGTTGAGGAAATGTTTTTCCATTCCCCCTTACAACTGCATGTTAGAAGCCAAAATGAAACAAATGGGGTCTAGTTGATTAACTTTGGTTGATTCATCTACCAGTTTAACAACTTGTACCATTATTAGAAGTGAAGCGTTATTGTGTGTGAGGAGGGCTTTCTCACATCCATATGCTATACTAAGAGTGGCTAAAATTGACATATGTTCCTCTCCTGTACAGCATTAGCTACTTTCAGATATGCAGACAAATCACAGAAGATCAATCCTCACCCAAGTACAGGTGTCACAAATGCATCCCAACACCAGCCTCTAAAGGGAAGGGCTGTAGCTCAGTGGTAGAGTATCTGCTTTGCATGCTGAAAGTCCCAGGTTCGATCTCTGGCATCTCCAGTTAAAAGAATCAGGTATAACAAGCATGTGAAAGACTTCCACCTGAGACACTGCAGAGCTGCTGCCAGTCTGAGTAGACAATACTGGCTTTTATGGACCAAGGGTCTAATTCTGTATGTGTTCAACCTCCTCTATTAATTGGACAAAGTAGGGAGCTGACAGGTGGAATCCAGCCAGCTTACTAACTCACTCTTGCCACCTCCCCATCCTATATTATTTTTGTCCTCCCTGTCCAATACGATTTTTGTCCATGCAGGTCACATAATCCTTAGAAGATATTTCAGGATCATCAGTAGGAACCCCTCCTTCTTTTCTCACCAACATAATTGATTGGATCCAACCCGATGAACTCTGCTTCTAATTTTTTTTTAATAGAAAGCTACAAAATTAAAACTAAGCACCTGTAAGTATAATTTCCTGCTCAGCACTAGCATTTATAGCAAAAATAAATTGTAAACGTCTTGGGGCAGGGACACGGTTTCTTGTTCCCTACAAAGTGCTCTGCTGATTGATGCCAGCATTCATCATGCCATGAAGCATGCCTCCACCCAGAGGAGCCAGCCTGCTTGCTGAGCTCTTCATCTGAGGTCTGCCTCTGAGTGTTCCGTCTTGAGAAAGGAAGCAGATGGCTACTAGGGCCAGGGTCTTCTCTACAGTGGCACACAGATTGTGGAATGGCCTCCTCCTAGATATCTGCTAGATGCCTATGCTCTTTTGAGCATGAGGGTAAAACAAAAGCACAGAAGACAACATTAAAAAGCACATGATTTGCTGCTGGTTTAAATTTGTTGTTTTAACCCATTTTGTATAATTCAGATTGAATTTTGTTGCCCTATTTTGTTATAAATTGTGTTCATGCAAACCAGTTGTGTTTATATGTATGTTGGACAAATGTACATACATCACTTGGATGTTAGCTGCCTCAGAGTCACAGAATAAATTTCTTTCATAATAATAAATCTGATCTGGTATGAATTTTGCACTTGCATATTCATACTTAAATGCAGTAAAATCTCAATAAAATAATTGTAATTCTGCCCTCTGCAAAGTGCTCATCATACATTGGCATAGCAGTTTTATCCACCAGGAATGCATATTCGGTTCTTCTCTAAAAAATTTAGGATAGCATAAATGGCTCTTAGCCACAACTGGGAAGATCAGAATAGCACCAAACAGAAAGATGGTCTTCTTCTAGATTTCACTTTCCAGCCAGACAAAATCAGTTTTAAGAGCTGTGATCACACACACACTAAATAATCCACTAAATAATCCGCTATCATTCCAAATAATTGAGCAGCCTGAAAACAACATTCTTTTCCCTGCAATTATAGCTTCTTTGCTAGAATATTCAACATTCCAGCCTCTGTCACATGGGATACTGAACTGGGTTGTTCTTTTCTATGTGCTGGAGGCAGGGAGAAGATAGGTGAAGAACATTCTACCTTTTGAGAGCCTCCAAGCCAATGAAAGATGGAATTCATAGAGAAATTTCCCCTCAAGGGAAACAAACATTCAGAATTCTGGATACTTTTTCATTTGTACACAAATTTACAACCTGACTCTACAGATGTTTCTTAAGAAGCCCATCTGATTTGTAGGCCTTGATCCTATGTGAAGTGTTTTAGCATGGGGCTTCCCTGAGGATCCTAGCTCCCATGCCATCTGCGAGTGTGAGCCATCAGACTTTACACTTTGAAAAGATTTTGCCAGCGTGTGGATGCTGAACAGAATATATACTCCCTGCCCAAAGGTCTTGTAAATAAACTATGCCTTTATCCCTCAGAATAAGAAAATAACCACCAGTCCAGATTCGCAGCTAGTTTCACAGTTTATACAGGCAAAATAAAGAATTATTTGGGTGCATGTTAATCTTCAATATATAGCACAGACACATTCAAAGAGAAAGCTAGGATGGTTTTGTGCAGAATCACTGGCAGAAGAGTGACTGGCTTCGACCCACCTCCCTCCCCCCATATTGGAACTGGGACATATTGAGAGTGCAGTACATTAAAGAGAAAACAGGCAACAACAGCCAAAAATGCCTTGAGGGAGAAAACACACAAACCCAAGCCTGTTTTTTAAATATAAAAAATCACCACAAAAGCCCTTATCTCTCACACAGCAGAAGAGTAAATCTCAGGTTCTGATCCACTCTGGAGAGTAGCTAAAACGAAGCCCTGGCGCTCTTGTTGAGAGAGTCAAAGCTGGTGATTCTTTGGCCCAATTGCAAATATGGGGGGGGGGCTAGAGGGAAGGGGGATTTAACACATACTTCATTTCTTGTATTTTTCTTACACACACAAGCACTCATATGGTTAGTTTTTAGTATTTAGAAGGCATCAATGGATGCATCTGATTTAGCAGACAGTGCTCCCAGGGGAACTGCTTCCCACAGGGAAAGGAGAGGGGTGGGCTTTCTTCAGAATCCCCTGGCAAAAGCAGAGTTTTCATTGAGACTCAACTATGGAAATTAAAGTGAGCAGATGAGCTTAGGAGCAAAGAAGGAGACTAAAAAGGAGATGATCATGGGGATGGTCTCAGAAGCTCTAGATCTGTTACGTTTTTAAAAATACAACAGCTACAGCTCCCCTCCCCAGCCAAATGAGATGAAATCTCTTACCTTTCTTGATCACAGACTGGTCCAGGAGATTCATGCCGGTTTCATCCACAGCCTTGGGGGGGGAGGGAAAGAGATGTTTGATTTGTGCTATATCTCCTCCTAAATAGCTCAATATACCCAAAGTATAAGCTTTTGTGCGCATGCACATTTCTGATACATGTGCCCAGAATTAGACGTTGTTGGTCTTAAAGGTACCACTGTACTCAAACTTTGTTCTGCTGCTTCAGACCAACAGGGCTACCCATCTGAATGTATGTTATTGTGTATGTTATTGTGCTACAATTAAAATAAAGACAAAACTTGGGGGACGGGCTTTTCCTCCTTTGACATGAACCCACATCCAGATTTGAGGCTTGCATCAGGTGGTACTAGAGATCTTTTAAAAAAATCATTGCCCTTCGATGTCCTGTTTCTCAAATGGCATTAAAAAAGGAGAGGATTTATAGTTTGTGTTATTGTAGAAGAGGAAAGCTGCATAGCATTTTCAGTTTGCATTTGAACAAGACAGAGTTATATTATTTATTGGAAATGGGAAATCTCAAGGAAAACTCCAATTTGCTCTTTATACCAAGTGATTTTAAAAGGATTTGGCTAAAAGTCAAAACAGTTTTAAGCCCCATGGATTTCATAGGGAGAGGTTTAAATAGCCATTGAAACTTCTTGGAACATTTGGCTCTAATTTAGTCCTCATTTACTTGGGAGTAAGCCCTACTGATCAAGTTGCAGAAAAGATAGCCTTTTAAGTCTACTACAGTTTATGAAGTGACCCCTTAAAGACCAATGATTGTGATTCTCTCAACAAAAGAGAAGACTTCTCCAGACTGGTGAAGTGGATTATAGTCTAGGAAAACAAGATTCTGCCACAAAGCTATATTATTTCAGATGAATAAAGCAGGGCTTACTTCTGAGTAAATGTGCATTGCCTCAGCCTATAAGAGCCTTTAAATTGGATTGAGCCCAATTTACTTCTGTGTTTAGAGAAAAACAGAATGTTTTTTTAAAGTTTTTTTTTACATTTTCTCACATTTTCAGAACTCAAAACCTGAGTGAATTTTAAAATGGAGTCAGTCAGCATAATTCTTTGTAATTAGGTTTGTTATTTTTCTTAAAGCACAAGGTATGACTTTATACACACATACAAAAGCATATTGGCACAAATAGTATTCAAAGAGTCTGTGAGGAGCAACTTTCTCAGCCCCTCAGAAACCGCAGCAAACTGCTTCATTGGGAAGAAGACCGATTCAAAATGGCCTTTAAGAGCTCGGCTTTTAAGAGCTGCTGCCCTTTGAAAGTGGACCTTCGGGAAAGCAGAATTCAGAGTCTAATTGTTGAAATGTTTGTGAAAATGGAAACAAAAGTATCAGTGATAAATTACTGAATGATTCGGAGGAAACTATTCAGTTTAAACACACACACTTTCATCTGTTATGTGTTTTTTAAAAACTCAAGACGACCCAGATAATGCAAGACAAATTCCAGCCCAGGGGCAGGACCAGCAGGATTTACTGAGTTCAACAAGACTTTTTCTTAAGGGAATACAACACTGCCCACCCACCGCCCACCCGCAAGGATGGGATGAAGTTCCAGCAAAAAATCATTTTAAAATCCCATCTAATTCAGTTGGAGGGAGGGATTAACCGCACTCCTTAAACTCATCTTCTGATAAAAGGCCACGTCGGTTCAAAGCTCTTCAACTTTGCCCTTATCTGTCCTTCGCTTGGTGAAGCTCATGTTCGCTGCAGCCGGAAGGGGTGTGTGCGGGGGTCAACCTCCAGGAAAATCTGTGGAGTTTTAATTCGGAATGACCACGGTTCGGATGGGGGAGGGGTCTGGATCGACTACACTCCCTTCTGCAAGGACCCCCGCGGTTTGCCCGCCAGCCCCCGGTCGCATTTTGTCTGGTTTAGGACTGCATAGTTTTGTGATGTTTCTGCTCCTGGTGGGAAATGGGATCGTGGCCCGTTTATAACCATCTCCCCCATCCTTGCCCTTGGAAAGTTACACAGAAAGGAACTGTAAAAGAGAGACGTCGAGGAGTCGGACGAAAGCCAGACAGGTTTGAAACAGGGAAACTGGAGGTTTCCAAATTCCTCGGCCAGAATCCAGAGGCGGAGCGCGCCGGAGAAGAGACTCCCGCTGGGCCAGCCTCTGATCAATTTTTCTCTCCGCTTCCCCCCCCCCCCCCCGTATTTTATTCTGCAAAAGTTTCCAATATTTTTGCCATGAAGTCAAAAAACCGCAAGGCAGATAAAAATGCCTTTGGATTTTTAAAAAATACCATCAGGGTTTGAGAAAGATTTTTTTAAAGACGATTTATGTATTTAGCACAACGGGGAAAGGTCTGCTTTTCCCTCCAGGTTACGAAAGAAGGAATGTAATTCCGTGCGGAGTTACTCTAGTGGAAGCCCATTCATTTCGACGGGGGTAACTCTGGGAGAAACCAGGGCTGAGCCTGCTAACGATCTCTCCGGGAAAGGAACAAGGAAATCTCCCCCGAGACGTTCCCAGTGTGGTAGAAGGGGGGGGGCACCAGTTTGGCTTCCCGAAATCGGTCAGGGCAATCTGACTGCGCCGGGCAGTTTTCACAGCGGGCTGCCGATGCCGAAGTCCTCGAGTTCCGTGGGGCTTCTCCCCTCCTCCTTAGGGAAGGGCGCCTAGGAGTGTGGCCCTAATGGCAAAGGAGGCTGAAAGAATCCTTTTTTGTAGTTGTTCTTGTCAGCCAATTTTCTTCGCCTGCCTTTTCCTCCCTAGTGGGCCCGATCCTGCCAACCCGAGGAAAAAAAGAGTCCATTGGGGCTTCCTTCCTAGTCAGCGGGCGCGCCTGCTCTGCGGAGGGAAGCGAAGGATTACGCGGGGCCTGCAGATCCAAGCGCCGGTCCTCCTGCCCTGGATCTCCGTGAGACTCCTCTAGGAAAGCAGTAGGCCGGAGCGGGCTTGCTGGACAGAGCTGCCCACCCCTTTGCTCTGGAGAAGGCCCTCGAGAGTCATCCCACCCGCCTCCCTTTTGCCCCGACGGTGCAAAGAGCTGCTCGCCAAAGGCCGAGCTCACCCAAGCGGCTGTGAGTTGCGCCCCGGGAGAGTTTCGGCGAGAACCGACCCTTACCTGGATGTCCTCGAGGCTGGGGTGGCCCAGGCCGTGGAGGCCTAGCGGGCCGTCGCCCAAGGCGTGCGCGCCGTCGGCCAGGCCGTGGAGCAAGCGCGGCACGCCGGGGTAGTCCCTGCGCGGGTCCAGGCCCAGCGCGCGATGCGTTTGCGAGAGGAGGCCGGCGGCGGCGGCGGCTTCCTCCTGGCGCGCCCGCTGAGAGTGCCAGCCGGTCTGCTGGTGCTGGTGGATGGGGTTGATGGCGCCGTAGGGGTCGCCCAGGTGCGGGTAGCCGGCCTCCTGGCTCTGCGAGTAGGGCAGCGGCGGCTGCGGATAAGGCGGCGGGAAATAAGGCGGCTGGAAGTCCGAGGCGGGCGTGTGGCACAGCGGGGGAGCCGAGGAATAGGCCGCCGCCTGGTTCAGGGAGGAGAGCTGCGAGAGGCGGCCGCCCGCCGAGCTGCCGTTGAGTCCATCAGAGCGGTCCTGCAAAGGAGCGAGGAAGAGAAGAGAAGGGGGGAAAGGTCAGCGAAAGCCACATCAGCGCAGGGCGCACGCCGCTGCTACCGGGGAAAGGAGCGCCTCTAAAGCAGGGGACGCCCTCCGGACTCGGTTCCGCGGCTCCCGGAGGGCGCCCGGCTTGGAACACCTGAGCCCAAGGCGAGCTTGGCGCATCTCCGGTCCGCCGCTGCCTTCCCGGAGGGCAACCCCAGAAGCGCTCGGCCCGCCTCTAGCCAGATGCTGCTTCGGGGGCCCTTTTCCTAAAGCGCTCCGGGCTCCAGGATAGCCCGTCGGGGGTGGCGGGAGAGAAAACGCCTCAGCGCTACTTGCACTGAGCCGCTCCCTCTCCTGCTTGGAAACAAACTTTACTTGGAGCTGGGGGGGGGGACACCCCAGACCAAAAGACGCTCCGCGACCGAGTTTGTTATCCCGCGGGGCAAAGAGCGAACGCCCAGCGCTGCTCTCCGGTAAAGTCCGTGGGGCGTCGAACTCCTCTTTGTTTACTGGATGCGCACCCCACCACCAGGCACCCGCGCGCACACTGAACTGGGACCCTTCTCTCCCTCGCCTTGTTTTGTCTTCTTCTGCAAAGGAAACCCAAACAAGAAGACCTCTCCCCATGAAGCAGACACAGCACGCGGCGGCAGCTGCATCCCCTGTCCTGGCTGGGCCAAATAGCCGGCGGAATCACCTCGGAAATTGCCGCGGTCGCTTCTTGCACTTCTTTCTCTTTCTCCCCCTCCCCCCGACTCGGCTGACTCTTTGCTTCCACACACACACCCGGCCTTTTCCCAATTCTCCATAGGAAAAATTAAACCATCCGCCAGGGACGTGCCGGAGCCCTGACATCTGGCCAAAATTAAAGGGTGAAATCTCTCTTAATTTGGAGGGATTGGGTTGCTTCAATTAACTCGCGCCGAGAAGAAGCCCGAGAAGGAGGAGAAAGCACCTCGCCCCCACCCACCCTCCCCAATACACGCAAGCACAAGAAATCCGACTTACCATGGCGGAATACGTGTGAACTAACATCTGGGCGGCGGCGGCGGCAGCAGAGAGAAAAATTCTTCTAAGAAAGTGCCCGAAACCGGGTTTGGGGGGGGGGTGAGGATAATAATAATAGCAACGAAAGAAGCCCCCACCCCCCGAAAAGGAATCCGTTAAAATCTACCAGCGATCTGCGCTTCCATGGATGTCTCCTCCCAGTCTGTAACCGAGAGATCTCCTTGGGGAGGGGCTGGCCCGGCGGTTACAGCCCGAAAGGCAAAGCTTTCCCTTTAAAATCTGCGCCTGGCTCCCGCTCCTTCCCGCTCCCTCTGAGCTCGATGCAACTCCATGGACGCCAGTTATAGGGACGGGAGCGCGCCTGGGGAAGCGGGAGCGCGCTTTAAAGAGACAGGGCGCCCGGCGGTGGCCTGGCCGGTTTAACCCGAGCGTGGTTTGACTCTGCCAGTCATTGCCTGGTGGAGGAGGCGGGGGGGGGGGGAGACGTCAATGCTTCGCCGTCTAAAGGCCCCCTCCCAACGCCATTTGGAAACGAGACAACAGCGGAGATCCTATGTTTGGAGTTGGTTGAACAGAGAAGGGATTTCCTTCCGAGTAAACTGACATGGGATTTAGGCTGGTCCTGCATTGGGCAGGGGGTTGGACTAGATGGTCTGTATGGCCCCTTCCTACTCTATGATTCTATGGGTTGTGCGGCAGTCGGCAGCGATCCTAGGCTCACTGACAAGAGGCGTAAAAGCCACTGAGTACAGGGGATGGGAGTGGGATTTGAGGACAATTTTATAAGGTTGAGCCTCACTGCTGCAAATGATATACTCCCATCTAATCCACGCTACCACAGATGGTTGACTCAATGAATTTTTTGCTAAATATTAGGGGGGTTACCGATGTCCAGCATTACTGACGCTTACAGGGTTCTAAAAATATTAGGTCTCTTATCATTAACTTTTCAAACTCTATTCTTCCCACCCAAAGTGAGGATCTATCTTTTGAAATTCTTAGCATTGTGAACTAGGTTTGACACTGATATTTATGTATTCATTGTTTTCTGATAAGTTGTAAAACTTTATATGCTGTATGTCATGTTTTTGTGTTGTGTTTTTTCGTATAACTGTGGTTATAATATAAATTATTATTATTATTATTATTATTATTATTATTATTATTGTTATTATTATTATTATTGTTGTTATTGTTGTTATTGTTGTTATTATTGTTGTTGTTATTGTTGTTATTGTTGTTATTGTTATTATTAGGCTGCATTTGAACTACTGGGAAGTGAATTCCCCCCTTTTAAGGAAACGTCCTTCAGATCTGTCTGCATCTTCCTTGTGCGTGTAGAGTGATAGCCTCAGTTTAGGGTTTGTGTACCTTCATAGCCACTGGGGTTTAAGCCTGCTGTCTGTCTGTCCCTCCAACAACTGGAGAGGAATTGTTTACCAGCAGTTCAAAATCTGTTAATTTCTAGCGTTTAATCATGCGTGTGTAAAACTTGTATGTGTAATATCTGAAATAGTGTAGTGGTCGGTGTCGGACTCGGATCGGAGGCGTCCAGGTTCGAATCCCCCACTCTGCCATGGCAGCTCTGTGGGTGATCTTGGGCCAGTCACAAACAAGCTCTTAGCCTAACCTGCCTCACAGGGTTGTTGTGAGGATAAAATTGATGTAAGCCGCTTTAGATCCCCATTGGGAAGAAAGGCGGAGAACAAACGAAGCAAAATAAATATTGATATTTTAAAACGATGTTTACAAAAACTTCCAGCCTTTTTGCTGATGAAGGTATAATGTGGGGAAACTCTCGAATCTCCTCCTGCCTTCCTTATGCAATCGCCTAAATATATGGATGAGGAAATGTGTTTTCATAAATCTCCATTTCTTTTCTCTTGGTGGGGTCTGGGAGACATTTTGATTTCTTGCCTTGTTTAATTGGACAACATTTAAAAAATCAAACCACGTGGAAGTTTGCAATGGGCAAGGCAGTTTTTAAAAATCTTCACCGGGGGAGGCCGATTTAAAAGGAGTGGGAAGATGAGCTCCACTTACCTGTTCTGTCCCGGGTGGATGAGCATCCCTGGGATGCGCTATGAGTGGAAGCAGAGGCCGCCTCTGCTCCCGGTCTCTCCTGAATGGGGCGAGGGGCGGGCAGCGAAGGTGCCCAGCACAGGGAGGCAGCTTCTCGCCTCGCTCTCAGGTTTAATTTTATTACGGCGATCAAGGTGCTAATTCCCCCCTCTCGCCCTTACTTCTTCCGCATTTTAAAAAAGAAGAAGATGAAGGCCCTCTCCTCTCCCGCCCGACAGGCACCGACGACAAAGCATTGATTTGCCACGCAGGAACCGTGGAAAACTGACAGCCAAGAGCGTCTTCACGGCTGGTGAAATTGACAAAGTCTTCACGTCAGTTTCTCTTTGAAAAACTCGCCACTTTAGACAAAGATTGCTAGACCGGGTCTCCCCCACCCCCACCTCGCCGCCGCCCAAAAGCTACAAGGAAATAAGCCGCCAAATCTGACCCCAAATCCGTTGTTGGCTTTTAAAAATGGAAGCAATATTTCCGTGTGTGTGTGTAGATTTGCGTCACTGTGCACCCTTTTTATTTGGGGGTCAGTTCCATTAGTTTCATAGGGCTTGTTTGCAACCCGATGCATAACTGATTTGAAAGAAAGACTCATTGAACTCAAGAGACATTAACGTAAAGGTTTCCCTTGCTCGAATCCGACTCTAGGGGTGCGGTGCTCATCTCCGTTTCCAAGCCGAAGAGCCAGCGCTGTCCGAAGACGTTTCTGTGGCCATGTGGCCGGCATGACTAGACGCCGAGGCGCACGGAACAACAAGAGACATTACTTTTGAGTAAACAAGTCCTTAGGACGAAGCTTATTCCGAAGGCCAGTGGACCAAAACATTTCAATGGGTCTTACGTCAAAGAATAAGCATCCCCATGGCCCATTTTTAAAAAATGTAATCCTTGCTATATTATCTTCCTTTATTCTTGTAGTCCTACGAACCTTCGTTTCCCTCTCTCTTTCTTTAGGAAATTAATTTTAATATCATTTTGTTTTGTTTTCTCACATTTCCAGCCAGCTGGGGAAGAGAAAGGCGGGGAGAATGGCAATTAACACCACAGAGACAGATCTGGGAAGATCTCTCGATAGGGCGGAGTTAAGAAAACACGATCCAGTTCCACTGTTGTTGTCCTTGATTCCTGAGCCGAGCACCGCGGTCCTAAATTTAGAATGATTCAGTTTAGGAACTGAAATGAAATCAATGTGAGGAGCGGCTCCAGTTCAACGTTATGCGCAACCAGACTTAATCGCTAATGATGGAGCTAGCAAGCAAGCCATAAGCAAAAATGGTTGGTCTTTAAAGTGCCAAGAGAGCCCTGAAGCGGCTACCCCGCTGAAATGTGGCATCGAATGAAGAAACACGTCTTCACCATCCCTCGCTCGCTTTCTTGCCCCTCAGAAACCCCCGAAGCCCTCGCGGCTGGTAGGACCAGATCCGGTAGGACCAAATCTGCAGGTCGCCTCCGGGTTTTTGGAGCAGAGTCCTTGAGCGGGGCGGATGGAGGGGGGGGCAGTGCTCACCCCTTGCTTCGCAGGTGCTGTAATTGGTCGATTCGGTTTAAAATCCGGAACCGAGCCTAATCAAGCGTGCAAGAGAGGGAGAGGGACCGACCCCCGAGTCACGGTTACAGATCACACAGAAGCGACTTAATCCCCACCAGAGTCCCTGAGAAATATTTGACGCTGGCAAATCCATATATTTGGGCTCACACAAGGTGTGCACGCACCTATCCGATTGTAATCTGTTAACTGCTGCTATAGGCCTCTTTCACACGCACAGGAAGGTAACACGAGAGTTCAGTGCACCTGAAAGACAGCAATTATTTTTTCCGGTAGAGGCTTGGTGAATCAGGGCTCACTTCGTCAAATGCAAGAAATGTGGCCAGAGACAGAAAGACTGAACGATTGATTATTAATGTACCGCTGTGATACATGATTAAAGAACACTCCCCATTGAGGACAGTGGGTGTGGTGGCTAAGCAGACCTGCACGGCATCTCTTTGCACATATATAAAGGTGTGCTTCGTCAAGATGGATAAACAGCTGTGCGTCTATCCATGTCTGAACTCGTGAGAACCAGGCACATATGAAAGGAGAGAGAGCAGAAGAGGCGTAGCTGGGCGGGGGGGAGAGAGCGAGCGAGCGAGCGAGAGAGAGAGAGCAAGAATATGTTCGGGACTCTATCTGTAAAATACATTAAAATGTTCTGCGATGACTCGCCATTCGCCTCTGCCTCTTTCTGACCTCCCTTTTTCTGAATTTCCTTTGTGGCTCCGAGTCATCGTTTCTGAACATCTGCACAGGTACCTCCAATCTATCTCATGAAAGTTCCTCGGTCGATAAAAGAACGATCGGGTGGTCCCTTCCTAGGACACGATCCCTGTTATCTGTCCACGTGGGACTCACAACTCGCCCTTAGCACCAAATCTCCAGCTAGGACCTCAGCAACTCAGAAAAGGTTTCCTCGTTGCCTCCCTGATGGGGTCAGAGAGGTCACTTTCTTGTGTTTCTTGCTGGGAGTTGGACTCCCCTCCCCCTCCGGTATTGCTTCTGCCCGTGGAGGATCCGCTTAGTTCTCGCGGCTAACAGCAGTCGAAGGACTGGTCTCATAGTAGCATCCTTTGCAGCCGGGGGCTAGTCCCCCATCTTGTAGCAGCGAATCCCACAAGCGACTTTCGCGTTGCAGGAAGAAGAATCCCCCCCCCCCGGTCCTGAATGTACTGCTGATTTGTTCCGGTTTTAAGGGGGGCGGGAGATGGGCTCTCTCGTTCGCTCTCGCTCTCCCTCCCTCCCCCTCCAAAGCCTCCCAGCGCCTTCGCCTCTCTTCCTCAGCAGCAGGGTGTTAGGATTGGACTGGGAGCCGCGGTGGAGTCCCAACTTGGGACTGAGCCAGGAAAGCCCCGTATCTGGCGTAGGGGGGTGGTAAACACGGGAGTCCCCTGAAAATCTGGCGGGAGTCTCACCCCCCACGACTGGAATAGGCAGAAAAGCACCGAGACGTTTAGCACGATCATTCCGTTACCAAACGCATCGTTCCATTAATAGCCGAGCGACTGAAAGCAAATCGCAACAGTTTCTTGGAAAGTTCAAAAAGGAAAGGGAGGAAATGACGGGCGTTTTGATTTTGGAATGGATTTGCAAAGCAAACAATTACGTCGAAAATGGTCTGAAGCGGAAACAAAAATAAAGGAACAAATAAAAGCTCTGCAGAGGGCAAGCTGAAGAGATTCGGCGCGTTTTGGGACCAAATTATACGTTAAAAAAAAAAAAATCCTCGTCCCACCAGAAAAGGGGGACAAGCTGGAGCGACCGGCCAGCCTGGGAAAAACGAGATTGGTAAAGGGGGGAAACTCTCTCTCCTTCTCGCCCTCGTCCCTTTCCTTTTTACTCGGCCTTGGTCTTCCGAAAGCGTAGGGCTCGATCCATCCAAAGTTCGCGAGAGCGTTAGGCCGCGATCCGAAGAACATTTTCCGAGGAGTAAGCCCTCCCCCGCCTCGGGGCCTCTGTCTGAAGGAGCCGCGAAATCCTCTTGAAATGCCGTGACGATAAGGATGCTTTCTTGGAAGTAAAACTACTGAAAGAACTGGGATTTCCTTTCCTCCTCCTCCCCTTTTATAAAAGCTACCTAAAACCTGCACGCGTCTTTTGAAAGGCAGTACTCACTTGCCCTGCCTCCCTCCCTCCCTCCCGAGCTCACAGGGATGGGGCAGGGGATCGGGCTTCACTCTGGACTGGGAGGGTGCCCGGGCTTTCCTACCCCCGCCCACACCCCCTTTCCTCGTCTCGCGGGGGAGCAGCCCCTCTCTCCCTCCCTGGCTCTCTCGCGGGCTGCCCCTGGACGTGGCCGTCGGTCACGGGACGGGGCTCTGGACTCTCCTGGAGCCTCTCCATCAATCACGGCCGGGCCCGGGGGCGCGTGGGGGGGGGGCGGCGGGCCTGGCAGCTGGGGCCTTTTATGCGGCGCGGGCGGGGGGGGAAGGGGCAGGTGCCCGGGAGCGGGGCGGGGGGGGGGAAGAAATTGATCCTCTAGATCCTGGGAGAAAGAGAGGGTTGTTCTCCATTTTAAAACATCGTTGTCTTTTCCCCATTGTTAAATGTTACTGTCTTGTGTCACATCACAACTGGTTCGTGGGCTGTAGCTCCACGATGGATTTCTAACGTTACGTATCATCACATCATGGTTATGACACCTAACAATGGATTGAAGAAGAACAGGGACTGGTCGTTTTCGCCCCTGCCGCGCGGCACTGCCCAGGAGGAGGAGGTTCATCGGGCCACACGGCAGCCCTCCTCCTCCTCCTGGAAAGGGTCTGAACTTCGCCCGGCTCCGGCCTGTACTGGTATGATTAGGAATGGTCCGTAGGCAGCGATCCAGGCAAACTGCCGAAGGTTGTATTCCCCAGCGCACTCGCTCAAAGGACGGGGTGTGTGCGGGGGGGGGGGGTTCCTTTTGCCTCAAGGAGGCTCCTCGGATGGGCCCGTTCATCCCCTCGAGGAAGAGTCCAGCCAGCCCCCTAGCTGCAGTTTTGCACCCACTTCCAGTCCAAACCCTGAGAGCGCTGTCCTGGGAGGAAGCCCCGTTGAGTCCTCCTGAGGAGAGGTTTGAGGAGGCCTGCGTGGGACCGCGCTCTTACCCTCCCGGACTCTGTCTTATCGTTGTTCAGTCCCACAGTCGAGTCCGACTCTTCGCGACCCCACGGACCACATCACGCCAGGCCCTCCTGTCTTCCGTCGTGCCTCCGGAGTTTGCTTAAGTTCACGTCCGTTGCAGCATCGATGACACTGTCTGGCCATCTCATCCTTTGTCCTTCCCTTCTTCTTTTGCCCTGAGTCTCTCCCAGCATCAGGGTCTTCTCCCGGGAGTGCTCCCTGCTCATTTGGTGGCTTACAACATTTTTAACAAGACATGAAGTTGAAGCACATCATTATTGTCCCGTCGTCGACAACATCAACGTGAGCAATCCGCAGCTAGTCCCGGCGGGCTTGCCTGAGCTCCAGGCACCTTTAAAACGTTAGAATATATTATTTTATCAGTCCGATGGCCTATTTGGCTTAGGGAGGGATTTTCGATTTGATTTTATTAAACAATTTATGGTAAACTCTCCGGACTGCTGCTTTATAAGTGGAAATGAAGCTGCCAGCAAAGATCTGCCCCTCCCCCAAAGGCGGGTGTGTGTGTGTGTGTGTGTGTGTGTGTGTGTGTGTGTGTGTGTGTGTGTGTGTGTCTTCAGACGTGAGCTGGCCCCGAGTCCGGCGATCTGCAGAGGAGCCGACGGGCAAAAGGCCGGCAGAAAGCGAGTCCTCCTTGGGAAATCCCGGACAGGAGGAGAGCTGCTGCAAGACCCTCTGAAAGAGGAAACCGATCCTGGCTCCTCTGTTTTCGCGGGAGGACACTGATGTGTGGAAAGACACCTTCAGAGGATCCGCCATCACCCACCCACCCCCGGTCCGATTTGTCCCGGGATTCCTCTGGAGTAAGGGACACGATCCGACCCAAACGAAGGCCCTCTGACCGAGGCGGGAGAGGTGAGCGCTTGCTAGAAGTGCCTCCCATGGGAGCGAATGGCATTTGGAAAAGTGCTTCGCTTTGGGCTGGATCGTGTCCTTTGAATGGATTGCGATTGGCCGGGGGAGGGCGGGGGGATGCGCCTAAGACATTTTAAGGGCTCGCATTGCCGATCTCGGTAATCTTAAAACAGCCCTGCAGGGTTGGCCAGTCTATATGATCGCCATCTTGTAGATTCTCATTCTGAGGCCGCTGGAGGAGGAAGGGGAAAGAGCTCCACCGACGACTTCTCAGCTAGTAGTACAGCAGTTGTTCTGCTATTTGCTACTGATACTTAATACTGTTAATCGTATTTAACAGCAATGCACGGACTCAGGATCTCACACTCCCCAAACGAAGTCGATTTGGCCTTAAGAGCCATTCATTTCCGATAAAAGACGAATAAGATCGGGCGACAGACGCGATCTTTTAGGGACAGGAGTCCTGTGTCCTGACGTGAGAAAGGGTCACTGAACTCTCTGTCTGATTCTTTCTCCGGGGTAAATATGCCAGTAAAATCGGGCTGCGATCCCATGCCCGCTCGAAGCCCGATCCTAAACCTGCAGAGTCGGAAGCCAATTCCTCTTTTAGTGAGATTTTATTCCCAAATATGGGGCCATTTTAGAAATCCCCACCCATGAAAACCAATGGCTCTCAGTTTTCCTCAATTCCAGCGTGGGAAGGGTTGGACGGCTTCCCAAAGAGACTTGCGAAGACCCCCGGCCCCGATCCGAGGCACACTTACTCGGGAGTAAGCCTTTCCTTCCACTGGGACTTCCTGCTCCCAAAGAAGCACCGTGTAGGATTGGGATTCAATGCCGGTGCGTGTACGTGCCCGGGATCGGCCGAAGACCTTATGCGCTCCTTACTCGCAAGTAAACCCACGTACCTCGGGAGCAAAGTCCCCCTCAGTCCAAAGGGGATTTGGAGGGGACGGGAGCGCCGCCTCAGTCTTTCCTCGGAAGTCAGCCCCGCTGCTTTCGGGGAGGGGTCCTTTCCTCGCGAGGAAGCGGGACTGTCCGACCCACCCCAGCTGCAGCTGCCGCCCCCTTACCTGCGAGCCGTAACGCTCCTCCTTGACGTTGCCCGGCTTCCAGTGCATCCCGCCGGTGTCGGGAGCGACGCCGAAGTGGCCTCCCTCCTGTCTCGGACTGACTCGGGTCCGCGGGGAGAGCGGCGAGCCACGGCCGGGCTATTCGGAGGAGCGCCCCTTCCAGCGGCGGCCAGCGCGCAGCGACAGAGCAGCCTCGGAGCCCGGCCAACCGGCCGGCCGCCGGGAGCCCGGAGGGGGTCGCAGCTGCAGTCTGGCGTCCTCCCGGAGTCCCCCGCCAAAGCCCTCTCCGGCCTTGACGCGGTGGGGTTGGGGGGGTTTGGGGTTTGTTTGTTTTTGGCTATACCAGCCGGCCCCCCACCCCGCGCCTTCGAGTTTCCTGGCGGGGGCTGCAGCGCCAGAGGAAAGAGTCCTTCTCTCTTTGGGATCCTTCTGCCGGATTCCGCTACCCCTCCCGCCCCCCGCCCCCGATGCCGCTTTGAAACTTGGAAACAAAACCTCGTTTGAAAAGGGCTGGAGGGGCACGATTAGTTGGAACGGGTTGTTTTTTTTTTTGGAGGGGGGTGCGATTTGGAAAGGCTCCGTTGATTTGGGGAGGGGTTCTTTTAGGTGCTTAGGAAAACTCTGCAGCTAGGAAAGTTGGGTTGAGTATTGGGGGGCGCTTGGCTAGAAGCTACACCCAACAACTGGCTAGCCCCCAGTTGGATACAGGGATATGGAAGGGAGGTGTTCTTTCTTAGGATGCTCAGAGGCAGGTAGAACTGGAAGGGCAGGCTGTAGTCTGATGCACCAAGAACAACAGTCTTGCCTACCTTAGACACCAACATTTTTCTGGTGGCACCTCTTTGTCTCTCTTCACTCTGATTTAACTAACTGCACATAAGATCTGGACAGCTTATGGTCACTAGGGCTGATGGGAGGAATCCACTGCCTTCCACAACTAGATGAAACCAGCATGTACCCCATCCTTCTGGGGTCATGAATGCTCTTTAGATGGAGCAGAGCAAGGATATATCAGTGCTACATCTCACCTGACACATTATTTAATAATATTATTAAATATATTATTTATTAAATTATTGTAATTGGCTTTTAAGCATTCCTACCAGAAATGTTATATATCAAGCTTTTCTGGTGCTTTCTATCTATGAGTTATCATTTACTGTTTCCTTGGTTTCCTGTACTATTTACTGGTATGTTCTGTATGAAGATGATGATGATTAAGAGCAGTAATATTGAGCTCTAGAAATCCAGAAGTGCACAAACAAATATGATGATGATATTTTCACATGCGCTATGACCATGTGACAGGAAGGGGTGGAATCAGCATTAATACCTAAACGAGGTGTCAAAATGCCAGTAATCTTTTCAGACCCAGAACCCACTGAGCATTGGACCCTCTGACCTACAAGCATTTTTTAGGAAGTCATGTGACATCAGCATCACAGAGAGGGAGCCAGACCTAAGACTGCGCCAGTGTCAAGGCTGGGACCATGAGCAGCAGACTGCCAGGGACAGGGACAGGAGGTAGAAGCCAAGCAGCAGGAGGGATACTGCAGTGAGGGTCAGATCCATGAAGGAATGCAAAGAGACCCAGGCGGCAGGGCTGGGCAACCCTGCTTTTTGCACAGCCTCTCCTTGCAAAAGGCAACCAGAAAAAGACCCAGTTGAGGATCCTGAACCATGGCTTGAAGACCAGTAGAGTAAACCACTCGGAGGAGTGGGGTGCATGCCTCACATCTGAGAACGATGGCAGCAGAGAGATGCAGGCGAACAGAGAGTGCAAGTGAATACCAGGACCCCCAGTAAAGTCAGATAGGCCCCTTCAGGGGACTCTGGGGCACTCTTTTGTTTTTGCATACCCTTCCTGGTCTCCTGCCCTTCACTCTTTGAAAAGACACACTGATAGTGTCTTGTGTGGACACTCCCAAAATTTCTAGTTAAGAAAGTGCTTGAAGCATTCATCCACAGTGGAAGTGTTCTACCAGGCCAAAACAAGGGAGATGGATGGAAAGGAGTCAGGCAGTTTACAGAAGTAAAGAAATGCCAGCCCAGGCAATGCCCCTCCCCCTCATCTAGCATCACCCATAAGTCAGTGAGGCACTTGCCCACCTTAGCAACCAAGGTGCCATTTCAGATTTCAGTAGTGAGAGGTTGTTGTTGAGGATCCTCAGCCCACTTTGAGGATATATTTGAGACTGAATTTAAAAAATCAACCCTATATTTTAAGACAATTTGCTTGGTGACTCTTTTCATCATTCAGAATAAGTATTGGGATATTATCAACCCTGGTTAGTCTGTCACCCTTTAATTTGGTTTAAAAGCCAAGGGATGTGGTCCCTTGGGAGGCACACCTGATACTCAGACATCGGATTGTTTGTCAATATAACTGCTGAGCTTGGAAACGAAGCAGAGTCGGCCATGGTTAATACTGGGGCAGGAGATAATTGAGGAAGGCCAGGGTTGCTGTACAGAGGAAACCACCTTGAGAAATCCCATGAGGGGTTGCCATAAGTTGGTTGCAACTTGACAGCAATCATTAACTATTGTTATAGCTGTTGAGCATGTTGGACCTGGAAATCAGCCAGAAATATGGGAGCTCGGACTCCAATAAGGACATGTAGCAAATAGAAGCTTCCCCCAGCCCTCCTTAAGATGGTTTTTCACCATGCAACCCAGGACAAGTTGGAGCTCTGCCATCAGGCACATAAAAAATGGTGGGCTAAGGCCAGGACAGAGTGGGTATTTGTGTTTCTCCTTGTTGTTTCCCAAGTGTTGGTGTGTGGTCTGCACTGTGCAATGTGATTTTAGGCTGTCCATTGCATTGTGGAGTTCTGCTTCTTCAAGGGGAAGGGGGGGTCCATTTGTGTGCAAGTGGATAAAACACTTTAGCTTAAACTGTAATACACTGTGATGTGTGATAGACATTAACAAACACAATCCCACATTAAATTTAATTTCATTCCATTCTTTCTGCCCCAAGCGATTGTTCCCCTTCATTTTCATTTTTCCTCTGAATTCCCACAACTCAGGCCTCTTTGATTTCCAGGTTTAATTAACAATGCTCATTAAATGCATTTTTATTCCTTTCTTTTAATATTGCTCTGCCACCTGTCTTTAGACATTGAGGGCTGACTGTTTATTCTAATTTATTTCTGTTAAATATGGGCATTAAAAGGAACAATAAAAGAGGGGGGAGGAAAAGGAGAAAAGACAGATGCACAAAAGGGGGAGAACTAGTCAAACGGGCCTTTATTTCACACACACACACTTCAATTTCCAAACAAAGACAGACCAACATGTATTTCTAGGATACAGCACCTGGAAGTTCCATGGAATCGTATTTTATTTTCCATCACTTTGGTTTCATTTGCAATTTTTTTAAAAAAAAAATTGATCAGACATGCCTTATTTTGCAGTGATCTGCTTAGTTCTTTCAGGATATGGTCCATCTAGTCTGGATAAAGCCAATTTTCTATTAATCAGGAAAGAGTCAAAACAGTATGGAAAGCTATGGGGGGGGCAGGCTGACATTTCTCTGTACAAGGGGAAGGTATCTGGACCTGACAAAAACTGATACGCCATGCCCTGCTCATCCTGATTTGTCATGAATTTGGAGTGGAACCTGAATAGCCCAGGCAAGCCTGATTTTGTCAGATCTCAGAAGCTAAGCAGGGTCGACTCTGGCAACTACTTGGATGGGAGACCTCCAAGGAATACCAGCAGTCAAGAGGATGGGGCAAGCTTTATTCAGCCACTTCTCTGAATATCCACCAGGCCCCCAGTAGGGGTCAGTCACCAGAGGTTACCATGACTTCCAGGTGCTCCCTCTCTCTCCCTCTCTCTCTCTCACACGCACACATGAAATACCCCCCAAATTTATAGTGGAACCTCCATGTACATCTGAACCCCAGCTTGTTGGGGAAAACCAGGGCTGTCATGCCCTGCTGATGAGCATGAAGAGGCTCCCAATGCCCACAGAAGGATGGATTAAGCCAAGCCTGAGATTATTCAACCCAGCAGTTCTTACGTCCTTGAATGCTTAAGACATTAACTGGCCAGTGTTGCATCACTTTTGGGGGGGACAAAGCAAAAGTATCTGCTTTGCTGTATCAAATTATTGGATACCTGTGGGGATGACAAGCTCTGGGCATCTGCCTCAAAGTGAGCAGTAAGATATATAGTTAGTGATACCTGCTGTGGTGCCAGTGAGCACCATGGTGCCTGTCAATGTGCTTCCTAGTGCTCTCTTCCCCCTCAAAGCAAACTGCCAGTCTTGACCTTCTTCCATCTAATTAGAGCAAGAGGTGCTTCAGGAGTACCCATGCAGAAAAAGTTGCCTCCAGTGGAGAAGGATGCTGAGCTTGGCATCTCCAAATGTTTTGTAGCATCCCCCCCACCATGCTGGATTTCAGTTTTCCTTTGCATAAAGAAAACATCCCTGCAAACAGAAAACCAGCACAGCAAGGAGGGAGTTTCTTTTCTTGCTTTGCTGGTTTTCTATCAGCAGGGAACATTTAATAAGGAGCTCTCAGATCCTACACCTGCAGTCTGAACACTGAAGTGACAGGATTCATGCTAAGCATCTGACTTTCTCATTTTTCTGCATGTGGCGAATCATGAGTTCTGCACAGTGCAGGCCTCTCCCCTCAGGCAGCTAGCCTGTGTCTCCTGGGTCCATCCCCTGGGGTCTTAAAGCATGATGGGATGGACCCTTTGCTGTGACCTTCTTCCTTTTGAGGCTTGAGGGTACATTTCCTGGCACACCATCAATGTTTTTCACATCTCACATCACCAGTAAAAGGAAACTTGCTTATACTCTTGAGTTACTCATATCCTTGAAGGTTTATTAAGAAGGAAGCTGGAATACATTTTTGGAAAAAAAACTTGGCATTTTTACAAAACAATATGTAAATGAGAATTAATCATAACAATAATATTATATTTAAAGAAAGGGAGAAGGGAAATGAGAAGACGATTGCAGTGCATTTATAACCAGTAAGTCTACTCAGCCAATATCCAAAAGCAGCACAAAAGGCCTGCTAGAAAAGCAGCTAGTGTGGTGTAGTGGTTAGAGCTGCAGGCCAGGATGAGGGAGACCGGAGGTGAGGTCAAATCCTCCCTCTGCCACAAAATTTACTCAGCAACTTCAGGCTAGTTACTCTTTTGCATCCTAACTTGCACCACAAGGTTGTTGTGAGGATAAGATGGAGATGACTTTGGACCAGTAAGTTGCTATCAGCTTAACCTGCCTCACAGTATTGTTGCGGGGATAAATGGGGATGGGGATGGATAGTAGAGAGTTATTAAGTATATTCCTTTAGCAGGGCAGCGGGGAGTGATCATGTGTGATCATGAACAGATACAAAGCACTGTTTTAAAAATCTGCCTGGGCTTGTCCTTTTGTCCAGTCTGTGATCCCAGATTCCAGCATGCCAGGTGGAGAGCAGAGAGATACACATATTTTAAATAAATAGACTATACACTCAAAATAGCTACCACTCTCCAGTTCTGTATTTATTGTTTTTAATCCTGCCCTTCCTGTAAAAAACCCAGAGAAGCATATATGAGTTTCTCCTCTTCGATTTAATCCTCATAACAGTCCTGTGGGGTAGGTTAGGCTGAGAGAGACCCACTGGCCCAAGGTAACCTAGCAACTTTCTTGGCAGAGCAGGGACTTCAACCCAAGTTTGCTGTCTAATACTCCCTGGCCTCCTGAACATTTTTCAGACATGCAATTGCACCACCCTTTTATCCATTGCAAGTGCAACAGGATCATGAGTTTTAAACACTAAGCAACCTAGAAAACAGTCTGAAGTGATTTTGAAAACAGGCCTAATTGATGAGGATTTTAAAAAGCTAAAATTTCCCCCTTACGTTAGGATGGAGTCTTATCCTTGACTAATACAGGCTGGGAATTACCTTTGTGAAAGCTCCCTCCCCCATACAAAAATCTCCCCACAGGTAGAAAATTAGCACAAGCATGAGAAAAACATCTCACCCAGCTTCCTTCCTGATGCACCAGCTTTTTTCTTGCATGGAATTTTTAAAAAAAGTTTTAAAAGCATTCAAAAATGTGTTTGTTTATTTACTTAATTTTTATCCCACCCTCCCCCACAAGTGGGCAGGTCACAACAGCTATATCTAATACATAAAATAATTAAAACATTAAAGCACATAGTTAATAAATAATAGTAACATTCTAATAAAACCTGAAGATGGCAGCCTAATTCTAGGAATTCAGGTGCCTCTTGAAGGAAACTAGTTAAAGTGGTTCTAATGTATCCATCTCTGACCACATGTGAGGCGAGGTCCCCACACGGTCATGCGAAGCACCCAAACTTCACTGCCAGAGACAATGGCCAAGCGGATCCTAGCCCAAGCCATTCAGAGGGCTAGGCTCCTGGCTGTAAGCCTGTAGAACTCTCAGCCACTATATAGAGCCTATCACCATTGTGGGGTGTGTTTGGGGTGTGGGTTTATTGCACATATAAACCGGCCTGCAAGCCGGGAAGTTTGTCTTGTTCTGCAATGGAAATAAAGTATGAGAGCTGAAATCATTAGTAAGTCTCAGTACTTTTCACTGGTGATGAGGATGGGATTCTACAACAACCAGGAAGAAGATTCGAGCATCGCATCGAGTGCCAGCACTGAGTTCACCGCGTGCCACACAGCATCATGCCCTGCGCCGACGGCCACCACTCACCACCCCACTGACTCCAAACATGGCACCACACTACACCACACTGCCGACACTGCTCCCGAGCTACAACTGCCACACGGAGTCACTAAGATGGCCGTTCCACAGGAGAGCATTGCCGCTTTCGACATCTCCTGCCCCGCATAGTGGGAGACGTGGCTCGAGATTCTGGAGAGCTACTTCTCTTGCCGTGACATCGTGGACCCGGGTAAGAAGAAGGCCCACCTCCTCCAGGTCTGTGGAATGGACACCATTCTACTGCTAAAGCGCCTAAGCAGACCAAGGACGAGACCTATGGGGAGTTGGTGAAGGCACTTTTCGACCACCTCTCACCAAAGCCCACAAAGTTTGCCGAGCACATGGACTTCTTTGCGCACGTCCAGGGTCCGGATGAAACAGCTTCCAAATTCTTGTCTGGACTCCGGTGGGTGGCCACAAGGTGCTCTTTTCCAGACCTGGCAGACACTTTGATCAAGGACCAAAGGAGGGGTCACAGTGATAGATAATATATCAAAACAAAGAAGCACTGTGATATATTTGAACATTTAATGACAATTATGTATATCTATAAAAAACTTTAGAAATTCTAAGATATTCAAGACAAAACTTTAGACATTTAAACATATTCAAAACAACATCCAATATTCTCAATGAGCACCCGGTTATACACTCATTTCAATAGTCTTCCTCAGGAGTAATACTCTTAAGTAACAAGGTGTCAGCCTTTTGATACATTTTAACATGGCAGCATTAAACATTCATTTCAATAGTCTTCCTCAGGAGTAATCCTCTTAAGTAGCAAGGTGTCAGCCTTTTAATACATTTTAACATTGCAACATTAACTTCTTTTTCTACTTTCTTCAGACCATGACTGTTTGACTTCTTCTTCAACTTTTCTCAGTTCCATTTCCAGTAGTTGTCTAAGGAGCAAACCAGTTAAATCATTTCTTAATAGTAGCAACCAGTCCTTTTATTTTTATATCTGGCTAGAAGCCTTCTTTTCAAATAGGCTGGCCAATGCTCTCTATATTTCATGTAGCTGGCTCTATTGCTCTCCAGTAAATTTTAGGAGTAACATTGCAGTCACTTTGATCAACCAATTTCTCTTGGGTCTCCGGGAGCCCAAACTTCGGAGGAAATTGGTTAGCCAGGATGACCTGGACCTGGATAAGGTGCTCTGGGAGGCCGTGGCCTAAGAAAAGGCACATCAAGACCACCGCAGGAAGGTGGTCCATCACATCCAAACTACACATTGCATCAGACGACTCAGAAGCAGAAGAGGTGCTACAAGTACGCCGCCGCATACCCCAACCGCAGCATCAGGCAGTGGGCTGTTCCTTGGCCAAGACACCATCGTCGTCATCGTCATCCTGCACCAGCTGCGGGGGAGCACACGAATGCCGGTCGTGCCATTTCAGGAATGCCGTCTGCTGGACATGTAACAAATTGGGCCACATCTCCCGGGTCTGCCGATCTGGAGGTCTGCGCCAGAAGACATCAACCCACCAGACCTCGATGGACCTCCACTCCGACCTCCACACCCTCTCAACCCACTACCAGCTGCACCTGGTATGCAGCTTACACTCCAACAGTCCACATAAAGTGCACGTAACGGTATTAATTGAGGGGTCCCCATGCAGCATGGAGGAGATGCTGTGCTCGCTCTGCCCGTGGGGCAAAAGCCACAGGGACTCATGCTGCAGGACTTTAACAAGAACCCTGTGGTGATTCAGGGTTGGGGCAAGTTTAAGGTACAGTATAAGGACTTCTGCGGGCTCCTGAACTTGCTGGTGGTGGAGGGTAGGCTCACAAGTCTGCTGGGGCTCTCATGGTTTGGGCCCCTGGGGTTTACAATCATGGGGATTCACCAGGTCCAAGCTGTGGACTTTGCGGTAGTGTGCAGTGTGCAACAAGTCTCCCAGGGTTTTTGACAGCATGCTCGGCTGCTACACAGGGCCCCCCATCTCCCTCGATCTCGACCCGGCGGTGCGCCCCATTCAGGTAAAAGCCAGGCACCCCCCCACCCCGATCGCAATGAGGCCTAAGATCGAGGCAGAGCTCAATCGCCTAGTGGAGCAGGGGGTGCTGGAGCTGGTCGCTTCCGCACAGTAGGAGACCCCAATAGTCACCCTGGTTAAACCCAACGGAGATGTGCGCGTCTACGCTGACTATAAGTGCACATTGAATAAGGCCCTACAAGACCACACGTACCCAGTACCAGTGGTCAGCCACATGCTTGCCGCTCTGGCGGGGGCCCAGGTCTTCAGCAAATTGGACTTGACACAGGCATATCAACAACTCCCAGTTGATGCCGCCACTGCCGAAGCTCAAATGATACATAAGGGTTTTTTTAAAGTTCACCGACTTCAGTTTGGGGTGTCGGTCACGCCAGGCATTTTTCAATCTTTTATGGATTCTTTCCTGAAAGGAATCCCTGGAGTTCAGCCGTTTCTAGATGACGTGTTCATCACGGCTCCGGATCCCCCGACCATCGTGGAATGCCTCTGGGTGGTGTTGCAACGATTTTACTCTGCTGGCCTGAAAGTCAAATGTGAAAAATGCCCTGGGTGGAGTTCCTGGGATTCGCAGTGGACAGTGTGGGCATCTACCCCATCGATGACAAGACGAAGGCGATCACTCGGGCTCCCCCACCCTCTTCCAAGTCTGAACTGCAGGCCTTCCTCGGTCTATTAAACTTCTGTCATTCCTTCCTCCCTCTCGAGGTGGCCATGGCAGAACCCACTCACTGCCTGTTCAACAAGAATGCCCCTTGGGCCTGGGGACCAGAGCACGCTGCCACGTTCCAGGCCGTGAAGGACCTCCTGGTTTCGAACTCCGTCCTCTCGCACTTTGACGAGGATCTGCCAGTGGTCCTCACCTGCGATGCGTCTCCGTATGAGGTCGGGGTGATCCTGGGCCATCAGCTTCTGGATGGCCGGGAGATCCCGGTCGCTTATTATTCAAGGACCTTGTCACCTGTGGAGCACAACTACGCGCAGATCAACAAGGAGGTGCTGGCTATAGTGGCGGGGGTGAAGAAATTTCACCATTATCTGTATGGCAGGCCCTTTACGATCCTCACTGACCATAAACCACCTCTTGGCCTCCTGGCCCCTGACCACCAGACCCCGCAGATGATGTCACCCCAGGTGCTTCGGTGGTCTGTTTTTTTTGCAGGGTACACGTATTCGCTCGTCCACCGGCCTGGGAAAGTGATGGGCCACACAGATGCTTTGAGCCATCTCCCGCTGCTGGCTTCAGATCTGGACCCGGCACCGGCCCATCACGTTGCACTTCTGGAGGCTCTCCCCAGCCAGCCCGTACACGTTTGTGAGGTGGCACACTGCACTGCCAAGGACAAGATCCTCTGCCACATCTTGAATTGGATGAGAAGGGGGTGGCCCTCTGGTCAGAGGGGGTGAACTTCATGGCGTTCGCCTCTCCCAAAGACGAGCTGTCAGCCCACAAAGGCTGCTTGATGTGGGGAGGCGGAGTGGTAATCCCAACCTCCTTGAGGGAGCGGGTTCTTGCAGATCTCCATGAGACACATCCGGGGGTGGTCTAGATGAAAGCACTGGCCAGGAGCTATGGCTGGTGTCTGGGGCTAGATCAGGACATTGAGGACATGGTCAAGAGATGCCAGCCCTGCCAGGCATCCAGACCCGAACCTCACAGGGCCCCTGCCTGGGCCTGGGAGTCATCCCACAGACCCTGGTCCAGGCTACTCTTGGACTTCACGGGCCTGTTCCTGGGTCAGTGGTTCTTCATCCTGGTGGATGCATACAGCAAGTGGCTGGAAGTGGTCCCGGTACTGTCCACCTCCTCAAAAGCAACAATACAGGCCATGTGGAGGATCTTCAGTGCCCAGGGCATTCCCGACACCCTGGTCACTGACAATGGCACGGAATTCACATCCAGCAATTTCCAGGACTTCACCCGGTACTACGAGATCTGCCACGTCAGGTCGGCCCCCTTCCACCCTGCAACCAACGACCAAGCTGAACACATGGTCTGGACGACCAATGAAGCGCTCCGCCACCTGGATAGTAAGGACTGGGACTACAAGTTGGCTGCCTTTCTCTTCAGCCAGCAAACAACGCCCCACACCACGACGGGATGCAGCCCAGTGGAGCTCCTCCTGAGCAGACGCCTGATGACCCGGCTGGATCGTCTTCACCCTGATTGTGTACCGGAAGAGGAACCAGACACCGAGTCACTGGAGGCGGCCAGAGGATTCTTCCCAGATAATCCTGTATACGCCAGGAACTATGTGTGAGGCCCGTCATGAATTCTGACCCAGGTGGTGAGAGTCACAGACCCCCAATCATACGAGGTTTCCAGAGAGGATGGCCAGGTACTCCGCCACCACATTGACCAGCTACGTAGGTGGGTACTGCCATACGACCCTGAGAACTTCGAGGAACCGGGCTCCTCCGAGGCTGTGACGTCCCCTCCACTACCAGATACTCCGTCTCCTCCCTGTCGCCACTGCCCCTGCCAACAGACAGCACAGTCACACCTAGCGGGACAACACAGAACATTCTACCTCAGCCGACACCTGCCAGCCCACAGCTGAGCGCATCGGCATCAGCTTCTGTCAGTGCGCCCATACTTCGTTGCTCCACAAGAGCATGAAAAGCACCCACTTATCTCCAGGACTTTGTATGTGGGTGTCTTTCGAACCAAGGGGGGAGGGGCGTAATGTATCCATCTCCGACCACGCATGAGGCGAGGTCCCCACGCAGTCATGCAAAGTGCCCGAGCTTCGCTGCCAGAGACAATGGCCAAGTAGATCCCAGCCTGAGCCACTCAGAGTGCTAGGCTCCCAGCTGTAAGCCTATCACCAGTGTGGTGTGTGTTTGGGGTGTGGGTTTATTGCACATATAAACCGGCCTGCGAGCAGGGAAGTTTGTCTTGTTCTGCAATGGAAATAAAGTATGAGAGCTGAAATCATTAGTAAGTCTCAGTATTTTTCAGTTGTCATGCTCAGCAACCTGATGATGCTTGTTGGTCTCTTAGCTGGGCACTATAGCATTGTGATTTTAGTGGGCAGTGTAAGCAAGGGAGGCTGAGATGAATTAGACACCCACCGCGTCAGCCAAAGGCCCTGCGGAACTGAACCAACTTCCTCCCCTAAGAGTAGTCTGAAGTAGTCCAGTTCAGGACGGATTATCAACTTGCCATAAGGAAGGTGAAGACGGCATGCCAGGTTTCTCAATGTGGGGACTATGGACTGTCTAAGGCAGGGTCCTCAAACTTTTAAACAGGGGCCAGTTCACTGTCCCTCAGACCATTGGAGGGCCAGACTATAGTAAACAAAAACTATGAACAAATTCCTATGCACACTGCATATATTTTATTTTGAAGTGAAGAAACAAAACGGAACAAATACAATATTTAAAATGAAGTACAGTTAAATCAACAAACTTACCAGTATTTCTTTCTTTTTCTTACCGCCTGAAGCTAGATTGCGCCAGACAACAATTCCCATGATCCAGCGCTTCAGCCGGCCAGCCATTGCGGCCGCCGCCGCCCTCTCCCTCTTCCACCAATGACCTTCCTTCTCATGTAAAAAAAAATGACAGGCGGCAGCGCATAAACACCGGCAGGCCGTATAAATGTCCTGGCGGCGCATGTGGCCCGCGGGCCGTAGTTTGAGGACCCCTGGTCTAAGGAGTCCATTCATAGAGAAGCAGAACTCCGAGGCTCAAAAGGACATCTGTTCACACAACCAACATAATGCTTAAAATGGGAGCCGAGTCAATCTGTGCTGACTTTGGCTAGCATACCCACAGCCAGCTTGTGAAACTGATTTGCTGTACACCTGCCTAGTGGCCACATCTCTCCATGTGCAAAAAAACACACCTAGACTGAGTTAATTGCTGACCATACAGTTGGGAGAAGAGCCAGGTCTTCATAGGTCAAATGAACTGCTGGTTCACACACAAACATTTTTTTGTACAGGCGTAGGGGAGAAATGCTTGTACACCATCATGGGTCATATCTATAACAGAGTGCATGTCAGATGTCTAAATATCTCAAGCTGTGTGGTCTAAACTCAGTCTAATGGTCTGTCCTGCTCAGTAACTGCCTGCTCTTATTATGATTTTATTTAATTTGTGGTCCATCTTTGTTGCTGAGACTCATGGTGGCTTATATACTCTGCCTAGCAGCACTGCCTCCAAGGCCTCATGAGGAGGGTTTCCCCTGCAGCTAATGTTTGATAACTATCTAGTTAGTACATTGCTATCCCACCCAATGAACTTGGTTCTCCCTTTATTTTATCCTCACAACAATCCTGAGGTAGGTTATCCTGTGTGTGACCAGCTCATCAGCTGAGCTTCATAGCAGAATGGGGATTTAACCCCCCCCCCAGGTCTCCCAAGTCTATCTGTGCAACACTCCAACCACTACACCACATGGACTCTGTGATAGACTTTAACTGTGGGTGCCTGGGGTTGAACCAGAGGACCTTCTATGCCTCTGCCTCCACTTCTTTCCTCAATTAGAATTAACAGTGTCTTTTAAACATATTGTACCTACAGAAGACCATCAATGCTTGTAAGTGTACAGAGCCCCATCCCCATATATGTTTCTTTAGACAAATTATATATGAAGAAGTCCATAGAAAGAGGGACTTCATATTAGAAAGGAAGCTATTTTTCCTCCTCCAAGGAAGTCTTTAATTAGTCTAAGAGTGACCCCTAGTGGCAAACTCTGAAAAGTGCACCCCAAGAATAAATTTTCTCTACCCCTGCCCCAAAGTACCGCGTTAATATTTTTTATCAACTTCAGATTTCCCAGGCACATAGCTATTATCCAGCTGCATATGACAGTGATGGTGAGAAGAATGGCAAGTAAAGATACAATAATTTTTTCTCATCCGCCTTCCTCCATGGAAGAACTCTTTCCCCCATTCCCCCAGCGAGAAATGAACACCTTGTGGTTTGAATCCTAATGGGATTTTGTGAATGCCCAAAGAGAGACAAAGGAAGCATTTTTGTTTAACAAGAGTCCTAAAGAGGCTTGTATTTTCCCATCTATCACATTTTTTATCACCCCTTTCCTTCAGTGAGCTCAGGGTGGCATACCTGGCTTTTTCTATAAGATAGGCTGGGTCAGAATTCCCCAGTGTGTTTTCTGGCTGAGGCTTTGAGCCCTGGGCCTCCCTAGCCCCAAGTTCAACTCAATAGTACCACAACAGCTGGGGGGGATTATACTTGTGCACATTCTAATTTTGCACACTACCACTTTGGAAACAGCAGTATATGTGCACAGAAAGGCAGCACATTGCCCAAGCAACAATGCAGGGCTTCCTTGCACTTCTTTCAGAATGCCTCATCTTGGTAGCAAGGAGGGATTTTTAAAATTACATTTAGGAAAAGGTCATCAGTTCGAGCAAACATAATAAGTCAAAGGTGGAAGCCTTCAGCTTTCGAGAAGACAGCAGGTTCTGAGTAGGAACAGACAGCAGCTGCAACCTTGGCTGCTGGGCCCAATAAACAATGGCTAGCATGCAAAAAGCAGCACGTGAGCTCCAAATCCAGCTTGCTTTTAAGTGCATAATGAAAGCAATAGTTTTGGAGCCAGAGAAAGCAGCTCAAAATGAATGTGTGTCAGGCGTAGTATGCATTTTATGGTTCACCTGCCATAGAGGAAGGGGGAGGGGGAAAGGGTGTGAATACCAAATGCCTTTGTTTTCCTAAATGCTTTGATGTATCAGACACTGTGTTGCTGAGACTTGTTGTTTTGCTTTATTTCTGTAGAGGGGTACGTGCTTAATGAGGGGGTAGCTGACCGTTACTTCTGGCAGGCAAATGACATGAGGTGATTGGATCCCGATCTTTAGTGCCTTTGCTTGAACACAATCTCCGTGCTTTCGTCTCCAGTCCTAACAAAGCTTATGTTCAGTATGGTATTCTTCAAAGTCTCAATAAACCAAACTTTCTTCAAAGTGAGTGGTGTTCAGAACTGATTTAACCAGGATTCTGACAATGTGTGCAATACAAGCAGAGGGAGTATATGTATGATTCCTATCACAAGCCTGTTCATTTAGAATGTGACGGCCTTGCTGCTTGCACCTCTGTGGGAAAGGCAGAATACAAATGAAGCAAACGAAATAAAAATAAAAGACCCCTTCCTCCCACCTCTGCTTTTACCTCCCACTTCCTCAGAATTACAATATTGTCCTCATAACGGGAAATATCGTGTCAACTCACTGCTCAGGTTAGAAAAATTAATTTACAGGGTGCTTTCCTCAGTGTAGCAGGAGAATAAATTAAAATGGCAGAAGGGAAAGGCAGACAGTAGGAGGTACAAAATATCTTTACAGACAGGCCACCCATCCACCAAAAATTGTGTGGATTCTGACTGTGGAAAGGCATGTGGGCAGCACTTCCAGGGGGACAGGGGTCAAGTATCTGCCATGCCTGCAGATGGCCCTGAATTCAAGTTCTGGCCCCACCAATGGAAAAACTCTTGCAAAAGCATTTGCCCTGCAAAAAACAATTGCCTGGCTGCTATTTCCCCTTACTCTCTACACGTGAATCAACGTTCACATACTCTGATACTAGAGAGGGAGAAGATACAGGCTTGTGGAATAAAAGGCTTGTCCAGTGACAGAGCAATGCACTGGGAGGTCTTTTAAAAGACAAGATGATGTACCTGCTTGAGCCAGACACACATGGAAGAAAAATCTTTTAAAAAGAGATGAAAACAGTGCTGGCAGGGGAGAGCACTGGCACTTACCAATAGGTGCCCTTGACATTCCCATAGCCACAGTACTCAGGAGCCATAGCAGTGCTCGGTGGGGCAGTTCCCATGATTTACACACAGGACAGGTTAATGATAAAATGACAGCTTTGCAATGGACACCCCACCTGTACCTGATGGAATGCCAAAGTTACACCCCTTCTAATTCCACTACAAGTTTAAAAGAGGTTTAACATGTCTTAGGAAGTCACTGCACGATCTCCTTGAAACAGAGGTGGAGGCTAAGGTGTGTGTGTGTGGGGGGGGGTAGTGCCTGGAAGACTGCAGAAGGCTCCAGGCACAAAGGAACCACCACTTGGAAAAACTCTAACTGGTTCTTTTTGCAGTTCTGTTTCCACCTGCCCGTAAGCATCTGAACCTACTCTTGAGTCAAGAGAGGAACAGTTGAAGATCAATTCATATATTACGACACACTATTTGCAGAACTCACTTTCAGAAGGTATAACCACACCACCTTTTTCTTTATACTGGTCACATAAATTACTTACTTGGGCTGTTAAGTTTAAGCCTTTACCATTACAAGCAAGGAGATTAATTTATCAAACAGCAGAAACCAGGAGAATGAGACAAGACCAATTTTTCAAAGGATAAACAAGTTCTACACTTGGGAAAATTGTATTTACTGGTCATCAACTGCTGAATGACAGGCCAAGTGATGTTTACTGTCCAGAGGGGCTTAAATCCTGTCTCACCTAGGGAAAGAGAGATCTGGAACGGCAGCAGAGTTAAAAGGGGTCTATTCTTTTTACAGCAAATTAATTTTGGCCCTGTCACGCTCCCCCTTCGAGGATGGGTCAACGCCCCCGGTGGCCGTGGCTCCCTGAAGTCCGTCAGCGGGTTGAGGTCCTGGGAGTGAGAGGATCACAAAGGAGGAGACGAGGAGGAGGCCTCAGACCGGCAGGGGATGGGGTTTCAAGCACCCCAGACGTCCCTCTGCCTGAGTGCAGGGGACTGGGTCTTGACTTGCTCTCTCTGACTTTCTGCACACCAAACCCAGCCGCACCAGCACCATCCTCCTCCCCGGCCCCTCTCCTCTCCCATCCTTTTATTCCTCCTCTCTATCCCAGCAACCCCCAGTGCTCCCCGACCACCCCCCTCCCCGGCCCTGGCCCCGCCTTCCCTCTTAACGGATGACACCGAGCGGGGCGCGTTGTGCGGAAGTTGCGCCGGCGGCGGTCTGGGTGGCCTCAGGGCCACGCCGCTGCTCCGCAGCTGTCGGATGTCGTCAGAGCTCCCCCGGGACTCGTTTCCGCGCTCCATTGCTTCCCGGGGGGTTCGGCACCGCTCGCGTGCTCTTCCGGCTCCTCCCGCCGTCTGGGGAGCGCTGCGGCCTGCGTCAGCCTCTCTGCCGCACCCGGTCCGATCTTCTGCCCTGCCTGCTGTCCGCCGCAGTTCCAGGGGCTTCTCAGGTGCGTGGGGCCTATGTTGTGGCTGGGGTGGGTCGTCCGTGTGGGGGGTGCCCAGTCCCGAGCCGGTGGGGCCGGGACAGGCCCTTGTTGCCTAACCCAAGAGAATGTAGCTGCCTCAGTGGTCCCTGTGAGACAATGGCATTAGATGGCCTGACATCTAGCAATGATGCCTTCTGCCAACAGGAGCAATGCCACCCCAAGAATCCAAATAAGGAAGCATCAGGACACCATCAGTACAACCATCCACTTGCAGGACAGGTGCGCTATGCACCTCCACCAGAATAAGATCAAAATTCAGCAGGCATTTACTCCTCTAGCAGAGATATTCATACGTGCTAAAGCCCCGGTCGTTCCCAAGGTATAGGAATCAACTGAATCGTGCACTGGCAATGCACAACAATGGTTTCTTCAACTGCCTACAGGTTTATTTACTTCATCTATTTACTTCATTTATACCCTGCCTTTCTCCCCAACAGGAACCTAAAGCAGCTGGCATCACTCTCTTCTCCTGCATTTTACCCTCACAACAACCCTGCAAGGTAGATTAGGCCGCAAGTGTGTAACTGGCAGGTCCAAAGGTGCCCAGAGAATATGCATGGCAGAGTGGGGATTCAAATTTGGGTCTCACAGATCCTAGCTTGAAACTCTAACCACTGTATTACACTGGTTTGATTATTGCTGTGTGTTTCTTTTGATGAGATAGAGAAAATAGGCTTTATTGGGTATTTTATGCAGCATTATAATACAGAATAACTGCAGCAAGACAGTTCATATCTCATGCCCATACCAATCAGATGGAGGCAGGAAGAATATTTTTTTAAAGAAGATCATCCTGATTATGCTCACTGTTGACGAAGCCCTTGCTCTAAAGCTGCCATACCGTACAGATTAGCCAGTTCAGCACCTCGGTGCTGCTGAATCACCTCTCGGCATAGGGGGCTGGTTCTCGCCAGCTCCACCAAGACACCTTGGAAAGCAGCGACCAGCTCCGAGTCCACAGATGCTGGGGACACACGGCTCAGCAATTCCAAAAGGTCCTGGAGCCAAACAGAGCGGAGGACAACCTCTGGCAGCCATAGGAAAAGTGGCACGCAGCTGGCAAAGGCCTGCATCCCCAACAGCCACAGTTCACCGATGGTTGGCCATGCTGCCTTGTAGGCTGGCGCAAGGCAGAGGACCATGCTGTCACCGATGGGGTTAGGTTGGACCACATGCGCTCCTGCCAGGAAAGTAATGATGGTGGAGAAGAATCCCTTGGCTTCTGGAGTCCTTTGGAGGCCTGAGAGTGGAAATGAAATCATGTAAAGAAAGAAGGTGCCAACAGTGTCTGCTTTTCTCAGGACAACATCAGGCTTGATGAAGAGCTCAGGTGAGTTTGAAAGCTTGCACAGAGCTTTATGCCAATCTGGCTAGTCCTAATGAAAGGGGCTGCATGGATTTCAGTATTGTTCAGAGATTCCATGTACGGCAATATGGCTACACCACCTTTGTCCACTTTCCTCAGGGTCTGGTTTTGAGATAGCTCCCTTCCACTCTTCTCAGGTAGAAATCTTGGTGGTTGTGGAAAATGTCAAGCCACAGCCAACTTATGGCAACCTCACAGGGTTTTCAAGGCAAGAAACAAGGTTTGCCATTGCCTGCTGCTGCACAGCAACCCCAGACTGCCATTCAAGTACTAACCAGGGCTGACCCTGCTTGGCTTCCCAGATCTGACAAAATCAGGTTGGCCTCAGGCACTCGGGCCATCTATAATTATAATAAATACAACTCTTTATGAAAGAGACCAATCCAAAACCTACAGGGCAACATAGCAAGCCCTCATCTGCAGCCTAGACCTATCGTCTCAAGGAGGACTAGGCTGCAGCTAGGACACTCTCTTTCTGCTTGACTCTACTGAGTGCTGCTGGCTTTAACAGTTGAGCTACTTCTTGCCTGGGTGAGCAGACAGCTTCCTGGCCATCATGAGCCCCAGTGTCGTTACGCCAGCCAAGAGGCCAAGGTGCTCTCCCTGTAGCCGCAAAGAAGGAAGAGACTTCAGCAACATGTCCATCAATGCTGTGAAACAATCTTCATGACTGCAGATGGGAAAGAAGGGCAAAAACAAAACAGGGAGACGCCTTGTGAGTTTGAACAAGCTCTACCTCAGGACCACAGAGAGGCTTATGTGGACTTTTCACATTTTTTGCTCTCACCCGGAGTTGGTAGGGCTGTGGGAGAGTGCCTTGATACGGAACCACTCACCCAGTTTGCTTTGTAGCTGAGTGGGAATTTGAACCCATGTCTCCTCAGTCCAAGCACAACTCTACACACTGAAGATACAATGCATGAATGAAACATATCACACAAGACCTCTCCTCGAGGAGTCACCTATCTGTGAATACCCTTTTGACTATATGCTTGGGGGCAAAGACCATGAAAGAGCCCTGAGAAGAGATCCTGTACCCAGCCTATTCCATCATAACCTTAACAAGGCACTTGGGGAGGAGCCGCAGCTCAGAGGTAGAGCATTTGCTTGGCATGTGGAAAGCTCCAGGTTCAATCCCTAGCATCTCCAGGTGACAGGATCAGGTAATCAGGTAATACCTGAGACCCTGGAGAGCCAATAATAGAAGACTGGTCTTTGTAAGTCAAGGGCGTGATTCAGTGTAAGGTGTGTGAACCTACTAGCAGAAATCTAAAAGCTACTCTGTCTTTACCACTAATGAACAGATTGCATTCATCTTTGCCACAGACTAGAAAGACTTCCCTCCCCCAGCCTATTTCTCACTGGGGCTATTAAACCAAGCAAGTATCAACTCCTTCAGTTGGCCCATTACCTGATCAACTCTGGAACGGCCACAACAAAATTCAGAAACACCGCACAAGCTGTTTGCAGAGTGGATTCTACAGCATCCAGTGCAAATGGGGCTTCCAAATCTGAAAAGAACACCTCCCACTGATGTGAGAAATACTGGCACAGGAGAACTGGTGCACCCTCTGAAATGAGGATTGCACGGGGTCGATCCTCTGTTGTCAAGTGGCTTAAGCCAGGCAACAAAAATCTAGAAGGAAGCAAAAGAATGAGAAATGAGAAAGTTTAATGATCAGTTCACGCACGACTGTGAATAAGCCACTATCCAGTAAGAAGTCTCCAGAATTCTCATGTTGTTGGTTCTGAAAGCTACTACACATGCTTGCAGAGAGTTCCTAAAACTACCCTCCTACCTTGGTATTGCCATCTTCTGCCCATCGACTTTCTGGCAATACCCAACTACTTCTTGCCACACTGGAAGCGAACAAGAAAGTCTTACATTGTTTTTAAGACAGAGATTCACATTCCCAGCTAGAGCCAAAGTCAAAAATGATCTTACATAAACACAGAAAGAGGGGAGAGGGAGAGAGAGAGAGAGAATGAACAGCTTAAATAGCCTAGGCTAGCTCAAGCTCAAAGCTCAGAAGCTAAGCAGGGTTGGCCATGGTTAGTAAGTACTTGGATGAGTGGCCACCAAGGCAGGGTTGCTATGAAGAGGAAGGCAATGACTAGCCACCTCTGCACATCTCTTGCTTTCACACCCCATGAAGGATTGTCGTAAGTCAACTGCCACTTGACAGCAAATTTGACAGCAAATCTTCTATATATATCTATATAAAAGAAAGTCCCCTAACTGTAAAATCAACGCCCAGAACAAACCCCTGGACATAGAAACACCAAATTCGGGGAGAGCGCTCCTACCTTGATGTAGATGCTCACTAAGAAGCAAATTTTTAGAAATTCGACCACTAAGTGGGTCAAAAGGGGTAAAATGTGCTACCCCCATTGATTCCTATGTGGCTGCCAGGCCGCTGCCTCCTTGCACCCCCTACTCTGATTGGTCAGCTGCAGAGGTCAGTGTTCTGAGGTAAAAAAACAGTTACAAGAGACTGCACAGAGCTAACGACAGTTGAGAAAATCAGGAATGGCCAACAACAACCTGTGAGGTGCAGTAATGCTGCTGGCCCAGCCTCTCTGATGGCTTCCAATACACTCCCCCCACCTCCTACACCTAACAGGCTGTCTGTCAGGTGCAGCAGCGGTTGCAGGGAGCCCACCCCATGAGAGAGTAATGCTTCAGCAGTAACGCTTCAGTGATCCTGCCAGCCCTGCCTCCACAGTGGCTTCTAATACTCCTTCCCCCTCCCCCTCCTACACTGGATAGGCAGCTGCCTGTCAGGTATAGGAGAGGAGGTGGGATGCCTACAGCCGCCAGGGAGGTTTGCTCAGCAGGACTGCCTTAGTCCTGCTGCTGGCCCAGCCTTCATGATGCCTTTAGACATAATCCCCCCCAACACCAGACAGGCGGGTGTCTGTCAGGTGTAGGAGCAGGAGCAGGGTACTTTAATCCATCAGGAATGCCGGCCCAGCAGGATCACCTTAGTGGTGCTGCTGGCCCAGCTTAGCCACACTCCCACCCACAATGGAAATATACTCCAAATTTGTAGAAAACTGGTTTCCTTTATTAGGTTATTTAACTTCTCACAATGAGGGTTCTAGAAAGTTGGTTCATATGAACTTAATATCTGATTGCTCAGATGGTGTTTTGAATATGTAGTTATGTCCCAATTCTAGAACGTAACATAAATGAGAAGCATTCTTGTAAAAAAAAAAAAGAAAAAGAAGGGGGGTATGCCCCCCCCCCAAATTCAATGCCCAGGCCAAACCCCTGCACCAAGAAACCCAGAATAAGGGAAGTGCATTCCTACCATGATGTCAGCCCCCCATGAAGAGATTTCTGAGAAACATGACCCCTAAGGGGGTAAAAAAAGGGGCAAAATGTGTTCCTCCAATTATTTCCCATGTGCCTGGCTGACTGCTGCCTCCTTGCCCGCCCCCTCATCCGATTGGTCAATTGTGTAGTTCAGAGTTCTGAGGTAAAACCTGCCTATTTGCACCCACAATTGCTCAGCTGTGGATCTCAATGTTCTGAGGTAAAAACACAGCTAGAAGAGACTGCAGACAGTTGAGAACAGTTACAGAAATCAGCTGATCAAGACTCCTGAATAGACATTTTTCAAAAAAGCTAGCATGGCAATTGAGTTAATGAACGTTTATGGGGAGATAGTAAAGGACATTTCTAGGAGCCATTTCGATGCATGCCTCCCTCATGAACCTGAAGAAATGTCCACCACATCTCCACTCCCTTACACCAACTCCCCTTCACACCTCTCACCTCTTACTGCCCCCAAGAAAGCTCCTGGCAAACATCAAGGCAGATACACCAACACTGCAAGGAGGAGGCAACTTAGGAATGCAGCAAAGACATTTGCACATAGTACTCCTACAGAGCACTGAGCTGCACAGGCCAAGTACCAGCAAGATCACCCTGAGGTGCTCAGAACAACACAATCTCCATATGAGCAAAACAACCCAGGAACACAAGTAGAGAGGCCATCACTTTCGTGGAAGATAGCAGGAGGTGACTTAACAGATGAGTGCTTCTTAAATTGCCTGCTCCAGAGTGAGCTCACCAAGCAGCCTGGTGATCCTAGCACCTGAGGGCAGAACCACCAATGTGGTCTACAGAGAGGTCCTTCAGAAGAGAGAAAAAAGTATATATGTCTCATTTCATTTTTTACACTAGTCTTCTCCATTAGAATTCCTACAATAAATGTTACATTTCAGACTTCACATTATCAGTATTATAACTGGATTTATGGAACTTAAATACCATAGCGAAGCACGGGTTATCAAGCTAGTTTAAATATAAAGTCAGATTAGTAGATGGGCATGAAGGTGAATGGTCAGCCTGACCCCACCTTTCCTTACTGTCTGGTCATCACTGAGTGCATTCATGAAGTGGCTCAAAAAACTATACACCAACATGTCCCCATTCCAAAACAGCTAATAACTACAAAGACTGTCTCTTTCACTATATCTGCTCAGGAACATGATGACATCCTTACACCAACATCACAGAACACTGTGCTCTGTATGGCCATGTAACAGATTGACAGTCCATCAATGGCCATCCCCCTAAATTAGGGTCTTACACGGTTCCTCTTTTACTTTATGCTGATGAACCACAATTCTCTCTTGTTCTAGAGTTGATCTTTTAAGATACTTACAAGCTTTTCATAAATATTGTCAAGACAATTCTTTAGTTATTAATTATTCAAAATCCAAAGTACTAGTTTTCTCTAAGTGCTGGAACCCAAAAAAAATGGATTATAGGTAACACAGAAATATCTAGGCATTACCTTTCAGTGTAATTTAAACTGGGTAACTCACAGGTCCCAAATCCACTGCAGCTAAGTGGGCTACTACCCAGCTCAAACAATTCTTCTTCACTAATGGAGACCAACAAGTCCCTGACGCAATTAAGATTTTTGAAGCCAAAGTTCTACCTCAGATGCTCTACGGCATCCCTGTCTGGATAAAGGCATTCAATAAAAACTTAGAGAAAATTCAGGCAAGATATTTCTGACAACTTTTAGGAGTCTCTAATTGTACACTGTATTCAGCACTTTGTATAGAATTGGGCCAACATTTTTTGAAACAAGAATTTTATAGTTTCTTCAGTCTCTTTACTTTGAAGATTAAAAAGTGATCTGTACAGTACTATCTGGCTTTCAACTATTGAAAAGAAAATCCTGCAACTGGGCTTTTCAGTTGATTTCTTTTTGCCCTTCAATGAATCTGCTATCTTTCAAACCATTGAACAAAGGCTTCTTGACCTAGAATTTCATAAGCTAAATTTGCTGCAGCCTTATTTTTCTTCTCAGGCCAAACTAAACCTTTCTATCCAGCAAGGGAAAATGGCCAGTTACTTTTACAACCTAGATCACCCTTCTCCTTGTAGAGCTTTTACATTGGCCTGACTAAATATTTTCCCTTCAAAAATGTTAACTGGTCAGTATAACAAAGTCCTTTTCCATGAAAGCAATGTATCCATCCTTTAAAATCGATTAAGATTCAATCCATCATATCATCTTGGACTGTCAACTGCACGCAGGCTCATGTAAGAAATTCCTTTCCACTCCACTATACCCAAAACATTGTATTAACGACAGAATAATACAATGTCTATTAAATAACACAAACCCAGACATTACAGCTCTGGTTGCTAAGTTCTTGGCTGAAGTGGTCAAAGATAGACATGAGGTCTTTGTATGATCAGACTTATTTTGTTGTCTCTGTAATGCCTTTTTGTTCATTACATCATGTATTTTATCAATATGCCATTAAAGGTATTCGACTTTAACAGCCTGTGGATATGGTTAAAGACCCAATATCTAAACCCCACCAATAAGCAATGTGTATTCAATAGGAGGCCTTTGACAAGGCTTCCCCTGTCCCTCTCCCATAGCCATTCCTTATCTTCTGGGTTTGAAATGCATGCTGAATGAAAACCAGCCCCATACTCAGCACTGGGAGCCAGATGTTCCTGAGCATCAAGTAATTACCTACAAAATTCACCTCAGAGCATCCCCGTGCCCAACGGGCTCCTGGCCACCACTGCATCCAGTGTTCTGCAAGCTACTTCCACCTTTTTTCCCTGCCTCGAACTGCAACTTGGCATAATGCAGGAGAAAAGGAAGGAGGTCAGAGATCTCCTGCTTCAGGGATGAAGTCTCTTCTGCCAGCCAGGCTCCCAAGATTCGAATGGAGGCAAAGATGAAAGGATCCCCCAGCTTCTTCCAACCTGCCTGAAGGAGAGAAGGACTGTTATAAGCCCCCAGAAGAAAGGAGACAAATAGGCACTGTGGGAGAAAGGAGAATGAGTCACTAAGCCTTCTGTTGACTTCTGTGCAGCCCAGCCTCTTTAGGTCCGCAGCACAGCACCCTGTGGATCCAAAAGTAGATGTTGCAATCACTCACCTAGCACAAGATATCTGAAAATCAGGAAGTACATCTTCAATTGGCTCTAAGCCCTGCCTTTTAGCCAAAAGTACTATATAAACCACAGTATCACACAGATTTATTTGTTCTTTACATTTATTTATACTCTTCTGGAAGTTGTCTATGTGGTTTGTAATCATAGAATCAGAGTTGGAAGGGGCCATACAGACCATCTAGTCCAACCCCCTGCCCAATACAGGATCAGCCTAAAGCATCTCTGGCAAATATTCATCCAGCCTCTTCTTGAAAGCTGCCCATGAAGGGGAGCTAACCACCTACCTAGGCAGCTGAACCACTCTGACCGTGAAAAAGTTTTTCCTATTGTCCAGTCAATACCTTTCTGCATGTAATTTAAACCCCTTGCTTCAGGTCCTATCCTCTGCTGCCAACTGCTCCTTGCCCTTCTCCAAATGACAGCCTTTCAGGTATTTAAAGAGAGCAATCATGTCCCCCCTCAATCTCCTCTTCTCCAAACTAAACATTCCCAAGGTTCTTTCCTCGTAGGGCTCAGTCTCCAGACCCCTGATCATCCTCGTCACTCTCCTACACCCTCTCAATTTTGTCCACATCCTTTTTGAAGTGAGGCCTCCTGACCAAGGCAATATACAGAGGGGCTATGACCTCCTGTGATTTCAGTGTTATGGTCCTTTTAACACAACCCAGGACTGAGTTTGCCTTTTTTGCCACCGCATCACACTGGCTGCTCATATTTAGTTTACAGTCACCTCTGCAAGTTCACTGAACAGTTCTTTGAACACTCTTGGGTGCACACCATCTGGCCCAGGTGATCTGTATTCGTCCAGTGCAGCCAGGTGCCCCTCCACAACCTCCCTGTCAATGTCAACTGGACACTCAGGTGTACTGTTATGTCCTATACCATCTCTAGATGGGCTCAAGTTCTTCTGGGAGAAAACAGGCAAAAAAGTCATTAAGCCTGTCTGTTTTGTCTCTGTCCTCCACCAGAGTTTCTCTTTCTACTCCCAAACGTGGTCCAATTGCCTCTTTTACCTTGCATTTGCTTCTCGCATATCTGTAGAAATTTTTCTGACTGTAGGAAGCAACTCATGGCCAGACCCAACTCATACTGAGCTTTGGTTTCTTTGATGGCTGATCTGCAGTACCTAGTAACTCTCGTATACTCCTCTTTAGAGGTCTGGCCTTCCCTCCATTTCCTTTTTCTCCCTTAGCTTATTCTGAAGCTCTTGGTTCATGCACATCAGTTTCTTGGAGCCCTTACCATGTTTCCGTCTTGCTGGAATAGTGAGGGCTTGAGCTCACAAAAGCTCATGTTTGAGAAGAGCCCACCCTTCACTCACTCCTTTCCCTTCCAGCACACTCCCCCACGGAATGACTCCCATCAAGCCTCTGAGTTCGTTGAAGTTGGCCCTATGAAAATCTAACCTACGAGTCTGGCTATGAAATTCTTTGATCCCCCACAGCAACTGGAATTCAAGGAGGACATGGTCACCTCCTCCTAAGGTCTCCACCACCTTCACCCTGTCTACCAATTCTTCACTGTTGGTTAATATTAAGTCTAGTATGGCCGAGCCCCTTGTAGCTTCCTCCACCATTTGAAAAAGGAAGTTGTCAGCCGGACAGGAAGTTGCGTGATTCTTGTCGCTTTGTTGAGCCTGTCTCCCAGCGCACATCGGGGAACTTGAAGTCTCCCATAATTATAAGGTTCTGATGTCTGGATACTCTACCAATCTGTTCAAGGAGGGCAGGATCCATTTCCTATCCCTGGTCAGACAGGCTGCAGCAGATCCCAACAACAATACCCTTTGTCCTACCTCCCCTTATTTCCACCCATATACTTTCCATGGGGCTCTCAACCCCATTCTCCAGAACTTCCTGACAATCTAGCCCTCTCTTCACATACAGTACCACTCCACCTCCTCTTCTTGAACAACTCATACCCATCCAGTATCACATTGCAGTCATGAGAATCATCCCACCAAGTCTCAGTGATTCCCATTATATCATAGCCCTCTGTTTGCAAGGGAATCTCAAGCTCTTCCTTCTTATTACCCATACTACGGGCATTGGTATATAGGCACTTGTAGCCTTGTACCTTTGTTTGATCTGTCCTACCCAGGTGGGCCCCCACTGTTTTCTCTTCTTCACTGAAGTCCCCATGTTGATCAACCCCTTCCCCTTATGGCTTCAGTTTACAGCTCTTCTGATTAAACTCTCCAGGTTCTTTCTGGACATTCTCTTCCCTGACCTTGAGAATTCCAGATGGAAAAAAAGAGTTATATTCCTGTCATTTCGTGGAATATATCTAAACTTTTTGAAAATGTATGTATTTTAAAAAAAACATACAAAAGATGTCAAAGTGAGATAAAGAAGATCCTATAGTAATATAAATATTTTGAGCATGGGACTATTACAGTGAATGATGTGCCAAAGAGACTATATTCTGAGCCATGTACAAAAGCAGTAATATCTTAAAGTTATGTAATCAGATACACTTCATCTGGACAACTTCCTACTCACACAAAATCTCACCCTTGGAAACTGATGCTCTTGTGAACCCTACCAGCCTGTTGCAGCTGCAGGCCTTGTGTCCAGGTAGGTTACTAACTGCTACTTGACGTCTGTGGAAAATGTCAGCACTGGTAGATTAGGAGAGCTTTACTTTACCTGCCTCAGGTAGTAAACAACAGCTGCAAAGGCTTCCTCCAGGATCCCCACCAGCTGCACTTTTTGCACCTCCTGCAGCAGAGACCCCTCCTCTCTTGTGCACTCCAGAATCGCATGCTCCATCAAGATGTAGCAAGCTGCCACCAGATCCTGATTCTTATCTACCTCTGCCAGGTCAAGCTCTTCCAGAGACAGACGGACTTCCACACATGCCAGGTTGATCAGCAAGGCAAAGAACTTGCTGCCGGACCTCCCCGGGGTATCCACTCTGAGCCACAGGCCTGTGTCAAGCAGGCTGCCAGTTTCAAGGCTGGATCCCTCTGGGAAGCACTCAGCTTGCTGGAGAGGATGCTTGATAGCCCTTGGTAGAGGGACTGCAGGCACTCAGAGCCCGGTGGGAGAAGGGGAGGCACAAAATGGCGCAAGACTTCACACAGCTGGAATTTTGTCATGTCTTCAGCCTTCTGGAACTCTGCACTGAGCGTGTCAAGTACATCTATGAGGGCAGAAGGAGCTCTCTGCCAGCACTTTGCTTCTGCTGCTGTCAGAAGCCCCACCAGCAGATGAAGGGCCTGGTCATAGCCATAGTAGTGGTTCACATAAGCCTGACACAGAGTTACCAGGGCTCCCCTGTTCACCAGCTCTCTGGGTCCCTTGGGAGTGGCCAGAATAGCACCAAGACACTGGTAGGCCTCATTGATCATGGAGCCACAAGAAGCATCACCAGAATCACAAGCTGAAATCACGTTGTTGAAAGTTGGGATCTTGTTAAGGACCTGATGATGCTCTGCTAAATCAGGATCAGTGCAGAAACAGGCCAGAAGAGTAAGCCCGAGGGCTTGGAACATATGCCCTGGACAGCCCTCAGGGGAATCCTTGGAAGCCAGAAGCCGATTTGGGAATGTGAAACCAACCAAATCAAAGATTCTTCTACGAGTTTTGGAGTCTATGTCTCCAGCTTTAGCCACTTTGGTTACCTGAAAAATAAAATGGCAGACATCAGAGGAGTATATGGTGTCCTGTATATCATGACAGATTTAGGAGATGTGTGGACTATTCCTTTTCCCCTCAGCTGGAAGGCTGCTCACTTGTTGAGATGTCTGATGGGACTAGGGACCAATAAGACTTCTGCTTGCAATCCTCCTGGGTCCTTTAAATATGCAATAAGTTATTCAACTCTTTGCTTTCTCCCCATTAACACTGATCTCTCCACCCTTAGCCCTGTGTACCACAAGCAAATGTCGTCAGAGCGTTGTCAAACCAGATGACACAAACACATGATACTGCCCTATAGTATACTGAATCAGTCTGTTGGGCCATCAGGGTCAGTATTGTATACTCAGACTGGCAGTGGCTCTCCAGGGTCCCATGCAAAAGGTCTTTCAGATCACCTACTGCCTGGTCCTCTTTAACTGGAGATTCAGAGGACTGAACCTGGGACCTTCTGCATGTCAAACAGAAGCTCTTCCACTGACCCACAGAAGTTTTTATCCTAAGCACTTAGAAAACTCAAAGGCTTAGATTCAAAACAACATTTCCACGTGCATGAGGAGCTCCACACATAGAACGTGAATTTCTTGCTCCTGCTCCCCATGACAGCCTGGAGCTGTCAAACTCTGTCTCTAGTTTGCCATGATGTCTGCGGGATGGGAAATTCCTGGGGGGGTGAGTGTTGGAGTGTGTGAACTGCGGGTTGTAGAAGCTGTAACTCTCCCTCCAAAATATCTCCCTGAATGCCAGGGACATCCTTGAAGTCAAAGTTGTGCTTTTCTCGCTTTCATAGATAAAGGGGCCATATATTCCCAGGGGTTAGAAACGCAAAATTTAGGCGGGAGATCCGCAATGTGTGATTGGTGCACTTTGGTTTGAACTGTCTATAACTATGGAATTTCCCACGTGAACCTTAGTTCTGACACGGTACTGTTTCACCCGGACCATGCAGATATTTCAATAAACAAATTACTGCTAAAGAGTATTACTGAGAGTCTCTTAACCAGGAGTCTGACAGAAGCCCTCAATATTCTGTTCCTGGGAGACAGGGATGTAAAAAATATTAATCTGCAAGGTAGGAATCCTTATGCCTGCAAAGACACTATTCCAGATTCACTTCCAAAAGCAGTACATCAGTGCTAAGTAGAAACTGGCCATGCATTGAGGCAGATGGAGAGTTCTTCTCTACACATAGCCAGCCAACTTCTAGGAAAGGCCTGGGGTGAAAGAGCTGGAGATGTAGCTGCTGCAAAGTTGGATCCTTACCAGGAGAAGAGCAGCAAACTGTTCACTATCATTTCTTGCATCTCTCAGCACATCAAGGCATCTCTCCAGCGTGGGGTTCTTGTTGGTCTCACTGTCATCAGTGGTGGTGCCTATATTGGAGGCTCTATCTGTAAGTAAAGACCGCTACTGTTACCACTAAATCCAGCTGGCTCTGAACCACCTGTACTGATTCTACTGTTTATGTACAACAACAACACAGGATTGCTATTTTTGGCACAGAAGAACATTGGGTGAATTTTTTTATTACTGGCAAAACAGGAAAGGCTCCCAGTTGCCAAGACACTTTAAAATCAGATATTTTGAATTAATTATTACATTTATATCCTGCCTTTCTTTCACCACAGAAACAAATACACCTACCAGAAATTTCCCATTCAGACACTGACCCCAACTTCCTTACCTGCAACAAAGGCACTCTGGTTGCAACCCAAAGGACACTTTCCTGGGAGTAAGACTCATTGAATAACATGTGACTTACATCTATGTAGAACAGCTTATGTATTATATACTCTTCAGATCTACCTTGTTACCTGTCAGCATGTAGGAAAACTAAAACTTTTTTTCTGCCCTGTACCTGGCTGGTATATAAAAGTCAGAGGCTGATGTTCAAGAATTAATGTACTCCATTTGTGTTTTCCAAGGGTGTTAAAGATAAAATTCTGGATCTTGAAGTAAGATTATCTATTTTGGCTCAATTTATTTCACTTTCTAAACATCCAGAACTGAAAGACTCCAGACAAGTAGCAACAGAGCAGCATAGTAACTCCAGACTCCCCAGACAATTAATGTGGGGCAGAACATGATATTGGGGCCCTCCTTCTGCACCCACCATCCAAAAACCATCCAATGCCATGAGCAGACAACACAGTATATTGAAACTCATAGAATATCTAGTGTGTTATGGAATGCATGTATCACTTAAAGATAATAAACACATTAATAACCCTTAACTCTGAAAGCTGTTTCACTAAATAGGCAAACAGGCTTCTTATTTGAGCAAGATGCAAGTCCGTTAGCACTTTAAAGCCCAACTAGATTTCCAGGCTGTACATTTTTGAGAGCCCAAGCTCTCCTTGTCAGACAATTCAGCATCCTTGATAAAGGGAGCTTTGACTATCAAAAGCTTATACCTTGGAAATCTTGTCAGGCTTTAAGGTGGTTAAAGATTTGAACCTTGGAGGTCTTCTACTGTAAAACGACACGTAGGGCTGCCAACTCCAGACTGGGAAATCTGGGGGTAAAGCCAGGGGGACCTCAGTGGGGTACAATGCCATAAAATCAACCCTCCAAAACTGCCACTTTCTCCAATTATATAGATCTCTGTCATTCGGAGATCAGTTGTAATGATGGGAAATTTCCAGTTCTTACCACAAAGTTGGCAACCCTACCAACACGTCTGCTTATCCAAGACAGAATTCTTATTAGGTCAGATAGGAAGGTGCAACGCAGATTGCCCACTTAACCATAAGCAATATTGAACCAACGATGGGGGTCAGGGGGTCCCACCCAGTGCGTTTCGCCACCTTTCTTTGTCTCTGGCATCATTACACAGGCTCCAGCTTTGGCGAGTCTTCTGGGAAGAGGTAACTTGTTCAACCAACCAGGGCCCAGAAGGTCTCCTCAGCTGCCTAAGTAATTTCCACTCCTCCCATCAACTTGGCCCTACAAAAGCTCTCCTACGATCTCCTCAGGTGGCAATGGTAACGACGGCCTCGTCCTTACCTTCTGCCATGCCGTACGTTCCCTAACTCAGCTCGCGGTTGCTCTCTTGGCAAATCAACGTGCGCCTCACTGGTGCGTAGAACTGGGAAAACTTGCTTCGGACACCCTCGCCGCCATGTTAAGTGAGGGCAACCCCCCCATTCGTAATGACGACGTTACGCTTTTCCGACACTGCTTTGGAAACCCCGCCAACATGTCACAGTTGCCCCACCCCCTTAATTCTCAACAATGATATTATCTCGCCGGTCTCGGGTTTGCTGCATAAACAGACCAGCATGACCTACAGCCTAAACATCTTCCAACACCCAAGGCTGGGAAAGTCTCACTACTTCCTAGTACCTCTCTTGTGAAACCTTCCTCTAGTCAACGCCCTGACATAGGAACTGACGACAAACCCTCGTCCTTCTTATTTTCGCCCTCCTCCGTATCTCGAGCATTTCCGTAGCAATTATGTGCGGCGTTCTTCCGCTTCCGGAAGAGGCAGATCGGCTCTGATTGGTTCATTCGGTTCAGGTCCAGGTGTCTCTGTTGTTTCCGGATGGAGGCGGAGCAGATCGGGACGAGACGTTGCTTTGTGTCTTGTGGTTGCGCGCGGTGAGCTGAGGCTTTGACTGACAAGGATTTGCGGCCTCCACGGTTACCATGACGATGGGGAGGCTCGCTGACTCGGTCCTGAGTAGGGGTGCTGACAGGCTGACGACCGCAACCCCTTAATCGAGGCTGTCAGACCCGCCTTTCCCCCCCACAAGAATCCTCTCCACCTTTTACCCGTGGGGCCCTTTCATTTCTAGCTTCCCCGGGTGTAAGCCGAAAAGTTGTCCTGCTGACCCTCCACCTCCCTATCCCAGAGTGCTTCGTTCGCCATGTGCCCCTGGTAAGTGGTGTCTGCCGCGTTTGGGTTGCGGTTCCTCGTGCTGCCATCTTTCGCCGAAGTCGGGCACCTGGTGTGGTGGAGGGTAGGTTTGCCAACTCCAGGTTGGGAAACTCCGGGAGATTTGGGGAGGGAGCTCAGCAGGGATGCGATGCCAGAGAATCCACCTTTCGAATTTGCCACTTTCTCCTGGGGGATTACTCTCTGCAATCTGAAGAGCAGTTGTAATTCTGGGAGGTTTCTGGGCCCCTCCTGGAGGTTGGCAGTCCTATTTGGAATGCTGAGGGGATGGGAAATAGGTCAGAGAGAGGGAGGAGGTGATTTTCCTTTCCCTTTTTCTGTCTTCTTGACATCTCCACAAAGCAAAATGGAGCAAGAGTCCAGTAACCTCTTAAAGACCAGCTGAGTGTATTCTAACATATACTTTTCCTGAATCAGTGCTCACTTCGCCAGGTATGTGAAGTATATGTCCGTAACAGTTACAGTGTTATGAGCAGCAGAAAGATGGGTGTTGCTTGTACCTTTAAGAGTCACTATTTCTGCTATCGGTGGGCACCCTTATGCATCTGGTGAAGTGAACTCAAGATTCCCAAAAGCTTACTGTGCAATACACGTTCTTAGTCTTGAAAGGACTATTGGACTCCCGTTTGATTTTTTTTCTTCTTGACAGTATCATAAGCCTAGCTGGAAAATATTTGCTTGGAACTGAAGCAGGCAAGTGGGGAAGTAGAAGTCATGAGTGGAGTCTGCCTGGCCATTGCAGAGGCTTCTGTATGAAGCTGGACTTATTATTATAAGTAATAAGGAAACTGGCAAATCCCCAGCTTGCAAGACTTTGATTTTTGGGGAGTATTGTTGAGGGGATGAATTTGTGGTTGGGTTTTATGTACTATTTATCAAGTCACTTGAGAGCTATGTCTGCCTCTGGCCTAAGAGTCTCCTGATGGCACTAGGTATTTTTGGCCACTGTGTGACACAGTGTTGGGCTAGATGGGCCATTGGCCTGATCCAACATTGGCTTCTCTTATGTTCTTATGTTCTCACTGGAGAAGACTCTGATGCTGGGAAAGATTGAAGATAAAAGAAGAAGGGGACAGCAAAGGATGAGATGGTTAGACAGTGTTATCGATGCAATGAACATGCAATTAAGCAAACTCCGGAGCACAACAGAAGACAGGAGGGCGTGGTGTGATGTGGTCCGTGGGGTCGTGAAGAGTTGGACTTGACTGTGCAACTGAACAACAACAACAACAAAAGCAAGTCAGGGTGTATGTGGGAGCTTCAAATATATCCTTTTCTCATTGAAATTGTGTCTTATAGAACTGATTATTTGTCAGGAGAAAGGGGAGGAGGACATACTTCCCAATTCTGTGTTTGTAATGCCTTTTAGAAATTTAGAGGAATAGGGATTACTGTGGGGATCAGTGGGAAGATCATGATGAGAGTCAGAAGCATCAGAGTTGCCTGCAGAAGTTTTCTTCATGTATTTCCAGATGAGTGCCTCAGACCAGAACACTCTGGTCTGGGTCATCGCAAAGGAATCTTGCAGCCCTGACTTTGTGCGTCATGTAAGTGTGTGTTCCTTCTTGACACCATCATTCCCATACTGTGGGTCAGGGTACTATGCACCCCCAAGAAGGCTGCCCACTCTGGTTGTTTTCCTGTTTTGGCCTTTCCTCCTTTCAATCAATTCCTAAGGTACATAACTCTGCTGTACCTTTGCTTTGGGTTTAACTGGGTTATCCAACTATTAGTGATCTGCAGGTGTAGCAGAGCTATCCTCCTTCAGAGGAGACTGCCTTTTGCATATTTGCACGTGTTGATACTCTGTGTCTTGTCAGTCTCCCAATTGGGTCCAGGAGAGTGGTGTGCTCAGAAGCACTTAAAGGTGTCTGATTCTTATACTAAATTTGCAAGTAAATTTATTATTGTGTTCAAATGTGGCTCCAGTTTTAATCCTGAGGAAAAGCATGCATCAGCTATCAGGAGTCTGAGAAACAGATGTTCAGTTGTTTAGGAAGACTTGGCAGCAGCTTGGGGAGGCTTTGCACTGTTGCAGTGGACATCTTGTTGGCCACAGAAATCTGACTTTTTATTGTTGTCGCAGTGCCTCATCGTGCAGTTAGAACTTGCCTCTAATACCTTGAAGTCCTTTGCTTAAAGATTTTGGTGTATTATTTGTCTACAGCTGTAACAGTGGTGTTAGTTAATTATATTTATTTTATTTATTTATCAAATTTATACCCTGCCCTCCCTGCCAAAGCAGGCTCACCTGCTTTGAACACCTGTTTGAGCAAGGACTCGCCAGATACAAAACAGGATAATTACAAATTGTTAAAAACAATGTTTTTTAAAATGCTTGTGCTTTAAATCAGGTGGACTTAAAATACCATGTTGATGGAAATGACTTTTCTATATTTTAATGTTACTTATAATGTGAATAAGCTGCAAATATTGTATGAATACTGTCTGAAAGTTAACTGGAAAAAATTTAAGACCTTATCTGTAAATGGTATAAAATGATAATTAGTGAATATGTTTAACAACCCATCTGATTCAGAAGCAAGTAATATGCTGAGTGCCAAGGACCATATTGGGAACATACTGTGATATGCAAATTAAGGATATTTGTCCACATTTTCTGCTGCTTTGTTTGCACTGCCAGGTAGACTCCAGGTTAGGAATATCATACAATTTTATTCTAAAGAGTGTAATAGAATACTACAGTTTTATGTGTGGGTTTTAAAACTTCACTATTCTCCTTGGTTTATAGGTCTTTTGGCACATGCTGCATCATATGTTCTTCACTATGAGATGACAATTTCCCTCTCCCTTTGAAATATTTAAATTGAGTGTCAAGCAGATTGTGATAAGAGACTAGTGGAAGGACACAGATGGTATTCAAACTTGCTCTGAGTGCTCTGAGACCTTTGAGTGCATGTTCTCAATTGGCATATGACACTGCCTGTTTAACTCAACCTGGGTGTGTTTACTGCTTGTTATCTCAGCTGAATACCCTATTTCACAAGTGCTAAGTGCTTAGTCAAACAACTATTCATGGTTCTCTGTAAACAGACTTCCACGTTGATAGCTGAACTTTGATCTGTTCCTGTTGCTTGAAGATGTTTTAGAGAATATGAGTGTGGTGACAGTCTCATTGTATTCATCATCCAGCATGTGTTCAGAGACAAACATAGAAACAGATGACACACATGGAAGATAACAAGGTTGACCACAACCTATGGCCAGATAAGGCAGTTGCTTGACACAGTTCAGTGGGTAGCTGTCATGTTGGAAGCAGACCAAGAGTCCAGGTAGTCATGTTGCTTCCATCATAGGCAGCTCTCAATGCAAACAGAAATTGCCCTCCTAGAGCTGCATGCAGCATTGCAGTTTGTCTAATATGAATGTTCCATTTGTATGCACTATTGTGCAAGCCTGGGATTTTACCATAGAGAAGTAGGAGTGCGGCATGAAAGAATGTCAGGCATGAAAAAATAGCACCTAATATTAGGGTGTCACTTTGAGATTCACATATTTCATAAACTTACACACACTGTGCAACATAGTCCATTCAAGAAGGAGGTGCAGGGGCTAATAGGGGGGATGGCTGTGGAAACAGATTGCTTGTTACTTATTAGTAGAGGTGCTCCTGAGCAGAGATCCTTCAGGGGAAAGTCTCAAGCATCTGGACAACCCATAGTCCAAAATGGGAACCTCTGTGTCTACCCAAACCAGGAAAGTTTGGAACCAGGCAGAGGGATGCTGGTCAGAGAGATCCAGACAAAATTTAGGCAAAAAAACTAAGGGGAGGGAGAGTAGAAAGGCATGTGGATGGGCTGCGTGAAGCAGGACTAGGTAGCTAAACTTAGGGCATGTGGCAGGACAGAACACAGCTTGATTTGATCACCAAGTATAATTTCGGGAGATATCCTGGTTTTAGTTACATGGCTTAAAATTGAATAAGGTAAAAAGGTTCCTTCCCTCCTCCAGCTTGGGAAAGGAGAAAACCATCCAAGAGAGTTTCCTGATTAGAGAGGGAAGTCTTCCAGGTAATGAAAGAAGGTCTTGGGATGAGGATGAGGAGGTTTTTCATTGGTCTTCTAGTTTACATTATGAGATTGTGGGATGTCAAGTTAAGTATTGAATCATGAAGGAAAAGCCTTTTTAATTGAAGGTGCTAATCTCTGGCTGCATTTTTTTGTTAAAAGGAGTGTTAATACAATAAGAGAAAACTAGCACCTTGATTAATTATAGGGCTGTTTTGATGAATGGCCTGAAAGCCCTTAGGCTAAGTGAGCCTGGATTTCTCTGAGGCTGTCATCCAGGGAGCAATGATGAGATTGGCCTCCTCTTTGCTGGCTCTCAAGCTTGGCGTAGAAACAGCCTAAAACTGCATGTGTGTGTGTGTGGGTAGGCTGGTGGGGGGAATCCACCTGAGTGGTATTGATGAGCTGGTGTCCAGAAGTGCTAGCCTGTGTGGAGGCTTGGTGGTGACCATTCTCTGTGCTTTTTCTTGTACTGAACATAAGAGAAGCCAATGTTGGATCAGGTGAATGACCTATCCATTCCAACACTCTGTCACACAGTGGTCAAAAATACCAGGTGCCATCAGGAGGTCCATCAGTGGATCCAGGACACTAGAAGCCCTCCCACTGTTGCCCCCCCGAAGCACCAAGAATACAGAGCATCACTTGCCCCAGACCAAAAATTCCTATCTATACCTTGTGGCTAATAGCCACTGATGGACTTCTGTTCCATATGTTTATCTAATTCCCTCTTGAAGTCATCCACGCTTGTAGCCGCCACTGTGGCAGTGAATTCTTGTGTTAATCACTCTTTGCGTGAAGAAGTACTTCCTTTTATCCGTTCTAACCCGACTGCTCAGCAATTTCATTGAGTGCCCATGAGTTCTTGTATTGTGAGAAAGGGAGAAAAGTACTTTCTCTACCTGATTTATCCCATCCATAATCTTGTAAACCTCAGTCATTGTTTCTCCAAGCTAAAGAGCCCTAAGCGCTTTAACCTTTCTTCATAGGGAAAGTGTTCCAACCCTTTTATCGTTCTAGTTGCCCTTTTCTGCACTTTTTCCAGTGCTATAATATCCCTTCTGAGGTGTGGTGACCAGAATTGCACACAGTATTCCAAATGAAGTTGCACCATGGATTTAGGGGCATTATGGTACTGGCTGATTTGTTTTCAATTCCCTTCCTAATAATCCCCAGCATAGCTTTGGCCTTTTTTATTGCAGTCGCACACTGTTTCAACATTTTCAGTGAGTTATCTTCTATGACTCCAAGATCTCTCTCGGGTCAGTCTCTGCCAGTTCGGACCCCATCAACGTGTATTTATAGTTAGGGTTTTTGACTCCAATGTGCATCACTTTGCACTTGGCCACATTGAACCCCATTTGCCACATTGATGCCCCCTCACCCAGCCTCAACAGATCCCTTTGGAGTGGCTCACAATCCTCCCTGGTTTTCACCACCCTGAACAATTTCATGTCATCCGCAAATTTAGTCTCTTCACTGCTTACTCCCAACTCCAAATCATTAATGAACAAGTTAAAAAGCATCAGACCCAGTCCTGAGCCCTGCGGTACCCCACTGCTTACCACCCTCCACTGTGAAAATTGCCCATGTATACTCACTCTCTGTTTCCTATTAATCAGCCAGTTTTTGATCCACAAGAGGACTTGTCCTTTTATCCCATGACTATTGAGCTTATTTAGGAGCCTTTGATGAGGAACTTTATCAAATGCTTTCTGGAAGTCAAGGTAAACAACATCTATTGGGTCCCCCTTGTCCACATGTTTGTTCACTCCTTCAAAGAACACTAACAGGTTAGTGAGACAAGATCTTCCCTTATAGAACCCATGCGGAGTCTGCCTCAATAGTTTTGTTCATCAATGTGCCTACTAATTCTCCTTAATAAGAGTTTCCACCAACTTACCCGGTATTGACGTCAGACTGACTAGCCTGTAATTTCCCAGATCTGCTCTGGAACCTTTTTAAAGATGGGAGTGACAGTCCTCAGGAATGGAGGCAGATTTTAATGAAAGATTACATATTTTTGTAAGGAGATCCACAAGTTCACATTTGAGTTTTTCTTGGATGTATACCATCTGGGCCTGGTGATTTATCAGTTATCAGTCATAGGACCTCTTTTCTCATCACCTCAATCTGACTCAGGTGTTTCAATACCCCTCCTGAAATCAGCGGTTCTGGAGTTTCACTTGAAATTTATGGTCTGATCCTAGCTCACTGTTTTATCAATATTTCAGACTTCTCTAAGTGATTTTTTAAATACTTCTCTTTCCCAGGCTAAACATACTGAACTCTTTCAGCCTTTCCTCATAAGACTTGGATTCAAACCCTCTCACCATCCTAGTTGTCCTCTTCTGGACATGCTCAAGCTTGTCAACATCCTTCCTAAAGTGTGGTGCCCAAAACTGGACACAGTACTCCAGCTGAGGCCTGACCATAGCAGAATAGAGCAGAACTACCACCTCCTGTGATCTGGACACAATGTTTCTGTTAATGTATCCTAAGATTGCATTAGCTTTCTTCACAGCCACATCGCACTGCAGGCTCACGTTGAGCTTGTGATCAACCAGAACACCTAGATCCCTTTCACATGTGCTGCTGTCAAGCCAAGTCCCTCCATTCTATATCTGTGCCTTTGATTTTTTGTACCTAAGTGCAGGACTTTGCATTTATCTCTACTGAATTTCATTTTATTTGCCTCAGCCCACTGTTCCAGCCTATCTAGATCATTTTGAATCCTGACTCTTGTCTTCTTCTGAATTAGCAATCCCACCCAGCTTTGTGTCATCTGCAAATTTGATAAGCATCCCCTCTATGTCTTCCTCCGGGTCATTTATAAAAACATTGAACAATACCAGGCCCGGGACCAATCCCTGTGACACTCCACTCAAAACTTCCCTCCACGTAGACGCAGAGTCATTTACGAGCACTCGTTGGGTATGATTTTTCATCTGGGCTGTTGAGCTCCTGTTTCTCTTTTGCTCTCTGGCCAATGCCAGGCTACACAAATAAGCAAGTAGTCATTTAGTTCCAACTGTTTAGCAAATGGACTGGATTTGTTGAGTGTACCCAGGTAAAGCTGGCTGCCCCTGGAGACTTTGGAAACCACGTTTGCCAGTGTGCTGTCGTGGTTAAGTGTGCGGACTGTAATCTGGGAGAACTGGGTTTGATTCCCCACTTCTCCACTTGCAGTTGCTGGATGACTTTGGGCAAGCCATAGTTCTGTCAGAGCCGTTCTCTCAGAGCTCTCTCAGCTCCACCTACCTCACAGGGTGTCTGTTGTGGGGAGGGGAAGGGAAAGGGATTGTAAGCTGCTCTGACTCCTTTGGGTAATGAAGGGCTGGGTATAAATCCAATCTCTTCTTCTAGAAGCCACTAAATAGTGTGGGGTTTTGTTCATGTTGCCAGGAATGTTTACTGATAGCTTTCTTACCTCCTTTTACCTTGTTTCTGAGCTGACTGTTTTGAAGCATGAAAGCACCCTGGCATCAGTAACATCAAGGCTGCCTTTTAGGCTTGCATGTGTGATTGCTGTGGTGACACAAGAAGGAGTGACTTGAATCTCCATGTGTAGTGGTGCTGTGCTTCAAGGCAGGCTGATTTTGATTCCTCAGAAAACAGCTTTGGAGGGCACATTCTCTGATCACAACTAACAGTTATGTCAAACTTTCCCTGGGTGAAATAAGTGGCAAACCTTGAGGTATAATAATAAACTGGCTTTTCCGCTTTGTACGTTTTTATTCAAAAACACACACACACACACCTGCCATTGGGGCTGCTAACTGAGGGTGGTCTTGGTTATGCAAGTGGGTTCCTGCTTTCTGTAAGGTAAACTGTCTGTCTTGTTGCATTTATAGAACTCTGTGTCTGCCCACAAAGGTCATGGAGAACAGGTTGGAAGACAATTTCAGCATCAGCTCTGTGCACGTTTTGGGAGATTTCTTTGGAAAAGCTGCCAAGTGGCTGGGCCAGTTTCATCTTCTCTACATGTGTGCCTGCCTCAACGCTTTCTGTTCCTGTACAGGTGACAGTTCACAATTATCTTTCTGAGCCATTTTTAGTCATGCTGTTTGAATACTTGGTTCAGGTTTTCAAACAGTGAGCCACTCAAAGGTTGCAATCCTAAGAACATTTTACTGGGAGTAAGTGCCTTTTAATTAAATGGGACTTATTTCTTGGTAGACCTGCTTAGGACTGCTCCCTAAAATTCTCAAAAAAGGTCCATCAAGATTAGTGACATGTTTATCTTGTATGTTGAGGTCATTTCCAGTATTTCTAAGCATCCCCAGAATAGTGGTGGCAAACACTCAAAATGCTTTTAATTGATGGCACCTGGTAGAAAAATAATTTTTATAGGTGACACCAAATTAGAAATAAATGGATCTACAAATGAAGAGCCAACATGGTATAGTGGTTAGAGTGTCAGGTTTGAATGCCCATTTTGTCATAGAAGCATACTAGGTGACCTTGGGCATAGAAGCATACCAGGTGACCCTGACCTACCTGACAGAGTTGGGAGGATAAAATGGTGAAGGGGAGAATGTTGTTGTAAACCACTTGGGTCCTCACTGGGGAGAAAAGTGGGTTAAAAATAAATGCAAATTAGAGAACAAAGCTTGAAATGAATTTTTCCCTGAATATCAGAAAGCTTTGTTATAATGCTACAAAAATTCAGTGACAAAATGGTTCCCTGTACACAAAAATAAATTATAAATATAATTTCTCAAGTTGCACCATAGTATGGCAACATCTCACATAAAAACAAATCATGCTGGTTGTACTATAGGTCCGGTGCAATTTGAGGTAACATTTGTAATATGATTTTATCAGTCTGGTCTCTGGTGCCAGATCTTAATGGCATATTTGCATTTTAATGTTCAGACAAAAGATTATTTTGAAATGTTGAGAACAAAGTGACAATAACCTTGATGCCATTGTCTTGAGTATCATTCCTGTCATTTTTCATATACTTTTGAGTGCATGTACATTTTCCATGCTAATTATGCAGACTAATCAAGGGTAAAGGTTTTTGTCCTTGTGAAGGTGTCTGCTTTTATCAGACTGACCATCTTTGGGCATTAAACTTTCAGATTGCCGTATTCCACTTTTTAAAAAGGAAGCCTGCTGTTTCTCATGGCTCCTTTACGTACACATCTTCAAATACAACAATATGAGGACCCTGCCAAATATGGTTGCATGTTTGTATTATTTGCTATTTCACCGTGATCTTTTCCTACCACTGCTTGCATGCCTTTTGAAAGGAAAAATGCTGAATTTGCATGTCCGTCCTTTTCATCTTTGATGCAATTTATGTGCCTTTTGAATTTTGGGTATTAAAACCTCTCTCCATCAAATAGTTCTTCATTCAGGTTGTTTTGTTTGCAAGTTTTCATCACTGATTTTTGGTGGAAGAATGAATCAGAAAATTTTCTGATGTCAAAACGAAGTAAGATATGTATTTGTATTTACTGACTTTGGTAAACAGAATTAAAAAAGTATCCCCTGTTAATTTTTATCTCCCAATAGCAACAAATATCTGAACTGAAATGTATGGCTAGGCAAAAATGTCAAATGTGGTTTAAATGTTACAATCAATCAAATCCAAAGCCTTATATGAAAATTGTTTTTATTGGAATAATATAAAGACACCAAGTATGTAGTTTCCTTACATTGTATACATTTAAGGGAAAAAACTAAAGGTATTGAAAAATAGCTGACACATTAGGTCAAATAAAAACCAATCAGGTGAATAATAATATAACTAGGAGCAAAGCTCGTTGTAGGAGGAAGACAACGGGCCCTAGAAAGATGCAAGACAGGTGCCCGGTCCTCCACTTTGTCCCCCCTTGCCAGCCTCTGGGGTCGAGGGGTGATGGAGTGGCCCGCGACCGGCTTCCTGTCCAGGTGCATCTGGCGGCTGGCGGGCCACCTGCAGCGGCCTCCGCCCTGGTGGTGCACTGGGCACCATCCAGTCAGAGCCCGGTCAGCTGCCTATAGTCGGGCTCGGGCAAGAACAACTGCAGCGGTGGCAGGAGTGGGCTCGGCCTGAGGGCCCCCTCCCGCTGCTGGAGTGGCTGGTGCATCTGTCGTGCGGTCACGGCCTGTCCGGCCACCTGTAGCCGGGCTCAGGTGAGGATGCCCATGGAGGAAGGATCAGGCTGAGCCCCCTCCTGCTGGAGTACCTGGCCCGTCCGTTGTCCGGTTGCATGCAGCCTGGCCAACTATCTGTGCTCGGGCAAGGGAGGCAGTGGCACAATTGGGCTCGGGCGCTGGCCCTTGGAGCAGAGTGAGGGTGAGACACTGGGCACCTCCTCTGTGGGCAGGACCACGCTAATGGAGGCAGCAATGCAGCCAGTGGAGACAGACGCCCTGTGAGTGACACACCAGGGAGCCAACCAGTTCAGGAGTGTGTGGAATCTTCTGGAGAGAGCCCATGAGCAAAATCAAATAATATATAAGGAGATATATTAAAAATTCACAATGTACTGTTTTTTGGCTGAGGACAGACTGGCAGTTTGCTCCGGTAACCAGGTGTGGCAAAAAAGCCCCAGAATAAACTGTTCTGGGTTTTCCCGTTCACACAGCCCGGGCTGCTGCCGGAAGATACGGGGCGGAGCCGGGCGAGAGCGTTCAGACTGCTGCCCTGGAGGTGCGCTGTATTCGGCGTTTCCCCATTAATTCAGCTATGGGTGTATGTGCGCATGAGCGCTTATGCACTCATGCGCATAAGCGCATTTTGCTGATCGGGGGAGGACCCTGCAGCGCTGCCACCGCATTGGGCAGTAGAGCGGAGCATGGCCAATCATACTACTGCTGCCCAATGTGGGTTGCTCCCGGCTTTTCGGCTGCGCGTTCAGACTTCCCAGAAGCGGAGAAACGCACAACACACGCGGGCTTCCAGATTTGCTACTAGATTTATGAGGTATCTTTTTAATCTGGTGGTGAAGCGCAACAGCACGGGTTGGCTACGGTTGGCCTGTGTGACCACCCAATTTACTCTGGGATTGAATCGTCATTGGCCTGGGTCCCTACCAGGGCAAATTGCCAGTCTGAACTCAGCCAAAAATTGATCCTTATACATCTTTGTGGCTCTAAAAAAAAATCAAGAAAACATATGTGTACAGTTTCACAGTTCCTAGGGATAATCACCTGAAAAACATTAATTCCGTTTGAAACTGCCAGACTTCCCTGATACTGTGTTGGATAGGGAATCCATTCATTGTTAACTAATTTTATGTAACAAGGAATCTAGTAACAATAAATCTTTTGAAACAGAAATTATTCCATAGAAAAATAAAGTATCAGAAATTTTCACTGAAATTTCTGTCCCATGTTTCTGACTTTTTTTCAAGGGTCGGGAGGAAATCACTTTTGAAACAGGTATATTAATCTATTCACATTAAGAATACTTGCCCCTTGGTTGGAAGTCTGAAAAGGTGGTATTGTTCAGCAGTAAGTCATTTCACAGACAGTTTTTCTCAATTAAAGCCCAGCTCCTTCTCTCTGCTTGCTACTGCAAAATGTACTTTGTAAAATAAAACTTCCATTTGGCAAATTATTAGGATTAGCTTTTGTAGGGAGTAGCCCCCCTAAGGGATATTTTCCTGATCACTTACACTGCTTTTGAGCTCAGTGGGGTTGCAGGTAGGTGAAGCCTTTCCCACCCCAGCTATTGCTATAGTCTTCATGTTTGTCTGAGGCTTGGCAAGTGGGAAATTTGATTAAGCTGATGTGCTGTAAGTGAATCATTAATCCCCAGTTTGGCCTGCATGCACACACAGTTGATTTAAGACCCTGGATTTATGTTTATGTTTCAGGGAGGGGGATGGATTGGTTTGTAGAGCACAGTCATCATTGTGTGTTAAGGCACTGTTTGTCTGCTGACTTGTTTTGCTTTTCTGAGATTAGTTTTCTGATTCGTTCTTCCCAGAATTGTGTTTCAAAAACCACTGACTTTTTTGGGTGGGGATTGTTCTCTTTAACCTTAGCTGCATTTCAGGAGGGCTCTAAAGTCAGGAATGAGCCAGACTAGATGAAATATAGGCAATGTTTGTATTTAAAGGAGGGGGGTTAACTTGCAACCAAATGTTCTTTCTCTCCATCCCCCTTCAGTCCCTGCTGTGGAAATTGTTAACATGATCATGTCCTTAAGTTCTGTTTATTAAGTGCATTTTTATTTTTGCCTTCTTCCAGGGAGGGCAGAGTGGCATGCATGTTCTTACTCCTCCATTATATCTTCATGACAGACCTGTGAGGTGATTTAGACTGAGAATTGCTGGCCCACAGTTGCCCAGTGAGCCACATGATAAAACTGGGATTTGAACGTGGGTCTCCTAGATCCTAGTCCAGTATTGTAACCACATACAACACTGTTTTAATGTCATTATTTTAAAAGCAAATATTTTGCCCAAGAAATTTGAGATTGCCATTTTCTGTTTTATACACAAGACTAAATTAGGCCCGAAGATCTCTTAGATGGATTATTGTGGTGCCATTCATAACTTATAAAGTAGCTCTGTGTTTGAGAGATTCATTCCAAAGTAAACCAGAACAACTAGTTTCTTCTTATCTCCCCCACACCAAGTTGAATATTCATGTTCTGAAGAAATTCTTACTTCCCCAGAGAAACTTTCTATTCACTCCTAGTGTGTGGACAAGAAGATATTGTCTAGCTCTTACAGTGCTAAAGTTTTAAAAGTTTGTATTGTTTTCAACCAATAATGCAGTTGCAAATGGTTTCTGTTAAATAGGCAATTTTCCTCTCTCAAAGTCAACAGTGTGGTGACTGCTTATAGGGAAGCAGTTCATGAAACGGATTTGGCAAGTTTCCTTTGCACATAACAGATTTTATTGGGAACTAGAGTTCACATAAGGCCATCGCGCAATATTGAAATCTGGGATGGACGATGGACAACTGGTTCAGCACACAGGACTGCTCTGGGAATGCATCTCCAACCAGAGGTCCATAGCCGACGTTGGAGTTAACTTGTATTTAACAGAGTACATACAGCTCTGTCTTGAACAGAGTGGACTTGCAGCAATGTGGGTTTTCCTGAAGATTATAAATCAGAAATTTTCAGGGCCATAATTAGAGCATGATGTGATGTTGCATATTTATATGTAGGAAACAACAGTTTCAAACCACCCAATGTTATATAGTATAAATTAAGGGGAAAACCAAAGACACTGAAAACTGACACATTACTTAACCACACATAAATAACTATGCATGATATGATTTGGATATCACTGTCGACTCATGTTTGATCAGAATGCAACTCTGTTCTGTGGAGGAAACTGACACCTCAATTTCACTGCTGCTCTCCTTGGCATCACTTGCATTAGTTGTTACTTCCACATCAGATTGGTGATTACATTATCACTTCCCCAGTGTGTGGGAAGACACATAAATAAGAATTTTAGCTTTGGTTTTGATGTGACCTGCATAGCCAATAAGGTGAATTCATAATTTGATATTTTTTTTTTAAATGGATCATTATCTTTGTGGTTGTATCCCCCACCCCACCCTGTTTACAAAGCAATAAAACATGCATGTACTCTTTTATGAATTCTAGGAATAATTACCTGGAAAACATTAATTCTAAGTCTGAAACTGCCAAAATTGTGTTAGCAGTGGCATTGATTCATTGTTATAAACTTTATAAAACAATGAATCTTCAGAAAGGGAATTTTTTGGCAGAAAAATAAAGGTTTAGAAAAGATGTTGGCCCACACTGCTAAGATAGTACTATATAAATATTTAAGTGCTTAAAGCACTTCTTGTATATTAGTTATTCAGGAAATAACGCAGTATAATAGGCCCAGCATTACCATCTATGTATTACAGATGTGGTAGGCTGGTTGAGGCTTGAAATAGGATCTAGGCTCATGTCATTTGCTCTTAACTATTTGAGTTTGCAGATGTTCAGAGCACCTTGTTGTAGACCCACATTCAATGTAAACTGATGTTTTTATTAGCTTTGATTAAATTGCTGTGCAGTAAATGGCCATCTAAGTGCAAACATACCTTTTATTTTATAATTTTATTTTGCTTTGGAAGTTGTTACCCACAAGTGTAAGTAATACATAGTACATTCTGGAAAGATTTTGACACATAAACTTGGAATTGTGGGATTTGGGTTGCAGAATGATGCTGGGCTTCTTTTCAGCAACCTCCTTTACTTCCAGATCTTTCAAGGTTTTTTCCCCAGGTTTTTTTTACCATAATGCATATGTCTCTGTAGACTTAAACCTAAATTGAAAAAATGTGTATTTTGCAGGGGGGGAGGATGTTCTCATGCTCTGCACAGAAATACTTCCATGAAACTGCTATATACTGAGTCTATCAACATCATTCTTGTCTACTCTGACCAGCAGTGGCTCTCTGGGATCTTGAGTAGAGATCCTTCATGTCACTTATTGCAAGTGGCTTGTATGTTGTTTATCCCTGTATGTAAGAAGTAAGAAGATATATTGATGTCCAACAGCAGACTGGCCTGATCTGGGCATTTTCTTCCTGTGTTCCCTTCCCATAAGCCAATCCCTGATGCACATTTTTCACATACTGTTCTAATGGGTATTCATTGTCTTGGTTGAAAATGTGTCTCCTTTTGAACCCACATTTTCTGATTCCATTGGGTTAAGAATCCTTTAACATCAAACGGCCTTTTAACCACACAAGGACCTTTTGCTAAATCAGCTCTGAGCACCAAAAGCATTTCTCCTTTCAGTTAATGGCTGTAAGGACTCTCGTTAGAGCTGCTCCATCTGAAATATGCAAATATTCTTGGCTCCCCCCCTTGGGTAGAGAGGGGTGGATTTTGGTAGAGACAGTTTGCTTCCTGCTCAATTGTTGTTCCAGCATTTAACAAGCTACCCTGTGGTTTAAGTACTTACAAAAATGAAAGCTTTAGAAGCCATTGTTTTCTGTGTATTTGGATAACAAAATAAACACTTCAGTACAGAGTTGGGAAAGTGGTCAGCTGGTTTTATTTGAGTAGTGAGTTGTCTGCTTCATTTGACCATATTCTTCAGATTTCTCAGGAAGCCTGTGCAGATCTTTCAGTTATCTTCCATTGGAGTCCAGGCATTTAAAAAATTCTGTTCATTTGTACTTCACCCTTCTTTTCAAAAGCTCAGAGCAATGGCACATCTGTGAGGTTGAGGCCTGGTTCATATATGCAGAATGAGATTATAATGAGTTGGTGAAGTCCTAAGAAAGTCCAATGAACAGCACGGCTTCAGATTGTAGGTGGTGGATTCTGGCTTTGAATGATCTGTCACATAAAAAGCTCCATGCCACCTTGCATCAGCAGGGCATTTCTATTCTAGGAGAGCCAGCATGGTGTAGTGCGGGGGTGGCCAAACTGCAGCTCAGGAGCTGAATGCAGCTCTTTTACACAGTCTAATTTAATGTTAATAAAAACAAATTTGCATATTTTTCAATAAAAATGTGTGTGTAATATTTGTTCGTGTCTTGTGGCTCTCAAACATCTGACGTTTATTCTGTGTGGCTGTTACATCAAGCAAGTTTGGCCACCCCTGGTGTAGTGGTTAAATTGTCAGACTAGGACCTGGGAGACCCAGGTTCAGTCTGCACTCTGTCATGGAAGCTTGCTGGGTGACCTTGGGTAAACTCAGTCTAACCTACCTCACAGGGTTGTTGTGAGGGTAAAGCAGAGGAGAGAAGAACCATATAAGATGCTTTGAGTCCCCTGTGAGAAGAAAGGTGCAATACAAATAAAGTAAATAAATAATAAACTCTCTGCATAGTGCAAAATAATAAATGGATGCAGATTTTCCACTAAAAAAGGCAATATTCAGAAACCAGTGGGAGAGCATTTGAACTAACTGGGAATTACTAGTTACCAGCAAAAGAACTTCTCACTTGAAACTGCTGATTTTATTTACTTACATTGATTTAAGATTTAGAAACCTATTCATAATTAGAATTCATCAAGGGGTTTGACGTAATCTCTCCTGCACCCTTGCTATAAAAAGTTGGGTTTTCTTAGTTCAGTGAACTAGGTAGAACCTACTAAACGGTGTAGCCAAGTAGAGAAACAACCACAGTGGCACCATAAAAACTAACAAATTTATTAAAGTACAATCTTTTGTGAGTCATAGCGTTTTGTCAGATGCATAGAGCAACCATCCAAGACAGCTAAATTTGTACTTAGAGGTCAAGCAGCAGAAAAGGGGGTGGGGAGAGTTTACAAGAGGCCGATCAAAGAGTAATCAATCCATTCTATTCAGAATGTATGAAATAACTGTTACTGCTATTGTGCACTTTCTGGATTTACATTTGAATTTGACAGCCCCTTGACTCCACTGTTAGTTTATTTTTCATGCCTTGTATATAAATGCCTGCCTAATGAGGACCTACTATACACACACTTCAGTGAAGCATCTGCTGATGACCCATTTCAGTCAAACTTCAGAGTATGAGACAGAATTGGCCTTAATAGCTCTGGTGGACAATCTCTGTTCACCAGTGCAGCATGTCCCAGTTGGATCTGCCACCTGCATTTGTTCGAGTTGACCATGATATGAGGGGGGAGTGTCTAGGGTCTGTGGTAGGAGTTAAAAGGACAAGGCTCCAGTGGTTTCGTTCTTGCCTTAAAGATAGGAGTCAGAATTTCCACTGCAGAGACAGAGTCAGGAGGTTGGTATGCACTGTAGAGCTCAACAAGGGTCTATCCCATTCCCCACACGCTCTTTAATATTTTTGGTAAACCATTGAGTGAGATCATCCATAGCTTTGGGGTTAGCTGTGATCTGTATGCAGATGACTCACAGCTCTATATTCCTTTACCTAGGCCTCCAGAAGCTGTTGTGACTGTTCTGGGCCAAGGTCTTGATGCCAGGGATGGGTGGCTGAGGGTCAACAAACTGAAACTGAATCCAGACAAGATGGAGGGAAAGCTGGTGAAGACTGATATGCGAACTGTAGAGAGAGGTGCTGTTGGATTCAGCCTTGTTAGTGGAAAAACAAGTTGTTGGTGTTGCTAGGAGCATTTACTTTCAGTTGCATCTTGCTCCTAGGCTGTCTAATCTTGACCCTGCTTACCTAGCTAAGTTGATACATGACACCATAATCAGTAGACTTGGACTACTGTAATGCATTTTATTTGAGGCTTCCCTTTAGACTGTCCAGAAGCTTGAACTAGTAGACAATGCTGCTTTTTATGGTCTGACCAAGTAAAGGCACTCTATTTCAAAGAGCCTTTTTTGGAATCTAATTACACAGCTGGCCATTTTTTGATAGAGGATTGATGAGTATTGAATGCTGTTGATTTCTTTCTTCTTTGCAACTTAGCATTCCTTCTGTAAACTGCCTTGAACAATCGGATGAAATGTGCAGTAGTCCACAGAAGTTAATGCTGGAACAGCTGCTAGTCTCCTGTTTATTTTCACTGCAACTGATTAACACAGCAACCTCCTTGAAATTTTTACCATGTAAACAGAAAACTATTATTACCACGTTAACTGAAAATTAGCTCGGTAGAGGCGAGTTCTATCCCCTATTTTTGTTTTGTTTTTTATCTTGGCTTTCTGTTTGCAGGGAGTCATTTAACATGTATCCCCTTCTTGCATGGGCTCTGCCCATTCTACTACCTCATTCTCCTATGTGTGTGTGTGAACCAGACCTAAGAGCTCTGGCTGTGAGCTACACCTCCACCTCAGAGCTGAAAATTCTAACAGACCAAAAAGAGTCTTGTATTTTAAATGTGGCACTGCTCAAGGCAAAAGCTTTCACTTTTCAGACTTTGCACTCACCTGGTGGCCTCGTTTAATCTGGGCTGCTGTTACTTCTGCAAAGCAGCAGCTTATATATTTGCAAAGGCCCACTGGTGAGTGCTTTTGCCTTGGCAGCATCTTAAAATCAGACCAAAATTGTATGGAATCAAGCCTGCAGTGCAGGAGAAGCTGCTGGCTTCTCTTTACAATCTGTTTGCTCATTTCCCTTTAGGCTAATTTCCTTTAGCAAATCAATAAGTAAAGACAGATAACATCTGAAAAGAGGCAGTGGTGGCTCTTTTCCAATGTATGTGTGACTTCTAACCTCATCTGTTCTCTGTGTGCTGTTGGGCAGCCTTCAGCCTTCTCAGCTAGCAGACTACTAAGTTATCTTCATAGATGAGCTGCATGTCAGCTACACTGCCATTGCATGTGGAGGGGGGAAGGAAGCTGCTGGGTGAGCGTTTTCATGTTCTGGAATGTTAGCTTTCACTCCTTCTGCTGTGTCTTATCTATTAGCCTGACCTTGGTACTTCATGTGCTTTGCCCTGCCTGGGAACTGGCCCCTGTTATTTTTGGAGCGCAAGGCTTGCGCCTCTCATTGGCTCGGCTGCATCAGGGGGTCCCACTTTGAATGTAGTATATCTTCCCCTCTCCCGCCAGGAGAGTTAGCTCTAACAAAGAATGTATGCATAGATGACTTGCCTTTCCTGTCTTCAATAAACTTCATCCTTCTGAAGGAACATTGTTGAGACTGATTGCTGTGGAACTCTGACAGATTGTTAGAGCTCCTTAATTCCTGATCCTGTACCCCAGCATGGGTGACGAGGCTAGGTGGGGGTGTCCCAGTCACTACTGCGGAAGAGGTTCCAACCACAATGGCGGAGATCCCTGCTACGACTGGTGCGAGCGGAGGGCTCAGGTACGAGAAGCCCTGGAGGGATCCATACTCATGGTCCCACTTCCCCACCAACACCCGAGAGTTGTGGATCACCATCACCTGGCTGGGGGGTGCCAGCTGCTACAACTACCTTTCTTACTATGAGAGTGGATATGACCCCGGGAAGTATGGAAAGGCAGGCGAGGATCAGCTGGACCAGGTGAAATGCCAGCTGCTAGCCCAACAAGAAGAGATGCAGCATGAGATGCATGAGTTGATGCTGGATATTCCTCAGCTGGTGGCCACTACGGTTCAGCATGAGCTACGATTGCAGCACAGTAGGCTCCTCCCAGGCAACCAGCTCCTCCTGGACCAGCGCCACTGGCATTGCTGCCAGTACCTGGGGGAACTGGGGTTCCCGCTGGGCTACCCACCCTACCACCCAGGGCACTGGTTGGGCCCCCACTACCCAGATTTGATTGTCCCAAGGAGCTACTGGATGCCACCTTCGATGGCAATCCTGACAAGCTAGCGTTTTTTTCTACTGCAGGTGCGCGAATTCCTTCACGACTGGGGCCATCTGTTTCCTTCAGATAAGCACCGGGTAGACTACGTCAGGTCGTGGCTGAGGGAGAGGGCAGCAGACTCATATGACAGGCTGCACAACTTGCATGGGCCGGAGCTGCGTGAAGTGCAAGCATTTATGTGGGCTTTGAGAAGGCAGTACTCAAAGCCCCCATGGAGGTGGAGAAAGCCTGAACTGCTCTATGGGCCCTGAAGCAAGGGAGTCACTTGGTGCGTGAATATTCCAATGAGTTCAAGATGCATGTGGTCCCGATCCAAGGGTGGCCTGAGCCTGTGTTTGTGGAACAGTATTGGCTTGGGCTGAACCATCAGATCCGGGAAGCCGTCCTACACAACGTGAACCCGATATCCTTGGCAGCCTGGGTGAGAGAAGTAGAAGACATGGAGAACCACCTCCAGATGATTAAGATGACTGCACCCAAAGTATACCTGAAGACCCCAGGGGCGATACCGAAGACCCCCTGTCCCAAGCCGAAAGAACCTGTGCACGATTAGTGGGTGCACCAGAGGCTCTGCCTCCACTGCGGAGAGGCAAGCCATTACACAGCTTTCTGCCCTGTGGCGCTCCTGCCACCAACCACCAAGACTCCAGAACGGATGAGCTCAGAGACACCTGCAAGGAAAGGGAGTTTGCACCTGAAGCTGCCATGGGCCCTGCAACTGGGCACCCAGTCCAGGGCCACATCCTCCAGTGGAGATGAGAATCCTCAGCTGGCGGGAAAAGACCAGGACCTGCTTTGAAAGGTGTAAAACAGCAGGTCTAAGAGCAGTCTGCACCCCAATCGGTGAGCAGCCACCCCCCTTTGTTTTTCATGACTGTGTCAGTGCTTAACCCAGAGATGGGGACCCAGGTGCGGGTGCAGGCACTTATAGACTCAGGGTGTGCCAAGGACTTGATTAGTTCCTCCATAGTGACAGGGTTGGGAGTCCTGGTGCAACGTTTACCTGAACCCCTGATTTTTACCCAGATGGATGACTCAACCATGTGAGAGCCTTGTAACTACAAAACTGTGCCACTAATCATGGGAACGGGGACTCATGGGGAAACTAGAGCGTTCATTATAAATCCCATGGCTTGGTTTTCGATGGTGCTGGGGAGTCTGTGGCTCAGAGCCCATGACCCTTACATCCACTGGAGTGAAGGGACTGTCAAATTTGTGGCTCCTGGATGCAATTTTCATGCTTGGCTGCCTGAGTGGAGGGAGCCACCTCCAGATGCCCCATTCTGTGTCTGTTTGGCTAAAGAGGAACTAGATTCCATCCCCACAGAGTATAGAGATTTGGCCAGGGTGTTTGAGGAGGAAGAAGCTGATGAACTCCTCCACCACCACCATAACACCAACTGAGCCATTGAAATCTTATCAAGGCACAAGCTGTCTAAAGGGAAGCTATGCTCCATGAGCCCTGTGTAGAAGGAGGAGTTAAGGAAGTTCATTGACAAAAACTTGGCGCAGGGGTTCATCTGCCCCGTCTCCTTCCAGTTTGCAGCCCCTGTTCTCTTCTGGAAAAAGAAAGACGGGGGCCTCTAGCTGTGCATGGACTGCCGGGGCCTAAACACAATGTCATCTATGAATGCTTACCCCCTGCCTCTGATCAAGGATTTCTTGGCTGAGGCTGCCAAAGGGAAGATCTTCACTAAGTTGGATTTAAGAAACACATACTTTCTTGTGCACATTCAGGAGGGGGATGAACCAAAAACTGCCTTCAATACTCCACTGGGCCAGCTTGAGTACCTTGTGATGCCGGTTGGATTGCAGGGTCCCCCCAGGGTTTTTATGAACTTAATAAACGAAGTGTTGCACAAGCATTTATTCAAGGGGGCCCTAGTTTTATCTTGATGATATCTTATTATATTCACATGATAAGGAGTCACATGTGAAACTGGTGAGAGAGGTTCTGCAAACTCTGTATGATCACAAACTGTTTGCCAAACTAAGTGTGAGTTCCACCAGACCGAAGTTGACTTCTTAGGCTACCACATCTCCCCCAGAGGGCTGGAGATGGATCCTCATAAGGTAGTGGATGTATTGGGGTGGGGGCTTCCCGAACCAGACACCAACTCCAGTCCTTTTAGGATTTGCCAATTTCTACAGAGCATTCATCTCAAACTTCGCCCAAGTGAGCCTGCCCCTCGCAGACTTACTTAAGATGACAGGAAAGAGGCAGGAGAGCACTAAGCCAGGGGCATGATTAAAGTGGACCATGGAATACCAGGATGCGTTCACGTCTGAGCCGATTCTAAGTCATCCAGATGAAAACAAAAAAATTATTGTTCACGTAGATGCCTCAGACGTTGCAATGGGGGCCCCCCATCCTACAGGAGGGGCCGGATGGGAAGCTCCACCCATTGGCATACATGTCCAGAAAGTTTAACTCTACTGAGCAAAACTGGGCAGTTTGGGATAAGGAAGCTGCAGCCATTAAGCTAGCGTTAACTACCTGGAGACATTGGTTGGGGGGGCGCAGGACCCGTTCAAAGTATGGACTGATCACAAAAACCTGGAAGCGCTGTGCACTCCTCATAACCTTAACACTAAGCAGCTTCAATGGGTGGATTTTTTCCTCAAAGTTCCACTTCACCCTTCAGCACTTCCCCGGGAAGTCAAACTCCCTAGCAGATGCCTTGTCCCACCTCCCGCAGCATGCCAGCCAAAGAGAGGAGGTGACAGGTTGTATGTTCACACCCTCTCAGTTGGGAGGGGCTGTTATCACCTGCAGTCAGGCAAAGGGGGCCCCAAAGGAGCAGAATGAGCTGTGGGCTGTCAAATTTAAGGAGGCATTTTCAGAGACTGACAAAGCAGAAATATCCACGGATCCCACTATACAGCAAAGACCTAATGGGTACTGGTATCGGGGGCCCAAACTGTTTGTCCCAAACTCCCTCCATGGGGAAGTGATGCACTTTGGCCATGAATCAAAACTGGCTGGACATTTTGGGTTTTTGAAAACTCTGCACCTATTGCAATGCTAGTTTTAGTGACCTCGTATGCGGGGAGACATTTCACAATATGTCAAGTCGTGCCAAACTTGCTTGATGAGTAAGAGGTGTCTGGTAAGGCCCCGGGGCTGCTCTGCCCACTAGAGACTCCTAGCTGACCCTGGGAAGTGATTTCTATGGATTTTATTACGGACTTCCTCCTAGCTGGGGGAAAACGGTGATCTGGGTGATAGTGGACTTGTTTTCAAAGCAGGCACATTTTATCCCTTTTAAACAGTTACCTACAGTGAAAACACTGGCTAGGATGTTCATGCAACATGTGATAAGGCTGCATTCAATGCCGGCTAAATTAATATCAGATCGCGGAAGCCAGTTTATGGCCAAATTCTGGAAAGAGTTTATGCAGGTATTGTGCATTGAACAGCTGCCACCCAGAGACTGATGGCCAGACCAAGCGGGTCAATCAAGTGGTGGAACAATTCCTCAGCTGCTATAGTAATTACCAACAGGATGATTGGGCTGAGTTGCTGCCTCATGCAGAATACAGTTATGATAATGCCATCCATTCGTCTACTGGCTTGTCTATGGCTATGAAGGTGCCCCACTCCCCACAGCGGGGACCCTTAATCCTCTCCTGGGAGACTTGCAGACCTGGTGGCAAGGACTTACAGATCTCTGGCCTACTATCCAAAAGACCCCTGAGAAAGCTAAGGCGGACTATAAAGCTCAGGCCGACAAAAAGAGGGCACCTGGGTGGGACATTCAGCCGGGTGATTCTGTGTATTTGTCCACCAAAAACTTGAAAGGACTCCAACCCAGCTGGAAACTGGGCAGGAAATATGTGGGGCCCTTTAAGGTGTTACATAAAATAAATGATGTGACTATTGAACTAGAATTGCCTAAAACATTGAAAGGGATACATCCCATTTTTCATTTCAGTCTACTGAAGCGGGACCCTGGACCCAATGCCTGGAGACCTCATCCTCCAGCCCCTCCTCCTCTGATGGTGAATGGTGAACCACATCATGAAGTGGCACAAATATTGGACTCGAAGCTGAAGCGAGGCCAGCTTTTTTATTTAGTGCAGAGGAGGGACTTTGATCCCTCGCATTATGAATGGATTAGTGAATGCCATGTTCGTGCTCCTAAGCTGCTACGTGCCTTTCATGCCATGTATCCTAATAAGCCAGGTGGGAGGCAGCCTTCGGAGGGGCAAAATGTCAGCTACGCTGCCATTGCATGTGGAGGGGGGAAGGAGGCCGCTGAGTGAACATTTTTATGTTCTGGAATGTTAGCTTTCACTCCTTCTGCTGTGTCTCATCTGTTAGCCTGACCTTGATACTTCGCATGCTTTGCCCTGCCTGGGGACCGGCCCCCGTTATTTCAGCACGCAAGGCTTGCACTTCTGATTGGCTCAGCTCCTGCCTGGAGAGTTTGCTCTAACAAAGAATGTATGCACAGATGACCTGCCTTTCCTGTCTTCAATAAACTTGATCCTTCTGAAGGAACGTTGTTGAGACTGATTGCTGTGGGACTCTAACACTGCAGTTTTAACTTTGACTTCTTGCATCCAGATCAAGGAACTGTGCCACACTAGCATTGACCTATGAGTCCCTATGTTAACTGGCATCAAGGCCAGGCTGGGGCTGCGGGCCAGTGGTACCAACCCTTAGGTTTGAAGTATGACTCTGATCTCCTGTTTCCCTTGCTGTAACTGGAGTCTGGCACACAATAGGCAGATGATACTGCTGTTTTCATCAGATGGGTCAGGAAGCCAGGATCCTAGTACTGATACTGGTTTTGACCAGTCCAGAGACATTACATTGCTTGCTGGTAGAGACATGTTGCATTTCTCTTCTGTGTCTGAAGAAGGCGCTGAGGCTTGAATACACAGTCCTCACTCACCAGGCTATCCCTGCCTCAGACTGTGAAAGTACCAGTTCAGGCCCGAGAGGCTCTGGCACTTGATTCTTTCTGGTACAATTCTGGTGCTTCCACCAAAGCCCCTTAAATCCCAGGGCTCCACCTAGAGAGAAGCTACCTGTCTGCTTCCTAAAGATGGAGGTAATTTCTCTTGGAGGCTCACCAAAGCTCGGTCAACTTCAGGAAAGAGTAAAAGACTTTCGTTTTGGCTGAAATTTAATAATGAATTAAGCATGTTTTAACTGACTGTGATAGGAAGGTAGATCAAGATGAGTAGCTGTGTTTGTCTTTAGCAGCAGAAAAGAGCAAGAGTCCAGTAGTACCTTAAGACTAACAAACTATGTGGCAGGGTATGAGCTTTCATGAGTCACTGCTCACCTCTTCAGTTACCTGAAGTGAGCAGCGACACACAAAAGCTCATACCTTGCCATGTATTTTGTTAGTCTTTAAGGTGCTACTGGACTCTTGTTCTTTTCTATCATGATAAGGAGGGATGCAGATAAACAAAAAGCATACACGATGTCTTCAGTTTTGATGGAAGCCACCTGGCAAGGCAAAGTATATATCTAATAGCCAAGGTGCGCTCTGCATGTGGATATCTAAATCCACATATTGGGGGCACCTAGGGGGCAAAGAGATTTTCCTGCACATTTGGCGCAATCCCCAGATGTGCAGAAAAATCTGAAATCTATAAAAAAAAAACTATAGGGGGGATACTTAACCCCCCCAAAAAAGTAAAAGAGTTCCCTGCGCATGTGCATTTACCACTGTGAACTTGGTACTGTTGCTGCTGTCGGTGGCAGCGGGGAGGGAGAAGCCTTGGAGGGCCGGCGCTGGGAGCTACTGATGTTGTTGCTTTCAGCGGTGGGGGAGGGGAGCCTGGCGGCCTGGCAGCCAGGAGCTGCACAGGGCTTGCCACCGTTGCTGCTTGCAGCCACAGTGGCGGTAGGGGAGAAACCTTGGAGGGCTGGTGGCTAGACTCAGCTGCAGCCGTTGCTGCTGTCGTCAGATGGGGGGGGAAGACTGGCGAGCCCAGCGGACCACCTGCTGGGCTCACCTGTAGCCACTGCTGCGTCCTCTGTGCAGAGCTCCTGCTGCTTCAGCAGGCAAGCCACCCGGGAGCTGTGGGGAATACTCCCCCCCCACAAGTATCGCGGGTCCCGCCTCTTGTATATTCTATTTTGCCAGATAGTTTCCAAGAATCAAATCCTCTCCTTTCCTAAGGTTAGCAAGAACATTGGGTCACCTGTTTAAATCTGCCGTGTTTTTATGATGCCCAGCAAATTAATCACCCTGAAAGACCAGTACCAAACTCTAAGTTTCTAAACTATGCTTTGCTTCCAATTAAATTTACTTTAAAAAAAAATCTGCTGGAGGGACCTGTCTGGGTGCTCTGCTGAAATAAACCTTTGAAAGTTGGCTCTGGGCCCCTTTTCATTTGAAAAGCCTGTTTATTGCCGCCTGTTAGGTGAACTTTCTTTTCTGGGGGGAGGGAGCCTCAGCTATTAAATTCATGCTTCGTAAGAGCCATCAAAACACCATTAAATTTTTTTTTTCTCTTTAGAGCTGCCAGTACATTTTCCATAGCCCACTGGAAGTATCATGGAAATTCTGACTTTGACTGACATCACCCAGTAGTTATAGTGGCAGCTGCCCTTTCTCTAAGTATTCACAGCCAGTGCTAGGAGCACTTGTATTGCTCCTCCCCTTTGCAGCAGCTGTGCTCCAATGTAGACCAATGGGGAACATAAGATTGCTATGTGGAACATATTTTGTTGTTCCCTTGCCCAACACCTAGTCTCCCCCTTAGGATTTGGTTCTACAAACGTCCACAAAGATGTCAAGTGCTCGGTGAACCAATGGGGTCAGTAGCAGCAAACATTATGAGTTATACCTCACTCTTCTGTAGGAAGATATCCTTTTTAACAAAAAAAGTATTTATTTCAATTCTCCAAAGCAGGGGCCAAAGCAGCTTGCGTTGTTCTCCTCTTGTCCATTTTTATCCTCACAACAATCCTGGAAGGTAGGTTAGGCTGAGAGTGAGTGACTGGCCCAAGGTCACCCAGCAAGCTTCCACAGCAGAGCAGGAATTTGAACCTGGGACTCCCAGATCCTAGTTGAACTCTCTTGCCACTATATTAGACTCTTCAAAGTTCTTCGCCTAGATTGTCTTGGTAATTCTTCAAGTAATGATGTAAGGTGTTCGCCATAGTATTATCCCTGTGTGGAGAATGGGCTGAATTTGAAGGATAGTGGTTTGCTTTACATGTAGGCTTTGTTCACGTCAGAAACAAATTGAAGTTTTGTGTGTGAGAGATGAACATGAACCTGGTTTATTGTTGGGCTCATGTATTCCTCCCTGAAACCAGAGTGAAGTCTTCAGTCAAACTCCAGCCTGTTGCAGCAGTGGTATGTGGGCACCACAATGAAAGCAAGCCTCATTTTAAGATGTCTGACATTTGTTTTGTCAGACATAGACTGTGGTCTGACATCAGAACAGAGGCTTAGCTGCTATACCAGTTCAGATGATGCTGACTGGAATCAGTAAAAAGAAAGCAAACATCAGAATGAGCATACAGCATATCTGAATATTATACACTTTAACATCTGTCTCTCCTTTAACATCAGTCTCTCCTAAAGTCTTGAGTGCTGTCATCTCCCTCCCTCTCAGAACTGAAACGAGCACATCAAGAATGTCTGTGTGGCCTAACTTAAACGTGTAGGAAAGCTACAAGGGCCAAGGGCGGTGGAGAGAGGAGAAATCTGATGAGTTTATCTTGTAACTGTGGCAATTTATTTCCTTCCATATCCAAATATGGGTACAGGCAAGATGGCTGCACTGTAATTGATAGGAGTAGCATCCAGAATGAATGAAAAGTAAAGAAATTACTGGCTCAGTTAAAATTAATAGAGTGAGAAAGGCTTGGAGCATCAAAGAAAGAGAATGAAAGGGAGGAAAGGACAGAACACAAAATAGGGAAAGGGAGGGTATATAGAGCCCAACCACAACATTAAAGCTTAACAGGAATCATATTCTGAGTAAAATACCCATGCTTTATTAAGCAGTGCAACTCTAAGCCCATTCATTTAAATGAGCTGAGGGGTCTAACTCCAACTATAAAAACCTCAGAAGTAAAAGTGCTACAGTCAGAGAAAGATGGGGGGAGGCAGTCTTTTGAGATGTGCAAAGACACTGCATTACCCCTAGATAGTTTTATGTTCTTATAACTTTTGCCTGTAGTTTTAAACAACTAAATTGCATCCTGTCTGATTGAATTAATAAATTTTCTTCAAAACAGCTCAGCATCCTGAACAAGTCTGGGAGTTTTGTCTGAGGGTGTTCCAACCTCAGGAAGCATGGTTTACATAAAAATCTCCCAGAGGCCTTTTCTGTCTGTCCCATAGACAGATTTATGTGTTCTAGAGAACCCTTAATCTTTGTGGCATCGAATGTAGGAATCGGGTCATTTCGTAGAAAAAGAGGTGCAGGAGCTCATTAGCATAACTTATTTGCATAACTTATTTGCATATGTCACACCCCCTGACATCACCAGAAGTGTGTCAGAAGGCAACACCCACCACTCAGGCTCCACCCCAAAAATCTCCAGGTATTTCCCAACTCAGAGCTGGCAAGCCTACTTGGAGAAAAACTGCTTCAAAAGCACAAAGAAAATTTGTAGCAGGGGATCAGCTTTTGTGAGCCACTGCTCTCTTCTACAGATACTTCATAGCTGAAGAAGTGCCAGTGACCCAGTTATGAACAGAGGCTACAGTTCCCACATTTGCAGAAGTCTACAGATATGGGCAACAGCCTCCTCACTTGCTAACTACATTAAATGGTTGATGACTCTGTTTCAGTGTATCTGAAAATGAGTGCATGAACAGGAAAGCTTATACCCAGAACTAAACTTTGTTGGCCTTAAAGGTGCCACTGGACACAAACTTTGTTCTGTTGCTTCAGACCAACATGGCTACCCACCTGAATCTATGCAAACCAGAATTATTCAAGAGGGCTCTTCTACACAGGCAATAGGGTTACACTGTACAGGAGGTGGGGATTCACAAAGTTACTTGAACAAATTATTAGGGTAGACCCAACACCTCCTGTCCACACATGCTTAAGGTAGGATAGCAGCTCAATGTTTCATTAGCAGTGGTACTTAGGAATATCTGTTCCAGTGCAACAAGACAAAATTTGAGTCCAGTGGCACCTTTAAGACCAACAAAGTTTATTCACATGAAAGCTTAGTCCCAGAATTAAAATTCTGTTGGTCTTAAAGGTGCCACTGGACTCAAGCTTTGTTTGGCACATTTTGTGTTTATTGACTGTTAATATTTATTTCAGCTGGTTATAGCCTAACTTATTAGCGGAAACAGAGAGAGAAGGAAGGAAGGAAGGGAAAAGAAAAAATTGAAAGAAAGGGAAGGAAGGAAGGAAGGAAAGGGAAAGAAATGGGGGAAAGGAAAAGAAAGGAAGCAAAGAACTGGAAAGAAAGGGGGGATGGAAAGAAAGGGAAAGAAAATGAAAGCCTCTGTGTATGTTTTCTTTCCCCAAATTCTAAATTCCGCCGCCAGCAGTTAAAAAGGAGCTTGAAAGCTTACATTTGAAACATCCCCCTTTGGCTGTGAGTTCCCAGGCTAGAGTACTCACTCAGCCACCCATTCTCAGGTCCATTCAGCATATACAAATGAAAGTGAAACAAGAGCTCCAAGAGGACCAAACTAAATCACACAAATATTAAGGGAAGAGCGGACTGTTCCATTACACATAGCTTTGCCATCGGCTCCCACGAGATAAGGCTGAAAGGGGCTTGGATCTCTTAGATTCAAGCCCCTTTCAGCCTCACCATGGGCCCCGTGAGCTTGGGGGGGGGAGAGAAGGCTGAAAGGGGCTCGGATCTCTTTGATTCAAGCCCCTTTCAGCTTTGCCATTGGCTCCCGCGGACTTGGGGGTGGGAGAGAGACAAGGCTGAAAGGGGCTTGGATCTCTTCGATTCAAGCCCCTTTCATCTTTGCCATCGGCTCCTGTGGGCTTGAATCTAAGGGATCCTATTCTGTTTGAGGCAAATTTAAAAGAAAACAGCACAAAAAGGAGTCAGGATACCTAGAAAATCCTGGAGTGAAATTACCAGTGGGAAAACTCACAAGGCTTTCATAAAGCAATTTGTAGCTCTTATCCTGATGTTGTCTGACTGGCTCAGACCAAAGGTCAGCTAGATTCCCTTGGAAAGTTTGCAAGCCAGGAAAGCTCAAGACAGATTTCCCTTGTTTGTGGTCTTTTACATCCAGGAATTAGAGGAAAGCTGATTCCAGGTCATTTTTGAGTAAGCTGCATAAAAGAGAGCAGTAAGGATCTGAGAGTGGGGAGGAGCCATATTTTTGCCTTCATTGTGAAAATAGTTTATTCCTATTCATTTCTTCTGGTTACTGTTTCTTAAGGGAATACCTGATTTTCTGAAGAACTGTGGTAAGGGCCTTTAACAAGAGTTGTCTTCGATCTTTCATTTTAATGTTTTACCCAATTACCCCTACTCATGTGCTTATTGACTCCCTCAGATTTCTCTTTGTAGAAGTCATTATCATTCTTGCCTAGCACACCTTGTTCTTCAATGTGTTTTCCAGTTTTAGTCTTTAATAACACTGAGCACCATACTTAATAAATGGTTCAGTATGTGGCAGAGTTAGTGTGGTATAGTGGTTAGTGGCAGACTAGGATCTGGAACAACTGAGTTTGAATTGCTGCTCTTCCATGGAAGCTTGTCAGGTGACCCTGTGCCTGTCATAGTCTCTCTGCCTAACCGACCTTACAGGGTTGTTTTGAGGATAAAGCAGAGGACAGAACAACGTTGTAAGCTCCTTTGGGTCCCTGTTGGGGAAAAAGGCAGGGTTCAGACGAAGTAAATAAATAAATGTGTGTTAATTTTCTGAGACCCACTCACTGGATTGTGTGGGAGTGCAGGTTTTTCAAGCACCATTTTCTAGTGGCAGTCCTTTTTTTTTAATCAAGAAGAGTTTATTTAAAAAATACAAAATTAAAAGAAGAAGAAGAAGAGATTGGATTTATACCCTGCCCTTCACTTGGAGTCTCAGAGCGGCTTACAAACTCCTTTCCTTTCCCCTCCCCAGAACAGACACCCTGTGAAGTAGGTGGGGCTGAGAGAACTCTAACACAAACTGCTCTTTCAGGAACAGCTGTGCCAGAGCTTGTGACTGACCCAAGGTCACATCAGCAGGTGCAAGTGGAGGAGTGGGGAATCAAACCTGGTTCTCCCAGATTAGAGTCCGCACACTTAACCACTACACCAAACTGAATAAATATTACATTCAACACTGCTGCAAGTATGATTAACGTATATATTAAGTTAGGAAGGAATTTAAAAAATAAAATCTGGGTATGGCCAATCCTGGTCTACTGCCAGTGCCCTAGCAAGTCTCCTAAAGACAGGATTGGGTGTATCGTTTTTTTGGTGGGAGGTGGCCATTCTGAGAAGTGTTCATGGACTCCTTGGTTGCCATTGTGAGGTTGGAAAAGTGAACATTTGTATTTGGGCTGCACAGCAGATGTTGCTCATGGTTTCTCTTGGTGACTCTTTGTTGGAAGGTGACAGCTTCTATGCCACTAGTGGCAGTTTTTGTCCCTCTCAAACCTGTACCCTTGAAGGCTGAAGGATATTCAAGTGGTATTCAGTGAGGCACAAGAGGCTGCCACTTGAAGGGGGAATTGGGAACAGTACCCCTCCTTTGCATTCTGGGAAGCAATCTTCATGTGCTCATGGATTCTGATCTGTGAAGTCTGGTCATTTAACTTTGACTTTGAAAAGGTAGTTCAGGTTCTTGGAGTGCTATGAAGAAGACTTTCATTAAGCAAAGTCTCTTGGAGGGGGCATGCATTTGCACATCTTATATGACTAAAAGGTAGGGTTGAATCTGAGCCAATAATGTACTCCAATATCAAGGGATAATAGAGTAATGTATGTCTGTTGTATAGTTCCAGGCTCTTCAGGCCTGAACAGATGGCAGTGTTACAAGCAGGTCATTACTCATGATTATACATGTTCACTCTTTACTGTTTCCATTCAAAAGTCTCCTTTTTAAAAGTTAGTCATTAAAATATGCTTCAGGCTGAAATTTGATTTACAAGCTTGTGGGGGCAGGTGCCTTGTGGTGTTAAGACTCCACCCACCAACCAACAAACCAAGATGTTTGATCCAAAAGGGTAGAAGATCTTGTGATTGCTCTAGCAGACTTTGTAGTGGGTGGTAGCTATAGTAGAAAACAACAGTTTCTATAATCCATTCTAGTTGGAAATTGTTGCCTGATACTGGAGCTTTTAAAACCCCAGACAGAAACTGTAGTGCCCTCTCCTTCCCATAGCCACAGTCATTTGCTGGCTTAAGCTTTTCGGCGTAGTTAGCTGTGATTGAGGACATACACACAGCCGTTCTTATCAAGGGGCCTCTGCAGGTCCAAAGCAAGAGAACAAGCCTGACCTGAAAGATATCACATGGCCAGTCCTGGTCTGATGTGTACAGGAAGTTTTTATGCTGTTTAAGGTGGTTAACTTAGCGGGCTTAGCTGGTTAGCTACCTTCCTTGACTAGAGTGCAGTGATGGCTGAATCCCTACTTGATACCCCTTTGCTTCAGGACCTGCTGTATGCAAACTCAATAGACAGGAGATACAACTTTTACTAAAGGAAGTAGCTGCCCTGTTAAGGAAACCAGTGCCTTTGTGGGGTTAAAATGATAGAAATTGTCCTTCCATACATCTCAATCTCTTAAAAGTTGTCCTGGTATTTAACTTGTGTAACTATTGCCTAATCCAGAAAGCCTATGGGTTTTTTTTGTTGTTTTTTGGGTCCCTCCTCTGGACCCAGATATTGTCTCCATCACTCTTCTCTCCAACTTGATCCAGATGTCCCCCATTCTTTGGCCTGTGCCGAATGTACAATTGCTAGAAGCATTATCTAGAAAACAAGAAACATTAACATTTTGCAATATGTCAGTCTTTTTTGTTTGTTTCATGATTATTTACATCAGGTAGCTGAGTTTAAGTTGCTTATCTTAAATAACCTCCAGTCTGAACAGTTAGCTCTTGTACAAACTTTTCTTAATGCTCAAATACACAGCATGCACTTGTTTGCTCAATGGTGCAAGGGGGAAGAAGGAGTTTCCAGTTTTCCTCCTGCCCTGTTTCTGCCAGTGCAAGGACACATGGAGCCAGAGGAAAGGGGTAAAAAGCCCCTCCACCACTACAGTTTCCTCTGGCAAAAGTAAGGAAGGAGGGGTACCAGCAGGGCTCCCTTGCAGCTTTGAGTGAATATGAACTGTTTAAGGTGACTTTCACCCATTTATGTCTGACTGCGACTCCGGATGTGTGCTGATGATCCGACATCAGTCGGACACATCCAGTATTTGAACCCTCAGTAGCACTGAGGCCTGGATGGTGCTTGAGAAGAAACGGACCAGGTTTGGGCGGGATGGGAGAAGACTGTTGAGCAGCAGAAAGGGGCAAGGAAACATGGAAAACCTGCCACAGCAGAGGAGCTCTTCCCTTGAGAAAGATAGGCTTGGCAGATCTATTTTCCTTGAGGCAGTTTTCTGGGAGTAAGATTATTATTTTAGCTGCTGCCCACCAGGGAAAGCTCCCTCTTAAAGAAACCATTTTTTACCCAGTTCCTGGTCAATTTCTCACTGTCCCATACTTAGTAATCAAACAGCACAATTTTGTGTACATTCTTAAATGTATTTGCCGATTACAGAAGCAAGCGGGCCTCTAGATTGTAACAAACCAGTAATAAGAGAGGACAATGTAAATGGTTGCACGTGAGTGGGGTAGTGGTCTTTCGGCCACTGGCAGCAGGTGGTGCAAAAGAAATGTGAAGCTTTGAAAATTTGTTATAAAGAACTTTCTTATTCAGTGAACCAGCATTTCAGAACACAGTTCATTGTTTTATTTCATTTTTTAAAAATTATTGTATTTTAACCCTCCTTCTGAGTTAAAATTGGACTCCTGAAGTGGCTAACAACACTCAGAAGTATTTATGTTTATTCAGGTATTTGTACCCTGCTTTCCTCACCAAATGGGTACCCAACATGATTTACACCACTTCCCCCTGCTCATATTCTGTGCTCACAACAGCAGCCCCATGAAGCAGGTTAAGCTGAGACAGAGTTTGACTGGCCCAAGTTTACCCTGCAAGCTTCCTATTAAGTATTGAGATGAGGCAGCTCTTTCATAATAACATGCTTCTTTACTGAAAATCCGAACCAAAAACACAGGCTCAACAGGAACCAATTTATGTTTGCAAAAACTACGCCCACCTTAAACAACAATCAATACCAAGTAGGCAGCTAAGATCCTTCATTTGCATGAACCATATACAATGTAACTACTGACAGTGCAGCTATTGGATTATAGATTTAGTATTTGTTTATTTATTGTATGTATACCCCGCTCTCCCCGTGAACAGGCTCAGGGCGGCTTACAATGTCAGTACGACGCACCTAGTCTACATAAAACATTTAAAATATGATTGTTACTGGCAACACAACCAATAGTCTTGAAGGTCTTTGGAGCCTTCGCTCAGACCCAGTACATAACACCCCTCCCCCGTAAATTTGCGATAGCCCATTGCAAACAAAGTCACCAAGGTATGCAGGAGGATGGCATACCTGCTGTGACCTGTGCAAGTCTTCTGTTGTAGAGGCCCTGCTGATGGGTGCCCTGGTGTTGGCAGTGGGCTCTACCCTGCTAGCAGAAGTGGAGGAACTACTTGGAACCAACAGAGTTTCTGGACTGCTCCGTGCTGCTGGAATATCTTCGCTCGGCACTGCTGCAGTCTCTGGTTCAGTCCTTGGGTGCTCCGGGCTAAGTCTTGTGTCAGCGGTACAGGGCACATCATTTCTGTCCTGTCCCTGCATCTGCTCTGGCCAATGCTGCTACAGCTGATCAATGTGTCTCCATAGTGTCCTGCCAGCGGCATCAGCTGTCTCGTAGGAGACCAGCCCAGTCGCCCTGAGCATGGAAGCTAGGACCCAGATCGGCCCTTCCCTGTAGTTCCTGGCAAATACAAGATCGCCTGGCTGGAACTTCTGTGGTGTCCCAGAAACCTCTGGTTCCTGCCGGGCATCCAGGTCTAAGTCAGGGTGGAGCTGGTTAAGCAGAGTTGTCAGCCACCACCTCATTAAGAGCTCCGCAGGGCTTCATCCAGTGGTGGAGTGCAGGGTAATGTGCTGATATAACAAGGTCAGCCAGCCACTGTGCCAAGTCCCCCTGGCCCAATCTGCAGAGTGAGTCCTTGGTGGACCTCACCATTTGTTCCACCTGTCCATTTGTTGAAGGGTGCTGAAGTGATGTGTTGGATGGCATTGCTCTTGAGGAATTTTTGAAATTCCTGCAATATGAATTGTACGCCATTGTCCAAGATGACCCATGGGTGGTGAAGAGGCATCGAAGGGCCCTGATAACAGTGGCGGAGGTCACAGATTACACAGGAATTACCTCGAGCCACTTCAAGAAAGCATCAACAATGATGAAGAAGACCTGCCCTTGGAAGGGTCCGGCAAAGTCAATGTGAAGCATCAACCATGGAGTAGGTGGAGATTCCCAGGAGTGAATGGGAGCTTGTGGTATCTCGAGTCTGGACTCCTGACAGACCTGGCATGAGTGTACCCAGTCCTCAATGGCCTTGTCTAGCCCTGACTACCAGACATAGCTGTGGGCTAATGCCTTCATCTGGACAATCCCCAGGTGCCCAGCATGCAGAGCCTCCAACACTCAAAACCGCAACTTGGGGAAAATGATGATGCGACTTCCCCACAGCAAACACCCTTTGTGTGCTGAAAGTTCATGCTGTCTTGAGCTGAATGCCTGGAACTCCACATCTTGATGGCCGGCAGCTCACCCCTTCCACATCCAGTTGAGTACACAGGAGAGCACACGATCCTTGGAGGAGTGGGCTGCAACATCTGCAGCGGCCAGAGGCAGTTCTGGTAGGTCCTTCAAGAGCATGATGTCTGAGTCCAGAGGAGGATCGGAAGGTCACTCCAGTAGTGGCAGACGGCTGAGGGTGTTGGCATGGCCCAATGCCTTGCCTGGGTGTTAGAACAGCTGATAGTCATACACTGAAAGGAATACTGCCCATCGCATCATCCTGGATGACATGATTTGTGAGGTCTGGCGGTCTGGTGCGAATAGTCCCAGAAACGGCTTGTGGTCTGTCACCTTCTCAAAAGGCCATCCATAGATGTAATCATGGAATTTTTTGACACATGCAACTAATGCTAATGCTTCTTTGTCTATTTGTGCATAGTTCCTTTCAGCTGAGGAGAGTGTTCTGGAGTAATAGGCAATCAGCGCCTCCCAGACGTCCAGCAATCGATGGCTGAGGACAGCCCCAGTCCCATAGGGGGATGCGTTGCAGGCAAGAACAATAGGTTTCTTCTCATCATAGTGGGTAAGGACACTGTCAGAAGAGAGTAAGTCCTTGACAGACTTGAATGCTGCATGTTCTCACAAGCCCCACCTCCATGCTGCTGATTTTTCCAAGAGTCTTATGAAGAGGCTCGGCTATTGATGCCTTGTGTGGTAGGAAGGCATGATTGAAGTTCAAGAGTCCCGAAAAAGATTGTAATTATTTCCTAGATCTTGAATGTGGTGCGTTACAGATTGCCTTCACCTTGGCTGGTATAGGGTGTATGCCAGAAGCGTTGATAAGGAATCCCAAGAATCCAACTTGGGGCACGCCAAACTGGCATTACTTCTTAACCCAGAGTCCTGCTGTCTGGAAACTTTGGAGGACTTGTCGTTCTACCAGTTCCTGTTCAGAGGTCCCGGACACCAACACGTCATTGAAGTACGGTATGACTCCCGGAATGCCCTTGAGGAGTATTTCCATCAGTTCTTTAAATATACCAGAAGCAACACTGACGCCAAACTGCAGCCTTTTTACTTTGAATGCCCCATAGTGGGCAATGGTAGTCTGGGCTTCTGCGGTGGCTTTGTCAACTGACAACTGTTGATAAGCTTGAGCCAGATCAAGCTTTGTGAAGACCTGACCTCTTGCCAATGATGCCAAAATGTGGCTCATGACCAGTACAGGGTAGGCGTGTTGTGGCAGGGCCTTGTTAATTGTGCATTTGTAATTTGCACAAATGCGCACGGATCCATATGACTTTACTGGAGTGACTATGGGTGTTTCCTAGAGCACATGTGGAACAGGTTCAAGAATGCCCTGGCTGATGAGCTTGTTCAACTGCTCACTGATATTTGGTTTGAGCGCAAATGGAACTCGCTGCAGCTTCACTTTGATTGGTTGGACACTCTGGTCAAGTTCAAAGGAAACTGGTGGGCCTGTGTATTGGCCCAAGGAATCTTCAAAGACGGCTGGAAACTCCTCACAGATGGTGCTGCACACCGATTGGCCAAATTGTTGGACACCCGTAACTTGGATGCTCAATGCCTTGAACCAGTCCAGTCCCAATTAGCTTGTGTGGCAACCTTCCAGAACGACAATCTGCAGGATTCCACTGAAACCTTTGTAGCTGATGTGGATGAGGCCTGTCCCCACCAGTGGCACATGACAGCCCTGGAAGTCAGTGAGGTGAACCTCAAAGGGTTGCAGTTGTCAGATTAACTTCCTGGGGCATACTTGCTGGAAGGTTGTCATGGCTCCTGCCGCGCCTGAGCCCTCGGAAGCCGTGGAGGAGCTAAGTATCAACAGGGGTGAGCTCCTCCCACCAGACACCTCTGCACCTGACAATGCAGCGAGCTCCGAGCCTGGCCCAGGAACAGTTGGAGCAGATCGCTGCTCGAGCGATACGCCCCCCCCCACTTGCCGCCACCGGTGTCTCGTTTACGGGAGCAGCAGCAGTGGGACATGGCAGCCCAACGGCGCAAAGCACACATGCACACCCGGTATTCGTTTAGCCCAGAGTATTAGCAGGAGCCAGGCCGTGCTTGGAGCATGCTAATTACCCTCTGCTGGGATTACTATTTAGCCCATGCTGGCACGGTATCAAACTTATGCCAGCAATTAGTCGCATCTGCGAAGTTCTGCACCGCACCACTCTGATTCCTGACTCCTCGTCTTGGTTTTGATTCCTCCAGCTCCTTGACCTCGCTACTCTGCATCTCACCCCTCGGCTCTCGGACCCTCGGCTCTGGGACTCTCGACCCTCGGCTCTTGGACTCCTGACCCTTGGCTCTCTAGACCACACTCACGATTGGTGATTTGGACTTGGCTCCCCGGTTTTCTTAGCTTGCTCGGCCCCTGATCCTGAACTGTCTCTTGACCACCCCGCTCGTCTTCCTCCTTGAACTTGGCTCTTTGGTCTTGCCCGACTCTGACCCCGGACTGTGCTCTGACCACCCCACGCTTGCCTGGCCCCGCATCCTAGCCTGTGACAAAGGTCTCCTTTGAGATAATTGAGAGCGCAGGCACAGAGTCCGCCTCCATTTTGCGGGGGTTGCCCTCAATCAGCACAGTCACTCTGATTTTCTCACATGTCTGTAACTCAGCACCCTGTCGGTTGATTCCAAGCCAAATTGTGGGCCTTGGCTGGGTTTGAACCACCATGTGGCATGCTTCTGGGTGTGAAGACCTCTTTGGAGCCAGCAATGGTCAGCAATGAGGCATCTGTGGGCTGTTGTTGTCTTTTGTTGATCAACACACATGGGCAATATGGCCAGGCACTTGGTGTCTCGGAATTGGCGCATTTTCCTTGCGTGAAAACCATCACAGCCAGCACAAGGGGTTCCCTTGTAGTCTCTCGGTTCCAGCTTGTGTCGCTCCACTCTCATCTGTAGGACCTCCTTGTCCTCATCAGTTTCCTCAGTGATGTCTTCCTGATGAACCGTCTCAGCCTTTCAGGTGGTAAACGGACTCCTTGACTGCCGAACTTCCCTGGTGGATTGGCCAACCACTTCCACTACTGGGGCCTCTTCTAGTGTGGTCTTGAAGTTGAGAAGCTTCTTGGCAAATAACCACTGTTGGAGTTTCTCGTCCCGCAGACCACAGACAAGGTTATCTTTCAGGACGATTTCAAGGTCAGGGAAGTTACAGTGTCAGGCCGCCTGGCATAGGGCAGTGACAAAGGAGGTCACCGTCTCTCCTGGGGCCTGATCACACTTGTAAAATGCATGGCAGCAAGCAATCTCCAAAGGCTGTGGTGAAAAATGGTCTTTCAGTCGCAACACGATGGTGTTGAACGGGGGTGTCTTTGAGTTGATCTGGGGCCACCAAAGCCCAGGCGACCTTGAACGTGGGTCAGCCACAGACGCTGAAGAACATTGTACACTGCTTTTCATCTCTTTCTATCTCATTGGCTGTGAGATAGAATTTGAATTGGGCCTGATAGGCGTCCCAATCCTCGATTGCTGTGTTGAAAGGTTCGATATGACCCTTAGGGGCCATGATTACAGTCATGAGCTGGTGATTTCAGCTTGGGATGAGCAAGTTCAGTGAGCGATTTCAGCTTGGAATGAACCTATGGTTCTTGGCATCCCATCCTCGTTGCCCGTATTAAATATTGAGACAAGGCAGCTCTTTCATAATAATATGCTTCTTTATTGAACATCTGAATCAAAAACACAGGCTCAACAGGAACCAATTTATACTTGTAAAAACCACACCCACCTTAAACAACAACCAATATCAAGTAGGCAGCTAGGATCCTTCATTTGCATGAACCATATAACTATTGACAGTGCAGCTATTGGATTATAAGCAACAAATATGGTTGGCCATTACTGGCAACACAACCAATAATCTTGAAGGCCTTTGGAGCCTTCGCTCAGACCAAAGCTCCATCAGTACATAACACTTCGATTGCAGAGTAGGGATCTGAACCTGGGTCTCCCAGATCATAGTTCAAAACCAATTAAAATGGAATACAAAAAGCTGCTTGGTTAAGGGGTTCTCTGTAATGTCCAGATCCAGACACTATGGAAGGATATCCAGCTGCCGCCACTCCTTCCTCTGATAATCTAAGTTGGTAATTGGAGGGGAGGGGTGTTGCTCAGCAGGAGCTGGATGCAGGCACAGTGGAGACACAAACTCTCCTGGGTAAATCATATTTCTGTCTCCTTTTGGAAATACAACCAAATGTAAGCTAGCATTATGGAGCATTATTGATTGTGTTAATTCTTACTGGAAGTATTTTAGCAGTATAATATTTCTTGGAGCATAGTCTTCAAGTGTCTTGGGAGCAGAGGAGGATGAAGCATCATTACTGCTTAGTAAAAGTGGAACAAGGGCATGTGCACATGAGGGGAGTGAGGTGGTGCTTTGTCTGCAACAGAAAAGAGTGGGCTCACCTCATTTCAAGGATTCTTAAGTCACTATATTCATCTTTTGAAATATTTATATCCCAATGTGGTAAATTTCTCCTTGAACCTCTTATGATGTGGCATCTTGGCAAGCCACATTGGAAAATAAATGAACTTGAATAAATGAACAGTGGCTTCCTTTTTCTAGTATTCATAACTGCTTCTCCCATGAGTGGAACTGGCATGATTTCCACAGGCAGAAAGAGAGCTGGGACAGAATTGCTTAGCTGGCTGCTATTGGTGTTGTTTCCTCCCCAGTGTTAAGCCTGTTATAAAATAGCTCTCCCTGGCAGTTATTGTAATAATGCCAACCCTTGTTCCAGGTGAGAATGAAATAGGTCTTGTGCAGGAGACTTGTTGTCGAAACTACTGCAGAGGGCAGGAGAGTGGTTTCATGCCATTCTTCAACCAACCTGGTTTTGTAGTAGAACAAGGTGGTGTAACATATGCACTAGTTAACTGTCTCAGAGTTGGACAAGGATCTGTGAAATGACCGCTTCCTAATTTCTTCTTCTGGCTTTATTTTCTGGGTGGAACCCAGCTGATTCTGTTGCAGAGCTGGACCTTCCATTAGGTACTATTTATTCACTTCATTATTTCTCTACAATAGGGGCCAAAAGTGGCTTACATTGTGCACCATTTTATCCTTACAACAACTGTGTGGGGATGGTTAGGCTGATAGTGCATGTGACTGCCCTAAGGTCACCCAGCAAGCTTCTGTGGCACAGTGGGGATTTGAACCTGGGTCTCCCAGATCCTAAGCTGACACTCAACTGCTGCACCCCAGTGGTTTTGTGGTATGAGGGCCTTAGGAGCCATAATCTAGCTTGTCTCTGTTCTATTGGAATTGCAAAATGATGCTTTTTAAAAAAAAACTGTTAATGGTTTTACTTCTCTTTGCTCAGATGCAAGCTGGAACAGAAGTGCATGCCAGCCCAGGAGGCCTCTGGTGGGGGGGCACTTGAGGTCATTGGATGGAGTCCACCTCCAGCGGCTGGATGGATTTCACTCTGTCCATTCTTGTCAAGTGGCTTGTTGTCAGAGCCCTGACTGTGATGCTTTTTGGCTTATGGGCAAAATGTGCATCCAAGTGAACTGCACCAGTCCTCCCTTGTGTCGAGCAATACAGACCAAAGCTACAGACTCCATCTTGGTATTTGTAAAGAAGCCTGGCAATGCATTATCCTTCCAGTCTGCAGCAGAGAGGAAAACTCGGCTTCCTAAATGGTTGGACTGGAGGGAGAGCCATGCAAGAAGTAATACAAGGATGCGAAGGTCCTTCAAAGAGCTGCAGACTCGGAGAGTGCACAAAGCAGATGATATCAGGAGTTCTCAAAAGAGGGATATAAGCACCAGCAGTGGAAGTCCTGTGAGCCCCCCTGCTCCATCTCAGCCTTTGGATAGTAAGGACTTGGCAGAGCCTCAGTCTACAGGGCAAGACACCAACCTTCCCAGTGACCATGTGAATCCAGACAGGGTCCTGCTACACAACAGTGGAGATCTAAGGGGTTCAGAATCTCAAAGCCCATCTCTTCCTGTGACCAATAATGTGAACAGCTCAAGCAACCTTGCTGGGAGTGATGCTGTGGGGGTAAGTGTTTGTCTACAGTGACAGCGTTGTTAATACCAACAGTAATATTAATTCCGGTATATAGTATACTTATTTCTGTGATGTCACAACATCTCTGAGAAACTGGTTGCATTCTGTCTCTTGTGTCACAAAGGTAAACCAGGTAATGGGAGAGTAACATGCCCAAAGCTCCAATAGTAAGTAAGTGGTTCAGCTGGGGTATAAATTCTATTTCCAAAAACACATTTAGTGGGCTGTACGATGTAGCTGCGTGGTCAGGTATGTGTGACTTTTTATCAGCAGAAAACATGCTTCTCGGAATTTGATGATGCATCATTCAACAGTTTCAGTACCACCATAATTATTATGTAATTACTGTCCCCTCTTCACTGACTAAATTGAACCACATTTTGTTACTGAAGGAGGGGCAGGTGCTTGCTTAAGAAAGATGGCAGCATTTCCCTGTTTTTCTGTGTGTCAAGTGAAGGGAGTGTCCCTCCTTTTCTGTGAAGTAACAGTAGCTGTGCTGTTAGTTATTTTGGCTGAGGGTGGGGGGAGGAGGAAGGGAGATCAGTTGGACTACCTCTTTTTTCGGTTTTGTTTCCCTACTATCATTAATGGTAGACTCTCTGGTTTCCCTTTCTGTACATTTGATCTGTCTTTACATTTATGGCACATTGTTGTCTGGGTATGTGAACTTGGCAGGCTTGGAAACTTGGGAATGGCCCAGTTTATGTGTGAAGGAACCACGTGGCTTACCTTTGCCTTTGCTGATTCAGCTGGCCCTTTGTCCTTGGCTTCCTGGCTTTATTTAGGAACTGCTGTTTGATTTTGATTGTTAGGGGGTTTTTTACTTTCATAGCCAATAATAATGCTTCTTCAAAAACCGGAATCCTCTGGCCTTCTCTCAATAGGCTGTCCCTTAGGAAATGATCCCGTGTAGCAGAGGTTGTCACACAGTCGCTCTCCTAAGGTTCATTCCTGCTTGCCCTGGATTGATGCATAGCAGTTTCCTGCAGATTCAGACTTCAGATGCTGTATTTTGCAACTTTTCTAATGCTCCAGCCCCCTTGATCGGGGTGCAGTTACCTTTCTTGGATACTTATTTATTTATTTACTTATTCATTTACTTATTTATTGGATTTCTTCCCCACCCTTCCCGACGTAGCAGGCTCAGGGCAGCTTACACAAACTCTACACAGCTAAAACAGAACTAAATAAAATCATGACGATATAAATATAAAACATTGCAAAGTGCTAGTGCTAAAAACAGTTCATATACAGGGCAGGCATGAACAGCATTCAGCAAGAGTGCCTCTTGGCAAGAGTGCCTCTAAAGATCTTTTTGTAATTCTTTCCTGTTGAGTACGCTTAGATTTCCAGGCAATAGAATGCTCAGTTTTGTGAAGATTCTAAGATGATTCTTCAAGAGAGGATCAGAATAACAGACATGGGTACAAGATCAAAAGAAAGCCTTGTCCACACTCAAAAGGCAGATGGGAACATCATCCACATTAAAATGCTTGCAAGAAAATTGACCAGCCCAAATAAAGGAATTGTTCCCAAAGCAACAGGCTGTTTGGTTGAGTGGTCTGGTCATGTTTGCAGCAGTTAAAGAGAGTTTTGCCAAGAACAAGTGGTTAATTTTAAAGAACTTTTGCACATGCAAGTAGCAGCTAACTTTTGGGTACTTTCAGTGCAAAAAAATTTCCCTTCTAAGTCCATTGCTAAATTTATAATGTGTCCCAGTATGATTGGCTGGACAAATTTGAATACTGAACTGGGAAGCTACACATTTTGGCAACATCAGTAATCAAAGGTGAATCAGCCCAGTCGTCCCGATAACCCAGCAATGTCAGCTCTGTCTGTCAGTGGCTCTTGGGTAAAGGTCTCCTCTACACTGTGGTCCAAGGAGCTGCGGTGGCTCAAGTGGTTAAGACGCTGAACTGCAGGCTCTGGAAGGTCAGTAGTTCAGCAGTTCGAGACCCGGGTGCCGCATGACAGGGTGAGCTCCTGTCTCTAGTTCCAGCTCCTGCCAACCTAGCAGTTCGAAAGCAAGAAATTGCAAGTAGATAAATAGGTACCACTTCGGTGGGAAGGTAACAGCGTTCCGTGCACCTTGGTGTTTAGTCATGCCGGCCACATGACCACGGAAACGTCTTCGGACAGCGCTGGCTCTTCGGCTTTGAAACGGAGATGAGCACCGCAACCCTAGAGTCGGATTCGACTGGCTTTCGAGCAAGGGAACCTTTACCTTTACCTTACACTGTGGTCCAGGTTTGAAGGTCTGTTTTGTTCAGCACTTTAAATCCAGTTGTCCTTGAGCAGAGACATGCACGTTCCCCATCCCTGCTATCCAAAGTCTGCTAGCTAGAGACTTGAGACCATGGTTCAAACTCAGAGCTCCTTATGCTGATCTATTCCCCCTTCCCAAATTTCATGTTGTGACAAGTTGGGAATTCTTCACCCTCAACTTGACCTTTTACATTTCACCACTGACTCAGCTGCAGGAATCTGTGCTGCCATTTAGCTACAAAAATCAAGTACCAGACTGAGAAGATATTTCTGCATGCTATGACTGAAATGTTCAGCTGATGCTATACAAAGGAGGCTGGCTCAAGAAAGTATGCAGCATATACAGATAAGCCCACTTAAAGCTGAAATGTCCGGTTCTTTCTGCTCCAGGCTACCCACTGGAATGGGGAGAGCTTGGCAAAAGAATTTTCTGATGAAAGGACGGAAATTGTTTTCATCTGCTCTGCTGGTTTTGTTTGGCCTGGTCTGATCTGCCTCTCATGACACTGAAAAGAGGGAAGTAAAATGACCCCGTCCCCCACTAACTTCTCTGTCTTGAACCTGGAGATTCTGCTTATTTGAAGAAGATGCTTTTGTCTGGCTACTGAAATCAAATTTGGTCATGGTGTGTTTACAAGCATTTCAGGCTGTTAACAAAAATCTTTAGCTAAAGCACTTCATTTTTGTGTATCTGATCAGTATCTTGATCATACAGTTTGAGAGGCTGAAGGGGGGTTCCAGGGAATGGGGGTGTCAACACCCTTTTCTCAGATAAGATGATCTGTACATTTTTATTAAATATCTATCCTATTTGAGGAGCTTACAGCACCTTATCTATGTTTCCTAATTGTTGCTTACCCAGACCACTACCACCAAAAATGGTTGAGGAAAAGTACGAATAAAGAAGAAAAAAAGTCAACTAAACATAAAAAATAACCAACTGTTTTGGAGTATTAGAGTCCATAAATTTTCTCTTACCTGAAGTGTTGCAGTCTAGCCATACTGCATGTGAATGAGAGAGCCCATTTATTAGATGTACTCTCATCCAGAGAGCCACATTTATGTATGTGCATGCACATGCTGCCTGCCTTTCCTTTAAAACATTGTTCTTCAACTGATAAGTGAATTGCAACCTGATCTCAGTCATGTTCCTCCGGTGGCATTGCAATCACTTACTTTTTGTTGCTGATTAGGCAGGGCCACAACAAATCCCAGGTGCCAGGTTGCCATGGTGCCTAGAAATTCCATTGTGGCACCTAGTGTTTTCAGCCGTGATTTTATTGTAGTGTGTCTCAACAATTTTCAGTGCAAATATGAAAGATCCAAACAGATTTTTTTACTGCTGAAAAAGCAAGGAAAGGATTCCCTTTCACCACCAAAAGGGCTATGTTTGGGATTATGCAACCTGCATAGACAAAGCCATGTGGAATGGGAGCTGTGTAATAAGGAAATAATTTCTTAAGCAGTTGCCTTCTGTACTAGCTCCAATATTCAATTAAACTGAGTTTTTGAAAGCAATAATGGAATCATTGGGGAAAAGCTAAACTAGGGTTAGAGCTTAGCTTTTTGTATTGGTGATGACAACTAGCGTTATCGCTATATTTATTAATTTATATACTACAACACTTTTGTCATAGCTTTAATAAACTTAGAAGAAATAGTGAAGAATTTAGGACTAAGTTTTTGAGTAGCAGTAATTTAAAAATATGATCATTAATCCAAAACCCTGAAGGATGATAAATGAGTATGACTCCTACATTTTTGAGCTGACTCCTGCAGTCAGAGAAGATTTGGTGAGGCCTGTGTTCATGTTTTAAAAGAATCATGAAAGGTTCAGGGAAAGAAACAGAGAATTCCCCATGGCAAAAGAAGGACAAAGGCTATTATACCTATAGTACTTAGGGAGATTACAGCAAGATACAGCTTTTCTCCCTTTCGTGCATGCTAAGTTACACCTGCCATAAATTCCTCCTTCTCCACAACTGCTAAGGTGCCTGTCATTCTCCTTTTTTGTATCACCTTCTCTCTTTCTAGGATGAGGCCATATCCAGAAATGAATTTAAGTTAGGTTCCATGTTACAGTCCAAGATCAATGGTGGCTCTGGTGTCCAATAAGCTTGAAGGCAGTTGCTTCAGATCAGATCTCTTAGGCAGTTTTGTTTCACAGCTGCACTGTAAAGTCAGAAACATTTTGAAAATGCTTCACCAGAGAACTACAAAAGTTCTCAGTGGAGTTAGTTAGCAAACCCCCCCATGTGCCTTGGCAAGAATTTGGAAGGACTGGCAAACAGTGAAAGAAAACAGAATCGATAGTCAACTGCTAGTCAAAGAGAATGGGAGGAAGCATGGAAGACCAGTATCACTACACAAGGAACTATCAGGAAGTGGAGGAAAGGTTGGGCTATGTCTGAACAATACTAGGAAGACAAAGGCTCAGTATGAACAACATTTAGCAAGGGATGTTAAGGCAACAAGGAGGGATTTTGTGTCCAATGGCAAAAGAAAGGTACTTTTCACTGGCTTGGGGAGAAATGGAAATGGTACCAAGGTGGCTAAGCTGCACAGAAATTGCTGTTGTTCCATCAAAAAACCAAACACGAGTATTGGTGCTGCTATTAATAATACCAGCACAGATGAGATGGGGAAGAAGAATTCAAGCATGTTTCTTGGCAGTTTCCCCATGTGATTGTGGTTGTGCTTGCCTTTGAACAATCCATCTCTGTCTGGTTTTTTCCAACTAGGCCCCTGCAGGAGCTGCCACTCCAGAACCATCTCCTGTAGCTTCGTTCTCCAGCCCTGCTGTATCAGGGTTGATACCTGTTGGGGACCCTGAGAAAGCCAAGCCATCCAACACTTCCATCCAGCCTTCATCCTCGGAAGATGCCATTCCAAGTTTCAGCACTCTTCAGGGGGGAGATACTGTGACGGCTCAGCAGGTGACCTCTGTTCCCACTGGCGTTCCCACCAACAACAGTGTTAATGTGGCCCCAACTAATCCTGCCACATTACTTAGCACCGCTCCCCCAACACCGGGTAAGAGGAGTCATTTTCCGGAAAGGTGCTATAAACCTTCCTCTCAGTGATGCTGGCAGAGCACTTCTGCTTCTCTAATCTGATTGTTCTCTTGCCAAGAGATCTTTTTGAATAAGGGTTTTCTCCAGGGTGTATTTACAATAGCATATCTTGTTAACCTCTTCATAGATTAGTATACCAGATTGGAACAAATGGTTGTGGTCTGTGCCTTGGCTCCTCTTTTGTGGCCCACTTCCCTGGATGAAAAATGGCAAAGTGATCTGAGTGTTTCCCCAGTCATCAACATCAGCTGAGCAATACTTGCCACTGTTCCAAATGCAATGTAGTCATCAACCCTTCTACAACCGGGGACCTACCTTTAGCCCCAACCTTCAATAGGATACCTGCTTGCTTGTTTAAACTCTTCCCTTCCATTTTCTCACTCTGCTGTCTGCTGCTTCCCGTCTTGGGCAGCCTGTCATACTGACTGCTGATGTTCAGAAACCCCAAAATGGCCATTTGAGATTTTTTTCTGACCACAGAGACTACATCCCCACATATTGTGCATGATTTTTTTTCTTTTCTGCCTTATTCATTTATACCCCTCTTTTCTCTCCATGGGGACCCCATGTGGCTCCTCCATTTTAGCTGCACAGCAGCCACTCTGTAATGAAAGTTAGTCTGAAAAGGGGTAGCTACTCAGTTTAATAATCCTTAAAACAGCCACACAAGGTAGTCTAGTAGTATTAACATCCTGCAGTTGGGAGAGAGGTACAATGGCTTGCATCTAAAGGCCACCAGACTAGTTTGTGGCTGAGGTGGCATTTGAACTCTGGGCTTTTCCCAATTTTGTAAATCACACATGTATTCTGGGAGTTGATATAACATAGAGGCTATTTTCGTCTTGTCCATGCTTCCTTCAAATGTACACTTTATCTTTTTTGAAGGCTGTTAAATCCATTATCTTTTTTGAAGCAAGAAATGTCATTTTGCTTTCCTCCCCTTTGTGGGGGTTGTGAAGGGACCAGGAATGACAGAGTTGTTTAAGAAGGGCGGCAGTGTTTATGCAAGCAGAACAAGAATCAAAACTAGGATTCAGTGATACAGCAAAGGAGGCACAGCTGGTTAACTTACATGGGATCCACATACTTGCTTCAGTATAAAATGGTTTTCAGTTCCAGCTCAGACTACTATAGATTCTTGGTGTGTTTCTAAACAGCTAAGCTTTACTGCTGTATAAATAGAGGCCTTCTCTGTAAGAGAGTAGCTAAACTGGCCTTCTTTGTCTGACCACCATTGTAAGAGAGCAGCTAGATTGTCTATTGAAATGTATCTGACTGAACCTTTCCTATCTCTGCTGCATCTAGCTGAACAGGCCTCTTTGTAAGTACAAGGCAAAGAGGCATGTTTCATCTCGGAAAAGACAGCAATGGTTCTCATCTGAGTAATTCTGTGATTTTTTTTTCATTCACTTTGTGATTGAAATCTAACATGGCATCTGCATTTGTCAAATGGAATAGCACAGATTACCATTCCAAGGGGATATCCATATATATCTCATGCAACCAAGAGAGTCTTGTTGCATCTTAAAGATTAACCAATTTATTTTGGCAGAAGCTTTTGTGAGCCAGAGCCCATATTATCAAATGTAAGATTTACAGTATAATGGGATAACATGCAACTTATGTTGCACTATTCCAGGCTCCAGAATATTTCAGTTTGTGAAGCTGAACTGAGAAGCAAATGACCCCTTCACACAATAATTCTTTCACTCTGTATCCAGGTGTAGGGATGAAAAATGTGACATGAATTGTTCCCCCCACACACTTTATCTTTTTGATTCTGATTCTCTTTCACAGTTATTAAGAAACTGGCGGTTTCTGCTGGAGATAGTGTACAGGTGACCCTTCCAAAGAATGAAGTAGAGCTGAATGCATATGTCTTGCCTCTACCAACTGAAGGTAGGATTTAAATCTCTGCCACACATTGTGGAGCAGGAAGCCCTTGAAAATGCCATTGGTGCTGCTAAATGGATGCCAGTTTAATGACCATACAAGATTCAGTAATGAGGTTGAGACCTGTTAACCAACCTTGCTTTTGATGCCACTGCCAGGCTCTAGTTGAGTATGGCCATGGTGGCTTCAGGAAGAAGTCAGTAATCTTCGTGGTCTCTGTGCATCACACCTCTGGGATATAGTGCGCCTGCACCGACCCTGATCGGTATAATGGAAAGCAAAAGGGATTTTCGCGCCCGCTCCCTTGTCACATGCCGGGCTCCACTGCACATGACTAGGGGAGGGGCATGACTATCCTGCCAGTTCTCTTCTGACTGCCGCACTGGTAGGATCTTCTCCGCCTCGGTCGGTTAAATTTCTGCCTTAGGCCCTTTTCTCTTCTTTTTCTTAGGTAGTTAGGAAAGTAATCGTAGTTAGATTGGTTTATTTGGACTTTTCTCTGCCTTTGTGGAGACCGTTTTGCCCCTCCCGCCGGCTTATGGCCATGCAGTGGGGTTTCTTAAAACGGTGCTGGAAGTGCAGTTGCAAGATCGCCCCCTCAGATGGACACTCTCTTTGCCTCTTGTGCCTGGGGGAATCACACCGAGTAGACTGTTGCACCCATTGTTCCAAGTTCTCTAAGCAGACCAAGAAGAATCAGGCAGCCGGACTTCGCATGGTGTTACTTTCTCCAGTGGTTCAGCTCGTGGGACAGTCCTCACGCTTGGGATAAGCCCCTCCCTCCTTCTCAGGGTCAGCTCTGGGCTTTGATCCAGGTGGGGAGGGGCTTATCCCCTGTAGGCTTCCCAGTTCTAGCTGGCCCTGCCTTGCAGCAGGACGTGTCTGGGCAGTGCTGCACAGCGCAGCCAGAAGATTAAAAAAGAAAGAGAAGAAGGAAGCTTTAAGAAACATTGGAGCTGCATCCCCGGAGAAAGGGGGAAACACGGCACTTTAAAGAGGGCTGAGCGGCGCCAGGACATACCTGGCTACAGCGGCTCTTAGACGCCCCAGCAAAGACTTCTGCCAGCCTTACCTGCCCCTGGGCAGAGGGCCTGCTCCCAAAAGGCCAGTGGGAGTGCGGAGAAGTCTTGGGCAATGCAATGGGACGGGGCCAGAGACTCTGCTCCCCCCCACCCCGATCACAGAAGGCAACGTAATGACGAGGATGATCAGAGGCCGACTCTAGCGCTCGCCTGAGCCATGATAAGAACTGGTGTCTCCCTCTAGACCTCTTTACTCCTGAGTAGCTTTAACACAGAACGGGAGAGCCATGGGACAGCGCAAGCTGGATTCTACGTTCCACAGGAGAAACATAGAATCCAGCTTGGGGATCTCCTCTGAGAAGACAGAGGGGGGGATCGGTAGTGCTGAGCCCCTGCAGACACCCGGTGGTCCTTTCAGGAGGAGAGAGAGAAACTCCAGAAGGCCTAGAAACTAGGTTCTGAAACCACCCCCCCCCCAAGGGCTATTGGGCACGAAAGTTTGGGAGCGAAAATGGCTATGGCCATTTCACTTTCGGCGCCAGCAGGTGGGGGAGAAATAGTCCTCCTTGTCTTTCCTGATGGTGGTTTCTGTTTCCATTTTCCTCCCCACAGGAAAGGGCCATGGCTGATAAAGCCAACCCGGACAGTTCCCAAGATAGAGGCAATCCCCAGGGAGAGCCAAGTATCCCTAGATTGTCGGGCTCCTTGGCCTCTCAGGAATTATCAGAATCACTCAGCCAGGAAGCCAGAGAGTCAGATAGAACTGAATTCCTGACCTGGTTTAGAGGCGAGATGAGGAGGGAGTTTAAAGAGATGCTTAAAGAAACTTTACAAAGTGCAACACCCCAGCAACCTCCTGTAGAGAGGGGGAGAGCTGCCAAAAGAACCAGGCATAGCCAGGAAGAGGATTCTTCCAGTGCCTCTAGGTCCCCTACTAGACCTAAACAGAAGCAGCACAAGTCCCCTATTAGGGAGCGCAGTCCCCTGTTGGAGAACAGAGAGGATGAGTCAGAGTCCTCCATGTCCTCCTCAGAAAGGAAGGAAGGAGAATTATCTGAGGAAGAGGAAGAAGTGGTGCCTACTGTACAATCCAGACTCTTCCCACAAGAGCTATATTCTCGCCTCTTACCTAAGGTCTTAAGAACTCTAGACCTCATTTCCAAACCAAAGGAGGTCAGAATTCCAAAGAGGTGCAGGTAAACTGATGCCTAAACTCTCAGTTTCTCAGCCAGGCTTACCTCTCCCAGCGTCCTTTTACAACATAATGAAGGCCGAATGGGAACAACCTGCTAAGCCCAAGGCTAACCATCATTTTATTTCTAAACTTTATTCCCTGATGCCAGAGGCTACCAGAAAACTGAAACTCCCAGTAGTAGATGACCCAGTCACCAGTTTGTACTCCAACTCAGTGTTGCCTATGGATGCAGATGGCATGCCTAAGGAACACGCAGACAGGAGAATAGAACAGGCACTTTGTAAGAATTTTGAGGCCTCTTCTTCTTCAATCAAAGCTTCCACAGCGGGGTCACTGTTTGGCAGAGTCGCATATGACTGGGCTCATAATCTGGCCTCGGCAGATAGCCTAAGGAACTTAAAGATGAGCTAAAAAAGATTGCTCTTGCAGTGGCCTTCGCAGCAGATACCACGTTAGCTGTGCTGCAACTATCTGCTAGGGCGCTAGCGTGTAGAGTGACAGTGAGGAGGAATAACTGGCTATGCCACTGGGATGTGGACTCCTCAGCACAGGCGAAGGTCGCGGCGGTTCCCTTTAAAGGGGACAATCTTTTTGGAGAAGGGTTTGATAGGTATTTAATAGAGGATAGGGACAAGAAAAAAGTCCTTCCCTCCAAAAGGAGAGAACTTAAACCTAGGAAACGCTTTCAGCCCTTTCGGGAACAGAAGAGGGGACAGAAACCCTCTTATTCTAGATGCTTCAAGAGAAAGTTGCAACCTAGACAGCAGAGTAACAAGCCCTTCTCCTCTGGAAAAGGAGATTATTCTGCTTCCAAAACCCCTAAGTAGGAAACCTCAGCATGACTATACAAGTCCAATGCACCTGTTGGGGATAGGGGGAAGACTTCAAGCCTTCACAGACCGATGGCAACAGACAGTGTCCGATCTATGGGTCCTCGACACCATGACACATGGCTACAAACTAGAGTTCTCCTTCTTTCTCCAACAACATTTTGTTCAAATCCCAAAGAATCGCAATCGGATGAAACACCTTCAGACCAAAAAGGCGATACAACACCTATTAGAAATCAGAACCATAGAGAGAGTTCCACCCTCCCAGCTGGGCAGGGCGTTTACTCAGTGTTCTTTATAGTACCCAAGAAAAATGGGGATACCCAGCCCATTTTAGATCTCAAATGGCTCAACAATCACATACGAGACAGGAAGTTCAGGATGGAAACCCTCAAATCCATCCTGGCAGCCATACAAAAGTGGGACTTTCTGACTTCTATAGACTTGTCAGAGGTCTACCTCCACATCCCTATCCATAGCTCTCACTGCAAGTACCTGAGATTCATCTACACCAATCAGCACTTCCAATACAGGGCCCTACACTTTGGATTGAAATCCTCCCTGAGGGTCTTCACAAAGGTGCTAGTGACCCTGATTGCGCACCTCAGGCTGAAGGTGGTCCAGCTATTCCCATATCTAGACAACATAAAGGCCTCGTTGTTCCAGGAGAGCATTCAGGCATCACAACTTACAGTGAGTACCTTGAGGGACCACGGATTCAAGGTCAACCTGGAGAACAGCCATCTACAGCTTACCCAGAGGCTGCTTCACCTGGGAGGTAGACACGATCCAGGAAGTGAGACAAAAAGTGTGCTCCCTACTCACAGAGATCCTATGAAGCCCCAAGTCAGAGTTGATGACCCTGGCCAAACTCCTGGGAATGCTGGTATCATGCCAAGAGATGGTGCAGTGGGCCCGTTTCCATGCAAGGCCACTGCAAAGATTTCTGCTACCCTATCAGGAGGCAATTGCACAGCGGAGATTCAAACTGCTGCAGCTCCCCACGTCAGTATGTCAGCAACTGGTCTGGTGGACAGCACCTCTCAGGTTCAGCCAGGGGTCTCCTCTCCAAGATCCTCCAAGAACACTGATGACGACAGACGTAAGCTTGTCGGGCTGGGGAGTTCACTCGAGGGGCCTAATGACCCAGGGAGAGTGGTTAGCTCAGGAGTCCCAAGAGAGTATCAATTACCTGGAGCTCAGGGCAATTCGGTTGGGCCTTCTAAATCTAAGAAAGCATTTAGTGCGCTGTCATGTTCTCGTCCAGACAGACAACATGACGGCAAAGGCTTACGTGAACCACCAAGGAGGGACTCGGGTGCGGGCTCTACACTTCGAGGTGTCCAAGCTGATGACCTGGGCCGAAGGTCACCTGTTGTCCTTGAAAGCCATACATGTGGCAGGAAAAGACAATGGACTGGCGGACTGGCTCAGCAGAACTCTTAAGACAGTGTTCAAGCAGATATGCGACAGGCATGGCAAAGAGGAAGTGGACCTGTTCACCACAGAGTACAACCAACAAGTCCCAGAATTCTTCTCCAGAACAAGAAGCATCCAAGCCAGAGGAACTGACGCACTAAACTGAGAGTGGCCCACAGGCCTCCTTTATGCCTTTCCTCCGATTCAGATCCTGCAAAGAGTGATAGAAAAAATCCGCCAGCAGAAGGTGGAAGTGGTGCCGATAGCCCCTTTTTGGCCACAGAGAGCATGTTTTCAAGACCTGCAGAGCCTATCCTCAGAGGAACCGTGGCCCCTTCCCTTGCAGGAGGACTTACTGTCACAAGGTGTAACAAACCACCCGAGTCCAGAGATGCTCAGACTCACAGCGTGGAGATTGAGCGGGGGCAAGGTATCCAGAGTCAGTCGTATCCACCATACTAGCATCAGGGAAGACATCCACAAATAGTTCATACAATGCAACATTGCAAGTTTTTTGTTCATGATGTGTAGCTGTAGGGGTTTCGGTTTCAGCGTCGCGAATGGCGGCCGCTTCTCGGGACGCTCCCGGAGGCGGTTAGCCCACGCGCAGTTAGGGGGGTCTTCGCATGTGCGAAAGACCCTAGTGAGCCTTAGGCAAAGGCTCCGAACCGGGGGCGCTTGGGGAGTAGCCTCTTTGCCGGCAGACAGCCGGGAAATTGAGGCTTTCTCCCCGCCCCAATCGGCCCCGCTGCGGCGTGCCCGTAATGGGACTTAGCGGCGCCACCTATTTCCAGGAGTGAAGACAGCGCTATGGTTTAACATAAAAAGAAGAAGTAGCATCGAATCGTGAGTTGAAGATCTATTTTGAAGCGTAAATCGGAGCCCCCCTGTATGCGTATAAGCGTTGGGAGGAGGAGGAGTTCCCACCCCCTTTGAGAAGCAAGATCTACAAAGAGAGCGCGAAGGGGGCTGAGAGAAAAAAAAAGTGTTGGTGAAAGTACCGTTGGGGTTGCATGGAAGACTGCGATCATCTTAGCTTCCTGGGGGATGCGGCACGAACTTTTAAAAAGTAAACAAAAAAACAAAATGTCGATAATGGAAAAAGTTCTGCAGACACCGGAAGAGAAGAGAGGAGGGACTTCCGGTCCAGACAGCCCCCCCAAGAGCTTGCTGTCAATCAACAGGAAAAGGAGATGCTGTGCCCCCTGCTGGAACAATTGCAGAAAATCAACGAAACTCTGTTCAAAATGGAAAGTGTTCTCATCGGTCGACAGAAACAGATATCGGAAACAACTAGAAAGATGATGGAGATCGAACAGAAATCGAATCTGATTCTAGGTTTCCAGGGCGTTAAAGAAGAAGAGAAAGAAGATCTCGGATTTACCTTGACAAATGTCTTGGCACCCCTAACTGGCAGTGAAGCGATAAAGTTAAAAGAAGAGGTGGATAAGGCTACCAAAGCCTATTCCGCTTTTACAAAAGAAAATATTCTGCCAGTAGAAGGGGATGTTGAGCATAGCAGGCGACAAACTGGAGATCTAATTTCATCTGAAGAGTTTATGGAGCCCTGGAAGCTTGAAGGCCAGAAGTTTAAGGAAAAAGAGAAAAGAAAGAAGACGGATTTCATCTTCAAAATACAGAAACTTCTGAAGAGACACGCCAGCAGGGAGGAAGATGCAGCATTCAAAACTGGGACAAGTGAAGAAGACAGCAGCCCAGGGGAAAGTGGTGATGGAACGGAAGACTTCAAAGCTAAAATGGACTCAATCCATAACTGGAAGAGATTTAAAAAGAAGATACTTTGAGGACTGTTCGTGTAACATCTGGAAGGAGCTGTTTAATTACTAACCCCAATGGACTTTACTAACTGCATTAACAGAGTGACTTTGGACTTTGCAATAGTTAAAAAGAAGATCTTCTAACCATGATAGATGCCAAAATTGGTATTGGTTATTAACCTAAACTAACCCTCACTAACAGAAAAAAATTTCACTCCATCTTTCTCTTTCTCCATCTGTCTACCCTTCCCGTTTCTTATAAAAAGAATAAAATTCTCTCTTTTTTAATAGAGTTTTACAAAAAAAAAAAAATGATGTGTAGCTGTAGACATAGAGCCTCTTAGGGCTTCAGTCAGGGAGGTGCTACGTTTCTTACAGGATGGCCTAGACAAAGGACTCAGCACTAGTACGCTGAGGAGACAAGTGTCCGCTATTTTGGCAGTTCAACGGGTCAGACATGGGAAGTCTCTCCTTCGCCATGCTCACGTCAAAAGATTTCTGAAGGGGGCCTCCTTATTGAACCCTCCACAAGTCCACAGGTTTCCCACGTGGAATTTAAATACGGTATTAAGGGCCTTGTGCCAACCCCCGTTTGAACCAATGGTGACCTGCCCACTCAAGGAACTGACCTTTAAAACACTGTTCTTAGTAGGTATTACTTCAGCATGTAGAGTGTCAGAATTGAGGGCCTTGTCCGTCAATAAAGAATTATGTTTTTTTCATAGGGCGGAAGAATTCGTTTTACCATCCTTCTGCCCAAATCCCACTCATGACAAAGAAAGGGTGGCATTGTCTGGATGTCAGATGGGCCCTAAGGTACTACATAGACAGTACAAAGTCATGGAGAAAGTCGGATACGCTTTTCGTGTCCTTTAGGAAGGCAGCTATGGGGGAGCAGGTCTCCACTAATCCTAACCCTATGCTCAGTAAGTGGATCAAGGGCTGCATTATCTTGGCCTACAAGGCTAAGGGGATAGAATCCCTGGAGGGGATAGTGGCACACTCTCTCGGGGGAGCTGCAACCTCGGTGGCTTATAGGGCTTTCTCTACTTTGGAGGCCATTTGTAGAGCTGCCACCTGGAAATCTGTTCATTCTTTCACCAAACGCTATAGAGTGGATAAGTTAGCATTAGCAGAAGCAGCCTTCGGTCATAGGGTGCTTCAACACACTCTGTAAACAGGGAAGTCTTCCCTCCCTTGGGGCACTTTTACGTCCCAAGTGTGAGGACTGTCCCACAAGCTGAACCACTGGAGAACGGAAGGTTTCTTTCACTTATCGTGAAGCTTTCTTTCTTGGTGGTTCAGGAGTGGGACAGTCCAGCCCTCCCTTTTTGGGCGCTCTTCCTAGTTTACAGAGGTGGTGGTGGAAGGTACTGTTATGCTCTTCTTAGCTTGGCTCAGAAAAAGAGTGGTGACAGGTTGATTGCTTTTGGTTACGTTAATCAGTTTGTTGAGTTTCTCTCCATGTTCAGGGGAGAAGTTTCTTCCTTCTAGTACCTCTCTGGCGGGAGACAAGGGGCTCGAGGATGACTGGGAAGCCTACAGGGGATAAGCCCCTCCCCGCCTGGATCGAAGCCCAGAGCCAACCCTGAGAAGAAGGGAGGAGCTTATCCCAAGTGTGAGGACTGTTCCACTCCTGAACCACCGAGAAAGGAAGCTTCACGGTAAGTTAAAGAAACCTTCCATTCTCCGATGGCGTCATTGCAAGATACATCTGGTCATGCCTCAATGTCGACGCCTGCATTGGAATCGACAGTTACTCTGTCTCCGACATCAGCTCCAGTCGACGCCGAACGATCAGTGCTCAAATGCCCAATCCCGGCACAGCAGTCCAAAGCCCATACTCCTTCCAAAAAATGTAAGGAGGGCAAGGACGGTCAGCCTATCAAGCACAGAAAGCTCAAGAAAGGCTCTCTTGGCAAAACTCTGTTGAGTCCTCACCAAGCTGAGGTAGTGACCCAGCCCAGAGCCACTTTGCTTGATTCACTTGGCTGAGAGCAGCAAAAAGGTGCGTCTAAGTTGCCTTTGCTTCACCCCACCCATTCCACTGACTCTGATCAGGAGATGGACTTGACCCAGGTCCCTCGATCCCCCAGTGTTGAGAGCCTGCATCGAGAGCAAGGGGCTAACACTACATTCCCTTCACCTCAGTACAGACCCGATGATCGGGGTTGACCTACAACGTCCCTCCAGCCTCCTCCCACCTGGGATCAGCACCAGTGGCAGTATCTGTATGGGGCTTACCCCTTCCCGGGACTGATGCCATGGCTCCCCCCGCGACCTTCCATGGAAGAGGATCGCCAATCTTCGTCATCCTGACTCTCTCGGTATTGAGATCCTCCCCCGGCACTGGAGTTTGCTAAGCCTCTACCATCCCGACCGACTGCTAAATGTTCTGGCCTTCAGTTATTGGCACTGAAAAAGTTTATGGAGCCATCAGAACTGATGCCTTTGACTGATCCACCTGATGTCACTTTCCGAACCCTCAGATTGTTCCAGCTCCTCCAGTTCTTCAGAGTCTGACGAGGAAAGCCCCCGCCCTCCTCTGGAGCCTTCCCCACCACAACAAGTTGGTGATGATCTTCCAATATCTCCATCTGAGGACGTCAAGTCTTACAGGAACTTTGTCAAATGAATGGCCGATAAGCTGGCCTTGTCTACAGTCCAGCCACCTCCAGTAGTCACAGACTCGGTCTTCGACATTGTCCAGATGGACACATCGACAGTGGTCGCCCTCCCCATGACTTCCATCCTCTTACAAGTGGCTAAAGATTCTTGGGCTCATCCTTCGTCCATCCCAATTTCCAGCAAGTGACTGGATCATATGTATAGAATACAGGAGACGGGAGTGGAGTTCCTTTTCATCCATCCAAAACCGAACTCTGTAGTCGTAACATCTTCCTCTAAGGGCAAGCATAGTCACTGTGCACCTTCAGATAAAGAAGGAAGGAAGCTTGACTCCTTCGGCAGAAGGTTCTATACTGCAGGAGCAATGGGAATTAAGACCTCCAACTATGCTGCCTGTATGGGTCGCTATCAGTATGCCCTATGGGAACAGATATCGGAATTTATCTCGTCTCTACTGAGTGATGGTAGCTGTTGAGCTCAATGGATCCAGAAGGAAGGCATGCTTCTGGCAAAGCACCAGCTTAATGCCTCCAAGCATATGCTGGATGCAGCAGCGAAGACCTTCACTTCTTCGGTTGCCCTGCAGCAGCATGCATGGCTACGCTCTTCCGCTTTGCAGCCAGACATCAAAACCGTTGTCAAGGATCTTCCCCTCGATGGCGATGGACTCTTTAGTTCCACTACAGATACAGTGCTGCAGGAGCTCAACAAGAGCATCAAGACATCTCACAGTCTAGGGGTCACACCTGCTATTAGACAGAGCAAGGGTAAACCTTGGACCAAGCAATGGTCCCATAGACCCTCATCTAAGTCCTCTTCTGAGTCCCACTGGCAGAGATCTCTGAGCAGTTCTTCTCACCTTATGGGGGAAGACCAAAGTTTTCGTCTGCTTCTCAATCCAGAGCGAAAACCTCTAAGATTCCCAAAGAGGGTCTTTGACTCCAGTACTCTCTTAGCGTCCCTCACCCGCCTGTCCCGTTATCTGTCAGCCTGGCAATTCGTAACATCGGATCTGTTGGTCCTTTCAGTAATCCAATTGGGGTACCTCATAGAGTTTTCTCAAATCTCTACAACTGCTCGCTTCGTTGTCACTCCACCCTCGGACGTGCTGTTAGATGAGGTTCAAACTCTTCTCCAAAAAGATGCCATAGAACCAGTACCCGTAGCTCAACATCACATGGGCTTCTACTCCCGTTACTTCACGGTGCTGAAGAAGGACGGAGGCCTCCGTCCCATTATGGATCTCAGAAATTTGAATAATCTCATCCTTTACAAGAAGTTCAGGATGACAGTGTTACAAACCATCCTTCCACTCCTACACCCTGGAGCATGGATGGTAACGTTGAACCTCAAAGACACTTGTTTTCAAGTCTCCATCCATCCTGCCCACCGTATATTCCTCTGTTTTGCGATAGGAAACAGATATTTCCAATACAAAGCCCTCCCTTTTGGTTTATCCACGGCTCCTCGAGTCTTTACGAAGGTGATGGTGGCACACCTTCGTCTGAAGGGTGTCCAGGTTTTTCCCTATATAGACGATTGGCTGCTAGTAGCAGATTCCAGGACATCCCTGCTCACCCATGTTGAACTGACCTTGTCTACCCTGGAATCTCTGGGCCTTCAAGTGAACCTGCGAAAGTCTATGCTTCTTCCAGCCACGAGGGTGCAATTCATAGGAGCAATCCTGGATTCTATTGTGTGCAAGGCCTTTCTCCCTCCTCAGAGAGCACGGGACATTCTCGAGCTAGTGGATCTTTTCTACGGTGCAGGGAGTGCCACTGCAAAACAAATCCAATGGTTGCTGGGACTGATGGCGGCCACCACCAACGTAATTGTCTTCGTCAGGCTGCTCATGCAGCCATTACAACTGTGGTTTGTCCAGAAATTTCATCCACAATGGCAACCCTAGTCCCTTCGTCTTGTCATCCCATGGGACGTACTGAACTCTTTACTCTGGTGGACAGACCCTGTGAACCTCCTGGTGGGAGCTCTGTTCCACTCACCCCCGTCAATGCTCACGTTGACAGCAGACGCATCCCTGTGGGGATGGAGTGCACATCTCAAGGGACTTTGTGTCAGGGTTCAATGGGAACCCCATGTAGTTCATCATCACATCAATTTCCTGGAATTGCTGGCAATGCAGTACGCACTCATGTCTTTCCGCCACCTAGTGACCAAGCAGGTGGTTACTGTCCTCACCGACAACACCACAGCCCTGTGTTATATCAACAGGCAGGGAGGCACAATTTCCAGGAGGCTGTGCCGATTGGCCCTGAGCATATGGGACGACTGTCAGTCATGGAATATGTTCTTGAGAGCCACCCATCTTCTGGGGACTCTGAATGTACAAGCAGACTTCCTGAGCAGGGGAGGTGCATCGGGGCACGAATGGGAACTCAACTGGAACTATCTCCAACCAATCTTCCTTCTATGGGGCCATCCGGAGGTGGACGTGTTTGCAACACACCACAACAGGAAATGCTGTCTATTCTGCTCCAGAGCGGGGACTGATCTGCTATCTCTAGGAGACGGGCTTCTGGTCCCTTGGTCACACCTGTATGTGTTCCTCTTCCCTCCGATCCCTCTGATCTCCAGGGTACTCGCCAAAATACTTCAGGAGAGGCCACATTGTCTCCTGGTGACCCCATGGTGGCCCCGGCAACATTGGATCCCAGTTTTGCTCCATCTATCCAAGGGCTCCTTCATCCACTTTCCCCCAGCGGTGGATCTTCTCCTGGCAGGGAGGGGGCAGATCACGACGTGCAGCGTCTCAAGCTCGCAGCCTGGAGGATCCTCATCTAGAGTTCAAAGCCAGGATAGACCATGTCCTATTGAACTGTCGAAAGCTATCTACACGGGCTTCCTACGCAGGGAAGTGGAAGACATTCCTGTCTTACCTTGCTTCATTGGGATTGCCACCACCCCCATCGGACTTGATGGCAATCTTTGGTTTTTTGTTATCCCGTTTGGACTTGGGCCTTAGCTGTGCCTCACTGAAAGTCTATTCGGCTGCTATCTTGGCTAATCATCCTATTGAAGGTCACTCCGTTTTCTCCCACCCATAGATCAAGAAGTTTCCAAAGGGCCTGACCCACCTCTTTCCTCCCTTGCATGGCCCCACACCAGCTTGGGACCTGCCCATGGTATTGATGTGGCTTATGGGCAGACCCTTTGAGCCGATGGCTACTTGTAGTCTGCAGCTGTTGTTCTAGAAGACGGTGCTTTTAGTCGCAGTCACCTCTGCAAGGAGAGTGAGCGAGCTGTCTGCGCTTCGTTGTGACCCTCCGTACTTGAGTTTCCCTCATAACGGGGTCACATTGGCTCCAGATGTTTATTTCTTGCCGAAAGTAGTTTCTGAGTTTCATGTTTGAGCGGACATTGTCCTCCCAGTGTTCTTCCCATCTCCTTCGTCCAAGGAGGAACGCCGGCTCCATTCTCTGGACATCAAAAGAGCTTTGCTGTTTTATTTGAATTGAACATGGCCCTTTAGAAAATTGCCAGCCCTGTTTGTCTCTTATGCTTTACCCTCCCAAGGGAAGAAGCTGTAATCCCAGCGGCTATCCAAGTGGATTGTGGAGACTATTAAGTTATGCTACTCGTTAGCCAAGAAGCTGCTCCCGGGCCCTCTCAGGGCACATTCTACCCGGGCGATGGCTGCATCCACAGCCTTCCTGAGAGGTGCGTCGCTAGAAGATATCTGCAACACAGCGACATGGGCCACGCCTCACACGTTTGTGAAGCACTATGCCCTAGATGTACGTCTTCATCAACAATCCACAGTTGGACGAGTGATGTTGCAGGCGATGCGGAGTTAGGACCTCAGCTCCCTCCTCCAGGTAGGCGTGTACTGCTTGCTAGTCTCCCAGAGGTGTGATGCAGAGACACCACGAAGAAGATAAACAGGTTGCTTACCTGTAACTGATGATCTTCGAGTGGTCATCTGTGCATTCACACCATCCGCCCTCCTTCCTCTCTGCTTTTGGTCCTTTCCTTTCTTTGGAGACTGAGGACAGTGGTCAGAAGGAAGTGGCAGGATAGTCGTGCCCCTCCCTTAGACATGCGAACTGGAGACCGGCACATGACAAGGGAGCGGACGTGAAAATCCCTTTTGCTTTCCATTATACCGATTGGGGTTGGCACCAGCACACTATATCCCAGAAGTGTGAATGCACAGATGACCATTCGAAGATCATCAGTTACAGGTAAGCAACCTGTTTTCCCACACACAGCAGCCTGTTTCTGATCTGGCCTTTTGTGCGCTGCCTCCTCCCCTGCACTGGACCTGCCTTTTGAATGGCTTACAGCCATCTCCATGGGATGACTCTTTCCCAAAGTGCCCATGGGCTGAAAGCAATTGTGGGAATAGGCATTAAACAAACTGTTTTTAAAAAGAACAATGTTATGGCTCTTTGAAATGAAATTTAAGTGCCTGATCTGCTCTTTTATTTTTGTAATTGTGAATCTTCTTCATCATAGGAAACACCTACTCTTATGACTGGAGGCTGATCACCCATCCCACTGATTATAGTGGAGAGATGGAGGGCAAGCATTCACAGATCCTCAAGTTATCCAAGGTAGGTGTCTTGCTACTTTTGTTTAAGTGCAAGAGGCAGTGAGAGAGAAAGAGATTAGCTTGGTCTGGAGGAGGCAAATATAGCAGAGGGTTATCTATGCTGTAGTGGAAGAGTGGGAACACTAAATTAAAATACTCTATTTGTAAGTAAGTATTTGTAAGTCAGTTCTTTAGCTGCAATTACTGTTAAATATGCAGGTAAGTGCAGGAGGGATTGTAAAGAGAATTTCAAACTGCACAATGGTCACTGGGGAATTGTGGAGTTGGTGGAGCTCTAGTGTGTGCAGTGGGGGAGGGGTTGCATGCTTGTTAAGCATGTGTTCCTCATATGCTTGTGCTGCTACAAGACTCCTGAATGTTGTCCTTGCGTGTGTCCACACTGTTTGGGAAATATCCCTCTTTGGAGTTAACCACTGAGCTACTGACATCTGTCAACAATGTAATTTTTGACTGGCAGTCAGTTTTACATTGAACAGTCTGATGTTCTCCGCTTCTGTTCCTCTTCAGCTCACAGTCGGCCTGTATGAATTCAAGGTAATAGTTGAAGGTGATAATGCACATGGGGAAGGAAGAGTGAACGTGACAGTGAAGCCAGGTATGGCCAGCATCAGCATTTCATCCCTTCATCTCACAAACTAGATGTCTTTGGGGCTTAATTGTGGAGAAGTGACTCTCCATCTGGGCTTGAGTGACAAGCAAACTGTTTGGCGGTTTTGAAACTGTGTTATTCTAAATGTTACTGCATTTTAGCTGCACAGAAGTCTTTGGTTGCTTCTACTGAGACCATGCTGTTAAAGGGGGGGGCCTGAGTGATAGAACTATTTATTTCCCATGCTGCCCCCAGTCATTTCTTCTTTGCCCCACTGTCTCTGGTCACACAGTGGTTTTTGAAGCCTACAAAACCAGTGAACAGAATCAGCCATGGTATGAGTGTGCACACTACGGGTAGTTGTCCTGGTGGTGTCCCACCTCCCTAGATGTATCACTGGTGGTTTTCACATGGGGATGAGCTTGTGTGACTTCACCTGTTGCTGGTGTGGCTGTTGTTAAAGAGCAGCAGCAACAGGGCTCCCACATGGCAGTTTTCCTGCTGTTTCTTATCTTAGTCCCCCAGCAGCAGCCACTCCTCATGTCTTTCCACGTATATCTGGGGAAGAGGATAGAGACTTACTTTTTTTTAAATGAAAGCTAGGAATTTAGGGAACTTACTGTTATAACAAAATGAAAGTGCCAATGTTTTTTAAAAAATGCCAGGGGGAAGAATGGCTGCCACAGGGACAGGGTCAAGGAAAATGGCTGCCATGTGGGTGGGAAAATCTGAACTTTTCCACCTGCACAACGGCCATCCAGGTTTTACTGCCCTCTTTCCCAAAACTTGAGAGCAAAGCAAGTTTGAGAAAGACCAGATAAAAGCCAGGGAGACCCCACAAAATGCATGAATACAGCACAATGCTGTGGGGTAGCACATTGGGGGTGGGAAGAAAAAGCCTAATATTGTGCGACATCCCCAAGACTAAGTTCAAGAAGGGGAGTGACCAGAGAATAAATGAACGGGAGAGAGGTGTTCAGTAGTTTTCAGGTAAATTTGAAGGGACCTACGGTAGGAAAGGATGTCTGTAATCTGAGATGTCTTTATACTAATGCACGGAGTATGGGTAATAAACAGGAGGAACTTGAACTTCAAATATTGGAAAGTAATTATGATCTGATAGGTATCACTGAGACTTGGTGGGATGAGTCTCATATATGGAGCACAGCGATTGAAGGATATACCTTGTTCAAACAGAACAGAATAAACAAAAAAGGAGGCGGGGTGGCACTATATGTCAAGAATGAATACGCTTGCACTGAAATTCAGGGTTTTGAAAGTTGTCCTGTTGAAAGTGAGTGGGTAAGGATAGAGCGGTGGGGAAAGAAGGGGGTATTGTTGTGGGGGTATACTACAGACCTCCAAATCAACCAGAGGAACAGGATAATGCATTTGTACAACAGCTTGCTAAACTTTCACAGAGACAGGATGTTGTGGTTATGGAAGATTTCAACTATCCAAATATTTTCTGGAAATCTAACTCTGCTAGACATGGGGCATCCCGCAGATTCTTGAACAGTCTTGCAGACAACTTCATCTCTCAGAAGGTGGAGGTGGGAACCAGAGGATCTGCTATCCTAGATTTAATTCTGACTAACAAGGAAGAACTGATTGATGAAGTGAATGTTGTGGGATCCTTGGGGAATAGTGATCATGTCAGCTTGGAATTTGACATAGAGAAGGATGTGAAACCAGGACATAGTAGGACTCGTATCCTGGACTTCAGGAAAGCTGATTTCAAAAAAATCAGAGAAATAATAGGTAGGATCCCATGGCTGGAAATGCTGAGGGGAAATCTACACAGGAAGCTGAGACTAAAAAGGGAAATGTACAGAAAATGGAAGGAGGGTCAGATTACTGAGGGTGAGTACAAGAAGCAGGCTCGAATCTATAGGGGTGGTGTCAGAAAGGCTAAAGTGCAGATGGAGCTGAGGCTTGCGAGGGATGCTAAAAATAACAAGAAAAATTTCTATGTCTATGTTCAGAGCAAAAAGAAGAACAGGGATGGGGTAAGCTCATTGCTAAGGGAAGACAGTCTAGCCTTAACAAGGGATGAAGACAAAGCAGAATTACTCAACTCTCACTTTGCATCGGTCTTTAACCATAAAGGCAAGCTGTATACAAACTGAAGAATGCAGGGCATATGAAGTAAGGGGGAACTGCCAGTCCAGAATAAGTAAGGAAATGGTTAGAGAGCATCTAGCTGCCTTAAATACTTTCATATCTCCAGGGCCAGATGGCTTGCATACCAGGGTGCTAAAAGAAATTGCAGATGTTATTTCAGAGCCTCTGGCTCTAATATTTGAGATGTTCTGGAGTACTGGTGTTGTGCCGGAAGACTGGAGAAGAGCGAATGTTGTCCCGATCTTCAAGAAAGGAAAAAAAGACAGACCCGGGAAACTACAGACCTGTCAGTTTGACATCAATACCTGGGAAAATTCTAGAGCACCTTGAATGGAATGAGTTAATTGGTTGTAGCCAGCATGGGTTTATCAAGAATAAGTCATGCCAGACCAACCTTATCTCCTTTTTTGACAGAGTTACTAAAATGGTTGACTCTGGCAATGCTGTGGATATAGTGTATCTAGATTTCATTAAGGCATTTGACAAAGTTTCTCATGATATCCTTGAGGATAAGCTGGTTAAGTGTGGGCTGGATGATGCAACCGTTGGATGGATTCATGGTTGGTTGAAAAATCGTACCCAACGAGTGCTCATAAATGGCTCTGCATCTACGTGGAGGGAAGTCTCGAGTGGAGTGCCACAGGGCTGGGCCCGGTGTTATTCAATGTTTTTCTAAATGACCCAGAGGAAGACATAGAGGGGAGGCTTATCAGATTTGCAGATGACACAAAGCTGGGTGGGATTGCTAATTCAGAAGAAGACAAGAGTCAGGATTCAAAATGATCTAGATAGGCTGGAACAGTGGGTTGAGGCAAATAAAATGAAATTCAATAGAGATAAGTGCAAAGTCCTGCACTTAGGTACAAAAAATCAAAGGCACAGATATAGAATGGGAGGGACTTGGCTTGACAGCAGCACATGTGAAAGGGATCTAGGTGTTCTGGTTGATCACAAGCTCAACATGAGCCTGCAGTGTGATGTGGCTGTGAAGAAAGCTAATGCAATCTTAGGATGCATTAACAGAAGCATTGTGTCCAGATCACGGGAGGTGGTAGTTCTGCTCAATTCTGCTATGGTCAGGCCTCACCTGGAGTACTGTGTCCAGTTTTGGGCACCATATTTTAGGAAGGATGTTGACAAGCTCGAGTGTGTCCAGAAGAGGGCAACCAGGATGGTGAGAGGGTTTGAATCCAAGTCTTATGAGGAAAGGCTGAAAGAGTTGGGTATGTTTAGCCTGGAAAAGAGAAGGCTTAGGGGGGACCTGATTGCAGTCTTCAAGTATTTGAAGGGCTGTCATGTAGAAGATGGAGCAGATCTATTCTCTCTTGCTCCGGATTGCAAGACTAGATCTAATGGGTGGAAATTACAAGGGAGTCGATACCGGCTAAATATCAGGAGAAATTTCCTAACTGCAAGAGAAGGTGAGCAGTGGAACGGTCTGCCTCGGGAGGTGGTGGATGCTCCTTCGCTGGACGTTTTCAAGTGGAGACTGGACAACCACCTTTTGGGTATGTTGTAGGTATGTAAGGCTATTTTCTGGCTATGCTCCTGCAGAGTGCAGGGGTTTGGACTAGATGACCTTCAAGGTCCCTTCCAACTCTAACATTCTATGATTCTATTCTATGATAACTCCCCCCCACTCCCCAACAGTACTGAAATAGGGGCAGATAACCTATGTGGTGATGGCCACTGTCTCCAGCCACTTGACAGGCACTCTGTACAATGGCTTGTTTCTTTGAGAAGAAGAAGATGAAATCTTGCAATTCAGGGCTGCAACCACATTGATCATCTGTGTATCTAGCACTTTTCCTCCAAGGAGTTCAAGGTAGCATATGTGATTTTCCCTTGTCTCTTTTTATCCTCACAACAGCCCTGTGATGTAGGTTAGGCTAAGAGGGTGTTTCTGGCCCAAGGTCACTCTGCAGGTTTCATGGCAGTGGGGGGATTTGAGCATGAGTCTCACAGCTCCTAACCGAGCAATCTGTCTGCTAGGCCACCTTGGCAGAGGAGCAGATCCTAACAAGTTAGCAAATCAAGTGGAATGTGGCTTTGAAAGGGTGTGCCTTGAGCTAGATTTTTACCTGTTTCTGGAAAAAAATAAAAAGTACCTTGAGTCTAGGTGAGCCAAAATACAAAGCACACTTTTGTGTGGGCGGTAAGTTGTGGGAGCTGGATTTGTTGTGTTCTCCTAGATGAAAATGCCACAGTTTAACACTGTGTTGGTGGAAGGTGCAGTTGTGCTTGGTTTTATTTTCCATTTTTCTTTGATGCTTGATAGCATTTGACATCAGGTGTACTTTCTCGTAGCACAGCTTTTCTGTTGCCTTGATCAGTGTCAGGACGACACTACCCAGGTCCGACAGTTGCAAGCCTGTTCTGTTCATCAGGTAGGGGATCTCTTTGCAAGGCCAGGAACAGGGAGAGGTTAGGACAGGGATCCCCAACCTCTTTCAGATTGTGGGCACCTTTGGAATTCTGGTGTAGGATGGTGGCTGCCACAAAATGCCGGCCACAGGAGGTGAAGCCAGCCACAGATATGGCATTTGCAGGGCACAGCCACACACACAGAGGAAGCTCAAGTGTAGAGGAGAAGAGGGGTAATCTTTAAAAAATGGGAACAGGAATAAGGGAGAATAAGGCCAACAGTGTGGTGGCAGCTACCTCTAAAACAGGGTTATTTTAATCTGTACAGCCAATCGGCAGTGGCCAGTCAGAAGCCTTTCTCTGCAAGAGCCTCACCTGACCCCACCCACTGTCAAAGGCCACCACTGATTGCTATAGGCACATCCCCACACATTCCTGCTCTCTTTGCAGGAGGACTGGAAAAAGATCCAGCAGGGCACGCCTGGCTGGGAAAAGATCAGCTCTCTTAACATAGCATTGCTGTTGTTTTAGCAGCACCTACTGGCCTTTTTGGGAACAGCTGTGCCAAGAATAGAATCATAGAATGTTAAGAGCTGGAAGGGACCGTGAAGGTCATCTAGTCCAACCCCCTGCACTCTGCAGGAGCATAGCCAAAAGATAGCCCTACAACATACGCAAAAGATGGTTGTCCCGCCTCCGCTTGAAAATGTCCAGCAAAGGAGCACCCACCACCTCCCGAGGCAGTCTGTTCCACTGCTCAACCACTCTTACAGTTAGGAAGTTTCTCCTGATATTTAGCCGGTATCGACTCCCTTGTAATTTCCACCCATTAGATCTAGTCTTGCAATCTGGAGCAAGAGAGTATTAGTATGTTTGTTTTCTCAGGAGAACTCAAAGAGCTTCACCAGCAATCTAGGTTAATAGTTTTATGCCCACATTGCAGATGGAGTAGCTATGCTTAGAAGAATCACTGGTTCATGGCTGAAGCAAGCTTGAATAGCAAACAAGAAAGTAAGAGATTTCTATTGGGTTCTCTGAGTGTTAATACACTTCACGTGCATTACAACAACAACCCTGTAGGATAGATCAGTATCATTGCTGACATGACATAATGCTGATATGAAGTGGTGATTCAGAAACAGTGGCTTGTTTAAGGCTGCCTGATGAGTTTGTGGCAGCGGCATGGCCTTTCAGCCCACAATAAGTTCCCCCTTCCCACTGTATACTCCCAACTTGTGCCATTCCCGAGGGTTCCCTGTCCCCTAGGAGCAGTATTTCAAGCTGCATGGGGGGGGGGAGGCAAGGAAGTGCCATTCCACTGATGGAAGCACTATACTCTGGGATCCAAGCCAAAGTCTGAAACTGGAGACTTCTGAGTCATAATTCAGTCTTGTAGCTGCTGTGCTGTGCCAGAGTACTATGGTGACTCTGTTGTGACTGTCATGCTTCTGTTGTTCCTTTTTAGAGCCACGAGTAAATCAGCCCCCCGTGGCTATTGTGTCTCCCCCATTCCTGGAGATCTCATTGCCAACCACCTCTACGGTAATTGACGGCAGCCGTAAGTACCCTCCTACTATGTTGTGGAGCAGTAGGGGAGACAGATGGGGAAAGGGAGAGTGCCTGTTAAGGAATGGGGTTCTAAAGGACATTGGCTGATGTTAGGATATTTATTCATTTAAAGCACTTTTTTACTGCTTTTCTATCATACTCTCAACTCAGTTTGTCCTCTGTCATAGCCCTTCTTTCTCACTGAGGTTCAAGGCAGATTACGGCCCCGGTCATACGGGCCAGAAAATGCAGGGGAGAGGCATAGCAATTCGCCCTGGAGCTAAATAAGGCACGGTAGCCCGATCACAGGGGCCACCGGGTTGCCACGCTCCAGCTCTGCGTCCCGATCACACCACACTGCTGCAGCACGGCAAAAAAGCAGCGCAGCAGACCACACAAGTGTGAAGTGTTGCGAAGTGTGCATGTGCCATTGGGGGGGCAGGCAGCTGTCGGTGTCTTGTGTGTGCGCATGCGCTGTTCAGCGTTGGTGCGCATCCCATGGAAACTTACAACATCTGGAAACCCTGGGGACATGGGCGGGCATCGGAAGCTGCGGGATCCTGGCGCTCCCGTGATCAGACGCCAGCCTTTGCCCCGGGGTTTCCGGAAACTAGTACTTTGACCCTAGTAGTTTTTTACTCCGTGTTTTCCACGGGAAGCCACGGGTTGGCCACAGGAGCACTACGCCTCCCAGATGTGCTTGTATGATCGCGCACGGAAAGTCCGCAGGGCTCCCATGCCTTCAGCGGGGCAAATGCTCAGTGTGAACGGAGCCTACATGATGTAAAACAATGCAGTCAAAAGCATGAGGGTTCTAATAAGTGAAACAACAGGACTAAGATTACAAAAATTAGAGAGTCCAAGCTTGTCAAGTGATGTAGAAAATGGAATTACAAAGTAGAAAAGGATGCTGTAAGAGCAGAGTACACACAATAAATGCCTTACCTAGTCTTGTGCCCTTTATAAAAGCCCCTTCCCAACCTCATCTGTTAGACTATAGCCCTATTCCCTTTGTAAAAATGCCCTCCTGAGTCATTGTTTTATTTTGTTTGCTGAATGACAAAAGTGTGGCTTCCTAATTACCTCAGGCCTCTGCCAGCCTGCACTGCCAAGTACAGAATAATATTCTAATATTTAGAGGGTTAAGGTTTTTTACAGCCAACATATAAATACTGCTTTTGAATTTCCCAGGTCTGCAGCATGGTGCTGTGCCTCTGTGGCATGTTTTTAATAACTGCTCACGCACACATAAATGTGAGACTCCTTTTTCCTATTTTTAGTGTCAGAGGGCTTGTAGAAGAAAGACGTGGCTTGGATTCTGTGCTTCTCTCTAGTAGAATTGGCAAGGTGCATCTTGAAGATTGTGTGTAGTCATGTGCATGGAAAGCCATGCATTCACAGAATCATTCTGACCACATAAAGCTGCTTTAATGCTGAGCCAGATCCTTGCTCAGAGTAACTCACTATTCTCTGCTCTCACTGAGGTCTCAGACAAAGAGGTTTTCCCCCAGTCCTGCTCTCTGATCCCCTTTTATTTGGAGTTGCCAGAAACTGAACCTGGTACTTGACAACTGAACTATAACCTCACTCATTTTAATCCAGCAGCCACTTAAATTCAAATTAAAAGTCTCTGTTTCTCACATTATTCATGACATTAATAATAGATTCTCAATTTTAAAATATTTACTTTTTGCCATTTCTCAAAAGTGGACTTGCCTGTGTGGCAGCCTTATATTGGTTTGAAGTAGATTTTAAACTCTCATCTGGCTTCCTTATTTGCATTTACTGGGACTGCTTTTGTTCAAAGGAAATCCTAATTAGTTGTTTTAATGCATTAGAAAGCACTGACGATGACCAGATTGTCAGCTACCACTGGGAAGAACTGAAGGGTCCTCTGCGGGAAGAGAAGGTATCTGCAGATACTCCTTTTCTGAAACTGACCAATTTGGTACCTGGAAACTACACGTTCAGGTAAAGTGCCAGGTGTGGGATTGCACCTCTGGTTCAATAGATTCTCTGGTCCAAAACCCAGTGCCTGTCCAGACTGCCCAAACCAGTGAATGAAATCAGATTTATTTTGTGTTCTTTGTTCCTGTGTGTGGAAAGGAGAGGCTAAGGGCCAATTCAGTCTTTCTGTTTATTTTTCTTTAGCACACACAAATGGCTTACTTGTGCTGGGTAACAGTTTTTAAAATAAACTTCAAGTAACTTTTTGGAGCTCTCCTTTGTTTCCTTTGATCAGGGAAGCTGCTGCAGTATTTGTAACCTAGCAAGCTCTTACGTTAAATAGAATAAACATGTAGTGATCAGGTGGGGGAGGAGAAAAATGTAACATAAATTGGCTTTAATTTTTTCTCTCTGAACATAAATAGAACAAACATGTAGTGATCGGTTGGGGGAGTAGAAAAATGTAACATAAATTGGCTTTAATTTTTTCTCTCTGAACATTTTCTTCCCCAGGCTACATCATTTAAAAATGAGATTCAGTATAAAATGCCTATTAAACTGCACAATGGACATCATAAATGGATTACTGGGTAGAGATAAAAGGTTCAAGGGCTAACCGATTATTCTAAAAGTCATAGAATCATAGAATGCTAGAGTTGGAAGGGACCTTGCAGGTCATCTAGTCCAACCCCCTGCACGCTGCAGGAGCATAGCCAAAAGATAGCCCTACATACCTACAACATACCCAAAAGATGGTCGTTCAGCCTCCGCTTGAAAACGTCCAGGGAAAGAGCATCCACCACTGTCCTAATGTATGAACACATTTGTAGATAGCTTGAGATGAGATTCTTTTTTCTTTCATAAAAGGTTCAAGTATGCTAAAGGAGGATTGTCTTGAGTCCTGCAATAATTCAATTTTCTCTGTGTTTAGTTTAGTTTAGTTTAGTTTAGTTTAGTTTAGTTTAGTTTAGTTTAGTTTAGTGTAGCAAGCATCAGTTGGAGTGAGGGTTTATCAGCGTATCTGCTGTTTTCTTTGTGGCAGAAATATTCAAACCATGGAGAGGGAAATCCATATCACTGATAGATGTGCCGGTACAAAAGTTAGTGAAAAAATATTTTTCCAGTGTACACTGTATAGAGGATCACTGGTCAAATGGTATGGTCCTTAGGTTTGTGTTGCAACTTTGAAATGGCTCCTGTGTGGGTTCCTAATCTCAAAAGTTGTTTCTAGGGTTGCTTGGCTAACTGATTTACAAAAATAAACCATTTTTGAGGCTACTTAGTTCCTTCATTTATACTTCACCTTCCCCCCCCCACATGGGAATCCAGAGCAGATTTCTCTTCTTTTTCATTTTATCCTCACAACAGCCATGTGAGGTTGGTTAGGCTGAGTATGTGTGACTGGTGAGAGCTTCCATGGCAAAGCAGGGGCTTGAAGCTGGAGAGGAAGTAGAGCCTCTGTTGTCAGAAAAACAATATGAATCCATGTTTCGAAGACTTCTTGGTTTGTATTTGCTAAGTCTGCCCTGGACTGAGGCTTGCATTTTGGTTGTCTCTATTCCCAGGTATTCTCCATGATGCTCATATTAAAATGTTTGTTAAAGTTTACCAGTTGTTTTATGATAAAGGCTTTCTTTTAGTGCTCTGAAAGCCATGTGAAACATGTTACATTCAGCAATGAATGCTGGCTTCAAAACCAGCTGTTTATAACTACAAGCTGCTGTTTACACATTTGCAAATAGTTTGATTGTTGCTCCCACTTTGCAGGGAATTAGGTAAATGCACTTAGAAAAGATTTCTTTGGAATTCCATAAAGCAGAGCTGCCCATACCAAGGGGCTAATGCAGCATATGGAACAGTGATTTTCATCCCCACAAACATGAACACAGGAGAAAGCATATTGCCTGTCTCAGCAGCAGTAATGTGGAAATGGGAAAGACTGCAAATACCACCCACCTTTATCCTGAGTCAGACCCTTGGTCCAGTAGCCTCCCTACTTGCTGTGTCTTGCCAAAGTTTCAGAGAAAAATTTTGCTCAGACTTGCTATCTCATATCCTTTTCAAGTTGAACACGAGGATTCAACCTGAGACCCTCTGCCTGCAAATCAGCTTCTCTGCCAGTGAGCTTTTGGCCTCATGAAGAAGTGCTCTCTGTTGTAAAGAGCAACCAATTGGCTGGTTCAGTTCCAAAGTCTTCCTTCCCCTGTGGACTTTATCTGGTGGCTCCAGTTTGCCTCCCTGCCCTCTAGACCTTCCCCATCAGCAAATGGAAGTTAAAGAACTTGACAGTTACTCCGTGGCCAACAAACAGCACAGCACAAAGGAGCTAGGAGAGAAGGTGGCTCCTAAGTATTTTAAATAGGTTGTGTTGCTGCTTCTCAGGCCATTTGTGTAAGACAATGAATAGGAAGTGTGTAATACACATGTGACCCAGGAAGTTCCCCTGGCCACTAGCACAAATAATAATGAAAAGGAGGCAAGCTATTCATGGGGCAGCTCTGTCAGGAATCATGAGTGTCCGAAGACTAGTGTGTCTCTTTGGGCCCTGATTTTTTTCCAGCTGCCAGATTCCAAGAATAACAGGACCAATAATGGCCTACTTAATTTTGTGGATCCACCTAAGGTATCTGACCTACCCCAGCAGGCAGATGGAGCACTGTTCTAGATAGACCATTGGTCTGACCCAGTTCTTACAGCACTTCCTACATTCATATCTTGTGACTCCTCTGAGTTCCTGGACATTTCCTCAAAGAAGGCTGGTTCACATGTGCATGTTTATCCCTTAGTAGTGCTGCAGTTTCAAGTGGCAATCTGCAAGTGTCCATGCACGGAGAACATAGAGAGACCACTGAGTGTGTGGAGGTTGTAGGTAGTCACGTTGGTCCACAGAATATCTAAAATCAAAAAAGTTGCATGATGCCTTCTATTCAAACTAATGAAAATGTCACATAACAGCATACAAGCTTTTAGATTCTCTAGAACTCATATCAGTCTGATTGTGGAAGGAAAGGGGAAGAGAGATTTTTTTTTTCAGACCATGTTGAAAGGTCTGCAACTTTTTCAGAATGTGTTGGGAAGTTAGTTGGATTAAATGGTGCTGAGTGCACCTGATTTAAAGTATTCAATTTATGAATTCATTCCTGGTCCAGGAAGGGTGGCAGAACATTTGCTTTCATGAATAGGAATAGCATCTGTAACAATATCTGGCCCTGACGTATCTTTATTTATAATTACAGTCATTTCTGAATAGAGTTTTATAAACACATTGTATGTTTTCAGTGTTTTGGTGTTTGTGTATATTTTCACCTGGGTCTTCCAGCCTTCGCTCTTCCTCCCTCCACTATTTATTTCACAATAGGCTGCTTTTTATCCTTGACTTTTCCCCTATATGAACCGTCAGAGATTCAGATTTCTACACAGTTCTCTGCCATTCAAGCTGAGATCCAGCCAGTTTATCTCCTTGATTTCTTCACTCCTGGACTTTAAATTTCCTCTTTCTTTAGCCTCACTGTGGTGGACTCAGATGGTGCCAGCAACTCCACCACTGCCAGCCTGACTGTAAACAAAGCTGTGGATTACCCACCTACGGCAAACGCAGGTCCTAACCAAGTGATCACTCTGCCCCAAAACTCCATCACCCTTTATGGGAACCAGAGCACAGATGACCATGGCATTGTCAGCTACGAATGGTCCCTGAGCCCCAACAGCAAAGGAAAAGTAGTGGAGATGCAGGTGAGAAGGCTGGGCATTTGAATGTTGTCCACTCTGAGTGGAGCCAAGATGTTTCTGTAAACAGTTCCCAGTATGCTTAGATCATATTCATATAAAACATTATTCTAATCCCTGAAAACCTCTAAGTTCCAACTGTACCCAGTGTTTCCTTGTTCAGCTTTTTGAAATACAAATATATTCTTAAACATCCCATTCTGGTAATTTCTGAATGGATTGGGTGGCTGAATTGGTGGCTGGCTTGACAGCTAAAGCTATAATGCTACCCTAGGTAGAATTACTCCAGGCTAAATCCATTGAAACCAGTATCCTTAGACTGGAATTGTTCTGCATAGGATTACGTAGTGTACTGTATGAATCTGAGTATGTGCTCCTGTGTGTGTCATTTATCAAGTGCCACAGATTACCAGTACTAAGAGCAAGATTCAAGTCCAGTAGCAGCATAAAGACCAACAAGATTTCCAGGGTATAAGCTTTCAAGAGTTAAATTTCCCTTTGTCAGATACAAATGAGGGCCACCTGAAACTGTAGGTTATCAGTGTTACCCTTCCAGCTCATTTCTGTTAGTTCTGATTCATCCAAACCCTTAAGAATGTTTTAACTTTTATTCTCCCCCCACCCACCCCATATTTTGAAATATTCCTAACATTTGTTTAGGTATTTTATATTTTTTTAATCCTGGGAAACAAGAAGGCAGAATCTTCCTGGGGTACCTCAAAGTCTGTGGAATGGGCTCCCTGAAGAGGTGGAGGGGGCTCCTTGTAAATTTTCTGGAGGCACTGCCAGGCCTACCTGTTTGCTAGGGCATTTGAGAGGGTTTGAACAGCAGGCATCTTTTAAAGGGGGGGAGAGACTTGGGGTTTGCTATTTTATTCTAGTTTGATTGGAAATGTTAACCATTCTTGTAAGCCACCTTGAACCAAGAGGAAAGGTGAGATATAATAAATAAAGCATTGTAAACAACTGTGTTGGGGCACACAAATTCCAGAACACAAAACAAAATCCATGTAATATCCTTGTTAGGTCTGACCAAAATGACACAGTGGCATTTTTCATCAGGCAAGAAGTTATAATTCTTTTAAACAAAATGGAAAGAGGAAAAAAGCAGATTGTTGAGGTTCAGACCTTAAGGCCTGATCTTGTCAGCATTTGGTGTTAGGTGCTGACTGGCATGTGATTATTATTGCTGCAGGTGTTCAGTTAACAGCATTTTGATTCTGGGAAGAAGGAGCCAGCAGGGAAGAGCTGTCTCAGTTGAAAAAATGGAGTCCAGCAAAGTCCTGCTTTTGTGTGAGGCAAATAAGCTCTTAAACCAGTTCACACTGCAGTTGATTTGCAGGTCTTTATGAATTCTCCACTGTAGTTCTCCACTGCAGCGGAAGTATATGGCCATTCCTCTGGAAGCTGAAGTGTACTAACATTACCACCACTCAGGCACTCAGTAGGAATATCATTGGGTAGAGAAAGAATTTGGAGGAAGTAGAGATGGACAATTGTCAATTCTCTGGCAGGCTGAAAGAAATTTGATAGAGGGATCGCTGTTTGTAATGTAATCACTCATCCCACTTTCAGCCTGTGGTAAACAACTGGCAGGCTTTTATATTGTTAAAAAAAACTTATCATACTGGTTTGACCAAGACAATAGTGGGACAAGTGATAGGGGGTGTTTGTGTATATGAGCATATGTGTGCAAATCCTTTCACAGATCACTTTCAGCTCTTAAAAATATTCTCTCTTTTTAGTTAAATCTGAAGATTTTCCAGTTGAAACTTGTTGGGCTCGCTATGACTTCCATTCCAATGTTGTTGTTTTCCCCTCAGCACCAGCTTGAGGCTTTCTTGTTCTTTTACTTACCTTCCATTTTTGGTAATTTCCCCCTGTCCAATCCGACCACCTTACTCATACATCACTCTGTCCATAGTTAAGAAATCCCATGTTCTCATTTTGCTGTCTATTTCTAATTTCTTATCCAAGATTTTTCCAAGTCAAAAGCAGGTTCACAAATGGGAGCTCTGAGAACTTAGCCTTCCTATAGGCACATTCCTTGCCTTCAGGATAAAGTAGATGACTGCATTTCTTTGAAGTGAGGTCTTTGGGTTAATTCTGAACATCCAAGGCAAACGCTCTGAATAGGTGATAAACTCTCTTGTTCACTGTTCTATCAAATGGCATTTATTGTCTGCCTTGATCTAGGATGTCAGTCTGAGATGCTCAATAATATCTGCATGACCTGGGCAGTCTACTACCTGTTCTCCTCTTTCTTCCCTGTCTGTGCAAAGTGGAGAATGTAATTCTTGGATTTGTGGACTTGTTTCCAAGGGAGTGAGGACATCGACTTTGCAGCTCTCTGCAATGCGTGAAGGTGACTACACCTACCAGCTGATGGTGACAGATTCTGCTGGCCACCAGTCCACGGCCGAGGTGACTGTGATCGTGCAGCCTGGTAAGCTTAACTAGGAGGGCAGTATCCTACTACTCTCTGCATAGAATGCCACTCCCTCTGTTTTTGCAGCCCCTTCCAAGCCCTGTGAAGATCATTCCTGGGGTTGGGGGGGCTGCACAGAGGAACAGCTGGGCGGCATTGGGGTGGAGAGACAGAGGAGGAGGACGGAGGTGAAATTGCTTCTCCTTCCACAAGCACTGCTGTATCAAGGAAAGGCTTGATTTCATCCCCTCTTTCCTCCTCAGTCCTTCCCACCAGCACTTGCAGCTGTTCTCTTCACAGATCCTGCAATGCCAGTAATGGTCATTCTAGGGACTGGAATGAGCTGCAGGAAAGGAGAAGAATGTGGGAAAACAAATTATTCTTTGCAAAGAGTAGTTGTTTACTGTCCATTGTATATAATGCTCTCAAGTTTTTAATTTGTTCTACAAATTCTTCATCAGTGTCTAGGCCAGGGCCAGATAAAGAGGCTGGCGATGCAATCTTAAAACCAATTTCTTGAGAATAAGCCCCATTAAATCAAATGACAGTTCAGAGAAGACTTGCTTAGATTGCTCCATGTGTGCAGGATCAGGAGGAGGGCAATTGAATTTCATATGAACATTGAATAAGTTGTTTGTTTGTTTACTTCATTTATGCTGTTTTTCTCCCCAATGAGAACCCAAAGTGGCTTACATCATTCTCCTCACCTCCTTTTTATCCTCACAACAATCAGTGGGCCTTCATTGGCCCACATGGGAAGGTCCAAGTTATGTAAATAAAATAAAAATGCTTGGAAGCATTTCTAGATTTAAAAAGAATCTGCAAGAGATATCTCTCTTTTTACTGTCCCCCACCCAACATTTTCTAGTAGTTAAACCCTTATGGGCAGACTTTCAGTCTAAATCAGAGACAGGAAAAAATAATTATTTTATTTTTTATTTTACTTCATTTCTCTCCCATCTTTTCCCCCAATGGGGATGCAAAATGGATTACATCATTTTTCTCTCTTCTGTTTTGTCCTCAGAACAACCCTGCAGGATAGGTTAGGCTGAGAGTGTGTGACTGGCCCAAGGTCACCCACTGAGCTTCCCTGGCAGAGTGGGGATTCTAACACGGGTCTCCCAGATCCTAGTCCGACACTCAAACCACTACACCATACTGGCTCTCAAATATATATTTGAAAGCCAAAATGTTTAGATCCGATTATGTCATGTCCCAGTGCATTTTGTTGGACTTTTTAGCAATAATCCAACATGCTGTTTCGACCAAGTTTGGTAAGTTGTGTGCACACCATCCAGCCAAAGATGAGCCCATGTGCATCCCATTGATTTCAACTGGAAAGAGTTAAAATCAGCTGTTTAACTCTGCCATTCATGCCAGTGGAAAAGGTTTACAGTCCTGATTTTTTTTAAAAGATCAGTTTTATCCAAGATGACAGTCTTTCCTTACCTGCATTACAAAATAAATTACTTCAGTTTCAGAAAAAGCTTACTGTGCTCTTCAGGAAAAAGAATATTCAAAAGCCCTGCTGGATATACAGAACTGTGTGTCCTCTGTTCTTTGGATTGTACACTCATCCAGGTCCGGCTCGCCCGCTAGGTGAACTAGGCGCTCGCCTAGGGCACACCGGCCCTCAGGGGCGCCAAGTGGCGCCCCGCCCCCCAAAAAGCCCCCCACCGCCCTAACCGGGCACCCGCCGCTGCCGCCAGTACAAGGACGCCCGGCTGGAGCGCAGGAGGTGGCAGCACAGCTCGCTTGCCCTCCCCCTCGGGGGGGAGGAGGCAGGGGTGGCATGGCGGCGGCCAGCAGGGACTCGCTGCCACTGCCGGTTCAGAACGCCCGGATGGGGCACAGGAAGCGGCGGCGCAACTTGTCCCCCCTCCCCTCCCCCCTCGGGGGGGAGGCGGGGGTGGCATGGCAGTGGCCAGCGGGGCCTTGCCACCACTGCCAGTTCAGAATGCCTGGCCGGGGCACAGGAAGCAGCGGCGCAGCTTGCCCGCCCTCCCCCTCCCCCCTCAGGGGGAAGGAGGCGGTGGCAAAAGGGTTTCCAGGCCCCACCGGGAGGTTGGCATCTGCACCCCATCTAGGGCACAGAAACACCTCGAGCCGGCCCTGCACTCATCATTCAGGATATCCATGGACTGAGGTTGCTTTGCATAAATGTCCTCAGCTTTCTATATTCATCATCTGCTGCCTGCCTATTTTTTTTCAGGTACTCAATATTGGACTGTTCCATAATCAAACGGTCTGCACTTTTGGGTCTGTTGCAGAGAACCATATTTCTTAACAGTGACTGAGAGATCAGGAGGAAGCCGCAGCTCAGGGGCCACAGTCAAGGCCAGCCAGATCCCCATTTTACCCAGAATTTGGAACTGGGAAGGAGTGTGCAGTTCTAGACCCACTTCCAAATCATTGGTTAAGAAACTGGTCTGCACAGTCTTGTTTTATTTTACTGTTTGTTTACAAAGGACCCATAGTGAGACGTTCTGTACATAGAAGGTCCCTGGTGGCAGGTGGTGGCAGGTGATGAAAAAGAACTTATTTCTGTCTGAGATCCTGACAAGGCACAGCTGGTCCATAGTCAGCTAGAACGAAATTAGAAGGAACAGTGTTCTGGGAACACAAGGTCACTTTGTGTGAATTCTCCTTGTTTGGTTCCTTCCCTGTGTTTCCTCCTAGTCTGCCTTTCATCTCGTTTTGTGACTTTTTGCACAGAAAACAACAAACCTCCTGAGGCAGATGCGGGTCCAGACAAAGAGCTGACCCTCCCAGTGGACAGCACCACTCTAGATGGCAGCAAGAGCTCAGATGACCAGAAGATAGTCTCTTACCTTTGGGAAAAAACCAGGTAGGCATCTTTCTTACATTCACACTTGTGCACGTGCCTGCTGTTGCACACTAAAAAGAGGGCGAACCCTACAACCCATTCTCCACCACCTCCAAACATGCATGTCTGCACAGACTGCAAAAATGATGTTTGTCTTAAGCAGGGCCTACCCAACCCAATAGGCAATGCGTGTGGCAGAATTACAGGGGCTCCAGTTGAGTTGGGAAAATCTTCGAAAGAAAACATTCTGGGGCTTGGTCTGAACTGAGGGAACAGTTATGATCTTCTTCGTGGTCTCTGTGCAGTTCCACACATGGGTTGGGCACCTGTCTCAGAAGTCTTTTTTGGTGGGCTCTCTTCCCGGCCTGGGGAGCAGACACACACTGCACATGCCTGGAGCGGAGGAGAGAGCTGCCTCCCACTCAATTTTTCTTCGATCGCCCTCGCATTCACACCTCTCCAGCGATTGCTCTTCAAGTTGCCTCACCTGAGTTTTTTCCTTCGTTTTTCCTGTCTTTTCTCTTCAGGCTTCGTCTCTGTTTTTCTATTTGTCTTTCAAGAAAAGGGGGGGAATATCTTTTTTGTCAACTTCCCCCCGCCCCGCCCACTAGGGAAGGTGTTTGTATGGGTCGCACTCTATTTTTTAAGGTGTGTCACCAATACCCCGCAAAACTCCCTTCTAACGATGGCCACGATCTTTGATTCATTTGTTTGGGGGAGCTTCATTATGTTGATTCCTGCCCCCACTGTGCTAAGTTCATTAAACAGGCCTGTCGTAATAGAGCAGCTCGCCTAACAACTATACTTTTGGAAGCTGCACTTCATCCAGCAATGTCCTCAGCAGCCTCACAGTCCTCTTCCGTGCCACAGAAGTCCTCCTCTCAAGGAGATACCAAGAAATCCTTGAAAGAGCATAAATCTAAAAAGCACATCAACAAAGACCCCTCAGCACTGAAGTCGAAACCGTCGACATCGAGCACCGCTCCAAAGCTCGATCCAGTAGTGATTTCGGCTCTATTGACGTCAACGCCTATGGTCGCCTTGGTTCTGACTGCACCTCAAAAATCGAAACCCCATCCTCTAGTTTCGACACTGACCTTGTCGACCCCAGCAGACCAGCTTACACCAGCTCAGCATGCAAAGTCACCAATGATGAAGTCCTCTGGCTCCCGTCGCAACTCCTCCAGGGCTTCTAGACACTGCTCTGCATCTCATGACTCCCACCTGCCTATCCACCTTTTGGATGACACGGAGCACTTCATGAGAAGTCGATCTCGATCACCTCGATCATGCTATGATCGCAGGACATTCAACTACCATAGATCACCATCCAGATCTCCATCTGGATTTGTTTACAGATCTTGGTCCCCGGACCCTAGGCATCACAGGTCCTACTGTCATCCCTCCTACTCGAGGTCTTTCACGCCTTGTCATGACCCCTACAGAGCATCGTGGGACGCTGATCTCCGTCCCTGTCACCCAACCATGTCTCATAGTAGACGCTTGCTTTCTGATGCCTGTCAGATCACTCACGCTCAACAATCTTTCAAAGAAGTGCAGTTTATTGAGGAAGGTACTTAGGTCATCATTCAGCACACTCTGTGTCAGGAATGGGGTTTAGGCAGGGAGACAGATGATTATACCCAGTTCATACAATACAGTGGGCGGATAAAGACCAATAAGGGGAGTAAATGAGTGCACCCAAAAAGGAAAAAGCGGCATTCAGCTTCAAGGACAGAGGAGAGATAATGGGCAGAGGTGAGAAGCGAATACCAAGGAGAGGGAGGAGGGGAAGCGATGAGCCAGAGGGAGGAGGCAGGACAAAGGTGAGAAAGAGAGACAGAGACAATCCATGGCGGCCACAGCCGACAATGCCTTGGTGCTCAACCAACAGCCTGATGCATCGACTTCGGCAGTCGCCCCAAAGTGTTCCCCCTCAGAACCTCGGTACCGTCCTTCTGTTGATGTTAAACCGCCTGTAAGCGCATCTCAGCATATTCGGTCTCTGACCACTCCATCTCTGGTGAGCTGGATCCTGATGTCATCTTGCTCGAGGATGATGGCTCTCGCGCAGGTTCTCTTTCACCTACTGAAGGTCCAAAAGCTTATTTGGAACTAGAAGTGCGACTGCCCTTCAAGTACGAGGCACCACCAATATATCGGCAGTTACAGTCATAGTTCACAAGTTAGTTCAGGCTGGCTTGCCACCATCAATGATCCTACCACTGTTCCTGGTTCACCTTTCAGCTCTGAAAGAGTCCTGGGACTGCCCTGCTTCAGTGCTCCCACTATTAAAGAGATATGACACCATTTATAAAATCCAGGAATCCTCAGGGAAGTTTCTATTTAATCATCGTTCCCCAAACTCGATGATAATTTATTCCTCCTCAAAGTCAAAGCAGCCTAGACAATCCATCCCTCCAGACAGGGAGGGTTGTAAAATTGACTCTATAGCTAAGAAGACCTATTCAGTGGCTGCTATGAACATTTGAATCGATACTTACCTATCCTATCTCTCAGCTTATGCCTTCACCATCGCTGCTGCTGTTCATCCAGTCCTTGATGCCGTGCCAGAGTGCAGGACCACACTTTCTGCTGCGCTATCTATGTACTATATATGAACCACAGAACAACTCCATTAGGCACGTCGTCACTTGTTCCTCCAAGGTTCTAGCATCTTCTATCGCCCTCTGCTGGCATGCATGGCTTCGAAACACATCTCTCCAGCCAGATGTGAAATTGAGGATTTACCTTTTGATGGCAAAGGCCTTTTCCATGCCACCACTGATGAAACCTTGAAGGCTGTAGATGATAGTAGGAAGAAAGCTAGAAATCTAGGGGTTACCACCTTGACTCTGCAATGTCCTTGATATCAGCAATGGAAGCCTTACTACAATAAATACCAGCCTCCCTCTGCTGCCACTTCACAGTGGAGTCGTAGATCTTATGATCCTCAACAGCTCTCTCAAAAGTCCAAGCCTCAAGCGTCTAAGAAACCTCAACAGGCAAAATAGTCTGTTTGACCATCTCCATCGCTTGACACCACCTCCTTTCACCCCTCCCGTTGAGACCCAACTCTTCCCCTTCCTTCCAACTTGGGAAGATATTACCACTGATACTTGGGTCCTAACCATTGTACAGGTCGGGTACACCATAGAGTTCATTTCGCCCCAGACTTTCCATCGCTTTGTCATCGCACCGCTGACTCTATCTCTCTGCCTAGAAGTAGCTATGCTACTCAACAAGGGGGGCATCAAAGTCATGCCAGAGGCGCAATGAACTCTAGGCTTCTACTCCAAGTACTTCATGATCCCCAAAAGGGACAGTGGTGTTCGGGCTATTATGGACCTTCAAGATCTCAATCTATTTGTTCACTGCTGAAAGTTTCGTATGGTCACTCTCCAATCGATTCTTCCCCTCCTTCCAAAAACAGGGTGGCTAGCATTGATAGACCTTCAAGATGCCTATTTTCATGTTACCATTCGACCTCAACATCAGCGTTTTCTCCGTTTTGCCATTGGAGTCACTCATTACCAATACAGAGTCCTTCCTTTCAGCCTCTACATGGTTCTGCGTGTTTTCACGAAGATGATGGCAGTGGTGGCTGCAGAACTCCATCGTCAAGGGATTGTCCTTTATCCTTACACCGAAGACTGACTTCTTGTAGCCTCGACAAAATCTCAGCTCGAACAGGATGTCTTCTGTACCTTGACTCTACTGCATGACTTGGGACTTTGTGTGAATCTGACAAAGTCTGCTCTTCAACCTTTTCAGGTTTTGCAATTCCTGGGAGCTCTTCTCGACGCCATTTACAAGATCGCCTTCCTCCCAGAGTCCAGGGCCAAGGACATAATGTCTCTAGTGTCCACCTTCACATGTCACCCGCAACAGTCTGCTCGTTCATGAGACTTCTTTCGTACTTTGCCTCCACGGTTTTTGTAGTCCAACACGCCAGGCTTCAGATGCATCCTCTTCAACTCTGGCTCCTTCAAAATTTCAATCCCCATTGACTTCCATGGCACACAGTTCTCTCCATTCCTGCACAAGTCCTTTACACCCTGACCTGGTGGTTGCTCCCACAGCATCTCCTATCTGGCATGCCCTTTCAACATCCACCTCCAGAGTTCTGCTTATCGACAGATGCCTCCTTTTGGGGTTGGGGAGCCCAGTGCAGGCCTCTGTATGCAAGCGGAATGTGGACTCCTCAAGAGAGGACTCTCCATATCAATGCCCTAGAACTTCGAGCAGTTCATCGGGCCCTAATCTCGTTCCCCCCGGTGCTGGCCAGCAAGGTTGTTTAAGTCGCCTCAGACAGCATTGCCATGGTCCTCTCTCCACTCTGCCGCGCAGCCATCAACCTTTGGGACTGGTGCCTTCAACACTCCATCTTGGTATCTACCATACACATACCATACACATACCAGGTATTCAGAATGTCAATGCCGATGTACTCAGTCGTGCTCCTCTACAGGAGAGTGAGTGGTCTCTCCATCCTCAATATCTTTGTCCTGTCTTGCACAGGTCGACCATCGTCTAGATCTCTTGGGGATGCATTCCTTCACAGATGGACAGAAACCCTGTTTTACATCTTCCCTCCATTCCCTCTGATTTCAAGGGTTCTCCAAAAGATTGTAGTAGATACCACCTCCTGCATCCTGATCACTCCCTGGTGGCCTCGTCAACCATGGTTCCCTCACCTGCTGCATCTCTCCAAGGGCCAGTTCCTCCATCTGCCTCGTGCTCTGGATCTCCTGTCTCAAGATCGAGGCAGGATCCTCCACCACAACCTGGCTTTCCTCAAGCTTACAGCTTGGAGGATCCTACAGTAGATTTTCCTCCTGCTGTCTCTGAGGTGCTGCTTAATGCTCAAAAGCCATCCACTCGCAATGCTTATCGATGGAAGTGGACCAGATTTGTAACCTATGCAGAGCAACACTCCTTTGATCCTTACCAGGCATCTTTGGCTGATATTTTCGCTTATGTAGTATCCTTGAAGTCTCTGGTCTCGCACATTCTTCACTGAAAGTTCCCCCTGCCGCAATCTCGGCATATCACTCCCTGATACAGGGTGTCATGGTGTTCTCCCACTGCATCACAAAGACTTTTCTAAGGGGCGTCCTTCACCTCTGTCCCCCTCGAAAGCCGCTGGTGCTGTCCTGGAGCCTATCTTTGATCCTTACCCAATTGATGGCTAAACCGTTTGAGCTGATGGCTTCAGCAGGCCTTCGGCTCCTGTCCTGGAAGACAGCGTTTTTCATTGCTATCACTACGGCTCGCTGGGTAGGAGAACTTGCTGCCTTCCAAGCAGATCCTCCTTATACTATCTTCCACAAGGATAAGATGGTTATCAGGCCAGACCCAACCTTCCTTCTAAGGTAGTCTCTGCCTTTTACCTGTCAAAGTCTTCTGTCCTACCTACTTTCTTTCCAAACCCTTCTGATGCTCCTCAAAGGGCCTTGCACTCCTTAGATGTTAGGAGATCTCTCTCTTTTTACCTCTCTCGCACACAACCTTTTTTAAAGTCTCAACGGCTTTTTGTTGCATATGCGCCCCCATGTAGGAGTGATGCTGTTTCATCACAGGGGTTATCGAAATGGGTGACCTCAACCATAGCCCTCTGCTATGAGCTTGCACATCAGCCCACTCCACAAGAGCGCTATCGACTTCGACTGCCTTCCTGGCTGGTATCCCACTAGAAGACATCTGTGCTGCTGCCACGTGGTCCTCCACGTCAACCTTCATGTTCCACTATGCACTAGACATTGGAGCTCGACAGGATGCTGCCTTTGGCCAGGCGGTGCTGAGATCTCTCTTCTCATGAGTCTTCTGCTTCAACAGGTAGGACCTGTATATGCAAATGATATGGTTATCTCATAACTTGTTTATTATCTCTTTCAGCTGCCAGCTCCCTCCTCCATCTGGTTCAGCTCTTTTAATCACCCATGTGTGGGACTGCACAGAGACCACGAAGAAGATAAACGGTTGCTTACCTGTAACTGATGATCATTGAGTGGTCATCTGTGCAGTATCACAATCCCAACCAGCCTTCCCCACTGCTGGCATCTCCTGATCACTTACCTTTGTTGATGGGACTTACCAGTAGCGGTTGAAGGAACTGAGTGGGAGGCTCTCTCCCCTGCTCCAGACATGCACATTGTGTGTCTGCTCCCCAGGGCGACCACCAAAAAAGACATCTGAGGCAAGCTCTGGAACATTCTCCAATCGAGGTCATGCGCAAGCGCCCAACCCATGTGTGGTACTGCACAGATGACCACTCAAAGATCATCAGTTACAGGTAAGCAACCTGTTTTTTCTCTTCCCCCCCCTCCCGAGTTTTCAGTGTTACATCCTAATTTACCCCAAACAAAGTATGGGCCTTTTACATTAATGTATGTGGAAGTCTGGCATCTTGTGAGAATGTAAGGGCACCCAGAGAACAACCCCCCCTCCCCCATCCCATTGCCTCTTTTCTCCAGGCTAATGTTTCTGTGATGTACCATCCAGGCTAAACCTTTTGAGTTTTGGCTAGGGGCCCAGATGGCGTGAAACTGGAAAATGCCAACAGCAGCATTGCCACGGTCACTGGGCTGGAGGTTGGAACGTATGAATTCACGTTGACAGTCAAAGATGAGCGGAACTTGCAGAGCCAGAGTTCGGTGATGGTCATTGTCAAGGAAGGTGAGTAGCTGGAGAGTGCAGAGGCATTTTGGGGGTGGCCTTTTGTGAAGGCTGGGCTGAGATGGTCAATTTGTGTCTGGGCTGTACTGCTTTGCAGGCATACCTCACATGCGTGAATATTGTTACATACAGAAACTCCCCTGCAAATGGAGCTTAGAGGGCAGGGAGAATGGTTCTAGTCATTGTCAGAATTGATTTGTCATCACGTAAATTGATTAAGCATTGCTTAATCCTTGGTTAAGTTTTCATTTGTGACATCTGCTTGAAAGCTGTTAACATTTTCAGATAGCTTGGCTGATCTTGTTCTACAGAGGTCATGGTGGAGGACAGAGCCAGACCTTACATCTCACACTGTCCCCCAGCTGGCAAACGATGTGACCAATGATCATGGGCAAACCATTTATGTTGCTTTACTGTTGCTTTACTGTTCTAACTTCCAACTTTGTTCTCCTTTTTGTTCAGAGATAAACAAGCCCCCCATTGCAAAAATTGCTGGGAACATTGTCATCACCCTTCCAGGAAACACAGCTGAGCTTGATGGGTCGAGATCCACAGATGACAAGGGAATCATCAGTTTTCTGTGGACTCGGGATGAAAGCAGCCCTGCGGCTGGGGTGGGTAATGTGAAATGGTGTCCCTCTGTATTCTGCAGTGTTGACATATCTACAGAAGATCTATCATGTCTTAGCTGAAGGTCAGAGAATGTAGCTTGTGCTTAGCTCATAGAGAAAATACACTAGAACTGTTCTTCAGAACCTGGCAAAAACTTTCTATAACCTGTTCCACAGAGGAGCCCCTTAACAGCAGCTGTACCTTGTGTTATATATTTGGTATGATTTTTATAATCTTTAAAACTGTCCCTCTTGCCTCTTGAAGTGTTCCTTCACAGCTTGCCCAAGGTCATCCAGCCAGATGCAAGTGAAGAAGTGGGGAATCAAACCCGGCACTACACCAAACTGGCTCTTAAAAATCCTGGCTACAAGAAAGGGCATCTAGATGGGAAGCAGTAAGGGAAGCGTACTGTCCAGATCATGGGAAGTGTTCTGCACTACTCAGGCCCCATCTGGAGTTCTGTGTCCAATTCTGAGCACCACATTTTAAGAAGGTGGTTGACAAACATGAAGCATGTCCAGAGGAGGGTGACCAAGATGGTGAGGGATCTGAAAGCTGAAGGCCCATGAAGACTGAAAGAGCTGGGCATGTTTAGCTTGGACAATGAGAAAATTAAGGACTGCCATGTTTGCTACCTTCAAAGATCTGAGGGGCTGTTAAGCAGAAGGACCTAGACTTGTTTTCTCTTACTCTAGAGGATAGGACTAGGACTAATGGATGAAAATTAAAAGGAATTAGATTTTATGAGACCTTTTTGCCCTAAGAGCTGTCTAGCATTGGAACAGGTTTGCCTACGGAGATGGTGGACTCTCTTTCACAGAAGGTTGTTATGGGGGGGGTCCTTTCCTTGCTGGGAAACTCCCTTAGACCAAAGGTTCCCTGGAAAGCACCCTGGCAACCAGTCACGATGATTCAGGGATCTCATGAGAACATCTAGACTGATCCACTGAGAAGGTTTCCTTGTAGAGCAGTACTAGACCAGTAATGAAGTAACAGGATAGAAACCTTGGAAAATACCTAATAACAAACTGTATAGCACCCATGCAATCTAGCATGTAGGGAAGAGATTAAGAGAAATATCCCAGAAAAATAGATTGTACTAAATGAAGCAAAAAATAACTTTATAAAAAGGTTTATTATAAAAGAGAGGGGAAAAAGAGAAGGGATGGCTGCATTCAAAAAAGAGATGGGAAAAGGGCAAAACAAAAGTATAATGAAAAGGTACACAGTAACCAAACACACAGTCTTTCAAATAAAGAGCAATAGTTGATCTAACTCAGCTAAGTACGTTACCTAGGCTGTAGCAGGTTCCTCAGAGTATGTACAGAGTTTCTTGCAGTAACAAGATGTTGGAGGAGTCTTTAACCCCTATCCAACCTCTTGTAATGACAAAGGAAAATCCCAAATGTCCAAATATTTATGGTCACTGGAATTAGACCTAAGCCAGCCTCCTCTCTAAGAGTGACAAGCTGATTTAGCCCATCCCATGCAAATCTCCATCTCTGATGTCAGAGGCTACTGTTAGCAATCAGAAAGTTATTTAAAATGATAGTTCCACCCCTCAAGCATCTGGTAATGGCCATGGATTTCCATGATAAATAGGTGGTCTGGTCCCAACCGCCTTGTCCTTTGTCTAAAAGTTATTACGTTTGGCAGGATGGCCCAATGTCAAATGGAAATGAATGTGTTATTCTAATGTAGACCCCATGCATCCAAGATCCCAGATGTTATAGGTGGTACTCTAGAGCCCTAATAAGGTTTTAGGGTTTCTGTTACAGAGGTCTTTAAACAGGGTTGGACTGATGGCCAGCCTTCTGTCAGACAGGTTTTTGATGCATATTTTTGCATTGAGCGGGGGTTGAGCTAGATGACCTCCCTGGAACCTTACAACTCTACACTTGATCTTAGCCAAAAGACTGAGAAGCGATAGATCTTACAACTCTAGGACTCTTAAGGGGGAATCTTCTCTCAGTTTTCTAGAGCCCCACTTCTAGATTCTTTCCAGAAATCATGAAAAACAACCCTGCTTCCAGCTCTCTCTATGAAGGACTTTCAGTGGATATCAATGAGGTTGCATTGGAAGTGCTTCTGGGTATTGCCTCTGTACCTGTCTGGGGAGAGGGAACTCCCTGGGCTGGCATTCTATGCCATATGCATTCTATACTATATTGCACTGGGATGAAAAATATCTTTGTATATCTTTTAACACATACGGGCACTCTTTCTGTTAAATACAGGAGGTGTTAAATAATTCGGATCATCACCCAGTGCTTTTCCTATCCAACCTGGTGGAAGGGACGTACATGTTTCATCTCAAAGTTACAGATGCCAAAGGAGAAAGCGACACAGACAGAGCCACCGTGGAAGTGAAGCCTGGTGAGGATCTCACTCTGAGGGAAGTGCAGCTGCTCATCTACTTCTCAGCCTTTATCTATGTGATCCTTATACCAGGAGGGCCAGAGTTATGACCCTCATATTGCAGATAGGAAGACTGAGGATGAAAAGCAGTAGTGTGTCTTAGGCTACCTAATATTGGGGATATTTGAACTAGGGACTTCCCAGCTCACAGTGTTTGCCACTGCATCTAACCAGCTGTCCAGCTTAAGGCTCTGTATTGGTCTGGTTATATGTGACTCATAGCCCAGTCCTATGCATGTTTACTCAGGAGTAAGTCCCACTGCATTCGTTGATGCTTACTTCCAGCACACAGTACATGAGCTAAACCCCCTGTGTGTTCGCACTCAGTTGTTTGTTTACTTCAAAAGCTTGAGTTGCCAGATACAAGGCAGGCAATGTGTTCATGGGCAAAGAAGGTCACATCCAATAAGCTATTAGTAGGGGCAGAGGCAGGAAGTGTAATGTGTAATTAAAGGTTATTCCCTGTTTCTGACCATTCCTACTCCAATCGCTGCATGTTCTAGATCCAAGGAAAAACAACCTCGTGGAGATAATCCTTGACGTGAATGTCAGCCAGCTGACAGAACGGCAGAAGGGTATGTTCATCCGTCAGATAGGTGTTCTGCTGGGCGTCTTGGATTCGGACATCACTGTGCAGAAGATTCAGCCCTATACTGAGCAGAGGTAGGAAGCCATGTGGGGAGAAGCTTTAGCCCTCTCTTTGAATTTTGTTGACTTAGTCGCAATCCAGGAATGCATCATCAGCTGTTTTTTTAAGGAGATGGAAAAAATACTGATAACAGGCAGGTCAGTATCATTATGCCCATATTGCAGATAGGAAAGCTGAGGCAGAAAAGCAGCAGCTTGCCTGAGGCAAGATCTGAATCAGAGACAAACCTCAGCTACTATATCCCACCAGCTCTCCGAGTTTTTTAAGGCTCTGCATAGGTATGGCAATGCAATCAAGTGACTTGAAGTTCATCACAAGTGAAGGATAAAGAGCTGAATCTGTGGAAACCAGTACTGATGTTCTTAACTTGCTGAATCTCCTTCTCTAAAGCTTGGCTTCTAAGCCCCACCTTGTATGCAAATAAATCCTTTGAAAAGGATAGCCCGGGCTAGGCCAGTCTCATCAGATCTTGGAAGCTTGGATGGGAGACCACTAAAGAAATCCAATGTGGCTATGCAAGAGGCAGGCAATGGCAAACCACCCTTTTTGTCTTTTGCCTTGAAAATCCTACAGGGTTGCCATAAGTCAGCTGTGAGTTGATGGCACTTTCCACCACCAAAGAATAGGGATAAGAAGAGGGAGAACCCAGGCCTCACCCCTTACAGGCTACATTGTGGAGGAACACACACACACCAATCCTTCAAGAACAGCCACACATTGGCTGAGCTTGGAGATAGAAGGTCACCCCAGTCTTCCTTGATGTTAATACTACTTTTGCCAGTCTGTTCCAGGTTCTCCCAAAGTGACCTTTTTGTTATATGACGAGATGAGCTTTGACTCATGAAAACTTATACCCTGGGAAATTGTGCTATCCTTTAAGGTTCTGCTGGACACACTGATTTTGTAGTTTCTGGTGCACTAATGTGAAGGTCATTTTTCAGTGGCCTGAAAGAACTTTTCTCTGAAAGGCTTGAGCCAAGAAATGGAGGTGTTCAGTTCAGTTCTAGTGTTGTCATCTCTCTCTTCTCTCTCCTGCCATCCCAAGGCCTTGTCTAAGGCCACTCATTTACTGATCTTTCCCCAAGTGGAAGAGGAAGAAGTTTTTTTCTGATCAATATAGACATGGCTGCAGGAAGGAAAGCATTAAGTAAATGGATCACAGTTACATTTTTTTCCCTGTTCAGTGGTCAGTTCGGTCTCGTCTCTCTCTCTCTCTCTCTCTCTCTCTCTCTCTCTCTCTCTCTCTCTCTCTCTCTCTCTCTCTCTCTCTCTCCCTCTCTCTCCCTCTCTCCCTCCCTCCCTCTCCCTCCCTCTCTCTCTCTCTCTCTCTCTCTCTCTCCCTCTCCCTCCCTCTCTCTCCCTCCCTCTCTCTCTCTCTCTCCTCTCTCTCTCTCCCTCTCTCTCTCTCTCCCTCTCTCTCTCCTCTCTCTCTCTCTCTCTCTCTCTCTCTCTCTCTCCCTCTCTCTCCCTCTCTCTCCCTCTCCCTCTCCCTCTCTCTCTCTCTCTCTCCTCTCCCTCTCTCCCCCCCCCTCTCTCTCTCTCTCTCAGTAGTTTCACCGTTGCCAAAAAGACATCATGGAGTTTTGCAAAACTTGTCTTTGCTTGTTTGGGTCACTGGTAAAAAAAGGGGGGGGGAATTAACACTCATTGTCCTTATAAGCAGAGCTATGCACTTTCCACCCTGGAAAAAAAATCTGAAGTCTGCAATGTAAATAAATCATACAGATGGAGCAGATGTGCATGTGCACAGCCCCTTGTTTTTGCATAATTATTTGGCTTCCAGATTTAACTTCTTGTTTATTGGCAGAAAGGTGAGGAATTAATGGAGAGGAGGAGGGGGCAAAGCAGGGGATAAGAAATGCTTTGCAGGTTGTTGAAGATTTTGTATTACGGGAGCCTTTCTTTTTTCCTTCCTTCACTTTGCGGGAGTAATTTGGCCCAGACACCTTTTGTTTTGCTCCCTGTGTATCCAGTTTTCTTGTTCATTGCAGCACCAAGATGGTGTTCTATGTGAAGAATCAGCCTCCTCGCCAGATTTTCAAAGGACGTGATGTTGCGTGGACTCTCCGGAATGAACTGCGGAAGCAACAGTCGGACTTCCTCATTTTCAGAGTGCTGGAGATCAACACAGTCAGTACGTTGAGGGAATGGCTAGGGTGGCTGCCTTTAGCACATACTATCACCACATCCCATCTCCTTCCAATGAGAGCCCTTCTGTGGCTACCTCCAAGCAGAAGGGCTTTCTCCTATGCAGCCCTTTTTTTAAAAAAACCCAAATTTTATTAGGATACACAATACTTCACAACTTGGTCCAAATAATATACATCATATCCTTTTTCCAAAAACTCCTCTTCCCCCCCCTGTTGGCTCCCAGCATTGTTTCCACCATTTAACAAAACACATGTTAAATCCTTGTTATCATACAAATTCTACAGGTAACCCAATTTACTTATTTATATCTACTATAAACACTTATTAACTGTATACAATTGTTACATCTTTAGTAGTTTCCCAAACTAAAAATACTATCCTTCATTTTCCAGTACTTCTGTATATGTTCTTTAAAGTCGCTCCAGTCTGCCAAAAAGGTTTCTGCTTCTAGGTTGTTAAGCTTTCTTGTCCATTTGTCCATTTCTGCCATAAAGAGCAGTTTTCTCAGCCAGTCCCAGAGATCAGGAATCTTTTCATTTTTCCAATTTTGAGCATAAATCATTCTAGCAGTTGTTACCATGTACCATATCAATGTTCTTTTACTCACATTTATTTCTTCTAATTTAAGACCTAAAAGGAACATTTCAGGTTTTTTCCTAAAAGTACATTTCAAAATTTTTTCCATCTCTGTTATGTATTGCAGTCCAGAATGTTTTTGCTTTTTCACAAGTCCACCACATATGGTAAAAGGAACCTTCAGCATGTTTACATTTCCAACATTTGTTAGATAAGTTTTTACTTATATTAGCTATCTTTTTTGGTGTCATATACCATCTATACATCATTTTAAAACAATTTTCCTGAAGGTTGGTACATGTAGATATTTTCAAAGCATTTTTCCATAAAAATTCCCAAGATTACATGGGTATTTCCTTATTCATATTAATTGCCCATTTAATCATTTGCTCCTTAACCACTTCATCTTCTGTATACCATTTTAACAGAATTTTATACATTTTCGATATCATTTTCCTCCCTCCCTCCAGCCATAAATTTTCAATTTCATTGTAATTTCCCCTGAATCCAACCATTTTTTTGTCTGTCTTATATAAATCAAGTATCTGTCTATAACGCAACCAATTATATTTAAAGTCAAGTTGACTTTCTTCTTTCATATGATTTCCCTTCCTGTCTCAACAAGTCCTTATATTTCAACCAGTCTTGTCCCTTATATTCGGAGAATGGTTTTATCACTTCAGCTGGTACAATCCACATTGGTTTTTCTTCGGGAAAGAAATTTTTATACTTAATCCAAGCGTCAAAAAGGGCCCTCCTAATATAGTGATGCTTAAAGAAATTATCCATTTTCAACTTGCCATAGTAGAGATATGCATGCCAGCCAAACCTGCAATCGTGTCCTTCTAATGCCAACAATTTCCTGTTTTCCAGGGTAATCCATTGTTCTAACCAATTTAGGCAAACCGTGTCATGATAAAGTCTTAAATTTGGTAATTGAAAGCCTCCTCTTTCCTTTGCATCACATAAAATTTTCATTTTAATTCTCGGTTTTTTGCCTGCCCAAACAAATTTGGAAATTTCCTTTTGCCAACAGTTAAACGCCTTTGAGTCTTTTACTATGGGAATCGTCTGAAATAAAAACATAAATCGTGGCAAGATATTCATTTTGACCACCGAAATTCTTCCCAACAAAGATAAATTTAATTTGTTCCATTTTTCAATGTCTTTTAAGACTTGAGCCCACAATCTTTCATAGTTGTTTTTATAAAAATCAATATTCTTCATTGTCAGGTCTATACCTAAGTATTTAGTTTTTTTCACTACTTCACAGCCTGTAGAATCTGCAACTCCATTTGTTTTGGGCTCATCATATTTTTACACATCACCTTGGATTTCTGTCTATTTACGTAAAAACCTGCTAGGTCTCCAAACTTTTTTATTTTATGTAATAAAAGCGGTATAGTTTTCAGTGGTTGCACTGCTATAAACATAACATCATCCGCAAAAGCTCTGTACTTATATGTGAATCCTTTTAATGCCAGGCCTTTAATTTTCTTATCTTCTTTAACATTCCAAAGCAAAACCTCTAAAACCCATATGAACAATAGCGGAGAAAGCGGACAACCTTGCCTTGTTCCCTTTTGTACTTTAAAAAATTCTGTTGTTTCGTTGTTGACCACTATTTTTGCTTTTTGTTCCGAGTATATTGCTTTGATTATATTTAAAAAAGGTTCTCCAATGTCCATTTTTCCCATAACTTTAAACATAAACTCCCAGTTCAGATTGTCAAACGCTTTTTCTGCATCCACAAAGAAAAAACCCACCTCCTTTTCTGGGTGCTTGTCATAATACTCAATTGCGTACACAACCATCCTCATATTGTCCCTTATTTGTCTATCAGGCAAAAATCCAGCTTGTTCTTCTGCAATTAAGTCTCTCAAATATATTTTTAGTCTCTCAGCTATAATTTTGACAAATAACTTATAATTGTTGTTCAAAAGTGAAATTGGCCTATAATTCTTTACGCTTGTTAAATCTTGTGCTTCTTTTGGGATAAGAGAAATAGTTGCTTCCTTCCAAGAGTCTGGTAATTTCCCTGTGTCTCTGATCTCATTTGGCATAACTTGGAAAATCGGTACAATCTCCTCTTTCAATTTTTTATAAAATTTAGCTGAAAAGCCATCTGGGCCTGGAGTTTTTCCCACTTTTGCATTGTCAATAGCTTTGTAAATCTCTTCTGTGGTAATAGGGTTATTAAGCATATCTTTAATTTTTCCCGTGGGACTAGGCATTTTTAAATTCTGCAAATATTCTTGAGCTTTTACTTGATCTATCGGATTTGCATGGAAGAGCTTTGCATAATATTTAAAAAATTCTCTCTTTATTCCTTTACAGTCCACAATTTCTCTGTCTCCTGTCACAATTTTGCAGCCCTTGAATGAATTCTCAGGAGACTGACTTAGGTGTATTCTGTTCTCAGCTGTTCTAACAAAAGGGCTTGAGCTGATGGTGGTTCCCCCCAAGTTGATAGAAGCATTATTGTCCATAGTCAGGGGTCATTTTGTAGAAAGTGAGGTGCAGGAGCTCATTAGCATAACTGATTTGCATACCCCCTGATTGCCACACCCCCTGACATCACCGGAAGTGTGTCAGAAGGTGGGAGAGCTTGTACCTGAATAAACCTTGGTCTTAAAGGTGCCACTGGACTCTTTTGAATTGCTAGCTATTGGGGGGGGGACATGTAGATCTGCCCTCACAGAGGAGGAAGAGGTTCTACCTAAATAAGACTTGGTCTTAAAGGTGTCACTGGATTCTTTGCATTGCTACCTTTGGGGGGGAGAAACACGCAGATCTGCCCTCACAGAAGAGGGAGAGGTTCTACCTGAATTAGCCTTGGTCTTAAAGGTGCCACTGGACTCTTTGCATTGCTACCTTTGGGGGGGAGAAACACGCAGATCTGCCCTCACAGAAGAGGAGAGGTTCTACCTGAATTAGCCTTGGTCTTAAAGGTGCCACTGGACTCTTTGCATTGCTACCTTTGGGGGGAGAAACACGCAGATCTGCCCTCACAGAAGAGGGAGAGGTTCTACCTGAATTAGCCTTGGTCTTAAAGGTGCCACTGGACTCTTTGCATTGCTACCTATGGAGGGGGGAGAAACACGCAGATTTGCCCTCACAGAAGAGGGAGAGGTTCTACCTGAATTAGCCTTGGTCTTAAAGGTGCCACCGGTCTGTTTGCATTGCTACCTATGGGGGAGGGAGAGACATGCAGATCTGCCCTCACAGAGGAGGGAGAGGTTCTAGCTGAATAAGCCTTGGTCTTAAAGGGTGCCACTGGACTGTTTGTATAGCTACCTATGGGGGGGAGAAATATGCAGATCTGCCCTCACAGAGGAGGGATAGGTTCTACCTGAACACCCCCCCCCCTGCAACTTATTCAGCTAGAACTTCTCCCTCCTCTGTGAGGGCAGATCTGCGCGGGCCCTGAATGACGGGGTTGGGGAATGTTCCCAGGGCCCACACTTCAGCGCAGTTGGGGGGGTTGGGGAGGGCTTCCCAGGGCCTATGCTTCAGCACGGGCCCTGAATGACGGGGTTGGGGAGGTTGGGGAGGGCTTCCAAGAGCCCGTGCTTCAGCACGGGCCCTGAATGACAGGGTTGGGGGGGGTGTTCTCAAGGCCCACGCTTCAGTATGGGCCCTGAATGACAGGGTTGGGGGGCTTCCCAGGGCCTGCACTTCAGCGTGGGCCCTGAATGATGGGGTTGGGGGGGCTGGGGAGGGCTTCCCAGGGATTGGGGACGGCTTTCTCAGACCTGGAAAGGCAGGGGGGATTTACAACTTACCCCTGGAAAGGCAGGGGGCGGGGCTTGCGACATGTCCCTGCCCCCTGGCCTCATCTCTCCTGGAGCAACGCTCCGGTGAGCTCCGGCCCCAACCGAGGCTTGTCCGTAGTGCTTTTTTTTGCACTTTTCTCTGTTAGCAATTTTGAAACCTTTGCAGTGTTTCAAACAATGGTTAGACCAGGGATAGCACTGGGACAAATGCCTAATTCTTACTGAGGTAGTCAGCCTGTATCTGAGCTGTACCATTTCAGACAATGGGGGGGAGTCTCACAAAACGGAATGTTCTTCCATATTAAAAAAAAATCCTGCCCATAAAAATGTAGTATGCCAGAGAGAAAACCAGGGTAGCTAGTGTTCTCTGGACAGAGAATTCTTTTTTCATGGAAGAATATTCTATCATTTGATCCCCTACTTGCAGCCTTGGGAGTCCAGGTGCAGGTTCACCACCTCAGTGAAACTGAAAGTAAAAGATCTGAGTGTGTGTATGCAACTGGGCAGTAACGGCTTTGTCTTGCTGTCAGTGCCATTCATTGTCCCTGCGCAGCCAGACCCTTTCAGCTGATCAGAGCATTTTGGCAAATGCTGGTTCCCCCTTCAATGCACCTCCTCCAACAATAAGAGATTTCTCTTTGTGGAAGAGGGGGCAAATGCTGGTTCCCCCTTCCCATTGCAAATCTCTTTGCTACTGATGCTGCTCCAGGAACAAAGGTTTTTTTTGGGGGGGGCTGTAACAAGAGAGGGAAATGGGAAGGTGCCATTCTGCAAAGTCTTTGGATAGTTGGATACATGCCTCTATCTCAGTAATCATTACAACAGCCCTGCATGCTAGACCAGAGTTACTATCCCCGTATTTGTGGAGTGTGGCTGAAGAGTTAGAGGTCTGTCCAAGGGCATCTGAGGGAGTTTGTGCTGGTGGTGAAATTTGGATTGGATACTCCCCAGTACACCCTTGTAAGTCTATCTACTGTATTTTGTGCCACCCATCCTCCAAGAGGATGTGGGTTAGCATGCATGGTCCTTCTCTCCTCTGTTTTATTTTATCAGCGATCCTGTGAGTTAAGTTGGAGGTGTGGGGCTGGCTCAAGGTCAGCCACTTGGCTCAATAGCAGACTGAGGTTTTGAACCTGGGTCTTCCCAGTCCTTGCCTGGCACACTGCTACTCTGCCATGTCTCCTGATTGTAAGAGAGCAGCCGGATGGGTTGGGTTCTTTGCATGGGAGTGAGAAATGTGACACATCTCAATTTGTAGGCAAAACCTGCTGACCTGCAAACTTCTAAGCTAAATGATTGACTAACCAATAACCTTTTGAACTACCCTGCAAATGATCAGCAAGTGTGTCCCTTATGTATGCCACAGCAGTGGGAAGAAGTGAGGTTTAAGCTCTGCTCTCTCAAGGCTCTGAAGCAAGCAGGCCTTCCTTTTAATACCCAACCCCATCCGTTTCACTATGCCACTTGGGTGCTCAGGTTTGCTCTGACTGTTGACTCTGCTGCCTTCTTTCCCAGCATGCCAGTTGAACTGTTCAGAGCATGGGCACTGTGACTCCTTCACCAAGCGCTGTGTCTGTGACCCTTTCTGGATGGAGAACTTTATCAAAGTGCAGATCAGCGATGGGGAGAGCAACTGTGGTACGTATGCTCAAGTCTGTCTGCCCTTCTCGGGGCAACAAATTAAGCCATGCAACTGCATCCTGCAAAGAGCTTTTTGTTAAGAGCATGGTCTGAGTCTGTTCCCATCTCTTGCTTCTGTAACATTGTGGAGAAGGAACCACAATTAGGGGAGGGTGTTGGGGAAGCACTTCGCTTGTAGTATTCCTGACATTTGGATCACATTCCCATCTTTCTGCCAGACTGGAGCGTGCTGTACGTTGTCATCGCCTCCTTCGTCATTGTGGTCTCCTTTGGGATCTTCTCCTGGGCTGTGGTCTGCTGCTGCAAGAAGTGAGTGACGACGCAAGCCCCTCTGAAGGCACTTCTTTGCGAGTCCATTTGCAGATTTTGGCACAGCTTTCTCCATCTTCAAATCCTGCCTTAGTGTTTGTAGTGAGATCAAACTTTTTTGGTGTCTTGACTATATCTTGCATTCAGACGTGCATAACAGGGCGCTGGTATCATTTTATAAAAAGAAAAACAGCTTCAGGACATAGTTTCAGAGGGTGGCTGTGTTGGTCTGACAAAGGAAGCTTTGACTCTCAAATAGGAGTGTGCAATTTTTTTCTCTCTGTATTTTTCTGTTCAGGTCAGTGTTCCCTCTAAGCTGTCAACTGTTGTGAGCAGAAATCCTACCTCATGAGCCAAAAAATCTATGAGCATAAAAGTTGTGAACATGCCTAATTAAAAAAAATTGTTTAAAAACATACAAACATGAAGAAATGGAAAAAAGGGAAAGAAAGAGGAAGGAAGGGAGAAAAGGGAAAGAAAGGGAAGGAAGGAAGGAAAATAAAGAATGGAGAGAAAGAAATGGAAAGAAAGAAGTGGGAAGAAATTGAAAGAAAAGGAAGGGAAAAGGGAAAGAAAGTGATGGAAAGAAAGGGAAAGAAGGAAAACAAAGGGGGAAATGAAAAGAAATGGAAAGAGGAAGAAAGAAATAGAAATGCAGCAAATAGATAGGGAGAGAGGAAGGAAGGCAGGGGTGAAGAGAAGAAGAAAAAGGAAAGAAAGAGAGGCCCCCTCTACTGGAGGGCTGAAATGGCTTCCTGCCCTTTAAAGCCAGCAGTTGACAGGCAGATTCACAAGGTGGGGCAACAATTTCAGGTCTCCCTTTCCCTTCCCCTACTTTCACACTGAGGGCAGCACTGGCTGCTGACTTAAAATGGCACACAGTCATTTCAGGGCTCCGTTTCACATCCCCCCACTTCTAAACAGGGGTGGGGGGAGCCTTGAAGGGGTTCCTGTCCCTTAAAGCCAACAGCCAGGAGGGCACTCAGCCATTTCAGAGCTCCCTTTTGCTTCCCCCACTTCTAAGCAGGAGGTAGCGAAAGGGAACCCTTAATGCCAGCAGCCATTTCAGGGCTCCATTTTGCCCCCCCCCCCCAGCAGGGGGAAGTGGAAGGGAGCCCTGAAACTGCTGCTGGCCATTTAAAGCAAACAGCTGACTGGCAGACCCCGCTTGTCAGCTGTTCTCTTTAAATGTCTGGCAGCTCCTCCTCCCTGGGGAGGAGACCTCATTTGGTGTGGGAGTGAGGCTTGAGGTAGCCAGGTGGGAGTGGGGCGACAGCAAGTTTCTTGGCCATACAACAGCTGGGATATAGTTTTAGCCTGAAAGAGCTTATGTGCCGCAGGAATGTATTGCCCTCCTTTTAGGTGGAAAATTTTTTGAATGGCCTGAGCTGATTTTGTCTAGTATTGACCACAAAATCATGATGCCCTTTCCTAATCCCTGACGAGTGTAACATCACCCCTAAATACCTAAAGCTTTCTACCTGTTCCACTCTGTGGCCCTGTGACCAGCTGCTTATTTATCATCATTGGAGATACCATCTCATCACAGAGCTTTCTCCCTAGCTCGTTGGAGAGCACTCCCCTCTGCAGTGGTCGAGGGGAGATATACAAAGACCCCCATGCATGAGAGGGTTTGCCCCTGCGGAGCTGGTATGGTTGAATCTATAGAATATGTCTTGTATCAGTGTGGTTTCTACCAAGAAATTCGTGCAAAGTTCATCCTTCCTTTCCTTAGAAAGCCACTGGACTGCCCTGCTCCTGAGATTACTGGGAAGCTCCTTACCGGTACAAATCCACAAATCACAGCTTCTTGAGCAAGATTTTTTGCAGGTGCCAGCAAAATGCGTAAAGTTATTTTAAGCAGTGGTTCTTAAATTTAACATAATATTTATCTAAATCTGTGATATCTTTTATCAAATTTAAATTATTTTTTTATTATATGTAGAGAATTCAGTTTAATATCCAAACATACTGGATACCAAACATACTATGTGTGACTCTAGATTCAGGTGGGTCAATTCAGTTCATTTTATTTCTACAGTCCTTAGACCAGTCATACAAAAAAAAGTACACCTTTACAATATTCCAAGATTTTAAAACACATCAGTAACACATTAAAAGCAGATTAAAATTTAGTCTAATATCAAACTGCTATATCTAACTAGCTACCTTAGAATTTCCGTGATCTGAATATCACCATACAGAAGCTGGCTACTTGGTGGGTAATCTTGGGATTTCTATCAGATAGAAGAAACTCGAGTCTAGCTTTTTCAGAAAGGCCTGGAATTTGTTCAGTCAGCAGAGTGATGATTTTATTACGTGGCACCTTATAATACGGGCATCTAAAAAACATGTTCTCTGTAGTCTCAACCTCCCTTAATGGGCAGGTCCAAAGCCTTTCTGTGAAAGGAATATTCTTGTATTTTCCTTCAAGTACAGCAGAAGGGAGGGCAGAGCACCTTGCCAGCGTGAAGGCTCTTCTAAACCCTTTTTCTTCAAGAGATGTTAAATAGTTTGCTGGACCCACAGTATTTTTGATATTTGCCCTCCTCTTAATGTTGTGTATGCTGAAAAGATCGGTTTGGTGTTCTATATCCTTGATTCTCTGCTTGATTAATATTTTTGCTTGGTCTGTTCCAAAAGATAAGAGTACCTGGGGGGGAAAGCCTATTTTCAGCAGATAACTCTGAACACACTTAGACCAATTTGACTGGAAATTGTCACAGAGTATCGGAGGGAGTAAACCTTGTGGATTGAGACACCCTTTAGCTAAGTATATATTGATAGAATACAGACCCAGGCTTCAACTTTTAAACAGCCTTTCTCCAGTCCTACCCTGGCATTTGACACACATCTAGGGACCTGTAAGATGGTTCTTAAGAACTTAGATTGAACTCTTTCTAGAGGTGCAAAATAGGAGGTGGGTGGCCCCATGAATGAGCCATATAACAGTTGGGCTAACATCTTGACTTTATATAGTTTAAGGGCTGCGGGAACATATGACCCTCCTTGAAAGTGATGGAATTTTGCAATTCTATTTGCAGATCTTTCTCCTTAGTACTCAGCATATTAACTATGTTGAAGCCTAGAACCAGTGGCCTGCAGGACTACCCCAAGATATTTAAAGTTATTAACTTGCTCAATGCAATGGCCATTAATCGACCAGGACCAAATTTTTGGTCTGCACCCAAAAGCAACTATCTTGGTTTTCTGGTAGTTGATTGTAAGAGACTCAGTTTCACAGTATGAGGAGAGCTTCCCAAGAGCCCTCCTCAATCCTACAGTGGTTCTGGAGAGTAGCACTGTGTCATCCGCATATAATAACACTGGTACTGTCCTGTTGGCATTTGGCAAGTCTAGGGGGATGGAGTTCTGGAGTGTTAAGCCAGCTATATAGGTCTGAATGGGTTCAGTAAGATGTCCTTGTCTGCTACATCTGACTCTCAGATAAGTTTGTTCATGTAAAGCCCTTGTAAGATATAGGAGTCTTCTTTCAATAGATGAATCTGATCATTTGTCCCAAAGTCACATTCTAGATACAGAATCAAATGCAAATGTTATTATATGTATATTCTTTTATGTATATGAGTTATGCATGTAAATGATTTATGCTGGTCTTTGACCGTATTAACATATCTGAATCTGAAGTTTCTTGGCCCTACACTGAGCTACAGATCTGTGAGCTGGAGGCTGGGAATTTGTGTGCCAGCTCAGCCTGGCACAGCTTAAAGGGAACACTGGTTCAGGTCTATTGAACCCCCAAAACTTTCAGAACTCCTGAAAGATCCCAGATCCCAATACCAGTAAAGTATTCAAATCCAGGATTTTTCAGAAATCCCCCCCCAAAATTTTGGTCCATTAGACACAAGAAGAAAAAAGAGAGAGAGAAACCCAATGCACTTCTCAGCTGTTTTTCGGGCTTTGCCAATCTTCACAAATATATCTGGGAAATTTGGGGGATTTCCCCCCCAGTTTTCCTGAAAAATCCCAGATACCTTTGGGATGCTGAAATATATCTGAAAAATACCAGTGAGGTAGTTTTCAGTATATATTTTGCTCGGTTAGATCTGAATGCACACCCCTACTCTTGAAAGCTTATACTCCAAAAATCCTGTTGGTCTCTAAGGTGCTACTGGACTCAGATCTAGCTTCAGGAGAATAAAATTGTGAGTGGAAAAAAGATGTGGGGAGATGTTTAACCATTTCTCCTCTCCAAATGAGCATGCCCAGTAAATGCTTTTCCTCACTGTGGGGTGTCAAAGTCGGGTCTCGTTTGCCATGAAGTTCTTAATTTTCTCTAATTCTGTATGCCTATTGTTCTGGGTCATTCTGGTTGGGAGGGGGGGTATGTGAGTGTGTAGGTGTGGAGACTGTTTTGCTAAGAATCGTGCCAGCTTGTAACTGCATTAAGCGGGGCGTCTGGGAAGAATGCACGCTTGATCTTAGACACCAGACACTGCTAGTTACTATGCTTTCAGGTGCTTGGGAGGGCTAACAGTGCATAGTAGATTTTGGCAAGCTGACTGTGTTGGTGTGATTGGACTGCTCACGATATGGGGGGGCTGCTTGAACTCCATATAATATCAGAACTGGTGCCAAAAGGGTAAGTTCTGACATGGATTGTTTTAGCTTGAAACATCTTGAAACATCTTCATCTCTCAGTAAACAAATCACTGCTAAGAGAGTTTTGTTGGGAGTAAGTTTGTTCAAGAGACTGACATAGTATCAGAACTCCATTCTCCTTGACTCGCTACACTGCAACAGCAATGAGCAAAGGAAGTGAGGAAAGGGGGACTACATCCCCTCTGAAATCACCTGACTTCAGAGGCACCCCTGACAAACATGTAGAGGGGCTGAAGCTGAAGGACAAAAAAGGAGTGAAGCGCAGGCCCCCCCAGGTTCAGGCTGCACCGATGGGACGCCCCGGATTGGGCTACCCCATCTGGAGGGGGACATGGGTGTCTGGTGATGGCGCTCAGAGGGAGACCGCCATTGGCCCTCCGAGATCTTCTGCAATGACCCTGAATGCTTGCTGGTGGCGAGAGCAGAAGCAGAAAGCTGCCTCCTGGAAGAGATGGAGATTGAGGAGGTTTGGCAGGAGCTGCGAACGGAGATGGCAGAACTGCACCGGGACACCCAGAAGGCCCTTGGAGGCTTGGTGGACGCCATCCAGGAGGTGCTTCGAGGCTTGGGACTACAACTGGGAGCAGGTTGCACATAGGACCCCCCCGAGCATTGAGGCCCCTCCAAAACCACTACTTGCATGCCCTGGCCGTGCTCCCCCTAGAGAATCACTCAAAGCAATGTTTGATGGGACCCCAGGGAAGTTGGTGTTCTTCATGCTCCAGGTCCAGAAGTTCCTGAGAGAGTGGGGCCACACTTTCTCGTCAGGTGAACACCTGGGATCAAGACTACAAGACTGGGCAGCTGACTGGTTCGTGGGACTGTACAGTGTGGGGAGCCCAGAACCCAGAGATGTGGATGCTTTCATGTGGGCCCTCCACTGACAATATGAGGACCCACTGGAGCTGGAACAGGCCAGAACCCACCTCTGGGGGCTGAAGCAAGGCAGCTGATCTGTCCGGGAGTTCTCAGACAAATTCAAGACATATGCAGCCAAACTGCAGGGGTGGCCGAAAGAGGTGCTCATCAAATTCCAAAGAGCGAGCTTGAACCATTCCATTTTGGATAAAGCTCTGGCTCAAGATAACCCCCTAACCCTGAATGGCTAGATCCAGGTGGCTTATAAGGTGGAGAATCACTGCAACCTGCTGAAGATGTACCACCCGAAGCCTGTTGTCAAGGCGCCAAGCGGAGAAGTGAAGGGACAACTGGGCCGGCTCCAGGGGTCTGGGAGTGACCTAGAGCGAAGGACATGATGAGGTCTGTGCTTGAAGTGTGGGGCCCCTGAGCATTTTGCTGCCACCTGCCCATGAGAGAAGAGCCCTGGAGGAACCAAGAAGGAAGAGCGCAAGGAGGAGCAAGCCACTCGGGAGTTGTCCTAAGCCACCAAACATCCTCCAGTCGTGAGGGCGAGAGGAGTTGGAAAGCATCTCATCCAATGAGAAGGAGCTTCAACAACTGACAGGAAAAGGCTGGGACCTGCTGTGAAGGGCACTAAATGGCAGGCCCGAAACTCTCCTGCACCAGAATCAGTGAGAATCTCTTACTCCCCCTTTTACATGAGTGTGACTGTAGTCAACCCACTTCACACCCACATTTGAATGTGGGCTCTCATTGACTCAGGGTGTATCCGAGATTTAATCAGCCCAACCCTGGTGCTGGGTTTGGGGGCCAAGCTATGAGAACTGGAGGAACCCCTAGTTTTCTCCCAGATGGATGTGATGCCTGTGAAAGGTGAACCATGCATGCATTGTACTGGTGTGTGTGTTTTTTTTTTGTTTAACCCCGTTTGACCGGGGAATTTTATTATTTTCAGAAAGAAAGAAAAGAAGAACTACAAGAAACATACAACAACAACACAATAACAACACATAGCAACCAATCAAACATAACTACAGTAGTGGAGCTCATACTTAATTTCAGATTAACAGTTCAAGTATAGTTGAATCTTAACATGTTTTGCACACCTATACTGGTTTTATCATCAGTAACATTCATATTCAAATTATTTTCAGAATCGTTATATATTTCGTTCAGTCCATCTGTAGAATCTCGCCCATGTTTCTTCAAACAATTCATTATTTTTTCCTTGCAATTGTAAAGTTAATTTGTCCATTTGTGCTGCTTCAAACAATTTTTTTAGAATTTCTTCTTTCATTAGTGTTTCTTCTCTCTTCCAATATTTTGCATAAAGTAGTCTAGCTGCTGTCACAATATGTACAGGCAAATATATCTGTTGTTTTGTAAAATTTTGTGGAATAACGTTTAAGAAAAACAATTCTGGTTTAAATGGAATATTTGTCTCTAGTATTTTCTGTAATATTTCATGTATCCAAACCCAATATGTTTTAGTTACCTTACATGACCACCACATGTGAAAATAAGAACCAATATTATTTTTACATTTCCAACACAAATTTGACATACTAGGATACCATTTGGCTAAATTCTCAGGAGTCATATGCCATCTATAAAACATTTTATATATGTTTTCTTTGTAAGAAACAGCTTTCGTAAATTTTATATTTAATTTCCACACTCTGTACCATTCCTCCAACTGAATATTGTGACCTAAGTTTTGAGCCCACTTAACCATTAGTTCTTTTACAATTTCATCCTGCATTTTAATATCTAACAAAAGAGTATAAATTCACTTCATGTTTTTCCCTTCCATCCCAAACAAAATTTTGTCAAGTTCCAACAGTGAGTCATGAAAACCAACTATTTGATCTTTACTAAATCTGGAATCCATTTTTGCTTTCCCCCACCAATTTAAGCAGATACCTCTTCTTCTAAGTTCATCTTGATTATACATTTGATTTTGTTTATTTAACAACTTTTCATACGTCCACATCAAGTCTTTTGTAAATACCATAGGAGGTGTAAATGCTTCTAAAGGAGAGACCCATTTAGGTATTTTAGTATAATATATACTTTGTACCTCTTCCCAGGATTTCAGTAGTGTAGTTCTTAGTACATGTTGATTGAAGTATTTATGGGCCATACTCTTGTTATACCAAACAAAAGCATGCCATTCTAATAGTAGATCATGGCCTTCAAGTCTCAGTAATCTTGGGTTTTCTAATGTGATTGTACTATTCACCTACTAGTGGGAGCGGGCTCTCATTGGGAGTTAAGATCATTCATTGTGAACCCCTTGGCAGAGTTCCTGATGGTTTGGGGGAGTCCCTGGCTCAGGGCGCACTATCCCTTTATCCAGTGGAGTGTAGGGACCTTGCGGTTCATGGACCCCCATTGCAAAGAACATAAATGGAACCCGGAGTAGGGGGGAGACCATGGCTGGTGCTGGAGTGGATGTGTCTGGCCAAGGAGGAGCTGAATCAAATCCCCCCTGAATGTAGAGACTTGGCCAAAGTATTGAGGAGGGGGAGCCAGATGAACTACCGCCCCACCAGAACACTGACTGTGCTATTGAAATCTTGCCTGGCCATAAAATGCCCAAGGGGAAATTGTACTCTATGAGTCCAGCTGAAAAAGAGGAATTGCGGAAATTTATTGATAGGAATTTAGCTCGGGGGTTCATTTGGCCAGCGGCTTTACCTTTTGCCGCTCCAGTGCTCATTCACAAGAAAAAGGATGGAGGATTAAGGCTGTGCACAGATTATGCTGGGTCGAGGTCCAATGCATATCCCGTCCCCTTAATAAAAGAATTGCTGGCAGAAACCACTAGGGGGCACATTTTCACTAAGCTGGACTTGAGAGATGCTTACTTTTGGGTTCGCATCCAAGAGGGGGACGAACATAAGACTGCTTTCACTACCCCCTTGGGTCAATTTGAGTATTTAGTTATATCATTTGGTCTCTTGGGGGCCCCTGGGTGTTCATAAATTTTATCAATGAGGTGTTGCACAAGCATTTATTCAAAGGGGTTCTGGTTTATCTAGATCAGGGGTCCTCAAACTTTTTAAACAGGGGGCCAGTACACTGTCCCTCAGACCGTTGGAGGGCCGCCGCGTTCGCCCCTCCCTCCCACCAGCCTGCTCGCCCCGCCGCCGCATTGGCTCCCTCCCCCCACCAGCCTGCTCGCCCCGCCGCCGCGTTCGCCCCCTCCCCCCCACCAGCCTGCTCGCCCCGCTGCCGCGTTCGCTCCCTCCCCCACGACCAGCCTGTTCGCCCCTTCCTCCTCCTCAGCTCCTGGGCACTCTTGCCTCCCAGGGCTGCTGGAGGAAGAAAGAGGCTGCGGGGACGCTGCTGCTGCGCTCCTCGGAGGAGGCGGCTCCGGGCGGGGGGCGGGCATAAACACTCGGCGGGCCGCATAAATGTCCTCGGCGGGCCGCATGTGGCCCGCGGGCCGTAGTTTGAGGACCCCTGATCTAGATTATACCTTGATTTATACTCCTGATATTAAATCTTTTATTCTTGTATATTTTGTACTCTGTATATTTCTAAAAACTACTGTTATAACTATATATGTGGCTGGTCTAGTGACTATAATAAATTCTACTACTACTACTACTCCTGATAAAGACTCGCATGTGAAACTGGTTAGAGATGTACTGAAAGCCCTCTACAAAAACTGGTTGTTTGTGAAGCTGTCTAAATGCGAGTTCCATAAGGAAGAATTGGACTTCCTGGGGTACTGGATTTCCAGAAGAGGACTGGGCATGGACACCCAAAAAATCCAGGATGTATTGAGGTGGGACCCCCCTCAGACGAGGAGGCAATTACAAGCTTTCTTAAGGTTCACCAATTTCTACCCTCCCTTCATCCAAAATTTCACCCAGGTTGCCTCCCCCTCACAGACTTGTTGAAAACAAAAGGAAAGTGGCCAGGGTACAAAAAGCCAGGCTGTAAATTACAGTGGACCTTGGAATGCCAACATGCTTTTGACCGACTAAAGGCTCTGTTCACCTTGGAGCCGATTTTAAGTCATCGAGATGAAAATAAGCCCTTTGTGGTACAGGTGGATGCCTCAGATTTGGCAGAGGATGGGAAGCTACACCCCCTTGCCTATGTGTTAAAAAAATTCTTGGAGACAGAGAGAAATTGGGCAGTCTGGGACAAAGAAGCTGTGGCCATTAAACTAGCCCTTATCACTTGGAGACATTGGTTAGAGGGGGCCTGGGTACCGTTTGAGGTCTGGACTGACCATAAGAATCTGGAGGTGTTACACCCCGATGCCTCAACACCAAGCAGTTGTGATGGGCGGAGTTCTTTTCTAAGTTTAAATTTACACTCAAGCACCTTCCAGGGAAGGCCAGTTTCCTTGCTGATGCCCTCTCATGGCTCCCCAAACATGCCAGTCAGAGAGAAGAAATCATTGACTCCACGTTCACACCCACTCAGCTGGGGGGGCAGTGCTCATGTGCAGTTGGGCAAAGGAGGAGGGGGGCCTCCATCCCAACCCACGGGTGGAAAGATTCAAGGAGGCCTTTACTGAGACTGACAAGGAAAAAGTAGAAAAGGAGGGGTACCCTCACACAAGGGGAGAACGGGTGCTGGTATTGCCAAAACAGGCTGTTTGTACCATGCTCCCTGTGGGGAATATTTTAAAAATGGAACATGACAATAAACTAGCTGGACATTATGGATATTTAAAGACTTTACATCTCCTACAGAGGCAATTTTGGTGGCTATGTATGCAGGCTGACATCTCTCAGTATGTAGCCTCCTGCCAAGTTTGCTTAATGGGGAAACACTGGGTTGGGAAACCCCTTGGATTGTTACAGCCTCTTGAAACCCCCAAGAGGCCTTGGCTGGTTATTTCTATGAATTTTATAACACATCTGCCACCAAGCAAGGGGAGGACAGTTATTTGGGTAGTAGTTGATCTTTTCTTGAAGCAAGCCCATTTCATCCCCTGTAAGCAATTGCCCTCAGCCAAAAAACTGGTGCAGCTATTTATGCATCACATTGTGAGATCGCATTTTGTGCCCTGGAAAATAATCTTGGACAAGGAGCCCCAGTTCATGGCTGCCTTTTGGAGGGAATTGTTAAAACTCCTGGGGGTTGAGCAAGGATTCAGTAGTGCTTACCACCCAGAGACAGATGGCCAATCCAGTTCTAGAACAATTCTTGAGGTGTTTCATTAACTAACAACAAGATAATTGGCTGGACTTATTTCCTTATGCAGAGTATAGCTACAACAACTCTGTGTGTAGCCCCCCTTCCCACCATTGTGGCGAAACCCACTGGGCCAGGGGACCTGCAGGCCTGGTGGTCGGAGTTGATCCAACAGTGGACTCTTATCCAGCAGACTTTGACCAATGTGAAAGAGGACTATAAAGCCCAGGTGGATAAAGACTGGGCACCTGAATGGGATATTAACCCTGGAGACTCAGTGTACCTTTCCACCAAAAACTTGAGGGGGGTGCAACTGGGGGAAAAGCTGGGTTGGAAATATGTAGGACCTTTTAAGGTGGTGAGAGTGATTAACAAAATGGCTGTCGAACTGGACTTGCCAAAAAACTTACGACACATCCATCCTGTTTTCCATTTCAGTCTGCTGAAGAAGGATCCTGGACACTCGGAGTGGAGACCTCGACCTCCAGCTCCTCCTCCTCTGATGGTGGAAGAAATTTTACACTCTAAGATAAAACATGGCCGCCTTTACTATTAAGCGGCAAGACTTTGACACCAGCCATACTGAATGGGTCCGGAGGGACCATGTGAAAGCCCCCAAATTAGTCATAGCTTTCCACAGAACCCACCCTGACAAACCCAGGGGGTGAGGGACTTTGTGCGGGGCAGAATGTCAAACCTGGGTGCCGTGTGCTATGGAGTATGCCTATTGTTCTGGGTCATTCTGGTTGGGAGGGAGGAGTATGTGAGCATGTCAGTGTGTGGGTGTGGAGACTCCTTTGCTAAGAGTCAGACCAGCTTGCAACTGTGTTAAGTGGGGCCTCCCGCCTCTGGGAAGAATGCGTGCTTGACCTTGGACACCAGACACAGCTAGATACTATGCTTGCAGGTGCTGGGGAGGGCTAATGGTGCATAGTAGATTTTGGCAGCCTGACTGTGTTGATGTGATTGGACTGGTCACAAGGGGGGGGGGCTGTTTGAACTCTGTATAATATCAGGACTGGTGCCAAGAGAGTCAGTTCTGACATGGATTGTCTTAGCTTGAAACATCTTCATCTCTCAATAAACAAATCACTGCTAAGAAAGTGTTCAAGGGTTCCAGCTGTGTAGTTAGCCAGCCATTTCAGGATTTCTGTGTATGAGATTCAGCCCACAATGGTTGGGTGAGTGAGGACCCACCTTTGGGTTTGATGAACCCTTTCCACTGAATCTACTGTACTTGAATGGATTGGCATGCACATGATACCTTTGATTTCTGTGGCTTTAATCCCTACTAGAGGTTTCTGCAGGCTCAAGGATTTCCACTCATGGAGTGCAGTTTTCTTGCCTGCAATGTATCCCAAAAAATCTTGTTCCTGGGGGTTTCGTCTCTTTCAAGAACAGGGTTTCAGGCAGGCATTTTGGGCTGCTGCTGGAGGAAGGAGACAACAAAATCACATTGTGAGCAGAAATCCTTCCGACCACAGAAGCTTGTAATCTGGATCCAAGCCAGATCATGTGTGCTGTTTGTTTTTAAATCTCATTGTGCAAAACAGTATTTCTCTCAGACTTGTGGATCTAGCCAGCATTTTGTGCTTTGGATAAAGTATACTGTTGATTACAGAAGTCCAGGCTGCTGTAAGGTTGCCTTTAAGATTCCAAAGGATGGTAATTTTGGCAAGCTGTTTGGGACTCAGAATAACTGCATGTTAATTTAACTGCCTTGACTCTCTGGTTAGGTAGTCATCCTCCATAGGAACATTGTGTCTCATCTGACCTATTTCTTTCTTTTTTCCTGTGTAAGGCGGAAAGGAAAACCCAAAAGAAAGAGCAAATACAAGATTTTGGATGCCACAGATCAAGAGAGTCTGGAATTAAAACCAAATCCCAAAGCAGGTAAAACATAAGGCAGGAGGCTAGCCTGGTCAGAGTGCTGGCACAGGCTCCTATTCATGAGTGTTAATTCATGAGGGAAGCTCCCAGCTGAGTGGGGGATATGCAGGAAAGCTGAATTTTCAGTGATTCCATTTAGAATATGTTGTTCTCCCCACCACCACCGCCCATGTGTCTATCAAGGGTGGCTGCTTGCCAGAAAATGCTGGTTGTAAAACTAAGGCAGTCACTTTTTCTCCCTCTACAATGGGTATTATCCAGTGATAGTGCATTTCCAAGAGGTGTTCAGGAGCACTTTTATAGTAGGTGGGGGCTGAAGGAAAGTCTTGTTTTTTAAGGTACTCATCCTGGGCAATATATCTAGGGTTGCCAACCCTGTGGCTACCTGTGCCAAAGACCATAGACATTAAAGGAAATTCCTAGAGTGTCATGGACACTGTGATGTGTGTCTTCCCCCCCCCCCCATTTTTTCTCCTGCTGTTTATGGAGGGCAAGGGTGGGAGTTCGCCTGCCACTGCCTGGCAAGTAGTAAGCCTGTGTATTACAGCAGCACGGCAGCTAAGCCTCACAGACACAGGGTCCTGGATATGCCCAGCTGCCATTCACACTAATCATCGTGTGAAAGATCTTGCTGTCCCCTCTTTCTTTACCTTCTCCACACACACAACGCGTTGTGGTAGAAATAGAGGAAGTTGCTGCTTTAGCAGACAATGAATAGCTGGCATGTAGGAAAAGAGGCGTCCTACCAGCTGCTGGCTGCAGGCATTAGTGATTTCCTCCAGGCGCTAGGGGTCATTTTCCTTATCAGATGGGCCACAGAAATGATTTGCTGCTTTTAAAATTATATAATGGGGTGTGCAGCTCCAAAGGGCTCCTCTGCAGAACTTGTGAAATGTTTTTTAAAATATCATTTGTGAGGGACAAACATTATAAAAAGTTTAGCAGGGAGAAATGTGTGAAATATCTCGATCCTGCATGCAGTCCTGACAAATGGACTTTTCTGAGAGAGGATTTGTTTGAGTGAAAACCGAGGGCAGGTGAGAGACACATAGCCCTTCATCATTGTTTGCTGGCTGAAAGTAATTGCTTATCATGGTGTTAACTCATTTAATGATGTTCCAACCAAACGAATGAGCTCAGGCGCTTAATGAAAACAATAGAGAGCACTGTGGCAGCAGTTTGGAAGCCTTCCTCCTCCTGGGAGAAGCTATGCCTGAAACTCCATCAGTCTCTCAGCCTTGCTCCCCCTCCCCCTCCCCTTCATTGAGGTTCAGCTACTGATGGGGATAACCCAGCTCACTGTCGGTAGCAAATGGGTTCTGTCTGTTGCCGAGTGAAATTCAACTTGAAATACCACCAGAGCAAACAAGCATTTCCTTCTCCCTGTGCAGACATTGCTTTTACTAGTTGTTGTAGATTTTCTGGGCTGTATGGCTGTGGTCTTGGCATTGTAGTACCTGATGTTTCACCAACAGCTGTGACCAGCATCCTCAGAGGTATAGCACAGAAAGATGGAGTACTCTCTGTGTCAATTTGAGAAGAAAAATGGTAGGCAGGTAATTTATATCTATCTAGGAAGGTGGGGTAGGGCTGAGACATTATCTTGTAAGAGTTTCCCAGACTGTGACATGCTAATGGAGCAGCTTTCCTGAGGAAGTTCTTTTGCATATGGATTGGCTGTTAAAATTCTAATCTCATCTGTAGTGCTGTTGTAAGATGTAGAGCATTTTGTGTTTTTTGAAGGTCACAAGGTCTACAGAAAGCCAACTCACATGGATCGTTATTTACACAAAAGATCCTATCACCACCCTTGGCAAAAAAAGACATTAGTAGACCGTGCAAGATGGATCTGTGAACTGCACTTTCTCAATGATGAGCTAAATCATCTAAACCACGCACTTCAAGCAAATGTCCACTCCAAGAATGAAATCAGAAGAGCGATTAAACCAAAGGTAAAACAAACAACTGAGGAAAAACAGTCTCCTACAGGAAAAATGTTTTTGCCATATATCAAAGAAATCACTGATCAGATGGGAAAACTTATGAAAAAACACAACCTACAAACAGTATTCAGAGCCACGAGAAAAATACAACAGATGCTACAATCAGCAAAAAACAGCAGAGACTTCCTCACTTCTGCAGGAGTATACCGCATACCATGCAGTTGTGGAGAGCTTTACATCAGGACCACACAGTGTAGCATCCAAGCAAGAATAAAAGAACATGAAAGACACTGCAGACTTAGCCTACCTGAAAAATCAGCAGTGGCTGAACATAGCCTAACTCAAACAGGACACAGTATCTTATTCCAAGACACTGAAATGCTGGGCAACACATCCAATTACCATGTCAGATTACACAGGGAAGCCATTGAAATTCATAAACATAAACACAATTTCAACAGGAAAGAAGGGAGTTTAATAATAAATAGGGCATGGTTTCCTGTCCTGAAAAACACAAAATGCTCTACATTTTACAACAGCACTACAGATGAGATTAGAATTTCAACAGCCTAATCTATATGCAGAAGAACCTCCTCAGGAAAGCTCCTCCATTAGCATATCACAGCCTGGGGAACTCCTACAAGATAATGACTCAGCTCTAGCCCACCTTCCTGAGTAGATATAAATTACCTGCCTACCATTTTTCTTCTCACATTGACACAGAGAGTACTCCATCTTTCTGTATTATACCTCTGAGGATGCCAGTCACAGCTGCTGGTGAAATGTCACGTACTACAATGCCAAGACCACAGCCATACAGCCCAGAAAATCTTCAACAACTCATGAACTCCAGCTGTGAAAGCCTTCGACAACATATTGCTTTAACTGTTTGGTGCTGCTACAGCAAAAGATGCTGTCCAGTTTTTCATGGTTTCTTAAAGAATTACTGGTGGTTTTTTTTAACCCTGTAGGGAGCCATAGTCCTCCAGTGGGATGTAAGAACCATTGTGAAGAACAGTGAGATATTATGTTCATGTTTTAGCTTTTGTGTTCCTTGGAGCAGGGACCTGTCATACCATTACTCTGAAGTATCAAGAATGTTTATTGTGATGTATTTTAAAAAAATAAAATATACTTGCCTAGGAACATGTAACTGGTAGGTTCCTTTTGTTTGTTTTTCATCTGGTTCTTTTTTTAAAAGGCAGCAAACAGAAAGCTCAGGTCCAGAACACCAGTCTGATGCTTTCAGAATCTGAGCTGGACAGCGATGAAGCGATCTTCACATGGCCGGATCGGGAGAAAGGGAAACTCTTGCGCAACCAGAATGGTTTCCTGCGCAATGGGCAGGCAACACCCAAGCCGAAGAGTCAACGGGAAGAAATCCTATAGCTGCAGGCTGGCATTGGCTAAGCTCTATGGCAAATGGCCATAGGAGGCTGTTCTTTCCCTCCATTGCACAAGGAACCAATGGAAACTAGCCTCACCATGTTCAGGGTAACGCTGCTAATGTATTATGTGACAACACCTTTTGTTTACTGCTGATCTTTTTCTAACTGCTTGTACTTGAATTTGGACTTCAAGGGAAACTTTGGCAGAAAGAAGCTGTGAAACAAAGACTGTGAAGGGCAAGTGCTCATTCCAAAATGCCACAGAATTTACCTCCTTTCCTGAAACTGTAAAATTGCCAGCCTGTGTCAGGCACCTCTTCCTACAGGCCCCGAAATCTGACTGCCAGGGGGATGGCCCTCTTCACCCCCATGTCTCCCTTTTGTGGAGGGTGGTTGGTTGTGTTTGCAAGAACCAAACATTGCTCTCACCTGCCTTGAAAGCCAAGATGCCTCAGACTGCATGTTGGGGTCTCTTTTTTTCCTAAAACACTCATTCCAACTGTAGGAAAGCAATTTTGGTTTCCTCTCATTGTCACTGATGAGTTTTCCAAGTCTTTCCAAGCAGGAGGAGGAGGACAGGCTTTGCAGACTGTGAGGTGTTGGGGCCTCAGGGGCAAGGGTGGGGAAAATGCTTTTGGATCATGTTTATGATTGTAAAGGATTATTTTTTTCCCTTATTGTTTTAAATTATTGTTAGTCTCAACACTGGGAATAGAGGCAATGCTGCCATATCTGTGACTCCTGCACCAAACACTTCCTGTCAGTTCCCAAAGCCCTTCATCTTTGTAGTCTTTAGGACAGCAAGTTTCTCTTCTAGTTGAGAAATATCTTTGATAATGGAAAAATCTTTGCACAGCTATAAAGGAGAAGGGGGGAGGTCAAAGCCAAGCATGGCTAGACTGACTGTTTTGATCCCCAGTAGGTCAATGCCTCCACCACCACCCTCTGTTTTGCACTTCTTTGTTCCTTGTTTGCTTATCATAGGACATGTTGGCTTTTATAAGTGTCAGAGAAATGTCCCATCTTTTCCTTGCCCAGTCTCTGTTAAGCCTCCTCACTTGGATGACCACTAATTTTGTAGAAGGAGAGGCACCTCTGCTGTTTGGGCCAGCCCCCTCTGTTTCCTTTTTGAGCCAATGGAATGTGATGATTGTGTGTGATTTATCCTCTCTTGTTTTTTCCCCATGCTTTATTCTCCCCACCTTTTGCCCCCTTCACACTTGGCAAACATTATGCCTCTCCTGAAGACTAAATGCACTTTGATGGACTTCCCTCCCTCCCTGTTCAGCTCTGCTGTCCTCTAGCCCCAAAGCAGAACCTTCCTGCTGCTTTTGCTTCGATGCAGAGGGGCTTTGCTTTAATTTTAAAAACTAAAAATTTAAGTCTTCTCTAGGTTAGGGATGGTCAGCTGGCTGCCTGTAGGGCAATTCCAGTTCAGGAAGCATTCTTTTTTAATCTTCTGGCCCCACAGAGATTGACAGATCAAAGCTGAAGAAAGCATTTGCAATAATAATTTTAGTCCATTTTAATGTCATGGGGATCGGGAGAAGGCTGAGAATGTGCCACAGTTGTGACCCTTAACCATGGTCTGGAAAATTAATGCATCCCCTAAGACTGCAGAAGCTGGCCATCCTCAGCTAAGATGGAACAGATATTTTCATTGGGTTTTGGTGGTTCTGTTTCCATTGCTTCACTGCTGAGTTGTTGAAGGTCATACAAATTAAATATACTGTTCATTTTGGGGGGGAGGGGACTCTTTCCCCCACGAATTGTCAACCCAGGCTCCTGTCGTCTTTTCCTGTGCAGCTGGATGGGGTGGGTGTTAGTCACAGTTCACATTTCACTTGATTTTTGGTATCTTTCAGGAGGTCTACATGTTGCCCCAGTGTAAGGAGAGACAACTTGCCTACATCAGCCTGCCCAAAAGCAGCACAGCCAGTCACAGGTCTGGCTCTGGGCCTGTAAGGTGCCTGTTTGCACTGGGGAGGGGGGAGGCTGTGCTTCTCAGCAGGTGCTATCAGGGGGACTGCTGTGACAGTGCTGTGAGCAAGGCCTTTTTAGATTGCCACACATTAGCTTGATGGTATCCAAAGTGTGTGGTGGTAGAGCTACAGAGTCACAGTCCATGTACTCCTGAAACCCAGAAGATATGATCAGGCACACCTGGAGAACCTGCATTCCATATGAGGGAAACACATCTGTAAGAAACTGTGCTGCTAATGGTGTCACATGGGGCAACCTCCTTTTTATTTTTAGGTTGTTATTATGAGAATAGCCCAGCTGAGTACAATCTTGTCAGAGCTTGGAAAGATAAGCGGGGTCGGCCCTGGGTAGTACTTGGATGGGAGACCACCAAGAAAGACTGGGGTCGCTACACAGAGGAAGACAATGGCATAAGAACATAAGAACATAAGAGAAGCCAATGTTGAATCAGGCCAATGGCCCATCTAGTCCAACACTCTGTCACACAGTGGCCAAAATATACCAGGTGCCATCAGGAGGTCCACCAGTGGGGCCAGGACACTAGAAGCCCTCCCACTGCTGCCCCCTCCAGCACCAAGAATAGAGTGCATCACCTGCCCCAGACTTAGAATTCCCATCTATACCCTGTGGCTAATAGCCACTGATGGACTTCTGCTGATGGACTTCTGATGGACTTCTACCATCTCTGTCCCTTTCTTATCTTGAAAGCCCCGTAGTCCTGGGATTGCCATGAGTCAGTTGCAACTTGATGGCATGTAATTAGAATCATAGACTCATAGAATGTTAGAGTTGGAAGGGACCTTGCAGGTCATCTAGTCCAACCCCCTGCACTCTGCAGGAGCATAGCCAAAAGATAGCCCTACAACATACCCAAAAGATGGTCATCCAGCCTCTGCTTAAAAACGTTCAGTGAAGGAGCACCCACCACCTCCTGAGGCAGTCTGTTCCACTGCTCAACCACTTTTACAGTTAGGAAGTTTCTCCTAATATTTAGCCAGTAACGACTCCCTTGTAATTTCCACCCATTAGATCTAGTCTTGCAATCCGGAGCAAGAGAGAATAGATCTGCCTCATCTTCTATTTGACAGCCCTTCAGATATTTGAAGGCTGCAATCATCCCCTCTAAGCCTTCTCTTTCCCAGGCTAAACATACCCAACTCTTACAATCCTGTTCCTTAGTGGAAGCCATGCAGATCACACCAGTGGGTGTGTCAGGAACAGCCTCTGATGGTAAAAGCCTGGGGGCAGGCCAGGAGGAAGGTGGCAGGGCCAAGTGTAGGATATGGAGAAGAGCCATAGGGTAGGCCAAGGACAACACCGTGGCTCTACAGTAGGCAACACAGGACAGGGGAAGGGCCTTCAGGCCTTGGCTCACACAGGAAGCTGGAGGCGGGAGGCTCCAGAAGAGGCTATTGACCCAACAGCCTGGATGGGGCAGGATTCCCACCCCCAAGATAAAGGCATTGGAGGAGTGGCTCCACCGCCAGATGCCCTTTTATTAGGTGGCTCCACAGTTGGTTGAGGAGGAGCTGACTTGGTGACGCTCGGGTGACTATAAGGTGAACCAAGTATAATGGGCTCGGTGCAGTGGGGCATGCTACAAAAGGGGACCCTGGAGGGTACACAAATCCCAACAAGGTGATTTTTTCCTTGCCTTAAGGGGAAACTGCTCAGGCTGCAAAGGGCTCAAAGCCTTCACTCAGGGCACACCAATGTCCTTGTGGCTCATCTATCTTGTAACTCCTGTTTAGTGTATTAAAATACAGCTGAAATAGAGTAGGTATTTTATGCCAATAAAGGTCAACTGAACTGAACTGAGTAGCATCAAAAGTATTCATGCAGCCTCCAAGTACAAAAAATATGTTAAAGGAACCATGATCATAAAATGTGCACAGGATCAGTCTGCATCCTACAGAAACCCTGTTAAGTTTGGTCTGGTGCCACTCATCTGCTTTGCTAATGGAGGTGCTGATTTCCAGGGAAGGAGCCTTTCCCCAGTGCAAGATGCTCTATGTGTCGGACAGGTTCATGGGATCCAACCCATTGTATATATCGTGATGAAAGCTAAATCACTGAAAATTCAACAGAAGGCCAGTAATCTTGTCTGTTTTGTATCTGAACTTGCTTGAATTTATACGCTCATCTTCTTACCACACAAGGAAATAATGTCTTGAGCTGATACCTAATTTGTTAGCATCTCTCAACTGGGTTCTTCTAATGGCATCCTGATAAACTGGAGTGAATAATGGTATTCTTTGACTTGGATACAAGCTTCCCAAATCTCTGTCTGAGTCCATAAAATTGTGTCTGAGTCTATACCAGTAGCAGTCTCAATAACCAAGTGGGCAGGGTAAAGCTTATTTATTCCTTTTAAGAAAAGTGTGGACTGGTTTCCTAGGGCGTTTCTTTACAGTCTATTTGTTCCAAGTTTGATGCTGTTGGGAAGTGGGGGGTTTCCCTCTTCTCCACAGTCTCACGGTACATTTGTTTGTACATCCAGGAGTTTGTTCAACTTTTCTCCAATCTTTCTCAAACCTGCTTTGCTCCCAAGTTTTGGGAAAGATCACAGCAAAGCCTGGGTGGCTGTGGTGTAGGTAGAAAAGTTTGGGTTTTCCTGGTCCCACCCACACAGCAGCCATTTCCTTCACGGTAGCCATTTCTTCTCCCTTGACATTTTAATAGCATCATATCAATATACCATTATACCAAAATATGCATCAAGTTCTCTGTGTTCCCAGCTTTCATTTTTTAAAAAGCTAAGTCTAGCCTCTTTCCTTGCAGAGAGATATATGATGGGGAAGCATATGCCCACAACAAAATGGGCAAGAGACTTTAAAAAAATGAAAGTTGGGAACTCAGAGAACCCTGTGTGCTTTAGTGTAGCACTATAGTGATATAAATCACTAACTTAAAAAATGGAAGCTGTGCGGAAGCCTCGTTCTGCTGTGCTGTATTAGCAACTGCAGCAGCAGCAGAGAAACAGCACAAGCCTGTCTCCATGTGGAAAATACCCTTAGCTTCAATTGGCTCTGCCGCAACCATCCAGCCACAGTGTCAGCTAAACAGCTGTGATGGTTGGGATGGGGGGGATATTTGCTGCTGGGTGAATTATGCTTGGCTTGGAATGTTAGGTTTCAATTCTCCCTTTTCTTTATCGCCCTGTAGCCTGAGACTGTGACCTTGTTACCTTGTTGCTCTATTCTCTGGGAATGTATAGTCGGTTAGCTTAGGCAGGCTTTTGCTTTTATTCTGATTGGCCTAAGACCATCCCCATACCCTTTGAATCAAGTATATCTTTTGGCTACGTACACTTATTTTCAATCTTGACACTAAATGTATATGTAGATGACTTGCCTTTACAGACTCCAATAAACTTTACTACTTTGGAAAGAAAGTTGTGGGGAACTAATTGCTGCAGGACTCTGACAGAGTATCAGGATTCCTCTCCATCCCTGAACCTCGCACCTCACCATAAGTGGTGAAGAGAATGGGGAAGTTCCAGTTACCTCTGCTGAGGAAACCCCGGTGTCGATGGGGACCCCCATCATCACCACCATCAGCGGCAGGGCAAGTGGGGGAGCAGATGTGTACAGCCTGGAGAGGCCAAGGCACGATCCTTACTTGTGGGCCTGAATCTCCTTGGACATGGGAGAGTCGTGGATAACCACCCCCCAGCCAGGGGGGACGAGCCGCTACGACTACCTTCCTGCTGTGGAGAGTGCACAAGATGTGGGAAGATATGGTGGTGACATAGAGGAACAGATGCAGTGGATGAGCTGCCAGTTCCAGGCGCAGCAGGAAGACCTCTGGAGGGAGATGCACTAGATGTTCTTCGACCTCCCTCGCATGATTGCACAAACAGTGCAACACGAATTATGCCTGCAACGTCCTGCCAGTCCAGTAGTACCACCAGGAGGCCCAGCGCAACCAGTCCCACTGCAGCAGCAGCCACCAGGCCAGGTACCACCACCGGTCCCAGCACCAGGTCCAGGGCAGCCACCAGCGCCAGCAGGTCCAGCCAGACCAGGAGCTCCCACAGGGCCACCACCTGCCGGGCCAGTGGGGGCCCTGGTCCCTGGACTCGAGTGTCTGAAGGAGTTGCTGAATGCTACATTCGACGGAGACCCAGAGAAGTTGGCCTTTTTCCTGCTACAGGTGCACAAGTTTCTCCAGGACTGGGGCCACATCTTCCCAACTGACAAGCACCAAGTGGACTATATCAGGTCAAAGCTGAGTTAACAGGCGGCTCACTGGTATGTGGGAATGCACAACCTGAGGGGCCCCAAGCTCAGAGATGTGCAAGCGTTTATGTGGGTGCTGCTGTGGCAGTATGAGGATCCTATGGAAGCTGAAAAGGCCTGCACCAGCATCCGAGCACTCAAGCAAGGTTCTCAGTCAGTACGGGAATACTCAGATGAATTCAAGATGTATTTGGCCAAGATTTGGAGCTGGCCGGAACCCGTGCTAGTGGAGCAGTACTGGCTGGGGCTGAACCACCAAATTTTGGAGACCATACTCTGGAGCATGAACCTGGTGTCATTAGCGGCATGGATAAGAGAAGCTGGGGACACTGAGAACCGGATGATTCTCATGCACACCCCAAAGGCTTTTTCCAAGACACCCGGGGCCCCAGTGAAAACTCAGCAACCCAAGCCGAAGGAGCTGCTACACGAGCAGAGAATGAAGCAGGGGCTCAGCCTGCACTGTGGAGCACCCAGCCACTATGCAGCCTCCTGCCCCACAACCTTCACTCCTACCACGACCCAGGCTCCAGAGCAAAACGGATCGGAGGCCCTGACAAAAGGAGGGGCTAAGTGGCCGAAGCACCTGTGGGCCCTGCAACTAGGTACCCCGCCCGATGCACTGGATAGTGCCTCATCCAGCAGTGATGAAAACCCGCAGCCAGCAGGAAAAGGCAAGGACTTGCTGTGAAGGGCACAAAACAGTAGGTCCAAGAGGAGTCGGCACCAAAAACGGTGAGCAGCATCCCCCTTGTTTTTCGTGACTGTATCAGTCATCAACCCAGAGATGGGGACCCAAGTCAGGGTACGAGCCCTTATAGACTCAGGGTGTGCGAGGGACTTGATAAGCCCCTCCATAGTCATGAGGTTGGGGGTGCCAGTGCAAAGAATCCTGGAGCCGCTAGTTTTCACACAAATGGACAGCTCCACTATGAAAGAACCCTGTAAGTGCCAGACCGTCTCGGTAATCATGGGGATGGAGGAACATTGGGAACAATGGGCGTTTGTGATCAACCCGATGGCTCACTATTCTATGGGATACTTGGGAATCCATGGCTTCAAGACCACGACCCGTATATCTGATGGAGTGACGGGACAGTGCATTTTGTACCCTTCGTATGCCAGGGGCATACGTGGACAGTGGAATGGGGGGAAGCTCCTACAGTCTTACCAGTCTGGGCTTGCCTGGCCCAGGAGGAGCTAAACACCATCCCCAAGGAGTATAGGGACTTGGCAAGGGTGTTTGAGGAAGAAGAAGCTGATGAACTCCCACCCCACCGCAACACTGACTATGCCATTGAATTGTTGCCGGGCCACAAGTTACCGAAAGGGAAATTGTATTTGATGAGTCCTGCTGAAAAAGAGGAGTTGCAAAAGTTCATTGACAAGAATTTAGCCAGAGGCTTTATCTGCCCCGCCTCCTCACTGTTTGCAGCCCCGATCCTGTTCTGGAAGAAGAAGGATGGGGGCTTGAGACTATGTACTGACTATCGGAGTTGAATGCAGTATCCGTCTCAAACACCTACCCCCTGCCCCTGATTAAGGACCTCCTAGCGGAGGTGGCGAAGGGGAAATTTTTTACTAAACTGGATCTTAGGGATGCATACTTCAGAGTGTGCATTCAGGAAGGGGATGAGCCGAAGACTGCGTTCAATACTCTAGGACAGTTTGAATATCTGGTGATGCCGTTCGGGTTGCGAGGGGTACCCGGGGTGTTTATGAACTTGATCAACAACGTGTTGCACAAGCACTTGTTCAAGGGGGCCCTTGTTTATCTAGATGATATCCTTTTATATTCCCAAGATAAGGACTCCCATGTGAAACTGGTCCAGGAGGTCCTTAAGACTTTGTATGAACATAAGCTGTTTGCAAAACTGTCCAAGTGTGAATTTCATCAACCAGATGTTGATTTCCTGGGTCACCATATTTCACAGAGAGGGTTGGAAATGGACCCACAGAAAGTAGCTGACATGTTGGGGTGGGAGGCCCCTTGAACCTGTGCCCAGTTCCAATTGTTCCTTGGGTTTGTGAACTTTTATCGCCCCTTCATCTCGAATTTTACCCAAGTGAGCCTGCCATTAACAGATTTGTAAAAACCAAGGGGAAGGGGCCAGAGAGCACGGAACTGAGCACCCACCTTGAATGGACTACTGAGTGCCAGGCAGCGTTCAATAAACTCAAAGCCCTTTTCACCCCTGAGCCCATTTTGTAACACACCAATGAAAATAAAAAGTTCATCATCCAAGTGGACACGTCCGATGTGGCAATGGGGAAGTGATCCTCCAAGAAGGGGAGGGGGAAATTACACCCTCTAGCATATGTATCCAAAAACTTTAATGCCACTGGACGCAATTGGGCTGTTTGGGACAAGGAAGCAGTGGCTATTAAGGGGTGTGCACACCTTTTGAAGTCTGGACTGATCACAAGAACCTGGAGGCTTTGCACATACCCTGGAACCTTGATGCCAAACAACTCCGGTGGGTGGAATTCTTTTCCAAGTTTCAATTCACCATCCAACATTTCCTGGGGAAATCCAACTCCTTGGCAGACGCATTGTCCCACCTCCCTCAACATGCCAGCCAGAGGGAGGAGGTAGTGGACTTCATGTTCACACCTTCCCAACTTGGAGGCAAAGAAGGGGGTTGGGAAAAAGGAGGAGCCTCGGGGCACTAAATTTGTGCAGGCGTTCTCAAAGACTGACCAGGAGGAGGTGGCCAGTGATGCAGACATCCAGCAGGGTCCTAATGGTTGCTGGTATCAGGGGAGCCGGTTTTTTGTGCCGAAAACCCTGCGGGGAGAGGTTTTACACCATGGGCATGAATCTAAGTTAGCCGGACATTATGATTCTCTAAAAACCCTCCAACTGTTATAACGTCAATTCTGGTGGCCACACATGAGGGTAGACATTTCCCAATACGTGAGGTTGTGCCAACCTGCCTAATGAGTAAAAGATGACCAGGAAAACCCCCAGGAACCTTGCGGCCCTTAGAGACGCTTAACCGGCCCTGGGAGCTAATCTTTATGGACTTTATAACGGACCTCCCTTCCAGCAAGGGAAAGACTGTAATCTGGGTAGTGGTAAATTTGTTTTCTAAGCAAGCTCACTTCATACCGTGCGAGCAACTGTCTACTGCCAAGACATTGGCTAAAATGTTTATGCAACACATTGTATGGTTACATTCAGTGCCGGCTAAGATCCTATCTGACCGTGGGAGCCAGTTTGTTGCCAACTTTTGGTGGGTAAGTCCTAGGAATTGAGCGTGAACTCAGTAGCATTACCACCCAGAGACTGACGGGCAGACCGAATGTGTTAATCAGATTGTTGAACAGTTTTTAAGATGCTTTACTAACTACCAACAGGACAATTGGGTGGATTTGTTCGCATATGTTGAATATAGTTTTAATAATGCAACACACTCTTCCACTGGAGTATCTCCCTTTAAAACATTACATGGCTATGAGGGGGCACCTCTCCCTATGATGGAAACACCTTCCCCTCCACCCGGGAGCCTTCAGATCTGGTGGAAGGGGTTGCAAGACCATTGGGCTGATATTCAAAAGACTTTGAACAAAGCAAAAGCTAGCTACAAAGCCCAAGCAGATAAGGGTAGGGCTCCTGAGTGGGACCTGCTACCTGGGGACACTTTTCTACAAAAAATATAAAGGGACTCCAGCCCTGGCGGAAGCTTGGCTGGAAATATGTGGGACCTTTTAAAGTGGTGTGCAAAATCAATGAGGTCACTGTTGAGCTGGACTTGCCCAAGTCTCTAAAAAAATACATCCCATTTTTCATTTCAGCTTGCTCAAACACAACCCTGGACCAAATGCCCTCCTCCTCTGATTCTGGATGGTGAACCACATCAAGAGGTTTCGCAAATCTTGGACTTCAAGATCTGGAAAAATAAATTGGTTTTTTTTATTCGTTGGAAAGACTTTGATCCGTTGCATGACAAGTGGGTGGAGGAATGTCATGTTAATGCTCCTAAGTTACTGCGTACCTTTTATAAATTGTACCCTGAAAATCCTGGGGGAAAGGCTTCGGGGGGCAGAATGTCAGCTATGCAGCTGTCATGGTTGGGATGGAGGGGATGCTGGCTGCTGGATGAATTACGCTTGGCTTGTTAGGTTTTGATTCTCCCTCTTCTTTATCACCCTGTAGCCTGAGACTGTGATCTTGATGCCTTGTTGCTCTGTTCTCTGAGAATGTATAGCCAGGCTTTTGCTTTTATTCTGATTGGCCCAAGACCATCCCCTGACCCTTTGAATCAAGTATATCTTTTGACTACGCGCACTTGCTTTCAATCCTGACACTAAATGTATGTGTAGATGACTTGCCTTTACAGACTCTAATAAACTTTACTCCTTTGGAAAGAAAGTTGTGGGGAACTGATTGCTGCAGGACTCTGCCACACAACCGGCAGAGCTTCAGCCAGAATGTCAGGGGCAGAGGACAGATATCCATTAACAGATAGAGCTGGGTGTCATCCACATATTGATGACAACCCAGCCCATAACTCCTGGCTAACTGGGCGATGGGGCGCATGTAGATGTTAAATAACATTGGCGAGAGGATAGTGTGGAACCTTAAAAAGACAGCTAAAACTGTTCCTGTTATGTTCTTTCCTTTTATCTTCTGGGGGCAGCCAAACTAGTCTTTTGGTTAATTATGTCCTGGTTTGCAACAAACCAGAAGTGAGAACTTAATTTCCCCCCCTTCGGCCTTACCTGCAGTGAATGGAGTTTTCCTGCTTGGCTGGTCCTACTCTTGATTTTTTTCATAAAATAGTAGATATCAGCACTTTTTAAAGGAAAACTTGTGGCAGTGAATCCTTGCCCACCTGCCAGTATGGGTGGTTTCATTAATTCCTTCCTTCAGCAACAAGAACTGCATTGGCACACCATCAGGCTGTCTGTCACTTTGTCCTGAACTCCTTAACTAAAATCTTCCTTGGGCTCGTTGAGAGCCTGCAATGTGATTGCTACAGGGTGTTTTTTTAAAAAAAATCCCACTTTAACTATCATGGCTTTTGTCACGGCTCAGGTGGGGTGTCACCTGACGCTGCACCCTCAGCACCCTCCCAAGACCTTCAGACCTCCCTTTTGGCCAAATAATAGGCGTGAGTACCAGGCAGAGTAAACAGTTTATTTTATAGGAAGTCAAACAACAAGGTTTTTATTTTATTAAATTTATACCCCACCCTCCCCATGAACAGGCTCACATTGGTCGGTCCACAGTGACCATTAAAATCTACATAAAATCATTTAACCAGTTCAATTACAAGTAAAATAATACAATCATAAAATTATAAAGTGCTGAACAATGTCATTGATTACTTAAGATGGTGTACTAAAGTGCATACATACAACAACACGCCGTTTTCTAGCTCCGTAATCTTCCTAAGTCGTGCAACAGCACAGGCCAGATGTTAACATTAAGGGCCAGGATCGACACTACAAATATAACAGTAAGTGGGTGAAAAGAAATAAATCAAATGCCCTAATGCATCTGAATATACTGTCCCTAGCTCACTATCTCAAGTGGCCTTAGACTACTCACCCTTCCCTCAGGGTGAGGGTTTCTTCCCCACAGCAGCCACCTTCTGGCCCTGTTCCCTGGGAAGAAGAACAGTCTCTTCTCCACCAGACCAAATCATGGGGTCCTTCTCTGGATCCCCATTGATGCGGTCTGCACATGGGATTTGGGCTGTGCTTTGCCCTCTTAACTCACTCAACATTAACATGTAAAAACAATGATAAAACAGCAAAACTGTTCTGATCAACAATACAACATCAGGTCCTCCTGGGTCAAAGCTCTTCTCTAATGTCTCATCATCAGTAGTAGCAAGGCTGGGAGTAAGTTCTAAATTGGATGTTAACCACGCCATTGAGTTCAGAGGTTTTGGACATTCTGCTTTTGTGTTGGCTTCCGATGGATGCCTGGCTACTATATACTGTAACATATACAGTGCTCTTTGTCTCAAATAGACTGAATTTAGCCTCTGAAGTTCATGAAAAAGCTCAATTAGAACATGAGGGCGAGCTTCATTTTGAGATATCAATGTAGCTATTTCAGAATAAATGGTGTCTCTCAAAGCTTCAAACATAGAAAGATCACTGCCTGTTTCTGGTTTGAATGTTTTTGTCACAGTAGTAGGATCCATTGGATCTGGCATGCTACTAAAGCTCTCCAGAGAGTCTTCATCAAATTCTCTTCTCCTGCTGGTGTCAGGTTGACTTTTGTGATTAACACCAGGGCTATTCTTGGGCCAGTATGGCCTGGAACGGCATTCTGGCTGGCTTCCGAGCCTGCCCCTCCCTCACCAAAAGCCCTGCTCTGCCCCACCCCCGGTGGAAGAAGCAGCAGTGGCAACAAGCTCTCAGAGCACATGCATGTGGTGTTGCCACTGGCCGCTGCTCTGCCATGCCTCCCTGCCAAAAGGACTCCGGGCCGTGCTTCCTCAACAAAGGTAAGTTAGCTGGCAGAGAGGCCCTGGCACCCTCCCCACTGTGCAGCCTGGCAGCCCTCGAGGGCCTGCTGAGGCTGGTCAGCGCTATTGGGGGAGGCGGGTGTAAGCTTCCCAAGAGACCAGGGCTACAGCGTCAACTGGAGGATTGCTAGATCCCAGTTTCCTTTATACTGCGCTTGAGTACACGATGATTTCCCACCAGCTTGGCTCAAGGAGTGGGTGCTAGGCTTCTTGTTTCTGTTGCCCAGCCATCTGCGTCCCTCTGAGCTTAGTCAGGCCATATGCAAGGCAAGCAGCTGCACCCCTCTGGAGCCAGCCAATAGTTAGGATGGGAGCCCCAGCTGGCAGCCCCTTGCCAGGTGGGAAGGTAACGTTTAGGGCGGTGGGTCACGGCTCTCTCAGGGTCGCAGTTCTTCAGGCTTTGTTGTTGTTCTGCTGCTGTTAGGGCTTGGGGTCTGTGTGTGCATGCATGGGGGAGACAGTGCTGGGCACCTAGTTCAACTTCTCCCTGGCCCCTTGGCTGCCGTAGCAAGAGCCCTGCTGTCGTCAGGGCTTGGGGTCCACCTGTTTTTGTGTGTGTGTGTGAGAGAGAGAGAGACAGCATGCTGGGGGGTGGGGGAGGTAGCGCTGGGTGCTAGAGCGTCAGCTGGAGGATCGCTAGATCCCAGTTCCCTTTACGCTGTGCTAGCGCGCCTGATGATTTCCCACCAGCCTGGCTCGAGGAGTGGGTACTAGCCTAGGCCTGATCTGCATCTAGCATTTGCTCCGCTGTCTTACCAAACTCACACTGAGACAGAAATTCCCATCTACATTGCATGCCACTTTCACTTTGATTGAGTGTCGCATTTTATGGCAGTGTCCAGACTGCATGCTGCTTTCACTTAGTTTGATCTCTGGTTTTATAGTGGCTGTCTGCATAGATTTATGGCCGTTTATGGCCATTCAGGGGTGACTCTGCAGTCACTACAGTGTTGGCCCGGGATAGTTGAATGTGGTTTTGAACTGCATCTTTTTCTGTTCCAGTGTGGGTTTGGTAAAACAACGAAGCAAATGCTAAATGCAGATTGGCCCCTAGGCTTCTTGTTTCTGTTGCTCAGCCACCTGCATCCCTCTGAGCTCAGTCAGGCCATGTGCAAAGCAAGCAGCCACACCGCCAGTCCTCCAGAGCCAGCCAGCAGTTGGGATGGAAGCCCCAGCTGCCCAACCGGCAGCCTGTTGCCAGGCGGGAAGGTAACATTTAGGGCAGGCGGGCGGGCCACGGCTCTCTCAAAGTCGGAGTTCTTCTTCAGACTTTGTTGTTCTGCTGCCGTCACGGCTTGGGGTCTGTGTGTGCATGCATGGGGGGAGACAGCACTGAGCGCCTGGTTCAATTTCTCCCTGACCCCTTGGCTGCTGTAGCAAGAGTCCTGCTGTTGTCAGGGCTTGGGGTCCACGTTGTTTGTGTGAGTGAATAAGCGCAAGAGAGAGAGAGCGCACGCATGAGTGGGGCAGGGGAGGCAGCGCTGGGCGCCTGATTCAACTTCTCCCTGGCCCCTTGGCTGCCTTGGCAAGATCCTTTTCCTGGTCAGTCACTGCCCATTCAGACCCCATTTAAACTTAGGATTTTTTGAACCAATGTACCTCACTACATTCATTCAAGAAGAAAAAAACAATAAATGGATAATTGCCAAAGACAAAGAAGAGCAACAGAGGGGATGGGAACAGTTTTGAAATAATTTCTGAGGCTCCTTTAGTTTGTTTTTGTTGAAACTGCAAGCAATAAGTACAAATTACATGAAAATAAATTGTGTGGGGGTGGGGATGTGAGAGAGAGATGGGGGGCAGGTTATAGCCCCTGGGCTGCTGTGGCAAGTGTGCTTTCAGGGCTTGGGGTGTTTGTGTTGGGGGTGCGGAAGGCACATCCCTATTCCTGGCATCTACTCAAGCCATGTGGGGAAACTAAAGGGTATTAAAAGGGATGGGGGGGGGTGAGTTTCAGGTCTGAAACATTTTGGAGGTCATTAATTCATATGGTGTTCAGGTCAGAAGCATCTTGACAGCATGTTTACCCCCACACACACAACTAAGTACTGGTATATTTTCTACAAAGGTCAGAATAGAAATCAAAAAATTCTTACCAGGCCCAGCTGGCAACTGGTTGTTTTTTTTGTCATTGGATAATGGGTGAGTTGTCCCTGCAGCAAAGAAGGAGGCATAGCAGCTTTCAGTCAAGCACACTAACCTGTATTGGATTTGCATTGCTGTGTTAGCCTGCAAGTTTCTCTCACTGAGGAGCAGAACAAACCAGTTTATCCCACACAATGAGACCTGAGAGATGTCATTATTAAACATTTTTTCCATATTTAAAAGTCTGCATTTATCTGGTTCTTATGATGCCCCCCAAAGACCTGCCTTTCCATATATGCCATTTGTGTTTCCCATTCACTAAAGTAGATAATGAATTCTGCACCCAAAGATCCCCGTTTTTGTAAGTATTTATAAGAAGAAGAAGAGACTGGATTTATACTTCACTCGGCGTCTCAGAGCGGCTTACAAACTCCTTCCCCTCCCCCTCCCCACAACAGACACCCTGTGAGGTAGGTGGGGCTGAGAGAGATCTTTTGAGAACTGCCCTTTCAAGGACTGATTTATTTACTGGTTTATGGGTGGGATGCCTGCTTTGTTCACTCTTTATAAAACTGACTGGCACGCTACAACATGTCTTTGGTAGGAGGAGAAACACAGTTCCCATCAAGCTTAGCAAAAGCATGCATGTGTGAAATGTTGCTGATTACACTGTATTCTGTCTGAATATTGTCATGAAGTAATCCACTGAACAAACTTGACCTGCTCATGAACAGCCCACGAAACAATCAGCTCCTTGCTTGTGGCTACTGAATAGAAATTGAGCCAAACTGGAAGGCATTTTCAACAGCCCTAGTTATATTTAGGGCTACCTTTCCCATAGAAATGAACAGGAAAGTCATTTGAGGAAAGATAACTTTGGATCTTACACACCTAGAACAGATCGAGCTCAATGGCCACAGTGAAGGAAACATTATGCAGACTTAGGAAACAGGCACACTTTCTCAAGGTCATGTGATAATGTTGCTGTTATAAGAACCAGGCTTCCCGTTTGGGTAGTGACTACCAAGAGCTCATTGTGAACCTTGGGAATGTTTAATATGTTTTATGTGTTATATTACATTTTTAAAAAATGGAAATTTTTCACACATATAAAACGTGTACAGAGACACCTCAGTGTGAAACTCAGACTGAGAGACAAGTCTGATCACATATGCTCACAGAAAAATCAGAAATTCAAGGTGGGGCCTGTTAGAATTCCAGCAGAAATGTCTGGGAGATTTCTAACCAGTGGAATTTCAAATATATCAAGTCCAAAGGAAAACACAGTCAACATGGGAGTGGGCTTTGCCTCTAAACGACAAATGAGTAACTCAAGAATTTCTTGAAATCTCCATGCCACATCACTGCTACTGGATTAGGTTACATTTAGGGGAGAGGGCATGCTTTGGTGGCAGGGTACATGATTGGTATCCTGCAAGTTCCAGGTTCAGTCACTGGCAGATACTCACAGAGAATCACAGATAGCAGGTGTTGGAAAATCTGTTTCTTTGCCTGAGACCCTGGGGAGCTGGTGCTGCCAGGTCAAGTAGATAGCACTGAACCAGATAGTCCTATGGCTTTGTTCAGCATAATGCAGACTCATGTCCTCAAGGAGCTGTGCAAATGTGATGTGATGTGAATCAGAATTCTTCACAGGGTGGAATGTATGCTAGTATAAACCCCTAGGAGGAAGGATGGAATGAAATGCATTTAATGTACCATAAATAATGAAAGATTTATGGGAAAGGCCTCTTGGTCCACTGCAGGGCACATACGTTGCATGAAGAAAGTTTCAGGTTAAATCTGTAGCAGTTCCATTTAACATGACTTCATGCAGTCAGGCTGGGAAAGATCCTTCTCTGAGTTCTTGGAACTGCTGTCAAAGGAAATAATATCTGGTATCATAAACGCTGTAGATAAACCATCTTTTTCCAATAATGACCACAAGTGAAATGGCCTGTCTGATCTTTTATGTGCTTGGCAACTTACTAAGCTGAAGTGTGTCCCAGTGTTTTGGTTTACATAAGTGCCTTCTCATTCTCTTCCCCCCTCCCCATTGCTTAAGCATCATGTTGAGGACTCTGATGCATCTTTTGTCTTCTGGGTTGTCCATTGCTTGTGGATGTCACTGCTGGGAAACCACAGGATCTCTGAGTATTTATGAGGGAAATACTTTTCATAACAGTGTATCTTGCTTGCTGCTTAGTTCATGTAATTAGGCTTTGAAGGACTGTTTTGGAAATGGTCTGCTTAAAGGCTCTGATGTGGTGGAGAGGGTGTCCTATGTTTCTTATACTTGCTTCTAAAGGTTTTGAGTTACAGTTTGGTGTAGTGGTTAGGAGCATGGACTCTAATCTGGGAGAACAGAGTTTGATTCCTCATTTCTCTACTTGCAGCTGCTGGTGTGACCTTTCAGAGCTGTTCTCTCAAGAGTAGTCCTTGAAAGAGCTCTCTCAGCCCCACCTACCTCACAGGGTGTCTGTTTTTAAATGGTAAGCTGATCTGCATGAACAAGATTGGGGGGGGCTCCATTAACAGCCTTCAACCCAACATATTATGTTAGAAAGTGGTTGCTTCAAGGTCATCGTTCTGCCTTAACGACCCAAAGCAAGGCTCGAGAAAGAACAGAGGCAACTTGTGACCTGTCACCATTTTGGAAACTTTTGGAGGGATGAATTCAACTTAGATTTAAAGACTTATCTCACTATTTCAGTATAGTTTTCCAAGTTCCAAAGTGTGGCTGGATGACCACACTTCTGGTAACATGGGGGTGTGACCTAATATGCTAATGAGATGCACTATCAGGGGTGTGGCCTAATATGCTAATGCGTTTCTGCTGTTTGGTGTGGCCTATTATTCTAATGAGTTCTTGCTGGAATTTTTCTACAAAAAAAGCCCTGGTTAACACTAATGGAATTTTGTACTGGCACTGCAAACTCAGTCTTAAGGAACAACTGGCTTTCTTTTCCTCCACTCTGATGGTCATTTACCCAAGTCAGCCTACTGTTCTCCGTTTCCTCTTCAGGCTGCTTAACACCTCTTGGCTTTTCTGCTCCAGCTGTGGAACTACTTTCAAAGGGCTTTGGAAATGCCATATCTTCAGTTTTCCCAGTAGTATTAAGTTCTAGGGGTGGTTGCTGATGCTGTTGTCTACTGGTTTGAGCAGCATAGTTGTGTGGAAAGTCACCCAAACCAGATGGGAACATGGAATCAAAGTTGATACAGACTTATTCCATGCTGGCGTCTTCCTCTTGAGCCTTCTGGAATGCAGTCAGAGTCACTGGAGGAGACTCTACCACCATCAGCTCTGCAACAGGGTCTGGAGAAGTTGCTGGGCTGTGCTCACCTTGCTGCTGCTTCTCAGACCGTCAACGGGTTAACACCCCCATGTAGACATCGGTTTGCTGGCTAGGTTCCTCAGGAACATTTTCAAAGTCCTTTAAGAATTGCAGGTAGACATCTTCCTCTGGATTGGCCTCTTTTTCTGCCATCTCAGGTTCATGGACTCTGGGTTCCACAGTCATCTGCTCTGCTAAATCTTCCCCCACAAAAATGGCTACTGGGGTATAATCGTGCACAGCTATCTTCCACGATCCACTCTAGCCTTCATATTCGATAGGTATCCTGGCCAATCATATTTGATTTGGCATCCTGCAGGCGCCGCACCCATCTTTCTTCACCCGGGATGAGATGTTTAGGATCCACAAGAGAGCAGTGGACGGTGGACAACAGGGAGCTGGTGTCTCACCAGGCTGCAACACTATGCCCGTCCACAGTGACTTCCGTATAGTGGTGCCGAGGAATCCATTCTGAATTGGACTCAGGAGGAGTGGGGGGGCACTGGAATCATGTGGTATGAGGGGGTACTTGCCTTAGCGCACTGCCTTTTAAGATGTCCCAACTCATCGCATGAAAAACACCTTGGTGCTTTCTTCTCCGCTGTTGGTGACTTCACCCCAGCACTCAAGGATACAGGTTGCTGCTCCTGCGATGGTGGTCCCTTTATTTCTGGCTACTTTCTGAGTTGGGGAGGGGACTTAGGGAACTCCCTCTTATACCAGTCCTGGTTAGTGTGGTACCTCTGCCCTCCATAGGCTTCAGCCAGTTGCTCCGCTTCTTGAAGGGTAGAAGGGCTCTTGTCCCCCAGGGGGCACCTAATATGCTCAGGTTTGAAGAGTCAGGAACTGGACAATGCACATCAGGGCCTTGACATCAGCCAGGGCTTTAACATCAGCCAGGGTCTTGGCATCAGCAACCTCCACCCACAAGTCATAGGCTTTTCCCAGTCTATTAACTCTGGGAAGGACTCCTTCCCTTCAAGTCTGATCTCTCTGAAGCACTTCCGGGTCCCTTCCTTGGTGAATCTCACCCTCTCTCGCACTTTCTGCTTAAACAGCTTGTAGTCTGTTCTCTCTTCACCCTCCATCTGCCCAGACACTGAAGCCAGGACACCACTCAACTGCAGTCTCAGCTTTTCCATATACAACTCTGAGGGGACCTTGTAGTTGATACAGACTTGTTCAAAATTCTGCAGGAAGGCCTCAACGTCCTCCCCTTCCTTGAACCAAGGGTACTTCTGACGGTCCTCTTTCACCATGGCATCTGTAGGAGGTTGGCTCTTTTCGAGCTTATCCATCTCATGTGCCAGCCTCATTTTCTCTAATTCCATCCTAGCTGCAGCCTCTTTCTCCTCTTTCTGCAGCTTTACTCTTTCTAGCTCCATTTTCCAACTTAGCTACAGCCTCTTTCTCCTGTAGCCTAGCTGCAGCCTTGCTTTCTTGAACTCAAGGTCTGCCTGCTTAAGTTGCAGCTGGAGACATAAGGTCTCTTCACTCAGGGATGTGTCCTCCACTGACATGAGACCTGCAGCCCCCATTTGGGTCTTGAGTTGAGCAACAGGAGTGTCCTCTGATTTTTATTTCCCAGATTGGAGGAACATGCAGTACCTAACTCTGCCTCACTATCCAGTTGGCTCAACAACTAGAACATAAACAAAACCTTTTCACCTTACCAGACCTTTACTTGGTCTTGCAAGAACCTTCAGACAATGGGGCTTCCTTAAGCCCAAAAGCAAAAAAAAAAAAAAATTATCTCTCTCTGCCAAGGCCAAATGGCACTCTGCCTCACCAGGGTCCAAAATTAGTTCATCCCACCACTGCCACTATGTCACGACACAGGTGGGGTGTCACCTGACACTGCCACCACTCTGGATTTAGGATCCCTTGAGAAGGCTCAGAGCACCCTCCCAAGACCTTCAGACCTCCCTTTTGGCCAAATAATAGGCATGAGGACGAGGCAGAGCAAACAATGAAAATAGTTTATTTTATAGGCGGTCAAACAACAAGGTGCAGAATAATAACTGTAAGTGGGTGAAAAGAAAAGAAATCAAATGCCCTAACGCATCTGAATATACTATCCCTAGCTCACTATCTCAAGTGGCCTTAGACTACTCACCCTTCCCTCAGGATGAGGGCTTCCTCCCCACAGCAGCCACCTTCTGGCCGTGTTCCCTGGGAAGAAGAACAGCTTCTCCTCTGGCACCAGCTCTTTTGTTTCCCAGCCCTCATCAGGGGAAAGTAGCAATTTTTAGCAGGGAAAATTCTGCAGTGGGAAAAAGTTAAATAACCTTTCTCCTTCCTTGTTCATCTCCTACTTCAATCACAGCCCCTGTGGCTTCATTCTGTTATTTGTTCCTGTTTTTTTAAAAAAAAACAAAAAACCAACTGCTTCATATGATGCCCTAAGTCATCAAAGCATGTCATCACATCCATTATCTTAGATACTTTATATTCTTTAAAAAGTTATTCTTTTTAAAAGTAACATGGGTCACTCTTATTGTTCCCTGCACTGCAGGGATTGTAGTGGTATTGGTTCACCTGCCTCAAGGTGGGGTTTGAATAGAGAGCTTTCCATGTCACAGCTCAATGTCTTAACCATTACACTAACACTCTCTTAGATCTATCCTAATAATTCAAGATGGGTAGCCTTATCAGATTCTCTATTCCTTGGCTCAGTCATCAACCAAAAGTGGGATGGCAGCCCAGAAATCAGAAAGAGACTGCGACTGGAAAGGGCAGCCATGAAGAAGCTAGAAGAGATCCTTAAGGGTAAGGATGTGTTGCTAGCATCCAAGATCAATATAACTCATACGATAGTATTCCCCATTACTATGTGTGGGTGTGGAAGTTGGCCAGTGAAGAAAGCAGACAGGAAGAAAGTTGATTCATTTTAAATGTGGTGCTGGAGGAGAGTTTTACTGATACCATGGACTAACAAAAAGACAAACAAGTGGTTTCTAGATCAAATGAGGCCTGAACTTTCCCTAGAAGCTAAAATGACTAAACTGGAGCTCTTGTACTTTGGTCACACCACAAGAAGACAAGAGGCACTGGAAAAGACAATAAGGCTAGGAAAAGTTGAAGGCAGCAGGAAAAATAAATGGGCCTTTTGATACTTTAAAAATGAGTGAGATCTTATTCCCACCTATGGTTTCATAGAATCATAGAATGTTAGAGTTGGAAGGGACCTTGCAGGTCATCTAGTCCAACCCCCTGCACTCTGCAGGAGCATAGCCAAAAGATAGCCCTACATACCTACAACATACCCGATAGATGGTCGTCCAACCTCCGTTTGAAAACATCCAGCGAAGGAGCATCCACCACCTCCCGAGGCAGACTGTTCCACTGCTCAACCACTCTTACAGTTAGGAAGTTTCTCCTGATATCTAGCTGGTATCGACTCCCTCGTAATTTCCACCCATTAGATCTAGTCTTGCAATCTGGTTTTGTTGACTGTAGTGGGTTCTAGTCCATGAGCACATGTGCAAGAATAAAATCATGTTCATCTTTAAGATGCTTCAATACTTCTGTTGATTTCTGATCTTGCCTAGTCTCTGTCCTGTGTTTTCTCATTCCCTTGATGTTTCAGACCTCAGCTCTCCAAGAAAAGAGTGTATGAAAACAAGTTGGAAGACCACACTGATGAAAAAGGATAGGCTGCAGCAGTGATTCTTCAGATTTACTCATTGAGAGCCACTTACAAAGTAACTCCAAGCTATTTTCTCCATCCTCAAATAAAACATAAGAATCTCACATTAATTAAGCCACGTTCGTGTTTTATTTTTAATTTCTAGCACTTTTAAATACATAGCACTATTGAGCAACAGGCTGCAGTTCTTGGCCATTTTGCACATTCTGTAGAGGTAACACCAAATTTACCACCAAACCTCCCACCACCTCCTTCTTCCTGTCCTCATGAACGCTTCCCTTGCAAGAGATTGGATGGGTCTGCCAGTCAACAAAAACAGTAAAGATGGTGTTTTGTCCTGGCTGTACTTCAGATGGGGCTCAAGCAACTGGTAGGCAGAACACAAAGGGAGATTTGTTTGTTTTAAAATAATTTATTATTTTAATGACTTTAGCATAGAACAAATATTGACAGTCCACAGAAAAGCAAATTAAAACTAAGCTAGTAAAGAAGAGGAAAAAATCTAAATTGACCCAAAAGTTCACAGGCTGTTTAAGCAAAGGTTTAAAGTTGTTTGGTTGATGATGTAACCTATTGAGTGCTGTTCCTGGGAGAAAATTATGGAAACTGACCATGTTATAAGAATATATGAGAAGCCCTGCTGGATCTCTCTAGCCAGGGTCTTGTCTCACACAGTGGCTACTATGCTACTATGGAAGGACCAAAAACGGCATAGAGGCCAAGGCCTTCCCCAGATGTTGCCTCTTGGCACTAAGATTCAGAAGCTGACTGCCTTTGAATGTGGAGCTTCCATTTAGTCACCATGGCTTTCAGCCACTGATAAGATCTCTCTTCTATGAATCTGTCTAATCCTCTTTTAAAGCCACCTGTTCCTGTGGCCTTCACTACATCCTCTGGTAGTGAATTCCATATTTTAATCACTTGTTGAGTAAAGAACTATTTCTTTTTGTCTGTCCTGAATCTACTGCCCATCAACTTCATTGTATGCCCCCGAGTTTTAGTATTTGGGGAGAGGGAGAAAAAGTCATTAGTCTTTGTGCTCCATGCATAATTTTATAAACTTATATCACTTAATTGAGTGTCCTAGAACACAGGCAAGTGAGTGGAGAAAAATATTATGAAAAGGAGACATAGATAGCATGGGAGATTCAACACCATCAATAAAGTAGATTGAATGAAAAACAGTTAAGGAGCTCAGAAGTCTGCAGTGTCATACCAGGCAGATCAGCAGGGACTGTACAGACAAGTTTCCGTAGTCTGGGTCCAGAAGCATCAGCCCAAAGTATGCGGGACGGGGGGAGGGCAGGCCAAAGTCTATGCAAGAGTCTGGTCAAACTATGTGACAATACAGACTACAGACCTGGCTATGTGACAATACAGGTATGTGAGGAAGCAATTTGGGTTGTTCTATGGTGTGTGGAAACAGGGGACTTCTCTCCCTCCGGATGCTGTTTTCTACTTGAAGTAGTCCCAAGGATCTACTATTTGACCCCATTGGGAAAGTTTTATATGTAGCCCATCAAAAGTCATAAGTTCCCCTGCCAGGACAAACAGCAGCTCTCTGGGATTGTTTCCAGTTGGTAAAGAGAGAGTGGTGGGCAGGGAGACTTACTACCCCTCTTCCCCCACACTGGAATGAAGTTTCAGCATGGAACTTCCAGAGGGTATCTGGCTGACAGGACCCAGGGGAAACTGCAAACAATTTTTTCTGTTGGTAGACCATTTGTATAAAGTGTAGGTTTGAATATATAAATGGTGAGTAGGCAACATAATCTTTCTAGTATGTGCCACTGCCATTTTGCCTGAAAGATGCAACACATGGATTTTCAGACAAAATAACGATTGTGCATACTGAGAGGATCACATATAGCTCATTACTCCATATGTACAGTCAAACATTTTGCCTGAAAATGATATGTCTGTCTACCTCCCCATCTATCAGACTAGGATCTGGAGAACTGGGTTCAAATCCCCACTCTTCCATGGAGCTTGCTGGGTGACCATGGGCCAGTCACACACACTCAGCCTAACCTATCTCCCAGGGCTGTTCTGAGGATAAAACAGAAGGTGAAGATATTGTAAGCCATTTTGGGGCCCCATTCAGGGAGAAAAGCACAGTATAAATGAAGTAAATTAATAAATGTAGCTGGGAGTTGTTATGCCTTTGCCTGTCGCTACCTCTCCCCCCCCAGTCCCCAAGATAATTTTTCACTTAGAAATTTCTGCAGCTGGGAGACAACTGGCTGGGAGGAGGATGCAGCATAGTGGTTAGAGCATTAGATTAGCAGCCTGAAGATGTGCGGGATGGGGCATATACACAAGGACCCATTAATTTACAGGTAAGAACAGAAATGAACCACGCAGGGCCCATAAACCACAGATTCTGATGTCTCTCCACTAATGGGCAGGGCATGGGAAACAATCAGGAAGAACTTGGAATGCCTAATACATATAGGGGACTATGACCTAATAGGCATAACTGAACCTTGGTAGGATGACATTCACAATTGGAATATTAGGACAGAGGAGTACAATTTGTTTAAAAGGAACAGACAAGGGGGAGGAAGTAGCATTATGTCAAGGATGTATATACTTCTGAGGAAATACGTGAATCTGAGCATGGTGGGTCAGTTGAGAGTCTGGGTAAAAATAGAAGGGGTAAGAAATAATAGTGAAATTATGATGGGGGTTTGCTATAAACTAGCAAGCCAGGCTGAGGACCTGGATGAGACACTCCTTGACCAGATTACAAAGTGCGCAAAGGGACGGGACAAAGTGGCCATGGGAGATTTCACTTACCCAGATATCTGTTGGAAGTCAAACTTTGCTAAAAATCAAAGGCCTAATTTCTGACTTGTCTTGTTGACAACTTCATTTTCCAGAAGGTGGAGAAGGAAACAAGAAGGTCTGCTATCTTGGACTTGATTCTCACCAACAGGAAAAATCTGGTTGATGGGGTGAAACCGGTGGGCACCCTGGGCAGTAGTGATCATGTTATTTTGGAATTTACAGTCTTGGGGAAGGCAAAAGCTGTATGTAGTCAGACATAGGTGCCAGCTACGCTGCCATGGCGGGTGGTGGGGGGAAGGAGGCTGTTGAATGGGCTTCTTCTTGTGCTGTAATTTTAACTTTCATTTCTCCTCACAGGATTTCTGACATAGGATGGACTTTAGGAAAGCTAATTTTAACAAACTTAAAGTTATGCTGAGCAGAGCCCCATGGTTGGAAATACTTAAGGAGAAGGGAGTCCAAAAGGGGTGGAAGCTTCTTAAAAGCAAGATATTAAAGGCATAATCACAAAAGATTCCAATAAGAAGGAAAAATGGGAGGAACCTAAAGAGGCCAGGGTGGCTCCATAAACAGCTTTCTGAACATCTGAGAATTAAAAAAGACTCATTTAGGAAATGGAAGAAGGGCCATATAACCAAGGATGAATATAACAAATAGCCAGTGCTTGTAAAGATAGTGTTAGAAAAGCTGAAGCTCAGTATGAGCTTACACTAGTGAAAGGATTATTTGGTTCTGTTCAGAGCAAGAAAAAGTACAAGGAAGTGGTGGGCTCACTACTGCAGGGAAAGGAAAGTAACACTTTAACAGATGATGAAGAGAATGTAGAACTGCTCAATTCCTACTTTGCCTCAGAAAAGGTGCTCAACCTGACAAAAAGAGGGCAGGATGAGGGACGGGAGTTGCAGCCTAGGATAGGCACGGGATGGTACTTCTCTAAATGAAATTAAGTCCTCAGGGCCAGATGAATTGCATCCCAGGGTACTAGTTTGGTATAGTGATTAAGTGCGCGGACTCTAATCTAGGAGAACCAGGCTTGTTTCCCCACTCCGCCACTTGTAGCTGCTGAATGACCTTGGGCAAGCCATAGTTCTGTCAAAGCTGTTCTCTCAAGAGTTCTCTTAGCCCCACCTACTTCACAGGGTGTCTGTTGTGGGGAGGGGAAGGGAAAGGAGATTGTAGTGGAATGCTTTAGGTGGGGCAACTGCCCTATCTCTATATTTCTAAGCGACTCCCAGCCCCCATGCAATTGGTGAATTCAAATGGCCTCCAGGCTCCAGATTGGCTGGCTGTCCTCAGGAGCCAATCTGCTGGCAGGTTCCAAGATCCTGCCTGCCTTTGTTCTGGGGCTTCAAGCTACAGCTAGGTGTCCTGCCTGGACAAGCCCAGACATGCCTCTCCATGCTCCCTCTAGGTGTCCTGCCAGACAAGTCCAGGTATGCCTTCAGCAGCAGTTAAGCCTGAGTGGAAGATTGCTCACGTCCAGACATAACAACGACATTACTTTATTCTGCTCTGGTAAGACCTCTCTTGGAGTACTGTGTTCAGTTCTGGGCACCACAGTTTAAGAAGGGCAGGGCTATTTTTGTAGAAGAAGCCCAGCAGGAACTCATTAGCATATTAGGCCACCCCCTGACAGCACAGCTCATTAGCATATTAGGCCACACCCCCATGTTACCAGAAGTGTGGTCATCCAGCCACACCCACCTTTTGCTTCTTATTCTGTTTACCTTGTTTGTTGTCAAAACCCGGGGCTTTTTTTGGAGCAGGAACTCCTTTGCATGTTAAGCCACGCACCCCAGATGTAGCCAATCCTAATGAGTTTCTGCTGTTGGGTGTGGCCTGTTATGCTAATGAGTTCCTGCTGGATGTGGCCAGCTCGGGAGCCAGCCAGAACTCCGTTCCTGTGCTTTCCTGCCCAAAAATAGCCCTGAAGAAGGGTGTTGACAAGTCAGATTGTTTCCAGAGGAGAGCAACAAAAGTGAGGGGTCTGGAGACCAAGTCCCATGAGGAAAGATTGAAGGAGTTTGAGTATCTTTATTCTGGAGAGGAGACAACTCAGAGGTGATATGATAGCTGTCTTCAAGTATTCGAAGGGCTGTCATATAGAGGACAGAAAAGAGTTGTTTTTCTGTTGCCCAGAGGTCAGATGAGAACCAATGGATTGAAAATTACGTCAAAAAAGTTTTCAGCTAAACATTAGGAAGACCTCTTGATGGCAGTTTCTCAGTGGAAGTTCAGGCTTCCTTGGGAGGTGGTGGGCTCTCCTTCATTGGAGGCCTTTTAAGTAGGGGCTAGATGGCCATTTGAAAGCAATGTTGACTCTGTGAATTTAGGCAGATCATGAAAGGGAGGGTGAGAAGGGATGAGCCAATGCTCAGCTCACATGGCCCTTTCTTACATGCCAATCACCACTTTGGAGTCAGGAAGGAATTTTCCTGCAGGCCAGATTGGCCATGGATCCTGGAGGTTTTTGTTTCCCTCTGGGCACAGAGCAGGGATCACTGGGGGAGAGGTACGAAGGTGGTTGTGAATTTCTTGTGTTGTGCAGGGGGTTGGACTAGATAACCTTTGAGGTCCCTTCCAGCTCTATGTTTTATGGTTCTGAAGCACATCTGCCAGGCACCCTTCACGTGGGAATGGAGCACACCTGCAGTATAAACCACAGGGCTACTGCTGCACTGTGCATTTTGCCCCTCGATACTAACACTGGAAATTATGTTTGGGGGGGGTCCCTAGAGCTCTAGAAGGGTACACCACATGTCAATGATGAGTGGATAAAATATTGTGGCTGAATTTTGCAATAGCTGCTATGAGGAATCTGTACTTTCTCCATTCACATGTCAGTCCGTTACCGTTTTGCACTCAACTGGCCATGTGAGAGGGTTTACAGAGAATTGGAGGAGAGACAGACCACATTCTGTGGGGTATGGCACAACTCCTTTTTTTGCCTTCCAAACTTGTTGATTTGATTTGGGTTCGTAGCCCAGTGGTCCACAGGGTTAGGACAGTTAGTTTTGTCCTTTTAGTTATTACTGCATTTTAATCCTTATTTACAAAATTTATACCCTATCTTTCTGCCCTCATCAGGTCTACCAAGACGGCTAACAGATTAAAAACATACATAATAAAAATATATCTTGAAGCATTAAAACCCTCAAACATTCATTGTCAAAACCAGGTTAAAATATGCATACAATAAAATATGCAGGCAGAAAAATGACAAAATATAGCAAAGAAGGAGAGGTCAATGAGGGAATGCCTGATGAAACAACAAAGTGTTTACCCACTGGCTGAAGAGGGCAAAAAACGCGGACAGGAAAATCTCCCTGGGGAGAGAGCTCCAGAATTTTCATGCTACAACAGAAGGCGGTGTCCTGGATTTCCACCTGCCTAATCCCAGAAGGTGGGGGCACCTGAAGCAGGGTCTTAGAAAATGATGGCAACTGTCAGATTGGCTTATAAGGGCGTAGGCAGTCCTTCAGGTATGTTGACCTTTAAACCCCTTACATAGCTTGGGAAACAAGACCAGCACTTTGAATTGTACCTGGAAACAGATTGGGAGCCAGTGTAGATGGGCCAGGACTAGAGCGATATGTTCTGTACAACCCACTCCAGTCAGCATCGCAGCTGCAGACTTCTGTACCTGATGAAGTTTCTGAACACTTACAAGGGCAGCCCCATGTAGGGTGCATTGCAATAATCTAATATAGATACAACCAGGGCAAATACCATGTTGGCCAGATCTTTTCTACCCAGGAAAGGCTGCAGCTGGCTAACCAGCTGAAGCTGGTAAAAAGCACTGCCACTGCCACCTGCTTATCCAGCAGTAGGCCTTTTAAGGGGAGTGCAACCTCATTCAAAACAGGTTACACCTTAAGTCCTAGGATAGCCCACTCACCAGCAGCACTTCCATCTTGGGAAGATTAAGTATCAGTATTAAGTATCTTGCATTCACTTCCAGACTCCTCCCAGACAGCTTCTACACCCAGGAATCTGCCAGAAGCAGGAGGTGAGCTGACTATCATTTGCATATTGGTGACAACCCAGCCCAGATCTCTGGATAACCTTATTTAGCAGTTTCATAGATGCTGAAAAGCATTGGGGACAATATTGAACCTTGCAGGACTCCATAGACCAAAGGCTAAGGGTCTGAGCAGCTGTCCTTTAGCATCACCTTCTGAAATCTATTCTCCAGGTAGGACCAGAACCACCACAAAACAGAGCCTCCTAGCCCCAACCTGGAAAGGTGGTCCAGAAGGATACCATGATCACTAGAAGAAGAAGAGGAGGAGGAGGAGGAGATTGGATTTATACCCCACCCTTCGCTTGCAGTCTCAGAGCAGTTTACAAACTCCTTTCCCTTCCCCTCCCCACAACAGACACCCTGTGAGGTAGGTGGGGCTGAGAGAGCTCTGACAGAAACTGCTCTTTCAAGAACATCTCTGACAGAACTATGGCTTGCCCAAGGTCATCCAGCAGCTGCAAGATGAGGAGTGGGGAATCAAACCCGGTTCTCCCAGATTAGAGTTCGCGCATGTAAAGTACTGGGTCCAGACACGTCATAGTGAAATCAGCTCATATTTTATTAAGGCAGGAGAAACTGGAATGCAGAAGCCAGCCCAGAGGCCTGCTTAAATATCCCTGCTCTGCCACACCCCACACACCCATGCACACCCGTGATTGGTTTATTTACACAGTGCCCATTCCCATAGGGCTACATTAGGATCTGAGGTGACCGACTGGCCCGTTCTCGGATCCACTCTAGCTATTGTTTGTAGAGAGCGAAGCTCGGCTGGTTCACATGGCCACGTACAGCCTTCACCACGTGCACAGCTGTAGTTAGTACAGAACAGCACACTTAACTACTACACCACTGAAATGTCTGGGAGAATCAAGAGATCATTCTCTGAGGCCTGATGCCTCACTCCTACTTTATCTTTATGAATGCCCCTATGCGATTTAATAAGCTAAGAGATGGTTGGTCAAAAGTTGCCCGGTGAGCTTCATGCCATAGTGGGGATATTGAACTTGGGTATCCTTGCTCTAAGCCAGCACTCTAGCCAACACACCACATCTTCTCCCTCCAACCTGCCTCTACCAGGAGAACAGGATTTTAATCAAAGTCTGCTGAATATTCCCCACCCTTTGCTGGCTAGAATCTAAAGCTTCCAAATGCCTCCCTTGAGACCAATCATAGCAGGCCTCCTTCATAGCAGGCCTCCTTCAAAAGCTGCCCAGAGTTGGCCTCGGATGAGCCCTTTGTGGGGAAGAGTTCTCTAATAGGGAAAACATGAACAGTTCCAGCTCTGTGCTCTCATATGGTATGAACCTGAAGAGCCAGTTTGCTGTAGTGGTTAAGAGTGGTGGATTCTAATGTGGAGAATCAGATTTGATTCCCCACTCCTTCACATGCAGCCAGCTGGGTGACCTTGTATCAGACACAGTTCTCTCAGAACTGTTCTCTCAGGAGCAGCTCTCAGAGCTCTCTCAGCCCCACCCACCTCACAGGGTGTCTGTTGTGGGAAGAGGGAGGGAAGGAGATTGTAAGCTGCTCTGAGACTCTGAGTGAAGGGCAGGGTGTAAATCCAATCTCTTATTATTATTGTTATGAGACTGACCTCTGTATCTTAAACATTCATGACAGGAGGAGGTGAAGGGAAGAAGCAGATGCTGATATGTCAAGCCCAAGCCCTTCCTTTGGTCTCTTATTGTAAAGAGAAACCTCCACATAGAGGCAGCAAACTTCTGAACAGAGGTGTTTCAAGGCAGCATCAGAGAAGACATTGCCCTCTCTGCCCTGTTTTGTTGGTCCTCCAGGGCAACTGGTTGGCCTCTGTGTGAAACAGGATTCTGGACTAGATGGACCACTGCTCTGATCCAGCAGGGCTGCTCTTGTGTGCTTACAGTAAGCTACAGCTCTGTGCAGAGGTAGGAGCTGTACAGGCATATCCAAGACCCACTCACAAGTCCTCTAGTACGAATTCTTCTCTTGGGACAGCCTGGCCACCAGTGTTCCCTCTAAGCTGAGTTAGTGTGAGCTAGCTCACAGTTTTTTAGCCTCTGGCTCACACATTTTTGTCTTAGCTCAGGAAGGATGGCTCCAGAGCAAACTAATTTATGCAACAGCCAAATTGCTCGCTAACAACTTTAATGCCACTTGCTCAGAAAGTAGAATTTTTGCTCACAAGACTCCACAGCTTAGAGGGAACATTGCTGGCCACCAGTAAGGTTGCCAGCCTCCAGGTCTCCCAGAATTACAACTGATTTCCAGATGACAGAGGTCAATTACCTGGAGGAAACAGCTCTTTTGGAGCATGCACTCAGTGGCATTATACCCCACTGAGGTCTCTCCCCTCCCCAAACCCTACTCTCCCTACTCTAGTAGCTAATGTCACTCCCATCTTTAAAAAGGGCTCCAGGGGAGATCCGGGAAATTACAGGCCAGTCAGTCTGACATCGATACCGGGTAAGTTGGTGGAAACTGTTATTAAGGAAAGAATTAGTAGGCACATTGCTGAACAAAAACTATTGAGGCAGACTCAGCATGGGTTCTGTAAGGGAAGATCTTGTCTCACTAACCTGTTAGTGTTTTTTGAGGGAGTGAACAAACATGTGGACAAGGGGGACCCAATAGATATTGTTTACCTTGGTGTAGTGGTTAAGTGTACAGACTCTTATCTGGGAGAACCGGGTTTGATTCCCACTCCTCCACTTGCACCTGCTGATGTGACCTTGGGTCAGTCACAAGCCTGGCGTAGCTGTTCTCTCAAGGACAGTTTGTGTTAGAGTTCTCTCAGCCCCACCTACCTCACAGGGTGTCTGTTGTGGGAGGGAAGGAAAGGAGTTTGTAAGCCGCTCTGAGACGCCTTGGGCAGTGAAGGGCGGGATAAACCAAACTCTTCTTCTTCTTCTTCCAGAAAGCTTTGATAAAGTTCCTCATCAAAGACTCCTAAGTAAGCTCAATAGTCATGGGATAAAAGGACAAGTCCTCTTGTGGATCAAAAACTAGCGTATAAATAGGAAACAGAGAGTGAGTATAAATGGGAAACTTTCTCAGTGGAGAGTGGTAAGCAGTGGGGTACCACAGGAATCAGTACTCGGTCTGATGCTTTTTAACTTGTTTATTAATGATTTGGAATTGGGATTAAGCAGTGAAGTGGCTAAATTTGCAGATGACACGAAGTTGTTCAGGGTGGTGAAAACCAGGGAGGATTGTGAGGCACTCCAAAGGGATCTGTCAAGGATGGGTGAGTGGGCATCAACGTGGCAAATGAGGTTCAATGTGGCCAAGTGCAAAGTGATGCACATTGGAGCCAAAAATCCTAAATACACATTGATGGGGTCTGAACTGGCAGAGACTGAGCAAGAGAGAGATCTTGGAGTCATCGTAGATAACTCAATGAAAATGTCTAGACAGTGTGTAACTGCAATAATGAAGGCCAATGCTATGCTGGGGATTATTAGGAAGGGAATTGAAAACAAATCAGCCAGTATCATAATGCCCCTGTATAAATCATTGGTGCAACCTCATTTGGAATACTGTGTACAGTTCTGGTCGCCACACCTCAAAAAGGATATTATAGTATTGGGAAAAGTGCAGAAAGGGCAACTAGAATGATAAAAGGGTTGGAACACTTTCCCTATGAAGAAAGTTTAAAACGCTTGGAGCTCTTTAGCTTGGAGAAACAACGGCTGAGGGGTGACATGATCGAGGTTTATAAGATTATGCATGGGATAGAGCAGGTAGAGAAAGAAGTACTTTTCTCCCTTTCTCACAATACAAGAACTCATGGGCACTCAATGAAATTGCTGAGCAGTCGAATTAGAACAGATAAAAGGAAGTACTTCTTCACCCAAAGAGTGATTAACATATGGAATTCACTGCCACAGGAGGTGGTGGCAGCTACAAGCATGGACATTTTCAAGAGGGAATTAGATAAACATATGGAGCAGAAGTCCATCAGTGGCTATTAGCCACAAGGTATAGATAGGAACTCTCAGTCTGGGGCAGGTGATACACTCTATTCTTGGTGCTGGGGGGGCAGCAGTGGGAGGGGTTCTAGTGTCCTGGCCCCACAGATGGACCTCCTAATGGCACGTGATATTTTTGGCCACTATGTGACAGAGTATTGGACTAGATGGGCCATTGGCCTGATTCAACATTGGCTTCTCTTATGTTCTTATGTTCTCCCTAGGCTCCACCCCCAAATCTTCAGGAATTTCCCAACCCAGAGTTGGCATCTCTAGCCACCAGAGAAAAGACTCACTGCACATAAACCCTGAAGTCTTCAGAGCTGATATTTGGTCTGAGAAGCAGCCGTGGCAGCAGATTCTGCTTTGTTTTTGCTCACAGGATGGAGTGGGGAGGATGCAGATGAAGGCTATTGATTTCACAGGGAGGAAGCAAAAACTGCTGAAACGTCAAGGCTCAACCTTCAGCAAACCACACTGGCGCACATGATGTTGCCGCCTCTCAATAAAGCCGAAGAACCTTGATTAATTAGCATAGTCCTTGAAGAAGATTAACAAAGACTGCCTGACCTGCCAGTTAAGTGAACACAACACAATGGCCCAACAAGGGTGCACGAAAGCAGCTAGGGGACTGGGGTGGGTGAGATGCACATGGCTTTCCTGGAAAGGTCATTCAGCTTCATAGGGGAAAACTGCCTCTCAAGATAATGTTGCATTTGTATGATGCAACTCAAGCATTCACCCTGCATGCATCATTGTGGCACTCCCTACACCAGCCCCATAAGGTAGGCCAGTCTAGTTATTCCTGTTAGTAAAATGTTGTTCTAATGGGTGGAGTGTGCAGGGGATGGAGGTAGAGTGTTTGTGTGAGAAAAGAAGTCTGCTATATTGCAAGCCTTGGTAGGGGGTGTAATATCTCGTCTGGGAGGCTTTCTCCTTCAAACCACTCCCCATTTCAGAGATCACCAGATTGTGTTGGACTGGTGTGGGACACTGAGGAGAGTTTGGCAATCTGTCTGGTGTACTGACCACCTAGCACACCGGCAGATAGCCTTTTGAGCCTCTTAGAGGCAGTAGCTGAGTGGGTTTGAGGTTCCCAAAATTGTTCTTTTTGGGTGACTTCAATGTCCGTGCAGATGCTGCTGCCACCTCCATTCAGGCTTCAGATCTGGTGTTTTCCGTGGCATCACTGGGACTCTCCCAATTTGTTTCAGGCCCCACACACAAAGCAGGCCACACACTGGATTTGATCTTTGGCATGGGGATGGATGTGGATCTGACTTTGGAAGAACTGCCATGGTCAGACCACTTGATTCTGAAGGCCTGGCTGGGTGTTTCTACCCCTTCCTGTCCAGATGGCGACTTATTTATGCTCACTTGTGGAAACTAATGGACTCAATTAGGTTCCAGAATGCTCTGCAGGATCTGATGCCTCCCGGTGCCTCATTAGATGAGCTGGTAGGGGACTGGAACTCCCGTCTCTCTGAAGCCATCAATGGGGTTGCCCCCCAATATACTGTATGCTCTCATTCTAGATCAGCCCCCTGGTATACTGCATTCATTCATTCATTCATTCAATTTATACCCCGCCCTCCCTGCCGGAGCAGGCTCAGAGTGGCTTACATAAAAGATTAAGACACACAAATAACAATTATATAACAATCATAAAACAATCCAACTATCATAAAGTGCTAGTAAGGGGCGTGGCGTCGGCGCGAACGGCAATGGACGCCTGAGCATTTAGCTCCCTGAAACCTTCCTCCTATTTCGCATCTAAACCAGCCTTCAATCTTCTTCTAAGTTCCCGAAAACGATTGCCCGTTATGGGGAAAAATTACGGACCAAAAACTAGAAACGCGGCAACTGTGAGTAACGGGGTTCCCTCCTTTTTCGTCCTTCTGACAAATCCGGGCCCACAGGGAAAACCGCTCCTATTTTCCCCAAAATGGCGGAGGGTCGTGACGATCAACAACAAGAAGGCCTCATTGTCTCTAAACAAGAGTTTCACGATTCCCTTCAATCATTAGAAAAAAGCATGTCTGTCACGCTTACTGAACTTTTGAAGCCTTTAACAACACAGCAAAACGATCTTAAGCAAACTGTGGAACAAATAGCGCAAACCGCTGATCTTGCTATGGATCACAGTTTGGTGCTCCAAGATGACGCGTGCTACTTTTATAAAAAAGACGAATGGGCTACGGATAAAATTATTTCCCTTGAAAACCAGCTGAAAGCTAATAATCTTAAATTCAGAGGGATCCCGGAGAACGCAGAAAAAACAACTGAATTAAAATCTTTCATTGCGTCCTGGTTAACGGGAATTCTACAACTTGAAGCGGGTGTAGCCCCCATGATTGATTTTGCATACAGGGCGGGCTCCCAACGTACCCGCCAGAATAATGTTCCTAGGGATGTCATTGTCAAGTTTATGGACTCCTGCACTAAAACCAAAGTGTTAACTATGGCCAGACCAGCAGGCTACCTGCGATTTGAAGACTCTAAAATTCAAATTCTGCAAGATTTATCTGCAGAAACGTTGCAACGACGTAAATCCATGAAGCCGATAACTACAGCTCTTATCAACGCCAAAATTCGATATAAATGGTTTGCCTACTACAAACTTCAAGTTTTATATAATGGCACCATCCTTCAAGTGTCGGATCAAGAATCAGGAACCAAACTCCTTCAAGACCTTGGGCTCCAGATCCCACCAGATTTCCCTCAGGACGACGTACCCCAGCAGCATGACTCTACAACTACCCGATGGCAAACGGCTCGTTCAAGGCGGGAACGTAGAATCAAATACTTTTGAACTGGAGAACTTAAGACGCTGAGCTGAAAATCTTTATGTCTTTGCTATCGTTAAATATGTTCATTGGAATGAGCACAAAACCGGACTCTTCTGAACTGGTAATTTCTAGATGATGTTCTGATAAGCTGTTTTATTATTTCTACTGTTTCCACATTGACACTATGTTATGTATTCCTTTAGAACGTTTGGGAAATGGCCTACTTTGCTAATTTATCTTTGTTGTTTGACGCCACTTGAAGTTCCGTATTACTTAGAGATGCAGTTGTTTATGCATTTGCTTCCACTAAAAGCATTTTTTAGTCTCCCGTTCAGGTTTGGGTCATTCCTATTACATAAAATAATTGGGATTGCATTATATGCCATTATAGAACCTTAGGTTGGTTTAGGAATTTTTCATCTAAGAATGTATCTTAACTAACTTTACAGTTTTGTTTTTCTATTTACCTTACAAGGGGGAAGGAAGAAAAGGGGGGTAACAGCTTAGCTCTTCTTTGTGCTAATGTTACTGTTTATTTGTTTTCTAATGATATTGTCCTTACAGGAAAAGGACCTCAGAGCCCATGAGTTGGCTCTGGTTTGTTTGTGTTCTATGTTATTAGTTAATGTTTATACTGTTATAAAGAGCTTTTTCGTACACCTAATTCTATTATTGATATCTTGCCTTCACCATGTTTACTGGATATTTCTGAAATCTAGTATAGCAGTCCAGGTTTTGTTCGTAATACCTTTACTGTTTAAAATGTATATTTTTGAATCCAATAAGCATTTGGCTCTTGTTCCACCATGGCTTCCAATGCTCGGTTAAGATTCCTTTCATTTAATTGCAGAGGCTTGAACTCGCCTATAAAAAGACGTAGGATCATGACAGCTATTTTAAAGCAAAATCCTGCAGTAGTTTTCTTGCAAGAAACCCATCTCAAAGGAAACAGCAATTTAGTTTTATCTTCTCATAGGCTCTCCCAACAATTCCAGGCTCCAGGAACCTCTAAATCACGTGGAGTAGCAGTTTTGATCAACAAGAATGTGAGATTTTATTCTGATAAAACTGAAATTGACCCCAATGGCAGATATATTTTTGTGAGTGGCTCTCTAAATGGTTCTCCTATTACTTTTGCTTCCATTTATGTGCCTAACAGCGGTCAAATTAGCTTTATTAAAACTACCCTTTGCAAGCTAGAAGCCTTCAGTACAAACCCATATGTAATAGGTGGTGATTTCAATTATGTTATCAACTATAATCTAGATAAAACTAACTCAAAGTCTTTGAACAAACGCTATAGGATTCTAGGAAATACTTCCTCAGCCCAATCTGAATTGGCTTTAATATTAAACCAGTTTGGCCTTGTAGATATTTGGCACCTTTGTAAAGGATTTTACTTATTTTTCACCCAGATTCCAGTCTCACTCGAGAATCGACTTTATTTTGGCATCCTCAGTCCTTTCTAATTTCTTCTCTGAAGCATCAATTGGAGCTAGAATCTGGTCCGACCATTCCTGGATTGACTCCATCCTGGAACTTGGCGAAAACACAAAAAACTCTTACACTTGGAGACTTGACCCAAAACTTTTATTTTTAAAATCCATTACTGATTCTATAGAAACTGAAATTAAGGAATATTTGCAATACAATGCATCTTGTGGGGTGTCTCAACACCTCGTGTGGGACGCCCTGAAGGCTGTTGTATGTGGCAAACTTATTGCAATATTCTCAACCTGTAGGAAAGAGAAAAACAAATTAATACAGGAACTGACAATGACAATCAAAGCGTTAGAAGATGAATTTAAACTTCATGGTAGAAAACGCACATACAAGAAATTATTACTGGAAAGGAAAAAACTAGAATCCATAGAAGTTTCCCAAATTCAAAAAAGAATAGCCTATATTAAACAAAAGTACTGGTTTAAGACCCCTCATTCACTTAAACTTCTATCTTGGAAATTTAAGAAAAAAACAAGCTGAAAATACAATTCATACCATCAGAACCAAGTCTGGCTTATTGAAACACAGTAATAAAGACATTTCTGAAGTCTTCCTTCAATATTATAAATCTTTATACACTTCCGACTTGCCGCCACAATCTAAAATTGATGACTTCTTATCCCAATTTCCTCTCCCTACAAATATATCGCCCGAACACAAACAATGGCTGGAAGAACCAATTTCACCACAAGAGATACAAGCAGTTATTAAATCACTTAAACTTAATAAATCCCCTGGGAGAGATGGATTTATGGCTGAATTTTATAAAAAATTTAGCAATATTTTGGCTGATCCCTTAGCACTCACATTTAATCAGGTCCTGGAAGAAGGACTTATGCCTCCATCTTGGAACCAAGCTAAAATTATTCTTCTACCTAAACCTGATAGAGACCTGACATTGACAAGTTCTTATAGACCTATCTCTTTATTGAATCAGGACTACAAGATTTGCACGGCAGCAATGACATTTCGACTCAACCACATCATTGAGCATTACATTAACATCGACCAGTCTGGCTTTATCCCACACAGGGAAATCACCGACAATACACAAAAAGTGTTGAATGTAATCCAATACTGCAGGAAACACAATATTCAACCTTCCTTTATCTTATTGGTCGATTTTGAAAAGGCCTTTGACAGAGTAGAAACTCAATACTTAAACTCTCTACTACTGAGCATGAATTTTGGACCAAAATTTTTATCTTTAATTAATACGATTTATCTGTCTCCATCAGCGTGCATTCAAATTAATGGAATATGTTCAGAAGACTTCACTTTGTCAAGAGGCACCCGTCAAGGTTGCCCCATTTCCCCCCTACTGTTTGCAATCGCTATTGAGCCGCTAGCGCATGCTATTCGTTCCAATCAAGATATTCATGGTTTTTTGTTGGATAACCATCATTTTAAATTGAGTCTTTTTGCAGACAATTTAACCCTTTTTTTGACGAACCCAGAGTGTTCCCTACCTGCACTAAACCAACTACTGGACTCGTTTGGATTAGTTGCGGGTCTACGAATAAATCATTCTAAAACCACTCTTTACCCTATTTTACTGAATGGTCCACACAGAGACTTCATTAAAAGGAACTATAGCTTCACTTGGGTCAAGGACCACTGGAAATATTTAGGTGTTTTTATTCCCCTTCAACTCTCTGATCTTCTAAATTGTAACTACACTGCGTTAACCATATCATTGGAATCTCTTCCCAACTCAACATCTTCACCTTTGTTGACCTGGATTGAAAAAATACAAACCATCAAGTTTTTTATCTTTCCTAAATTCCTCTATCTATTCAGAGCCCTTCCAATCTTAATCCCGCAACATATATTAAAGACATGGCGGGCGGCCATGCTGAAATACGTATGGAACAAATCCCTGCATAGAACCAGTTTTTCAACGCTACGCAGACTCCCGAAAAACGGTGGCTTATCCTTACCTGATTTCTCCTTGTATTATGAAGCTTCAACACTCACAGGTATTATAAAACAATATAGCACAAATTACCAAGCTCAGTGGAAGATATTGGAGCTTTCATTTCTAAGTTCAAAATCGTTTCAGGAGATCCTCTGGGACAAACCAACTTACCGTCCTACAACTCTACATGAAAATCTATTCTTACATAATTCTCTGAAAGTCTGGGACAAATGGAAAACCATCCTAGTTCCTTCCCCCTCTTTACTCACCTTTTTTGTCGGTCAATCCTGGTTTCCTCCCGGATACGCCAACACATCTTATAAAACCTGGAGAGACAACAATATTTTAAGATTTAAAGATATCTGCAACAACTCTACTCTCTTAACTAAATCTGCTTTAGAACTGCGCTACAATTGCAAGATCCAATGGTTTGAATACCTTCAAGTCAGTGATCTTTGGAAATCTACTTTTAAAAATATTGAACTTCAACCATTTACCGCATTTGAAAAATTTTTGTCACAAGACGTTACCTCTTGTAACGGTATGATCTCTATTCTCTATAAAATATTACTTCTCTATTCCTCTAGGGAACCAACATCATACCAGGCCGCATGGAACCTTGATTGTTCAATACCTTTAGACGACGCAGTGTGGCATAAAATCTGGTCGTCCCCCAGTATGACCTCCAAATCGCTGAATGTCAGAGCTCAAGCCCTTAAATTGATAACACGATGGTATCTTACCCCAGCTAAACTTCACCACATCAATACCTCATATTCTTCTTCCTGTTGGAGACTTTGTGGCGAAACTGCCACATATTTCCATTGTTGGTGGTCCTGTAATAAAATCAGTTCTTTTTGGTTCTCCATTCTACAAGCTATCAAAACAATTACCAGTGTTGACTTACCTTTTTCACCTTCTCTTGTGCTCCTTGACCTCTGGGATGACATAGACATAACCAGATCGAGTAAGGAGTTAATTTCTATGTTATTAATGGCAGCCAAATCAGTTATTGCCAGTAATTGGAAGAGTACTAACTCACTTACATTACACCAATGGTATGTGCACATATGGGAATACTTTACAATGGAGAAAATAGCTTACTCCCTATCTTCTTCTAGCACCCACAAAACACAGTCTCTTTTTTTTTCTAAATGGTTACCCTTTTTAGAAGCGGCTCATTCTAGCAATACTGTACCTACAGACACTATTCCTAAAAGGTATATGGAAATTATTCTAACCTTATAATGTTTACTCCAATATTGCAACATCTCTCTCTAGCAAGCTTTGTTGTTGCTTTTCCGTAATTTAGGCGTAATAGTATGAGGTGTACATTTTTATCGTTATTATTATCATTATTGTTGTATTACTTACCTGCTTTTATATACTGACTTACTTGGATGTTTTTGTTTTTACTTGATGTTTTGTATCCGTTGAAGTGCTAGTAACAGTAGATCTAATACTAATAGCATTGCTTAGAGATGGTGGAAACAATCATGATGGAATATTCAGGTGGTCTGTATTGATGGTCAGCTCATCTTGATCTATTTATTTATTTATGTGGCAGGCCCAGGCTGTTGATGGTAATACCAAGGAACAGGCTCTCTCACCTTTCAGTTATTTGATGCGGCTCCTTGATTGAAGTCCTGGTGGAAGAGCTCCATCTTGCAGGCCCTGCGGAACTATAAAAGGTCCCACAGCGCCCTGATCTCTTCTGGGAGTTCGTTCCACCAGTACTGTAAAACTTAGGGGGATGAAAAGACAGCTTAGATGACTTGAGTGAATTTGGCAACATATTCACAATGAATTTACAAGAGCATCTTATAGAACACTTATGAAATCCTATGAGATGGCAAGCAGCTCCAGACTTTCCTGGATGGCACATCAGCATTGGACCCATTCCAATCCAGCTTTCTCCCCAGCCACCGGATGGAGATGGTGTTGGTTGCCCTAATGGATGATCTCCGTAGACAGCTGGATCAAGGCAGGTTGGTGCTTGACCTCACAGCAGTGTTCAACACAGTCAATTACAATCTTTTGGCTCACCACTTTGCTGACATAGGAATTTGTGGGGTGGTCCTTCAATGGCTCTCCTCATTTCTCCAAGGTCAGGGACAGAGGGTAGCGCTGGGAGGCGATGTTTCCTCTAGGAAACCCCTACTATGCGGGGTCTCAGAGGAGGCACTCCTCTCCCCAATGTTATGTAACATCTATATGTGCTCCCTTGCCATGGAGTTTCGGGTTCGAGTGTCACCAATATGGGGATGACACCCAGCTGTATCTGTTGTTGGACAGCCACCCCACAAAATCTGGCTGAGGGTTTGGAGGCCATGGTAGGATGGTTAAAAAAGAGCAGATTGAGACTGAGTCCAATAAAGATGGAGGTTCTGTGGCTGAGGGGGAGAGCTTCAGGCCTGGAGCCCAGGCTTCCATCCCTTGATGGGTATCAAGCCATGCTTCACTTTGCTCGCTTTGGTTATCATAGTTTTTTGGGGGAGGGAATTCCTGCAAGGAGGGGGGGGCTGTATGAATGAGTGAGAGGATGGATGGGACCTTTGCTTCTAGAAGCCATAACTTTCCTCACAAGTCACGCCTCTTTGCCATTTCCCAGGGAGCAGTGTCCTTGAGAGTTCCTCTGTACCAGCTTGAGCTGCAGATAACCGAAACATATATCTTTTACATGGTTGGGATGGCAACGTTAGGCATGGTGTGAATATGACATATGCATGGGGAAAGGATGGGGCTTTTATTTGAATTATCTATATTAAGCTTGTATCCACCAAAAGTCTTCAGTTCCAACACAGTGACTTTCTGGATCTTGCATACATCTCAGTAAACTTATCACTGCCAAGAGAGAGTTGTTGAGTGTAGCTGGACTGGGTACCTGACACAGTGTTAGAACTCCCTTTTACCTCCAACCATTGCCCCCTCGATTATGGCAGACAAAGATGGAGGTGCTGGGATGATCACAGGCACCGGGTCTAAACCCAAGAACCCCAACCTCAAACCCAACAAAAGAAAAGATGACCGAGCTATGGGTACCAAAACCAAGAAGCATTTTATCTTCAAACTCAAAATGAGACATGACAGCCCAGTTCGATGGGAAGACTCAGTGTGGTTGGTGAGCACCCTGTCAGCATGTGGTTGCTGCAAATAAGACATCAGGTGGTGATCTAGATGATCTACCTGACAGCTTCTGACAGTCACCTTATCTGGGCTAAACCAGTTCTGTCCAGTGCTGGCAGACTAAGTCAGAATGACTCAGCACTGATAGCTGATTGGTGGATGGTTGTTGTACATTTGTATATAAGTGTTCATGTACTGTATAGCTCTCTCTGGGTGCGTTTAGACAGCGTGCTGGAGCGGTTTAAACTGCTCCGGCACGATGCGCTTTTTTTTAAACTGGAGAATCGCGCTCAGACTCACCTCCTCCTTCCGAGCGCCCTGCCGTCCTCCTGCAGGTGGGAGGGGTTTCCCCTCTCCTTTGAGCATGCGCACAGGCAGCCCTCTCCCGAACAGGAAGTTTGGCCGGTGCGAAGAAGAGCGAGCTTAACAGGTCCCTTTAAAGTTTAAAGGAAGAGTCCTTTTAAAAATGGCCTCCCCGAGATCCCGGACTCCTCTAAATGCCTAAACTAGGCACCAGTAAACCTTTTCTTTTTTTTACCTAAGTGCGGAGCTCCGCTCAAGCACACACCGGTAAGGGGGGAAAAAATGGAGGACTAAAACCGGAAGCTGGAGGCAGCTTCCCAGAGGGGAGGGGGGTTGAAGCACCCGGAAGTGGCTGGATGGAGCGATCAGACAGGGAAAAGTGCGGCTTGAAATGGAGAATCATGGAAAACACCGCTTGGGTAAGTGGTGCCAAAATACTCCGTTTCAAAGGGGGTTTGCTCCAGAAAGCGACGGCTGGGGACGGTGGGCAGATGTTGGGCGTGTGAACGCGCAGGGAAAGCCGTTTCTGAGCCGTGCTGAAAACGGCTCAAACGGCGCGTCTGAACGCACCCTCTGTGTGTCTGAACGTGTGTATGGCAGAGCACTTTCACAGTGTGTACCAGTATCATCTTTTGTAAATAAATTGCATATAGCTATTGCACAAGACTGTGTGAATAGTTCCCTCCTTGGCTAAATCTCACCACACCAGAATCCACGGCACACTACAAGCACACCCCAAGTTTCACGGGGACCAAAAGCTGCCCTGAGCGCAAATGGTGCAGGGTCTCCCACACCTTCCACGATGACCCAGAATGGGTAAAAGTGATAGAAGAGTGGGAGGAAGAAGCCAGGGCTGGGCACAGCCAAGGTGACCTGAGGGCCAAGGTGAGGGAGCTGAAGGAAGGGTTCCAGTGCCTCATCAAGAACCTCCCCAAAGTGGTCAAAGAGCTGATGGTGAAGGAAGACTCCAAAGACTCGGAGGGAAACACTGAGGCCGGGGCCCAAGGGGGCCCCCCTCCCAATCAGGGAGGGGACCAGCGATTCAAGAGAGAAAGGCCCCCAAGACGCCCTGAAAGCTACATTCAACAGAAGCCCTGGGAAGCTGAGGTTCTTCGCAATCCAGGTGCTCCTGTGAGAGTGAGGCCACACATTTGCCTCCAATGAGCATCATGTGGATTATGTGGGGTCCCAGCTAAGAGGCTGCATAGCCAACTGGTTTGTAGGCCTCTACAATGTACAAGCCCCAGAGCTGAGAGATGTCAGTGCCTTTATACAAGCCCTATGCTGCCAGTTCGAAGACCCACTCGAACTGGAGAAGGCTCGTGCCCACCTCCATGGCCTGAGGCAGGGCAGTCAATCAGTACAGGAGTATTTGGATGAGTTCAAGTCATATGCCGCCAGACTCCAAGGATGGCCTGAAGAAGTCCTGATCGAGTTCTACAGGGCCAGGTTGAATAGCACTATCCTGAAAAAGGTGCTGGCCCAAGACAATCCCCTGACACTGGGGAGATGGATACAAGTGGCTTGTGAGGCTGAAAATAGTCACAACTTGGTGAAGCTGTACCAGCACAAGACCCCTGGGAAGGGGGGTGGGAGCCAGAAACCATTTCAAGGCAGGGGACCGCTGTCCAGAGGTGATCAGGAGAACCAGATGAAGCTGGGGCTATGCTTGCACTGCAGGAAGTCAGGCCACTTCACCTCAGAGTGCCCCAGAGACAGGAGCTCAGAGAGGGAATGACATGGGGAACCAAAGGAGAAGAGGACCAAGACACCAAGGAAGCGTCCCAAAACTCCAAAAGCCCTTCAAGTCGAAGCCCACAACACCCTGGAAGGAACCTCCTCCTCCAGTGATGCCGAAGTGCAGTCAGTGGGAAAAGGCCAGGACCTGCTGTGAAGGGCGACATACTCTGGTGCATGAATCGGTGAGACACATCTCCCCCTCGTTCTATTTGACTGTTACTATAATTAACCCTGAAGCGGGTACCCATATTAGGGTGAGGGCCCTTATAGATTCTGGGTGCACTGGGAACTTAATAAGCCCCGTAATCATTATGGGACTGGGGGCAAAGGTGCACAAGTTAAAAGAACCCATAGTATTCTCTTAGATGGACGGCACCCGTATGAAGGAGGTTTGCCGGTATTGTACAGTGCATTTGCCTGTGGGGATGTCAGCACACTGGGAAATGAGATCCTTTGTGACAAACCCCGTGGCCAAGTTCCCAATGCTATTGGGTAGCCCATGGCTCCAAGCTCACGACCCGTATGTGCAGTGGAGAACAGGTACGTTTTTAGACCCATGGTGCAGGGAGCACCTCTGGCATCCGGAATGGGAGGAAGAGACACATCCAGCAGCGGAACAGGAGTGCCTGTGGCATGGGAGGAGCTAAATTTAATCCCACAGGATATAGAGAACTGACCAGGGTGTTTGAGGAAGAGGAAGCGGACGAGCTGCCTCCCCACCATAAGACTGGTTGCGCTATCAAGATCCTGCCAGGCCATATATTACCCAAAGGGGTATACAAAAACTATATACCCAAATTACCCAAACTATATACCATGAGTCCTGCTGAAAAGGAAGAATTGCGGAGGTTCATTGACAAGAACTTGAGCAGTGGTTTTATCTGACCTGCCACCTTCCCTTTCGCAGCCCCTGTGCTATTCAGGAAAAAGAAAGACGGGGGGCTAAGGCTATGTATGAACTACAGGGGATTGAATGCAGTGTCCATGTCTAATGCCTTCCCCCCTATCCCTTAACAAAGATTTGCTGGCTGAGGTATCCCAAGGAACGATTTTTACCAAGTTGGATTTATGGAATGCCTATTTTTTTTCCACAAATATTTTTAGTTTTTTCAAACAACAACAAAGAAAATAAAAGAAGAAAAGAAGAGATTGGATTTATACACCGCCCTTCACTACCCAAAGGTGTCTCAGAGCGGCTTACAAACTCCTTTCCCTTTCCCTCCCCATAACAGACACCCTGTGAGGTAGGTGAGGCTGAGAGAGCTCTGACAGAAACTGTTCTTTTTCAAGAACAGCTGTGCCAGAACTATGGCTTGCCCAAGGTCATCCAGCAGGTGCAAGTGGGGGAGTGGGGAATCAAACCTGGTTCTCCCAGATTACAGTCTGCGCAGTACACTGAAAAAACCCATTACATAGATTACCAGGTGTAACCAAATATATAACAATTTCCAATTGCTTTGTTAATAACAACAACATTAAACATTTTAAAACCAGCAACTAACAAATGTGTCTTAAAACTGCAGACATATTTTGTCTGAGCAATACTATTTCAAAAATAAAGTAAATCTCGATAATATGAATTATCAAGAATTATATCCTTTTCTGTTAGATACTCCACTACAGGAAACCAAAAGGCTTGAAAGGTACTTTGGTGATTTTGGGAGTTATTCTCTGTGGGATGGTTCATAATTTTACTTAAAATAAAATGTTCCCAAAGCTTATTCTGCCACATTTGAAGGGTTGGGCCTGAAGCGTCTCTCCATTTCTTTGCGATTACTATTCTTGCCATTGCTAAAAGGTAAGAAACTAATTTTGCTTTGTTTATGTTTCTTATTGAGTTTACCCCCTTGGAAAGAAGAGCAACTTCAGGCAGATCAGATAATTTAATTCCAGTAATTAAACCTATTTGTTCTAAAATCAGACTCCAAACTGTTTTAATAGTGGGGCAAAGCCACCAACAATGTAAATAATTCCCTATTTGCCCACATTACTTCCAGCATCTAGGGTTAACTTTGGGGGTTATTCTATGGATTCTAGTAGGAGTAATATACCATCTATTAATTACTTTGAAAGAGTTAAATCGTATCACAAAAATTCTAGAAGTCATACTTGGAGATTTCCAAATTTCTGACCAGTCTTCTTCTTGTATTCTGTTTTGACAATCAATATACCAAGATGCTTGGTAGTTTATTTTTTGGATACTCTTAGTTTTGAAACTAGTAATTTGTGTATTTTAGAATTCAAACCTTTGCTTTCTCCTCTACTTCTTTCCAGCAGCATTTCAAAAGGAGTAAGGGAGCGAGAAAAAGTCTGTTCCTGTGCTAACGTGTGAATCATATGATTGATTTGTAAGTATCTATACCATGGGATTTTGTCTCTAATTTTGGCTTCTAGATCTGCTTTACTAAGTGTTTTCTTTCCTTGCACCAAGTCCTTAATGCGAATTACGACTGCATTTTCCCAGCTAATAAAAGCCAGGTGTTCTTGGCCTGGTATAAACCAGTGTTGATTTAAGAAGGTAGATACCGGAGAAATTTATGGGCAGAGGTTAATTCTGTGTTTGTCCCATATTTTGACAGAGTTATGTAACGTTGTATTTCTTGGATTGTTTTTGGTCTAAATTTTGAAGTGTTCCAAAATAATTCTGAGAGGCAGAGCAGTAGAAAATATGTCTCTTCAATTTGTTGCCAGTTACTGGTAGTACTGTCAGATAAAATCTTAACTATAGTTGCCAAATTTATTGCCTCATAATATAAAGTTAGATTTGGAAAGTCTAAGCCACCTTTCACCTTTGTTCTAGCCAATGTTATAAACTTTATTCTAGGGGTCTGACATGCCCCAAAAAATTGATTGAGGGCATTTTGCCATTTATTCAGTTCTTTTGTGGGGATTTCTATTGGAAGTGCCCTGAACAAAAATAAAAATTTTGGTAATATAAAACTTTTAATCAAGTTCAATCTATCTTCCCAAGAATAATTAGTAGTGCTCCATTTCTTTAGTTGTTGCTTAACGTGTTGAAACAAAGGTACAAAATTACAACTGTATAAATCTTTCAGATTTAAAGGAATTGCAACTCCAAGACACCGCCATTCAGACTCTTTCCATATGTAGGGAAAACTTTCCTGTAATTTGCTTTTAAGTGATTATGAAAACCAAATTGATATTATGTTGGATTTATGGAGGTTTACTTTGAGCCCTGAAATTTGATTAATTTCCTTAAACATCTCCTGCAATTTTGTTAAGGATTTTTCTGGATTAGAGAGGTAAATTACCAAATTGTCTGCATAAAGACTAACTGTATGAATTGAGCCATTGATATTGATAACTGAAACTTCTGGGGATGCTCTTATGGCTTCTGCTAATGGCTCTATCGCCATTGCAAATAATAGAGACAACACTGGGCAGCCCTGACGTGTACCCCTTTTCAATTGTATCTTGTCTGTTAAGTGTCCATTAATTTGAATTCGAGCTGATGGGTGAGCATAGATAGTTTTTGCAAGAGTTTGGTCCAATGTTCATTAGGGTTAATATTTGTAGCAAGTACGGGATCTCTATACTTGAACGCTTTTTCCAAATCAACAGTTAAAATTATACTTTCTACTTTCTTCTTACTACTAAAATTAATAACATTTAAAGTTTGTCTTATATCCATCATAGATCTCTTTGGTATGAACCCCGTTTGGTTGGCCTTAATATAGTCTGCTATTATTGTTAGTAGCCTATTTGTTAAAATTTGTGTGTGGGGGGGTGGAATTGAATCATAGTTTAGCAGAGTAACTGGCCTATATGAAGCCAGGTATTCTGGGTCTTTGTTTCTTTGGGGATTGTTACGATATTGGCTTTACTCCAGGTTTGTGGCAGCCTTCCTTTGAGCATTATATAATTACAAACTTTGGTTAATGGCTCTGCCAGAATAGAGCTATAAAGGGATGCCTATTTTAGAGTGTGCATTCAGGAGGGTGACAAGCATAAGACTTCTTTCAACACTCCACTGGGGCAATTTGAATATTTGGTCATGCCATTCGGGTTGGCTGGAGCACCAGGGGTGTTTATGAACTTAATCAATGAAGTGCTACACAAGTACCTGTTTAAAGGGGTGGTTGTTTATCTTGATGACGTGTTAATATACTTGAAAGATAAGGAGTCGCATGTGAAACTGTTGCAAGAGGTTCTAAAAGCCCTCTACAACAATCACTCTATGCAAAGCTCTCCAAGTGTGAGTTCCACAAGGAGGAGCTAGACTTTTTGGGGTACCACATATCCGGGATGGGTGTAGGCATGGATCCCAAGAAAATACAGGTCATGGTGGGGTGGGAGGCCCCACGCATGAGGTGACAGTTGCAATCTTTTTTGGGGTTCACAAATTTCTACAGGCCCTTCATCCCTTATTTTGTGCAAGTGATGTTGCCCCTCACTGACTTATTAAAAACGAAGGGGAAAGGGCAAGAGTGCAAAAAGGCAAACAGCTGCCTAGACTAGTCTCCTTGAGAAACTGAAGCAATTTGTTGTACAGGTGGACACCTCGGATGTGACCATGGGGGGGCATCCTGAAAAAGGGGAGAATTGAAAGTTATACCCCTTAGCATATGTTTCAAAGAAGTTCTCCAGTGCTAAAAGAGGCTGCCACCATCAAGCTTGCCCTGGTCACTTGGAGACATTGGTTAGAAAGGGCAAGGGTTCCATTTGAAGTGTGGACTGATCACAAAAATTTGGAAGCCCTTAAGGCCCACAAGCATAAAATTAAGCAAACTTAGAAGCACAACGGAAGACAGGAAGGCCTGGCGTGATGTGGTCCATGGGGTTGCAAAGAGTTGGACTTGACTGTGTGACTGAACAACAACAAGGCCCCTAGGTGATTGAATGAGAAACAGCTTTGATGGGCGGAATTTTTCTCAAAGTTTCGTTTCACGCTGAAGCACCTTCCCAGCAAGTCAGACTTCTTGGCTGATGCTTTGTCCTGCCTCCCTTAGCACACCAGCCAACTTGATGAGGTAGTAGACACTATGTTCACACCCACTCAGCTGGGAGGTGCCATGGTGACATGTAGCCAGGTGAAGGGGGGGCATCAACTCGCAGCCATGGGTGAAAAAATTCAAAGCTGCTCTCTCTGATAGAGAGAAAGCAGAAATCAAGAAAGACAGGACTCTAACCCAAAAGGACAATGGGTGCTGTTACCAACAAAATAAGTTGTTTGTCCCAGAGACTCTCAGGGGCAAAGTATTAATTATGGGTCATAATAATAAGCTATTGGGGCATTTTGGCTATTTAAAGACTCTGAACCTCACACAAAGACAATTCTGGTGGCCACATATGAGGGGGGATCTCTCAAAGTATGTGGCTTTGTACCAAACCTGCTTAATTAGTAAACAGAGGGCAGGAAAGGTCCCAGGGCTATTGCAGCCACTAGAACCCCAGACCGGCCATGGTCAGTGATTTCTATGGATTTCATCACTGACTTACCCCCCAGCCAGGGGAAAACTGTGATCTGGGTGGAGGTGGACTTGTTTTCAAAACAGGCTCATTTTGTACCATGCAAGCAGGTACCTACAGCCAAGAAACTGGCCCGGTTGTTCATGCAGCACATTGTATGACTCCATGCCTTACCACGTAAAATAATTTCAGACTGCAGGTCCCAGTTCATTGCCAAGTTCTGGAGAGAACTGTTGAAATTCCTAGGGGTGGAGGCGGGACTCAGTAGTGACTATCACCCCAAGACGGATGGGCAAACCAAACAGACCAACCAGCTCTTGAAACAGTTTTTGCAGTGTTTCATCAACTATCAGCAAGACAACTGGGTGGACTTACTCCCATTTGCGGAATATAGCTATAATCATTCAGTGCATAGTTCCATTGGCATTTCTCCCTTCAAGGCGGTACATGGGTATGAGGGGCCCCCACTTCCCATCCTGAACCACCCAAGCCTGGGTGACGCCCAAACACAATGGTCCAGGGTGACTCAGGGGTGGCCAGCCCTCCAAAAGATTTCAGACAAAGCTAAAGAGGATTACAAGTGTTATGCAGACAAAGGGAGGAGCCCAGAATGGGAACTGAAGCCTGGGGACTTGGTGTATATATCCACCAAACACTCTTAGGTATATATATATATATACACCAAACCCAGAAAAAAGCTGGGGTGGAAATACATAGGCCCTTTCAAAGTGGTGTGGCTTATCAATAAAGTGGCTGTGGAAGTGGAGTTGCCAAAAACTCTCATGTGCATCCTGTGTTTCATTTCAGTCTGCCAAAGAAGGATCCTGGACCCTCGAAGTGGAAACCATGTCCATCAGCTCCTCCTCCTCTAATGGTTGACAGCAAGATGCACCAAGAAGTGGAGGACATTTTAGATTCTAAATTTAAAAGGGGCCGTCTCTTCTATCTAGTCAAATGGAAGGACTTTGACCTGGCTCATAATGAATTAGTTTGTGCGTTTCATAAATGTAACCCACTCAAGCCTGGGGGGTGAGGTGATGCTTGAGGGGGGCAGAATGTCAAGCCATGCTTCGCTTTGCTCACTTTGGTTGTCATAGTTTGGGGGGTGGGAATTCCTGCGGGGAGGGGGGCTGTATGAATGAGTGAGAGGATGGGACCTTTACTTCTAGAAGCCATAACTTTCCTCACAAGTCGCACCTCCTTTCCCTCCTTTCCATTTCCCAGGGAAAGGTGTCCTTGAGAGTTCCTCTGTACCAGCTTGAGCTGCAGATAACCAAAACATATATCTTTTACATGGTTGGGATGGCAACGTTAGGCGTGGTGTGAATGTGACTTATGCATGGAGGAAGGAAGGGGCTTTTATTCGAAGTATCTATATTAAGCTTGTACCTGCCGAAAGTCTTCAGTTCTAACACAGTGACTTTCTGGATCTTGCATACATATCAATAAACTTATCACTACCAAGAGAGAGTTCTTGAGTGTAACTGGACTGGGGGTCTGACAATGGGGCACCATTAAAACCAGCGCCGTCCGTCAAGAATCTGGGCATGACTTTGGATACCTCCTTAACTATGGAGGCCCAAGTCATGCATATTGCCAAACTGGCGTTTTTCCATCTTCACCAGGTACAGCAATTGGCTCTACATGGGCCTACCCTTGAGGCTGACCCGGAAGCTCCAGCTGATCCAGAATGCGGTGGCGTGAGTCCTGATGGGAACATCATGGACACCATGTATTCAACTGGTGCTGCACCAGCTTCACTGACTTCCAGTGGAATACCGAGTCAAGTTCAAGGTCTTGGTAAACCTTTAAGGTCTTGAGCAGTCTGGGACCAACGTATTTACAGGACCATCTCCTCTACTATGTCCTCGGAAGAGTGTTACACTCCTCACATAACAACTACTGGTAATCCCTAGCCCCAAAGAGGTCTGGCTGTCCTTGACCAGGCCCAGGGCCTTTTCAGTCCTGGCCCCAACCTGGTGGAACTCTCTGCCTACTATGGTCAGAGCCCTGCAGAACCTCATGCAGTTCCACTGGGTCTGCAAGGCAAAGATGTTCTGCCCAGGCTTTTGGTTAGGGACAGCAACGGTTTTCCAACATGGCTGGCACCCACCTCCCATCCCCACCCACCCCCAAAATCAACCAAAAAGAACTTAGGAACTGACCAAAAAATCTTTCAGAATTCCAGTTTTTCAATTGTATAGTTGCTAGTGATGCCATCTTGAATTTGAATTTGTTTTAAACGGGTTTAAATGTTATTTATCTTATGATATTTGATGTTTTGTACTGTATCTAAGGCTTAATTTCATGTTTAAATTTCATGATCTCATCCGGCAGCTCCAACATATTGGAATGAGCTTCCAGATGAGATCAGGGCCCTGTGGGACCTTTCACAGTTCTGCAGGGCCGCAAAAACAGAGCTCTTTCATCAGGCATTCGGGTAAGAAGCTGCATGTTACCATCTATGCCCTGTGCCAACTTTACTGCCAGCCTGAGCCCGCCAAGAGTGGAGGTACCGCTGATTCTGTGTTTCTAAATGCACTTTACCATCACTACATCGCCACTGATATGTTAATGTTTTTAATAATTTTATCTGGTATTTTATATTGATATTTATGTTATTGTTTTTCCATTGGTTCCTTATGTAAGCCGCCCTGAGCCTGCCTCAGCATGGAGGGCGGGGTAAAAGTAAAAGTAATAAATAAATAAATAAATAAACAAACAAATAAATAAATAAATAAATAAATGTTGTGAATCACCCAGAGCCCAGTGCAAGTCAGGATGGGGCAAAATAATAATAATGATGATGATGATGATAATGATGATGATAGTTTGCACAGAGATGTGAATTGAACTGCCTGCAGGTGTCTTATCAGGCCAAACTGCACAGTGCCCTGACATGGATATCCCAGGCTAGCCCGATCCCGTCAGATCTCAGAAACTAAGCAGGGTCAGCCTTGGCTAGTATTTGGAAGGATGACCTCCAAGGAATACTAGGGCCGTGACTCAGAGGAAGGCAATGGCAAACCACCTCTGAAACCACCAAAATGATAGTTCGCTTAGGATGCAAGCAAACCTTAGGCTGGGCCTGCCTGCCTGATGAGACAGTACCCATCATAATTTTTGACAGATGGGCAGAGGCTAGACAGTTCTAGTCCTCTTGCCCCCAGGGCACCTAGGGACAACTCCTGGGGACTCTCTTCGATCATTGCCTAGGGGCCTCTTGCAGGTGCCTGGCCCCAGGATGGCTTGGTTAGCTGTCACTAGGGGAAGGGCCTTCTTATTTGTGGCCTCTACCCTGTGGAATGCACTCTTGGATGACACCCTTTTCCTGCTGGACTTGTTTAGTTTCCGCAGGTTGGCCTTTGGAGGGTAACCATGTGTTTGGGCTGTTTTAATGTGGTATGGTGATAGCCATGTATTTTAATATATTTGTTATTTGGTTTTATGTTCTTTTTTACCTTGGTTTTAATGTTGTAAGCTGCCATGGGACTAAAAAACCCCAAATAAATAAATAGGGTTGCTGACTCTGAGTTGGGAAATTTGTGGAGGTGGAGGGGGTGGAGCCTGGGGATGGCAGAGCTTGGGAAGGGGAAGGGCCTCCGCAGGGTATAGTGCCATAGTGTCTACCCTTCAAAGCAGCCATTTTCTCCAGGAGGAACTCAGATCTGTAGTTTCTGGAGATCAGTTGTAATAATGGGAGACTGGCAACGCAATGCCCCCTAGGGTTGCCAGGTCCTTACCTGGTGCTGGCAGAAGGCAGGACGGAGCTCTCTGGGAGTGAGGGGGTGATGTCGCCACATGCCATGTCCCGGACATGATGACACCACGCAGAAGTGATGACATCATGCTGGGGATGTCGCACAGCAACACTCTGTGCAACATCCCTAGTGTGATGATGTCACTTCTGCATCATGTCATCACATCAGGGATGTTCTGTGGGCTCCTGGCTGCTGGGGGTGGGGCTTCCCCTTGACAGGAGCTTGCAAAATCGGGTGATCCCCTGCTCCCACCTGGGGGCTCACAACTGTAATGCCCCCACCAAAAATTCTCTGCAGGGGGATACTACACATTCTTAGAGATTTGAGTGGACTGATTTACTCACCTTCTTGTCTTCTCCTTTTTACTGATTCTCTGCTGCTCTCAACATTCCCACAACAATAAGGGTTTCAGTCATCAGTCAGGTGGTTGGTAGTGGCACTGAACGTAAATGATTTATGAACGTTTTCCCATAGAGTTGTTAGGGAGTTCCCCAAGTATGCAGAAACCTCACACTTGGCTGCAGGTGGGACCCCTTTGCTGCTGTCCTAATAGGCATTCAGTTGTGAAGTTTCTTACTGGGAAGCAACGACCGGATACAGGAGGGGGGGAAACAATTGGTCACGCCAGGTGGCTTGCTCAGGGAGGGTTTTAATGTCCCAGCTTTTTTCTGGGATGGATGATAAAATTGCATGGCCATTGCAGAATACTCTTAGTGTTCTGGAAATATTACATGTTTTATTATGCAAAAAAAGAGTTGTAACAATTTCTAAGGTTGCAATGCTTGTTCTGCTCTTCGCTGTGCCTTTCTTTTGCTTTGAACTCTAATTAGACTGTTTTGCTAATGAGTTTGCCCCAACCTTGTTGAAGTTAATGGCTCCTCTCATTAGCAAGTGGAGATGCCTCTGAAGAAAAATGAATAATTGTTTACAAGGCTACCTGTGAAGAAGGAGATGATGGGGGAGGTCACATTTTCTTGTGTGCTACAAACCTATATGAATTTTCATACCCCAGTTCCTGCCACTAAGAAAGTAAAAAGCATCTACAGCAGCCTGTAACCCCAATAAAATGAGAGTCATACGAATACACATAAGTCTTCGTGTTGCCTCAGGGATGCTATGGAAATGAAGACATGGGTCAGTGCAGTGTTCAGATTCATCAAAGTTCGCCATGGAAGCTTCTTGTGTCTCCGTGATCGGTTATTTAATTCTAGCTATACTAATCGCAAAATGTTGGCACCTGAACATGGAATCCTGGCACTCCGTGAAGGCAACATCATGCTTAAGTCACTCTGGGAGACAGGGACAGTCTGCTTTGGCTCTAAGAATCTGAACATGGAACAGTGCTTACATGGAATAACAGGCAACTTGAGAGGAAGCTGTTTATTCACTGTATTATTTTTAAGCGGTTTTCTACAAGGTGTGATTGCATTTGGTTCTGGCCCCATGCTGCTCCTGTTTACCCACAGGCTTTTAGCACGTTCTCTGTAATGTATCCACTAGGGAACATGGGCTCAGGGCAGCCATGTGCTCGGACTGGTTCTAACCGGTCCGCCATGCGGCCAGGCGAAGGGCCTGAACTTTGCCCCGAAAGACAATGGACTGTAGGATCCTAGCTCCCCTCCAATCGAGGAGCAGGAGATAACTCAATCACTGTAAATAGCGAATCACGGGGTGTGGTATGTGTTGGGGTGTGGGTTCTGTTGGGGATATAAACCGGCCTGCGAGCCGGCTTCTTTGTCTTGTTCTTGATCTAATAAAGTACGTGAGAGCTGAAATCACTCATCAGACTCAGTACTTTTCATTCTCTCTTGAGCCATTGCATTTTTCCTGTGTGTTTCTTTTCCCCCTGGTTCTTGTGGAACAACTTTTACCCAATCTTTATCTAGCAATAAAACCTGAGAAACATTTGTTCATGTGTGAAATGCTTCCTGTTCCTTTTTTGGCTCCTCCTACTTTCCACTGACTGAGCCAGAGTGTAGAACACCCCCACCTGGTGTTCTCTTTTCCCCGCCTCAGTAATGAGGATTTTTAAAATCCCTTGGGTGGCAAATTTTCCAGTATTTATGAATTATTTATTTTTCTCTGTTTGTGTGTGTGTGTGTGTGTGTGTGTGTGTGTGTGTGTGTGTGTGTGTGTTCTCTTTCCCCGCCTCAGTAATGAGGATTTTTAAAATCCCTTGGGTGGCAAATTTTCCAGTATTTATGAATTAATTAATTTTCTCTGTTTGTGTGTGTGTGTGTGTGTGTATAGGGGCCATTGAGCTGCACACGACTCATGGCAACTCTGTTGGGTTTTCAAGGCAAGAGACTAACAGAGGGGGTTTGCCAGTGCCTTCCCCTGCAACCCTGGCCTTCCTTGGTGGTCTCCCATGATCCCATCCAAATACCAACCAGGGCTGACCTTGCTCAGCTTCCAAGATCTGACGAGATCGGACTAGTTTGGGCCACCCAGGTCAGGGTGTGTGTGTCTTTGTGTGTGTGTGTAGAAACAGAAGTGAGCATTGCTCTTCTTGTGTGTTTGCAGCAATTGGTATCTTTTCCTTTCTGTCTTGATTTTTTTTTTTGACATGGCTATTTGCTAACTTACACTTTCAGAAGAACAGGGGCATTCATTGGTCTTTCCAGCCACTCTTTGCCTTTGTGCCTGGCTCTCTTGATATGCCCTGACCACCCACATTTCCACCCACAGAAAGAACGATTTTTTCCTTGCATAGGCAAGTATTTGATTCTTAATTTAAAAAACAACTCCCTGATAGCGATATATCGCTATTATGTGCCTGTTCTTTGATATCCATTTGCCAGCAGGAAAATTAAAAAAAAAACAGTTTGCAGTCCCAAACATCCAAATAGTGGGCTGAATGTCAGAGTGAAGGGAATTTTTCCACAGGGAAAATCGGCTCACAAATATGGTGACTTACATGCAGGCCTAGCCCCTCTTCTGAGAGTATATTGGTATGTTGGTATAGCGCATGCACAACAAACAAGAACATAAAAGAAAAGAGAGGCTGGTGCTCTGACTCTGCCATTGACAATGTTGTGTATTGAAAGATGAATCAAGCCTATCTTTTCCTATGTTAAGCTTGATTCTGGAATGTGGATTCTAAGCTGTAGCATTCAGTATTGGTCGGTTTCTGCGAAACCAGTGTGACAATGTTGCAAAGCGGGAACAGTTGTGATTGGACCTTAACTCTGCACTGCCATTGGTCCGTTAACTATTTCTGGGTGTGGCTTTGACAGCCGGGAGAGTTTAAAAAGGAGCTGTGCTCCACTGTCTGTCTTGTGTGTTCCTGAGTTGGAGTTTGCTGTTGAATAAAGCTGAATCACTTGTTGAGCTTACTTTCGTTGTTGAGTCTCATACTTAACAATTGGCGACGAGGATGGGATGCTAGAGCGGGTAGGCAGCCCCGCTGAACCGAGATCGCAACGGCAGACGAGGACACACACCCGGCCGAGCCGGCTGAGGCTCCACGAGTAGAAGTGGCAGCACCGACAGCCCCGATGGCCGTCAACCCGGCGTTCGAAGCGTTCGACCCGGCGACGGAGGACTGGGACTCTTACCTGGCACGGTTCGAGTTCCACCTCCAGGCGAATCAGATAACAGATGAGGCGAGAAAGAAGGCGACGCTCCTGAGCTCGTGCGGCAAGGCCGCCTTCGACATCGCCCGATCCCTGGTCGCTCCGACTGAGCTGAGTGCAGCGACGTGGGCTGAGATCACGGCCAAGCTCAAAGGCCATTTCTCGCCACAACCGTCTCGGATAGCGTGCCGGCACGCCTTTTACAAGCGGTGCCAAGGGCCTTCCGAGTCTATCGCTGAGTACGTCACTGCCTTGCGGAAAGCGGCAAGGCCATGTGAGTTCACAGATCTGGAAGACGCCCTCCTCGACCGTTTGGTGTGCAGCCTTCGAGACGAGCGCCTGCAACAGCGTCTTTTGCCCGCACCCAACTGACGTATGCGGTTGCCTACGCCGAGGCTATCGCAGCGGAGGCCGCGGACAAGTTGACGCGAGAGGTCCGACAGCGGCAGACCCAGGTCAGCAAGGAGCCTGCAGTTCACCGGCAGTCCGCCTGCGAGTCTGACAGCGACGCCGACGGCGTGTGCCGAACTCGGGAGACACGCCCACCGCGGACCAGACCGAGAACTTCGACGACCCGTCCCTGCGCAGGCTGCGGCGGCAACCACGACAGAGACCTCTGTCGGGCTAGAGAGCTCATCTGCCACTCCTGCGGGAAGCGAGGTCATCTGGCTCGAGTTTGCCGGGCTGCGAGGAAATCGCCACCGTCTTCGCGACGAGCAGACCCCAAGGTTCGGCCATCAGATGACAGCAGAACGTCCGATTGCCACCAGACTGACACCTGCCCTTCAACCGTCCTGGCGACCGGTGACAAGGCCACTCGGAAAATTCACGTCACGCTTCGGTTGGATGGCGTTCCGTGTACGATGGAGGTGGACTCAGGCTCATCCGTCACCGTCATCTCCACCGAGACATGGCAGCGCTTATTTCCGAGGAGGAGCCGACGTCGCCTGTCTCCAGTAACAACGCGTCTCACCGATTTCCAGGGACGACGCATTCCGTTGGCGGGACGAGCTACCTTCCAGGTGGAGTTCAAGGAGCGGAAGGCTGAGCTGTCCCTCCTGGTTGCAGAGGGTGAGAGGGTCAGTTTGTTGGGCCTTGATTGGTTCGAGGCTCTAGGTATTGCCATCTCTGGCATTAACAGCATTTGCAACAATAAAAGGGAGTCTTTGTATCAAGAGTTCCCTGAAGTTTTTGGGGAAGGGCTTGGGTTATATACGGGGCCCCCCGTTTCTTTTGATTTAGACCCTTCAGTGCGTCCCATACGGCTGAAGTACAGGAAGGTACCCCTCGCTCTTAAGGCGAAGATCGAGGCAGAGCTGGACAAGCTAGTGGATCAGGGTATCCTCGAGCCGGTGCCCTATGGTCGGTGGGAGACTCCCATAGTAACGCCCGTAAAGGCAGACGGGTCGATACGCATATGCGCTGATTATAAGTGTACAGTGAACAAAGCGCTCCAGCAGCACTCCTACCCAGTGCCGGTCATCAGCCATGTGTTGGCTTCGCTGGGAGGAGGAAAAGTTTTCGCCAAACTTGACTTAGCCCAAGCCTATCAGCAGTTGCCCGTAGACGATGCAACTGCTGACGCCCAGACCATAGTGACCCACAAGGGGGCGTTTCGGGCCAAGAGACTACAATTTGGGGTTAACGTAGCCCCGGGCATTTTCCAGGGCTTGATGGAGGGGCTCCTGCGTGGGCTACCTGGAGTCGTGCCCTATTTTGACGACGTTCTGGTGGCAGGCTCTGACGAGTGCGAACTCATGGCTCGGCTCAGAGCAGTACTAGGCCGGTTTAAAGAAGCCGGGCTGAGGGTCAAACGCTCTAAATGTGTGGTTGGAGCAGACAGAGTGGAGTTCTTGGGATTCCTGATTGACGCGGATGGAGTCCATCCTACACCGGACAAGGTATCCGCCATCAAGAACGCGCCCCCGCCACGGTCAAAGAAGGATCTCCAGTCGTTCCTGGGGATCCTAAACTTTTATCATGCCTTCCTGCCCCACAAGGCATCGGTTGCAGAACCCCTGCATGCTCTGCTCCACAAGAACGCAAAGTGGGAGTGGGGAGAGCGGCAGGAACGAGCGTTCACGGGCGTTGAAGAACTCCTCTCGTCTAGTGCGGTGCTGACCCACTTTGACGAGAACAAACTCTTGGTGCTTGCGGCTGACGCGTCACCCTACGGGGTGGGCGCCGTTCTTAGCCACCTCATGCCGGATGGATCGGAAGCACCGATCGCTTTCTACTCGCGATCACTTACAGCGGCGGAGAAGAACTATGCCCAGATCGACAAGGAGGGCCTCGCCTTAATCGCCGGAATTAAAAAATTCCATGACTTTGTTTATGGGCGGAGGTTCCTCCTTGTAACAGATCACAAGCCGCTTCTGGGCATCTTCTCCCCGGACCGGCAGACGCCGAACATACTGTCCCCCAGGATGTTGAGGTGGGCAGTATTCATGTCGGCATATGACTTTGAACTTGAGCACCGCCCGGGGAAGGCTATCGGGCATGCCGACGCCCTGAGCCGTTGCCCCGCACCACTGGACAACAAAGAACTCGAGCCGGAGTTGGACATTCTGGCGCTCGAAAGAGCTCCCGGAGGCACCAGTAACCTCCTCAGACATTGCCGCTGCGACGGCTAAGGACCCTGTGCTTGCCCGTGTCCTTAATTGGGCATGGAGGGGGTGGCCGGTAGGAAAAATGGCGCCTGAATTCAAACCGTTCGTTTCGCGCCAGAACGAACTATCGGTAACAAAGGGCTGTTTGCTTTGGGGGAGTCGGGTGGTGATTCCCGCCAAGCTGAGGGAGGATGTTTTGGAGGCGTTACATGTGGGCCACCCTGGCATGGTTCACATGAAAGCCCTCGCCAGAGGGTACGTGTGGTGGCCGAAGCTGGACGAGGACATTGAGGCCTGGGTAAGGCAGTGTATGGAGTGTCAGCAGTCCCGTCCAGAACCACCACAGGCTCCCATTCAGCCCTGGGAGAAAACGAGGAGGCCCTGGTCACGCCTCCATATTGATTTTGCGGGACCATACCATGGGCAAATGTTTTTTATCTGTGTTGACAGCTACTCTAAATGGTTAGAGGTGATACCCATGAGGTCAACAGGGTCCGGGGCAGTCATCAACGCCCTCCGGAGGTTGTTTTCGACCCACGGGCTGCCGGACTGTTTGGTCTCGGACAACGGGCCACAGTTCGTGTCAGCGGAATTTGAAAAATTCCTTAAAGACAACCTCATCCGCCATGTGACTTCTGCGCCGTTCCATCCGGCCTCCAACGGTCAGGCCGAACGGATGGTACGGACGGCGAAGGAGTCACTTGGGCGCCTGACGTGTGGGGACTGGAGCCAGAAGATTGCCTCTTTCCTCCTGAGGCAACACATCACCCCCTGTTCAACAACGGGGAGGAGCCCAGCTGAACTTTTAATGGGCCGTAAGTTGGCTACCCTACTGGACCGACTGCACCCTGACCTTGACAGGTCCAAGCAGCGGTCAGAGACCCCAGAGCAGGGGAGAGTGTTCTTGGTTGGGGACAAGGTGTTTGCCCGCAATTATGCGGAAGGTCACAGATGGCTACCAGCCGTGGTCACAAAGGTGGCAGGGTCCAGGTTGTATGTGGTCCGGCTTCCCAGCGGACGGGAGATACGCCGCCACATTGACCAGCTCAGAGAGCGCTGGGCAGACTCAAGCGCCGAGTCTGTGCCCGAGCCTGAGCTGGTCCCCGTCCAGGAAGGGCCTCCCGGCGAGGAGGTGAGTACTGCGGATCGTGATTCGGAGTCTGGGGAGCCCCCAACTCCAGTGCCTGAGACCCCTGTATTAATGTCCCCTGACTCTCCTGCGAGAGAGACCATCAGAGTCCCCGAAGAGTGTGCCGCTCCACCGCCATCGGAGCAGAGACCGCTGCGCCGGTCAAACCGAAGCCGAGGTGCCCCTCCCTACCTGAAAGATTATGTTTGGAAGGAAATGCTCCATCTTAGGGGGAGGAATTTGTTGTGTATTGAAAGATGAATCAAGCCTATCTTTTCCTATGTTAAGCTTGATTCTGGAATGTGGATTCTAAGCTGTAGCATTCGTATTGGTCGGTTTCTGCGAAACCAGTGTGACAATGTTGCAAAGCGGGAACAGTTGTGATTGGACCTTAACTCTGCACTGCCATTGGTCCGTTAACTATTTCTGGGTGTGGCTTTGACAGCCGGGAGAGTTTAAAAAGGAGCTGTGCTCCACTGTCTGTCTTGTGTGTTCCTGAGTTGGAGTTTGCTGTTGAATAAAGCTGAATCACTTGTTGAGCTTACTTTCGTTGTTGAGTCTCATACTTAACAGACAACAACACTCTTGCTTAAAAATCCTGATTTTTCAAAGCCATGTCTGTAAGAAAATAAACTGAGTTGGCAACTGGAAAAATGTGGAGAGAAGGAAAATGCACAGAACCCCTTAGCTCAACGTAGTTCTGGTGCTGATGGATCAACTGCTAAGAAATTCAAGAATAAGTCATATCTGTGGAAAACCTCTAACAATTCAACCCCTGACACTAAAGTGCACTGATTCTAGACGTTTCAGTTGGCTACAAGGAAATCACAGATTTTCCATTCCAAAATTACCTGGAAGCAGAAAAACTAGATGCTAGGAAAACTAGGACAGAAACCTCCCTTATTTTTCAGTGGAATAATTGTTCTTGGTATAGAGGAACATTCCATTACATGAGCCCCCAGCTGCAGTCTTAAGTAGTACTGAGGATTACCACCTCACAAGGGGCCAAACTATACATCTCATCTTCCTTGCATACTCCCCACATCCACTACAAGCACTTTCAATCTGATGTCTGTTGCCAATTCTGTGCTTGGAATTAGATTCCCAGGCAAGTGGAGACCTGATTCAGATCAGGACTGTGGTGTAAAGAGAGAAGGGTCATCCCTTTCCCAGCAGTTTCTTTAACCTGAAATGGCCTGGGGAGCAACTCTTTGGCTAGATGGGGAAATTTACCTGATATTTACAAGGAGGAGGAGGAGGAAAAGGAGGAAGAGGAAGTTTTATATCCTGCTCTTGAGTACCTGAAGAAGTCTTAGAGCAATTGTGTTCCCTTCCTCTCCCCACAGCAGACACCCTGTGAGGTACGTGGGGCTGAGAGAGTTCTGAAAGAACTGAGACTGACACAAGGTCACCCAGCTGGCTTCATGTGGAGGAGAGGGGAATCATAGAATCATAGAATGTTAGAGTTGGGACCTTGCAGATCATCTAGTCCAACCCCCTGCACTCTGCAGGAGCATAGCCAAAAGATAGCCCCAACATACCCGAAAGATGGTCGTCTAGCCTCAAACCCAGCTCTCCAGATTAGAGTGCACCCCTCTTAATCAGTACACGAAACTAGCTTAGGCAAATATCAGCCCCCTGGGACCATTTCAGGACAGAAAACTGCATGGAGGGAGGCTTAAATACACTGTGGTACTCTATCAAGCAGCAGTAGGACCCTGGGGGCTGGAAGTAAGCATCTCCCTAGGTTTGGCCCAGAGAATTAAGCTGCAGTTCTAGGCCAAGAGTGACTGAATCAACAACAGTGAGGATTCTCTGTTTGCTGTCATCGCCACTGCTGAAGAGTTGCAAAAGAGTTTTCTGTAATCGTTCTCCATCAGCATCTCCATCCATTTTTTCTATACTGTACCACTGGACTATGGCAATTACCAATTTGGGTTTAAAGCCCTTTAAAAAAACCCAAAAACTTCCACTGGTATGATGGTGAAAATGGCCACAAGGGACTGAAGGAAGGAAAACACTGCTGATATGAGCAGGACCTTGGGAAATATGGATCTTTCCATCCAGTGGCATGATAACATGCTTGACTGCACTCCTCCCCAAAAGATGGTACTAAAGCAGGATTTGGAAAGAAGATGGGGAAAGAACAACAGGTTTATGGTTAAAGCACCATATCATATGGATGCTCCAAAAACAGGCTCCATGTTGGATGCCAAAGTAGAGAAAAGCCTCCTTGTGAAAGCAGTCTGCCTCACTAAAAGGAGCAGTCCCATTTCTAGGCAGAGTTTCAAAGAAATGTATGGAAAATCTGTTACTTTCTCAGAACAGAAACTTCTAGAACCAAACCCAAAAGCTCATTCATTTTACATCTACTAGATCCCAAGCCCCTCTGTTGTTGGGGGGAGTCTGCACTTGAAATGAACACTATGCAATTCCACTTCCAAATGTTCAAGGTTAAAGGTGGAAGCTGATTGTGTGTGGTTTTGCTGGTGATACCAGTAAAATATTGATTTGTCATCATCATGTAGGCAGAGCAGAGGAACAGCTGGAAATTATTCCCAGATGGCAGCGCCTCAAATATTCTGGAAGAATTTTACTGCTGGAGTTAGTACTTGAAAAAGGAGGTGTGAATGCTGGTATGTTTCGGTCTGTATCTATCAGCCACTTGCTTTCTGTTTCCTCTCCTTGTTAAATCGCTGCCCCTGATGTTTCTGTTTTGCATTCTTAGGGAATGATTTTTTAAAAATCCAGATTGCTAGAGTGCTATGTTTCTACTTTTGTCTCTTCCCCTCCTACTCCAGAAGTTAAATCTCTGAATAGCAGTATGGAATGAACCTTGGCCTTAGTGTGCATATCTGGAAGTCTATGCACAATAGGCCTAGAGCTCTCCTGGAACTACAACTGACCTCCAGACAACAGAGATCCCCTGGAGAAAATGGCTGCTTTGGATGGAGGGTGGACTCTATGGCATTATGAACTACCACCCCTTCCCAGGATCCCCACCCTCAAATCTCCAGGAATTTCCCAATACGGAGATGGCAACCCTATATTGTACATGAACACTGAGGCCTAGGGTAGTAACAATTTGCACACTGCAGTTTGGCAAGATCCGTTTGAACAAGTGACTGTGTATTAGGGGGAAATAATGTTTTCCGTGCATGTCTTTAATACAAAAGAAAAACCACCCTTGTACTGCTAAATCCCATGCTCTTTGCGAAGAAAATGAATGCAACTTTACTGCACATGGAAATAAGCCCAAAGTGATGTGTAACTGTGGGTGCAACCGGGGGTTTTGTATCAAGAACTGCGGTGTAACCTGTTTTCATCTGGAATGTTTTGGAGGGTATGGCATTGAAATCTAGCAAGGAACAACAGCAGTAGGCAGTCAGAGTTGTGCAGGTGCTGGAACAATGCAGAGTTGGCTGCGAATTACAAATTGTCTCCCCTCACAAACACAAGCACACTGTACATGTGCAAACCCTTTGACTTGTCCTGACACAATCTCTCTTCCACACACTGTGCCAAAAGTGTGGCTGCCCCCTCCCCCTCTCTCTCTCTCTCTCTCTCTCTCTTTTCCCTGCTCCTAGTATATTTAGCTGTGAGGGACTTCTACCTTTCCTTATATAGCAGAGGCCAAAAGGATTTCTCACTCTCTGAATTCATAGGCGGAGCAGAGTTTTGAAGGCCCTGCCAAAAATAGCAAGCAAACATTGCATGGTGTGGGGAATGGGGGGGGAGGTACAGAAAGAGAAAGGTATGTCCCAGCTTTGTTTTGCTTAAGTGATTTCTTTGACTCAGAGCACAGCCCTACAAAGGCCTTGGCGTTAGGTTGTATGCTGAATGCGTTAGCCTCTCTGGAAGAACCAGCTTCAGTCCCCATGGTGTTCTTTTGGTGGTGGCAAGGATGAGGAACGGAGAGGTAGGAATTAGGGTTTTGTAATTACCAGTGTCTCTTTTTGGGGGGATATACTGAAGATTTTTCTGTCCGTAGAACACCTGCCCTTGAAACAATTCTGTGAGGCAAACAATGACTGAGCAGCACATATTGGGAGACTGAAAGCCAAACCAGATGTCTGTGGGGAGTTCCAAGTCTGGAGATCCCAGCAATTTTTCACATTCAGTTTTTAAAACCCTGCGTGCCTGAGAATTGAGTTTTCAAAACTGCTGGGAGCGCGTATATCTGGTTTAGCCCTCTGGTTCAGTGATAAATTATTTGACTGAGGCCACTGGTGGGAAACCACAGACAAGCAGAGATTTGCACTCAGGTTTCATCCATGTTCAAAGAGTTTTGCCTTCAGCTGGGTAAAAAGACATGGGAGCAGGGAGAAGAAAGAGAGGGAGAACTATCTAGAGACCATCATTATCTTATGGCGCAGATGGTAGAATTATTGTAATTTATTTTTACCAGTTATTAATTCTCACCAGTTTTAAAGGGGCAGGTGGTTTTATAAGACTGTGGTGGAGGAAATACTTTTCCTGAGGAATAAGAACTAGTTTGGCTCAATCTTTTAGGGGACATGGCCCATAAAGAACTTCTAACTATCCAGGACAGGGAATCAAGGTCCAGACAGAGAATGGCAGAGGGGAGTGGAATCTGCATACTGAGTAAAGTCCTGCATTAGTGCAGAAGATTTCTGGGATGCATTTCTCCTTGATGGCAGGCCTGGCCAGGTTGTGCCATGGCCTCTGATGTGGCTAAACTCTGTCCTAAGTGACATCCATGATGGTCCTACTGGCATCTTGGTTGAAAGGTACCTTAAGTACTGTGGGCTTCTTATAAGCACACATCCTGACTGCTCTAGTCAATAGTTTATCCACAAACACCCTCCCTCTTATATCATTTTAGCTGACACTTCCCAATAGATAGCTGCTAATCTTTTCACTGACAAGCTTCCCCCATGTGCTTTGGTCATTGACAAAACTCTGATGCAAGTTGGACTGTTGACTACAAGAAGCAGGGTCTTCTCAGTTGTGGTTCCCAGTCTGAAGAACTCTTTTTACCCTTAAGATGGCTAGTTGAGTATAACTTTTTCCATTTCAAAAGGCTTCCATGTGAGCTGGTGACTTAAGGTTTTTGTTCTGGTATTTCCTGTGGCTTCTTGGGAGTTGTAAAATGGTCTAGAGGTATTTTAATGTTTTCATATTATGTTCTGTTGCTCATAGGTTAGACAGTTCTGGTATTTATGGGGGGCATTGTACTAACAGAATTGCCAACATCATTCTTATTTTGTATTGAATCATGAACATGTGTTGGAACCTGAAAAAGTAACAATAAGAAGGCAGGTCCCTCCCCTAAGGTGCTTACAATTTAAAACTTGGTGAAGGAACTAACAGGGGGCGATGGAAGTGAGGTCATTGAGGGAAGGCTCAGTTCAGCTGCACATTTGATGACTTCTTTTCAGTTAAGGTTGAGAACTTGGGGGTTGTGACTCTGGCTTCATGAAAAAGGAGTTCAGCACTATCCTAGCCACTTAAGTGGAGGGAAGTCACCTTAGGCTGGAGGGTGGCTTCAGACTTTGCAGAACAGGCTGGCTGGTGGGTTTGGAGGAGGGATTTGATGGAAGAGACAAAGGAGGCATCATGGTTTGGTGAGATACACCAGGAGTTTTGAGCCAGGAGAGGATGGGTTGTCATGGATTTCTCCTCTTACCCCAGTCCAGGGATGAGAGTTAAAAACCAAGACTTCAATAACCATTTAAACAATCCCCCAGGAGAGTGTCTGTACACCCTCCAGGGTATCAGTAGTCACTGCCACCAGGATCTCTTACAAAAGGTCCCTCACCCAGGATCAGGAGCAGAGATCCCAACTCCTGCCTGGTCTATAGGACTTAACACTTCACCAGCTGCAAACAATTAATTAACACACAGTGGTAGCCTTCTTAGGCAAACAGCCTAGGCACAAGATCTAGTCTCAGAGGTCAAGTTGCAACAGAGGAAACAAGTCCAGATAATATTGGTTATATATATTATCTTTATTCAGTGCAAAAGCATGCATATATAATGAGACTAGCAGAAGGTAAATAAAAACAAATCATGCCTATAGCATAGTCAGCCCTAACTACACAATAGAGGTAATCCATAGTTACCAGGCTTTCAGAGGTACCAGATGATTCAATATGCAAATAGTCCAAAGGTCTCATCAGGGGATCTTGTAAAGAAACCACATGTTGCTGTTGGCAACTGAGTCCAGCTTGGCTGCCTATTAGCCAAAGTCCATGGCAAGCAAGTAACCAGTCCCAAAAGGAACTCTTTGTTTCCAGAGAGGAACAAGAACAAGAAGCAGCCCCTTTTCTCATAGGGTTCTTATAATTAAACCCCCTCCTCCGTCACTATCGGATATGGCCATTATCCAATCGTGAGGGAGTGGAGGGGCGTGTCCAAATCTCCAGTTACTAGGCATTGCCTACGTGCTCCATAGCATGTCAGAGAACGCTTTGATGTGCTAATGTCCTGGGCCTAGCTCTTCCCATGCATGAGAAGGTGCCTGTATGTCTCCCTGCTCCAGCAAAAGGTGTCAAAGTGTCTTGTATATGGATATGAAGCTTGACCATCTAGCAGGCCATCTGTGCAGGTGACAAAGTCACACAGAAGTGTCAGCAGCTAAGGCCATTTGGCCCCGGCAGAAAGAATTTCAGAAAACCCTTTTTCTGTACATGGATATTCTCCCATCTCTTGGAATACACCTGAATCCTTTGTGCCTCCTTACACATCAGAATCCCCTAGACACTGTTCTCTGACCTGCCCAAGCCCACACAACCTCTGGCTTTCTCCTAGCTCTGCCAACTGATTCTGTATTTCTAAAATCCCAAATTGGCACCCAGGATTAGAAATCCTTTTAAAGGTCTTGCAATAAAGTGTTGCCAACCTCCAAGTGGGGCCTGGAGTTCTCCTGGAACTATAATGGATCACCGGACTACAGGGATCAGTTCCCCTGAAGCAAATGGCTGCTTTGGAGGATGGACTCTAAGGTATTATGCCTTGCTGAGGTCTCTCCTCTCCCCTCCCCTCCCCAGACCCTGCCCTCCCTGGGCTTTGCTCCCAAATATCTAGGAGTTTCCCAACCCAGAGTTAGCAACACTAGATGTGCCTCACCTGGAGCCACCATCCTCACAGTGGCCTAGCTGAACGAAATAGTTTCTGGCCTCCTCAGAGCATCTGTCTATTCCTTACCCAAAATATATGTAGAAACTGACACTAGGGGACATTGTTTGTGGGTTGTTATTACATCACAGGGCAGTCTGACAACTGATAGGTCATCTCTCCCCCCACATATTACAAATTCAGGACTTTTTCCTGTCCAGAAGAGACTGGTTTTTGTCACAATAAAATTGTCATTCTTCTGGATTATCTTGACACAATCAGGACAGTTGGCAACCCTCTATGATTTCTGGCAGGGTTCCTGGGCTTGTAACAGCAACACAAAATGCTGAAATTCAACAGGTCACAGCTGTCCCCACTGCTGCCTCTTAATGTTAGAAAAAGCTGCATCTGTTGAATTTCTGCTTCTTATGTAGTTGTTAAAGGCTCTAATGCTCTGAAAGAAAACTGAAGTGATGAATGCATCCACACATACAGTGCTTTCCTTGCAAAATCATTTGCAACTGGATTGACTCATCAACGCAAGAAAGACCACATGACTTATTGCTTCAGCACATTAAAGTATGTGAGTACAGCCAACTGGGGGGATGGCTCACTATCCCCTTGCCCAGTAACCACTCCCCGCTGCCAATGTACCCTCTTGCCTACAACATTGTCACCCTCCTGACTTCATCTTTTTGCATTTTTTGTATTGACATGGTTTAATCAACATGGACAAGAGAAAATCAGCAGAATTGTGTTGATATCTGGAGATGGAGGGCTATCAGGGAAGGGGGAAGTATCCAGAGTGGTGTACTGGACAGAATGTCCTGTTTGGAATGGTGTGACCTGCGTTCAAATTATGATTTGTCTATGAAGTTTGCTAGGACTCTTTGGACCAGCCACTGCTTCACAATCTAATGTATTTCATGAGACAGAACAACATGAGACACATTCTATGTCTGCCATCCTGAGCTTGTTTGTGGAATCACAAGACACCAGTATAATAAATCTTCATGAGCTCTTTTAGGGATTTGGATTGGGGGCTTGATTTCTCTTAGCTACTTCTCCCAAACCAGGAATGGTTCCACTGGCAACTATCTTACATTTTTCCTCCAAGAAGCACTGGGCAGTGTTCGAGTTTCTTCCCTTCTTCATTTTTATCCTCACAATCACCTTGTGAGGTAGATTAGGCTGAGTGTGTGTGTGTGGCTGGCCCAAGGTCCCCTTGATTTTATCATCACAACATCACTATGAGGTAGATTAGTCTGAGCAAGTGTATCTAGCATAAGGTTATCCACTAAGTTTCAAAGTGGGAATCTGAACCTAATTCTTTCTAGTCCTGAGCTGATACTCTAACCACTACAATAGACATGGCTTAAGAGGAATGCATAACTTTTCGTGGGAGAAAAGGAGGCATGATTGACAGCAGATGAAAAGTCCAGAGATGAAAGCCAGGTGGATTTAAATAGCTAAAGTGGTGGTGGGAAGAAGGGAATAATGACAGCCTCTAAATAAAAATGTAAAACACAGGTGTCGATCAGATGCCTCACTAACACTGAACTGTTGCATGTGGTTTTTGCTTTGGACCAGGGCTTCCCAACCTTGTTGAGCCTGGGGGCACTTTTGGAGTTTTGTGGGCGCCACAATGATTTGGTGCCACAATGATTTGGGTGCCACAGATAGCTGCTGTGGGGGGTGGGGTGGGACCAATTGCGAAATGTTGGGAAATCTCACAAAATACTAGGAGGTTCCAAGCCATGCCTCCTCCTATGCTGGAGGCAGCTGTTCCTGAAATGGGTGCTCCTTGTTGACACAGAGGTGAGGCCTCCCTGAAAGATCTCCTGCTCTGATGATTAATCAGTGGAAAGCTCTTTGCTTTGTGAATGAAGCAAATGGGTGCCAGGAAACACCACAGGTAACACTGGTGTTGGCTGCTTTAGACCAACATGGCTATATGCCACACTCCTCTGGAGTGGATAAAAAGGAGTGGATTTGTGCAACTAAGGCCCCTGAAATCCCTTCTGCCATCACAGAAGACTGTGGGATGTTCTTTCTCTGAACTGGTATTAAGGCTCAGCTGTTGCTGAACCCCTGCAGGGCCCACCTGTTTCTAATGCCCCTCCAAAATACGAATGGGCATGGAGCAACAGCAGTGAATGTTCTTGTCTCTGCTTTCCCCCTTCACAGCCGCCACCAAAATCCTCTCTGTCTTTCTCCTCTTCCTTTGGGCAGAATTGCCAAATTCCAGGGGGGGGTTGGAGGTCTCCCAGAATTACATCTCCAGACTACAAAGATTATACCCTACTGAAACCCTTCTCCTCCCCAGAATCAACTCTCATCTTTCCAGAGCGTTTGCAACCCTAAGACACTGTCAACAGGACCAGTTGCCATCTGCTGCCCCACATTTGCCTGCCTCCCTTCTGCCTGCTCTTCTCCCTGTGGAGTACCAGGGATTCCCCATTCCTCGGGCCCAGAAGAGAAGAACAAGCAGACAAAAGGAAAGCAGGGGCAGCAGCAGCCACCGGTCTGAGAGGAGAGGCAGGATCCCCAGGGCAGGTGGTGCCCAGGCTGGTGGTGTCTGTTTCATGTGGGAGCAGGGGGTTCCCCTGGAATTATCCTGCTTGAAGCTGACAACAGTGCAGGGCCCGCCTGTGCTGAGAACCAGCCCTCGAGACAGTGGCGCAAGAGTGGTGCTCCCACTTGGCATGGATCCCAGGCACACTGGAAGTGTCACAAGCCTGGGCCTGCCAAGGGACAGCCAAGAGGTTGTCTTGAATGTTCAGCAGGTCAGAGCTGGGCCCCCAACTCTTGCCAGCCTTGGTTGGTCTCTGGCACTCACAAGGCCTAGACACTGTGCATTGGTGATGGTTTGCAGATGTGTGTGCATGTACAAGTTGTTTTAACATTTCGTTTAATGAGGCAAAATCCCTCAGGTCTGCCTAGAATGGATAGGCAGGCGAGCTGCAGATGTATTCCTCCATCTCTGCAGTTTGCGTGTCAGTGGCAATGTTTGCCGGTTAATAAAGGCACTGAGGATTTTATTAGCGTGAGTCTGTGCAAACTTCCATTGTTAAAAGTGTGTGTGTGTGCGTGCGTGCGTGCGTGCGTGCTGGGGGAGGTGGGTGGTTGCAATTATTATTTGGGATATTTTAATCTGGGGGGGGCAGCTGGAGGATCTACAGAGGGGAACCCCCTCCAAGTGTATTTAAAGAAGCATCTTTCCAGATTGCAAAACTGAGCAGAAAGGCAATGTCTGTGTGTGTGTGGGGGGGGAGGAATCTCACCTCCTTTGCACCTGAAAACCCCTGCAAAGCTCCACCAGCCTGCTTCTGTGCCGTTTTTTTAAATCCCTCCCCTTCTTTGCGAGGAAGGAACTTCTCAAGCTGAACTGCGAGAGGGCTCTGGCTGCTGCCGGCTTCCAGGGAGCAGAATGCAGGCGAGATGTGCTGGGAGTTTTTCTGTGGCAAAGTCAAGAGCAGCACCAGAGCACAGTTCCGAGGGAGGACGAAAAAGCTCCTGGCAGGCTCCGGGGCACCGTCCCCCAGGCCCGCGACCGACCGGAGAGGATGGGGAAATCGCCTCCAGGACTGTAAGTGAAGCTGAGGCGGAACGGTGGGGAAGCGGCGATGGGGAATTGCTGGGCACTGCAGAAGTGGGGGGCGTGTTTAACCTTCACCAGTACCGAGCTGGCGGTGGGAGGATTGGGGACCACACAGAGGGACCTTTTTTCGGTCACCGGGCAAGCAGGGGAAGGGGGGGGTTCCCCTGCATTTTGGACTTGGCATGATTTGCCACAGCTTTGCAAGGGGTGGAGTGGGGGGGGCCCTCTGGAGAAGAAGAGGGAATCTCGCAGTATCCTCGGTGGGTGGGAAGTGGGTTGGCATCTGCTGTAGAGAGCTGTGATCTTTTTCCTTGGGGAAGGGAAGTCCAAGATAGGGACTCCATCCTCTATGGTATCGGCAAGGATTAGGGTCAGCGGAGAGATTGGCAGCATGCTTTCCAAAGGGAGGGGACTAAAACATTGATCCTGGGAAAGAGGCATCTCTCTCTCTCTCTCTCTCTCTCTCTCTCTCTCTCTCTCTCTCTCTCTCTCTCTCTCTCTCTCTCTCTCTCTCTCTCCACCTTTCTCTCTCTCTCTGCTACATTATAGAGTTTTAAAGAGGAAAAAGTGTCACTGCCAAGCCAGGCACAGATCAAGTGTCCAGTGGATTCAGGCATGGAACTTTAGGACACTTTATTGCCCTGTGTCCAATTTAGACAGCAAAATTCAGAAGATCTGGGCATGAATTCCTGTACCCCTGCATATGGAATGGAAAGAAAGACCCTTCTGAACCTAGGGGGAAAAACCCAAATCCATCCCCTTCTGATTCCTCCTCCACCCCAGCATCCAAAGTGCAGCATTGTCCAGTCTTTAGCAAAGGTAGATTGAGGTACTCTTGGGGAGTCCTTAGGCCTCAGATCCTGGGTTGTGCACACCCTCTGTTGGATAAACCTATAAACCTCTTGCATTTGAAGTGCTGCAAAATGCGTACTGTAAGTGTTCTCTGTTTTGAAAAAAAAATCTATATCTGAAGAGTGCATTTATCATATTGCTGTAAGACTCTTTTAGTTAGCCATTTAATTTGAAAAAAGAGGTCTGGATGATTCCTAAAGGTCTGAAATATTTTTTTTCTTGGCTGATCACTTATGGGGGAATGGTGAGAGCTCTGAGCTGGGAAGGGGAAGGTGGCATGGGGGGCTGAATTTTGGAACAGTGTCTTTGTCCTCTTGATGATCATGTAGTGGTTTTTTGAGTGGTTTTTGGCAGAGTTGTGGTATGACAATCGTTTGACAATCACCATAATTGTTGATTTAAAGCAGGGTGTGGATTTGAAGAAGTTCCAGACTTATTTTCTTGAAGATCCTCTGGATTTTTTTTATGTGTTCATCTGATAAAGAAGCTAATGCATTTACTTTATAATGGAATCGATAGAGTTGGCAGAGGAGGGGCCAGAGGCAAGTACCAGGCCAAGCAATGGCAGCGAATAGTGAAACTTGGAACATCTCTGTTAAGCGAGTGACTGCAGGAATCCTGGGCGGGAGCTGGAAGCTCTGGGATTAAAAAGTCAGAGACTTCCTTTTATAGCAAATGCCGAGCAGTGAAAGGCGCATGGCTCTGTGTGTGTGCGCGTGTTTGTCCAATCTGCCCTTGGCATGTTCCCCAAGAAACTTCATCAATGCCTTGGCTCAGCTGAATTCCCTAATGCTCCAGACACTACTGAACCCCCGACGCAGTGTCCAAGGGCTGCCTCCTGAGCTGGGCACAATTGATGAAATGTCCCTCCTCAGGATCTTTCTAGACTGATCTGTCTCTCTCTGTCTCTCTCAGCATCCATCAGGAGTGGGAGTCTAGGCCTTGAAATGTGCCAACATAGGGTTTTAGGGTTGCCAGCTCTGGGTTGGGAAATTCCTGGAGATTTGGAGGTTGAAGTTGGGGGAGGGAGGGAGCTCAGCCAGGATGTGATGCCATAGAGACCACCCACCAAAGCTGTCATTTTCTCCAGGGGAGCTGATCTCTGTAGTCCTGAGATCAGTTTAATTCTAGGAGTATCCCAGGCCACACCTGGAGGTTGGCAACCCAAGCTGGTTTGCACTTAGGCATGTGTTACTTGGTTTATTTTCACTAGGGGCCATACTACATATTACAACATATGCAGGTCCACCTTAGGGACTCACAGGCATATTGCAGCTGTGAGTTCCTGGTGGGAACATCATTAAAAATCTGTGCAGGGGCCCAATTTGGATCAAGACCATGGTGTGAGGGAGGAAGGGTTCTGGAGAGGCCTGTGTGGGAGGAAGGAACTGGAGAGCCAGTTTGGTGTAGTGGTTAAGTGCGTGGACTCTAACCTGGGAGAGCCGGGTTTGATTCCCCACTCCTCCACTTGCACCTGCTGATGTGACCTTGGGTCAGTCACAAGCTCTGGCACAGCTGTTCTTGAAAAAGAGCAGTTTCTGTCAGAAGTTCTCTCAGCCCCACCTACCTCACAGGGTGTCTGTTGTGGGGAGGGGAAGGGAAGGGAGTTTGTAAGCCGCTCTGAGACGCCTTTGGGTAGTGAAGGGTGGGGTATAAATCCAATCTCTTTTTCTTCTTCACACTTGTTTTCCCGAGCCCAAACAGCACCAGAGAGGCATTTATCTGCCCTGTATGCAAGCATTCCGTATACATAAGTCCCCATGGTGGGCCAATGTACATTGTTAACATGTTGTTTCACCTCAATTGATGATGGGGTGGTTGATGGTCATCCTTTCCCCCAAGCAGTGAGAAGTCCAAAGATAATGCTACAGAGTTCTGTTTCTTTAGGATGCTAGAGACATAAGACACAATATTTGCTTTATTTGCAAAATGTACAAACAGAGCAGAGTGTGACCAAATGGGTTCTTCTAGCAGGCAGCAAAGCCACCAACTCGGTATCAGACACCCTCAAGTTAAAACATGCTTGGACCTTCCTGGTTCTCTTCCACCAGGTGGTTCCCTTCTAGCTGAACTCCAGTTCTGACTCTCTTGGTCTCCCAGTTCAGACAGCAAAACTGCAACAGCATTGATCTCTTGACTTTTTTTGCACCAGTGGTTGGATATCACCTTCCAAAGGCAGAAGATAAATTATTTCCAGCCATCAGGTCTTATTCATTAAATATAAATTAATCCACCTTGACCATCAGCAAACAATGGCCTTGTCAAAAGATGGTTGCACAGCATCATAACAGTGTGAAATGACCCCCACTGAAAAACAGAGACATGATGACCAATTCACATGTGCAGGTCAACACCTGATGGGCATGTGTGTACCAACCCTTGATCTGCTGAATGTCTCATTGAAAAGCACTGCAGTTGTATGGAAGTACCTATTGGAATCACCCTGCAGTAGCCCATTCACATATGTCACTCATCACATGATGTTGTGATCAAGTTATTACTTGAATGTACAAATCAGCCTATACATAAATGAGCAGTTCATAATTCTCTATCTATCTCTATATAACTCTTGTAGTTTACAGAGTACATTAAACCAGTGGTCTTCAGTCTATGAGTTGGGAACCTCAGGTGGGTCATAAAGCCTCACCTGCTAGGTCAGAAGGCCCTATGGAGCTACCATTTCCCCTATTTTTTGGAAAGACCTGCTGCTAGTGCACATGGATAGAGACCAAGGGTGCCATGCTTCCTGCCTGTCTTTGTATGCATGCTGAGAAGAGCAACAGGGCAGTGGGATGAGGTCACTCAGTATAGCTCTGATCCTCAGTGTTGTAAACCTTCTGATGTGTCCCCAGCTGTCTTGGTCTGCTGACCATGATTCTGAGTGATCTCCAACCCACACCTGGAGATTGGCAACAATGGTTCCCCAGAAGGAAATGTAGTGTTTCTCTGCAATGGGGACCAAAGCAGCTTATATCATTCTCCTCTCCCCCTTTTTACTTGCACAACAACCCTGTGAGGTTGGTTAGGCTGAAAGTCTGTGACTGGTCCAAAATCACCCACTCAGCAAGAACCTGGGTCTAGCAGACCCTGCTCTGAAGCACTGACTGCTACACCAATGGTAGCCAACCTCCAGGTGGAGCCTGAAGATTGCCAGGTATCACAGCTGAACTCCAAACAACAGATCTCTCCCCCCCGGAGAAAATAAATCTCCAGGAATTTCTCTACCTGGAGCTGGCAACCCTAGTCAGGACTGGCCCCAATGAGTTTTCTCCCAAAGGCCAAAATAGGTGTGGAAAAGGCCTTTTACTGACAGAACAAAGCTTGGTTGCCTAGCAATAGGCACTGAAGAGAAATATGGTAGGGAAGGTAGGGAAATACCTGGAGAATTGGGGGTATTTCCTGTGGAGGGCAGTGTTGGGGGAAGGCGGAAGGACTCTGCAGGGTATAATGCCATAGGGTCTACCCTCCAAAGCAGCCATTTTTTCCAGGGGAACTGATCTCTGTCATCTAGTATCACCTGGTATCACAAACTGAACTCCAGACAACAGATCTGATTTAGGAGCATGTGGAATGTTCAGAAAGTGCCACCCCACTACTCAGTTATATGTAAGGAAAGATTTTATACCCTGCCCTACCTCAAAAAATGGGCTCAGAGTAGTTTACAACAAAAAAAACATAAAGCAATAAAACAGTAGATGGCAGCAATAGATGATGGGGAGGGAATATGCCTCTTGTCAGGCAGGGATAGTTACCCTAAGAAACTCCAGTGCCCAAGTAGTATCCACAACATTAAGGGCACTGGGAAAAGGCCCATGGACAGGGGAGGCCAGAATGGTTAAACGTCTTCCACCTCAACCGAAGGCCTGGTGGAACAGTTCCATTTTACAGGCCATGCAGAACTGTAATAAGTCCTGCAGGGCCCTGATCTCAGATGGGAACATGTTCCACCAGGCTGGGGCAAGGGCTGAAAAAGCCCTCACCGTGGTTGAGGCTAAGCAAACATCCCTCAGGCTGGGGACCACCAGGAGGTGTTGGTCAGAGAAGCATAAAGCTCTCCAGGGTTCATATGGGGAGAGGCAGTCCCACAGGCATGATGGTCCCAGGCTGCATAGGGCTTTAAATGTCAAAACTATAACCTCAAATCAGATCTGGTATTTGATCAGCCGCCAGTAAAGTTGGCACAACACCAGCTGAATATGCACCCGTGCAGGCATTGCTGTCAGCAGGTGGGCTGCAGTATTCTGCAGTAGCTGCAATTTCTGGATCAGGCTCAAGGATAGCCCCATGTAGAGTGAGTTACAGTAGTCTAGCCTGGAAGTGACCATTGCATGGATCACTGCAGCGAAGTACCAAGAAGTGAGATAGGGAACCAGTTACCTGATTAGCCACCCTCTGTCCCTGACCATGGAGAAAGAAGGAAAGCCACTGTAAAATAGTCCCCCAAACTCCAACATGGGATTGCAGTGATGCACAAACTGTTCACACATAGCTATTTTGCACAGGTTGCAGCATAATTTAAATGAGACACTGAACCTGTACAAAGTCGGATGCCTCACAAGCTTCACATTTAAATTGGGTTCTCTGGGGGTTCAACCAATTCATAGGAGACAACAGATGGACTTTCAAAAGAGGCCCAGTAGAGAGTGCTGAGCTCTTTTCATACTCTATGTTGTTGCTCTGCAAGGCTTTTTCATACCTTTTATGAATGATAATAAAATATGGACTGTGCAAAGTGTGCTTAAGGAACTGTACAGCATGGTAACCCACTATGATGCCAGTGGAGACTGCACACCTGAGAGAAGGACATCTTCGTTTCTGTGTTGCTGTCCCAGTGGCCCTCCAAGGTTACCAGCCCTTTTACCTGATGGAAGATGGATCGGTTCCATAGTATGCACAAAGCACCAGACACAATACCATGACAAAGCATGAGGACAAGGGATTCTAAATGCCATTAGGAGACTTAGAGTTCCCTGAAGTGTGGGTTAAGGACAAGGCAGAATGTGGCACTGTGTGCAATGTTTATGTGCTCATTGAGGGCAAAGACCCCCCCACCTCAGAAACACCCAGCTGAGGCTGAGGCAGGCATAGCTAAAACCATTGCAGAACTCCTGGATTGGGACATCATACTCCCTATGCAATCCATCTGCAATGCCCCGTTGTGGCCGGTTCTAAAAGCAAATGGGGTGACATGGAGAATGATGGTGGACTTTCATGCCCTCAATGCAGTGACTCCTCCTGTGGCCCCTGTAGTCACCAAGTATAACGAAATCCTAGTGGCCATTGTGGCAGAGTCCTGGTTTTACAGTGTTATTGATTAAGCCAATGTGTTCCATTCGATTCGACTCCATGAATTGTGCTGGTATAAATTCGCATTTACCTTCTTAGGCCAACAATATGCCTTCAAAAGAACCCCCCCAGGGCTTCCATTCGAGCCCGAGCCATGCCCATGTAGTTCAAATGTGGGACCACCTTCAGCCCACCTCCCGAGATCACGTGCTCTTGTATGTGGACGATATTTTGATCCATGCCCCTGACGTCACTGAAGTCACCCAGGAAGTTCTAAACGTCCTCCAAGAAACCGGCTTCAAAGCGAGCAGGGAAAAAGCCCAGTTAGTCCAGACACAAGTAAAATATCTCGGTCTCACGTTGGGACCCAATGGAAAAACCCCAGACACACAGAAGATGGAAGTTATTGCCAAACTTCCCACCCCCCACTAACATACCTTCACTAAGGGCACTCTTAGGCACCTTTAACTTCTCCAGAGACTTCATAGAGGCTTTTGCAGACAAGGCTCTCTTAAAGAAAAACATTGCACAGTGAACATTGGCTCTAGTCAATAAGGGAATTGAATATAAATGGTCCCCTACAGCCTCATTGTCACTGGAAACCAACATGAGTGTCCCCTACCCATAGTAGACCACACACCATGGCCTGCTACATAGGGAGTGCCATTCGCAGAAGCCCGGCAGAACAGATTTGTCCGCTGGTTCTGTGATGGCTCCTCATTCCATGTTGATGGATTCCCCCAAAACTGGCTTTGGAGCCATCCGAGTACATGATGGCATCACCTTGCAGGAACCCATGTGGCCCCACTCCAGTCAAGCGGCTGAAGTGGAGGTGCTCCATGCAGTCTTACAGTTTGAGCCCCTAGACTGCCCCTTGGCCATCTTCACTGACTCAGACTGGATGGCCAAAGCCACCACAGTCTGGCTCCCGCACTGGAGAAAACAGGGATGGCAAAACAATGAGGGAAAGCCCATTGTCCATTTGCAGGTCTGGTTAATAGTGGTAGACGTCCTACACGAACACACAGCCCCCACACAGATTTCCCATGTGAAGGGCCACCAGAAAAACTCCACAGAACTCGCCTATTGGAATGATCAAGCGGATTTATTAGCTAAAGAGGTAACCTTAATGAAAACACCCCCAGCTAAATCCCCTCTTCCCCTCCAGCCGGTAACTACCCGGAGTGTAGCAGCCCACAACCGAGCCACCATTCCCCCCATGTTTGTAGACCTGAGGGAGCTACAGAAAAATGATGCGGATGTGACTAATTTCCTCCATGAGGGGCGCGACCCATCCAGAAAATACAACATAGAGGAGCATGAAGGGGTAGTTTGGGCTATGGATGCCACCAGCAGGAGGCACTGGGTCGTCCCAGTAGAAATCAGGGCAGATCTAATTCAATTTGTGCACTAGCAAGGTCACCGCAGGAAGGACCTGACTCTGGAGAGGGTGAAGGAAGTTGGATGGTGGTCAGGCATGCGCCACACGGTAGCACAATGGGTAGACAACTGTCTCTCTTGTGCTATGGTGAATGCTGACCCCTCTAGACTGCAAGCACCTATCCAGCATCAGCGCACTGAAGGACCTTGGGCTCACATACAAATTGACTTCATCGGCCCCCTCCCCAAAACAGCCCATGGGAATAAGTACTGCCTCACAATTATTGATCCGTTCTTGAAATGGGTCGAAGCGTTCCCATGTAAAAATAACTCGACCGCTACCACAGCTAAACTCCTTTTCAACAACGTGTGGACTAGATGGGGGATCACAAAGGTTATCGACAGTGACGTTAGAAGCCATTTCCTTGGGGAGGTCACCCAAGAGCTCTGTCATGTCTTTGGGATCCAACAACACTTCCACATAGCCAAGCCTAATGAGCCTCAAATGATAAAAGGCCGACTTGGCAGTGGCAGCTACCTGGGCCTCCATGGTAAGGGAGGGATCCAGGAGCACTCCTAAACTCCGAACCTCCAACACGGGGACCAGAGAGACCCCCCCAAAGGTTGGGAGTGAGATCCCCACCCCCAAACCACCCCATCCCAGGCACAAGACCTCTGTCTTCGCTGGATTCAGCTTCAGCCGACTCAGTCTGAGCCACCCAGCCACAGCCTGCAAAGCACTGTCCAGATCATCTGGTCTGAAGCCCGACTGGCTGCCTAACATCAGATAAAGCTGGGTGTCATCAGCATACTGGTGACATCCCAGCCCATACCTCCGGGTGCATGTAGATGTTAAATAACATCAGGGACAGCACAGCCCCCTGAGGCACACCACATTTGAGTGGGTGCCCCCTGGACTGCTGTTCCCCTAGCGCCACCCTTTGTCCCTGACTTTGAAGAAAGGAAGCAAACCATTGCAAGGCGAGCCCCCTAATCCCCATGTCAGCGAGGCGGTGGACTAGTAACTGGTGGTCGACCGTGTCAAACGTGGCTGACAGATCTAACAACAACAGATGCCTCTGGAGGTCGTCAGTCAGAGTGACCAGCACCATCTCCGTCCCATGACCTGGACAGAAGCTGGACTGGAAGGGATCTAACACAGAAGCATCATCAAGAAAACCCTGCAACTGTATTGCCACTGCCCTCTCAATCAACTTGCCCAAATAGGGCAAATTGGAGACCGGCTGATAGTTGGCCAATTCAGCCAGATCTATAGATGGCTTTTTTAAGAGAGGGCAGACCATCACTTCCTTGAGTGCTACTGGCTAGCATGCTCAATATTAGAGGATGCTATAGCGACCCTACAGGCTAGCTGGCAGATTACCCAGTACTGTTTTCTCCTGTCATATCCCAAGATCTCAATAGCTATTCTGTCAGATCAGGCTCCAGTGAAACATTCTCTGGAAGAGTGAATGCCTCCTTCTGAGAGCCTCTGGCAGCATAGGGATTGTTCAGAGAAATAAGATAGAAAGATGGGTGTGCAGGCCCAGCTGTTTCCAGCTAGAATATCCATCTAGTCTACCCCCCTATTTGACCAAGCAAACAAGCCCTGTATGGTATAGCCTGCCAGGAGCCCTAGCTGCCTGTCAATCACCTTTAAGGTCATGATTAGTGTTTTACTTGCATTCAAATGAATGCTGGGGTGAAGGTTTTTATGTTATGTCCAAAAGACCTGAATCTGAAACATGTTTTCGTGTGTTTTTGCTTATTTTACAAGAAATAAAGATTTATACCTATCATGCGCAGAGATTGTGTATATTTGCATATGCACCACCAGCTGGCCCAAAGAAGGCATGTGCCAGTCTTATAATACGTGCCTCATAGCCAAGGCCTGCACATGCCCTCTATCCCAGGAAGAGCCCGGGACTAATTTCCTGAAAGTTTTTTGTGTTTTCTTTTTGGGGTTTTTTTGTGCTTCTATTCTTTTAACCATAAAAGGGAAGGGCCTCTCATAGGAAGCCCCAGTTTAAAACAGGTACTCCTGGTGGCACTGCAAAGGCCCCAGATAAAAGGAGAGAGTCTCCTATCTCAGGTCCCTGAAGTCAGACATTGTGCAGCCAGACAGAATGGACCCACCTGTCTAGGAGGTTCTGAGCTCGGAGGGCAGCCTGAGGTAGACCTTTCCATTTCCACCCCAAGGGGAGGAATGATTTTTGCCTCTCCAGGTCAAGGAGTGTGCCGTGCAAAGGCACCCTTTTCTGTCACAGGTATAATTTTTCTGCACCCCACACCCCATTCTATCAGACCCCCCCAAAGACACAATGTACCTTGCTTCTATTCAGTAGATGTGTTAAGCCACAGTGTGTTTTAAAATGAATATTAGCCTCAATTTTTATGGCACCCATGAGTCTTTAAGGGGAAAGGAGGTAACCACTCCCCATTATGCATATTGAGCCCCCTCTCTCCAGCCAGCACAACTAGCCCCAAGCCGGAAAGGAACAAATTCTCCCAATGATTCCCAATATGTGTTAGCTCTAACACCTAGAGAGCCCTTTTTGGTCTCATGGTCTCATCCTCTATTATTTCTTCTTGTTGTTGTGTGTTCCTTTTGCTTATTGAAATCTATTCTTTGACAAGTTTGGAAGGGCTGGGGAGCCTGAGGTAGTTGTTATCGAACCAGAGGGTTTGCAGAGGCAGAGTTCACCATTTTAAGGGGCCAGTGCGCCATGCGGGGAGAGATTTTTAGAAACATCCCATGCTCTATGCACCTGGACCTGGTTGAACCTGCCAGATATCATCCCTGAACTGAAGTCTCATTGCCGGGTGCCACCCGTGGACCCTCCACTGGATACCAAGGCACCAGGCTATGTAGGCATTGGGTTCAGAGGTATGGAAAGCCAGCTTTGGGTGTGCAATCCTCCCTGCACAGCAGTGGAGGTTGCCCAGGGATTCTCCCTTGGCTCTACTGAGCTGCGAAGCTCAGCGCTTGGATCTGACAAGCCTCAGCTCCCAAAGCCCTTAGCGTTCCAACTCCCTCCAAGGGTGCAGTGACCAATCACTTGTCTCTAGAAACTTGTCTATCATACCCCTGGGTGTGTAAAGTACAGGAATGTATTATTGATGTGTTGGAAGTTGATTTATCTTGGTTCCAAATCATCATTATTGTGTCCAAAGAAAGAGATACCCATCATGCTTTTCTAAATCAGACATTTGCATACGTGATGACCCTGCCTGCAAAAAAGCTTGGCTGTCTCCGTGCACCCGAGTCATATAAGGAATAACCATAATGTCCATCAGGGGAGGAGAAGAAACCACCATGGTTCCTTCCCTCCAGGGGAAGGCACGTTCTATTCTTGTAACTGAAATAGGTGAAGGTCCCCCAAAGGGAACCCTCAGTTAAAACGGGTAAGCCTGGTCAGTGTCCCCGCGGAGCCATAATGACTCCAAATAAAAGGGAGGAAGTCTCCACTGTCCATACCTCCGAACGCAATGCTCACATAGCCAGGTGGGGTAGGAGCTTTCGTGAGTTAGCTCCATGTGCAAACCCTGGGGTTCGAAGCATGAGCAGAGAGCCTCTCCCTCCCCCACAGGGGAAGATGGTTTGGAGAGGCCAGGGAAGTGCTGTGCCAGGACCTCAGTGCAAGGAACAGTTGTTTTTTGTATGATTTATGTGTTACACCCCAAGTGGCAACAGATATCCACCATGAGTTTTAATCATCCTAAATAGTATTTTAGTGCATGATGAGCAAAATAATTGTGTTGTAACTTAGAAAAATATTATACCCATAATGACTTGGGAACTAGGGGAAAGCCTCCTCCCCAACATGCAAACCACCGTCCTCCTTCTTGGCCTAACTGACTCGTGTCCGTGCTGAGAAAGGATGAGAACTGCCGAAGTCATTGTGTGACGAAGATCAGGGCTTTCCGTAGCCCCCGAAGATCCCAAGAAGATTTCCGATGCTGAATGCCTGTAGATGCATTACCGATGCTGAATGTTTGTAGATACAATGTATACTGTGCCTCCCTCATGCAATGGCACACTTTAGCACCAAACGGACATTACTCAGCACCACGGAGGGAAGGACGAAGTCAAATTTATGTAATGAAAGTTTTTATGCGCATATGTATCAGCACTTGTGTTTATTTCATGATCTTAGGAATTTAGGATATAGAGTGTGTATTTTTATTAGTTCCTAAGTTTTTATGATCTGATTTAGCTTTAATTTAATAGTGGTTGCAGTTTTATTGAAAAATAATGCTTTTCATAGGTTATTTTATTAGCGGTTAAGATTTTTAAGCCTTATTTAGCCTCCTGTATATTGTAGTTAGGATTTTAATATGAATTAATGAAATAGGATGTACTTTTCAGCCATGCTTGTCTGCCCTGGTTGTGTGAGACATTCCAAAAGTAATTTGGCATTTTTTGTAGGTTAGTTTTTTTTAAGTCCATCCCTTTGCTAGTGTAGTTAGTGGCACCTGGGTTTTGCAACACCCAGAAGACAGAAGATCAGACCTCTAGAGGACATCAAGTGCTCCCGATCATGTGACCCTTCCACCTGACATCTCCAGGGTCCCAAGGCAGGGAAATGTTGCCCTGCAACCTTTTTCATGCCTTTTATGAACTATAGTAAAATATGGACTGTGCAAAGTATGCTTAAGGAGCTGTACAGCATGGTAACCCACTATGATGCCAGTGGAGACTGCACACCTGAGAGAAGGACACCTTCCTTTCTGCGTTGCTGTCCCAGTGGCCCTCCAAGGTTACCAGCCCTCTTACCTGATGGGAGATGGATCGGTTCCATAGTATGCACAAAGCACCAGACGCCATGCCGTGACAAAGCACGAGGACAAGGGATTCCAAATGCCATTAGGAGACCCCTCCAACACATGGAGGCAACCCCTTTCCCCCTCCTCCATCACCTGCAAAGCTGCACGTAGTTCAGAGACTCTATTCATGGTTGCTTGGCAACTAATCACTCGCCCATCAATGACTCGGCTAAGGCAATCAGGAGACACCCAGGTGCCAGTCTCCAGTCTAAGTTTCAAGTTCTCAGTATTGACCACTCCCTAGCTCCCCTCCCCTATTCCATCCAGCAAATAGTATGTTTTCAGGGACGGACTAACCAGGAGGTGTGACCAAGGGATATGGCCAGCCCCCATACCCCCACGTAAAAGGGGAAACCCGACCACATGCTTGTCCCTTCTTCTCTATGACCCCTATCTAAGCTTTGTCCCCCTTAAGTCCAGCTTGCTATCCCAATTCCCTACCTCCATCTTTAACTCTAGATCTGCAGCTAGAGTGTCGCCTGCCAGTTCTGATAGACAACCACGAGAACAGGCTACAAAGAACTTTATACTGATATTGAAACTTGAAACATATATTGGAATGTCAATAAAGTTATCGTTGTTTCAGTGGTGGTTGTTTCTTTCCTTCAACGTTGTTGCTATAATGTTATTCCTTTCCTTTAACGTTGTTGCTATAATGTTGTTTGTTGTATTGCTACGCTCTTCATTTGCCAAAAAAATTGATATCCAAACCGAAAAAAACTTTTGTCAAAAATTATATCCACTAGATCTAACAGAAAATGTGTGTGGGGGGGGTGGAAATGGGGTTCCCTAGATTCTAGAATATTAAGCAACAACGGGAGTAGCAATACAACAAACAACATTATAGCAACAACGTTAAAGGAAAGGAATAACATTATAGCAACAACGTTGAAGGAAAGAAACAACAACCCAGTGAAGCAACGATAACTTTATCGACATTCCAATATACGTTTCAAGTTTCAATATCAGTATAAAGTTCTTTGTAGCCTGTTCTCGTGGTTGTCTATCTATTTGTTGTTGAGTTCTACTGTACAACTGTGACCTTCTTTTTGCATTGCTTATTTCATATCGGCATTATGTCAGTTAATAATAGTAGGTTTACCTTTTCTGAATCTGAACGAGACACGATTTTTGGAAGTGTACCCCAGCTAAGGCAGGGAGGTACCAGTAGGAACCCTACTGACTGGTCACAATTAGAGTATCTATGCAAAAAAGAGATACGCATGACTTTACATGTGTCTTCCTTGATTTATTGTCAGTCGGACCTCATCCCACGGGGTCTTAGACTTCAGAAGGGCCCGGCTATGTTTTCAGAGAAAGAGGACTTTAAGGCCAAATGGACCGCTATTTTGAATAAATGTTCATATGATCTGATGTTATTATTAATTGATCAGGCTTCTAAAGAGGCTGAAGTAATGAAAGGGGAAATTGAGACTATGAAAGAGAAATTAAAGACCACCATACCAGCGGATATTTTTGAGAGTAAATACAAGGATTTGGATGCACAATTAAAACTTTATGATGATAAACTAAAATTAAACTAAAATTAAGAAATTGGAGAGGGATAACAGGGATTATGCTCTCAACAGGGTTTATAAATGGCATTCCCCGACCACAAGTAGTGTTAGGAGGGTTACATGGGTGGATTCCCATCAGTCAGCATCAGATTATGACACTACTGAGGTGGACAACTCCGCTACTACTTCTGGTGAAGAATATGTTAGTCAAAGACCTTTTTTAGACCGAAGGACCAAACAAAAGGCAAGGGAAACTTATCAACCAGCCAAATGATGGAGGAAAAGGAACTAGTTGTGAACTTGTGTAGGAAAATTTTGGGTGCTAATGAAAAAAGAGTTTTGAACTTGGGTTTAGGGTTTGTCCTGACCCCAAGGTACAACGCATTTTGTATGCGAGTAGATTTATTTAAGTTGGTTTGACTTTTAAAGTTGAAGGCTTTTTTTGGCAAATCTGATTTTTGTACTCCAGCACCATTCAAAAATAAATCTCAATTTGTTCCTCAGACTAATACACCTTCCATTGTGGTGTTTGAGAGGAAGATATTGGAAGACGTTAGGAGGTTGGAATCTCAGCACAAATTAAGTACAACCTCTCTCGGGCAGAAGCTGCAACACTCCAGGATATTGCTTCGGATGTGTCTGTTGTGGTTAAAGGGGCAGATAAGGGGGGGCGGGGTAGTTCTCCTTGATCGAGGTGACTATGTCCAAGAAGTATTACGGCAGTTAGCAGATATCAACCATTACAAGGTCGCCCCACGTGATCCGAGCAATGAGGTTCTGAACATTATTAAAGTTACAGTCAATGAGGCTCTTCTGCTAGATTACATTGATAACCAGACAGCATCGTTTCTGGTTAACAGATTTGCGAGAGTACCAATTTCCTATTGTCTTCCTAAGATTCACAAAATGATTCTTCCTCCCCCGGGATGTCCCATAGTGTCTGGGATTAATTCTCTTTTTGTGCTGTTGTCACAATATTTGGACAGTTTTTTACAGCCATTTGTGTTTAACATACCTTCTTTTCTTAAGGACACTAAGGATTTTATTTCTAAGATAGAAGGCATGGAGGTTCCATCAGGATGCATTTTGATGACAATGGATGTTACATCCCTTTATACCAATACTAGGGAGCAAAGCCCGTTGTGGTGGAAGACAACGGGCCCTAGAAAGGAAGGGAGGGAGGTGGAAGGGAGAGAGGGTTGGAGAAAGGAAGGAAGGAAGGAATAGGGAGAAGAGTGAAAGAAAGGAGAGAGGAAGAAAGGAAAAGGGGGAAAGGAAGGGAAGAGGGAAAGAAAAGGGCTTCTCTGGGCCCAGAGAAGACCTTTTCTGTCCCCCACACACCATCCCCTGGGCCTTCTATGGGGACAGTAGGCAGTGTGTGGGGGAAAAGGGCTTCTCTGGGCCTACTGCCCCCATAGAAGGCCCAGAGGATGATGTGTGGGGGACAGAAAATGGCTTCTCTGGGCCTACTACCCCCATAGAAGGCCCAGGGGATGGTGTGTGGGGGACGGAAAATGGCTTCTCTGGGCCTACTGCCCCCATAGAAGGCCCAGGGGATGGCGTGTGGGGGACGGAAAAGGCCTTCTCTGGGCCTACTGCCCCCATAGAAGGCCCAGGGGGGCATGTGGGGGGCAGAAAAGGCCTTCTCTGGGCCTACTGCCCCCATAGAAGGCCCAGAGGATGGCGTGTGGGGGCGGGAAAGGCCTTCTCTGAGCCTAGTGCCCCATAGAAGGCCCAGGGGATAGCGTGTGGGGGATGGAAAAGGCCTTCTCTGGGCTTAGTTCCCTCATAGAAGGACCAGGGGATGGTGTGGGGGGGGCGGAAAAGGGCTTCACTCACTTGCCTCAGCCTTGAGGGCCTGTCCCTGCACTCACACTCCAGACGGTCCTCTCCTGTCGGAGGGCTGGAGCAGACTGAGCTGAAAACACTGACCGGGGCTGACGTGGGCGGGACTTTGTGAAGCAGCCAGTCAGCCCTGGCCAGTGTCTTCTGACTGCCAGTTCTTGAGCCGAATCAATTATGGCAAGCATAGAACGTTGTGGAACCAAAATTCAAATATATATAAGGACAGGATCCCACATGATGAGGCGAGAATGTGCCTGCTTAATATTCTAGAAGCTAGGGAAACCCGTTCCCCCCCACACACATTTTCTGTTAGATCTAGTGGATATAATTTTTGACAAAAGTTTTTTTCGTTTTGGAGATCAATTTTTTTGGCAAATTAATGGAGTAGCAATACAACAAACAACATTATAGCAACAACGTTAAAGGAAAGGAATAACATTATAGCAACAACGTCGAAAGAAAGAAACAACAACCCATTGAAGCAATGATAACTTTATTGACATTCCAATATATGTTTCAAGTTTCAATATCAGGATAAAGTTCTTTGTAGCCTGTTCTCGTGGTTGTCTATGTATTTGTTGTTGAGTTCTACTGTACAACTGTGACCTTCTTTTTGCATTGCCTGCCAGTTCAGGCCACGTGTCCCCATTTTCAGTTCTCCCCTTCCTTCTTCCATTGGAATCGAACATTCAGTGAGGACAGGTAACTATTGCCCCAACAATGAATTCCTGCTTATGCAACCATGCTGATATCACTATCTTTATTTTCTTAACTCTGAATATTGTGTATGTGTATTGTTTGTGTATGAAGAAGATTTATAGTAAAAGACCTTAATTATAATTACATACAGTCTCTGTGTCTGTTACTGGTATCTCTGGAAGGGCGGGACCTCTGTATATACTGGTGATCTCTCCCTTAGCTGATTGCATATTAATAATAACTCATATTCCCCCTAATATTGATAAGAACAAAGAGCAATCAGGCTAACAATGTGGGACTATAGCACATCAGTGAATTTAATACTGCAAATGCTCCCACCACCTCAATTGTTCTCTCTTTCACCCACGCACCACAGTGCAGGCCCACCCCTGCCTTGCTCTCTCTTTCACACAAACAAAATGGGGCTCACCAGCTGATAGCTTGGTGGACGGGAATGGTGGCAGCTCAGACAGCCAGGTAGACTACAGGCCAGGCAGTGGGTGGGAGCATCCTTGGTCACAGTCTGAAGGACTCTACTCTACTGATCCTTTGCCTTGCGCTGAGATTAAAATCTCTGCACTGAGGGCCAGAAATGCCCATGCTAGCGCACCCTAGCACACTTTAGCGGGAACCCTAGTCTGGCCTGTAACTAGCCATAGTACTGCTAGCGCACTATATATATAAGTGCTACCTCATGACAAGAAGTTGGCATGGCATAGTAATTTAGAGTGTTGGACCAGGGCCTTGGAAAACGGGGTTCAAATCCCCAGTCTGCCATGGAAGCTCACTGAGTGACCCTGGTCTCATAACCATTGCTCAACCTACAGGTTTGTTGCTGTGAGGATAAAGTGGAGGAAGGTAGAACAATCCCTGTGAGGCAGAAAAGCAGGGTATAATGAATAAATAAACATGTGAAAAGTGAGTTCCAAGTGCACTTATAGCATTGGGAGCTTCTTTTTAATGTATACTTGTTTCTACCTCAGAATGCCATGAATGATGCTGCTTCTACTCCATGGGCCCCATCAGATATCAGTCCCTGATCAATCGCTATCCCTAGCTTGCCTTTTACCAATGTTGCTGCTGTGAATTGGGAGCATTGCTGTTCTTTGTCTTTCAATTCCCCTTCAGCTCCCTGAGAGTCTAAGCTCTCTCTCTCTCTCTCTCTCTCTCTCTCTCTCTCTCTCTCTCTCTCTCTCTCTCTCTCTCTCTCTCTCTCTCTCTCTCTGGCTGCTTCCACATGGAGGTTTCACTCCAGTTTCAAGTCAAAATCAGAGCAAGTTGTTTTTGGAACATCCACACAACCATTTCCCCTGACCATCCACATTCCAGGGTTTCCTCCACTTTGCTGTGATCTTTCCAAAATCTGATTTGAAACAAACTTTTGGGAAAGACTGCTGTCAAAGCACATTTGCAGGCCACTGTGTGAATGGGATAGTGTGCATTTTCTGCAGGTCCTGAACATATCTAAAGCACTTTTTCCCCTTGGACACCATTCCTCTCACACACATAGACACCAGGAGAGGGCTTTTCAGATTTTTTAAAAATGAGGAATTGACATATTGCTAGGTTAAAGTCAAATCATTGACATATTGCTATATTGATGTGTCAATTACCAATTTTTTAAGCCCAAAAAAGCCCCATAATGGCTGTGAGGAGGACCTGGTGGCTGCAGGAACTGGTACAAAGAAAGTGTGGAGAAATCTACTGTGTGGATATTCTGTTGCCACTACAAAAGCTTCTGCATTTTCAGTGGCAACAGAGGGAACATGGAAAGTCATTGCTATGGTGTGGATACAATGTGTGTGTGTATGTGTGTGTGGGGTGTATCTAGCCTATAATGCACAAGCATGCAAAATGCATGCACCCAAGCACTAAAGTGTCATGTGGAGCTGTACAAGTGCAGCCTACTGTTTTAGGCATTGCAGCAGGTAGGTTTCATTTTGAACGGACAACAATGCTTTATAGGGCTATGGCGTTTTTCTAGTGTATCTTTAACCAAAACAGCAAACCGGTTCTTTGTGTTCAAAGCCAGGAAGGAGAGGCTGTTGCAGAAGAAATTAATAAAGCAGGTTGGGGGAGGCTTTAGAAATGTATAATATTATATGTATGGGGGGAATAATGTTTGGTGAGAGAATAACTGTGTCAAACTCAGACCTTGTTTTCCATGATTCTGTATGCTTCTTATGGATTCTGTATGCCTCGTATCCTGTTTTCTTTCAGGTGGGAGGGGCAGCCTGGGAGTATGTGTGTGGGTGTTATTAAGCTGCTTTGCTGGAAGTTGCGCTAGCTTGTAAATGCGTTTATATGGGGCCTCCCATCTCTGGGAAGACTGCGTGCTTGACCTTGGACACCAGACACCACTGCTTGCAGGTGCTGGAGGAGGCTTAATGCTGCACAGTAGATTAAGGTGGGCCAAATGTGTTGGTGTGATTGGCCTGGTTACCAGGGGGGCTGTTGGAACCATGTATAATATCAGAACTGGCACCAAGAGGGTCAGTTCTGACACAGATAATCTTAGCTTGAAGCATCTTTATCTCTCAGTAAACAAATCACTGCTAAGAGAGTATTGTTGGGAGTAAGTTTGTTCAAAAGACTGACATAGTGTCAGAACTGCATTCTCCTCGATGTGATGCACCACAACAGTGATGAATGAAGGAAGCAAGGAAAAGGGGACCACATCCCCTCTGAAATCACCCAACTCAAAAGGCACCCCTGACAAACATGTAGAGGTGCCAAAGGGGAAGGACAACAAGGGGGCAAATCACAGGCCCCCCAGGTTCAGACTGGGCTACCCCATCTGGGGAGGCCATGGGTGTCTGGCAATGGCAATCAGAAGGAGACCAGCGTTGGGCCTCCTGGATCTTCCATGACAACCCCGAACGCTTGCTGGTGGCGAGAGTGGAAGCAGAAAGCTGCCTCCTGGAAGAGATGGAGATTGAGGAGGTTCAGCAGGAGCTGTGGGCAGAGATTGCAGAACTGTGCTGGGACACCCAAGAGGCCCTGGGGGGCTTGGCAGAGGCCATTTGGGATGCGCTGCAGCAGGAGCTTCAAGCTTGGGACTATAAGTGGGGCTAGGCAATGCAGAGGGCCCTCCCCTCTGGGAGGTGAGGCCCCTCCTGAACTATCGCCGGCATGCCCCAGCCCTGCTGCCCCTAGAGACACACTCAAAGCCACGTTTGACGGGACCCCAGTGAAGTTGGCATTCTTCTTGCTCTAGGTCTGGAAGTTCCTGAGAGAGTGGGGACTTTTACCTCGGATGAACACCGGGTGGATTGCCTGGGGTCAAGACTATGAGAGGTTCGTGGGACTGTACAGTGTGGGGGGCCCAGAACTCAGAGATGTGGATGGTTTCATGTGGGCCCTCCACAGACAATATGAGGGCCCACTGGAGCTGGAACAGGCCAGAACCCACTTCTGGGGGGTGAAGCAAGGAAGCCAATCTGTCCGGGAGTTCTTGGACAAATTCAAGACGTATGCGACCAAGCTACAGGGGTGGCTAGAAGAGGTGCTCATTGAGTTCTGCAGAGTGGGCTTGAACCATTCCATCTTGGACAAAGCTCTGGCCCAAGATAACCCCATAAACCTGAATGGCTGGACCCAGGTAGCCTGTGAGGCAAAGAACTACTGCAACCTGCTGAAGATGTACCACCAAAGCCGGTGGCCAAGGCAGTGAGATGAGAAATGAAGGTGCGACGGGGCCAGCTCCAGGGTTCTGGGAGTGATCGAGAGCAAAGGATGCAGTGAGGTCTGTGCCTGAAGTGTGGGGGCCTTGAAGATTTCACTGCCAACTGCCCATGAGAGAAGAGCCCCGGAGGAACCAAAAAAGAAGAGCGCAAGGGACCGGAGAAGAGGAGCAAGCCACTCGGGAATCACCCCAAACCACTCAAAGCCCTCCAGTCAGGAGGGAGAGAGGAGCTGAAGAGCATCTTGTCCAGTGAGGAGGAGCTTCAACAGCTGGCAGGATACTCCTGATAAGGACTTGCACATGAGGCTGGGTAGAAACGTGTTGAAATCTATCTACCAGAACCAGCTGTTTGTGAAGCTGTCTAAATGCAAGTTGTGCTGGGCGGAGTTCTTTTCTAACTTTCAATTCACTCTCAAGCACCTTCCTGGGAAGTCCAACTTTCTTGCTGGTGCCCCTTCATGCCTTCCCCAACATGCCAGTCAGAGGGAGGAAGTCATTGATTCTATGTTCACACCCACCCTGCGGGGGGGAGGGAGAGTGCTCACATGCAGCTGGGCAAAAGAGGAGGGGAACCTCAGTCCTGAGCCGTGGGTGGAAAATTTCAAGGCAGATTTTACTGAAGCCGACAAGGAGGAAGTGGAAAAAGAGGGCGCACTCACACAGGGGGAGAATGGGTGCTGTTATTGCCAACATAGGCTATTCATGCTGCAGTTCCTGTGGGGGAAAATTTTGCAAATGGGACATGACAATAAACTGGCTGGCCATTATGGCTATTTAAAGACTTTACACCTCTTACAGAGGCAATTCTGATGGCCATGGATGTGGGCTGACATATCTCAATACATGACTACTTGCCAAGTGTGCTTGATGGGGAAGTGACGGGCTGGAAAAAAACCCCAGACTGTTACAGCCTCTCGAAACCCCTGAGGGGCCAAGGTTGGTCATTTCTATGGACTTTATAATGGACCTACCACCCAGCAAAAGGAGGACAGCTAATTGGGTGGTGGTCGATCTCTTCTTAGAGCAAGCCCATTTCATTCCCTGTAAACAATTGTCCTCCGCCAAAAAACTGGCACAGTTGTTTATGCATCACATTGTGAGACTGCACTCTGTGGCTGGGAAAATAATCTTGGACCAGGGCCCCCAGTTTGTTGCTACATTTTGGAGGGAGCTGTTAAAAATTCTGGGGGTCGAGCAAGGACTCAGTAGTGCTTACCGCCCAGAGACTGTTGGAGCAATTCTTGAGATGTTTCATTAATTACCAGCAGGACAACTGGCTGGATTTGCTCCCCTATAAGAACATAACATAAGAACATAAGAGAAGCCAATGTTGAATCAGGCCAATGGCCCATCTAGTCCAACATTCTGTCACACAGCGGCCAAAAATACCAGGTGCCATCAGGAGGTCCAGCAGTGGGGCCAGGACACTAGAAGCCCTCCCACTGCTGCCCCCTCCAGCACCAAGAATAGAGTGCATCACCTGCCCCAGACTGAGAGTTCCCATCCATACCCTGTGGCTAATAGCCACTGGTGGACTTCTGCTCCAGATGTTTATCTAATTCCCTCTTGAAACTGTCCATGCTTGTAGCTGCCACCACCTCCTGTGGCAGTGAACTCCATATGTTAATCACTCTTTGGGTGAAGAAGTACTTCCTTTTATCTGTTCTAACCCAATGTGGAATATAGTTCTATGTGGATTATAGTTACAATAGTTCTATGTACAATAGTTCTATGTGGAATATAGTTACAATAATTCAGTTCATAGTTCCACGGGGGCTACCCTGTTCAAAGTGGTGCATGGTATGAGGGGGTCCACCTACCCACAATTGTAATGGAACCCCCTGGGCCTAAAGATTTACAAGACTGGGGCTCTGAGTTGGGTCAACAGTGGTCTCTTATTCAACATACTTTCACCAAGGCGAAAGAGGATTACAAAGCCCAGAGGGATAAAAGCCAGGCACCTGAATGGGATGTTAACCCTGGAGACTCAGTGTGCATTTCCACCAAAAACTTGAGGGGGTTACAACTGGGGGAAAAGCTAGGTTGGAAATGTGTGGGACCATTTAAAGTGGTAAGAATTATTAACAAGGTGGCTGTGGAGTTGGACTTGCCAAAGAGCTTACATTCAACCTGTTTTCCATTTCAGTCTACTGAAGAAGGATTCTGGAACCTCAAGATGGTGACCTCAAACTCCGGCTCCTCCTCCCCTGATGGTGGATGGGAAACCCCACCAAGTGGTGGAAGAAGTTTTCGACTCTAAGAAAAAACCTTTAGTATCTCATTGTGGCAAGATTTTGATCCCAGCCATAATGAATGAGTCTGGAAGGACCACGTCCAAGCCCCAAAACTGGTAGAAACATTTCACAAGGCCCACCCCGGTAAACCCAGGGGACTTTGGGGGGGGGCAGAATGTCAAACTCGGACCTCATTTTCCATTATTTATTTATTTATACCCTGCCCTCCCTGCGAATGGGCTCAGGGCGGCTTACGAGAGGGCAAAAAATATGCCCATACATAAAACAAAATAAAAACAGTAAAACCCAACAAATACTACAAATAAAGTGCTCGAATTTACACAAGATGGTCATTCATTTGAGGTAGCTGATTTTTCATGGAGGTAGGTAGTGTCCAGTAGATGTTAAACTGTGCAATCCAGCGGTACCCACCCAGTGCTGTATCGTGGCATGATTCTGTATGCCTCGTATCCTGTTTCTTTTAGTTGGGAGGGGCAGCCTGGGAGCATGTGTGCGTGAAGCTGCTTTGCTGGAAGTCGCGCTAGCTTATAAACACATTTATGCAGGGCTTCCCATCTCTGGGGAGACTACGTGCTTGACCTTGGACACCAGACACCACTAGATACTAGAAGAAGAAGAAGAAGAAGAAGAAGAAGAGTTTGGATTTATACCCCGCCCTTCCCTGCCCAAAGGCATCTCAGAGCGGCTTACAAACTCCTTTCCCTTCCCCTCCCCACAACAGACACCCTGTGAGGTAGGTGGGGCTGAGAGAACTTCTGACAGAAACTGTCCTTGAGAGAACAGCTGTGCCAGAGCTTGTGACTGACCCAAGGTCACATCAGCAGGTGCAAGTGGAGGAGTGGGAAATCAAACCCGGTTCTCCCAGATAAGAGTCCACGCACTTAACCACTACACCAAACTGGCTCTCCACTAGGCTTGCAGGTGCTGGGGGAGGCTTAACGCTGCACAGTAGATTTAGGTGAGCCAAATGTGTTGGTGTGATTGGCTTGGTTACCAGGTGGGGGGCTGTTGTAACCATGTTGAGAGAGTAAGCCATTTCCCATTCAGTATCTCAGTCCCTCCTGGTAAGAGCCTGCAGATGTGAAGCTGCCAGCTCCCTACAGAACTGCCTAGCCTCTGCAAGGTCATAGGGCAATGTGGTTCTCCAGTCCAAGCCTTCAAGGTTTCTAGGAAGTTTGCAGGCCTTCTGGGGAAGTGGTAGCCTCATGCTTTGCACAATAGGGTATCATGCAGGGTTCAGACTAGTGGTTTCTGTGCACTGGGCAGACAGAACTTTCAATGCACACACAGCCCTCACAGCAACTGCAGTTGGGATATCTGCAGTTTGGAAACCCTGCAGTTGGGATATCTGTATAAGATATTAAGAAACAGGTTTCCATCATGCATCCCATGGGCCAAATGTATCCTTTGTGACCCCATGGAGCAACTTGTCTTTTAAGCAAAATAATTTTTTAGCTGTTTCAAGTTTAGTTCCACTACAATTACATCATGAAACTGGGGCATTATGAAGAATTACTGACAAAAGGAAAATAGATATGAATAAAGCCTCTGGTGCACTTAACTCACGTTTGAATCATGCCTAGGGCTGCCAAGCTCCTGTTCAGGGCAGAGCAAAGGAAACTGGAAGAATTGCGCTAAGGAAATTATAAAGTGTACTCTATATGAAAAAAATTACAAGTGACAATAACAATAAAGCAAATCTTCATAGATGAAATCATATCTTCATGCTCCTTTACTTGTTAACGAAACTTTCCGGAATTGCGTTCCATTTCGTTGTGGACTCTTCTTCTGAACCTTATACATATTAAAAATGTGTATCAATAATTGTTCTTTCTGAGTAATATACCTACAAATTGTGAAAAATTATACAATAAATATCTACAAAATAGTAATACATACAGTGTGTGTTCTTTTCTTAACATTATTTTCTCATCTGTATCTTAAAACAGCATTTTCTTCATAAGGAATTTCTACAAAAACATATATAACAGAAAGTCTTATAACTCATTAGAAACCCCTCTCAAAAAGCTTAGAACTTCTTCAATAAAGTTTTATGCTCATCTGTATCTTAAGACAGCATTTTCTTTATAAGGAATTTCTACAAAAACATATATAACATTTAAAAATCTTATATCTCATTAGAAACAACTCTCAAAAAGCTTAGTACATCTTCAAAAAAGTTTTATGCTCACCAAGCTACCATAAAGGTATTGGCTCAATACATCTCTCCCAGGCAGACAACAAATTGCTTGCATAGCCTTAGCAGGTGTAGTCCATTGTTGTCTTGATATATAATTCTATACAAATTGCTTGCATAGCCTTAGCAGGTGTGCTCCATTGTTGTCTTGATATACAATTCTCCATGTCTTAAAGGTACATATCCTTGCAAAAACTTACATTCATTTCTGCATCTCAAAGGTACGTATCCTGGTCTAACTTACAACTTCTATCAATATAACTAATGATCCTCGCAACAACTTACATCCATATAGCAGCAAGTGTGCATATCAGCATCTTAAAGGTACTTATCCTGATCAAATTTACAACATCTGTCAAGAAATAGCTAATACTCACAGATTACAGAAAGCAAAGGGCAAGCTTTATACAAAAAATATATATAACCCAGTTACAAAAAGCAAGATAGATCTAAGGTTCCATTCAGACCACTGGGATGGCATGTGTTCAATCTAAAAATCCAAAATGCTTCCCTTTGTAGTAACCACTTCTTAACATCAGATCTTTTATATTTCTCTGCATGGAAGACCTCTAGGACAACAAATTTAAACTCATCATATCTATGGCCCTTATCCAAGAAATGGGATGTAAGTGCTGCTTCAAGATTGTTATGCTTAATGCGGGACTTTTGCTTCAGCACCCGAGTCTTAATCAAACATATGGATTCCCCCACATATTTCAAATCACACAGGCATATTAAGAGGTAAACAAATCTTTTAGTTGAACATGATGAATACTGTTCCAAATCCAACTTAAGGTTAGCCTCAGGGAAATCCAACATTCGTGTCTCCCAGCATTGTACACATACGGCACATCTATGACATTTAAAATGCCCCTTCAGGGTGCTAATAGTGCTTTGCATGGTTTTTAAATCAGCCCGTATAATAAAATCCCTAATCCTTCTTGTTCTGTGAAATCATATAAAGGGTCTAACTGTACATCTTGGGATATCGCTAACTAGGTGCCAATGTCTCAGAATGATGTTCCTAATGGAATAGGCTAGTGGGGTATGGGCTAATGCCCAACTTATCTTGTTCTCAGTATCTGGAATTCTATCAGAAAAAAGATCACTCCTTGCTATTAGGTCAGCCCTACATCGTGCCCTATTAATAACATTATCAGGGTATCCTCTGTTCTTGAACTGCTCACTGAGTCCGACAGTTTCCCTCCTGTAATCTGCCTGTAAAGTTGAATTCCTTTTGATTCATAGGACCTGTCCCTAAGGTAAGTTACATCTCAAGTGTCTAACATGGTAGGAGGTGAAATGTAAATAAGAGTTCTTCTCTATAGTGTTATGGAACAGACATACTGCCAAAGTTCCCTGATGGATGAACACCATCGTGTCTAAAAAGTTGACCTGCGTTTTACTTACTGTATAAGTAAATTTGATAGAGTCAAGTAATGAATTGAGCCATTCCATAAACTGTGGGACAATCCCTTGATCGTTTAGAATCAGAAAGACATCATCAATGTATCTTTTATAGAGTACTAAGTTGGTAAAGTATGGGTTGTTTGCGTCATTCAAAATCCAGTTCCCCTCCTACGCATTCATAAAAAGGTTTGCTACGCTAGGTGTGAATGCACTACCCATGGCCACGCCCTTTACCTGCCAGAAGAATTCATCACCAAATCTAAAGAAATTTTTCTCAAAGATTATGCCCACTAGGTTTAGTAGAAAATGAGTAGGGGAAACGTGTATCTCTCTTCAATCTAAATTGTTTACAACCTTTGAAGACTTAATTTTCCAATATCCAAATTCTGAAATTATTTTGTGTGGAGATTTTAATGCCAGGATAAGGCCTGGCAATACAGGTACCTGAACAGACAGCAATATTTTGGTGGTTGAACAAGCTTCCTTACTAGACTGCTGTTCGATGCATTCAACAATCAATAAGTCTGGTCTAAAATTTTTAGATCTGCTCTCCTCATTTAATTTATATAATCTGCATAGGTCAAAATTTGACAAGTCCAGCAGAGCCTACACATATCTATCTACCTTTTACATAAGTATAATATATTATAGTGCAGTTTCCTCTGCACTATTAGACCATGTGAGCTTTTTGATAATAATTCTGATCCCTAACTTGTCTATTTGCCTCATTAACAAAATCTTGTTGGTCCAAAAAGAACTATAGGCCCCACCCTTATCCATACCTTTAATGATCACAGATTCATCCTTCATAAGATTATCTAATAAAGATATTTGTCTTAAGGTCAGATTGTATTTAGTAGGACGTCTATCTCCCTCCAATTTTCTTATATCCTCAAGTACCTGTCTTTCAAAGACAGAAATCGATGGAACATTAATATGTGGTATAAACTGTGCTTTATTTCTAAATTCCATAGGGGTACATATACCCGAGTCCTCAAAATAAGCTTTGAGTTTGAGTATCCTAACTAGTTTAAACATATCTATCCTAGTATGGAAAGGGTTATACTTGGGTGGCATCACAAAGCCAAGACCTAAATTCAGAAGATCCCATTCTATCTAGATTTTCTTCTTTCTGCCTCTCTTGCCTCTTTGGTATTGTTGGAAGTTCTCCGAGGCCCTTATCTTTGTGGTTCTCTCTTAAAAAGGTCTATGAGATGGGCCCTCTTCTCCAGAGATTGTTGCAGAATCCTCTGCTTCAGTACTGTCAAAATCTGATATAGATTGACGGGAGTCTTCCCAAGTGACTCTCCTGATGTTACCTGAGCTGGGTGCATTCCATTTATATACTCTGTTCTGTGCATAATCTCGATTATACCTTTCTAACTTCTTAATCTTAGTCTCTCTGATTTTGTTTTCATTAAGTCTTAATTCCTCTTCTAGCTCTTTAAACTTGGTGTCATATGTCTCTGTGGGCATGCTATTCCTTAATTTGTCTTCTATTACTTTGTTTTCTTTCTAGAATTGCCTCAACTTCTTGGGAGGCTTTCTTTTTTGGCTCCCCAAAGGGGATTTTTTATTGCTTTTTCTATTTACTACAAAACTACAACAGAAAATTCCAGGGTGGGGAACTACAATCTACAGGAGAAAGGAAAGATAACCTCTAAAAAATCAAGAGTCGGTGATCATACAATCGATTTAAATAGAAATCTGCCTCGTAAATGTGAATTGACTTCCATTGAAAATAATCATCTCACTAAAATATTATTTATTTTTCACTCGCTAATACAGATATAGTTTCACAAAGAGCTGCCTCCTGTTAATATACTTCTTGCTAACATCTTCCAGAGAGCATTAACAAACTACTTCCCCCCCCCCCTTTTCCCCTTAAGTGATAGCTTGATTTAGGGGCTACATCCCCCAATTCAGATTCTGAGTCTTCTGAGGAAAATCCAGTCTCTCCTTCTTCTTCACTTTCCTTGGTGCCATCTGGAGTACCTTCTCCCTCTCCTGGTGGATGTCCATGTTGACACAAAAATTCACAAGCCTTATCCGTTGAATCAATCCTTTCTTTCCCATTTGCATACTGAAAGATTAGTCCCTTGGGAACCAACCATCTGTACGCGACCTTCTGGGTTTGTAGAAATATCACCGTCTCTGTATTTCCTCAATTTCATCTTATCTCAAATGGAATGTCCTTCATAACTTTAATTTCCTTGTCTCTCCACTTCAAGGTAATCCCATTAGTCGCTTTCAAGAGTTGATCTCTTGTTCTTCTTTGGGAGAATCTAATAGTAATTTCCCTTGGCAGATTATTCTTTTGAATATATTCTGAATACGATCGAAAAACCATATCTATTTCGCTTTGAAATTGGTCCGATGTCATATCTGCCAAAGGGGCCAACAAGTCACCAATGATTTGATATAGATTCTCCCCTTTCTCCTCTTTAATCCCTTGAAGTCTCAAGATGTAGCTTGCCTTTTCCATTTGCAGCTGTAGTACACAAGACTCTTCAATTTGGCACTTTTTATCAAGTGCCTTTAGCTTTTTATCCATTTTTTTTTATTGGAACCAATCTCTTTAAGTTCCTCATCCACTTTTTTGATTTTCTTTGCATTGGCTGCCATCTGTGCTCGTTGAGCATCAAGCTTATTATCTATAACTGTGATTTTCTCCAGTAGAGGGCGAAGTGCCTCCGTCAGTAACCTTTGGAGTTCTGCAGTTTGGTCCTGTCTAGGCACTGAACTTAAGAGGGTTGGAGCTTCTGGAAGAAGGTTTAACTTTCGGTATTTTGTCTTTCGGCGGCGCCATGTTTGGGGATTGTTTACAGTTAGCAAAAGTTCATCAAAGTCTCTGGAAGTTCTTAATTGCGCCGGTAAGCTCATGCAAACTCTTTACTTCACTTCCACCGCTCTTTCCTTGCTGTCTCCCCCTTTCCCAGTTTTTTTTAAGATCGCTTGCAAGCAGTCCTTATCGGGGGGAAGTTCCCTCCCCCCCTGTTTTCGCTAGGGGGGACGCAACTGTGCGGGTGCTTCTTGCTTAAACTCAACTCACACTTTCAGTGGTTCTCTCTCCGCATTCATACTCACTGGATCACCGTGTGCGTGCTCCAGTGTGCTGATCTTGTTTCCATTTGGGATGCTCTACAAAGGGCCCATTGGGGCAAGGAGGAGCCCCCCTTCTCCGGATGAGTGTGCCGGGGGGGCCTCTAGCGCCCTTGGCTGGGAATCCCACCCTGGGATTCCTGGGATGACACGGTCATACATGCCCCCACCCAGCCATAGACACTGACAGACTTCTCCCGGAGCCCCGGGAGAAGATGACTGCCATGGCGATCGCCAAGACCGGAAATCAACTTCTTGGGAGGCTTGATCTATTATTAATAACATTAGATCGAAAGAACATTTATTAAGGACGGCTATCCATTTGCTCTTAAATTCCTCTTTTTCCATAAACATAGCTGGACCTTTTTGGAGGCATAGGCTCCTTGGTATGAGATCTGAGTGGCAGTAGTCAGTTAAGGAGGCTGCATGTAAAGACATGCGAATATCCCTTTTACATAAATGCTCTGAGTCCAATTTGTAGGTGTAATTCTTGTAAAGAACAGTTATTGATACCATTTTTAATATGTATAAGGTTCAGAAGAAGTGTCTACAATGAAACGGAACACAGTTCCAGAATGTTTCATTAACAAGTAAAGGAGTATGAAGATATCATTTCATCTATGAAGATTTGCTTTATTGTTATTGTCACATAATTTTTTTCATATAGAGTACACTTTATAATTTCTTTAGCGCAATTCTTCCAGTTTCCTTTGGTCTCTCATACTTGGTCCTTCACCAGTCATGGACTAGGAGGTGGGGGAGAGGAGTGGCCATTTTCATTTGGGAGGCTTACTCCTTCAGCGCGCTTCCGCTGCCAGAGATCGCGGTTGTGGAATGTGTCGGCCTGATGCTGGAGGCTGGTGAGGGTTTGGCAATCTGGCTGGTGTACCGACTGCCTAATGCACCAGCCAGTAGCCTGCCGTCCAGGCCGGTAGCTACAGTGGGGCATCTAGGGGCTAGGCCCCCTGACTTGCTGGCAAGGCCCCCTGACTTCCCATCCAGCCCAGGGCATAACGGCCTTCTCACCTGGATTAATTTGATTAGCCAATGCCCCCTAAGAAATTTAAATGCCCCCTGACTTAAAAAATCCTGGCTACAGGCCTGATGCCGACCCTGCTGGAGGCTGTAGCAGGCTGGGCGTTGGAGCACTCTAGGCTGATTGTCTTGGGTGACTTCAACGTCCATGCTGAGGACGCGACCTCCAGCTGGGCTACAGACTTAGTGTCATCCATGGCGGCACTGGGACTCTCTCAATTGGTTTCAGCCCCCTGTCAGGCTCAATAGCAAATAGATCCAGGCATTCTTCAAGTAAAGAGATGCTTTATTGGAAAACAATGCTGTTACCCACAGTAATACTGCTATTGTCAGGAATGGAGGCATGAGCCGTTCAGACATTGATATAGTATGATGCAAAGCCAAACTAGCAAATGAACTTTTAGCGCGCGCGCGGGAAACTCCTGGCGGGAGGATTACTTAATAGTTGGGAGTACTACCACCACCTAGTCATGTAGGACTGGAAAATTCCCCAGACTGAGGAATGCTCCAAAGCCTATTCTTCAAGGCTGCCATGATAAGACAAGGCGGCAGGAAAGTATTCTCCCATGTTGCAGCTGGCATCCTCTACGCAGGCACGAAAATGAAAGGCAAGATAGTAAACACAGAACAATGAACACAGTGTAAATGATAATACAGAGCTTTAGCCCTCTGACATTCTGCCCCCCCTAAAATCCACCCCACATCTCAAGAGGGAACGTAGGCTGGACCTCCCGGTTTTGCCGGGAACTTACGATGGAATCGACTGATGAGATAGTGTGCCCTGATGTCAGTGACTTTCACCCATTCCCTATGCTGGGGGCCAAAGTGAATCCATTCCACTAAATAGTGGAGCTGGGCTCATATCAGTTTAGAGTCCAGAATGTCAGCAAGTTCATAATGTTCACTGTCATTCACAATCGGGGGGACGGCACCGGTTGTTCAGGACGCCATTTGTTTGGGGGGTGCCCCGGTTTCAGGAGGCTGGAATGAAAGATGGGATGAATGTGTTTAAGGGTTTTGGGCGAATCCAATTCCACAGTCACATCATTAATACACCGGGTGATCTTAAAAGGACCAATGTATTTCCAGCCCAGTTTCTTGGAGGGCTGGAGAAGGCGCAGGTTTTTTGTAGATAGATACACAAATTTCCCAGGCTGAAGATCCCAACCCACCACCCGTTTCTTGTCAGCCTGTGCTTTGTAGGCAGCCTTCGCAGCCTCAAATGAGCGGCCAGGAGGCACTGAGTTTCTTGCACCAGTCCGCAGCCTCCCCCACCATTCCCTGAGCCAGTTTGAGGAACGGTAGAGGGGGCTGTCATATCCGAAAGTGGCTTTGAAAGGGGAAACTCCAGTCGACGAATGCCAGGAGTTATTGTAGGCAAATTCAGCTAAGGGGAGAAGATCAACCCAATTGTCTTGTTGGTAGTTAGTAAAACAGCGTAAGTATTGCTCAAGGGTCTGATTAACTCATTCAGTCTGACTGTCAGTCTCTGGATGGTAAGCGCTGCTTAGGGCACATTCAATGCCCATTAAGGACATTAATTCTGTCCATAGTTTAGAAACGAATTGCGAGCCACGGTCAGATATTATTTTAGCTGGCAATGTATGTAATCTCACAATATGGTGGAGGAATGCTTTCGCCAACAATTTGGCCATTGATAACCCCTGGAACGGGATGAAGTGGGCTTGTTTGGAAAACAGATCTACCACCACCCAAATCACTGTCATGTGCTTGCTCGAGGGTAAGTCAGTAATGAAGTCCATAGAAATGACTTCCCGCGGTCTTTGGGGGGTTGGCAGGGGCTGCAATAGTCCTGGGGGTTCCCCCCCCCGCAGCTTGCATAGGCTGCAAATTGGACAGGAATGCACAAAGGTGGACAGGTCTTTTCTCATCTGGGGCCACCAAAAACTCCGTTGTAGTAAGTGCAGCGATTTGACATAGCCAAAATGTCCTGTGGGCTTTGTGCATGGACTGATTGTAACACCTCCTGCCGCATTGCCTCGGGTACAAATAACTTTTCTCCCTTGTACCAGCAATCATTTGCACGGCGTTCCAGGGACCCTTGGGACTGCAGTGCCTTTGTCTCTGGTTCAGTTATAGCCTTAGCAAAGCGCTCTTCCCATGGGGTCCCTTGGCATGGCGGAGATAGGTGTGCCTGGCTCTGTTTTCGAGTAACTACCATCCCGCTTAACTGGGAGGGGGTAAAGAAGGACTCATGGATCTTCACCCATTTGCTGTCATGCTGGGGCAGGTGTAAGAGAGCATTGGCCAGGGGGTTGGACCACCCTGGAAAGTGGGGCAAAGTGAATTGGAACTTAGAGAAAAATTCAGCCCATCGGAATTGCTTAGCATTAAGGTTTGCATAAGACCTCAAGGTTTTTATGGTCTATCCAGACTTCAAACGGGACTCGGGCCCCTTCTAGCCAATGCTGCCAAGTGGCCAGGGCTAAGCGGATCGAGGCCACTTCCTTGTCCCACACGGGCCAGAACCTTTCAGTGTCATTAAATTTATGAGAAACATAGGCTAGGGGATGTAGTTGCCTATCGGGACCCTCTTGCAAGATTGCCCCCCCCCCCATGGCGGTGTCTGAAGCGTCAACCTGCACCATGAATTTTTTTGTTTCATTGGGGTGTGCCAGAACAGGTTCAGTGGTGAATAAACGTTTTAGCTGATCAAATGCCTCTTGACACTTAGGGGTCCAGTCCAGTTTTGCCCCAGGTTGGAGGGCCCCCGCCCTCCCTTTTGTCTTTAGGAGGTCCATGAGAGGCAGGCTCACTTGGGCAAAGTGAGGCAGAAATTGGCGATAGAAGTTCGCAAACCCGATGAAACTTTGGAGTTGTTTCCGGGTTCTTATGGGCTCCCAATTTAACACATCTTGGACTTTCTGGGGATCCATCTCTAGACCCTTGGGGGATATACGGTAGCCTAAAAAGTCAATGCGGGTCTGATGGAACTCACATTTAGAAAGCTTGACGAACAGTTTGTGTTCCAAGAGTTTTGTGAGTACTTGTCTCATCAACTGGACATGAGAGTCTACATCAGGGGAGTACAGCAAGATATCATCCAAGTAAACAACCACACCCTTAGGGGTGTAATACCTCATTGATCAAGTTCATGAATACTTCCGGAGCCCCCTGGAGCCCAAACGGCATCACGCGGTATTCAAACTGACCCAAGGGAGTGTTGAATGCCATTTTGAATTCATCCCCCTGCCTGATGCGCACCCAAAAATAAACATCCTGTAAATCTAGCTTTGAAAAAAAATTGCCCTGGGCTATCTCTGCAAGGAGGTCTTTGATGAGGGGCATTGGGTATGCATTAGTTGCCGACACTGCATTCAGCCCCTGGTAGTCGGTACAAAGGCGAAGCCCCCATCCTTCTTTTTACAGAACAGAACAGGGGCTGCAAACGGAGAGGAGGCCGGCCGGATAAAACCGTGTGCAACGTTCTTGTCGATGAACTTCCGCAACTCCTCTTTCTCTGTAGGGCTCATGGCATAAATCTTTCCCTTCGGCATTTTATGACCTGGGAGTAACTCAATGGCACAGTCAGAGTTGCGGTGGGGGGGGAGTTCATCTGCTTCCTCCTCCTCGAAAACCTGGGATGAGTCTCTATATTCCTCGGGGATGTGGTCTAGTTCCTCGGCAGCGAGACAAGCTCGAGGTGGCTCATTGTCGGGAGAGGTACCCCAGGCTGGATCCCATTTATGCTCTGTACACTTTGGGGATATTAATCGAACAATGCCCTCCTCCCACAGGATGTAAGGGTCATGACCGTGGAGCCACGGGCTGCTGAGGATGAGAGGGTACTTGGCTTGTGGAGCCACCACGAACGAACGGTGTTCCCAATAGTCATCCGCCCCAACTCGCAATGGCACAGTCTCAAACTTACAGGGCTCTTTCATGGGTGACCTGTCCATCTGGGTAAACGTAATGGGGTCTTTCAATTTGACCACTGCCGCATCCAACCCCGATACCAGGGAAGGGTTGATGAGATCCCTCCCGCATCCCGAGTCTATGAGGCCGCGCACCCGTGTGTGGGTCATCATGGCTGGGTTCATAATGATTACAGTCACGAAAAAGAGGGAAGGGTAGTTGCTCACCACTTTAGGCGCTTCGGGAGATGGGTCCTGCTGTGCCACACCACTTACAACAGGACCGACTCATTTCCTGACAGCTCCGTCGCCTCCTCCTCACTCAACTGTGGCTCAAAACTCTCAGGATGTGTATAGAGAGCTCGTGGGTTCCATGGTTTCGCAGTTCCCCTCTTGGATGGGGTTCCCAGGCGCCATTTGTCCTCCTCGCGAGGTGGGGCTTTACCAGTGTCTTCCTTGGGGCAGGAGGCGGCGAAGTGCCCCTTTTCTCCGCACTTCAGGCAAAGCCCTTGTCTCATGCGTTGGTCTCATAGGGTCACTGCTGGTAAGGTTTGCTTACCCTTTGGATGGGGAGAGGCGGCAGGGCGGCTAGTACCCAGCGAGACATCCAGCTTCATGGTGTGCAGTCGGCTCTCAGCCCGTTCCACCTCTTCCATTCAGCCCTGTAAGGTTCGCGGTTCTTTGGAGCTCAAGACGTTGTTACAGACATCCACTGCAAGCCCCATCCAATACTGTTGGGCCAACACTGGGTCCATCCAGTCCCAGATCTTTGTGGCGTGCTTCTGGAACTCCGTAGAGTATTTGCGCACTGTAAGGTGACCCTGTTTGAAGGTAAGGAGAAATGCCTCTGCTTTTTGGGCCGCTGCCGGGTCTTCAAAGTGATTTCGCAGGGCCCACATGAACGCATCTACACTCCCTAATTCCACAGCTTCTATGTCATGCAGTGCTACGTACCAGCTGGTTGCACTTCCCCTTAACTGGGAGGCAATAAAATCCACTTGTTGTTCCTCGTCCTGGAAGAGGTGGCCCCAGCGTTGAACAAATTTTCCCACCTGCAGAATGAAGAAAGATAAACTCTCTGGATCTCCATCAAATGTAATGTCTAGGAGATCCTTAGGACACGGCATCAGTTGAGGAGCTACCGGCCCCGGAACGGGAGCCGACCCCGGCACCGGCAGGGGACTGGGGGCGGCTGCTGGGGCCCTGGCGCTGGGACTGCTGGTGGTCCGCCAGGTGGGGGCTGCCCTGGGATCAGTTAACCAGGAGGTGGCTGGCCCGGAGGAGGCTGCCCCGGTGGCGGTTGAGGTCCAGGTCCTGGTCCTGGCGCCGGGATTGGGGCTGGCACAGGTTGCGCTGCCATATGGGCCCGAATGGCTTGATCCATCATATTTGGCAGGTTCTGCATTAACTTTCCCATGTCTTGCATGATTCTGTGGCAATCTTCCTCCAATGTGTCAATTCGAGTGTCCGCTTCCTTGCCAGGACTGGGCCGCACTGGCCCCCAGGGGTCCGCCCCAGCTCTGCTCCGAAACTCACATGGGGATCCAACAGGCTATCCCAATTCTGGACCCCAGGCATCACCCAAGTGGTCTGGGTCGTATCCAGTAGGTTCTTCATCCAGTCCTGCGGCTTCCGTTGGGTGACCCATCTATCCCATGGGACTGGAGCAAACTGGTAGTGGGACCTGGGAATGGCGCCACCGTCCCTGTAAATCAGAGTGATGACTGTCATCACTGGCACCCCCGGGGTCGTTATCGGTGGAGTTAGTGGTCCCGCCGTAGTCACTGGTGCTGACGTGACTGGAGTCGAGGTGACTGGGGTTGTGGTAACGGGGACCGTGGTGACAGGGACCGTAGTAACAGGAATCACGGTGAAAGGAACCGTGGTCACCGGGACCGTCACCGGTACTCCTCCAGGGCCGCTCATCTTGTCCCAGAGAGGCGGGAACTGGTAGGAGTTGTGAGGATTCCTGACAATTTCTGTCAGGCTCAATAGCAAGTAGATCCAGGCATTCTTCAAGTAAAGAGATGCTTTATTGGAATACAATGCTGCTACCCACAGTAATACTGCTATTGTCAGGAATGGAGGCATGAGCCATTCAGACATTGATATAGTATGATTCAAAGCCAAACTAGCAAATGAACTTTTAGCGCGCGCGCGGGAAACTCCGGGCGGGAGGATTACTTAATAGTCGGGAGTACTACCCCCATCACCACCTAGTCATGTAGGATTGGAAAATTCCCCAGACTGAGGAACGCTCCAAAGCCTATTCTTCAAGGCCGCCGTGATAAGACGAGGCGGCAGGAAAGTATTCTCCCGCGTTGTAGCTGGCATCCTCTACGCAGGTGCAAAAACGAAAGGCAAGATAGTAAACACAGAACAATGAACACAGTGTAAACGATAATACAGAGCTTTAGCCCTCTGACACCCCCACGCATCGGGCTGGTCACATGCTCGATCTGATCTTCGCAGCAGGGGTGATGGTGGACCGGATTGCCACTGAGGCAGTGCCATGGTCAGACCACCTGGCCCTGAGGGCCCGACTGAATATTCCACCCCGACCCTGTTTGGGTGGCGAGTGGATTTTTGCTCGCCCGCAGCGCCAGATGGACCCAGTGTGGCTCCAAATGGCCCTGCGAGATCCAAGGCCTCCTGGCAGCTTGTTAGATGAGCTGGTGGAGGACTGGCATGCCCAGCTCTCCTCAGCCATCGACGAGATCACTCTCAGGTGCCCTCTCTGCACTCGTGTTAGGCGAGCGCCTTGGTATACCCAGGAGTTGCGTGAGCTGAAGCGAGAACTGAGACGGCTAGAGAGACGGTGGTACCGAGCCCACGACGAGGCATCAAGAACATCTTATAGGACGCTTATGAGGGCCTATGAGATGGCAGTCAAAGCCACAAAGAGAGATGTCTATGTGGCCACAATTGCATCTGCTAGCTCACGCCCAGCCCAATTATTTAGTACAATTCGGTCCTTGGCAGCTCTGCCACTGGGCAGGCAAAACACTAGGGAATTGGACATTGGCTGTGAGGCATTTGCGAGCTATTTTGCAGATAAAGTCTTGGCGCTCTGCCGTGACCTCCCCACCACAATTGAAACAGTGAGTGAACTTGAGGCCCCTTGCTCGGCTTTGGGGCCGGGTTTAGAATGTTTTGACCCACTCAGCCTGGAAGAAGTTGACAGACTCCTTGTGTCTTTGCATCCAATCACATGCGACCTGGATCCGTGCCCCTCTTGGCTCATTAAAGTGGGTGAGGGACGGTTCCCCAGGGCACTTAAGGAAGCGATGGTCTGCCCCCTCTTGAAAAGCCATCTCTGGACCCGGCCGAATTGGCCAACTATCAGCCGGTGTCCAATCTGCCCTATTTGGGCAAACTTATTGAGAGGGCGCTGGTGTCACAGTTACAGGGTTTTCTGGATGATGCTTCTATCCTTGATTCCTTCCAGTCTGGCTTTCACCCGGGTCACGGGACGGAGATGATGCTGGTTGCCTTGACCGACGATCTCCGTAGACATCTGGATCGGGGTGGTGTGGCGGCTCTGGTGTTGTTAGATCTGTTGGCTGCGTTCAACATGATCGACCACCAGCTGCTGGCCCACCGCCTTGCTGATGTGGGGATTCAGGGGCTTGCCCTTCAATGGTTGGCCTCTTTCCTCCAAGGTCAGGGACAGAGGGTGGTGATAGGGGATCAGCAGTCTTGGAGACACACCATTGAGTGTGGGGTGCCTCAGGGGGCCATGTTGTCCCTGATGTTGTTTAACATCTACATGCACCCCCTCGCCCAGATTGCCCAGAGTTGTGGGCTTGGGTGTCATCATTATGCAGATGACATCCAGCTCTATCTGATGCTGGGCAGCCAATCGAACTCTACCCTGGATGACCTGCATCGGGCATTACAGGCTGTGGCTGGATGGCTCAGACTGAGTTGGCTGAAACTAAACCCGGCAAAGACGGATGTTCTGGACCTGAGTCAGATCGGTTCAGGGTTGGGGTTTCCTCTCCCGACCTTCGACGGGGTGCCGTTGGTGCCAGTGTCAGAGGTTAGGAGTTTGGGTGTGCTCCTGGACTCCTCTTTAATGATGGAGGCCCAGATAGCAGCCACTGCCAAGTCAGCCTTTTACCATCTTCGGCTGGCTCGGCAGTTGGTCCCCTTCCTTGACCGTGACGACCTGGCCACTGTGATACATGCAATGGTCACCTCGAGGCTAGACTACTGTAACACTCTCTACTTGGGACTGCCTTTGTCGCAAATCCGGAAGCTGCAGCTGGTGCAGAATGCTGCAGCCAGGCTGTTGATGGGTCTCTCTAGGAGGGATCACATTCAGCCTGTGCTGAAAGCACTGCACTGGTTGCCAATAGCGTACCAGATTCGCTTCAAAGTGCTGGTTTTGACCTTTAAAGCCCTGTATGGCCAGGGTCCGGCCTACCTGAGGGGCTGCCTTTCCCCATATGTTCCCCCAAGGGCACGTCAGTCGGGGAGCCAACATCTCCTAGAAATTCCAGGCCCCAGGGAAGTGAAATTTGTTGCCACTAAAGCCAGGGCTTTTTCGGTGGTGGTTCCTACCTGGTGGAAAGAGCTCCTGGAGGAGATCCAGGCCCTGTGGGACCTTGCTCAGTTCTGCAGGGCCTGCAAGACAGAGCTCTTCTGCCAGGCCTATGATTAGGAGCCGTCACCATTACTACTTCATCATTGTCAGCCACCCGCCATTGCACCACTGTCATCATTAAGTGCAAGGCGGCCCTGGTAGGAGAGGGGATGATGAGCTACTGTTTGGCTACCGGGGGTTCAATTCTGCCGGGGGTTACGAACTGCCCCATCTTGTTCTTACTTGCTTGTTCTAATAATGCTTGGATGTTGTTTTATATGTTTTTTGGTTTTACACTGTTGAATCTGTTTTAAAGTTGGCATGCGTGCCTCATTGTTAGCTGCCCTGAGCCTCCGGGGAGGGCAGGATATAAATCCAAATAAATAAATAAATACTAGTGACTGGTTTCCATCTGTATAATTTGTACCTGTTCGAGGCAGGGCATTCCCTGCCCCAAGCGTCTTCTTTTTCCCCCAAAATAATTTTTTATTTTCAAGACAAACAAACATAGAATGTGTACATTAACACATATCATTTTTTTTCCTATTAATCTACCTCATACATAATCTAAAGCTATGTCCATTTTCCACATTATGTATATAATATTTTGCAAGTATATAGATATATAAATCTTGTTTTCTACTACTTTAACCTTTGTCTAAGTATTTTAGTATAATATTCCATTAGCTATATATGGTTATATGGTTCTTATTTTCTTCTGGTTGTTTTATCTAAACATCTCTCTCTCTCTCTCTCTCTCTCTCTCTCTCTCTCTCTCTCTCTCTCTCTCTCTCTCTCTCTCTCTCTCTCTCTCTCTCCCTCTCCCTCTCCCTCTCCCTCTCCCTCTCCCTCTCCCTCTCCCTCTCCCTCAATCTCAATCTCAATCTCAATCTCAATCTCTCAGCTCATTTTTTAGTCCATCTTTTGGATCTTACTCCATTATAAGTCTGTAGATTTCTCTCAGAAGCTGTAGCTTTCCAATCCTTCCTTCTTCTTCTTCTTTTTCTGGTTTCTCTTTTTAAGTTTTAGAGTCTTAATTCTGTGTCTTTTTTCCTTATAGGTATAGAAGTTCTTTTCTGGGTATAGCCATCTGTAGTTAATTTTTGAAGTGGTTTGAAATTCCATAGATTGCTTCTCTCTCTATCTCTGAGGGTTTCATCAGTACTGGTATTTTTATAGAGTCTCAGATGTACTTCTACAAAAGTTTTATTTCTCTTTGGGAGTGCTGGTTTCCATTTTGTAGACGATATCAGTTAGATTATAGAAGTGTCCTTGTTTCTCCTTCTTCTGTTATGGCTGGTCTTCCTCTATCTTGCTTGATGTTTGTTGTGGTAGATCCATTTTGTCTTGCTTAGCCTCTGACACCATAAGTTGTGATGTATCTGTGTCATCCATTTTTAAAACCATATGTTAAAACCAAAGAATCTCAAACTTCTTTTTCTGCACGATTTTACAGTTCACACCCACTAATATTTACAGAACATAGCTGTTTTAGTCATATTAAAGACAGAGTTCAAGAATCTTATCAATTATTATGAAAGAAGACATCCAGAACAAAATGTACTTTACAGTTCAACAAACACAAATATAAAATGTTGTGAGAATATAATGTATAAAAAGTTCAGGGTAAGATCCAGTTCTCCTTTCTTCCATTGAAAAGTACTCCCGCTCAAGCTTGCTTATATTTTTCATTGAGATGAAGATAAATCTTTATAAAGTCTTGCTATTATTCCAGATTCTTTGCTTATAGCTCCAAACAAAAGGAAGAGAAGAAGGGACTATATATTTCTAAATCACTGAAATCCAAAAGCAGCTAAAGCCAATTCTTCTTCAATTTTTTATTCCATAGGGAAAATTATCACAGTCTCAGACAAAAGCCTTCTCTTTACTTTTATGCCCTGGAAGACATTTAAAAATCACTTGAAGTTCTTTCTATAGCCGCTAGAGAAGGAAGGGGGGTGGGACTGGAAAGAGTTCTTCACCCCTCCATTCCTTTCTTTAAAAAAAAAACTTTGAAGGGGCTTTATCGTTAAGTAGGCAGATTTTCTGTTGTTGTTGTTGTTGCTTTTACGCGCACTCATGGTGTTGTTCTTCATTGATGTTGTGGATGAGGTTCCAATTTCTTCCCCTCCAGGGGTAGTCACAACTCGGCACCCATGTCTGACATGGGCGCACTCGGTCAGCTCCTGTGTTGAGGTGCACTCAGTCTTCCACCCGCTTGCTGTTGCACGTGAGGGATCCAAGTCAAGCCTCTTGCAATGAGCTTCTCTTCAAGACCCCAAACCCCTCTAAAAGAGCTGCCAATCCGACTGTCACACAGGAGTTCTCCCCAGTGCGACCATTCTCATTGTACCAAAGCCCCCGGTTTCCCCCCTGCTCCAAGCTTCTGTTGCCTGCTGCCATTCCAAGTGGTGGTGGGGGGGAATTAAAAACTCACTATTATTGCAAGCATGATGATGACATCATTGCCTGGGAAACCATGGAAGCAATGGTGGTAGCTCTAGGAATTGCTGGAAACTCTATGATTTTGCAATAGATTTTACCAGCATTTCCTATAGCTACCACCAGTGTGTCTGGGGGTTTCCCTGGAAGTGCCGTCACCATGAATATGATGCCAGCTCTCCCTTGTCCCCACTCCCAGCCCTCCTGCCAGTTGTCAGGCTCAAACAAAGTGTGGGCCCTCTAGACTCTGATGTTCAATGATGATGTTACCATGTTGGAGTTATTAAGTGGTTAAGATTGGGGATGGACACGCAATACAGAGCTTCATAGCTCATGGGTCTTAGTGTTGAAAAACTTGAATGCCCCTGCTTTAAGCATATTTTGGAAGAAGCTGTTGTTTCTTCTCTATGTGTGGCACAGTCACAATCTGAACTGGGTACCAGGCATGCAGAAATCCTTGAGAACTCGCAAGTCATGTGTGACTGTAACTGTTACCCAGCACACAGTGTGGGGACCCTGGACCCACCCTTTATTCTCCATAATATGTGCACTGCTAACCCTGGGGAAATCTGGGGAAGGGATGATCATAGGGGTCTAGCCTATAAATGAATGACCCAAATGTTCTCTGTAGGCCTGCTCTAGATTTATTTATTTATTTTTAGATTTATAACCCACCCTCCCCAAGCAGGCTCAGGGCGGCTAACAGATCAGGCACATATGCCAAGGTTAATGCAGCTAAAGACAGAATAAAACAATCATTTAAACAATACAATAAAATGCAGGTGCTCTAGTTGTCACCAGAGTTCTTAATAGCAAGGTGGGGTTCTGGTAAAGATGGTCCCAGAACAACAAAGTAACAAAGTGAGTTCCAGACAGCACTGCCATCCATTCTTCATCCCAGGGCCATCTCGCTCCCTGATGGTACCCACTCCATCTGGTGGTGGTGGTGCAGTGATGGTACAGTGGTGGTGCAGTGGTGGTGCAGTGGTGGTGCAGTAGTGGTGCAGTGGTGGTGGTGGCGGTGGCTCCTACTAAAAAACCTGGTGGAAGAGCTCTGTCTTACAGACCCTGCGGAACTGCGCAAGGTCCTGCATGGCCTGGGGCTCCTCTGGGAGCTCATTCCACCAGGTAGGAGCCGCCACCAAAAAGGCCCTGGCCCTAGTTGCAGCCAGTTTGGTATCTTTGGGGCCTGGAGTTACTAGGAGATGTTGAGTCCCCGACCGTAGTGCCCTTGGGGCATCCGATCACCCGACACCAATGCTCTACTACCAATGCTTGAACACCCATTGGTTTTGAAGGCAACACCCTCAGGGTGCTAAGGTTCTTTGACTTTTTAACTGCACTCCTATGATCTGCAGGCAGACTTGGGAGCCAGTGTGGCGTAGTGGTTACAGTGTTGGACTAGGAGCTCAGAGAACCAGGTTCAGATCCTTACCCTACCATGGAAGTTTGGTAGGTGACTTTGGGCCAGTTACACACATGCAGCTTGACCTCCCTCACAGGCTTGTTGTGAGGATAAAATGGAGGAGAGGGAATGGTGTAGCATCTTTGGGTTACCATCATGGAGAAATATGGGATATAAATGAATGGAGAGTTAAATACCCATGGGTAGGAAAAACTGCCGGTGGCTTCCTTATCCCTTCTCTCCCAGTAAGACTGTGTTAGAATTGCCAGTTGCCTGCAGCAGGTAAACTGTAACCCTCAGCCCCAACCCCCTGCCTTCAAGAAATTGAGTTTGTGAGAAACAATGGTCAGAAAATGCCTCTATAGTGGCACTTTAGGAATTTCCCCATGTCTCTATGGTCTTTACAGCAGAAATTAGGAGAAGTTCCTACAGCATTTCCCATGGGGTGACCAGCTAGTGGCTGGGGGGGCACCATCAGAGCACCAGTGTCATTTTTACCAGAGTTTCCAGTGAATCCTAGAGCACTGAGTTGATCCAATGATGTCACTTACAGGTTCACCCCTGAAGTGAGGTTATGCTGTCACTCTCATAGCAATTTTTAGAGAATACTTCCCCTCACCCTACCCTGCAGCAGCAGGGATCATGCTACTGCTGGGAAGTCTCTCACTATAGCAGAGCAGGAGACTTGGCAACCTTAATCCCACCCTGTTTGGTTAAAGATTCAGATCCAGTCTTGGGGACACAGCCCAAATAGTGAGGGATGAGTAGTTCCAGTATTCTGTACCCAAAGGACTCGAAGCTGGGTGAAAGGACAAACTGGCCAACAGCATCCCACAAAAACTGCTTTGTGGGGCTCTGACCTGGATAGCCCACGCTAGCCCCATCCTCTCAGATCTTGGAAGCTAAGCAGGGTTACCCATGGCTAGTGTTTGGAAGGGTAACTTCCAAGGAATACCAGGTTTGTGACACAGAGGCAGACCATGGCAAACTACCTCTGAAATGTCTTAAAAACAAGTCTGGCTTGCCACCTAGTGGTGCATAACACTAAAGAGCTAGCACTTCTGACTGCCAGACAATCTTAGGATCTCCTGGCTGTCTTACACAGAATTCCATACAGTATTTATTGTTTATTATTCTGCTCCGTGGGATCTCATCAAAGATCCCTTCAGTGTAGTGGTCTCCAGCTCACATATTGAGGCCTTCAGGTGGATATTTGAGTTCCACATGATGGTCAAAAGTCCCCTACAGGGATAATATTTTTGGCTGCTTTTGAGAGGAACCTGCTACTAGTATGCATGGGTAGAGGGCAATGGCTGGGTAGGGTTGCCAACTCCAGCTTGGGAAATTCCTGGAGATTGGGGGAGGGGTGCCTGGTAAGGCAGAGCTTGGGGAGGGGAAGTCATACAGTCCACTCTATGAAACTGCCATTTCCTTCAGGAGAACAGATCTCTGCCATCTGGAGATCTGTTAGGATTCCAGGAGAACTGCAGTAGCCACATGGAGGTTGGCAACCCTAGCATCACACCTCCTGCTCCAGCTTTCATGGAAGCAGCAGTACAGCAAGGTGAGGTCACTCAGTGGTGGAGAGGATATCTTGTCTTGTTTCTTATGATGGGGCACCTTACTCCCCTCTTTCTTGCCCCCCAGTCTAGGTAGTAGCCTTGGTCATACTTCTGTCCCTTCTCTTCCTGTCGCATCACTATGATGCCCTGTGCTTGCAACTTAGTGGGTCCCATACTGCCACCAAGGGATTAAGGATGGGTCATAGGTCTGGAAAAGTTGAAGACCATTGATCTAATTGAAGACCATTGAAGACCATACTACCCCTTCATATGGAGATATAGAATCATAGAATGTTAGAGTTGGAAGGGGTCTTGCAGGTCATCTAGTCCAATCCCCAGCACTCTGCAGGAACATAGCCAAAAGATAGCCCTACATACCTACAACATACCCATAAGATGGTCGTCCAGCCTCCACTTGAAAATATCCAGGGAAGGAGCATCTACCACCTCCCGAGGCAGATTGTTGTGTTTTTTTTTAATAAAACTTTTATTAACAGCATATATTAACACGCTCCATATCTCAAAGTACTTCTGAATACATCCTTTTCATTTATCCCCTCCCCACCCCCGGCTTCCAGCGATGCTCCGCCCCGCTTATTGTTTCATTCAATATTCAGCAACAATAAAAACTTATCCCATATTCAATTCTTGCTTTAAAACATATTGATACATATAGTCTAACCCTTAGGTAACACTTTAACTAATTGTCAGTCATTACTTTCTTTTTTCTATTTTTAATAGTTATCAAAGCAGAGTAACTTATTTCTTACATCCCAGTTCGTTTCGAGATAGTCTTTAAACTCTTTCCATTCTATAAAAAATTCTTCATCTTCTCTACTGTTAAGCTTCTTTGTCAGTTTGTCCATTTCTGCCATAAAAAGCATCTTCTTTATCCAATCCCATTTTTCTGATATTTTTTCTTGCTTCCAAAATTGGGCAAAAGTCATTCTTACTGTTGTAATCAGATACCACAACAATGTTCTTTTTGGGGGGTTATCTCTTCCATTTTCAAACCCAAAAGTAACATTTCAGGTTGTTTTTTCAAGGTACACTTCAGAATCTTCTGAATTTCATTATGAATCTCTGTCCAATAGGCTACCGCTTTATCACAAGTCCACCACATATGATAAAATGAGCCTTCCTTTTTTTTACACTTCCAACATTTGTTAGACATGTTCTCATTCATTTTAGCAATTTTTTTAGGTGTCATATACCACCTATACATCATTTTATAACAATTTTCTTTCACATTGACACATGTAGAAATTTTAATTGACTTTTTCCACAACCCCTCCCAAGTTGACATATCTATTTCTCTATTTACATTTATAGCCCATTTTACCATCTGTTCTTTTACAATCTCATCCTCAGTATACCATTTTAATAAAACTTTATAAATTTTTGAAATTATTTTTCCCCCTCTTCCGCCCACACATTTTTAATTTCATTATTCTCCTTTCTGAAGCCATATCTCTTTTTGTCAGCCTTAAATAAATCATAAATCTGTCTGTAGTTTAACCAATCATATTCAAATTTCAGTTCCTCTCTAGTTCTCATCGCAATACTGTTCCCTTCTACCATCAAAATATCTCTATAAGGTATCCAATCTTCACCTTTATGTCTCGAAAGTGGTTTAATTACTTCAGCCGGTACTATCCATAGTGGTCTTACATAAAAAAAAATCTTTTATATCTCATCCAGGTCATACACAATGATCTTCTTATGAAGTGATGTTTGAAAAAATTATCCATTTTGCATTTGTCATACCATAAATAAGCGTGCCAACCAAATTTACGGTCATGTCCTTCTAACACCAACGTTTTTCTATTGTCCAAATTAACCCATTGAGCCAACCAAGTCAAACACACCGCATCATGATACATTCTAAAATTAGGAAGCTGGAATCCTCCTCTTTCCTTTGCATCACATAGAATCTTAATTTTAATCCTTGGTTTTCTTCCAGCCCAGACAAATTTTGAAATTTCTTTCTGCCATGAGTTCAATACTTTACAGTCCTTCACTATCGGAATTGTCACCAAGGCAGACTGTTCTGCTGCTCAACCACTCTTACAGTTAGGAAGTTTCTCCTGATATCTAGCCGGTAATGACTCCCTTGTAATTTCTACCCATTAGATCTAGTCTTGCAATCCGGAGGAAGAGAGAATAGATCTGCTCCATCTTTTACATGACAGCCCTTCAAATACTTGAAGGCTGCAATCATGTCTCCTCTAAGCCTTCTCTTTCCCAGGCTAAACATACCCAACTCTTTCAGCCTTTCCTCATAAAACTTGGGTTCAAACCCTCTCACTATCCTGGTTGTCCTCTTCTGGACATGCTCAAGCTTGTCAACATCCTTCTTAAAGTGTGGTGCCCAAAACTGGACACAGTACTCCAGGTGAGGCCTGACCATAGCAGAATAGAGCGGAACTACCACCTCCCATGATCTGGACACAGTGTTTCTGTTAATGCATCCTAAGATTGCATTAGCTTTCTTCATAGTCACATTGCACTGCAGGCTCATGTTGAGCTTATGATCAACCAGAACACCTAGATCCCTTTCACATGTGCTGCTGTCAAGCCAAATCCTTCCCAATCTATATCTGTGCCTTTGATTTTTTGTGCCTAGGTGTAGGACTTTGCACTTATCTCTATTGAATTTCATTTTATTTGCCTCAGCCGACTGTTCCAGCCTATCTAGATCTTTCTGAATTCTGACTCTGTCTTCTTCAGAATTAGCAATCCCACCCAGCTTTGTGTCATCTGCAAATTTGATAAACATGCCCTCTGTGTCTTCCTCCAGATCCATCCAACGGTTGCACCATCCAGCCCACACTTAACCAGCTTATCCTGAAGGATATCATGAGAAACTTTGTCAAATGCTTTACTGAAATCTAGATACACTATATCCACAGCATTGCCAGAGTCAACCATTTTAGTAACTCTGTCAAAAAGAAGATAAGGTTGGTCTGGCATGACTTATTCTAGATAAACCCATGCTGGCTACTACCAATTAACTCATTCTGTTCAAGGTGCTCACAGACAGAGCTTTTGATAATCTACTCAAGAATTTTTCCAGGTATTGATATCAAGCTGACAGGCCTGTAATTTCCCAGGTCCATCTTTTTTCCCTTCTTGAAGATCAGGACAACATTAGCTCTTCTCCAGTCTTCCGGCACAACATCAGTACTCCAGGACATCTCAAAGATGAGAGCCAGAGGCTCTGAAATAACATCTGCAATTTCTTTTAGCACCCTGGGATGCAAGCCCTGGAGATTTGAAAGTATTTAAGGCAGCTAGATGCTCTCTAACCATTTCCTTACTTTGGACTGGCAGTTCCTCCTTCCTTCATATGTCCTACATTCTTCAGTTTGTATACAGCTCGCCTTACAGTTAAAGACAGATGCAAAGTGAGAGTTGAGTAATTCCTCTTTGTCTGCATCCCTTGTTAAGACTTGACCGTCTTCCCCTAGCAATGAGCTTACTCCATCCCTGTTCTTCTTTTTGCTCCAAACATAAGGCATAGAAATTTTTCTTGTTATTTTTAGCATCCCTCGCAAGCCTCAGCTCCATCTGTGCTTTAGCCTTTCTGAGACCATCCCTACCGATTCGAGCCTGCTTCTTGTACTCACCCTCAGTAATTTGGCTCTCCTTCCATTTCCTGTACAATTCCATTTTTAGTTTCAGCTCTTCAGAGAGTTCCTTGTTCAGCCACCTTGGCTTCATTACCCATCTCCCACCTTTCTTTCTTACCGGAACAGTTTGCGATTGTGCCTTAAGCACTTCATTTTTCAGCATCTCCCATCCTTCCTGTGCAGATTTCCCCCTCAGCATTTCCAGCCATGGGATCCTACCTAATATTTCTCTGAGTTTTTTGAAATCAGCCTTCCTGAAGTCCAAGATACAAGTCCTACTATGTCCTGGTTTCACACCCCTCACTATGTCAGATTCCGAGCTGACATGGTCACTATTCCCCAAGGATCCTACAACATTCACCTTATCAACCAGTTCTTCCCTGTTAGTCAGAATTAAATCTAGGATAGCAGATCCTTTGGTTCCCACCTCCACCTTCTGAGAGATGAAGTTGTCTGCAAGACTATTCAAGAATCTGTAGGATGCCCCATGTCTAGCAGAGTTAGATTTCCAGCAAATATCTGGATAGTTGAAATCTCCCATAACTACTACATCCTGTCTCTGTGAAAGTTTAGCAAGCTGTTGTGCAAATGCATCATCCAGTTCCTCAGGTTGGTTCGGAGGTCTGTAGTATACCCCCACAACAATATCCCCTTCTTTCCCCCCCCACTCTATCCTTACCCACACACTTTCAACAGGGCAACTCTGAAAATCCTGAATTTCAGTGCAAGCATATTTGTTCTTGACATCCCAAGTCTTAGTGATACCTATCAGATCATAATTACTTTCCAATATATGAAGTTCAAGTTCCTCCTGTTTATTTCCCATTCTCTGTGCATTAGTATAAAGACATTTCAGATTACAGATATCCTTTCCTACCGTAGGTCCCTTCAAATTTACCTGAAAATTACTGAACTCACCTCTCTCCCATTCATTTATTCTCTGGTCACTCCCCTTCTTGAACTTAGTGTTGGGGATGTCGCACAATATTAGGCTTTTTCTTCCCAACCCTGATGTCTTCAGTTTAAAGCCCTCCTGATCAGGTTTGCAAGTCTTGCAGCAAAGATATTCCTCCCATTCTTTGTAAGTCTCTACTTAGCTAATTGCTGCTGACAGGCCTTATGTGTCTCCTCACACCCTAGCTTGCCTTTTCTTAGCAGCACATTGCTTTGCAAAGAGACTGCACTTAAATGGGAAGCTGCAGTGCCAAAATACTTATCACAGCATGCAGGCTTGTCCAACACCATGTCCCCTTGAGGCTGCAAAGTTGGCAAGAGCAACTTCTCTGCAGGCAAGCAAGGGCTGCAGTGGAGCTGAATGGAAGAGCAAATGCTGCTGTCCAGAATTGTCGCAAAGACTAAATTTCCCACTAACAGAAGGCATATCCATCAGTGGAACAGGTCTATCCTGCCTTCCCCCCCATACAGCTGCAGCCTCTCAATCTCCCTGAAATGCACTGGGGGGAATGAGGGACTCTCAGGAATGGCATGAGAGGGGTACGAATGGGGTTTGTAGGAGAAAGAAGGAATAGGTGGAAATTGCACCTACTCTTCTGTTGGCAGAAAGTTTAGTCTGGATTTCCTTCGTGAAAGGCTCTCAACATTTGCCAGGTGATAATTGGGACACTCTTCAGGCCCTCTAATATCTCCATTCTCATCCCAGGGATCACTGCCCGAGTGCGTGCCTCACCCCCCAGAAGGCACATCTCAGCCTTCTATATGTCAAACTGGCCATGGCAGCATGAGTTTTGTTTTAAATATCAAAATGTTTAACCTCACAAATGACCAGGTTGTACTGACAGAAGATCTGTGACTCGATGGTGTTCAGCACCATCTATAATCTGGATAACTGTGGGAGTATGCTAGGTAGTAGCACACAGATGTGTTTCTTTCTATGTATTTATGGTACCTACACACTAGAGTGAAGACTCATCAACATCTAGTTCTGGGCTGAATATGACGTTAAGCATAAGTGTCATGACCATGTCGCTCAGCTTGTTTCTTAATATTAAAAAGCACCTGGGGTGGTGTCTGTGATTTAGATGAGGGCTGTTGCATAGAGGGGAGGTTGGGCTTAATCCATTTCCTCAGTATTGTTTCTCTAAAAGAAATCCTCACCAGCAGCACATGGCTGTAGAGGAAAAAAGAAAGGCACCTACATTGTACCTCTTTTTCCTCCATACCCAAACTACCTGGGGAACAAAGTTGTATGTGTTTTCCACACAGGGACAATAGTCTCCCCTGAGCTTTCCATATGGCAGTTTTCCCTACAGTTTTCTTGTCTCTATCTCCCAGCATTGGCCAGAAAGCTCTCTGTGTGTAGGAAGGGCCTGCTCAGGGTGGTAAGGAAGGCTCCAATGGTTCTGTCATTCCACAAACTTTGTAAAACAGAATTGTTCGGGATTCAACGCAAGCTACTGAAGGGTTATCCCATTGTGTATAAGATTTGTGTTTGTATTCTGTTTTGTTATGGCCAATGGCTTATACAATAAACTTGTTGACCTGACGTGAATTGTTCAGGAGGGTATTTTTATTAAGGGCTATATTTATTAATTGTTTATTTATAATAGGGATATATTACAACAAAATGGCCCAGGAAGGTGCTTTAATAAAAGGGGGGAGAAGGGGGAGGAGGAGGAGATTGGATTTATACCCCACTCTTCACTTGGAGTCTCAGAGCAGCTTACAATCTCCTTCCCTTCCTCTCCCCACAACAGACACCCTGTGAAGTAGGTGGGGCTGAGAGAGCTCAGGCCCGTGGCTATGGTGGGGCTTTTGGGGGCTCTGCCCACTTCCTTAAAGGCATAGCTCCACAAGAACTTCTCCTGTAAATACTTTTTTCCATCATTTTAAAAGTTTTTTAAAGGTGTGTACTCCTTTAAGCAGAGTGGGGTGCTGTAGTTGACTAAGTCCTGCTCTAAACAAGGGAGTTGGAGTATGTTAAATACTGGGTTCCATGGATGAGCAGACCCCACTAACTAGTGATCAGCTCTACTTTATTAGTGATTTTAGCAAGTACAAGACTAAACTTCAAGGCCACAGCCCTGTTTAAATAGCATGCAATTGCCACACCCAAACACACCCCATTCCCAACGATAGGCTATTTACATAACATTACTTCTTGACTTGTTACTACCAGAGTCCTGGTGGGCTATTGTTCTTGGGCTCCAAGCTCAGCCAGTCTCTGGTAGAACAGTCCTAGGGTGTTTCAGTCCCAATACATAATACTCCTCCCCCCTAAGTTCCAAAGCACCTTAACAGACATAGTCTTTTTTTAAAAAAAAAAAATATTTTTTTCAACTACAGTGACAAAAACATACAAACAACACAAAGTCTGAACATAAAAATGGGGGTATCTTGTGTTTACATATCAATTAGTGCTTCTTTTCTGTTACATACAGCTTCTACCTCATACCAAAGTTTGTTTTGCAACAACAATGATAAAATTTCATTTCTTCATGTCCTCTTCTCTCCTTCCCTTTGATTATGCATCCTGTCCTGTTTAAGTAAGAGTGTTTTGATCATTCCATTCATAAAATCTCCGCCAACTGTTGTCATTTCACGCATCCGAGTGACCTTTCAAAATTAATGTTTGTCCATTTCTGCGGCTTCCAAAACTTTATTAATAAGATCTTCCTTACTTGACACCTCTTGGCACCTCCAGTGTTTAGCGTATAATATTCTGGCTGAAGTGGTTATATATATCAGAAGGTAAGAGTCGTCACTTTTAAAACTATCAGGGAGAATATTCAGTAAATATATTTCAGGAGTAAAAGGTACATTACATTTCAAAATCTGTTGGATTAATACATGTACCTCTGCCCAATATTTTTTTGCTCTATCACATAACCACCACATGTGGTAAAATGACCCTGTTTTCTCCTGACATTTCCAACTTTTATCTGAGTTTTTGTTATCAAATTTAGCTAATTTTTCAGGTGTTATATACCATCTGTAAAACATCTTATATATTTTTTCTTTATACACAATAGATTTTGTAATCTTAATGTTTTTCGTTCCAGAGTTTGTCTCATTGATCTAATTGTATGTTGTGACCCACATTCTGTGCCCATGAAACCATCACATTTTTAACAATTGCATCATGCATTTTATAATCCAGCAGTAAAATATACATTTTCTTTATAAAATTCTGATCACCTGCTAACATTAGCTTATCCATTTCAAGCCAATCTTCACTGAAGCCCGTCGCTTTATCTTTAGTATACCTTGATTCAATCTGTACTCTTTGCCACCAATTCAATCCCTTAGGCAACTTTAAGTTACCTTTGACATCCAATAAATCTACATATTTCATTTTTGATTTTCTTCTAACAACTTGGGATTTGTAAATACTTCTAAGGGTGCAACCAACTTCAAAATCTTATCATAAAATTGTTTTTTGATTGGATCCCAAACTTTTAATAAGGCTGCCCTTATCCAGTGTTGTTGAAAGTATTTGTATGAATCAGTCTTCCCATACCATAGGAACGCATGCCATCCTAATTGCATATCATGATCTTCTAACTTTAACAGTCTTTGATTTTCTAATGTAACTCAGTCTTTAATCCACGCAAGTGCTGCAGCTCTATAATACAAAATACAATCTGAAAGGCCAAAACCATCTTTCTTTCTTTCGAATCTTGTAATACTTTAAATTTTATTCTTGGCCTCTTCCCTTGCTATATAAATTGTTTCAACAATTTGTCAATATCTTTTTAAAAAATTGATTATGAAGAACCAGAATAGTTTGGAACAAAAACATCAGTCTCGGTAAAATATTCATCTTAATAGTTACTATTCTTCCCATAAATGATAATTGGAGATCTTTCCACTTATTTAGAGCTTGTTTTATAGTTTTAAATAGTTCCAAATAATTGTTTTCGAAGAGAGAACTACATCTATTCATTAGATATATTCCAAGATACTTAACTTTCTTTGTAATTTCCAATCTTGATATTTTCTGCAGGTAGCTTACTTGTAATTCTGTCATATTTTTTGTCAGGATTTTAGTTTTATTTTTATTAATTTTGAGCCCCATGACCTCTCCATATTCTTGAAGTTTCTTCAATAACGGCTCTATTGATTCAGCTGGTTCTTCTATAATAAAGGCCAGACCATTTGCAAAGGCTAACAGTTTAAATTGCTCTCCTCTCATTTTCAATCCTCTAATTTGTTCATCTGCTCTGATTGCATCATTTAAGACTTCAAGCCCAAAAATAAACAGCAGTGGAGAGAGTGGACATCCTTGTCTAGTCCCCTTCTGAATATCAATCTTTTGTGTCAAGTCTCCATTAATTAAAATCTTAGCTTCTTGTTGCAAATAAATTGCTTCTATCATTTTAGTAAAATGACTTCCAGCCTGTGCATATTTAAGCAAATTCTTTAAAAAATTCCAACTAACATTATCATTTCCACACCCAAACACACCCCATTCCCAACAATAGGCTATTTACATAACATTACTTCTTGATTGGTTACTACCAGAGTCCTGGTGAGCTATTGTTCTTGGGCTCCAAGCTCAGCCACTCTCTGGTAGAACAGTCCTAGGGTGTTTCAGTCCCAATACATAATACCCCTCCCCCCTAAGTTCCAAAGCACCTTAACAGACATAGTCTTTAAGGTACACTGGCTTGCGTCGTTCCCTCTGAGAATGCCGGGGCTCCTGTGGGGGTGCAGATGACACCAGAGCCGGGCTTGGTGAGGCAGGAACCACTGTGGAGTCCTGCAAGGTGAGAATAGAGTCCAGAAGGTCTGTAGCGGCCTGTGCAGGGTTTTCCTTTTCCCAGCAATCTGGCTGCAAACTGTTCTGGGGGGGCACTCTTGGTCAGTGACACTGGCAGTGGTGGTTCCAGGGTGCAATCCTCCTCCTCAACAGAGGACAATTCAGACTCCTCAGGCAGCAGGTGGTGGCGCAGCTGGTCTATGTGCCTGCATAGAAGCTGGCCCCCATCCATCGATACGTCATACAATAGGGGTCAAGTGACTCAGGTAACCCTTGCCAGGATCCAGATGGGGCCATTGGAATAGTTCTGCACAAAGACAGGGACACACAGAGAGAATCCACAGAGGGCCTCCTGGCTTACCCAGTGGCACCATTCAGGCGCTCTGTCTGGGTACAGATGGTCCAGCTGTATCATGAGGCAGCAGCCCATTAAGAGTTCTGTGGGGCTGTGGCCGGTGGACACGTTCAGGGTCACTTGATTGCCAAACAAAAAGACCGCAACTCTCCTAAGGTGAAGGCAGTGCCATTGTCAGTCACGACCGTGTCTGGGAGGCCATGGGTGCTAAAAATCTGTCCCAGGGCCCGGATGGCTGCACGGGATGAAGTAAATGCGACTAGCACGACTTCCAGCCACTTGGTGTAGGAGTCCACCAGGAGGAAGAACAGCTGCCCCTGGAATGGGCCGGCAAAGTCCAAATGCATCCGTGGAGTGCCTCCACGAGCACAGCTTTATGGGGCAGAAAGGAGTGGTAAAAGTTCAGAAGCCCCAAGAAAGCCTGCAACTCTGCCTTGGAAGTGGGAGCAGGTACACTCGCAATGGTGCGAACCTTGTTGGGGCTGGATGGATGCCGTCAGTGTCCATGGAGAACCCTAAGAACTTGTGCTCGCTTCGGCAGCACATATACTAAAATTGGAACGATACAGAGAACCCTAAGAACTTTACATGGCAGACCCCCAGGAGGCATTTCTCTTGCTTCAGCTTCAGCCCGGAGGAATCGAATCGCTTCAGCATGGCACATAGGCGGGTGGCGGTCCTCTTCCAGGGGGTGACGATCAACACTTCATCGAAGATTGGTTGGACCCCCAGGATGCCTTTCAAAAGAGAGTCCATCAAGTTCTGGAAGATCCCTGGGGCAATGCTCACTCCAAACTGCAACAGCTTGACTCTGAAAGCACCCCAGTGTGCGATGATGGTCTGTGCCTCGGCAGTAGGCTCATCCAGCAGGAGTTGCTGGTATGCTTGGGCTAAGTCTAATTTACTGAAGACCTTGGCCCCTGCCAATGTCGCTAGGACATGGCTGACTACAGGCACTGGGTAAGCATAGTCCCTCAGTGCCTTGTTGATTATACATCTGTAGTCCGTGCAGATGCGGATGTCCCCATTTGGCTTAATTGGGGTTATAATGGGGGTCTCCAAGGTGGTGTGGGGAACTAGTTTAAAATGCTTTGTGCCACCAAGTGGTCCAGCTCTGGCTCAATTTTGGGCTTGAGCGCAAACAGAACTCTCCAGGCCTTGAGGCAGATGGGCCGCACCTCAGGGCTAAGTTGGAGCGATAAAGGGGACCCTGTGTATCAGTCGAGGATCCCATCAAAGATGGCAGGGAACTCATCACACACATTACTGAAGTCTGAGGGCTGAATGTGGTGCATCCCTGTTACTCTGAACCCCAAGGGTGCAAACCAGGACAGTCCAAGAAAGCTGGTGAGCTGTCCTTCAACCACCAACAAGTCCAAAATTCCCTCAAACTGTCTGTGTTTCATGTGGAATTTGCCCCACTCTTTAATGGCCACCTCATTCTTCTGGAAGCCCCGGAGAAAGAAGCCAGCGGGTCTAAGGAGAGTCTCTTCTGAGATGATGCAGATGGAGGACCCCATGTCCAGTTCCATCTTGCAGAGTACCCCCTCTATAAGCACAGTCACTTTAATTTTATCAGGAGTGTCCTGGGGCAAATTCAATACCTGATGTTGGTGGACGGCAGTGGTGTGCTGATCTGCTGACTCCTGGTGCGTAGCGATGCATCTCCGGGCTCCCTTGGAACGGCAGGCACGGGCGACGTGGCCTGTTTTGCCACAGGCCCTGCAGGTAATGTCTCAGAAACGGCAGGAGTGATGCTTGTGGGCCTCTCTGCAGCTGATGCAGGGCATCAGTGTGATGATCTCTGCTGGACAAGCGGTGGTGACAGAAGGTCACAAGTCGCAGCAAGCTGTGCAGCGAATCTGATGGGTCTCTTCTTCATCTGATGCCTCAGAAACTGAGGGGATGGAGGCCTGGTGTGCGGTGAAGGTCTGGCGTTTTCTCTGGGATTTCTTGAAGGCGGTAGCATTGCGTTGCGCCTTTGCTAGTGTGAGGTTCTTATGGCCAATGAGCTTTCGGTGTAGTTTCTCCTCTCAGATGCCCATCACAAACCCGTCAAGGAGGGTGTCGTTGAGACTCAGGAATTTGCGTGTGAGGGCCAGTCAGCAAAGGTCTGCCACAAAGTCAGCAGCCGTCTCGTTGGACTTTTGCTGGCGCATGTAGAAGTCCATGTGGCGCACCATCTTCATGGGCTGAGGTGCAAAATTGCCAGTGAGCACCGCAATGAGGGCGTTGTAAGTGGCCACCGTGAGTGTGGTGGGCACGATGAGGCCCTGGACTAGCCTCAGGGTTGCGATTCCACAGGAACTGAGCAGGAGAGCCTTCTTCTTCTCTTCGCCTTCAATGTCCTGGAACAGTACAAAGTATGAGCCACTCCAACCAGGTTTCCTGAAGCTCTGGGTGAGCGGGGTCAAATTCCAGCAGATGTCCTGGAGCTCAGTGCATGGTGCAGTGCAGATGGGCACTGGGCTGGCTTAACAGGATCCCACCTTCATTGCCACTGTTTAATAGTGGGTTCCATAGATGAGCAGGCCCCACTACTAGTGATCAGCTCTACTTTATTAGTAATTTCAGCAAGTACAAGACTAAACTCCAGGGCCACAACCCTGTTTAAATAGCATGCAATTGCCACACCCAAACACACCCCACTCCCAACGATAGGCTATTTATATAACATTACTTCTTGACTGATTACTTCCAGAGTCCTCGTGAGCTATTGTTCTTGGGTTCCAAGCTCAGCCAGTCTCTGGTAGAACAGTCCTAGGGTGTTTCAGTCCCAATACATAACAGAGTAAGTTAACAAACTGGTCTCCTTTAAGAGAATTTTTCTGCCTAAGTGTTAGCTTTCCTGCCAGCTTGTTAAGATCTCTCCTAACAGTCCTGGGGTGTTTCAGTCCCAATACATTAGAGTAAGTGACCTCTAGGATCCCTTCTAACTCTGTGTCAAGAAACTGGTCTCCTTTAAGAGAGTTTTTTTGCCTAAGTGTTAGCTTTCCTGCCAGCTTGTTATCAGAATTATTGCTTAGGCTGGCAGAAGTTATTAACTTGCAGCAGCTGTGAACTGTCATCTAAAGTGGTTGACAGCTTTTGATTGAGGTGGCAGATGTCCCTTTCCTCCCTACCCCCATGGCCTGGACCTGAATAATCATATGAGACTACCTGAGACATCTAGTTAAACTATATGTGGCACTTTATGAAAAATGTTATACTGTTCTGTTTTAATTGTTTTTAACTGTATTGTGTATTGTATTCAGATTGTTTTATGTTGTTTTATGATGCCAAATGGGCTTGTAAGCCATCCTAAGCCTGCTTTGGCGGGGAGGGTGGGGTACAAATTAAATAAATAAATAAATAAATGGAAGAGCAGCCAACTAATCCAAAGTTCAGACATGTAGTCAAGGTATGATTCACCAGTGGGCTTTGGGGGCAGTAATTACAAAAGTCAACAGGGATGAATGAGGTGGGGTAAATTGTCCCATCATTCTAGCATAACCGCACAAGTGCAAAAAAAGAACAACAAAACAAAACAAAGCCAGAAACTGAACAATCTGTAAATGAAAGTACAACACACACACACACATATGGAAATTCCACATGGAAACAGGCTGGGTGGAATGGTCGTCCTGATCATGCTATCTTTGGAGGTGCCAGCAACATGCCCAGCATGATGATGTCACCTCGTCGGCCCAAATTGGGCACTTTGGGGGCGGGGTTCCCCCGCCAGCCTTTTCTGGACCAGCGGATTGGGGACCCTTTTAGCAGGGGAACCTCCGCCCTCCCGGGGGACCTGGCAGTCTTATCTTTTGATCATGAATTTCAAACATTAAGTCATCATTATGTGAAGAAAAACTTCCTTTAGTTGGTCTGTCCAAAACCTACTGCCAGTCCCTTGTATTGGTGGTGGAAGGTGCTGTCAAGTCACAGCTGACTTAAGGTGACCCTGTAGGGTTTTCAAGGCAAGAGATGTTAACAGGTGGTTTACTATTGCCTGACTTCACACCATGACCCTGATATTCCTTGGAGGTCTCCCATCCAAATACTAGCCAGGGCCAACCTTGCTTAGCTTCCAGGATCTGATGAGATCAGGCTAGCCTGGGCTATCCAGATAAGGTCCTGTCTGTTGAATTAAAAGTGTAAGGTAAAGGTTTCCCTTGCTTGACAGCCAGTCGAATCCGACTGTAGGGGGCGGTGCTCATCTCCAAGCTGAGGAGCCAGCACTGTTTGAAGACAATTCCATGGTGATGTGGCCGGCATGTCATCATCATCATCATCACTTTATTACAGTTCGTAACCAGCACAAAACAGTGCAGGTATATCAAAAAACTGGATATCAAAATATAACTATAATAATATGAAATTTAGATACTAATATAGAGACAGAACAAAACTGAAGCATTTACAAATAATTAGAATAAAATATCATACAATCTATTTCTATATCAGACCTTTACATGAATTCTGTAGGCTGCTGCTAAAAATTTTGCACACACCAACGTGATCTCTGGGTTAGAATCTGATAGGAGCATATTGTTTATTGCAGCATTTGAAAAACCTGAAAATCTTTCCTGTATGGGCTCAATAAATCTAGCTCGTATTTGATTTTAATACCCACAACTAAGCAGGATATGTGCGATCGTATCCACTTCTCCAATACCGCACAGGCAGACACGCTCAGCTATCAGTGTCTTTCTGTAGCGGCCCACTTCTGAGGGAAAAATATTACAACAGGCCATAGAAAAGGCCCTTCGATGGGATGAAATATCCAAATTTGACAAGTATGAAGCTGGGGAGACAATATATTTTGTTCGAGGTGAGGCTAAAAAAATTGAAGCCCTGGCAATGTCATTCTGCCTCTCTACATCAAGTATTCTCTGCTTAACTAGGGCCCTGGCTTGGTTTACAGCCATTATCTGCAAGGACTCAGGAGAGAAGCCAAGCATGGATAGCTTCTGATGTATAACCCTAATCCAGCAGGAACTGTGCCTGTCCTTCAATATTAAGGAAGTAATATCTGCTGGACGATGACTTAGCTTAAACCAGGTGACGACTGAATTGAGGCTTATCCTAGCCTCAATTTTTATCATTCCCGATTCCAAACGCATGGTGGCATTAGAAACACTTTTAGAAAACTGAAATATAGCTCTCATGAATTTTGATTGTATTTTCTTGAGGGGAGAAAAGCTTGATGATACTGGACCCAGTGTTGTCCCATACAAAAGTTGGGGTATAGTTTTAGCAAGAAATAATTTGAGGGCCACTGGTATATATTGCCCCCCTTTTGCATTAAAAAATCTAATGATACCTTGTGAGGATTTATACCCAGAGTTTGTGACATACTGGTGGTGGGCCTTTTTTGTCCCCGAAGAATGGATCATAACCCCTAGATATTTATAAGTTGTTATTTGTTGTGGCTTATAGCTATTTAAGGTCCATTCCCTAACTTTAGGTTTTGTACCAAAGGCCATGATTTTTGTTTTATGGTAATTAATCTCTAGGTAGTTTAACTCATAATATAAGCCAAATTGTTTTAACGCCCTTTTTAGGCCTACAGGGGTCCTGGATAGCAAAACTGCATCATCTGCATACAATAAAGCTGTCAGGTGGCGATCCGCTAGGGCAGGGGGGTGATTGTCTACCAGTTCCAAATTGCCAATCAGGTCATTAATATAGATGGCAAAAGGGAGGGGGCTAAAACACAGCCTTGCTTAACTCCTTTGCTTGTTGGTATAAGATTGGTAAGGAGGCCGTGCTTATTTGTATATAATGTTTGGATCAGGAAGAGAAGTCTCCTGTCAATGGAGGTTTCACTTAACTTTTCCAGAGATTTTCCCTGGAGATAGAATCAAAAGCTGATTTGAGGTCAGTGAATGCTGCATCAAGAGCAGTAGTCTTATTGGAAGCATATTTATCAATCAGGTGGGCTAAAATTAAATTGTGCCCCATGGTAGAATGCCCTTCCCTAAAGCCTGCCTGTTCATCTCTTAATGAATTTTTTTCTGTTAGCCAACTTTGTAGTTTCTCTAACAGATGGGTGGCATATAATTTACCCAGGATGCTCAGGAGGCTAATAGGTCTATAATTAGCTGGCTCCCCTCTCTGCCCAGTTTTATACAAGGGGACAATAATGGCTTGTCTCCAGACTTCAGGAACATCTCCTGTTGAATCTATGTATGTAAATACTTGGGCCAGAAGGGGGGCCCACCAGTTAACATTGTCCATTAGTAATTCCAGAGGTATAAAATCCGGGCCTGGTGCTTTGCCCTTTCTAAGTCTGCCAATCACAGTCTCAATCTCTTTGGTTGTCACTGAGGGCCAAACTGGCAAATCCAGTGGTGCCTCTTGTTTCAGTAAGGGTGATGAATAGTTGGTCTCAGAGTAGAGCTTGCGAAAGAATATTTCCCATTCTGTAGGGGAAATGCACGTGCCAATTGAAAAAAAAATTTTTAGGAGACTGGATTGTTACCAGTTTCCAAAACTGAGTCAAATTCTTCTCATTGGAAGACTGAATTATTCTTTTCCAAAACTTAATTTCCTCTTGTTTTTTTGGTATCACAATTGTTTGTAGTATTTCTTTAATTGTAATAGGCATTGTTGGGCATATAAGATATCATGATCCAAGGAGTTCTTGTAAGCTTTGTAAGCGTCTTTAAGATCTCTTTTAACTTTTTGACAACCTTTATCAAACCAACTCTTTGAATGGATCTCTGCTACCTTTCTTTGAGTAGAGGCATCTTGTATCAGGAATGGTTCTAAAAGCTGAAGAACATGCCCTAATGGAATCAATTGATTTTGGTCACATGGGCACTCTTCAATTGCCACTCTCCACCTGCTGGCTTTTCCATCTTCCACAACTCCCCTTATCCTTTGCCCCAGATGTTCTGACTACTTGGCATGACATCCCATTTGTTGATCTAATACCAAATGTGGACCTGGTTGAGGTTTGTAGGGAGTCCAGGAAGTTATAGGGACCATTTTAAGTTTGAGTGGGAGGTGGTCACTATCAAATTCAGATAGAACCTGTAGGTATGTGATCCTATGCAAAAGTCCAGAACTGACTATAAAATAGTCAATAGTAGTACCTTTGGCTCCTGCCAAAAAAGTGAGTCCTCCAGGGTAGTCTCCAATTGTGGAGCCATTTAGTATGGCCAGATCGAATTTCCTTGTCATATTCAATAGGCACAATCCAGCAAAGTTTGCTTTAGAATCATTTGATAAACGTTGATAATGTGTAACATTGTGGTTGGTGTCTTCATCAGGCACAAAAGATCCAAATTTGTCAGTAAGAGTCTTATCATTTGGACCGAGTCTAGCATTAAAATCTCCCCCCATTAGGAGCAGGTCTTCTGGAGTGTCTATTAAGAGATCTTCAATATAAGATTCAAGTTCATTCCAGCTCCTTGCTATATCGGATTGTTTCTGCTGGGGAGGGATATATACATTCAGTATTAAAAGTGACTCTGTATTAAAGTTTAGAAAGACTGTCATTGCCCATGGGTTTGGGTTTTTTAAATGAATACATTCAACTTTAAGCGATGTAGAGATTAAAATTCCTAAGCCCCATTTTAACCTCCCTGGGCCTGCTGCAGAGATGGCCTTTTTGGAGAAGGTATGATAACCACTGATAAGAAGTTCATCTGCAGTCCAAGTCTCCTGAAGGAGCACAATATCATAGTTCTTTCAAAAAAGAGGGCTATTAAGACTTCTAAGACGGGCCCATCCTGTCCTTATTAATATTTGAATTTTGGATTCACCACATTCTATGCTTGCCATAATTGATTCGGCTCAAGAACTGGCAGTCAGAGGACACTGGCCAGGGCTGACTGGCTGCTTCGCAAAGTCCCGCCCACATCAGCCCCAGTCAGGGTTTTCAGCTCAGTCTGCTCCAGTCCTCCGACAGGAGAGGACCGTCTGGAGTGTGAGCACAGAGACAGGCCCTCAAGGCTGAGGCAAGTAAAAGAAGCCCTTTTCTGCTCCCCCACACCATCCCCTGGGCCTTCTATGAGGGGACTAGGCCCAGAGAAGGCCTTTTCCGTCCACCACACAACATCCCCTGGGCCTTCTATGGGGCACTAGGCCCAGAGAAGCCCTTTTCCGTCCCCCACACCCCATCCCCTGGGCCTTCTGTGAGGGGACTAGGCCCAGAGAAGCCCTTTTCCGTCTTCCACATGCCATCCCCTGGGCCTTCTATGAGGGGACTAGGCCCAGAGAAGCACTTTTCTGACCCCCTACACCATCCCCTGGGCCTTCTGTGGGGGCAGTAGGCCCAGAAAAGCCCTTTTCCGCCCCCTCACACCACCCCCTGGGCCTTTTATGGGGGCAGTAGGCCCAGAGAAGCCCTTTTCTGCCCCTCTTCCCTTCCTTTCCCCCCTCTCCTTTCTTTCACTCTTCCTTCCTTCCTTCCTTCCTTCCTCCCTCCCTCCCTCCCTCCCTCCCTCCCTCCACCCTCCCTCCCTTCCTTTCTAGGACCCGTTGTCTTCCACCACAACGGGCTTTGCTCCCTAGTCCAGCTATATTCCAGGAGATAATTTTAAGATCACCAAGTTTCCCTGTTTTGTACTGGATTGACTGTCAAGCTTTAACATCTTTAATTGAAAGTTTAGGATTAGTATTTGCCCCCTCTCAACTGGTGCTTCTGTAATAGTGTGTAGAATTGGATCATCAGAAGGTACAACCAAGTTAGTACAGGGGTTCCCTTTCTTGATCGAAATAGTTGGGTCTAGTGGAAGATTGTTCCGAAAAGCTGAAGTTGGCTTAATGGTTGTATTATTTAGATCACTTGATGATTTCTTGCCATTTTCTGATGCCTACCTTAGATTCTTCAGAGTAGATATCTCTGGCTTAATATGGATTCTTGTTCAATGGTTGGTAGAATTGCAAATGAAGAGAGCAATTTTGCCTCAACCTCTTCCTCAGGCTCAAGCGGGTCCTTATAATCCAAAAGGCTCTTGTTTTTAATACATGTAGGTTCATAATCCATTGATTCCTGGAGATCAACAAGAAGTTCCTGATTAGGCTTCTGCCTAATCTGCTGTCCTGTCACATCCAAGGATAGAGGTGGACTAGTTAGAATGAGTAAATCTGGGGATGTTGAAGATTTTTGAGAATCTTTAGGCATCTCTTTTGCATTTAAAATTATTGGCATCCTTGCTTATTTCTTTTCTGCAGGATTACAAAATAGCCCATGTGTTATTGTAGTTTTGAAATGTCTTTGTAGCCCTATACCTAGAGAATCTAATTTAATAGTGTGGGCAAACATAAAAGATGGAATTCTCTTTGAGCCAAAATGCAAAAGATAGTGTGCATATTTAGAAGTGCTACTCAGTCTCTCCACCTTAATAAGATCAATGACTCTCACTGGGAATCTTGTGATATTAGTCAAATGATCTATAACTTTCCTTTTCGTGTTCCAGTCCACTAATCGTCCTTGCCATGGGAACACATTTACAACCACTGCATTAGGGTTATAGACCATTGAAAAAGAGCCTTTCATGTTAGCCTCTGATTCACTGTATTTGGCAGAGTTATGATGCATCAGTAAGTATTCTCTGTTATCTGGTGCGGCACTTACCACCTCAGAAGAGGGGGAGTTAACCTGGCCGGCATGACTAGATGCCAAGGGCACAGAACGCTGTTACCTTCCCACCGAAGCAGTACCTACTTATCTACTTGCAGTTTCTTGCTTTCGAACTGCTAGGTTGTCAGAAGTCTGTTGTATTAGGGGACCCCAAATTCTAATGTTCTAAGAGAGGAAACAAAACTCCTTTCTGCCCTCTCAGTCTTCATTATTCTGAATTTTATATGCCTTTATAATCCCCCTTCCTGCACAGGCAGGGCACAAAAACTACAGCCTTCCCCTTTTTTAAAATTTTATTTACATCATTTATACCATGCCTGTCTCCTTAATAGGGATTCAAAGCAACATACGTTGTTATCCTCTGCTCCATTTTATCCTCACAACTTTCCTGTGACATCATTTAATTTAATTAATTCATTTATACCCTGCCTTTCTCTCCAGTGGGGACCCAAAGTAGTTTACATTATTCTCCTTTCCTCAGTGTTATCCTCACAACAACCCTATGAGGCAGGTTAAGCTGAGAGGGCCCCAGATCACCTTGCAAAGTTCCATGAAAGAGTGGGGATTTGAAACTGAGTCTCCTGGGCATTTAATGGGCATTTCCCCAAGTTGGAAGCAAGACACTGCCTGCTATTGTTGTATGCCAATGACGCTGTTCTTTTTCACTTTCAAAGATTGGGATAAAAAAGATGCTAACGCACTTTTCAGTCTACTGTGATAAGAACATGCTGTCCCTTAATTTTGATAAGTCCAAAATTATTGTGTTTGGTAAGAGGTGGAAGCCCTCTAAATGGACAACTTGAGGAAATCCTATTGAACAGGTGAAGAGTTTCAAATACCTTGGTATAATACATTTTCAATACAATGCTAATTGGGCCTCCCATGGAGCTGCGGTGGCTCAAGTGGTTAAGACACTGAACTGCAGGCTGTGGAATGTCAGTAGTTCAGCAGTTCAAGACCCGGGTGCCGCAAGACGGAGTGAGCTCCCGTCTCTGGTTCCAGCTCCTGCCAACCTAGCAGTTCGAAAGCAAGAAATTGCAAGTAGATAAATAGGTACCATTTCGGTGGGAAGGTAACAGCGTTCCGTGCGCCTCGGTGTTTAGTCATGCTGGCCACATGACCACGGAAACGTCTTCGGACAACGCTGGCTCTTCGGCTTTGAAACTGAGATGAGCACCGCAACCCTAGAGTCAGATTCGACTGGCTTTCGAGCAAGGGAACCTTTACCTTTACCTAATTGGGCCTCCCACATTAAGGATGTTGTAAAATCAGTGAATAGCAATGTACTTGCAATCTCCTGCTTTTATTATACAAAAGGAAATCAATTTATACCTGCTGTTCTCAAGGTATTTAACCACAAAATATGTGCTAAACTCCTCTATGGTGCCCCAATCTGGATCTCTGCCTTTAACAATATCGTTGAAAGAGTCCAATCCAAATTTCTCTATAGAAGTGGGTCTAATAGCCTCATCACTTATATGCTCTATGAATCATAGAATCATAGAATGTTAGAGTTGCAAGGGACCCTGCAGGTCATCTAGTCCAACCCCCTGCACTCTGCAGGAGCATAGCCAAAAGATAGCCCTATATACCTACAACATACCCAAAAGATGGTCATCCAGCCTCCGCTTGAAAACGTCCCTTTCAACCTTTGAAACCTTTGAATCCCCCTTATCAGATTGGATGACATGTGTTGAAGGAAGAATTACTCTGATGGGGCTCAAAATGGATGATTTGACCCTTCTTTCAGAGAAGCATGCTTTTGGCATGATTAAACAGAGATTAATCGATATAGAAATGCAAGAATTTAGTAGTCTTGCCATTGGGCACTGTTCTCCCAGTTATTGGGGGATCTCCTTTAGCATGCCACTTGCAAAGTATTTCGCCTGTCTGATTGATCCCCACATTGGAAGGGTGTTCATGCTGGTCTGTTTTAACATGCTCCCCTCAGCTGTGCTATATGGGAGATTTAAAAAAAACTCCTTTCTCGGATATGTTATGCCCATGTGGGCTAAAGGAGATTGAAGGAATGGATCATGTACTTCTGTCTTGTAGACTTTACTAGGATTTACATGCCTATCACCTTGATCCTATACTATGATCCCTGGAGGGCAAATCTGAGGAAAGTAAGATTATTAACCTTCTAGCCTCAAATAGGATTGACTTCATCGAAGTGGTGGCAAACTGCCTTTACTGTGCGTATAGGAGGAGAAGTTTTTTCTGTCAGAATGGGTAGTTAAACAACTGTTTGGTCTGTCTTTTCCTTTCCTGTATCCCTGAGCTAAGGCTGCTGCTGTTATGCCAATAAAGGTTTGTTGTGTTGTCTCCTGAGTCTAGTCGGGTACTCTGACCACTAAACCACACTGGTTGTCCTGAAGAATTTGGAAATCAGAGCTTTATTCCCTCTGACCATGGATGTTCTGAGGGTAGTACTGCTCTCCTGTTGAATTTCTCTAATGGCCTCTTCTTTCTTTACAGGAATCTCGCTGGGCTTCTCCAAATGACAAAAAGGATGAGATCTGGCTGACTTCTTTCTCCTTCCCTCCCTCCCAAGCATACATACTTCTTTATATACCCATATGGAGTCGGTTGGCATTATGGAATGTTAAGAAGTATGTATCATTGGGTTGGGATCTTTGCCTGGAATGGTCTCCTCATTATTAGTACTTCAGGAACAACAGAACACCATGGATGATCCACAAGGAATGGTGTGTGTCTGGCGGGGAGTGAATGTATGTATTTGTGTCCCTGGGGCTGGTAAAAAGGAACCAGATCAACTGGCAACTGGATTTGGTCCCCTTCAACCAGCTGCAGTGGCACAGGCAACCCTATGAATGATCCTCGGGTCCAACAGTGAAGCTCATTCATGAAATCCCAAACTGAGAGCTTGAGTCACGTGGTCTGAGCTGGAAGTCAGGAGGACCCCGGTTCAATTCTCACCTCAGTCAGTGGCATTAGGTAAGCCATTCTCTCTCCGCCTCCATCTCTTCACTTGTAATATGAGGACAAGGATTGTAAGGATTAAAACAAGATGTATACGCTGAAATGGAATGTCCAAAGCACTGTAAAGCTACTTCATGTTATTAAATGCAGGTCAAAACCTGTATATGGCCCAATCTGCAAAGTGTATTTATTCAAAGCATTGATATCCCATCAGATGTCAAACCTTCAAAGTAAAAACATTAAAATCATAAAAATAGCAGACATTCTCAACATTAAAAAACATGTCATCTTTGCTCCTTTGGGCTTGCTGAAAGGGACAGAGTTTAGAGGAGAAAGCAAGCAAGAAACATGCTGTATCACCAGGTAACATGCTTAGTGGGGGAGGACAGCAGAGGACATTGTGCCCCTGATGAATTTCTTCCACATGAGTGGGGAGCATCTTGGCAACTGCAGCCTGAAGGATGGTCTGTGCAATGTTCTGCAAGCCACTCCATTGTCCCTTTGCCAGCCTTGGGTACCTGCAGGGCAATAAAGACAAATTTCAGAAATGAATGTTCCAGTTGACACAAAAAAACCAGAAGCAGGTGCACCAGTCCTTACCCTTTTCCTCATCCCATCACTTGCACATGTGCTCACCTCCTCATGAAGGTCTGTCCAGTGTATGGCATATTGCTGTTCCACTTTTAAAGATCTTCAGTTTAAGATTAAAGATCGTACCACTGTGATTCATGCCCCGCTGACATCTAGGTTAGATTACTGCAGCGCACTCACTGGATCCACTTCAGTCTTTTTCTATCTACTCAGGCTCGTAATTTACTTCCAGGCCCAGTGCAAGATGTTTGTATCGACCTTTAATGCTGTATACACCTTTGGGTCAGCATATCTTGACTTCTCCCATATGAACCTACCTGTCTACTCCAGTCATCTCCAGAGGCCTTGCTTCAGGTTCTGAGGCTAGAAGGGTGTCAACTCAAGAAAGGGCCTTCTTCGTCTTGGCATCAGAACATTGCCTGTTCCCAGGAAGATTCTTCTGTCTCCATCTTTCCTCGTATTCTGCCAGCAGGTGAAGACTTCTTTTGTTTCATTTGATGTACCCCCAGTAAACTCTTATTGGCCCTCCTCTATGCTTGTTGTGCTTGTAGGTCTATGTTTTTATTGTATAGTTAAATATTTTACATATACATTTTAAATGCAGTTTAAACATTTTAAATGGTTCGATGCCTTGATGTTTGCCACCTTGGGTGGAAAGGTGGCATGGAAATGTTTTAAATAAATAAATATGTTTACAAAAAGAGGGTTGGATCCAGCAGATCCATCTGGTAGCAAAAGTGCTTTTCTCCAGTGGAAGGAGCCGGCCCTTAAGGCTCCTTCCACTGGAGAAAAGCCCCTCTGCTAGTGAAAAAACATCTGCTGCATGCAGCCTAAGCAGGTATCACCAGAACAGCGTGCAACATTCCAAAGATGACTCCACCACGTATACTTGATGTGGATACCCTTTTCAGCTTCAGGAACATCCCATTTAATTTTCGACTTGTACATGTGAAGGTGATATAGCGAAGGATTTAGTGCTCTCCTGCTTGTGTCATCCTATTTATGAGGAGATCAGTATGGATATCTGGAATGGTGCCTCATTGGAATTGCTTGTCGGTCAAACCAACATCAAACTGAATTGTGCCAGCAAACAGAAAATGGCATAAGATCAATCCTTTGCTTTTGCAGGATTGCCGGTACATCAGTAATGCTCCTTGCTTCAGGGGCTGGGTTATTTTAAGGAAAAATGATTGCCTCGGTGAAACTCTCCAGAAATGATTGACTTTGTAACTTCTAAACGATTTTGTTATGACCCTCTGTTTAGCTGCTTTTTATGTCTTGTGTAAAAAGCTCCCTCCTTCACAAAGTAGTCATTTTGCAGTCAAAGGAACAGCCTAAATATCAAATACCTGTCATCCAATCTGCCATCCAATTTTCTAACTTCTTGACGTTTTCATTTGTATCTTTACCTGCATTATTTTTTTGACACTGCCTTTTGGGCATAGTTATATGACTGGATTTCATTTTATACTACTAGAATTGGATATTGATAGCTGTTTTTGCAGAAAGCATTTAACTGAGATTCTGTAAGATGCAAATGTATCAAATAAATACATACAAAAAATAATAATGTGTTCCTGTGATGGCTCTATGTCATACCAAAGAGGAAAAAGTTCACTGCTGTCACAATGATCAAGTCATCACTGTGGTTATCCTTTAGTTGTGGACCACACCTTATCCACCCACCTGCCCCCGAGGCATCTGGACTGAAAATACAGGGTGGGTATAGGTTCCAAAATACACTGCTAGTTAGGACAATGTCATGTGTGACTCTGTTTAAGATTCAGAATTAGTTCCTCCCTTATATGATGGGTTGGGAAATTTTGGGAGATTTGGCGGTGGAGCCTGGAGAGGATGGGAATTGTGGAGAGGAAGGAGCTCAGCTGGGTATAATTGCATAGATTCCACCCTCCAAAGCAGCTGTTTTCTCCAAGGGAACTGATCTCTGTAGTCTGGAGATCAGTTGTAATTCTGGAAGAGCTCCAGGCCTCACCAGGAGGTTGGCAACCCTACTCCATTAGTGTCGGGGCCTGATCACAATTGTCTTGGGGTTCTTTTCACAAAGAGGTTTTGTTTTGCCACAGTTTGGGTGCTGAACTGTAGTGGTTTTTCTTTGAGCCTTCTTCATGTCCTCGTCTCCTACATCATTTCTTTGTGCTTTCTCAAAGGACAAGTCCTTTTGTGGAGCCAAAACTGGCTAATTAATAGGAAACAGAGAGTGAGTATAACTGGGAATTTTTCTCAATGGAGGGTGGTAAGCAGTGGGGTACCACAGGGATCAGGACTCAGTTTGATACTTTTTAACTTGTTTATTAATGATTTGGAGTTGGGAATAAGCAGTGAAATGGCTACATTTGCGGATGACACAAAGTTGTTCAGGATGGTGAAAACCAGGGAGGATTGTGAGGCACTCCAAAGGGATCTGTCAAGGATGGGCGAGTGGGCATCAGCATGGCAAATGGGGTCCAATGTGGCCTAGTGCAAAGTGATGCACATTGGAGCCAAAAATCCTAACTATAAATACACGTTGATGGAGTCCAAACTGACAGAGACTGACCAAGAGAGAGAACTTGGAGTCGTAGTGGATAACTCACTGAAAATGTTGAGACAGTGTGCAACTGCAATAAAAAAGGCCAACACTATGCTGGCGATTATTAAGAAGGGAACTGAAAACAGATCAGCCCCTGTATAAATTGATGGTGCAACCTCATTTGGAATACTGTGTACAGTTCTGGTCACCACACCTGAAAAAGGATATTATAGCATTGGAAAAAGTGCAGAAAAGGGCAACTAGAATGGTAAAAGAGTTGGAACACTTTCCCTATGAAGAAAGGTTAAAGCGTTTGGGGCTCTTTAGCTTGGAGAAACAACGGTTGATCAAGGTTTATAAGATTATGCATGGGATAGAGCAGGTAGAGAAAGAAGTACTTTTATCTCTTTCTCACAATACAAGAACTTGTGGGCACTCCATGAAATTGATGAGCAGTTGGGTTAGAACAGATAAAAGGAAGTACTTCTTCACCCAAAGAGTGATTAACACGTGATTAACACGTGGAGGTGGTGGCAGCTACAAGCATGGACGGCTTCAAGGGGGAATTAGATAAACACAAGAGGCGGACCCGCGATATTCGCGGGGGCGGCCCGCCCAGCCTCCCCCTCCCACCCACCCACCCTCCCAAGCAGCAGGGCGGTGGCGGCGGGAGGCCGGCCGGCTGGCCCGCCCAGACTCCCCCTCCCACCCACCCACCCATCCAAACAGCAGGGCGGCAGCGGCGGGAGGCCGGCCGGCCGGCCCGCCCGGCCTCCCCCACCCACCCACCCAAGCAGCAGGGCGGCGGCGGCGGTGGGAGGCCGGCCGGCCCGCCCAGCCTCCCCCTCCCACCCACCCACCCACCCAAACAGCAGGGCGGCGGCGGCGAGAGGCTGGCCGGCCGGCCCGCCCAGCCTCCCCTCCCACCCACCCACCCACCCAAGCAGCAGGGCGGCGGTGGCGGCGGGAGGCCGGCCAGCCCGCCCAGCCTCCCCTCCCACCCACCCACCCACCCACCCACCCAAACAGCAGGGCAGCAGCGGCGGGAGGCTGGCCGGCCGGCCCGCCCACCCTCCCCCACCTACCCAAGCAGCAGGGTGGCGGCGGCGGGAGGCCGGCCGGCCCGCCCACCCTCCCCTCCCACCCACCCACCCACCCACCCACCCAAACAGCAGGGCGGCGGCGGCGGCGGGGGGAGGCCGGCCGAAGCCTCCCCCTCCCTCCCTCCCTTTCAAGCGGCGTGGCGGTGGGGGGGAAGCCGGCCGGCTAGCCCGCCAAGCTTCACCCTCCCTCCCCAGTGGCGAGGCGGGCTGCTTGGCGAGGCCGGCCAAGCCTCCCTCTTCCTCCCTCCCCAGCAGCAGAGGCGAGGCCGGCTGGCCCGCCAAGCCTTCTCCCGCCCTCCCATCCCTTGGCGGCAACGGCCAGTTTTAGAGCGTTCCCTGCGCATGCGCAGGGAGGGCTCTTTTACTTTTGGGGGATTTAGATATCCCCTTATAATTTTTTACTTTTTAGATTTTTCTGCACACGTGGGGACTGCCCCACGTGCGCAGGAAAATCTCCCTGCCCCCCAAGTGCCCCCGATGTGCGGATTTAGATATCCGCACAGGGGGGGCAACTTGGGAATTAGATATATAGATATGGAGCAGAGATCCATCAGTGGCTATTAGCCACAAAGCATAGATAGGAGCTCTGGGGCAAGTGATGCATTGTATTCTTGGTGCTTGGGGGGGGGGCAACAGTGGGAGAGCTTCTAGTGTCCTGGCCCCACTGATGGACCTCCTGATGGCACCTGGTATTTTTCGCCACTTTGTGACAGAGTGTTGGACTGGATGGGCCATTGGCCTGATCCAACATTGCCTTCTCTTATGTTCTTAAATCAGACCCAAGGTGGTTTGAGAAAGCACAGAGAAACAATGAGGAAAACCTGCAAAAACAACATAACGTAACATAACATAACATAACATAACATAACATAACATAACATAACATAACATAACATAACATAACATAACATAACATAACATAAATATTTATTACGGTCAGAGACCCATCAAACAGCATACAGGCTCAAAATACAGACCTGGGTTACCAACATTATGGGGGAGAAATGTCGTAAGAATTAAAGAGGTGCTTGTGCTTTGAAAATGCAATAAAAAGAAATTTGGCAACCTTCCTTGAAATGTCAATGGATTTGTCCTCCAATAGGTATTTCAACATAAGTTCCTCGGAGTGGATTACTAGTTGTCCTTGGCACCTAAATGACCTTAATACAGGTGTAATCAAAAGAGCTCTTTCTTCGGCATAGTAAGCACAATGAAATAAAATATAAGGAAGGGTTTCAATTGACTCGGAGGGGCATGAGCAAAGTCTCAAATGCCTGGGAATGCGTTGGAATCTTCCAAAAAGAACTGCTGATGGAAAAGTGTCAAATCTGGCTCTGGAAAAAACCCACCTGTGGTTTGGGTTAGAGATATTAGCTAGATATGGGGAAGCGGTCATATAGTTTTTAGAATTCAGAGATTTGTAAGGAGACGGGAGTGCAGCGTGAGACTTTTGCAGCTCAATATCTCTGAGGCGTTGGTAAATAATAGATTTTGCCCTGACATAGCCGCTTTCCAGAAGTTGGTGCGGGTCTAATCCTAAAGTTCTCAATTTAATAATAGCTCTGGAAGACCACTGGGGGTAAGGAGATGCGGCCAACAGCACTGGAATTAACCCAACAGGAGTAAGGTGAGCTTTCAACCAGAAGCAGAAAGAGTGCAGCCATATGTCCAGTTCAACTGTGCTGAGGCCAGCTTCTTGTCTCAAAATGCCATTAGCAGTACATCTTGGAGTACTGAATAATGATCTCAGGAATTTTGATTGGACCAGTTCTAGCACCTGAAAATTTGTAGATCTCGTGATTTGTGTTCCAAATCTCATTTGGGCTAGAACTTTAGCAGAAAAAAGTTTCAGGGCAGCTGGAATGAAGTGTGCACCATCCTTTCTATAGAATCTTAATATAGCCAAAGCGGTTCTTTCATCTTTTTCCAGCCACTGATTTGATGTGAGCTTCAGGGTTACCATTATATGCAAATGTGACCCCCAGATATTTAAAGAACTTTACCTGCTCAACATCATTCCCATTTATTTTCCAGCTATATTTTTTTAACCTCTGATTAAAACACATTATTTTTGTTTTAGAGAAGTTAATTGATAGCAAATTTTCCTGGCAGTGGCTGGGAAAAGATGAAAGTGCTCGCTTTAGACCAATTCTGGTCAGAGATAAAAGAATTGTGTCATCTGCATACATCAGAACCGGTACTTTATATTCAAAATTGAGTTTAGGTGCATGAACATCAATAGAGCGCAAGTCAGATATAAGAGAATTCACATAAAAATTAAACAAAAATGGAGCTAACGGGCAGCTCTGTCTGACACCCCTTCTTAGCTGAATGGGTTTGGAATGCAAAAACAACAAATTGTTGGGGAAATTAGAGGTGCAGGAACCTTTTCATGCACTCCCATTCCCACTGTGTTCATTGGGGAGGAAGCTGGCTTCCCAATTGCATCAAGAGAGAGAGAGATAGTTGTTCTAAACCAAAACTCAATCTATTCTATTACATACTCTTAAGTCAGAAAACACCTTTGTAGGATTTCAATATTCAACATAGAATATTTCAACGCAAGCCAATACATAAATAGTGCACTTAAAGTTCTATAAAGGGTATCCTTGGTTTCTCTGTCAAGACCCACAACAGAGGGTGGTTGGCTTGGACAACCAGGAACAAAACTAAACTCAGGCATTAAGTACCTTTTTCCAACCATAGGAGCTAATGTAAGAGTCAATCAACTCTGTGACAAGCATTTGACATACATCTCTGAAGTGTACAACAAAGTCAGCCCTTTTTTTCTATCTCTGGGGTCAGGAAGGTCAAGAAAAGCTGGGTTAAGCTAGGTTGACTCAGAGAGTCAAAGAAGCTAGTTACAGATATTCTATCTATTTAGAATCTGATAGTGACTCCTGACTTCTGCAATATATAAACATTCCCAGAAGGTAAAAGTCATGTGAGGTGAAAATCATGTATAGGGTATCTGTACCTGAAGGCTAGGGTTACCAGCCCCCAGATCTGGGTGGGGTTTTCCCCATTTTGGGGGGCTCAAATTCACCCAGGGAATGCCCTGCCCCCAAGCCTCACCCCCAAGTGTGACCACCCGCCTGGCCACCCTTCCCTCCCCTCCTGCCAGATTTAAAGGGCCTCAGCTGATCAGCAGGGACTACATGGCCCGCTGACCACCTGGAGGGCCCTTTAAATTTAGCAGGAGGGTGGGAGAGGGGTGGTTGTGGGCTGTACACTTGGCTCGCAAAAAGACCCTTTAAAAGATCTTTTTGCAAGCTGAGCATGCAGCCAGGGACAGCCCCTCTCCCTCCCTCCTGCTAGATTTAAAGGGCTCTCCAGCTGGTTGGCAGGCCACTGTCAGAAGCCCTAACTTAGTCAGCCAAACACCAGGTCTTGTTCATTCAAGCAAGAATAGCGTTTATTATTATGCTGCAATAGAAAGGTTACTGGAGCAGATACATTGTTCAGAATAACTTGGTTACACAAAGCAAGCAGTTATACCAGAAAGGGGGTGAATGGGGACCCCCCCTTTCCACCAATCAGGGACTAGTATGCGGATGGGAATCGAAAGTTACTACACTAATGAAGTTCCCACCGCCCCCATTGTTCTCAGCCAAGCTGTAGCTTTGAAAGCGATAGGAAGCTCACAGCCTGTCTCCACCAAGGTCAAAGTGTTAAGTCTACCAGAGATAGAGCCTGCCGGACTCACATTCCATTCTAACACATCAGGTGCATAAATCTACACCCCCACAATCCCAACCTCCCGCCCTACACGCCACAATGGCGCCCACAGCCCGTCCTCCCCCCCCTGCTCCATCCATCATGGCAGGACTACCTGACATGCAGCCCTCTCGAAAATAAACCTACCCCTTTGGCTTGTGGGGGTACAGTTTGTGAAAAGCCCGGACCATCCGGGGGGCCAGAACATTTTCCGCCCGCACCCATTCCCTCTGTTCAGGCCCGAAATCAACCCATTCAACCAGATAAAACAAGCGATTGCGAGAAATCTTAGAGTCCAAAATCTGTGAAACTTCGTAGTGAGGTTCCCCCCCCACCAACAGCGGAGGCGGGGCGGGCTGTCTCGGTCTCCATTTGTTCTCCTCAGGCGCCCGGCGTAGAAGCCTTACATGAAAAATAGGATGAACAGATTTTAGAGATTTAGGCAAGGCAAGTTCCACAGTCACATTGTTAATTACTCTCACAATTTCAAAAGGTCCAACAAATTTCCATCCGAGTTTGCGGCTTGGTTGAATACCCTGTAAATTCTGCGTGGACAAATAAGCAAACTTCCCACATTTAGGAACCCAGGACAGGTTACGTTTCTTATCAGCCTGGGTCTTATAGGCTTCCTTTGCATCCTCCAGGGTTTTGGCTAAGGACGACCACGCCGATTGCAGTTGTTTACACCAGTCACCAGCATCTCCCGCCGGGAGGTCGGGAGAATTCAAAAATGGCAAAGGCGGGGCGTCATATCCATGGACCGCCTTAAAGGGAGACATGCCAGTAGAGGAGTGCTGAGTATTATTGTAACAGAACTCAGCCAAAGGCAAAAGGGAGTGCCAATTGTCCTGTTGAAAATTAGTAAAACACCTTAAGTATTGCTCAAGGGTTTGATTCACACGTTCAGTCTGCCCATCAGTTTCTGGGTGGTACGCACTGCTAACCGCCCGCTCCATCCCCAACAGTGACATCAGTTCACCCCAGAAATGAGAAACAAATTGCACCCCCTATCCGAGATCACTTTAGCAGGTAACGTGTGGAGTCTCACTACGTGTTGTAAGAACGCCGAGGCCAGCTTCTTGGCTGAAGGGAGCGAGGCAAACGGAACGAAATGGGCTTGCTTAGTGAACAGATCCACAATCACCCATATGACTGTGTTCCCCCCACTGGGGGGCAAGTCAGTAATAAAGTCCATAGAGATCACTTCCCATGGACGAGCTGGCGTGGGGAGGGGTTGTAGAGCTCCTGGGGGTTTACCGGGTCTGGGCTTGCTCATCAAGCACGTTTGGCAAGCTGAAGTGAATAACGAAATGTCCTTTCATAGCCCAGGCCACCAGAATTGTCTCTGTAAGAGTTGGAGGGATTTTACAAACCCCGTGTGCCCCGCCAGTTTCGAGCCGTGCGCCCAGCCCATCACCTCCCCCCGCAGAGAGCTGGGCACAAACAGTTTACCATTCTTCCTCCAGCAGCCATGCGCATCTTGAGTAACTCCCTCCTCCCCCTTTACCTCCTCCCCATCAGCGTCAGACATAGCGGCAGAGAATTTCGCAGTCCAGTCATCAGGAGGGGGGTTCGGGGGCGGAGAGGATTGCTTGGCTTGCTTCTGAGTGGTTACTGCTCCTCCCAACTGGGAGGGCGTGAAAATAGAGTCACGAATCTCCTCCCTCTTACTGTCATGTTGTGGGAGGCGTGACAGTGCATCAGCCAGCGAGTTAGATTTCCCCGGGAAATGGTGCAAAGTGAAATTAAACTTGGAGAAGAAATCAGCCCAGCGCAGCTGTTTGGCATTCAAGGAACGAGGGGAGCGGAGGAGCTCGAGGTTTCTGTGATCAGTCCATACCTCGAAGGGAACCCGCGCCCCCTCCAGCCAATGTCGCCAGGTCGCCAACGCTAAGCGGATCAATCCCGCTTCTTTTTCCCACACCGACCAATTCCGTTCAGTATCGTTAAACTTTTTGGAAACATATGCAAGGGGGTGCAGTTTACCGTCATCCCCCTCTTGGAGGATCGCCCCTCCCATAGCAACGTCAGAAGCGTCTACTTGCACAATGAATTTCTTAAGTTCATTGGGATGAGCTAACACAGGCTCCGACGTAAAAAGCCGTTTTAACCGGTCAAACGCACGTTGGCATTCCGGGGACCAGTCTAGCTTGGCTCCGGGTCGAGTGCAGTCTGGTGACTTCCCCTTTGTTTTAAGCAGATCAGTTAGGGGGAGAGCCACTTGAGCAAAGTTCGAGAGAAATGATCTGTAAAAGTTTGCGAATCCGAGGAACCCCTGGAGTTGTCTCCAAGTTTTGGGTGGCTCCCACCCCACTACATCTTTTATTTTGTCGGGGTCCATTTCAATCCCCTTTTGCGATATGCGGTAGCCCAGGAAAGGGATCTCTGACTTGTGAAATTCACATTTAGACAGCTTAGCAAAGAGTTTATGCTTGTGCAACGTTTGTAAAACTTCTCGCACCAACTTCACGTGGGATTTCAGGTCAGGGGAATACAGAAGTATGTCATCAAGGTAAACAAGGACCCCCTTGAACAAGTATTTGTGGAGCACCTCATTGATTAAATTCATGAATACTCCTGGTGCTCCCTGAAGGCCGAACGGCATGACTAAGTATTCAAATTGCCCCAAGGGGTGTTAAACGCTGTTTTGAATTCATCCCCCTCCCTTATTCGCACCCTGAAGTAGGCATCTCGGAGATCGAGTTTCGAGAAAACTTTTCCCCCAGCCACCGCAGCTAATAAGTCCTTAATTAGGGGCATGGGGTAAGCATTCGTGTTAGAAACTGCATTCAAGCCTCGATAGTCAGTGCATAAACGCAACCCCCCGTCCTTTTTTTTCCGGAACAGGACGGGGGCTGCGAACGGGGATGAGGCCGGTCTGATAAACCCCCTGCTCAAGTTCTTGTCAATAAATTTTCTTAGTTCTACCTTTTCCGAAGGGCTCATGGAATATAACTTCCCTTTAGGCAGTTTTTGGTTCGGCAAGATTTCAATCGCACAGTCAGAGTTTCTATGGGGGGGTAGTTCATCGGCTTCCTCTTCCCCAAAGACGGAAGCTAAATCGCGGTACTCCGATGGAATCATCTCTAGTTCTGCTTCTGCCACCCCCGCCGTCACCAGGGACTCCCCCCCCATCGGGGCACCCCACTCCTGCTTCCATAGGTGGGACTGGCATTTCTTGGCGATGAAATTCACTTTCCCCTCCCCCCATAAAATATGTGGGTCGTGATCGAAGAACCACGCGCTCCCGAGTACTAGGGGGAATCGGGCAGAAGGGGTAACAACGAAGGGCCTCTCCTCCCAGTGGTGCCCAATCCCCACCCGCAAGGGAACAGTCTCGTATTTGCAAGGCTCTTTCATTGTAGAGCCATCCATTTGCGTGAAAATCAGGGGGTCATTCAATTTAACTACTTTTGCCCCCAGTCCCGTCACCAGTGTGGGGTTGATGAGGTCTCTCCCACACCCAGAGTCAATGAGAGCTCGCACTCTCACATGGGTCAATAGACCCGGGTCCATTAAAGTCACTGTGAGAAAGAAAAGAGAGGGGGGTCTGCTCACCGGGATTTGCGCCTGGGAGTCCGGGACCTGCTGTTCAGCGCTGTTTACAGCAGGTCCGTCTCGTTTCCCGGCTGCACGGTCTCACCATCCGATGAATCCGATGCCTCGCTGAGCGGCTTGGCTTGCAAAGCTTTCGCCCCTCTTGGCTTCGCCACCGGCTTTGGTGTGGAAGTGTCGAACTTCTTCTTGACTCCCTTGGCGACCCCAGGTGATGCGGGGGAGCCTGGGCAGTTCGCTGCGAAGTGGCCCCCTTCTCCGCATTTAAGGCAGAGACCTTGCTTCATCCGGAGTTCTCTCGTGCCGTCTTTAGGCTTCGGGTTCGGTGTTGGATTCCTCCCGCGCCCAGCCGATGTAGGGCCCGATTGGCCCCCCTTATTCATCGCTGCTGCATCATCCAGTTTGATGGTTTTCAAGCGGTTTTCCATGGTGATGGCCGCTTGTATCCAGCCTGTCAATGTGTCTGGGTCTTGGGTCTTTGTGACCGACCGACGAATCTCCGCATTTAGCCCCAACTTGTAGTGCTCCGCGAGGGTCCCATCTTGCACCCCTCGGATCTTGGCCGCACACCTGCGAAATTCCGCTGTATAATCCCTCACTGATTTCGCGCCTTGCTTGATGGCTCGTATTGCTGCTTTGGCCGTCTTGTTGGCGTTCACATCCTCGAATTGTTCTTTCATGGCCCACATGAAAGAGTCAATTTCCCTCAGCTCTCGCCCGTCAGCCTGGTGGAGTCCTACATACCAGTCAGCTGCCGCGTCTTTCAGGTGTGATGCTATGACATCTACAATGCGGTCTTCGCTTTGAAATAGGTGGCCCCAGGTTTCAATAAATCTTTCTGCCCTCACCAGGAAGAAAGGAAATTTTTCTGGGTCCCCATCAAAGTCCGCATCAAGGAGTTCCGCAGGCTTCGGTGGCAGGAACCCCCATGGGCGAGGGGGTGGCTGCCCCGGCGGTCCCTGCGGCCCCGGCCCCGCGGGCTGAGCGGGGGGTTGAGCTGGTACGTTCTGCTGGTCTGGACCTGGCGCCTGTCGTTGGTCTTGGGGAGGTTGACCGGGTGGTTCCTCTCACCGTTGCCGCTCTCGCTCTTCCCGGATGCCCTCTGCGATCATCTGGGGGATGCGTGCGAGGGATTCATCAAAGATGCGCATCAGGCGGTCTTGGCTCGGCTCACCACTCCACCTCCGTCTCACCACGGCGCCTTCCAGGTCCTCGGAGTCTCGGCCGGTGTCTTCCAGTCCCTCGGCTGTGACCAGTTTGCGGACCGATCTCTCGGTGTGGCTCACCCTCACCGACGCTTTTGGGGTTCCAAACCATGTCTCATGGGTTTCTGCCAGGGGCTTCACCCAGTCTCGTCTGTGTTTGACTCGGGTGGTCACCCCACCATAGGCTGCCCCATACGGATCCCCGTAGGGCCCTCCGAAGTCGTACTCCTGCCCCCGTGTCACCGGCACATAAGTGCCAGGGGCCTCCGTGGGTACGTTCTTCACAGGAGGTTTCTTATCCTCCTTCTTTTCATCTTCAATCGGGAGAGTGTCTTCTTCACCGCCACTCATTTTGGAGCCACGGGTTTCCGACCAGTCCCGAAAATTGAGGATTCTGAACAAACTGTCAGAAGCCCTAACTTAGTCAGCCAAACACCAGGTCTTGTTCATTCAAGCAAGAATAGCGTTTATTATTATGCTGCAATAGAAAGGTTACTGGAGCAGATACATTGTTCAGAATAACTTGGTTACACAAAGCAAGCAGTTATACCAGAAAGGAGGTGAATGGGGACCCCCCCTTTCCACCAATCAGGGACTAGTATGCGGATGGGAATCGAAAGTTACTACACTAATGAAGTTCCCACCGCCCCCATTGTTCTCAGCCAAGCTGTAGCTTTGAAAGTGATAGGAAGCTCGCAGCCTGTCTCCACCAAGGTCAAAGTGTTAAGTCTACCAGAGATAGAGCCTGCCGGACTCACATTCCATTCTAACACACCAGGTGCATAAATCTACACCCCCACGATCCCAACCTCCCGCCCTACACGCCACAATGGCGCCCACAGCCCGTCCTCCCCCTGCTCCATCCATCATGGCAGGACTACCTGACAGCCACGTGGTTCCAACCATCAGCTGAAGCCCTTTAAATCTGGCAGGAGGAGAGGGAGAAGGGTAGCATGGCAGGTGGTTGCACATGGGGGGTGAGGCTTCATAATTCTTCAGCCTTTTTTAGTGAGCATGAAGTGCAAATTTAGTAGTCTTTGTACCTGAAAAATGGTTGACTGAGGAATAAATGCTGTTTATAATGTTTACATTTTAGCATCAGACACATGATCCAATTGGCTTGTTCACACTGGGACAGGGCATCACTGTGGCTTATTCTCAGTTGCATTTGCACATGAACACTTGAAGTTTCTTCAGACTGAATCAGAGCAGGGTTCTGTCATGGACAGTATTGCCTGCTCTGACTGGCAGCAGCTCTAGAGAGTCTCAGAGATCTTACCCATCATCCACTACGGGATCCTTTTAATGGGAGATGTCAGGTATTGATTCTGAAACCTCTGCATGCAAAGCAGATGCTCTACTACTGAGCCACAGCCCCTCTCCTGTCAAGCTGTCACTTCCCTTCTACCCTGGAACTTGATTGCAGTAGTGATGGCCAACTCCCTGTGCTGGGTGGGTGGAGAGCAGCCTTTTCCCCATCAAGCTGCTTGAGGGCCAGGTGATCCCTTGGTAGTGTTCTTGTTGCTGGTTCTGGAGCCAAAAAGATGACATATGGGCAGATGTGACTTGTGTTTCTTCCATAAGGTGGGGAGATGGCATTTAGGCATGCCCATGCTTTCTTTCATATTCCTGAATAATGGTCTTCAACATATGGGCTAGGAAGGGGTATCAAACATGCAGCCTGTGGGCCAGATCAAGCCCTCAGATGGCCCCTATCCGGCCCACAAGGCCCTGGCTGTTTCCTGCTTCCTTTACTAGTTCTGCTGCTACTGCCATGTCACAGCTAGCTTTACCAGTCTCTCTCTCAATTGCACAGGAGAGATAGATAGGCAAGCCTCTCCTCTCCTTTGCAATTGAGAGAGTCTGGTAAAATTGGCTGAGGCTCCTTCCCCTCCTCCTTTCAGGGGGAAGGAGGGAACTAGCCAGAGCTCTCTTCTTGGCCAGGCTGCAGGAGACAAAGGGAAGACTTCCTTTCCTTCCTCTGGCTGAGGCTCCTCTCTGAAGGGAGGGAGGGAATGAGGGAGAGCTTGCTTTGCTGGGCTGCCTCAATCGCACGGGAGAAATACCAAGCACCTTTAAGACCAACCAAGTTTTGTTCAACATATGAGCTTTTGTGTGCCTTGCTACAGTGTGTGAGTGTTTTGTTGAGATCTTTATGCCAGGGTTCTCCTGGGTACATCTGGGTTCCCTCCCCTTTTCACTGTATTCATGCCCTCATGATCTTTCTCAGTAAGAAAGCTGTGTGAAATATTTTAGAGGAGGAATAACAAGCCAGTGAGGTGGGTTAGGCTGAGAGCATATATCCAGACCAAGTTCACCCAGCACATTTCATCTGTAGGAAGCTGTAGTTATTTCTCTGGGGAAGACTATAGTTTTGTAGACAAACACATGGCCCTCAGTCTGCATCTCATGTTCTTGATCAGCAAATGAAGCAACTTATGTACAAAAGATTGCAATGCCTAGCCATTTCATGTTTTCCCCTGGGTCCTAGGCTCAGAACACTGTAATGAATATTGATAAATCAAAAATAGGCTTGCAGCTTACAGATACAAACTTGAACAGCAAACTCAAGATTGCTACAGCACATACATTTTGATACAATAATTCAGAGCAAGAGGTGTCAGTTATCAGAGACGGTTAAATAGACAAAATATTGCAAGTGCTAGTGTTTTGAGCATGTTTTATTTAAAGTTTTAAAAATCTTTGTGTTTCTCCGTGTCCTTTATAAAGTTTATGTCTCCACTACGTGGCATTACATTTTATGACACACATGGCCTGGCCCAACAAGATCTCATTTTTGTCAGATCCAGTCCTCATAACAAATGAGTTTGACACTCCTGGGCTAGGACCTTCAAGTGAGTCAAAGAGCCCAGCTTGCTGAAAGAGCTGGAAAAGCTGTAATTTTTGGCACTTTGGGGCTGAACCCATTCCTCTGTTACATTTCTCTGTTAATTGGGTGGGGGTTCCCCAATCTTCACATGCACATATGCAGTGGAGCAAATAACACCTTCCGGGGCCATTGGGGGATGGGAAAATGGTACAAGGATGTTCATGTGTGGAGTGCTAGGGCAACAACACCTTTTGCCTTGCTTTGCATGCAGGCTGAGAACAGCAGCAAGAAGGTGAGGCAAGGTGCCTTAATGGTGAATTGCCATAGGATTCCTCAATTACACTAACCTCACTCCATTATGGCATGGAGCGCAGGATACAAATGTAATAAATAAATAAACCACCCAGTGCTCAGCTTGTGTTTCTTGCTCTCTTGTTCTGATGGCTAGAGAAACACCAGTGAAGTCAGACCTCTGGCTCCCCCTCTTCCTGCTCTCTGTCACATGCTTACAGCTAAGTGAGTCGCATGCCGCTTCCTAAGAGTTAATGGTGGTTCCTGGGGTCTCAAAAGATCCCTGCTCTACAGGATTAAAAAGGTAACATCTGTGATAGATAAAAGCACTGTTTGTTTCTCACAAGATAAATATCCCATATTCAAAGTGAATGCTCTGCAAGATGCTGTTTGGTATGACCCTTTGGTAAACAATGACCCTGACAAACATGCATCTACTTTGTAAAGAGAACATGGGAAACTTGGCTTTTTGTTATGATTAAAGGGAAACCTAAAAAGTCAGGTTCAATCATTCTTCTGGCATCCTTCCTACTATACAGAAGGGACACAACTGCCTTTCCTGGTGTTACTGCATTCTTAGTCAGTTTCATGCAATGTATTCCTGATAATATACCACTGAGATTGTGTGGTTTATCAATGTAGGGACTGCAATCCAAATTAGAGGGTTGAAGTAGTTCCCATCATAGGACACTGGGAGGCAGTGCACTGCCAGAAATAACTGTTGGTACTAGCCCTTCAAAGAGGCTGTGAAATTTGAGTTTGCTAGCAATGGGCCAATCTGCATTTAGCATTTTTACCAAACCCACACTGGAACAGAAAAAGATGCAGTTCAAAACCACATTCAACTACCCCAGGCCAACACCGTACTGACTGCAGAGTCACCCCCAAATGGCCATAAAATGGCCATAAATCTATATGCAGACAACCACAATAAAACCAGAGATCAAACGAAGTGAATGCAGCATGCAGTCTGGACACTGCCATAAAATGCGACACTCAATCAAAGTGAAAGTGGCATACACTGTAGATGAGGATTTCTGTTCCAGTGTGGGTTTGGTAAGGCAGTGCAGCAAATGCTAGATGCAGATCGGACCAATGGGTTTAAGACGATTTCCCAAAGAATCAGTCACAACTCTGTTAGTTTGTGATTTACCCTTTCCCACATTAAGCTGATTGTTGTGCCTCTTTATGAACTACTGCTCTGGGCTTCTCTCTCATGGATCACTGCCTTGACATGGTGAGGGGGCTTGCATAGTTTGATGAGGCTGCAGGCTATGCCATAGTGGGCCACCCAGGATGGACAGGCCACTGCGGAGAACTCAGACAAAATGTGATCCACTGGAGAAGGAAATGGCAACCCACTCCAGTATGTTTTCTTGTCAGAGCTAAAAGATACGATTCTGGAAGATGAGCCCCTCAGGTTGGAAGGTGTCCAAAATACTACTGGGGAAGAGCAGAGGACAAGTACAAATAACCCCAGAAAATGGCTGGGCCAAAGCCAAAAGGATGCTCAGTTGTGGATGTGTCTGATGGTGAAAGGAAAGTCTGATGCTGCAAAGAACAATACTGCATAGGAACCTGGAATGTAAGATCTATGAATCAAGGTAAGCTTGATGTGGTAAAAAAATGAGATGGCAAGACTGAACATCGACATCTTGGGAATCAGTGAACTAAAGTGGACGGGAATGGGCGAATTTAACTCAGAAGACCATTATATCTACTACTGTGGCCAAGAATCCTGTAGAAAAATTGGTGTGGCCTTTATAGTCAACAAGAGAGTAAGAAAGGCAGTAATGGGATACAATCTCAAAAATGACAAAATGATCTTGGTCTGAATCCAAGGCAAACCATTCAGCATCACAGTAATCCAAGTCTATGCACCAACCACTGCTGCAGAAGAGGCTGAAGTGGATCAGTTCTATGAAGACCTACAACACCTCCTAAACACCAAAAAATATGTCCTTATCACCATAGGGGACTGGAATGCTAAAGTAGGAAATCAAAAGTTAACCAGAATAGTGGACAAGTTTGGCCTTGGAGAACAAAATGAAGTCAGGCAAAGGCTAACAGAGTTTTGTCAAGAGAACATGCTGGTCATAGTGAATACCCTCTTCCAACAACCTAAGAGGCAACTCTACACATGGACACCACCAGGTGGGCAATCAATCAGATTGATTATATCATTTGCAGTCAAAGATGGAGACGCTCTATACAGTCAGTAAAAACAAGACCTGGAGCTGACTGTGGCTCAGATCATGAGCTATTCATTGCAAATTTCAAGCTTAAACTGAAGTAAGTTGGGGAAACCACTAGGCCATTCAGGTTTGATCTAGATCACATCCCTTATGAATATACAGTGGAGGTGAAGAATAGGTTTAAGGGACTAGATTTGATAGACACAGTGCCTAAAGAACTATGGATGGAGGTTTGTGACATTGTACAGGAAGCAGCAATCAGCACCATCCTAAAGAAAAAGAAATGCAAGAAAGCAAAGTGGCTATCTGATGAGGCTTTACAAATAGCAGAGGAAAGAAGGAAAGAGAAAGGCAAAGGTGAAAAGGAAAGATTTACCCAACTGAATGCAGATTTCCAGAGAACAGCAAGGAGACATAAGGAGGCCTTCCTGAATGAACAATACAAAGTAATAGAAGAAAACAATAGAATGGGAAGGACTAGAGATCTCTTCAAGAAAGCTGGAGAAATCAAGGGAATGTTCTGTGTAAAGTTGGCCATGATAAAGGACAAAAATGATAGGGACCTAACAGAAGCAGAGGAGATCAGGAAGAGATGGCAAGAATGCACAGAAGAACTATACAAGAAGGACCTCAATGTCCTTGACAACCACGATGGTGTGATCACTGACCTCAAGCCAGACATCCTGGAGTGAGAAGTCAAATGGACCTTAGAAAGCATTACTAACAACAAAGCTAGTGGAGGTGATGGTACCCCATTTGAGCTATTCAAAGTCTTAAAAGATGATGCTGTTAAAGTCCTGCACTCAATCTGCCAGCAACAGTGGCCATGGAACTGGAAAAGGTTAGTAAACATTCCAATCCAAAAGAAGGGCAATGCCAAGGAATGTTCAAACTATTGCACAATTGCACTCATTTCACATGCTAGCAAGGTCATGCTCAAGATCCTACAAGCTAGGCTTCAGTAGTACGTAGACAGAGAACTGCCAGAAGTACAAACTGGGTTTCGAAGAGGTAGAGGAACTAGAGATCAAATTGCCAACATTTGCTAGATTATGGAGAAAGCAAGGGATTACTAGAAAAACATGTACTTCTGCTTCATTGACTACACTAAAGCCTTTGATTGAGTGGATCACAACAAACTATGGCAAGTCCTTAAAGAGATGGGAGTACCAGACCACTTCACATGTCTCCTGAGAAACCTGTATAAGGGTCAAGAAGTGACAGAACCAAATATGGAACAACTGATTGGTTTAGTATAGGAAAAGGAGTACGACAAGTGTCATCCTGCTTATTTAATTTATATGCAGAGTATATCATAGAAAATGCCAGCCTGGATGAATCACAAGCCAGAATTAAGATTGCTGGAAAAAAAAATCAACAACCTCAGATATGCAGATGATACCACTCTAATGGCAGAAAATGAAGAGGACCTAAAGAGCCTCTTGCTCAGGATGAAAGAGGAGAGAGCAAAAGTTGGCGCTCCTGTACCAACTTCCAAGCCAGAACTCCAGGCCTTCTAGGGGCTACTGAACTTTTATCACTCCTTCCTGCCCCACAAAACTGTGTTCGTGGAACCACTTCACTGCCACCTTGACAAGAAGACCCCGTGGGCCTGGGACCAGAAGCAAGCCACCGCGTTCAGGACCATCAAGGAGCTGCTCACCTCCAACGCCGTCTTGCCCACTTCGACAAGACGCTGCCTGTCTTCCTCACATGTGACGCTTCCCCATACGGTGTCAGAGCTGTCCTTTTACACCAGCTGCTGTGTAACCCCATGGCTTACTACTCCCGCACCTTTTCTTCAGCAGAGTGCAATTACACACAAATTGACAAGGAGGTGCTGGCTATCATCGTAGGGGTGAAGAAATTCCATGATTACCTCTATGGGCAGCCATTCACCATCATTACGGACCACAAGCCCCTGCTGGGTCTGCTGGCTCCGGATCGCCAGACACCCCAGATGCTCTCACCTCACATGCTGTGCTGGTCCATCTTCCTGGTGGGATACCAATACTCCCTCCTCCACCACCCCAGGAAGGCTATGGGGCATGCAGACACCCTCAGTCGCCTGCCGCTCTGCTCCTGCAATCCCAACCCTGCTCCCACGGACCAGATTCTGCTCATGGAGGAGCTTCCTGACCACCCTCTGCAGGTAACTGACTTGTCCTGCCACACTGCAAAGGATCGAGTCCTCTCCCACATTTTGGACTGGGTGGGGAGGGGCTGGCCCACCAGGCAGGTGGGCCTGGAATTTGCAGCTTTCTCCTCCTGCCAGGACAAGTTAGCCCTTGTGTGTTGCCTACTGTGGGAGAGGCGGGTGATGGTTCCTGCTTGCTTGCGCCAGCAAGTGCTATTGGCCCTGCATGAGACGCACCGTGGAATTATGAGGATGAAAGGGCTGGCCTGAAGTTACGTGTGGTGGCCAGACATGGACAGTGAGATAGAGTTATGTATTGAACCTAAGTCAGCCCTCAAGGTGTACCTGGAACAGGTTGAGCTTGCTACTCTTGAACAATAGCTTACCAGGATCCTGGAGTAGACCAATAGATAAGTAGTGTAATGTAAACAGCCTATCCTTGGGAGTGGATCTTTGTGGTGTGGGGTGTTTGCATGCTTTATAAGCAGGGCTCAAACCTTGCTGCGGGTCCTTGTTGTGTTCCTGAAATCACTAAAAAAACTAGAGCTGATCACTACAATGCATCCAGAACCCAGTATTTAACAACAATTTAACAGTGCAATCCATTCCCAAATAGAGTCATACCCTTCTAAACTCAAATTACTTCAATGACAGTAGATTCAGATGGATAACCGTGTTGGTCTTAAGCGTTGGAACAAAGTTTGAGTCCAGTGGCAACCTTAAGAACAACAATGTTTTATTCAAGGTGAAAGCTTTCGTGTGTACACACACTTAGAAGTCCTAAAAACTTATGACATGGATATCAACTAACAAGGTAAATGACATCATAGAAGCAGAAATCCTTCCTTTGACATTTGCAGATCATAATCCCCTACTTTTGACTCTACAGGATACAGCAAGAAAAAACAGATGGACAATGAATTTATGGCTATTAAAAGATACAAAATTTATTACTAGATCAAAAGAAGAATTTCAAGCATTTTTTAAAGCAAATACCGAACCAGAGATTTCTAAAGATGTAATATGGGATGCTTTTAAAGCATATGTGAGAGGTTGGTTCATCAGACAAAATGCATGGGTGAAGAGAAAAAGGAAACAGAAATTTATCCAGATTGAAGAACAAATCAAACAAGAAGAGCAAAAGATGCATTCTGAACCTTCAACAGAACATACAAGATTAAAGATTAAAAATTTACAACACCAACTCAATTGCATGTTGACACAAGAAATTGCAAAGAAAATAACATTTGCAAAACAAAATTATTTTGAAAATGCTAATAAACCCACTAGATGGCTGGCATATAAACTGCAGAAACAAGCAGATAAGAAACATAAAAATATTAAAAAATGAAAAAGGTGAAGAAAAAAACATCCATAAAGCAATAAAGACTATAGTAGAAAGGTTTTATAGTAATCTGTACCAAGAAGGAAGTTCCAGCCAAGATCAGAGACTTTCTACAAAAATATAATTATTTTTTTAAAAGAAGATCAAAGGAAAATATTAAATGATCCAATTTCCTTTTCAGAAATAATTGAGGCTATCAAAAAACAAAAGAAGAAGAAAATTCCAGGCCCAGATGGTTTACTTGCAGAATTTTACCAGATATTTGAGGACCAAATTGTACTACCGCTGAAGAATACCATTCAAAATATATATTTGAACAAAAGAAGTTACCAGAATCGTGGACTCAAGCACTGATTACTTTAATACAGAAAGCGGATACAGATGAAAATGTAATTAAAAACTATCAACCAATTTCACTACTTAACGTAGTTTATAAAATGTATGCATCTATTTTGGCAAGTAGACTGAAAAAGGTCTTATCTAAAATAGTTCATCAGGATCAATCAGGTTTTTTATCAAAGGAACTATCATGACCCCAGCGGGTCGCAACCTTCCACTACCACCACCCTGGACTTACGGTCCCTAGAGAAGGCCCAGGGTACTCTCTCAAGCCCATCCAAAATGCCCCTTTTGAAGCTGAGAACCTTAGGCATGATGACCAGGCAGATAACTTTTAAACAAATGATTTATTAAGAACAATACTGGGGCAAGGCAAATAAGACAAGGTGCTTTAAAAAGTTATAACAGTATTGAAAGGCAAAAAGAACACAAAGCTAATGCAGTTACCTATTATTCCTTAACTGATACAAACTGGTTGAGGGTCAGTTTGGTGTAGTGCAGGGGTCTTTTCCTAGAAAAAGAGCTGCAGGAGCTCATTAGCATAATTCATTAGCATATGTCACACACACCCTGACATCACAGGAAGTGTGTCAGAAGGCCACACCCCCTGACATCACCGGAAGTGTGTCAGAAGGCCACACCCCCTGACATCACAGGAAGTGTGTCAGAAGGCCACACCCCTGACATCACAGGAAGTGTGTCAGAAGGCCACACCCACCACTCAGGATCCACCCCCAAAGTCTCCAAGGCATTCCCATCTCAGAGCTGGAGAGCCTATCTGATGGTATATGTGGGGTAAAACAAGCAAACCACCCACATCAGGTAAAGAGGGGGATACCAGGATACGAGGTCAATATATTTTTATTCTCTTTGGCATTGATGGCTGAGGCGCTTTTAGTGTTCCTTTTCTGTTTGATTGGCAGCCTTCCTCCCTGTTATAGTTGACTGTGGGTTTTATATCACTGCCATTTAGTGTTATTTTTGTCAGCCACAACAAGGTCACTTTCAGGGAGGAAAAGCAGGTTATCCATTTTTAAATAAATAATGTTGACAAGTCTGGATCCAGAACAATAATGAAATCACATCCGCTAATTTTTGCCTAAAGAAAACCCAATGATCTAGAATTGAATGATGTTTATTTACAGTCAAAAACCATTTGTCAAAATAATACATATTCGTTAGATACAAACAGATTAGCTTTCAGTCCAAAAATATATATTTAGACATATAAACTTAAAACCAGTAAAATGTTAAAAAGTAGAAAATTAACAGTCCATTATATCGTAATAACTATAAAATGTCTAAAACTAAACTAATTATAAGTCATACAAAGGGTGACTGAGGGTTTTTATTGTGGAACTTTACTAGCTGCAAGCAGAATTTAGCTATTTGTCTGGAGTTTTGCTGATTTTCCTTTCAGAAGTCTCCCTAGATCAGCACTATCTGCATCACGTGCTGGCCTATCTAAGAGGGGGGATCTAGAGTTGTGGTCTTCAACCCAGAAGAGCAGGATGGTAGGGTGATGTCACTCAGCAGCACAGATGAATCCTCCGGGGTTTCAACTGTTGGTTTATTTATCAGTAAAATAAAGCTCTCGATTACTAGTTTTTGTTTCTTGTCTCTGGCTTTTTCGGTCTGTTGGTTACGGTCCAGCTCCCCCTCTTCCTGTCATATGACTCTGATATCACATCCTTGCAGTTCACAGGATCCCAGTTCTAGAAAGAGAGGAGACTGGATTTATACCCCGCCCTTCAGTACCTGGAGGAGTCTCATAGCAGCTTACAATCTCCTTCCCCTTCCCCTCCCGACAACAGACGCCCTGTGAGGTAGGTGGGGCTGAGAGAGCTCTCTCGAGAACTGCCCTTGGGAGAACAGCTCTGGCAAAACTTGTGACTGATCCAAGGTCACACCACAGCTGCATGGAGGACTGGGGAATCAAACCCCATTCTCCCAGATTGGAGTCCGCACTCCTAACCACAACACCAAGACCACTGATCTTGAGAAACTGATGAAGAACAGCCCCAGCAGAAATGTCTGTCCCAACTCATTCAGCCCCGGGTTCTCTATACATTGTTTAGAGAATCACCCAACATGATGGGCCCTCAGAACAAATGCAATTTTAGCAACAGCATTCATTGGTAAGACGATAGGAAAGTCTCAAATGTGAAATAAGTAAAAAAACATATAAAACAACCATGTCTTTACAAACTTTGTTGGATCAAAGACTTTTAGAGGAGGTCCAACAATTCTTATAAACTCCTTATTTGTTATAGCACTGACTTTCAAGGAGGACCTTGAAGCAGCAACATCTCTGCACACTTTTCACCTTTTTGCAGCTCTTTTAAAGAAGGTTGCACAATCTGTTAAAGGAGAGCCAACAATCATTACAAAAAGGGAAAGAGAGCATATTTTGCTCTAGAACAGAGCGCACACAGAGAACAACTAACCTCAGCAGCACAGGGTTTCCCAAAGTTTCATCCTCTCATCAGACTCCTCTGTTCTTTTTCGGGTCTTGCTTTGGGTGTCCGAAGCTGAACGATGACCTTGAAGCAACCAGGTCTTCACAAACTTTGTTGGCTTGAAGACTGTAAGAGGAGGTCCAACAGTTCTTATGAACAATAAGGATGTTACAGTTTTGATTTTCAAGCAGGACCTTTCTGAAGTAAGAATCAAATTCATCTGGGAAAATCCCCTTTCACATTCACTGGACGAAATAGCAACTGTATGGAGTATGTGGCGGATACGAGACAGTTCCTTGGGCATGTCTTCTCTGTATTTTAGATGCTCTCTGAAGGCCCGAATGGCTTCCCTCTCACTGAGCTGAAACCTTCTTGCTAATGTGCTTATTTCTGCTTCCCCATAGAGAATACAGTCACTGGGGTTTGCTGGCCAATTCTTAGACTCCAGAACTCTTCCACATTTTGACAATTCTGCATCTTCTGTGGAAAGCAGCCTTTTCTGAAGAGATTTTTTAAGTTGTTCATAGAATGCAACTGGGGAGATTGGTGGGTCATCAACTCTATTTCTTCTATGTAACTGGACACCCTTAAATTGTAACTTTTCTGTTGCCTCCAGTGCTTGTGTATAGAAAGGACCTGGAGTAGAGCCTCTCTTCCCGCATATTTCAACAAGATTCTCAATCTTGCCATGGGCTCTGTACAGATCAATATTTCTTTCCTGCAGATCTACACTTAATTCTGAGAGCTCTTGCAAAGAATCAGAAAGCAATCCGAGATCCAAAATGAATTCTGCAGATGTAATCTTTTTATGAAGACCTTCATATGTGCTCTTCCCCTTTCTATCTCGATCACTATCAGTTTTAGCTTTTTCAAAATGAAGCACTAGGGCTTCGTAATCCTTCCAGACAGCCGTAACGGTTCTGTAACTGGAGGCAACCCATCTTGCAGACAGGATCCTTCCAATTTTCCAAATCTCCATCTCTAACGTGGCCGCACACGCCCTGAGCTCCCTCATATTTTTTGGAGATGAATGGTACACGGTATATAACTTGTCCATAAAACTCCTAAATCTATTGATGCCACACACTGCTTTCACGACATCGTGGACTGATAATTCCAGCCTATGGCTAGCACAATGCCATGTAATAATGGAAGGGAATCTGTCTTTGAAAAGTTTTGCAACTCCTCCATGGGATCCCATCATCACTGCAGCCCCATCACAAGTCAACGAAACCAAACTTTCCTTTAAGACTTCCTCAGTGATCCTTAGTGACTCAAGGGTAGACATCAAGCTTTTGAATATTCCATTCGCTGTCACGTCGTCCAGCTCTATCAAGCCAATAAAGTAATTCATAGGGTCCTCCATGTCCATCTCTTCAATGTAGGTGCGAATATACACTATTAGTACAGATTTCTGACTCACAGTAGTAGATTCATCAAGTATTAAAGAGATTTTACTCTTGGAGTCAATAATCTTCTTAATCAGTGTGATTCTCATTTCGCTACCAATGTGTTCTATAATATTTGCACAAGAATTAGCTGAGTGCAAAATTCTCCCCACATCAACGCCGCTTAATTGTAGCAAATCAATGTCAGCCTCAAAATCATTAAAAGACTGGTTTCTTCTAGCCACCTTATATGCTGTACGGAATATGGTCTTGGTGATTTCCATCTCTCTTTCTTGGGACCTCAAACATACTGTTTTCAGCATTTCTTTCCTTGATTCAGCCGTGATTTTAACTGCAGCTTTATGACCTGTACTGTCTCTATGTTCACAAATTTTTTTCCTAAGAGATGACAGCTGCTGTTTCCTCGATTTTCCATAAAATGACACCGTGCCACGTATCCACTCTTTAGAAAGACGCATGCCCACAGTTGTCTTCTCTGGCCCTAAGGCTCCAACATTTTTACACACTGAGCAACCTAACTTGCCAGCATTGAAAAATAACCAGTCATTTTTCTGGAGATGATCATTCTTCTGCTCTACAGTCCAACAAGTGGGCCAGAAGCTCTCAGTAACTGCAGAGACAGAAATGCTGGTCGATGGGTTTGACTCACTGGTTGATGGAGCTGACTCACTGGTTGACGGAGCTGACTCGCTGGTTGACGGAGCTGACTCGCTGGTTGACGGAGCTGACTCGCTGGTTGACGGAGCTGACTCGCTGGTTGACGGAGCTGACTCGCTGGTTGACGGAGCTGACTCGCTGGTTGACAGATTATTGTCAGGAGTTGACAATCCACCTGGATTGCTTGATGATTCCCCTGATGCTGAGGGACAATCTTCAATCGCTCCATGTTTCGCTGCGGTCCCAGCAAAGTAGTCCGAAATAGTCCTTTTCATAGTGGATTATAGACTTTTAAAATGTTGCTATCCTGCAAAAGGATTATGATATTTAAGCACAACCATGGTCTTACAGAACTGGAACTAGCAACCCAGACACTGTACTAATATCAGTTATGTAGGATATTGAAGAAACAGATACACATGAGTCTGAGCAAAATTAGGATGCAATGTGTTCCAAGAGGATTCCGATAGGAATTGTTTCCCTTGCTCAGTTGATGGAAAATGTAGATTTTCTGGTCTAACTAACCATTTCCACATCACAGCTGCTCTTAGGAAAGCAGGCTGTGTGGGAATGTAACATTGCAACATTAAGGGGAGCAGCATTATTTTAAAAACTGTGTGGAACCCAAGTTAGTGTTCCGCTTCTGGCATTTTGCCAACGAGTAATCTGTCTGCAGTGCCAGGGGACCCCTTGCATGGAAGCAGCCAAGGTTAAAGGAACAACACCCATTCATATCTGACATGCAAACGTTACAGCTAGATCGATCAACACATCCAAAGAGGTTTTCCAAGAACAAATAGTTTCAATGTGTCAAGACACATAAGGACTTGCAGTTGCATCCAAAAAGGTGTGTTTGTGTATGTGTAAAGTGCTGTCAAGTTGCAGCTCCTTGCAGGGCCTTCCCCTGATTTAAATGGAGGTTTTGAAGGATCTATGTGCCACTGGTGAGGGATCCTTCCCCAGGATCTTTACTTTGTGACAGCAAAAACCACAGACTCCCCTTTGAGTACAGATTCCTATGGGGTAGCAAATACTCTCTTTCTTCTGAGATGAGACCCAGGCCCTCCCCAAACAACCATGCTCACAAGTGCCCTCCCCAGACAACCATGCTCGCCTTCTCCTTCTCCCCCCCCCCAACACAGTTTAGCAAGTGAGGGAGGGAAGGGTTGGGTTAGGGAGGGGCGCATGCGAGTGAGGCTTGCTCAGCCAGCCAGGTGGACCAGCTGCTTGCTGCTTCTGAAGTCCAGCTGGCTTCAGTCAGGCAATTGCCCATTCCTCTTCAGTTGGGGAAAGTGATATGGCAAGGGAAGGGAGGCTACGAAGGTATGGCTGGCTGGTGCAGGATGCAAAGCAAGGCAATCATCCAGACAGCTGCTGTCTGGAGAGGTGTGATAGATGTTTGACAGGGCACTGTCCCATTTGCCTCCTCCCCCGTACCAAGCCATGGCCTTCTGCCCCCATCAAAAAATTGCATAATTAGAAGACGTCCCCCTCCCATACTTACAAAGCAACGGTAAGTGTAGGCTGTGATGCAAGATGCACATTCAAACAAGTAGACAATCAGGATCAGGACCAGATACTGAGGACATAAACAACAAAGTGAGACTCCAGAAAGGGTAGGATAACAGGTCAAACTTCTCTGTTGGTCCTTTTACCTGGAGATGCCAGGGATTGAACCTGGGACCTTCTGCGTGCCAAGCAGATGCTCTACCACTGAGCCACGGCCCCTCTCCTATACACACACAGGGCCCAAGCATCATTTCTGTGAGCTTGGTACAAACATAATAGTTAACACCCCTTGCATCAAGGAAAGGCCTACTGTGCTGGAGGAGGGTGATACCAAGCAAAGGATCCAGCCCTATCCATCTGCCCAGTACCACCTGCTCATACTGACAGTGGCCCTTTAAAATGTATACAAACCAGCTAACATGTACACAATACAAACCAATCTTTAGAAGTAACAGCCAAAAGCAGAGAACAAAACCCACTGACACAAGAAATTAAACAGAGAACATTTGCTAATTCCTAATCTCAGGCAGAGAGAGGTCTTTCCCAACACCAGCTGTCTAAGATCCTTTTAACTGGAGATTCCACAAACTGAACCTGGAGCCCAGTACATACGAAGCAGGTGCCACTCTTAACCACAACACAAAACTGGCTCTGATTCGTATCTTGAGGATAAAATGGAGGAGGGTAGAATTATGTTGTAAGCCTCCTGGAGGGATCCCCATTTGGAAGAAAAGCAGGGTTATCAATGTGCACATTGGATAGACAGAGAGAGAGGGAGACAGAGGAAGAGACAAGGGGCTGTTCTTTGCAGTAAAAGCCAGAAGCCTCCTTTAAATAAAATCTAGCTCTGAGCCTCTGTCCTAAGACAACTGCAGATCTGCTTTCCCGATATCAACGTCAGTAGGAACAAATCAATCATTTGGTACCCAGATATGTAGAAGCTATGAAATGGCTGTCTGATATTGCCTCTTTATTTCTAGCACCACGGTCAAAGGATCTGTGTAACAGTTTAAGTAGGATCAACTTTTGTTCAGCATTTCTAGGCTAGATGTTACAACAGAAAGATTAGAAGAGCACAGCAGATCTGATAGTTCTGAATAGATTAAGGGCACTGGTTGCCCTTTTGTAAGCCGCCCTGAGCCCGCTCGCGGGGAGGGCGGGGTAGAAATGAATGTATAAATAAACAAATAAATAAATAAATTACTGGGCAGGCCGCAGGAGAATTTAAATTCTGGAATACCCAGGTTCAAATCCCCACTCAGGCCATAGAAGCTTGCTGGGTGACATTGGGCCTGTTACACTCTCTCAACTGGTCCACATGTGCATGCATCTCATTTGTTACTGTGCCACATGATGATTGGTAGTTGAATACTACCACTTCACACATGCAGATCACTGCAGAATATTGCCCTCATGTAGTTCTGCGCACACATGCACAAACCAGCCTTACAATAATTGAATGTACCATGTTCTCATCCGTTAGCTTGTTAACTAAAACATTATATCTCATCTTCCATCATGATCACCCATGAAGTGGCTTTCATAAACAAGAAAATGCATTGAACCCAATGTGAAATCATGAGTTCCTATTATTGATCAGCATTGCTTCATTATAGCAGCAAATACTGCATCTATCTGGTTGGATTTCAAAGCAGCTATGAGCAGTCAATGAATGAGTAACTGTAGAGGGAATATATGTGGCTGAAGAGATTAATCATTTAAAGCTTTTTTCATAGTAACCCTAACAAAACCTGAAGGAAGCAAGTACCATCTTGGAAAACGCATTCCTCCTCCTCTCACACATAAGGAGTGCCCCTTCTCAAAGCATCAACAATTTTTTCCCCAAGATAATAGAGCTATTAAAATGCATCTTAATGCAGATTTAATGACTCAGTCAATTAAGACTCAGAATTAGCAGCCAAGATTTTTCTGTTGTGATCTCTGCTTTACTAAGCTTACTGAGGGAAAACTTGGGACATCAAAGTGAAAGCAATAAATGGCTCTTCCCTTAAAGATACTTTATTAGATATCTGGCGTTTCTCCACAGTGGGGACCAAACGCTGCTTACAATATCATTGTCCTCCCTCCATTTTATTCTCACAACTATCCTGTGAGGTAGATAAGGTTGAGAGAGAGACTAGTCAAAGGGGACTTCCATGCCAGAGTTCAAGTTTGAACCTGAGTCTCCCAGACTCTAGTCTGAAACTCTAACCATTTCACTATGCTAGCTATTGACTAAGCTCCTTTTATATTTCTCACTGTGTTATTATTTCATCAAGTTATCCATCTATGGGGGTACATAAAGCCATCTCAGGCAATGTTCCCTCTAAGCCATGGAGTCTTGTGAGAAAAAAATCTACTTTGTGAGCTCCTGGCATTAAAGCTGTGAGCAAGTGATTTGGCTATGGCATAAATTAGTTTGCTCTGGAGCCATCCTTCCTGAGCTAAGACAAAAATGTGTGAGCTGGAGGCTAAAAAACTGTGAGGTAGCTCATCCTAACTCAGCTTAGAGGGAACACTGATCTCAGGTATCTAATTTCTTTCTCTTTAAGGCTTTTGACAAAATCATACCAAAAACTCCAAACTCAGTTAAAAAGAGATTTCTGCATGGGGGAGGGGGGAATCTCTCCCAGGTAGATGGAGGGCGGTGTGCGGGGAGGGGGGGTTGCTTAGGCTGCATATAATGGCCGCATGTAAGGCTTAAGGCTCCCGAGCCCTGCTGGTGGGTGAAATTTAGAAGAGTCTTTTCTTTTTCTTTGTTAGACAAAAAGAGAGAAGCAGGGGACATTCTTTTAAACAAAAGAAACCATCAAATATGGTTCCTCTTCTAAAAATAAGCTTTAGGTTCAAATTGGAAGCTGCAACACCCACAACATTTAAAAACCTGATGGGGGGCAGGCAAATCAGGGCTTCAGCTGGTAGAATGCACCCCATAGCTATAGCACAGAGAAGCAGATCTATTTACTTATAAAATTTGTACATGTCACCTGTTAAGAAGGCTCACAAAAAAACCCCAAAAACAATAAAACCATAAAACAACCACCATATCATCATCAGTATTAAAAACAAGCCATAAAAAGAAGCATCTTGGGGGGAGGCCTCCCGGAGCGCGCAGATCTGCGCTCTCCGGGTGGTTGGAGGGCGGGGGGGGAATCTTGCCGAGGCCTCCATGAGGCCTAGAGCAAGGACGGGGGGCGGGGAGGCCTCCTGGAGCGCGCTGATCTGCGCGCTTCGGGTGGTTGGAGGGCGGGGGGGGAATCTTGCTGAGGCCTCCATGAGGCCTAGAGCAAGGACGGGGGCGGGGAGGCCTCCTGGAGCGCGCTGATCTGCGCGCTTCGGGTGGTTGGAGGGCAGGGGAGGGAGTTTGCCGAGGCCTCCATGAGGCCTGGAGCAAGGACGGGGGAGGAGGCCTCCCGGAGCGCGCGGATCTGCGCGCTTCGGGTGGTTGGAGGGCGGGGAGGGAGCTTGCCGAGGCCTCCGAGAGGCCTGGAGTAAGGACGGGGGCGGGGAGGCCTCCCGGAGCGCGCAGATCTGCGCTCTCCAGGTGGTTGGAGGGCGGGGGGGGGATCTTGCCGAGGCCTCCACGAGGCCTGGAGCAAGGACGGGGGAGGAGGCCTTCTGGAGCGCGCGGATCTGCCCGCTTCGGGTGGTTGGAGGGCGGGGGAGGGAGCTTGCCGAGGCCTCCATGAGGCCTGGAGCAAGGACGGGGAGGAGGCCTTCTGGAGCGCGCGGATCTGCGCGCTTCGGGTGGTTGGAGGGCGGGGGAGGGAGCTTGCCGAGGCCTCCGAGAGGCCTGGAGTAAGGACGGGGGCGGGGAGGCCTCCCGGAGCGCGCAGATCTGCGCTCTCCGGGTGGTTGGAGGGCGGGGGGGGATCTTGCCGAGGCCTCCATGAGGCCTGGAGCAAGGACGGGGGAGGAGGCCTTCTGGAGCGCGCGGATCTGCCCGCTTCGGGTGGTTGGAGGGCGGGGGAGGGAGCTTGCCGAGGCCTCCATGAGGCCTGGAGCAAGGACGGGGAGGAGGCCTTCTGGAGCGCGCGGATCTGCGCGCTTCGGGTGGTTGGAGGGCGGGGGAGGGAGCTTGCCGAGGCCTCCGAGAGGCCTGGAGTAAGGACGGGGGCGGGGAGGCCTCCCGGAGCGCGCAGATCTGCGCTCTCCGGGTGGTTGGAGGGCGGGGGGGGATCTTGCCGAGGCCTCCATGAGGCCTGGAGCAAGGACGGGGGAGGAGGCCTCCCGGAGCGCGCGGATCTGCGCGCTTCGGGTGGTTGGAGGGCGGGGAGGGAGCTTGCCGAGGCCTCCGAGAGGCCTGGAGTAAGGACGGGGGGCGGGGAGGCCTCCCGGAGCGCGCAGATCTGCGCTCTCCGGGTGGTTGGAGGGCGGGGGAGGGAGCTTGCCGAGGCCTCCATGAGGCCTGGAGCAAGGACGGGGGAGGAGGCCTTCTGGAGCGCGCGGATCTGCGCGCTTCGGGTGGTTGGAGGGCGGGGGAGGGAGCTTGCCGAGGCCTCCGAGAGGCCTGGAGTAAGGACGGGGGCGGGGAGGCCTCCCGGAGCGCGCAGATCTGCGCTCTCCGGGTGGTTGGAGGGCGGGGGGGGGATCTTGCCGAGGCCTCCATGAGGCCTGGAGCAAGGACGGGGGAGGAGGCCTTCTGGAGCGCGCGGATCTGCGCGCTTCGGGTGGTTGGAGGGCGGGGGAGGGAGCTTGCCGAGGCCTCCATGAGGCCTGGAGCAAGGACGGGGGAGGAGGCCTCCCGGAGCGCGTGGATCTGCGCGCTTCGGGTGGTTGGAGGGCGGGGGAGGGAGCTTGCCGAGGCCTCCGAGAGGCCTGGAGTAAGGACGGGGGCGGGGAGGCCTCCCGGTGCGCGCAGATCTGCGCTCTCCGGGTGGTTGGAGGGCGGGGGGGGATCTTGCCGAGGCCTCCATGAGGCCTGGAGCAAGGACGGGGGAGGAGGCCTTCTGGAGCGCGCGGATCTGCGCGCTTCGGGTGGTTGGAGGGCGGGGAGGGAGCTTGCCGAGGCCTCCATGAGGCCTGGAGCAAGGACGGGGGAGGAGGCCTTCTGGAGCGCGCGGATCTGCCCGCTTCGGGTGGTTGGAGGGCGGGGGAGGGAGCTTGCCGAGGCCTCCATGAGGCCTGGAGCAAGGACGGGGGAGGAGGCCTTCCGGAGCGCGCGGATCTGCGCGCTTCGGGTGGTTGGAGGGCGGGGGAGGGAGCTTGCCGAGGCCTCCATGAGGCCTGGAGCAAGGACGGGGGAGGAGGCCTCCCGGAGCGCGCGGATCTGCGCGCTTCGGGTGGTTGGAGGGCGGGGGGAGGGAGCTTGCCGAGGCCTCCATGAGGCCTGGAGCAAGGACGGGGGCGGGGAGGCCTCCCGGAGCGCGCAGATCTGCGCGCTTCGGGTGGTTGGAGGGCGGGGGGGGCGGGAGCTTGCCGAGGCCTCCATGAGGCCTAGAGCAAGGGGGGGAAGGTTGGTGGCAGGTGCCAGGGAAGGGGAGGAAGCCTACCTACCTCCGTCTTCTGCCTTGTCCTGGGCCCGAATGAGGGCTGGCGGCAGAAAACGGCAGGAAGTAGGGGGCGGGGTTTCGCCATGTGCCCGCCCCCCTGGCGCCTCACTCCCGGAGCGCCGCTCCGGTGAGCTCCGCCCCCATCCGAGGCCTGGTGTAGTGGTTAAGTGCCTGGACTCTAATCTGAGAGAACTGGGTTTGATTCCCCACTCCTCCACTTGCATCTGGCTGGATGACCTTGGGCAAGCCATAGTTCTGATAAGAGCTGTACTTATCAGAGCAGAAAAAAGAGCAGTTTCTGTCAAGAGCTCTCTCAGCCCCACCTACCTCACAGGGTGTCTGTTGTGGGGAGGGGAAGGGTAAAGATTTTGTAAGCCACTCTGAGACACCTTTGGGTAGTGAAGGGCGGGGTATAAATCCAATCTCTTTATTCTTCTTCTTCTTCTTAAGGCCTATCTTCTTACCAGGCCTCACTCTGAATAGTGAGGGACCTTCTCCTCTCAGACTAGTTCTTCTCCCTCAGTGACTCCGTGGGAGGGAAAACTACAGAGAGAGAGCAAGTTCTGTTTCCTCACAACACAGAAAATTTATCACAGTCCCCTTCAATTCACTCCTGTGTGAAGAAAGACACCATTTTCCACAGTCTACAGCTTAAGACACACCTCCACAAGAATGCAACAGTCTCCTCCCAGAATCCCTGCACTCCCATTGGCTAAAAACCATCCCCAAGCATTGTGGGGATTGTAGGCTGTCTGTTTTCCACTGTTTTCCAGACTGACCCCCCACCCCTATAGTTTAGGCCTCTAGGCCCTGTCTCCGTCCTGCACAGATCATGACACCCCCACACCAGACCAAGTCATGGGGTCCAACCATCAGGAACCCCATTGATGAAGGCTGTATAACCGTGATCTGTGCTGGTTCTGCCCTTGCACCTAAACAAACATATATACAGACAATAAAACAGTAAAACAACATTAGGATCAACATTAACAACAATACAACATCAGGTTAATGCATTGCAGGTCCTCCTGGGTCAAAACTCTTCTCTAATGTCTCATCATCAATAGTAGCGAGGCTTCCGCTGGGAGTAAGCTCTGAATTGCACCCTAACCTCACCATTGTGTTCAGGGGTTTTGGACATTCGGCTTCGGTGTTGTCTTCAGATGTATGCCTGGCTACTATGTCCTGTAACGCCTTCAGTGCTCTTTGTCTCAAATAGTCTGAATTTAGCATCTGAAGTTCCTGAAGAAGCTCAATTAGAAACTGAGGGCAAGATTCATTATGAGACATCAGTGTAGCTACTTCAGAATAAATGGTGTTTCTCAGAGTTTCAAAGATAGAAAGTTTACTCTCTGTTTCTCGTTTGAATGTTTCTATCACAGGATCCACTGGATCTGGCATGCTACTAAAGCTCTCCAGAGATTCTTCATCAAATTCTCTTCTTCTGCTGGTGTCAGGTTGACTTTTGTGGTTACTCCGAAAGGAATTTTGTACTGGCACTGCAAACTCAGTCTTAAGGAACAACGGGCTCTCTTCTTCCCCATTCTGATGGTCATTGACCAAAGTCAGTTTACTGTTGTCAACTTCCTCTTTAGGCTGCTTCACACTCTTGGCTTTTCTGTTCCAACAGTGGAACTACTTTCCAAGGGCTTTGGAAATGCCATATCTTCAGTTTTCACAGTAGTGTCAAGTCCCAGGGGTGGTTGCTGATGCTGTTGTTCACTGGTCTGAGCAGCAAAGTTGTGTGGCACATCACCCTAATCAGATAGGAACATGGAATCAAAGTTGACACAAACTTCTTCCAGGCTGGTGTTTTCCTCTTGATCCTTCTGAAACGCAGACGGACTCACTGGAGGAGGCTCTGCTACCGTCAGCTCTGCAACAGGGTCTGGAGAAGTTGTTGGGGTGTGCTCACTTTGCTGCTGCTTTTCAGACTGACGCCGAGCGAACACCCCTAGGTAGACATCAGTTTGCCAACTGGGTTCGTCAGGAGCATCTTTAAAGTCCTTTAAGAACTGCAAGTAGACATCGGTTTGCTGGCCGGGCTCCTCAGGAACATTTGCAAAGACTTTTAAGAACTGCTAGTAGACATCTTCCTCTGGCTTGGCCTCTTTTTCTGCCAACTCAGGTTCGTGGACTCTGGGTTCCCTGGTCAGATGCTCCGCTAAGTCTTCCCCCACAAACATGGCTATCGGGGTATAATCATGCACAGCTACCTTCCACGATCCACTCAAGCCTTTGCAGCTGATTGGTAGCTGGGCCACAGGAAGCACAATCCCTTCTACTTTGTTCAGATGCCTTACCCACCTCCCTTCTCCTGGGAGGAGGTACTTGGGATTGATTAGTGAGCAATGCACTGCAGTTATGAGGGAACCAGTATCTTGCCAGGCTGCTACTTGGCCATCTACCCAGACCTTCTTCCAGTGGCACTGGGGAATATACTCCGGATCGAATACAGGTGGAACAGCTTGGTTGGTTTCCAGCATCAGGTGGTATATGCTGGCTCCGTCATGAGGGCACTGCTTCCGGATATGACCTACTTGGTTGCATGCAAAACACCAGGGCACTTTCCTCTCCTCACGTGGTGACTTCACCCCAGGGCTTGAGGGACCACTCCGCTGCTGTTGGCCTGGCTCTCCTGTCACCTCTAACGGCTTACCAGACCAAGGTGGGGACTTAGGGGACTCCCTCTTACCCCAGTCATGAGGGGTGCTGTACCTCTGCCCTCCGTAGGCTTCAACCAGTCGCTCGGCCAACTGTTCTGCTTCCTGGAGAGTGGAAGGACTCTTGTCCACAAGGCGGCACCTAATATGCTCTGGAAGGAGAGTCAGGAACCTGTCGATGCACATCAGGGCCTTGATGTCATCCATGGTCTTGGTCTCAGCAACCTCTACCCATAAATCATAGGCTCTTCCCAGGCTATACATCAGCTGTGGGTAAGGCTCTTTACCTTCTAGTCTGATCTCCCTAAAGTGCTTTCGGGCCCCTTCTTTGGTGAACCCCACTCTCTCGCGCACTCTTTGTTTGAAGAGCTTATAGCTGGCCCTCGCTTCACCTTCCATCTGGCCAGACACTGAAGCTAGGACTCCACAGTAGTCTCAGCTTTTCCATATACCGTTCTTCTGGAACCTTGTAGTCTATGCAGACCTGTTCAAAGTTCTGAAGGAAGGCCTCGATGTCATCCCCTTCCTTATACAGAGGATATTTCTTTCTATCCCCTGGTACATCAGCATCAGGAGAAAGTGAAGGTGGCTCTTGTCTCAACTTTGCCATTTCAAGCTCGTGAGCCATCCGCATTCTCTCAAGTTCCAGCTCTCTCTGGGCTGCCCTCTCTCTCTCTTCCTTTTCTCTTTCTCTCTCTTCCTTCTCAAGTTCCATCTGCTTAATTTGCAGCTGGAGATGCAAGACTTCTGCACTTGGGTTTGCCATCTCCCCGTCTGCTTTCTCCTGAGACATATGATCAGCAGCCCCTGCTCTGGTCTTGCTTCTAGGCACTGGGGAGTCCTCTGGTTTCTGTCTTCCAGAATGGAGGAACATACACAGCCTAACTCTAGCCTCTCTGGCCGTTGACCCAATAGTCTAGAAATAATCAAAACCCCTTTACGACACTGTTATAAGATCTCTCGGTCTCACTGGCACCGTTAAAAAATATATATGTGGCTTCCTGTGGCCAGACTAAGGGAAGGAGGAAAAATCTCCCCCCCACCCCTTAAAAATAAATCGATTATGCTCTGTCTCTCCAGGTCAAAATCTGGCACATCCCACTGCTAATGCCACCATGTCATGACCCCAGCAGGTCGCCACCTTCCGCTGCCACCACCCTGGACTTATGGTCCCTTGATAAGGCCCAGGGTACCCTCTCAAGCCCATCCAAAATGCCCCTTATGAAGCCAAGAACCTTAGGCGTGATGACCAGGCAGATAACTTTTAAACAAATGGTTTATTAAGAACAATACTGGGGCAAGGAAAATAAGACAAGGTGCTTTATAAAGGTTTAACAGTATTGAAAGGCAAAAAGAACACAAAGCTAACGCAGTTACCTATTATTCCTTAACTGGTACTACTTAAGGCTTATCTTCTTACCAGGCCTCGCTACCTGTAACAGTCACTTTGACTAGTGAGAAACCTTCTCCTCTCAGACTAGCTCTTCTCCCTCAATGACTCCGTGGGAGGGAAAACTACAGAGCAGACAGCAAGATCCGTTTCCTCACAACACGCAGAGTTTATCACAGTCCCCTTCAATTCACTCCTGTGTGAAGAAAGACACCATTTTCCACAGCCTATAGCTTAAGACACCTCCACAAGAATGCAACAGTCTCCTCCCAGAATCCCTGCACTCCCATTGGCTAAAAACCATCCCCAAGCATTGTGGGGATTGTAGGCTGTTTGCTTTCCAGTGCCAGACAGGCCCCTCCTATAGTTTAGGCCTCTAGGCCCTGTCTCCGTCCTGCACAGATCATGACAGGGACAAATGAGAAATAATGTGAGAACCATCCTGAATGTATTAGAATTTTTGGAAGCACACCCTGAAAAGCAAATGGCATTATTATTCCTACATGTGGAAAAGGCCTTTGACAACCTCAATTGGGCTTTCATGTTGGAACAGTTGGTGGCCTGGAATTGTGGAGAATACTTTTATGATATGGTACGAACAATATACACATCACAAACAGCAGGAATTATAGTAAATGGTGATCTTACACAAAATATTAAAACTGGAAAAGAAGACTCTTTTTATGCCATTCAAATTCATAACATCCTTTCCATCTTCGGTAATCTTATTTATAAAATTCCTTTCTTTTTTATTTTTCAATTGCCACGATAAAAATTTTCCTGGTTTATTTGCACCCTCAAATGCTTTTTGCTGTAGTTTCTTCAGGTTCCAGTATAATTCTCTGTTGAGTAGAACATTCAGTTGATCCTGTAGAAAGTGGATCTCTTTAGTAATCTTTTTCTTCCCTGGTCTTTTCTTTAGTTCCTTTTCCTTTTGTCGAATTTTTTCATGTAGGTCCTTTTGTTGTTGCATCCTTTGTTTTTTATCCTTAGAGTTCAGAGAGATAAGCAAGCCTCTCATTACCGCTTTGTATGTATCCCATACAACTTGTATATCCGTACCTTTGTTTAAATTCAGTTCAAAGAAGCTTTTTGTCTCTTTTTTCAAAGTTTCATTAATTAATTTTTGATCCAATAAGTCCTCATTAATTCTCCAATATAATTGTTTGGGCTTTTCTTTAGATATCCAAAGTAAGGGGTTGTGGTCTGAATTAGTTTTCGGTAAAATTTGTATTTTATAGGTTTTTTGCGCCATCTCCTCTGACATCCAAATCATATCAATTCTGGAAAAGGAGTCATGTCTGTTAGAATAAAACGTATAATCCTTTGTCTTGGGGTTCCACTTCCTCCAAACATCCTCTAGTTTCTCTTGCTTCATTAGATGAAAAAAATTTTTTGGCAACTTTCCAACCGTCTCTCCAGTTGCTTTGGATTTTCTGTCCAATACATTATTCACTGTACCATTAAAGTCTCCTGCAAGGACTATTTGATCATAATTTAGACAGTCCAACTCTTTAGTCAAATCTTTAAAAAAGTCTCTTTCGCACCATTGGGTGCATATATATTTACAAGCAATGTCTTTTTTCTATTCATCGTTATTTCCACGCCAACATATCTTCCTTCTTTGTCTGAGAAGATTTGTTTAGGTTCCAATTCTTTTGCAATGTATATCACTGTTCCTTTTTTCTTATTAATTGCTGAGGAATGAAATTCTTCTCCCAATTTTTTATTAATCAAATATTTATTATCTTGTTTTCTGATATGTGTTTCTTGTAGACAAATTATGTTACATTTTTGTTTCTCTAGCCAATGACTCACTAATCTTCTTTTGTTTGGTGAATTTAGTCCATTTACATTCCAAGATAAAAATTTGTAATCCATAGTTGTTTTGAATTAAATGTCTTTAAAGTCATCAAAGTTGTTCTCTTTAAATCTGTATATATCTCCTTCCGTTTTGAGGGTAAATCTCACCGAATTGTAAACAAATGATAATCCATATGGAATCTCCCATCTAAACCTGATACTCATTTCTTTTAATCTGTCTGTTAATTTCTTGAATTTCTTTCTGTCTTGTAAGATCGATCTCGGAATTTCTCTCAGAATTATTATTTTTTTTCCATTAATTTCCAACGGTTGTGTAAATTGCTTCTTGAAAACGTCTTCCTTCATTTTTGTAGTCACAAATTGAACAATCACATCTCTGGGTAATTGCTTTCTCTTGGCATAAGCTGAGTTTACTCTATAAATCAGGTCAAAGTCTGGATCCAAGTCTCCAACATCTTCCCCTACGTAAGTTGTCAATGTATTAATTACTAGGGCCCGTAAGTCCTGGTCTTCCTCCTCTTCTATTCCTCTCAATCTCAGATGATTCTGAGTAGCCCTATATTCCATCATGGACTCCAATCTTGTATTTTCTGACAAGGTTCTTTTAACTTTCTGTTCCATTTCTTCTGATTTTGTCACCAGACTTTTAACCTCTTTTTTAACGTCCTCCGTATCTTTTTTTATCCCTGCCACTTCTGTTAGTACCAGTTCTTTTAATTCTTCCATATTTTTTTTCTGTACTTGGACTTGTACTTGTTCTATTTGCTCCAATTGTATTTGCAGCTGTTGTTGCAGCTGTTGTTGCAGCTGTGATTCTATTTGCTTTCCCAAACTCTGCACCACTTCAGTCATCCGTTTTTCCATCGCTTCCATAGCAGCCTGCCACTCTTTTTTTCCTTTGCAGTCATTCTTGGGCTGGGTGATGAGGCAGCTCTTGGTCTTGACCTCAAATCCGTCTTGAAAGCGACTTCCGGGCTAATCAATCTTTATATTAGCAATCTTCAAGCCAAATCGCCACCTTTGTAACTTCTTCCAATGCTTTTTCGGCTTAAAAATAACTTTTTAAAATTTAGTCCTCCTCAAAATGTCGGGCGCAATTTCTCTATGGTTTTCTGGCTAGAGTAGGCTCTTTCCAAACTTCCTGTTTGTCTGTCCGTCACTGTAATCCAACTTCCGGTGGTGGTGGTGTCACACACTAAAACAACCGTCTACTTCCGGTACAGCAACTTCGAAAAACATCCACTCTAGTCTACTTCCTGTATCATAGAGTCACAGTCAGTTTCGTTTCTGCTACGCAAAGTTTAGACTTAGCTGACCACAGGAATGCAAAACAAAGTCAATTTTCGGCCGTTTTCTCTAAAGGAAAGCTTTCTTTTAACTTTTAAATCAAGCGGAATAGTTCATTAAAGGTTTCTACGCTTATCCGTATGTTTCAATTTCGCGTTCTTCTTTAAACCGGTAAGCAATTGTTCTTTTGTTACTTTGCTTGTAATCTCGGGGTTTCGCAGTGCTTCTTCTGTAATCGATGTTAATCTTGATGTTAAAGAGGTCGGTAGATGACGAATTTATGCTGAATTCTCAGCCCAGCTGGTATCTGTAGTGCTGATTAGCAACTGCCCTCTCCGCGGAAGGAGATCAAAGTGTAAACAAGCTTCCTTCGAAGCTTATCCACACCGATCTCAACTCCCCTTCAGGCTTCGCTGCTTGCTTGCCACCCCCCCGTATGGGGAGTGCTGCGCTGGGCCAGGTAGAGCCCAGACTGTCGTCAGATATTGCTGTGCACCTTGCACAAATCGCAAAGTGTGTCAATTCGCCATTTTAACTCCGACCGGAAGCCCATATTAAAACTGGAAAAGGAACAAGACAAGGATGCCCATTATCTGTCAAGGTCGGACTTTCTCCCGGGTGTTAATGCCTGTGTTTGTACCATGATCAATATTCAATATCTGTAAGCCCCCAGACCTTATGCCTTTTACTGCCAATGCCTTACTTTCGCTTTTGTAAGCCCGCTTGCTTCGCCTGCTTGTTTAGCTCATAGTGCATCTGCCGTGTACCTTATCTGTCCTCCGTGACATTCCTAGTGGGGGGGGTAGCATGTGAATGAATGGAAGAAGTGTTGTAGTAGCTCCGGCAGCAATTATTCCTAAGCAGCCCCCATCTAGCCTGGGAGCCGCAGCTGGACCCAAGGCTGTGGGAGACAAGAGTCTTAAGATAGATAGATAGGTCTCATATTCTCTCATGACCTATAGTAGCCTAGGTGCTTCTGTGTGACATATGCTTGAGGGTGGGACCCTAACCCCTCTTCCCTTGTTTGATGCTATTGATTGCCAGTTCTGGCAAAGGTGCTTCCCTGTCCAGAAGTCATACTTTGCCAATAAACCTGCTAAGGGACTATTGTGTACTGAGTGATTACTGCAGGACCTGACATTATCCCCGCTTTTATTCATCTTTACACTGGAAGCGTTAAACAATATGATTAGAGAAGATGGGGAAATCAAGGGACTTAGGCTCAAAGGAGAGGAGTATAAATTACAAGCATTTGCTGATAATTTGGTATTTATATTAGAAGAACCCCAAAATTCAATAGCTCAACCTTTACAAGTAATAAAAGAATATGGGCAATCTGCTGGCTTGAAAATAAACCTTAAAAAAACAAAATTATTGCTAACAAATTGTACCAAAGAACAAGAGCAAGATATACAAAATATTTCAGGAATGGAAGTACAGGAAAAAAATTAAGTATTTAGGAATAATAATGACCAACAGATGCAGTTCATTGTATAAAGATAACTATATGAAGTTATTGATGGAAATCAAAAAGGATTTAGAAAATTGGAAGCAATTGCAAATATCATTTTTGGGAAGAATAGCAACAGTTAAGATGAACATCTTACCCAGATTAATCTTCCTATTTCAGACAATCCCAATTATAAAAGACCAAAAATATTTTAAAGAGCTAGAAAAACTGACAAGACAATTCATCTGGGAAGGCAAAAAGCCAAGAATTAAGTTAAAAATATTGCAAGATTCCAAGGAAAGAGGAGGATTTGCGCTACCGGATTGGAAACTGTATTATAAAGTGAAAACACTTACATGGGTGAAGGATTGGATTGCATTGGAAGATATAAGACTGTTAAAGCTGGAAGGACATGATCTAATGCTGGGTTGGCATGCTTTTATTTGGTACTAAAAAAGTGGTAACCACAAGTATTTTAAGCAATGTACACTGAGAGCAGCTCTAATAAAGAACTGGGAGCAAGTTCAGAAATTGTATTACCAAAATGGGTTTCTCCATTAGAAGCCTTTACAAATCCAATGACATTTACAAATGAACAGCTGTGGAGTTATCAAGATTTGCTAGATAGTCAATACAAATTCATTCAGCAAGAAAAGCTAAAAGAAAAAGATATTAACTTGAACTGGTGGGAAAGAGCTCAAATAGATTCTAGATATGTGAAAGATAAAATCATGGGATTCTGTGATATACCTGTAGAAATAGACAAAATGTTGTGGTATGTTGAAGGGAAATATATAAAACTGTTTTATAAGTTGTTATTAGAGATGAGATGAAAATGAAAGATGAGATGGTGAAAGAAGCAATGATAAATTGGGTACAAAATATAGGCCATAACATACAATTAGAACAATGGGAAAAGGTATGGAAAGTTAATATAAAACTCACCAGAGCTCTGTCTTACAAAGAAACTATGTATAAAATGTTTTATAGATGGCATATAACACCTGAAAACTTAGCTAAATGGTACCCAAGTATGTCAAACGTTTGTTGGAAATGTAAACGAAAAACTGGTTCTCGTTACCATATGTGGTGGACATGTGATGCTGCTAAAAATATTAGATATAGATACATGAGACAGTACAAAAAATACTTGACACAAGTGTACCATTCATGCCAGAATTTTTATTAAATATTGTACTGCAAAATTTTAACATACAAGATATATATATGCTCATACAAGTTGTAATCACAGCTAGAGTTTTATATGTAAAATATTGGAAAAAAGAAGAGACACCTTGTTGTTGTTCAGTCGCACAGTCGAGTCCGACTCTTCGCGACCCCATGGACCAGATTACGCCAGGCCCTCCTGTCTTCCGCTGTCCGCTGAAGTTTGCTCAATTTCATGTTCGTTGCATTGATGACACTGTCTAACCATCTCATCCTTTGCCGTCCCCTTCTTCTTTGACCTTCAATCTTTCCCAGCTTCAGGGTCTTCTCCAGTGAATGCTCCCTTCTCATTTGGTGGCCAAAGTATTTGAGCTTCAGCTTCAGGATCTGGCCTTCCAAGGAACAATCAGGGTTGATTTCTTTTAGGATTGACTGATTTGATCTCCTGGCAGTCCAAGGGACTCTCAAGAGTCTTCTTCAGCACCATAGTTCAAAAGAATCTATTCTTCGGCGCTCGGCCTTCCTTATAGTCCAACTCTCGCAGCCATACATTACTACGGGGAATACCATTGCTTTGACCATGCGGACTTTTGTTGGCAAGGTGATGTCTCTGCTTTTTATCATACAGTTTAGGTTTGCCATCGCTTTCCTCCCAAGGAGCAGGCGTCTTTTAATTTCATGGCTGCAGTCACTATCTGCAGTGATCTGGGATCCTAGGAACGTGAAGTCTGTCACTACTTCTACGACTTCCCCTTCTATTTGCCAAGGAGTGATGGGGCCAGATGCCATGATCTTAGTTTTTTTGATGTTGAGCTTCAAGCCCACTTTTGCGCTCTCCTCTTTCACCCTGAGCAAGAGGCTCTTTAGGTCCTCTTCACTTTCTGCCATCAGAGTGGTATCATCTGCATATCTGAGGTAATTGATCTTTTCCCCAGCAATCTTAACTCCAGCTTGTGATTCATCCAGGCCAGCATTTCGCATGATGTATTCTGCATATAGATTAAATAAGCAAGGTGACAATATACATCCTTGTCGTACTCCTTTTCCTATGCTAAACCAATCAGTTGTTCCATATCCGGTTCTAACTGTTGCTTCTTGACCCTTATACAGGTTTATCAGGAGACATGTGAGGTGGTCCGGTACTCCCATCTCTTTAAGAACCTGCCATAATTTATTGTGATCCACACAATCAAAGGCTTTAGCATAGTCAATGAAGCAGAAGTAGATGTTTTTCTGGTACTCTCTTGCTTTCTCCATAATCCAGCGAATGTTGGCAATTTGATCTCTCGTTCCTCTGCCTCTTCGAAACCCAGCTTGTACTTCTGGCAATTCTCTATCCACGTACTGTTGAAGCCTAGCTTGTAGGATTTTGAGCATGACCTTGCTAGCGTGTGAAATGAGTGCAATTGTGCGATAGTTTGAACATTCCTTGACATTGCCCTTCTTTGGGATTGGAATGTAAACTGACCTTTTCCAATCCTCTGGCCACTGTTGTGTTTTCCAAATTTGTTGGCAAATTGGGTGCAGCACTTTAACAGCATCTTCTTTTAAGACTTTGAATAACTCAGCTGGGATACCATCACCTCCACTAGCTTTGTTGTTAGTAATGCTTTCTAAGGCCCATTTAACTTCGCTTTCCAGGATGTCTGGCTCGAGGTCAGTGATTATACCATCGTGGTTGTCAAGGACATCGAGGTCCTTCTTGTATAGTTCTTCTGTGTATTCTTGCCATCTTTTCCTAATCTCTTCTGCTTCTGTTAGGTCCCTACCGTTTTTGTCCTTTATCATGACCAGCTTTGCATGGAACGTTCCCTTGATTTCTGCAATTTTCTTGAACAGATCTCTAGTCCTTCCCAATCTATTGTTTTCCTCTATTACTTTGCATTGTTCATTCAGGAAAGCCTCCTTATCTCTCCTTGCTGTTCTCTGGAAATCTGCATTCAGTTGGGCAAATCTTTCCTTTTCACCGTTGCCTTTAGCTTTCGTTCTTTCCTCTGCTATGTGTAAAGCCTCATCAGACAGCCACTTTGCTTTCTTGCATTTCTTTTTCTTTGGGATGGCGGTGATTGCTGCCTCCTTTACAATGTCACGGACCTCTGTCCATAGTTCTTCAGGCACTCTGTCTATCAAATCTAGTCCCTTAAACCTATTCTTCACCTCTACTGTATATTCATCGGGGATGCGATCTAGGTCAAATCTGAATGGCCTTGTGGTTTTCCCAACTTTCTTCAATTTAAGTCTGAATTTTGCAATGAGTAGCTCATGATCTGAGCCACAGTCAGCTCCAGGTCTTGTTTTTACTGACTGGATAGAGCTTCTCCATCTTTGACTGCAAATTATATAGTCAATCTGATTTCGGTGTTGCCCATCTGGTGATGTCCATGTGTAGAGACGCCTCTTAGGTTGTTGGAAAAGGGTGTTCGCTATGACCAGCGTGTTCTCTTGACAAAACTCTGTTAGCCTTTGCCCTGCTTCATTTTGTTCTCCAAGGCCAAACTTGTCTGTTATTCCGGTTACCTTTTGATTTCCTACTTTAGCATTCCAGTCCCCTATGATGAGGAGGACATCATTTTTTGGTATTAGTTCTATGAACTGTTGTAGGTCTTCATAGAACTGGTCCATTTCAGCCTCTTCTGCAGCAGTGGTTGGGGCATAGACTTGGATTACTGTGATAGTGAATGGTTTGCCTTGGATTCGGACCAAGATCATTCTGTCATTTTTGAGATTGTATCCCAGTACTGCCTTTCTCACTCTCTTGTTGACTATAAAGGCCACACCATTTTTTCTACGGGATTCCTGGCCACAGTAGTAGATATAATGGTCTTCTGAGTTAAATTCGCTCATTCCTGTCCACTTTAGTTCACTAATTCCCAAGATGTCGATGTTCATTCTTGCCATCTCATTTTTGACCACGTCAAGCTTACCTTGATTCATAGACCTTACATTCCAGGTTCCTATGCAGTATTGTTCTTTGCAGCATCGAACTTTCCTTTCACCGTCAGACACATCCACAACTGAGCGTCCTTTCGGCTTTGGCCCAGCCGCTTCACTCTTTCTGGGGTTACTCGTACTTGCCCTCTGCTCTTCCTCAGTAGCATATTGGACACCTTCCGACCTGAGGGGCTCATCTTCCGGCGTCATATCTTTTAGCCTTTTGTAACTGTCCATGGGGTTTTCTTGGCAAAGATACTGGAGTGGGTTGCCATTTCCTTCTCCAGGGGATCACGCTTGGTCTGAGTTCTCTGCTGTGGCCTGTCCGTCCTGGGTGGCCCTCCACGGCATAGCCCACAGCCTCATCGAACCACGCAAGCCCCCTCGCCACGACAAGGCAGTGATCCATGAGGGAGAAGAGAGACACCTACAAAAGAACTAATAACTGCTGAACTACAAAAGACCTTTAAGAGACACCTACAAAAGAACTAATTTTTCGGCTGTTAGATGGGAAATGGACAAATCAACTTTACAATTACATGAAAAACAGGAAGAGAACTTTGAAAGGAAATGGGCGAGATTTTACAATTGGATGCAAAATTATCTTGGAGAATTTAAACCATGAATACCAACAATAACATCACAGACATAGTATAGAAGACTTAGAATATAACTACATTGTAACTAAAATTGATGAATGAGTATAGTATCCATTCTGTTAGAATTTTCTGTTCTGTTTCTTATTTCTTTTATTTTGTTTCTTTGGTAGTATTTTTTCTGTATCTTTCTATGAAACTAATAAAAACGTTTATTATATAAAAAAAGAAGTCCTAAAAACTTAGAAGTGTGCGCGCACACAAAAGCTTTCACCTTGAATAAAACGTTGTTGGTCTTAAAGATGCCACTGGACTCAGACTTTGTTCAATGACAGTGTAATTCTGTTTCGGATCACTCTGCATATCCCTTTAAATAAGCAATCTTCCTCATCGTTATTTGTGCTTGCCACACTAATACGTGTCTTATTCCCAGCGAACACCAGCCCTGTGCGTTTCCTTCCCCCGGTTTTGTTTGGCCCTTGCAGCGTCCTGTATCGAGGAGGCGGAACAGGACGAGAAAAGAGATACACGTTGCTATGGAGAAGCGGTTGCGTGTCGCCATGCTAGGGGGTGGGCGGGTCCTGGAGAAGAGAAGGGAGGAGGCAGAACTCGGAGTTCTTAAAGGGGCCGCGCCACAGAATGCGCCGTCATTGCCTGATAGGAGTTTGCGGGGTCGGTAAGTGTGTCCGGTCGCGGGTGCTTCTGGGTTGGTGGTCGCCCCGGGAGTGGGGTGATTTGCACTTTTTCCATTTTGGGGAGGAGGCGGCTAATAAGGCTGAGGTTCTGATAGAGATGCTGCACACACCCCTGAAGGCAAAAGTGGCGGGCAGCTTGGGAAGGTGCGGTTAGTGCTATATAATTGGATTGCCAACTCCCCCCCAGCTGGCTCTGCTCCGGTTCTTTTAACGGCAGATACAAGTATAGCAATGGGACAGGTAAAACTCTCCCACCTCTTCCTTCTCCCTGCCAGGAAAAATTTCCTCTGCTTCCTTCCAGTGTGCCAAACTGCCTGCACACTTCTGCCACCCGTCCCTGGCAATTTTAGGGAATGAACTCTTCAGAAAGGTAATGCGAGTTGGTGGGATGCTGCATCTCCTGGTTTCCACTCCCTTAGAGGGAGGCAAATGCATCTGTGCAAAGCAATGCCTGCGCATGAGCATGAAGGTGTTCTGTTGTGCATCAGCTGCCATTTCAACAGGAGAGTCATTTTTGAAGAGCTGAGTCTGTGTTCCTACTATATTCTTATCTGTTTGGATGATTGTGTGCTATCCCATGTTTCAGGTACACTGGCACAAGTGAGTGTACAAGCATGAGTATTAAAGTGCCTTGTAGTGCATTGCTTACAGTTTCAGCAAGAGGTTTGTTTTGAAGTGCTGTGGTCCTATTTCCTTTTGAATAATTCTGCCCTTCCGTCCTTTTAAGGCAAGCTACTGCCTTTCAGTGGGAATAGGGCTGTAACCAAAGCATTCCAGTTGTTTTCTGTGACATGGTAGAGGGTTTGCTATTTTATCCGCCATCTGTATAGATGTGGTCTCTTGTGTTGGTTTAGAATTGCCTCCAGGTGATCAGGAAAACAAGTTCTCGCCATTTTGGAGGGGCCCTGGAGAATGATTATGGCTATTACATAGGGTAATGGGCTTGTGATTTTTATGTATTTGGTGGGCTAGTAACTCTGGTGAATTTATTTGAAAGGCTGTCTTAAAAAGCACAGGAACAAAACTAGTTTTAAAAAATGGATATGAGGACCCCAGTGCAGGGCTCTCTTCTTGGTAGAGCTCTAGGCATGAATTCCATTCTTTCCTCTGCTAGCCGTGACCTGTTGGCTTGCAACTTCCCCAAAGGCTCACTTACCCCTCCAAGTTGTGTGCTGTGTCCACTTGCACCCATGCTTTCCACTGATTGGGGCTAATCCTCATTTAATGAAATGTTTTTGCAATTGTGAAGGTAAAATGTGCCACTGAGTCACAACCAACTCATGGTGACCCCATAAAGTTCCACCTCATGGAGTTTCAATGCAAGAGATGAGCAGAAGCAGTTTGCCATTGTCTTCCTCTGCATAGGAGCCCAGTCTTTCTTGGTGGTCTCCCATCTATACATATGCAACTATATATATATATATATATATATATATATATATATATACACAATTCCAGGTGACATAGTAGGGATTTTTGATGTTACGATTGAAGGATCTTCTGGACCTTTGAATATTGGCAGTTATGTGTGTGTATAACAGGGAGCAACAATAGGGTTGAAGAAGACGGAAGTAAGATTTGCACAGGCAGTTCACTGACTGAGGGCTGAATCAGTACATGGGGCTCTCTTGTTTTTCCTTTCCTGCTTGGCATGGTCTGTATGAATTGACTTTTCCCCACCCACAAGTCATTCACAGGTTATAGTTCTTTTTTGTATTTGTTGGCACTTCAAGGTCCCAGAGAAGTGGCCATGTACAGTGTGCCAGCAAAGCCATGTGGCATAGTGCTGATGATGTGGCTGTGAGTCAGCTTGTACACAGTCCTGCCATGTTCTTAGTCCTATTAGAAAACAGGCTACAACTTCCAGGGGGAAAAGGCTCATAGTAGAATAAACCTGTGTCTGACGCTGTGTGGGCCCAGTTGGTTAATATTGTACTTGCTGTCCTGCAGGGGGAAGTTTCATTCATTCCCTTCCCTGTTTTGTATCCAGTCAGAAATCTGGAACACTGACGCCTCTACATCCTGCTGGCTTCTGGCCATGTAACTGTCCATGCCTGTATCACATGGCTCTGCTCACGCACACTGGTCAAGCAGGAAATGAACTGAACTAGTGCTGACGTCTGTTTCCCCCCCACACACACAAATAATGCTGGAATCAAGTTGCCAGCATTTGAATGGGTCTTGCTTCTTTGCTTTTAACAGGTTGATGTACAAAATTAGTTGAAGTTATTGGGTTAAATGTTAAAAAATAAAATTTTTCTTGGAAGCACAGAAGCTTTACGCAGTATCCACAATCTTCCATATTTCCTGGTTAAGAAGAAGAAGATAAGAAGAAATTGGATTTATACCCTGTCCTTCATTTGGAGTCTCAGAGCGGCTTACAAACTCCTTTCTCTTCTCCTCCCCACAACAGACACCCTGTGAGGTAGGTGGGGCTGAGAGAACTCTAACATAAACTGCTCTTTCAGGAACAGCTGTGCCAGAGCTTATGACTGACTCAAGGTCACATCAGCAGGTGCAAGTGGAGGAGTGGGGAGTCAAACCCAGTTCTCCCAGGTTAGAGTCTGCACACTTAACCACTACACCAAAGGAAAAATGCTGTTCAAACAAATCACAAAGATGAGCTGACTCCAATGGTAAAAAGAGAAATAATTCTTATTTACAAAAATACCTTCATGTAGGTACAGTTAACTTATTGTGAACGGATTAAATTCAAAAAGGTTAACTTGCTACAGCTCCAAGCCCATGTAAGAGAAATAAAAGAAATATAAAATGAAACAGAAGAGAATTAACAGCCAAAGAGGCTCCATATCAGCCACTGAGAGAGTGGGGCCAACTGCCAAGTGTGTGGGGGGAGGGGAGAGAGAGAGAGAGAGAGAGAGAGAGAGAATTATCTGAACCCTTTCCCTCCCAGATCCTCTTGCATGCAGATTTACAATGTCCAACTCTGGTTTGGGAAATTCCTGGAGATTTGGCGGGTGGAACCTGGGGCCTGGGATTTGGGGAGGGGCCTCATTAGGATATAATGCCAGAGTCCAGCCTCCAAAGCAGCCATTTTCTCCAGGGAAACATCTCTTTCGCCTGGAGATCAGTTGTAATTCCAGATTTCCAGGCCCCATCTGGAGGTTGGCAACCCTGCCTGAGTGAAATTTTCCTTAGTGCTTCTTTCTCCAGGCGAGGGAAATTTAGTCTGCTAAATGCATGTGTGCCAGGAAATGCAGGACCCACAATATGGGGGAAATTAAAAGTTGGCAACCCTACTGGGGAGGGGTGAGGAAACTGCTGTTGCTGATTTTGATCAGCAGGTAATCACCAGAGACCTTTTTGTTGGCAGAAAATCACCTGTTTTTTTCTCTTTATCTTAGCAATAAAAGCACTCAAGTTAATAATTCTTCAGCAGAGGTTGTCTAAAGGCAGCAAAAAATGGATTGAAACTGGGTTTGGATCCAGGCTTAGTATTTAGGGGTGGAGTGAAGGATCTGACCAGACAGTGAGAAATGGGAGAGGAAAAGTTTTGTAGTAGCTGAAAGTCACCTTGGGTTTCTGTTCTGGCTAATAACCCATAAAAGAAATCATTGTTTTGAATTAGGTCAAATGCAGTTGCAGAAGCAAATGTCTGTTGGACAATTTTATTACAATGCGAAGTCAGGGCTTGAACTGGAGAAGAAATCCCTTTTGCTCAGACTTTGTCAGTTCGATAGGGGAAGGCCCTGTTTTATCATACCCAACTCCAATAAATTGCTTTATTTATATGTCACACCTTTGGGGTGGAGATTTTGGACATGCCATTTAAAAATTTGGCTAGCATACTCACAATGTGTGCACTGAAGTTCTTTAGGTTACAGCTTCTTCCAAGTGTCTGTGTGGGAGCTATGTGTGGATTCTGATTGCCAGAGCACTACTTACCTGTCACCCCAATGCACATACACGCACGCGCACACACCATATTTATCTAGATAATAAAAGCTGCTGATAATATTTTATGCTTTACCTGTTCTATGCTGAGAATGAACTGCTAAGTTGGCAGGAGCTGGGGCCAGAGTCGGGAGCTCACTCCATCACGCAGCTCTAGGGTCTAGAAGTGCCAAGCTACAGACCTTCCAGTCTGCAGCTCAGTGTTTTAGTCTTTAAGACACTGTGGCATCCTAATAAACATTCTTACCCTTTTTGCCCGAACAAAAAATATGTATTTTACTAATCCAGGGTGTTTGTATGTATAGGGTTAATGGACCCCCAAAGTATCTGCGATTTGGGGGGGGGGAGATTGACCCTACACATATTCACACATCCTTAATTAGTAAAGTACACTTATTTTGTTTTTATTGTGTCTAGGATTCAAACAAACAAACAAAAGCTCGGAGTTGCATCAACCTGTTCAGTATTTCCCTTTGGCAGTAGAAGAACACAAAAGCAAACCATGGGGGCAAGGGGAATATAAGATAATAATGATCAGTTTCACCCTATATTTTGTCTATTTCACCATAAAAGTGCAATTGGGGTAAAAATGACCCCAACACCATCAGTGTACATGTTGCTTTTTATTTAAAAAATGGGAGGAGGCATGGGACTCCACAGGCCAATTGACCTCATTATGGCTGAGGAATACATGGAGTATAGTGTCCATTTCTGTAGCAGTGGGGCTTTTTTCTATTCCAAAGAGCCTTCCCCAGTGCAAGAGCATCTTGGGTCAGATGAAGGTCCTGCAGATGGAATAGAACTGTGGAATTTTTTACCTCCTTGCCCCTATCCTGTATTGGCCCTGGGGCTGCCAATCTTCAGGTGGTGACTGGTGATCTTCCACTATTACAACTGATCTTCAGGAGAAAATGGCTGCTTTGGACGGTGGCTTCTATGGCATTATATCCCATTAACGTCCCTCCCCTCCCTCAACCCCGAGCTGGCAACTCTAATTGGCCCCCTACCCTGCTTACTTTCACTTCTGAAGGTGGTTAACAAGGTCTTACCTCATTAATCCACCCAACACTGGTGTGAGAGATCACCAGTATTCCCATTTTATAGACTAGATGAGAGGGGAAGTGAGACTTAGAGGTAGCAGATGTCCACAACTGTGGCTGAACATGGCTAAGGTGGGATTTAAGCCCAAATTAGGGTTGTCAACCCCATGTTGGGAAATTACTGAAGATCTAGGGGTGGAGTCTGAGGAGGGGAGAGATCTCAGCATGCTATAATGCTGGCATTTTCTCCAGGGGATCTGATCACTGTCATCTGGAGATCAGCTGTAATTCTGAGAGGTCTCCAGGTTTTACCTGGAGGTTGGTCACCATAGTCTTGATCCAAGCTGAATGGGTGGGTCTCTCTCTCTCTCTCTCTTTCATGTGTTTGCACACAAATGTTTGTTTTGGCCTTTGGAGGGGGCAAGTGGTTCCTTGGTCATCCTCTGCCTGGCTGCTATTCTGACAGCTTCTGTTCCAGGCAGGTTTGAGAAGAAGTGGTGTCTTGTTCTCCACAAAATTCCCATTTAGAGAGAAAACCCTGGTCCATCGCTTCCTGTTAAGGCCTTGCCTTGCTCTCTGAAGAGCAGGAGAACAGAAACCTCCTTCATCTTGCCCAGGAAAGACAGCCAGGAGGGCTGAGGCAGCTCACCGGCCTGCAGGGTGGGGAAAGGCTGTGCCCTGGCAAGCGGGCACTGTGCTTTTCAGATGGCTCTCTGTGCTGGCAGCTGCTTCTTCCTGGGCAAAATGGGTGGGTCTTCACAGTGACTTGGCTTGCCCTCCAGATCAGAGCCCTTGTAGAGCCTGTTCCTCTGGATGCTTTTAGTGGGCACCTGAACCTAAAGGAAGGTAATTTTTATTCCTGTGCTTTTAATTTTAATTAAATGTAGAGGTATTTCATGTATATGCTTGAATGAAGGATAGTTTAAAGGGTGGGTGGACCGTGGCAGTGAGTTTTCTTCTCCTTGCTTTGTTCGAGAGCTCTGAGGATTCAGACCTGCCTAGATTTGTTAGTTTTGGTGATTCAGCAGTGGGCATTCTGCACATGCTGTCTGTCTCATGGAAGCTCACGTTGGAATAAATGTGTTCAGTCTTTAAGGTGCCACCACACTTCTCCACCCCCCCACCCCCAACAGATCAACACAGCCACCCCTTTGGAATTGTTCTTGCCAGCCAGTTTCAAGCATAGAAGGAATGGGGGTGGGGTGGATAGCAGACCCATAACCAGGAATTTTGGGGTGATGCTGTGGTCTCTGGGTACACTGAGTGGGGCACTAATGAAAATCAATGTGAAACAGAGTGTCTGGATTTGGGTTTTTGCAAGTATGGTTAAAAACTTAGTTTTTTAAAAAACATTATTAAACAAGTGCTCAGTAATCACCTGGATGGATTGGATCCCTTGGACCCACTCCATCAACAGCAGCCCATTTCCACCAGTGCACAAAGCCTCTGCATTTCTTGCACTGGGGAAAAAGACCCCTGTTCATAGGACAGATCTGCAGAATCCAACCCCAGCACCTTATCACCTTTTCCCTAAAGACTAGAAACTTAAACTTTAAAAAAATAAAATAAAGCTGAACATTCAGAGGATGCTGAAATACCTTTACTGGGCAAGCCACTCCTTTGGTCAAATTAAATCCTTTTTGACCCTTCCACTACACTACACTGTATGCTGGACCACACTCCCTCCATCCTTACTCTTAATGCTTTTATGCACCTTCAGAGCCCTTTCTGAACCTAATTTGTGTTGCCTAGTAGCTGCTGCTGTTTTAAAAAAAAATCCTTGTTTTTTGCATTAACACTTTGTTGACATTTATTCTTGCCATGAAATCTACTGGATACTTTCATTTCCCAACTTTATGCTCCCCCACCACCACCTGGGTGAGGACTTAATTGGTTCTGTACAGAACCTACAAAGATAAATAGAAACATTTCCAAGCCCACAGGTTGAGAGAGAGATTTGCAGTTTTCTTTCTCAAATGTATGTTTTTGGAGGGGGCTAAAACACATTAGGGTTCCCCCTACTAGTGCCTTCCATATGTCACTTTTCAGCACCGAAAGCTGACTTCTTATCTGTCTTGCAAGGATGCTATCAAGATAGCTAAGTTTGTCCATGGCTTGCATGTTCACTTTGTAGCTGAGCAGGGATTTGAACACAGACCTCCCACATCCTATACTGTACTCAGGGCACCACTGTACACTGTAATTTTGGAGACTATAGGGATATTTAACTTGGGGGGTTGGTTTTGTATTTTATATAATTTTGCTTTTCATATAACTTCACTTTGTCTAAAAGACTATGAGTGACTGTTAATTGACATTCTAGCCACCTCAACATGCTTTTTCTTTTCTATAGAGCTTTTTCATTTGAACATTCTTTTTCCTGGGTATAATTTTTAAAAAAATAAAATAAAATGGGGGGCCTCTGGGAACAGTTCTATAACATAATCAGTCCTGCCAGAAGTAAATATGGCCAATGACAAAAGTGACAGACATTCCCATTATTGATACCTTGATAAGCCATTGTTTCACTCAGCTTTCTCTTTTCAGGAACATAATTACAGGGCTAAAGGGAGGTATACTATAAAAAGGAATGCATGCCATTTCAGGTCCACCCCAGCAGGGAACTTCACTGCACTTAGTTCTCTTTAAGGTTCTTTTGGCTGTTGAAAGAGGGATTGGGGCCCTCTCATGAGGCTTCTTTGTGCCGTTCCAGGTAAGATGTCAGAGAAGGTCCTCGTGACAGGTGGAGCTGGCTACATAGGGAGTCACTGTGTGCTGGAACTGGTCAAGGCGGGCTACACTCCTGTGGTCATTGATAATTTTCACAATGCCATCCGAGGTAAGGAGGGGGGCTGAGCCGTACTCTGCAGTGTCTTGATCAGGGTGATCTGGCCACAGTGATCTCAGGCACTTGGCACTGCCAAGTTAGATTATGGCAATGTGCTCTCCTTGGGGCTGCCTTTGTAGATAGTATGGAAACTTTAGTTTGCTTAAAATGGAGCAGGAAGGCTTCTGTTCACCACATGCTAATGTGTGTATAGTTCTAGAGGCTGTCTGTTGGATTCTGGCCTCAATTAAAAATGCTGGCATTTGAAGAAACACAAGTGGGAAGAAAACCTTACACAGGTATTCAAGAATGACATGCTAAATTCCTGTAGGCCAGACATTTCAGTACTATAATATAGTATCATAATCACAGGAGAAAATTTGGCTTGTAGTCTGAAAACTTCCTCACACAGACTTTGAAATACACATCATCCCTGACAAAAATAATCGATCTCAAAACAGGGCAGGACTTATTAAACTTCATTTTGGGCTACCTTTTACAGGTTTTCCTTCTTTTTTCATTTCCCACTTCCATGTTCTTTTTGTTTCCTTGGCTTTAACCCTTAAATCCCTGAAGAGCCTGGATCCACAGTCCCTGAAGGGCCTCTGACTCCCATATGAGCCTACCCACCATGCTTTTCTCTATTTTCATGCAAAACAGTAATATGCATCTTTAGATACAATCTTGAGAGTGCTGGTAATGCTATAAGATTGAACTCAGTAATGGAATTCACTGTTCCAAAACGTAGCAAACACGGACTGTTTCTGTACAAGCAAATAAATAATGTTACTAAATGCATTCTTAGAGCTCAGGGGTCAGTTTTGGCATTAGTGTGGATTTTCTGATACAAATCCATAACTTAAAATGGGTTTTAACTTTTTTTCCCAATTGGGTGCTGTGCAAACCTTTGCTGTTTTAAATCACATCCCCAGTGGCTTAACTGCACATTTTTAAAAGTAGGTTAAGAGGGTCAGGAAATGACCAGTGCCACTAGTCCTGCCCTAAGAGGCACGCTTAATTTAAACCTGATGCCAGCCATGGGACCTCACACTTGCATGGCATCTTCTTGATTAAACTGGACTACTGTCCATACCAGAGTGGATGTGGGTGAATGCTTTTTCCTTGTCTAAACAAAACTTTGCTTGCACACAAAGGAAGGAATAAAGTGGCAGGTAGAGAGTCCTTGGGGTTCAGGGACCTGGCTGAAGGCCTGACGGTCTGTCTCCAAGGGCCAGATTTGAGTTGCTAGGGTGATAGTTGCAACTCTCTCATCCCTATCCTTATGGTGGGATGGGATGGGGGGGCCTAACTCAGACTCCGAGGCCTTGTCCAAAAAGCATCAGTAGACTGGTCATGAGGCCAGGTGTCTGCCATGGTGTCAAAAGCAGGCTCTCCTCCCCCAGGGGGCAAGGTGTTGCCCGAGAGCATTCGGCGGGTGCAGGAGATCGTGGGAAAGGAGATCCTTTTCCAGGAGCTGGATGTTCTCAATGAAGCTGGCCTCCAGGAGCTCTTCCAGAAGGTGAGAGGGCCTGGCCCCAACTCTGCTGTCTCTTTCATGATGGGTATGGGGCCCCTGCTTCCTTCTTCACCCCCCGGCTCACTTTTTACTCTTACTGTGGGACAGTGCCATGGATTTACCCCCTTGCCGAAGGTTTCCTATGTCTATACTCACAGTGAGCTTGGGCCATGCTGGAGTCTCTTTGTGGGGGACAGAAGAGCTCCTGTTTCTTGCCTCTGCTCAGGTTTGGGGTGGGGCAGAGAGGTTTTATAATCCCTTGGGATTCATGTGAACGGAGCTCCCAGTGGGTACCCTCCTCCCAAATAGCAAGTGCACATAGGACCCATGCACAGACCCAATTAAAAAGGGAAATATAACCCCCAAGAGCTGTACTCATGGAACGTCTGGGCATCACGTCTGGGCATCACGTCTGGGCTGGCCCTGTGGGGTTGCATCTGCAGCAGGACATGGGAGAGGAGACTTGGCTGAAAGCAGTCCCACTGCAGATGGTGCTGGAGTATTATCTGGCTCCTTTGCTGTAGCAAAGACTTTCCCCCTACATTGTAGTTGCTCTTCCTAGCATGATTGCCATAGCCAACTGTCTGGAAGAACAGCTTGCAGGAATCCACTTTTTCCTCTACAGTGTGCAGAGTGGATCCCAGCACATTTCAATTCCCCATTCTTAAAGAATCATAGAATGTTAGAGCTGGAAGGGACCTTGCAGATCATCTAGTCCAACCCCCTGCACTCTGCAGGAGCATAGCTGAAAGATAGCCTTACAACATACCTGAAAGATTGTCATCCAGCCTCCGCTTGAAAATGTCCAGCAAAGGAGCATCCTCCACCTCCCTCCACCTCCACTCAAACCACTCTTACAGTTAGGAAGTTTCTCCTGATATTTAGCTGGTATCGACTCCCTTGTAATTTCCACCCATTAGATCTAGTCTTGCAGTCCAGAGCAAGAGAGAATAGATCTGCTCCATCTTGTACATGATAGCCCTTCAGATATTTGAAGACTGCAATCATGTCCCCTCTAAGCCTCCTCTTTCCCAGGCTAAACATACCCAACTCTTTCAGCCTTTCCTCATAAGACTTGGATTTCAACCCTCTCACCATCCTGGTTGCCCTCTTCTGGACACGCTTGAGCTTGTCAACATCCTTCCTAGAATGTGGTGCCCAAAACTGGACACAGTACTCCAGGTGAGGCCTGACCATAGCAGAACAGAGCGGAACTACCAACTCCCATAATTTATTTATTTTTATTTATTTATTTATAATTCAATTTATATCCCGCCCTCCCCAAACGGGCTCAGGGCAGCTAATTCTTTAGGCACCAGGCCATGATTAAAACAACTAACAATTAGGGCACAAGCCATGATTAAAACACAAGTTAAAAACAATCCCATTCAGCACTGAAGTGCCAGTGCTCTAGATGTTACTATTGTCCTCAGTTCCAAGATGAGTTCTAATAAGAATTTAAACCCAGAACAGTTCCATAGCAGTGCTCCATCCAGTCTTCGTCCCAGGGCCGATGGTTCCCACCCAAGTCATGGTGGCAATGTGTTGATGGTACAATAGTGGCAGCGGCTCCTACTCAAAAGCCTGGCAGAAGAGCTCCATCATGCAGGCCCTGCAGAACTCCACAAGGTCCCGCAGGGCCCGGATCTCTTCTGGGAGCTCGTTCCACCAGGTAGGAGCCACCACCGAGAAGGCCCTGGCTCTGGTCACAGCGAGTTTGACCTCCATGGGGCCTGGGTTTACTAAAAGATGTTGCGCCCCTGACTGTAGTGCCCTTGGGGGAACATATGGGGAAAGGCGGTCCCTTAGGTATGCCGGACCCTGACCATATAGGGCTTTTAAAGGTAAGAACCAGCACTTTGAAGCAGATCTGATACGCTATTGGCAGCCAGTGCAGCGCCTGCAGCACAGGCCAGATATGGTCTCACCTAGTGAGGCCCATCAACAGCCTGGCTGCTGCATCCTGCACTAGCTGCAGCTTCTGGATTTGCGACAAAGGCAGCCCAATGTAGAGAGCGTTACAGTAGTCCAACCTTGAGGTGACCGTCGCATGGATCACTGTGGCCAGGTCATCGTGGTCGAGGAAGGGAACCAACTGCCGAGCCAGCTGAAGATGGTAAAAGGCTGACTTGGCAGTGGCTGCTATGTGGGCCTCCATCGTTAATGAGGAGTCCAGGAGCACACCCAAACTCCTAACCCTCGATGCTGGCACCAAAGGTGCCCCATCAAAGGCCAGGAGAGGGAGCCCCAACCCCAAGCCAACCCAATCTAGGCCCAGGATCTCCGTCTTTGCCAGGTTTAGTTTCAGCCGACTCAGTCTAAGCCAACCAGCCACAGCCTGCAATGCCCAATAAAGGTCATCCGGGTCGGAGTTCGACTGGCTGCCCAGCATCAGGTAGAGCTGGGTGTCATCTGCATACTGATGACACCCAAGCCCATACCTCTGGGCAATCTGGGCAAGGGGCGCAGATAGATGTTGAACAACATCGGGGACAACACCGCCCCCCGAGGCACCCCACAATCAAGAAGGTACCTCCGGGACCACCGTTCCCCTATCGCCACCCTTTGTTCCCGACATTGAAGGAAAGAGGCAAACCATTGGAGGGCAAGCCCCTGAATCTCCACGTCGGCGAGGTGGGCCAGCAACTGATGGTCGACCGTATCAAACGCAGCCGACAGATCTAGCAACAGCAGTGCCGCCACACCAGCTTGGTCCAGATGCCTTCAGAGGTCATCAGTCAGGGCAACCAGCGCCATCTCCGTCCCATGACCCGGGCGGAAGCCGGACTGGAAGGGATCTAAGACTGAAGCATCCTCCAGATAGCCCTGTAGCTGTATCGCCACCGCCCTCTCAATAAGTTTGCCCAAATAGGGCAAATTGGACACCGGCCGATAGTTGGCCAATTCAGCCTGATCCAGAGATGTTTTTTTCAGAAGAGGGCGGACCATCGCCGGAGGCTACAATCTGCCCCATCTTGTTTTATTGCCTGGGCTATAATGTTTGGATGTTGTTTTATATGTTTTCTGGTTTTATATTGTTGAACTTGGTTTAAAGTTGGCATGCGTGCCTTGCTGTTAGCCGCCCTGAGCCTCCGGGGAGGACGGGATACAAATCCAAATAAATAATAAATAAATAAATAAATTCCTTGAGTGCCCAGGGAACCACCCCTCCAAAAGGGACTTGTTGATAATTTCCCACAGAGCACCTTGAAACCCCTCGTGGCCTGCCTTAATGAGCCAGGAGGGGTACGGATCAAGGTCGCACATGGTTGGAGGTACAGATACCAGCAATCTGTCAACTTCATCTACACTGAGTGGGCTGAAACGTTCCAAACCCGGAATCAAAGGCGCGTGAGGGGCCTCGAGTTCACTCACTGTTTCAATTGTGGCAGGGAGGTCACGGCTTAGCACCAGGACTTTATCTGCGAAATGGCTCGCAAATGCCTCACAGCCAATATCCAATTCCCTAACATTTTGCCTGCCCTGTGGCAGAGCTGTCAAAGACCGAATCATACTAAACAATTGGGCCAGGCATGAGCTCGCAGATGCAATCAAGGTCGCATAGAACTCTCTCTTAGTGGTCTTGACTGCCATTTCATAGGCTCTCATAGGCGTCCTATAAGATGCTCTTGACGCCTCGTCACGAGCACGCTGCCACCGTCTCTCTAGCCGTCTCAGCTCTCGCTTCAGCTGCCACAGCTCCTGGGTATACCAGGGCGCTTGCCTAACACGAGTGCAGAGAGAGTGCCTGGGAGCGATCTTGTCAATGGCTGTGGAGAGCCGACCATGCCAGTCCTCCACCAGTTCATCCAAGGAACTGCCAGGGGGCCTCAGATCCCACAGGGCCATCTGGAGCCGCATAGGGTCCATCTGGCTCTGTGGGCGAGCAAAAATCTGCTCGCTGCCTACACAGGGTCAGGGTGGAACATTCAGATGGGCCTTCAGGACTTGGTGGTCTGACCATGGCCACCGTCACCAGATCAATGTGTGATCTGGACACAATGCTTCTGTTAATGCATCCTAAGATTGCATTAGCTTTCTTCGCAGTCACATCGCACTGCAGGCTCATGTTTAGCTTGTGATCAACCAGAACACCTAGATCCCTTTCACGTGTGCTGCTGTCAAACCAAGTCCCTCCCATTCTATATCTGTGCCTTTTGTTTGGGGGGGGGTTGTTTCTTTTGGCTCCTAGTGGAGGGACCTAGGCTGACCTCTCCAGCTCTTGCGTAGCCCTGCGCTCAGTAGGTCATCTGGAGCACCAGCTCCAAGCCAAAAAGCACACAGACAAAAGAAAACAAAAGGGGAAACTTTCCCTTTGGAAAAAAGACATGAGCCAGGATCTTGTCAAGTCTACCTTTGCTTGTAGGTGGCAAGACAGGAAGAACATCAGGAGGCACGGACAGAAGGTGCCTGAGGATGTTCCAGGACACAAAGAGGAGGAAACGGCCCCCTCCCCCATCTGAGGCTTTGGATGGTGGGGCCATGACCAAAGCGGATGCCTCCCGAGCGCTGCAACCCCTTTACCTCCGAGGTTCCAGGGGTCAGGTTCAAGCAGGACCAGCAGCAGGAGAGGCCATATACAAGGTGGACGCCTCCTGGGAGCTACAACCCATTACCTCCAAGGTTCCGGGGTCAAGTTGTAGCAGGACCAGCAGCAGGAAACTGCATTGTCGCAAATGGAGTGCAAGGGAGGCTTCAGCAGTGCCGGGGAGATTGAGAGCGTGGCGCTGACAGGCTCCCGCTCTCCCCCCCAGCAGAAGAAGATGGTGGTGGGGGAGCCGGAGGCGCCATTGGGTGGGTTGAGTGGTCTGAGCCTGAAGGCTCCTGCCCCCTACCCAGCACCTGAAGATCGGCCAAGGAATTGGCTGGCGGAGCCAGTGCACACAGGAAGGAAGGATGCCATGGGAAAGCGAAAGGGCCGGCGGGCTCACATGGTGAGCCCATTCCGACGGCGAGTGAGGCCTGGCTGGGAGCAGCCACCAAAGGAGAGCCAGAGTCAATCCAGGGGCAGAGCTTAGGCCCTTGGGGCGGCATGGGAGCGGCAGAACTCTGGGGGCAGGCTAGCCTCTTACAGCCGCACTTTCCCCTTCAACCACAGCAGGTGCAGGACCCAGGTGGGATGGAGCCTGGCCCATTATTGCCCCCATCATTTTCAGCCAGCCTCAGCATGGATGGGGCCCATTCTAGGAGGACCTCAGACAGCCCCTACTTGGCCACAGAGCACAAGGAACCAGGGGGTGGGGTGGCAGATCCAGGGCAACCCCCTACCAGGTGCGGGAAGTCAGGGGTGTGTGTGTGGCTGCCCCAGGGCAACCCCCTGCCGGGCAGGCAAGCCAGGAGCCAGAGGAAAGCCGTCCTCAAGGGGCTCAAAATGGCAGAGAGCTCATTCCTCATCAGATTCCTGCTCTAGGTCCCCCATAGCCAAAAAAGGAGGGCTAAGGTCTGTGAGGCATCGGGTCCCACTGGTGCATCAGGAGTGTCTCAGGGAGAGGATGTGTGCTGTCGAGGCACTATGGTCAAGGGATCAGGGCAACCATAGTCCAAGGATGTGCCCAGTAGAGGGCATCTTCCCAGCATTACCTCTGAACAGGCAGATTGATTCCACTATCACTTCCTTGGGTGACATCACCGATAAGGAGGATGTGGAATGGTCAGGAGATGAGGCTGAGATAAAACCTACCTCATCCAGGTTACTCCAGACCGAGCATTTCCACACTGAATGACCAAATGGAAGTGACCGGTGAACCTAGATTTTCAGTGTCTGCAAACTTGCCTCCAGAGGTTTTAAGAAACTAGTCAAGATACTGACCTTCTCACCTTCCCCAAGCGCCTGTACTCGTCACCAGAGGAGACCAGGGAGAACCTGAAGGTACCCTTCATTGATGCTCCAATAGTGGCACTGCATTCAAGGGCACAGCTCCCCAAGGATGGGGAAAATGTATTGAAGGCATTGTAGAAGGCCTACAAAGCCATGTAGCTGGCAATACGCCCTGCAGCAGACCCATCAAACTTCACAGGAGCAATTGTCATATAGACGGATAATCGCCTACAGAACCCAGATGTCTCACCACTGGACCTGAGAAGGTTGATACTAAAGATGAAAATGAGCAGCAGAGTTCACTTCAGACGCGTCTCAGGGTAACATTCGGTTCTCTGCCAGGACACAAGCGGCGAACACCATCATCTGCCAGGAATATATGGCTCAAACACTGGAAGGTGGACACGTTGTCAAAAGGTGCCCTGGCTACAGAGAGTTCTCTGGCAGGCTTCTGTTTGGAGAATCAAATCTCGACAGGGTGATGGTGGAGACAAGGGAAATGAAGACACCATGCCATCCTCCTCCTATCGCAGGGAGAGAGACCCTACACACCTAAACACACATTCCTTTCATCCTGTTAGTGGCTTCCGCAACCCAGGCCGGGGGGGAGATGACAGGGAATACATCATGTACAGAACCTTCAAGTATGGCACCAGAACCAACGCCAAGCAAACGCCATAGTTCAGAAATGGCAAAGGTGCCCCAACTAGAAGAAAATCCGCATGACCATCAAGTAAGGGGTTGGCTCCGGTCCTTCACGAGGTGTGGAACCTAATCACCAGAGACCAGTGGGCACTGCCCATCAGGTCTTAGGGCCCCGAAAGGGAATCACTGACACACCTCACAGCTTCAGACCCTCACCTGTCCTAAGACAAAGACTAGGCTTCTTCAGCTGCAACAGGCTATTCGGCACGAAAAACACAGGCGTCATAGAAGAAGTTCCCATGGAACGGCGCTTCAAAGGAATGTATTCCGTCCCATTTGTTGTACCAAAGAAGTCAGGGGGCTGGAGAGCAGTACTGAACCACCTGCAAGGCCTCATCAGATGGGTAAGAAAGAGAAACTTCCGGATGGAGTTCGCTATGCTATATCCTGCAGACACCCCAGCAAGGGGGACTTCTTGCCCTCCGTGGACCTCAAGGAGGCATCCTTGCATATCCCGGTGCACCCGCACTCCAGGCAATACCTGCGCTTCTGCTTCCCGGAGCAGCATTTCCAGTACAAGGCATTGCCCTTTGGCCTGTCCTCAGCACCCAGAGTCTTTACCAAGGCCCAAGTTACTCTGGTGGCATCACTGCGCCTGGAAGGGATACGCATGTACCCATATCTGGACAGTGTTCTGGTACGAGTGGGGGACTACGAGAGGGCAAGGCAAAACACACACCGGGCAGCAGAAGTCCAGCGTGAACACGGCGTCCCAATCAACGAGGAGAAGAGCCACCGCGCTTCTACACAGGATCTTGTGCACCTAGGGCCAGGCTGAACACAAAGCAGGCCACAGTTTACCTACCACAAGAAAAGCAGAAAGGCATCAGGTCCAAAATTCAAGTGGACCTGAGATGGCTGGCAGCACTGCAGGGTCTGATGATATCAACGATAGACAAGATACTGTAGGCACGGCTACATGCCAGAGCCTTGCAGTGAGTACTTCTCCCCTCCCAAAAGGACATTGCCTGGAAGAGACACGTCCCCATGGAAGTGACAGACAGGCTCAGAAGGGAGTTAGAATGGGGGGCAATATCATCAGATTTGAACAAGGCCATCGGCTTCCTCCCTCTTCAGCAGCTTATAGTAATGACAAATACCAGCAAGAGAGGCTGGGGCGCCCACTGCGGGCACCATGTGGCACAGAGAAGGTGGACTACCACTGAGGTAACTCATAGCATCAACTGGCCAGAGCAATGCACAGTTGAGATGGCATTGCAGGTCTTCAGGCATGTACAGGATAGCCACATGCTGATACGCACTGATAACATAATGACAAATGACCGCATCAACTGGCAAGGTGGTACCAGAGCGAAGTCCCTCTTCATGGAGGCCAGGAGTAGGCTTCAGCGGGCAGAGAGGAACCTCACCCACATCTAGACAGAACACTTGAAGGGTCTGCCCAACCTCCAGGAAAACTGGCTGAACAGAGAGGACCTGGACCCTGGGGAATGGGCCTTGAACAAGGAAGTGTCATCCAGATCGAGCAAAGATTTGGGACCCCTGTGAGGATTCCCCTGATGAGTCAAAGGACCATCAGGTTCAGCAGTATCTGTCCAGGTACCAGGATCCAGCAGTGGAAGGAGCTGATGCCCCATCTCACCCGTGGCAGGAAGACCTCCTGTACACTTTCCCCCACAGCACTAATAGGGAGGCACGGAAATTGAAGGCACACGATTCAAGGATCGTGGTTTTTCCCCAGAAAAGTTATGGAGATTATGTTGCAGGCACGCAGGCCTCAACTCGGCATATTTACAGTCATACCTGGAAGACATTTTCCAAAAATGGGCATTCCTCATGGGATTACAGTCACTGAGAGCCATAGACAAGGAAGTGGTACTCCTCTTATCTGAGGGATGGAGGATGGGCCTTAAGCCAAATTATGCTAAGACGACAGGTGGCAGCCATCCAAGCATGCTTAGGAGACAAGATGCAGGGGACCGTGTCCACTAGCGAGTACATGAGGAAATGGCCCTCCGGTCAAACACAGGTTCCCCAACATGGAGCCTCTCCTAGGTGCTGCGCTCATGGCCGAGACCACCAGTTGGGCTGATGAAGAAGACAGAAGGGGGCCTTTCTTGTGGCTGTGACCTCAGCCAGGAAGGTCTCCAAGTAGGTGGCCCCATCAGCTAGGAAGGAGTTGTGCATTTTTCCAATGGGATTCGGTCTTCCTGAGGATGGATACATCCTCCCTTCCCAAGGTGAACTCTGCTTTCCGCCTCAACCAGCCAACCACATTACTTTGTTTGGCCCCAAACCGAGGCATCAAAATGAGAAGACCTGGCACAAACTGGGTATTCTACAAGCTCCCCGTATATAGCTCAACAGGACGGCACCTTCTCAGAGGTCAGACCCACTGTCGTATCGCATGGTGCCCCTAACCAGGGAAAGAGGGTCTCAAAGACCACAGTGGTCTACTGGATTAGGCAATGTATGACCAAGGCCTACGAGATGCAAGGTCTTGAACCACCAGGACAGGTGACGACACACTCCACAAAAACAGTAGCTGCGTCGGTGGCTTTCTCCACACGAGCAACCATGGAGAAAAGAGGCAGAGCAGCTACCTGGGCCTCCTTTTCCACATTTGTGAGGCACTACAGAATAGATCAGGTGACCTCCACTGAGGCAACCTTTGGCAGACGAGTGTTACGGCATGTACTGGAAACAGAAGATTTGAAACACCCACCCTAATGGAACAGCTTAGGTGCAGCTAACCATTCCTGGGTGACTTCCCCCCACTGAAGGAGAATGGTACTTTGGTACTTACCTGAAAGTTCCGTCTCTTCAGTGGGGGAGAAGTCATCCACATCCCACCCTAGAACCACTCCATTGAGTCAAGCCAAGGGTGGCACATGGGACACTGACTACAGAGTCCTGCATTACACAATGAAATAGAGTAAACACAAAACGGAACACAAAATGGCAAAACAGAAGATCTATTTATATCGAGACAAAAGAACAGATGAATTAACAGGGCTTGGACATAACTGGAGAGGTCAGCCTAGGTCCCTCCAATAGGAGCCATGCAACAAAAGAAATTTGCATAGCCTATCCAAGCAAGCGGACGCATGACCTAACCATTCCTGGATAACTTCTCCCCCACTGAAGAAAAGGACCTTCAGGTAAGTACCAATGTACTGTTCTATATCTGTGCCTTTGATTTTTTTGTATCTAAGTGTAGGACTTTGCACTTATCTCTATTGAAATTCATTTTATTTGTCTCAGCCCACTGTTCCAGCCTATCTAGATCATTTTGAATCCTGACTCGGTCTTCTTCAGAATTAGCAATCCCACCCAGCTTTGTGTCATCTGCAAATTTGATAAGCATGCCCTCTGTGTCTTCCTCCAGGTCATTTATAAAAACATTGAACAACTCCGGGCCCAGGACCGAGCCCTGTGGCACTCCATGCGAGACTTCCCTCCACGTAGATGCAGAGCCATTTAGGAGCACTCGTTGGGTACGATTTTTCAACCAACCATGAATCCATCCAACGGGTGCACCATCCAGCCCACATTTAACCAGCTTATCCTCAAGGATATAATGAGAAGCTTTGTCAAATGCTTTACTGAAATCTAGATAACACTATGTCCAGAGCATTGCCAGAGTCAACCATTTTAGTAACTCTGTCAAAAAAGGAGATAAGGTTGGTCTGGCATGATTTATTCTTGATAAACCCATGCTGGCTACTACCAATTAACTCATTCCATTCAAGGTGTTCACAGACAGAGCGTTTAATAACCTGCTCCAGAATTTTTCCAGGTATTGATGTCAAACTGACAGGCCTGTAATTTCCCGGGTCTGTCTTTTTCCCCTTCTTGAAGATCAGGACAGCATTCACTCTTCTCCAGTCTTCCGGCACAACACCAGTACTCCAGGAAATCTCAAAGATTAGAGCCAGAGGCTCTGAAATAACATCTGCAATTTCTTTTAGCACCCTGGGATGCAAGCCATCTGGCCCTGGAGATTTGAAAGTATTTAAGGCAGGTAGATGCTCTCTAACCAACTCCCTACTTACTCTGGACTGGCAGTTCCTCCTTTCTTCATATGTCCTGCATTCTCCAGTGTGTATACAGCTCACCTTATGGTTAAAGACTGACGCAAAGTGAGAGTTAAGTAATTCCGCTTTGTCTTCATCCCTTGTTAAGACTTGACTGTCTTCCCCTAGCAATGAGCTTACCCCATCTCTCTTCTTCTTTTTGCTCTGAACATAGGCATAGAAACCTTTCTTGTTATTTTTAGCATCCCTCGCATGCCTCAGCTTCATCTGCGCTTTAGCCTTTCTGACACCATCCCTACAGATTCGAGCCTGCTTCTTGTACTCATCTTCAGTAATTTGTCCCTCCTTTCATTTCCTGTACATTTCCCTTTTTAGTCTCAGCTCTTCAGATAGTTCCTTGTTCAGCCACCTCGGCTTCATTACCCATCTCCCACCTTTCTTTCTCACCGGGACAGTTTGCGATTGTGCCTTAAGAAGGGATGTGTGAATATGAATTTGGCACAAAGGTCCTTAAAAATGCCCCTTCCTTCTGCTTTTCCTTAACAGCATTGCTTCTCAGCCGTGATGCATTTTGCAGGCCTCAAAGCAGTCGGAGAGTCGGTCCAGAAGCCACTAGAGTACTACAAGGTGAACCTCACTGGGACCATCCACTTGCTGGAGGTAAGCAGTGGGTTGCCTTAAGCCTCCCCATGCACATGAATCTCTCTGGCCCATGTTAAAAATCTGCCTGGGATGAGAATGTGTATTCAGTTTCTCTGCCCCATTCGCACAGGACATGAATCTTGAGAGAATGGAAGGTTCAAGCATATTGCTTAGCCTCTTGTGTGGAAAATGTTTCTGCATCAGTCTAGGCCAGGGACAGTCACCTTCTCCAGTGTGAGGAGTTTGATTCTCCCCCTGTGCACATGTGCACACGCACACAATTCCCTGGCCACAATACTATTGCAGCTGGGTTTGGCCCCAAGCAGCTGGTCCCTGTATGTGCGTGCACCTGCCAGGTGTGCTGATAATCTTTATGCAAAGTGCTGCATCTGACCCAGCATGCACCCCTGTGAAGTAAGAGGCTGCTGGCCCCTTGATGTGGGATGCTGGCTGTGTCAGAAGTGATGCCTTGCAGGGGTGTTGGAAATGATTTCTGATCTGAGCGGGAGTCCTGAAGGAAGTGAGAGCTGATGCCCTAGAAAGAAGCAGCTCCTCTCGCTTATATTTGCAAGGGATGCTTATAGTTGCTTGAGGATACCTGCTGCCCAAAGTCTACAAACATCAGAAGCTGTCTGATACCATATCAGACCATTGGCCCATCTAGAGAGCCACTGTGGTGTAGGGGTTAGTGTTGGACTAGAATCTGGGAGAACTAGGTTTGAATCCCCACGTCTGCAGTGGAAGCTGGCTGGGTGACCATGGACAGGTCTCTTTCTCTGAGCCTAGCCTACCTCACAGGGTTGCTGTGAGGATAAAATGGAGGAGGGGAGAATGGTGCCCTGAGCTCCTTGAAAAAGGGGCAGGATAAAAATGTACCAAATACCAGTTTGGTGTAGTGGTTAAGTGCGCGGACTCTAATCTGGGAGAACCAGGTTTGATTCCCCACTCCTTCACTTGCACCTGGCTGGATGACCTTGGGCAAGCCATAGTTCTGATAAGAGCTGTTCTTGAAAAAAGAGCAGTTTCTGTCAAGAGCTCTCTCAGCCCCACCTACCTCACAGGGTGTCTGTTGTGGGGAGGGGAAGGGAAAGGAGTTTGTAAGCCGCTCTGAGACACCTTTGGGTAGTGAAGGGCAGGGTATAAATCCAATCTCGTCTCTTCTTCTTCTCTTCAAGTAGTCTGGTATCCTGTCTAAAAAGGGGATTAGCCAGATTCATGGAGGAGATATCCATTAATGGCTACTAGGCATGGTGACTAAAGGGAGCAAACTTCTGAATACGAATTCTAGGAGGAAGCATCATGGGAAGTCCTTGGCCTCTGTGCCCTGGTGGTTGACCCACCAGAGTAAGTGGTTGTCTACTGAGTGAAACAGGATGCTGGACTAGGTGGACCACTAATCTGGTCTAGCAGGGCTGTTGTGTACTCTGACACAGGTCTGGAGAGTTGTGGCAGGGAACAATTATTCCTGTTATCTCTTAACTAGAGATCTCAGAATTTGAACGTAGGATCTTCAAGTGCCAAGTATGTCCTGTACCACTGCACTTAGCCTCCCCTTGCAATACAGATGTAGAAAACGGCCTTAGACCAGATCCAATCATTGGTTCACACAGCTCAGGTTTGTCTACACTGACTGGCAGATGACCTCAGATGAAGAAATGCCTTTTCCAAGACCTTGTAACTGGAGATGCCCTAGATTAAAGTGGGGGTTTTCTGCAGGCAGCCACTGGGCCACAGCCTCTCCGGCCCAAGCATGAGACCTGGGGGGGCTTGGATGAGAGCTAGATACTCCACTGTTGGTCATCAGTTGTGTTGACCATTCCTGGTCTAGGATGCAGCTTGCTCACCCGTAACCTTATGGTGGGGTGGGATGGGGGGCCTGACAGATTCAGAGGCCTTGTCCCCAGCAGAACAATCTCCTACTGCTTGTGAACCCATTTCCATAATGGCCTGCTCAAGAGAACCAGTGTGGTGCAGTGGTTAGTGTAAGCAAGACCTGAGTTCAGGTTCCCCCCTCAGCCATGAAACTTTTGGTCCAGTCATTGTCTCTTAGCCTAGCCCTCCTCATAGGGGTGATAGGAGTATAAAACAAAGAGGAGAACTACATATGTTGCCCTGATTGCTCTGTGGAGGATGGGGCAAGGACAAAAATGGTGTGTGAGGGTGGAAGGAGAATCTCGGGAGTCTGCATTTCCCTCCTCTCTCCCCAGACTATGAAAGCACATGGGGTCAAGAATTTGGTGTTCAGCAGCTCAGCCACGGTCTATGGGGACCCCTGCTACCTCCCCATCGATGAAAAACATCCTGTCGGTGGCTGCACCAATCCCTATGGCAAGTCCAAGTACTTCATCGAAGAGATGATCCGCGATTTGTGCAAGGCGGAGCCGGTAAGGGAGCTGCCCTTGAAACTCAGTGTGTGTGTGTGTGTCATCCCCCCCCCAGTGCACACACACAAGACTGTCCTGGCCAGAGTTTTCTAACCAGATTGCCACACTTCTGTTCCCAGGACTGGAATGCTATACTTCTGCGGTATTTCAACCCTATTGGAGCCCATGAGTCGGGCAGGATAGGAGAGGATCCCCAGGGCATCCCAAACAACCTGATGCCTTATGTTGCCCAGGTACAAGCCCACAGGATGAGTTTGCTCTGCTTCCTCAATTGTCTCAAGACGATTTTAATAATTCCTTCCCATCTGTTCCAGGTGGCAGTGGGACGCAGGGAGTTCCTGAGTGTATTTGGGAATGATTATAAAACATTGGATGGGACAGGTGAGTTGCTGAACAGCAGCTTGGTTTTAAGAGCTTTAAAGGCACAGTGGTCCACTTATCTGTCTGTCTTTTTCTCTAACACACACACCTCTGCCTTTGAGAAGTAACTTGCTGTAGTGCTTAGAGTGCCAGACTAGAATCTGAGACACCCAGGTGTTAATCCCTGTTCTGCTGTGGAAGCTTGCTGGGTGACCTTGGGCCAGTCATATACTCTCAGACTAATCTACCCCACAGGGTTGTTGTGATGATAAAATGGAGGAGAAGGATGTAAGCAGCTTTAGGTCCCCAGTGGGGAGAAAGAAGGGGCACTTTATTAGCCTGCAAGGTCAAACACAAGTTTTCCACTTGGAATCCTAAGCCCCCAACCAGTTGGGGAACTAAAGAGCTAGTGTGGAAGCAAACTTGGGGGGTGGGAAGCTGAGGGCATAGCTTTTGGCATCCCTCTGGATATGTCAGGATCCTGGTTAAATCAGTTCTTGACACCAGTCAGTTTGAAGAAAGCTAACTTTATTGAGACAGTTGATAGATACCTCTGTTGTTAGGACTGAAATTGAACGTGCGAAGGCTGCAGATATAGTGGATTCAAGTAAGGCAGTAAAGACCAGGACCCAGTCACCCCACGGTATTTGCCTGCCAGAACTAACAGTCAGCTTCCCACCCCCCACAAGCCATGTAGCCTCTACATAGCAAGGAAAACAGGATCACAGACATTTGAGAAGCCAGGACATTTGGCCCCGCTAAGGTGACAAGCCCTGGGCACATCAAAGAGAGAGAGAGGAGCCTCCTCTCTCAATAGCAGGCAAACTGTAAAATGCAAAACGCATAGGGAGCCTGACATTCTGCCCCCCAAGACCTCTTACCCCTTCGGTTTGTGGGGGTATTTGTTATGGAATGCCCGGGTTAAAGAGGGAGCTCGAACATGTTTACATTTCACCCACTCATTATGCGATTCATCAAAGTCCTTCCATTTAATCAAATAGTACAGTTTGTTCCATATCAACTTAGAATCAAGGATCTCTTCCACTTCATGGTGGGGTTCAGCATCAAGAGAACAGAAAAGGGGAGGGAAGAAAACTGAACCCAAAATAAAGAATTCAGTACCTGAAAAGGTTAGTCCAAAACAAAAGAGGGCCAAATTTAAAATCCACGTTAAAAAAATACATGTATTTATTAAACACAGATTAAAACATTATATAGGGGCCCATTCATACCTCATAAAGAATTGTAAAAATATACAAGGGCTGATAAAATAGACCTGACGCATTTCGGCCTTAGCAGGCCTTCTTCAGAGGTCTAATACAAAATGCATATGGAACACATTGGCTATTATATAAACAGAAATGCATACAACCATACATAAATAAAGTTTGAAATCAATAAAGACCAGAAAACAAAGGCAAGTTTAACCACTGGGCAAGGAAGAAAAATACAAAATTGCAAATGAGGCCTCCAGTACAATCACATGTCCAGTGGTGCTCCTCTCTGGTCAATTATATATTTTTTCAAAGATTGTATGGCCAATTGTTCCATAAAATGTTCCTTCAATTAAAAGCAGTGTTAGTCAAAAGATATATAGGTCCAACATTCTTTTGACCAACACTGCTTTTAATTGAAGGAACAAAGACTATATCCACTCGTTTGGGCCTGGATCCTTTTTTAATAGACTGAAATGAAACACAGGGTGAATATGCCTCAGATTCTTAGGTAACTCAAGTTCCACAGCCACCTTGTTAAAAACCTTCAACACCTTGAATAGGCCAATATACTTCCACCCCAATTTCCTCCCCGGTTGGATCCCCTTCAAATTCTTTGTCAACAGGTACACAGAGCCCCCAGGCTTCAGATCCCAATCAGGAGCCCTCCCTTTATCCGCTTGTTTTATGTAGTCCTCTTTCGCCTTTTTCAGAGTCTCTTGGATTGTAGACCATCGCTCCTTCAGGTCCCCCCCCACGATTGCAAATCTCCTGGTTTGGGCTCTTGGGTAGTTACTGTGGGGGCCCCCCCCTTCATACCCATGCACAGCCTTAAAGGGGGAGAGGCCAGTGGTACTGTAGACTGAGTTATTATAACTGTATTCTGCATAAGGGAGGAGGTCGACCCAGTTGTCCTACTGGCAATTGGTGAAGCACCGGCGGAATTGTTCAACCACTCGATTCACCCTCTCAGTTGCCCATCCCGTCTCTGGGTGATAGGAACTGCTTAGACCTTATTCTACCCCCAACACCTGCAGCAACTCCTTCCAGAATTTAGTGAGGAATTGCGACCCCCTGTCCAAAATGATCTTGCGAGGAATGGAATGGAGCCTCACAGTGTGGTGCATGAAAAGCTTGACTAGTGATTTAGCCGAGGGCAGTTGTTTGCAAGGAATAAAATGTGCCTGTTTGGAGAACATGTCAACCACCACCCAAATCACTGTTTTACCTTTACTGAGTGGTAAGTCAGCTATAAAGTCCATTGAAATCACTGCCCATAGTCTCTCGGGCGTTTCTGGCAGTGCTTGGACAGGTACCCTGAGCTCGGTGACTACCGCAGGGCTGATTAAGTCTCGGGCATACCCAGAGTCAACCAGGGCTCTCACCCGCATCTGGGTGCCCTGCTCAGGGTTTATTATAGTCACCGTCACATAAAACAAAGGGGAAGAGGTTCTCACAGAATTTGGCGCGTGGGACTTTTGGACCTGCCGGGTGGCGCCCTTCATAGCAGGTCCCAATCTTTTCCCACTGGTGCACTGGGCTAGTCTCCACTGGAAGAGGTTCCGTCTGACTCTCCTCGCTCTCCTGCTCGCAGTGCTTTGGATTGCTTCATCTGTACCCCTTGTAGTTTGGGCTTTTTCTCAGAGGGCTTGTGCTCACTCACCTCATTCCTGGGGCTCTTGTCGAGAGGACAACTGGCCACATTTTAGGCACAGGCCCTGTCACATCTTTTGTTCTCTGAGGGCCTCCCTTGTCTTGGTTTTCATTTCCCACGGTTCCATGACCCCCCTCATGGGAGCCTGTGGCTGATGCATCCATAAGAGGTTGGTGCAATTCTCCGCCTTGCAGGCCACCTGTATCCACCCATTTAGGGTTAGCAGGTTGCCCTGGGCCAGGGCCCGATCTAGAATTGAGTGGTTCAGCCCAGCCTGGTAGAATTCTATGAGGAACTCTTCAGGCCACCCCTATAGTTTTGCGGTGTGCATTTTGAACTCATTAGAATACTCCCAAAGCGAGCGCCCACCTTGGTGCAAGCCCCTCAGATGGGTGCATGCTCTCTGCAGCTCTAGGGGGTCCTTGTATTGGCGTCAGAGTGCCCACATGAAGGCATTCACATCTTAGAATTCTGGGCCCCGGACGTTGTGGAGACTCACAAAGCAGTCAGCTGCCCGGTCACAGAGGCATGACCCAATAAATTCCCCACGGTGCTTGTCTGTGGCAAAAGTGGGGGCCCAATTGCATAAGAATTTGCACACCACAGCAGGAAGAATGCCAATTTCTCTGGGGTGCCATCGACTGTTGCTCCCAAGGCATCGCGCAGTCGCTCCAGAGACGCCGGGATTGCAGGTGGCAGGGTCGGCCCAGCTGGGCCAGTAGGGACAACTGGGGGTGCCAGAGGAGGAGGCGGGGGCACTTGCAGAGGGGCTGGTGGCGCCCTCCCAGCTCCATCCTGGGCCCGTTTGCGATTCTGGAACTCTTGCTGGATGACATCTATGATGATGCCCAGTAATTCTAGCATCATGTTCTGCATCTCTCATCTGATCTCTTCAGCCTCGCCTCTGAACTCTCTGTGGAGACACTCAACTTCAGTGTCCTCCACGGCACAGATGCGCTCCGTGTCTCCCTGGAATAAGCATCTGTAGTGCCTTCGGGTGCCATTGTATGCCAATTTCTCAAGCCTCGGATCAGCAGTCACCATCCAGGTGGGCTCAGCCCAAGTGGGGATCACTGCCCTGGAGTCTCAGGTCCGCGCCCTGCTTTCTACTCCTTTGGACTCCACATTTGCCACTGGGGCCGCCATGGTCCCTTGCTCAGACACGGTGCCATCTGCCACAGTTGTAGGGATTTCCCCATCCTGTCCACTCATCACAGTTGCGGTGCAGGACATTGAGAACTGATTTAACCAGGATCCTGACAAATTGTTAGGACTCTTCCCTCTCCCCCCGCCTTCTCAAGACCAGTCAGCTTGAAGAAAACTACCTTTATTGAGACAGTTGATAGATACCATCCTGGACACCTCTATTGTTAGGACTGAAGTTGAACATGCGAAGGTTGCAGATATAGTGGATTCAAGTAAGACACTAAAGCTCAGGACCCAATCACCCCATGGTATTTGCCTGCCAGAACTGTCAGCTCCCCCACCCCAGCCTCTACATAGCAAGGAAAACAGGGTCACAGACATTTGAGAAGCCAGGACATTTGACAGAGAGAGAGGAACCTCCTCTCTCAATGGCAGGCGAGCTGTAAAATGCAAAATGTACAGGGAGCCTGACAGTTTATTAAACACTTACTAGCTCTATAAGTTAGTCTCCCGCAGGACACTGAAACTTGGCTTTTGTCATGAGCAGGTGCAGTTCCTGGATAAAAGGAAATGGGCAGGCTGTTCTGCTTGGAGGACTGAGTGGAAGAGGTGGGAGCTGTGGGGGAAGCAGTCCCACCCCCAACCTTGCTTGAACTATTACAATTGAGTAATAACTCTTTTGCAAGGTAGCTGTGAACTGGGCATAGCCAGGGCCAGCTCGCCCACTAGGCGAGCTAGGCACTCGCCTAGAGTGCGCCGGCTGCAGGGGCGTCAAACTGCACCCCCCACCTCTTCCCTGGCTTTCCTGGGCACCCCGCAGCTGCAGAGTGCCCAGGAAAGCTGGCACTCCGAGGGAAGGGCTTTGAAAGCCGGCGCTCTGAGAGAAGGGACGGGGGTTAAAAAACCCACCTCTTCCCTGGCTGTGAAAGCCAGCGCTCCGAGGGAAGGGGCAGGGGTTAAAAAAAACCCGCCTCTTCCCAGGCTTGCCTGGGGGCCCCACAGCTGCGGAGCACCCAGGCAAGCCGGTGCTTGGGAGGAAAGGGGCAAGGTTGGCCCCACCATCTCCAGGCTCCACTGGGAGGTTGGCATCCCCAGTGGGGTGGGCGCCTCAAGCTGGCCTGCCTAGGGCACCCAGACACCTGGGGCCGGCCCTGGGCATAGGTGACCTGGATGGCCCAGGCTAGCTCGATCTTGTCAGACTGCAGAAGCTAAGCACCGTTGGCCCTGGTTAGTACTGGGATGGGAGATCTACCAAGAAAGTCTAGGATGTAGAAGGCAGCAGAATAGAGAGGGTCGGGGGTGAGAAGAGCATCATGGAAGGACCCAGATGAGAATAGCTTTCTTTCCAAAGGGGCTGGAGGCTCACCTCCACCACTCCATCCTGCCTTCCAAAGCTGCTGAACAGGTTCTGGAGCTGCCTGGGGAAGGAAGGGGAAGCTGTCTCTTCTGCTTCAGTCCATCACAGCCTGCTGGAGGGGAGGGCCTGAGGGAAGCAATGCCTGTCCATGTCACATACATATTTGGTGCAAAACAAAATTAAAATGCGTTGGCTGGTCAGAGAGAGCGAACAAGTGCTGGAAGGAGGGTCCTCAATGGCCCATGAAAATTAGCAGCAAAAGGTGCCCAGACAGGAAAAAAGTTTCCTTCCCTGCCCACAGCTTAGCACAAGGGATAGTCTGGAGAAGAGAGCAGTGAGACTGGAGGTGCTTTCTGGACAGAACTGAAGCCCACATCCCTCATGCCCCAGATCTTTTGGATAGGTCATCCCATATTTAAAGTGTGAGACTGAGCAGCTACAATACTAGCTGATGGGCTTCCTTGTTCTTTGGCAGGCATTAGAGACTACATCCACGTGGTGGATCTGGCCAAGGGCCATATTGCAGCACTGAAGAAACTCAAGGAGAATTGTGGCTGCAAGGTAGGTAAAAAGCTCCAACATGTTTTGGATGACACACACCTTTGAGCAGAATGATGTGCTGCCTGATAGATAGCAGACCCTCCTTTGGTTGCCTGACTTCCTACCATGTTCCTGTCTTCAAGATCTGGGAAGTTCTTTTGCATCAGAGGGGTTTGTGCATAAGATGTGCTTAGTACGATGGAGTCAGGACTGATATAGTCTTTGGCTTGCACGTATTCGACAAACTAAGGGTACTTCGTCGTGAGCATAATTTTATTCTCATTTCACCAGTCACATATGTGCCAATGCTTGTTTTGTGTGCTTATGTCATTCTTTTAAGGTGCTATAGAAATAACAAACAAATGTAAGAGAAGCATGTCTTCTTTATAGATATACAACCTTGGGACTGGTGTTGGCTACTCTGTCCTGCAGATGGTCAAAGCCATGGAGAAAGCAGCGGGAAGGGAGGTAAAGTATCAAGCCAGGTTCTGTGGGGAGGGGATTAACTCTTGCTGTGATCCAGGAATGGAAGACCACCACCTTCTACGCACCGAGAACAGGGCCAGTTTTTGGTAGTCTTCCAGTGCTTATTACCGCCCCCAACACCTTGTTCTAGAAGCCTTGCCAGGATTCTTCCTTTGGAGTCTGCCAAAACAGCAGCTCTAGACTTGTTTCTCTTGGGTCTCTCTTGACCACAGTAGTTGCATCGTCAGTCTGCCACCGACCGCCACCCTCCCTGGCTTGATGATAAGCTGTCTTGTTTTTTGTTCAGCTCAAGTACAAGATTGTTGCACGTCGGGAAGGGGATGTGGCCTCCTGTTATGCCAACCCTGCCCTTGCGGAGCAGGAGCTGGGTTGGAAAGCTGTCTTCGGGCTGGACAAGATGTGTAAGTAGACCCTCCCTTCCAGGCCACCCACAGCTGGCTGCTCTTCTCACTGACACCAGCAATCCTTGCCCTTTTTTTGCCGTCAAGCCTCATCCAACTTAGGCTGACCCTGTAGGATTATCAAGGCAAGAGACAAACAGAGGTGTTTTGCAATCGCCTGCCTCTGCGTAGCAACCCTGGACTTCCTTGGCTGAAGTACTAACCAAGGCTGACCCTGCGTAGGAGATCTGATGAGATCAGGAAAAGAAACGGCCTTCTCCCTATTTCACGGGAGCCAGCAGGCTGTTGGGGAGGGCGGTATTGACACATGGGGAAGTACATCTCAAGTCCTGTTCTACAACATCTGTCCTTTTAACCCTTTCCTCCCTCTCCCCTCTTCAGGTGAGGACTTATGGACGTGGCAATCACAGAACCCCACTGGCTTCAGCAAGAATTAGTTCTCCAGACAGCATCATCCATTTCTTCTGCCTTGTGGGTGCTGCTACTGCTGCTGCTGCTTCCTCTGGGTCTCAAGGACTTCTCACTCAGGGAAGAAAGGATTCCTGGGGGGAGGATTGGGTCCTTCCCCTTTTGAAATTTCCTTCAACTGCCGGGGGGGGGGAGTTCTGCCCACTAGGACCCACATAAAATTCACATAGTTGGAAAAGATGCTCATCTCTCACTTTCCACAGGAAGCAACAAAGTTGCCCTTGGTGCCTGAGCCAGGAGTTCTGACCTGAGCTCCCACGTTCTAGCTAGAGGCAGTGGAACGCTACCCTCCTCTGGCTCTCTTACCTCCACTATTCTTGATGCAAATGGGCAGGGCAGGGGGGAGACACAGAAGAGGCCAGGGCAGTGCCAAATGCAGTATGCTTAAACGGTGGGGGGTGAGCACTGCCAAGCATCTTAGCCAGCTCCTCTGAAACACAGAGCCCAGCAGCAACTGTGAGCTGCAGGCTGATTGCGGTCACAGGGACACTCCCTTTGAGGCTGCTGATAAAAACAGAGGACAAAACTGAGGGTGGCTCATGTCAACATTTCTACCATTTGCTGAAGAGGCAACCAATTAAAACATGTAAACTGAAAAACTGCTGTGGAAACTTGTAGGGGATGCACACGGTACAATTGAACTTACTTAGAATCTTTTGAGCATTCTACCCAGAATAAGGTACCAGGTCTTTGCAAAGAATAAGTAAATTTAAAAGCACAACCCCTAATTAAGGAATGTGGGATGAGCGTTTTCTGGTGTGTGCTTATTTTAGCCCCTGCGTATGGAGAGTGATTAACATATGGAATTCACTGCCACAGGAGGTGGCGGCAGCTACAAGCATGGACAGTTTCAAGAGGGAATTAGATAAACATATGGAGAAGAAATCCATCAGTGGCTATTAGCCACAGGGTATAGATGGGAACTCTCAGTCTGGGGCAGGTGATGCACTCTATTCTTGGTGCTGGAGGGGGCAGCAGTGGGAGGGCTTCTAGTGTCCTGGCCCCACTGCTGGACCTCCTGATGGCACCTGGTATTTTTGGCCACTGTGTGAGTGTTGGACTAGATGGGCCATTGGCCTGATTCAACATTGGCTTCTCTTATGTTCTTATGAGAGCTGAAGTTATTAGAATAGTCACTGGAGTTGCTCTCGTTCCATTACCTATAAGCAGGGGAGACCAGCAAAAGACTCAGCCAGGTTTTGGCTCAGAAAATGTGTGTGTGTGTTTCACTCTTAGCCTTGAACATCTTAAAATGTGGTTTAAATGTCTGTTCATAAGCATGGCCAAGAGTTTCAAAAGCAGTATGTAATACAGGATTGTATGTCCTGAAAGTCAAAGTCCCCCTAGCCTTGTGGAGAAGAGATTTCCAAGGTTCCTCCTGCAGTACAGCAGGGTTGGTTGAATAGACCTGAGTAATACTGTCAACATGCAGCCTAAGGTCTGCAGCTTGCTTTTCCTTTCCTGCTAACAAGCTTAGAAGTGGTCCTGTCCACCTATATGGAGAGAGATCAGTGGGTGAGGGAAAGCCAACATAAACACAGCCATCCCGTTTTCCCTTTTTCCTGCCCTCTGGGTGAAGTACACCTTGTCTTGACCACTCAAGATCTTAAGCTTGTCTCATCCTGCCTGAATCGTTCCCAGAGCAATACCCTCCCCAGTGCCCTCAGAGACATACAGGTACCAATGATTTTGGTCTTGCTGTGAGATCACTCCACCTGTGGTTGCTTGCTGCCCCCACAGTAATCCCTGCACCAGAGGCAGTTCACTTTATGGACATTCTTTAAAAAGCACAAATCCTGAAGAGCAGCATCTGAATCACACCGATACTCTGCCAAGAACTGCCTGCAAGAAAATGTTTGCCCTTTCTTTAGTGCTTTACCACGGCCCGCTTGATTTGCACAGTTGTGGTGGTTAGGCTTCCATAATGCAGGCAGCTGGTTTCGTGTCAATCAAAATCCTCTCGCCTGATTCTTGCTGTACCAAATAGGCAGTGCTTGGATGGAAGGAAGATGGAGCACAAGCGCAGGATGTTCACTTAATGGACCGGCCTTCCAGGAGGCAAGACTGTTGCCCTGGGGGGAGGGGGGTGCTGCCAGAAGTCCTACTGGGGCAGCAGGGCTGGGGAGGTAAGTGATTAGGAATACCCCACACATAGAGGGTTAGGGCTGCTCCCTCAAGAAGCCACTTTTGACTGCCACCTAAGCCTGAATCCAAGCAGTACAGCACTGGTGGGAGAGGGTTCTCACCTCATCCTTTGCCTCTTCATGCTGATTTGGGAGAATGGAATGCACAGTTATAAACATGACATCAGTCACGTGACAGGAAGCTCAGAAGCCACCCTCTGAACCTGCCTGTGTGTCAGGTTTCCCAGTCAAGTCACTCAACGTTCCTTCAGAATTTTGTTTATTGAGAGCTAGTACTTAGGACATCATGAACTCTTGTGTCAGGAATGGTGGGATAGAACATAGAAGCCCCAGTTATACCCCCTTCATACATGACCCCCTGATACATTGAAGCCAATAGGCAAGCACCTGGAGATGTGGGCAAAAAGACAAGTTACATTCTTAGTGGGAAACTAGGAGCAAGCAGAGCTCGGCTTCAAGGCCACTAGGCAGATTATACAGCAAAGAGAGTGAGGGGGAAGGGAGGGAGGCAAGGAACATCCCACACATTCCAGACCATGCCAGCCTAGCTGACATTCTGCCCCCCCCTGAGGCCCCCTCCGCCCAGCTTATCGGGGAACCTGGAGTGGAACTCCCAGATGAGCCATGGCGCCTGAACATCATTAACCTCTACCCACTCCCCGTGTTCCAGCCCAAAATCCACCCACTCAGTGAGATAAAACAGGCAACCCCTCTTCATCTTTCAGTCCATGATATGTGTGACTTCAAAATGTTGTTCGCCCTTCATCATGAAGAGGCAGCTGGGGGCATTGTGGCCACCAAACGTTTGGCCCCAGATCCTTTTTTAATAAGCTGTTATGGAAAACAGGATACACATATTTTAGACCCTTGGGGTGGGCCAGTTCAACACTCCCATCATTGATTTTCCAGATAACAGTAAAGGGACCAATATATTTCTATCCCAGTTTATGGTTGGACTGCAAGCCCTTAATGTTCTTAATAGACACACAGACAGTGTCCCCAGGCTGCAACTCTCACCCGAGTGTGTTTCTTGTCGGCTTGTGTTGTATAAGCAGCCTTTGCCTTCTACAGGGTCTTCCCCACTAGGGGACAGACTTTGTGCATGCCTTCACACCAGTCTGCCACCTCCCCCCACCCTCCAGTCAGGTGCACTAGTCAGGAAAGGTAAAGGATCCCCTTCATATCCTTGAACGGAGAGACCCCTGTAGATGAGTGGAGGGTATTATTGTAAAAGTATTCCGCGAAGGGTAGCAAGTCCACCCAATCATCCTGCTGGTAGTTCGTGAAACATCTCAAAAACTGCTCCAGGGTTTGATTCACCCACTCTGTTTGGCCGTCAGTCTCTGGGTGATAGGTGCTGCTAAGGGCACGTTCCACCCCTAGAACTTTCAGTAGTTCCCCCCAGAACTTAGCAACGAATTGGGACCCGTGGTCTGAAATTATCTTACTGGGGGGGGGGGGATGGAGCCTGATGATGTGTTGCAGGAAAGCTTTGGCCGGGGTGTGAGCCGTGGGCACCCTGCTGAACAGGATGAAATGTGCCTGCTTAGAGAACAAATCTACCACCACCCAAATGACTGTCTTCCCCTTACTGAGGGGAAGGTCCATGATAAAGTCCATCGAAATCAACTCCCACAGTCAGCTCGGGGTGGGTAGTAGTTGCTTCCTGAAAGCTAAGCCCCACCCCCAGCTCCCAGAAACCCTCAGTTGTGTCTGGTGGAGCTGGGGGCTGCATGTGTTTTCAGCGCTTTCAGCTTTCCTGCGCAGAAAGGTGAGCTGTCCCGGGGCTCCAGCGAGGGTGGGGGGGCTGTTTTCAGATGTGTGTTGGTGGGCACTAGGCAGAGAGTGCCCAGGCTGGCTGGCTGAGGCCAGCCTTGGGGTGGCTGGGTGCCCGAGCACCTTTCCTGCGGCCTTGTGCCGCTGCTGTTGTTTTCCTGCTCCCTGCAAGGCTTGCCTTGCAGAAAGCCATGTGAGGAGGTTGGGGGGAGAGGCTGGTATCCTTAGAGGATTGCTGGCCTCGGGGAACTGGGCACCCTGCGCCCTTGTTCTTCTAGGTTTTTTTTCCCCTCTCTCCTTGCAAGGTTTGCCTTGCAGAGCCATGCAGGGTGGTCAGGAGGTGGGGGAAGTGGAGGGGAGGCCAGCATCCATGGAGGATTGCCCGCCTTGGGGTGGCTGGACTCTTGGGCACCTTTCCTGCAGCCTTGTGCCATTGCTGTTGTTTTCCCATTCCCTGCAAGATTTGCCTTGCAGAGAGCCATATGAGGAGGTTGGGGGGGAAGTTGGCATCCATGGAGGATTGCCGGCCTTGGGACGGCTGGTTGCCCTGCACCCTTGATCTTCTGTTTCCCCACACACACAAGGCTTGCCTTGCAGAGCCATGCAGGGAGGCCGGCATCCATAGAGGATCTCTGGGCAGCTGGGTGCCCGGGCACTTTTCCTGTGGCCTTGTGCCGCTGCTGTTTTCCCGCTCCCGAGTTCGCTACTTAACCAGAGCCCTTTATTTCCTCCAAGAGGAGACTCTTCTGAGTTCTTTGTTGAGCTCCACCCCTTCCCTAGACAGAGAGAGGATATCAGGAAAGCCAGGAATCAGCAGTTTACAATCACTGAAATCGCACACACAGGTGGCCCAATACAGGTTGGGTAACTCCGGGAGATTTGGGGATGGAGCCTGGGGAGGACTGGGACCTCAGTGGGGTACAATGCCATAGAGTCCACCCTCCAGAACATCCATTTTCTTCAGGGAAACTAATTTTGTAGTCTGAAAATGAGTTGTAATTCCAGGGGATCCCCAGGTCCCACCTGGAGGCTGGCACCCCTAGCTCCAGTGCTGAAACCGGAAGCTCTGGTTCTTCTGTATGAGATGGTGGATGCAGACCACTGACATTGGCTTGCATCTGCTGAATCACCCTGCTTCATGTAGGATGCACAACAGAGCAGGTGAGGGGTGTATTTTACTTAGGTCTATATATCCTTGATTGAGAATAGTTGTTTTTTTCATGGTAGTGGGGGGTGGGCTGCTCTTCTTTCAATCTCCATTTCATTTTTAAATTGTAAGCCCATCTGCATGAACAACATGGGGGGAGGGATGCAGATCAGAGGCCTTTTAAAATTTCTTTTTGATCTGTGTGCAGCTTAGAGAGAACATTGGTAAAGGATGTGCACTCTATGTTCATGCTCTTTGTTTTGCTGTTACTTAAAATGGTGTGGTAGTTTCAAAGGGGCAACCAATTGGGATGTACTAAAAGGAATGACAGGATTGCCCATTGGAGATAATGGGAGTCAGGAATGCCAATTGACTTGCATGGGCTCTGCTGAAATACACTGCAGCCCAAAAAAACTTGCAAAGAAAATGCAGAATGGTTTTTCCAATAAGGTTTTTGGGCCCAGATAGGCTACTCTAGGACTGTAATGACAGTTCCCAGAGTGGAAAAACAGTCCCTAGCAATAGACTCTGTGCTGCATTTTAAGGTGGAGTTTCTAAGCAGTGTGCTAAGAAGGCACCTGTTCCTGCGGTTAGCCAGGGGCATTGCTGGGGGGGGTTCCCAGGCCACCCTAATTTTCTGGGGAGCCCCTCCCTAAAGGCCACATAGTTCCACCTCCATAGATAGTGACAATGGCCTGTGATGTCACTGGCTCCTCCCTATGATATCATTGGGTCCCAGTTCTTTTAATGACTTAGTAATGCCTCTGGCCCAGCCCCACCCCCGGAAATCGCAAAGTCTACACCCTTGGAAATACCTGAACTAAGGGCTACATTATGCTGTATGTAGCACCCTGAGTGTCTTTACAAGAGTGTTTTACAAGCTGAACAAAGGAGGAATTTCATTACTGGACAAATAGTGTCTCTCCACCATACAAAGACTTTTTAAAAATACTGTATTTAAAAACCACGAGTCAGACACACACACCCAACCCATCGCCGCCGCCGCCGCCCTCTGGAGCTGTGGCTGTGCACCTAGCAGTGAAGACTACACTCTTCTGAAAATAGGAAAAATGTTGTTCTGGTCTCTCATTCTCCCCCCACTCAAGAGGCAAGGAAAGCTCAGCTTACAAACTACAGACCATGATTCTCTGCCAGCAGTCACTACTGTCTATTCCATCTGCAGAACTACCCTGCTGCAATGGTTTACTGAAGACTGGTTGGAGGGGTGGGGCCGGGGTCTTTTGATCCCACTTTACTCACAGGGCTTCACTGGACAGCCTTGGGCAATTCATGCACTCATCCACTCCTTCCTTGTCCTCGAATATTGACCCATCTCATGGGCCTGTTGTGCAGATTAATAAAAATTAAACACGGTGTACCAAGGATTGTGTCTCAACCACACCGAAGAAACAGGCCAAGGCAACAGGATGGTTGTGTTTGTTTAATCCCATATCCGACAGTAGAGCATAGAAAATAAAAACAATGTATGAGGAAGACAAAAGAGAAGGGGATGGGGAGAAAAAAAATCAGAGGAATAAACCACCATCTTATCCCCACCACCACCACCGGTTTTTGGCCATATTCAACAATGTCCTTCAGAGATACCAACAATTTACGAGCCCTGCTTTGCCAGCTGCTTTGAGAAGGATCCAGTCAAGCTTGAGGCAACAGCTGAGCATTTGTTGGGATAACACCGCAATGCAAAAGTGATCCACATTCACAGTCTGGGAAGAGAGGAGCAGCAGCCAGTCAGTCGCCCAGGCAGGCTCTGAATCCCTCTGCCCTGGCCATTCCAGAGTACAAAGCTAAGGCCTGGTCTACTCAAGTAGCCAAACAAGAAAGGAAAGTGACATTTTTAAAATATCCACTTTTTAAAAAATTCCCTGCAAGTAGAGAAGCTGCACACAAGGAACAGAAGTTCTAGCTCAGTCTGTTCCTTGTGTGCCCTCTCGTTTTTTAAAACTTGTGGGGAATCTTTTTTTTATGTGGGGGCACATAAAAATGGAATCCTTGCCACAGGTTCCACTGCTAAGTAGAACATTCTACCATTTTTGTTCTCTTGCGCATGAATAGATAAGGCCTGAGTTGTCCTTTTCCCCCAAAGCAGAGGAAAAAGGGAGAAACTGAATCCTCCAGGGGACAAGCAAAGCAGACCCTTTTTAAAACAGCTGAGGGCTATGAGAGGGTTATTGCTTCCCACTGATCTAGGCTTAAACGATAAAAAGAAGGCTGCACTGAATAACTCCAGCCCATCCCAACCAACCAGCCCCCCATCTCAACTGTCACCTTTCCTTGTGCCTGTAGAAATGTAAGCTGTTCTGGCCTTAAGCTGAGGATACGACTTGGGAAGGAGACCGTGGAAATAGCAAAGGCGAAACAGGCTGGCTGTCATCACCCACCAAAGAAAGCATATAAAGGCATTTAGGGACCCTCCAAGTGCCTGAGAAGGAAGAACCTGAAGCGAGAAGCTTCCACCTTGTGCAGAAAGTCACAAAGATAAGATGGTGCGGATAGCTGCAGCAGCCACGAGACACTCTCATATGTCCTTTGAGAACTGAAAGTGTGAAGAGAGTGACCCCTTCTCTCGGAACTGCCACTGGGCATGCTGCAAGCTCCTTAAGGGGACCGATGTCTCCTGGAAGAGGGAGAGCATAACCGCTCTGCCAGGGGCACTGCCACACTCTCCCCTCCCAGCCATAGCCCAACCCTTTCTGAAGAGCTCTGTCAAGCACTAGATGGACCCAGTGCTCATTGGCTACTGCCTGACAACTGCAATGGGGAGAACGTGAGGGGGCAGAGGCCACACAGCAAGCAAGACAATATGGGAGGAAGCAAGAGAAATAGCCCTTCGCCAAAAACACGGAGAGAAAGTGGTCAGAAAAGGCTCCTTCAGAAGATACACACTGTCCTTGGCTGCCAAAGTCCTGGTTTCAGCCTAGATGGGAGCGTAGGAGGAGGGGCCCTTTGCTGCTCAACAGCTCAGGCCACGCCCACTCCCTGCTGGAAATGAGGATGAGAGCCTGATACTCCAGGAAAGAGGGGCCCTGTCACAAAAATAAAGAAAACCATCTTGGTTGCCAGCCACCAGGGCTAAGGAGGGGCTGCCAGTAGGGGACGGGGGTGGGAGAGGAGAATGCTGGGATTAGCAGATCCACTGACAACCAAGAGAGGTCCAAAGGGGAGGCGGCCCCTATTGCAAAAACCCAGCTTGCAGCTGCTTGATATGGAAAGTGAAAGGATCACCAAGCAGCCATCCTGGGCGATCTGCTGAGCAACACAAGCGATCACCACTGAGGCACTGCCTCAGCTGCAAGAGGAGCTGCCAGCAATCGTTGGGGGCAAGTGCTTCCAGTCACTGGAATGCCCAGAAGAACACAGGCAGCCCTACGCTGCATGTCCAGCTCCCCTGAGCGCTGCCCTGCCTGTTTGGCAAGGAACCTACTTGGGCCCAACATGATGGAGAAGACCACAATGGAGATAATGAGAAAAGGAAAGGTGGTTATTGGGGGCGGGGGGAGGAATAAACGCCTGGTGAAAGTGAGGGCAATTCCACCATAGTAACATCCCGACTGCAATTACAAGCACTTGCCAAGTTGTGTGCCTGCTCAGCTGTTGCACATGCGTCCGACAGGGGCAGAGCAGGAATAAGATGGGGCTGGAGGATAAGATGCAGCCATCCACCAACAAGCTGCTCTTCCCCCTCGCCTGGCAATGCTGGTGGGATTTTTGGAGCAAGGTTTAAGGTACAGGGCTCTGTGGAATGTCCTCCTGGGCGGGACAGGAGAATTTTCTTACCTCCCCAGCCCAGGAAAAAGTCAAGTGCCAGCTCCAGCCCTGCCTGTGCCACTAACACAACTCTGGCAGAACAGATGCACGCAAGTGGGACTGGCTCTCCATACCGCAGACAGAGAGAGATGGGAAGGTCTGTGAACCCAACAGGGAGCTCAGTTCGCTCACTTAAGCTCCTCACAAATACTGCAAAAGAAGAAAGGAAGTCTCCTAATACCTTTTTGCTTTTAGAGCCTTTGGCTGCCACCCAGTTAATCGCCACAGTAAGCACTTGAGGGCTGGGGAGAAACAGATCCTGAATGATCCCTCCAAACCCACTAATTCACAAAAAGGCAGCCAAATGGCTCTCAGCTTGTACCTTAAAACCGCTCCAACCCTTTGCTGTGCACACAGAAGATGCCTCCCCTTCTGCTGAAGGAGGGACAAGCACAGGAGGAAGGGAAGGGCCAGAAAAAGGAAACCAAAGGAAACCGACTGGAGTGGAGGTGGATCGCCATGGCTTCCAAATGCAACTGACAGGTCAAGGGTTAAAGATCGAAGGTGGTGACCTTTGGTCTCCTCTCCCTGCAACAGTCTTGAGTAGCTCCATTTAAATCCTGGGCAGCAACTTCTCGATGAATTCTTTCACAGCCATCATCTCCTGCAGGGATCAAGAAAGGAGGAGAAGTCCTGTTTAAGGGTCAGTAGGAAACACCCCCTTCTAAGGAATCAAGGCACAGCATCCCCCCCCCCCAAAATCAGGATAGCCCAAATCAAGAAACATCCCATTCCTGTGCCAAGCAGAATCCAGGGGCACCTTGAAGACAACATTTATCCATAGTATCGACACTTGCAGGGACCAAAACCCACTGTCATCATATGTTCAAAACCTTGGCAAAGCTACATATAATGTGCTTGTTTTTAGGGCCCCACAAGACTCTCATTTTTGCTACAAAAGGCTTAATATTGTTATCCCAACAGAATTTGTTCTCTAAGGGAAAAGTTCTCTGCCATAATGAGGTAGAAACTTTAAGCCACTCATGAACCCCCCCCCTCAAATGAGAACCAAAGTTTTCAAAACCTGAGGATGAAACAAAAATGAAAGCAATCATTAAAATGCCCTCCCTGAAAAAAACCTGTGGCCTTAAGGGTCCCTGAGCCACCATGGGGGGGGGGGGGTGTATGTGTGTGTGATGCAGAGAGAGGGAAGAAATCTACAAAAGTCACCTGCTCCCTCTTCAGTGATTGGAAAAGGAGATTAGTATATATCAGTACAAGTATATCACACCAGAGACTTTTGCAGGCCACAATCCACTTTTTGCCAGAGGCTGCAAACTGACCTGTTAAATTTTCAAGTATTTTGTACAAATTTTGAAGTAGCAAAGACAAAAGACTAACACACAGCAGCACTCTGGAATCAATACCCCCCCGTGCACACTAAAAAAAACCCAGCTCAAGGGGTGGGCAGGGGCACTGGAGTTTCCCTACAAAGCTCAGCCAACACAACAGATCCCCTGAGAAAAGGAGCCTCCTTGGAGGGAGAGCATTCTAAGAAGGGGGCCATCACAGAAAATGCTGCTTCTCGTGGTTGGCTGAACCTCTGACCGTCAAGACACAAGACAACAGACTTTCTGATCATGCTGGACCTTATGTGGAAGAAGGTGGTCCCTAAGATATTTCCTCATTGCTTGCATCTTCCAGCACTTCCCCTGCTTGCAACCTCTGCTCGCAACCAAGTCCCCCACAACAAAGCAGGGAAAAAGGGTTAAAGCCAGCTGCCAACTAACCTGAGGGCAGGAGCTGTGCATCAGTCCTGGATAAGTTCTGAACTGGACCCTGCTTGGGGTCACGACGCACTTCAGTTTCTCAGCAGTGAGGGCCCCAAAGCGCACTGGGATCATGGGGTCCATCTCCCCATGACATTGAAGAATGGGTATGTCTTTGTTCATACCATTGTTTGCTGCCTGCAACAAGAGTAACAACAAGGAACTGTGACCTGCCCAAGCAGAGAGGAAGAGTGGCGCACTGCATTCTGGCAAACGTAAGTCTCTGCTAGCAATCTATGCTTGCAGGGTTATCCCAGTGGAGGAGGAGGAAGACTGGTTCTTATCTTATCACAAACACTGCCCACCCCAAATGACTTAGGGACTAAGGAAAACAACAACAATGTGGGGAAGAAGGAGCAAGACTGCCATACCTGAGGGAAGGCCTTGTGCAGGGGGAGCCAACAGCTGAGGGCCACAATGCCAGCCAGCTGGTGTGGGCAAGTGAGAGCTGTGTAGAGGGAGAGTGCACCACCCTGGAGGACAGCAGGAAGAAAGCAGTTCAGGAAAGATCCCCACCTCCACCACCAAAACAAGCACATAATTGCTAGCTGTAAGGAAACAGTGAACAAAAACTGAAATCCACTCTAGCAGCTTTGTTTTACTCCATTCTACTCCACTGGGCTTCCAAGAGTTCATCAGTGACGCCCATGTTTCCCACAGCTATATGGGCTGGAAACTTGCATTTAAAAAATAAATGAAAGCAGAGTGATGAAAGATGATGTGTTCTGCACTAGACTCTGAATTCAGTGATTGGTGCCTTTAGCGTGTTCCCCTTCTCAGGAAAATCTATGCAGCTCCAAAAGGCCAGAACTCACTGTACATCTCCCCCAACAGAGAGGTAGTGACTTGGAAAGTGGCACCCCGTGCTTACCTCCCATTCTCTATCACTAACCCTGCAGCCCCCCATCTAGGAATGCAACAGCGAATGATGCTGACAATGCCCTGCCTCCCCAGGCTACACTGCTTGCCCCTCTCCCCTGCCTGACCTGTGAAAAGCCTCCTAGGATGATGCGGTTGGCTGGGATTCCATTCTTTACTTCATGCTCGATGACGGCTTTAACTGGAAGGCAAAGACAAGAAAGCTCGAGGCAGCACAAGATTCATAAGGCTCTGCACACACAGCCAATGATGCAAACACATCTACTGCATTTATCCAACCAGCCCCCCTCAGATGAACTCTGTGCTGCGACTGCTACAGACAGACCAACACCTATCTTGATCTATCTGCATATGTGGTTTGCCCATCCTCCATTTTACCTTCATAACAACTCTGTGCAGTAGTTTAGGTTGGGAGAGAAAGCAACTGGCCCAGGCCCACTCAGAGCTAAGTGGGGATTCCAGGCCAGGTCTCCCTGTTCTTAGTCCAACACTCTTGAGCACCACATGACACTGGCACTCCAGTCACAGTCACATTTGCATTAAAAGTCTCCAGATTCCTTTTTGTTTCTTAAAATGTATTTCTTTAGCTTGCCAGGTCTGTGATGGCAGAGATTGGGGGGTGGGGTGGAGAGAAAAAAATTGAGTAGATGAAGGGAATTTTGGGGGCAGAGAAAACAAGACCAACCCTAACCCCCTAAAACCCAGTCTGGCATTCTTCAGTAGCCCAACATAACATGACGGAGAAAGGGCAAAGGCAGATGCTTGCAAACTAGGAGCCCACCACGGGCTGCGTGCTCCCCTGGAGGGACTTGGTTCCTCTCTCTCCTTACCAGCCTTACCCATGGCTGTGTCACATCTGCACCAATTAGGGTTGCCGGGTGAGGCTGACAAGCGGGCAGGGGACTCACCAGGACGTTCTGGGAGAGGGAAGGGAGGCTTCAGGAGAGGGATCTCCAAAGCAAGTTCTGTGTGAGCTGCCATCACATTTAAGGGGGCCGTGTTCCTTTTAAATGCTTTCCCTCCATTGGAAATAACCACTGGCACCTCCTTTGGGGGCTTGTAAAGTTGGACCCCGTGGTCCAATCTTTTTGAAACTGGGGGGAAGGTTTGAGGAGAGGCACCAACAGCCATGTTGAAAATTTGGTGCCTCTAACTCAAAAAACAGCCCACCCAGAGCCCCAGATACCCACAGATCGATTCTTCATTATACCCTATGGGGACCAGTCTCCATAGGGTATAATGGTGCACCAAGCAGCTACCCCCCCCCAACGTTCTGATAGCTCTGAAGTGGGGGAAGGGGCTACAAACTGGGGGACTTCCCCACCCCCCAACTGGGGATTGGCAGCCCTAGCACCAATCCAAACCATGGTTACTGCTAACCCACCCCAAATCATGGTTTTAAAGCTCTGGTTAAGTGAGGGGTCACGGTTTGCACCACTGGACATCTAACACTTAACTCTAGCATGGGAGTAAAACACACATATGCTCCAGAGGATGCCTCCTGACATGCAAGCTGTGTTCTGCAGAACATCAGTGCAGCACTCCACCAGGTCCATGCACCTTAATCCTTTGCTTTCATACCCCCAGGATGTGATCTGAATAAATGCAAACACATCTGACAATGCCAGTGGCTTCCCCTTCTTTCAAGAGTCAGGAAGTGGAGGTTTGGAGGGACTGGTCTCTCCTCACTCGAGTTTTCAAACACCAGTACTTGTGATTCAGTGAGGCTACAGAGACCAACCACTGGATAAGCGCCTTACTGTTCTCAGCAGCTTTTTTAATTCCAGTTTCATCCTCCGGTGCATCTGGACTTAGCCCCATCAAATCAAACCTAGAAAGGAAAAAGTGAAGGTCAGCCACAGCAACTGGGCTTGCCTGCCAGGATGCGACATGGGGTTGAGAGATAAGCAGATTGAAAATGTGACTATGCGGGTGGACCACATCATGACAAAACACTTGTGTGCATAAAAGCACCATATTCACTGACAGTAAAGAAATCCAGAGCACATCAGTGCCACTGGCAAAGGGTTCAGCTGGCCACTCTCCCTGGCATCACCCGTCCTACTAAGAATCCACAGACATTTGTTTCCCTGGATATTAGACGGAAGACAGCCAGCAAGTCCCCCCCCCCCCTTTCCTTTTTTAAAATCAGCTAGGCAGATTAATGCCACTGGCTAGAAAAGCAAGAAGGTACAGGATGCACAGCAAATAGAAATAACCCAGGATAAACAAAAACTGACCACAAGCAAAAATAGTACAGGCTCTGGGTGAAGGTCTCTGGGACAGACACATCACGCTGCATGTGAGATCCCTTCCACCTGCTGCCCCCAAGGTTCTCTTCTAAAGACAGCATCTCTCCTCAACAAGGAGAAATTTGTATTCTACTCTTTGAAGAAATAACCACACAATACCACACATCAGAATGTGAGTCCAGGAGCACCTTAAAGACCAACAAGATTTCTGAGGGTCTAAGCTTTTGTGAGTCAAAGCTCACTTTTGTTGTTGTTCAGTCGCACAGTTGAGTCCGACTCTTCGCGACCCCATGGACCAGATCACACCAGGCCCTCCTGTCTTCTGCCGTCCTCTGAAGTTTGTTCAATTTCATGTTTGTTTCATCAGTGACACTGTCTAACCATCTCATCCTTTGCCGTTCCTTTCTTCTTTGACCTTCAATCTTTCCCAGCATCAGGGTCTTCTCCAGTGAGTGCTCCCTTCTCATTTGGTGGCCAAAGTATTTGAGCTTCAACTTCAGTATCTGGGCTTCCAGGGAATAGTCAGAGTTAATTTCTTTTAGGATTGACTGATCTGATCTCCTTGCAGTCCAAGGGACTCCAGCACCATAGTTCAAAAGAATCTATTCTTTAGCGCTCGGCCTTCCTTATAGTCCAACTCTCGCAGCCATACATTACTACTGGGAATACCATTGCTTTGACCATGCAGACTTTTGTTGGTAGGGTGATGTCAGAAGGTGGGAGGGGTATTACAAAGAAGGGCCTCTTAGAGACGGGATGCAGAAGTACAATGATGGATCCTCATTCTCATTTACCTCTGACAAAGTGAGCCCTTGACTCACAAAAGCTTATACCCTGGGAAGTTTTGTTGGTGCTACCGGACGCAAATTTTGTTCTTGTACTACAGGCTAACATGACTACCCAAGAACTCGTGGGCACTCCATGAAATTGCTGAGCGGTTGGGTTAGAACGGATAAAAGGAAGTACTTCTTCACCCAAAGAGTGATTAACACATGGAATTCACGGCCACAGGAGGTGGTGGCAGCTACAAGCATGGATGGCTTCAAGAGGGAATTAGATAAACATATGGAGCAGAGATCCATCAGTGGCTATTAGCCACAAGGTATAGATAGGGACTCGGGGGCAAATTATGCTCTGTATTCTTGCTGCTTGGGGGGTCAACAGTGGGAGGGCTTCTAGTGTCCTGGCCCCACTGCTGGACCTCCTGATGGCATCTGGTATTTTTGGCCACTGTGTGACAGAGTATTGGACTGGATGGGCCGTTGGCCTGATTCAGCATTGGCTTCTCTTATGTTATGTTCTTATGTACCCACCCAAAACTATCCTCCTCAAACATTCATCACCCCACTGCAGCCAGCTGCAGACATCAGTCCCTCTCTTTGCAGCCTGCTGATCCTCTGCCTTCTCTGGTCACAGCTTTATTTGCATCTTCTCCATCATTCTTGATGGCCAGAGCCTCAAATGTAGCCCCAGATGCCACATGGAGCATGCCAGATCAGGGTACACAACTTACATGGCTGGCCATTCAACTAAACATTGTTTTATACTAACCAGGATGGCATGACCATTTTCATATTGAGCGTGACGGGGATCCTGGGCCTGCAACACAAGGAGAAAGAAGCGGGAAATAATTGCCTGACAGGCAAGAAGTGACTGCAGGTCACATGGTTCCCAACCACCTCTCAAAAACCAGGACTCATTCAGAGAGACTGACAGAACATGCGTTTTTATTTCTGAAGACCCAAAGCTGCAATTTTTTAAAAAAGGACCCTTGACTTTTTAGGTTCACCACCAGCAATTCTGTGCTCATGTGATACAACTTCAGATGTGGAGAATACATCCAGCCCTGTCCAGAGCATGCTGAGGCAGAATCTCCCAACACCTGCCCACCACCAGAAAACACAAAACATTTCTCGCCAGGTTGGGTCAGGCTTGTAAGCAAGCAGCCAGCAAAAGCTTTCCCACGTGTACAGCCTGCTGTTTGCCCTTACCCCATCCTCCTCTCTATCACAAAGCCACACACCATTCCTCCTGGACCAGGCAGTGTTTGATGTGGTTGCCTAGCAGCCCACCCAGGGACCAGGACATTTAGGTACTGAGTTAAGCCTCACATTGGTGCTTTGGCTAGGGAGATGCTGACAAAGCAGCAGCCATTTCCTTAGGTGGAGAGGCTCAGGGCCCTGTGCATGCAAGAATGCCCCCAAGAACTGTTGACCAAGTGTTTGTCACTACTTATCAAAGGACTCCAGACTCACAGTGAGTAGATTCGTGGAGAACCAGATCCGGAAGAGCAATGTGGAGCTACTTTCTAAGGTAAAGGGGAGAAGGGGAGAAGGGAGGACAGCATACTCAAGGCATTGCTGTGCCATTCTTTGCAGGACCCATCTGGATTTTTCAGAAGGCTTCTGGCTTTCCCAACCCTTTCCACTAGCAAGCTCAGCTCCAGGAGGCACTCATGATAGCAAACTGATAGCTCTTCTTCATCTTAGATTCTAGACCTCTCTGCTTAGCCACTTTCCATCTTGCTTGCTAAAATGCTCTCATGCAAGCAGCAAAACAATTTGGAAACCCAGACATACATAAGCAGAGGGCTTTGGCCTGTGTACATGAGCCAATTGGTAGCTTTTAGTGAGGACTAGAGAACTGAATAAAATGCTAAGGTGCACAGCCCTCATGGAAGTCAGGAACTGGGAAAGAAAGACAGAATCAATGACTCCCTCTCCTTTTAATAAATACTTGGCTCTCCACTTGGCTTAACTCAGACTGAGGCTGGAGAGGAGAAATGAGGTACTTCCACACTCCAAGATGCTGAAAGTCAGCTTTGAAACAAACATCCCTGCTGGGCTGAATTGTACATTCTTAACATCAACTGTCTTCACATAAAACATGTGTAAAGACCTGGCCAACAAGGTCTTTTAGTCTTTTTTAGTCAATTAGTTTTAAGATTCTGAGTGCTAAAAGCATTCGGTTTACGATCAGAGATTCTTCCCTGAAGACAGGACCTTCAGCAGGCAACCTGACACAAGCCACAGTGCCTCAAGAGTGCCACATAGCAGAGGAATGTGCAGTGTGAGAAAGACATGTCTATCCTGAGACAGCCAAGAGACTTGAACTAGCAAGGGGAACAAGTAGAGGGAGATTGTCTTGGCACCCAAATAAGGACAAGAGGCACAAGTGGACTCCTACATACTTCCAGAATCTAGACATTACTACACTTGGGGCAGTGAAGTCTTCAGTACCCATTGGCTAAGCAGATGTCATGCCATGGAATGTTCAAAGCTATCCAAGTGTTTGCAGTCCACTTTCTGTGAGGGATGGAACGTGTACAGTTTGGCTGTGACTAAGGCAACACAGTCTGGGACCAATGTGCCTGTAGGACTGCCTCTCCTGGTATACCCCCTGAAGAGCGGTATGCTCAGTGGAGAAAAATCTACGGGTGATCTCTGGCCTGAAAAATGACCGGCTGTCCTCAACCAGAGCCCAGGCTTTTTTGGCCCTGGCTCCAACCTGGTGAAACTCTCTGCAGTTCCGCAGGGCTGTCATGGTAGAGATGTTCCGCCCGGCTTACGGTTGAGGACAGCAACGGTTCTTAAACAGTAACGGCTTTTAATCAGTCTGGCTCCTTCCTTCCTTTCCCAATGGGATGAGGATTTAATCTGGCCCATTCTAGGTGCCATCTGGAATGAATTTTGAACTGTTCTAATATTTGTTTTATTGTCCATTGTATTTAAATTTGATTGAATGTATTTTATGAGATGCTATACACTGCCCTTTGAGGGAGGGCAGTCTAGAAATTGAAATTATAAATATAAAGAAATAAATAACACAGAGGCTCTAGGAATAAGGGGACCTTTGTAGGGCAAGAAGAAGAGTAGAAAGAGAACCTGGCAAGAAGCTGCTGGTAGGAAGCCCAGGGACAAGATGGCTGAAGAGGCACTGGACTGAGAAAGAGCATGTAAAAAAGGAGACCTGAGTAAAGAGACTGAAGAGATGGAAGAGTGGGGGGGGGAGTTAATAAGAGTGAGGAAAGTGTGGGACGGTGAACATCACATATCTGTTTGAAATAACCGGCCAATTATTTGGCCATAGGCTCCTAGCAGCTATGTACTGAGTCAGCAAAGAAGCTCTATTTTTGGCTGGGGAAAAGCTAACCAGTCTGATATTATGGTGTTCCCCTCCCTTGCCCTCCCCTTATAGACATCTCAAGCCAGCTTGCACTCACAGGCCCAAGGCAATACTTACGCATGAGGGCAGATGTATTTCACATAAGGGAGCCGAATGGCAGACAAGGCCTCAGCCCAGCTGTGCCTGAAGGAGGGAAAGGGGGAGAGAGAGGGGGGGAGGTCAGAACTTGCCTTGCAGAGGATGCCCACAGAAAGGTGAGGAGAGACAACTGCTCCTCACTGCCTGAGCACCCCTGGATCGTGCCTGAGACAATTTTGTTCTACAGAAATTTACAACAGGATACACCTTGTGCTGCTATTGCTGTGGTAAGCAGCATGTTCCTAGCACTTTAGGTTCCCAAAGCAGTTCACATTATCACTAAATCAGTGACAAAAAATACTGTAAGATAGATCAGTACTATCCTCACATCCCTTGAGCACTGACATGTGTAATCCCCCAAGACCCCCACCCACCCACAAGTTCATGTTCTAAACAAGAGAGCCCCAGGAAAGCTGTGTTCTCTCCTCCAAAATGTGCAGATAGTAAAATCCTCAGATCCTATTTGCATTAAAGGCAGCTCTCTTGGACCAGCTACCATTGGTTAGGCTGCAATCGCTTTCCCAACTTCCCCCCTCTCCAAGGCTTGACCTGCACTTGCCTGCGGCAAGGGGCTCTTTTATTTGTACACACATCAAAAACTCCTGTCTCCGAAAATGTACTGGAAGTCACCACTGTTCAAAGGCTGGCAGACACAGGCAGCTGCTGGCAGGAAGATACCCACACTGGGCCACACATGGCCTTAACCTGTCACATCTTTGCTAATGTACAGATCAGAAGTGTCGAGCAGGCTCCAACCTGCACACACTTTACTCCAGAGAAGCTCAGAAACCAGGGCTGCAGTGACCAATGAGGAAAGAGGCAGGAAGCCACCAGTTCCACCCAATAAGTCTTAGCCTCATCCTGGCCTCCCAGGTCTTCCATCTTCCAAGAACACTGCTCTCGGTCATCAAGGCCTCCCAACCCCTCCAAGTCACTAGTGCGACATCATCCTCAACTACACAACAAGGCCAGGCAGCCGACGATGGCTTACAATACTCACCCTGTGTCTCCGAGCCCATGTAAAAAAATGACCTGTGAAACCAATAAAAAAACAAAAGGCATTACGCCAGCACAAGCTGAGAAAGTGCCAGCAACCCAACAAGTCCCATTAGTTGCAAACAACTAAATATTTTTTAAAAGCATCTGGGAAGGAGCAGAAATGACCCAACTTGACTAAGATGGGAAGGCATGGCTGAGGAATGGCCAACCACTTGCTTGCCACCCAATCCCAGCTGCAACCAATGGGAAACCACCACCACCCAGCCCCCAATTCCCTGGAAGGAAACTTGCCAGGCCACTACTCTCTTGCCCACCTTTGGAGGCTGAATGAGAAGCCTGAGCCAAGCCACCCCCTCAATGTTTCAGTGCAGAAGCAGGAAAACAGAGTGTGATTGCTGGGCTGGAGGTTATCACCAGCTGATTTCAGACAGCCTATGTATTTTGTTTCAGGAACTGGTCACTAACGGGTTTTGTTCTGTCATTTCAGACAGACCCGTTTTAGTAACTGGTCCCTGACGGAATATATTTATCTGTTCAGACAAACATGCTTCTGTCCCATTTGGGAAGCGTGCCTTAAGCGTTGTTGACTGCTTTCCTCCAGTCTTCAATCCATCCTAGCACTTCTGAAGCGCTATGGGGTGCTGTATAAAATGACCCGTAGTGCTTCCTGTGATGACAGTTCTTTTCGTGCCCTTTGTCTCCCCATGCGCGATTGTTCTCTTCTCTCTTTTTTTGAACATTCTATTGGGAGTGCTATGGCGCTGAAGTAGGACTACAAATCAGTGCCATAGCAACCCCATTGAGATTCCTGGGCTCCATTTAGATACACTGACATTCGCTACTACTGTCACGTGGAACAAGTACCTGATTGGACAGCGTGTTTAAGCGGTAGATCAGGGGCATAAGTGAATGGTAAGACAGATGTTTGGTTGATTTTTTTAAAGTTTGCTGTAGAGGAAGTATAGACGCAGGCACACATACGCAAGCACACGTGTTCCATGGTTTGTGGGCGTTAGGGAAGGAAGGAAAGAGCTGCCTGGGTTTCAAAACTGTCCAGTCCCCTCCCCACCCACTATGCTTGAACTCTGTATCCAGTGAGCTTCTTGTTTCCAGGTGACAGCAGTAACGAATGTCAGTGTATCTAAATGGAGTCCAGGAACCTCAGTGGGGTCAATATGGCGCTGATTTGTAGTTCTGCTCAAGTGCCATAGCACTCCCAATAGAATGTTTAAACAAAACCCTCTCAGGGAGATTGTGCGCGCGAGGGGAAATGGCGGGAAAAGAAATTGGCACAGTTTGAAATGACACACCGCTTCAGAGAGAGCTCCTTACCAGAAGGGAAAGGCCGTGTGAAACAGCCGTCCCTGCACTGGTTTATTCCGTTACGGGACAATAACTGTTTTAAAGGGGTAATGTGAAATGGCTCACCATCTGTTAGTTAATCTGATAAACTGACCTGGCTGCCGTGTCCTCCTCCCACCTTGCCTAGGTCAGTCTTGATTTTCTTTTTAAGTTGGAAGGATAAAGTAGGGCCAGTGGCTGGCTGGCTGGCATGCATGGGTGAGTGAGAGAGGCTATTCCACAGAAACACAGAATGACACTTTCTGAGAATCTCAGCTTCCCGTTTTGACATAGTTTCTAGCTCTCAGAGTAGCAGAGATGAGCTTGGACACTACATGGACCATGCCTGCTGAAACTGCAGAAACCACACAAGTGCAATTCTCAGCAGATGGGAGTGGTGGTTAGAGGAGGCTTCAGGACCCTCCCTAATTCCTCTTGCCCTCTTTCAACTCTCCTTTCCAACTCTAGTCTTCTGGGCGGGAGGATCCTGTTTGGTAGCCAAAACAGAGAGATTAGCAATTAAAATCCAGCTCGAGGGGTTAAACAAAAGTATCCATCAGCCGCTTTACAAGTCCATTGCTGGTTGCAACAGTGGCAGTCTGTGATGCCAAGCCCAACAGCAGTTTGACAGTGACAGACAGGCCTGTTCACACTATCAGTTATACCTCAGGGTCACCTTCTCCTGATCTGCTTCAACCTTGCTATTGTTCACAGAGCACTTAAAGCAGAGCAAAAGGAAAGGAGGGGCCCATTTAATATGGATATTTGTACCTTAGCCTTTCAATCTCTAGAAACACTTTTGTTTTCTGATTCTCAGCTAGACATGACTGATAGGGGGAATTTATTCCAGATTAACTTCCTATATTAATCACTGCAGCTACTCCAGAAGACTTCCCAACTGTCCCAGAGTTCTGCTAAAAATGAAGGCAAGTTATTCAGAAAAGCAAGCTCCTAGACCTCCCGTTAATGGGGGGAAATGAAGTTGGGGTGTGTGTCAGGAATCTGCAGGACAGAAAAGCCTTCTGTCCCAATCTCAGCCCCCATCCCAAAAAACCCTATTGCTGCTTTAGCATCTTCCTGCATCCCATCAATCCTTTCCTTCCACTATCCAGTCCAACAAGTACCAAACACCAAAACTGTCCCTCCCACCTCCATCAAATATTAAATATCAATTCTAATGACTACTTTCATATGTTATAGCTCTCTTTGTGCAACTCTGCAACTAACAACTGAGTTTCCTGATCTTAGAACATAGTAACTCTTCATTGCAAAATTCTAGATTAGTTGTTTTAGAAAGACAGGAATGCAAGAAATATATGTATCTCCTGGACAGCCACACAAGCACAGGACTGAATTTGATGGAGTAGTTCAGCTAGCAGAGAGGGTCTCTTATGCAACAGGAGCTCCCCTGACCCAAAACGCTCTTCTGAACGTCTCATGCCAAAGGAAGGCTCCTTGTCTCAGAGGAAAGCGTCTCCACTAGCAGAACAGCTCCACAGGATCCAACTCATAAAATACAGTTAATGGTAAAGAATCAATCGCCCTCAGTATCTTGGTTCTCATCAAATTTGATTCAGCAAGATACCAGGTCTTAGGACTGTGCAGAAAAGCTTAAAAAGAGAAAGAGACTGATGATAGTGGCTTGGAAGAGATTAGAGTGGTCCAGAGACACAACTTCCAGCACCATGCATGGCTAATTGACATTCCCAATGGCAACTACCCACTGGGCCTCATCCTTACCACGTACCTAGTCCCAAGCCTCTCCCCTGCTGCCACGTGTAGTGCTTGAAAAGTTGAATACCAGGTGCAGAATTATATAAAGCAAGAGGGGCACTCCTGAGGATCAACAGGAGGGAAACGCCATCGCCAATGACCCCTCTTTCTTTCCCCTTTGCTCTACCTAATCACCTATTCCGATCCCAGACCCACAATGCCTGCATGTCTTTGGGAGAGGCAGTAACTGCTAATGTACAGTAAAAGTTTTGTTACCTGATATTCATGGGGAATGGGGGTTGCTGGTTAATTAAATGTGCCAGATGCTTAAGCTTATTGCTCTGCTCCCCATGCAGAGGTATCCACAGCAACCAAACCCCACCTCATTGGCAATATCATGCTGACAACCCCTATGCCTGGTGGGACCCTTCCCCACCCCCCCAAGCTATCTACACAACAGACAGACAAGTGGGCCAGCTGCCCAGGAGCCCCCTTGACATAGCTGGCTCCTGACAGCTCAAGGAAGGCTGAAGGGAAAGGAGGCACCCAAGGATAAGCTGGCAGCAATGGCTGTCAGGAGCACAGCAAAGTCCAGAGGCACTGAGCGGGCTGGCTGTGTGTGTGGTCAGGGGAGATACAATCAAAGACACAGGGGTATGCTGGCCGAGGGGGTGGAGGCTGTGCTTTCTGCAATGCTGATTAACTGAGCATTCTGGATAATCAAGTGTCAGGTAACAAAGCTTTTCTAGTACCTGGCATTGTGCATTTTCCTGCAAACCTGGGAGCTACTGCAGGTTTACAGAAGCATACACCCTAGTCCCGGGTGGACACCACCACCCCTTGCAGATTTTGTGATCCAGATGGGAGAGTAACCAATTGCTTCTAGATCTCTGATTGCCATCTCTAGGCAAATGTGACAGATTTACATAAGTTATACTCCTTGTAAATTTCAGATTTGTGTGGGTACAGAATATACACAGGTGAGCAAGAGAGCTCAGAATGTTTCTGATGTGAGTACAGCCAAGGACAGCAGCAAGAATGAGGATTAAGTGAGCTTTAGGACCGTATAGTGACAGCTACGCCTCTCTGGTCTGTCACGGCTTCCCCACATTTAAATTACGATGACAAAGAGTGAGGCTTGGTTATTGACTTTCTCATTAGTACAGCAGGAGCCATGAGGCTAGCACACATTTGGACGGCTGGGCTAATTACCTGCCAGAGACAACAAGACTGGCTGTGTGCAGGTCCTACACAAACAACATTGCATGGTTAACTAGAAAAGGAACCAGACTATTTTTATTCTTTTGGTACCACCCCTCCCTCTACATGCGCGCACACAAAAATCCCACCTACAAAAATCCCACCTTCCCCCCACTTCACAGGGAGATGAGCCTTCGCATTTACAATCAGGAGGGGGGCAGAGGAGCGAGATCCAGTTAATTCCTCTAATCTTCCTGGATCCCAGCAGATGGTCGGCCTAAGAGAGCATGTGCTTACCGCTGCAGTCTCCCGCTCTGCCCCTGAAACGGTCACGGCATCAGCAAGGAGGGGGACAGACATGTTGTTACCGCACATACACCAATAGAGACTTCAACTGCTCACACCTATAAGGAGGGAAAGATGCACACACAGAAATATTTATTTATGTAGTGCTTCATATACAGAAAACATTGCACAATATTTTACTCATCCCAATAGTCCTGTGAGGTAGATTGCTTTGTATCCAATTTACAAGAAAGAAACAGAAGCAAGTAACTGCCAACAACTTCCAAGTCCAGGTGGTAAAAAATCCTCCATACAAGAACCCTTCTAGTACACAGCAGAGTCAGGAACTTGCTCCTCTGTTTTAAAAAAATGAAAGCCATGATTTTCAACACAAGGGATATTATAGCCCAGAATACCCTGACTTAATACCTCGGCACTCTTATGGCCTGGACTACAACTCCTCAAACTTCATGCAACCAGCATGAAAGAGGAGTGCCTACTGGACAAGCTAGTTCCAGTTGGCTCAGCAGTTACTAAACATGAATGGACTGTTCCACCTATAAACCCGGGTCGGGGAAGAGCTGGCTTTTCACAGTAGCCAGTATAAAGAACATCTGGAAACTCAGTTAATATTTTAGAAGACCTGAAAGGCTAGAAGGAGGAAGGCACTACACAAGCCAAATGCAAAACTGAAAGATGTACCTGCCATTCAAAAGCTATGAATAAGTTGAATCCCAACCTATTTCAGGATGAGGTTGGAGAAGGCATATTTAATACATATTTATCACAAGGCATATTTAAAACATAGCTCTTTGTAGAGTATATTCAAATAGGCAGCTCAGACTTAGGGCTGCATACATTTGGGATACTGAGCTTCATGTAATTCCCCTGAAGGTCTATATAGACATATTGGAACCCAGATTACTCAGTTTTGGAATACATCCTGCAGCCTTCTTTTAACAGATCTGAGACATGAAATTTTAGGAGTCAGGAACAATGACAACAATAAACAGCCCAGAACATCCTATACCCTTAAACAAACCTAACTGGAATCTTCAAGGAAGTAACTTCCACAATCTACCTAAACAAATTTGTTCAATTGCTGAGCTAGTCCAGTTTGAACTAGTGTATGATAAAATGCTTTTTCTTATAATTGTGATTTAACATATGTATAATATACATGTAAAAGTGGACAGAATTCTCATGCTCAAGAAGTAAAATACCAAACCCAGTAAGTGTCCGTACAGAAATATCTGCAAAGTTGCTTTTTAATATACTAAGAAATGGCTTTGACCTCTAGCTGAGCTTCTCTCCCTCCCACCTGCCCCCAATCTGGCTTGGCATGCTAGGAGATTTGCAAAAAATTGCTACAGGAGAGAGCACAGGCACAAACACTATAGCTTTTATCCAGGAAAATAATTTATTTGTTTTATTTATTTTGATTTTTATCCCGCCTTGCCTGGCTAGCAGGCTCAAGAAGGATAGTTTTGCTGAGAAAAGCCTTTCATAACAGGAAAAATGGCTTCGTTCCTGCCAAGAGGAAACAAAAGGGCCATAAGGAGGAAGGACATATGGCTCCCTGAGGAAAACATCCAGCCCAGAGTTGGATATGTTCTCCAAAGCCATTTGGTGTAGCCCCATGAACTCAAAGCATGCCCAAAATCTCAGCTAACTTCAGGGTTCAAAATTAAGCTTGAAAACAGAATGGCAAGACAAATGGAAACAAGAAAGACAAAGAAACTAAAAATGACTAAAAAAGGAAGCTTCTTCTAAGATGACAAATTCCAGTGGGGGGAGCCATATTAGTGCAGCAAAAGCAATTAAGAGTCTTGTGGCACCTTAGAAGATTTGTTTGGCGTTCACTTTCACAGGCCAGAACCCAGTTCATCCAATATTAAGGCAAGAAGATGCAACGGGTATTCATTCTAAACAGGGAGGGCGGACAACACTTTAGAATTAGGGCTGAGACTTCCCTTCCTTGGAAAAAAGCTAGAACGAATTAGAGAATCAGCATTAGGCTGTCCTAACTAGGAGTTCTTATCCCTGTGATAATCTTTCATGAGAAAGTAGAGACTAGAAGGAGTTGTTATTCTTCACTACACTGCCTCACTCCCTCCCTGAGCACGCAAGCACACACTCTTTAGCCTTTGTGCTTGCTTTGCAAACATACACTATCTGTCAATATTAGTCAAATGAGACTGGCTGAATGTCCCAGTGCAAAAATCCCAGCCTGCTTAAGTGATGACAAGTGTGCATTTGTGGCATAGGCTGCCACAAAGATGACAGCTCTCCTGCAATTCACACTCCCCCATCCCATTATGATTTTAGTCATTACATGTATGCTTCTTCTTTCATGCAGTTCAAAGCAGTACATGGAGAGTTCCCAAGAGGCCTCAGTCAAGTACTGCTGAGATTGAGACTGTCATGAAGAAGGGAAACACTGAGGGCAACAGCCATGCTCTGCAGTTATGCTGGCTGTGACTTCCGCACATCACCCCAGAGAAGTATGTGATGGCCACATAGGGCCTAGTTGTAAGTTGTAGGTTCAAGTCTCTCACACATGATGATTTGATCTGATTAAACCAAGAAAGGCAAAATGAGCTAGAGAGGGCATGAATGCCTTGCATTGCTCCCATATGCAGGGCACAGCAAAACTGGAGAAGCCCAAGCTAGGGTGTGCATGGCCTAAGGGAATTCTGTTTTGTGTTGTTGTTTGTTTTTAGTAGTTTAAATTGTAAAATGTATCCTGGCATCTACAGCAATTATACAAAGTACTTTAGGTCATATAGGAACAGAAAGGTTCCTTAATGTGTGGCTCATGGAGGGCTTCAGCTGGGCTGTATTCCTTCCATCTTCAGTTATAATGACTGGCTGATCAATGCCTCCCATGTGAGGAAGTCTAAGAACATTTTTAAAAGTCATTAACAGTGTAGATGGGTGCAGCTCTAGTCCAGGCTTGTAAATCGTCACTTGCCCAGTTTTCTGAGGTAGGTAAGAATTCCCTCAGCAACCAAGGTGGGGTTGAAACATCATACAACTGTCTTGCTGCCATTAAGGAGCAATTATTCCCTTCAGCCCTGAAAACAGCAGCATTGCGGCCATGGCAAACCCACCACCCTTTCCTGCACCTGTCAACTACTTGCTAAGATTTCACATACCTCTTTGATGAGAGTCCCTGTGCAATACCCTGCAAAAGGATTTGGGAGGTAGCATGCAGAGGATCCAGGAGGAGATGCCCGCTCACGCTGAGCTACGAGCCTGGGACTTCCTACGTGCCTAGAAGGGTTAAGATGGGCTTTGGCCTGCCTCTATGCCACCAGGAAAAGGACTAGGCTATTTATATAATTTGCTGATAACAATGCAGGGACACAAGGAGAGCCTGTTGTTGCTATTGGAGCAGCACTGGAGGGGGGGAAAAAAGAGTATACCTGATAGCCACCAACTTGGATTATAAACAGCTAGACAGGAATCAAGCTGTTTCCAAGTTGTCACTACACCAGGCAGCTTGATACCCCTCACTGAGCGCTTTAAGCATCACACTGCCTCGGAGTCCCACAACTCTGTTTCAAAAGAATGAAACACCATCACAGCCAGGAGCTCTGGCAATATGCATGATGCAACTGCCTACCAAAGTGTAAATCAAAATCTCAGCTGTCAACTAAAACAAAAACTTTCCCATTCTCAAGGTTGCAGAGGGAAACGCTGACTCCAGTTTCCCCTGCAACAAAGACATACTGCTACAAACAAGCTGGAATAGGAATTTCATAAGTCAAGAAAGTAGGAAATCTTGCTCTGTCCCTTAACCATGCCTCTGTGCTCCAATCCCCTGCTCATGCTGTGAACCAAAACTTTTCTCCCCAGCTGCTCTGTAAGGAAGCTCAGCACAAGGATGACAAGTACCTTTTCGAAACAGAATGTCATCTTGGGCAGCAAGTTTGGGTCAATATGCCCAATCTGCAAATTTATTCCACTAGCAGAACTTTGGCTTCTTTTTTAAAGTGCACAACAGACACAAAGCTGATTTATACTGAATGAGGCCACCAGTCCATCAAGGTCAGTACTGACTACTCAGACCAGCAATGGCTTTCCAGGGTCTCATGCAGAGGTTTCACATCACCTACTACCCGATCCTTTTAACCGGAGATGCAGAGGTTCTTCCACAGAGTCACAGCCCCTACCCTAACACAGTTTAAGAGTTTCCATCTCTACCATGACAGTGTCAGGCTACAGCTATTTTAAAATATTGTGGAACTGCTTGGTTTTGTGGATTTGAGGGTGAGGGGTCATGTACCTGCTTCTGGTTTATGACACATTGTAAGGTGACAAGCTTAGTGGTTGGGTAGCTTTGCCTTAGGGAAAGAGGGAGGCAGCAGAACAGACCACCCTATGGCCATTTCCATTCCAGATTCAAGTGCAGAAGTGAATCCTTCTTTGCAAGCACACACTTATCACCTCTTAGTACTTATCTAAGAGCCACACCTCAAGTTGGCTTTCAGACCAGCTCCTGAGCTGTTCCCCTGAAAATAGGCTATAAACTTCTACACCTGATGTCTTCCACAAGGCCATCTGCCCAGACAGCACACACAGAGACACAGTGCTGGATGTGCCAAGCTATTTTATCCCAGATCCCATTGAGGCTTATTTGGTACCTTGCCCAGTAACTTAGCAAGACCAAAAACTACCAAACTAGTTTATCCCAGACTGAATGACAAAATAGTCCTGAAACTCACCCCAAAATTAACAGAGACCACAGAACACAATATTCAAAGCCAGAATACTACAAGGGATGTGGTCATGGCTCAATGGCAGAGGACCTGTTTGCAGGCAGGCAGCCTAGATCCTACCACCTCCCACCTCCAGCTAGAAAGTTCAGATGGTATGTCATTTATTTTGCTCCATCTGTGGGGTAGGTTAGGCTGAGAGACACTGACTGGCCCAGATCACCCAGCAAGCTTCCATGGCAGAGTAAGGGATTAAAACCTGGGGCTCCCAGATCCTAGTCCAACACTCTAACCACTATCCCATGATGGCTCATCACAACTTGGTGGTGAAAAATGTCTACCAGACACACTGCAGCACTCCTGCCATTCAGAGCAGAAAATATTAACTCTAATAGCAGTGTCAAGTATGTTCAAAGGCATACAGATCAGAAAGACAGGTGCATTTTAACCCACAGGATACCTAATTTTGCGTTGGACTTGCTATCTTTATGGAAATCAAAATCTGAGTCCAGTAGCACCTTTAAGACTGACAAAGGTTTATTCAAGGTATGAGCTTTCGTATGCATGCACTCTTCTTCAGATACAATGAAATGAAAATAGAAATAACAGTCATACATACAGAGGGTGGGCAGAATAATGAAGATGTTTTTAACAGATCTGAAGAATAACAAGATTAGTTTATATGGCTATCATCTGTTTGCATTCAACTCATGGGGAAAACCACAGAACAAATTTTGAGTCCAGTGGCACATTAAGACCAAAGGTGTATTCAAGGTATGAGCTTTCATGTGCATGCACACATCTTCAGATACAGATGCACGCAAAAGCTCATACCTTGAATAAACCTTTGATCTTAATGTGCCACTGGACTCAAAATGTGTTCCACTGTTTCAGACCAACATGGCTGCCCACTAGGAAAAACATAGCAAGGAAATAAATATGTCAGAATTAGAGATTGAGGTATCCTTAATTGTGGAATGAAGAAGAGATTGGATATATACGCTGCCCTTCACTCGGAGTCTCAGAGCAGCTTACAAACTCCTTTCCCTTCCCCTCCCCACAACAGATACCCTGGGGGTTAGGCAGGGCTGAGAGAGCTCTTTCAAGAACTGCTCTTTCAAGGACAGCTCTAGACAGAACTATGGCTTGCCCAAGGTCATCCAGCAGCTGCAAGTGGAGGAGTGGGGAGTCAAACCCGGTACTCCCAGATTAGAGTCTGTGCACTTAACCACTACACCAAACTGAATGGTGAGAGTTTGTCATTAGGTTCTATTCATCTCATCTCAATCATGGAGGTGACCTCACAGCATCTTTTTCTTTGAAGTGGGGCAGCTGGCTGTTTAAAACTATTTTCCTTTATGATTTATGGAAATCAGAAACACTATGCACAGAGAACAGAAAGTATGGGGAAAGAAATCCCTTGAGGATCAAAGACATGTGGAATACACAGTCCCCAGTAAGAAAGGAACAACTAACTCCCCTCATCTATGGCATATCCATATTTACGTGAGGGCCAGAGAACTTTCAGCAGGACAGAGACTTCTAGGCTCCCAGTCACCATTATGCTTCCCCCTACCCAACCCCCCCAAAATTGGCTACCAGCTCTTTGAAGCTTGGTATACATTTTTTCTTTATATCCAAACATCTAATACTATCACCCAATTACCTGTAATCTTTTTTCACATTGCACATTTTTATTCTGGCATTCTTCCAGGGAGCTCAAGATGACATACATAATTTTTCCCTCCTCCAGTTTATCTTCCCAACTACTTTGTGAAGTAGGTTAGGCTGAAAGAGAACAACTATCATGCCTGAGTGGCAATTTGAACCCATGTCTCCCCTGTCCCAGTCCAACATACTAACTGTTGAAGCACCCTGGTTCTCATAGACGTTTCTCAGATTACATGTTCCAGATCAAAAAAACACACTCCAGAAAAGGAAATATTTATGTGGAAGGCTCATACTAACAGTGAAGTTCAAGAGGAAGACACAAAATGGGAAAAGTTATGTCTTAAAGGGACGGGGTGGGGGCACACACAACATTTTACAGAGTTTCATGATAAATAAGTATCTGAATGAGCTGGATAGCTTTCAAGAGAAATGATACTTTGGCTTAAATTTACAACCACTCAGCACAACCAAAACATCTTACAGCACCACCAAAATTAGCTTCCCTTCTAGACGATTGGAAGGCAGCCAGTATTACACCAGCTTTTTAGAAGGAATCCAGTACTGACCTATTAGCTTAACTGCAGCCCTGGTATATTGGTGGAACTCTTTATAAGGGCTAGGACTGTTAAATACATAGGAGGAGGAAAACTCAGCAGAACTTCTGCAAAGATCAGTTTTGCCTCAACAGAATTCACTATCAGTGTGAAATATGTCAACAGGGTGATCTGCTTGACATTATATGCTTGGACCTCCCACAAGCTTCTGACAAAATTTAAAAACTGATAACAAAACTGAGCAGTCATGAGGACCTGTCTCCTTTTGGACAGGTTAAGTGACAGGGAAACAGACAGAAATAAACTGACACTTTTTTCAATGGAGAAAAGGAAATTATTCTTCACACATGAATCTGTACCCAAAAAAGGTGCTAATTTAACCTATTCATAAATTATCTGGAGTCAGAATGAACAACAAGGTAGGCGGCTTGTAGAAGATATCACATTATTCAGGAATAACAACATCCAGGGAATAAAGTTTGAAAATAAAACAGCAAGATATCATGTAATTATACAAATTTATGGTGGCGCAAGAATGCTAAATGCTGTGCATAGTTCAGGTTACTCCCTCTCAAAAATATGGAGCTGGAGAAGGCAGATAAAAAGAGCGTGTATCAGGTAGGAAGGTTAAAGATACTGTGGCTCACAGTGTGAACATGGGCCAGGTACTCTTTCAGACTAACCTACTTCACAGGGTTGCTGAGAGCAATAAAACAGAGCAGGGGAGAACTGTATCTGCCCTGAGTCCCTTGAAGAAGAGGAAGAATACAAATAAGAGCGATAGGGAAGATATAACAGAGAGTTATCAAATTACAAACAGGGGGAATAAACAGACATTTCTGTTCCTCTCATGGCAGGACTCTGTTGAATGCAAGTTGAATGGGAAGTTAATGCAAGTTGAATGGGAAGAGGTTCAGGTCAGAATTGCCACACAATGTGATCACGGCAACTAATTCAGATGGCTTTAACAAGGAACTAGACAGCTCTGTGGAGGACAGATCTCTGAAACTGGAGACCTTGTTGGAACCTCTGCGTTCAGAAGCTTCTGCAATACCCATCCTGCTTTTGAGCTTCTAGAATCACTGACCTAGTTACAGTTGAAGACTGATTAAAGAGACCTTGATCTGACCCCACAGAGCAATTGTACATCAGCCCTTTTATTTATGCCACCTTCCACCTAAATAGGTTCCCCAACAGTAAATACTGTAAATGTTGTTAACATTTAATGCTTTGAAGTATATATACATAAAGTAATTCAATTAAAAACATATAAACACATATAATACTAAAAACCAGGGAGGAGGCCATAACAGTTATTATGGGTATACCAAACAGAACAACAAATGTCTTCACCCACTGGCAGAAGACAATGACAAATCTCTCTGGAGAGGGAATTCCAAAGTTTTGACACTGCAACTGAGAAGAACCTCTCTCAGGCTGCCACCCATCTAGGCTCAGATGGCAGCAGCACCCAAGCTAGGGCACCCAAAGATCACTGAAGTGGATGGAAAGGTTCATATGGGAGAAGGGGGTCCTTAAGGTATGCTGGCCCCAAGCCATATAGGGCTCTAAAGGTCAACACCAGCATCTTGAATTGGGTCCAGAAACAAGTTGGGAGCCAGTGTAGGGAAGGATATACAAAGGATAGATTTGAAAACATAAGGACAGACCAGAGATAAACTGCCTCAGGATGTGGAGGTTTCCCTTCAGTCACCATGGCTACTAATAACCATTCATTGCCCATATTTGAGTGAATGGGAAGAAAGAAGCAGTTCAAATGGTGAATGGGATTTCAGTTGTGCTCTCTACTGATTCCCTGTTAACAAAAGGAAGCCATGCAATATTAATAATAATGCCTGTTCAGTAATGACAGCATTCTCAGCAACAAGCCATTTGCAGGCCAAAAGACAACTCCAACCTCTAAGAAACCTCTGAATATAGCACAAGTAAGTTGATCTCTGGCATCACTTTCACAAAATGCCCAGCAGAGTTTAGTTTGCAACCAAAGGGGCAACTGTTAATCTGTACTGAAACCAAATGGATTTATCTTAAGATAAAGAAACGCTTCAGACCTTGTAGGGCACATATCCAACCCCGTAGAAGATGTTCATAATTCTTTGCTTCATACTCTGCTGTAGACCATTTACATGCTGGAGCAGAAGGGAGACTGGGGCCAAAAATGAGTCACCATCCCATACACTCCATCCTTTTGTCTGGTCATGCCAAACAGACCAAAACACTCAATGCAACATGCAGTCAATTTATGGAATTCACCATCCTCAAAAGTAGTGATGGCTTTCTTAAGGAGAATTCACACAAAATCATGGAGGATAGTCTAAGCAGCTGTGAGCCTCAACAGCACTTTTGCATTCTGAAGCAATATAACCAAATATCAGATGACAGACAATGGGAAAAGGCATTTGCCTTCAAGACCGGTACGCTAATCTCCACTGGAAACAGAATGGACTGACCTAATATGTAATCTAATGAACAACTCTGTGCCACATTATAACTATTGCCCAATTATCATTACCCTGCTGCCTATTATAACCTGATCTGAAACTTCTGGCCCTGCCTGATTGGTTCATCTACAAGTCAGCCCTACATACTTTTCACGACTAGGAGCTGCTTGCTAAAAGTCAGATGAGTTACGGGGTGGTGGTGGTATATAATAATCTAAACCAGTAATCCTAAACATACAGAATTTCAAAGCTCAGCAGGGCTTATTTTCTAAGTCAATGTATTTAGGATCTGACTACAAGATAAAAAGTTATAACTATGCCAGTTGGTGGATAGCTTGCACCTCTGAATCCAGAAAATCTCAGCCCTCATAACCCCCCTTTTCCACTCCTTTGAGAGAAAGCGATAGGTCTGAATGCATAATGGGAAGCAATTCAACATACATTCCAGATGCTGAATAATTCTGCTTGAAAGAAATAAAGCAAGATATACTATCAGCATCCACATGACAGATAGGCATGCAAAGCACTTACTCAAAATACAGATGGTATAAACAGAGTGCCCATCAATTATTTGTAAGGGTACCTAAAATGCACCAGGTGATGCCCCAACGGTCTGATTCAGTGTAATGCAGCTTCCCCTCTTCAACCTGCTGAAGGAGCAGCTTTTCTGCACTTTACACCGCACCAAGCCACCATTACCCACCCGTCTCCTATCCCCTCCGCCCTGAACCTGAAAGGCAGAACAGGTGGGATGGTGTTAGTACAGTACAGAAAGGATGAGGAAGATGAAAAGGTAGACAGTGGTTTCCTAGGCATTTAGCTTCTTGGGCCAGTAAAAGAGCCAAACAAAGCTGCACCTGTCAAAACTCCCATGCCACTCTTAGAGGCACCAACTCCCTCCATCCTCCTTCGGACCAGGACCCCCATCCTACTTCCTCAGCCCCTATTTTTGATCTTTTATGGTTTTCCATCCACTTCCCCCAACCCCGCCGCCTCCCAGCAGGTGCCACACCCTCCTCCCCCACCACAGGCTTCCATGGCCCCTCCCCCACCTTTTTGCCGCACATGCCTTGGCCCCGCCCACCCCCCAGCCAAAAGATCAGTTAGATCGGCCCAGGGCGGCCGCCACCCCCTCATTCATTATACCCCCTCACTCAAATCCTTCTACTCTCCAGGCCCCAGTGAGCTCCTTCGTCCTCTCACTTCTTCGTTCCTGTCACCTTTTCACCCGGCTTCTGACTGAAGACTCCGTCAGCGTCGAGCTCCCCCAGACCGCCCCGGATGTTCCACTGCCATCACCGGGCACTGGGAGGCGTCTTCCGGAAGTGACATGCCGACGCTGTCCCTGGCCGGCTTGTACGGAATTCGGAACACGGAGGCGCTTATGGAGGCGGCCATCTTTGTTGCCTTCAGGCTGGTGCTATTTTTAAAAAAACTAGCTGCCTTTTAATATTTGATGCTAAAATAAAAGTTTTCTCTTTAAACTTTTCGTGTCTCTTTGCTATGTGTAGTAATTTACTGGAAATGGCCAAAGGTCTTAGGTAAAATTGCGAAGACAGAAAATGCGAAGGTTGTTTGGAAATAACAATAAAAATAATTTAGATTAAAAATTAAGAAAAAACGATAAAATTTCCTAGCCTAAAAACAAAACAAAAACCCTACTTTAAAAAATACTATAGCTCTTTAATATTCTCATGATTTTCAAAATTATCTTATTTCCATGCCTTTTTTAAAAAGCACTGCTATAACATTTTAATAGTCATACATCTTTCAAAAAAATTAAAATTATATCTTGCATTTTAAAAAGTTCATTCCTTGGATAACCAGTGATTCCCATATTTCCATAGGTTAGAAAAAATGCTTTAATCATTGCCAATGCACTTTATTTGGCATGCTGTCTGGGAGCTGGCTTTGTGCCCTTGTGGCTGCTGCTATAACATGAGGCTGAATACTGGTGCTGTCTTGTCTGCCCTGCCAGGTCGCAGGTAGGTGCCTGTTTTGCTTGCCCATCCTGCAGTTCTTACAGGCTTGTCACCATGCACTGAATTTTTAATTTAAATTTTGGATAAGAGTGGCACACCATGTAGGGTTGCCCACAGCCAGGTGTAGCCTGGAAATTACAACTCATCTTCAGAAGAGCAAGATTACAGTGCCATAGCACCTTAAAAGATGAAGTCTCTGACAAAGGGAGCTTTGACTCTCAAGAAAGCTTATACTGTGGAAATCTTATTGGTCTTTAAGGTGCTACTGTACTCAGATTTTGCTTCTCTACTGCAGACCAACATGGCTACCCACTTGAAACTCATCTCCAAAGATTAATGCTCCTGAAGGAAACAGCAACTTTGGAGGCTAAAGGCTTCACATCCTTGCTGAGCTCCCTTCCCTTATGCTGCCGTCCCCTGGCATCTGTCTATTATTTGACCAGGATCAAACACTTCCCTGAAGCCAAGAATGCCACTCTTGAAGGTGACAGCTTTTTCAAATCTCGTTTGCTAACAAGGATAGGTGTGCAGTCTCCTCCTTAGAATGGAGGCCTGCGGCACTCAGGCGCCCTAGCGACATAGGCAAGTGTACCCTCCTGGTCACCTACTGTTCAGACTGAATGAATCTCAGGACTGAGAACAACTGACTTGCGGCCTGTTTAACACATCTGCTTTCTTTTAATAATTTGGTTGATTGTTGGTTATTCTTATTCGTCACTATAAGCTGCTGCTCTGCAAGCAAAGGAGATAAAAAATAAGACCAAGGCCAATGGTGCAAAATCAAATAAAAATGTATTTTATTACTGTTAAATTTCCAAAAATTCCCTATGTGTTTTGCCAACAAGTTTCATCAGGGGAATCTGTTCGTCTTGCAGTAGTTCTGAATAAAAGATCAGTAAAAGAACAGTTCTTTTTGAAAGAGTAAAAAATCAGGTTTTTTTGAAGACCTACTGCAAGACGAACAGATTCCCCTGCCTTATGTTTTATCTCCTGGGATTGGTGTGGCTCTTCATCTTCTTGCTCTTGCAACCAAAGCCAAATTCTTATTTACAAAAACCTAGTATCAGTATCTGCCCTGATCTGGATGGCCCAGGCAAGTCTGATCTCATCAACTGTTAAAAGCTAAACATGGCTGGCTCTAGTTAGTACTTAAATGGGAGACTACCAAAGAAATCCATGGTTGCAACACAGAGGTAGGCAATGGCAAATCACCTCTGTTCAACTCTTGCCATGAAAACCCTATGATGGCACTTTACATACAGACAGTATCGCAATTCAAGTCAAGTTCATTGGTTCCCAGTTGCAACGTGAACCTTGTTGGCCTAGTCTAGCCTGATCTCAGAAGCTAAGGAGCATTGGCTCTGGTTAGTAATTGGACTGGAGACCACCAAAATAGCCCAGGGTTGCTAAGTCTAAGGTTCTTCTTTTTTAGTAAAAAGCAGAAGATAAAAAAGTGGTTGGTAGCAAGTCAACCTATGGAGCAAGTAGAGCATTTTAAATATTTAGGAATCATCTTTCAAGCAAATCTTTCCTGGAAGATGCACTTGAACTCCGCCGTTAGAGCCGCTAAGAGTGCTAGGAAGGCCATCTCAAGATTTTATTATTCCACGGATGGCCAATATGTTCACGCGGCAGTCAAAGTATTCACCGCTAAAGTTGCTGGGCAGATGCTATAGGCCACTGGAGTCTGGATCAGTGCAGTAACAGACAATATTAACTGATCTCTATTAATATTCCTATACAATATTCTGGGAACACCTCAGTGTGTCTCTGGAACAGCCCTGAGAGCCAAATTTGGGGAGATGTCTTATGAAGGAAAGGCCTGGGGAAGAGCATTCAACTTGAAAAGTAGGACTCTAAAATCAAACCCAGATCTAAGCCTCCTCGGACTAGTTAAACTGGACCATCACACAAGTGATTGGGACAGATAACTGGACCATAACCTATTATGTCTGGGTATCACCCATGACGTGATAGGAGTCACAAGTAGACAAGAACTGTCACGGCTTATTAGAAGACATTTGAGAGACTTGACTACGAGAACATGTTGATTAAAGCCCGCAGAGTGTGCTCAACCTTTTCAGTAGGTATTCAGCCTCCAACAACAATGCCAAACTACTTATCTGAGATCATTCTTCCAAAGTATAGAAGGGCATTCATGCCAGTGCACCTGAATGCCCTAACTTCAGCTGTGATGTCACAAAGATTTAATGGGACTTCATACTCAGATCGACCCTGTAATTGTAACAGCAGTAAAATTGACTCTGGGGATCATATTTTAATTGATTGCCCTGACTTTTCAGCTCTAAGAGATGATCTCCCCTTTATTTAATCAGGACTTCCTCTCTCCAGAAGCAAAATCATCCTGGTTACATAGAGATGAAGACAAACTACTCTGTGTGTGGCAAAATTTCTAATAGCTGTTATTGTGTAGTGGGTTAGACACATGTAGAAATCACAGACATGGTTGTAGTGATCAGCATAGTTTACTGGTACACAACTAGAACCCAGAATACTGGCCAGGTGGCCAACTATATACAGCCCCTGGGAATACCCCTAGATCCTACTGGTAGGTTTAAATCTCCCGCCAAAGTCTCTATTGGTTTCTCAAAGGAAAGTCCAGGAGCCTAGTCCCTATTGTTCCTAGGGAGTTAAGCTCGGTGGTTGCTCGCTGGTGCCTAGTGGCGGTCAGCGGACATAACACCACTCCCCCATAGCTTGGACCCCCCCCAAGTTACGTAGTTCTGAAGGTACAACGATTGCCTCCACTCCTGTGTAGACCGCCTGGGGACTGGCACTGGAACCTTGGGGGTTTGCACCAGGCTGCTCGGTGGAGGCGATGGCAAGGCTTCTGCCGGTTTCCCTGTGGTTGCGGGAGTGTCTACCTCGGGGATGGCTGCTGTGACTGGGGGAAGGTTCTGCAGCTCTGCAGGCTGTGTCTCTTGATCCCGGGCCTTGGGCAGACTCACTTCTGTGTGCTGAGATGGCGGTTCTTCTCCTTGTAGAGGCAACATGCACCATCTCATCTGGTCGACATGTTTGCGGAGGACTTGACCACATTCGGTCAACACCTTGTAAGACACCGGGCCGGTGGGGCGGATGATGCGGCGGGCGAGCCACTTGGGGCCCTTCAAGTAGTTCCTGACGTACACGGTGTTGTCCAGGAAGAACCCTTGTGGTGCTTCTCGCTGCTCTGTTAGGCTGTGTGACTCTGGGACTCTGTTGGGGTGCAGGTGGTCAAGCAGGATCACGGGTCACCGGCCCATAAGAAGTTCCACGGGACATCAGCTGCTAACCAGGTTTGGTGTGGTCCATTGAGCCAGGAGGAAATGGGCAAGGCGGAACTCCCAGTCTCCCTCCATCAGGCGGCTCAGTGCCTCCTTTGCAGTGCACACCATCCGCTCCACTTGGCCGTTGGTGGCTGGGTGGAATGGCGTGGACCTCATGTGTCAGATGAGGTTGCTGCGGAGGAACGTCTGGAACTCAGCGGAGGTGAATGCCATTCTGTTATCTGACACTATGGTGTTGGGCAAGCCGTGGGTGGCAAAGATCTTGCGGAGACTGTGGATGGTTGCCTTTGAGGAGGTGGTGGAGAAGGGGCTTATTTCCAACCACTTGGAATACGAATCCACAGTCACCAGGAATAACAGTCCGTGGAAGGGCCTGGCGAAATCTACATGGAGCCGGGACCATGGAGTCTGTGTTGATTCCCAGGACTGGGTGGGTGCGCTCAGTGGACTGGGTCAGACAGCCTGCCAGGTAGGGCAACATTTCACCCAGGCTTCCGCTTCCACGTCGATTCCTGGCCACCAAACGTAGCTCCGGGCGAGGGCCTTCATCCTCATGATGCCCGGGTGTGCCTCATGCAGGGCCTGGAGAACCTAGTGGCAGATAGCGCTAGGGACGACGACTCGGTCTCCCCATAGCAGGCAGCCCTTGTAAGCCGACAGTTCATCCCAGCAGGTCTTGAAGGTGGTGAATTCTGGCCCCTCGGTTTCCGCAGGCCATCCCATCACCACCCAGCCCAGAACCAGGGATATGATGGGGTCCCTAGCCGAGCGGCAGGCGATGTAGGAGGGCATCGGGGAGCTCCACCATCTGCAAAATGTGGTGTGCCAGGTCCGGGTCCTCTTCCACATCTGGTAGGGGGAGGCGGCTCAGGGCGTCGGTATGGCCCATGGCCTTTCTGGGGCAATGCTGCAACGTGTAGTCATAGCCGGAAAGGAACATGGACCATCACAAGACCTGCAGAGAGATGACTTGGGGTGTCCGGCGGTCTGCAGTGAAGAGGCCGAGGAGGGGTTTGTGATCAGTGGCGATGGTGAAGGGCCGTCCATAGATGAAGTTGTGGAATTTCCACACCCCTGCGACAACCGCCAGCCCCTCCCGATCTATCTGGGCGTAATTCCTTTCCGTTGTGGATAGGTCCTTAAACAATAAGTGATGGGCACCTCTTGCCCGTCGGAGAGACAATGCGCCAGGTCCGTCCCCATGCTGTAAGGGGACGTGTCGCTGTAAGGGGACGTGTCGCATGCCAGGACCACAGGTAATGTCTCATTGAAGTGGGCCAAGACCGAGTTGGAGATGAGCAACACCTTGACCCCCTTGAATGCCGCAGCCTGTTGTGGGCCCCACACCCAAGGAGCCTGTTTGTCCAGCAGCCAGTGGAGACGTTCTGCTACTGCCACCTTGTGGGGGAGGAAGGCGTGGTAGAAGTTCAGCAGGCCCAGAAAGGCCTGGAGCTCCTGCTCGGTCTTGGGCGGCGGGGCTTCTATGATCGCCTTTACCTTGTCCCGGGCTGGGTGCAGGCCATTGGTGTCCACGATGAAACCCAGGAAGTAGGTTTCAGTGAATTATAAATCTTCACTTCACCAAGAAAGGGGGGATTTGTAGTATGCACAGTTTATGAAGCACTGTTAAAACATCTTGCACTCTGCCACTGACTAACAGAATGAGCTTTGCAGGTACACTTAACCTTTCTGTGATACATATGTTAAGTGCTATGTATGATTTTAACTACATGGACAGAAATCAATCATGAACATATATTCAGATATACATTTTGGTTTATTGCTGGAAATGCATTCTGGGAAGCTCAAACAAAATTCTGTTCTGCTAAGGATTGCAGCCTTGTCCTGGCCAGCTATAACTGCGCATGTTTCTGATGTCAGTTACCCAGCTAGAATGAAGAACAATTAGCACTCTGTAACCATATCAGCTAATATAGATACTTTTAGAACTCCAAGTCCTAGACTAAAGAGAAGTTTAGTGTTCTGCTAGAAAAGAAAAACTCTGCCTGGGTACACCCATCCCCCAGGTCTTAAGCCAATGGGAAATAGGTGACAAAATTTGACAAAGTTAAGAACATAAGAACATAAGAGAAGCCAATGTTGAATCAGGCCAATGGCCCATCTAGTCCAACACTCTAGTCCAACACTCTGTCACACAGCGGCCAAAAATACCAGGTGCCATCAGGAGGTCCAGCAGTGGGGCCAGGACACTAGAAGCCCTCCCACTGCTGCCCCACCCAGCACCAAGAATAGAGTGCATCACCTGCCCCAGACTGAGAGTTCCTATCTATACCTTGTGGCTAATAGCAACTGATGGACTTCTGTTCCATATGTTTATCTAATTCCTCTTGAAAGTTTGATGGAACCAATAGTTCTGTTTTATTCCTCTGATGTAATATGAAATATAAAACGCTGTGACTCCCATTGTAACCGGAGGGAGATGCTGGTTGGAATCTGAGGGGACCAAACCCTGTTTATTTGGTTTCTCCCTATTACTCGATTAATAATAAAGACCGCTGTTAAGTTTCTTCCTTCACAGGACTGAGTGTGTGTGTTTCTCAAATTGGAACCAGGGAGACACAAGGTTCTTGTTCTACAGTAGCAACCTTTACAATTCTTCGAAGTTTATTGTGGGATGATGGTTTGCTGTTTAGGACTCCAGTTGCAAAAACAGTAAAGACAATAAAATAAAATAAAATAAATTAGAAAGGCAAAACAGGAGAGTGACTCTCTATGGCAGAATAGTCAGCCAGAAGCTTATGGCTGCAGTCCTTAATGTAGCTAATTACAGCGTACTAGCAGCCTGGGCCCATGCAGATAGTCAAATGTTAGTGGAACAGCTTTGTAGGATTCAGTTGAAAGATTTCATACTCCTCAGTGCTTGTTCAGTGGCAAAAGACCTTACTTCCCTAGATAGCATGAACCTGTCAAGCTTGGGCCTCACTTGCCAAATATTTCCTGTTTCTTATACTCATGTTCTGTTGCATTAGGGGTTCTTGTTCCACATTTTATTATTCCATTGGTTGTGTTATGGATTCACATGTATTTTTATACAGTTCCTATGTTGCACACAACTTTGCTCTTCTTCACTGCTATTTATCATCTTTGCTGGGAATTGTGGGGGGGGAGTGAATGTGTACAGTTGTCTGCTTTGCTTGGTTAGTGCCAGCTTGGAACTGTGCTCATGCAAGGGCCTCCTAAGTGTGTTGAGAACACCTTGGGAAGTACATGATCTCATCATCCTGTGTGACTTTGTAGTCTGGGGAGCTTCTAGATCTGTTAGCTTGCAGGTGTTAGGAGCAGTCACAGGGGCAGACGTGTGGCAGGCCAAGTGGGAGCAATGATTGGTTGCTTAGCATATGTGGAATTTCTTGCTTTCAGTATATTGGCAGAACTGGCGTCTGGGACCCCGTTCCGACACAGAAGCTGTCTGTGCTTGGAACCTCTCTACCTATTAATAAACAAATCTTGCTGCTACAAAAGTGTGAGTGCATCCAGGACTTGACAGAAAACAAAGTTGCACTTACCTGTAACTGTTGTTCATCGAGTGGTCTTCTGTGCAGGCACACATGGGACTGCGCAGTCGCAGGCCAGCCACAGAAAAGATTTCCAAGCTTTCTAATAGACTAGGAGCGCCCCTCCTCCCTCTGGTGCTTTCCTGCCAAAACACTCACATGACCAGGAGGAGGGGTGCTACTCCCTCAGTTCTCTCCATGCTGCCGCAGGAGACCTCTAGAAAACTAAAGTTCCAGAGAGTTCACAGCGGGGCAGGAGGGAGGGATGTGTGCAAGCACAGAAGACCACTCGATGAACAACAGTTACAGGTAAGTGCAACTTTGTTTTCATCATCGTGGTTTCTGTGCAGTCCCACATGGGAAGATTAGCAAGATCACTGAGTGAAGGAGGTGGGTGTGAAGCTCTCAGAAGGAGACCACCAAGGACCACTTTATCAACAGTTGTTTAGCGGCACGAATTGACCTTCACCCAGAACTCTCCTATACTAGAGGAGTAAGCTCTGTGCAAGTGTCCCCATCAAAATACATGTGGGAATGTGATAAAGGGAAAAAGAGCACTCTTTTGAAAAGAGCCATCATACACAGAGTGTAATGAAAGGTTGTGTACTCAAACACAGTGTGATAGTGTCAACCGACCCACAAGGATGGATTGTGTGAGGATGCTAACCATGCATTACATGAGGAGTGAGAGACCACGGTTGGTAGGGGATTCCAGCAGGACATCACCTTTTGAAATTTCATGCATGGAGAGGGTATAAGTTAGTACCCTACGATAAACGAAGCACCGTGTAAGTGCCAAAAATAAAACAAGGGGTTATACCCATCTTTTGTAGCCTGCTTAGTAATCCAACAAGGAAAAGATCTAAGAGGGTCTTGCTTTCTTTCTTTTAAATCAGTTGCCAAAAACATTCAACAGCACAAGAAGCAGGATCCAAACCTTGCTGCAGTTTCTATAGAGACTCTCCTCTCCACTTAGAGGTGCAAGGTACAAGAGTGATGTTTGCCACTCAGAAAAGTGGGAGGCTACTGCTACAATGCAGGAAAGGAGATGATCAACGCATTAATTCATCAGCAGGAGTGAGAATAAGCAGATCTGCACAATGGTTACGAAGGCAGTGAAAAGAGGTGTGATTTTTATGTTAGAACGTAATTTTAATGTTTATTAAAAATAATAATAATAAAAAAATTAAAAAGAAAAGAAAAGAGGTGTGATGTGGCTAAAGAAAGGATGGACTGAATGCGCCACATGGAAGAAAACTTGTGTAGTCTGCAGAGCAATTTGTGCAGCAATATAGGCAGAGAAAAAGGCATAACAACAGGTTGTCTTTGTCAGGGATTAGAAGTGCATTCCTCAAGGACAAGGTTATTGTCAGGATTGAAGCATAAGGGCCAGGGTCCGGACTGTCATATTGTGGGGCTATGCCAAGTAGCTCAGACCTCCAATCAGAATACCAGGGAACTGGTATCTGCTAGTTAGTTAAAACATGATTACAGTGCTTCCTTTAACTCTGTGGAGCATTTGCACTAAAACCAGAGACAAAGTAAATATGCCCATCATGTCACATATAGATATGTAAAAATGCTAGGAAACTCAGCAGTGAAAGCTTAAATGAGCTGACAATCTTAGTAAAACAAGGGGGGTAGATTCAGGCAGGTTGGTTTGAAAAGGATCAATAAGATGTGTCAAAGTGGGAAGGAAAATTTAATATAAAAGCTGCACATAGGCCTCACTAATCTCTGTGCACGTTGAGAGGCAGCTAAGTACAAATCCCGTAAAAAGGAACATTGGAATTCTACCATTGGAAACTTCCCTCCTCAACAAGAGGGGTACTGACTGCAGGAACGGTAGAGCAGTCAAGACACAGAACCGCCAAGCAAAAAACACTGAACTTGGGCCTATCATAGGCGTCTCTTCAGGCACTGCACTGGAGACATAAGAATCATTTGAAATCACATCATTCTCCCTTTCCCAGGGGGTGTATGTAACAGAGCACCTCAAATCTGCCTTATAGTGGATCGGACCACTGGTTCATCAAGGTCAGTACTGTCCACTCAGACTGGCAGCAGCTCTCTAATGTGTCAGGCAAAGAAAGGCCCTTCACATCGCCTACCGCCAGACCATTAACCAGAGGGCCTAGGACCCTCAGCATGCAAAGCAGACGCTCTTCCACTGAGCAATAGATCCTCCCCATTTATCACTAAATGGAATGATATAATCAATTGGAGACCAGTAGCCCTCATATAGAGGAGACGAGGGCAAATTGTTGGATTTAAGTCCACCAGTTGACCTAGGTGCACACAGAATTGCAGGAAGCCTGGTGGACCAAACAGCAGAGGTAAAAGGATCTTGATCACCAGAGACTTTATCAGTAGGAGATGCCAAGGATGGAACTTGGCCTCTTGTACATGAACAAAAGGTATGCAGAACCCTGAGACATCACGTTAAGTGAAGGCGGGAAAGAAACGTGACTCAGGGATCTGACAAGAAGCCTGTTATTGCCTCCAACTGGACAGCAGAATTCACAGCCTTTGTGAGGTCAGTTACTTTAATGCTTTGTTTTGTTCCATTTTTCGCTTGTTTATTTTGTTTATATTATCTCCTAGCATGGACTAGGGTAGGGTCACATGAGTGATCTGAATTAAAGGGACAGATTCGTCATGCAGATCACCAGCATAGGCCGTGAACCACAGTGCGTTAGGATACGTTCAAACAAAATAGTACAAAGGTCATAATGACCTGTTGATTTATAAACTGCATCCCAATTGGGTTTATTTCAGATCATTAATACTCTGTGCTGGTTAAATAAAGAGTAAGTGGTATTTGACCCATAGGCCAACAGGAACAATATGGACGACCCATGGAATCAAGAATACAATCATTGATTGCAGCAGAGGATGCAACAAGAGCCATTAATTATAATTTGCCCATTGGACCATTGTCTATTAGGGCAGCTGTTTTGAGCAGAAAACAACAACAACATATGCTCTCTTTTAAAAAGAGTAGTAAGGAGTTGTACAGCATCTGTAACCTAGAGTCAAAGAGTCTTATAACAGTAGCTGTTGCAGATTTTCTGGGCTGTATGGCCGTGGTCTTGGCATTGTAGGACCGTTTCACCAGCAGCTGTGACTGGCATCCTCAGAGGTATAACACAGACATCCTCAGAGGTATAACACAGAAAGATGGAGTACTCTCTGTGTCAAGGTGAGAAGAAAACTGGTAGTCAAGTGTGGTAGGGCTGAGTGTGAATAATGTCACATGAGTGACTTGTGCGGGCTAAGGAAACCCCCAATTCATTGACAGTTCTGAGGGATACCATGGAACCAAGAGGAGTGGCAAACTACCTAGGCTTGCCTCCCAACGCATACTTGCTGATTAATTCTGAGTTCCCCATGAAGATGGAAACAGTAAGCCTTGCCTGCACTTGAAATAATGCCTGCATTGAAAAGCCCTGTAGGGTTACGTCTCAGTGCTGAGAGACTACAGCAGGGCTGCTGTGTCAGCCTTTAAAACTAGATCTTAGAAACAGGACTTGGAGCGGAGCTCAGCAGAGAACTGGTTCTGACCTTGGAATCCCAGCAGCCCCAATAGAGTGAGTGGTCAAAAACCACTGCAGGACTGAAGCATAAGTAGTTTGTTGTGTCTAGGTCATGGCTAACAACATGCAGGGAAAACTACACCCACCTCAGCCACTCTTCAAAACTACAGAAGCTGAAGAGGTCCAAACGACCCCAACTAAAGGGCACAATAGCATTCTGACACATAATACCTTCCACAAAGGGGCATAGAGAATTGCAAGGCTGTGTGAACCCATGCCTCCACAGAGTCTACCGTGGACCTGAGGACAGCCAGGGAAAGGTTCCTTCAGTCAGGCACAGCAAAGGTTTAAAACGGGCCTTATGAGGCCACACTTCCAGGCTTCTAGTCAGAACTGACAGAAAGGCAGAGAGGGGGGGAAGTCTCTTTAAGACAGACAGCCTCTACCAGGCCACGCCTCCAAACTGCTTCACTGGAACTGATGTTAGGGGCCAGAGAATCTTTCCAAGGTTGGAGGCATAGAGGCCAAAGACCCTTTAGAGAATGACTAGGCAGAAATGCTTCAATGTCGAGGGGGTTGTGACTTCAAGGCACACATCCCAAGCCCCTGAAAAGAGCCAGTTATTCTGAGACTCTGTGTATAACACCCCAGCACAGAGGGGAGAATACGCCTCCATTCAGACTCCTTTCCCCCCTACACACACCTCAGCAAAGGGGGAATAGGCCATCAAGGGGAAAATAGGCCTTCATAAGGCTGCTGGGCACACAGGCAACCTCCTAAGAGGGCCATTTCAGCCTGGCTCTTTGTGCACACACCTCAACAGAGGGGGGATAGGCCATCATCAGGCTGCTGGACACACAGGCCAACCTCCTAAGAGGGTCATTTCAGCCCGGCTCTTTGTGCACACACCTTAGCAGAGGGGGATAGGCCACCATCCGGCTGCTGGACACACAGGCAACCTCCTAAGAGGGCCATTGCAGCCTGGCTTTTTGTGCGCACTCCTCAGTAAAGGGGGATAGGCCACCATCAGGCTGCTGGGCACACAGGCAACCTCCTAAAAGGGCCATTGCAGCCTGGCTCTTTGTCCACACACCTCAAGAGAGGGGAAAATAGGCCTTCATCAGGCTAGGTGAGCTCCTAAGAGGGCCATTGCAGCTTGGCTCTTTGTCCACACACCTCAATAGAGGGGAAAAATAGGCCTCATCAGGCTAGGTGACCTCCTAAGAGGGCCATTGCTGCCTGGCTCTTTGTCCACACACCTCAACAGAGGGGAAAATAGGCCTTCATCAGGTTAGGTGAGCTCCTAAGAGGGCCATTGCTGCTTGGCTCTTTGTCCACACACCTCAACAGAGGGGAAAAATAGGCCTCATCAGGCTAGGTGACCTCCTAAGAGGGCCATTGCTGCCTGGCTCTTTGTCCACACACCTCAACAGAGGGGAAAATAGGCCTTCATCAGGTTAGGTGAGCTCCTAAGAGGGCCATCGCAGCCTGGCTCTTTGTCCACACACCTCAACAGAGGGGAAAATAGGCCTCATCAGGCTAGGTGACCTCCTAAGAGGGCCATTGCAGCCTGGCTCTTTGTCCACACACCTCAGCACAGGGGGAAAATAGGCCTCATCAGGCTAGGCGACCTCATAAGAGGGCCATCACAGCCTGGCTCTTTGTCCACACACCTCAGCAGAGGGGGAAAAATAGGCCTCATCAGGCTAGGCGACCTCCTAAGAGGGCCATTGCAGCCTGGCTCTTTGTCCACACACCTCAGCAGAGGGAAAAAATAGGCCTCATCAGGCTAGGCGACCTCCTAAGAGGGCCATCGCAGCCTGGCTCTTAGAAGGGAGCTCTTCTGAGTCCAGCTCTTTCCACACACAGTGGAAAATACACAAAAAATTCTTCTTTAGACATATTTCATTGTTCACAAGAATAAAAAACTGTTGAGAGAAAAAAATCTCCTCAGCCTCAAAACTGAGGTGAGGAAAAACACAGAGAACAGCAGTGGAGATGATCTCTCCGTGGCGGCAAAAATAGAACTGAGGGAGTAGCGCCCCTCCTCCTGGTCATGCAAGCGTTTTGGCGGGAAAGCGCCAGAGGGAGGAGGGGCGCTCCTAGTCTATTAGAAAGCTTAGAAATCTTTTCCATGGCTGGCCTGCGACTGCGCAGTCCCATGTGGGACTGCACAGAAGCCATGACGGTGAACCACTGCTTCTCAGAGTACAGAGCACTGAGGTAGATCAAGGTTCCCAACCTCTTTCAACTTGCAGTCACCTAAATTCTGGGAAAGTATGGTATTTAGGGATGGCAGCGCTTCCACTTTGCATTTCTGCCTGTCTGAACTCCCCTCTTGTGTGGTCAACCCATTTGTGAAGTCTAAACTTTCCTTTCCATTTCCACATCCTTTTTTTTCTGGATCAGGTAGCGATGTTCGCATAAGCGCATAATCACCTCTGTCACAGTCAATCAACTCGGCCAAGTAGTTATTCTGGATTGGGAGACCCTGGGGGAGTTGTTTTCCAGCGACAAATCCCCTCCCCAAAACCCCTCTCTCCTGTTTCTGCATCAGAGTCTGAGAGCATCCCATTATTGACACAAGGGTAAATGCGCTGAAGTCAAGGGGACTACTCACATGTAAATCTGCACACACACACCCATGTATTCCATGGAAGAGAGGCAAAGGGAAAGAGGCTGAGAGGGGCCAGAGTGCTTGGCAGAGAGATTGTGGAGCTGTCAAAAAGGAGGCGGAGCTTTGGAAACATGCTTATGCACATGGGTGAAAAACAAAAAAAAGAATGCCACAACAATCTGAATGATGGACCATGGGGCGAGCGTGCAGTGAAGCATGCTGATCAAAACTTCCTGCAACTATTTAAACCATCACAAATAGAGATGCAGCCAGATCATTCCAAGCCTCTAGTGTGAACACAGCCCATGAGAAGTACTGGGGGGTGCCATGTTGGGGAGATCTGATTAGTATTTTTTTTGTTAACCTCAAACAGCTGCAATAACTAGGTCATTAGCAGCTTCTGGGTTTTTTAAATTCTGGCTGTTGGTTAGTTTGCTCTGCGCTGGCTTCTCTGTGAGCACTGTAGAGGTGAGTCTCTGCCATAGAGCTCACATCCTCTAGATGTAGGCTTCTGATAGGCTAACATTTTTCTAGCAGCTCCAAAATGTCTAGTGAAAGAGGAACGTGCCCTGCAATGCAGAACTGCCTTGACAGCAGATGGAGACATCCACATGCAGAAAAAATGTACAGGCAACTGAGACTCTGTGGTTTTGTAAATGACTTTGAATGTACTTTAGGAGACAAGCGGCATATGAAGAGAATCAGTAGATCTTCACTGTTCATGAACAGTTGGCCCTTGGTCAGCTGGCAACACAGAAGATTTCAGGGAAGGGTGCTTGATGCTTTCCACTCAGCATCAGTCCCATCCAGCACCAACAAACCAACTACATCCCACAGCTTTGTTGCTTCCTTATCAGACTTTCGTTTCCTGTTTTGCTTGTTCTCCTCTATATTTAATTTTATGCCAATGACTTCCTTTCTTAGAGGTGTAAGAGTGTTGTAATCAAGAGACAAAGATTTTTTTTGCCATATTTATTGTGGGGAGAACAATCAAGCCACCTTAGTTAGAAAAGTCATACCTACAACAGACAGACTCCTAACTCTTCGGCTCCCAAGGTTTTAGGCAAACAACTGAACCTATCAGGCATCAGCAAAAAGCCAACTAAATAAATGCCTATGGAGAGGCACAACTGGTCTATTCACATTAACATGCTTGGAAGTGAGCCAGGATTCTCCCTAGAATGTCACTCATCGCTGCCCCCCCAAATTACATTCCAAAGCCAGAACCAAACCCCAGACTGTGCAAATGATCCCAGCATTGTTGCCCTACAGCCTCACACCTCATATATGCTTGCCAGCAGTTAAGCAGCCAATTGGTGGCTGAGAAAACAGCCAGCCCCCTAGAAAGATATTCTGTAGTCAAGACAACTGCTGTGCAGACCAGCAAGGAGCCACGCCTCAGGGCTTTCAAGCTTCTAAGCTGTGACTGTCCTTTTGGCAGCAGCAGGGATGGCTTTTGACATGATCACCATCTGTTGGCACCCTGCTTTTCCAAAAAAATTCTTGCACACAAAAAGAATTAAAGCTGTGACACTCCTTGTCGCTGCAAGTGTTCTGAGTTCACACAACAGTTGTGCAGTATGAGCCTCCAAAGCTAAGAAATGAAATGTGTCTGCGGCGTGATCTGATCAATTCTGTGGTCAGCAGGGTTTGCTGCTGCTTCATAGTTGCAGATGGTCACTTCATGGTGGTGAGCCTGCAAAAGGAACAAAATGAAAAATTCTTTAAAGTCTGCTACCTTGAAAGTGTCAGAGCTCTGGAAAGCCAAGTCTGAGCCTGCCCGCCCCCAACTTTAGCATTGACTCTACATCTATAGATTTTGCCCACAATTCAGTAGCATTCACTGCCTCTGAATAACTGGCATCTGCTGCAAGCAGCTTCCTCCAAAGCATGGGTAGCCCTCCTCCAGGGAAGTATGCCATCCCCCACATCCTACCCAGCCAAGCAAGCTCTAAGCATCACTGTGGCCACTCAGGTGTCCAGCTGGCTGGGGCAGCCAAAAGTTGTCTATCTTGGCAGGGCTCAGCACTGAAAAAATCAGCAACTACTTTTCTTACTAGTCTCACCTTCTTGATCTGGAAAGCTGAGAGGAAAGAAGCAGGAATTTCTGGACAGCCAGCAGACCACTTCAACTATCAAAATCTTCCATTTATTTACACATCTGCTTATTTTACTGAATGAGGACCCAAAGCAGCTTACATTGCTCCCCTTCCTCCACTTTATCCTAACAACCATTATGGCAGGTAGGTAAGATAAAGCAACTGGCACAAAGTCAGTTTCCACAGAAGTGGGGGGGATTTGAATCTGGGTCTCTCAGATCCTAGTCTGATACTAACTACACCACCAAACTGGTTCTCTAGATATTTTCCCATGCTAGCACTGACAGAAATTAGCCAAATGCAGGAAGTATTTTCACACCACTAAGCATGAAGTAGATGTGTTAAAATGAGAACTAGGTGGTATGCAAGGGCACGTCAAATACCCATCTATAGCACATAAGAATCACCTATAAGCCAATGAGGAAAACTGCTGTTCAACGGAAGAGAACCAACGACATGGCCTCCTGCCTTACCCAAACCTAGGGTTTTGGCAGGGGGTAAGGGTTATGCAAAAGTTGTACGTACCTGTTTTCAAGGATGACATAACTCACTACAAGAACAGGCCAACCAATCATGTCTTCTCCCACCAGAAAAACTGCTAGGAACTGAAATGCATGAGGAGCACTAGGACACAACTACATTTAAGCCTGTTTCACTTTTAAAAAGATTGTGCCTTATGCATGGGCAATTACCCCAGACTTTTATGCTCTCCAATCCAGAGCAACTCCAGACATATTACATGTTAGCAAACTGGCAGGGTGGGAGTGTTGGCAGAAGAGACCCTCTATAAAAGTACCTGCCATGTTCCCACTGCATCTGGGCTTAGATTTACACCACTTGCCCATGCTCAGAAAAGTCACACCAGAATTGCACATAAGCCATCATTCTGCATTTCCAGTTGTTGTCAGTGAGACAGAGACAGAGAGCACTCTTACCTCTGTCCATTCTCCCCTCAGGCCTATGTAAAAGATCTTTGTCGTCTCAGCACCAAAGTTCTTGGAGAAGTGTATTGAGAGATGATGAATGCTTGAAAAGCGAGCAATTCTGCAAAAGGGGGGAAAGTCCAATGTTTTGCCTGCAGAGCTGTTGTTACAAATACATTCCAGTCTCTGGAGTTATAAACAACACCCATCATGGCAGAAGTGTCAGCTCAAAAGGACAGAAAACAGGGATCTGTCTGTTTGAACTGCTGCAACCAGTTCCTGAAACTATAACCGCCTTGAATCCATAAGGTCTAAAGAGAAAAGCACAACTTGGCTTTCCCAGATGACAACAGTCATTAGGACTTCTGGCAACTACACAATGGTAGCCTGCTTCAGAGAAGCCTCCATGATTCTATCATTCTGCAGAATGCACGAGAGGGTGCTTTATAAGGGATAGGCTCATAGTCTATTGTAATATTTCTTGCATGTACTGACATCCTTTTACTGCACTTTCTTTTGCCTTTGCTACCCACTTTCTACATTTCTACTATTTGCTACCCACTTTCTACATTTTTACTATGTAAGCTTTTATTTCCATTTTGTTTGTACTGTCCTAGTGAAGGTAAAGGTAAAGGTTCCCTTGCTCGAAAGCCAGTCAAATCCGACTCTAGGGTTGCGGTGTTCATCTCTGTTTCAAAGCTGAAGAGCCAGCGCTGTCAGAAGATGTTTCCGTGGTCATGTGGCCGGCATGACTAAACACCAAGGTGCAGGGTTAATTGGAGCTCTCTGCTCTGATTGCTTTATATTCTGTATCGCTCACCTTGAAGTGAACTATACATGAAGTAGATAAACTCAAGCCATTATACATTTTTAGACTGTTTTTGTCAGACAACATTTTGTGGGATCTCCCATTCTTCTGGTTTCTTCAACAGCTGCACCTCCATCAGTGTGATAACCTGCTGAACAAGTTACAGGACAGTTCATAGCATCCATCATTTCAGATCTGGGCAGGTAATTCAGAGAGTTCCCGGGCTCTTCTTAAAATTCCCATCTCTGAGAGGTTAATACCAGTGTCTTCATCTTCCCCCTCTGGCTTGATTTATTTACTTCATTCATAACCAGCCTTTCTCCCCAATGGGAATCCAAAGCAGCTTACATCTTTCTCCTCTCCTCCACTGTATCCTCACAGCAGCCCTGTGAAGTAATCTAAGCTGAAAGTACACATCTGGCCCAAGGTCACCTGGCAAGCTTCCATGGCAGAGTGGAGATATGAGCCTGGGTCTCCCAGATCCTAGTCTGAAACTCTAGCCACTACACCACAATGGCTGACATAGCATGTTATGAAGAATGAGGGTGCAGGGACATGCAACCTTGAGGCCAAGTGACTTACCAGTGGAATTCCTACAATTGACCTTGTGTGACTGTGAGGCTCTGACTTCCTGCTCCATTGTGACTGAATTCTCAAAGAACTGCAGCAACCCCCCAAAAAACTATAGCCATTGTTTTAGCAGCAATTTAAACAAAGCAACCCCACCAGTACCTGGCAAAGAGAGAGGAGCTAAACAATGACAGCACATGAACTTTCAACCCATGTCACACTACTCTATACTTAAATATTTAAACCCATCTCAATGGCGACCCAAAGGTGCTTGCAACATCTCTTTCTCCTCCATTTCAACAACCAACCTGTGAGGTGAGTTATAGGCAGAGTGTAACTGGCTCAAGGTCACCCAGCACGTTTCCATGGCACATTGGGATTTTGAACTTGGGTCTCCATGATTCCAGTTCAACACTTCCCAAGCCAGATTTAGTTAGGTGGGTTCATAAGTTACACAGACTTACACATAAGTGTATATACACAACAGCTTAAAAGTCCATGACAGTAAATTCACATGCTCACGTCTTTTCTTCAGACTCTTGAATGAATGGTGTGCTACTGAGTTGCACAACTCATGGTGACCCCATCCACAGGGTGTTCAGGGGAAGAACAGAGGTGGCTTCCATTGCCGCCTTCTGCATAGCAAACGCAATCTTCCTTGGTGGTTTCCCACCTAAGTACTAACCACAGTCAACCCTGCTTTGCTTCCCAGCTCTGATGAGCTAGAGCTATTTGGTCTGCTTACTGAAAATGCTTATTATTCAAAAATGCATTTCAGTTGTTGCCATTGTGAAATGAGTATAGTGCCTGCTTAAGATATAACTGCTTTGCAGATAATAGCTGACTGAAAGACTATAATGAAAAAGGGTGTGTGTATGTGAATATGATTAATGTACGATATTAAGACATGTCATAATTATAGAATTTGACTGCATCTGCGTGCATGTGTGTTTAACCCAAGTTGCAGAAGTTTAAGAATTCTTCCTAAAACTGTACCAATGTTTCAACTAAAAAAGGCTTCCCTTTCTTGTTTAAAGTAATTAACTCACATGCATGCAACCAAGCCAACTGAATTCCTCACACACAAGAGCTCTGGGAGCAGAATCTAAACATATCCTACACATCAGCAATGGCAACACAGTGATTTTTTAACCACTCAAGGAAATGAACAGAAACTAAACAAATAAAAAGCCCTTTAGCAGGAGACACTGGATTGGCTTCAGCAGAGCATTTCTGCAGGCATATGGACTTCCACCAACAGAAGCAGCAGGGGTGTGCACTGAGATTATTTCAAATCCCAACAATGTCTGAAATTCCCCATTTATCTTTGGATTGGAAAAAGCCAATCCAAAACGGAAACAGGAAACATGGGGCACCATTTCAGATTGGGAATATCTGAATGCATGTCTCTAGAGCACAACTTCTTCTACCCCCCCCCAGCAGTCTGACAACGCCCTTGGGGAAAGGGGACCCCCAAGAATAGGATTTTGGGTAGCCACAGAAGAGGGGAACCAAGAAAGTCATGCTCTGTGGGTGGAATTCCCTGTACCTATGGAAATACTGCACCAGCTCTAGCCCCTGGTCTTCATGGGGATGATAACAGTACTAGGGTTAATCAAGGCTGGCAAGTTTGGTTTTATGTCTGTGGCTACTTGAAGGGATTCCAGAAGCAAAATTCTCTTACCATTAAACTTTAGGGGATTTCACCAGAAAGAATGTGAAGACTTTCTCCAAATGAAGAATTCTGGAGAACCTGAAGACTTGCACAACCTTCTGCATCATTCTGATTGGCCCTAATGAAAGGTTTAACATGGCTTTTGTCTTTACATTTTGCATGGGTGATGTGCAACATCATGCCAGGTACATAAGCTAATGCAAACAGGAGCCTGGAATCAACTGATGCAGCAAAACCAACAGAACTTTGGCATGGCATGTCAGGAGATTCAAGTGTAAGACAGCAAAGCAGGAGCACAGAGGCCTGTTGTGGGCATATGCCAAATATAAGGATCAGACAATGGCCTGATCTTTCACTGCCCCCATTTACAAGGAACAGCTGTGACTGAATTGTGCAGCCATGAAAGCAACTTTGCATTTCATGCAGAAGGTCCCAAGTTCAATCCCTCACATTTCCATTTAAAAAGGACCAGGCAGTGCATGATATGAAAGATCTGTGCCTGAGACCCTGGAGAGCAGCTGCCAGTCTGAGTAGACAATACTGACCTTGATGGACCAATGGCCTGATTCAGTATAAGACAGCTTCATGTGCATTCATCTGTGTGTCTGTTTCAAAGTACCACACACTGTCCTTCTAATCAGGATACAGCTTTCAGTGAAAGGGCAATCATTGGGATATTAGGTGATAGGCTGAAGGTCAAAACTGACTGTAAAGTCAAGTGACTCTTGAATAATAGGCGCCCTGTCTTGATTTATCAGTAAGCCACCTTGGATATCTAGTGGTAGAAAGCCAGGATAAAGTTTTTTAAATAAATATGTGTTACGACTAAATGGAGCGTAAAAGAGGCCACCCAGATACATGATACCAAAAACTTAAGTGAAAGAAGCCTGAGGGGGCATAAAGCCACAGCCCTCCACTGTAAGACCAGACCAGAGAAAGTGAAGGCCTTTACAGAGAGTCCATTCAGGTACTTTTGAGCAAGGATAGTCACCCTTCAATGTGGGACCTATCCTAAGGAAGAAGACTAGTGAGCAAAGCAGGTATATTTATTTATCCATCAGGACAATGTGCAGAGCCAATACAAGTTACTGAACATTTTACATGGAGAACTGAGGAAGAGGAGGCACTGTGTAACATGCCCATGAGCACTGAAGCAACTGATGCGGTCCCAGCTGTGGGACATTAACAAGCCCCAACTGAATAGTCTTTCCATCCTCTCAAGCAGCCCAAGCAGTTTTCTGCAAGGAAGAAGCCTGAGTCATTTTAACAGCTATGACTCTCCATTCTCAAGAGATGCTGGGAACTGCAGTTCTGTCACGGAAGCACTGATTTTTTAAAAAGACAGACTCAAAGGATATGGAGAAGCAGAATTTGGGGAGGCATACAGTACGTAATTTATGTGGCTTCAGGAGCAAGAGGAGCAACGCCTTCCTTGATTATTGCAAAGGGGTAGCAGTCATGTTAGTCTGTTGTAGCGAAATAAACCAAAGGTCCAGGAGCACCTTAAAGACTAACAACCTTTATCTAAATATGAGCTTATGGGAGTCACAGTCCACTTCTTCAGATAAATACATGAAGGGAAAATCGTACTTGGGAATCTTACAGGGAACATTACAGGGCAGGAGACAAAGCTTAGTGTGAATTACAAGTCTTTCAAATGAAAATCTCAATGTAAGGGGAAAAGGAAGGAGATGATATAGAAAGGTTATACATGGCTCTTGAAAACTCATACTGAAATAAATGTTAAGTCTTTAAGGTGCCACTGGACTTTTTGAAAAAACAGTGCCATACTTGGTAGGATACTCCAGTTCTCCTGTAACGTCATGGTTCAGGCTAAATGTCTGATCTGGCTCTCTGGCAGTATCATCAAAAGACATGTGGGGGATATTCTTAAACCTGGGGAAAGGAAAGAACAGCAAGACTTTGCTTATATAAGTCTGCATAGGTTCCCCTTCCTCCCTCAGCACCCAACAGTGAGAATGTCTCGGCTTTGCAATAGGAAAAAGAACCTCATCTGGCACCAAGAATAACCCACTTAGAAGTAAGTTGAAACCAGAATAAGAAGAAAGTTTTCACTTGCTGTTTAAGACAAGGGAACTTGTCCCCCTACTGAAAATAAAAGGAACCACAGGCATGGGTTTCCCTTGGGTGCCACTGTTTGTAGGTCAGTAGGGTCAACACTTCTAATTAAAAGAAAACTGGAATTTACTGTTAATCAGTGTACTCATTTTAGCAACTAAAGGGACCTCTCAGACTCATGACCAGGCCGGCAGTCACTTCTTAGCACCTCACTGTCCCAATGAGTCCATGGATGGCAGAATATGATTCTCCCTCCCCCCCACAAAGTGCTTGCAAACAACTGCTACAGGCACCAGTCAGACCTTTTTGCATGACTCCCACAGCTGATGCCATTATAAAGCAAAGTGACAAAATCCCCTCACCATTCTTTAAAAAAGAATAACACTTGCTTCAGTGGCCTCACCCATGATCCACTGGTGTCACTAAACTAGAAGACAGCCCTATGAACAGAACAGACCTGCAGAAGCCAATCTCTTGGTTTGAACCAACCAGGCTCAATTCTTAGCTGAAATATGAAAAGTTGTTGAAATTAACAGGAGGGGGAGAAGAGGCTAAAGTTGCAACTCTTTGCCTGTTTACCTGGCAGTCAGCCCCATTCAATAATGTGGGACTTACTCTTGTGTAAACATGTAGAGAATTGCAATGTTAACTGGTAATTCAATGCCAACAATTGGGCAGAAGATTAAAATGGTAGGAAAAGTTGAAGCAGGAATTAAAAGTGGTGGTGGACTAGCAGCTTCAACCACCCCTGCAAGTAATCTGATTCACCCCTCAGTCCCCACTTACAGCCGCATTTCCGATGGATGAGTGTCACCATCCTCTCCCATCACAATTATCCCTTTCAACTTCACATTGCCTGTAAACCTGCAACAAAAGAGTGGGTAAACTGGCTTTCCAGGTAGTTATTAGTCAAACAGTCAAGTTAGCCTTTGCCATAAGCAGCTGTCATTTTCTAAAAATTCCTCCCTGCAGCCCAGCTTCCACCAGTCCATCCTCAAAATGCTTTGCTATGAAGGTCAAGCTCTACAGAACAGCCAGAGATCAACAAATCCTGGTGAGTCAGGAATTCATTAAAATGGGTACTTACGGAATATTAAACAGAAGTTCTTCATCACCGTCACTTTCAACAAACTGGAAGGAAGAAATACAAAATGGGGCTTAGTGTCTTAAGACTTTAGTTCTGGTTGCTAAGAAAGAAGCAGCACTATCGACTCCAGTCACTGAAGAGTCACACCATCTGCTCTTTGGCACTTTGACAATGTCACAGAGCACTGGATTTTAATGCTTAAAGTTTTTAAGCATGGTGGGATACACATGTAAGTAGGGGAGCAATTTTTCAGGCTTTAAAACAGCGCGCTAAAATTATTGTGGCCCACATTAAAAAAATCTAGCCTATCTGCCCCCACACACCTACAGCAGTTATCTGTGTTACATCTATAGCTTAAAAAGGACAGCCAATATGCAAAAGCTTCCATGCCTGGTCTCCTATAAGCAAATACTCAATACAGGTGTGTGGCTAAAGCAATCTGGACACAGGATGCACCTCTCTCATCTCTCCCAGAAATGGGCCTCATAGACCCTGCCATTAGTTCAACCCCTGCTACATTCCTCTTGTATCTCATTCCTTCCCAAAGATCTCTACATTACTTGAAAACCTGGGGAGCATGCTATATATAAAGAGTATATCAATATGCTTAATTTGCTCTACCTGCCCCAATTGTACCAGAAAGTTTCTTAATATTTGAACCATTATATACTTGCTTTATATCCTGTCTTTCTCCCTGAAGCAGCTTACATAGTTCTCCGCTCCACCATTTTATGTTCACAACAGCTTTGTAAGGTAGGTTACGCTGACAGTATGTGACTGGTTGGCCCAAGATTATCCAGGAAGCTTCCATGGCAAAGCAGGGATTCAAATCAGGGTCTCCCAGATCCTACTCTATCTTCACCACTTTAACCAGTACACTATACTGGCCAAAGACACTGCCAACTCTGAATCTGTATGACCGCTCCTTTCCAAACCTACCATCTTCATGTTCTTAAAAACTAGGTATTGCTCTTTATTCTCCCCACCACCTAACAAGGAGGCAGGCCAATCCTCATTTCGGCAATCTTGAAAGCATGAACCAGGCACCCACTAAGAAACATGAGCCACTGCTGAAAGAGCTACAGCTACAGGATACCTTCTCCCATCCAAGCATACAGGCTGACTAGGCCAGATTTTTGTAATTAGACCACTTTATCACAAATCAATGTAGTGCTTGAATAACAACATGAGAAACCAATCTATTTCCTTTTGCGCCGCAGGAGGGATGGCTTATCACATATCCTTAGAAGTACACTAGCATATCTTTGCAGGCTATCTCACTGCTAGTCTCCACACAAATCATTTCTGTACTGCAAACTGAACTACATTCCATTTATACACATGCTTGCTTTAGCAGAGTATGAATTACAAAATGGGAAACTTTCCTTGCTGAATTGTGATTGTGAAATATTTGCAACTATCTTGGCTGCAAAAGTTCTAATAGACTTTATACATCAGGACCAGGCAGGTTTCTTACCCAAAAGACAGCTAAAGAATAGTGTGAGGACAGTTTTAAACATATTAGAATATTATGATGCTCATCTAGAGAAGCAGATGGCTCTGATATTTTTGGATGCTGAAAAAGCAGTTGACAAGGTCAACTGGCAATTTATTATTCAACAGATGAAAATAATGAAGTTTGGGACTAATTTTATAAGGGCTATTGAAGCTATATATACAAAGCAGAAAGCGAAAATAGTAGTGAACAATGAATAGACAGATAATATATGGATTGAAATTTGCAGATGACACGAAGTTGTTCAGGGTGGTGAAAACCAGGGAGGATTGTGAGGCACTCCAAAGGGATCTGTCGAGGATGGGTGAGTGGGCGTCAACGTGGCAAATGGGGTTCAATGTGGCCAAGTGCAAAGTGATGCACATTGGAGCCAAAAATCCTAAATATAAATACACGTTGATAGGGTCTGAACTGGTAGACACGGACCAAGAGAGAGATCTTGGAGTCATAGTGGATAACTCAATGAAAATGTCTAGACAGTGTGTAGCTGCAATAAAGAAGGCCAACGCTATGCTGGGGATTATTAGGAAGGGAATTGAAAACAAATCAGCCAGTATCATCATGCCCCTGTATAAATCATTGGTGCGACCTCATTTGGAATGCTGTGTACAGTTCTGGTCACCACATCTCAAAAAGGATATTATAGCATTGGAAAAAGTGCAGAGAAGGGCAACTAGAATGATAAAAGGGTTGGAACACCTTCCCTATGAAGAAAGGTTAAAACGCTTGGGGCTCTTTAGCTTGGAGAAATGACAGCTGAGGGGTGACATGATCAAGGTTTATAAGATTATGAATGGGATTGAGCAGGTTGAGAAAGAAGTACTTTTCTCCCTTTCTCACAATACAAGAACTTATGGGCACTCCATGAAATTGCTGAGCAGTCAGGTTAGAACAGATAAAAGGAAATATTTCTTCACCCAAAGAGTGATTAACATGGAATTCACTGCCACAGGAGGTGGTGGCAGCTACAAGCATGGACAGTTTCAAGAGGGAATTAGATAAACATATGGAGCAGAAGTCCATCAGTGGCTATTAGCCACAGGTATAGATGGGAATTCTCAGTTTGGGGCAGGTGATGCACTCTATTCTTGGTGCTGGAGGGGGCAGCAGTGGGAGGGCTTCTAGTGTCCTGGCCCCACTGCTGGACCTCCTGATAGCACGTGGTATTTTTGGCCGCTGTGTGACAGAGTGTTGGACTAGATGGGCCATTGGCCTGATTCAACATTGGCTTCTCTTATGTTCTTATGAAAAAGGGACAAGATAAGGCTGTCCAATATCTCCACTATTGTTTATACTAACATTGGAAGTTTCAGTTTATTAGGTTTAAAATCCTATAGGCCATACACCATAACAGTTAATTTTAAATTTTTAAAAAGGTTTTAAACATTTAAAAAGACAGTATAACAGAAATGTGCCACATCTATTATACAATTATTGCACTAAATATAACACTGGAAGTTCTGACAAGAACTATTAGGAAAGACTCCCTTATTAAAGGGACCCCAATAAGAGGAAATAAATATAAACTACAAGCCTTTGCTGATGATTTGGTATTTATCTTAGAAGGCCCAATGGATTCTGTACAACAACTGATGAATTGGATTAATGAATATGAGAAAATGGTGGGAATGAAAATAAATTATCAGAAGACGAAAATGATTATGAAAAATATGACATTGAAACAGAGACTTGAAATAGCAGAGTTAACTGGATTTCAACTGGAAAAGAAAGTCAAATATTTGGGTATTAATATTACAGCAAAAAATAGCTCCTTGATGAAAGATAATTATAATAAAGTATTACAAGAGATTTAAAAAATTTGGAGAAATGAAAAAAGCTACAAATATCACTAATGGGCAGAATAGCAATTTTGAAAATGAATATTTTACCATGTTTATGTTTTTATTCCAGACTTTGCCGATAAATATTAAACAAAACTTTTTGACTAATTGAATAAACTGATAACACTTTATATGGCAAAGGAAAAATCCAGGATTAAATTGAAAGCCTTGCAGAATGCAAAAGATAATGCTAGATTTGGAGTACCAGACTGGAAGAATTATTATAGGGCAGCAAGTTTGGTTTGGTTGAGAGAATGGATTTTACTTGAAGATCATAGGCTGCTGGCTTTTGAAGGACACAACTTAAAACTGGGATGGCACACGTTCTTATGGTATGGGAAAGCTTCTGGACATAAATATTTTAAAAATCATATGATAAGAAGATCATTACTGACAACCTAGGAAAAGATTTGTCCACTGATATACACTAAAATCCCAAGATGGGTATCTCCAGTGGAAGCCCTTTCTCAACCAACTTTGACTTCAGAACAAGCAGTTATTAGATATGCAGAATTGTTAGATGATGGAAATAATTTAAAATCTCAGGAAGAATTAAAGAGAAGGGAAATAAACTTAGAATGGTAGATTAGAGTGCAAGTGGAATCTAGATATAGTAAGGACAAACACACAGATTGATTCTATTTAGAACAAGTTGCACTTGAAAAATTACTATGTACTTCAAGAGAGAAACTTATTAAGAAAATGTATGGTATGCTGATGCAATTGAAAATGCAGGATGAAACAGTTAAAGAATGTATGGTCAGATGGATGCAAAATGTCGGTTATAACACAGATCTGTCACAATGGAGTAAAATATGGAAAGCGAATTTTAAATTGACTAAATCTGTTTAATTCAAAGAAAATTTAGATTAAAATGTTCTATAGATGGCACCTAACCCCAGATAGGTTAGCTAAAATGTATAAAAACTTGAGTAACAGGTGTTGGAAATGTCACAATCATGTTGGATCATACTACCATATGTGGTGGACATGTAAAAAGGTTCATAAATATTGGATTGAAGTACATGTTTTCCTACAGTCAGTCTTGAATATTACACTACCTTTTAAGCCAGAGATATTTCTGTTAAACTGTTTACCAGATGACTTAGATAAGAACCATAGATACTTTATTTTACATGTTATAGCAGCAGCCAGAATTTTATTTGCAATGACACTGCATGAGTTGATAATGAAGATTATGGAATGTGCTGAAATGGACAGAGTGACAAATATATTAAAAGGAAAAATGGAAGAAGAATTTATGGGACCGTGGAGGGTGTTTTATGACTGGCTAAAACTTAAGTACAGAGAAAATAAGATTAAATGAAGAATAATAAGAATGATGGATATAGTAGTTGTGAGGCTCTAATGAAATGATTTGCATACAGAACGTTAAATTGGAGATATATATAGATAGATAATTAAATTGGAGATATATATATATATTTTTCTGTATCTTTCCTTTCCCCTTTCCCTGTGCATAAACTAATACAATTCTTTAAAAAAACAAAAACAAAATGGGAAACTTGATTACATCCTTCTTGGTGATGATTTAGATTAGAGGTTTAAAGTTAATCTGCTGTTCTTCACCCGTTCAGCTCTTGCCCCTCTCATACCTTCTGCTAGAAAAGATGACAACACTCTTAACTCATATCAGTACAAAAAGTCAAAAACTTTACATTCATCCAAAACTAAATATCTAGTTTTTGTATCCATGTTCAGAGGCCATACCAGCGAAATGACTAGCAACTGGAGTCTGGTTAGGAAACTGAGATTAAATCCCACCCTCAGCAATTCAGATTAGGGAGAAGCATGAACTCAAATCAGTCAGAAACAAAGTGCAGGTCCACTGGGGAAAAGATTCACACAAATTCAATTTCCAGGATAGAAAAGGGAAAGCAACTACCAATGTTGTTGTTGTTCAATCACACAGTTGAGTCCAACTCTTCACAGCCCCATGGATCACATCACGCCAGGCACAATTTCATGTTCATTGCATCAGTAACACTGCCTAACCATCTCATCCTTTGCTACCAATGTAATTTACAATGTAATTTACTACCAATGTAGATTACAATGAAATTTACTACCAATGTAAAGGAAGGCAAAATTATCTGTTTCCACACAACTACCAACATGCATCATTCAAATACTTATGCAGACTCTTGAAGCATTTTTTAAAATAATCTTGCTACAACAATACAAACTTGGCTTCATCTTTGCAAACCTAAAGTCATGCCATGACTCCCCCCATTGGTAAGAAAATGGCTTTCAGTCCCATGAAGTAAAAAGGTGCACTTGAGATAATGCTGCAAAAGGACAAATCCTGTCTTCTACTCAAGACTGAACTGAGTGGCCCAGACCCTGGTGACCAGAATCTCACAGGTGTTTCTGTTATATTTATGATAAACAGGCTCACTGACAAATTGCCTGAGGATGCAGAAAAACTGCAATTTTGTAAACACGCATATATCTATACACCTTAAAAGTCAATCAGCAGGGCACATAGCACATTGTGGCACAAACTTATTTTTTTCTTATATGTCTTTCTACCCAAGCCAGCTCATGCTGTTCCACTCTCCTTCATTTTTATCCTCATAACAACCCAGTGAGGTACATCTGTCTGAGAGTGTGAGACTGGTCAAAGGTTATCCTACGAACTTCCATGGCAGAATGGGTATTCAAACCCAGTTCTCTAGATACTAGTTTACTGCTCTAACCAGTACACCATAATGCCTCTCAGACCAAAGGTCTGCATAAGGCGGCTTCATGCTCTTTTTATTTAGTACCTTCCCATGCTATCATCTTCAAGAGTGGCATATATTGTTCTTCTCGCCTGTTTCATCTTCCCAACAACCACCCTGAGAGGCAGGCTAGAATATGAGAGTAATCAGCCCAAGGCCATCCAGCGAGCTTCCACAGCAGAGCACGAAATCGAACCCAAATCGCCCACATCCTAGTCTGAGACTCTGACCACTACGGGGGTTACTGAACTGCCTTACCACAAGCACTTTTTTAAAGTGCTGCAGGCTAAAATACAGGGGAGCTTTCAGGTTAAAGAGCAGAAGCGACTCCTAGAAGCCGCCCGAGAAAAACCGGCAGTGGCGGAGTTCTCCACAAGACACACATTCGCGCATACACACAATCCCACTTACCTGCTGACGGTCGCCGCGGTCTTCCCAGGCACGGAAGACAAGCTTCCCGCTGCCCTCCCTGCGCTCATTCAGGCACTCCAGCCGCTCGCGGTCAATGCGCAGGTAAAGGCCCCAGGCCTGGCCTCGCCGCTCGGGAGGCTCTTCAGGATCGTCGCCATGGCAACAGCTGCCCCCACCGTGGCTGTGCCCGTGAGACATGGCCCAGCATCAGACAGAAGGAGAACGAAAAATACGCGGATGTCAACAAAGTCTGCGCAGGCGCGGCGCTCTGATTTTACCCGAGTGCTCTCCGTCCACCTCCTGTCACGTGATGAGGATCGCTTTTCCTCCCCCCCATAAAGATATATCATAACTTAAACTTCCGGTATAAACTTCCGTGTGCGTGTGAAACGGAAACAATGAACTCCAAAAGGTAATTCAAAGAGGTATGGAATGTGGGCTTTAAACGTTTTTATGTACGGTTCAACATAAGCACAATGGCTACTCGCAGCCGCTTGTAATTGCTTAAACAATCTTGCTCCCTATGCTGGTGTAAATTAATTTGCTAAAGCTAGAACAAAGTTTGAGTCCAATAGCACCTTTAAGACCAACGAAGTTTTATTCAAGGTAGGAGCTTTCATGTGCACGCACACTTTCTCGGGTATAATGAAATGGAATTTACTTGTCCATACATAAAAGGCAGAGGTTAAACAGCAAATTCGCATGCAGCATAATAAAGGTGTTTTAACAGATGCAACTTCAGGAACTTCAGATGTTTTAACAGAGGAACTTTAGGAACAGACTGGAAAGGGAAATTGCTGAACTACAAATTATTACAACACTCAAAGCAACCCCCCAGGACTTAACAGGGATATCGATTTCTTATCTCACTACCTATGCTAAATTCATTCAATCCTTATATCTGTATTCTCACTAAGAAGGGCTATATATCCTTTTTATTTTAGTTTATTTCTTATTTGGAATAGTAGAATAGAATAGTATATTGGAATGCATTTCTGTGGTCTGGTAACAGAGAAGACATAAGACTGCACTACAAATCACCCCACCTCAAAGAAAAAGATACGATTAGTTACTTCCTTGCTTGAGAGGCGACAGATGGAGCATAACAACAAGGTCTCAGGTAATTACTGGTAGCACTCCACAATTAAGAATGACACATTTACACAGCTATCTCCAATTCTGACATATTTATTTGCCTCACTGTTCCCACCCACCCCCCCGGAATTAAATCCAAACCATTGAGACCTTATAAACTTAGGTTGTTATTCCTGTTTGCATCTGTTAAAACATCTTTATTATGCTGTATCCAAATTTGCTGTGTAACCTCTGCCCTATATGTATGGACTAGTAAATTCCACTTCATTGTATCTAAGGAAGTGTGCATGCACATGAAAGCTCCTACCTTGGATAAAACTCTGTTGGTCTTAAAAGGTGCCACTGGACTCAAACTTTGTTCTACTGCTTCAGACCAACACAGTTACCACCTGGATCTATCTTAGCAAAGCTAGCAATTTACTTGCGCATTCTTCTAATTGGATTGGAATTTTACATAACTGCATTTCTTCTGGTGCATGCCTTCCTGTCATGGAACCCATTGACTCCAGGCTCATTATGGTTGTTAATCAGTGTAGTGTAACAAGGCCACCAAAGTCTTGATTTGACTTCAGTTTTGCAAAACTGCAGAAACACAAAGTGAAATGCGTTTTAGATGGGTCCTTCTCTGCCCACCATGACACTTTTCAGACCTCATATAAAATGACCTCTCACGGAAATTTCACTTGTTGCATGTGAGGAAGTGGCCTCCTCTAGTCCATGAAAGCTTACACCAGAATCCAGGGCCAGCCATGGGAGTGGGTGAGATGGGTGGCCGCCAGACTGAGCTGCAGGAGAGCCAAGGCTTCGGGCGGAACTGCAGGGGGTTAGCTCAGAGGGTGACCATCAAGTTACCTTGTCTAAATGACAATTAATTTACACATCTTCATAACCTGGAAGAATGGTTAGAAAACCTGATAACTTTTAAAACTATTTTCATCTACATTTTTATTTTTGCAATGAATATTCTAAAATAAAGAATACTTGCCAAAAATGAACTTGGTGTCTGTCATTTGATGTGCTCGACACTGCACCCAGTGGTGAAGACATGCACCTGCTTGAGGCAACTCTGCTACTTCATCAGAGCAGCATAAACTTCTTTTGTTTGATACCAAATAGGCTTCACACTGTCTATGTGACTTTACCAGCAAGTGCAACTCAATGGTTTCACAGTAAGTTTGGGCACATTATCTTCCCACTATTTGCAGTCACGTCTTGTCCTGTCCATGTCCTGTCTATGGTGCTGTTCATGACCTTTTTCCAGTGCTCCACTGTCCTCGATATTACTTGGGCACTGGAATTTCTTAGGGTGATTATTTCATAAGGCATGGTTTTCAGTTTTATCTGCAATTGCTATTTATTGTTTTATTGTTTTATTTGTTGATTTTATGTTGCAAGCAGCCCTGAGCCCATTCTTTGGGGTAGGGTGGGGTATAAATTTAATAAATAACTAAATAATTGAACGGGGGCAGAAAATAGCGGCTTGCACTGTAGCACACCAAAAAAGAGGAATAGATTCCTCTGATCATAGAATCATAGAATGTTAGAGTTGGAAGGGACCTTGCAGGTCATCTAGTCCCAAGCCCCTGCAGTGTGCAGGAGCATAACTGAAAGATAGCCCTACAACATACCTGAAAGATGGTCGTCCAGCCTCCGCTTGAAAATGTTCAGCGAAAGAGCATCCACCACCTCCCAAGGCAGTCTGTTCCACTACTCAAACCACTCTTACAGTTAGGAAGTTTCTCCTAATATTTAGTCGGTAATGTCTCCCTTGTCATTTTATTTTATTTATTTATTTATTTATACTTTCGGCTTATATACCGCCCTAACCGCAGAGGGTCTCTGGGTGGTTTACATAGCGGTTCTAAGCAACCGGTTTTAACCTAACTAGGGCCACATAGTCTACAGGGTGGTGATTGCCTACCAGCACCCCAGGCTAGTTGTCGTCCGGCTTTCCTTTTTCGCGGCTTCAGATATTGGCGTCCTGGTGCCCTTTTTTCTGGAGCCGATCTTCCGGGCAGCTTCCCCCAGCAGGTCTCGTCCTGGTGCGTGGCTCTGTGTTGGCTGCAGTTCCGGCTATTGTCCATAGGTAGCTCCGCCGCACTGCGCCACACATCACCACGCTCTCCAGGTCTCCACTTCTCCGGGCTCCGCCTTCCAACGTTGCTCCACAGGTCGCCAGGAACTGCTCGCCGCCATCACCGCCGCCAAAGCCTCCACGTCACAAGGAGGAGGGGGGGTGCCCCCTGCTACCTAGGGCAGGTACCCACTTTATCTACTTGCATTTATGATGCTTTCGAACCGCTGGGTGGACGGGAGCTGGGACGTGGGCTGGGAGCTCACTCCGGCTGCGGTGAATTTTGAACAGCCGTAATGGCTGTTCATTGATGTTACTTTGCAGGCGTTCTTACTGCCTGCGCCACCGCTCCACCCATTAGATCTAGTCTTGCAATCCGGAGCAAGAGAGAATAGATCTGTTCCATCTTCTACATGACAGCCCTTCAGATATTTGAAGACTGCAATCATATCCTCTCTAAGCCTTCTGTTTCCCAGGCTAAACATACCCAACTCTTTCAGCCTTTCCTCGTAAGACTTGGATTCCAACTCTCTCACCATCCTGGTTGCCCTCTTCTGGACACGTTCGAGCTTGTCAACATCCTTCCTAAAATGTGGTGCCCAAAACTGGACACAGTACTCCAGGTGAGGCCTGACCATAGCAGAATAGAGCAGGACTACTACCTCCTGTGATCTGGACACAATGCTTCTATTAATGCATCCTAAGATTGCATTAGCTTTCTTCACAGTCACATCGCACTGCTGGCTCATGTTTAGCTTGTGATCAACCAGAACACCCAGATCCCTTTCACCTGTGCTGCTGTCAAGCCAAGTCCCTCCCATTCTATATCTGTGCCTTTGATTTTTTGTACCTACGTGTAGGACTTTGCACTTACCTCTATTGAAATTCGTTTTATTTGTCTCAGCCCACTGTTCCAGCCTATCTAGATCATTTTGAATCCTGACTCTGTCTTCTTCAGAATTAGCAATCCCAGTTTGTGCTATTTTCTGATGATGATGCATCTGAAACTGCCATATTGAGAGAGTGGCAGCCACAGGGTACAAATGAAGCTCTTCAGTTCAATGTAAGTAGTCTTGCCTGAATATCTTTCTTTTGTCCCTTCAAGTTGGTATCTTTATCATAATCTTGCCCACAGCAATCCTCCATGTCATTTTCCTTCAGCATTCCCAACAAGAGTGCCATAAACCCTAGTCCAGTTGATTCGTGAACTGCCCTGAAACCTAGGAAATGTTCTTTTACACAGATTTTGCCTCCATCTTTATCCACAAATCTCACTGCAAATGATACCTTTCAGAGGACTTATGTCAGGTATGGAATCTGATAGAGTAATAGTTAGCTTTGTCCAACCTGTTACGTATGTATTCTTTGTTGGCCATAAGGGTGATCTTTGTTGGCCATGGTTTTCCCACAGTAGTGATCATTACACTCCTTTGAAGATATATGCTACAAATGCTCACACACTGACTCATCGTACTTGCCAAGCATCTGTACAAGACTGAAAAGATTTCCATAGTTGTCTATGAAGAGCTTGTCCAAAGATCCCTGAAATGCCAAGTTATGTGATACCAGGAATGTCATAATAGCTGTTAAGAGTTCAAGCACACCTCTCCAGTGCTGAATTTCTTGCCTTATAATCCATTGGCGTTCTGCATCAATGAACTTGTTTTAAGACTGAATTCAATTTCCATCCACTTGCAGTGTGCAGTCAAATGGCTGGATGACTTTTCATGCTGTTTCAGAATATCACTTAAATGTTCCCAGTCATTAGTTCCAGTACTCTCAAGTGAAGAATTGGCAGTAGCAGCTCCTGGAAATATTTCACACCAGAAGCAAAAAACCTTCAGTACTTTTTAGAATATACAAGCCAGTGTTTTCCCCGCTTCTGACCAGTCTCTAAAATTCTTCCAGCAAAAGTTTTTGAGAAATTATATTTGTATGGCTCTTTTAACCAATAGTTGATGGAGGCAAGGCTTACCTGACCTGACTCAAGATGTAAGCTGGCATTGGACACACAGCTTGGTACCTGAAATAAAGCTCTCAAAAATCTTGATTGAATTTTTTCTAAAGGGGCAAAGTGGGAAGAGGGGGGTCCAAGTGTTGTCCCATACATTAATTGGGGCAGTGTTTTTGCCTGAAATAACCAGAGGGCTGCTGGTACATACATGCCTCCCTTGGAACGTGCAAATTTGAGAATGGCCTGAGCAGATTTTTGACCAGTTGCTGCAGCATAGTCATGGTGAGTAGTTCTACTCCCTGAGGAATGAATCATCAGCCCTAAGTATTTGAAATAAGTTACTTGTTCCAGCTTATGGCCACTGATGTTCCAAGACGTTCTTTTCCGACCTTTGCCGAATGCAACGATTTTAGTGTTTTGATCGTTAATCTCTAATAGGGTCTCTTTGCAATAATAACTGAATGCCTTAAGCGCTCTTTTCAAGCCCACTGGAGTTCTGGACAGTAAAACCATATCAGCAAATAGTAAAGCCGGGATTTTCCTATTAGTTAAAGCAGGGGGGTGGGTGTCAACAGAGCTTACGCTGCTGACCAGATTATTGATGTATAGATTGAATAACACTGGTGCCAAAACACACCCGTTTTACTCCTGTAGTTACCAGGTTGGAAAGGTGCCCAGCCGTATCACATCTGACTCTTAGAGATGTATTTGTATAGAGGATTTGTATTAAATATAAAAGTCTAAGGTCTATGTTCATAGCTTTCAATTTTTCCCAGAACAAAGCCCTAGATATAGTGTCACACTGGACTTTAAGGTTTATTTTTATTCTTCATTCAACAAACAGACACGGCTAGCCCAGTGAAACTACAATGTCCCTAGTTGTGCTAAACTGATGGATACCAGTAACAGGTCAGAAAAATACTAGGGAAATTTAATCATGTTTTTAATTCAGTGGATATGGCTTGTTTTATTATTGTAGGGTCATATGCTATTGGTTTTTAATGATATTATTGCATTGATTTACTTTGTGAGCTGCCTCAAGCAGGACTTTGGAAAGGTGGCATATATATTATCTAAAACCAGGGATGTCAAACAGGGGGGCTGGAACTGGCCTATTCAGGGCTCTTATCCAGCCTGTGAGTAATTGGTGTGACAGAGAGAACAGGAGACTGCTTGGGGAGATGGAGAGCGGAGCCATTCCTATTGTGGTTTCAGCATGGCAGAACAACCTTGTCTGCAGTAGTCAAGTAGAATCCCTTCACTTCAGTGGCCACCTCACCATTAAGTTGAAAGCTGCTGCAGCTCAGTAGCTGCAGTCATACTGGCTCAGAGTTCCATTTTGCATGCCTCTTCTCAGGGGTCTTCTGGGGGGGAATGCACCTCCAGCAGCTTGGGAGGGCAGAAAGGCTCCCGCATGTCAGTTTCGGCCAGCCAAATGTCAATTTCAGCCCCATTATATCCTATGGGCCATTGAACTCAATGGTGAAAACATAGGGTATATTCTGGGGGCTGGAGGGGAGGGGGTTTGAGGAAGAGGCTCCAAACTCACAGGGTAGCTGTTAGAGCCTCTCCCCAAGATACCCACCAAGTTTCAAGAACATTGGCCCGGGGGTCCAATTCTATGGGCCCCAAAAAAGGTTGCCCCCATTCCCTCCATTGTTCCCTCCATTGTTCTCTATGGTGGGGGGAAAAGTTACTTTTTTCCCACCCTGTTGTTAGTAGCTCTGTGGGGGGAGGGGGTTTGAGGGAGAGGCTCCAAATATTCAGGGTAGCTTCGGGAGCCTCTCCCCCACGTCTCAAAGCAATTGGACCAATGGGCCTAATTCTATGGGCACCCAAACAGGTTACCCCCATTACCTCCATTGTTTCCAAGGGGGAAACCCAGCCACCAGCAATTAAGGCAGGCGAGCAGGCAGCCACCCAGCAGTCAGACTCTCCCAGTGAACTGTCTTGGGAGGTGCTTGTTTGCCATGAGAACAAATGGCACACTCCAGAACAAGTGGCACTGTGGCAGTGCAAGCATGCCACAGTGCCACACAGAAACCCCAAAAGACCAAAAGGAACATCATTTATACATGTATAAATTAATGGTGCAACCTCATTGGGCCACTCACACCACACACACCTCAAAAAGAATATTTATAGCACTGGAAAAAATGCAGAAAAGGGCTACTGCAATAATAAGAGGAGGACACTTTCCCTATGAAGAAAGATTATCATGTTTGGGATCTTAAGCTTTGAGAAACAATGACTGAGGGGTGACATGATAAGAGGTTTACAAAACTATGCATGGGATAGAGCAGGTAGAGAAAGAAGTACTTTTCATCCTTTCTCTTTCCCGCCTTCTTCTTTTCTCTTTTTCCTCCTTTCCCTGTTTCCCTCCTTCTTCCCTTCTCTCTCTTTCTTTCCCTCCTTCTTTCCTTCTCTTTTTCCCTCTTTCCTTCTCTCTACTCTCTCTCTTTCCTTCCCTCTTTCCTCCTTCTGTGGCCCAACTCTCGTGAGAAGGGATTTAAACTATAAACCCCTTCTCTCTTCACTCCCCCACCCAGGCCAGCTGGGGAAGGGAAGGGGAGGCTTTTGAAGATGCCTCCCCCCCCCTTTTTGCTTTCCCTTCTGACATCACTTCTGGTGATGTAAGGGGGCATGGCATATGCTAATAGCCTAGTGGCTCATTAGCATACCATATGCTAATGAGCTCCTGCAGCTCTTTTTATACAAAAAGACCCCTGCCTCTTCTGCTCAGCCTGCAGCTCCAGGGATATTGTACTGGATGGCCATGGGGATCGGCTAGGGTTGCCAGGTCCTCTCCTTGCTCCAGTGGGGGGATTTGGGGGGGTGTTCCGGGGGTGGGTGGGGCTGCCTCCAAGCCCTGCCCCCCCCAAGTGCTATCAGCCACCCCCTCCCTCTCCTCCTGCCAAATTTAAAGGGCTTCAGCTGATTGGTGGAGACCCCATGGCCCGCCAATCATCTGGAGGGCCTTTTAAATCTAGCAGGAGGGAGGGAGTGACTATAGCAAGCCCAAAAGGAGTCATGGCACCCTGAAGATTTATTGAAGCCCATGCTTGCATCTGATGGTGGGCTCCAGCTTTCACAAGAAGTCTGTTAAGCTGGGCACCACTAAAGTCCCTCTATAACGAAACAGAAGAAAATAAATGGTGCGAACTCCTGAGATCAAAGGGATATTATAGGCTAAGAGACTTATTTAGAGGAGGCACTCTAAAACCAGCACAGGAATTAATCGAGGAGATAGGCAAGCAAAATTGGTTAAAAATTACAGGCCTTTATAGAATGATTAAGGAAGTTAATGAAAAAGGAAATATTTGGACAGAAGAACCAATTGAAGAAATACATAATAGGATGCAAAAATTTAAACAAGGATTAGCAGGATATATTTACAAGAAAATGTTATCCAATAAAGATAAGGCGATACTATATTTACAGAAAACATGGTGTAAGGAAGGCCAGATATCGGAAAACGATGCAAATAGAATAATGAAGGGAATAGAAGAAACCAGAATTATTAAATTTAATGAACTGGAACATAAATTTTTCACAAAGTGGTATAAAACACCAGCGCAGATAGCAAACATGTTTCCAGGATCAAGTCCTATGTGTTGGCACTGTAAACAATTTAAGGGTTGGTTCTCCCATATGTGGTGGGAATGTCCAGAGGTGAGAGTCTTTTGGTCAAAAATAATACAAATTATAAAGAAAATATGTAGAATCTCATTGAATGTAGACTTTAAACTAATGTTAATGGGTATATTAGGAAATAAGGCAGTCAATAAGGAAACCCAGGCTATACTCAAAGATATGGTGTTAGCAGGCAAGGCAGTGATAGCTCTGGGCTGGAAAGATAAGAGCAAATGAACATTAGATACCTGGCACACTTATTTGTTTGATTTTGTGCAGTCGGACATCATCGAGAAATTGCGCCAGAAGACCACATGGGAGGATAAAGCTGAAGAAATTAAAGCGAGATGGAAGACCTATCTAAAGTGGATAACAGTGGAAGGAAGACAGGACATTCGGTGGAAGATTCAGACTTTGTGCCCGTGGCTGTGAATAAAGGATCAACAAACAAGGGGTAGAGGGAGGGAGGGGGGAACTTATTGAGTTATGTAAAGTAAGGAGACAAAAGATATTGTGTAATATATAGAAAATTCAAAAAATAAACCTATTAAAAAAAAGAAGTCTGTTAAGCCTGCTCTACCTAGTAGAATGGGCTCTACTGATTCACTGTTTATTTTCTTCATTGGCTTACATCATTCGCTCCTCCATTCTATCCCTGTGAGGTAGGTTACACTGAAAGTCTGTGACTGGTCCAAGGTCACTCAGCAAGCTTCTGTGGCATAGAGGGGGGTTCAACTTAGTCATCCCAGATCCTAGGCCAGCACTCTAGCCACTCCACCATTCTGGCTCTGGAAGAGTCAGTAGTCTTATGTGCTCCCTTGTCAAAAGTTTATCCAACATGTTTAAGATGAGCACATCAGAATAAAAGTTTCTAGCCTAGGTCTTTGCACATTGTGAGCACATAAAGCTCCCTTAACTATAGATAGTAGAGGGCAGCCCATGAGATCTTCTGCACAAAAAGCACTACTCTACCACTGAGCTGCAACCTCTTCCCTGTTACCTTGTTTAGTTTTCCACATTCAGGGAATGTTTAATACAGGGGAAGTCTGAAAAATCTCACCTCTTCCCTGCAGTCTAAACTAGTCCAGTCCTTTCTACCACCTCAGCGCTCCACCATCTTCTTGCCATGTCTTTCTGCTATAGGTGGAAACCAGGCCTTTGTCTTGAAGGCTGCCGCTAGACTTCTTGTTTGTTAAATCCCTCAGCAGTCTTTCTGCTTCTGTGCCTTTTCAGTTCTGGGAGTTGGGCAGGCATCCAAATGTAGCTGAACCCAAGCAGATGGGCTTGCATTAGGCTGCCCAAGAGAGAGTAGAGTATGTGTGTGCCCTTTTGGTCCATCTGTGAGGGTTAAAAGACAGAAAAGGTCATTTCTGTCTTTTAACCCTCAGCACACAGGCTAACGTGGGATCTCCAACCTTGTTGAGCCAGTGGGCACTTCTGAAATTTTGAAAAACAATAGTGGACACCACCACCAATGGCTGCTATAGAGGGCTGGCTCCTTGCTCTGGGGGAAGAGACACTTATTGATTTCATTTTCTAAAAAACAGGAAGGCTTTCTTCCTTACTGGCTATAGGGAGGTGTTTCCAAACACACTGAGTCTGACATAAGAAAGTCTGTGTTTACAGCCAAGCCAGTAATATGCAGCTGTGTTGTTCCTGCCCCAGGTGACCACAGCATTTTGCTAGTCAGAGAGTTGGTTGGGAGCCACTCAAAACTTTCAGTTCCATTCAGGTCTGAATCTCTTTCCCAAGATTAAAGAATGATGGAAAGAGACACATTGGTAGGTTCCATGCCCACAGGCACCATGTTGGAGAGAACTGCTTTGGTATGCATTGCAAAAATGGATTCACATTCTGCTTATCTAGTAGTAAGATAGTACAAAAGAGGGCAAAACAAATTCCTGTGTTTTATCACCTAGTTTTGTGGATTGTGTTCGGGTTTATAGTAGGAAGGAATGCCACAGAACCCGTGTTGCAGAGTCAGGAAAATGTTTCAGGAGATAGTGCTTTTCACATAGCTTTCTAGTATTATTCTAAAGCTCCTAACATCTGCTTGTTGTTGTTGTTCAGTCGCACAGCTGAGTCTGACTCTTCGCGACCTCATGGATCATATCATGCCAGGCTCTCCTGTCTTCCATTGTCCTCCGGAGTGTGCTCAACTTCATGTTCATTGCATTGATAACACTGTCTAACCATCTCATCCTTTGCCATCCCCTTCTTCTGTTACCTTCAATCTTTCCCAGCATCAGGGTCTTCTCCAGTGAGTGCTCCCTTCTCATTTGGTGGCCAAAGTATTTGAGCTTCAGCTTCAGTATCTGGCCTTCCAGGAAACAGTCAGGATTGATTTCTTTTAGGATTGACTGATTTGATCTCCTTGCAGTCCAAGGGACTCTCAAGAGTCTTCTCCAGCACCATAATTCAAAAGCATCTAGTCTTTGGTGCTCAGCCTTCCTTACAGTCCAACTCTCACAGCCATACATTGCTTTGACCATATGGACTTTTGTTGGCAGGGTGATATCTACTTTTTATTATGCTGCCTAGGTTTGCCATCGCTTTCCTCCCAAGGAGCAGGCATCTTTTAATTTCATGGCTGCAGTCACTGTCTGCAGTGATCTTGGATCCCAGGAACGTGAAGTCTGTCACTGCTTCCATGACTTCCCCTTCTATTTGCCAAGGAGTGATGGGGCTGGATGCCATGATCTTAGTTTTTTGGGATGCTGAGTTTCAAGCCAACTTTTGAGCTCTCCTCTTTCACCTTCAGCAACTGATACTCCATTTCACAGTTTTGGGCACATGAAGGCAGTCCTAATGGAGCAGAGCATAGCCCACCAAACCCATCATCCTGTTTCCCACAGTGACCAACCAGATACCTCGAGAAGGCATGCAGAGCCCCCAGCAGCCTCTGCCTGTTGTGGCCCCTGAACAACTGGCATTTATTTATTTATACATGTTACCCAGGAGGACCCAAAGCAGCTTGCATAATTCTCCCTGCCTACATTTTAGTCTCACAGCAAGAACCTTATGAAGTAAGTTAGGCTGAGAGTGACTGACCCATAGTTGGCCAGCAAACTTTTATGGCAGCGTGAGGATTTGAGCCTGGGCCTCCTAGACCCTAGCCTGACACTCTAGCCCTTGCAGCACACTGGCACTATCTCTGGTATACAAAGGTACATGGAGGTTCCATTCAGCCATTGTGGCTAATGATGGTCCTATCCTCTTATTAATTTGTTTAGTCCCCTTTCATAATCAAAGATAGAAGCCATTGATACATCCTGTAGTGAGGAGTCCTGTATGTTATTTGTAGGTTGTGTGAAGAAATGTTTCCATTTATCTGTTTTGCAACTTCATTAAGTAGACTGATATTATGGGGAGGAAGAACAGTTTTAGAGCTGAAGCCTGGCTCCAAAAGCATATTCTGTACTTTTTAAGTTCCCAGAGTCCATCTTGTCCCCAGCTGGAGTTGTGAACCTCCAGGTGGGCATGGAGGATTTGTGGAATACAAGTAATCACTGGACTATAGAGAACTGTTCCCCTGGAATGGAAGCCCTCGAGTAGCACTGCTTCCCCACTCAGCTTCCTCCCCAAACTCATCTCTCCCCAGCTACAACCTCCAAATCTCTAGGAATTTTCCAAGCCAGAGGTGCTAACTCCAGCACAGAGATCATGACTACTGAAGCCATGCAGACCTAGGATTAGCTCTCATCTGCTCTGCCTTAGAGAGAGGAAGACAGCCCTCTTCACTATGTCAGAGAAAAATGTTTTGGAAAATAGTACAAAAACCTTTCTCTACTGGAACAGCTGCACAGACCAGTGGCCATGTCAGGCATTCTGCAAGGAACAGCAAGAGACCATCACATTTTCAAAGCTAACCAATTTATTGTAGCAGAAACCTGGCCTTTGGTGGCACCAGGATACAAATCCCTCTGGTAAAGAAAATATTATTTTCAGTTCCTTCAGCTCCTGACTCCAGTCAAGAAAAAGTGGAGTTAAAATTGATTCCAAGTCAAGGGCCATGTAGCCCTCTTCCCCAAGAGACAATCTACAAATGAGGGGTCCGAAATTTGGGGGGCCATGTGAGATTCCCAGCATTCACTTCTTTGCACTTGCCCTGGTTTATGGCCAGCAGAGGAGAGTCAGTTTATAGCACTCACCCTGTCCTGTGGATAAATCCAAGATTCTCATCCAGACCTTTAAAAAGGGGTACATATCAAATAGGAATCAGAAATAATGTGAAGGAGCTGGCTAGTAGGCACAAGAGTTTCCTTGAACACAAGCCTGAGTTCTGCCTACTAATGGCCTAGATCACAAATATATCACTACAAAGTTATTTGTCTTGACTAGAGTGCTGTTTCTCATATCCTATTTTTTAACTGGGGAGGGGTCATTTAATATGATAATGTACGCTTGGTGGGCAGTAATATATTATAGCTTGACAATGTTACGTCTCCCTCTTTCTTTCAGATTCCTCTCAGGAAATAGCAAATAAAGTAGCTAAATTTTGCCTTAGGGCATGTGGGATATGCAAGCGGCTGACCGAGTCTTAATAATAACCTCCCTGTCTCTGTCCCCTTGCAATCAGCGCTCAATCTGAGATTTTATTCTATTTTATTTTTTTATCCTTATAATTACTGGTCTTGTATCAAAATAAACTTTGAACTGAACTGATATTATAGCTTAAGAACTACTGGGTTAAAACAGCTGTTCGATAAAGGCTTTATTGCTCTTAATCATGTTAAAATTCAGGCTAAAACAACACAAGACTTTGCTTTTTGTTTGCATCAAAATATATATCTGGCCCCATCTGGGGAAGCCTGCTTTTTCAGCCAGCCAGGGTGGATGGATATGGAAAGCCCAGGTTCAAAGCCCACTCTGTTATAAAGCTAAAGAGAGGATGAGCATACGAGAGAAGGATTTGTCCTTTCATGAGGGAAGTGATGTTCAAAGGCTGCTCAGAGCGCTTAAGAGTACCACTAGCAGAGATATAGGTGTTTTTTTCTGAATTAAAAATTGGAAGCTCCTCCTCCTGACATTCAGAAAGGTTGACTTTACAGTAAGCGTTCGAACTAAGTATCTACTAGCAGAGTAGTTCACTGGTGTTTCTACAGAGCTCCCTGGCCTGGCAAGCCCAGATCAGTGACTCATGGAGACACAAAAGGCAGGCTCCTCTTGAGTACTGATGTTGTTATATGACAGGATCCTTGATTTATTTCAACTTAAAAATATTCCCAGACAAACAACATGGTTGCCAGGTGACAGGCTCCCCTGAACACAGAGGCCATTTTTCTCTTCCATGAGCAACCTGATATCGAATACTGGAATAACCTTTGAGAAAGTCCTAGAAGGGACTGCCATTGAGCAGCCATCTATGGAAGAAAAGAGAAACTTATGATTGATAATACCAATGCAGAAACATGGCAGAATTACCCCTTCCTCCATATACAATCCCACAGAAGCTGACCAAGCAAAAACAGTAACACATGTTCCTAGTTACCTGGAGTATTTCTAAATGGAGAGAGCAGCCCAACATACATTTTAAATAAAGTCAATAATTCAGAGAACTCAGCCCCTGGCATCTCCAGTTAAAAGGCTGTTGTAGGTGTCAGGAAAAGCCCTGGAGGGTTGCTGTCAGTCCAAATGGATGATATGGAGCCAGAAGGACAAAGGAATAGGGATGGGCATGAACCAGTTCACGAACTACAGTTCATGATTAATTTTGACCAGTTAGTGGTTCTTGAAGTGAAGTTCGTGGCAGGTCAACCGGCATGAACTTTCCACAAACTTTCAAACAGTTCCTGCTGGTTACTGAATGGATACATTTCCAGACAAAATGTTACCAAACTTTAAAGCAAGGGTGTGTGGAATTCTCCAGCCTTGTCTGTTTCAAGAATTTTTCCCCCTTCTTTTGCAAACCTTCCTTTAGTGTTTCCTTGCAATTTTTTGGCACAGAGCTTGCGAAATCCCTTCCCCCTTGTTTGGATTTGTGACTCTATGCTTTGAGATCAGTCCTTTTAAGCTTGCAATTCCAGTAGCACTGGGTTCTGCTGGCCACTAGTACAGTGCACTGGTTCTGCTGGGCTTGCAACCCCCCTCCCTTGCTTGGTGTATAGTTCTGTGCTAGACATTAGTCCTGTTAAGCTGGCGTTGCCACCATGGTACTGGATTCTGCTGGTCAGTCTTTGATTGCATTGGTACTGCTAGGCACTCTGTATATGACACTGGTTCTGCTGGGCTTGCAAAAAGGTCCCCTGCTTCTGTTGGGCACATTGCACTGGTTCTCTTGGGCTTACAAAAATGACCCCCAAACCACCTTCAGTTTCTACTGCAGCGATTCTCTGGTTTGACCTTAGTTCTGTTGAGTTTGCACTGCCAGAGTGGCACTGGTTCTGCTGGGCTTGCAAAAATGGCCCCCACTGTCAGTTTCTACTGCAGAGATTCTCAAGAACTTTGATTCTGTTCTGCTGGGCTTCTATTGTCTTTGCTTTTTTTGCTGGTTTTTTTTCTCCATTGGAAACAATGGAGGATGGGGGTAGCTTCTCTGGGGGCTGTAACTCAGACCCCATAAATCCAATCTTCTCCAAACTTGGAGGGCAGGTAGAGTCAACCAGAGATCCCTGTGAGTTTGGTGTCTAGCATGTCAGGGGGTCTTTATAGCATGTCACGAACCTCATAAACTGAACTGGTTCATTTAGCCTCTAAAAGTTTGTGATGGTTTGTGAGCATGGCACAAACCACAAAACTTATGTTCCCGGTTTGTGTCCATTCCTATAAAGGAACACACATGAAGCTGCCTCATACTGAGTTAGACCTTGGGTCTAGCTAGTTTAGTCTTGGCTACTCTGACTGGCTAGCTCATCTCAGTTAGTGGTGGGGTTGCCAACCTCCAGGTAGTGGCTGGAGATCTCCTCAGATTTCAGCTGATCAGGTGACAGAGATCAGTTCACCTGGAGAAAATGGCTACATTGGAGGGTGGACTCTATGGCATTGTATCCTGCTGAGGTCCCTCCCCTCCCCAGGCTCCACCCCCAAAATCTCCAGGTATTTTCCATCCTAGGGCTGGCAATTTGAGGTAGAGGTCTTTCAACTTACTACCTGATCTCTTCAACTAGAAATGTCAGGATTGAATCTGGACCTTCTGCATGTCAGGCAAATGCTCTACCACAGAGCCATGGTTCCAATTAAGTAGGATTTAATTCACAGTTTGGAAGCCAAAAGGATCAGACCCTGCATTATCTGTTCAGTTACCAGAGATGCTTTCCTTCAATGGAAGGACCCTTCTACCAGAGGAAAGCACTCATACAAGCAGAGTGCAACCTTGCAAGGTCCAACCCAAGAGATTAATTCAGTATACTTGCCAATACAAGTAAGAGGCAAACACACAAAACACAGATGGGGCAGAAACAAAGTCCAGTGTTTGGCTTTTATTGAGACACAGCTTTCTTCCTTTCATATAACTTATCTAGTTAAAATATTCATCTCCATAGTTACCACAAAAAAGTAACATAGAAAATTGTTATTTACAGTCAGGGACCAAAATACAACTGTAATTCGGCATTAACTTTTCCTCATGGCACAACCCCCCCCCCCGAAAAGGACTCTTTTTTGTAGTGTAGCAGTGAAAACAGTACTTATTTTAAAATGTTCTGGACACCTGAAGGAGAATCGGAAGTGAACTGGTTTCATTCTGCAACGGATCCCACTTGGGTGCTGTCTTCCCATTAAAAGGAGGTTCAAAATTCTTTCAAACCGTTTAATTTAGCACCTGACTTTGAGAGGGGAAGATCTCACCTTTCCAACTACTGAGGGGCATGACAGCTCCTTCTCTTGCCTATGCAGAGGGCCTGCTTCATCCACTGAGAAAATGCTTTCCAGCATAAGAGTTAGAGGTCATAATATTTGCACTGCAAATCTCCCTTGGCAAAAAACCCACCACCAAACTAGTCCAAAATACTGACAGGTGGCTTGAATTCACAGACATGAAGACCGAGTTCCAGTGATGAAGTAGACCCAATGGCGTAGCTGATGGCAGGGCTGCACATTCCGCTAGGCACTATCCAAATATTGATCTTGACCAGTAAGGTGGTACTAGCAACACTCGGGGCAGGGGGGCACCTGATCGAACAAGCCCAGGTTGCCTCCTCTCCCACCCCACTGAATCAAGGAAATTTGAGATCCTGTCCTTCCAGCCCAGCAACAGACACAATATGCATTGTGAAGGGGTGGAAGCTACAAAACTTTTGACCCCATCTAACCTGGTGTGGAATGATGACATTACAAGGGCCAGGTGGGCAAGGCTTCAGTCAGGTAGCACAAGATGCCATTTCAGTCTGCAGTTCCTCAGCTGGGGCTGAAAAAGTTTGCAAGACCTGTCTGCATTCTACTTGCAATTAACGGGCAGAGAGAAGGGGTGTCTACCAGGGTCAGACCTTAGATATCCAAATTTAACACAACTCGGGAATCCTATGATGCATACGAATGCTCTTTCCTCACTGGCCAACCCATTGGTTTTTTAACCATTCCATTTCCCCTTCCCAGTCCCAATTATAAAGAGGAGAAAATACACACACATACACACACACACACACTTAAAAGCACAACAGGAGGCAGATTATATAATTAACTAAATACAGCAAAATTAAATACAGCAAAAGCAAGAAAGGAGCACGATTTCTTTCTTTTTTAAAACAGCACAACACCCTTTGAAATGGTACACAATGTCATTTAAAGCTTTCTGGGGCCTTTGATTGGCTTGAAGCAGTCTACGAGAGACCCATTTTCAAATATCATCATTAAAAACTTATAGAAAAAGGAGCTGGAACTGCAGGGATGTTGCATTGGACAGAGAAACATCAAGAGGGCTTTTCCTACCCTGCATGGCACATGAGTCACAGCAAAAAAAAAAAAAAAAAAAAGGTCTCATCCTACCCCAAATGTTGAGGGGTTACCAGTGGAAAGAATGAGCAGGGTATTCTCAGTCATGAACGTCAACTGCCTCCTAGTATAGATGTGGAGCATTCGTGCAAGGTCAGATGCTACAAGACTGTAAAGTCACTAGAAGAATTCCCCCCCTTCCCTATGAATCAGTCTTTCCTTCATAAGGCTTCCTAATCAAAGTTCTTTCAGCCTTGGCACCAAGAAACACACTGTCACGCTTCCCAAGACATATTCCACATCTTCTCTTTACACCCATCACCGTCAGGATAAATAGCCTTTTTACAGCCCAGTGTCCTCTCCTCCAGCATTTTAAAAAAGCAGTACCCAAGCAACACATTTTCCTCAAGCTCTCCTTAGATGGGTCAGACCACAGGTAACACCCAGTGGGCTTTCCCTTGGCCTCGCAAGTGATGAAAATGTTGCACTGTACTCAACCCAGTTGCAGATGCTCCAGAAAGACAGAAACCTATGCAGTTTGCCTGCCACTTCTTCCGACATCTGGTGTCCAGGACTCCTGATTTCACCTGAAGGGGGTTGCCTTTTCCCATCAAATGACTGGGCATTACGAACTAAAATTCTAAAGTCATGACTCCCTTGAAGTACTTTGCAAGGGATTTGGTGGACCTGAAGTGGCTGCATAAAAAACAAACATCTTTTGACCAAAATCCAAGAGGGAGGGGAGAAACAACAAATCTAAAATCTTTGTTTAAGTTTTAAAAAACACAAAATGCACACACACACAAACACAAAGACAAGCCCCTCCCCCCAAAAAAACTAAACACTAAGACCTTCACTATTCTTGTTAAAAACAAATTTGGCTTCCAAATGTTGTGATCCATTTAAAAAATAAACAGCTGAGTGCTTAAAATTTAGATTTGTGCATTTTCTGCTGCCTCCTCAAAAAATTAATGTGCTGTTTTTTTCCTATGACATTTAAAAAGGAGAATGGGAGGGCTCCCCCCACTCTTTTTTCAAAGGAACAGAAGATGGAAGGGAGGGACTTCCTCAGCAGCTAGGAAAAGCTGACTGCTCCCAATCCGCACAAGGATTTCAGCAAGACAAGGAACATTCTGAGAAGTGGGATTTAAGGGAAAAAGGGGTTACAAAAGGGATGCTCCAAAGATGGTCTGACAAAAAGCTGGAAAACCTCTGGCAGGATCTAGGGATTGCAGGGTGGAGTTTTAAATACAACATCCAGATTTGGAGTACTGGCTTTTCTTCAAGAGCAGAGCTTCTGAGGCACGAGAGTTCTGGATCCTTAAACTGGGGCTGAGGAAAGCACTGCAGGTGGGGCAGGAGGGATATTCCTTTCCATTCCATCATCAGGGCAGGGAGGGGGAGAAAATTACAGGCCAAGCTGCAGTCTCTGGACTTCCTTGTTTCCACACATATCCAGATTTCACATTTCCAGATGCCAGGCTACGGGAGGAGAGGGTAGGGCCGGAGGGCTGCTTCAAACAATACTGTGCTGTTGGTCTTCCACTGGGGTTGGGGGGGGATCCTGGCCCCCCCCCCGTTTGCCCACAAATAATTCTCCCACTGAAGAGACGGGCTTCCTTCTTCTCCCTTGCCCATGGGCATCTTTATCTTCGGGAGAATCTGTTTTTGAAAGCTTTAATAGTCTTTGCCATCATGGGTGCAATTTCTGAAAAAAAGGGGGGGGGAGACAATGGAGAAGGTGGCAAGCATGTGCAGGAACATCACATCATGAAATCCCAAGTTCATATCTGAGAGACAGTTACTAATCATTTTGATCTGGATCATGCTTTTTTATACTTAGCCACCAGAAGGGACCCAGACAAGGCAAGCAGAAAACTAGAAGTGGGACAGTCTTACAAAGAAGAAATCTGGCCCACAGCTTTATAACATAATGCAGATGAAACCATAAAGGCAAGGGGAAGTAACACAAGAGGAAGGGGAGGGTCTTTCTTGGTTCAGTGTACATTGTTTTACTTCCTCAAAGACCCCTGGCTCTACAACACTTCTTCACTGACATTAAATTCCTACCCAGCTGCATAACGTTTTAGGTTTCCTAATGGCTCTCTCTTTCTTTCTTTCTGCCATGATGCTTCCCTTCCCACTGCTTCAAGGGATGGCATTGCGACAGTTCTTTTGCTGGGTGCCTCTAAATGTAAAGGGCTCCAACAAAAGTGAATGCTGTGGTGGCCCCAACAACATCGAGGTTTATAAGATTATGCATGGAATAGAGCAGGTTGAGAAAGAAGTACTTTTCTCCCTTTCTCACAATGCAAGAACTCGTGGGCACTCCATGAAATTGCTGAGCAGTCGGGTTAGAACAGATAAAAGGAAATACTTCTTCACCCAAAGAGTGATTAACATATGGAATTCACTGCCACAAGAGGTGGTGGCAGCTACAAGCATGGACAGTTTCAAGAGGGAATTAGATAAACCTATGGAGCAGAAGTCCATCAGTGGCTATTAGCCACAAGGTATAGATAGGAACTCTCAGTCTGGGGCAGGTGATGTACTCTATTCTTGGTGCTGGGGGGGCAGCGGTAGGAGGGCTTCTACAGTAGGAGGGCTTCTCGTGTCCTGGCCCCACTGCTGGACCTCCTGATGGCACCTGGTATTTTTGGCCACTGTGTAACAGAGTGTTGGACTAGATGGGCCATTGGCCTGATTCAGCACTGGCTTCTCTTATGTTTATTTATTTATTTAGATTTATATCCCGCCCTCCCCGGAGGCTCTTTGTGTTCTTAAAATGTAAATGCTGGGTGCCTCTAAATGTAAAGGGCCCCAACAAAAGTGAATGCTCTTCTAGCATTATGAGAGGGGGAAAGTATTCATGGGCTTTGAGGGGTGCAAAGAACACATATGTATATACACAAGACAATGGGATGTCAGTGGTAATAACCAGGGGTACCTGCCAGGATTCCATAGCCCTGCCAAAAATGCAAGGGAGAGGGACAAATCCAGCATCCTGAGATTAACATTTCTGTCATGCCATGGTACGTGTGAAATGGAATTGTTCTGAAGGGTAGTTTTAGCAAGCAAATAGGTTCATGTTTGTGAAAAACTGTACACCCTTTGGTTTGATTATGTAGTGTTTTTATCTCATTGGGGTGTTGCTTCTTTGTTTTAAATTTTGCAATCCACCATGAGTTTCAGTGAGAAAGGCAGACTATAAATGAAATGAAATTAATTGGGTTTTTAGTCCTAATGATTTGGCTCCTAAGCTTTATTTCCATTTGGACAGTGCCCCTTTTTCATTGCAGAAGCAGCCCAAAGGTATTAGGCACTTCCACTCAAGCCAGATAGATGTCTTTCTGGGAGCTTAAAAAACACTCAGCATTAGAGGAATATGGCCCATAGCAGAGGACCGCCCCCCGCCCAAATACACAAACACAAACACTTGTATAAACCTCTCTGATCATAATCAATATTTGGCTTTGAAAAGCAAAGTCTGTTATAACCTTCCTCTGCAATTCTTATTAATATTCATAATTAACCAATTATTAATGCAGATACCCATTCCAAGGTTCAAGGAAGATGACTGGATTTAAAGCTGTACAGTAATTCAATAGTGTAAAGTGTTTCAAATATTCAAATTAAATTGTAACTAAAAAAGTTTTGACACAGAGCCAGACTTGCAACCCTGCCCATCTTTAATACCAAGCTACAACTCCTAAAAGCCACTCTCCATCTCAGAGCCTCCCTTCTGAGAGAGTTACAGTTCTTCAACTCTCTCTCCCCAGCTATTGTGTCAATGAAAGATTAACCACCTCCAGACCTCACTTCTTTCCCTTTTAAAGTCCAGGCTGCTAAGTTAAGCTATCAAAAGGAGGTTTCTGATTCCCATGTCCCAGACTGGGAGTGAAGAATCAGCCCAACACTGTAGTGTCATGATTCATCTTGGGCCTCCCAGCACCATAAATGTTGCAGCAATCCTGGGGCACAGCCTGAACTAGGGCACAGATTTAAGTTCTTACAGGCTTGGATCTTGCAAAAGAAAAAAAAATTCTGCTAATACAAGGGTTTTTTTTTTCACCAACTCCCCTCCCCCATGCTGTCCCCAAGGAGCAGCATTTCAAGGATCAATCTGGGCTGCCACAAGAAAGGCAAGGCAAGGCAAGGAGGACGCATCCTGCTGATGGGTATTCTACCCATCAGCAAAGATCTGCCGTGGAATCAAAGCTGTTGGCTGGACCAGTTTAGGGCTTTGTTGTGCAAACCAAGTCCATCCCCCAGAATGAACTACCCATCTTCCTCCTGAAGAAAGACATACTAAAAACTTCCAGGAAATGATAGGGTTCCCTGAAATGCAAGTTAAAAGCTACTCCTCTAGCTACTAGGCAACACCATTCAGGAGCGCTTCTCACCACCACCACCCCTTTCCTTTTACATACCCAGCAGCTTCAGTACCAGTCCCTGCCATTCTGTAACCCATTACGAATGATGTACAAAAAAATACCACAGAAAATAGAGACAAAAATTGATACAAAACCATGATAAATTACTATCAACATTACTTCGCTGATTCATAATACTCATTCATGAAACATTTTACATATATACCATACAAATCCTTAAAGTTATGTTCAATCAAGTGTAAAGCATGAAGCATCCATTTACTAATACATACAGCGTAGGTCTCTCAATAAATATTGTGGCAATAAGGACAAGGCTCTTGTCATAAATACACAACAAAAGTTTCTCAATGAACCTTATGGCACAAAGAAAAAGTTTCGTTATAGCATTGACATATAGACATGTGCGGCAGGTTCCAAATGCCGTTACTCCCCTCTGTCCTCTTATTTGTAGTTTCTTCTTACATTTGAAGAGAGTTTTATTGGACAAGGTTGTTTTGGCTGACAGACTTCTGCAGATAGAGTCCATTTCAAGGACACTTTATCAAAGACGGAAGTCCACACTGTCCAATCATCACATTCATCTTCACATCTCAAAAAATGCACACAAGGACAATCACAATTCACTCTGTGCATTGTCCTTGTGTGCACTGTGTGAGATTTGAAGACAAATGTGATCACTGGACAGTATGGACTTTCATCCTTGATAAAGTGTCCTTGAAATTTACTATCTGCAGAAGTCTGTCAGACAAAACAACCTTGTCCAATAAAACTCTCTTCAAATGTAAGAAGAAACTACAAATAAGAGGACGGAGGGGAGTAACAGCATTTGGAACCTGCCGCACATGTCTATATGTCAATGCTATAACAAGGGAATTTTTCTTTGTGCCATAAGTTTCATTGAGAAACTTTTGTTGTGTATTTATGACAAGAGACTTGTCTTTATTGCCACAATATTTATTGAGAGACCTATGCTGTGCGTATTAGTAAATGGATGCCTCATGCTTTACACTTGATTGAACATAACTTTAAGGATTTGTATGGTATATATGTAAAATGTTTCATGGATGAGTATTATGAATCAATGAAATAATTCTGATAGTAATTTATCATGATTTTGTATCAATTTTTATATCCTGTAATCCATGGCTATAAATTCAAGCTAGACAGAACACTAGCAAAAGTGATATTGCAGTATCTCTGGTCACTTACTCTTCACAGGAGGCTTCCGAGGGTCGTAACTAATGGAGGAAGTACTGCCCACAGATGGGCCCGAGTGACTGCTGCTCGTGCTTGGCCCTTCATAGGCCTGTTCCTCTTCTGCTTGAACACTGCTGCTTTTTGCCGGGGAGAAGAGAACTGGCTTTATCCTGAGGGAGAAAGAAAGATCCTAAATGACTTACATGTTAAAAAGCGCTCTGTGTGTGCTCAAGGACGACGGCTCTGCAGCTTCAGTAAATCTGCACGCATGCACACACACTGAAAAACAGGAAAAAGGGGGTCCTTCTTGAACAAGCTGTTTGACTTCCATTTGCAGTAGGGCCGTGGTGGCTCAGAGGTTAAGATGCTGAGCTGTAGATTGGAAGGTCTGTAGTTTGGCAGTTCAAAACCCTAGTGTCGTGTGATGGAGTGAGCTCCTGTCTCTGGCCCCAGCTCCTGCCAAACTAGCAGTTCAAAAGAAAGAAACTGCAAGTAGATAAATAGGTACCACTTCAGTGGGAAGGTAACAGTGTTCTGTGCAGCTCAGCATTTAGTCGTGACGATGGAAACATCTTCAGACAGTACTGGCTCTTCAGCTTGGAAACAGAAATAAGCACGGTCCCCCTGAAGTCGGATTTGACTAGCTTTCGAGCAAGAGAAACCTTTACCACTCCCCTCAGCACTGAACAGAGAGGATGTGGTTTGAGACTCACTTGATCTTCTCTGGGATGGCTGCTCCACCAGTGCCAAACTTCTCCTGTCTTCTCCGCACATCCCGGGGGGGCTTTGCGGCAGAATTGACAAACGCCATCTTGGCTACTCTGCCTAGAATCATGTGGGTGAGAAAAAACTCAGGTTAGCCAAAGGAAGCTGGTCCATTCAAGGCCTCAAAATTGGCCAGCTTGCTCTTTCCTTGTCTCACAGCAGATGGCCAGCATCTTCACTATCCTCCCCAACCACCAGGCCTCATCTGCACTTTCTCCTTTGGGAGTGCCAAACATGTTCCCTGCAACAGTTTCTTTTCTACAACCACACAGGGGCAGCACAGAAGGCTTTTCTAACTGGCAGTTCTAACCAGCAATAGCATCTCAAGAATGCATTACCAGACCTAGAGTCTTACAGGATAAGTGGCTTACCACATCCTGCTGCACCAAAGCCAGGAGTCATTAAACAGGGGCAGTTTTTCCCCCTCCCACACTGTGTAGGCGAAGCAAGGTCTGTGAATCTTCTATTTTCACTATGCCTCAGAAATAACAGGAAGCCCCCTCCTGTAAGATATTGGGCAATCCTACCTCATAGAGGCAAATAGCCTTGTCATGTTCTCAACTGACTATTGTAGCCATGCACTGTAAGAATGGCTTGGTCTACAAAAGATTAACAGATGATCACATTTATCTCTGTGCAGGGAAAAGCTCATGCTCAGCACACAAGAGTAGGCCCAGCTGGTTTTGTGTTTGTTTTTTTAAAGGTTTGTTGGCAGCCCTAGAGGTAGCTGTCAAAAACTTGGGCTGAAAGCCAAACCTGGCTTCATAGAAGAGAATTTCAGAATTCCCCTTAATTCACTGCAGATTAACATACCTCTGAAGAAGCCACCTTTGAAAACCACATATGCTGTGTAGAAAATGTACACCCTTTTCACAGATGCAAGCTTTTAATAGGGATAAAGTCTTTCCTACACTGATTGTTGTGTTGCCTTAAACAGATACATTTACATGTGTTGGTCTGGTATTTTCCTCCTGTCCTATAATTGCAGCCCAGCTGCATCATTTTATCTTACTAGAAATATTTGCTGTTAGATTCAAATGTTATCATACATTATAATCTGCTCACTGAATGGCTGATGTTATCCTATTTTGTAATATGTCTACTGATGGTCTGAAAAGGTTTTTAAAATCATACTTGTGATCTGCCTTGGGTCCCAGTGAGAAACAAAAACAACTACAAATATTAGTGCAACTACTGCTAAAACTTTGGTTTCATATTGATCTTGTGCTCTTAACAGCAGCCAGATGTACAGAAATTAATCTAGCAAAGCAGTCTATTAATATGACGGACAGAAATTACAGCATCCAGCATGGAAGTGTTGTTAAAGGCAAACAGCAGGCCTGAAACAAAAGCTGGCAACCCTGATCTCCGCTGCCTTTCAGGTTCAGTGATGGATGGCGCCTCCCCATTTCATGCCATCTTTGGGGGGCCCCCCTCTACCTTTGGGTTTATTGGCATGAGCCGAGCGGATGTTCTGGGTAAGCATGAGCAGCCGCTGCTCTCGGGCATCGTGCAGGCGGAGGTACATCTCCCGCCATGACTCGAACTCTTCCGGCTTCTCCTTCTTGAAATCACGGATGCAGTGATTGTGCCACAACTCATTAGTATCCTCGGTTAAAAACTGGAAACCAAAGGCACAAAGAATGAGGTCAGGGGATACAAGGGAGCCACAGAACAGCTAGCAGCTCAGAACCATCACAGGGCATATGACATAGCTCCATCAGCTGCATTCAGATATTCTGGACAGCTGTGGTTAATACAATTGGTTCGATCAAAACTCCTGGTTAGTTGCAACATCTGAATGCACATGATTTGTCAATCTGGGTTTTCTTAGTTTATACCAATTTGGGATTTCAAACTAGGGTTTGTAGCCCAGTCTCTTACTGGTGTCTGGCCAGAGATGGCAAAACAGGAAAAATGGTTTTAGTGTCGGGAGTTGGAGAGGAAGCAAGAAGTAGAGTCTTCAGAGTTCATGCACCAACTAGAATTTGTCAATAACATCTAGAAGACTAATCAAGGTTTGTTGCCCCAAAGGCATTATTGTGATGTCAGAACACAGTCACTGTTAAGGCTGAACAAGTCTCGGTGGATGATCAGTGTCTGATTCAGAGACTGCTTGATAATCCATGAAGCTGTTTTAGTTAAAGAGACTATATGATCACCCAAAAGTTTAAAAAACATACTTTGTTAAAAGACCTTCTACACTTCAGGAACAAAAACAGTCACTGACATTTCCTCTATATGTTTGCTATATGGATGAGAGTGTCTCTCTTTCCTAGATGAAAGGAGCTTATTTTTTGAACAGAGCTAATGCTAGCAAGGAGAGTGGCTTGAATAGTTGGGACTTTGGCTCATGTTTTATATTGCTATTCTGAATGGTCAAGCCTCCTTTCAAAGTCTTATGGACCTCAGTATCCATGTGTGTACTTATTCTCTTTTTGGGATATTGTCAGATGAGTTATCGCAAAATGGTTCAAGATGTATTAAGCTTCTCAAAACCTCTTAAGACAAACCAGGTAATAAACAATGCAACAGAAAAGATACAAAGATCACATTTGGGTCCCATCCTTCATCTAAGGACCTCAAGGTGATATATAGCCTTCCTCATCCCTCCCCCTTCTCTTGCTAACATGCGCCATCTTGCCATTTTACCCTCACAGCAGACCACTGAGGCTGAGAGATGGCAATGGCCACCCAGGGATCTGACCTAGTCAGGTGAATCTGAACCTAGATCTCCCAGGGTAGGTCACACACTACCCACTACACCTCACTGTCTCTCACATGTGCCCCACAGTACTTCTTCATAACTCTTGTTTGGCAAACCAGTGAAAATTCTCCTAAGTCACAGTCCTGCCTACTGGGTGTGAAGAACCAGCTGCCATAATGAGAAGTCTCAATTTGGATTTCTTTTTAAGCAAAGATCCAAGTTCCTAACTATCATGGGTATACAGCAAACACACATGGAAAGGTTTCTGTACTCTTCCCTTCCTTCCATTTACTCCCATGGCCATCACATATCCATGCCAAACATTTCTAAAACCTAAATTGCACAAGACAAAACCATCAACAAAAGAAGCAGGGGTCTTTTTTGGGGGGAGTGCACCAGAGCACAGCTCTGGGAGCTCAGGAGCCAAGCCATGCCCCCAGTGGGGGAAAAGTAACTTTTCCCCCACCATAGAGAACAATGGAGGGAATAGGGGCAACCTGTTTGGGGGCCCATAGAATTGGACCCCCTGGTCCAATGTTCTTGAAACTTGGTGGGCATCTTGGGGAGAGGCTCCCATCAGCTATCCTGTGAGTTTGGAGCCTCTCCCTCAAACCCCCTCCCCTCCAGCCCCCAGAATATACCCTATGTTTTCACCATTGACTTCAATGGCCCATAGGATATAATGGGGCTGAATTGCTGCCGAATTTCTTTCATTCCCTCCTTTCTTTCTCTCTTTTTCCTCTTTCCCTCCTTCTTCTATTCTCTCTTTCTTTCTTTCTTTCCCACCTTCTTCTCTTCTTTTTTCCTCCTTTCCCTGTTTCCCTCCTTCTTCCCTCTTTCTTTCCTTCTTTCCTTCTCTCTACTCTCTCTCTTTCCTTCCCTCTTTCCTCCTTCTGTGGCCCAACTCTCATGAGAAGGAGTTTAAACTTTAAACCCCTTCTCTCTTAGCTCTCCCTCCCAGACCAGCTGGGGAAGGGAAGGGGAGGCTTTTGAAGATGCCTCCCCACCTTTTGCTTCCACTTCTGACATCACTTCCGGTGATGTCAGGGGGCATGGCATATGCTAATAGCCTAATAGCTCATTAGCATACCATATGCTAATGAGCTCCTGCAGCTGTTTTTCTATGAAAAGACCCCTGAAAAGAAGTATATGAAATATACTGTACCTGTGCATAGAATGGGGCAAATTTTATTTTACACAGAATACATAAAGCTCCCATCTTATGACTGCCGAAGTTTTCCAGCAATTTGCCAAAGGGCCCTTAACAGGGAGCAAGGGTACATCCTGGCAAATTCTGCCAATCAAGTTATTGATTACACAAAACTTGTTCTCTCCTGTGTGAGCCTAGATGTCAGGTTCCTGGTTAAATCAGTACTCAACACCAGCCAGTTTGTAGGAAGCTAACTTTATTGAGATAGTTGATAGAGACTATCCTGAATACATCTGTTAGAACTGAAGCTAAACGAGTGAAGGCTACAGATATAGGGAATTCAAGTAAAGGCACTAAAGATCAGGACCCAATCACCCCCCGGCGTTTTGCCCACCAGAACTAATTGTCAGCTCCCCCCCTTCTGCCCATAGGCACGTAGCCTTACCAAGAGCACGGACATTTGAGAAGCCTGGACATTTGTCCTCCTCTCTCAATGACAGGTGAGCTGTAAACTGCAAAATGCACAGAGAGCCTGACACTAGAGACCATTTGCACCAGCTGCTCCTGGGCTCCCAGGAGACAGGAAAAATTACAGGGTTGTTCAGCATGTTTTTCTTTCCAAAGACATATGGCACCTCCACCTTTTTTCTACTCCAGAGGCTCATTTGCAACAGCAACAGCTGGAAACCAGTGTATGCTGCCCAAACTAAGGTACCATGCCAATCTGTTGCCTACTTGAGCTGCTGACCACCACTCAGCAGACAGTGCTTGAATTCCATCCCCTTTCCCCTAGAATTGATGAGCAGCCCTCAGCCACCTGTACTCTGAAAGATCTAGAAAAGCAAAGAATAGTCTTGGGATCATTTAACTGACAGTCCATATATAGCATCAGAGATTCGTAGAATATACTTGGCATGACATTCATCAGAAATCTTGCTGCTTCAAAGGGCAAGATGACCACAGATACATGCACACATCCTGTTTAAAACCTTGTGCTTAAAAAAAATGTTGTGATCAACTTAGAGTAAAACCCAGATCATACTGGCTTCTTTTCCCAGTTCAAAATCTGAGTTAGAAAACCTGACTGCAGTCCTTCAGCTTTCTTCTATAGAAGCAGATGGCTGCCATCCATTCTTTGGGGTGGATGAGTTAAAGCACTCCATTAGAGGGACACTGTTGGGGTGCAAGCAAAGCCCATCTTCTTCTCCAATCAGTGGGTGGCTTGGCCTTGACCAACAGCGATGCTGCGAAGTCTTGTGTGCGTGCACACACACCAGACTACAGGCAACAAGTAAACTTTCCCTCTGCACACATCCTACCTGTCATCACAAAGACAGGCATATTTCTCATGATTAAGAATTGTCTTTAAGGCATTTCACATCCATTCTCTTAGAAATCCAGGGAAGAGCCCTGCACTGTAGGCCAGTCTTTCTTTCCCTATATTTCAGACCTGCGGCCAAAACTGAACAAACAGCAGCCTTTCTAAAGCCCTCTACCAAGAACAAGCAGAATCTAAATGAGATAGTTCAGGAGGGTGCTTTTATAAAGGGAACCGAATTCCACTGTTCCCTGTCTGTATTATTGTACTGCATTGCTTTCTGCTTTTGTAATTCCATTTTTTTTGCATTGTGTATGACATCTTGCCTTGACCTGGATAGCCCAGGCTAGCCTGATCTCATCAGATCTCAGAAGCTAAGTAGGGTCAGCCTTAGTATTTGGAAGAGAAACCACCAAGGAATGCCAGGGTTGTGACGCAGAGGTAGGTATGGCAAACCACTTCTGAATGTCTCTTGCCTTGAAAACCCCATGGGGTTGCCATAAGTCAGCTGTGACTTGGTGTAAAAAAAGAAATTCACATGATATATCTGATACTTTGTGTTTGTGTTTTTTCAGGTTTTTGCATTGCTTCTAATTTTTGTATCCTAGTCCCATTGCATTGTTTATTGGATGGCTCAGGCTACTTGACTGCATTGTTGTCCACTGTGTGATCCACCTCCTTGGTGAGAAAGGTGGCTATAGATGTAGTCAGGGCTTTTTTTGTAGAAAAAGCCCAGTGGGAACTCATTAGCATAATAGCCCACACCCATCAGCAGAAACTCATTAGCGTGTTAGGCCATACCTATGACAGTACAGCTCATTAACATATTAGGCCACACCCCCATGTTACCAGAAGTGTGGGCATCCAGCCACACCCACCTTTTGCTTCTTATTCTGTTTACCTTGTTTGTTGTCAAAATGCAGGGCTTTTTTTGTAGCAGGAACTCCTTTGCAAGTTAGGCCACACACCCCTAATGTAGCCAATCCAAATGAGTTTCTGCTGTTGGGTGTGGCCTAATATGCTAATGAGTTCCTGCTGGGTGTGGCCAACTCAGGAGCCAGCCGGAACTCTGTTCCTGTGCGTTCCTGCCCAAAAATAGCCCTGGATGTAGTTAATAAAATTAAGTAAACGGGGCACTTCCTAGTTCAGAGCTCAGCTGCATTATCGATATGCCACATGGCTTTGCAAATCCTAAGGTACATCTGAACAGTGACCTTGCACCAGGGCTACAGCCAAGCCCTGTTTGCCAGGTGCTGGAAGTCAGGCCAACACAAAAAAATCCCCCTGCCCCATTCTCCTGGCACTTACGGGATTACACTCCTCGATGCGGTACAGCTGCTCCGGGGTGCATCGCTCCAAGACAGGTTCCAGGACAGTGAAAGGAACTCCACCAACTTCATAAATTGCTGCACGGAAGGAGGGGGAAATTATGTGCTGTAGTCCTCAGATTGCTATCTCTCTATGGTAGAACCCCCCAGGGATGGTCACAAACATATAACAAGCTGGTGTGGTATAGTGGTCAGAATGTTTGACTAGGATCTGAGAGACCCTGTGTTGAATCCCTCCATTAGCCAGGGAAGCTTGCTATTAAGTGCTGTTATCTAACACCTACAGCGATCTGAGCATTTCAGCATATAACACTAAATGCTGGCAACATGGTGTTAAGATCCTGACCTGGAAAATCTGCTTTCTTCCTCCTTCATTTAAAAAAAGAAATCTCATCATACCATCTAGCCTGAGAAACAGTTCTGATAAACTTGAAAGCTTGCAAACAACACTTTGTGTCATTTCTTAAAAAGGTATTACATGGATATTGTTTCTTGTCCTGGTTTTGCAAGGACCAATATGACTGTTTCAGCGCTCTCTCTCTCTTTTTTTTTTTACCTTGGGCCCATCACTCTGGTCACTTCTGCACTGTCATTTTTGTCACTCTTTTGTCCCTATTGCTTTGGGTTCTCCCCCCCACCTTTCCACATGTGCTTTGCTCCCTCTGGGGCTACTGGAAAGAGCAAAACACATTGGGGGGGAAAAGCCCTGAAGCAATAGGGACAAACGAGTGACAGAAATCACAATGCAGAAGTGGCCTCTCTCTCAGCATAGGTTACAGGGTGAGAAGGAAACACAGGAGGGGGGAAATGTAGTAAGTGGCTGGAAGTCTCCCTTGGGGAGACAAGCAGGGGATAAATATGTAAAGTAAAATAACGCTCTTGCACATTATAAAACAGAGACCACTATATTGCCTTCTCTCTCTCAGGTCACTGCCTTGACGTGGCGAGGGGGCTTGCGTGGTTCGATGAGGCTGCAGGCTGTGCCATGGAGGTTCACCCAGGACAGACAGGCCACAGCAGAGAACTCAGACAAAGCGTGATCCACTGGAGAAGGAAATGGCAACCCACTCCAGTAACTTTGACAAGAAAACCCCATGGACAGTGACAAAAGGCTAAAAGATATTATGCTGGAAGATGAGCCCCTCAGGTCGGAAGGTGCCCAATATGCTATTGGGGAAGAGCAGAGGGCAAGTACAAGTAACCCCAGAAAGAGTGAAGCGGCTGGGCCAAAGCCGAAAGGATGCTCAGTTGTGGATGTGTCTGATGGTGAAAGGAAAGTCCGATGCTGCAAAGAACAATACTGCACAGGAACCTGGAATGTAAGATCTATGAATCAAGGTAACCTTGATGTCGTAAAAAATGAGATGGCAAGACTGAACATTGACATCTTGGGAATCAGTGAACTACAGTGGACAGGAATGGGTAAATTTAACTCAGAAGACCATTATATCTACTACTGTGGCCAAGAATCCCATAGAAAAAATGGTGTGGCCTATATAGTCAACAAAAGAGTGAAAAAGGCAGTAATGGGATACAATCTCAAAAATGACAGAATGATCTTGGTCCGAATCCAAGGCAAACCATTCAACATCACAGTAATGCAAGTCTATGCCCCAACCACTGACGCAGAAGAGGCTGAAGTGGACCGGTTCTATGAAGACCATGTTGAACTAACACCAAAAAGATGTCCTTATCATCATAGTGGAATGGAATGCTAAAGTAGGAAGTCAAACGGTAACCGGAATAATGGGCAAGTTTGGCCTTGGAGAACAAAATGAAGCCAGGCAAAGGCTAACTGAGTTTTGTCAAGAGAACACACTGGTCATAGCGAACACCCTCTTCCAACAACCAGAGAGGCGACTCTACACATGGATATCACCAGATGGGCAACACCAAAATCAGATTGATTATATTATTTGCAGTCAAAGATGGAGAAGCTCTATACAGTCAGTAAAAAAAGCCCTGGAGCTGACTGTGGCTCAGATCATGAGCTGATTGCAAAATTCAGGCTTAAATTGAAGAAAGCTGGGAAAACCACTAGGCCATTCACGTTTGACCTAGATCACATCCCTTATGAATATACAGTGGAGGTGAAGAATAGGTTAAAGGGACTAGATTTGATAGACAGAGTGCCTGAAGAACTATGGACAGAGGTTCCTGACATTGTACAGGAGGCAGCAATCAGAAAAAGAAATGCAGGAAAGCAAAGTGGCTGCATGATGAGGGTACAAATAGCAGAGGGAAGAAGGAAAGCGAAAGGCAAAGGTGAAAAGGAAAGATTCACCCAACTGAATGCAGATTTCCAAAGAACAGCACGGAGAGATAAGGAGGCCTTCCTGAATGAACAATGCAAAGTAACAGAGGAAAACAACAGAATGGGAAGGATGAGAGATCTCTTCTAGAAAACTGGAGAAATCAAGGGAATATTCTGTGTAAAGCTGGCCATGATAAAGGACAAAAACGGTAGGGACCTAACAGAAACAGAAGAGATTAGGAAGAGGTGGCAAGAATACACAGAATACAAGAAGAATCTAAATGTCCTTTACAACCACGACGGTGTGATCACTGACCTTGAGCCAGACATCCTGGAGTGTGAAGTCAAATGGGCCTTAGAAAGCATTACTAACAACAAAGCTAGCGAAGGTGATGGTATCCCAGCTGAGCTATTCAAAGTCTTAAAAGATGATGCTGTTAAAGTGCTGCACTCAATCTGCCAGCAAATTTGGAAAACACAACAGTGGCCATAGGATAGGAAAAGGTCAGTTTACATTCCAATCCCAAAGTAGGGCAATGCCAAGGAATGTTCAAACTATTGCACAACTGCACTCATTTCACACGCTAGCAAGGTCATGCTCAAGATCCTACAAGCTAGGCTTCAGCAGTACATGGATAGAGAACTGCCAGAAGTACAAGCTGGGTTTCGAAGAGGTAGAGGAACTAGAGATCAAATTGCCAACATTCGCAAGATTATGGAGAAAGCAAGGGAATACCAGAAAAACATCTACTTCTGCTTCATTGACTTTGATTGTGTGGTTCACAACAAACTGTGGCAAGTCCTTAAAGAGATGGGAGTACCAGACCACCTCACATGTCTCTTGAGAAACCTGGATAAGGATCAAGAAGCGACAGTTAGAACTGGATATGGAACAATTGATTTGTTTACCATAGGAAAAGGAGTACGACAAGGATGTATATTGTCACCCTCCTTATTTAATTTATGTGTGGAGTACATCGTGTGAAATGCCGGCCTGGAATTAAAATTGCCAGGAAAAATAGATGCTTTTGAATTATGGAGCTGGAGAAGACTCTTGAGAGTCCCTTGGACTGCAAGGATATCAAATTAGTCAATCCTAAAAGAAATTAACCCTGACTGTTCCCTGGAAGGCCAGATACTAAAGCTGAAGCTCAAATACTTTGGCCACCAAATTAGAAGGGAGCACTTACTGGAGAAGACCCTGATGCTGGGAAAGATTGAAGGTAAAAGAAGAAAAGGGCAAAGGATGAGATGGTTAGACAGTGTTATCGATGGAACAAACATGAAATTAAGCGAACTTTGGAGGACAGCTGAAGACAGGAGGGCCTGGTATGATGTGGTCCATGGGGTCACGAAGACTCGGACTCGACTGTGTGACTGAACAACAAAATATTGCCTTTTGAAATTCAGGAAGCATCAAGATGCACTAGATCACAGCGGCGTTACCCCAAAGGCTTTTTGGTGACCATTAGGGACTCAGCTACAGATCACTGTGACCTCCAGCTACTTCAATGCCCCTTTTTCAAACTGGCCGATGTTGTCACTCAGATGAGAGGTCACAGGGCTAAGGGCTGGCAGGTGGAAGGGATCAGCAGCAGGAGCTAAACCACGGAAATCAGGAACTGAGAAGGCAGGCAAGAAGTTCCTGCTGTTGGCTCTGAAAGTCATGTGGGGAGGGGGCAGCCTCAGATGATTAGTTAGGACAGAAACCTGCATCCTATGGCTCTAGATCCAAACACAGCTCAATCCGGAACTAAATATGGCCTTTTAAAAAAAGAAAATGAAATCTTGACGGTCTACTGGAGGGGTGGTATGCTAGAAGAACCAGCCTGTGAAAGGGAATGGAAAATGAAGCCTAAAGGGCTCCTTTTGAGATGCTTCAGAAAAGGGAAACAACAGAGGTGAACAGCTGCCAAGATTCCAATTGCAAGTCATGCAGGTTTACACCAGTGTACTAAAACCATTGTGTTGGGTGCTTCTGTATATATTTATTACTACTGCATTACTAGTGGTATGCATTTAATGCATACCACTAATACCGGTATTTTTTAAGCTGGTTATCGACTGGCGCTTAATTTCAGTTATTCGAAATGGCAAAGCCCCCAAAATCCCAAAAATATTCAGGATTTTCAAGACCACTGGATAGTCGAAGCTAAAGGGCATTTAAAGGGACTGTAGTCCCTTTAAATGCCTTCCAGGTGAACTCACTGCTTGGAGAAGGTGTTTAAAGGGATCATGCTCCCTTTAAACACTTTTTCCTCCACTGGAAACAATAGAGGATGGGGGCAACTTTTTGGGAGCCCACAGAATTGGACCCCCTGGTCCAATCTTTTTGAAACTTGGCGTTTTTTTTTTGTTTTGTTTTTTAGGAAAGGCACCAACAGCTATGCTGCAAATTTGGTACCTCTACCCCCCAAAAAGCCCCACCAGCAAATACTCCCAGATCAATCCTCCATTATATCCTATGGGGATCATCGACTATAATGGTTCCTATAGGGTATAATGGAGCAAAAAATTTTTTTTCAGCAATCCCAAATATTCACCAAATCCAAATACCATACCAGTATTGGAATTCGGGAATATCAGGAAATGCTGATATTTTTCGGATTCAATATACCTGAACCCAAAAAATACCAGGACTTTTTTTTTTTGCACACCCCTAAGCATGACCTTGTGTATGCTGCCTCCTAATAAAGGACTCACAACCACCACCATTTGGGCTACAGAAACATTATGGACTATGAATCCTCACTAATGTTATCACTAGTTATTACTAAATGGCTTTTCTTTAAAAGTTGCTGACCCTGAGTTAGGGGAAAAAATCAGTGGATGGGAAAAGAGTGAAGCACATACACAGACCTTCCCTTCTGTACCTAGCTTCTCCCCTCCAAATACACGCATCTGTTTTACCGTCACCTGGGAGACATGGGAAGTTGAAAGCGCGCCTTGCCTAAGTCTTAGATCAACAGCAGTACAAAATTCAACCAACAGCAACAACCCAGAGCACTCAACAGGCAAGTCAGAGCTGGCAGTACTCACAGTCAATATTATTGCTGAGGACCCGGATGCACTGTTCATACAGAGACATCATCTTTGGGAGGTAGGCGGTCTTGGATCCCGAATACACTTGCATCTTGGAATTCAGCCTGCGTCCTGTGAAACCTGCTTCATCCTCCTCTGTAGGGGAAGACAATGCTGCAAAACAAGAAGTTAAGTAGGGGTGTTGGGGGGAATATATGCATTACTGTCAGGTCCCAAAATCTAGCACAGAGGTCAAGTGCAGATTGTCAAAGGCAATTTGTCAATGGCTGGATGTACCCATTCTCAGAAAATTAAAAATGTTTCATTGGATTCAACTGAAGATCTACCTAGTCCAGCAGTAGCCAATCAAGTGACCTCACAAGGCAAAACCCAACAACATCTATGCCAGGTATATTGCTGATGGACATTGAGGATTCATTTCACTATCATAGTAAATAGCCACCACTATCATCTCATGGAATAGAACTGAGTAATCTATTTGCATATTGCTTGAACTTGGTCTGAATGGCTAAGTGCTGTGGAAGCTGAAGATCTTGGAACAAGCATACTGCATGGGAGGAACTGTGTGGGAGGAACTGCTTCTTCTCTTTAAACCAAAGCTGCATGGGAAAAGTACAAAGAACTGTGCAAAGTGAACAGCAGCATACCAAGGAAAACTCCATTACTTCTTTCATTGCCGATTCACACCTTACAGAGTCCTGGGACCCACATACTGTCACAAGTGAGTTGCGGGCTCTGGACAATCCCCACATGTGGGGTACCCAATTCAGATTATGACTATGGTACTTGTGGGGAGGAGATTCAGCCTGTGCCAGTGCACCATTCACCTGTCCTGCAATAGCCCCAGGGCTGTGCTGTTTCCCCCGGGGGAACCCACGTGGACTGCTTCAGGGCTTCTCCTTATAGGCCACATAGCTCCCCCTGTCCATTTCAGATTTGGAAAATAGTTCAAGGGGTAGAAAACCCAGACCCTTTCTTCACAGCTGTGATCCAAATCAGATACTGCATGCATGGGAACTGAACAGGAAATCCATAACTCATGTATGACACTGGGTAAAGAACCCCAGACCCAATCTGTGTACTCCTGAATGTATGAATCAGCCTTGGGCAACCAGACATTGAGAAGGGGTTGCCTTATACCTCAAAGCGTACTCCACAGCACTCCTAATTTTGTAAGAGACGATCAGCTGCTAAATGTTGGGTTGGATCCCATGGATCCATTCTGCTAACAGAGGTCCCATTTTTCATCAAAGGAAGGCACCTTCCACTGAAAGAAAACCCCTCCACCAGTAGAAGAGATCCATGGAATCCAGCCCACAGATTGCCTGTTACCCAACTCAAATTGCCTAATTCCTCAGCACAGCAGGCATACTGGAGAGCTTGGATGCAGGACACCCAAGAGTACTCCTTCTCCCATATGAGATTCCCCAGGCTAGCTCCAATACCTTTTCAGTGTGACAGCCACTAGATTCCAGGGTGGGACATGGGGACAGATTCCTCACAGCATCATCCACTTGTGGGATTTTCTTTCCAACAAGGTTCACAGAAGCCAGTGTATCTTTAATCACCTTTTCCCAGCAAGCGTAAAAGTTTCCATTCCACCAGACCTTTGGAGGGTAGCTGTATATCCCTTGCTATGGCACCCTCAGGAGGGAAGGTAGCATGGTATAGTTTGACCTCATCAGATTTTGGAAGCTGAGCAAGGTTGGCCCTGGTCAGGCCTTGGATGGAGACCACCAGGTAAGACTGGGTTTGCTATGCATCAGAAGGCCATGGTAAACCACCTCTGCTTCTCGCTTGCCTTGAAAGCCACTTGCTGAGGTCACCATAAGTTTTTTGTGACTTGATGGGACTTACATACATACATATACCACTCTTTCTAGCAATCAGACTATTACACTTTACAGGAAATTTTTGTTCTTTAATGATGCCACTATGAAATTCATTCACCATTTTCATTATTGTAAGCAGGAGTTTTGGGCAGAAAGGGAAAGAAATACATTTACAAAAAGATTTTAAAACCACTTCCAGCATCTCTCTCCTGCATCAAGGAACAGCAAAAGGGTTTTCTCAAATAGGTTCCATTCCATTCTCATCTGAAAAGTTACCTCTCCTCTTTGGCTGGCTGAGGGGAAGTGAATCCAACGAAGGAAGAGGGCGGTAGGAACTCTGGATTGGGGGCAAAGGTATGTCAGGGAGTGTTGGCACCACATCAATGGGAATCTGAAGGGGGGAAAACACAGTATTTAGGTATAATAGCCTTGCATGTAGTTAGTAGTCCACAAAAATATTTACTGGCCACCCTTTCCTCACACATACCCATGTTAGATATTGGTGCAAAATAAAAACCTTTTCCAGTTTGCAAAAGCTTCTCAGCCTGGTGTCCTAGAAGCAATTACCACTCACTGCAGGCGACCAACTGAGCCACTGTTTACAAATAAAGACAAAGGCAGCCAGGTGGCAACAGATGATGCTCAAAAGAATGCCACATTTCATTGGTTGAGGAGGGAAACAAAATCAGATTTGTTTTGCAAGTAATGATAGTGTGCGAAAGTTTTAGTGAATGCAGCAGAAATAAGCTGTTTTCAGAGAATTCCTGCTCAGCTTTTAGAGCATATGTGGATAAATTATGGCCTAAACTCTCCATAACCATGAGGCTCATTCAATGTCAGACGGAGACAATTTTATTGTAAGACTGGTGATTAAGGTGTGAAACCGATCGTTTAACTAGAGAAATATTACAGGATCTATGGGTTGACCATTTAAGGTTATATTGAAAAGTAATCCCTAGGTATTTCAAATTTTTAACCTGGGCAATCTCAGTTTTCCCTACTGTCCACTTCATATGCTTCCAACATTTAGAAAAGATCAGCACTTTGGACTTTGAATAATTAATGACCAAAGAGCTATCAGCTCAGAATTTATGAAAAGCGTGCAAATATCTGAGAATACCAACCCTGGTACAAGAAAGGATTGTAATGTCATCTGCATAAAGCGGAAGCGGGATCTTTCGAGATCCCAATTTAGGAGGGTGTCCATTGACATGCTCCAACCTTGATTCAGAAATAGATAAAAAAGAAGTGGGGCCAGTACACATCCTTGTTTTACCCCTTTTAAAGTTGGTATTTTAGCAGTTAAATGACCAGATTCCCAATATTTAACTTGACAGACTGTAGATGAATAAAGCTTTTTAATTAAAAATAATAATTGAGGATCAATATTCAAAGTTTCCAACTTTCTCCAAAGTAATTCTCTGGAAACTGAATCGAAAGCGCCTTTTAGATGGATGAATGCTGCGTACAATTTTTTTAGTACCCGATTTCATTCATTTATTGGCCAGGAAAGTTAGAAGAAAGCAGTGTTCTACGGTAGAATTATCTTTTGAGAAGCCAATTTGTTCAAGATGGATTATCTGCTGAGAGGATATCCATGTTTTTAACCGTCTTTCTAGAAATTTGGCATCTAACACCTATTAAAAATAAAAGACTAATTGGCCTATAATTTTCTGGGCAGTTAGGATTTCCTTTTTTAAAAACAGGAATGATGATAGAATCCTCCCAGATTGATTAATTAAAGAGAACAGATTAGCTAAGGGTAAGGACCACCAGTAAGGGTGCTTGGAAAGAACTTCTGCCGGGATGCAATCAGGGCCTGGAGCCTTGCCTTGTTTCAGTTCTGAGATCAGATCAAGCACTATATCTGCTGTTACTAGAGGCCTGTTGGGAATGTCTGCTGGGATGTTATCGGTGTCTGGTAAGATATTATCAGGAGCGTCAAAGATTGTACTGTACAAATCGAACCAAATTTGAGGAAGGATATTAGGGCAAGGAAAAGTTACACTGTTGTTTGTATAAGAAGATACAACTTGTCAAAAGGTTTTATTGTTATTGGATTTTAGGGTACGGAGTAGTTCAGACCATTTCCTATCATAAAACAGCCTCTCTTTGTTAAGGATAAAATCATGATAGAAGTTATTTTGATCATGATAGATCTTTAATTTGTCATAGTTATTTGAGCTACGAAATTCTTTATATGCAGACCAAACCTGCCTTTTAACTGTGTAACAATCTGCATTGAACCAGAATAGAGGCTTAGGTGTTATCGAAGAAGGTGATTTGACTAAAGAACTAATCAGGTCAATTAATTGGCTATAAATATCCAGAGCATCTGCCAAAGAATTTGTCATGATAAGGTATGCTTTATGTTAACAGTGGCATCGAGCCCTAATAAAAAGGTTAAATTCTCATTGACTGTAGAGGACCATTTTATTCTCTTCCAAATGAACACTGAATCATCTTGTGGGATGGTGATATCATTAAAACCAAAATTGTTTTTACAATCTGAAGAGATTATAAAAGGAAGATGGTCACTTTCAGTTCTGGCACCAATGTAAAAATTTTGGATAGCTGGGAAAATTAAAGGTGAACAAATGCAATAATCTGTGACACTACAACCTCTTGAAGAGATATGTGCAGGGGTCTTTTGGGGGGGGAGCGCACCAGAGTGCAGCTCTGGCAGCTCAGGAGCCGAGCCCCGCCCTGAGCCGGTGTCCCCGGAGTCTTTCAGGCAGCCGAATGTCAATTTCAACTCCATTATATCCTATGGGCCATTGAAGTCAATGGTGAAAACATAGGGTATATTCTGGGGGCTGGAGGAGGGGGTTTGAGGGAGAGGCTCCAAACTCACAGGGTAGCTGATGGAGCCTCTCCCCAAGATACCCACCAAGTTTCAAGAACATTGGACCAGAGGATCCAATTCTATGGGCCCCCAAACAGGTTGCCCCCATTCCCTCTATTGTTCTCTAAGGTGAGAAAAAAGTTACTTTTTTCCCATTATAGAGAACAATGGAGGGAATGGGGGCAACCTGTTTGGGGGCCCACAGAATTGGATCCCCTGGTCCAATGTTCTTGAAACTTGGTGGGTATCTTGGGGAGAGGCTCCATCAGCTACCCTGTGCGTTTGGAGGCTCTCCCTCAAATCCCCTCCCCTCCAGCCCCCAGAATATACACTATGTTTTCACCATTGACTTCAACAGCCCATAGGATATAATGAGGCCGAATTGCAGCCAAATTTCTTTCCTTCCTTCCTTTCCTTCTCTCCTTTTCCTCTTTCCCTCCTTCTTCTCGTCTCTCTCTTTCTTTCTTTCCCACCTTCTTCTCTTCTGTTTTTTCCTCCTTTCCCTGTTTCCCTCCTTCTTCCCTCTCTTTCTTTCCCTCCTTCTTTCCTTCTCTTTCTTTCCCTCTTTCCTTCCCTCTTTCCTTCTCCCTACTTCTCTCTCTCTCTTTCCTTCCCTCTTTCCTCCATCTGTGGCCCAACTCTAGTGAGAAGGAGTTTAAACTTTAAACCCCTTCTCTCTTAGCTCCCCCACCCAGGCCAGCTGGGGAAGGGAAGGGGAGGCTTTGAAGATGTCTCCCCCCTTTTGCTTTCCCTTCTGACATCACTTCTGGTGATGTCAGGGGTGTGGCATATGCTAATAGCCTAATAGCTCATTAGCATACCATATGCTAATGAGCTCCTGCAGCTGTTTTTCTACGAAAAGACCCCTGGATATGTGTAAATTCATGTGAAGCAGGAAATGTAGAAATACCATATAAAATAATCATGTTATGAAAAATACAAAATTCAAGCAGTTCAGATCCTGCTTTGTTAGTTAAAGGGTCTTTCAACTTTCGCGGATGAAGTAAATCTAGTGGTAGATATTTTTGAGTATCAGTAAAGCCCAATTGTCTAATCATGGAATGGTTTAGGTTCCCAATTTGAGCATTCAAATCTCCCAGCAAAATAAAATGAGAAGCTGGGTACTTTGTTTGAAGGGAAGTTAGAAATTTGGAAAGGTCGTCCCATCTTGCTGATACTATTAAATCAGAAGCAGGTGGCAGATAGGTATTTACTATAATTAACTCAAAAGCCAAATCATGGAGGACAAAAGCATGAGCAAAAGGGGATGAAGAGCTTATTTGATTTACTGAAAGGTTAGATTTAAATAGTGAAGTGAGACCAGCCGTATTACAACCCTTTGGGAACAGTTTATACATGGGGAGATTAAAGGAATTAATTTTAAAATTAATTTTAAATTTGTGATTAATAAATACATGTATTTTTATATATTTCCTTCAGAAAGTTTTTAATATTGGCCCCCTTTCTTACATTTGACTAACCTTTGTCAGGCTCGGGAAGAGAACTGAAGACAGAGGTTGCTCCCTCCCAACTGGAGATGGAAAGGGCAACCTACCTCCTACCCTCAGAAATTATGGGTAAGAGAACACTCAAACATCTCAGGATGTTCTCCTCAAATGGGACAACAAGAACAAGAACCTGCCAAATTTCCCAAAACCACTCTTGCCAAGATAATTCCATGTACCTTTCATTCTTAAATTCCAGTCCCTGTGCTAGATCACTAAAGAACCACACACTCCATCCTCGAGACTCTCCCATCTCAAATTAAAAGGAGCTACAGGAGAACTGCAAGAGGACAGATAGGGGAGAGAGTCTGGAGTAATCCTCCCATTATAGCAGTCTTGAGGTTGAAGGCTTATGAGATCACAGCACATTAAAAGATGCAAGCAGGACAGATTGATATAAATCAAGGTTACATTTGAATCAGCTTTTTCAGTTGATTACATACAATGAGGATGCATACCCACTAGTTGTTATGAACTAGCCCTTATACCACCTCAGAGAGCACACCAGAAATTTCTCACACATTTAACATTTCAAAAGGTGATTGTATGTGTTGCTTAATTTTAGATAACTTCATGTTCATGACCCCAAATACATTTTTCTTTGTAGACAGGTGCTGATTAGAATCAACACAAGAAAGTGTCATTTCTCCAGTGTCTTTTTCCACATTATTTTTCACCTTCACCTCGGTCACAGAATTGCCTAATCCTACCTCTTCTCCTCCCCCATGTAAAAAAATCTCCTCTAGAACCAAGGGCTCGAAATAATTAAAGAGCAGATCAATGCTCTTCATGGGTGGAAGATAAAAAGTTTTCTTAGGGTGCTAACAGTGCCATCCTAATCAGAGTTACACACTTCTAAGTCCTTTGAAGGCAGTGAGCTGAGAAGCTTTGTTTAGGATCATGCTGTGAGCCAGTTGCAGGAATAAAAAATGAATGAAACATCACCCAAATGAAAGAATGGATGGCAGTTGTGATTCCTTATTCATCCTTAGCCCCCAGTATCAATGCACCCACATGAACTACTGTGCTATATGATGAATTACAAAGATGCTTTTGACCACCATTCTTTTTTTTAAAAAACAGGCTTGCATAAGAGAGCCTCAAATTAGAAAGAGTTCAGATTTCATTGAAACCAGATCATTTTTGTGAGATAAACATACTACAGATGAATCTTTTAAAAATCATATCCTTCAAAGCAACTGTCAAACTCGAGATCTCATTTGCCATGGTTCACAAAGATCCAGGGCCTGCAAGGGGTTGGAATTCCAGAGAGGGGTGTGTGAGTGCAAGAGTGTGAGAATGGCTCTGTTGTAGTGGCAATGTAACTCTTCTAAGATACCTCCCTTCTCAGGGATGACCTTGGACACTGCCTGTGCTTGCTTCGCTGCCTTAGATAACATAATGGTAGATTTATGGGAGGGGGCTGGAGCATGCAAAAGTTAGGCAGGATGACTGAGGAGTATGATTGGACTGGACCAAAAGGGGGGGCTTGTTTGAACCTTGTATATCTTTGGGTTTTGGCACCAGAACTTTAGTTCTGACACATCAAGAGACTTAGCTTGGAACATATTTATTTCTGAATAAACAAATCACTGCCAGAGAGTGTTGTTGAGAGTAACTTTGTCCAAGAGTCTGACAGACAATCTATACAATCTTTGTTTGAGAACTGGTATATTGCACATTTTCTGTTGATTCCCTTAGCATGGCAAGGAACTCATGTCTGATTGTTTTCGAAAAAGAGAGATGAAACTTAAATGCTCAACGAAAACAAAATAAAAGTATCATTTGCCAAAATCACTTATTTTATCTGTTCTGCATATGAGATCATGAAGATGAGAGGATTGGCTTTCCAATTGTACATGTGGGCTGGCAAGCACACCCTGCCACAGCAGAGCAGACACAAAGGTGTTCCAATACCTTGATGCCAGAGGTGGAAAATCCGTCATTCTCCTTCCCTCTAATTTAGATTCAAATCCACTGGGAAGTTCTGCTTAAGCCTCCCTGAAATGAACAGGAGCTTGACAATCCACAGTGGGACTTCCACAGGTTATCTCCTCCCCCCTGAATTGCACCCCAGGGGCCAGATCTGCTTCTTTGTGTCACAGCGTGGGGGGGTGCTTCCCATTTCTTTCTCCCTTCCCACCAGGTACTCTGGGCTGCCACCACCCAAGCAGATTTTTCCTTCTCTCATTTACCAGTGGCTTGGGACACAGGCTGAGCTCCATGAGCATGAGAGGAGTGTAGATTCTCCTAGCTCCCCTTTCTCCTATTTGATATCCAACACAGCCTAGCTAGGAGATTATAATGGAAGAAATGACCAGACATGGAGGTGGGGCTCTTTGAACATAGTCTGAGCTCTTTAAAGAAAAGGATCCTTATTCACTATAGCACAGGGTTACACTCTAAAGCACATGTACAGAGGGAAAAGATATATCACAGTACTTGCAGAACTAAGACTTGAGGCTAATCTAAGCTTTAGAAACACAGATGTTACCTTGGCATGCCTTCCTTGGGACGGACGCAAGCTTGCTGGAACTTAAGGGGAAAAAGGGAGATGCCACTCTATTCCTTCCCCTGGGTCCTGGTCTGGCTTGAGCACTACTAATAGATGTCCAGATCTTTTAACCCTTCCTGCCCTGGCTGGGTGGGTTTCCCTTCACTCAATCCTGAGCTGTATCACTCAGCACTCTTCTCTCCAACATGAAGCACAGGTCTCCCTCCTTTACTGCCCCAGTCAGGTCATCCAAACAGCCATCTATCTTGCCTGTTTCTGGCAGTTTGGGCAAATTGATATTTCCTTGCAGGAAGCTCAGCTGGCAGTCTAAGCAGATTACTTGGGCAAGAGTGTTCTTCCTTGAGATTCTGGTCCCCTGGTAATTCCAAACATCTTACACTCCTGTCACAACACCTTGGACATCCTTAACAGCTCCTGAAATGCAATCCCCCCCCCCACATACACACACCTTGTGTCACAACCAAGTCGGTTCTGGGCAGATATGTGGCCACAGCATTTGTCTTACCTTTGTTGGTTTGGACACCTCCAACTGCTTCTTCTCGCTCACCTGCTTGTGGGATTTTCGGCTTGAGTCAGAGCTCTTAGTGCTAGACTTGGACCCATTCTGCTTGCCGTGCCCTCGGTCTTTGACGGGGGCAGGTGCTGGGGGTTTGACTGGCACCTTCTTCTTCTTCTTCTTCTTGTGCTGAGGCTGGTCATACATCAGGTAATTCTCAAAGGACATAATTGGCTTTTCAAACTCATCCTCTGCTTCCCTGTCCCCGAAATCGGAAGGGGAGAAGCTGGCTCTTTTTTTGTTCAAATCGGAGGATTTGGATTTGCCCTCCGGGGCTTTCAAACTGACAGAAGCCATCTTCTCTTTATTCTTATTGGACAAATCCTGCTCTGGTTTTCGCTTCTCCTGATTGCCGTGTGAGGCCTCTGAACCCTGCTTGGCTTTCTTGGGTTTGGGCAGCTCAGAGTCCACGTGCTTCTGATTCTTCATGTGGTTGCCCAGAGTCTCCTCAAAGTCAGTGTGCAGCAGCTTCTCCTTCTTCAAGCTGCTGCTGCTTTCTCTCTTCTTCTCTGGCTTGCTAATGTCCACGGCCTTCAGCCTCTCCTTGCTGCTGCCTGCCAAAGAAGCTTCTCGGAGAGGCTCTTTGGAAGACCCCTTGGGAAGCCGCTCTGGGCTAAAAGCCAGGACCCTCTCCTCCCCTTGGCCTCTGACCACCGCCTTTCCTTGTGAGAGGATTTACGCTCTTTGCTCCAACTCAAGCTGCCTTTGTCCTGGGGCTCATTGAGGGTCTGACCATGACCCCCCTCTTGCCTGTTCTTGTTAGCCTTCTGTTGAAGGACCTTCTGCTCCCGCTCCTCAGCTATGCAGAGGTCTGGAGATAATTCCTGAGGGCTATCGCTCAGCGCAGGCGAGACTGGATGCCCATAGTCCGAGCATTCTTGATCAGAGGAGAGCACGGGAGACTCTCTGCCCCACGTCCTGCCCTCTGGCATGCCATAGCTCACAGTCTGATGGAGTCTCTCCGGCTTGGGGTGTCTTTTGAGCTTCTTTGCACCATAGTCTGGTTCGTATGACTGGCTGCAGGAAGGCTGGTATGCTTCCGAATAGTCCTGCTCCATTTCCTCATCCTCTTTGGGGGACGGCTCCCGCTGCCGTTTCCTTGAGCTGCTTCGGTCGTAGTTGCGTTCTTCAGATTCAAGGTTATTCCTTAAGGGAGGGAGGGAGGGGGAGGGAGAGAGAGAATTATGAAAATGAGACTGATGGATCTACAGCAGGGGCAGTCTTAATAATTCTGTGGTCCTGGACTTTTAATGACTCTAGAGTCCAGGATGGGGCCCCAGAATCACTGCTGCCCCCTGCTGGGGCCAACCAAGGGGTGGCTCTTGCTCCACGTGAAGTGGGTGGCAGCCATAACCATATGCTGACTGCCTGAGCTTTGGACAGAGCAGGCCTAAGCAGCTACCACCAAGCAGGGTGCCCAAGCCCCAGATGGAGTGGGAGCAAATGGCAGTTGCTGCAAGCAAGGAACCCAAGACCCAGGCACAGTGGGTCAGGTGGCAGCAGCAGGAGCCTGCTTGGTTTCTTCTTCCACCCCTGCTCCACGGGGGTGGAGTGGGGCTGTGGGTGGCTGAGGCACCTCTAAGCCATGTTGCCCATTGGCTAAGACCACCCTTGATCAAGAGCCCAAAAACTCAAAAGAAGAGTTAAATGAACTCGGTGGTGTGGTTAGTTCCGCCCTCTTTGCTGGAGGCAAATAACGCAGCCCGGGTTGCTCAGACATCATCGTTTCTACAGATGCAACAGGGAGCATTATACTCTTGTGGATTTTTGAAACAAAGCTTCCAGTCCTCATGACTGAAGATACATCTGGCATATCTTCAAACACATCTATGAAAGATTCCAGACTTAAAAAGCAGAACATTCACCTTCCATCACATTCTTTTATCTAGGAAGTTAAGGCGTCTCTTTCTGACTTGCAGAGTAGAGGTTTCATACAGTGCATTTTAAAAACTGTTTGGCACCAAATTCCAACAGTAGCCAAGAAAGACAGCATCCAGATGGCACAGCCCTTTGTGGGCTGAGCTGCATTGCTACACCCCATTTGATCACTGCCTGGAGCACAAAGAAGGGGAGACACAACAGCTGCATTTTTGTTGGCTGCAATTTGTGACATCTGATCCTTGCTCAATGCTTCTTAAACAGCTGGGAGAGGTCCTTGGCAGATACAAAGTGGCTGACATTGATAGTTCAATTTCTTCTTTTTGTTTGCAGCCCCTTTTCTAAGTGCCTCTTGGAGGTCAGTAATGGCCCAAATCTTAGACCTGTGGCACTTGGCCTCTGAGGCCTCCTCAAAACTTCCACAGTGGAAGACTGCTAAGCAGTCTAATGATGGGCAACCCTTGAAGACAGTTTGGAAACTAAAACCAGTCCTGAATGAGGCAGCCAGGTTAATTCCTAGCATTAGCCATTGACAGCATATTATTCCTGTTTGTTATGAGTTGTGTGGTCTGCCAGTTTTAGCTTCTGGGGTTCAAGTCGAAGATTATAATCTACAAAACTCTTCAAGGCATTGCCCAACAATATCTGAGAAGATGTCTTCCTCCATATGATCCCTCCCATTCACTAAGATCATCCGTACCCTCCAACCCATCCTACATTGCCTATTGAAATTCATAGAATCTGGGATCTGACATTCTTAAAAAGACCTTGAAGACTTTTTATTGTTTCATTCAGGCTTTTGTTGTTTAGATAGATCTGCCTGGCCACTTACAATCTGCTTGACTGCTCTTGCCAAACATGGCAGATATTATATGTCAATCTTAACTGTAATGGTATTATTGGTTTATTTCATGACTCACTTTGAGAAGCTGTGTTGGGGGGGAGTGTGATATTGTGTATCACAGGATGACCAGAGAAACCCGGGTTCAAATCCCCTGGGTGACCTTGGACCAGTCACACACTCTTGGCCTAATCTACCTTTCATGGCTGTTGTGATAAAGGGGAAGAGAATTCTTGAAGAATGGATGGGATTTAAAAAAATCTAAACAAACAACACACATTTGATCAGTGACAGGAGCACGAGGGAGGGAAGGCTAATCGGCTTTATTCTTGCTTGCAATGATTTTCAGTGTCTGCTCTGCCCTATAACTTGGGAAATAACAAGTCTCTGGTTATCACAGCTGAGGGCTTACCGATCTCCTTCCTGGGGGACAGGTACCAGCTTCTTCCACCTTGCCACCAGCTCTTTGGCAAAGTCTCCAACCAGTTCATGTTTCCGTAAACCATTCACTGTCTTCCCAACTCCAGTCTCCTGCACCAAAATATAGAAAATCCACTTAGGTTTTGAAAATAATCTGAAGAAGTGTGCATGCACATGAAAGCTTAAACCCAGAATTACACTTTGTTGGTCTTAAAGGTGCCACTGGACTTTTGGTCTCTTGCTTCACACCAAAATGGCTACCCAACTAAACCAATGCCCAGTATTAATTTCCCTTTAGCACGTACACCAAAATATCCCAAAAGGTAACATTATATAACTGTTTTTTATTAAAAAAATGTCTGTTTGGTTTTCAGTAGATTTCTTTCCCACTTCATACTGAAGGCTAAATATAAATTATAATCCATCGGCACCTCACTGTGAAGTGTAAAAATCTTATGAGCACTTCCAAAAGTGCTCTGAATGTGGAAGACAGAAGGAGTGATTTCCATGCCACAGACACTACCCTGAATGTGCTTACGAAAGCCACATCAAAATACACATACATTCAGTGCAATAGTACTGGTCACACTTCTGGGGGATATTTTTTTACAGGTTTCCCAGAATTCTTCATGACCCACTGAGAAAACTAGACCTTCACAGGAGAGATAGAGAGTATGCATACCTTGCCGATAGCTCTAGAATAATATCTCCAAGGCAAGTCTAAGCATTTTTTAGTTAGGGGGTCATACTTGGCACCCACTGCCCTGTTTCGCCATGAAGCCACAGGATTCTTTAACCCCTTCCTTCCTCAAGAGCTGAGGCCTTGGCAGAGCCCCTTCTTCAAGCACCTCAGCTGCTCACTCCCACCTCCTGGCTTGTGCAAGGGAGCATCCACCTGAGGTGTGTAACGAAGGTGTGGGGTGGGTCCTACCAAAGCCTTGAATTACTGGCAGTCATCCTCCTCTGTGCCTCTAGGCATAGGTTTCAAGCATCTGATTCAGATGTAAAAGAGAAACACAGCTGGGCATTGTCCGCATAGTGATGAAACCCCCAGATGGTTTCCCCCAGTGGTTTCATATAACTGGTCGGGCCTGTAGTCATGGTGGGGCATTTTGGGGCCACACACCCTTAACTAACAGCCATGCCTCACAAAACGCCATCTCAAAAGTTAAAATAATTTTTAAAGTCTACATTTAGCTGCGTTGCTCCTTCCTGCACCTCATTCTCCTCCAGCATTCCAGTCCAGCACCACCTTCTCCAGCCTGCCTTCTCCTGAATCAGGTCGGCCTTGACAGAAGGCGAGGGGCCTCCAATCCTCGAGGCTCTCAGCTCCACTCCTGTTTTGCTGCAGCACCCTGTCAAGCCTGCCGTCAAGGGGAGCTCCATGGTTCACCTCACCTCCTCCCCGAGAAGGGAGTTCCAGTGTTGCCCCTGAGAGGGAGGGCTCCCCAAGCAACAATCTGGAGCCCTGGGTGTGCCAGAACCAGCCCCCAACTCAGTCAGAACCCCCTGAGTCCCTGGAAAGTCTGATGGACAAAAGCCTTTTGCAAGGCAGCTGGCAAGGAGCTGACAGTGGTGAGTCCAGCTCCTGTGCCAGAGGAAGGAGTTCCCTGCCCCAGAGCTGGGCTAGCTGGGACTGATGCGCCAGGCTGGCTGGCTGGCTCTGAAGCATCAGGGAGGGGGGAGGGGAGCTTGAAAGTGGCCCTCAGACCAGAGTCATTTTCCTACTGTTTGAGAAACGCAGAAATGAGCCCGTGAAATACCAGCAAGAGCTTTGGCAGAAGACAGGCATGTGCACTTGATCTCTGGATCAGGGACACGTCTGGGGTTTTTCCCCCAGTGCCCCCTAACTGAAAATTTCCTGGCTACAGGCTTGTAACTGCTACAGCACAGGGGACAAGAAATAACCCAGTGGGACTTACAGGAAAAGAACCAGAAGGTCGAGAAATTGTCTCCAAACACTAGATTTTTGGGACAGATCAGCCATATAGGAACACAACAATCGGACGGTGGTGCTCACAAAACCCATCTCAGTGGTCATCCTTGAGAAACACCACGGCAGGTTCAGTTCCAAAATGAGGCCTGAAGCCAAACTGAAACAGGTCTATAGAATCATCCAAGAAATCGTGGAGGTGGCCACCCGAAGCCTTCTTGAGCAGTTTATGCAACATAGAATCATAGATTCATAGAGTTGGAAGGGTCCTCCAAGGGCCATCTAGTCCAACCCCCTGCACAATGCAGGAAATTCACAAATACCTCCTGCTCCACACCCGCAGTGACCGCTGTTCCATACCCAGAAGATGACAAAAAAAACCCTCCAGGATTGCTTCTTGACCCCAAAGTGGCGATCAGCATTTCCCTGGGCGTGTAAAAAAGGGCCACAAGAACTAAGCACTGAGGCAACCCTTCCTGCCCTCCCTCTCACGATCTGCCTAAGTTCACACAATCAGCATTGCTGTCACGTGGCCATCTAGCCTCTGTTTGAAAACCTTCAAAGAAGGAGAGCCCACCGCCTCCTGAGGAAGCCTGTTCCACTGAGGAACCACTCTGTCAGGAAGTTCTTCCTAATGTTTAGCCGAAAACTCTTCTGATTTAATTTCCACCCGTTGGTTCTGGTCTGACCTTCTGAGGCAGCAGAAAACAACTCTGCACCATCCTCTATATGACAGCCTTTCAAGTACTTGGTTATCATATCACCTCTCAGTTGTCTCCTCTGCAGGCTAAACATATCCAGCTCCTTCAACCTTTCCTCATAGGACTTGGTCTCCAGACCCCTCACCATCTTCATTGCTCTCCTCTGGACATGTTCCAGCTTGTCTATATCCTTCTTAAATTGTGGTGCCCAAAACTGAACACAATACTCTAGTTGAGGTCTAACCAGAGCAGAGTCAAGTAGTACCATCACTTTGCGTGATGTGGACACTATACTTCTGTTGATACAGCCCAAAATCACATTTGCCTTTTTAGCAACCACATCACACTACTGACTCATGTTCAGTGTATGGTTTACTAAGACCTTTAGATCCTTTTCACATATACTACTGCCAAGACAAGTCTCCCCCAACCTGTAATTACGCATTTGATTTTTCCTACTTTAATGCAGAACTTTACATTTATCCCCATTGAAATTCATTAAATTTGTTTTAGCTCAGTTTCCAGCCGGTCAAGATCATCCTGTATCCTGACTCTGTCTTCTACCATATTTGCTACCCTTCCCAATTTGGTATCATCTGCAAATTTAATAAACATTCCCTCTATCCCTTCATCCAAATCATTGATAAAGATGTTGAACAAAACAAGTCCCAGGACACATCCTTGAGCCATTCCACTTGTCATTCCTCTCCAAGAAGATGAGGAACCATTGACAAACACTCTTTGGGTGTGATCTGTCAACCAGTTACAGATCCACCTAACAGTCATAGGATCCAAACCACATTTTTTCCAATTTGTCAACAAGTGTATTATGTTGAACCTTATCAAAAGCCTTACTAAAATCAAGATAAACTATGTCTACAGCATTCCCCTGATCCAGCAAGGTAGTAACTTTCTAAAAAAAAAGAGAGATAAGGTTAATCTGACGTGACTTGATATCTCCAAAACAAGGAGATATCAGCCAGGGGGCAATAGATCTTTTGTGCCCAAAGATGCCTGGCGGGGTCCATAACCATTCTTTCCCAGATGCTTCCCCCCCTCCCTTTAAAAGAAGCTTTCAGAGTCTCCTGAGCTGTTTCCACATGGAGGTCTTCCTCTGCCATGTCTTCCCTAAAGCAGTGCGGTTTGGGGGTGCATCCACATGATGTCATCCATTATTCATCCTGCTTCCTTGGCACTCCCCTGCCCACTTTGCTGCGAACTGTCCCAGACCTGGCTTGCCACTGTCTTTCTGGAAGACTGCAGCTAAAGCACCTTGGACACTGTGTGGACAGGGAGGTGTGTGCCTTTTCGAGCCCTGCTCACACTGCTCTTTACCTCAGTCCCTGCAATGGCAATTTTCATCTTCCACTCGACAGCTTTTTAAAATTGGCCAATGATTTACTGCAACAAATATATTTGTTCTCGGCTTTTTTTTTAAAGTAAGCTTCTAGTCCTTTTGACTGTGAATTTATATGAGGAAAATGTACCAGCTGCACTTCTCCTTACAATTTTGCATCAAGAAGGACGAGAGGCTTGCTTTTTGAAAGTTAAAGCCAGGTACCAGTACATTATTGCAATTGATTGTTAGAGTAGAGATTGCTGCTTTTTTAAAAACCTGAACCCTCCAGAGGAGGAAATGACAGCCACAGAAGGCTGAGGCAAATGAAGGGAGAAGAAAACTTCCATGTGCATACTCTGTTGCCACTGCAAACACCTCTGCAGTTGCAGCAGATAGGAGAGACACACAGAGCATCATCTCTGCATAGATGAGACCCTGGACTCTTTCAGATGCAGCTATCTTACCAGGCTCAATTTTACTAGCCATAATGGGCAAAGGTGGTGTATGGGGGAGAGAGGCCAGGTATCAGCTAGGCTGCTGTCATAGCTGATGGAGGGGGGGAAATGATGGATAGTCAGTTGCCGTCTCATCGCTACGACGGTGCAACACGAGCTGCGGCTGCAGTGCTCTGCCACGCCAGCAGCCCTCCCCAGTCGACCAGGTATCCCGAGGACAGCAGCAGCCTCCTGGGCAGCAGCCTCCTGCACAGCAGCCAGTCACCACAGGCCCGGGCAGCAACCTGTGGGACCAGCCATTCCGCCCACCCTGGGGTTGGAGTGGCCCAGAGAACTCTTGGACGCTACATTTGATGGCAATCCCGAGAAGCTTGCCTTCTTCATGCTGCAAGTGTGCAAGTTCCTTCAGGAATGGGGTCACACCTTCCCATCAGATGAGCACCGAGCGGGTTACATTGGGTCGCCCCTGAGAAAACGTGCGGCTGACTGGTATGTCAGGCTGTACAACTTGTGAGATCCTGAGCTTCAGGAAGTGCAAGTGTTCATGTGGGCCTTGCGAAGGCAATACGAGGATCCTATGGAAGTCGAGAAAGCCCGCACCAACCTGAGAGCTCTGAAGCAAGGAACTCGATTGGTGCGAGAGTACTCCGACGAGTTCAAGATGTATGTGGCTAAGATTCAGGGATGGCCCAAAGCCATGCTAGTGGAACAGTGTCATTTGGGGCTGAATCACCAGATCCTGGAGACAGTGTTTCACAGTGTGAACTCCGTGACTCTGGCTGCTTGGGTGAGGGAAGCTGGGGATGCCGAAAACTGCCTCCAGATGATCTGGATGCACACACCTAAGCTAGCTCTGAAGGCCACAGGAGGAGGAGGTGGAGGAGCGAAGAACCCGCACCCCAAGCCAAAAGCACCTCTACGGGATCAACAGCTATGCCGAAGGGTCCACCTGCACTGTGGAGAGCCAGGCCACTATGCCGCCTTCTGCCCCACAGTTATCACACCCCTTGGGGCCAAAGCACCAGAGTGGAAGACTGCGAGACCCCCACGAAGAGCAGAGGAGCACGCCCAAAGAGACCTCGAGCCCTCCAGCTGGGCACCCCATCTGACAGCGCTTCCTCCAGTGGAGACGAGAACCCCCAGCTGGGGGGAAAAGGCCAGGACCTGCTGTAAAAGGCACAAAGCAGCAGGTCCGAGTCTGAGAGCAATCTGCGCCACAATCGGTGAGCAGCATCCCCCCTTTATTTTTTGTGACTGTATCTGTGATCAACCCAGAGGTGGGAACCCAAGTGCACGTAACAGCACTTATAGACTCAGGGTGTGCCAGAGACTTAATAAGCCCACCCATAGTTACAGGATTGGGGGTCCCAGTGTAAAGGTTGCCCAAGCCACTGATCTTTACCCAAATGGATGGCTCTACCATGAGAAGCCCTGTAAGTATCAAACCGTACCCCTTACCATCCACCTCATCTCCTCCCCTTCTGCAGCTCCCATCCTCTTCCGGAAGAAGGATGGGGGTTTGAGACTTTGCACAGACTATCGGGGGTTGAATGCGGTGTCTACCATGAATGCTTGGTGTGGGAAGTCCTACAGACTTTGTATGAACACAAACTATTTGCCAAATTGTCTAAGTGCGAATTTTACCAGACTGAGGTTGATTTCTTGGGCTACTGCATATCCCCCAAAGGTTTAGAGATGGACCCGCACAAAGTGACAGATGTTTTGGGATGGTTCCTCAAACCCAACACCAACTCCAATCCTTCTTAGGATTCACAGATTTCTATCGGGCTTTCATTTCCAATTTTGCCCAAGTGAGCCTGCCCCTTACAGACCTGCTAAAGACTAAGGGAAAGGGGCAGGACAGCACGCCTAAGCTGCTAGTGCTGCGACAACTCAACCACTGTTCACGTCTGAGCCCATGTTAAGTCATCCGGCCAAAAATAAAAAAAAATATTGTTCAAGTCAACGCCTCGGATGTTGCCATGGGGGGCAATACTGCAGGAGGGGTCAGATGGGTGGCTTCACCCCTTAGCATATGTCTCCAAAAAGTTCAATGCAACGGAGCGGAACTGGGTGGTTTGGGACAAGGAAGCTGCAGCCATCAAGCTGGCGCTGACCATTTGGCGGCATTGGTTGGAGGAGGCACAGGTCCCTTTTGAGATGTGGACTGATCATAAAAAACTAGAAGCCTTGTGCACCTCCCAAAACCTCCAGTGGGTAGAGTTTTTCTCTAAGTTCCGCTTCATGCTCCATCAGCTCCCTGGAAAAGCCAACTCCCTGGCAGATGCCTTGTCACGCCTCCCCCAACATGCCAGTTAGAGAGAGGAGGTGGTGGACTCCATGTTCACGCCCTCCCAACTGGGAGGAGCAGTTCTGACACGCAGCTAGGTGAGGGCGGAGACTGGGGGGGCAGAGCCATGGATTGCCAAATTCAAAGTGGCATTCTCTGAGGCAGACAAGGAAGAAACCGCCAACGATGCCTCAATTCATCTGGGAGCTACCAGCTGTTGGTATCGGGGGGCAGACCGTTTGTACCAAATGCCCTCCGTGGTGAAGTCATGCACTTCAGCCACGAATCCAGACTGGCTGGACATTTCGGTTATTTGAAAACCCTCCATCTACTGCAGTGCCAGTTCTGGCGGCCTCACAAGAGGTCTGATATTTCACAATATGTGGGATCATGTCAAACGTGTTTGATAAGTAAGAGACGCCCGGGATGCTTTGGCCATTAGAGACCCCTAACTGCCCCTGGGAGGTGATTTCTATGGACGTCATTACAGATTTACCCCCTAGCAAGGGCAAGATGGTAATTTGGGTGGTGGTAATTCTCCAAGCAGGCACATTTTATCCCATTCAAGCAGCTACCCACTGCCAAAGCCCTTGCTAAGATGTTCATGCATCCAAACTTGGTGGCAGGGCCTATGGGAACACTGGCCTGAGATCTAAAAGACTTTGAATAAAGCAAAGGCAGACTATAAGGCTCAGGCTGACAGAGCCCCAGAATGGAACATACAACCTGGAGATACAGTGTACTTGTCTACCAAGAACTTAAAGGGTCTCCAGCCTAGCAGGAAGTTGGCCTGGAGATATGTCAGGCCTTTTAAAGTGCTGCACAAAATCAATGAGGTGACTGTTGAACTTGAATTGCCTAAATCCCTTAAAGGCGTGCATCCAATTTTTCATTTCAGCCTGCTCAAACGGGATCCGGGGCAAAATATGTGGTGACCTCAACCTCCAGCCCCTCCTCCACTGATGGTGAATGGTGAACCCCATCACGAAGTCACGCAGATACTGGACTCAAAACTCAAACATGGTCATGTGTTGTATCTTGTCCAATGGAAGGATTTTGACCCCTCACACGATGAATAGGTTGATGAATGTCATGTCAATGTGCCTAAACTGATTCGTGCTTTTCATAAAATGTACCCTGGGAAGCCTGGTGGGGGAGGTCTTCGGGGGGGGGGGCAGAATGTCAGCTAGGCCACTGTCATAGCTGGTGGAGGGGGGGAGAAGCTGATGGATAGTCTGTTGCTGTAATGGAATCTTAGCTTTTCTTTCTTCCTGTCTTATCTGCTAGCTTAGGCCAGTGACCTTGGTACCTTGCTGCTGCTTTCACTGGAAATGCAAACCCGTTAGCTTAGGCGGGCTTTAGCTTATTCCCTGATTGGCTCAGACCCATCAGGAGGACCCCTTTGAATTTTGTATAACTCCCCATTTCACGCACTTGCAATCAGTTCTGACACAGAGTGGATGCACAGATGACCTGCCTTTACTGTCTTAATAAACTTGAATCTTCTGAAGGAATGTTGTTGAGAACTGATTGCTGCAGGGCTCTGACATGAGGGCCCTCTGAGCGACATGTTTCCATTCCTCAGGACACAACTACTGAGACTCATCCAAGTAATCACTCCAACAAAACTTTGAGATTGTACCATTAAAACTGATTGATCATTGATTTTAAAATCCCGAGTGTAGAAGCTCTGGTGGTTAAAAAAATAGTAGTGTCATTATGAAACAGCTCTTACCAAAAGGATATCAACCGTTATGGGCAGCTCAGAAAGCCTCTTCAAACTCTTTAGCAACTGCAAAGACAAAGGAGAAAAAAATAGGTTTCTTTATTTTCCCACACAAATCACAAAACCTAGGAAAGAAGAAGAGATTGGATTTATACCCCGCCCTTCACTACCCAAAGGTGTCTCAGAGCGGCTTACAAACTCCTTTCCCTTCCCTTCCCCTTCCCACAACAGACACCCTGTGAGGTAGGTGGGGCTGAGAGAGCTCTTGACAGAAACTGCTCTTTTTTCAAGAACAGCTCTTATCAGATCTATGGCTTGCCCAAGGTCATCCAGCCAGGTGCAAGTGGAGGAGTGGGGAATCAAACCCGGTTCTCCCAGATTAGAGTCTGCACGCTTAACCACTACACCAAACTGGCTCTTCCTTGAAGGAGACATACAGGAAAGGCATAAAAAAAAATCAATGGAGTCGTTAGGATGACAGCCACACAGAAGGAGTTTGGCCTTGCTGTAAAGAACTTTCAGTGATCTTTTGATGCCCAGAGATGCCAAATTATCAGGCTGATGGCACTGCAATTGGTAACCTGTGACTTCATGTTCATTTACGTTCCTGGGGATCCTTGCAGTGGCTCTGGAGATATCCCATTTTCAACATTGTGCAAGAGAGACAAATCCCTGCCTTTGCTACTTCACAGCAGCAGCTTGCATGTAGAGAAATGGGGTGGGAGCATAGCTCAGTAGGGTTGCCAGGTCCTTCCAAGTTCCCACTGGGGGACTTTGGAGGGCGTTCCATGGGGGTGGGGACAACCCCAACGTGATGACTTCACACAGAAGTGACATCATCATGTTGGGGACTGGTGCCTGCGCTCCAATTCACAGCTTCGATTGTGGGCGCCCCCCCCCCACATCTTCCCCAAAGTATTTAAAGGGATTCTTTAAATGCTTTGAGGGACAAGCAGGTGGTGTGCCCTTCTCCCTCCCCTCCTACAAGATTTAAAGGGCCCTCCAGCTGACTGGTGGGCCATGTGCTCCCTGATCAGCTGAAGGGCCCTTTAAATCTTGCAGAAGGTGAGGGAGAGGGGTAGTCACTGGCAGCCAGGCTTGGGGGCAGGGCTTCCCCCACCAGCCAGCTGGCGGATTGGAGCCCCCAAAACCAGGGGAACCCACACTGGGACCTGGGGGATGGCAGCTTATAGTTCAGGTTCAAGTTCAGTGGAGGGAGGGAGGGAGAATTGTTAAGATGCCACCAATGGCAATGCCATCTTGAATCATCTATATACTTATTTCATTTATACCCTGCCTTTCTCCCCAAAGGGGACCCAAAGTGGCTTACATCATTCTCTTCTTCATTTTATCCTCACAACGAACATCCAGTAAGGTAGGTTAGGCTGAGAGCGTGTGATTGGCCCAAGGTCACACAGCAAATTTCTATGGTAGGGTGGGGATCCAACCCAGGGTCTCCCAGATCCTATTCTGACACTCTAATCATGACACCCCAAAGGCCATTCAAATGTCAATTATGGTAAAGAGACAAGACTGCCTATCAAACCCTCCCCACAAAACAGTTCCAAAATGTTACCAGTAGCACCATACTGATCCATGAGTCAGAAACAAGGGCAGAAAGTGTTTTGTAAAACTAAGGTTTCCATCTCTTTCACCCTCCAATCTGGTAAGAAGAGCTACACCTGAGTCCAGTAGCCCCTTAGAGACCAACAAGATTTTTTATTATAAGCTTTCTAGAGTCAGAGCTTTCTTCATCAGAAAGATGAATGGAGATCCCCGAGTGACTTGTTAGCCTATCAGGTGCTACTGGATTTGAATCTAGCTCTTCAGCAGACCAACATGGCTACCCTCTGAAACTATCAGTGACAAGAAGGATCTCTCCCCCTCTTCTAGCCCTTCTCCACCAGATTCCTTCCAGGCAGAGCTCAAGCCTACCAGGAAACTAAAGCCCCCACATTTTAGAGTGCTCTCTCCAACAAATGGCTGCTGGACACAGCCACTTAGTAGCAAGGGAATGGCTCAGCAGCACTCTCCTTATCAATTTGAGTACTTTTTTTATCCTGCAGTCCTCCTAAAAATGCAAAGCAACATGAACATGGAACTCCCTCCTCCATTTTATCCTCATGACAACTCTATGGCGTAAGACAGGCAGAGAGAGAATGACTGAAGACCCAAGGTCACCCAATGCAAGCAGGGACAGAAGCCTGGCTCTTCTCACTCCCAGGCAAGCACTCAAAATGTTATGCTAGCTCTCTCATTAGTTCCATTTTTAAAGCACCAATGCCTTCTGTGCACCTGAATTTTTGCCTTCCTAGAGCGAAGTCCTGTTGCCCCCCCAGGCTAGGGTTGCCAACTCATGGTTAGGAAATACCAGGATGTTTTGGGGATAGAGCCTGGGGAGAGCAGGGTTTGAGAAGGGGAGGGACCTCAGAAGGTTATAAAGCCATAGAGTCCATCCTCCAAAGCTGCCATTTTCTCCAGGGGAACTTATCTCCGTAGTCTAGAGATCAGTTGTAATTCCAAGAGATCTCCAGGTCCCAGTTTGAAATTGGCAACCATACTCCTCACCCTGTGCCCACAGCGAAAAAGTAGCCTCAGACAATCCCACACCAGAAACTCAGGTTCAATCACAAGGTGCCCTTGAACAGTCTGTATTTACAGGCACACATGTCAATACTGGTGATGCACAAAGCACCAGGTGGTATGTGCAAGCTCTGATCTATCGAATCAGAGCCTATGACCCTTGTCCACCAGCCTAGCAAAAGTCAAAGAAAGAGAGATTCATACAATAGTTAGAGTAGAGCCAAGACTTCTGAAGATGCCACCCTGAAAATGGGTAAGACCAACATCAGCCTGTACCAAAGTTCTCTGTGTTGCAGCTCCCTGCCTGGTGGAGCAGCCTGCCTGATGAGGTCAGAAAGGCTCCCGCATGCTTCTGGCATGCTGCTGAACATGTAAAATGGAATTGTCCAGAAGGGCATTTTGATAAAGGGGACAAGGCTGTAGTTAATGTTTGTAAAATTTCTAGGTAGTTTTTCTTGCATTGGTCAGGATATACATTATACTGTTTTTATTGCACTATTCTGTAATTTTGGAGCTTAGTTTCATTACAGTGCACATTGTCTGTAGTATTTTCATTGCACTGTTCCCTAGTCTTTCAAGTCGTGCCTTATACTGTGTTTTCTGTGTTCTTGAATGTTGTGAATCAGCTGTAATGCACTGGCATTTTATGGATTATACGGCTTTCACTGGATTGCTTTGAATTGTGCAATCCACCCTAAGTCTCAGCAAGAAAGGCAGACTGCAAATGTAGCATAAGCTTGAAAGAGTCTTTGCAATTCAGACTCTTGTATGAAGGTTTCTAACCCACAGGTGCACAAACACACTTACACAAACATGGATCACAGCACAAGAAGAACTTTGTTCAGGGAGTTCACACAACTGCAACCAGGTTTCACCCATCCAGTAATTATACAACTGATTTTTATTACCCAAGTGCAGCACTTTACGCTTCCCCCAATTACACTTCATTTTATCTGCCTGGACCCAATCTTCCATTTCATTTCTTTCTACCAAAGTATTAACTACCCCACTCAGTTTAGCATCATCTGAAAACCTGATGAGCATACTCTATACTGTCTCATCTAAGTAATTTATAAAAATGTCAAACAGCACTGGGCCAGAAACAGAACCTGTATGTATTTGGCATGCAGGGGGCTGAAGCACAGTTCTGCAATCCAGCACAAAGAACAGCCTCAAGAGACTATCAAGCCCACCTTGCCTTCCTTCCACCTCCAAAAGATCCTCGTCCACATGGTTGTGGGCCACCAGGCAGCAACTGATAGAGGTACATCTGACCTGTGTAAACTTCTAATTTAGCCCTTATGATTTGAAAAGATACAGCAGGAATGTATGCACAATTTCTTTTTAAAAGGGAAACTAGAAGAGAAGCAGACATTTGGAACATAGGACTGAATAGCAACAGGCAACAAGACCTTGCTGACGTCCTGCAGGTGGGCCTGGTACTGAGAAATGCACACTTTTAATTTAGTCCAGTATACTGGTAATTTTGATCTGAGGGAAAGAAAACCCACATCCTTTTTTCCCCACTGAAGCAGCTTCTTTCAAAGCAACATTGTAATGGCTGATGAAGAAACTAAAGTTTAGGCGATGGAGGAGCTTGTCTTTTTTTTCATCAGTACACCAACACTGGGAGTTTCCTGTGCTCACAAGAAGAAACAGTTCCCACCCTGGATTTTGTCACTTCAGGGGTACTCTCTAAGATACCATATGCAGCTATATCTTAAATGCAGAGAGAATAAAGAATTTTTTTTAGTGGCAGCAAGATTTAGGATGAAAGATTCCTTCCAAAGTCAGGAACAGTGAGAGTCTTTCTTTAAAAAAACAATTGTATATGTAATCTGCTTTAAAGAAAGAATGAATTACTATAAAGCGGCTACATAACACACCCAAAGATAACGAGGTTTTAAGAGACAGTAACTGCTGACTCTGTCGTGATGAGCAGACTTTCTGTGTTGCTGCACAGCCCATATTGTTTGAAGAGCCAGTGGGATATAAGAGTTAGTATATTGAACCAGGATCAGAGACATGGCCTCAAATCCCCACTCTGCCTTGGAAGCTCGGCTGGTGACCTTGGGCCAGTCACTCACTCTTAGCCTAACTTACCTTGCAGGGTTGTCAAGAGGATAAAATAAGGAATGGAAGAAATCTTGTACACTGCTCTGAGCTCCACAGAGAAAGGACAGAATAAAAATGCACTAAGACAATTGTGTTGTATTAAATACTCCAATCCCATGTTATTTCTTTAAATATAAAGACGACAAAAACAACATTTAATGTAAATGTTGTTGCAGTGATAGTTTGCCAGATCCTGGAAATCCCTTTGAAACTGGAATGGTTAGAAATAGTCAGAGAAAGATGACTTTGATAGGAGGATTTTTACATTGGACCAACTGATAAGAATGTGATGATCATTTACTGTCATTTTCTCAGCTAAAGTCTAAATATGACTACAGTATTTACAATTGCAACATCTGTTGGTATCTAAATATGGCCCTGCTCCTGGTCCCATTTGCTCCTGGAAACTATAATTGGAACAAGACAGAAAATGAAACCTACAATATTTGTCTATAAATATTTGATGTTAATAAATATGATATGCAGAGTCGCAGAAATGAATGGAATTAGGATAAACTGGACAAAGAACTAAGTGAAAAGTCTAACTGCTGGCATTGCAATACGTCCTTTAAACATATGCTTTGGGTGTGTCCAATCATTCATTTTTTTCTGGGAAGAAGTTATCACTCATATCAATTTGAATATTCATTTATTTTTATGATGCTTATATACTTGCAAACTATCTGCCCATCTCTTGGAGGCTAACTTGATGGTCAATGGAAATGGATCCTCCATGCCCTTCCTACACCTGCAAGATTCATATTACAGCACTGGGGAGATAAATGGACACCTTCAATAAATCAGTGGATCAACAACCTTAGAACTTTATCAATAGTGAATACATGGCACAGAGACAACAACTGTGTATGGACTTATTTTTAGATATTTGGAACTTTTTATAGAAACGTGTAGAACTACCACCACTGTTATATTTTTTACTCTACTTTATATATACCTTTTCTTTTGTCTTTCAATTTTATTGCTATTTTCAGTTTTTTCCTTTTTTGCTCTTTTTTCTGTTTTTTTAAAAGAAATAAATTGTTAAAAAATCTTCAGAGGCCCTGTTTCAGTTGCTCCCTTCTTCTGAGATTAGATGGACAGCAGCACAAGAGGGAGCCTTCTTGGTCATGGCACCAAAACTCTAGAACACTTTCCCAGGGAGATTCATCTGTCCTCTTCAGTTGGCATCTTCCACCAGCAAGTAAAGACTTTTTTTGTTTCATTGGCGTTCACTCATTGACCCTCCTTCCTGTCCAATGTTTTAATTGTTGTTCTTATGTCTTTGTATTTTTGCTCTGGTTTTAATTATTGGGGGGGGCACTGATTCATGATTTTAAACTCTGGGGAGTTTGGGACTCAGTAGTAGAATATCTGCTTTGCTTACCAAAGGTTGGAGCTTTGATTTCCCCTTAAAAGGATCAGGCAGCAAATGATGTGAAAGGCCTGTGTCTTTGGTGGGCTGATGCCAGTCAGTGTAGAGAAGACTGACCATAACGGATCAGTGGTCTCATACAGGAGGAGAAAGCTTCATGTATTCATAATGCAGAAATCCATTTCAGGTAGACATGAACATTTATATTTTATTTTTCATGTTCGGTAGATATACATATGCCCTGACCTGGATCTCATCAGATCTTGGAAGCTAAGCAGTGTCAGCCCTGGCTGGTACTTGGATGGGAGACCACCAAGGAAGTCCAGGGTTGCTATGGAGAGGCAAGCAATGGCAAACTACGTCTGTTTGTCTCTTCCCTCAAAAACACAATGGAGTTTGCTGCCGCCTGATGGCACTTTCCATCACTAGGTATACATATACAATGTTACTGAATAACAAGCTATATTTCATAGCAATTTGGCAGATTAAACAGTTGTGTGAATAAACAGCATTCTGGAGCTGATAAATCTATCACTTGTTCCTGAGTAAAAGGCTCTGGGGCTGGTGCTTTTTAAGAACACCCCCCAACCAAATAAAATCACATCCAAACCTAAAAGCATTTTTAATGGTTTTCAAGCAGTGCATCTTTGGCCAACATAGCTGAGCTCCCAGAATCCCAAAGAGATTTATTTTTTAATGGGAGCAGCTCAGATGGCTCCTGAGCAAGCAATAAACCCTTTAAACACAAGAAGTACTTTTAAGAACAATGTCTCTTCGTTTGGTGGTTTCAGGCCCTTCCGTCCAGCACTTTGGATGCTCACTGAGTAATTAACATGCTAAGATGAAAAATGCTTCATGTACCTCTTCTCACACTTTCACTTTTCATTTACAGAGTTCAAAGGATTTGGGAGGGCAGAATGAAATCCCTCCTTTTCCTTGTAAGTCCTCTAGAGACGGATAATATGGTACAGCACTTAAACTATTAAGCTAGTACTGGACATCCCCAGGTTCAATTCCCCACTCAGTAAAGGAGTGCACTGCACACCTGTAATATTTTCCACCTACCTTGAGGGAGGGGAATCCACCTCCTTGAAGAGTAGGCTAAAGGCATAATAAAACCAAGCACCATTTGACCCACCCACCATGTCTGTCCCAAACATCTTGTTTTGCAGCACTTCCTTACACAGCTTTTTCCTTATAGGAAAAGATGGTTAAAGAACAGTTCCAGCAGCTCTGTAAATGTGGCTCCTATGGGTGTACAAAACCAGAGTGCAGCAATTAATCCAGACTAATTAGTCCAGAATAATTTGAAAATAATTTAAAAACGCCATGAAAAAAGAAAGAAAGAAATAGCCCTATAAAGTGCCTTGAAGACAAAAAGATTTATTGTGGCCAAAGCTTCCCATTAAGTGGACTGTGATCAAGAAAACATTAGGCCATCATAAACCAACATCTCCAAGACTGAACACACATCAGGCAGCTACCCGTCTAGAATTTATTTTAAAGGGTGAAATCTTACAGACGGTACCAAGGGCTGTCCTTCAGATATCCTTATCATGTTTGCTGACAGAGAGGGGAGATTTCCCCCTTCCTTTTTAACCTCCCCCGTCCCAAACACAGACTCTGACTTTCTCCAGTCGGGTAACTGTATTAGGAGGTTGCAGTAAAAATAAAGAGAGCCACCCCTGCATCTGCGAGCCCAACACATTTATGGCAGCATGAACTTTCAAGGGCTGAAACACATTTAGACAGATGCCGTGTCTGACACCTGCACACTCCCAAAATCCACAGTGACAATAATTTTAAAATATTTTTAATTCTTCCTTTCCTCACAAAAGACCCAGAGCAGGTGGGCAAGTGGTCCATAGCAGTCTAGTCTAGTGGCTTGGACAGCTAGGAAGGAGACTGTAAGGGCTACAACAAAAAAAATGTAGACTGAGGGGTCCCAGGTCAGCAGCTCTAACTAGGGGGCTTGTTTTCTATGCATGACCTGACTGTGAGGTGAGTGGAGGAGATGGGGGGGTGCAGGGGGCACCACACAAATGAGAACCCCTGCACAGCCTCTTCATACATACTTTAACCATTTGTATATATAGCCAAGGGGCTCACGGAAGAATTCCAACAGCAGGCCCTCTCCATGTGCAAATCTGGGGGGCAGAATACGAATGAAAAACGGGGCAAAAAGGAAAGGTCTTCGAAGACTAACAGATGGATTATGACAAGACGCTGCCACAAAGTGCACTTAAAGCCAGGGAATGGGTTTCTGGGCCCCAAAAGCTTGGGTCCCTCCCAAATCTGTGTCTTTTACGCAGATACAGAAAGGTGAAAGGTGGTCAGAAGGCTGGGGAGGAAGATCTTGAGAACAGGCCCCCCCCACTTAACCCCTTCTACAGACACCTTGGTGCAAAGCTTCAGGAACGTAAAAAGGCGTCCCGGGAAACTTAACCAGAATTAAGCCCCCTTCAGGAAGTGCCCTTGGAAACTTAGCTGGTGGAGTCACCCCACTTTGGCAACAACTTCCCCCTAACACCGAAGGAGGGAGTTGAATTCACAATCTCTCTGCTCCCCCTCTCCCCGCTGTCAGAATTTCAAGAAAGGGCTCCCAGTTGCACCTCCACTTTTGCGCCCTCCCAATTCATGACACGCATCCATAACAAGCCCCCTCATATGAGCACCCGCTCCCCCCCCTTCCTCGCCTTCTTCGTTGGGGCCCTGAGGGCCACCTTGATAACCATCCCCTACTGAGCAAACCACTGGACGACCACCAACACTGCCCTCGCCTCCCTCCAGGGGCTCCTTTTACCTTCTTGGGTTCCGAACTGCCCGAAAGCCTCGATTGCAGCTTCCCCACAACTTCTAGTACCGACTCCGCCATTTTTACTGCTGGCGAGGTCTCTTCGCGGCGGAAGTGGCCGTTGCTTCAGCGTCTACCCAGGAGAACCTGGGACTTCAAAAATTCCCGTTTCTCTTCGCTTGCTTTTCTCGTACCGCCATGTTTGCTACGGGAAAACGGAACAGCCGCGAAAGGGGGGCGTTGCTAGAGATCTACGATCTTAAAGTTGTTGTACGCCATCTTGGAAGACGGCAAAAGCTTCTAAACAGGGAAGGTAACGAAGGACCAACATCGCCATCTTGGGTCAGGGCAGGGAAAAAACGCATCAGCTGAGTGGGAAATAGGTTGGAACCTTCCCATCTTGAGTCAGGGCAGGAAGCTTCTTTGCTGAGGTGAAGCCGCCATTTTGAGAGTTGGCATAAGCCCGCTGGCCCGAAAAGGTTAAGGTTTTAAACATCGGTCTAGTACATTTTTTAAATCCCAACCTGCCTCCAAAGATCTCAGGGTGGCATAAATGTTCTTCTTTCCTCCATTCTATCCTCACGACAATGAGGCCGAAGAGAGGCAGAGACAGTTTGACTGATAGTCTCCTCCATTTTATCTTTACAACCTTGCGAGATAGTTACCGATCTCCATGTGGAGCCTGGCGTTCTCTCACAATTACAGCTGATTTCCAGACTGCAAATATAGGTTCCGCTGGGGGAAATGGTAACTTGAGAAAGTGAACTCTGCAGGGTTGTCAGTTCTGGCTTGGGATATTTGTGAAGATTTGGGGGCGGCACCTGAGGAGGGACTTCTTTTTCTTCTAGACTCTACGATATATCATAGTGCCTACACTCCAAAGGTGCCAGTTCCTCCAGGGCAACTGACCTCCGTAGTTTGGAGATCAGGTGTAATTCTAGGATAACTCCAGCCCTCACCTGGAGGTTGGCAACCCTAACTTGGCATGACATCTTGACTGAGCACCTTCCCCAAACTCCACTGCTTCCAAATCTCCAAGAATGTCCCAAGGTGGAGTTGGAAACCCTGAAAATAAGTGAGCCAGAAAGTGCCTAGTCCAAGGTCAATGTAAAGGACAGTAAATGGTTAATACTGTAACCGGGTCTGAGAACCTTGAGTGACAGGAGATTCAAATAGAATTCTTCAGTTGAGAGGGTCAGTTAGGAGTGGCAGTTGAGGGCTGACAGTTAACAGTGAGAGAGGGAAGCAGACTGGGGGAGGATTAAAAAGGATCTGGAGTTAGGGAAGTAGGAAGCTTAGCCCATCCCTAACAAGTCTGAGGGAAATAGTTCCCAGAAGATGGGGGGTGATCCCTAGCTGCTGGATAAGGAAGGAAACTGGAGTTTGTGTAAAAGTTCCTGCCTTTACCAGCTGTAGTGTCTATTAGACCAAGAAGCTTATGCTACTTTATGTAAGAAAAACTGCCAAGAAATCACTCTCCTCCAGTTTTAAAGGCCTGTCTGAATAATCAAAACAGTTACTTGTTTGTGACAAATTACCTGGTTTTATTTTTATACAAAGTTACCTCATTTTAGAGATTAAATTGCCCAACATTCACTGGATTATGGAGAGAATTCGCTGGATTATGGAGCAAGAGAATACCAGAAAAACATCTACTTCTGCTTCATTTACTATGCTAAAGCCTTTGATTGTGTGGATCACAACCAACTATGGCAAGTCCTTAAAAAGATGGGAGTACCAGACCACCTCACATGTCTCTTGAGAAACCTGTATAAGGGTCAAGAAGCGACAGTTAGAACCAGATATGGAACAACTGATTGGTTTAGCATAGGAAAAGGAGTATGACAAGGATGTATATTGTCACCTTGCTTATTTAATTTATACGCAGACATGTTGGCCTGGACTTAATTTATATGCGAAATGCCAACCTGGATGAATCACAAGCCAGAATTAAGATTGCTGGGAAAAACATCAACAATTTCAGATATGCGGACAATGCCACTCTAGTGGTAGAAAGTGAAGAGGACCTAAAGAGCCTCTTGCTGATGGTCAAAGAGGAGAGTGCAAAAGTTGGCTTGAAACTCAACATCAAAAAAACTAAGATCATGGCATCTGGCCCCATCACTCCTTGGCAAAAGAAGGGGAAGTCGTGGAAGCCGTGACAGACTTCACGTTCCTGGGATCCAAGGTCACTACAGACGGTGACTGCAGCCGTGAAATTAAAAGATGCCTGCTCCTTGAGAGGAAAGCAATGGCAAACCTAAACAGCATAATAAAAAGTAGAGACATCACCCTGCCAACAAAAGTCCATAAGGTTAAAGCAATGGTATTCCCAATAGTAATGTATGGCTTCGAGAGTTGGACCATAAGGAAGGCCAAGTGCCGAAGAATAGATGCTTTTGAATTATGGTGCTGGAGAAGACTCTTCAAAGTCCCTTGGACTGCAAGGAGATAAAATCAGTCAGTCCTAAAAGAAATCAACCCTGACTGTTCCTTGGAAGGCCAGATACTGAAAGTGAAGGTCAAATACTTTGGCCACCAAATGAGAAGGGAGCACTCACTGGAGAAGACCCTGAAGCTGGCAAAGATTGAAGGTCAAAGAAGAAGAGGACGGCAAAGGATGAGATGGTTAAATAGTGTTAATTTTTTTTTGGCCCCCTGAAGGGGATTTTTTTATTGATTTTTTGCTTATACACTACAAACTACAAAAGAAAAATTGGGGGGAGGGGACTACAACGATAAAGAAAAGAAACCCACACTAAACTAAAAACCCAAGAGAAGGAGATCTTATCCCTGTTAATCTAAATATTAGTCCTCTAGTGTTAGTAAACAATGCAAACTGTAAGTTCCTACGTAGCTCAGCTTGTTACTTGTTATGAGGGAATTCCAGAGCATCCCCGTCAGCTTGCTTCATAAAGGCAATTATCAGAGTCCTTCTGCCTTTATCTAGGCTTTCTGTCTCTTAAATCATAAGATGCTTTAATGGCTGCAGCGCCCTCTTCCTTGGCCAGGTCTTCGTCCGTCTCTGAGGGAATAGAGCCACTCGACCCAGTTTCACCTTCTTTTGTTCCCAGGTGGCGTTTTAGAAAGTGTTTAGCTTTAAAGATGGAGTCAGTCTTCTCTCTTATATCGTTAAATTTAAAAATGACCCCTTCTGGCACCGCCCATTTGTATGAGCTTTGATTAGTTTGAACAAAAAGAATCAAGTCCTTGTAGTTCTTTCTTTTTTGACAAATTTCAAATGGAATGTCCTTTAGAGCTTTAATGATTGTGCTTCCCAGTTTCAGTGGAGTTGCTAACGTTGCTTTCAAAATTACATCTCTGGTCTGTCTTCTTGAGAACCTAACCGTTATTTCCCCAGGCAGGCTATTTTTTTTGGTGTAGTTAGAGTACACCCTATATGCTGCTTCCATATCATGGATGATTTCTTCAGTTTTCAAGCCTGTTACTGGTGCGATAATTTCGCTGAGCACTTTTATCAGGTCCTCATTTGGTGCTTCAGGAACCCCTTGAAATCTGAGAACCATATTTGCCTTTTCCATTTGCAGTTGCAGTAAATGGTCTTCCTGGCAGTTCTGCTTATTCACGAGTTCTCCCATCTTTTTCTTCATGTTCTTGTTTACGGAGTACATTTCTTTAACTATTTACTCTGTTTGCTCCGTCTTTTTAACTGTCTCCGCCAGCTGGAGTTGCTGTGATGCAAAGTTTTGGTTAAATGTGGCCAACTGCTGGTTAATACCAGCAAGTTGTTCCATCACAGGCTTGAGAGTATCCGCTAGGAGCTTTATGATGTCGACCCCCTCTTCCGGCCTCGGACTTTGGCTGCCTGCTGGTTTCAGTTTCACTCCTATGGCTAATTGTTTACAAAAGCCAATTGCTGTTTCACCACCTCTGAAAATCACTTTCGGAATGAATTAGCTCTGGTAAGCCTCTCAAAACAAGTCAGTCACTTGTAATTCCCCCCCGCCTTCTTTTTTGCTTATCAGTTTATGTAAGCAGGAGGCGTCCCTTCTCTCTCCCATCCTTAAGATGGGGGGTATAAAGGTTTCCGCTTGATTTATAGTCTGTTTAAGTCTTTCATTGTCAGTCCCATTCGACCTCGGTTTTGTTATCGCAATTCCGCTTGATCTCCAGTGCTTCTTCCAGCCAGCCCAGCTAGTGCCCAAAGGCCACACAGCAGCAGGACCGTCAGGGCGGAGGGGCTCCTCAATTCTCCGTCATTACGCCATCGAAGAGGCTACCCCTCAAAAGCCCTATGGCTAGGAGCCCTACCCTAGGGCTCCATGAGGAAACTGCGTCAGCAGCTTCCCTTCATATCACTGGTGTGCGTGTCACTCCCCCAAGCGAAGGGGAGAGTGACTGCCATCATTAAGCCGAAAACTGGAAGTCTGTTAGATAGTGTTATTGATGCAACAAACCTGAAATTAAGCAAACTCCGGAGCACAACAGAAGACAGGAGGGCCTGGTGTGATATGGTCCATGGGGTTGCAAAGAGTCGGACTCAACTGTGCGACTGAACAACAACAACCTCATTCTTGTTGCCTGTTCACCTCATAAGTCCTAAACCTAATTCCTACCTGACCATTTCCCCTCAAAGTGAAATAAAACTGATGTTATATTCGGTTTATCGTCAGCCTCTCATGTGCCATTATCAAACAAGGATAAAAAGCAGGATTTAAGTCTCTCTCCTCAGTTCTCTATGCTGGGTCAGCATTTAACAATACACATTCAAACGACTGGGTGGGACAGCCAGAGAAAAACAAAGAAAAGGGGCTGCTCAGCGAAGAACAAAATAAAGGAAACCCTGTGAGGGAGGGTGAAATTGTCATAGTCACCTAGCAAGCTTCATGGCTGTTGTGCAGTGGGTTAGACACATGTAGAAACCACTGAAACGGTTGTAGTGATCAGCATAGTTTACTGGTACATGACTAGAATCCAGAATACCAGCCAGGTGGCCAACTATATACAGCACCTGGGGACACCCCTAGATCCTATTGTAGGTTTAAACCTCCTGCCAAAGTCTCTATTGGTTCCCTAAAGGAGAGTCCAGGAGCCTACTCCCTATTGTTCCTAGGGAGTTAAGCTCGGTGGTACTCGCTGGTGCCTGATGGTGGTCAGTGGACATAACACCCCTCCCCCATAGTTTGGACCCCCCCATGTTATGTAGTCCTGAAGGTACAACGGTTGCCTTCGCTCCCATGTAGACCGCCTGGGGACTGGCACTGGAACTTTGGGGGCTTCCACCAGGCTGCTTGGTGAAGGCGGCAGCAAGGCTTCTGCCGGTGTCCCTGCGGTTGCAGGAGTGTCTCCCTCAGGGGTGGCTGCTGCGACGGGGGAAGGTTCTGCAGCTCTGCAGGCAGTGTCTCATGATCCCAGGCCTCGGGCAGACTCGCTTCTGTGTGCCTTGGTGTCAGTTCATTTCCTTGTATAGGCAGCGTGCGCCGTCTCAGCAGGTTGACATATTTGTGGAGGACTTGACCGCACTCAGTTGACACCGCATAGGACACTGGGCCGGTGGGGCAGATGATGCGACCGGCTAGCCACTTGGGGCCCCTCCCATAGTTCCAGACATACACAGTGTCGCCCAGAAACAACCCCCGCAGTGCCTCTCGCTGCTCCGTTAAGCTGTGCAACTCTGGGGCCCTGTCGGGGTGCAGGTGGTCAAGAAGGATCGTGGGTCACTGTCCCATCTGCAGTTCCACGGGACATTGGCCGTTTGCTGGGTTAGGTGTAGTCCGTTGAGCCAGGAGGAAACGGGCGAGGCAGAACTCCCAGTCACCCTCCGTCAGGCGGCTGAGTGCCTCCTTTGTGGTGCACACCATCTGCTCCACTTGGCCGTTGGTGGCTGGGTGGAATGGCGTGGACCTCACATGTTGGATGAGGTTGCTGCGGAGGAATGTCTGGAACTCTTCCGATGTGAACGCCATTCTGTTATCTGACACGATGGTGTCGGGCAAGCCATGGGTGACAAAGATCCTGCGGAGAGTGTAGATGGTTGCCTGTGAGGAAGTGGCTGAGACGGGGCTTATCTCCAGCCACTTGGAATATGAATCTACAGTCACCAGGAATAGCCGTCCTTGGAAGGGGCCAGCGAAATCTATATGGAGCTGGGACCATGGGTCTGTGTAGATTCCCAGGACTGGCTCGGCACGTTCGGTGGGTGGGGCCAGACGGCCTGGCAGGTTGGGCAACATTTCACCCAGGCTTCAGTTTTTGCGTCGATTCCCAGCAATCAAACGTAGCTCTGGGTGAGGGCCTTCATCCTCACTATGCCCGGATGTGCCTTGTGCAGTGCCTGGAGAACCTGCTGGCACAACCCAGTCTCCCCATAGCAGGCAGCCCTTGTAAGCCAACAGCTCATCTTGGCGGGTCTTGAAGCTGGTAAATTCTGGCCCTTTGGTTTCCGCAGGCCACCCCCTCACCACCCAGCCCAGAATCCGGGATATAATGGGGTCCCTGGCCAAGCGGCAGGGGATGTCCGCCGCCTGGAGGGGGGCATTGGGAAGCTCCGCCATCTGTAAAATGTGGTGTGCCAGGGCCGAGTCTTCTTCCACATCAAGTAGGGAAAGGCGGCTCAGGGCGTCAGCATGGTCCATGACCTTTCTGGGGCAGTCCTGCAATGTGTAGTTGTAGCTGGAGAGGAACACGGACCATCACAAGACTCGGGAGATGACCTGGGGCGTCCGGCAGCTCACGGCAAAAAGGCCGAGGAGGGGTTTGTGATAGGTGGTGATGGTGAAGGGCCAGCCATAGATGAAGTCATGGAATTTCCACACTCCCACAACGATCGCCAGCCCCTCCCGATTGATCTGCATGTAGTTCCTGTCCGCCGCAGATAAGGTCCTCGAATAATAAGCAACGGGTACCTCCCTTCCGTCTGGGAGACGATGCTCCAGTACCACCCCCACACCCTAAGGGGACGCGTCGCAAGCCAGGACAACAGGTAGCGACTCATAAAAATGGGCCATGACCGAGTTGGAGATGAGCAACGCCCTGACCCCTTTGAATGCCTTGGCCTGGCGCGGCCCCCACATCCAAGGAACCTGCTTATCCAGCAGCCAGTGGAGAGGTTCTGCTACCACTGCCTTGTGGGGGATGAAGGTGTGGTAAAAGTTCAGCAGGCTCAGAAAGGCTTGGAGCTCCTGCTTGGTCTTGGGCAGCGGGGCTTCCACGATCGCCTTCACCTTGTCCCAGGCCGGGTGCAGGCCATCTGTGTCCACAGTGAAGCCAGGAAGTCCACTGACAGCACCCCGAGAATATATTTCTCCTGCTTGACTTTTAGGCTGGCATCCCAGAAATGGCTGAGGACAATGCAGAGGCGGGAAGCGAACTCTGCCGGTGATGCTGCGGCGATCAGCACATCATCGAAGAACGGGGATCCCTTTAAGGAGAGAGTCCATCAGGTTCTGAAACAACCCCGGGGCCACGCTCACCCCAAACTGCAGCCACTTCACCCTGAACGCCCCCTGATGGGTAACTATGAACTGTGCCGCAGCGGTGGCCTCAGGTACAAGCAGCGGCTGATAGGCTTGGGCAAGATCGAGCTTTCTGAAGATCCTTGCTCCTGCCAAAGTGGCCAGTACGTGGTTGACTATGGGGACCGGGTAGACATGGTCCTGTAAGCACCTTGTTAAGTGTACATTTGTAGTCCGTGTAGATGCGGATGGACCCATTAGGCTTCACAACTGTGACTATGGTGGTCTCCCATGCTGCGTGAGAGATGCCCTGAGCCGCTATGTGGTCCAGTTCTGCATCAATTTTGGGCTTTACCACCAGCGGAACCATCCTGGCAGCCATATCAGGGCCAGTTTGGGGTCCAGTTGCAGAAATACCGGGGGGGCCATGTAGTGACCTGGGGTGCCATTGAAAACAGATGGGAATTCCCAGCAGATGGCCTGGAAGTCATGTGCAGTGCAGTGCTGTACTCCTGCGATGGCTATCCCCAGGGGCTCGAACCACGCGTGGCCTAACAGGCTGACAAGGTCCGCTTCGACCACTATTAAGTCCAATAGTCCGTCAAAGCCTTTGTATCAGACCCAGAAACTCCCAACCCCCTTGATAGGTACGCTATTGCGCTGAAAGTCTGTGAGTGTGACCGGCAATGGGCATAAACTCCCCCCACCCTTGGGACACAGTCTTTTGAGGGTGGCCTCAGAAATGATGGAGGCTGCGGAGCCGGAGTCGAGCTCCATGATGCAGGGGGACCCCTCTATTTTTACCCAGACTTGGATCTTAGGGGCAGGGGATTGGCCAGGGAGTCGCAGTACCTGTTCAGTTGATGCGCTGGTGAGGAGGTAGAGGTCCTCGTTGGTCATGTCCTCCTTGTAGTGGGCATCCGCTTTCCGGTGAGGTTGCGGGGGAGGGTGCTTGCCCCCTTAGAGTGGCATACCTGGACGATGTGGCCGCTGCGTCCGCACCCGCGGCACATGGCATTCCGATACTGGCAGGTCTTTTGTTCATGCCACTCCCCGCAGCTAGCACACTCCTGGACGGATGAGTTGCTTGGGTTGCTCCTGGTTCTGCAGCGCCTGGCCGGTGCTTGCGTGCGGTGGACCTCTTCATCCTCTGGGATGCCTGAATGGCGGTGGCCTGGTGAGCGGAGGTGGCTGCTGGATGGGACCTTTCCCATGCGGTCACTGTGGCGATGGCCAACGTGAGCGTGACTGTCTCACCTTCCATAATGCGGCACCTCAATTTCTCCTCCCGGAGGCCTGTAACTAAGCGGTCGCGGAGGGCCATGTCCAAGTGCACTCGAAACTTGCACTCCAAACTTGCACTCGGAGGCAAGGCAGCGGACTTCCGCGAGAAACTCCGCTGCGGTTTTGTGGCCCTGTTGGTTCCAGTGGTGGAACACCACGTGGCACGTCATCTCTGACAGCTTGGGTGTGTAGTGGTTCTGGATGGCCTTGATGATCTCCTCGAAGGTGCAGTCGTCTAACTTCTTGGGGGAGAGCAGGTACTGGGCCAGGTTCACTACCGCGGGCCCGCAGGACCCAAGTAGGAGGCCCTTCTTCCAGGCCTCGTCCATCACCTGGTAGAATATCAGGACAGATTTCAGCCTGTTGACCCAGGCTCCCCATTGCTGTGGATGGACTGTATCAAATGACAGTACCAGCCCAGATCCCAGAGCAACGACCATTGTGCCAATCGGTTGTGGCTGTGTGCGGGAAGCTGCTTGCTCACTCTCGGTGCTCATCGGTCAAAGGAACGTAGGTAGCGGTGCATTGTCTTCTGTCACGGTGCCCCGTCCGCCTGGCTGGCATGCTCAGCAGGACCCCATCCTTGTCGCCATTGTTGTGTAGTGGGTTAGACCCATGTAGAAACCACTGAGACAGTTGTAGTGATCAGCATGGTTTACTGGTACACAACTAGAACCCCGAATACTGGCCGGGTGGCCAACTATATACAGCACCTGGGGACACCTCTAGATCCTATTGGTAGGTTTAAACCTCCCGCCAAAGTCTGTATTGGTTCCCCAAAGGAGAGTCCAGGAGCCTACTCCCTAATGTTCCTAGGGAGTTAAACTCGGTGGTACTCGCTGGTGCCTGGTGGCAGTCAGCGAACATAACAGTGGCAGAATGGGGATCTGAACCCAGGTCTCCTAGATCCTAGTCTGATTCTCTAACTACTATACCCCCGTTTCTGTCACGGTTTGCTTGCTTAACACAAAACTATTTGTGCCAGTTGAGCATTGGGTTGTCGGTGTTTTCTTTGGGTGGCATTGGCAAATATTTTAGAATTCTCATCTTTACTTGGGGGGAGGCTAATTTTATCCAGTTCAAAAATCCGAGAATCACTACCTTAATAATTATCAGAACGATTCTGTTGTATAGGTTTGGCCTAAAGTGGCATGCTTTGCAGAAATCAGGGCCATTGACAAAAAGGAGGTTGATGTCTCGTAATAATTTTGGTATCTCCTTAATGGGCCTACTTGTTGGGAAATGGCTCTGGCCAAGCATCCATCAGTGTCTGGAAGAAGTGACATCTACCCTTCCAGAGGAAGGAGCAGATAAGCAGTGTTCCCTCTAAGCTGAGTTAGTATGAGCTGGCTCACAATTTTTTAGCCTCTGGCTCACACATTTTTGTCTCAGCTCAGAGAGGATGGCTCCAGAGCAAACTAATTTATGCAGTAGCCAAACCACTCACTCACAACTTTAATGCCAGTAGCTCACAAAGTAGAATTTTTGCTCACAAGGCTCCACAGCTTAGAGGGAGCATTGGATAAGAGGTGTATGTATGTGTGTGTGTGTGTGTGTGTGTATACATGGAAGTATGTGTGTGTATATATATATATATATATATATATATATATATATATATATATATATATATATACACACACACACACACATGCATGCATGCATGTATGTATGTATTGTATTTTTAAATACAAGATACTTTCCTCTCTCCGCCAACCCCATCTTAAAATTCCATTGTTGGATTTTGCCAGACACATACTATTCCATTTATTTTTATTTAATCTCTGGCACAATTCCAACAATGGAATTTTAAGATTTTTTTTTTTAAGTTTCAGTTTGGTGACAAGGAAGTGTACTAAGTGAGCCTCTCCTTGGAAATGTTGTGCCAGAACATTTCTCTCTGCTGTGATATTTTTAAAAAAGCTTTGGGGAGTATTTTTGTTTGTTTACATACAAGAACATCCAAAAATGCAATTATGCTCCCATTTCATCTCACTGCATGTGTACAAGTTGAATAATCCTCATAACAGCCTGGTAGGGTAGTCCAATATGATATCCTCCCAATACGGCAGATGGGGGGCAGAGTCTACCAGAACCACAGCTTCAGTTAGTGACTCAGAAGAGGTCAGAACCAGAGGAATAGTTAAGCTGTATTCTGCAGTGGTAAAGGTGCCACATGTATTCTAGGCCCCACGGAAGCTGACTTTGGCTGGCTCAGCTCTTCTTCCTTTCTTGGCCTGTCAGACCTCTTTGCGTCACTCCCTTCCAGCCAAGGTGATAGGGGATATGATAAGGGTGGTCAGCTGGCCTGGCTGAATTGGGAAAAGGGGAGGAGGAGGAGAGCCAGGAGAGCTGCTGACGTCTGGCCTTCTGCCTAGACTCCTCGGTTCTTTTCGCTTGCAAAGCATACAGATGCCTGTGGCCTCCATTAGATCAACCTCTCAACACTGAAGCAGGGAGCAAAACACAGCCTTCATTCTCAGAACAACTTGTGACAGAGTCCATCTGCCTGTTCCACTGGAATATTTACCAAGTCCTTGGCAGGTCAGTGGAGTGGTTCAAAACTGGGCACAGAGCCAATCAAGCGGGTTTTGTTTTTCTTCCTAAAGAAAGGGACAGCTTAGTGTGATCAGAGTGGGAAATAACAACAGAGCGTTCAGACCACTGGTTTCAGAACTGCATCTTTGGGTCAGGGTCTCAGTACGGTGGGGTGCCTGCCAAGGGCCCACTGCTGAGCAGAGATCTTTGTCCTCTGTGCACTCGGCAGGAAATGGGAGATTGCGCCAAGTGCCTTGTAATGTTGTAGGGTTCTTTAGGACAATCTCCTGTTTCCCAGTCAGAGGGAAGTGGGGGGTGGGAACGCAGCATGGCTTAGTTATTGCATGATTTATGTCCTGTTCCCTCCAGGTGACTTTTCAATCAGAACATAGATGTTTGTGCTATTGCAGGGGCCTCTAGGGCTATTGTCCATTTTCTGGTGGGAGGAATGCCAGAAGCAAGAGAGCCACTCTTCTGCTGCCCCGGTAGGAATGGTAGCCTCCAGATGGGACCTGGGGATCCCCTGGAATTACAACTGATCTTCATACTACAGAGATTAGTTTCCCTGAAGAAAACGGATGCTTGGAGGGTGGACTCTGTGGCATTGTACACAGAGCATCCTTGTTCTCCTGAGGCTCCATCTCCAAATATCCAGAAACTTCCCAAACTGGAGCTGGCAACCTTCCCCCCGCCCCCTGCCAGTGGTCAAGGGGGACCTGGCAACCCTACTCCCCAGCCATTTTCCCCACTAGAAATGGAAGATCATCACATGACATTACAGAAGCCTCTGGGGTGAGCTTCCCTATCTTGGTTTAGAGATGGAGTTGACCAGCAACTTTCCACTCCCCTAAGGCCTGTAGGGTGCATGTGTGTGCACACATATGGGGGCAAATGGGGTGGAGGAGGAGGAAGCAGGGGAGCATGCTTGACTTGGAGAGGGACACTAGAAGACGTCCAAACTATTTTATTTGTAGTCATAAAGTCACTGTTCCAGAACAGGGCCAGTGTCAGCTCGATCACAACCTGTCCACCTAGTTGCTAGGATTCTGACTCAGGGAGGCACTTCTTTTGTTCTTAAAGCAAGATCACTTAGGATCAATGCTCCCTCTAAGCTGTGGAGTCCTGTGAGCAAAAATTCTACTCTGTGAGCTACTGGCATTAAAGTTGTGAGCGAGTGATTTGGCTGCTGCATAAATTAGTTTGCTCTGGAGCCACCCTTCCTGAGCTAAGATACAAATGTGTGAGCTGGAGGCTAAAAATCTAAGCTAGCTCTCACTAACTCAGCTTAGAGGGAACACTTCTTAGGTTCCCAGCCCACACATTCATTATGTCTTGACTTCTAACCAGTTGGGATTATGCCTTCTTATTTTATAAATTTTAAATTCTCTAGGGGTTCCCAAATGAGTAATAAAAATTAAAAGAATGAGTAAAAGGGGTTATTCCAGATGGATAGCCATGTTGGTCTATTCTGGGAACACTAAAAAGAAGTCCAATAGCACCTTAAAGACTAGCAACATTTATTCCAGTAAATTCCAGTAACCCGTAAGGGGGCTAAGTAGTCCATCCCAGATCTAATCTAACTTGGGGGGTTTAAAAATTTTCACAACAGAAGGAAAGTGCCCAGGAGAGAGAAAGAATACCTCTAAAACAACTGAGGCTATCTTGTGAGAACTACGTGGAATACTTCAAACCCTTCAAAGCTAGAAATTTCAAAAACATTTTGAGAATGACTGGGGAAAGAGAGACTTTATGATGAATTCATAACATGATGGTTTTAGAGCAGAGGTGTCAATGTTACGAGGGCCAGATCTGACATAAAAGTTACTTTGTCGGGCTGGGCCATGTCTGCCATAAAATGAAATGCCAGGTACCAGAGATATAACTTTTAAATGAAACAGGCAAACCCAATTAACGCTATTATTATTATTTTTACTCAAAATACAAACCAAAGCAATTGATTCCTGGAGTGATAGCAATTGATTTACTGGGGAATCCAGCAAAAGCTCCAATAAATATTTAATCTTTTGCAAGACTAGGGTTTTTTCCCCAAGGGATACCATAACTGCTCCCTAGCCATTTCCTTTTATTTTTGACAGCTTTGACCTCACTATATGTGCCCGTGTGCTCGCTCTCTGCCCCCCTCCCCCCGGAGCATCCTCCCTCCCCTCTCTTGCACCAGTTGCTTGCGGGCCGGATAGAGCCCTGGACAGGTTGGTTCTGGCCCCCAAGCTGCATGTTTGACACCCCCGGTTTTAGTGTATGCGGTGGTTGTGGTTACTCTGTGCTAAATTTTGCTATCCATAGTAAATTGTATGTAACATGATCCATGTGAATGCTGCCTTCTGCAGTGTAAGGGGAATGTGTGCATGTTTTCAAAGTCTGACTTTGCAGTTTGGTTTTGGTATTTGGCCCCCCCAAAACAAAATGGAACAGAGATTTGGGGCAGATGGCAAAATGTGGATCAGTGTGTAGCTCCACACTAACATCTAATCAATCACTTATGGGCTATGGGCCGGTCAAATTCTTAACAATGTCTTTTTAATTATTGTGGCGTTTCCTATACTTTTTGATACCTGGGGAACAGTATGAGCATGGTCAGGTCATTCAAAGGGAACAGTCCTAAGCAGGTCTAATCAGAGTCCTACTCAAGTCTATTCAGTGGGGCTTACTCCAAAGGAAGTGCTCTCAGAGTTGCAGTGTCAAAAAACCTTGCACAGCACGCTTCCAGTTTTAATTTGGGGAGGGGAGTGTGCCTCAGGTATCATCAGTTTGGGAAAGTCTCCTTTGTGCACCACAAGAGAAAGTTCTATGTGATGCCCATGTGCTTGACATTATATTCATAATCCTCCAAAGCACTGGTGTCATGTGAATCAAAGACTCTCTAATTTCACCAACAAAATTTTCCAAACACTCGAGGGACAGAAGCCCCTTTTAGACAATCAAAGCCAAATTTTCACAGCTGCGGTTGTCAGATGCTGAAAATGTCCCAGAGACAGCTCCTCTTGTCTGGTCCCTGTCTGTCGCAAATCACTGTTCTTCTTTGATTGGCTGGGGAGATTTGGGTAAGACATCACAACTAAGCCATAACTAGTGATGAACATGAACTTTTCAGGCTCACACAGTCCATCCCTCCTCTCCTGATGTGCCATATCATGACCAAAGTCTTCTTGCTTTAGGAAATCTTCAATCTAATTCCAATATGGTGGAATCACCAAATTCTGGCACTTCAACAAACTGGAGTTTGTTTCTTTATCAGTGACTGGGATTTTGAACCAGGGTGAAATGGGCATTTGGATCCTCACTTTCTGGAGGAGAAACGAAGTCCATTTTGTTGAAGTGCCTGTACAGAGACATCAAAACTGATAAGCTATATCAAAGCCATGAGGAAAAGTAAGATAAAAACATTTCAATAAATAAAATTAAAAAATAGGGCCCAGCCCTATAGAGGATTAAGCTGTTAAATGCAAGAAGTCAAGAGTAGCCTAGAATAATTGTTGACCAGGAAACAACCTCCCCCCAGCATGGCCTACTCTTTAGATGAAATCATGCGAACCATCTGTTGCACATCCCATTCTGCCACACATTCATTGGGCTGTTTTGATTAAAAAGTATACTTAAAGCACAATGTATTTCTGCAGCCCCTATGCTATTGTGTGCATAAGAGGAATTGCACTAGGTGCATTTCCATTTCCATGCATGCATCTGTGGATCCAGCTGTGATTCTGCATCAGTCAGCAGATGAAGCTGTCCTTGATATGCTGAGCAAGCCAAAGCAGTACAGTGGTTAGAGTGTCTGACTCGGAACTGGGAAAGCCAGGTTCAAATCCTCTCTCTGCCACAGAAACTCAGTGGGTGACTTGGAGCCAGTAACTCTCTGTTAGTCTAACCTTCCTCATAGCATTGTTAATACAAGGAGGAGGACAGAACAATGTTGTGAACCACTTGGTGTCCCTACTGGGGAGTAAAATGGATATAAATACTGAAAGAAAGAAATGCAGATGAATTGGCTGTTTAAAGCACAGCTACAGGGGTTAGTCCAAAAAAGTTGGCTCCCCTAGCCTGGCATAACATCAGTGATCTACTTCTTATCCTAGGTCTCTCCCTGTCCTGTTCTAAGAATGACCAATTGCTTAGCCTTCCAGAAACTTGATCCTGCTATCCAGCTCTGAAAGATGCAAGGCAGGGGTACTTCAGCTATTTCTGTCCTGTAACAAACAGGTTTGTCACTCAGGGGCTCAAATCTCTCCCCCCACACACATACACTCTTCAGCGCAGAGGAAGGGAAGGTGGACAGAAACAGCTGAGGAACAACATAGCTTTGTCCATCAGCGATCCAACACTGCACTGTGCTTAGTTTAGAGATGGGGTGCCCTCTTGCTGGGTCCCCAGCCCTTAAAAGTGCAGGCTGTCATGTTTCAGGCAGCCCTGTTCCCTAGCTGGGGCTGTACTTCTTCATATAGAAGACTGCCACAGCAAATGCTCCCCTGTGAACTAAATTTTCTGCAATTAAAATGAATGTAGAAAAGTAGAAAAAGCAGAAAGCCTGATCCTGTGTAACAGTCAGAGTTTCAGACCAGGGTCTGGAAGATCCAGGTTTAAATCCCTGCTCTTCCAGGGAAGCTCAATGGGTGAATTCAGGCCAGTGATGCACTCTCAGCCTAACCTACCTTACAGGGTTGTTGTGGTGAAAGAAATACAAGCAGCTTTGGGTCCTAGCTGGGGAGAAAAACTAGGTGCAGATATCTAAATAAAGCAATATATGAGCTGTCTTTCATGTGTAGGAAGCTTTGTTTATGCAGGGGACCATTCAAAACCATGTGCCTTCTCCCGCATCCTGCAATGATACAAGCTATCCTACCGCCTCCAGAATCTTCCATGCAAGTCTGCTGCATGTATAGATGGAGCTTTGGAGGATAAGTTACCTGCCTTTCCCAGAGACATACCTTATGTAGCTACAGCTACAGCCAACGGCCTCAGTAACTGGGAGATTTCCCATGAGAATTCCAGCAAAAAAGGGGGTTGGGGTGGGGTTGAGAAGGGTTGACATAAAATTGGTACAGTGAAGGAGTACAAACATGAGCGCAGAAGCCTCTGGTTCAAATTACGCCATCACTGTGAACTCTGATGTTAAGCAAAGCCCTTGTTCGCAGTTGGGAGATGAATAAATAATACTGCAGACCTGCCCACAAGGTGAATACATTGTGCACCCTAAAACACTCAGCAGTATACTGTCACCATTAAAAAAAATTGTATGTGCTTTTGATTCAATTGAAATGTCCTGCTTTTACTATGCAGGCTTAAGCAACACCTGCATCCCCAGCCTCAAACAAGAACAGCCAAGGGCTCAGCACCATCACATAGCTCACCAAGAGATAGCTGAGCAGAGGAAGGAGCCAGAGCTAACAGAAGGGGAGAGGATTTAAGAAGAAGAGATTGGATTTATACCCTGCAGTCTCAGAACAGCTTACAAACTCCTTTCCCTTCCCCTCCCCACAACAAACACCCTGTGAGGTAGGTGGGTCTAAGAGAGGTCTTTCGAAAACTGCCCTTTCAGGGACAGCTCTGACAGAACTATGGAGAAGGACTTAGATCACAAGGGCTGTCACACAACAGCAGTTCCTGCAATGGAGCAGCATTTCCTCTCGCACTGCTCAGGATCCAAGCCAAAATTCTAGGAACTCACCCATGGAACTGAGTGAGTCATGGGATTTGCTTTCATACTATGTTTGAGTTGGTTTGAGTGAGGTGAGGAGTGTCCGAGAAGAAATCTTTGTGTATAGGGTTCTGGGCAACATTGGAAGGAACTGAAGGTAGTTCCACTAGTAGGGAACCTCAGAGGCCATTGCCCAACCTAGGATGCAGGAGACTAAAAACCCTAACACATGAACTTTTAGAAGTATTACATGGAAGCATTTTACATTTTAATGTCTGTGTACTGGGGGAAGAAGAGCATTGAGACATTCTAGTCTTGTTACCACTCCAAACGAGATATGTCAAGTTGCGTTTCTGCTTATCTGTTTCAGGTCTAAGATGGGGCTTTATAAACTATGTTACAGTATCTGTTAATCACATTTTACCCCCTTTCAAAGAGCTCCTAGCAAGGTCCAGAGGGTTCCCTCTCCCCATTTTATCCTTACAACCACCCTGTCAGATAGATTAGGTTAAGAGAGAGAATGATACAGCAGATGTTACTCATCAAGTCTCATGGCTGAGGGCCAGACCAGACATGCATGGGGAGTTCTGTGTTCAGAACTTCTGTTGGTTTTTAAAAACTTAACTTTCAGGACCTGGAGACCTCATTCAAATTAGGACCAGGGCATGTGGGGAAAAAGAAGTTTAAGCCTCTGTGCCCACGTTGCTTTCCTGAGCTGAAATCAGCCTGGGCAGCTGCTATAAACAGTGCATGTATCAACTGCTTGGGGTTGTTTCAGATAGGGAAAACAATATCCCTTCCATGCATGCCATAGCACCAGTCTGAATTTGGCCGCCTTGTACTTGAAAAAGGAAGCTTTTAAAAAACAACAACTGCTGGGCACTCTGAATCAGATCTTCCAAACAAGAGCCTGATTTGGTGCCAGGTGGGGATTTGAACCCAAGGTCTGTTTGAAACCCAGCCTTGTAGCCTTTACACAGCACAGTACAGTAAACCATACAAACACTATCCCTTAGATAGATGTTTTTTAAACTGAGGAATCCTAGTCATCCTTGGGAATTTATCAAGACTGTGTGCATTCAAAGTAAAGAATTGGGGGAAATACTGTGTTAAACTGAAATGAAGCTGTTCTGGTTGTGGTGCTTTGTTCTTTTCTAGAGGCAAGTGGATTAGGGCCAGTCCAAAAACCACTGTAGCTGACAGTAGTAGTTCCCATGGTTTCAGCAATATCTATTCACTCCCAAATCAATTCAATCATTTAAAGTAGGACTGCTGTGTATGTGTGTATTATCTAAAATGGCTCCCCCCTTAATGTTGCCATTGCAGGCATCCTCTTGTGCCAATGGCTCCCAAGAAGAAAACCCCAAAGAAGAGCAAGGCAATGAAGAAAGAGTCTCTTATTAACCCCACAATGGTAGAGGATCCTTCCCTTGATATTGATCACCAGCAGCAGCTGAAAGGGTTGTTTGAAAATGGTTCTGATGGGTTTCTGTGTACTGCTGTCGAAGTCATAGATCCAAGCCATGGAAACAGTATCCTGCAGGTGATGAGTCACATGCATCAAGAACACTTACTTTGCGACCTCACGATCACCACCAAAGCTAAGTCCTTCAGCGTTCACAAGCTGGTGATGTCATCCTGTAGCGATTATTTCAGAACTCTGCTGACAACAGATCTCCACCTTCAACAAGTGGACCTCAAAGATGTCTCTTCCTTGGGTCTGGCCACTGCCATAGGCTATGCCTACACAGGGAAGCTGAGTCTTTCCCTGTACACAATTGGCAGCACCATTTCCACAGCCAGCCACCTGCAGATGTACACTCTGCTCAAAATATGCACTGACTTCCTCATTCAGGAAATGAATGTGGAAAACTGGGTGTATATAGTCAATATGGCGGATACATACAATCTCAGCCAGGTAAAGGAGGCTGCAAAAAAGTTCATCACAGAACACTTTCTGGAATTCTCTGACACAGAACAATTTATGAAACTCACTTTTGATCAACTTGACAAACTTTTGATGGATGACAGCCTTCAGATTCCTGATGAAGTGGTGGCCTTCCAGATTGCTATGAAATGGCTTGAATTTGATTCCAAGCGGTTCAAACACGCCGCTGATCTCCTGAACAACATTCGGTTTGGCACCATCCCAGCTCAGGACTTGATCAACTATATCCAACCTGTGCCATGTATGATGCAGAACCCAGAATGTCATAAGCTGCTGGTAGATGCTATGAATTACCACTTGCTGCCATATCAGCAAAATGGCCTTCAATCCAGAAGGACCAAGATTCGAGGAGGCTACAAAGTGCTGATCACAGTCGGTGGCCGTCCATGCTCAACTGAGAAAGCCCTTAGCAAAGACATCAACTACAGGGATGAAGAAGGAAACTGGAATAAGCTAACGGAGATGCCAAACAAATGCTTTAACCAGTGTGTCGTGGTGATGGATGGATTTCTGTACGTGGCAGGGGGAGAAGATCAGAATGATGCCCGAAACCAGGCAAAGCATGCTCTTAACAATGTGTGCAGGTAACAAAAATACAAATAAGGATTCAAGAGAGAAGTGTATTGGAAAGGTATTACATATATAAACATATGCTTATACTGAGTGAAGGCATTGGCCCATTTAACTCAGTATTGTCTAGTCTGATTGGCTGTAAATCTCCAAAGCGTTCACTGAGGGGTCTTTCTTCTCCTAGATGCTCTATTAACTGAGCTATGGCCTCTGGCAAATTTGTTCCTTGGCCATGACCACTTGAAAATATAATCTGGGAGATTTAAGCAGTTTGGTTGGAGCTAAAGAAGTTATATTTAGGATATATTGTGCAGTCAAAATGATTTTTGGTCCTAAAATTGGTTGGAATAAGACCGTGGCTCAAAGGCAGAGCACTGAGGGTCCCAGGTACAGTCCCTAGTATCTCCAGTTATAAAAGGATCAGATCATAGGTGATGTGAAAGACCACCACCTGAGACCCTGGAGAGCCAACTCCTATCAGAGTAGACAAGACTGACCTAATGATATGACTCAGTATAAGGCAGGTCAGATTCCTTTTTTAGAACATAGTTCCTGCCTATCTTTCTGCACAAAAACCAAGCCCAGTCACAAAAATAAATATTCTTAAGGGTGGTGGGAAGAAAAGATTTCAAGACATTCTCTCTCTGCATCAATGTACAGAAGGGCTATCCATGGTCCAGTGCTTTATTCATGGACTGAAATTTCAGATATCAATCTTCTTTTCCCTGCAGGTATGACCCGCGTTTCAAAACTTGGCTGCACCTGGCTAGCATGTCACATAAGAGAACTCACTTCAGCCTCAGTGCTTTCAGTGGGCACCTGTATGCTGTTGGAGGCCGCAATGCCAAGGGGGCTCTGGTCTCCGTTGAGTGCTACGTCCCTTCCACCAATAGTTGGCATGCCAAAGCCAACATGGAGTTGTCACGCTGCTGCCATGCCAGCGTGGTGATTGGCGGCAAAATCTTGACCACCGGCGGCTATGTGAACAATGCCTACTCTCGCACAGTTTGCAGCTACGACCCCACAGCAGACGCTTGGCAAGATTGCTCTTGGCTAAGTAGCCCAAGGGGGTGGCACTGCGCTGCCACCTTAGGAGACCATGCCTATGTCCTGGGAGGCAGCCAGCTGGGCCCCCGAGGGGAGAGGGTGGACGTGATCCCCATGGAACGCTACAACCCTCTGACAAACCAATGGAGCTGCATGGCCCCCCTGCCCATAGGTCTGAGCATGGCTGGGGTGGCTACTCTCGGCGGACAAATCTTGCTAGCAGGTGGTTGGAATGAAAGTGGAAAGAAGTATCAGAAAAGCATCCTGGCCTACAACCCTGACCTGAATGAATGGACAGAGGAAGGGGAGCTCTTGGAAGGCACCGTGGGGGTTTCGTGTTGTACTATTGCCCTCCCCCAGTCAAGCACCCGGGGGTCCAGGGCCAGCTCAGTGGCCTCTGCAACTGTCAGTATTTAAGGATAGGAGGATGGGGGTGGGATAAAGAATGCACAATTCATAACTGGCCTAGTCAGGGAGTAACCTAAAAATGCCAAAGGGATTTTGCAGTTTTCATGTGCCTGTTTTGCCAACGTCCAAAACTTCTACCCATCCACAATCAGCTTCACCTCCCAGAACAGTCACAAATCTTACCACATCTGTTTCTGTCTCCAAGAAACCGCTAACCATTGAACAAAGGCTGAGCTACTTGGTAACTTCTGGTCCTTCCAATGAAAAACTGAGAATGGCCCTCAGTGTAGAACATCTGCCTACCCCCATCCTTTCAAAAGATGTTCTTGACTTCCAGGGTCTACCTTGAATGAAACTACATTACTGGAATCTTGGGGTCTTCAGTTCTAAATTAAAAAACATGAAGTACACTCTGAAGCTTTGTTGTATTTTCTACATAGACCCACTGAGTTCAGAAATAAGAGACAGTGAGCAGGTTCTGCAGAGCGACAATGCTCTGAAAGACAGAAATCCATTCCAAGATGGGATTTAGCATTGCTGTCGTCTTTATTTAGGATCCCAATTTTTAAATGTACAAGAGTATAAGCCTGGAGTATAAACTCCAGGACTGAGTTTAAGTTACAGAACAGCCCACATTTCTCTAACCCTTACTGACATGGGAGATACTGGTAACAATAGCCAGTTCAATAATTGGATTGAAACACAGTCATTATTTTGTCTGCAATAGGTTAAAGTATACAGAACAGGAAAAGACATGTAAGAAGATCTCACATGCCTCTGGGCTAGGAGGAAATGCAGCTAATTGAAGCTCAAGATCCTCTTCCATTTTAATTCCTGCTTCAGGGGAAATGAAGTGACCAGGCTTGCTAAAACAGGGGAACTATTTATTGAACGTTGTTATAGATCACATAATATTTGGGAAGGTGGAGATAATGGAGACTAATTTTCAAAATTTAAGAACAGGCCCTGACCTGGATAGCCCAGGAAAGCCCAATCTCATCAGATCTCAGAAACTAAGCAGGGTCGACCCTGGCAAGTATTTGGATGGGAGACCTCCAAAGAATACCAGGGCTGGGAGGCAGAGGCAGGCTATCAAGCCACTTCCCTGAACATCCTCTATGCCCCAGTAGGAGTCAACAGAGGTCACCATGGCTTCCAAGCATGGGCACACACACACACAAATACAGAAATACACACACACACACACACACACACACGAACAGAATGGCCATCCTAACTACATGAACACTAATGTATGTGCATGCAGCTGCCTTCTACTTCAGTACAGTCTACTCTGATTGGCAGTTGCTCTCCAAGATCTAGGGTCAAGGCCATTTATGTCACTGGCTACTTGATAAAGTGGAGATGCTAGGGACTGAATTGGAGGCCTTCTGTATACAAAGCTGGTGCTCTAACACTGAGCCATGGCCCCAGAGCTGCAAGGGGCAAAAGGCAGAAGCAGAACAACTGTAAGGACAACCACAAAGTGAATACTGTTATTCTTATGGGAGGGAATATAAGGCCTGTTCAGACCCACAGCCACTCTCTGACATATGGAAAGGACACAATTCTAGAAACATAATTTTTGCTGTATATACATTTCAATATTGTGGAATTTAAGATACAAAAGAGATGGGGGGAGGGGAGTGAGAAAGCCAGCAGTGAGCTTGAAAGGAATCAGGTCTTAGAATACATGTTGCAAGCCAACATATTTTTGTGCAGAACACAAGGCAGAAGCTGCTAAGCTTTGGGTACATGTGCATCCCTGATGGGAAGGAATCAATATATTCTGTTGAATTTTCACATACAGAAAGGCCAACCTGAGGATAACAGCAGTCACAAGCATTCACCTCAACAAGGATTGTTCTGTGAAAGATGGCAGTCACCATTTTCCTTGGCACCAAGACTGCTGACATCAGTGCCCTTGGGTAATACTACCTGGCCTCAGAAAACAAAGGGAAATTGGTAGCGTCAAACCAACACAAAGCAAATAAAAAATTGGCATTATGCTCAAGAATGATGGTTTAGATCCACAAGAGAAGTGGCAATCTCATCCCATTTCCCTCTTCAATGAACCCTGACCCATATGGCTTTTTGCCTGCAGAGGTTCCACGATGCTTAGCATAGCCATTTGGGTGTTCAAAAGCAGGCATCTCCTTTCTTGAGCCAGCAGAAAATTCGGTCCTATCCTTGAGAGCAAAAATACTGGCTTATTGGGTACTTTTCCTGGGGCTTTTCCAACCAGGGAGAGATAAGAACTTCCAAGAGACGACTTCCCACTTTCTCAGCTGTTAAGCAAATTCAATTCCCAGGGAAAATCTTGGGAGCAATGGACCTCTTTTGTTTCAGGCATTGATCTCTGATGCAGAGAAAATATCTGGTGGGGGGATGGCTCCTCCTCCAGTCATGAGTTAACAGCCATTTCTTGCAACTTAAGTAAGAGCATTACACAGACCTCTGCTAGCCTTGTAAAAAGTGACACAGTCTGCTTGATCGCAGCAACTCACCAGCCAGAGGCCAGAACACATCACAAAATCAAACAACGTAGCAGTGTGTTCTATCATATCCATTCCATCATCCTAAGACATGCACTATTTAATGCTCAAGAAGTACGTTGCGAAGAGAGGACAAAGCAATTTGCAAGACAAGCTCAGTTATTACAGAGATTTCTTTATCCAAAGTGGCAGCTTTTGTAAAGTGTTAAGGAAGGAAACCCTAGAGACAGATCCCCATGGTGGTGATGGGGGGAAGCCACTCTGATGTTACCCATCATGATGTCTTAAACTTTGCCCAATGAAGAGAGGTGTCCTGCCAGCATCTACTAATTTAAACCTCACCTTTTTGGCTCACAGAAGCTTACAAATTTAATTTAGAAAAATAAACCCTAAAGCCCAAATGCCTGCACATTAAAAGCCTTAGCGAATAAAGTGATCTGGGATCTTATACCAGCTCTGTTGATCTTCTGTTCTGCATTTTGATGTTTGGCTCTAATTGTAAAAGGTTGCAGATACTTGAGGAACACAAGACTCTCTGAAGCAAAGCAAGGGCAGCATATAAAACCTGTACTGGGAGAACTGAAGAAGTCATCCATTTCAGCAAGGGCCAACATCTTAAGCCTGGAGAGCTGAACCCTCCCCGGCCAAGCCACCAAGAAGCTGCACTGTTAAGAGCCCTGCTAGTTGCCAGACTCCGACAACAGTGCCTTCTTCTGCCCAGTTTAAGTGAAGCATATCCACTCTCAAAGTCCTTCTCTACATTCCAGAGGAGGGGCCCACATGATATGAATCACAATTATATGTGGGCAGGCCTCGTATTACTGGCAAGCTGCCATTTTAGCCATCTTCATCCAATTAAGTACCAGACGCTTCAACAGTTAACGAAGTTCGCCAGCTTTGTTCCTTAAGTAACAGATTCTTTTCTTCCAGTATTTGCAGGTAATTTTTTTTTAAACAAGATTTTTATTGGAATATATTCAACATTTTTAAACATAATTTCCAATTCAAGTTAGATTATATCCCTTCCCCCTTCCCCCAATAGGCTTCCAACACTGCTATTGCCAATAACAAAAAACAATAAAAGTAATCAAGTTTAAACTTATAACAATCTATAAACCAGGTAACATATTTTATATACAAAAATCTAACTTAATCTGACATAACTTCATTTTCAATAAGAATCAAGGTTATACATTTTCCCTTTCATTTTATGTTCAGTTTCCATATAGATTTTCAAGTCTTCCCATTCTTTTAAGTATTGTTCTGCCATTTGTCCATTTAGTTTTTTAGTCATTTTGTCCATTTCAGCTAAAAATAGCAGTTTCCTTAACCAGTCCTGTACATCCGGTACTTTATCCGCTTTCCACTGTTGTGCAAAGGCCATTCTCGCGGACGTGATCATATACCATAGTACTGTTCTCTTTTCTTGCTTAATTTTTTCCATTGTCAAACTTAAGAGAAGAAGTTCCGGACTTTTTCTAATAGGGATTTTCAATATTTTCTGCATCTCACAATGAACATTTGACCAGTATACTTTTGCTTTCTCACATGTCCACCACATATGATAAAAAGAACCCTCTATTTTTTTACATTTCCAACATTTATTACTCAAGTTCTTATCCATACTTATATTGGCAATCTTTTTTGGTGTCATGTACCACCTATAAAGCATCTTAAAACAATTTTCTTTTACGTTAACACAAGTTGATATTTTTAGAGCTTTTCTCCACAAAAATTCCCAAGAATCCATTGAAATTTCCCTATTCATGTTTATGGCCCACTTTAACATTTGCTCTTTAACAGTTTCATCCAAAGTATATTCAGTTAACAATATTTTATACAACTTAGAAATCATTTTTCTCCCTTTTTCCAACCAAATATCTTCAAACTCATCATTTTTAGCTCTAAAACCCACCTCTTTACAACCTTTTTTATAAATCTCGTATTTGTCCATATTGTAACCAACCATATTCAAATGTCAATTCATTATTTGGTTTTAAAACAAATTTCTTCCCTTCTTTTTGAAGCAGCTCTTGGTACGTTAACCAATCATTACCTTTATATTCTGGAAAAGGATGAATAACTGCAGCAGGAACAATCCATAGAGGTCTTTCATCGGGAATTGTATTCCTGTATCTGGTCCATGCTTCAAACAACGTTCTCCTTATATAATGATGCTTAAACACTGAATCCACCTTGTTTTTCCCATACCAAAGGTAGGCATGCCAGCCAAATCTGCAATCGTGGCCCTCAAGGGCTAATAGTTTTCTATTTTCCAAATTAACCCAGTCAGACAACCAAGACATACATACAGCTTCATGGTACAAATACAAATTCGGGACTTGAAAGCCACCTCTTTCTTTTGCATCATACATTATTTTCATTTTAATTCTTGGTTTCTTTCCTGCCCAGATAAATTTAAAAATTTCTCTTTGCCATTTCCCTAGCACTTTCATGTCTTTCACAATTGGTATTGTCTGAAACAGAAACATTAACCTGGGCAGACATTTTGACAACGGCAATTCTTCCAAGAAGAGATAGTTTAAGTTTCTCCCATTTTTTCAAATCATGACTTATCGAAACCCAGTTTTTCATAGTTATTCTTATTTTTCATTGTAATATCAATTCCCAAATATTTAGTTTTTTTAACCACTTCACATTCTATCATTTTTTGTAACACTTGTTGCCTTACAGTAGTCATATTTTTACATAATATTTTCGATTTATTTTTATTTACATAGAACCCTGCGAGTTCACCAAACTCTTTTACTTTTTCTAGAACCAATGGCATAGTGTTAATAGGATCTTCAACAATAAACATGATATCATCAGATTGTAATTTTTTTTTTACAATCAATTAAAAAAGGAAAAATAAGAAAACAAATGACTTATAAAATATATTTCTTCAGCTAATGCCGATTTTTCAAAGAAATATAATCTCTTGTTAGACAGCAATCAGGAGGAAAGAATTGTAAAGCCATGGACTAGGGATTTGGAATCTGTAACTGAACCCAAGTTCTGGATATCAACTTTGAAAAGTGGCATAACTTTTTCAGTAAATCTCACTACTCAAGAGAATATGATCAAAACGTTTTATCAATGGCACTTAAGTCCTCATAAACCAGCTAAAATTAATAAATGGGTTAAAAGTTGTTGGGCAGCCAGTGACTCTACACTGGAAGATCTAGACTGGGCGCTGCAGCCTGTGGCTGGATGGCGTAGACTGAGTTGACTGAAATTGAATCCGATGAAGACAGAGATCCTGTGCCTAAGTTGAAACGGGCCAGGGGTAGGATTCCACTTCTGACCTTCAATGGAACTCCGTTGGTGCCAGCACCGGAGGTTAGGTGCTCTTGGATGCCTCCTTAACAATGGAGAGCCAAGTAACAGCCACTGCCAGATCAGTTTTTTACCATCTTCAGCTGATTAGGCAGCTGGTTCCCTTCCTTGAATGTGACGACTTGGCACCAGTGCCCTTGTCTCAAATCCGGAAGCTGCAGTTAATGCAGAATGCAGCGGCCAGGCTATTGATGCGTATCCCCATGCAGGAGCACATCCAGTCGGTACTGAAAACACTACACTGGCTGCCAGCAGCACATTGGATTCATATCAAGGTGCTGGTTTTAACCTTTAAATCCCTATATGGTCATGCTCCGGTATGCCTGAGGGACTGCCTTTCCCTACGTTCCCCAGAGAGCACTGCGTTCAGGGGCACAAAATCAGCTAACCCTCCCAGGCCCCAGGGACGTCAGACTGGTGGCAACCAGGGCCAGGGCCTTCTTGATGGCGGCTCAATCCTGGTGGAACGAGCTCCTGATAGAGATCAGGGCCGTGGGACCTCTTACAGTTCCGCAGGGCTTGCAAGATGGAGTTCTTCCACCAGGCATTCGACTAAGGAGCCACAGTATATACTGGGGAATGTCCCTGCGCCCTGGCTTTCCAGCCTGTAATCTGTGTCCTACCATCAAGGTTCCCGGCCTGTGCTCACCGCATAATAAATGAGAATTGTAGTGGTATGAAAATATTGACATCCAACAGCCACCTAAACTATGTTATAAGAACTGCTCCACTTGTTGTTTGAATACATTCCAGCATTTTATGTATTTATGTTTTAAATGATTATTTTAAGTAATTTATAAGCTTATGATAGGTTTTATTGCATTTTACTGTATTTAATTGTATTCTTGAATTGTTGTGAGCCACCCTGAGCCTGCCTCAGCGGGAAGGGTGGGATATAAATCAAATCAATCAATAAATAATGTGATTGTTGGATTTGCTAAATCAAATGTTATATGTATGCAGAGATTTACTAGAGCTGAAGACTATTGCAAAATGATTTCTAGAACTATTTCTCAAGGAATAAGTAAAGTTACCTTTCTTCCCTAAATGTTTCCAGTTGAATTGCGTAACCTTTGCAAGATTAGTTGTCATTAAATATTGGAAAAGGAACATAATGCCAAATAAAGACGAAAGGTTGGAGAAGCTAAAGGAATTTGTACAGCTGAGTAAACTAACCTGTTATGTCGTGTGGCAAAAAGTTAGATGAATTAATTGAAGCTAATAACATTTGTATGATTTGTTTAAAGAACTGAAGATAAATGTGTAAAGCTCTGTAACCAACTTTTTTTTTAACTGAATAAAAATTTTATTTAAGAAAACTATTAAGTCCACGGGGGAGGATACAACTTAGAGGGAAGAAAGGAGGCAAAGCCCACCAGTTAAACAATGGAAAGCTTTATTAACTCTTTTCAAGGCAAGGAGCTTTTATTTGCCAGGAAGAATGATGCCATCATACTGCAACAGAAAAAAAGGGATAATCAGAAATAACCAACAGCAAAAGTCTCAGCAAAGTAAACAGTTACTATGTTAGTTGTATCAACTGTAATCAGCATGGAATCAGCAATCTTCACCGAAGTTAGTGATGGAAAGTGTCTTTAAGACACAGCCAACTTATGGTACCCACAGGGTTTTTCAAGGCAAGAAACAAACAGAGGCTCTGTGTAGCAACCCTACTCCTTTGGTGGTCTCCCATCCAAGTACTAACCAGGGCTGACCCTGCTCAGCTTTCAGGCTCTGATAAGATCAGGCTAATCTGGGCCATCCAGGTCAGGACTCACGGAATTTACCAGCCAGCAAAAACTGTGCTTGCTGTGCAAACCTGTCTTTTCTTCCAGGACACAGTCTCTCATAATCAACTCTTGTAACATCTCTCTGTGCCTTTTGGCCAGCAAGGCACTTCTTACTCAAAGGTTCCTAAGCAAATAGCTATTTTCTAGCTTACTTATTAAGCAAGACTTCTATTTGCCAGCTCCTCTCCTGCACCACATGGTGAATCATATGAAGTTATTTGGAATGAGATTTTGTCATGTATCTCATGATACACTGCTGGTTCAAAAAGAGTTTAAGGGGCCAGTTTACACAAGTCCCAAACTACTTTGTTGCAGAAGGCATGCTAAACCATATACACATCTTTTATATCCTATAAACAACATTAACTGTCTAGGTCAACAGCTAACCCTCCTAACCTGTCTGAACCCAACAAAACCTCTAAGAGCAAATTCAGGGTCTCACAGAAGCGGAAAAGTGCAAGCACACATTTATATGCTTCTGCTCACTTTCAGAGTCCCAATACCAGGTTACTACCCATCCCTCCCTTGAGATTCAGAAAGAGTAGACAACACTCAAATGATACCGTAAAGATGCCCTGAGCTGATCTTTGCCTCCCTGACAACACCCCATCATCACACTGTCTCTGTGGTATGAGGAACAATTTGAGCAGAGGCCTTCAGGCGCTGTTGGTTAACAATGCCAATCAAGTGTCTTTTGCAGACTTGCCCATAGTCCAAACAGCCCTAGGTTGTACCTTCTGTTGGAACCAGCGCATGGCTTCCTCCTTGCTGATCCTGTGTTTGGCCCCAATACTGCCGGTTCGGCGCTTCTTGTCAGCGATGCTGAAGCCTGGCCGGCCCAGAACCTGCAGAAATCACATGAGTCTTTAAACCCATACCTCAATTGTTGGGCTCCCTGGGCTACCACTAACCAGAGGCCTACATTAAATGCTCCCTACTCTTCATGGCAGCTTATACTGAATCAGACCCTAGGTCCATCAAGGTCAGTATTACCTACTCAAACTGGCAGTGGCTCTCCAGGATCTCAGGCAGAGGTGGTTCAAATCCCCAACTACTACCTGATCTTTTTAACTGGATATGCCGGGGATTGAACCTGCAATCTTCTGCATGCCAAACAGAATGCTCTACCACTGAACCACAGAGCCTCACCAAACCACTGGAGACACTTGTTAGGAAATGAAGCTCACTGGATTATACAAAAAAAATATTAAAAATCACTACTTTAAAATATGGTATAGAATTTTGTTCCAGCATAAGCTTTCAAAGAATAGAGCTAACTTTTTCTGATCTAATGACTCAATTCTCCCTACAATCATTTTATCTAAGAGTATGAAAAAACCCTACTAAAGGGTCAAAAGGCCATGAAATGCAAGAAGTACAGCTGAGATGCAATTATACAAAATTCAAACCTAATAATGAATACAAGATTCAAGCCCAGTAGCCCCTTAAGGACCAACAAGATTTCCATGGCATGAGCTTTTGAAACTCAAAGCTCCCTTCATCAGCCACCCAGCTGAAACTATTAAGAATACAGAAACCATTTGATAGTTATTAACTATCAGCACAACTATGAGTTATGGTCTACCTATCCTCCTTGGCTCGGTTATCCATCGATGGGAATGCAAAACTACAGGTGAGTCCTAACAAACAAACCTCAGGACACATCTGCACACACACAGCAGGGGAACTAGTGATGGAATTTAGTCAGCCTTTGGGGACAGACAGAAACCCTTCTCCTGACCTACAATAACTTATGTCAGACTATCCCAAAGATGGCGATCATCCACTGCAATAACCACAAGGCATGGGGTAGCTAAGGCCCTACAGAGAAAGAGGGGGGAAAGAACCATACAGGACAAGACTTTGAGACGGCAACCTAACAACACAATCAGATAAGCATACGCACCACGTAAAAGTCCAAGCCATAGATTCCAATGCTGGGATCGTATTTAATGCCCAGATCGATGTGCTCCTGGATTCCAAAACCAAAGTTGCCGGTGTCTGAGAAGTTGTTCTTCCTCAGTTCATATTCTCGCACCTGAAATATTCACATCAAACATTTATGCTTAGTTTTCCCCCTTCCAAATGCTGGATTAAGAAAACAATAGATCGCAAGGAGAACAGCTCACCTTCAACCCCTTCTCCAGGATCTCCTCAGCTTTGGCTCCACGTACAGTGCAGTGAACAGCAATCTTCTCATTTCTCCTGATCCCAAAAGATCTAACAGTGTATCGAGCTGCAGAAAAAAGCCAAAATCAGCTAGATTGAAGTGACAGTAACACAGTTACGGCGTGGTGCATTTTTAAAAATTCCACTCAGCAATTCATCAAAATTCACTAGGCAGCTAACAAAAACCAGATTCAAGGGAACTAAAAACATGTGGTGAAAAGTCTATCCCCCAAACCATCTGGGATGGCTTCCATATACACAATAGTCTGCACTTTCAACACCCCCCCCATATGACTTATGAGTGAATCATTCCACATCACTGCAGAAGAGACCAGGGAGCTATTTTTCAGGGAATGGGTGTGAGGGGCCAGTCCCAAGCCAAACCAAAACGCAGCTTTGTGTCCCTCAATTATTAAAAAAAGAAAGACTTAGAAGTCAGGTCTCTGTTTTTTTAAAAAAAGTTTCTAGCCTTCATGAAGTCTGAAAATAAGACGATTATGAATCAAAGTGTACAGTTCTAGAAGTTGACAACACTGCAAAAAGAATTGGGAACCCACAGGACAGAGAGGTCTGAAATACAAGTCTAGATAATGAACATCGTGTTTACACACACTTATCACTAGTCCAGCCCAATCTGCAATCCCCCTGGAATCATCATCTTTCCTTCTGCTCGGAATATAGATGCCATATTTAGGATAACCTTAGAATGGATTTTAGGACTGTCACATGACATGCTACACAGGGGCAAGCCCTTGTGTTTCTCTTTCAACCAAACAAATTCCAGGGCCTTGGCTGGAAATGCTTCAATGATGCCTCCTTCACAAGTTTTACCTTTTGAGAAGACAGGAGTCTGGCCAGTGAGCTGCTCCAGCACTTTGGCTGCTCTGGTGAGCCTGTCTCCACTCTCCCCAACGCAGATGTTCAAGCAGAGTTTACGGATGCGCAGCTCCCGCATGGGGTTCTCTTTTTCACCCTGATCTTGTTGCTGTGTGAGAATGGAAAGAGAATGCACTGCTAAAAACCAAGCAGGCCTAACCCTGTGCCCAAAACATGTGGCACAACAGGAAGAACCAATATGTTATAGGACGGTGTGGATTTGGGACAAACTGCCATGGCATATCCAAGTACTCATTTTCAACGTGTGTTATGAATTCACGATGAAACCCTCTAAATCTTAAAAGGTCTTAGATGTCTATGCAACCACTCTCTGCAATACTCACCAGGACTATTTCTCAAAACTGAGGAAGACTCACATTTTCACTCACTCACTCAAACCCAAAAGCCACCCTGCTTGTTTTACTACAGTATTTACAACCTTCCTTTCTCCCCAGTGGGGCCTAAGATGGCTTACATTGGTCACTCCTCTGTTTTACTGTCACAAAAACTCTGTGTGGAAGAAGTTAAGCTGTGAGTGTGTGACTGGCCCAAGTCAGCCAACTTTCATGGCAGAGTGGGGATTCGAACCTGGGCCTCCCAGATATTAGTCCAACATTAACCACTACACCACACTGCCTATTTTCACTACAGCTTCCACACTCCCCATTTTGTCAGCTTAGCCCACTCCTAACCCCTCCCAACTTATCACTGTAGTAGATGCCAGTCCTTAACATAGACTCTTTCAAAATTCCACCCCAAAGCTTTTCCTTCTTCCCTTTGTACACACCACCCCTTCTAAAGTCTGCTAATATTCTATCATCAATACCTATATTACAAGGCTTGACAAATCCCAGGTGCCAGTCCATTATTGTGCCTAGAAACTTCATTGTGGCATCTAGAATTTTTTGTACTAGCAATAATTATAAACTATGATAAACCATAACCCTGAAGGCTAAAATATGAATCTGGTCTCCTAAATTTCTGAGCTGGCTTCTAGAGCCAAAGAAAATGTGTCAATGCCTGCTGTATCAGCACTAACACTGCAAGGGCAGGTGCCTAACTATGCAGACCTAACACCTGAATTAAATACAATACAGGCAGGCTTAAAAATATAACCAGTTGACTTTGCAGCCTCTTGGTTAAACCAGGCCCATGTATATATGCCTGTTAAACATGCAATGTTGGTGCACAAGCACTACCTGCCCTACGGATCTCTAGTGCAACAATGGTGCATACAGAGTGGCATGCACATGTAATGGCCCAGGTTAAACACAACACTGAGCATATTCAGCGTCAGCTGGATAAATTACTCTGTCCCTCTGGCATCATATTTCAGGCCTATCAGATACAAAGTGGGTGGCATACCTGATAAAGAGTTCTCAAGGCTGAATTCTCAAGACTGATTTATACATGCAGAATGAAGCAGGAATAAGGTGGCATAGCTTTAGAGTGCAGGTAGAACACCACATTTTGGAATGCTCTCTTCTGCTCCCTGCAAACAGAAATCCAGCACAACAAGCAAAGGGAAGGAGCTGACGCTTTCTCTCCCTGCTGTGCTCAATTTCTGTTTTCAAAGGTGGAATCCATCACCTGTAGTCTCAAGTGGCGCACTCCTTTTTACCATCTGATTCTCCAGCATGCACAAGGTCCAAAAGATCAGGCTTGTTTAACACATAGGTAGCCACACTAAGGAGGTTTAAAGCAGCTGCCCTTACCCACACCTACAAACTCCAAGGAATAAAAATTAAGGACTCACAAGATGGCAACTACAGCTTATCACTAAAACATAATAAAAGAGACACTAAAACATAATAAAAGATGACCTTGAGATCAACACCACACCAACCTTAACGTGCTGATGGATGCTAGAATTGTTCCTCAACTAATGACATCCCAAGACAGAACAAATTTTAAGCTGCTCCTTACTGCTACAACATGAGAGCCCACAAGCCAGAATATGAAACAGGAAGACACAGATACTCAAAGCTCCCTTACAATAAATTATGTATTCTTTAGCCCACCCATGCTTTACAAGACAACTAAACTGTAGCAAAAAGTTGTGGATCCTCTACCACTTTGATGCCTGCCGGGGGGGGGGCGCACCACATTTTACAATGCTAGTTTTCAGTATATTCAGTGTGCTGGTGGCACCAGATAAACTAACTTGTGTATACAAGAATGCATGTGCCCTTCCAGCAAAGATGTGCCTACGATGTGTCAGTCCTTTCTATACTCCACACAGAAAACCAGATGCCAGGGAGAAGGTTTCTAACTTAGTCTTCCCCTGACATGTCAGTTTTCTACAGTTTTTAAATGGCAATATTCAACCTTGAGTCATTGTCCCCCCTCCCCCCTGCCACAGGGCAAAAGATACATCCCAGACACAGGCAGTCATCATCTCAAGGGGAAACGGACCCACCCATAAGTGTGGTTTTTCAGAGGTCAAAAATGGGGAGAGCATCACAAGCTGGATTTGTTTGGGATGGGGGGGGGGAGTGACAAGTAGGGACCACCCAGACTGACAGCTTAGGTAAAAAATCCAGGGCTCCTGATTTTGGATAAAAAGACAATGGGATGTGTGTGACATGACAGTGACTTATACATGAGGTGGAGACAGCACATTAAAAAGTTGTATAATACTAGAACTCTACGGGCACTATGTAAAGTTGATCGGCAACAGATTCAGGATACATAAAATTAAGTGCTTTCCCTCCCCCCCTCAAAGAGCAAGTAAATTGTGGTATTCACTGCCACTGGAGATAGTGATGGCTTTAAAAGAGGGTTAGACCAGTTCATGGGAGAAAAGTCCATCAATGGCTATCAATCAAGATGAACTAAACCAAGTTTCTACATCCAGAAAAAATCCACCAACGAATATCAGTGCTAGGAGGCAACATCAGGGGAGGCCTTGACCATTGGCCTCCCCAGTTCGTTGGTCGACTCGCCACAACTAGTTGACTACTGAGTGAAACAGGATGTTAAACGAAACGGCCTCCCAGTTTGATCCAGCAGTGCTCTCATTTAACTTTTTAAACCCCAAAAAAGGGGGGAAGGACACGGGGAAGAAACCCTCATTTCCTTTTTAAACATCCCCCAAAAAGCCAGGGGAAAAGAAGGACTGAGGCCTTGCTCTAGGAAACGGAGGTTTGCCAGTGTCCCAGCCTGGAATAAGAGCCGGTCCCTCCGACATGTCTACGGCTCCCAGGCCCTCGGAAAACTTGCACTGCCTCCCATAACCGCCGGCGGGAAACCCCTCGATCCTTCTCCGAGTCGTCGCAACCAAAGCTTCGCCAAAAGAACTCGTGTCTGGGACGATGGAGGCGGATTCAATACGACCCCCGCCGCATCTCCACAAACCCCAGCTACTCACCGCCATCTTGGAGGCGTGGAAGAGACCAAGAAAGACTCGGAAGAGGATCTTGTGAGGGAGGTCGCTTTCGGCTTGCCATAGAGAGGAGGAGGTCAGGCAAGAGAATCTGGCGATTCCCTCAAGGGGAGCTTGGCGGCCCTCTAGAGGCAGGAAGGAGGCGTTGCTCATGGCTGTAATATGCAGAGATTGGATAGGACAGTGGCGTACCAAAGGGCACGGCGCGTCTCCGGTGCAACCTTAGGATGTCAGCTGGAGGGCATTTCAAGCCACCCTCATGCTGAGTCCGGCCGAACGCCTTCCTTTTATTTTTAAACTGCAGTTCTGGCTGCAGCCACGACGGGGGCAGGGAATCTCAGCATAGCAAAAAGCCTTCTAGGATTGGCTAGATCAGGGGTGTCGAACTCATTTGTTATGAGGGCCGAATCTGACATAAATGAGACTTTGTTGGGGCCGGGCCATGTATGTCATAAAATGTAAAGCTAGGAAGCAGAGATATAAACTTTATAAAAGACACAAACACAAAGATTTTTTTTTATTTGAAATAAAAACATGCTTAAAACATTAGTTTTGTAGACTGCAAACCCATGGCCGGATCGCCCATTGGGCGAACTAGGCGCTCGCCTAGGGCGCGCCGGCCTCAGGGGCGCCAAATGGTGCCCCGCTCCCCCCCAAAAAGCCCCCTGCCGCCGCCCTAACCGGGTGCCGCGCCGCAAAAAGCACTCGGCTAGGGCACAAGTTGCCCTCCCCCTCCTCCCCGGGGGTGGGGAGGAGGAGGAGGAGGAGGGCCAGCGGCGGCCAGCAGGATCCCCCTGCTGCCGCCGCCGCTGAAAAGCGCCCACCGAGGGCGCAAGTTGCCCTCCCTCCTCCCTGGGGCCCCCAAACCGCGCCCAGCCCCTCCCAGGAAAAGCCCCCCCTGCTTCCCCGAGTGCCCCGCCGGGGCTCAGGAGGCGGCAGGCGGCAGCAGAGGTTGCCCGCCCTCTCCCCAAAGCCGGCGGGGAGAGGAGGCAGGGGCGGCGGAGCGGTTTCTCTCCCCCCAGCTGCGCCGCCGCTGGGAGGGAAGGGCAGACGTTCCAAGCCCGCCCGTTCCCGGCTCTCCCCGGACGCCTCGCACTCTGCGAGGGGCCGGGGAGAGCCGCGCCGCCCTTCCCCGGCTCTCTCCGGGCCCCTCGCAGCTGTGAGGGGCCGGGAGAGCCACGCTGCCCCATTCCCGGGTCTCCCCGGGCGCCTCGCACTTGCGAGGGGCCTGGGAGAGCCGCGCCACCCCTTCCCCGGCTCTCTCTGGGCGCCTTGCATCTGCGAGGGGCCCAGGAGAGCCGCGCCGCCCCGTTCCTCTCCCCGGGCGCCCGCAGCTGCGCGAGGCGCCCAGGACAAGGCTGGGCCCTCTCCAGGCCCCACCGGGAGGTTGGCATCCCCGGTGGGGTGGGCGTCCCAGGCTGTCCTGCCTAGGGCGCCCAGACACCTGGGGCCGGCCCTGTGCAAACCTACTTTTGATTTATTGACAATCACCACAGAAATCTCATGCTCGGAGTTCTGAGTCTAGGACCCAGGTTAAAACATGAAATGGCTGAGTGATTAAGAGAGTCTGGCAAAGCAAGCTATGATGCAGCAGCAGCAGCAGAACTGGAAGCAGGAGATGGCCAGTTCCACTGTGGGCCTGAGGGAAGCCCTCTGGGGGCCTGCACGTTTGACAACCCTGGGCTAGATTTTTGTTGTTCAGTTGCACAGTCAAGTCCAATTCTTTGCAACCCCATGAACCACATCACGCCAGTCCCTCCTGTCTTCCATTGTGCTCTGGAGTTTGCTTAATTTCATATTCATTGCATTGATAACACTGTCTAACCATCTCATCCTTTACCGTCCCCTTCTTCTTTTGCCTTCAATCTTTCCCAGCATCAGGGTCTTCTCCAGTAAGTGCTCCCTTCTCATTTGGTGGCCAAAGTATTTGAGCTTCAACTTTAGTATAAGAATATAAGAACATAAGAACATATGAGAAGCCAATGTTGAATCAGGCCAATGGCCCATCTAGTCCAACATTCTGTCACACAGCGGCCAAAATATACCAGGTGCCATCAGGAGGTCCAGCAGTGGGGCCAGGGCACCAGAAGCCCTCTCACTGCTGCCCCCTCCAGCACCAAGAATAGAGTGCATCACCTGCCCCAGACTGAGAGTTCCCATCTATACCCTGTGGTTAATAGCCACTGGTGGACTTCTGCTCCATATGTTTATCTAATTCCCTCTTGAAACTGTCCATGCTTGCAGCTGCCACCACCTCCTGTGGCAGTGAATTCCATACGTTAATCACTCTTTGGGTGAAGAAGTATTTCCTTTTATCTGTTCTAACCCGACTGCTCAGCAATTTCATAGAGTGCCCACGAGTTCTTGTATTGTGAGAAAGGGAGAAAAGTACTTCTTTCTGGCCTTCCAGGGAACAGTTAGGGTTGATTTCCTTTAGGATTGACTGATTTGATCTCCTTGCAGTCCAGGGTGAAACCAGGGTGAAACCAGGGTGAAATTGGGGTTATTTAAACTGACTATGGTTGAAGTGAGATGGTGGGAATTCAAGTTGCTCCATTAAATATTGTGAAGGTGTGTCAAATCAGGATTGGAAACCATCGATCTGAAGTTGACATGCTAACTACAATTGGTCTCAACTGATTTAATGCATGATATACAGATGTGGACATCCTAGCTTGTTGGTGTCATATTTACAACATTGCTGATGGAGATACCAGCTGAGTCTCTGTGGAGGAGGCAGAAAAAAGAGCCAAGGCAATAAAGACCGCGGTCACACGTGCCAGATAACGCCGGGGGTGGTGGTGGAACAAGGCTATTTGCTCCACAGTAATCTGACCTGCCACTGCGTAATCAGATGCACTGGCAGGTGAATCGGTTTTTTCCCGTCACCATGTGTTTCTGGTGTGCTTCAATGAGGGATCACTGATGCAACGGGAGCACGCTGGAGCGATCACACGGGGAAGTCCATCTGTGGCCCGTCGCAAACCTGTTTGATACAGCACTTTCCCTGGTATTTTTTAACTCCGCTTCTTCGGCGGAGCGAGACAGGTTGCCGACGGGTACGGGACACTTGCCAGATGTTCCAGTGTGATCACGCCCTTAAAATCTGGCCGGCATTCATGCCTATCACACAGCTAATTCTGCGTGTGACCGGGACCAAAGTCAGTTTTTCTTGAGTCCACCCAGGACTGAATGACTGAGAGCCAAATCCTGGTTTCATAAACTACCCACAGGTTCATATTATGTGTTGTGTCCTGGGATCAGAAGGCAGAGCTGGCGAAATACAGCCAAGCTTCGCTCTCTGAGAACAATAGGGACTAGGTTCCTGAGCTCGCCAGTAGTGAACCAATGGCAGCATTGGCGGGCGATTCAAACCCGCCAATAGGAATATAGGGCCGTCCCCCCCTAACTGTATATAGTTGGCCTCCGGCCGTTGCTGTGTGTTCTTTGTCTTGTGTGAAGTACGAATAAACGCGTCTTCTCTTATGTCGTCGTCCGAGTCATGAGGCCCGAAACCCAGTACTTTACAGTGGCGACGAAGGTGGGATCTCAACGCCTTCCGTGACTCCATGAGCGACGAAAAGGACACCGCCGAGCGCCGCATCGCTGACCCCGAGAGCAGCACCGCACCGCTCGCCGAGCATCGCATCGCTGACCCCGAGAGCAGCACCGCACCGCCGCCCCGGCGCACGCCTTCCCAGACAGAACCATGGCCGCTTCTCATGTAACACCTGGAGCACTTCGATCCGTCGCAGCCAGAAACCTGGGACGCATGGGTCGACCAGCTCATCAGCTATTTGGAGCTCAACGAAATCCGCCACCCCGACCAGAAACGAGCGATCCTGCTGAACGCCTGCGGCACCCAAACCGTCCGCCTCGCCAAGAGCCTCTTGGTCCCCCGCACGGCCTTGGAGAGCTCGTTTGGGGAGATCCTGGATGTCCTCAACGCTTACTTCAGCCCCCGGCCGACCTTCCTGGCCAAGAGGATGGATTTCCAGAGGCGAGTCCAGGCCCAAGGGGAATCCATTGCCACCTTCCTGGCCGCGCTAAGGGCGCTCGCGGTGGACTGCGGATTCCCGAAGGTGGAGGACAACCTGCTGACGCAGTTCGTGTGGGGCCTGGCGGACTCCAAGCTGCGGCGCAAGTTGGTTGGACACCGGAGGCTCTCCTTAGACGAGGCCCTAGACGCCGCAACAGCCCACGAGGCCGCGGAAGGGGAACGCCCGGCCGCGGCCGCCCATGTGGTCGGAAGGAGTCCAAGCCCCGGGAATGTAGATACGGAAGAGGTCTTCGCCCTCAGACCTCAACAACGCCGGCCGGCGCCGTTTCAGCAGGCCAACAGAGAGCCAGCCAAGCCTTCCGGCAACCGGACCGTCTGTGCCAGCTGCGGGGAAGGCCACGGAAGGAAATCCTGCAAGTTCCGGGATGCCGTTTGTCACGGGTGCGGAAAGCAGGGACACCTCGCACGGGTCTGCCGGTCCAAGGGCCCCAGATATGCGAGATCGTCGGTTCCACCGCACCGCGCATCGTCCACCGCCCACGAGACGACGGAAGAGGTCGCCGAGTTGTACCACCTCACCGACCAGCCGCTGCAGGTACTTCGCCTCCCCAACCCCAACCTCTCCTCTGCCCCGAAGATCCAAGTAACCGTGCGGATCGAGGGGTCCCCCTGTTGCATGGAAGTGGACTCGGGATCGGCGGCGTCCATCATTTCCCTAGACACTTTAAAAAGACTTTGCCCATTAGGGGACCCCTCTTCGTCCATCGCCACTAAGCTTGGTGGACTTTCAAAAGAACCCTGTCCCCATCCGGGGAGTCGGCACTTTCCGAGTGCAGTACAGAGACTTTGAGGGGAACTTGGACTTGGTGGTGGTAGAGGGAAATCTCGTGAGTCTCCTGGGGCGGGCGTGGTTCGAAGCCCTAGGCATAACGATTGGGGAGTGAATAAGTGCGGGGTGCGGGACTGGGGGCGGTGTGCAAGGAATTCCCGGAGGTCTTTGACGGGAAACTGGGGTGTTATAAAGGGCCCCCGGTGTCGCTTCACTTAGACCCCACCGTGACGCCCGTCCGACGGCGCTTCCGCACCGTGCCCCTGGCCCTCCGCCCGAAAATAGAGGCCGAACTGGACCGGTTAGTGGCCCAGGGAGTCCTAGAGCCCGTCCCGAACGCTCGATGGGAGACCCCGATTGTGACACCCGTCAAGCCAAACGGGGAAATCCGCATCTGCGCGGATTATAAGTGCACCATTAACCAGGCACTTCAGGCGCACGCATACCCCGTACCCGTGGTCAGCCATGTCTTAGCCACACTGGCGGGGGCGCGCATATTTGGAAAGCTGGATCTCGCGCAGGCGTACCAGCAACTCCCGGTAGATGAGGCCACGGCCGAGGCGCAAACCATAGTGACACACCGGGGGCCTTCCGGGTGAAGCGGCTGCAGTTCGGGGTCAGTGTGGCCCCAGGGATATTCCAAAATCTAATGGACGATTTGTTGAAAGGGATCCCTGGGGTGACGCCGTTCTTCGACGACGTCCTCATCGCCGCGACCACCCCGGAAAGCTTCGCCGCCCGCCTCCGAACTGTACTGGAACGCTTCCAAGCCGCGGGGCTGAAAGTGAAGCGGGAAAAGTGCCTCCTCGGGGTGCCGGAGGTGGAGTTCTTGGGATACCGGGTAGACGCAACAGGCCTGCATCCGGCGAGGGACAAGGTGAAGGCCATCGTGGAGGCCCCCGCCCCGAAGTCCAAGGCCGAGCTCCAGGCGTTCTTAGGCCTCCTGAACTTTTACCACGCCTTTCTCCCCCACAAAGCCGCCGTGGCCGAACCCCTGCACAGACTGCTGGATAAGGCGACACCTTGGGCATGGGGAGCGAGGGAGGCGGCGGCGTTTCGGGGGTTAAAGTACTCTTGATTTCTAACGCGGTGCTCGCCCACTTTGATGAAAAGCTCCCGGTAATCCTTGCGTGCGACGCATCACCGTATGGGGTCGGGGCAGTCTTGGCACACAAGCTACCGGATGGAAGGGAAGTCCCGGTGGCTTATTACTCCCGCACGCTGTCCCTCGCGGAGCGGAACTATGCACAAATCGACCGGGAGGGCTTGGCACTGGTGGCGGGGGTTAAAAAGTTTCACAACTTTGTGTACGGGCGGCCCTTCACGCTCGTAACCGATCATAAGCCGCTCCTGGGACTGTTCGCGGCGGACAAACAAACGCCGCAGGTTTTGTCGCCCCGGGTGTTGCGCTGGTCCTTGTTTTTAGCGGGCTACCAGTACCAGTTGGAGCATCGGCCGGGCAAGGCGCTGGGTCATGCCGACGCCTTGAGCCGCCTGCCGCTGCCGCATACAGGGGAAGATCCGGCCCCGGCTCCCGCGGTCTTGTTAATGGAGGAGCTGCCAAACCCCCCCCTTCAGGCTGCAGACGTGGCCGCCCGCACGTCCCGAGATCCCATTCTCTCCCGGGTCCTAAACTGGGTGGTGAGGGGATGGCCAGCGGAACCGACAGGGCCAGAGTTCACGGCATACAAAGCCAGGCGGGAAGAGTTATCCGCCTTAAAAGGGTGCTTGTTATGGGGGGACAGGGTGGTCATCCCGGGGCCCATGAGACAAGGGGTTCTAGAAACGCTACATGAGGCCCACCCCGGCATTGTACGCATGAAAGCTCTGGCAAGGAGCTACGTGTGGTGGCCCGGGATGGACGCCGAAATTGAAACCTGGGTCCGAGGGTGCACACGGTGTCAGGAAGTCCGCCCCAATCCCCCGAGAGCGCCAACCCAAAGCTGGGAGTCTACCCACAAGCCGTGGTCACGCCTACACATAGATTTTGCGGGGCCGTTTCAGGGGCTCCAGTTCATGGTGACGGTAGACTCCTACTCGAAATGGGTGGAAATAAGCCCAGTGTCTACCACCTCTGCCAAAGCGGCAATAAGGGCCCTGCGGAAAATATTCGCGACGCACGGGTTACCAGACACAATCGTGTCGGACAACGGGGCAGCGTTCACATCTGCTGAGTTTCAAGCGTTCCTCGAAAGGAACCTAATCAGGCACATACGATCAGCGCCCTTCCACCCGGCAACCAATGGACAGGCGGAGAGAACGGTACGCACCGCCAAAGAAGCCCTGAGCCGCATAACGGAGGGGGACTGGGAGTTCCGGCTGGCCCGCTTTCTTCTTACATACCGCACCACCCCAAACCCCATCTCCGGGCATTGCCCCGCAGAACTATTAATGGGCCGCCGCCCTACCACTTTATTAGACAGACTCCACCCGGACCGAGCCCCAGAGAGAAAGCTGGTCGAGAACCGGGAGGCGCCCCGAAGCTTCCTCCCGGGGGAACCTGTCTACTTCCGGAACTACGGGCGGGGCCTCAGTGGGTGGCCGGGCGCATCCTAAAACCCACCGGGCCAGTGTCATACGAAGTCCTAACAGATGGGGACCGGGTCCTCCGTAAACACGTCGACCAGCTCCGGAGGCGGCAAGACCCCGACACAGAGATCCAGTTACCGGGAAATGCCGCGGCCGCCCCAGCACCCGATCGACCGCAAGCACCGACAGCGGAGCCAGCGCCGGAAAGTCCACGGAATCCGGAGGGGGCCCCGGTGACAGCTGAACCGCCGCCGCCGCTGCCGCCGCCGTTACAGCCGCCACCGTCACCGCCTCGGCTACTACCAGAGATCCAAGCTCCTTGTGCTGGCGGACCTCCCGATAGGGCCCCGCCAGTCCGGTACCGGCCCCCCGACGTTCGCTAAGAGAACGGAGGGCACCAACATACTTAAAAGACTACGTCACCTGATAGGAGACGAACTATGGGGGGAGGGGTGTTGTGTCCTGGGATCAGAAGGCAGAGCTGGCGAAATACAGCCAAGCTTCGCTCTCTGAGAACAATAGGGACTAGGTTCCTGAGCTCGCCAGTAGTGAACCAATGGCAGCATTGGCGGGCGATTCAAACCCGCCAATAGGAATATAGGGCCGTCCCCCCCTAACTGTATATAGTTGGCCTCCGGCCGTTGCTGTGTGTTCTTTGTCTTGTGTGAAGTACGAATAAACGCGTCTTCTCTTATGTCGTCGTCTGAGTCATGAGGCCCGAAACCCAGTACTTTACATTATGTTTGAGCTGTGCCATTCAGTGGGCACCTTTGGACTTCTAACACAGTGAGTGAACTCAGCCACAAAATGGCTGTTACAGGAGGCTCAGACAGCCACAAAACAGCTGCCACAGCTGGAATTTATAAAAATCTGTAAAGCCAATCAAATCTCCCATAGCTAATCAGGAACCTTACTGGGCAAAAGTCTCACCTGCCCCTTCCTGCTTTCCAAAAACACTTGGTGGGGCACCAAGAAAGGTGTTGGCAGGTATTACTTTGGGGATCCCTGCCATAAGGTTTCAACTCACTTGCTCCAATTCTCTGTGGTACTCAAGAGTGAGCTAGCATGGGTGTGTGAATCAGTGGTTTTCTTTACAAATGCTGAGGCTGGCCTGGATGGGGGGGGGCATCTTTGATACCTGTTAACGTAACAACAGCCACCTTGTCTTGTAGGTCAGCATTATTATCCCAATTCAGCAGATGGGGAATGTGACAGCCTGAAAAAAATGGTGGCTTAACTAAGGTTCCTAAGTGAATGTGAGGCTGAGGTGAATTTGAACTGGATACTAGATCTACACCAGCCCTTTGTCAGGACTTGCCAATGCAGTGTTACCTTTTCATACTCGTAGCCACCACCCAAGACAATTTCTCTGGTGTCCTGGAAGTAGGGTCTGTCTGGACATTCCCGCAGATAAGGAAGAAAAAGACTCAGGAAGTTCTCAAGAACATCAGCTGCCTGGGCTTTCTCTGGAGGAGTCAGGTACAGAAATTTTGCCTTTCTGTTACCCTGTAGGACACTGTCTTTCAGCGAGCTTTGATGGTTTCTTCCTGCAGCTACAGTGTTATGTATTACGATGACTGCGACCACATGCGCCTGGCCATGCAGTCAAATGGACCTACGGACCTTCGGTCCTAGAACAATGGACACCGCGGATCCTAGGCGCGGACTAATAGGAGTGCCAGGATCCTGCGGGGAACCTATAATTACCAGGGCCATGTAAATAGAACCTATCATGGGAGTTGGGTGTGTGTTGGGGGGGTGTGCCGACTAGAATATAAGCCAGCTGGGGATCGGCTATTTTATCTTCCCTTTTGATGTAACTAAATAAACTAGAGCTGATTTCACCATGCTGACTTTCTGACCTCAGTACTTTTCATACTGAGACCTCTGTTTCTTCATACAGATGTGTGCAGCTACAGATGGAAGATATCCTTCCTATATCTGGTAAAATATAAGCATTTGAGACAAAGTATCATGGTAGGAGTTCAGGGAGACTTGGGGCTTCCTCTGACATAGGAGAGAATACTGGAAACTTGGGCATGTTGTTGCAGTATCTATGAATTTATAAACATGGACATTTAGTCCTGAGACAGAAAGAGCAGACTCCCAGGCAGACAGACTCCCCGGTCTGTCAAACAGCATGGCTTAGGGACTTTTTCCATAGATTGCTGCTGCTTCAGAGTCAGCAGCAAAATCCAGTCTTGTTTCCTTCATACCAACTACATTCCAATTATCAAACTGCTTTCTTTACTCCCTTCCCCACACAGGTGGGTTGTTTTTATTAGCTAGTAACCACCAGCCATCAAAAGGTGACCAAACCTCAGTAAACTGGTACCCAGCTGTAGAGAAGCTCAAACAGGCATCTCTTCACTAGACAGACAATGATATGCCTCTGTTGAAATGCAATGGAAAATTGCTTCTTAAACATCTCCAAACAAACAAGAAAGTGCTATTACCGAGCAGTGAAAAAAAGCCACAAAAGAAGAGAAGGCCATTTGTGAGTTTAGGACTTTTTTTTGGCAAAGGACCGAGTTGCTCTGGCATACAAAGAGTATCCAGTTAACATTTCTGTTCCTGGAAAAGTAACAGTGGCCCCCCTTGACCACTGAAACTGCTACCCTGGGGATCATGGACCTGCAGGGACGAAAGCCAAACAAGATGGGGGCTGTAGTAAGGAGGGGAGCTGGGCATGATGGAGAAAGCTGGCTGGACCTAACCCATTAAAAAGAAAATTAAAAGCACATTCATCCCAAGCCTTGTCTTTGGAGAGTAAAAGCAAACACCAGTGTGTTTAACAATTATTCCTAAAATCAGAAACACGAGATACCTACTTGCAGGCTCCCTGCTAAGCCTGTTGGCTCTCTGTCTGGACCAGGGTGCAGGGGTCCGAGGGAGCTCCAAGGTCCTTGGAATCTGAGATCTGGGTGTTGTGTTATTTTGCAGCTTCCCATCCATTGGTTCTTCTTTTTCTGTTGCTGGTGGTGATGGTGTTCAGCAGCTACTCCCTTCCTTCTCCTTCATCTCTCTGCATGTCCTTCCTTGGAATTTAGCCTGAAGTGCCTTCACCATTTCCCCACATTTTCCCACATCTTCTGTTTGGAGGGGAACAGAACTGAGGCAGGCTTGGACCCTGTGCAGTTTGGGAGAGACCTGAGCTGCAAAATATCAAGTCCGTATTAAAGGGCCCAGCTAGATATGATAGTGGGAGCAGTGTTCCCTCTAAATTGAATTAGTGTGAGCTAGCTCACAGTTTTTTAGCCTCCAGCTCACACATTGTTGTCTTAGCTCAGGAAGGATGGCTCCAGAGCAAACTAATTTATGCAGCAGCCAAATTGCTCACTCACAACTTTAATGCCAGTAGCTCACAAAGCAGAATCTTTGCTCACAAGACTCCACAGCTTAGAGGGAGCATTGAGTGAGAGATGAATTAATGGCTTCCTCATGGGGAATTTTGGCCTTTAAATGAGCCATGGGGACTGGGTGGTAACTCAGGGACAAGGTGGTGTAACCCTTTTCTCCCAACACCATTTCACAAAGAGTTTCCTCACCTCAACCTGCTGATGCCCTTTGGAGGAAGCATACAGGGGTCACTTTTTTGCTTCTTTAACATGTCTCTACCCTGCTTTCACATTTGGCTCACAGAATCCACCACATTTTACATTGAAAAATACTTGCCAATATGAAAGCACCCTTTGGGTTTGGATTCATTTCCCCTTTAGACAAAAAAAGTAGCTTCTGCAATGATTCTAGCACTTCTGGAGCCTGGCAGAACTCTGAGAAGTGCCTACCCTGCTATGCTAGCCCCACTCCAATCTTCCTGTTGCTAATGGCTTCTCTGGCATGCTTGCACATATGGGCTTCCCTCTTTCATCTGCAATGCTTCTAGAGCAGCACCTCAGCTGCTGACACACAGACAGCCTTGCTGGTCATGCTCTAGAACCCTGCCTGGAGAATGATCCTCTCAGTCATAATACTCTCAAATGAAAGGACTGGTTAGAAATAGCATAATGTGGGAATAGTTCAGAAGGGGTATGTGTCCTCCTAATTTGGGGTAGGATTTGGCTGCAACCTCTGTCAAGGTGGTGTCACCAAGTGGCAGGCAGAGGAACAGACCATCCTGTATGATAACAAGTCTCCTCCTCCTTCTTGAAGGACTTGGGTCTCCCCTCTCCTCCAATATGGCTCCTGCAGAACCTTGCCAGTGTCTCCTTAGTTTTTACCCACCCACCCCTGCCAAAAGTGCTGCATCTTGTCCCCTGGGTTCTACCCAAGGTGCTGCTCACCATCTATAAAAGCCTTCATAGCCTGGGACCCACCTATCTCCAGGACTGCCTCTGCAGTTCTGCTTAGGCAGCTGTAATGTATCCAGCACGGGATATGTTTCTAGGTCAGCCATGTGCTCCAGCTACAGGCTACCAGCTCCGACGCCTCCAGCGATTAAGAGGTAGTCCAGGTCTACCGACGTCCATTGCAGCGCACTCAACGTGGCAAAGGGTCATCCTCATCCAAAGCACTGAACCCCATGGCCTGTGCTAGCTGCGGCGATGCTCACAAATGTCGGGCTTGCCTTTTCCACAATGCCATCTGTCAGACATGCAACAAGGCGGGGCACATAGCGAAGGTCTGCCATTCCAAGGGGCAATGACAGAAGACCACGGCACAGCTCGACACAGCGGATCTCCACACTGTTTTGGTCCATCACCAACAAATGTAACTTGCACCCTGATGGCCCGGACAAGGTGCATGTGACTGTCCGGATCAATGGAAATTGACTCAGGCTCATCTTTTCCCATCATCTCGGCCAAAATCCTCCGTTCCCTATGCCTGAAGGGGGGACACTGGTTGCACAAGCCACAGGGTCTCACGTTGTGGGACTTTAATAAAAACCCTGTGGTGGTCTGAGGCTGGGGCAAGTTCAGGATAAAGTTAGGGCTATCACACACGCTCCCTCCCCCTCGACCAAGGTGGAACTGCAGGCCTTCCTCAGCCTGCTCAATTTTTATCAGCCTTTCTGCCTTTAAAAGCCGCCATGGTGGAACCACTCCATCGTCTTCTGGACAAAGACACGCCCTGGGTCTGGGGGGTGATGCACGCGGCTGCGTTCCAGGGGGTCAAGGACTTACTGACTTCTAACTCAATCCTGCACCATTTTACTGAATCCCTTCCGGTGGTCCTCGCATGTGACGCCTCTCCCTACGGGGTCGGGGCAGTTTTGGGCCACCGGTTGCTGGATGGCTGGGAGATCCCGGTCACCTACTACTCGAGGACCTTGTCTTCTGCAGAGTGCAATTACACACAGATAGATGAGGAGGTATTGGTGATAGTGGCTGGTGTAAAAAAATTCCACCATTATCTCTATGGCCGACCCTTCGAAGTGGTGACAGACCACAAGTCACTCCTGGGTCTCCTCACCCCCGACTGCCAGACGCTACAGATGGTTTCCCCCAGGGTTCTGAGATGGTCTGTCTTTTTGGTGGGGTACTCATATTTGCTCACCCATCGGCCTGGCAAAGCCATGGGACATGCAGACGCTCTCAGCTGCCTGCCCCTGCCTGTCGTGGACCCCGACCCGGCACCTGCTCACATGGTCGCCCTCTCAGAATCGCTTCCTGACCACCCAGTACACATGAGGGAGGTGGCCCACCTCTCGGCCAGGGAGAAGGTCCTCTGTCGGGTCTTGGACTGGGTGGGGAGGCGGTGGCCGATGACCAAGGAGGGCCCCGAATTCGCTCCATTTGTCACTAGGAAAGATGAACTGTTGACGTACAAAGGGTGTCTAATGTGGGGAGGCCAGGTGGTGATTCTGGCTCCGCTTCAACAGTGCGTTTTGGAGGCTCTGCACGAGCATCACCCTGGGGTGGTAAGGATGAAGGCGTTAGTGGGAACTACGTCTGGTGGCCGGGCCTCGATCGGGACATTGAGGACAAGGTGAAAAGGTGCCAGCCCTGTCAAGTCTCTCGCCCTGACCCGCCGCGGGCCCCGGAGAGAGCCTGGGAGTCCTCCCACCGCCCCTGGTCTTGGCTCCATCTGGATTTTGCGGGGCCATTCCAGGGACAACTCTTTTTAATTCTGGTTGACTCTTACAGCAAATGTTTAGAGGTCGTTCCAGTGCCATCCACTTCCTCGAGATCCGCCATCAAGGCCATGTGGCGGATCTTCAGTGCTCAAGGACTCCCAGACACTCTGGTTACTGACAACGGCACCGCGTTCATGTCCGGGGAGTTCCAGGACTTTACTTCCTACTATGGGATCCAGCATGTGTGTTCAGCTCCATTCCACCCCGTCACCAACGGTCAAGCAGAGCGGATGGTCCGAACCACCAAGGACACACTTCGCCGGCTCAACTCCCCGGACTGGGAATACAAACTGGCCTCTTTCCTTTATGGGCAACGCATCACCCTGCACACCACAATGGGAAGAAGCCTGGCTGAACTTCTCCTGGGTCGCCGCCTCATGACACACATGGACCAGCTACACCCAGACCGGGCCCCAGAGCTGGGCACCGAGGACCAAGAGGCCACCCGAGGGTTCTTCCTGGAAGATCCTGTCTACGCTCGGAACTATACCAAGGGCTCGCCTTGAATTCTGGCACGGGTGGTAAGAGTAAAGGGCCCCCGTTCATACAAGGTTTCCTGCGAAGATGTAACCATGCTCCACCAACACATTGACCAACTCTGTCAACGGGTGTTGTCTCTAGAACCGGATGATCCCGAGGAGTTCGAAGCCCTCAGGGCCCTGGAGCAATAGCCTTCCCCAGGGTCCGCCAGCCCAGCGGAGACCACAGCCCTGGCACCCATCAACCAGTCCCCGGGGGCCCCGACCACTTCACATGAGCCCTCGGGAGCAGCGTCAGCTCCGCCGGCCCTGGACAGCTCGCTGTTGAGAGCTTCAGTGCCAGCTTCACCGACAGCCCTGCCACCCGCCGCTCTATGCGGGAAAGGAAGCCCCCAGCCTATTTAAAGGACTATATATGCGGGTGTATTTCAGACCAAGGGGGGAGGAGTGTAATGTATCCAGCACGGGATATGTTTCTAGGTCAGCCATGTGCTCGGACTGGTTCCAGCCAAGGGCGTAGACTTTGCAATTTCCCAGGGGGGGCTGGGGCTGGGCCAGAGGCATTGCTAAGTCATTAAAAGAACTGGGACCCAGTGACATCATAGGGAGGAGCCAGTGACATCACAGGCCATTATCTATGGAGGTGGAACTATGTGGCATTTAGGGAGGGGCTCCCCAGAAAATTAGGGTGGCCTGGGAACCCCTGGGAACCCCCATAGCAATGCCCCTGGGTTGGGCTAACCCCAGGAACAGGTGCCTTCTTAGCACACTGCTTAGAAACTCCACCTTAAAATGCAGCACAGATTCTATTGCTAGGGACTGTTTTTCCACTCTGGGAACTGTCATTACAGTCCTAGAATAGCCTATCTGGACCCAAAAACCTTATTGGAAAAACCATTCTGCATTTTCTTTGCAACTTTTTTTGGGCTGCAGTGTATTTCAGCAGAGCCCATGCAAGTCAACCGGCATTCCTGGCTCCTATTATCTCCAATGGGCCTTCAAGCCTCTCCCATTATTTCCAATGGGCAATCCTGTCATTCCTTTTAGTACATTGCAATTGGTTGCCCCTTTGAAACTACCACAGCATTTTAAGTAACAGCAAAACGAAGAGCATGAACATAGAGTGCACATCCCTTACCAATGTTCTCTCTCCAGGCTGCACATAGATCAAAAGGAAATTTTAAAAGGCTTCTGATCTGCACGCCCCCTCATCTTGTTCATGCAGATGGGCTTACAATTTAAAAATGAAATGGAGATTGAAAGAAGAGCAGCCCATCCCCCACTACCATGAAAAAAAAACAACTGTTCTCAATCAAGGATATATAGACCTAAGTAAAATACACCCCTCCTCTGCTCCACCTGGCTGTTGTGCATCCTACATGAAGCAGGGTGATTCAGCAGATGCAAGCCAATATCAGTGGTCTGCATTCACCATACAGAAGAACCAGAGCTTCCAGTTTCAGCACTGGAGCTAGGGGTGCCAGCCTCCAGGTGGGACCTGGGGACCCCCTGGAATTACAGTTCATTTTCAGACTACAAAAATTAGTTTCCCTGAAGAAAATGGATGTTCTGGAGGGTGGACTCTATGGCATTGTACCCCATTGAGGTCCCAGTCCTCCCCAGGCTCCATCCCCAAATCTCCAGGAGTTACCCAACCTGTATTGGGCCACCCCTCACCCCCCATCCCCCAGAGGTGGACAGGGAGAACCTGGCAACCCTAACTAGGGATGTTTTAACAAGGGAGGGAGGCGAGAGGTGGAAAGAAAGCAAATAGATGGGAAGAGAGGAAGGAAGGAAGGAAAGAAGGGGAGGGAGGGAGGGGAGAAATGAAAAGAAAGAAAATAGAAATCCCTCTCCATAATTTATCCAGGAGTTCAGGGGAGAGTTGGTCTTGAATGTATGCATTTAAACTCTTCGAGGTTTCACCTGCCCTCCCCCTCCCCCTCTCCCTTCATGGGCTGTGTGTGCGATTTCAGTGATTGTAAACTGCTGATTCCTGGCTTTCCTAATATCCTCTCTCTGTCAAGGGAAGGGGTGGAGCTCAACAAAGAACTCAGAAGAGTCTCCTCTTGGAGGAAATAAAAGGCTCTGGTGGCACAAGGCCGCAGGAAAGGTGCCTGGGCACCCAGCCGCCCAGAGATCCTCCATGGATGCTGGCCTCCCCCCCTCCTGACCTCCCTGCGTGGCTCTGCAAGGCAAGCCTTGTGTGTGTGGGGAAACAGAAGAACAAGTGCACAGGGCGCCCAGCCGTCCAAAGGCTGGCAATCCTCCATGGATGCTGGCCTCCCCCCAACCTCTTCACATGGTTCTCTGCAAGGCAAACCTTGCAAGGAGTGGGAAAACAACAGCAGCAGCACGAGGCTGCAGGAAGGGTGCCCAAGAGTCCAGCCGCCCCAAGGCAGGCAAACCTCCATGGATGCTGGCCTCCCCCCCCACTTCCCCCACCTCCTGACCTCCTGCAAGCCTTGCAGGGAGAGAGGGAAAAAAAAGGGTGCAGGGTGCCCAGCCTCCCCGAGGCCGGCAATCCTCCAAGGATACCAGCCTCTCCCCCCAACCTCCTCGCATGGCTCTCTGCAAGGCAAGCCTTGCAGGGAGCGGGAAAACAAGAGCAGTGGCACAAGGCCACAGGAAAGGTGCTTGGGCACCCAGCCACCCCGAGGCTGGCCTCAGCCAGCCAGCCTGGGCACTCTCTGCCTAGTGCCCACCACCCCAACCCTGAAAACATCACCCCCTCGCTGGAGCCCCAGGACAGCTCCTTACCTTTCTGCGCGGGAAAGCTGAAAGCACTGAAAACATGTGCAGCCCCCAGCTCCACCAGGCCCAACTGAGGGTTTCTGGGAGCTGGGGCTTAGCTTTCAGGAAGCAAGCCCTGAGTTTCCTGCCATCCCACCTGAAGTCTCAGAAAGCAGAGGGAAAAACCCCTCTGCTTTCAAAATGGGTTGGGGGTGGCGTGGGGTGGTAGTGGCAAGGCTTGTGAGCCTGGTTGCCCGGGGGGGGCTCAGTCACCCCTGGAAAATTTCGGAGGTAGCCTCAGCCCTCAAGCCCCCCTGAAGTTGACACCTATGGTTCCAGCCAGTCTGACACGCAGCTGGGTGAAGCGCCTGAGCTTTGTCCCTGAGAACAAAGGATGGTCGGATCCTGAATCCCTCCCAATCGGGGACCTAGGATCCGTGGAGATAATACAATCAGTGTATATAATCACGGGGTTTGTGTGTGTTGGGGTGTGGGTTTGCTTGGGAATATAAGCCGGCCTGTTCGCTGGCTAAAGTTGTCTTGTTCCTGATCTTGGAATAAAAGTATGAGCTGATTTCACTCTGCTGACTTCTCAGTCTTGGTACTTTTCGGCAGCCTTGTTCTTCTAAACAGGGACTTTTGAATCCTTCTGGTAGTGAAGTAGGAGCTGTCATGGCCTGAGCTCAGGGTCTTTTTTGGTTGCAGCTCCTGCCAGGAATTAGTTACCAGAGGAAGTTAAATTCACTTGCTCTCAGTTCTCCCACCGATTACTTTAATTCTTTTTAAAATCTGGATTTCTGTGCAACATCAGAGGGGAGAGACAATTTGTCACATGTAGTGGCTCTGCCAGCACCATCGGGGACCCATCCTATGACTTCAAGTTGCCTGTTTGTAGCACACACCTCATCAGAAAATGAAGCTAGGAGAGTCAAAATTGGCCACCAGCATCAGGATGATTGTGGGAGCTGCAATGCCAAACTTCAAGAGAACTGGAACACCATGGCCCACATTATCTCAAGAACCTCACCCCTTTGTTGTTTGCAATGATGTGAAGGTTTTTTGTTTGCGGCAGGTATAACTGTGAAGCTAGGTGTCTCAAAATTGGCCAGTTATAATGTCAATTGCCCTGACCTTGATAGCCCAGACTAGCCTGCTCTCATCAGATCTCAGAAGCTAAGCAGGGGCAAGCCTGGTTAGTCTTTGTATAGGAGACCACCAAGAAGTCCACCGTCGCTATGCAGAGGCAGGCAATGACGAACCACCTCTGAACGTCTCTTGTCTTGAAAACCCTACTGGGTCACCATAAGTCAGCTGTGACTTGACAATAAAAAAGTGTCCATTGGCACTACAGTGCCAATTATTGCATGGTGGCTCTTCTGTTGTCTCCTTTAGCATTGCCACCAACTCCTATGACAAACTGCAACCCCCCCACATACTAGACCTCAGGTGGGGGCACTATTTCACAGCAAGCTATTTCTCTACACAGTTTTAGTCTGCTTTTCTGCCAAAATTGGCTCCCATATAACAAGGTCCATGTGCTGATCTTCCAAGCTCACCACAGAGCAGCTAAGAGTCTCTACAGTAGTATGCAACTCTGAACAGAAGTTTAGTCACCCTTCCATTCCTTATTCTTCATGTTGCTCCAGATCCTCTTCTGGATCTTCTCTAGTTCTTGGGTATAAACAAGGGGATTCAAACCCATAATGGAGAGAAGGGTTCAGTCCTGACCACTGTGGGATACACTTGCTGAGGAGCCTCACTACATTGTCTCTTACCAACTGTCCACTTCTAACAGTTGGATTCAAACTCCTCAGAATGTTGGGAGAAAAAAAAAACATTCTTAGGATCGCCTGCCTCTGAGCTGCAAGGCAGGGGTATTCTGAACCCACCTCCGATCTCAGAATAAAATTCAGGCTTGTATTTATTCTGGATAAGTTGTTATGCTTATTAAAAAATTCTTCTGGGCAAAGTTAGTTGTATGAATGGAAGTGGGGAGAAATGAAAGATTAGTTGCCAGACATTCATATTACCTCCAGCTATGGCAAGTCTCTGAGCCTGAGAAAGTGTTCATGTGTTTCCTTTGATTACTTCAGAAAAAATATGAACTAGAAACTGTTTTCTTGAAAGTGTACTTAAATCAGCAAGGCTAATTCTTCTGTGATACAGTAGTGGTCACAAAATGCTTGCTAATCACCAGCTATCTTTAAAAACCGCCACTGTGTACTATTTTGTAAACACCAAGTACTTACTTAAACCTATTTTCTTGCAACCTGTTCTGGTAGAAGGGAGTAAAACAGACAAAGAGTGAATATCAACTTACTTTTGCAATTGTTTTATCTACTTACTGCAAGTTAACATTGTCTGGAAATGACAACGTAAAGGACAGGGGAAATTTGAGGACAGCTATAGGAACACTTCTCCTTCAGAGACAGAGGATCTTGAAGCTGCACCTGGTCCTTGATTTGGGAGGCCCAATCTGCTTTTGATTTATTTCTTACTGGCTTTCACAGCCGACTTGGTGACTTTGCCAGCCACGCTGGCTTTCTTGTCCACTCACGTCATGGACATCAAAACAACCTGCCAGAAAAAGAGGGCTTACAGTAGTTTCCAAGTGTATTTTAACTGTTGTTCTGCCTAACCTTGAACTGTCCCAGTTGAAGTAGAACCTCCATGCTCAGTGGCAGTATGCCACTAAAACACCAATGGATTTCTCCATCATATTTACTACTAGACTTGGATGGTCCTAGGCTGTTAGAGGGCAGTCTGTCTTTAAAAAATCACCCTGAACTAGCACCTCCAAAACATTCTTAAAGAAGTCTGAGCCTGAACTAAACATAGTCCTCTTACCTGTATAACCGAAGTTCCACCCCATTAAAGCTGTTTTGGTGAAACTGTTGAGCAACAGTAGTTATAGGGTACATTTCATCACATCAAGAAGTGACAGGTGCCATGCCCCTTTCTGGCAGAAGCCCCACCTTCCCTGCCCCTCCCCACTGGAAGTCCCATCCCTCCCCCAACAGTCATCCCCACCCTCACCAGGCACACTTCCCCCCACTCCTGCAACACCCAATGGCTGATGGAGAAGGAAGGAGGCATTAGGTTTTTGTCTGGGGCAGTGGTGAAGCACCTGGGGCTGGTCTTTTGCAAGCTATGGGCAAAAGGACAGCCTTTGTGAATCTTATAGGGCAACTTTGTACTTTGAAACCTTAGGAGACTGAAAGGTGTTTGTGTTTTTGGAAACAGAATAAAAATGGTAAAAAACCCAAATCTGTGTGGTTTTTTACACAAACCATGCATGATGCAAAATGTTGTGGTTTTGAAACTTGCACACTCTCTCTTGAAATATGCTAGTTTTCTGCTCCCCACCCCCTTCCCCAGCAGGTCTGTGCATGAAAAGATGCAGAAAGGGGGGGGCTTTTTCTCACACAGATCAGATGGAAAAGAAAGCAAAATAACCATTTTCGCCCAGAGAAAAGCAGAGAGACAGAGAGAGCGCAAACAGCTTTCCCAAAACACTTACCGGCCAGAGTTTCACCCACTAGCCCTATTTTAAAGCATGCAAGCAAGGGAACCCCCCCAACCCAACTTTAATCCCTAAAGCATGCAAAAACAGTAATCTAGATTCCAGAGGCAAATTTTAAAAAGCGCTTTTCCTTCTGTTGTATACTAACATAGACCGCACACACAGTCGGGGTTTACACGTGGTCATGCAAACAGGTGTAGCCTTACATCAGAGAACAATGCCGAGCACGGATCCTAGAATGGACCAATAGGACAGCTTGGATTCAGGAAAGGACCTATGGGATTTGGGTGTATAATAATAGACCTATCACTGGGAGCGGGGTGTGGTTTTGTTGGGGGATTTAAGCCAGTCTTCGGACTGGCTATTTTGTCCTTAGTTCGTCCCCAACTTTTTTGAGCCTGCGGCACCTTTGTAATTCTTTTTTTTTATAACAAAGATTTTTATTGGAATATATTCAACATTGTTAAACACAATTTCCAAAACAACTTATGAGCTATATCCCTTGCCCCCTTCCCCCCCAATAGGCTTCCAACACTGCTATTGCCAATAACAAAGAAAATTTTAAAGTAATCAGGTTTAGACTTATAGCAATCGATAAACCAGGTAACATATTTTTTGTGTACAGAAATCTGACTCATCTAACATATTTCCATTTTCAATAAGAATCAAGGTTATACATTTTCCCTTTCAGTTTATATTCAGTTTCCATATATATTTTCAGGTCTTCCAATTCATTTAAATACTGTTCTGCCATTTGTCCATTTAATTTTTTAGTCATTTTGTCCATTTCAGCTAAAAATAGCAGTTTTCTTAACCAGTCCTGTATATCCGGTACTTTATCTGATTTCCACTGCTGCGCAAAAGCCATTCTCACTGATGTGATCATGTACCATAATACTGTTCTCTTTTCTTGCTTGATTTTTTCCATTGTCAAACCTAAGAGTAGAAGTTCCAGACTTTTTCTAATAGGGATTTTCAATATTTTCTGCATCTCACAATGAACATTTGACCAGTATACTTTTGTTTTCTCGCATGTCCACCACGTATGATAAAAAGAACCCTCTATTTTTTTACATTTCCAACATTTGTTACTCAGGTTCTTATCCATACTTATATTAGCAATCTTTTTTGGTGTCATATACCACCTATAAAGCATCTTAAAACAATTTTCTTTTACGTTAACACAAGTTGAAATTTTTAGAGCTTTCCTCCATAAAAATTCCCAAGATTCCATTGAAATTTCCTTATTCATATTTATGGCCCATTTTATCATTTGCTCTTTAACAGTTTCATCCAAAGTGTATACAGTTAACAATATTTTATACAACTTAGAAATCACTTCCCCCCCCCTTTTTTTGTAATCGTAATTTGTAATTCTGATACAGCATGCTGAATGCAGATGCAAAATGTCTGCTGCAGGAGGTGGAGGCAGCCAGGAATGACAGCCCCAGGGTGTAGCAGGAGTGTTCTGGGACTGGAATGGCATGTCCCAGAGTGGAATGACAGCCCCAGGGTGTAGCAGGAGTCCGTCATTCCAGGCCCATAAGACTCCTGCTACTTCGAGGGACTGTCAATCCACGTTGGAGCCTGTCATTCCATTCCCAGAATACTCTCAGGGGCAGTCATTCAACTTAGTGGTCTCCCATTCAGTTCCAGAACACTCCTACCACCCCCTGGGACAGTCATTCCACTCCAAGACCACTCCTGCTGTACCCTGGGGCTGTCATTCCACTCCGTGGCCTCTCATTCCTTCCCCTGCACACTCCTGCTACACCCTTGGGCTGCCATTCCACTCTGGGACATGTCATTCCAGTCCCAGAACACTCCTGCTACACCCTGGGGCTGTCATTCCACTCTGGGACATGTCATTCCAATCCCAGAACACTCCTGCTACCCCCAGGGGCTGTCATTCCACTCCCTGGCCTGTCATTCCAGTCCCAGAACATTCCTGCTACCTCCAGTGGCTGTCATTCCACTCCCTGGTCTCTCATTCCATTCCCAGAACAGTCCTGCTCTACCTTGGGGCTGTCATTCCACTCCGTGGCCTCTCATTCCTGTCCCTGCACACTCCTGCTGCACCCTGGGGTTGTCATTCCACTCCCTGGCCTCTCATTCCTGTCCCTGCACTCTCCTGCTGCACCCTGGGGCTGTCATTCCACGCCCTGGCCTCTCATTCCTGTCCCCGCACACTCCTGCTGCACCCTGGGGCTGTCATTCCACTCCATGGCCTCTCATTCCTGTCCCTGCACACTCCAGCTGCACCCTGGGGCTGTCATTCCACTCCGTGGTCTCTCATTCCTTCCCCTGCACACTCCTGCTGCATCCTGGGGCTGTCATTCCACTCTGGGGCCTCTCATTCCATTCCCAAAGACCCTAATGGAAAATCCATTCCACCTTTTTATTCCAACTCTATTTGAGCTGTAATGTATTTCAATGGAGCCCATGGAAGTCAATTGGCATTCCTGGCTCACATTATTTCCAATGGGCCTTCAAGTCTTTCCCATTTGTTTCCAATGGGCAATCCTGTCCTTCCTTTTAGTACATCCCTATGATGGTACCTAAAGTTTCATGCATCAATAAAAAATCAAGCAGAAAACCTAAAATTATCCTTTCCCCCCATTCATTCTGAGAACAGCAAGTTTGCGTTGCATGCATCATTTTTCGACCTGCAGCTGTTTTTTCACTCTCCATAGCTCTTCTCTTGAACGGCCGTTGCAGGTTCGCGGCTGAGGAGAAAGTGCATGGGTCTAGAGAACAAACTTGTCAGAACTACATTGTCCAGAGTTCTTTGGGGCAAAGGCTCAGTCTTTCTTCTCCTTCCCATAACGTTCAGCCCACACCGCCCCTTTGTCACATGATATTTTTCCTTCTCCGGCTCGGGTGTGTGTGTGTCATATGACTTATTCAAGATGGTATTGATCAGGTTCCCGGCGGCTTTCCTTCGGCTGCTACTGCTGGGCGGATCTTACAGGCTGAGTCTAGGGAGCGCGGCGGGACCGGTACCCCTGGTGATATGGCATGGGATGGGTGAGTGGAAGCGGGTTCAGATCCCTCTGGGTTTGTTTTTCTTGCAGGAGGATGGAATGATTTATTTTCGATGATGGGATGATGAGAATGCTTGACACTCACTTTACATGCATCCGTAATAATTTCCTCATTTCGGAGGGCTGAAAAAGGGTGGTTTGCCATGTTGTGCATATGTATAATGCAGGCATTACTGAACACATAAAGCTGCCGTCTACTTAGTCACTCCATCTGTTAATGGCAGTCGCTCTCCAGGGTGTCCGGTAGAGTCTTTGGCATCACCTACTGATTGTGGAAAGTGCCCTCAAATTGCAACGGATTTATGGTGATCCCGTAGTTTTCAAGGCAAGAGACGTTCAGAGGTGGTTTGCCATTGCCTGCCTCTGCACAGTAACCCTGGACTTCCTTGGAGGTCTCCCATCCCTGCTTAGCTGCTGGGATCTGATTAGGCTAGTATAAGACGTCCCCTTTAAATAGGGGACGTCAGGGATTGACTCTGATCCACTCCATGCAAAGCAGATGTTCTGTCACTGAGTCCTGCCCCTCTTCCACTGTGCTGAGTGGTGGGAAGTTCCAGAGGCTAATACTTACCTGAACTTGTTCCCTTGGAAGGAGGCAATGCTGGAGTATTCTGTTGTCTCTAGTATTTTGCTTTATTTACAAATACACATGGAGAGTACGTGGAGAGATGCACTGTTACTGGGCAACTAATCTGCTACCTCACATCAGATCCCCAGAGAAAGAGAGTGACCCTGCAGCCACCAAGTGCTTCAGGACATTGCCCCAGCCCCAGCTGCCTCCTCTCTCTGCCGCTTCCCTAATCTTACTCAGAACTGGATAGTTCGTTTCCTTTGTCTGTGACCTGCCCACCTCTATGAAAGTGTGCTTGTGTTCCTCCCAGCCTTGAGGAGCATTTTGCAGTCCCTTTCTGGGTCAGCCAGACTCACTGTGGCTGTCTGTAGAGATAAGAGATGCTTTAGCTCCCCTCTGCTCTTGTCATGTTTGCATTTGGGATAGAATCATTTACAAATCCCAAGCAGAGCCCCCAAGCTTGTTACAATACTGTTTGTTATTTAAAATGTTTGTCTGCTGCTTTTCTGCCACTAAGGCTCCTCAAAGCAGTCAGTGGCATGCAAAATCAATTTCAGAACTAAAACTCTCCCCTCCACTCACACTACAAGAGGAGAGCAAATTAGCCTCATAAATACTGAGTGGTTCATTAGCTGGTAACAGGGAACATGGTGATAAAAGTCCATTGAAAGCAGCAGTGTTCACTGCTTTCCAGAAGGCTAAGAACCAGTGTGGTGTGGTGGTTTAGACCTGGTTCAAATCCCTACCCTTCCACACACTATCAGCCTAACCTATCACAAAGGATTGTAAAAGAACAAAATGGAGCAGGGGAGAACAATGTAAACCCCTTTGGGTCCCCACTGGGGACAAAAGTGGGGTATAAAAGTAAATAAATAGCACAAATTGCACAGGGCAAACCTTATAGGAAAAGGAGTTCCATACAAAAAAGGTTCATGCAAAAAAGGTTCATAGTCACTTGCTGAACCACTGAAACAGGTGGAGGGCCTCTCTAGATGACCTCATTGTCAGTTTAGTTTGTGCTGGATGTTTTATTTGCATACACTGGGGCTCACAGCTGCATTATGTATACTTAGGATGGTGACTGTGGTGCATTTGTGCCTGTGCCAAGAGATTTATATTATCAACTCCCTGCTGTCAGCTGCAGCTTTGTGACTGCACAGGAAGGACAGGTTTACTAGCAGGTTCTTAATCTGTTGTCAACAAGTTTTTAACTAGTAGGGGACTGACCCAAATTCTTTTGCTGAAACCCCCCTCAGCTGCTACGCAATGCTGGCTGAAGCAGATTGTAGTTGCTCAGATGCTGAATGTAGAGGGGGATTAATGATCTAGTGAGCTCATCTGCCTGAGCCCCCTCACAAGAATTGTTTTGTGAATTCAGTGAGAGAACTCTGTAAACTCTTGCCCCCTGATTATCTTGGGGGAGTGGTGGGATCCAAATGAGGCACAGGGACAGGCTTGGGGCCTTAGGGGGCTTGTGCAATTGTGAGCATTAAAGCAACAAGGATGGCAAGGGCTGGTTTAGAGGCAACACCAAACTGCAGTCTGGCAAGCTGTCTTCACACTTGGACCTTCAACCCATATTTTCTAGACTTATTCCATTCTGACTGCAAATTAAAGCAGCGCAGGGCCGGCTTGCCTAGAGTGTGCCGGCCACAGGGGCGCCAAACTGCACCCCGTCCCCCCGCGAAAAGCCCCCTGTCACCGCCACCAGTGAAGAGCACCCCAGCAGGGCACAGGAGGCGGCAGCAGAGCTTGCCCCCCCTCCCCCCCTCGGGAAGCCAGCGCTGGGAGTGAAGGGGCAGGGGGGGTTAAACCCCCGTCTCTTCCCGGGCTTGCCTGGGTGCCCCAGAGGTGTGGAGTGCCCAGGCAAGCCGGCACTGGGAGGGAAGGGGCGGGGGTTAAAAGCCTCGCCTCTTCCCTGGCTTGCCTGGCGCTGGGACAGAAGGGTCGGGGTTTTAAACCCCCACCCCTTCCCTGGCTTGCGGCTCGCCCGCCCTCCCCCTCCCCCCTGGAGGGGAGAGGAGGCGGGGGCAGCATGGTGGGTGTCTCCAGGCCCCACTGGGAGGTTGGCATCTGCACCCGCCTAGGGCGCAGAGACACCTCGAGCCGGCCCTGCAGCAGTGCATGTGTGTGCTGCAGAACGAGTCTACCAGGTTCTATTGCCAGTTTTGTCGGTGGATTTCCATTGTGATAATCCACATTTGTCAGTGGAGAGTTTCAGAACAAGCACACGCCAGCATGGGGCAACGAGCTGTCCTGCCTGAGCCATTTGTCCACCACTCTCAAAGCACCAGCAACAGGATTGTGCCTGCTTGCCAAATTCCCAAGTCAAATGTTCACTCTTTCCCTGTTGGCCTCTTTGGTGTCAAACTCAGGCCTTGTTTGCCATGTTTCTTAACCCTCTGTCTTTGGTTCTGTATGCTTCTTGTGTGGTGCCATTCCAACTAGGAGGGGGGAGGATGGGAGTGTGAGAGTATGTGTGTGTGAAGACTGCTTTGCTGAGAGTTGTGCTAGCTTGTAATTGCGTATATGCGGGGCCTCCCTTCAATGGGAAGAATGTGTGCTTGACCTTGGGTACCAGACACTGCTAGATAATGTAATCCATATGCTTGCAGGTGCTGGGAGAGGGCTAATGGTGCACAGTAGATTTTGGCAGGCTGGATGTATTGGTGTGATTGGACTGGTCACAAGGGGGGGAGGGTCGTTTGAATTATGTATAATACCAGAACTGGTGCCAAGGGAATCAGTTCTGACACAGATCGTCTATGCTTGAAACATCTTCATCTCTCAATAAACAAATCACTGCCAAGAATGTGTTGCTGGGAGTCATAGTGCCAGAACAGACAGACTTTTTCCTGACCTGGCGCACCGCAACCACGATGAGCGATGGAGGCGAGGAAGGGGAACCTGCATTCCCTCTGAGATCACCTGACTCCAAGGGTGCCTCTGCCAAACATGTAGAAGAACCTAAGGGGAAGGCTATGAAATAGACCCCCATGGTTTGACCTGAGTCAGTGGGAAGCCCCAGACTGGGCTACTCCTTCCGTGGGACCCATGGGTGCCTAGTGATGGTGATCAGAGGGGGACTGCTGCTGGGTCTCCAGAATCTTCCATGACAACCCCGAGCGCTTGATGGTGGTGAGAGCAGAAGCGGAGGGCCGCTTCCTGGAGGAGATGGAGATCGAAGAGGTCTGACAGGAGCTGTGGGCAGAGATTGCAGAGCTGTGCAGGATACTATCTGGGACTGATGGATACTATCTGGGACATGCTGCAGCAGGAGCTTCAAGGCTTGGGGCTACAAGCAGGAGGAGGAGGCGCACAGGGCCCCCCCCATCTGGGAGGTGAGGCCCCTCCAGAACCACCACCAGCGTGCCTTGGCCCTGCGGCCATGAGAGATGCACTTGAAGCCACGTTCAACAGGACCCTGGGAAGTTGGTGTTCTTTGTGCTCCAGGTCTGGATGTCCCTGAGACAGTGGGGCCACACTTTTGCCTCAGATGAACACTGGGTGGATTACCTGGCATCATGGCTATGAGACCGAGCAGCTGCCTGGTTCATGGGTCTGTACAATGTGGGGGGCTCAGAACTCAGGGATGTGGACACTTTCATGTGGGCCCTCCACAGACAATATGAGGATCCACTGGAGCTGGAACAAGCCAGGACCTGCCTCTGGGGTCTGAAGCTGGACAGTTAGTCCATCAGAGAGTTCTCAGATGAATTCAAGACGTTCTACCAGGCGGGCCTGAACCACTCCATTTTGGACAAAGCCCTAGCCCAAGATAACCCCCTGACCCTGAATGGCTAGATTCAGGTGGCCTGTAAGGCAGAAAACTGCTGCAGCCTGTTGAGGGGCAATTTTGCAATGAGGGTAAGACGAGAAACTGCACCTCCTTGCTTATGTGTCAAAAAATTATCGGAAACAGAGAGAAATTTGGGACAAGAAAGTTTGGGACAAGAAAGCCGCTGCCATTAAGTTAGCCCTCACCACTTGGAGACTTTGGTTAGAGGGGGCCAGAGTACTGTTCAAGGTCTGGACTGACCATAAGAATTTGGAAGCATTACACTCCTCTGATGCCTCAATGCCAAACAGTTGCACTGGGCGGAGGTCTTTTCTAAGTTTCAGTTTACATTCAAGCACCCCCCGGGGAAATCTAATTTTCTGGCTGATGCCCTCTCACGCCTTCCCCAACATGCCAGTCAGAGGGAAGAAATCATTGACTCTATGTTCATACCTGCCCAATTGGGGGGGGGGGGGCAGTGCTCATGCACAGTCCGGCAAAAGAGGAGGGGGGCTCAGTCGTGAGCCATGGCTGGATAAATTCAAGGTGGCCTTCACTGAAGCCGACAAGGAGGAAGTGGAAAGGGAGGACACACTTGTGCAAGGGGGAAACGGGTGCTGGTATCACCAAAACAGACTGTGCTGCGCCCCCTATGGTGGGAAATTTTGAAAATGGGACATGACAACAAACTAGCTGGCCATTATAGATATTTAAAAACTTTACACCTTTTACAAAGGCAATCCTGGTGGTCATGCATGTGGGCTGACATCTCTCAATACGTAGCCTCCTTGCCAAATGTGCTTAATGGGGAAATGCCAGGCTGGGAAAAACCCTGGATTGCTGCAGCCTCTCGAAACCCCCGAGAGGCTGTGGTCGGTGATTTCTATGTACTTCATAATGGATCTGCCACCCAGTAAGGGGAGGACAGTTATTTGCGTGGTAGTTGATCTTTTTTCAAAACAAGCACATTTCATCCCCTCTAAACAATTACCCTCCACCAAAAAGCTATCGCAGTTGTTTATGCAGCACATTGTGAGACTGCACCCTGTGTCCAGGAAAATAATTTTTTGGAAGGAATTGGTAAAATTTTTGGTGGTTGAGCCAAGGGCTCAGTAGCACTTACCACCCAGAGACAGATGACCAAACTGAGTGGACCAATCAAGTGTTGGAGCAATTCTTGGAATGTTTCATCAACTGTCAATAAGACAACTGGCTAGACTTGCTCCCCTATGCAGAATATAATTACAACAACTCTGTTCATAGTTCCACAGGGGCCAGCCCCTTCAGAGTGGTGCATGGATATGAGGGGGCCCCTCTCCCTACAATTGTATCTGAGCCTACTGGCCTGGAGATTTGCAAACTGGGTGGTCAGAGTTGGCCCAACTGTGGACTCTTATCCAACAGAACTTAGCCAAGCCTGGGCACCTGAGTGGGACATCAACCCTAGAGACATTTCCACCAAAAACTTGAGGGGGTTACAACCAGGAAAAATAAGACTGGAAATAAGTTGGACCTTTTAGGGTGGTGAGAGTTATTAACAAGGTGGCTGTGGAATTGGATTTGCCAAAGAACTTACATCATGTTCATCCCGTTTTTCATTTCAGTCTACTGAAGAAGGATCCTGGACCATTGAAATAGAGACCTTGACCTCTGGCTCCTCCTCCCCTGATAGTGGATGGGGAACTCCACCTAGTGATGGAAGAAGTTTTAGACTCTGGGGGCCACCTTTACTATCTCAAGTGGCGAGACTTTGACCCTAGTCATAATGAATGGGTCCAAAGCGATCATGCCAAAGCCCCCAGATTAGTTCAAGCATTTCATAAAACCCATCCCCAGAAACATGGGGGGTGAGAGACTTTGGGGGGGGGCAGAATGTCAAACTCAGGCCCTATTTGCCATGTTTCTTAACTCTCTGTATACGTCTTGTTTGGTTGCATTTTGACTAGGAGGGGGAGGATGGGAGTGTGAGAGTGTGAAGACTGCTTTGGTGAGAGTCGCGCTAGCTTGTAATTGCGTATATGTGGGGCCTCCCTTCAATGGGAAGAATGCATGCTTGACCTTGGGTACCAGATACTGCTAGATAATGTAATCCATATGCTTGCAGGTGCTGGGGGAGGGCTAATGGCACACAGTAGATTTTGGCAGGCTGAATGTATTTGTGTGATCATGGGGTGGTGGTGGTGGTGGTTTTAATTATGTATAATACCAGAACTGACACCAAGGGAGTAAGTTCTAATACAGATCGTCTATGCTTAAAACATCTTCATCTCTCAGTAAACAAATCACTGCCAAGAGAGTGTTGTTGAGAGTAAGTTTGCTCAAGACTCTGACATTTGGCTCTGTTTGCAGTTTACCACAAATGGTTAGGTCTCTCTTCCCCTCCGTAAAAAATAGAAGAGGAAAACTGTACAGGCAAATGCACTTTAAACACTTTTATCCCTTGCTCGTAACTAAAACAGGCTTCTCAACCTGTTGCACATTTATGTTGCATTTTTATCCCTCCCTGCCTCAGAGGAACTTAAAATGCCATTTATGGAGCTCCAGGAGTGCTGGCTGAGTGAGCACCCAACTTGACGATGATGACAGAGCAGCTTGGCTATTAAGAAATCTTTCCCAGGAAGTTTATGTGCATAGCCCCCACCCTTCCTTTCTCTCAGCACTCTGCTTGCCCAGTTGTTCTCTTTCCAACTCCCCTCTTGGACCACCCTCCTCCTGGTCCCTGTCTTCAGAGAAGGTTTAACTTGGGGGTGGGAATGGTGGATAAGAATTCCTGTCAGCAAACTGACATTTCTCAGTGAAAATTATTATTTCTAGTGTGTCCAGGCAGCCTGAATGTGTGTCACAAGTTTGCCATGAGGCTGTTAGCTGACTTTCTGGGTCTGTAAAAAGCTACACTGGCATATGCATAACTTTCTGAATGCCCTTATGAAGGGAGGGAAGGACAAAATAACCCCCTCCCCCCCACACACACACCAGCTGTGATTTCAGCTCAAGTCCTGTCAATAGTCAATAGACAAATAGTCTAGGAACACATGAAAACTCCCAGGTTTGTTAAGTGAGAGGGGGCTTTTTGGTGGGGGAGGCACTCTCTTCTTCAGAGACTGATATGTTGCCTAACGTATGTATTACCATTCAGTCTGATTTTTTTTATGGAGTGTCTGTCATTAGGTGGTTAGGCAAAAAACACAGAGGGGCAGCTATGTGAGCAGCAGTGTTATTTACGATTTTATAACTTGCACTTCCACTATCCTAAAAAGGTATGGAAGTTTGTTGTAAAACACTGATTTATTTGAGCTGTAGTCAGCCGGCACAGCCCAAGTGACCAAAGCAGGCTGACCGAGGGAGAGTGGGTTTGCTTCTGGCTACCCCAGGCAGCTGTGATTTTGGGGTCTCCACATATTACTAATTGCAGTTTTTTTCCAGTCTTCCTCCAAGGAGTCCAGGGTAGCATACTTGGTTCTCACAAGAGCCCCACAAAGCTGAGAGAGAGAGGGAGCAACTAGCCCAATGTCACCCTGGGAGCTTCATGGCAGAGTGGGAGTTGGGGTCACTAAGATGCTAGTTGAATATTGTATTGGCTTTCCTGGTTTACATAATATATTTGTATTGTTGTCTGGTCTAAAAATAGAATGGCAGAGCCACAGTTTAATCAAGGTGCTGATTTCTAATTCCTAATCCCCTTTCTGTCCCACCCACACCCTTTTTTTACAATCTTAGGAGACAGTTGCTGCAATCCTGAGAGCATGGGTTACATTAAAAAAATCGTGGAGGAGAAAATTCCAGGCATTTATGTTCTGTCTCTGCAGATCGGCGACAATTTAATTGAGGTAGGGACAGTGGTTGTTGTTAGTTCTGTCCACAGACATAGGAGTGTACGATCCCTTCATGTGGTTAGTCTTAAATTATTACCCTTTCTGAAATTCCCTTCCCTTCCTTTACCTGGTACAGATTATCTGTTTTGCCAGTGGACATGCAGAAATCCTTATATAAGGTGGTGTGCCTGCAGGATGCAAAGGTGAGGCCCTTTATACAGGGGAAGACAGCAAGCGAGAAGATGTATTGCCTGCATATTTCCTTCCTTGCATCTCCACAAGTTATAGATACTTAATTAATTATTTAGAAAGAGAGAGACAGACATTCAGGGAAGGAGCCAGAAATCTCCCCAAGGGGGCACACTCCCACCCCACTTGTGGCTGGAGCCACATTGAGTGCAAAAATATGAAAATAGTTTGGCATGTCAGCAACTTACCCCATGTCCTTCAGCTCTATATTTTCCCACCAGGATGTGGAGAACAGTTTCCTCATGAATGCGAATTACCAAGTGAAGCTTGTGTGCAGCATCTTGGCAAAGGATCCGAAGTTGCAAGGCGGCTACAACGCCATGGGCTTCTCACAGGGAGGGCAGTTCCTGTAAGTGTGTCAGGCTGGGAGAGATGGAAAGCGTTTGGGGCGAAGGCAGCCTGGAAGAGAGTGGTGAGCTAACCTCCTTCTCGGGCCAGAGAACTGTTTTGAGGTTCAGTTTGGCTCCCTCCCTATTTTTTTAAAAAATGAAGTTGAATTCAGTACCATCAATACACCCAGCAGTTTTCAGGCCCTGTAGAGTTTGGTTTGGAGAATGATGTCTAAATATCTCCCCCCTCTTCCCCAGGAGGGCAGTGGTGCAGAGGTGTCCTTCTCCCCCCATGCTCAATTTGATATCTGTTGGGGGTCAGCATCAAGGTAAGCCTAGGCTGAGTCGTCATCTGTTTTCTAGGCAGTGTGTGTGGATTTAGGTGACTGTCCTGTTAGCTGGAGGAGGGAGGTTTAAATTGGCCAGGATTACCAAAAATTTAAATCTCAGTGGCATGGAGGAGAGTGGTCCTTTCCTAACAGTGTAGGCAACATGTTGCACATCCTTTAAGATGTCTTTAGGCACTCAGAAGAATAAGCAGTTGCAGACTTGCTTATCGCAAACCAACAAGATGGAGACTCTGCCTCCCTCATTGCCTTGCACTGCAGCCTGGGGGCGGCCTGAAAAGGCCTGTCACTGGCCTCCCGGGCCTGCACCAAAGCGCTGCGGTTCAGGGATGGCCAGAAGAGGCCCGTCACTGGCCTTTTGGGGCCCGCGCTGGAGCGCTGCGGCCCCAGGGGAAGGCACTGATGGCGGTAAGTGAGGGATCTGGGGGGTGGGGGCTTGATGGGGGGTGGGAGAGCCTCCCTCCCTCTCCCCATCTCTTTGCCCTCTTTCTGTCTCTCCTTTCCTTTTCTTTCTTTCCCTTTTCCTCCTTCTTTCCTTATTTCTTTCCCTCATCTTTCCCTTCTTTCCTTCTCTCCTTTTTCTCTTTCCTTTTGTTCTTTTCTTTTCCTCTTTCCCTCCTTCTTCCCTTCTCTCTTTCTTTCCCTCCTTTCGTTTTCTCCTTTTCCTTCTTCTTTCCTTCTTTTCCCCCCTCTTTCTCTCTTTTTATCCCCTTCCCTTCCTTCTTTCCTTCTCTTTCTTTCCCTCATTCCTTCCTTCTTTCCTTCTCTCTCTCTCTTTCCTTCCCTCTTTCCTTCTGTGGCCCAACTCTTCATTCCCCCCCCCACAGGCTGGCTGGGGAAGGGAAGGGGAGGCTTTTGAAGAGAGCCAGTTTGGTGTAGTGGTTAAGTGCGCGGACTGTAATCTGGGATAACTGGGTTTGATTCCCCACTCCTCCACTTGCACCTGGCTGGATGACCTTGGGCAAGCCATAGTTCTGATAAGAGCTGTTGTTGAAAAAAGAGCAGTTTCTGTCAAGAGCTCTCTCAGCCCCACCTACCTCACAGGGTGTCTGTTGTGAGGAGGGGAAGGGAAAGGAGTTTGTAAGCCGCTCTGAGACACCTTTGGGTAGTGAAGGGCGGGGTATAAATCCGATCTCTTCTTCTCTTCTTCCCTTTGCTTTCCCTTCTGACATCACTTCCAGTGATCTCAGGGGGTGTGGCATATGCTAATGAGCTATTATGCTAATAGCCTAGTAGCTCATTAGCATACCTTATGCTAATGAGCTCCTGCAGCTCTTTTTCTATGAAATGACCCCTGGGAAGGACAGTGGGCTGTCCCTGACTGCCTAAGTAATCCTTTTAACTGATACAGTGCAGGTTTGCAGATAATCACTTGCCTTGTTGCCTGTGGCAAATAAGAATTGCCTTTGCGTAATCAAGCAGAGAAGTTTTGAGAAGTAAGAATTCTACTGATTCTGGGGTTTGGACCTCTGCTTCTCTGCCCATCCTGCAGAAAGAACCCACGTAGGTCTCTGTGAGCAGGTTGGGGGCCTCTTTACAAATGATTTGGGGAGTGGTTTGCAAGGCCAGGTGCTTTTTTTTTCTGGGTTGTGGCTGTCGAGACTGCTTGTAAATGGATTTCTTGCTGCCACAGGAGTCTATGGTTTCCCACGCTGTCCTGGGGAAAGTTCGCACCTCTGTGACTGGATCCGGAAGATGCTGGATCTTGGTGCTTACACCCAAGCTGTTCAGGAACGGTGAGTTTCATCTGGGGAAGACACTTCACCTGAGTGTGAATGGGACCAAAAGCGATTGGAGGGGTTTTTTGCCTTGCGTGGTGAACACTTTTTTTTTAAACCACAGACTGGTTCAGGCTCAGTACTGGCATGATCCACTGAATGAAGAAGAATACCGGAAGAAGAGCCTTTTCTTGGCTGATATCAACCAGGAACAAGTAAGTCTGACTCTTAAAGATCAGAAGAAAGGCCTGGCTGGATCAGACTGGATAGGTCCATGCAGCCCAGACTCTTGTCTCCAAAAGGGGATAGTTGGATGCTTCTGGAAAGCTCACACCCAGCATCCATCCTCCCTGACCCCTCTTCTCAGCACCTGGCACCCAGAAGTATATTACCACTGAACACAGAGGTCCTGTCAAGAATCCCAAATAGCTAATAAACTCCCAACCCTTTCAGAAAAAGCTGTTTGCCAAACGCAGTCTGTTCCTCTGGAATTCTTCCAACAATCCCCCCACCCCCCGTGGTTCTGAGACCCGGCTCTTTTGGTCTCTGTAAGTGGGAATGATTTTGCACAGTCAAGCACCTAAAGTTTGCATGCTTGGGCCACAGCTAGTCTCGTCAAATATCTTTTAGGTCAAGATTGTACATAAGAACATGCATATTGTAGGGATATGGTTTTGGCTCTAGGGTTCCACTTCCTAAAAATCTGTTTTCATTTCTTTAAAAAGTTTATGGTTCTTTTGTCTGTGAAGGTAAGTTTTCAAGTTTCATGGGCTGCCTTAAGAATCATTGGGTGATGGGAAAGGAGGGTTAGTAATTTTTTTTAATAAATAGAAGGATGGCAGAATGAGCTTTTTCCTGTCTATAGGGTACAGTTTGGTGCCACAGCAAATTATGCACAAGTGCAAACAATAAGTTACACAATCAAGGGAAGATGCTGAACTTGCCTGATATATGCAAGCTATCTATATTACCATCAACATTTATTATGATCAAAGATCAGTCAAGCAGTTTACCAGTGCAGTTTACATACGAATATAAAATTAATAATACAAGGATTAAAATTCATATCCTTATAAGCTATCTAATTTGCCATCTCTCTGTGACCTTGTGGCTGCTGCCTCCAGGTGTCTGATATAGGCCTGGTTCTCACAAAAGTGGTTGGTGTGTCTGAGGGAGGGAATGTGCCTCAGTGATAGAGCATCTGATTGGTATGCAGAAAGTCCCAGGTACAATCCCTGGCATCTCCAGTTAAAGGGGTCAGACAGTAAGTGACTTGACAGACCTCCACCTGAGACCCTGGAGAGCTGCTGCCAGTCTGAGTAGACAACACTGATCATCATGGACCAAAGGTCTGATTCAGTATAAGGCACTTTCATGTGAACTGTGCCCCTTCAGAGGTTGGGTGGGACTTACATGATGGAATGTGCTTCTTTAGGAAGAAGCCCGAGGAGAACCAGGCTGTAGTTCTGTCTCCTGAGTAGTTGAGGCCTGACCAGTACCTGATTGGGGGTGGGACTGCTTGTTTGGTCTTCTGGCAGTAAAGGAGATTCCGAAATCCCACTGAGAGATGCAGGAGAATTATGGAATCCCAGGGATTGGAAAGGTCCTGAAAGAACGTCCTAAGACAGCAGGAGAATGTGTGTTTATACACACACACACTCAAGTTGTAAGGAGGCAGGACATAGATCTGGAGCAAGCATGCTTAGATTCTGCCAGATTACCTTCACTCTCTCCTTCTCTTTCCCCTCCCCACCCCCTTTTTAGTGCATCAATCAAACTTACAAGAAAAACCTGATGTCTCTGAAAAAATTTGTGATGGTGAAGTTCCTCAATGACACCATGGTGGATCCTCCTGCCTCTGAGGTAAGCAGCTGAAGTCCCATGTCAGCTTGACACTGGCAAGGCAAAAAATCTGGCCCAGCTGACTTTGCACCAGCCTGCGTCTCATCCCACCAGGGCTACTACCCATACAAAGCATCTGTGTGGCACACAATGGGGGGCCAGCCCAGCTTAAAGGTGGCATTGGGCACCAGCGTTGCTGGGTTGGCATGTTCTTTTGCCTTTGCCAACAACTGCTTTAAATATATGTGTGAGGAAACATTAGCTGATATAGTGCTGTGGAGTGTTTGGAGTGCTTCATGGATTTGCTTATCAGATGTACAAAATGGAGGAGTGGTAGAACACCAGCTTTGCAGGCAGGTCCCATGTTCAGTCCCTCTAGTTAAAGTCAGTCTCCAGTTAAAGGAACTGGTAGTAGGGGATGTGAAAGACCTGAGACCCTGGAGAGCTGCTGCTGCTACTAACAGTAGACAAGATTGATCTAGATAGACCAAGGGTCTGAGCTGATCTAAGGCAACTTCATGTATGTAAATCCCTCTGAAGTGGTGCAGTCTAATCCACCACTTCAGGACTCTACCAATTCATTCTCCAGCATGTGGAAACCAGGCCTTGGCTGTTCTTTGTAGCTAGCTGGATGGGTCTGTCCTATTGCAAAAGAAAATGGGAGCCAGGCTGTGGGAGGAAGGAGATCCTGTTTCTCCTTGTGGCTTGTCTCAACATGCTCAAATTACTTCCAGGAAGGTAAGCTACACCCAAAGATAGACCTGCTTTCCCCAGCTTTGGAGTGAGGGCTGGCAAATTGCCTCTTTTTTTTGTTCTGAAAAGCTCTGTGGACAATAAAAATGTCTCCATTATCTTGAGAACTTTATTAGTAGACAAGCAAAATGCCACCAGAAGTTGGGAAAAGGTACAGAGTATTTACATGATTTCCAAGACTATTTTTCCCCCATAGCGTGAGATGAGTTGCTGTGCATACGAATAGGTCTGGATTATGGGTGGAGACCATAGTTGCTCATCTGATGTCTGTCTGAAGCAGGGGAAAATGACGATACTCCTCTTTGTAGCTCCTATTGGGGGGAGGCATTTTGTATACATGCTCCCATGTGAAACTATGCAGGTCCGTTGAACAGTTATACTAACTTTTGCTTGATCTTGGTTCCCTAAGGAGAGGGAGCTCCCGTGTGAGCAAAATAGTAGGGGATCCATGTATGTGATTTTGAAGCAGACAAGCGGGGCAAGAAAAGCAGTCATGATATAATGTATCATTGGGCCCCTTACATGCTTGTGTGAACTGGCTGTCCCAACTGGGAATGTTTTGCTTACAGCTTTTCCTGTTCTTTTCCTCTTGCAGTGGTTTGGTTACTATCGTAGTGGCCAAGCCAAGGAAACCATTCCCTTGAAGGAGACTTCGCTGTACACAGAGGTAACTATTTTGAGCAGTATGGATAGGAATATTTCTTTTTCTCTATATAGAATTTGCAGCTGAGCCCTAAATATCAAAGTGCAGGTCCCCATTCTTTTTGCAACAGTCCAAAAGTTCTCTTGCATATTCCGATTTTTCTGATCACAGTCTGTTATCGCCCAGGAAGGAAAGGAGCAGCATTGCTTTGCAACATACTGTCAGGATCTGAAATACTGTCAGGGAGTGAGGCAACTCAAGGGAGGGTGGCAGAGTTCAGGAAGGTGTGCTGAACCCAAAGAAAGTCCAGAGAGGAAGGAAAGGAGCTTCTGTACAGTTGAGAAGTTCTAACTGCTGGATGCCCCCACCTTCTCTGAACTGAGAAGTTGAAACCATTCTTCTTTTTTTTAAATCAACACGTTAAACTTGGTTTTCTCAGGCCTGAATATGCTTGGGGTGGTGACTTGGGTCACTGCAGCTCCCCAGACTTTTCTGTATAAATGAAACCTATCCCAGCTGAACTACAGCTGTTTCCCCTTAATTGTAGGTGAATGTATCATTTAGCACTTAGCAGCTTGTTATTTCTCTAAACTACATTTCCTGGAGTGTTTCGAGGCTAAGCCACAGTTCTCAGACTTAGCCAATTTTTGATGGTCAAGAAGATGCTTTGACTACAGCAGTTCCACTTTGGAGTGCATTTTAATCTTTCTGTTTAGCAAAGGAAATGTCTTCGCCAGTGGAAGACACTGGTGAACTTTAGACATTGTGCAAAACTATGGATTATTTAAACTAACTTTGGTTAGCATGACTACCTGTCTGAATACATGCCACTGTACTATGATTGGTTTGGGTCAGTTGAAGTTAATTACAGCTAGTCTTAACTGTGCATTTGCATGAAGCACACAACAAAGCATCCTGGTATACTCTAGGCTTAATTTTGGCTTGTTCCTTGGCAATTCCTCACAGGATGCAGAAAGCAACAAAACCTGCATTTGTTGAGGCAAACATCTGTAAGATGAACTCTGGTCAGAATAAGGCCAGACTGATCCAGCATGTAGCTTTTCTGGTTAAGAGACTCCCCACCCCACTCCTTACACTTTTGAGTGTTCTTTGCTTAGGATCGTTTGGGACTGAAAGCAATGGACCAAGCAGGGAAACTGGTGTATCTGGGAGCAAAAGGGGACCACCTCCACTTCTCCAAAGACTGGTTCTTCAAGAACATTTTGCCCTTCCTGCAGTGAAGCTGAGGCTTTGCTTTCCTACCAAGTCCAGTTGTCGGAACTCTCCTTCAGGACATCTTGACCTAGTTTGGCACTTGTTGTCTGTAACTGCTTGCCTCAAGGGATGTGCGTGTGTTCTTACTAACCCAGATTCTGGTCTCATTCCAGGATTAACAACACTCTCTAACTGAATGCCATTGCCCCCAGTAGCTTTCTTTCCATGCGTCCTCTGTCAGCTCCTTCCTGCAAACAACTTCCCAGTAATTGTAGTTTTTCTCTATGTCCCTTTTCCAAGGTGGGCAACTGGAAGAACAACTCAACTCAGAATGCCTTTAGAACACATACAAGTCTATGTACTTACTGGGAATGCTCTAGTGTAATTGCTAAGCCTCTGGCCAATTTCTCAGGGAGTAGAATTTTTCTTAAACACCACACAGTATTACGTTAAGCAAGAGCTGGGGGCTTAGCTGACCTTTTGGAGTAGGTGTTTCTGCTTGTTTGGGTTTCTTAGCAGCAACTGTACTGAAAATATAGCTCTAAATGCAGCCATATAGCTTCACTAGCAAGTGACTAGAAAGTGTTGCCTAGAATTTAACTGAAGCAAAGCTGGACAACTTACTACCTACAGCAGTACTTTCAGTGAGCTAAGGGGCAGTGGGTGTGGCAGTGTGGGTGTGTGCTGTGTAATTAAGGTGTGTTGAAGCTTTTCTGCATTGGAGAATTCATCACAATAAGCAAATGGAATGCATCAGAAGTTCAATAAAAAAGTTTAAACTAAGGTTTTGCCACTATGCTTTGTAACAGCTTCATGAACACTACTTTTGCACAAGAGGTGTAAAAATGCATGTACTGTTAGTATATTCTTGCATTTATTGCCCTACTGAAAACAAGGCCTTCCCAAAATGTTTTAGACAGTGCCCTGGTTGTAGGTTATAGAACATGGAGTGTGCATGCCAAGATATAATAGGAGGCTTGCATGAAGGTCGCAGGCTTGATCATTGGTAGATCAAGTGTTAAAAGGATCTTAGTAGGAAAGGGCTGCCTGGCTGAGCCCCTCAGACTAGAAAATATGGAGTGAGTGGCCAGCGTTCTTCATATATTCCAATGAAGAAATGCAGACTTGTAGTCAAACAGAAAATTTCTGTTCTGCTCTCACACTGGCACAACTGCCTAAAACAGCCACAGAAACAAGCCAGCTTTGTACTGCAGGGTCTGCTTACTGAAGCTGCACATAGCTGGAGATGGTAGAGCATCTGCTTGGCATGCAGGAAGGCCCACGTTCAGTCCCCTGAGACCCACTGCCAGTCTGAGCAGATGTCTTCAGTAGACCAATTGTCTGATTCAGTGTAAGGCAGCTTTACATATCTTCATGTGAGGTGGTAGAGAAAAAGTTTTCTAAATTGAAGCGTTGTTCAAAAAGAGATGTGTAACCTAACAACCTTCCTTAAAGCATAGCTTCCCTTTCTTGTGTGTTATTTCCCTTATTCTGTCAAAGAAACAGAAAAGTATTGGGGTAAAATGAAACCTTCCTGAATTGGACAGGTAACATTTGGGCCCTGAAAAGTAGGAAAAGTGCTCCAGAATGAGGGAAGTGTTGGAGACAGAAGAAGCCTCAGTCAGTTTGGGGTGAAAGAAACCTCAAGGTGGTATTTCCCAAGGGATAGCTACGTTAGTCTTTAAAGACTAACAGTATTCCTGCAGAAGCTTAGAGTCAGCTGTGCCCTATACTGGAATAAAATTCCATTAGCCCAGGGTTGTCCATTAGTGCCATGGCACACTCTGAACTTTTAGGAAAGTGAGCAGGGCCATTGTAAGACAAGGTTTATTACTGGCTGTCCTCATTCCAATGAAACAGTTTTCTATTGGAGGATCAGGAGAACTGGGAAGCACCTTGGCTTTCCCTAAGTCAGTGTGTGTACTTCTAGTCCCCCCTTCAGGCCTTCCTTCTTCCCCAGAGGTGCAAGGAGGTAGGAATTACCATTCTGGGTTTGGCAACCACCATCCCCTCTCAGAATTCCAAGTGTACTGCAGGCTCAAATAGGTTGGGGACCCCTCTATTAGTCCGTAAGATGCCCCTGGGTTTCTGTTTTGCACTAAGCCATAAGCTGTTTCTCTTTGTATCACCAGAACAGCTTCTGCAGATGTCCCAATAAGAGTCACCATTTTAATGAGCAACTTGGCATTAACTTTATTCTATCTTCAGTATAATTTTTAAGTACATAAGAAAGGTTTCTTCTTTATTTTCACAAGCCTCAAGAGAGAAGTACAAGTCACAGGACAGTCTCAAAATAAGAAAAGATTGCATATCTTTTGGTAAGTTCCATTTCAGTGAAAAAAGTGAACTTATTAAATGTGGCAAGAGAGGAAATAAGATATGCTATCCAAGATACCAGGAGTCAAGCACATAGGCAGCTAAACTCCCTTTTGTGGCCAATACAGTACCGTGCCTTCAGCACCTTAGCACAACTGTTGCCGTGCCCCTGCTAACACGCAAACTTTCTGCACAAAGAAAAGTCAAGCAAAAAAAGGAAGCAGACAGCTGGGTGGGGTCTTCCAGTTTCTATAGTGTAAATTAATTTCAATTCACTACACAATGGATTGCAATGAACTTGTGCTTACAAATAATTAAATACTGGACTGGGAATGAACACTCAACCCTCTCTAGGTGCGAAAGAGGGGGCAGGTGTTGAGAAAAACCATCCTGGAAGGCTGAACATATGAGAATGTCCAGTTGCTCAGAAGAGGGGACCCTTTGGGCACAGTTTTCACAGGGGGACTTGAATGGAAGAGGGTTAATGGCAGCTTTTTAGCTGCTGGCCAGACACCTGGGAGGGGTGGCCTTGTGGCACTGATAACCAAGAGGTCTCCCCAACATCATGGCACAACAATTTTTTTTACACTGAGCACATAGGAAGAAAAAAAATATCAGGGAGGAAGGAATGCTATACATCTCATTTTTCAGCCTTTGGTCCAGCAAAGTCACTCCTGGAATCTTTTGAACACCCCTGATTAGAATAGAACTGCAAAATTTAGTTTGCTCCCTTGTAACTTCCCCCAAACACAACTGCTGGATATACTTTTAAATGTACACATCATGGGGGATGCTATACCCTGATACATGTTGTATTCTAAGAGGGAAAATAAAATCTCCCTTAAATAAAAGGGCCTCTGAAAGCCAACCACTGATACTGGCTCCAAAGTCAATAAAAAAAGAAAGATCAGACAAATCAAGATTGATTGGTGACGCAGTTTGGTCTGATGGGGTGTGTGTGGTGGAATGCAACACCATCCCCAACTGATCAACCACCAGAATCAAACAGTTCTGCCGCACCCTACCTCAAATCCTAACCTGAGGTAATTTTCAGTGAAGGCAGGTAGATGTCTCTCAGGCAGGACAGAAGCAGACTGACAGCAGGGGGGGAAATTACAGGAAATCTAGAAAAAATATCCCTCAAAAGCAGATTTGTCCCATAGTGGTGGTGGGGTGAGGGGAGAGAGTCACATGCCTGGTCAGCTTATCCAGCTATTTCTGTCACCGTGGTGACTAGTTTCTGCCCATTCCACAGCGTCTTGAACTGCTCAGGGATCGGGAACTCGTTCTGGGGGAACAAAATTGTGGGAGTCAATACTGTTGCTATCTGTATTGTATTGTATTGAGAAAAGAGGGTCAACAAGTATACGAAGTGTACAAAAGCAATGTGGAGGCAGGACATCATTAGTCTTTACAGTTATCTGCTGCTGCACAGTATGGAAGATGTTCACACCAGGGTCACACCTTCATGTGTTTTGGTCAAGGGAAGAAGCTCATCAAGACAAATCAAGACAGACTAAAATATTTCACTAGAAACATCCACCATTTGTGTCCTGCATTGGTTTAAAAGGGAATCAGATGGACCTCTCTGCCTATCTCCACAGCCATGATGGCTTAACAGCGCCTCCACATTCAGAGGCATTATATCCCAAGAATACTAGCTGCCAAAGAGCAAATAGAGGGCTGTTGGCTTCATGCCCTGTCATGAGCTTTCAAGGTACAGCTGGCTGGCTACTGTGGAAAAACAGGATACTGGATTAGATGTATCTTTGGTCTGATCCAAGCAGGGCTCTTATCTTCTGCTCCTAGATTATATTTTATAAGAGGCCCCATTATGTGGTCTCAAGGAAGGTATCAACCAACTAGCACTGTTCTAAAATTTGATCTCCCCATTCTTGCTTCCTAATCCTAGGTGTGAATGTGTTAAGTCTTCCATCACAAGCATGTAAGGATCTAGTCTTAGAGAACTGCCAAGATCCTTTACAACATAGTCTTTTGGGCTAGCTTCTGTTTCAGCTAGAGACTGCTGATTTAGCCGAAGGCCAATGAATGATTTCCGTCCAACTGGAAAGCTAGTGGAACCCCACTCACACACCACCATGTGACTGGGGAAAAGACTTACAAAGTCGCCGCTGTCCATGGGAATAAGAACGTTCATCTCTGAAGACTTGGCACTGACAATCTCGCAGTCTAGGGAGTTCTTGCTCAGGTAAACATGACACCCATCTGTCTTGTTGATGGATATAGTTGGCACTTTACCCAGTACCTAGCGAGGGTAGTAAGAATCGTTAGAGCTTTCTGGAGTGGAGAACCAAAGGACAACTCAGGTAGGAAAGCAGCAAGATAGCCCTTACAAAAAAAAAAAAAGCAGCATATAAAGACCTCAGGATTGTTTATTGTAAAGCCCAAATGGCTGCTTCACGTCCTCATTCTAGGGATTAAGTGCTGGGATGTACCATTACCTGTACTTGGATGTCCCGGCTGTTTATAATCTCAACAATGCCCACGACATCATCAAACACTAGTCCCAGCTTCTTGCAGTTATCTGCAGAAAGGGGGGAGAAGGCAGAGGAAACATTATTATGTTGTTATCTTACAGCCCTAGCATGGCTCCTTAAACCAAAGTGCTTAACCAAGGTTCTTATTCTAGCAGAAATAAAGGGGTAATAAAAGCTTTACCGCTACTGGTGGTGATGGGAAAAGAACCAGCAGTGTGCTACACCCAAGGTGACCATGACAATTCTCCCTTATTGTGTAGAAGAGACTGTGCTCTGCCCTTTTAAAACAGGGACTGGGAACCAATCCTCCCACCCCATTCAAGCCTCACCACAGTCATGAATTCACTGAACACTGTTAGGCAAGTCCACCAGCTCAGTGCCTCCAACTGATATACAAGACTGCTGGCCCCCTACAGAACTCTCATAGTAATTTCCAGGATGATGAGCACCTCGAGTACTTGGGAGAACTAAGAAAACTTAACCCTGCTGACTTCAAGGGACTTCAGTACTCCCAAATGCCATGTTGCTGATATACTTGTGGAGAGAGCAAAGGGATCTACAGCAGCAACCCTCAAGGCTCCCAGAGTTCACAAGGGTTTGCATATCGTTGCTGCCATCAAAGGGTCTGTCAGCACAGGGATTCTGTAACATGTGAAACAGTCCAGAGAACACATGGCAGGTGGGCTGCTGCTGCTGCTGCTTGCCTTGTACCTGATGAAGGTGAATGCGAGACCACCCTTCTTGCCCCCCACAACAGTGAACAAAGTCAACCCTTGGAAACTTGGTGTTATTTTAATCAGTGTCATTTCCCAACAGTTCTGAACTCAAAGAGGTTTTCCCCCAACGTCCTCCTTTTTTCAAATCACCCTACCTCCATCTCCATTCCTAAATGCAACCCTAGCAGGTAGCGCAGGCATTTGCTCCCATTCAGCTCCCATTCTATGGTCAGTATGAGATTCTGAGGGTCAAATGAGACATTATGGCAGCCACAAGTTCAGCCTATGGCCACCAATACCATTATAGGCAGCCACTCAACAAATGCCACAAGGGTCTAATCCTGATGGAGCTCATGGCACTAAGCAATTTTGTCCCCATCTGTGCCTTTTGAAATGATCAAACAGCTCCCCTTACAGCTGTTTTGGTACTTAAAAAGGCACTGGAGGTCACCTGAGCACCCCACACCATGGATACAATCAGGGTTAGGTTCCAATTCTTCCCTAAAATGGCTTTGGCTGCCACAGGTCAAATCCATGGCTGCCATAACATCTAGTTGGGTTCTAAAAGCTTCCAGGGAGCACAGATCTGTTTTTTTCTTCTAAAGCTTCCTGTTGGAGTCTTGTAAGGCATTGTTTGTTTACATCATTTATAGATTCAGGAGGGTAGCTGTGTTGGTCTGAAGCATCAGAACAAAGTTTTACTCCAATGGCACCTTTAAGACCAAAAAAAATTATTCAAGGGGTGCAAGCACACTTAACATAAGAGAAGCTAATGCTGGATTAGGCCAATGGCCCATCCAGTCCAACACTCTGTCACACAGTGGCCAAAAATACCAGGTGCCATCAGGAGGTCCAGCAGCGGGGCCAGGGCACCAGAAGCCCTCCCACTGTTGCCCCCCCCAAGCACCAAGAATACAGAAAATCACTTGCCCCAGCCTGAGAGTTCCTATCTATAGCTAAAGGTTCCCTGGCTCAAAAGCCAGTCGAATCCGACTCTGGGGTTGCAGTGCTCATCTCCGTTTCCAAGCCAAAGAGCCAGCATTGTCCAAAGACATTTCTGTGGTCATGTGGCCGGCATGACTAAAAGCCGAGGTACACAGAATGCTGTTACCTTCCTACCGAAGTGGTACCTATTTATCTACTTGCAATTTCTTGCTTTCGAACCTTCCAGATTGGCAGGAGCTAGAACCAGAGACGTGAGCTCACTCCGTCATGTGGCACTTGAGTCTCGAACTGCTGAACTACCGACCTTCCAGCCTGCAGTTCAGCGTCAGTTCAGCCACTGATGGACCTCTGCTCCATATGCTTATCTTATTCCCGCTTGAAGCTGTCCATGCTTGTAGCTGCCACTACCTCCTGTGGCAGTGAATTCCATGTGTGAATCACTTTTTCGGTGAAGAAGTACTTCCTTTTATCTGTTCTAACCCGACTGCTCAGCAATTTCATTGAATGTCCATGAGTTCTTGTATTGTTCTTCAGAAGATTCTTTCCATGGCCACACAAAGCTCATACCTTGCATAACATTTTGTTGGTCTTACAGATGCCACTGGACTCAAACTTTGTTCTACATTACTTATAGTTTGTCTTTCCCACTAGGATTCAAGGTAGATTACTATGTTTGTGCTGTGTCTTCCTTCCAAGGAGGGTGGCCAACCCTTCAAATAGGGCCTGGAGTTGTCCCAAGAATTATAACTGATTTCTAGACTACAGAGATCAGCTCCCCTGGAGGAAATGGTGGCTTTGGCGAACAAGCTCTATGGCATCACAGCCCATAGAACTCCCTCCTTAACTGTGCCTTCTCAAGACACCATACCAAAATACCTAGGATTTAGCAATCTGTAGTTGGCAACCTTACTTCCAAGCCAAGTAAGAAACACCATGCACACTAATTCCGAACTCTGAGGTCAAGACTTTATCAAGATGTAGCAAAAGGGGCTGGATACTTTTAGTTGCTTCTCACCAATGGGGTGGGCAACCCTTTTTTGTTAGCAGTGCACATGTGTAGAAACCAGCCCACCAGGTTCAGGATATATGAGAGGAACTTGCTATTGTGCGCTTCCCCTTGTTCCCCTAGAGAAGGGACTCTGGCGCGCCTGCCTGTCTGCCCTCAAGCAGCACACATCCTTCCCCCTTCCTACCTCATACGCCAGATTACAAGCTGACAGGGAACCTACCCAGCGTGATGGAGTTGATCTTGCCTTTGACGCGGAGTGTACTGTTCATGCACTTGTAGACATAGGCCACCTGCTTCAGTTCAGTGTCACTGATTACCAAGTTGGAGGCACCCTCATGGTTTTCCTAAAGTGGGGAAGGGAAGGAGGCTGCTCATTGTCACATCCCTCAAGAGACCACTAGGAATCACAGATACATCAAGAAAGGTCTGTACCAAGACAGACCCCTCCCTCATCACCAAAGGGCAAACAAACTGCCCATCATTCAAAGAGCACAAGCGCGTGCACGCACACTGGTTATAAGACTTGGCCCTTTTCTCATTCCACACCCCACACTTCAGCCACATCTCTTTAGTTGATCCCCCCCGCAAGCACATTTCGCTGTGCAGTCCCTTCCATCACCCAAAACCATGAACTCAAAGCATTCATGCAAATGCCCCCTGCTGGGCAAGGTCAACTTTATGGGAGACTGACCAGCAGCGAAAGGGTTCAGGCCTTAAATGGGACCAACATAGACGCCTGAGAATATATATATATACCTGAGAGCCACGAAAGAAGAGGTTGCACCCAACCCTGTACTAAACACACCAAAGTTCTGTGCAAAGACAAGCCGCACATATGCATTATGTAAATTGAGAATGCTTGCAAGATTATTTCTGCTGCCACACATTGTGGGGGAAAGAATCGGCCAGGCACTGTAGGTGTGCCCTCAACTAGAAGCCTATTTTGCAGCTGCAACTCATGCTTCTGAGAGATCACTAGATGTGTACCCACAACCTATCTAAATAGCCATGAGGGCTAGATGCCAAGGCCTCCCAAGATCACTCACCACTCTCCATTTTTTGCCTTCCAGCTCCAGGACAGGAGGGTCCTTCCTTAGGGGCTGTTTCTGGGGGAGACTGATAGCAGAGGAAGGCTTTGGCGCTGTGAAGGGTTTTGGTCCTGTCCTCACTGTGCCACCTTGATTCTTCAGCGCTGGATTCTTGTGGGTCTTCATGTCATCAGACACATGCTTCAAACCTAGGAAAGATATTGCCATAAGCTTCCAGGACTGGATCTTAAACGTGCTGGACAGCAAAGCCAACACTCTCTGTAGGAATCTAGCCCTCACAGTGGAAATCCTGCTTCATGCCTGCACATTCCCCAGAAACCCTCCCATGGCTGGGGCTTCTGGTGTTACCTGAGGAATAAAGGGAAGAAACTGTGTTGCAGCTTCTCCCCACATATGAGCTTTCAGTTGTCAATTTCACTCTAGAACCGCCCAACACAGGTCCTTAAGAATTTGTACGCTCTCAATGAAGTCTGCAGCTTTTTCCTGCTTGAAACTTTGTAAGTTGTGTTGCCTAGTAGGCTCAAACTAGTTTAAAAAGGCATCACTAGTACAATTGTAATAATTAATGTTTAAAAACAATATAAAATTCAAAACAGGTAGTGTAGACATCCCAACCACCCACTAATACACACGTTTTCTAAAAATCTAGGACACGCCTTATATGGCATTCCACTATGTTGGAATTGTGGGGGCTGTTTTAGGTAAGGGAGTGCATAAACCAGATATGCAAAAAGACAGATTTAAACAAAAAAGGAGTGACAGCCAGAAGAAAGAAAGGTGTGTCCAGCTCCTGCTGAACCAGGCAGCCATCCAGAGGGCTATTACAGGCAGCATCAAGGAACAGCCAGCAATGTAGGTTTCCCAGAAAAAAAAATCAATTTAAAGTTTCCCAGAAAGCTTTCTAGTGAGATCTGATTTAGCAAGTTTATTCTGACTTCTGTTTATCAACAAAACTTACAGGCTGCCCCATGAGAATGTTATATTCCAACAGCAATATACTTCAACTGAAATATTTAAGGGGGGGAAATAAAGGGTGGTTTTCAATGTCGTGTTCAAGCAAATGCAAAATTTTATGTTGAAGTTACCTTTCTTGGAATACTACACTCACAACTCCTAGGAATAATGTCACCTGAAGAGCCTGAATTTAAAAATTTGAAATTGCCACATCTCTGGGAATAGCACTCCTATTTCTTAAGATTTAAAAGCTGGCTATATTACTGATGAATGCTCCTCAAATAGTCTCATTCATACCACAGCCTTTTCTTACATCCAGGAAGAAAGCTAATGCTCCAAATGGCGTATTATAGGATCCAATACCATTTATCTGCAGAACTAGCTGCTCAAGTTTTCACACAGATGAAGTTTTTAAAAGCAGGTTCAAGGTCCGAACAGTTCAGCAGATGTTCCATTTGCACCCAGAGGAAATGAGTAGCAATTCTAGGGCCCACTGAATGCACTGTAGTGTGAAAGACAAGTGTCCGGCTCAGCCCTCTGCATGTTCTGACAACAGACATGGAAGCTGCATTTGTTGCCCAAGCACAGGACTCCCCTAATTAATAGATCCCTCAAAGGACAACAGGAGGAGGAAAAAGAGCTAATTGGCTTAAGGCAGAGATCAGAGCCACAGCTCCTTAACACTGCTGGGGGATTTGCAGTTCCTTTGTTCCTAGAATACACAGCAAGCTCCCCCTCCCCACATTGCTCCACCACTCTAGAGCTGGAGGTGATATAAAATTTGAAGCATTACCCTCCCACCCTCTGATCCCATGGAATCAAGCTTCCCCACTCCCTCAACCACTGCAATTTCCAGAACTCAAATTCCTTCCACCTATATTACTTCTTCTAACTGAGCAGCTGCCACACTGCCACACACACCAGTCAAAACTGTCAGTTGTGTGGCCATTGTGGCTGGTGGAAGGGGAGGTGATTGATTTGTGTCTTCTTTCAGGTCTGGTATGCATGGTTTCAATTCTCAGTATTCCTGTTATCACTGTCTCACCTTGGTGTCTGCTGCACTGCTTTCCCTTGGAATGTGAACCCGTTAGTTTTAGGCACGCAAAGGCTTTGAGCTATCAGGAAACCCCACTTTCAACCAGGTATAATTGACCCTTTCCCGCTTTTTGAATTAGCTCTGACACTGAACGTGTATGGATGACTTGCCTATACTGGAACAATAAACTGAAACTTCATTGAAAGCCTGTTTATTCCTGATTGCTGCACATTGACTCTTGACAAAAACCTCCTTACAGAGATAGAGTTCTCATCAGCCATGCACACACATCTTTGCTTGTTTAGCACATCAATCTGACACAGCGAGGGCTTTAACTAAGGTCCACAGTAGAGTCAAAGAATTAGCTTGAACCAGGGTTTAAAACAAGCTGTAACCTGGACATGCAGCAGATGCAACATTTTGTAAAGTTCAAATATGTCCAAATCCACTAGAAGGAGCTTTCTTCAATTGGAGGAAAGCGCCTCTGCCAGTGAAACGGATCTGTGGGACTCAACCCTGAGTCTACTCCCAATACTGTCACTGAGAAGTTGCATGAGCTGGCCACAACAACAGCTGGGAAACAAGATACACACACATCTCCCTCGCAGAACCACTGCAGGAATAAACCACAGAGCCAGAGCTGCCAGTGATAAAACTACAGGTGTAAACGCACCAGCAAGACTGAAAAAATGACTCAGAAGCTGCACATGCCACCTCGCTTAACACCACTGTTTGAAACCAACTATACATTTTTCCAAGCTCAGAAGACTGTAATTCATATGCTAAGCAAACTCGTCTAGAACACAGATCACTCCCCCTGCTCCTCCCCCCGATTACCTACCAGAAGTGATGGCTTCTCCTTGGTTGATCTGGGCAAAAAGTGCAGAACGGGACGCAGGGTCATCCCCTCCAGAATTTGCGGAGGTAGGTGGTGGAGGAGGTGGAGGCCCAGGTGGTAATGGTGGGCCACCACAAGGAGGAGGGGGAGGAGCTGGAGACCCCCATCAGTTGCTATAGGTCCCTGGGGGAAAGGAAAAAAAGAGAACCCAGGAATTTCAAAACAGTATGAGTAACAGAGGAGCCTGATAGTCCAGTCTAGCTCAATTACATCACAGCTAAGAAGGGCTGACCATGGTTGGTACCTGGATGGGAAACCTCCAAAGAAGACACAGAGTGCTATGCAGAGGAAGCCACCTCTGCTTCTTGCCTTGAAAGCCCTGTGTGTTGGCATTGGCATGAGTCAGTTGCAACTCGATAGCACACAATTACGAGAAACAGAGTTCCAGAGCATATTCAAGATGAGCAGATTTATTGTGGCATAGGCTTTTATGAGTTAGAGCAGGGGGCTGCAATCTATGGTTCCATGTACAGAACCAAATATGGCTTGTTAAAAAAATGAAATCTGTAGGTTCAGGAATATTGGGAGGGGGGCAGGTGAGATGCTAGAATAACCAGAATGACAGGGAAAGATTGTTCGGGGACTAAAGGGCTTCTTTGAGATGCTTCAGGAAAGGGAAATGATAGACAAGAACAGTTGCCAGGAATGCAAGTATTACCCATGTGCAGATTTAAGCCAGTGTTCTAAAACAACTGCATAGAGCACTCCTATATATATATATACTGGGCTTACTGTGAGAACTCGCATGTGTCACTTTCTAATAAAGGACTCACAACAACCAGTATTTGGACTGCAGAAACATTCATGGATTATCAATAAATACATCAATTATCAGCACCGCAAAGCTGGACATACACTATCATGTCCTGCCACAACGTTCAGCTGGCACTCACCATTTTGCTCCAGGTCAGCCCAGTGGTGTGATGCTCCTTAATGTATGCCTGCAGCTCTGTCCAGATGCTCAGATAAGCCTTCACCCAGTCTACATGCTTCTTATCTCTAGGAGAAAGAGGGGCCAGGCAAACTAAGTGGTTCAGGTAAGAGGGGGATATCTGAAACTCTGCCTGAAACTGAAGCCTTAGATTTTCTACTCCCTAGTTTGCAGATGGAACTCTCTGTACAGCTTGACTATTCAAACCTCTACAACAATGAAACTCATTAGCCCACCAACACAAACATGTCCTGCTCAAATTCATTTGTTTCTATCCTGTCACCATCCAACTCTTTCACCTTCAGACTTAGCAGAACAGTATTCCACTACCACTGGACTTCTTGCATTTTTATAGAGGGAATATGGCTGTATTAAAATTGGAACTGTTCGGTATGCTTTTACAAATAGGCAGGAGTTGTAGTTGCTGTACGTATTTCTTGTTTGCTGCACAGTTTTCTGATTTCTGTAATTCAGTTTTCAAATTTCTTCTGTCTTTGTAAACCAACCTTATTACAATATTTATTATCTCATTGCATTGCTAAATGTTGTAATCTGACTTGATCCTCAGCAAGAAAGGCAGACTATAAATAAATACAGCAAAGTCTAGTTTGACACTGTATTTAGGGACTCACTACCTGTGCTATGAAAGGTATTACAAGACTGAACTCCAACCCCTGGGAACAGAAGCCCAGCAGACAACCTGGCCATCACACCACTATTGATTTGAGGCACTTTTTGTTTTTTAAAGGCAAGCAAAACACCTTCCAAACTTACACGTCTTTGTATTCCTTGAGGACACGATTGCTATAAAACATGGCTGCATCTGTCATCTCCTTCACATAAGGGCCTGGTTTGGGGGCCTACAAGAAGAGAATGCAACATCAGAACATGAATTCTGAATCTTTATACCCTAACCCTAGCCTACGGGCATGAGTGGAGAGCAAACCTGTACTGGTTTTGTACCAATGGTTCTGGCTGGCTGTTCCCACAAAGAATCCTGGGAATTGTAGTTTGGAGGCTTCTACCAGGAGATCCCCTCACATAACTACAGTTCCCAGGGGGAGATGACCTGAACTGATTTAAGTCCAAAGAACAAATAACATCCTGTTAAAAAGGCTAGTTCCATCAGTCCTTAATAATAGAACATATTAACAGAGAGTGGGAGAGTATGCAGCCCATAGGGCCATACAGTATTCACCTCCCAGTGGGTGCATGTAACCAGGAAGTGCTCCATTTTAAAACTATGTGCACCACTGGGAAGTGAATACTGTGTGAAATTATGTACTGCATACCCTCCACTCTCTGCTAGTACGCTCTAGTGCTTCTTTGCGCAACTGCTGGAGCCTCCTCAGAGAGGCCGGCTCACCCTTTGAGAATCCAGCTCTAAACAATGTGGGGTCTTGGATGGAAGGGGACCCAGCTCTCAAATCCTTACCATGGCAACCCAGCCTAGTGCAGGGATGCTCTCACTAACTGCTGAGAGGTGATTGAACAGTTTGCTGCCACGGTTCTTCTCCCGGAAGCTCTGGACTACCTGGATTTGATCTGAGATGGGCTTCAGCAGGGATGAGAAATTGTTCTGCAATGGAAAGTTATTTCAGAAATTAAGCCTAACCACAAAAATACTTACGGATATTCTTTCCCTGTGTTTCTCTCCCCCCCATTTAGATACACAATTGGTGTACAATTTCTTATGTCACGCAGGACCACACCCATTACTTAAAACCAGAGGTGGAACATCAGCCACAGCACTCAGATTCAGAGAACTTCTAGTGCTGTCACAGGGTGAGGTGTGCTAGAGAATCACAATAGCTTCCAACAGAGGCAGCTACCCACTGCATCTGTGCATGAGTCATTGCTTTGCTATGCCCTCCTCCCACAAGCTAAGAGCAAGGAATTCTGTTCCATGTTTGCTTCAGGTGGGGTTGAAACAGTCAGTCATTCCCAGCACAGAGATACAATAGAAGGACCTGCCCTCAGGAAAGGCTACCTGTTGCATCTCTGCATGAGCCAGTATTCTGTTCTGACTAGAAGCCATGCCAAGAATGGTGACTCACAAAGACACACAAGAGCAGCATGGGAGGGGACAACACTTCTTTAAGGGAAAGTGAACATAAACACTCTAAAAGAAGATGCCCTTACAAGCCTCTTATTTTAATTCATAAAAAGCATACCTCAGTTACCAGATAATTGGGAAACAGAAGGGATGGAGGTGGCATCTGTGCAGTGGTTAGAGTGTTAGACTAGGACCTAGGAGACCCAAATTTGAGTCCGCACTATGCCACAGAAGGCTGCTAGGTGACCTTGGACTAGTCACACAGCCACACCTACCTCAAAGTTGTTAGGATAAAATGGAGAAGGGGAAAATACTGAAAGCCAGTATGGGTTCCCACTGGGAAGAAAGGTGGGGCATAGATGAACTGCATAAGAAGTAAATATCTGCACAACCAAGCTGATCGATACCGTGTGGGCTGGAATCCTGTGACCCAGCCAGAAACTCAGCTGCTCCTCCCCAATCCAAAAATCACCTTTCTGGGCTAAGACTAATGACCCAATGAATATCATACTATCTAGTAAACTATGCTTAGCACTGACTTAAAATCTAGGCTTTGGCATTCTGGAGAACAATGCTTTGCTTGAAGGTGATGGTATTATGACATTGAAGGTATTCTTCAGAGGAGAAAGACTGCCCCCCCACCCACTTTGCAGTTACCCATGAACACCACAGGTTTCTCCACACTTACTGCTGCTGGTTGCTGGCACTGAGACGCTGTTACCAGAAGTGCTCGCTCCGTCATCAAACCTGAGTGGACCATCTCAGCCTTCAAGAGAAAGAAAAGTATACATGACGGTTACAAGGAATGGTTTTACATTAAGAGAACAGTCAATAGGGGATTGGGATACACACATCTATATATGATAGGTGACATTTCAACTGTCATTATAGTCCAAAGATGAAATCCACAAGTAAAAAATCAGAACAAAGCCTGCACACACTATGAATGAAGACCAAAAGGCAACAACTGGACATACCATGGCCACTGATGCTCCCTTCATACTCTAAAAAAAACCATGTCTGTCTTCAGCATCAGTTTGCTACTCTCCAATCTAGGTTTTTTAAGCATTTCAAGCACACACTCTTCAATAAAGAAGCCTGGGGCTTACGTGTTTCTGGACATCGCCGCCAATTTCTATGCTTATCTTCATGTATTCAGCTACTGGACCAGCCAAGAGAGAGTCAAAAGCTTGTACATACTCAGCTACTCCTGCAAAGGGAAACAAAACAAGGCTAGGAGGAGAAGTGTAGAGAGAACAGCTGAACTTGGCCTGGAGCATCTGCAAATCATATTCACAATAAGCACCCCACCACAATAATTTGCAGGAAGCATTAGTGTCATCAGAATCATCTGAGAACTGAGACTGTTGCCACTTGAGAACTGTTGCTTCTTTTTAAAAAAGCAAGCAGTTGGGTTCCCGGGGACGGGGGGACGACGGGGGGACGACTAGCCATTGGCAGCTGCATGCCAACAGTAAGGTCTCTTACTGTTCTGAGAGCCTCCTCCGTAGTCGCCGTGCGCACCAGGGCCATGGGATACCATCTCCAAGCGCCCCACAGCCTTCTCCAACCGTTCTACTAGGGTCTGCAGGTCTGTCATCTCTTACAACCTGCTGAGGCAAACCACACATTAAGGAGTGGGATGAAAGCTGAGGCAGCAAGTATGTACACAGATTTAATATAAGGGCCACCATACACCAATTAGATTCCAAACGTTAGACTTAAGCCTGGAATGGATGACTGTCTTTTCCCTGGCTCACTGTGGTCATGCCAGAAACTAGGGCTCCTAGGCAGAAGCTCAACAATTTCTCTGAACTGCGAGTTAGAACAGTCTTCGGATTTTGGCAGGCTACACTGGCAAGCACCGACAGCACCAAGGTAAGTGCCCTGTCCGTGACAGTTCTGATCCAAAAAGCATGGTCCTCGACGCTCCCTGAGAAACTAGACAGATGCTAATTTTAGTAATTACCACTTCCCAACACTCACTAAAGGAGCATGTTCATCTGCATGCACACGCATAAACAAATGAGTTCAGTCTTTGGGGTTCTAAAGCCCTATAGCTTCACTTCAGCCACCAGCTCGCCTTGTTTGTTCACAGGTGCTAGTTTGACTTATGCATCTGTATGAGAGCGACACATGAGTGCAGAGTTCCACTGGCATAAGGCCAACTGATACACAGCCAAGAGACCCTTCATAGCTCACTCCTGAAGTGTGCTCCCCCAATACAATTTCTCTCCAACCTTACCATGATGAAGGGTTAAATCCACTTCAACAGAAACCGCCTTGAAGTCCTCTTTAGCATTAATTGTGGTGCAGCATTACACCTGCACCCAAGTTAACACAGGAAAAAAAAGGGGAGGAAGGAATACCTGTAGAAGAATGCAGGGAGCCAGATCTACAGCAAGTTTGCAATTGCTAAGCCATAGTTAACAGACCAGTACTACATCAGCATGAAGCGCAGGAGATCACAAAAGCCAGTTCAGGCTTCCCTTGATCTTGTAGTAAGAAAATACAGACATGTTGGTTTGGGCTGCTGCTAAGACTCATAGTGGGGACCAGCCCTTAGAACCCCTTCCCTTGACTGTTTGTATCCCACAGTCTCCCACTCTCTGAAACCTGGCAACTGGTTGTTAATATTCCTACACGAATTATGGGCAGCTCCCCAACTACCAACTTCCCCCAACACCTCCTGCAGCCGCTTCTAGGTATAATGGAAAGCCAGACAGCATTCCTCTCTCAACTGCTTCCTTTCCCCCACTAACTCCCAAGAAGGAAAGCAACTTCTTAATTTTTTTTTCCTGTTCAAGACCCCAAAACCACCACTTCTTTTTAGAGGTCTACATGGGAAAAGAGGCTTATGCTTGACACATTTTGAGAGCCAGTTTGGTGTAGTGGTTAAGTGCGCAGACTCTTATCTGGGAGAACCGGGTTTGATTCCCCACTCCTCCACTTGCACCTGCTGATGTGACCTTGGGTCAGTCACAAGCTCTGGCACAGCTGTTCTCTCAAGGACAGTTTCTGTCAGAAGTTCTCCCAGCCCCACCTACCTCACAGGTGTCTGTTGTGGGGAGGGGAAGGGAAAGGAGTTTGTAAGCCGCTCTGAGACACCTTTGGGCAGTGAAGGGTGGGGTATAAATCCAATCTCCTCTTCTTCTACATGAAATGCACCAAATGCTAAAGAGATGTTGGAGGCCGCAGCAGGCTCCCTTCAGAAGAGAGAGATCTCTCTTCTGTTCTAACCAGGAACAGGGAACCGTTGTGCTTACCTGAGGCCAACAAAGCAACCACAAAGCCCATTAAAGCAACACAAACCCAGTGGTGGCAAGAGTTAAATTGGCACACCAGGCCCAGACATGTGCCAAGGCAAGCAGCTGCCCAAGATAAAGGAACAATCATGCTCTTGTTCACGACTTTCCCCACAGGATCTTGTTTTCCAAGGGATGCTGAAGAAAAGGATTGAGGCATGTGAGTTTTCTTAGCTGCCTCCCTCAAAGGCAGCTAACAAAGCCTGCCATTAGCCTTCTAAACTGAAGACCATTTAGGCGTTTGCTCACAAGCAAACTAAAGCGAGGGGAAGGCAGGGAGGGGTTGGCCAGCCACTTTCTTTCAAACTGCAGCAGTCATCTGGAGGGTGAATCAGAGTTTCAGGCCAAGAACAAAATTTCCTTATACTGCCTAAGTGCTCAAAACTAAACCAGCCAACATTTTTACCTCCAGTCACTGGCAGCAGCACTGGGCCTGAAGAGGAAAAGGGCGTACTAAATTAAGCTTCAGGCTCTTTCACTCTTTGAATTCCTGGCTGCAGACAATGAACTGCACACAAATTTTGCAGCATCCATGCAGCATGTGCATGGGTTTCACTGGCAGACTGGAAGGAACCAACACCTGAGCTGTGCTTCTGTTTGCTCTTCCTGTCTCCAGGCATAAAGTTCAGGTATGGCCAGAGGCTCAAGCCAAAGACTCTTAGCTCTGGTTTGTGCTGCGCAGCCTTAGACAAACTGGACTATTGGATGGAGGACCTGCCCACGATATACCTAGCTATTTTTTGTTTCATTTAGAATTGTACTTTCAAACTATTTTTCAATTTTTTGGGGGGGAGATATTATTAAAATCTGCTGTGAGTCCCTTCAGGGAGAAGAGCAAGGAATAACTATTTTAAGTCTAACACTGAGCACCTGTAGTTCCACACTCACTTACAAAGAGCATGAAAGCTGCTTGCCCTGAGATACAGTCCCATACTGCCCAGGGTGTGTTGTATGAAGGAACCACATATGTGGTGACCATGTTGTGACTCCTTCTAATGCAAAGGTCAGCCAGTCAATGGAAACAAAACATGCCACTCCACCCATTAACAGATTGCTGAAGCAGCATGGGACTACAGTATAGGGAAGTGTTTCCTCAGCCTTGGTGGGCAAGTATCAATGGGCCCTTGACAGATGGATAACAGCCAATCACAAGCCAAAAATCAGACAAACAACTTGTTACCATAATATCAATCCAAATGCAAAGGTCCAGAAAATTATGTGGTTTGTGTCATAACAGATTTCTGTCTGTTATGCCCCACATGTTACTGGGTGTTCTGGTGATTCTTAAATTAGACAGTTGGCCCGGGGAGGGCTGTGTGATGCAATGTTCTGCTCCCACTCACCACACATACTGGTCAAAGAGAAGAGGAAGAGAACAACTTCCTTCCTGGAACAGATAACTCTTCTCAGCTTCCCCTTTACAGGAAGGCCAGCATCTACTACTGAGAGTTACTGCCAGGCTAACTCAGATTAAGCTCCTATGCCTTCCCCTCCATCTTAAAAATGTTACTTAAAAAGGCCCACAATTGCTGCATTAGACGATTTACGGCATTTCATGCCAATAAGCTTTACACAACAGAGGGCAGATAATTTCTTCTGGATGAAAAACCAAGTGCAAAAATGCTTCCACGGTAGTCACAAATTCCCTGAGATCCTGGCGGTCAAGAAGAGGAATCTCATTTGAAAGTAAAACGGCTAAGCAATTGTCAAGAGTTTCCATCTACACTTACTTAATGGAAGCTAAGAACCTAGGGACTAGTTCATATTTCCAGAAACAGCCCTTTCAAGACCTTCCTTCCCAACACAGCAGATAGGAAATAATCCTCTGCAGTGTTTTGCTTTTTAAAAAGGCAAAGAAATGACACAGTAGGACTTTCCTCCTATCAATCCAGAAACCTGGTTTGACTTCTGGTTTTGGCCATCTAATGGCAGACGTGTCTCTCAGGAGCTCCCGAGGACGTGATCCATGAGCCGGTGGATGAAGAGGGGGTACGACTGTACACGCCCCATAGGGACCCGCGTGATGGGGCGCTAGGGATCACCTCTCCTCCGGCATGTAGCTGGCAGATTGAGGCAGTTCTATGCCCCGATGGTCTTGCCACTGTGTTCCAGTACTGGACTCAGACGCACACCGGAACAAGCATGTGGAGGTCGAGCATACTACACGACTGATGGTGAGATCTACTAGATCTACACTGAAAGTAAGTGCTGGTTGAAATGAGTACCAGAAACTTTGGCGGAAGTTCCCCCTAAAGCAAGCGAGGGGGGGGGCGGAACCCCCCCATAACAACATAAACGGGCTTTAAGCATGAGGGGGACGGATCTGAAAGCAGAATGAGACTTTAATAAGGACTTTCCAAGAGACTTACAAGCAATTTGCAGACTTCAGAGGCTTTTGGTAATTGCCTTTAAAAGTTAACATCCTCAAAGATGTCACTGAAAAGGACGGAGAAAGATAAGCAAACGAAACCCAAGCCTCCTTCAGGAAGTGCTAGTCCAGCGAGTGTGGTCACAAGACAGGACGTAACCACAGACTTCTCTAAGATGCTAACAGATGCTTTGCAACTCCTGCTGGAGCAAATGACAGCTCTTAATCAAAATTGTGCTGCACAGCAATGACAGTTAAACAAGACTATGAAAAAAACGAGAGTAACACGCAGAGAACCTTAAGGAAGTAGATGCCAATACTAAAAAGCTTAAAAAGCAAATGCAGGAGATGAAAAAGAAGAAAAATTCTGACGAAGCCCAGCTTTTACAGCTTCAAATGGAAAAAATCAAACTTTACTCTGAGATTTCAAGGCGTTCCTGAGAATAAAGGGGAGAATCTCAGACTATGAGTGATGTTCTGGGACTGGTTGCAGATTTAAAAGCAGATGTTCTTCAAAGAGAGATGGAGGTGATCTATAGGTGATACTCCGAATATATAAAGAAAAATAATCTGCCCAGGGAGGTGGTGATTAGATTCTTCAGAAGACAAGTGAGGGACCAGATTTTAAAGGCAACAAATGGAACCATTCTTGAAATTGATGGCAAGGATATAAGAGTTTTGAAAGATATGGAAAAAAAGGAAAAAATACAAAGACCTGGCTTTGTTTCTACAAAAGAAAAACATAACCTACAAATGGATTGTACCTGAAGGTTTACTCTTTAAATTTAATGAAAAGAGGGAAAAGATTGACTCTGTTATGAAAACACAAGAGTTCTTGCAGCAACAACTTGGATCAACAGGAGAAGATTATGAGGAGAGCAGCAAGGGAAGTGATGACGGAGCACCTACTGGAGAAGACTCGGACTCAGAAAGTGTGCTCTTTGGGATTGTTCTTTACTAAGTCAGATTAGCTGGACTTGAAGTATTTAAGCGGTTTTCATGATCATTTTTAATGTAACAAATTACTCTTTTTATAATTTAAAGCTTTTTATTGTAATCATTATATGACCACCACCTCTTGGGGTTTTAGTGGTTATCTTTACTTTCTCCTGTAGTTTATAGCTCCCTTTCCTTTTTTTTCTTGTAGTTTTGGAAAATAAAAAAATAGGAACCTGGCTGCAAACCACTCTGATGGGGCTGCACAAAGCCCAACATTTTAAGTACACTGCCCTATTCTCCAAACCTGGAAAAGCAGCCAGGTTTTGCTGCATCTGTTTAAGATAATTACATCTTGTATACTCCTTTAAAACACATCTGAGAAAGAGCACAACCAAATTAAGAAATTCCACTATAAAAATATGCAGTTAACATACTAAAACCACAGTTTCCTGTGACAGAAGCAGAGCAAAAAAAGAGCTAAGTGTACACACACACAAACACACACACATATACAGCAACAGTAGCTAGGGAAATGGGAAGAAAAATCAATATCCAAAATACCTGAAGAAAACACAAGTTTTTATTTGGCACCTAGAATTTCATGAGTGTTAAGCAGGGCAATAATAGCAAAGCAAGGCTGGGCTTACAGATGTCCACTTCTGGTGATGGATGGTGTAACCAACACAACCAGCAACTTTTTTAAAAAAGAAAAAGGCAGCTGAAATTTCACAACAGCACAACTTTGCAAAATACATTCACAAACATTTGCATCACCTGAACAAATTTACAAGAGATTTCTTACTCAAAGGCAGTTCTCTAACCCACCATGGCCACTACGTAGCTGTTGGCAACCTTGGTTATTTGAATTCCCAAATTCCTTCTTGTTGCAAATACACAGACCTATATTGCCTCCACCCATCTAACACTGTGGTAAGGACAGCAGTCTATCAAACCTGGCCTGGAGATTTGGGCCTCCTCTCTTTCCTGATATATGTTATAGAAATTGACAGCTGAAAAGATTTCAAGCTGGCTTCCTTGGAGTCAGCCCAGATCAATTCACTGGGATACAGAGTTGAAGACTACCTCCAGGACTCATCACCTCCAGACTTTGTCCTGCTGACTGACATGCTTAAAGGGGAATGTTTGGTAGTGGGTCTGTTATACTGGTGTGTTATGTGTGTGAATAATGCTAGGACAAGTTGAAGGCAGAAGGAAAACAGGAAGAACTAACATGATTCAATAAAGGAAGCCACAGCCTCAGTTTGAAAGACCTGAACTAGGTTGTCAATGATAGGATGATAGGATGTTCTGGAGTTCATTAATTCTTAGGACTGGGTTCCCATAAGTCAGAAGCAACTTGACAGCACATAATGCACACATGTGTATGTACGTAGCAGGTGGTGAGTTCTGGATAAGAAGAATTTTTGCATTTGAACACTGAGCAATTGAAAAGTGGATGTTTCACAACACACACACTGGAAGAAGGTGGTGGAGGACAGGTGGGTTAAGTCAGTAATTATATCTAATTATGAAAATGGCCAAAAATGTGGATGGTTTAAAGGCTATATTCAGAGAAGGGAAATCTTTCTACAAACAGAGGAAGGGATGGAGACTCAGGTTGCAGAAAAATCCCAAACAATAAAAAAGGTGGGGGAGTTAACTAAAAAAACCAAAACAAAGAAGAACTGTCTGCATTTAGTGCACAGTGCTTGGTAGAGTGGGCAGTTGTGAAAGGATGACCAAAGCAATGGGGAAAGTAGTGGCAAGCTGGTAAACCAGTGAACAAAGGAAGAGAGAGGCAGCATGGGAGAGCAAGGAGATGGTTCCAGGCAGACGAGTGAGCTGTGTAAGCAGTAGTAGTGGCAACTAGCACAAGCAAGCAAGAAAGTCAGCAGCAGTAGAGTGAAGGGGGACACAGACAGAAGAAGTAGGTGGGGGAACATGGGGGGCAGAAAGCTGTAGGAGGAAGCAGGGATCACAGGGGGGATTTCATCTCCACCACAAGCTCCCTCGTGCATCCCCGCTTTGTCAGTTCTATTCTATTGCATTCATCAGCATGAAGAGCCTGTAGGGTAGACTGTTGTGGCTATAAAGATGAAAACTGTGGCTAAGATTTGAATTAGGGGGAAATGCAGCTGAACATATTTGTCATGGGTTCTTCTCTGCACTGGCAGAATCTGGACAGCCTCTATGATTTTCACAGAAGAATTCTGAGACTATTTCTGGTTAATGAACCACAGGCCAAAGTGCCATTCTCAACCACTGAGCCCCCTGCATTCCATATGGGCCTGATCAGATTAAAGCATTATTACCTCTGTCTGACTGCATTTCAGATACAGTCTGCAGCCTGAAATCACTTGCAGCCTGAAATCACAGAACAGCTTCTAGCTGTGTAGGCATTTAACAAGCTGCTGCAGGCCTGGCTCCTAGCAGAATGCAGGCTTCTCTGAATCTTGGCCAAAAAGAACATGGCTCCTGAACATCAGGAAGATAGCATCTCTCTCTAGAATGTCAGATTACCTTGTGGTATGAGAAAAAAACCTAGTTTTCTTGTGGTCTGACAAGACGACCCCAAAACCTCTGAAACAAGTCCTGCAAACACAGAACTCAGCTGAAACTCTCCTTAAATCATCTTGCTACAGGGGTTGATCCATATAAAAAGAAGCCCTTGTGCTTAAACTCAGTGGCATTGCACAAGCTCTAGCTGAATAGCTATTTAAAAATGTGCTAAGCATTGTATGTTTCCTTAAGCCTGCTTAAAATCCTACTGGTAGACTGAAACCATGCTGAAACAGGTCCTCACCCATGGAGAGTATTTACTACCAAAGGAGAAGTGGGGAAATTGCCTTATTAAAAATGGTTTGCTTAGTGTTAATGAAATACTGCAGCCATGAAATTAAAAGACGCCTGCTCCTTGGGAGGAAAGCAATGGCAAACCTAAACAGCATGATAAAAAGCAGAGACATCACCCTGCCAACAAAAGTCCGCATGGTCAAAGCAATGGTATTCCCATTAGTAATGTATGGCTGCAAGAGTTGGACTATAAGGAAGGCTGAGTGTCGAAGAATAGATTCTTTTGAACTACGGTGCTGGAGAAGACTCTTGAGAGTCCCTTGGACTGCAAGGAGATCAAATCATTCAATCCTAAAAGAAATCAACCTTGACTGTTCCCTGGAAGACCAGATCCTGAAGTTGAAGCTCAAATACTTTGGCCACCAAATGAGAAAGGAGCATTCACTGGAGAAGACCCTGATGATGGGAAAGATTGAAGGTCAAAGAAGAAGGGGATGGCAAAGGATGAGATGGTTAGACAGTGTCATCGATGCAATGAACATGAAATTGAGCAAACTTCAGAGGAGAGTGGAAGACAGGAGGGCCTGGCGTGATCTGGTCCATGGGGTCACGAAGAGTAAGACTCGACTGTGCGACTGAACAACAACAAAATGAAATACCTGATTGCGATGAACAAAACCCTGGCTTGCAAACTCACTTCAAAGCATGGTTCTACATAGTGTTTTGCAGTCAATCTTTAACCTTGGCTTATATATTATTTAGCCATGGCTAAGAGAAAAAAACTGTGGCTAAGTACTACATCTGCTCAAGGCCAGAGATACTGTGATGAAACCCCCCCACAACACACACTATTTTATCTTTCCATAACATGACTTACTCCTTGTTCACTTTAAGTGCCTGAAAAAAGAAGGGTGTAAGCCCCTGGTTCTTTTTTATTACAGATACCTTAGTAGAAAGTGGGGAGGGAAGTCAAGCCACTTTGATTCTGTTTTCCTGTCAGAGCAGACTTTTACAAAGAGACGCATAAGTGTTTCCAAGCTATACTGCTAAATTTCAGGCAAACAACCACAAAGAACTCAGGAGTATCCCACATTTCAAGATTAATGGAGAAGAGTATATTAGACTTACATGAAGGTTCCTTATTCTCGCGGGCAAGGACACTTTGGAATGCTTGGGCTCCTCTTCCCATGCATATTAGAGTGTCCTCCTCCCCTTGAGAGAGAACAAGTCAGAAGCCTGTGAGGAATCACAGGAAGGGAGGGGCAATTTGGAAACTCCAACCTCCAAAACCTCCCCCTTCATGATTCTCTAAACTGTCAGGGGCTTGAGCAGGCACACACAGCCCATTTTCCAGCTGGTTGCTAGGGGCATGCAACCCCCCCCCAGTATTTTTCAGGTTCGGACATACTGAATCCAAAAACATCAGTACTCCCCGATAGTCCCAAATCCGAATACTGGTATGATATTCGAATTTGGTAAATATTCAGAATTTTTTCAGCTCCATTATGCCCTATGGGGACCATTAAAGTCAGTGGCCCCTTTAGGGTATAATGCAGAATCAAGCTGAGGGTTTCTGGGGCTCTGTGGGGACTGTTTTTTGAGGTAGAGGAACCAAATTTGCAGCACTGATGCCTCCTTTCAAACCTCCTCCACGAGTTAAAAAGATTGGACAAAAAGTGTCCAATTCTATGGGCCCCAGAAGAAGGTGCTCCTATCCTCCACTGGTTTCAGTGGAGAGAAAAAAAGACATTTTAAGGGCTTGGGGTCCCGTTAAATGCATTCTCCAAGCAGAAAGTTCACCTGGAAGGCATTTAAAGGGACTCAGAGCCCTTTAAATGCCCTTTAACTGTGCCTATCCTACAGTTCTGAAAAATCTTGAATATTTTTGGGATATTTTGGGTTGGCCATTTCCAGACAGTTGAATAAATAGCCTACTTGCTATCCAGCTGAAAAAAACATCCGGAAAACACTGATACAATTTTTGGGGGGTATTTTTTCAGCTCAGTTTAGCTGAATGCACACCCCTAATGGCTGCTCAACATTCCATCACTTCTGGAGTATGCTCAAAGACTATTTATTTATTCAATTTATACCCCACCCTCCCTGCAAGCAGGCTCAGGGCGGCTTACATTAGTCGGTAAAAATACCATAAAATCCACATAAAAACATTTAAAACAGTCAAATACAATAAAACATAAAGTCATAAAGTGCTAGTGACAGTTTCTTCAATTAATTAAGATGGTGTTCTACAGTATGTAAACACACAGGCAGTTTCCAGTGCGGTGATCTTAAGTTGCCCGATGGTATGGCTCGATCTCAGAGCCAGGCCCTGGCCCACAAACACAGTCATTGGTGGCAGTGGTAGGGCGGCTCCTTAGTTGAAAGCCTGGTGGAAGAGCTGTAACGGACAGCATCCTTATGGTCACTATGAAGATGCCACAACTATTTTACAGTTATAAAAAAACGTTTAAAGGGCCTGATGCTGATCATGCCTGCATAAGACTGAGGTGCTCTTGTTCCCCCAGTGTTTTATCGAAAGCCAAAATGCCCCCACAAGCTATTTCAGCACTTGAAAAGGTATGGAGGGAGTGATCAAGATCAGGCCCTCATGGTATTTTTATATGAGTTTAAAATAGCAGCAGTGTCCTCATGACGGCCATGAGGACACTGTCACATACAATCTGGCCCAAAGTTTTCGTCACTCCATTTTTTTTTTTTTTTCTTCATTTGCAGGTCCAGGGAGACTTCCTTCCTTGACTGCTGATGGCCTGGTCTTGTTGCTTGTATTATCCACCACTATGTCAGAGATTTTACTATTAGATATAGTAATAGGGGGATCCACAAGAAGAACTTTAAAACCCACCCTGCTGGTCCTGTTCCCACCCTGCTGGTCTTGTTCTGCCTCTGTTCCTCCCCAACCCAAGATAGGTTGGTTTGTTTTGGCAAGCTCTGTACACACACAGGAGTTGCTTTATACTTCTTTGCAGTTTTAACTCTCAGTGTTTTTGAAGCTTTCATATTATCCCTGCTTTGCAGAAAAACATGCCCTAGTTCTGCCTTGCAGAATTTTTGGGTTCCACGGGAGAACCATCCACCACTATTCGACATATAATGTATCAGCATGTATGTTCCTGCTGGAATCATACAACTACATTCCCCTAAATGTGGTGGTACAAAGGACTTTGTCCAGCCACACCATTTTCACTTGGCACGTAGCCTACCTTTGCTTCAGTTTTATGCCCACAGAGCAGCAAAGATCACAGAATCTCCCACATGCATTTGATCTGGAAAGAAACCAAAGGTGCATTCTGCTACCAAATCTGTGATGGACAGCAAGAATGACAGAGGAGAAATAAAAGGATTGTAATGAAAAGCTACTATGCAGAGGGAAGCAACAACCTTTCAGCTACCTTTGAATACCATTACTTGACTACTCCTTTCGCATGAAAGTGTGGAAGCCAGATGCTTACTGGAGCCAGCAATAGTGCCAGTGCTGATAGCGTTGATGAGGTACAAAGGACGTCCTTATCTCGTTAGTCTACACCTGCAGCCAGCAGGCCAACAATCCAGCTCTAAGGAAAGGCGCCAGTCTAAAGAAAATACTTCTAGTTGGGAATACACACAATAAACAGGCAAAATTTGCACATCGTCTGAAGCCAATGAAACAGGAATATGCAAAGGTATTACTGATAAACACTTGTAGCAAATCTTTTATGAGACCAGAGTCAGCCTTATATCCCTGACTACCACTTGGAGTCATCATGTTGCCTGCAAAGCTTATTTCAGCCATATAAAGTTGAGACCAGAGGCAGCAAGTTCTTTGAGACTCCATGCAAGTGATGCAAAAGCACAGGAAGAAGTCTTGAGTGCAGAAACTGGAAGAGGGCTACTCCAGGGGTTCCCAATCTTTTTAAGTTCAAGGGTTCCTTTGGAATTCTGACATGAGGTAGAAGGCATAACTAAGATGGCTGCCACAGGAAGCAGAGCCAACCACAAGTTGTCAGAGACTGAGATTATCCATAACTCTGATGACAGGTCTTCAACATTTCAAGCAGAAGCTCTGCTTAACAGGAAGCCTTTTAAAATGAACATACTGCTTTTGATTTTCTTTTTGTATTACCTTCAGTCACGCAGGGAATATTCCTGTGCTGTGGTGGCAGCTGCTACCAAAGCAAGTAAAAAAACTGGAGAGTCAGTCAGATTTCCAATGGCCAATCAGAAGCACTGCTAGGCAAAAGCCCCACCAACTTTCTAAAAAAAACTTGGCAGGTGCCAAGAAAGGTGTCAGCATAGGCAGCACAGTGGAGATCCCTGAGCCACTTTTTCCATGCCTGCAGAAAGCCTACACCATATTGGATGCCCTGGACCACCTTGCAAGCACATTAGTAGATCATAAAACTTTTAAAATGGCCCTCCTACTGACATTTCTGTTCAGTGTTTGTAGCATGATGACAACCTGAAACACAAATGAGAACCCAACAGTCTTCCAGCCTACAAATTGCTTGGTTGCCCCAAGGCAGTTTTTGTTTGCCATATATGATTAGGTGCATATAAAAGCTTGATTCCTGAGTCAGAAGCCTGATGCTTAAGAGACCAGACTCAGCATAGTGTCCTGGGCACAAACTATCATGAACTTATCCTGAGCAAGCCTCGTTGACTTAAATGAGGCACGTGCCTCTCATCTGTACAGAACTATTAGTATACTTCAGTGACAACAGGAATAAACAACTGCCCCCACTCTGAGAACCTTACATCTAAAAGGAGACAGAAGGAGCAGATGTAACAAGGGAATATGAGTATGTGCGGTTTTGCAGAACTTAGCTTTGTTTCAGTTGAGGACAAGGACCAACAGGGCTCAGCCAAGGGAAAAGGCGAGGGATGAGAAGGTGGCACCATGAAGCTGTTGAGGGAAGGGTCTTAGGCAGAAGCAGCAGCAACAGAAAATGAGTTAGCTTAAAAAAGAATGGCACAAAATGATATGGGTCTAAATTATTATCCAGGAGAAGCTATACTGTGTGTGTGTGGTGGGGGGGGGGAGACAATATTGCATCAACAATGTTTAGCATAGAGTGTATTGGGTTGTTTCTCCAAGGAGTTCAACCACACAAGGTCACCTGACAAGTTTTATTTCCACCCCCCACGTGCTCAGCATACAGACTTCTAAAAAGAAAAACATTAACCAGCCTCGTACTGTTTAGGAAAGACCTAGCCAGGCATGCCTCTCTGGGAAGGAAGATTCAGAAAGAAAATGTTACTACAGAGAATGTCCAGGACCACCTAGCCAACTTCTTCTCATACTCCGGCAAACAAGGAAACATAAACAAGCTCTGTTCTCACATGGCTCAGCAAGTATTTGAACTCAGGTTTCCCTTCCCATACCCAACAACCTTGCAAGAGACACTATAAAGGAGAGAATGCAGACACAAAGTACTATCCTGAGGCGGCATTTTAAAGAGAGCAGAGTGTTCACTTGCTTCCAACCATTAATCCAGGAAGTTGTCAGAAAGACCCAAACCTCTATTTTCTGCCTTAAGTAAAGCTCTCCATATTAAATTGAGTTGAGCATTGGAAGTGCACCTGGGAACACTTATTGCTTCTCATTCAGCTAAGTAACTGGCTTTCACTCAGCTCTGTTATGTCTAGTGGGAAAAACCCCAGAAATAAACTCCCCCCCAAGAATTCATGCAAACTTTTGAAAGCATTCACCTCACAGTGTCCTAGTCCAACAGTTTCTCACTAAGCTGAAACCCACAGCATTTTGAAAGAGAACCACTTTCAGTATCAGAATGCTACAGAGAGCAACTGATGAGACAAAACTGCAGTTTCTTTAGATAACCAACCACCAGGCCCATGAGACACAAGCTACTACATTTTACAGCATGAGTACACTGTTGAAGCAGGGATTCAAGGATTTCACACACGGGGTTCCTGCCCTACAGGGCCAGAGGTCAATACCACCTTTGTAAATATAACATACATGCCTTGCTAGATCAAACCAAGGTCCAGATAACTCACCATTCTGCTCCCAACAAAGACCTTCTATGTCAGGGGTGTTGAACTAATTTGTTATGACGGCTGGATCTGACATAAATGAGACCTTGTTGGGGCGGGCCATGTGTGTCATAAAATGTAATGCCAGGTAGTGAAGATATAAACTTTATAAAGGACACAGACACATATTTTTTTTCTTACTTAAAATAAAGACATGCTTAAAACATCAGCACTCTTGCAATATTTTGTTTATTTAGCAGTATCTTATAACTGACATCTCTTGCTCTGAATTATTGCATCAAAATGTCTGTGCTGTTGCAATCTTGAGTATGCTGTTCAAGTGTGTATCTGTAAGCTGCAAACCTACTTTTGATTTACTGACATTCACCACAGAAATCTCATGCTCAGAGTGCTGAGTCTTTGACCCAGGTTAAAATATGAAATGGCTGAGTGATTAAGAGAGTCTGGCAAAGCAAGCTATGATGCAGAAGCAAAACTGGAAGCAAGAGATGGCCAGTTCCACTGCGGGCCTGATAGAAGCCCTCTGGGGGCCTGATCGGGCCCCCGGGCCGCATGTTTGACACCCCTGTTCTATGTACCTTGATAAAGCTCAAGCAAACCACAAAGGTGACTGCCATCACTGGGCTGCCTCAAATATCTTGATACCCACATATACTGCCTTTGAACATGGAAGTTCCATTTAACCATTATGTTAAGCGGCTGTTGACAGACCTATCCTCTAGGGATTTATACTATCTTCTAAAAGTTAAAGCAATCAGCCATCCTTGCATCCTGAGGTAGTGAATCCCTTAAGTTATTTATGCACCATGTAAAATAACACTACTTTATCTCTGTGCAGAACCTACAGCTAATCCATTTCACTAGGCAATTCCCAAGTTCTAGAAGAACAATGAGAAAGGGTAAAGCATATCTACTGACAACTGCACATGCTCCTCTCTCCAATTATTATTTAGCTGCACTTGACACATACCAGCCATTGCTTCCAAAGGATTTTGCCTATGCCACCCACTAACAGGAAAACTGAAAGGTCACATACTCATGTTATACTGCCCCAGCTCACTTATCTGCATGAATTCCAAAGCCCTTGTCATCCACACACAACACACCAGAAGTCACCAACTCATACACAGCAAACAATGACAAAACTCAGGAAGGATGGTGGGGAGATCTTCCATAAGGAGCTGGCTCTAACACTCAACTTCCTAATACATAGTCTCACATACAGCTACTAGCTGAAAATCTGCCTGCCCCCAGCCAGCATCACCACAGTAAGATACTGTCTTCAGTCTCAAAAACTCCCCCTATACCAAGGTGGACCCAACTCCAACCTCCCCACTGCCCTGTTCAGACTGCACATCACTTGTATGAACAAAAGTTATCTGGCTTTTTCCCCATGGAACTGAAAAAAAAATCTTTCTACTGCTATCAACTATCCAGACACCATTATCTTCTCCACACTGCATCCCTTCTGCCATTTTCACATCAAACTACCCCTTTTACCCACAACTGTGTCTTTATTCCCCATTTAACAAGATGTAACTGCGATAACCAGTTCTTAAGGTAAACCCTTTGTACCTACTATTTTTTTTGTATCAGATACCAGTTGGCTAAGTTGCACATAGCCTGCTCAAACAATGCATCTCCTTTCTGAGGGATCCTCATCTCCCACAGTGCATTCATACACTTTTTCACCCCATCCGGTATATATTCTGGCTTTCCTAATATACCATACTATGTTCTTGTTATATTCTCTCGTCATCGAAGTGCTTCAAATGCAAGAGAACAGATATTCTTCCTTCTCAACCCACACTAAAGCCAATACCCCCACTCATTCATCCCAACAAAAAGCACTCAGCATTTAAATATCACTATTCTTACTTCCTCCTCTCCCAGTAAATAAATAAAATGGTCGTGATCAAGAAAAAGAGATGCTTCAGTTCATGAAGATGACTTCTGCACAAATGAAAAGCTAGTCCAAGTCACTTCTGGCCCCACCTAATGCAGCAATAATAATTTGATTATATTATTCTAACAGCAACAGAAGGCTACCAGGACCTGTATCAAGAACTAACCTGTCAAGTACATGACAGATTGGAAAAACCTCCCGCCATTTCCCCCCTCCCCCCATACAGCCCAAGCATCATTTCACTGGGGCAGGAACAAACCTGTAGAAAAGGGGATCTCCACGCAAACACCCCATCCTTTGAATAAATGAGGAAAACACATTACAGTGGCAGTTACTAGCAGTGTTCCCTCTAAGCTGAGTCAGTGTGAGCTAGCTCACAGTTTTTTAGTCTCCAGCTCACACATTTTTGTCTCAGCTCAGGAAAGATGGCTCCACAGCAAACTAATTTATGCAGTAGCCAAATTGCTCACTCATAACTTTAATGCCAGTAGCTCACAAAGTAGAATTTTTGCTCACAAGACTCCACAGCTTAGAGGGAACATTGGCCACTAGAGAAAACTAACCCTGTGAGGTCTGCTGAAGCAAGAACTCACTGGCACATTCCAGACTAACAAAATGCACAGAATTCCAGCAGAAACTCCAGTGAGTCAGAGCTCCCTTCCACAGCGACAAACGTGCCAATGGCCTTGCAACTTGGGCAGGGCCTCCCCTGACAAAATGCATCCCCACCCAATGAATGCAATCATTATGACTACTTTTAACACACGACTCTCTCCCCCCACCATCCCGAGGTGCTGCCTGCTTTTTTTCTCGCCTTCAGTTCGGACATGCGTCATATCGACCCCACAAGCCTCCTCAATATTTAGTCACCCCCCTTCAACCCCGACCTAACTCGTCCCTTAGTCCAGTCCAAGCTGAGTGGGGCAGGGGGCCACTCCTGCCACCCTCTCATCTCAGGGTGCAGCTCTCCCACCTTTGCCACAGCCTGGGCTCACTCACCTCACTCTAGCTCGCCTCTTCCCGGCTGCTCTACTTCCGCCTGGAGACGCCCAACTACCCTCCCGGCTCCACTTCCGGCCTGTCCGGAAATATGCGCGCGTGTGAGGGCTTCAGTAGAAGCAGAATGGGGGAAGGCGCGCGAGGAAAAGGCGAGTAGCCACGCCCCTCTTAGTCGTGAGGGCAGAGGAGCCGGAGGCGTGGTTTTGGCAGGTAGAGGCAGCCCGAAAGGGCGGGGTTTGGAGTGGTGAGGAACAGCTGGCGATGGAACTGTAGAGGCAACGGTAGGCCGGTTAAAGAAAGACTGCTTCGTCCGACAGGCGGAAATCTAACTGGTGCAGCTTTTGTATCTGGGAGGGGAAGGGCTGCATCTGCTGAACTTCAGCCTGGCAGGAGAGACAGGCATAGGAAGGACTGTAGGGCAAAGAAGTCCTGTTTGGGAAGGGGGAGGGCGGAATAAAAGGTTGGCAGTTTCAGGCAGTCTGATCTAAGTTGCCTGGGATTTGTGCATCTACGACGACGTGTTAGAAAATAAAATTACACCTTTTTAATGTTCAAGCTGCTGAATCAAGAGTTAACAATAATGAAATTACTACTAAATCGGTCAGGCACTGGGGCAAATCAAAATCTGTTTTCTCTTTTTCAAAGTGAAAGTATGGGATCCTCACCATGTTTATCTTTGCAGTAATCCTGATTATTGTGAGGATAAACATTAGGAAAATGCCATGCTTTTCCATTTGCCATTTCAAAAATGAGGGAAGAGATTCTGAGGGAGAGTGACCTGGGGTACTGGGAGGATAAACCTTGTAAAGCACTTTGCTTCACTGCTAAGTAGGTTTATATGCAGTCTGGTGGTAAGTTCTTTTGGACATCAATAGGACTGACTTTTGACTACACCTGTTTAAAATCAAGCTGCAAAACCAAGGCAGATCTTTCCAGAGAAAGGGTCCAATCCTGTGCATCTAAGCTCCATTGAACATAGTGGGACTTACTTCTGAGAAAGCATGCATAAAGCTGGCTGTTCAGGAATTCAGTTTTGCAAGAGTACCTGAGCTCATTGTCCTAAAGAAAATTTGCACATTCTATGGTTTCCGCATTCATCAAGAATATGTATTCATTCATTTTAATGTATTGACACTCTGCTTTCTAGCCCAATCAGCTTCCAGAGTGGCTCATATATTCAGTGCAAATGTGCTTGGCTGGGAGAGATCCCATCCTTTATGGAATTTCAAGCTGTTCTTGCCCATCCAGTCAATATTCCCTTAGTATATTTGTAATTAAAATGGATATCTGAAGTCCACAGTTCCATCCTGTTCTCTATGCAATGAAACAAGTGAACTATAGGAACAATGGTTGGGCCTGATAGGACACCGAGAAGAGAGGAGAAGATAGGACATTGCTTGAGAGGAGGATCCAAGGGATCCCCAATGCTTCTGCTCCACTTCCACCCCCAACATCCAACTGTTTGGACTTCTTATTGCGGGGCCTTTGGGATCTCTGTCTGATGATAAGGGCTTCCCTCCTGGAAGTGTGCCCAAGCAAAAATAACTTCACAGCACAGATGACCTTCCTCAGAAAACATAACTTCAGCTTTGGAAATTCCTGGAGATTTGGGGGTGGCAACTTGGGTGGGTGGAATTTGGGAGGGAGTTCAGCAGAGATGTGATTGCATAGAGTCCAGCGTCTGAAGCTGACATTTCCTTCAAGGAGATTTCTGTGGTCTGGAAATCAGTTATCATTCCAGAAAAACTCCAGGTCCCACTAGCTGAAAAGGCCTGAATGTACGTAGAGTTTACAAGTCTGCCCTGGCTCCTGTCAAGCCGACAGGTGCTGAGAGTTCCCAGTTCTCAGGTGTGCAAGAGCCAGATTTAGATGGAGACTGCAGTGCACAGGGAAAGGAGACTTAAACCTCCCCATCCCATTTCATTTTCCTGGCCTGAAACAGCCCCATGGAACTGCTATTTGTCCTCTTAGGGAAAACTCATGTCCATAAACATGTAGCGTCATCTGTTTATAATTAACAACCAAATTATGTCAAAATTCAGATCAAGAGATCAACAAAAAGCCAGAAACAAAGCCAATTTGCATAGCTGACGATATCAAAATGAACATTACTCGTCGTCACAATGGACATGTGGATACAGTTTACACAGCCCAAATACTACTGTTGCCTGTCCTTTATCAGGAAGCAGTGCACATGATAGATAGATAGTAAAATTTATTGTGTAGCCATTAGTCATTAAAAAATTTTTTAATGTACAAATTAGACAATTTACAGCACTGGAATTTGAATTAGATTGAAATTATAACAACCTCTAAAAATCTGCTCATTCAGTATTTAAATTAATTAAAATCTTAAATCCCATCTCCAGAAACACATACACAGCCTCAAACATTGCCTTTTTACAGTTGAATTTAATTTTACTATGTTCTTAGCCCTGATTTTACTAGCCGCTAAGAGTGCTACCCTATAGGAAACTGTAGGGTCTGCATCTGTGAGCAGAAATATTAATTTATCGATGTCAGAAGAATTCTGCAATTGATTGGAGTCAAATATTATTGCAGTCAAGAATTTACGTCTCAGTTCCCAGTACAATGGGCAGACCATGACATAATGAAAAAGATCTCCACGGAAATTTTACAGATACAAATACACTGTTCCTGGGGTATTTTTAAATATCGTCCCAGGAGTGATTCTGTTCGCATAGTCTGGAAACGCAATGCTGTAAATGCTGATCTAAGCTTGTATGCAGTAATATTTACCAAGTATGCAGCTCTTAAATCTTTCTTTATGTCTTTGTACCAGGGAGCAAATTTTGACTGAATGATTAAAGAATAATCTATTATGGCATCTCCATTAAACACCCATTGCCTCAAATCGCGATTGTTCCCCAAAGATCGCAGTAAATCATCTGGAATTGTATAATGGGAGATAATGTTATGAACAAAATCAGAGTGAATTTTATCTTTACTTAATGACAAACAATAGTTAAGTTTACCAAGAGATTCAGTTTGCATCAATTGGTATTTCTTCCATGATTTTAATGAGTGTGAGCCCTAATTGAGGGGAGGCCAAGTTCTGCCCTTAATAGGGCTGCTGGTGTCCCTTTTGGAACTACCAAGATACACCTTAAAAAAGGGTTTTGGATTACCTCCAAGCTAGAAAGCGTTTGCTCTTTCAACCCCCAAAGTTCTATACGATATAGTATATGCGAGATTACTTTGCTGACAAAAAGTTTAAGGGCTGGATCTATTAGTAGACCTCCCCTGTTATAACAGAATCTCAGTACCACACCAAAGATCTTATTTGCCGAAGATTTTAAGGAGGCAATGTGGGCATTCCAGCTTAAGGTTTCACTGAATATTAGACCCAAATATTTGTAATTTTTACTCTGTTCTATTGGAGTACCTTGTATACTCCAAGAATACCTTTTAGGCTTTTTTCGAAAGACCACTACTTTTGTTTTTGAGTAGTTGAGTATAAGCTTTCCTTCTGTACAGTAGTCCCCCAAGTTATCCAAAAGCCTCTTTAATCCAATTCTTCTTAGAAAAACTAGGACCCTATCATCTGCATACAGTAATATTGATATTTTTTGTTGACCTAATGTCAGTGGGACAAATTCAGGACCAGTTAGTTTTGCTACAATATCATTTACATATAAGTTAAAAAGTACAGGGGCTAACACACAGCCCTGCTTGACTCTTTTGCAAGTTGGTATTTTGCTGGCTATCAAGCCTGAGGTACCTACTCTAATTTTTGCATATGTGTTTGTATGTGTCAGGTCCTGCAGTAACCACTCTATACTCAATAGTCCTTGATCAGGTTTATTGGTAGAATATGGTTTCTGGACACGTGAACACCTTTGCCAGAAGTAACAAGCAATAGCAAAGGAACAGGTCTCCAGGCATGGGGTCCACCCATCAATCATACATCACATTCACCCAGGCTAGTACAGGTCATGAAAGAATATACAACCCCACTAGTTGTATCTCAAGACTTCTGGGTCCCGTGAACTGTGTGGGGGCAACTTCGGGAAAGTTACGAGCAGCGCTTCTACTACACTCCACGCATTCATTCACAACACACACACCCCTGGGGAATGTCAGGGAGTACAGATAAGGTATTAAGCAGAGCAGGCATATGGATAAGCAAGCAGGGATTACAAAAGCGAAAGTTGGCTTTCATAACACAGGGCAACATTACACAGTCATTGATCATGGTACAAAGACAAGTATCACCCCTGGTAGGGGTCCAGACCTAACAGTATGTAGCTCACGAACAAGGAACAACAGTCTTTTATCAATGTTTGTTCTCATCAGCTTGTCCCAGAGTCAGTTTCTATTAATTGAATCGAAAGCTGTGGCCTAATCAATGAACACAGCATATAAGGCTTTAGTTGGACCTTTTATCGCTGAGTGAGCCAGCTGATAAAAGGGTATGGCAATGGTCAATTGTCCCTTGGCCCTTTCTAAATCCTGCCTGTTGGGGATATATGATGCTATTATCAGCAATCCAGCCCTCCAGTTTTTGTAGAAGATATTTCCCATACAGTTTGGATGCTGTATCAAGGAGGCTTATGGGGTGATAGTTTTTTGGGTCTGTTTTGTCCCCCTTTTTATGTATGGGGACTACTATACTGGTTTCCTATTCCTATTGGGAATATGCCCATGTTATTTATTATGCCCGTGTTATTTATTTGGTTAAATAGTTTAGTGAGTATTGGGGTCCACCACCTGGGAAAGGTTTTTATTAAATCTGAAGGAATCAAGTCCTCTCCAGGTGATTTACCTGAAGCCAAAGATTTAATAAGGTTTCCAGTTTCAGATTCTGTCACTGGAGGCCACTCTGGTAATGGTTGCAATTCATTAGCAACAGCCCATTCTCCCGTTTCTGCTGATTCTGACATAAATGGGGTGGCTTCATAGATTTTTGTAAAATACTCAGACCAGGCATTTCCACTTATCTGTGCATCCATCATTTGACAAGGTCTGCCTAAACTAGACGAAACCATTTCCCAAAAATGTGATTCATTCCTCTTAGACATGGCTGGACTAATTCGTTCCATAAATGCTTTGCATAAGCAGTTTTTTCTTTTTAAGCAGGCTCTTATATTGGGATCTAAGTGTGCTTTATTGTTGGGGCTCTTTGCTTTGTCTAGTTAATCTCATTTGTTTGGTTAGTTTCTTAAAGCTTCTATATTCCAAGTCATACCACCCATTTGTAGAACAGGGGTGAGTATTTGGGGGTCTATCATTGATAAGCAATGGCTTTATAACTTGTACAATCTCTTCGTAGTGTTGAACAATATTAGCTTCTGATCCTAATAGAATCTGTCTCCTGTCCTTAATATCAGCACTCACCAAAGCAACCTCTACTGTTTTTTGTAACTGTTCTGGCCACCTATGTTTCCTGTACCCAGGGGTTAAATCTACAGTGGGGTCAGATGTAGAGGCCAAAAGAATACAACTGTTAAAATTTAATACTCGCTTTAGGGGACAATGATCACTAGTTGGACTATCACTTACTTCAAAACAGTCGACCTGGTCTAAAAGTGCAGGTAAAACAACTAAATAATCTATTGTGCTAGCATGTAATGAGGATAGGTATGTATAAGGACCTTCTGACTTATCAAAACTTGTCCTATGCACATGAGGTCTCACAATAAATAATAAATACACAGGAACACCCAGCACAATGGTTTCCATGTACTCACATATATCTGTGCATAGTTTGAACTTGGATTCCTGGCAACTTTTCAGCTTTAGATCATCTTGGGTTACCAGTGTAAAGAAAAATGGTTCCTTGCTCTGTTCTGTAAAGTAAAATCTTTGATCCAGGCTGTAAAGAGGCCTAAAGGAATTTTCCCAGAGACAGCCCAGTAGATAAAGCACAGTGACCTTGCTAAAGCTAAATTGTTTTCAGCTGAAGTGCTGGGAGTACCAACCACCCTGGTGCTTCCAGTTAACACATTCCAAGTAATTGTGATCATGGACACCTGTGTGGGGGCAGGGACGGGCCTAGCTGCAGTATGGTTTTGCTTTTCTCCCCCTAGCTCTTGTCCATCTAGGGATATCACATGCCTAGCAACTCAGAGAGTTATATCGGCTCTTGGGTATCTTATTGGTCTAAAGGCCTAAGACCAGTCAGAAACCCTTTTCCCATAAATCTAGTCAGCCTTACACTATGGCTGGTGAAGCTTGAGACTATTTGACATGGTGTTATGTCAATAGTCCGAGAGCTTCCAGAATGGCATCCTGACTGATTCCTGCCTGGACTGGCTAAAGCTGAAACTGACTGCCTCTGCTGAACCTGGAATGGTAACTGGAACCTTGTGTCTCTATGTTTAGCTACGCTGGAAAAGCTTAGGTTTAATTGTTTTATTCCTTCACTGTCTAGTCTTAAATATTTTTGCACTTTAAATAAATAATTATATTTTTACTCTGTCGTGGTTTTTGCTTTCAATAACCTCAAAGCTTTAAATCCAGAGCCTTGACTTTTGACGGCCTACCAAGTTAAATGTTTTGTCTTGGAAATTCAGATTGTAATCCTATTCTGCAGGACTGACTTTTCTTGTTAAGTTCCTTGAGAAACCAGGAGGCTTGGTCTTTCTCTCCTGGGCTGTTGGGATAGATTGAAAGACCTGGTGGCAACCTACCAAGCCTAGGGTGAGTTTAGACTCTCTCTGATACTTTTTAACTTTGTTTTGCAATGCATTCCCATTGCACCAAAGGTCCTTACCTGCGGTTGGGACTGGGACTTTTGACAATCAGTCTCCAGGTAGAGCTGTAGTTCCCCTGCAATTACAACTGACTGCAAAGACCAGTTTCCCTGGAGGAAGTGGCAGCTTCAGAGGTCAGTCTCTACAGTATACCACAGAGTCCACCCCCAAAGCTATGATATACCATAGAGTTTAGGAGAAGTGGAAGTCCTAGAGTAATGTCTCTGCTGGCCAAGCTCCCTCCCTTCCAGAGACTCTGCCCTCCTCAGGTGCTAATCCCAAATCTCTAGGAGTTTCCCAAGCTGAAGTGGCAATTAAGAACATAAGAAAAGCCAATGTTGGATCAGGCCAATCCAGTCCAACACTCTGTCACACAGTGATCAGAACACAATACAAAGGAGTACATATAAGTGGCCAGAACACAATACAAAGGAGGCCTGAACCTTCTTTCCAAATTAAGGTTTGAAAACTCCCCTCAAGTCTTTATTTCCAATCACAGTCCTTGTCCATTTGGAACACTGGCACAGCTACAAATTCTGACCAGCCATTTGTTTTAATCCTAGCCTTGCAGCCTTATAAAGCAGACGGCTTCATTCAAATCAAGCCTGCTTCTTTGGGAAGGAGCCTGTCCCCCAAACGATCATGTTGCAGGGACAAGTTCTCAGGAGGAAGGAGGACACACACACACACACACACACACACTCTGTGAAGTTGGTTGCTTTTACCACCACTTCCTGCCGCCTTCTCCCTTTTTTTTGCCATAGATGGTAATATGTACAGTCACGACCTTCCCTGCCATGTGGAAACTGGAAACAAAACAGACGTAATACTTAAACTTGTCCACAGAGACAGCTGCTGTTTCTAGGATTTTTTGCCTTCAAGAATGGGTGTTTTGTTGCTAAGGCAGAAAGGAACATGGTGAATTAATGGGTCATGCTTGCATGTGAGCCAAGGATGTAGAATAGGTGACATGTAGCATCTTCATTTTGGTGTTGATTGTGTGAATAAAATCATAAAATTGTAGGACTGGAAGGAAACCCAGAGCAGGGCTCACAGCAAGCCAACTTGCTAGGAAGAGCTGCTGCATTTCCCATCGAGGGTTCAAAGAAATAGATGTAAAATCTGTTATTTCTTCATAATTAACTGGCACCTCTAGTTTCCTGTCACCAGATCTAAATCATCTCTATGGATTTTAGTAACTATGTAATGTTAACCTCAGAAAAGTGAAAGATGATTAAGAACAGTTATTTTAAAGTGTAGCAATTATCCTTTACCCTTTGTAAACATACTGACATATTCATAGTAATAGATTCATCCCCCCACCCCCTGGATGAAATGTGATGAAAAATGATCTTGAAAATTCTATTTGTACCACAAAAGGAATCTTTGGTTAGCAGAGTGAGGTGGGCCAGGTTAAGAAGAATTTGGAGCACTGTCTCTTATGGTCTTGTGACACTATCTGTCACTAGTGTTTTTAAAACCAGAAGATGTCTGTTGCTAAAAACAAGCTCTTGGCCTTTAAATCAAAGCTGTCAAAACATAAATTTAAAAGGCTGAATTTTAAACAAAACAAAATCCTTAGGTGGAGCCAATCGGTACTTCATATGGGGCCTCTGAGCCTACCCTGTCTATAACTGTGGCCAGAAGACTATCATGATGACACCTCCCCCAACTCAAAGCATTTCCAGTTTTGCTGGAGAACTGCTCTAAGTTGCAAGGTAATCTCTGCATCTCATCAAGGGCCTCTCCCACACCTCATGCCAAATACGGTAAGAAAGTTCCTGGAGATTTGGGGGTGGAATCTGGGGAGGGTGGGGTTTGGGAGAGGAAAACCCACATGGGTGGACTGGAGAGGCAGCAGCACAGTGTTGGGCAGATGCTCCCATGATGTTTGACTGCTGCAGATGAGGTGGTTCTGCTATGCTGAAGCCACAGTGGAGTGGCTCCACCCGCTCCCCCCCCCAGCACTCCCTCTCTTGTATCAGCTGCTTGTGGGCTGCATAAGAACCCTGGATGGGCTGGTTCCAGCCCCTGGGCCTTATTTTTAACACCCCTGTTTTTCAGTGCAAGAAATGTGCCATTGTCTGCTGCTGCATAGCAACCCTAGAACTTCCTTGATGGTTTCCCATCCAAGTATTAAACAGGCCCAATCCTGCTCAGTTCTGACTGTGCTAGCGTGGGCCATTAGACTGTGGATATTTAGCACCAAGAGGTGCTTCTGCTGCAGATGATTCTGTTATAAGGATTAGCTTTTTTGTTCCACGGTGACCAAATTAATTAAGTGTAGTTGGGAATTTACAGAGAATGGTTCTATTATACAGCTTTGGGCAAAAGGGGCATGCTCTTGGGACAGGCCCGTAGCTACAATGGGGCATTCCGGGGCCTGGCCGCCTGACTTCCTGCCAAGGCCCCCTGACTTCCATCCAGCCCCCAGTCCCCCGGGCTCTCTGGGACACCTGGACAACTCCCAGCTCTCTGGGACACCTGGAGGACTCCCCACTGTCTCTCCTTGTCCAAGAATGGCTTGCTTCCCCATTTGGCAAGCAGTGTGCAAATGCCACAAAACTGAGTTTTAAAAATTTATTTTTATTTTGTTTTTTATTTTGTGATGTCAGCGCCCCCTGACTTATTTAAAGGCCCCCTGAGTGACAAAATCCTGGCTATGGGCCTGTCTTGGGAGCATCCCAGCATATGATAAAAAGTAACATTTCTTAAGTATAGATTACCTTTCATTGGGCCTTGTGTTAGGAAATGGCTCTGTTCAAGCAGCCATCAGGACCTAGAGGAGGTGTCCTCTGTCTATCCACTGCCTTCCTTTTCAGAAATGCACACACAGCTAAATCATGACATTGTTATTAGGTTGTGTGGTGCTCCTATTTGAGTAATGGCAAGAACTATGAAGGGGAGCATTATGCCTTTTTATACCAGTGGTGTGGTTACCAGACACACATCTTGAAGCAGTGTGTATACAGCACAGGAGGAGTTCCTTGCATTTGCAAGATTGAGAAGAAAAGTCCAACGATGATGCATAACTAAATGTTGAGGTTCTGTGCTGTATTCAAAAAATTGTAGTTTCCTGGCCCTTTCCGTGAGTAAACCAGAAACATCACTCCTGTAGGTTAATTGTATTACCATGCAAAGGCCCTGCGCTGTTCACATTTCATTCTCACAACTATCTTGTGAGATAAAGTAGCCTGAGAGAGAGTGACTATTCCAAGATAACCTCAGGGCTGGTTCTTGGTACAAGCAACCGTTTGGGGAACCATGGCCACAGAAGAGTAACTTTCACCCTGGGGTTCCCTAGATTGCTTGCTCTCCCAGTGAGTTTCATTTATTTATTTGTTCCATTTATACCCTGCCTTTCTCCCTAACGGGGACCCAAAGCAGCTTACATTGCTCTCCTCTCCTCTGTTTTATTCTCACGACAACCCTGTGAGGTAGTTTAGACTGCAGAGTGGAGATTCCAACCTGGGAGATTCCAACCCTGGTCCTAGTCTGACTCTCTGACCACTACACAACAGTGGCTCTCATAGCAGAGTGGCAGCTGAATCAGCCCTGGGGCACCCTGCGAGCTGCAGAGAAGAGTGAGTATTTGAATGCAAATCTCCCAGGATCCTAGGGCAACACTCTGACTAATATACCACAGTGGCTCCCTGTGACACTGATGTCATGCTCTACTTTCAAGAAATTCAAAGCAGTCTATATTTTATTAGTGCAAGAACTCCTGGGAAATTGATTAAATTGAGAGATCTGAATCTCTGTCTCCATGGCTCAGAGAAAGATCAAGATGGGTAGGCAGTGTTAATCTGTCTGTTGTAGTAGAAAAGAGCAAGAGTCCAGTGGTACCTTAAAGGCTAACAAACTTTGTGCCAGGGTATGAGCTTTCGTGAGTCACTGCTGTACCTGAAGAAGTGAGCAGTGACTCATGAAAGCTCATACCCTGCCACAAATTTTGTTAGTCCTTAAGATACCACTGGACTCTTGCTATTTCCCATGGATCAGGTTTATTCATTATCTCTCAGAAACAGAGATGCACCAGTCTAGAGACTCGTTCATCCATCTTTCCAAAACACAAAATATGGTCATGTGGCCCCAGCCCCCAATTTCACATTCAAGGGTTAGAAGGTTGGACGATCTGGGAGAACTAGGTCTGAACCCCCACTCTGCAGTGGTCATAGAGTTGCCAACTCTGATTTAGGAAACACCTGGAGATTTGGGGGGTGCAGCCTGGAGAGGGGGGCTTGGAGAGGGAAGGTACCAGAGTATTGTATAATGACATAGAGGCCAGCCTCCAAAGCAGCCATTTTCACCAGGGGAACTGATCTCTGTTGTCTTGAGAACAGTTCCTGGGAGATATCCAGCCACTTCCCAGAGGTTGGCAACCCTAATGTGATGCCATATAATCCATCCTCCAAAGTAGCCATTTTCTCCAGGGGAACAGATCCCTGTAGTCTGAAGATGATTTGTAATTCCAGGAGATATCCAGGCCCCACCTGAAGGTTTACAAACAAATAAACAGAATAATCTGTCACGCTGTACAAATCAGACTAGAGACTACTGTCTTCTTATACAGTTCTACTTACAACCAAAATTAATACACATAACAAATAGTTTTGCCACCATGCATAAATGCTAACTGCACCAGTTGAATAGTGACCTAATAGTCCTTGAAAGTACAAGTCTCTCTTCAGATTGATGCAGTCACTGGCTTACCTGAAGGTCGGTAACTCTTATCAGAATAGCCAGGGACTAGGCTGTGAACCTTCAGCATGCAAGGCTGTCCTCTGTGCTTCTGAGCTCCTCTGCCTATGATTCCTGCAGTATCCTCCTCTAATTGGAGTCCTTATCTGTCTTTTCTTACAGTATTGTCACTGACAGCTTGCAGCAGAAGTGAGATTTCACTAGCTCTGCTGTGGCCTTCATTCATTCCATTTAAATTTCCTTGTAGTCGATGCAGTGAATAAGTGCAGTGAACAAGTCTCCAAATCATTATCAGTTGTCTGCATATGGAGCCTAGCTGGCATTATGTTTCTGGCAATGATTGTTTGCAGTTCCAATTCCCGCTATTTCCTTTGGAGGATGATGGCACTGGGCTATCAGTTGCTCTTTTGTCTTGGAAATCCTAGCAGTGAGGGACAAACACTATGCCTCTCAGCCTCCCCCCTCCACTTTTTGCAACAAGAATTGAATGACCTAATTGCAGAGGGTTTAAGCGATATCATACTTTTCTAATTGCATGGAGGGAGTTCAGGATAATTTTATCTTATGAACCACTGAGAATCTACTAATCTGTTCATCGATCTGCTTAAGAATTTGGATAAAATCCGGCCTGAGGTGTTTTACAAAAGTAGAAAAACCAACCTGTTGTCTTGCTTTAGGGGAGAGGAAGAGCAAGGAGGAGGCCCTTGAATCAAGACCCTCCTCCCCAGAAGAAGGTTTCTTCCACCTGAGAAAAGTTCCTCTGGAAGCTAGGGCGGCCACAACATCAGCACAACTTGGGGTGGGCATCTGTCAGGACCACTGACCTCCACCCCCATGCCATCTGCCTGCACCCCCTTCCTCCACCACCCCACTTACAAGTAGGGTTGCTAGCTCTGGGTTGTGAAATACCTGGAGATTTGGGGAGTGGAGCCTGAGGAAGGTGGGGTGTGGGGAGGGGAGGGACTTCAATGGGGTATAATGTGATAGAGTCCACCTTTCAAAGTGGCACTTTTCCCCAGGTGAATTGAACTCTGTTGCCTGGAAATCAGTTGAAATCCCAGGAGATCTCCAGCTCACCTGGTGGTTGGCAGCCCTACTTGCAAGTGCTTGGCCTCCTGTGCTCCAGGCTGCCACACACCGCCACAGGAGAGAGTGAAGGTGATGCAAGTGTGTTCCTGAGGTCACAGCAGCAGCCCTCCCAGCCACAGACACCACCCAGTGCTGTTAAGGAAAGGGCATGCAGACGGCTGGTCAGCATAGGCAGAATAGGTGAAGTCAGTGGCAGATTAACCATTAAGCAGACTAAGCACATGTTTAAGGCACCGGGGCCAAAGGGGGCACCACAAAGTTAGGAAAAGGGTAAAAAGAAAAACAACAACAAATGAAGATTTTTAAAAAGAAATAAATTGATAAAACTAGTGCAAATTGATCATGGTGCACCCTAGGGTTATCTTCTATTTTTTGTTGGCGAGGTGCAGTGTCATAGGCTATGTTTAAAAGTAAAATGATGGAGCCAAATTCAGTTGTCATGACAGTCATTTCAATGACCCTCTCTGCCCCTTTTTAATTTCAGCCCCATGTAAACATTAAAAATGAAGCGTGTTCAGTTGAGTGGGGCGCAAAAGAGAATGAGCAAAAGAATCTGTTTGTTGTAGCCAAGACAGGAAAGCTGACAGATTTCTTCTTACAAACTGCAGAGAAAGATGATCCAGATCAAAACCAGTGTCAGTCTTCAGAGACAGGAAGTGAATCAAATCTATCTCCTTCATCAGAAACAGGCTGTGTTGGTGCAAGGCCAGATTTTCATGATGAAGTGCCACAACCTGGACCTACTTCCATGACAAGATGTGTAAATGCTTTTGAACTGTCCAAGGAGTTTAGAGAACTGACCAAGGATGAAATGAACAAAGCTAAGGACCCAGGGTTGTGGGATGAATTTTATGGTGATGATGTGACTTATTGGGTTGCTTGTGGACACAGTGAATGTCAACACCACAACGGGTCATTTTACAAATCATGTCACAATTTCATCAGTGGGAATCCAAAGAGATACTATTCACAGAAGATTTTTTTGGAATAAAAGCCAATGGTGAACACTACAAGAGAGAATGGCTGTTGTACTCTCCTTCAAAAGAATCAGTTTACTGTTTCGTTTGTAAACTATTTGCACCCAAAGGGTCAATGCATTTTGCTAGAAATGAAGGATTCAGTGACTGGCGAAACACTGCTGTAATTGACAACCATGAAAAAAGTACAACTCACCAAGATGCCATGTTGACATATTTAACTTGGAAACAAGGCTTAGGCTTGACACAGCCACTGGAAAAACAAATTGAAGAGGAGTACAATTACTGGGAGAATGTGCTTCGGTGTGTTGTAGCAGTCATTTGCACACTGGCTGAATGAGGATTGGCATTCCGAGGAAAAGTGGAAAAAATTGGGTCTCTCAATAACGGGAATTATTTGGGGCTACTCGAATTGATAAGTCGGTTTGACCCATTCTTGGCTGCTCACATATCATGGTATGGCAATGCTGGAAAAGGCAACCCTTCGTACCTGTCCAAAACGATATGTGAGGAACTTATTGAATTAATGTGCACTCCATCATCACTGACAAAATTAATGTTTCTAGGTACTTCAGTCTGTCTGTGGACTCAACGCCTGATCTTTCGCATGTTGACCAACTGAACATAGTACTCAGATACTTGCCAGATGGACAGCCAGCTGAATGATTTATCACATTTTTGGAATTACAAAACCACACTGGTGAAGCTATGGCACAGCAGGTGTTGAAGTACTTATGTGATGATTGTAAATTGGATTTTGCTAACTGCAGAGGGCAGTCATACGACAATGCTGCCAACTTTTGGATGCAAATCAGTTTGCCATTTATGTACACTGTGCAGCTCATTCACTAAATTTAGTTGGATGAAGTGCTGTGGATTGCTGTCAAGTTACAGTAGATTTCTTTTCCACTGTACAACTGCTCTACACATTCTTTTCAGCCTCAACTGCTCGGTGGAGAATTCTCAAAGATTGCATTGGAAATGAAAAGGTGTTGAAATCGCTTTCAGACACCCAGGGCCGGACCGCCAAATGGCGCCCCACTCCCCCCCCGAAAACTGCTCCCCCCCGCCGTCCTAACCCGGCGCCCGCCGCGCGCCGCCAGACCCCCGCCCCCTTCCCAGCAGGGCCCGCAGAAAAGCCGGCGCCGGAAGGGAGGGGGTGGAGGCTGGACCCCCCGCGCCCCCTTCCCGGGTTTTCTGGGGGTCCCGCAGCCGCGGGGCCCGCAGAAAAGCCGGCGCCGGGAGGGAGGGGGCAGAGGCTAGACCCCCCCGCGCCCCCTTCCCGGCTCTTCTGGGGGTCCCGCAGCCGCGGGGCCCGCAGAAAAGCCGGTGCCGGGAGGGAGGGGGCGGAGGCTGGACCCCCCCCGCCCCCTTCCCCGCTTTTCTGGGGGTCCCGCCGCCCCGGGGCCCGCAGAAAAGCCGGCGCCGGGAGGGAGGGGGCGGAGGCTAGACCCCTTCCCGCCCCCTTCCCGGCTTTTCTGGGGGTCCTGCAGCCGCGGGGCCCGCAGAAAAGCCGGTGCCGGGAGGGAGGGGGCGGAGGCTGGACCCCCCGCCCCCTTCCCGGCTTTCCTGGGGGTCCCGCAGCTGCGGAGCCTCCAGGAAAGCCAGTGCCCCGCCGACGCCCCGGTCTCCAGGTCCCACCGGGAGGTTGGCATCCCCAGTGGGGGGCGCCCCAGGCTGTCCTGCCTAGGGCGCCCAGACACCTGGAGCCGGCCCTGCAGACACCAGATGGGAAGCACATGCTGTGGCAACTGCAGCAATTATCAACTCTTTCTTCAAGATTCTTGAAGCTTTGGAAGATTTATCAGATGACCAGTTGCAAAAAGGTGACACTAGAAGGGAGGCAAAGAATATTGCAAATAAGATGCAAGAACTGGAATTTGCGTTCATGCTGAATTTTTGGAATGAAACTTTAGAAAAGTTTCATAGAACAAGTCAACTGCTTCAAAGTGAAAATGTGATCTTGCAAGCATGTGCAGATTTGTATTCATCATTGGTAGACCAGTTGCACACATCAAGAGATGAGTTTGAGAGATTTGAATCACTTGCAAAGGACATGCTTCCTGATGTAGAATACAAAGTAACTCAAACGCGTAACCATATAAGAAAGAGAAAGCCCAATGATTTATTTATTTATATATTTATTTATACTTTCGATTTATATACCACTCTAACCCGGAGGGGTCTTTGAGTGGTTTACATAATTCAATTCAATTCCTATCTAGGGCCACAATTATAGAGGGGAGTGATGTCCTACCAGCACCCGGCAGCAGGGCTCTGTCTCCTTCCGGCAGGCCTCAGATGTCAGTATTCCACCATCGATGTCCTGGGGCAGATCTTTTTCCAGTCCAGCAGCCTCCACCCAGTAGGCCCACCTCGGTGCACAGCCTCGTGTCAGCTGCAGCTCTGGCTAACGTCCTTTCCGGCTCCGCCGTGCTGACACGCCGCCTGTACCTCTGCGGCTCTGCCTCCGCAGGATTCAACCACTCAGCGTCGCGCTCCCAGGGACACTTGCCAATTATTCCTCTCCATCGCCACTGCCTCTGCCTCCACTGCACACCCCAAGGAGGGAGGGTGCCCCCCGCCACCTACGGGCAGGTACCCATTTATCTACTTGCTATATTTAATGCTTTCGAACTGCTGGGTGGGCAGGAAATGCACCAGAGGTCATTCTCAATGCCAGAGACAAATTCCGTATCTCCACTTTTAATGTAATTGTTGAAAAGTTAGAAACGGAAATGAGGAGGAGACGAAAGGTGTACACCGAAATAGCAGACAGATTCTCTTGTCTGACAGATGTTCCTAATGCCACCCAATAAGATGCTAATTCCCAATTATCAGAAAGTGAAAGGTCAAAAGCACGGTTCTTATGCCAGCAGCTCCAAAGTATGGTGCCCCCAGGACAATCACACAGGCAGACACTGGGGCCAGGCTGCAACCCCCAGAATCTTTGGACCACCCCAAATGTCCTCTGCAAGGAGACATACAGCACTGCCTGGTCCAAACACTGTTTCTGGCTCCATCTGGCTGCACTTTGTGAAAACGGTTTGTTAGGGGGGAAGATTTGTTTATATTTATTTAGGTACTAGTGAGGAAAGCCCATTGTGGTGATAGACAACAGGCCCTAGATAGGAAGGAAGGGCGGGTGGAAGGAAGGAAGGAAGGGAGGAAGTGAGAAGTGGAGGTAGAGACAGAGAGAGTTGGGGGGAGAGAGGAAAAGGGGGGAGAGAGGGAAAGAGGGGGGAGACAGAGACAGGGGGGGTTATGATAGTAAGTTGGAAAGAAAGAACGGAAGGGAGAAAGAATGAAAGCAAGGAAGAAAGAAGGGTAGAAAGAGAGAGACCGAGAGAGAGAGAGAGAGTGGAAGGAAGGAAGGAAAGAAGGGTGGGAAGAAGGAGAGAAAAGAAAGGGGGAAACAGAGTGACTGAGAGAGAGAGAGAAAGTGGGGAGGGGAGTGAGAGAGAAAGGAAGGGGGAGGGAGGAGGCACGGGGTGGGAGAAGCGGGGGGGGGCGCCGGCACGGCTTCTTCCATGCTCCTGGAGTGCTGGGCGGCAGGAGAAGCAAAGGGAGGGTCCTGGTAAAGGTTCTCCCATCTGCCCGGCTTGCCGGGGGTGGGAGGGAGAAGCCGTGAGGGGTGGGGGATGGGAGGGGCTTAGCCAGGCATCCAGTGGCTCGCTCAAAAGCCATCGGTGCCGGCTTTCACCTGGGCAGGAGATGCCTGAAGCCAGGCGTGCTGCAGCTCAGTGGCCGCCACCGCCGGCTGGCTGTGCACTGGGCGGGTGGGGGGAGGGTGGGCCAAAGCCATGCCTGTGGCGGCTCAGTGACCGCCGGCGGCCTTGTGCTGGGTGGGTGGGGTGAAGCTGGGCTGCGGCGGCTCAGTCACCAACGCTGTTGGCTGCCACTGCCGGGGCCCTCCCAGGGCTCCCCCGGAGTTCTCGGGCTGGAGTGGCTCCATAATCGGGTCCGCTGTGAGCCGGCTAGGGCGGCCATGGCTGCAGCGGTTCTCCCTTGCCCCCCCCCAAGGCCTGCCTCATGGGGGTGGTTGGCAAAATCGGTTCCCTTACCTGGGTCCCCTTGCTCAACCATGGACTCTTTGGGGCTTCTCCAGCTGGGCCGCTGAAGCAGCCCAGCCGGAGAAGCCCCGTCCCCACGCTCAGTCTGCACGTCGTCCTCTCCTTTCGGAGGCACAGAGCAGAGTGAGCGGAAGACTGTGGCCTGATGTGGGCAGGACTACACAAAGCAGCCAGCCAACCCAACCAGGGTCTTCTAAGTTTTCTAACTGACAGTTCTTGCCGCCAAACACTGTTGGCACGCATAGAACGTTCTGGGACCAAAATTCAATTATATATAAGGAAGGATTTATTTTAAACATTGGGAAGCCCCCTTTCTTCCAGATAACTGGGACCTGAGGCAAGTAATATCAACAAAAAATGGTACAAAATTCTTAAAGATAACCAAATTATAACCACCATCAGAAAACCTCCACATTTGAAGGAAATGAGTTGAAAAGGCATGAGGTGGGTTTTCTGAGCCCTAGGCTCTGGTCACACTGCAAAGGTAATTGCGCTTTGTTCCTGCTTTGTTTAAATCGGGAACATTTTTCTTCGCATTGGGCTGACTAGATGCAGCCAGCCCCTCTCCTACAGCACCCGCTCGCCTGCTGCTGCGCTGACCCTCCAGGCGATCCTGCTGGCCACGGGGGAGGCTCGGGCGGCTGCTGCTTCTGCTGACACTTTGGGGGGGGAGTGCTGCCGCCGCTGCCATTGCCCCATGAAAACAGGCTCCACTATGTCCACCGTCTCCGCCATCCTCCTTGCTGGCCCCATCCAGGCTGCCGGAGCCCCCGCCTCTCGTTCCCGCCTCCAGGGCCATCTTTTGTGTGTGTGGTTTTTTTTAAAAAAAGTTTCCAGTTTGAGCGCTTGACTAAACATGCGCTTAATAAATCCATTATTAAACGTTAAATGGATTTATTAAGCGCATGTTTGCTCAAGCGCTCAAACTGGAAGCTAAAAAAAAAAAAAAAGCACAAAGAGTGTTCAGACAGCCCTAATTGCAATCATTGCGAAAGATGAGCTGTCCAGATAGGCAAAATCGCGCATTCAAAGCGGAAGTGCCAGGAAAACACTTGATTTTCCAGGGGTCAGGAAAACCCGGCATCATTGCGCGAGTGAGCCAGCTTCGAGGCGGGAGGCGGATTGGCGCATGTGAACGTGAAACTGACATGCGCAAGGAAACAGCAGCGAATCCCGATCAAAACAGCAGTGTGACCGGACCCTTACTTTCAGGCATAAAGCAAGCAAGATGGAGTTGTTTGAAGGACGTGGAGAATTTTGTACAATGGGGGGGTAGTGGGAGTGGAAATGTAGGGTTGCCAGCCTCCAGGTGGTGGCTGGAGATCTCCTGGGATTACAACTGATCTCCAGGCAACAGAGATCAATTTGCTGAAAAAATGGTTGCTTTGGAAGGCAAACTTTATGGCCTTATATCCCACTGATGAAGTCCCCCCCCACCAAACCCTGCCTTCTTCAGGCTCCAACCCCAAAATCTCCAGGTATTTCCCTATCTGGAGCTGGCAACCCTGTGGAAATGTCTTTTCCTTCTAACACTTAGTAGCCATTGTGAGCAATGGTTAGAGTGTCAGACTAGGACCTGGGTTCAAATCCCCATTCAACCCAGAAGTTCATTGGGTGACTTTGGGCCAGTCACTCACCCTCAGCTTAACCTACCTCACAAGGCTGTTGTGCAGATAAAATGGAGAGGAGAATTGCATACATCATCCTGAGCTTGGAGGAAGCGCTAGATTGAAATTTCTTTATTGTTTATGTCATTTACTCTCCTCTGTTTTCCCCAATGGGGACTCAAAGTAACTTAAAACATTCTGCCATTCTCCATTTTATCCTCACAACAAATCCTTCAGGTGGGTTAGGCTAAGGTCAGCCAGCAGTCTTCCACTGTAGAGTGGGGATTTAAACCTGGGTCTCCCAGATTTTGTCTGACCCTCTAGCCAGAATATCATTTAAGTTTCCTTCACATGTATATTTATTCAAGTAAAATAATGAGTGCAGTAAGGAAATGATAAATCAACTAAAGATTTTAGTTGGAAGCGGCTGGCCAAACTAGTTTGTACAACTGCCACTTTCCCCTGTTGTCCAGTAGGTGTCACCCTTCTTCTAATATCTGCAACAAATTTTCCAGTTCACAGCCCTGAATTTTTGCAGGACTGAGTGCATTTTGCCACTGGGATAAGAACAAATAGAAGGGTTGCATGGATTGGTAGCAGAACCTGATATATGAGAACTGCTTTGGCTATACACAGAGAACAGCAAGTCCGATGCTTGGATTATTCTGTTAATACAGAGAGCTCTTCTTCAAGGTTACAAATTCCAAAGGGACTAGTCATGTTAACCTATTAACAACAAAACAAAAAGAATCTTCTGGTACCTTAAAGACTGTCAGATTTTCAGTGCAGTCCTAACAGAGTCAACTCGTCTAACCATTCTGTCCAAGATTTTATCTGAGTGGGCACTAGTTATAAATGGTAGTCTTTAAAATACTACAGGACTTGTATATGGAATACATTACTGTCCACTAAAACATGACTTATTTGCTTCTATAGAAGCCATTTAGACTAGAATTGCTAAAATTTGTTGAGTCAATTTTAATGGAGAATTCAGATGACATCCCCGGCAACCTGTTGCATTGTGGTGTTTACCCTCTTGTCATCCTGTCTTTTTTCAGACCTGATTTGTGGCTATTTTTAAAAAATAAGAATACATTTTACTGGTTTTCATGAAATAAAGATAATTATTATTTATTATTGTTTATACTTGGCATTTCTCTCCAGTGGTTCCCAAAGCAGCTTATATCATTCTTCTTTCCTCCATTTTATCCTTGCAACAACCCTGTGAGCTAGATTTTAGGCTAAGAATATGTGACTGACCCAAGGTCAACCAACAAGCTTCCATGGCAGAGTGTGAATTTGAATCTGTGTCTCCAGGTCTTGGTCCAACACTCTAACCCAGGGGTGTCGAACTCATTTGTTATGAGGGCTGGATATGACATAAATGAGACCTTGTTGGGCCAGGCCATGTGTGTCATAAAATGTAATGCTAGGTAGCAGAGATATAAACTTTATAAAGGACACAAACACAAAAGGGTTTTTTTACTTAAAATAAAAACATGCTTAAAATATTGGCACTCTTGCAATATTTTGTTTATTTAACAGTGCCTGATAACTGACACCTCTTGTTCTGAATTATTGCATCAAAATGTCTGTGCTGTTGCAATCTTGAGTATGCTGTTCAGGTGTGTATCCAGCGGAACTGGAAGAAACAGCAGAAGACAGCCAGTTCCACTGCGGGCCTGGTAGAAGCACTCTGGGGGCCTGATCCGTCCCGCAGGCTGCATGTTTGACACCCCTGCTCTAACCAATGTACCACACTGGCTTGCAAGACCATATAACTTGATAGTACAAAATCAGGAGAGTCAGCTGTTGTATGTAAGAAAGCTGAACCAATATTTTGTAAGTCAAAAAGTAGGTTCTCAAAACAGCCCTTTTGTAACATCTCTCCCCCTGCCTTTCTGTTGTGAATAAAAAATGATCAACTTAATGGATATTCATTTCAATTTATATGATAAAGTGAGTCCTAATTCACAAAACCATATGCTGGAATAAGTTGAATCGCTCTTTAAGGTACCACTAGACTCCTGTTTTATTTAAATGTTCATTGCCCAGAATTGATGCATGTGCATTGGTGAGAGACTGTTGGATGTTGCCAGGTCATATACAGTTTTCTGGACTAGTTTACCCTTCAGTAAATCTTACTTGACGTGTACATCATTCTGTTATTACTGTTTGCATAGTTTCATAATTGTATTGTAAAATTATTTTTCATTCTCATAATTGAATAATTACTAATATAACTGCTAACATGAAGAAATGTAAGGATTCTTTAAGTTTTGCATTGTGCCAGTGAAGATCTGAGGCATTTAAAAAATGAATGCAGTTGGATTCCTGTGTCCAAAGTTTTGCAAGAGTACTGCCTTTTAATTTATTTTTTCTTCCACTTGCAGTTTAATTAATTGCATTCTGTTCTAAACTGTTTGGCTGGCCATAGCTTTTCTGAACCAACAACTTATTACTGGTTCTTCATTTGAGAGTGGACTGTTACTTTTCACTTGGTATCCAAAACCATTTTTCAGTATTTGTTTTAACTTTTATTATTGTAATTTTGACATTGTACTATTATGATAATGAAAAATCAACAGTGGCTTTGGCTGCAAACTGAAAAGTAGTAGTTGGCTGCTCCTTGCCAAACAAGAAGTGATGATTAGCAATTAATTCATGATTGCTTTGGCCATGAGTGAATAGGTAATAATTAATTAGGCTGTAAAACAAACCAACAAAAGGAAATGTACAGGGAAAAACAGAACCTTTGCTGAATAAGCCTTGTGCATGTGTCTTTTAAGGGCCAGCGAGTCACTTCCGACTTATGGTGATCTTATGAATTAATGATCTCCAAAATATCCTATAGTTAACAGCCTTGCTCATGTCTTGCAAACTGGGGGCCTTTGTGGCTTCCTTGACTGAATCAATCCATCTCATGTTGGGTCTTCCTCTTTTTCAGCTGCGTTCAACTTTTCCTAGCAAAATTGCCTTTTCTAGTGAGTCTTGTCTTCTCTGAATGTGATGAAAGTGCCATAGTGTTAGTTTGATCACTTTAGCTTCTAGGAAGAGCTCAGGCTTGATTTGATCTAGAAACTACTTATTTGTCTTTTTGGCGATCTGTGTCTGTATCTGTAAAACTCTGTTCCAACACAACATTTCGAATGAATCAACTTTCTTCCTCTCAGCTTGCTTCCTTGTCCAACTTTTACATCCGTACACTGTAGTATGAATACTGTAGTATGAATTATTTTGAACTTGGTTGCCAGTTACATCCTTACACTTAAGGATCTTTTCTAACTCCTTCATGGCGGCCCTTCCCAGTCTTAGTGATTTGTTCGGAGTCCATTGCCTGTACTTTATTGTCTGTTTCTTCTGCCTTGTCTTCCAGTTTAGAAGTTGTTTTATTCAATTCAGCAATCTTCTGGTTATTCTCTAACAATTGTTTCTGCAGATCCTCCATTTTATTTGACAGTTGCTGTGACATATCCTTCATTGTGTCTTTAATTGGATCCACTGCTTCTGCAATTGAAGCTTTTATAAAGGTTGAAACTGTGTCTAGAATCAATGTTTGCAAATCTTTCATTGTGGCCTGTGATAGGCTAGAAGCTACTGATTTTACTACACCTGATTTTACTACTGAACTAGAGGATTGTAGTTTAGGAGGGGGCCTATTTGTGCCTGCCATTTTTACCTAGGCTTATACAACAAGAGGAGCTGCGGTGGCTCAAGTGGTTAAGATGCTGAACTGCAGGCTGTGGAAGGTCAGTAGTTCAGCAGTTCGAGACCCGGGTGCCGCATGACGGAGTGAGCTCCCGTCTCTAGTTCCAGCTCCTGCCAACCTAGCAGTTCGAAAGTGAGAAATTGCAAGTAAATAAATAGGTACCACTTCGGTGGGAAGGTAACAGCATTCCATGTGCCTTGGCATCTAGTCATGCTGGCCACATGACCATGGAAACGTTTTCAGACAGCGCTGGCTCTTTGGCTTTGAAACTGAGATGAGCACCACAACCCTAGAGTCGGAGTCGACTGGCTTTCAAGCAAGGGAACCTTTACCTATACAACAAGACCAGAGAATCTCCACAGTATTAAACCAGACTTTTTTTTTCACGTCTCTATGCCCATAATACAGCTTATTATTTATAAAACAACCTTATTGTTAACACAATAATTATAAAGTATTTCAAAGCCACATAGAGCTCTCAGTTTTGTCAGCTATAAGCCAAACATACACCACAAAAATGTGACACAATATAATAGATTTTTTATGAGAAAAAACTTCTTGGCAGACTCTTCTTTCTTCTCTTTATATGGAAAGGACAAAAAAAAAGGATGAAGGAAAACAAGGGGAGGAGAAAGAGCTCCAATAATTGTAATCCATATATTGAAATAGTAAAATAAAAAAAGAAAAATCAAAGCCAGTTGCCATGTGGATTAGTCTCTATCTGGTGCTGGAGGTTTCTTAATTGTAATTCCAAGGGGGAAAGTTTAAAATCCAAGATATATATGTATATATTTTTAATGGAAAGAGGACAAAGTCTCCATGCTCCACCCATGAAGGAAAAATAAAATGCGGTCTAAGATTTACAAAAAAGAAAGTACTGTAATCTGGTTATTCAAGAAAAGCGTTTAGATGTTATTCTGCTCATTCTTGAGGCAGCTGCTTGATATTAACATTACGGGCCGTGTGCTAGGGCGGCGGCAGCCCCTAATTGTATGCCTGGCAGAAGAGCTCCCTGCAGAACTGTGAGAGGTCCTGCAGGGCCCTGATCTCCTCCAGGACCTCATTCCACCAGGTAGGGGCCGCCACTGAAAAGGCCCCGGTCCTAGTAGCAGCTAGCCTGGCTTCCCTTGAGCCAGGGAGGGTCAGCTGATTTTGAGACCCAGACCGTAGTGCTCTCTGGGGTATATTTGGGGAAAGGCGGTCCTGTAGGTATGTTGGACCCCAGCCATATTGAGCTTTAAAGGTAAGAACCAGCACTTTGAAGCGGATTCAGTATGCTATTGGCAGCCAGTGCAGTGTCCTCAGCACAGGCCGGATGTGTTCCCATCTAGGGAGACCCATCAACAGCCTGGCCACGGCATTCTGCACTAGCTGCAGCTTCCAGATCCACAACAAAGGCAGCCCCATGTAGAGAGCATTACAGTAGTCTAGTCTCGAGGTGACCATCGCGTGGATCACTGTAGCCAGGTTGGGACAGTCAAGGAAGGGAAGGACGGTCAACCAAATGCCTAATCAGCCTCAAATGATAAAAGGCTGACCTGGCCGTGGCGGCTACCTGGGCCTCCATGGTAAGGGAGGAATCCAGGAGCACTCCCAAACTCCAAATCTCCAACACAGGGACCAGAGAGGGCCCCCCAAAGGTTGGGAGTGGGATCCCCACCCCCGAACCACCCTGCCCCAGGCACAAGACCTCCATCTTCACTGGATTCAGCTTCAGCTGACTCAGTTTGAGCCACCCAGCCACCCAGCCACGGCCTGCAAAGTGTCATCCAGATCATCTGGTCTGGAGTCCGACTGGCTGCCTAACATCAGATAGAACTGGGTGTCATCAGCATACTGGTGACATCCCAGCCCATACCTCCGGGCAATCTGGGTAAGGGGGCGCATGTAGATGTTAAATAACATCGGGGACAGCACAGCCCCCTGAGGCATACCACATTTGAGTGGGTGCCTCCTGGACTGCTGTTCCCCTAGTGCCACTCTTTGTCCTTGACCTTGAAGAAAGGAAGCAAACCATTGCAAGGCGAGCCCCCTAATCCCCATGTCAGCGAGGCGGTGGACTAGTAACTGGTGGTAGACCATGTCAAACGCGGCCAACAGATCTAACAACAGCAGTACCACCATTCCGCCTCGATCCAGATGCCTCTGGAGATTGTCAGCACCGTCTCCATCCCATGACCTGGACAGAAGCCAGACTGGATCTAACACAGAAACATCATCCAGAAAACCCTGCAGCTGTATCACCACTGCCCTCTTGATCAACTTGCCCAACTAGGGCAAAATGGAGACTGGCCAATAGTTAGCCAATTTGGCCAGGTCTTTTTAAAGAGCGAGCGGACCATCGCTTCCTTGAATGTCCCAGGGAATTGCCCCTCTAGGAGGGACTTGTTGATAATCTCCCTTAGGGCACCTCAAAGCCCCTTATGGCCACATTTAATAAGCCAGGAGGGGCACGGTTCAAGACTGCAAGAGGTTGGATGCACAGCTGTAAGTAAACTGTCAACTTCCTCCAGACTGAAAGGGCTAAAGCAATCCAGGATCGAATCTAAAGACGTGCAATGGGCCTCAAACTCACTCACTGTATCAAGTGAAGCAGGGAGGTCGTAGTGGAGCAAAAGCCTCACAGCCAATGTCCAATTCCCTAGCATTTGGTCTGCCCTGTGGCAAAGCTGTTATTGACCAAATCGTCCTAAATAATTGGGCTGGGTGAGAGCTAGCGGACGCAATCGTCGCTATGTAGAAAACTTTCTTTGCTGCTTTGACTGCCATCACATAGGCTTTCATAAACGTCCTATAAGATGTTCTTGTTGCTTTATCTCAAGTTCGATGCCACCGCCTCTCTAGCCATCTGAGCTCCCGCTTCATCAGCCGTAACTCCTGGGTATACCAAGGAGCCAGCTTAGAGCGGGGGCATAGAGGGCGCTATGGAGCAATCCCATCGATGGCAGCAAAGAGCTGGCTATTCCAGTCTTCCACAAACTCATCTAATGAACCGCCAGGGGGCATTGGATCCTGCAGAGCCATCTGGAGCTGCACAGGGTCCATCTGGCTCTGCGGGTGAGCCAAAATGCACTTGCCACCTAAACAGGGTTGGGGTGGTACATTCAGGCGGGCCCCGAGGGCAGTGATGGCAAACCTTTTAGAGACCGAGTGCCCAAACTGCAACCCAAAACCCACTTAAGTATCACAAAGTGCCAACACAACAATTTAACCTGAATACTGAGGTTTTAGTTTAGAAAAAACAACTCATACATTAACATGAGCCGAAGGGTGAGAGCAAAAGGGTGAGGCTCTTGGCCTGTAGCTCTTAGCCTAGGGACTTTCAGCCTAGGGGCTCTGTAAGAAGCCCAGGAAGAGCCAGAAAGCCAGGGACCTTGGCTCCTTGGGTTCCCAGTAAGGTAAGTAGACTCCTACAACAGGAACCATATAAATACAAAGGGTTTTAAAAGGGGGGTTATAGAAAAGTATTTGTTTAAAAATAATTATGAAGCCAGAATGCCAGCAGGGGGTTGGGGGCTATCTAGTGTTTTGCATGGAGTGTCACATGTATGACTGTCTGCCCACTGGACAGAAGTCTTGAGTGTGTGCTCAGTGCAAGGAGCTCCTGATTCTCAGGGAGCGAGTTTGCTCCCTTGAGGCCAAGGGTGTTGACCTGGAGAAGCAGAGACAGTCAGTTAGGTGCACGGAGAAGACTCTCGGGGACTTGTTAGATATGTCCCACTCTGGATCTGGCAGCCCGGCTGCTGCCAGGGAGCATGAGGGTAAAAGGGAAATGGGGCACCATGCTGAGGATAAGGGGAATGTGCCCTCAGAAGGGACCTCTTCTTCAGCTGGTGAACGGGTGTCCTTTTGTACCAAGGAACCGTCCCTGGGAAGGGTGGGAGGGGGGCTCTTGGTAGTTGGTGATTCGATCCTTAGGCAGGTAGACAGCTGGGTGGCGAACCCGCGTGCTGACTGTATGGTGACTTGCCTGCCTGGTGCAAAGGTAGCGGACATTACGCATGTTTTAGATAGGCTGGTGGATAGTGCTGGGGAGGAGCCAGTGGTCGTGGTGCACGTCGGCACCAATGATGTGGGGAAATGCAATCGTGAGGTCCTGGAGGAGAAATTTAGGCTGCTGGGCAGGAAACTCAAGGCCAGGACCTCCAAGGCAGCCTTCTAGGAAGTGCTACCTGTTCCACGCGCAGGGCCGGAGAGACAGGCACAGATCAGGAGTCTCAATGCATGGATGAGACGGTGGTGTAGGGGGGAAGGGTTCAAGTTTGTTAGGCACTGGGATGCTTTTTGGGACAAGAGGGAGCTGTACAAAAGGGACGGTCTCCACTTGTCCCGAGAAGGAACCAGGCTGCTGGCGCTCAAAATCAAAAAGGTGGCAGAGCAGTTTTTAAACTGAATAATGGGGGAAAGCCGACAGGAGATGAAAAGTCTCTGGTTCGGGATGGCTCATCTCAAAGAGATGAAGGGGTAGCTATTACTTTTGTACAAGGAAATGGATTACAATTGTCCACTGAGACTGTAGCTAATGACAGGAACTGTCTGGCAAGGTCTCGAGGCAGCAAGAGGAAGGCTGTGGGCTTAACAAACGTGGGAAACTATAAGTGTTTATACACAAATGCTAGAAGTCTCCGAGGTAAAATTGGGGAGTTGGAATGCTTGGTGTTGGGGGGGAAATAGACATTGTGGGTATTTCAGAAACTTGGTGGGATGAGGAAAATCAGTGGGATACGGTGATTCCTGGTTATAAATTATATCGGAAGGATAGGGGGAAGGGTTGGAGGTGGGGTGGCTCTGTATGTCAGAGAGGGTATACCGTCCAGTAAGATTGAGAGGGTAAGAGAATTGGATTTGCTTCTGGAAATGCTATGGGTTGAAATAGTGGGTCCAAAAGGAAGCTTAACAGTGGGAGTTTATCGCCCACCAGATCAAAAGATAGGGGAGGATTATAAAATGATGAATGAACTAAAGATAGCGGCTAGACGAAATAACTGTGTCGTAATAGGCGACTTGAACTACCCACGCATTGATTGGGTCAATATGAGTTCTAGTCGGGAAAAAGAGATTGAGTTTTTAGACACTCTCAATGACTGTGCTATGGAACAGATGGTCACAGATCCTACCAGGGGAGAGGCGATCCTGGATTTGGTCCTAAGTAACACCCAAGACCTGGTGAGAGATGTAAAAGTGATTGCACCACTTGGGAACAGTGACCATAATGTCATTGAGTTTAACATTTGTACAGATAGGGAGTTGCCCAAAAAGACTGACGCAACCACTTTTAACTTTAAAAGGGGTAACCTCTCTGGTATGAGGGGACATGTGAGGAAGAAATTGAAAGGAAGAGTGGAGAAGGTCAAAACCATTGGGGAAGCTTGGAGACTATTTAAAAATACAATCCTAGAAGCTCAGAAAAAATATATACCGCAGGTTAGGAAAGGTACAAATAGGTATAGAAAAAAGCCTGCATGGTTAACAAATAAAGTATTGGAAGCTGTAAAAGGTAAGAAGGATTCCTTTAAGCGGTGGAAAGTTAGTCTTAGTGAGGTTGATAAAAGGGAACACAGATTATGGCAAATAAAATGCAAGTCTGTGATCAGGCAAGCAAAAAGGGAATATGAGGAGCATATTGCAAAAAACATAAAGGCCAACAATAAAACTTTCTTCAAATACATTAGAAGTAGGAAGCCAGCCAGGAAGGCAGTGGGGCCCTTGGATGACCAAGGGGTAAAAGGAGTAGTGAAGGATGATAGGGAAATGGCTGAGAAGCTGAATGCATTTTTTGCCTCTGTCTTCACTGTGGAAGAGGAGAAGTGCTTGCCCACTCCAGAAGCACCGATTTCGGGAGGGGGTTTGAAAGATCTGAATCAGATTGCGCTGACAAGAGAGGAAGTCCTCCGACTGATGGACAATTTAAAAACTAATAAATCACCAGGCCCAGATGGCATTCATCCGAGAGTTCTGAAAGAACTCAAATGTGAACTTGTGGATCTCCTGACAAAAATATGTAATCTTTCTTTAAAATCTGCCTCCATTCCTGAGGACTGGAAGGTAGCTAATGTCACTCCCATCTTTAAAAAGGGCTCCAGGGGAGATCCGGGAAATTACAGGCCAGTCAGTCTGACATCGATGCCGGGTAAGTAGGTGGAAACTGTTATTAAGGAAAGAATTAGTAGGCACATTGATGAACAAAAACTATTGAGGCAGACTCAGCATGGGTTCTGTAAGGGAAGATCTTGTCTCACTAACCTGTTAGTGTTTTTTGAGGGAGTGAACAAACATGTGGACAAGGGGGACCCAGTAGATATTATTTACCTTGACTTCCGGAAAGCTTTTGATACAGTTCCTCATCAAAGGCTCCTAAGTAAGCTCAATAGTCATGGGATAAAAGGACAAGTCGTCTTGTGGATCAAAAACTGGCTTATAAATAGGAAACAGAGAGTGAGTATCAACGGGAAACTTTCTCAGTGGAGGGTGGTAAGCAGTGGGGTACCACAGGGATCAGTACTTGGCCCCATGCTTTTTAACTTGTTTATTAATGATTTGGAATTGGGAGTAAGCAGTGAAGTGGCTAAATCTGCAGATGACACGAAGTTGTTCCGGGTGGTGAAAACCAGGGAGGAGTGTGAGGCACTCCAAAGGGATCTGTCGAGGATGGGTGAGTGGGCAAATGGGGTTCAATGTGGCCAAGTGCAAAGTGATGCACATTGGAGCCAAAAATCCTAAATATAAATACACATTGATGGGATCTGAACTGGCAGAGACAGACCAATCGTAGTAGATAACTCAATGAAAATGTCTAGACAGTGTGTAACTGCAATAAAGAAGGCCAACGCTATGCTGGGGATTATTAGGAAGGGAATTGAAAACAAATCAGCCAGTATCATACTGCCCCTGTATAAATCATTGGTGCGACGTCATTTGGAATACTGTGTACAGTTCTGGTCACCACATCTCAAAAAGGATATTATAGCATTGGAAAAAGTGCAGAGAAGGGCAACTAGAATGATAAAAGGGTTGGAACACCTTCCCTATGAAGAAAGGTTAAAATGCTTGGGGCTCTTTAGGTTGGAGAAACGACGGCTGAGGGGTGACATGATTAAGGTTTATAAGATTATGAATGGGATTGAGCAGGTTGAGAAAGGTTCTCCCTTTCTCACAATACAAGAACTCGTAGGCACTTCATGAAATTGCTGAGCAGTCGGGTTAGAACAGATAAAAGGAAATACTTCTTCACCCAAAGAGTGATTAACATATGGAATTCACTGCCACAGGAGGTGGTGGCAGCTACAAGCATGGACAGTTTCAAGAAGGAATTAGATAAACATATGGAGCAGAAGTCCATCACTGGCTATTAGCTACAGGGTATAGATGGGAACTCTCAGTCTGGGGCAGGTGATGCACTCTATTCTTGGTGCTGGAGGGGGCAGCAGTGGGAGGGCTTCTAGTGTCCTGGCCCCACTGCTGGACCTCCTGATAGCACGTGGTATTTTTGGCCGCTGTGTGACAGAGTGTTGGACTAGATGGGCCATTGGCCTGATTCAACATTGGCTTCTCTTATGTTCTTATGTTCTTAACATCTTTTTTCTTAAAAGAAAAACATGAGGTTGATAAGCCAGGGGAGAAAGAGATAAGTTGCCTCACTAGCAAATGTAGTTACTGATCACTAGTACACAGGTTCAATAAGCACACTGATTCTTTTTTTAAAAAAAAACACAAGATTTTTATTGGAATATATTCAACATTTTTAAACATAATTTCCAATTCAAGTTATAGATTATATCCCTTCCCGCCTTCCCCCCCCAATAGGCTTCCAACACTGCTATTGCCAATAACAAAAAACAATAAAAGTAATCAAGTTTAAACTTATAACAATCTATAAACCAGGTAACTTATGTTTTATATACAAAAATCTAACTTAATCTGACATAACTTCATTTTCAATAAGAATCAAAGTTATACATTTTCCCTTTCATTTTATGTTCAGTTTCCATATAGATTTTCAGGTCTTCCCATTCTTTTAAGTATTGTTCTGCCATTTGTCCGTTTAGTTTTTTTAGTCATTTTGTCCATTTCGGCTAAAAATAGCGGTTTCCTTAACCAGTCCTGTACATCTGGTACTTTATCTGCTTTCCACTGTTGTGCAAAGGCCATTCTCGCCGATGTGATCATATACCATAATACTGTTCTTTTTTCTTGCTTAATTTTTTCCATTGTCAAACCTAAGAGAAGAAGTTCCGGACTTTTACTAATAGGGATTTTCAATATTTTCTGCATCTCACAATGAACATTTGACCAGTATACTTTTGCTTTCTCACATGTCCACCACATATGATAAAAAGAACCCTCTATTTTTTTACATTTCCAACATTTGTTACTCAAGATCTTATCCATACTTATATTGGCAATCTTTTTTGGTGTCATGTACCACCTATAAAGCATCTTAAAACAATTTTATTTTACGTTAACACAAGTTGACATTTTTAGAGCTTTTCTCCACAAAAATTCCCAAGAATCCATTGAAATTTCCTTATTCATGTTTATGGCCCACTTTATCATTTGCTCTTTAACTATTTCATCCAAAGTATATACAGTTAACAATATTTTATACGACTTAGAAATCACTTTTCTCCCTTTTTCCAACCAGATATCTTCAAAGTCATCATTTTTAGCTCTAAAACCCACCTCTTTATAATCTTTTTTATAAATGTCTCGTATTTGTCCATATTGTAACCAACCATATTCAAATGTCAATTCATTGTTTGGTTTTAAAACAAATTTCTTCCCTTCTTTTTGAAGCAGCTCTTGGTACATCAGCCTATCATTACCTTTATATTCTGAAAAAGGATGAATAACTGCAGCAGGCACAATCCATAGAGGTCTTTCATCGGGAATTGTATTCCTGTATCTGGTCCATGCTTCAAACAACGTTCTTCTTATATAATGATGCTTAAACATTGAATCCACCTTGTTTTTCCCATACCAAAGGTAGGCATGCCAGCCAAATCTGCAATCGTGGCCCTCAAGGGCCAATAGTTTTCTATTTTCCAAATTAACCCAATCAGACAACCAAGACATACATACAGCTTCATGGTACAAATACAAATTCGGGACTTGAAAGCCACCTCTTTCTTTTGCATCATACATTATTTTCATTTTAATTCTTGGTTTCTTTCCTGTCCAGATAAATTTAAAAATTTCTCTTTGCCATTTCCCTAGCACTTTCATGTCTTTCACAATTGGTATTGTCTGAAACAGAAACATTAACCTGGACAGAACATTCATTTTGACAACGGCAATTCTTCCAAGAAGAGATAGTTTAAGTTTCTCCTATTTTTTCAAATCATGACTTATCGAAACCCACAGTTTTTCATAGTTATTCTTAAACAAATCAATATTTTTCACTGTAATACCAATTCCCAAATATTTAGTTTTTTTAACCACTTCACATTCTATCATTTTTTGTAACAATTGTTGCCTTACAGTAGTCATACTTTTACATAATATTTTCGATTTATTTTTATTTACATAGAACCCTGCGAGTTCACCAAACTCTTTTACTTTTTCTAGAACCAATGGCATAGTGTTAATAGGATCTTCAACAATAAACATATTATCATCAGCAAACAATAAGCACACTGATTCTGAAGAGTAAAGTTCTAATGGGGATGGCCATTTGAAAATACAATTTAAGCCAAGGGGTTGTAAAGAAGAAGAGGAGGAGGTCTCCATCTTTCTCTCACACACAGAACCAACCCAGCATTTTAAGACACCCTGGAGATCTTTCTCTCTCTCTTTCTCTCTCTTTCTTCCTCACAACCCTCCCCCCCCTTTTTAAGACAGCCTGGATCACGATCTTTCTCACACACACAGAGAACCAACCCAACATTTTAAGACAGCCTGGAGATCTCTCTCTCTCTCTCTCTTAAAGATGCCACTGGACTCTTTGCATTGCTTCCGGGGGGGGGGCGACGACGACACACAGATCTGCCGTCACAGAGAACTTTTACCTAAATAAGCCTTGGAGCGATTTCCCACAAGCTGTTGCTTTGCGCTCCCTGTTCCCTTCGCCCTGATCGTGTCAATTTCACGCCATGTGCTGGGCGGTCGCATTTTGCCTCACACTTTCGCCTGATTCCCCCAGCGTCTACTCAGTTTTCAAAAAACAGGATTGAGATGCTGGGGAAATCAGGCGAAGCTGTGGGGCAAAATGCGACCGCCCAGCACATGGCGTGAAATTGACACGAAGAGGGAGCGCAAAGCAGCAACTTTTGGGAAATTGCTCCAAGGCTTATTTAGGTAAAAGCTCTCTGTGAGGGCAGATCTGCATGTTTCCCCCCATAGCAATGCAAACAGTTCAGTGGCACCTTTAAGACCAAGGCTTATTTAGGTAAAAGCTCTCTCTGAGGGCAGATCTGCGTGTACAGTTGGGCAAATGGAAGAGCAAGTGTGGAGCAGCAGCTTGTGGGAAATCAGTCTTGATTGGTCTTAAAGATGCCACTGGACTCTTTGCATTGCTACCTGGGGGGGGACACATGCTTAGCGTGGTCCTGCAAAGACAGGGGGTCGGGGAGGGCTTCCCAGGGGCCCACACTTTAGCATGGCCCTACGAAGATGGGGGGTTGGGGAGGGCTTCCCAGGTGCCCTGTTTTAGAGCAGCCCTGTGAAGATGGAGGGGGACAGGGACAGCTTCCCAGGGGCCTGCGCTTTAGCACGGCCTTGCCAAGACAGGGGGGATTGGGGAGGGCTTCCCAGGGGCCCGTGCTTTAGCACGGCCCTGCGAAGACCAGGGGGGTGAGGAGGGCTTCCCAGGGGCCCCTGGGGCTAGGACGGGAGATGGGCAGGCAGCGGGCTGGCGGACGGTGGAGGCCCAGAGCAGGGAGGAGTGGAGGCGGAGCATCGCACCTTATGGGTGCTCCAGTGGCTTGGGGTGACAGCGTGTGTGCCCAGAGAGAGGGCTCTGCATGCCCTCTCTGGCATGTATGCCATAGGTTCGCCACCACCATCATAGGGCATGGTGGTCCGACCATGGGACTGCCAAAGCAGTAACCTGGTCCACTGTTACCCCCGCCGCGAAGATTAAATTGAGCGTGTGCCCTGCCCAGTGAGTGGGGGTCATTACATATTGGGAGAGTCCCAGTGCCACCATGGATGACACCAGATCCATTGCCTGAGTGGAGGTTGCGTCATCGGCATGGACATTGAAATCACCCAAGACAATCAGTCTAGGGTGTTCCAGTGCCCAGCCTGCTACAGCCTCCATCGGGGACGGCAGGCTATTGGCCAGTGTGTTAGGTAGCTGGTACACCAGCCAAATCACCAAACTCTCCCCGGCCTCCCAGACCAGGCCAACACACTCAATGCCCGTGATCCTTGGAGGCGAAAGCACCCTAAAGGAGTAAGCCTCCCAGAGGAATAGTGCCACTCCTCTCCCCCCGGCCCCTAGTCTGAGATTGGTGAAGGACCAAAAACCCAGGGGGGGGTTTCCCCCTCGCTCACCCAGGTCTCAGTCACGCATGCCAGGTCCACATTCTGCTGTTGCAAGAAGTCCCTAAGGACCATGGTCTTATTATTTATGGGCCTGGCATTACACAGCACCAATGTCAGAGAGGGGTTATAATTCCTAGCCCCACTGTCAACATCCCTTGGGATGGGACGCAGGCTGGAAGAGGGCAGAGCTTTCCCATTTCTCCGCCCTCTTCGCATAAAACTCCACCTGCTCCCACCGCTATACTTTCCCTTCCCCAGGAGCACCGGAATTCCCTGGTTTGCATCACTGCCCTCGGCAGTCTCCACAAGCTTCAGACTGCCGGCAGAGCAATAGAAGTGCTCAATATAGTGCTCGATTTAGACGGTACAATAAAGTGCACAACAACAATACTACTACTACCGATATACAGCCTATCCTACCACAGATAAACTAACAGATGATTGCCAATGAAGCTAGGTATTGGCCAGTAAATAAATAAGTAAAGGTCACTACCCACCCACCCCCTTCCCTCAATTTAAATAAGATTTTATATTATTTATCTTTGTTTATTTTATTATTCTTTTATTTATTTTTATTTTTATTTCCTACTCACTATATTTAGTCAAGAAGCAATCACTGTATTATGTACAAATTGATATACACGGCCTTAACAGCAATTCAAATTCTACAATAAGAGCACCTAACTTAGTAACTACCATTAATTAATTAATTAATTAATTACTAAGAACAGCTAAATCAAATTAATATTAACATCAATTTAGTTAGGGCTGAATTCTCCACCACTGCTTAGATAGCAGCAGCAGATAGCAGCTGTTTCGATCGTCTCTGTTACACTTGTACTAATCCCACAATTCTCCTTCCACATATTGGTATCTAGGAACTGCTGCTAGCACATCAGAGCTTCAGGTCTTTCTAGTTGCTGCTTGCACATCAGAGCTTCAGATCTTTCCAGCTCTGCTCTATAGGAAAAATTCCTCTTCTAGATTTTTGACATCCATTATGCCTTGTTTTGTCTTTTTCTTTTTTACAGGAGGATTCTATAGCAATAATTTTTCCAAAGATTATGGCCTTAACGGCGTCCCACACTAAATGTTGGGGTACTCCACATGTCACATTCAAATGAAAGTAATCCCTTATATTTTTTGTAAGTTCCTCTGAAACTGAGGGCATTATAAAAGGGTGTTATTGAGCTTCCAGTTAAAGCTACATGTGGTCTTTTCTGCATTTTGCATTTCACATGTTACCCATGAATGGTTTGATCATAAACATACACCTATCCCCACACTTGGAAACAAATTACTTATAGATGAGGAAACTAATATATCAATGCGAGTCAAGATTTGATGCATAGGGGGGAAGTAGTTGTAATCTTTCTCTGTGCCATGTCTAAACCTCCATATGTTACATAGGTTATACCACTTAAAAAGTGTAACTAATTGCGTGGAATAGTCACTAATAACCTCTTAAATGAGAAAGTTTTAGAACAAAAATGTGATTTATCAAGGAAAGATTTGCAATAAAATTAAAGTCCCTAAAAGTTTCAAGTTTATCAAATGTTTCCTTAAGGAAATGAAGTTGGCCATTGTTTGGTGCATAAAGTGCCGCTAATGTCATAGGCTCACCATTTTTTTAAATTTGCATTTTGTTTGATTGAAGAAAGAATTTTATAATTTAACAATACCACTAAAATTATTAATATTATGAAAACAAAACTTCACTAACATGCTTTATCTTCATATCTTCTTCATCTTCTTTCTTCTTTCGTCTCCCAAAATTATTACATGAAAATGTTTGTAAGATTTTCAAACCATCTTAGCTCATTATAATAAATTTACAATATATTATCAAATTAATCTTTGAACTAAATTATAATTAGATTCAGTCCTAGGAGGCCTCAAGGGTCAGGAGGGGAAGAAACAAACCCTCCTTCCAAGGACCAATTAAACCTTGGGGGAACATACCCAGACCCTTGCCACAGTCCCACCACTCTTACAGCATCAAAAATGTATATATTTTATATTACCCAAATCCTAATTTTAAACAGAGTCCAAACTCTCTTCAAAATCTTCATGGTCTTCAGGTGTAAAAACCTGAGTAGTTTTAACTGACATAAGAGGAGAGTGGTTCCTTTTGGCCGCTCTGTTTTCTTGGGATTCTGAAGGAGAAGAATGTAAGGTGGCCAGCATTAGTTCACCTGAGGCAGAGTCATAGGCAGTGTAAGAAATTGAACCATGTTGGACATGCAGCTTGCCTGTATGGAGCCATCAATATTTTATTTCTAAATCCTGCAGTTTAGCAGTGGTGTCTTTAAGATCTCTTCTAATCTTTAAAAATTTAGGAGGGAAATCTGGAAAAACCTCAACCTTCAAACCCTGAAAATCAAGACTGCCTCTCTCTCTAGCCTCTACCTTGAATGTCCTTAGCTGTTTTTTCCACACTAAATTTGATTGCTTTACCAATCAATATTGTGACACTCTAGCTTTAGAGGTCCCGGCTGCTTAGTGTTGTTGTGCAAATCTATGTGTTAGGAACACAGAATGCTGCTTGTTTTTCAAGTGCATTTCTTGTAAGAATATTACATCTGGCTTCGGGTTTAGTAAAGCTGTTGCAATTCTTTTTCTCTTAATGGGCTTATTCAATCCTCCATAATTAAAAGATATAAATTTTACTAAGGATTGAGCCATTCAAAAGCCTAGTAGTTTGTACATATGAGATAATACAAAACCAATAAAGTCTGCAAAGAATATGTCATTTAACCATAAAAAATTAATAGAATATTGTAGTTGAAGAAAGCACCTCCACTTGATACATATCATATTTCTAGAATACGGTAAGAAGAATTTTAGGTAAACACAAATGCCTTCCATCAGCATACACTTATAGTCCACAAGTACTGTGTCATCGAAACAAAGATACAATAATAAAAATTGCCATCGAAACATTAAACTCCTCTGGTAAGAACTGAGTCTTCTAGCTAACTCAGTCCAAGACATTTGTAAACTTGTGATATCATCTTCCATAGATGTATCTCTCCAGTCACAGAACCCACCAAATTTACATTTATTTATAACAAAGAGTAACACATAAACCAAAAACCAACGCAGAGCTAACTTTTGAGCTCTGCCATCCCTTATTTTTAGGGTTCTATATGCCAAAGTTTGCATTATGTTCCATTCTAGGAAAACCATGTGCCAATCAAAATTAAAAGTATAAGGAGCAAGAACGATGTTACCCCCCCCGTATCGATGTTAAATTGCTTATTTGAATAGCTGACAGAGCCTAGGACTTCTGGAAAAATTAATTAGAGAGACCAAAATAAGTCCAATATATTCTAGTCTACTAAAAAAAGCCAGGGATTAAAAGTGTATGCAAAGATATATCACATTAGGAACCTGTAAGAGACACAAAAGTTAATGCTCATCTTTTGTGGCTTCTCCCTGCCTTATGCCAAAGATTTGTGCTGCAATATCTCCTTCTCTGTTCTTCCATGGAAATCGACTCTGGAGGGTCTAAGTGCAGAACTTGCAAAGTCCTCAAGCCGGATTCCAGATCAGTTGCTTGGAGGACTTGGTCTTGATGTGTCACTTGCAATTTATAATAGGAAGTCCATTTATACCTTACTTTAGCCTCTGCCAGAGCAGTTGTAATAGGTTTTAGATGTTGCCACTTCAGCAAGGTTTCCACCAATAAATCTTGTAGCACTTGAATGTTGAAGTCTTTATAAGGTAGATAGCCCCTGTTGCAGGCATGGGCCAAGATCTTAGCTTTGTTCCGGGCGTTCACAAATCTTACAGCAATGTCTCTTGGCAAAGTGTGCTGATGTTGCCAAGGAAGACCTGCCCTATAAGCATAATCAAGGAGTGGGGCTACTCCCTCCAACTCCAGTATGGCTGCTAACCAAGAGGCTCTAAATGCTGCTAGGTCCATGTGTTCTTCCAATTTTTCTGGAAACCCACAAAGCTTCACATTGTTAGTGTCGAGTTGATTTTTCAACAATATTATTCGATCTGTTGCCTATTCTTTTCTTTAATAGAGGAAATTAGTATCGTCTTATTCTGCTAGGCCTGTTTCTAAAGCCATGTCCACAGTCTGGGCTACTTTATCCAACACCTGTTTCAGCTCAGCCATTTGTGTGGTAAGGGGCTTTAATAAGTCAGCAAAAGTAGAAGCCATATTCTTTTCCAGGGCTTGGAGTGTGCTGAAAAAGTCTTAGTGCATTATTGTGAGGACTTCCTCATATTGCACCTTATATTTGCCAACCGGCCAACGGGGAGGCAGCCTGCTGCAGTGGGAAGAAGGACAACACTGCCCACAATTTTGATGTTAAATTGTTCCCCTTACTTCCGGAAGTCTGTCCCATAATGTGGAAGGTTAGTCTGATAGTTTTGTCAGCTAGACGATGATGTAAGGGAGAGAGAGAATCAGGAGCTCTTGGTTCAGGTGTCCATGCTGCTCGAGCTCAACACCACACCCCTGTGACAGTATATTCTTGTTAAGATTTTGATGGACTCCATTTCTGTGGCTTACATAGCTCACTTTCTAAAATTGAGAGTTCTTCTTCAAAAGATTCTTCTTGAAATAAATCCGTCATCCTTTCATCTCTTCTGAATAGTTCTTCAGTGTATTATTCCCATCTTTTCTTTATTTCATCCTGTTCAGTTAATGTACTTCCATGTTGATCTTTTATCATGCCTAACCATGCTTTAAATTTCCCCTTGATTTCTTGTGGAATAGGTCTCTTGTTCTTCCTTTTTTGTTGCTTTTTAAAAATTCTTTACACTGGTTATTATAATTGTTCTCTTTGTCTCTATGTGCCAGTCACTGGAATTCTGCATTTAGGCTTCTGATTCTATTTCTGTCACCTTTTACTCTGTACTTCATTTGCCATGTTGATTTCTGTTCTCTGTGATACTTTCACTTAGAGCTGGAAGGGGGGGAGTGAATGCGGGAAAGTATGTGTGGGAATGAGCTTTGCTGGATGCCTGTAACAAATTCCAGGTGGCCTCCCAAGGAGGGAAGACGAGTGACCTTGAAGCCTTGGCTGCCAGGAACTCTGTCATAGATACATTTTGTAGTTTGCAGGTGTGTGGGGAGAATACCCATGCTTTGGCTTGGCGGGATGAATGACCAGTGTGATTGGATCTTGGCAGGGAGGGTAGTTTGAAGTGGGTATAATAGTGGGCTTGGTGTCAATACTCGCCAATGCTGACACAAGTTGGCTTATACCTGTATTGACAGCATATCTCAATAAACAAATCTTACACCTGAAGAGTGTTGTTGGGAGTGAGTACAAACAGGGGTCTAACAGAGTGTCAGAACTGGCCCTAACCTTGACTCATCACACCACACCCATAATGAGCGAAGGAAGTGGGGAACTGGGGACCAGATACAGTAACCAAACCGAAACCCAAACTACAGAGACAGCTGGTCCCTTGGATGAAGGCAAAAGGAAGGACAAAAGAGCAAAGCTGAAAGAGCAATGGCCCGCTCCCCCATGCTGGAATGAGCCAAGCTGGCTGCTGACCCCGGAACCACGCCAGGGGCAACGTTGGTTGAAGACCGAGCGATGTCAGGTCTCTTAATCATTCCACAATGACCCAGAACATCTGCAGGTGGTCGAGGAGATGGAATTCACCAGAATCAGACAAGAATGCTGATGCGAGATGGAGGAGCTGAGGTGGGAGACCCATATGGTGTTGCTGGATCTCCTGGCGACTATCCAAGGAGTCATACAACAAGAACTCCAGGGACAAGGGGCCGCTGCAGTGGGCCCAAGCACCTGCAGGAGTGGTGGCAGGTGTGGCTGCAGCAGCTCAGGTCCCCCCCTCCCACTCCGCAACCCCAGCCGGTACCAGCAGTCGCCCCACAGCCACTGCCAGGCAGACTCAGGGAAATCCTGGAAGTGACATTCAATGGCATTCCAGAGAAGTTGGCCTTCTTCACCCTTCAGGTGCACAAGTTCCTGAGGGACTGGGGCCCCATATTTGCATTGGATGAGCACCCAGTGGACTATATCGGGTCCCAGCTATGAGACTGGGCAGCTGACTGGTTTGTGGAGCTTTACAATGTAGGGAGTCTGGAGCTGTGGAATGTGGATGCTTTTATGTGGGCACTCAGATGCCAATATGAAGACCCCCTAGAACTGAAACGAGCCTGAACCCGGCTGAGAGGCCTGAAGCAGGGCAATCAATCTGTGAGGGAGTACTCTGATGAATTCAAGATGCACGCCGCCAAGCTCCATGGGTGGCCAGAAGAGGTGCTCATTGAGTTTTATCGTGCCGGCCTGAATCACATGATTCTGGACTGGGCCCTTGTGCAAGACAATCTGTTAAGCTTGAATGGCTGGATCCAAGTGGCATGTGAGGTGGAGAATCGGTCTAACCTCCTGAAGCTATACTAGCCCTGGTCAAGGCTGAAACCACTGAGCAGGGACCCCAAGAGTCAATGGGGCCATGCCAAGAACAGCAAGTGGGACCAACGAATGCACCAAGGCCTTTGCCTCTGATGTGGGGGACCCAGGCATTTTACCGCTAACTGCCCACAGGAGGGACCCACCGGGAGTCCAAAGAGAGAGGAATGACAAGGATCCAAGAAGAAGGGGGGGGAACCCCGGGGCCCGGCCCTGGCCATCAAAGGCTCTCCAGTTTGGAAAGCGAGGGGAGATAGGAGGAGGAACCACCTCAGCCGGCGGGAAAAGGCTGGGATCTGCTGTGAAGGGTGCTAAATGGCAGGTTCGGAACTCACCCACACCAGAGTCAGTGAAAGCACCTTCCCTCTGTTTTATCTGACTGTAACTGTGGTCAACCCTGCCATGCATACCCACATAAGGGTATGAGCCCTAACTGACTCTGGGTGTACCTGGGACTTAATTAGTCCTACCCTAGTGATGGGACTGGGAGCTAAGGTACAGGAACTAACTGAACTGATTGTGTTCTCCCAAATGGAAGGGGACTTGCTGGTACAGCATGGTGCCACTGCTGGTTGGGGTGGGGACCTATTGGGAGCTATGGACTTTTGTGATTAACCCCTTGGCCAAATTCCCGATGGTGCTGGGGGGTCTGTGTCTCAGGGACCACGACCTGCATGTCCAGTGGAATGGGGGCACCCTACACTTCTTGGACCCTCAGTGTAGAGAACACACCTGGAACACAGACTATTTTATAGAAATTCTGCTGGGACACAAACTGTCAAAGGGGAAGTTGTATGCTATGAGTCCAGTGGTGGGAGGAGGAGCTTTGGGTGTTCATCAACAAAAACCTAGCCAGGGGACTCATCAGGCCAGCCACTTCGTTGTTCACCAGCCCTTTTCTCTTCCGTAAGAAGAAGGATGGGGGCCTGAGGCTGTGTACAGACTATCAGGGGTTGAATGTGGTGTTGATGTCAAACACCTACCCCCTCCCCCTGATAAAAGATTTATTGACTGAAGCCGCAAAGGGTCAGATTTTTACTAAATTGGATCTCTGAGACGCTTACTTTTGAGTGTGCATCTGAGAGGGGCATGAGCACAAGACTGCCTTTAATACCAATCTTGGCCAGTTTGAGTACCTGGTGATGCTGTTCGGGCTGGCGGGAGCCCCAGGAGTAGGCCCCTTCAGAGTAGTGCAAGTCATAAATAAAGTGGCTGTTGAGTTCGAGTTACCCAAAAGCTTATGACATGTGCACCCTGTTTTTCATTTCAATCTTCTGAAAAAGGATCATGAACCCTTGGAGTGGAGACCTCATCCAGCAGCTCCCCCTCCCCTGAACATAGATGGGGAGTAACTGTTTGGCTTAGGCTGAGTCAACTGAAATTGAATCCGATGAAGACTGAGGTCCTGTGCCTGAGCTGGGGTAGTCCAAGGGTAGGGATCCCACTCCCAATCGTCGATGGGGCACCATTGATGCCAGCGCTGGAGGTTAGGAGTTTGGGAGTGCTCCTGGATGCCTCCTTAACTATGGAGGCCCAGGTAGCAGCCACTGCCAAATTGGTCTTTTACCATCTACAGCTGATCAGGCAGTTGGTTCCCTTCCTTGAATGGAATGACTTGGCAACACTGATCCATGTGATGGTCACTTCAAGACTGGACTACTGTAATGCTCTCTACATGGGGCTGCCCTTGTCTCAAATCTGGAAGCTGTAGCTGGTGTAAAATGCCATAGCCAGGCTCTTGATGGAGCTTTCCATATGGGAGCACAGACAGCCTGCACTAAAGGAATTTGCACTGGCTGCCGATAGCATACTGGATTCATTTCAAGGTGCTGGTTCTTACCTTTAAAGCCCTTTATGGTCAGGGATCTACATACCTGAGGGACTGCCTTTCCCCACATGTTCTGCAGAGAGCACTGTGATTAGAGGCCCAGAATTGATCGGCCCTCCCAGGTCTTAAGAAGGCTAGGCTTTCGACAACCAGGATGAGGGCTTTCTCAGTGGCATGTCCGTTCTGATGGAATGAGCTCCCAGAAGAGATCAGGGCCTTGCAGGACCTTTTACAGTTCCACAGGGCCTGTAAAATGGAGCTCTTCCACCAGGCTTTCAGGAGCCACCACCACCATCGGTAATTAACAGTGGAATGAGAGAGGGCCCTGGATTCTTGGAATTTCCATCAACAGCCTAGAGGACAACAACTTCCAAAGGACAACCAGAAAGGAAGATTGCAAGCCGACTGTGAGCTGAAATAATTGAATAATGGCCACCACCATCAAATTAATAATGACTAATAGCACTTTATTACGTTAGACGGTTTTAGAATTGTTTTAATTGTAATGTATGTTTTAATGTAACTTATCTGTTTTATGTAAGCTGGCTCTGGCTGGGAGGGTGGGGTAGAAATTTGATAAATGAATAAATAACTGATTCACAATTTAGAGTCGACTTACTAGACTCACTACACTCCATGAAAGCAGAAATCCTTGATCACATTGACTGCAGCCTTTGGGTAAGCAGCTTATGATCATTCAGCAATCGCTTCAGAAAGTATCCCAAACTGCTGATTCAGCTTTTGAAATGACTCTAGCCACACAGGATAATATTAGACACCTGCAAAGGAAAGATGAGTGGGTCACTGAAAATATACTCACGTTGGAAACAAAACTGAAACAAAACACACCAAAATTTAGAGGGATGGATGAAGGAGAGGAAGGAAATATTCAAATCTTCTCCTCCTTAGCTAATTGGCTGGCTACCATTTTAAGTCCTGATGATAAAATTGCTCCACATTTTGAGAGCTTATAAAGTCGGCCACAAAGGTCTGAGAGACAGAATTGTTAATTTTTATGATCAGCGAACAGTCTGAAGGATCCTTAGTGAGGCCCAACAAGCTAGTGCATTGAAATATCAGGAAAAGTGGATTCAGGTATATCCAGATCTACCCTGGGAGACTCTTCAACTTCTCAACCACCTGAAGCTGATAACCTCAAAGTTGTGAGATGCCTCCATTTGTTATCAATGGCTCCTTTCTGGCGGGCTTCAAGTTATACATCAGGGTGAACAGCTCATCACTACTGACTTAGATAATGGTCAAACCTTGCTGAATAAACTGTCACTCCCTATGGAAGTCTCATATGATCTGGATACCAAAAAATCTATGAAAAGAAAACTGGACTACTCAACCTCTCTGTTGCAATGGCACAAAATACCAGCCAAAAATCATTCTCAGAAATCTTTTTATAAAAAGAATTTTATTAGTTTATATAAATAAAGTAGGGAACGGGAAAGGAAGGGAAAAAAGAAAATTACAAAAATATTCAAAGTTCCAATTTAACATTCTGTATGCATATCTTCTCATTACAATTTCAAAGCTATTTCATTTTTCATTCTTATTATTCTTCACTTAATCTTATTTTCTCAGTACTTGAATTTTAACCAGTCACAAAATGCCCTCCAGGGTCCCATAAATTTTTCATCCGTTTTTCCTTTTAATATATTTGTCAACTTATCCATTTCAGCACATTCCATAATCTTCAACTGGGAAACCTCTAATCAGATGATCGATTCTAATTAAACTGGCTTTAGAAAGGGACAAAGCACAGTTGAGTACTGTCAAAAACTTTATCATTTATCCCTTTCAGGGACTAATGGCCCCACTAAAGCCCTTTTTGTAGCATTTGTAGACCTGGCCACTGCATTTGATTCTATAGACAGAAATCGCCTCTGGAAGAAGCTAGCCAACACGAATATAAACGCTTGTTGTTTCTTCTTCAGGAGTTACATGCAGATATTTCTGCCAAGATTAGAGTGGGCACTTCAGGTTCCCTGACAAATGATTTTCCAATCCGTAGGGGGGTTAAGCAGGGATGTGTTCTTGCCCCCTTACTTTTCAACATGTACATAAATGATATAGTTCATAGGCTCTCAGGACCTGAGTTTGTCGCTCCCTTGTTTGGTCATCAGAAGATTTCAATTTTATTATACACAGATGACATGGTTTTAATTTCTCTTACCCAAATTGGATTAAAAAGGCTGCTACACCAATTTGGTGAATACTGTAAAGAGGAGGTTCTTAATATAAACTATAATAAGACCAAGGTTATGGTCTTTAGAAAATGGCCCAGAAAGTTTGTTTGGAGTATTCATGGAATAGCTATTGAGCAATGCAGCTGTTTTAAATATTTGGGAGTGACCTTTAGTGAGACCTTAAATTGGAAAATACATTTGGATACTATTAAAGCTTCTACAAAAAAAAATAGGTGCAATTCTGAGATTTTATCACACCAAAGGTGGATTCCTTGTAGATCCAGCAGTATGTGGGGCTGGAAGTACCACATAATCTCCAGCCTGGAATCAATTCAAAACTTATTCATTAGATGACTTCTTGTCCTGCCCAAGGAGACCCCTGCAGCCCTAATCAGGGCAGAACTTGGTATGCCCTCAGTTAGGGCTTGTGTCCACCTTGCTTTACTCAAATCCTGGAATAAAGGTAATACTGCCCTTTCCAACATATTTAGCAAACAATCCTTTCAATTAATGTCACATAGAGATACATCCTGGTCTATACATTATAACAACATACTTGCCTACTATTCTATTCCAGACGATTTGTTGGGGGCTCTCAATATTGGTACCAACTTACGAAACTGGATCTACAAATGTGATGCTTTATTGAACAGTTTTACAATCTCTAGGTCTAAATTCTCCCCTTGGTTTAAGTTATTCAAAAGAAATCATGATAGATCTCCTTAGTGAATATTACATCTCAAAATCTCAGAAAGGCACTTACTTCCTTATGTTTTCAGACAATGCCAACAGCTCTACTCATGGGGAGATACTCTCAAATACCACTGGCCTTATGTTCTTGTATATGCAGTGCTTCAGTTTTAGAGTACACACTATTTTGTCCTATGTATACAGCAATTAGATCTAAATTTCTTGATAATCTGCTAATAGGAGAAAATTTTTCCTCTGACATTGACAAGGTCTTTCTATTATCTGACACTGATCCGCTCATTGGTTATAAAGTGTCTCTTTTTGCCTTGGCTGCCAAAAAAATCAGGGCTAAGACTGCAGCTTCAGAAAATTAACTTTTTTATGACTGGTCAGTATTTATTTGTATGAAAATTCCTTTTAATTGTTGTTTTACCTATGTACAAATTGAATTATTCTCTTTTTACTATCCCAATTGGAGCTGCGGTGGCTCAAGTGGTTAAGACGCTGAACTGCAGGCTGTGGAAGGTCCGTAGTTCAGCAGTTCGAGACCTGAGAGTGCTGCATGACGGAGTGAGCTCCCGTCTCTAGTTCCAGCTCCGGCCAACCTAGCAGTTTGAAAGCAAGAAATTGCAAGTAGATAAATAGGTACCACTTTGGTGGGAAGGTAACAGCATTCCATGTGCCTTGGTGTTTAGTCATGCTGGCCACATGACCACGGAAACATCTTTGGACAGCGCTGGCTCTTCGGCTTTGAAATGGAGATGAGCACCGCAACCCTAGAGTCGGATTTGACTGGCTTTCAAGCAAGGGAACCTTTACCTTTACCTTTTTTTACTATCCCAGTTCTGTACTGTGACAGCCTTTGGCTATATACACAATAAATTCTGGTAATTCTGATAACTCATGTAGCATTGGAATCTTCAGTGTCCTCCATGCCATTGCAAATAAAATTGTGGCTCTGCTAAAATTTTTGCAAAAATCTTATAATCGTTGTTTAAAAGTGAAATTGGTCGATAATTCTTTACATTTGTTAAATCTTGCGCTTCTTTTGGAATAAGGGTGATTGCAGCTTCATTCCAGGAATCTGGAATCTTCCCAGTTTGTCTAATTTCATTTAAAAGAATCTCTAACACCGGGACCAGGTCTTCATGAAATTTTTTATAAAACTTGGCTGAAAAACCATCTGGACCTGGAACTTTGGAGATTTTTGCCTCTCCTATTGCCTTATTGATTTCTTCTTTGGTTATTACAGCATTTAATATTGCTTTCATTTCTGGGCTTGGTTGCATCAAATTAACCTTAGATAAATAATTTTGCACCTTTTGCAGATCCACTTGCTTTGATTGAAAAATCTCTCACAAGGTTTTGTGTTATAGCAATATCAAACTACAATTACCAGCTGGTCAAAATGTGCCAGGTCAGGTGTAGCATCAACAATAATAGAGTAGTATTTGGTGTCTAGATCATTGATTTGAATCACAATTCCATCTTGCACATTTCCCTGTGATTTCTATCAGTTCTTCATACACGATTTTGGATAGTTAAGTAATATTTATTTTTTCATTTTTACATTTCTCAAGACGTTCATGTAAAAATGGGTCAAACTCTACAATAAGTTCAATGGCCCCCATGAAGTTTCCATTATTTGATGAGCCCCACTTCTCATGATCTCTAAATGCTAAACCTCTTTCACTTAAAAACTTTATAACAACTACAACTCTTTTCAGCACTTCAAAATAGTACTGTATGTTTTTTTAATCTGTTCCTCAAGTTGCTGATCCACAGTGTTTTTATTTGACCTTCTTGTTATCCAACATAACATTGCCCTCTTATGTTCCATGCTGTCTTCATGATTCTTCAGAGTTCTGAGTACCTTCTTCCAGTTAGAAAATCCACCCGTTGTAAGTAATGTTTGGCATTTAGAAAAGAGTTTGCAAACAAAACAGTATATACAGCCTTTGCTCTTTGAGTAAACTAACCAGGATCTCATCACAGTCTGACCATTTTTCAATTTTTTCTCAAAGTCTTTGTTTGAGAAAGTTCTGTTTTGCTCCTTGTAAACCTTGCAGGATTCAGTATATACATCATCTGTTTTTTTATTTTGAAAAAAAACCCTGATGTCTTGTATTAAACAATTCTGTACAAAATCATTATTAACTGTTATGGGCTAGTTTGCGAGGTCACTGTATTTTTTGAAATCACTGAATTTGCTTCCTGTTTCTTGTTTCTGCTCTGTCTGTTCTTGTTCCATGGTACTTTCATGTTGACCACTGTGATTGTCATCTGTATCAAAAGTGTCGACAGTGGGTTGATGATTGCTAGAAAGAACTCCTATTGTTTGTGCACCATCACTGGCTTCACTGGTGCTTGCTTCGCTTGTTTCATTTGTAGGTGCTGACAAAGTTTGACTTGACATTGTAAAAAAGTTTGATAATTTTTGACATTTAGAAATTTCATCAGATCGTTTCTCCTTGAGTTTGCGTTTTTGGTATCCACTTAAGTACTTTCTTGAACTCATTGCTATTTCTCTTGGGGTCTTGATCTCTGCAATTACAGCCATAAACTTGTTATTGTTATTAGTTCTACTGCAACAACATGTATTTGTGAATGACACACTTAAACACAAACATAAAAAAGAGGCAATGCAACAGATGCAATTTAACATTACAATAAACTATATAAACAAAGCATGGAGGTTTTCATAGGAGTCCTAGTTTATCCCAGTCCAGTTGCTATTACTTCATAGCAAGGCTTTTTAGGACATTGTTGGCTACAAATATCTTCAGCATCCACAAAGATGCACAGTACAAAAAGTCTAAATACATAAGTAATACATATATTGTAAGTCCAGGTTAATCTCACAGTATTGGAACATCAGATAAGATTTCCAGGCTGTATCTGGGAGGCTGCAGTTCTTCTCACTTGGATCCTGAACCCCACTTTATCTTTGTTTTAAAAGATCTCTAATACTTGCACAGATTACCAACATTTACTTGCAGTAATCAAAAGCAGGCCTTGAAACAACAAGATCTGTGCAGGCCTTTCCCTCCCTTTATGGTGCAGCTTCTTCCTGGGCCAGGCAAAACTTCTCAGAAGCATTAACAAACAGAATACTAGAAACATGTATTGCAACAGTTCTAAATAATAACAATTTACCTGCAATAATCGAAAGCAGGCCTTGAAACAACAAGATCTGTGCAGGCCTTTCCCCACCCTTGTGGTGCTGTTACTTCTTCCTGGGCCAGGTGGAACTGCTAGGCTGCTGGGAACAATTAGCTCACTTTAGTTTAGGGGAAGCTACAACACTGAGCATGCTCCATTCTAAGGTCAGTATTAAGTACTTCAACCCACTGGCTTATGATTCTTTCACTAAAATAGCCTTATTTTAATAGCAAACACTTTAAAAACTCCATTAATTTTTGTTAAACAATTCACTCATTTTTTAAAAAGTTGCTTCAGGGGCCCCCTGGGATTGGGGGCCCTGAAGCTTAAGCTTCATTAGTTTCATAGTAGATCCGCCTCCGGACTGATTTAAGGGGTTTAGTAATGGATTTACCTGCCTATTTAAACAGGTGCTTACAAAGCTGAGCTAGTGGACAGCAAGGATGGAAAGGAGTCCACCTGGACACATGAAGCTGCCTTACACTGAATCAGATCATCTGTCCATCAAGGGCACCATTATCTATTCAGACTGGCAGTGGTTCTCCAGGGTCTCAGGCAGAGGTCTTTCACATCACTACCTGATTTTTTAAATAAGAGGCCAGGAATTGAAGCCAGGACCTTCAGTATGCCAAGCAGATACTCTACCACTGAGCCACAGCCTCTCCCCAAGTGGAACTCTGTCAGGCTCTGTGGGAATGCACGTGTGAGTAAAGCTGATTGCATTGCACTGTATCATTAGGGATTGTTCAAGCAATTTGCTGAATAGCCATGAATGGACTGACAAAGAGTCTGGTGAAAAACTGGCTGCTTGATTGCTACTGGCAAATGGGACATGTGGCCAACCAGGTGGATGTTTAAGCGTCCCTAGCTGTGAAGCACTGTGTGCATTGATGACCGTGGGTAATTAATAAAAAAATAAAATAAAGACGACAACAACTTGCAATCCATTGATGGAAAAAGTGTTTGCTAATAATTGCCACATCCCTGGCAACTGCCCAGGTGGGCAACCACCAGCTGTCATTCTGATCTCCAAGTGGCAACAGAGAGATAATGTATCTGGGCACCTTGCTGTTTCTTTCTTTGTACACATTCAACACCATTTCATTTGTTGCTATAGATACTATCTTTCCACTTCAAGTCCAGGATGATCTGAAAAACAGGCACAGGAAGTTCATTTCTAGGTGCTTGTACTTTCTCCAGAACATTCAGTTCCCTCCTACTGTGGAGAGGACAGTCAGGAATTGGCTGAAGTGATATAGTGAAAGAGGCCAGCAAGTGGCTTCAAGATGGCTGACATTCACATTAATCCCTTCACCAGGCATGACCAGGGCTGCTTGTCTTCTGAGATTATGAGGTAGCAATTTACTTTTATATTCCCTAACCCCCCCCACACACTTTGTTGCTGATTTTCATGGATGTGGAGATAATGCCTGAAAACACTCAGTCTGCTGGAAAGGGCTTCACTTACGGATGCCAACTCTAGCCTGGGAAATTCCTGGATATTTGGGGGTGGAGCTTAGGGAGAGCAGACCTTGGAAATGGATTTCCTCTAGAATCTAGGATATACCATAGAGTCTGCCTTCTGATTCTGCCATTTTCTTCAGATCAGTTACACCCCACTTGGACGTTGGCAGCCCTAAACTTCAGTGATCAATGCACAATGGATCCTCCATTATAGCTTTTACTCAGATTTTCTGTTAAGAATGTAAAGGAAAACTTGGCTTCAGTAACATTAATAGCTGGGGAAAATCATACATCATATTAATGTGGTCCCTTAGAGCAGAAATCAGCAGAGTAGAAATTAGCAGAGTAGTAGCTGTTGGCAGCTCTGGTCCCAGTACACCCTCTATGTGGGCCCATCTGATCTCCAATTGCAAATGCCTGAGGTAACCTTTTACAGTTCTGCAGGGTCTGCAAGACAGAGCTCTTCTGCCAGGCTTTTAGTTGAGGTGGTGGACATCTATATTCTATCGGGCCTCCCCTCCAGTGAATCAGATCTGTGTCATCTTCTGGGACCCAAACTATACTAGGCCTTATCTGTTGAGGTGCTGGCTAGAAATACAGGAATCAGCAGGGCTATTTTTGGGCAGGAACGCCCAGGAAAGGAGTTCCAGCTGGCTCCTGAGTTGGCCACGCCCAGCAGGAACTCATTAGCATAATAGGCCACACCCAACAGCAGAAACTCATTAGGACTGGCTACATTTGGGATGTGTGGCCTAACATGCAAAGGAGTTCCTGCTACAAAAAAAGCCCTGGGTTTTGACAACAAACAAGGTGAACAGAATAAGAAGCAAAAGGTAGGTGTGGCTGGATGACCACACTTCTGGTAACATGGGGGTGTGGCCTAATATGCTAATGAGTTTCTGCTGCTGGGTGTGGCCTATTATGCTAATGAATTTCTGCTGTTGGGTGTGGCCTATTATGCTAATGAATTTCTGCTGTTGGGTGTGGCCTATTATGCTAATGAATTTCTGCTGTTGGGTGTGGCCTATTATGCTAATGAATTTCTGCTGTTGGGTGTGGCCTATTATGCTAATGAGTTCCTGCTGGGCTTTTCCTACAAAAAAAGCCCTGGGAATCAGTAATAGTAATTTAATTGATATATTTTAATTATTTTTAACTGCCTGTATATTTTTTATGATGGAACCCGCCCTGAGCCTGCTACATGGGGAGGGCAGGATACAAATCTAATAAAATAAATAATAAACAGTGATCCGACCGAGCAGCATTACAGGATATGAGTACATTTAGCATCACAGTGGCTGTTTGGATCACAAGGCATTGGCTTTCAACCCTTCAGTCCATTCTCACCCTTGTGGTAAAACTGACTGGGGCCTTCAGCTGCTCCAATAGACTACAAGTTGGAGAGGGGGATTAAGATACTGACAGAGTAACAACTTGTTGGAGAGGCTTCCATTTATTTTATTCTAATGACTGCTTTTTGCTATCTAGTCTGCTTAACTGGCAGAAATGAAATCCAGGTAAGGCTGTAATATAAGTGGAGTGATTTAATCATCCTGAGGAGTTTCCTTTCCTCCCACCCTCCAGCCTAATCAGTATGAAAACATCTAATATATGCTGTGGTGCTTCTATGAAAAAATCCTGTGAGGATTTAGAAAACAATCTAAATAAGTGTAAATTGCTGTTCAGTGAACTGGATTTGTTTATAGTTGCATGGGATTCATAAACCATTGTTTATGGTTGCATGAGAGCTGCTGGTGTTATCACTAAGGTAGAATCTGCATTTGCATTTTTAAATCAGTTTTGTGCTGCGATGATGCCATCTTTCTCTATGCTTGTTTGAAAGTTGTTTGGAGAAGTTTCATTTAAAATGGTGCAGAGGCACAATGACAGTGGAGCCGCCACGAGAGGCGATAAACATATGCAGACATGTAAAAGCATGCTAGCACTGTTGAGGTGTGAAAATGACACCAAATGTATGCTCAGCACTAGGCAATGGTCCAAGGCCAGGTCTACCAGTATAGTAGTGGATGGGGGGGGGGAAACCTGTTCTTTGGAGGCCAGATCTACCAAAATAGTGGACTGGGGTGGGGAGACCTGTTCTTTGGAGGCCAAGTCTACCAATATAGTGGAAAGGGGCGGGGTAGACCTCTTCTCTGGAGGACAGGAGTGGAAATATAGTGGAAAGGGGTGGGTGAAATTTGACTTGATTCCATTTTCTCTTACAATGTTTATTCTTAAAATATAGTTTAAATATAATTTAAAAGAATTTATTCTGAGATTTTTACAAGGTAATGGAATTAATCTTCTAAAAAACTAATTTACACAATAGTCAAATGTTGACCTGCTCACTAATGCTACTAGCTTTTTTTGCTCACAAGATAGAATTTCTGCTCACAACACTGTGCAGCTTAGAGGGAACATTGCTCACCACGTGCACCTGCTCACACCCCCAAGCAGTCTCCTGCCTTCTGTCCCTCATACCAGTTACAGGCTGGGTAAGAGCCCTGGTTGGGCCGGTTCTGGCACCCGGGCCTTACGTTTGACACCCCTGCTCTATGGTATTATGCCCGACTCTTCCTCTCGTCCTCAAGCCCCACCCTCCTCAGGCTCCACCTCCAAAATCTCCAGGTATTTCACAACTCAGAGCTGGCAGCCCCACCACAAACAGGCAGGGGATCCCCCACCCATCCTTCTTGGGGGGGGAAGTCTGTCAGGCCAACAGTGTGATGTTACTTCTGGGCAAAACCTTGAAGTGACATCAGTCCTTTCTAGGAACCCAGAAATTCCTAAAACGACTGATGTCACATCTGGGTTTTCTCAGAAGAAGATCTCACACCATCACTGAGAGCCATGCCCCATGTCCCTGCCCCTCTGGTCTCCTGCTAGCTGAGTGGCAGCCCTGATTCTTTCTGGATAGCAGATTTGCTGCCCTGCTTTAGGATTGCTTCATTGCATCCACTTATGCTCTGCGTATATATTTATAAATAAACATTGCCTGGATGTGTAAGTCTAGAGTGCTTTGTTCTCCAAACACAACAAAAAGTACCATCCTATGCAGAGTTACACTTTTCTAAGGGCACTGAAGTCAATGGGCTTGGAAGGGCATAACTCTGCTTAGGACTGCACTGCAAATGCCATAGCACTACTGTTGCCAGGACCTCTCACAGCTCAGGGAAGCAGGGAATGTGCAATGCTATTTTTATGTTCATGCTCTTCCTGCCTCCAAATTACCTAGTCAGATTCAGCTTGAGTGGACCATCCACGTTTTCCTTGTCCATGGGCAAGGTCATGGCCTTCTTTTGCTTTTCCATTTCTTTCTGAGCTCTCCAGCCCCGCTCAGCCTATTCAGTGAGGCTTTTCTATTGCTGCCTTTGTTCACTTGATCTGCCCAGTCATTCAACAGGGTGCAGAAATATTTCTTTTTGGCTCTTCCCATGCCTGAAAAAAACAAACCCCATTGCTTTTCCCTGCCTGACTTTGTTTTGAGAAACAATCTCTTCTCTTCTCTGAACAAGCTTGCCAGATTATCAGCAACTGGGACTGTCAATCAACTCTTTCCTAATGGATGAAGAAATTCCTGGGTTTCCAGTCTAAGAAGCCCTGAGATGCTTTCCATCCTTTGGCTGCAAAACCAAGGCCACTCTCAATGGGAGAAAGACCCATCCAAAACCCCACACAGTGGCCTGGCCCCTCATCCCCTCAGGCCTGACAGACTACTCACTTTTGGGGATTTGCCTTGCTTCTTGAATGACATTGGGCAATAGCTTTGCCTTGCTCCTCTCGGCCCAAACAATGGCCTGCTTTTCCCTGCCTTATGCGGAGGCCAGACCCACATTCCCATCTGAGAGTTAATCCCTTTTGTCATTTTTCACCCACTCCTGCTCCCAGCCCCTTGGTTTTGTTCAACATTCAAGTAGTGCATGAGAACATAGTTGGAGTCCAGTGTGGCACCTTTCAGACCAACAAAGTTTTATTCAGCATATAAACTTTCGTGTGCACATACACTTCTTCAGATACAGACAAATGGCTCCTCTTTTTCAAAACCACACATCAAGGCATGCTTTGCAAAAATAAAAACAAACATCTGACCAAGACCTTCTCCCTTTCTATCACCATAAACACCGGGGACTATAAATCCAGCCTGCACTTGTACATTTCAGCTATAAGTCTCCTGGTACTGCAAGGTCAGGTTAGCTTCTTGCACCCATTGTTTGCATTTGGGGCAGTCTCTAGCTCGCAGTTTGGAATCTCAGCAACAAAAGCTTCCATTGCCTGCAGTCTGCTTTTTTAAAAAAATGGCAGCCTCAAAAGAATAGGACCTTTGTGGATTTCCTAAGGGAAATCTAAGGCAGAGGCAAAGGGGTTATGTGAACACAGCAACACACTAATGGGGTCCACATTAAGATATTCCAGTACACCAAAATGGAAGATTTTATTCACTTACCGTGAAGCTTCCTTCTCGGTGTTCCGGGAGTGGGGCAGTCCTTGACTCCTTACTCCTGGGACTTGCCCCTCCCCCCTCCAACGCAGGGCCGGCAGACTTTCGATGCTGGAGGGGAGGGGCTTGTCCTGTGGAGCGCCAGTCGTAATCCAAGCCAAACTCCTCCCCTAATCGATTCCACACCTATATCGTGCATAAAATATAAGACACTCTTCCCACCAGTAAACATGGGAACAGCCACAGGGTAATGTCAAACCAACAAGAACTTTATTCAATTAACCAACAGGAAAAAGGGTTCCACAATTCCAGTTTGAACCCTGTTCCAATACTGTAAAAAACCAGACACTCAGTCCAGGCCCAGAAGGCATTAAGAACCACCAGAGCTCGTTCCTCCAAATGGGTGGGGAGGACTGCCCCACTCCCGGAACACCGAGAAGGAAGCTTCACGGTAAGTGAATAAAATCTTCCATTCTCCAGTGTTCCGTGGAGTGGGGCAGTCCTTGACTCCTTATTCCTGGCACGTAAAATAGCAGTGTCTCACAAGGGTGGGTGTAATGAGTTCTGGTGTTCACAAGGCCTGCTGCAGCACTCTCCTACCAAAGGCCGCATCAGCCGAGGCCCACCTGTTGACCTTATAATGTCTTGTAAATTAGTGTACCAAACTCCAAGTGGCCGCTTTGCAAATGACTTCAAGGGACGGAAAGGCTCGATATGCTGCTGACATGGCCGCGCCTCTCAATGAATGTGCCGTGACTCCCTGGGGTGGCTCAAACCCTTGGACTTTATAAGTCTCAGTAATACATCCCCTCACCCACCTACTTATGGTGGATACCGAAATGGGCATGCCCAGACTCAATTTCTTGAAGGACACAAACAAACACTCAGACTTTCTGAAACCCTTGGTTCTGTTCAAGTAAAAACTTAATGCCCTATGGACATCCAACCGATGCCAATGCCTCTCCTTCTCACGTACGGGGTTCTGGCAAAAGGAGGGGGGATGATCTCCTCAGCGCTATGAAACACTGAATTTACCTTTGGGATGAAGGCCGAATCTGGTCTAAGGACCACCTTATCCGCATGGAAAATACACAGCTCCTTATTCACAGACTGCGCCCACAATTTGGATACTCTGTGGGCCGAGGTGACCCCCACTAGAAAAACTGTTTTGAAGGTTAGCTCCTTTAACGGACAGGTTGCCATAGGCTCAAACGGAGCTCTACAGAGTGCATTTAACACCGTGTTTAGGCTCCAGGTGGGAAACCTGTGCACCTGAAGAGGATTTAGGAGTGTCGTACCTTTCAGGAACTGCTTGATGTGCGGATGTTGCCTCAGGGAGACACCCTCTTTGGCTCCCCTTACCACGGCCAGTGCCGCCACCTGTCTCTTCAAGGTACTAGTACTTAAACCTTTTTCTAACCCACTTTGGAGAAAAGCTACTTGGGCCCGAAAAGGATTCACCCCTTTTTCCCCACAACACATTTGGAACACCTTCCACATCCAGTTATACACCCTGTAGGCTGAGTGTCTCCTTGATGCCAACAAAGTGTCAACTACCCCTTTCTCATATCCCAGATCTTTTAGCAGCTGCCCTTCAATCTCCAGGCTGCTGAAGTTTAACATCTCTGGTCTGGGATGCATTGACTCTCCCTGTAATAGAAGGTACTTCCATAGAGGTAGACGCCAAGGCTCGTCCACTGAGAACCTCAGCAGATCCTGGAACCATGCCCTTCTCGGCCAAAAGGGCACGACCAGGATCAGTTCTGCCTTCTGGGCTACTAAAGACTGAATCACTCAAGGAATGAGGGGAAAGGGAGGGAATGCATACAACAGCCCCTCCGGCCATGGGCAGCTCAGAGCATCTGTCTCCTTGGCCTCCAGCTCCCAGGACCATGACAGATACCGTTCTACTTGTCTGTTCTGTTTCATTGCAAACAAGTCCATGTATGGTCATCTGAACCTTCTGCTTATCTCTTGAAACACGTCGCTGTACAGCGTCCACTCAGCCTGATCCACCGTTTGCCAACTTAGCCAGTCTGCGATCACATTTTCTTTTCCCAGCATGTGGATTGCTTTGAGAGATTGAATAGGAGACTCTGCCCATAACATCGCCTGAGCCGCCTCCTCATTCAACTTCTGAAATCTCGTTCCGCCCTGCTTGTTGATGAAGGCTTTCGCCATCACATTGTCTGTTCATACAAGCACGTGATTGTCTATCAAATGGCTTTGAAACCTGACAAGGGCCAGCTTGATCACTCTCAACTCAAGGAAGTTGATGCTTCTGGTCAGCTCCTTCCCTGACTAGGTCCCCTGCGTCATATGACCTGAAGTGTGAGCTCCCCAGCCAAACAGGCTGGCATCTGTTGTCACTACAATTCTCTCAGGCTCCCGCAGCAGTACACCCAACTCCAGTCGAGATGGCTCCAGCCACCATTGCAGTTCCTGCCTCACCATAGAGGGCACCAGTAGCTTCCTGATTCTCTTGATTGCAATATCCTTCTGAAAGCACCGTAGGAAACTCTGCACCGGACAAGTATGGAACGTGGCCCATGGCACCAGATCCTGACAAGAAACCAAGAGCCCCAGCCGACACTACCCGATTCACCAACAGGCACAGTTTGTCTCTCCTCTCCTGAGTCAGAAAAACTCTGTCCTGCGTTGAATGAATCAACACTCCCAGGTGAGTTAATACCTGAGACAGCTCCAATACACTCTTTTCTAGGTTGATAACAACCCCATGTTCCTGCAGTACCTGTACAGTTAACGTCAGATGAGCTCTCGCTTGCTGACACGTCCCTTCTCGAATCAAAATGTTGTCGAGGTAAGGAAATAAAGACACACCTTTCAGTCTCAACACCACTACTAATGTCACCAGGACTTTGATAAACACCCTCGGGGATGATTTCAGACCAAACGGGAGCACCCAGTACTGGAAATGTTTCCTGTGGAAGGCAAACCTCAGATACTGACGGTGTGTGTCCCGAATAGGAATGTGCAAGTAAGCCTCTGAAAGATCTGTCGAGGCCAATCCTGTCTGAATTGACATGAGGATCGATCTCAATGTTTCCATCTTGAACTTTCATGTTCTTATGAACCAGTTCAACCATTTTAAGTCCAAGATGACTCTGACATCCCCATTCTTTTTGGGAACCATAAAGAAGATTGAATAAACACCTTTCGACTTCTCCTCATCTGGAACTTTCTCTATAGCCCCGATGTCTAGCAGATGTTGAAGGGCTTTCTTGAGAAGATTGTGCTTTGATTGTGGAAGTTTTTCTTTGTAACTCTAGAAAATGACTCGGAGGGAACCTCTTTAATTCCAGGGAGTAGCCAAGAGTGACTGTCTCCAACACCCACCTGTCCGTGACTGACTGTTGCCACTGGATAGCAAAGTGTTGGAGACGTCCTCCTATCCCTGTTGGCTTCTGCTTTTCGGTATAGTCACGCTGAGGTCCCCTTCTTGGGACCCTTGGGACTCTGACCAGACTTTCCAGAGAAGGGTTGTGATCATTTAGGTTGCCACTTTCCTTTGAAGGACCTATTGAAGGACTGCTTGTCATTACGCCTGAAGTCACAAAAGGGCTGAAAACGTTTCCTAGGCCTATCATCTTTCTTCTTAGAAGGTAGAACTCTCTTTTTATCTTTTCCTTCAATCAGATATCTGTCTAAACCTGCACCAAAAAGATTTTCACCCTTAAAAGGCACAGCAGCTATCTTTGCCCTGGCTGAAAGATCTGCGTCCCACGTATGAAGCCATGCAGTTCTTCTTGCCACTACACTGCTATCCATTGCCCTTACAGCTAACTGAAAAGCATCCAGCGACTCATCAGCTGCAAAAGCCGAAGCCAAGGCTGTTTTCTTTAGCTCATCTTTTGAAGTCTTTGGAATGCCACTATCCACTGTTGAGAGATCAGAGGCCCACGTGTAGGCTACTCTAGCGAAAAGTGATCCTGTAGCCAAGGTCCTAAGGGAGTTAGCAGAAGCTTCAAAGTCTCTTCTTAATACTTTCTCCACTTTCTTATCACAATTATCCTTTGGTAGACTGTCTTCATCCATTGGCAAAACAGAAGTAGAGGACAAGGAGTTGATAGGATCATCTACTACTGGTAATTTTATTCTTTTGTTGACCTCTGGAATAAAGGAATACAATTTTGAAAATAGTGGATTAGTTGATTTAGGATTAGCAGGATGCTCCCATTCAGCCATCATAATATTGTAGAAAGAGGCTGGCAGAGGTACCCCAGTTGCTCGGGGACTAGATTTAGGAATGGCTTTTCCTGAACCCTCAGGAAGATGCACAGCCTCTGAAGTATCTCTAACCTTAGGCATATAAGAGAGTTCCAGGGCACACAAAACTTTAGGTAAAAGCTTACTATACAAATCCAGGGTTTGCTAGATTGCGAAGGAGGAACCACTTCTTCTGCTTCTTCTGCAGACAATTCTCCCTCCTCCTTTTCTGATCCAGATACATCAGAGAGAGAGTCCTCTCCTAGCTCACTAAGCAATTGGCAATGTTCTCCCTCACTACATAAGGATTTCCTATCCTCCTTCCTAGGAGTGGGACAATCCTGGGCATCTGTCTTCCTATACCTCTTGCCTCCTCCAGCAGCAGCAGCAGCAGCAGAAGTCTCCCTGTCTCTTGGTGCCTGACTCCAAATTCTTTTCTCTTTTCTTCCTTTAACCAGGAGAGCAAAGGGGTGCGTGCATCTTCCCTAGCCATATCTGTCCCTTGTGCATCATTCTTGGAGATCTGAGAAGCCTCCAATGATTCCTGGGAAGGGGAACTTGCAGCTGTGACCTCCATTTTGGCCCAGCCCTGAAAATGAAAGTAGACACCTTCAACACCCTGCTCTTAAGATGGCCGCCCTTCCCACCAAAACTACCGTCCTTAACACCATAGGAAAAAAGAAACTTCTTATTCCTGCCCATTTTCTCCCTAATATCTGAGAAAAACACACTAAGTCCAGCCTAAAACCTCTTCCACAATCCCATTCATAGAAAGGGAAAAGAGTGGGGAAGGGAGGGTTATTTTCCCAGGGGCTGAATAGAGACTGCAGATGGACACATTCCACAGTGTTCCAGTCAAACCGCCTGGTCCCCCCCCTTAGTGACAAGGCCAGTTTTCTCCTACTGTGATTCAGAAGGCAGAATCAGAAGGAGACTCCGTGTTTTTCACGCTGCAATCCTGTGGGTGATAACACACGGCTCTATAGCGCAAACTGGGATTGCGCCAGCTGGAAACACGCCACCCCATCACTTCCTCTACCCCCACCACTCTCTCCTGGGCTCCTCGGTATGCCAAGGCAAGAGAGCTCTCCTGCGGCAATAAGAACGCTGCACACCTCGGGCGGGGGTAGGACTCGGCTGCCGCGACTGTCTGGGGGCCTCCCAGAACTGCCAGCAGCCGCTCTCTGTTTTCCTCACGGAGGATTCGGAAGGGGTAGAGAGGAAGATTCCCCGTCTCTGTTTCCTACTCTCACTTCTTCTGTCTTCTCCTTTCCAACCAGGATCTTTGTGCTCTTCCCAAGCACAGCCAAATGTCCTGCAAGGAAGGCAGGGCCGGTAAGACTGGCGATCCACAGGATAAGCCCCTCCCCTCCAGGATCAAAAGTCTGCCGGCCCTGTGTTGGAGGGGGGAGGGGCAAGTCCCAGAAGTAAGGAGTCAAGGACTGCCCCACTCCATGGAACACCGGAGAATGTACACGAAACGAAGAGGTTGGAGGAGATAGCAGGAGGGGGGCACATTTAGGCCAGCAGAATCAGAAAGCTTTTTCTTTAACCTAGAAAGAAGAAACACAGCTGAATAGCAGTACATGTGTGTAGCACCTTAAAAGCTCAGCCACTGGCATTTCAAGATTTTTTTTTTGCCTAAGATCTTGGAGAGCTACTGCCAGTCAAAACAGAGCTAGATGGACCAGTGGTCTAACTTGGTATATGGCAGCTTCACGTAGGACATGAGCACATGGGACATTCACCAGACATAGTGGATCTCAGTGTTACATTCAGGCACACATAACATTCCTTTTGCAACTCATTGTGAAATTGTTAGCAGCCTTGAAATTAATGAAAGCGGCATAGAAATATTGAAAATAAAATTTCAAAATGTTTTATTTTAAAGCACCCAAACAAGGCTTTGGAGGGAGAATTTGAACATAAGGAGTTGTGGAAAGCCTTTAGCCCTTTTCCCCATCGGCTGTAGTGTTCCAAACTAGCCTTACCCTCTCCTAGGGGAAAAGATGCTGCTATAGCCAGTAACAAAAGGTAGTCAGGGAATGTTATGGGAAACTACTAGGACACTGCAGATTGTCATTTTTGTGCACACACCAGCTGGTTCTGGGCCCTGGGATTCTACTTGCTATTCTGTATTTTAAAACAAAAACAAAAACAAACTAGCCCGTTGTCCTGGCAGACCTACCTAGCATCACTGCTGAAGACAGCACCAGGGTCTAAGAATCTTTCCCACCCACCCCCATTCCTGGGATCCATGTTACTGGAGTCCAAAGCATCAAGCTTCAAGGACTGGGACCTTTTGACTCCGTGCTGTAGATTATTCCTCAACCCAGGATGATCAGAAGAAGACAGGCAGTTCCCCTAAAACACTTGCAAAATTGCCCAGTTTGCATAAAGCCAGCATGATACAGTGGCTACTGTTGGACTAGGTCTGAATCTCCACTCTGCCATGGAAGCTCACTGGGTGACCTTGGGCCAGTCAGAGACTCTCAGGATAAAATGGAGAAGGGGAAATGTCAGCCTCTTGAAGTCCCCATCAGGGGGAAAGCAGGATACAAATGAAGTAAATAAAAGTTTCCAGTTGTTCCACAGGCATACACACACAATGTGGATGTAATTTTGCATTTTAATTATAACTATATTAATAGTTCCAGTCAACTTGCTGTACAGACATATACAAATAGGGAAAAAACATTTGTATTTACAACAAAATTAAGTTAATTAGGCTCTTTCTGTATATACACACACATAAAAAACCAGCAAAACACAGGATATTTCTACATTAGTCATATCTGATTTACAAACCAGTAAGAGGTTCAGTTTGGCAGGGTCATGCCCATAGTGTAATATACACTAAGCAGCACCATATGAGTCCACAGTACAAATAATAAGAATAACAATAATAATAAAAAGTTAATGGTACCACAGAGACTTGCGCTGTACTCAGTGCCAATGGTATCAGGTGGATTAGTGGGGCTGACAAGGTGCGGCAACACCCTCAGAACATCACCGCTCAAAAGACTCATGTCATGTGCAAAGTAAAATCCGCTTGGCATCGGTGCTTATTCCATTCAAGAGGTACCTTTACCGCAGCACTGAATACTGTCCTGCATTGTACACACATACGACCCAGTGTTCAGTGAAAATCCCATATGTAGGCCAGTGTTTTGCTGTTTCTCCAGAATATTCTGGAAGGACATTATAAAGCACTCCCTTCTATGGGAATAAGTCAGCATCAGTCCTGTGCGACAGAGGCTGCATCTGCCCCTTCCTGCCTAAAGGTCCCTCAGTGTGTAAACAAGTGAAATGAAGGAAAGCCGGGGTCAAACGATGCTGGCTAGCTCTGCAGAATCCGACTCAGAGTTGCTGTTACTGCTCTCTTCCTCTCTGGGGAAGAAAGGAATGGAGAATTAAGTCAAGATTAAAACAAAAAACCACACACTCTTATGCTAAAGGCATCCCTGTTCTGGAACCTAAATAAATGACTCCATTACTCCTCTGGGCCAGAGAACTCTTCACTCAGTTTCATGGCTGACACAGACGCTCTGATCACCAGCAAGGCCTAGATGGTTTATAATCCAATTACAGTTCTTGGGATGGATCCTACTACTCCACTCAAGCAAAGTTTATTTAAATATTTACGTCTCACCTTTCTCCTTTACAGAAATTAGAGAAGAATGCAGTAAGCATACAGTAAGGCATGTAACAAACAAAACCATAAAGCACAGTCCTCGTCTCTTTGTCAAAGTATCCTCCTGAACAATTCCATAAAAAGGTAAGAGAAGCCATGTTGATCAGGCCAATGGCCCATCCAGTCCAACACTCTGTGTCACACAGTGGTCAAAACCCAGGCACCATCAGGAGGTGCACCAGCAGGACCAGAACTCTGGAAGCCCTCCCATTGTTGCCCCCCAAGAACCAAGAATATTAAGCATCACTGCCCCAGACATAGTGTTCCATCTATACCTTATGGTTAATAGCCACTGATGGACCTATGCTCCATATTTTTATTTAATCTCCTCTTGAAGCTGTCTACGCTTATAGCCGCCACCACTTCTTGCGGCAGTGAATTCCACATGTTAATTACTCTTTGGGTGAAGAAGTACTTCCTTTTATCTGTTCAAAGCTTATTGCTCATTAATTTCATTGGGTGTCCATGAGTTCTTGTACTGTCAGAAAGAGAGAAAAGTACTTCTTTCTCAACCTCCTCTGTCCCATGCATAGTTTTGTAAACCTCGTATATGTCACCTCTCAGTTTCTCCAAGCTAAAGAGCCCTAACCTCTTTAAGCCTTTGGCGCAGATCTGGAGGCTGCAGCTGGTGCAGAACACAGCGGCTAGGCTGTTGATGGGTCTCACTAGACGGGACCACATCCAGCCGGTGCTGAAGGCGCTGCACTGGCTGCCAATAGCGTACCGGATCCGCTTCAAAGTGCTGGTGCTTACCTTTAAAGCCCGATATGGCCGGGGTCCGGCCTACCTGAGGGACTGCCTTTTCCCATATGTTCCCCCAAGGGCACTACGGTCAGGGGGGCAGCATTTATTGGTCATCCCAGCCCCCAAGGCAGTCAAATATACGGTGACTAGGGCCAGGGCCTTTTCGGTGGCGGCCCCCACCTGGTGAAATGAGCTCCCAGAAGAGATCAGGGCCCTGCGGGACCTTATGCAGTTCTGCAGGGCCTGCAAGACGGAGCTCTTCCGCCAGGCCTTCGAGTAGGGGCCATCACCACCTCCATTACCACCTTCGTCACCATATTTACCATCTTGGCAGGCATTGTCATCTTGAGGCTTACTGGCCCCGGCAAGGGATTTCAGTCCCACAGGATATTATGGGTGCAATGATACATGAATGTATTATAGAGCAGAATGTGACCGCTGTTTTAATTTTTTAGTTTATATCTTATTTATGGTTTTAGTATTTATTCTTGGTGTTGCCTCTGTGTTTTAATCTTGATGTTTGGCATTATGTCCTTGTTTGCCGTCCTGAGCCCACGTGGAAGGGCGGGATATAAATCAAATAAATAAATAAATAAACCTTCATAGGGAAGGTGTTCCATCCCCTTAATCATTTTAGTTGCCTTTTCTGCACCTTTTCCAATGATACAATATTTTTCTGAGGTGCGGTGACCAGAACTGTACACATTCCATTTTGCTACAGCCAAATTCACCCTGGAAAAATGCCCTTCTGATCACATGCTATTTTGGAACTGGCAAGGCAACCTCGTTCAACTTCTGCCTCATCACAGAGGCTTTTGAAGTGACATCATTTCCCCAGGGATGGGATGGGCCCTCGTCAGGTAAGCTGCTCTGATATTTTCCCATATCAGATTCTCCTTGTCGGATTAGGAGTTCAGGGACCTACTGCTTATGTGCCAGCTACCCAGCTCTTTCAGGATATTTTTTTAAAGGATGCTGAAATGGTGAGTGTCAGAGAGGAAGCAAAGGAAGGCCAGCAGAATACTTCTGATATATGGCCAGGAGAGTGACAAGGTCTGGGCAAGGCAGTGAGGCAAGGGAACTATTAAAATTATTAGGGACCTAATTTGACATACATCTTAGTGCATTCATTTGAATTTTGCCTGTGGACTTAGGACAGATATTTATTCCCTATTTGAGCACTGTCGCACAATATTATAGGCAGGCCACGCATGACAGCTAAGTATTTGCATGAGAATTATCATTTGTTCTTTAAGACACTGTTAAGATTGACTGGTTATCTGTCTGTTGAGGCATTGTCGATTTTATTAGTAGATATAGCTATTTCCACCACTGACTTTTGGGAGTTGTGTTCGTTCTGGTAGATCCACACTTGTCTACTCTTGACAATAGGAAAAGTTGTACAGCCACACAGACTCCAAAAAACAAATCCTATGTAATATGTATGTATGTATAACAAGGTATTACATGGATATGGCTCTTGACAATAACGCTTAAATGTGGTGTTGTTCATTTTTATTTACTGGCACCTTTGCATCGACATGTCTGTCTTCCATGATCTACTTGCTTGCTTCCTGGTATTAGTTGTAATTCATAGATGGGGTACGAAAAAAGTACCGGAAGTCAAAATAGGAAAGTACAGAAATGCATGTGCTAACTTGGACAGGACTACTCAGCATTTTATATTTAGCCTCCTTACATTTCTTCCAGATTGCCGCATCAGAGAAACTTAACACCCATTTGGCAATGTGTCATCAGATGCCAGCTGTGTTTTCATCAATAAAATTAATGTGTCATGATGAGGAAGACCTCAGAAGCACCACCTGTCCTTGCAGGATCTGAACCCCCACCAGACACAAGGACCTTAAAAATACAGCACCAGGGATGGGTGGGTGAGTGGTTAGCTATGCTGCTGTCATGATTAGAATGAAGCTTTAGTAACAGTTGCCTGTTTTAGAACACAGCAGTAGGACAAACCAGAATCCCAACCTGCACATGACTGGATTCAGAGTTTGAGTCCAGTGGCACCTTGTGAGACCTTACAATGATTAATGAACTGTCATAACAAGTTAGGACTCAGAAAGCGAAACAAAGCATTACCAAAGAGGATCATTTTATGGAGGCCTGTAATTATGTTTTGTTTGCAAGAAAACGCTCTAAATTGAGGAAAACCAAACAAACATAAGACAACATATTTATTTTATTCATTTATCGTCAAGTGGCAGCTGACTTATGGCAACCATGTAGGGTTTTCAAGGCAAGAGATGTTCAGGGGTGGTTTGCCATTGCCTGCTTCTGTGTGGTTACCTTGGAATTCCTTGGTGGTCTCCCACATAAATACTAAGCAGGGTACCCAGGGTACCCAGGTCAGGGCATGTACATACTGATGTAACTGCAATTTTGTTGGTTTAATAATGATATGAAGAAGCAACGCACTAGGGTAGGAGGAGAATGGACATTAACAGTAGTTACAGGGTTTTTTCTTGTTATAATTTTTTTAATGAAGTATACAAATACAATTGGTCTCATATCTTTAACACTGGGTGTTGAATTCTAGCTGCTTTGCCAGCCACCCAGTCTCTTGAGACCTTTCCTGTATCCAGTCTATAAAACCGTGGCAGGCCAGCACATTGCACAAAAGGTGCACAGAGACACAGAACCTGTGTTGATGGGTTCTGAACCAAATGCTCTACTACATGCAAACCATCACTCCTTTACCTTCCTGTGGATTGGTAGCTCATAGAACATGAGGTCCAGACAGGGGCTCTCAGGGAGCTGCCCTCCCCTGCTATACTATAGCTTTGTACTTTCCAGTCCCTCTCCGGAGCTCACCTTAAATCCTGCAGGGCCTTCTTGTTTTTCCTTCGTCTCTCCTCATCAATGGGGTACAACTTGAAGAGAAGAAGGCCAAGAATGATCAAAGCCACAGGGGCAGCTGAGACAAGCAGCTTCAGGGTCAAATTCACCCTCTCCGGCTGGCTGCAACCCCGGGTCTTGTATCCAGCAAAGCTGTGACGTCAAAAAATATTGGTTTAGTCAGTAATGCAGCACCTCAAAATGAAAATATGGACCACTTTACCAAAATTGATCTTCAGTTTTTCCTACTTCTGGCTATAGCTCTATCACATGAAACAAGCCCCTCTCTTAGATAAGCAGCCAGATTTTTTGCAGTAGATCAAGAAATCAACCTTCTGAGATGCTACTTGTTAGCCAAAGGGAAGTCTCACAAAGGGCAGCCTCACTGACTCCCCCCAAAAAAACAAACAAACAAACAAACAAACAAACAAACAAACAAACAAACAAACAAACATTGTGCTATAAAATTGGTAACCATTGCTTTGCATATTCCATGCCACACAAATCTGGACTTTAAACAAAATGTAAAAATTGTCTCTCTTTCGCCTTGTGATCCCCCCCCCACACACACACTTCCAAATATAATTTCTTTTCACAAGGACCTGGGCAGTGGGAGCAAGGAGACCTGAAGCGAAGGGTTGCAAAGTTTGCAGGATATGTCTAGAAATGTATGCTATGATAGCTAAATAAAACTCTTAAGTAAGCAGAATTCAAGACTCCACTGAGATCTGAACACATATCTGTTAAGGCCTAAGCACAACATTCCGCCCCCTCGGACCAGTCATCTAACTCACAGGTCAAGACCCACATGTGGATTGTGGATTCCCTCCTTCTAGGTCATGAGATCCTATACAGCTGCCATTTTCTGGATGATTTCTGGGGAGGACCTGGTGCAAGTGTGTACGCACAGAAAACAAGGGCACCACATCTCCTCTGTCACCATATATATGCACACACACAACGAGTAGGATGCTGAGGCACAATCCCTCAGTGGTGGAAAGGACTCAGCACAGGGAGGTTCAGACCCCCCCCCAAAAAAAACCCAAAAAAAAAAACCTCCTTTCCCCTGGTCTGGCCTGCCCTCACCACTTGGTGCTCCAATGCTCCATGCATGCTTGCATCATTAGAGCCCCCCACCAATTAGGTCACAACTCTGACCCCTCCTTTTCCTGTCACATGACTATCATGTACTAGCAGCTCAATGGGTCCTATGCTTTCATCTATGTATTAAAGATGGCTCCCAGGCCTGGAAAGGTTGAAGACAACTACTACAGACCTCACTAGCTCTCATGCATCTATTAGAGACTCCCACCACTTGGCTTCCCATCTAGAATCTGATACCTTGTTGCTATAAAACCACCAAGCAAACCCTTATGGTGCCTTAAAGACTAGCATATTTGTGGCTCAATAAATCTGCCAGGCTCCAGGGTGCCACAAGACACTCTTCTGCTACCATCTTCCAACAGAAGATGACAACAATACTTCCCAAACACCAGGAGTAGACAGATGCTCATTCCAAAACTACTATAAAATGCCATCACCTGGCACAGATAAAGAGGGACTTACTCTAAACTGAGTGTGGAGATCCCAAGAGATACTCCAGAGGCAAATTTGGTGAAGAAGACATAAAAGGAGAAGAAAATCGCTTCATGCCCAGCGGAGTCTGGATGCTGAAGCCTGAAGTCATCTATGACATCTGGCAACATGGACCTGTGCAAAGATGAAGGAAGTCATCAGTCTTCCAAATTATAGGTGAGTGAAACATGACCACTGGCTGGAAGAAATGTCATTAATCTAAATTTATTTATTTATTTCATTAGATTTTTACCCCGCCGTCCCAGCAAAGCCGGCTCAGGGAGGCTTACAACAATATAAAACGATACAATAAATAATAAAAACCCAATCAATACAATTTTAAAATCATAAGTATACAACTAATAATTGGGTGTAAAGAAAGCAAAATACACAGGAGTCACTAGGCAGACCTAAACTATGTGTATGGGATTCTGTGCAAACATTTCCACCCAAGAACATAAGAGCAACCCTGCTGATCGGACAAACAGCCCATATAGTCCAGCACCTTGTTTCCCACAGAGGTTTACTGCTTCCAAACACGGAAGCTATTGATGGGCCTATTTGGTGTAGTGATTAAGAGTGCGGACTCTAATCTGGAAGAACCAGGTTTGATTCCCCATGCCTCCGCATGCAGCTGCTGGTGTGACCTTGGGTCAGTCACAAGTTCTCCCAGAACTGTTCTCTCAAGAGCAGTCCTCAAAAGAGCTCTCTCAGCCCCACCTACCTCACAGGGTGTCTGTTGTGGGAAGGGGAAGGGAAGGAGATTGTAAACCGCTCTGAGACTCCTTCAGGTAGTGAAGGGCAGGGTATAAATCCGATCTCTTCTTCTATCCTCCATGAGTTGGTCTAACTCTAACCTGCTTTGAAAGCCCTCTAAACTAGCAGATGTCACGGTATCTTATAGGGTGTTGCTCTCATAAATTTTGCATCTTTCCAGATTTTTAACCAAGATTCTAAATCTATGTTATGACCTAAATCTTGCATCCAGGTAACCATTGTTGCTTTTACTATTTCATCCTGCATATAGTGGTCTATTAGGAAATTATATAACTTTTGAATCATTTTATCATTGGAAGAGCGCCAGATCTTATCTAGTTCATTTTTTCCCCTATAAAAACCTACTTTATTATCTTTATTGTAGCTGGCATTTAATTGGATGTTTTCATGTTAATTTTATGTTGTGTAAGCGGAGCTTTTCTTCAGATTTCAGTTTGTTCTTATCTAGTAAGGTTTCGTAACTTTCTAGTTTGTCAATAGATAGCAATGTTGGTTTTATAAATGCTTCTAGTGGCAAAACCCATTTAGGAGTTTTTTCAGAGAAACGATCTTTTACTTCTTTCCAGATTTTTATCAAAGCTCCTCTTATTGTGTGCTGCTGAAAATTTGAGTGTATTTTTTCTTTTCCATACCATATGTAAGCATGCCACCCCATTGCTAGGCTTTGGCCTTCTAATTTTAGGAGTCTTGTGTTCTCCAATATTATCCATTCCTTTATCCATCCTAATGCTGCTGCTTTATGATATAGGTTCTAGTTGGAAAGCCCAAAACCACCTCTTTCTTTTTTATTTTGCCATACTTTCAATTTGATCCGTGGTCTTTTGTTGTGCCAAATAAATTGGTTACAAATTTTGTCAAAATCTTTAAAGTACTGAGTTGTTCTCAGAATCGGTAAGTTCTGAGCATGTAACAAAAATCTGGGAAGTATATTCATCTTTAGTGTCGCTATTTTGCCCATAAAGGTTTAAGGTCTTTCCATCTTTGAAGATCCTTCTTCATGTCTAACAGTAGTTTAATATAGTTGTCTTCCATCAAGGTATTATTTCTATTTGATAATAAGATGCCTAAATATCTAACTTTTTAATGAATTTCCATATTAGTTGTTTCTTGTATTAGAGTCATTCGTTCCTGTGTACAGTTTTTTGTTAAGATGTTTGTCTTTTTATAATTAATTTTGAGTCCTGCTACTTGGCCAAATTCTTGAATAGTCTTTATGAGGTGTGGAATAGAGACCAGGAGGTCTTCTAAGATGAAAACCAAGTCATCGGCGAAAGCTTGTAGTTTAAATTCCTCACCTTTAATCCTGAGGCCCTTTATTTGCTTATTTTCTTGTATTAAATCATTTTATGTTTCTAATGTAAAAATAAATAATAATGGAGAAAGTGGACATCCTTGCCGTATACCCTTTTTTATCTCAATGTTTTGAGTCATGTCTCCATTTACTATGATTTTGGCTACTTGTTTGCTATATATTGCTTTAATCACTGAAAAGAATTTTGAGCCACATTCCCATTCTTCCAGTTTTTGTAATATAAACTCCCAACTTTAAATGATCAAAGGCTTTTTCGGCATCCAGGAATATTAATGCCATTTGTTTGTCCGGGTGAAGTTCATAATATTCCAGGGTGTTCAAAATAATCCTTATATTATTTTTAATTTGTCTCTTCCTTAGGAAGCCTGCTTGGCCTTGGTGTACTATTTGTACTAAAACTTTTTTCAGCCTAGCAGCCATTACTGATGCAAATATCTTGTAGTTGGCATTTAACAAAGAGATAGACCTATAATTCTCAATATCTTTTCCGTCTGTGTTTGGTTTATGGATTAATGTGATCAAGGCTTGGTTCCATGAATCTGGGTTTTTTCCTATTTTTATTATATTTTGTAGTAACTCTTTTAGTGGGAGTACTATTTGATCGCTGAATCTCTGGTAGGTTTCTATTGGAAGACCATCCGGGGTTTTTTGTCTCTATCGTTTCTGTAAGCTCACATACTGAGATATGTTCATTTAATACTTCTTTCTGTTTTTCATCAAATTTTCTTATATTCCACTTATGAAAATAATCTTTTATTGTTTGTACATTTTGAGTATTTTGTTGGTGCATTTGCGTTCTGCATGGAGAAAGTCCCAGGTTTTTAAAAATAGACTTTCATTGATCCATTTAGCCTGGAATTATCTTCTGAGAGTCCGGGACCTGAGGAATAGAAAGGCCTTCCCCCTCATTCTTTACCAGAGATCCTTTTACAGGTGATTAAACCTGGGACTTTCTTCATGCGGAACGCAAATGCTCCCACTGAGCCACAGCCCTTACATTTTATGACACAGTTTAAGAGTTCCACCATAAGATTATGAAGTGTCTAGAGAAGCCGACCACCTGTTTTCAGCACTGAAAGCATGGCTCTATAAGTAATTGTAACTACACTTACCATGGCAAAAGGAAGGCAGCAGCTACACTGATCCCAGCTGCGACAGCCACAATGTAGGTAACAGCAAGGTTACTTTTCAGAAGTGCAACCAAGATGAGAAATGGTGTGGCTGACTGCAGAACAAGAGATAATTATTGTAGTACTTCGTTTAAGAGCTTTACCGATTTTTGTGTGTAGTGGTAACGTTTGTAATATTGCCCCTCGTAAGCAGCATACATGGGGCTCTCATTTTCTTCCTAACAATGGCAAGTGAGAGACCCACAGGCCTGATTCAAACATTGTGCTTCCCAATTAGGGTTCCCAACCCCAGGCTGGGAAATTCCTAGAGACAGAGCCTGGGGAGACAAGGGACCTCAAGGGGGATAATGCCAGAAAGCAGCCATTTTTTGCAGGGAAACGTGATCTCTGTCAGCTGGAGATCCAGTGTAATTCTGAGAGACCTCCAGCCCCCACCTGGAGGCTGACAACACTACTCCCAATGACCAAATCATAGCTTATATTGGGATGGCCAAACTGAGGCTTGGGAGTCACATGTGGCTCTTTCACACATATTGTGTGGCTCCCAGCAGGGCAGCTGGGAAAGTGAAGGGGAGGCATGCCTCCCCTCCTGTGTTCCCTCTAAGCTGAGTTAGTGTGAGCCCCTTGTCTTGGCTCAGAAAGGATGGCTTCAGAGCAAAATTAATTTATGCAGTAGCCAAATTACTTGCTCACAACTTTAATTCCAGTGGCTCATAAAATAGAATTTTTGCTCACAAGACTCCACAGCTTAGAGGGAACATTGCTCCCCTCCCCGATCGGTCTTCCTTTCCCCAGCCAGTGTTCCCCTCCCTGGGTAGGCTTGAGGTGGGGGTAGGAGTGGCAGAGAAAGAAAAACTTTAACTTTAAATATATTCACAAAGCCCCTTCTCCAAGCCAAGCCAGCTAGTGTGGGGGCTGGAGGGGGGGGGGTTGGAGAACACATTTAATGTTAAAGCTGCATTCTTTCCACCTCTCCCTTCCTTCTTCCTTCCCCATTTATTTGTTTTCTTTCTTTTTTCCCTCCTCTCTCTCTCTCTGGCAAATAAATATCATTAACTAATAAATATCATTGGACAAAAAAAATCATTATCAATATCTGTTTTTACCCCTTTTGTTTTTATTTTTGGCAGTCTCATTTAATGTTAATATAAAGCAAATTTGCATATTTTTCAGTAAAAACGTCTGTGTAATATTTGTTCATCTCTTGTGGCTCTCAAACATCTGATGTTTATTCCATGTGGCTCTTATGTTAAGCAAGTTTGGCCTGGCTTATATTTTCCCACACAGTCATCCTAGCTCTCCCTATCACTAAGAGTTCATACAGGCCTGACCCCTCTCTGAACAGCATCATGTCTGACTGTGTAGCCCCAGCTTCTGCTTTCACCATTAACTGACTTCTATACCAGAGAGTGAAGCCAGAAGGAGAAGCTGCAGCATTGAGCCACAATGACTGCTAGCTAAAGAAAGGAAGGGCAAATTTTCATTGGTGGGTGAGGGAAGAATGCGTGAGAACAGGAGGTGCCCATAGCCAGGATTTTTTAATTGGGGGGGGGGGGGGCTTTAAATAAATCAGGGGGCACTGACAGAATAAAAATAAAATAAAATAAACTCATGCTCGCCAGTTGGAGCAGGCAGGAGCAGGATTAGAAGAAGAAGAGTAGAAGAGTTTGGATTTATACCCCGCCCTTCACTGCCCAAAGGCGTCTCAGAGCGGCTGACAAACTCCTTTCCCTTCCCCTCCCCACAACAGACACCCTGTGAGGTGGGTGGGGCTGAGAGAGCTCTGACAGAAACTGTCCTTGAGAGAACAGCTATGCCAGAGCTTGTGACTGACCCAAGGTCACATCAGCAGGTGCAAGTGGAGGAGTGGGGGAATCAAACCCGGTTCTCCCAGATAAGAGTCCACGCACTTAACCACTACACCAAACTGGCTCTCTATTTCCCATATTGTGGAGGATGGGTGTAAGGGAAGTCACTGACTCTGAGTAACCTGAGGAAGGTTCCCCCAGCCTCCTTTCCCTCTCAACCACATTGGCTGCATGGAGTGCAGGGGAACCAAAGTGAAAGTGGTGGGCTCCTGTTCAGTTCTTTATTTCTTTATTCCTGGCTGGCTTCGGGCTTCCACGGTGACTTTGCCTCGGTCACATCCCCACCTGCTGCCCTGCCGCAACACTTCTCAGACTTGGAAGTGGCAGCCTGTCCAGAAAGACAAGCCAAAGGAGGAGAAGTGGGCAAGAAGACGAGACAACTGCTCTGTTGCTGCTGGTGGCTTGTGTGTGCCTTGCGTTGGCACAGCCAGGCTGAACTCAGAAAGCAGGAAGTGAAGGAAGGCGCCAGGAGGGAAGGCTGAGGGAATGCTGCATTTCTCTCTCCCTTGGCGGCAAGGTTTCTTGGCAATGAGGGCACAGATGCACGCAAGCGAGCAAGGTCTGAGGGAATTTGTGTGTTCACAGGTTCAGCCACAGGACCCACAGCTGACCCCACCTCACCTGCCAGCCCACCTGCCTGGCCACACCACCACCAGCTCAGGATGCACAGCCTGCCAGCCCCACCTCACCAGCTGGCCTGCTCACCTGGCTGCCTCATGCCGCTTCCTGCTGCGGCCGCCCCGTGCTACCAGCTCAGGACTCACAGCCCCTCCCCCCCAACCGCCAGCCTGGGATGGAGCCTGCGGGGCTGCTGGCAGGTGGGGAAGATGCGGGGCCTTGGCAGGAAGTGCCCTACCATCGCTATGGGCCTGTTTAAGCATGACACCCCTAACCAAGGCCAGTGACTTCCCTAAGGCCATACAGCACCAGGACTTCCAAACTTGTGTCCAAACAGTTTAGACGTACTGGGTCAAGATATTATTACTTTGATAATTTTTTTAAACAGCCTAAACACATGGTTGTCCTCCAAAGACCAACCTAAATAATTCAGCCTTGCATGCCCTGAGGAAACTAAACAAGTCCAGCACGGTGAGGGTGTCATCTGAGACTGCATTCCCCAGGGTAGGGGCCACAACTGAGAAGGTCCTTCCCTTGGTGACAGCTAACTGAGCCATCCTGGGGTCAGGCACCTGCAAGAGGCTCCTAGATGATGACCGAAGGACATTTACATTGGGCATTGTCATTAGATGAATTAGCCCTCACAGTCATGTGAAGACTTAAGAAGGCCAGTTTGCCTGCTTTGGTGGGCAACCTCACTGCCCTGCTGCCACTTGATAGTACAGTGGGAGGTCGGGAGTGGCAAAAGGGCATTCTGCAACACCATTTATGGCTGCATAGATGGAAGTGATACCATTACATTGCAGGACACTCTACATTTCCCTGAAATGCTATGGTTACCACAGAGTTTTGAGGAAATCCTAGAGCATCCTACAATGTGGTGACAGAGCTTCCAGCTACAAGCAGTGCCATAGGGTGTTATTTGCATAAATCTCTGCCTCCCCAGTTTCTCAGGGGTGGCAACCCTAGGAAGGCAGGAGTGAAAGGGCCATACTTGGGCCCAGCCAACCACATACTTGGCCCAGCCAACCACAGAAAAGCAACAACAGCAAGGAGCAGATAGGAACAGGGCAAATGCTGCACTGCCCATGAGACTCAGAACAATTATAGAAAATACCCTCAAAAGAGCCTATTAGGCTCTTTCATTTATAGCTTCACACTGTTCAATTCTTGCTCTTAGTAGCTTTGCCAAGACCTACCCCAGCTTATTTAGAAGCTGCCCAGCAGCCCATCAAAGCTGGTGTTTTCTCACTGTTATTGGCCTGGCAGCACCAAGCAAAATGTTTTAGACCCCCTCTGCCCATTACAGCTCCTCATAATGCTTGGCACTAGTTCCATAAGCCCTCTTTACACCATCCCCTCCTCTCTGGATTGTGTTTACTCACTGAGATTCCAATATAGACCGCTGTTTTCTTTCCAAAGCGAGTAAGAAACCACTGCCAGAAGGGGATGGTCAGAGTGGCAGAGAGCTGCAAGACAGCAGAAAGAAGGAGAAAATGAGAAGAGCCATTACTACATGCATCAGCCACATGGCAACCACTGCAGCAACCCTTCTGATGGAGCACAGGGCAACCTGCCACATTGCCTATGCAAGATCAGACTCTTCTGTCCTCACACAAATTAATCTGGAGTAGCAGCTGCCAGTCCTCAGTCCCAATCATGCATACATTGAAGGAGTGTGGGAAATGCTTTATTTTCACAGCAACCCTAACCAGGGATCAAAGCGTGCACAGTCATTGTGTACTATTATTTGATCCATAATGTCAGGGTCAGAGACCACCTGTGAACCACTGACTGTTCAGTCCATAGGCTGCCTGGTCACCAGTTCCTACACTAGCTTCTTGCCACCATGCATTATCTTTGATCCTCTTTGAGTGCCTGCCTCTGCTTCCCAAAATACTCCCGGCTGGCAGCTCCCCCAGCTCTACCATGCTCAAGGGGCTCAACTTGGTATTCCTCCCTACCTCTTTTACCTGAAGGACCGCCTTTCCCCATATGTCCCCCAGAGAGCACTGTGTTCAGGGGCCTAGAACCAGCTGGCTCTCCTGAGCTGTAAGGAGGCCAGGCTGGTGACAACCAGGGCCAGAGCTTTCTCAGTGGTGGCTCTGCTCTGGTGGAATGAGCTCCCAGTAGAGATCAGGGCCGTGCGGGACCCTTTACAGTTCTGCAGGGCCTGTAAAATGGAGCTTTTCCACCAGGCTTTTGGAGCCGCCGCTACAGCTAAATATTGTCACAAGCTAACAGCAGTAGAATAGAGATCCCCGTGCCCCTGAAATTTTAACAACGGTGCCAGTGTTAATTGCTTCTATGCTATCCGAAGGAGATCTGAGAGCCGATCATCTGAAGAGAGAACTGAGTAAGGCTGCCATTGTTAAAGCAGCAACAATAACAACAACCAAGGACAATAATGTTGATGACTTTATGTCATCAATCGGTTGCAGTACTGTTTTATTGTAATTTATGTATTTTTTATGTAAGCCTCCCTGAGCTGGCCTTGGCTGGGAGGGCGGGGTAAAAATCTGACTAAATAAATAAATAAATAATGCCCTCCCAGAGGAGAGCGCCCCCCCCCCCCAGCTTTCAAATCTCTCCTTAAAGCCCAGCAATCCAGTACCATCTTTGGTTTCACCCCCTCAGTCCCATTTCCTTCTGAAGTCCAAAAGCTGGGCCACACTCATTTCCCATTCCCTCCTTCCTGTGTGTTGTGACCTGTCCCACAAGAGGTTTATAACATATGTGGGGGGATGGGCTTATGAAAAATGACCAAGCACACCATCAGCTATATATAATGCTTGTGAGGCAATTTGATATTTTTCCATTTAACCTGGAGATCTTTTTCTTCCATTTTTCCCCCTAGCCAACCTGGTATCTATTCCACCAAGAAATGGAAACCTTGAGAAGTGACTGCCAGTGTTGTAACTTCAAAACGAAGCATCAGCTTCTCTGCTATGACTTGGCAAACCTCAAGTCCCCACACCACACATTCAGAGTAGCAGCTTGGACCACACCCATTTGTAAAGCAAACCAGGAATTCGCTACAGCCATGTCAAAATTCTTCTCTCCAATCCCATCTAGAACGGAGGGAGGGCCCCCCTCTGTTATGTGCTAAAAGACTGGAAGGAGTGCCAGTTCCACAGCAAAGACAGAAACTGGGGATACAGTTTCCTCCACTGTCCACAAGACAGTCCCTAAAGAACACACAAAAAGGCAATGGCCAGTACCAGCAGCCTGGACTCTTGCCTGGGGAAATCTGAATAACCCACAGAGCCAAGCCCAGACCCTCTCCCACCCTCCCCTGAGCTCCAGCCCATTAGGAGCAGCAGAGAGGTAGCCAAAGCAAAGGGTTATTTGAGCTCTTCTGCCTGATCTCCTTTACAGTGGAAATGCCAAGAACTGAATCTGGGAGATTTCTGCATGGAATGTGCATGTCCCAGCCTTTTGCCTAGTATGGTAATAAGATATCATCAATTTTACCTTTCTACAGCCTTTGCAAATTGCACATAGCTATTTTTTAACTTCTGTTTCAGTTCAGGAGACTTGCACATCTCTTGCAGCAACTTCCATGCACAATGCATGCCAACAAACACTTTTTTTACCAGATATTCAGCTACAGAAATTCTCCTTTAAAAAGTCACCCCCCAAGTTCAAAATTACTCAGCAGTAGCCATCTCCCAGTACCTTCTAGACTGAGCCATTCCCCACATTACAGCAAATCAGGTGGTAGACAGATGGTAAACTTTTGGATCACAACATGGCTAATTGTGGGCGGGATGCATATATTGCAAGCTCTTGCACATAAATAAAATGTACCCTCATGTGGTAAACTTATATCATCAGGGAAAATGCTACCTTTCCCCTGATAAACTAGTTTTCTAAATGCTGGAAAGACCATGGTGCTACCACATGATGGTCTTAAAATCCCTCCCCAAACTGCAATCTGAAACAGTATACAGAACCGCAACTCTGTGTTCTCATTCCGCCACACAGCAGACAGAGGCCACAACTTTCAAGGCGGCCTCTCCCTGATGTCCATCTGGCAGTCTGCAAACCAGGACTGATGTTTTGAGGAAGGTGGCAGTCAAAGCAAGAGAACAGGCGGGAGACGGAAAGTCAACTCACTTCCCTTCAAAGAACTGTTCCTACCCCCAAATGGAATGTTACGAGCACGCACAATCCGTTGTGGAGGAATAATGGAAACAGGGCAGCAGACTGTTTGGAATGACAGCTAGCTGAACAGTTGTAGGATGGGTACTTGTGATGACAAGAGACTTTGCAATACCTGAACGATGCACGGTGGATCACTCTCCATGGCCTTTGTGTGTGGCCCCCTTAAGGTCAACTGACATGTGTGCAGGCAGTGCAGGAAGGTCAATTTTGCATTCCCAAGCAGGAGAAAGTTGCTGCCGCCGTCGAATTACTATGTGTGTGGTCTCCAAGCACACAGTTTTCTCATGTTAATTTTGGCTCAATCAGCAGATCCATCTGTTTCCCTTCCTCTGCTAAAGCAGGTTAGGACTGGGCATTTGCAGCAAGTGCTGGGTCTTAGGAAGCATCTCTTGTAAGTATTTAAGCTACAAGACATTGTCTTTTATGCTACAGGGGACTTTGAGGAAGAAAGGAACCCAACTTTGGAATTTTTAAACCTGAGCACATTCTGGATTGGGATCACCTTGAAGCTGCTTCCATACAGAAGTTTCCACAGAAAATTAAGCTAACCGCAGGTGATCATCTTCACTCTTTGGTAGCCTGGTTGAGCTCTCCTCCCAAACAGTAAGGATAATTTTACTACATGTAGCAGAGTATGTAACCCTGCCCAAGAATTATGGGAGAATGAGGGAACAGGCAGTTTATTTACTTCATTTATAGTCAGACACTCTAACCACAACACAGGAGCCTACTAGCAGGCCTTCCAAAGACCATGGTACATGCCACAGTTGACTCCTGTGTGGGAATGAATTAACAGAGTCACAGGCTTTCTTTTCCTAAGGATCATGGGTTCAATTTCAGCCTCAATTGCTCTCAAGCGCCTTAGATGTAGGGAGTGTCAGTCCACCCCACACACAATGGGCTTTCTGCCTTGGCAAAGCATTTAAAAACACAATGCTCCCCTCTCCACTGCCTGCCCCCTCCATCTATTAGCTTGCAAAGACTTTTCCCAGACAAATCGGCTCCATTCTTTTTATTCAGTGCCTCCCTCTGATAAACACTCAAGTCTCTTTCTTCTCATGGTTAAGGGTAAAAAAATGGCAGCATTTGGACAGAAAGGACTTGCCTGTTTGTTATCCTTCACCCCTTTTCATAGCCAGCTTCAAGCATGAACAAAGGATGCAGTGTTCTCGCCAAAGCTGTATCGTTTCAGGAACCATGTTAAGGAAAGGCTCTTCCCTGCTAAGGTCAGCACAAAAACTCCCATTGCAGTTCTTCAAAAAGGACATACCAAACTTCTCTGTTTATCCTTATGGCTGTATTTGCACTGGCAGTTTACTGTCAACTAACTGTTTGGAAAGTACCTCTGCCAATGCAAGAGCCACTTAAGTTGGAGGAAGGCTTCTTACAGCCATTTCCACATTATGAGAGCCAGCATGGTGGTGTGTCGGAATGGGATTCGGAGATCCAGGTCCCAATCACCATTCTGCCATGGCAGCTAGCTAGGTGACCTTGAGCCAGTCACACACTCAGCCTAATCTACCTCACAGGGTTGTCAGAGGATTAAATGGAGAAGGGGAGAATTGTAAGCCACTTTGGGTCCCCACTGGGAGGAGAGTTGGTTTTACACCCCGCTCTTCACTACCCGAAGGAGTCTCGGAGCAGCTTTCAATCCCTTCCTCTCCCCACGACACCCTGAGAGGCAGGTGGGGCTGAGAACATTCTGAAGGAACTGTGACTGGCCCAAGGTCACTCCTCCACCTTCATGTGGAGGAGGAGTGGGGAATCAAATACAGTTTTCCAGAATAGAGTCCATGGCTCTTAACCGCTACACCAAGCTGCACCAAGAGTGGGGTATAAATTAAGTAAAATGAATAAATAACATTACTTGAGATTGCAGGCAGGATGGGGCTGAACATGTTCTATAGTTCCATGAGGACACACACTTTGCATCATTACTGGCATTATACATGCTTCTCTTCTAGTATTTATACCAGTTTTGAAGTGCTTTTCTTGTAAGGAATTCTGAGATGCTACTACAACAGTCCTTAAGGTTGGTCAGTAGTAACATATTGCAACAATGAGCAGCCAATGTAGTAAATTAGATTATTAGGAAAAAGAACATGGGAAAGAAGGGAACAGGTTGAGTGCAGAGTACATACCATGATGGCCAGGAGAATATTCTGGAATTCATTGCGGAAGCCCAAAGTGTATGTACAGAACAAAGCAAAGTTGCCTTCCAGAAGCTGAAAAGAAGGGAGAATATAGAAGATATCAGAAGTGCCCTGGAAATGGTACTTGTTCCAACTACCTCATGGCGGGGGGTAGGAAATCCAGCTTCCTGCCCATTCACCATAAACACTGTGCCAGAACACTTCCTTTGAAACAACAGGAAAGATTTTGATTTCTTCAGAATCATCAATCAGGTGCAATTCAGTTTTGCCCAATTTGTACCTTACAATATATAAGGTACTTGCCTTGCTTCACAAATACTATTTACATCTGAGGTGGGTTGGATTGGTTTTTTGTGTGCTTCCCCTTTTGAAGCAGTCCCTGAAGCACACCTCTGTTAAACGCTACTGAAGCTGACAGCCTTCTGCTATAAGAAGATTCTGCTTTCACATGCTCCAAAGAGAATGTGTGTCTTAACCAGGCAGAAAGGCTAGGGGATAAAGGCCATGGAGGAAGAGAAGGAAGGCCAGCTAGAGGGAAGAATTCCACAGATTCTCTGAGGCCACAGAAGAAAAAGTCACTATTCACAACTAAGCTAGAAGCAAAACAAAAAACTCAGGAAGCAATTGAGCTGCTAAAGCAGGGATGCTGTTGCTACTTGTTGGGAGATGAAATTCCAGAAGCACTGCACTGCCTAAGGTGGCAAGGGGGATTACAGAGCCTATTCCACCCAGCATGTTGCAGACGTGATTGGTTTAGACAGCAGTGGGTGTTAAGCAGGTTTTGAGACATACCCGAGACTGCTGGATCAGAGAAGGAAACACTGTCTCTTTGAGAATGTGTCCAAAAGGTGCCCCTGATATTTGAGCAAATCCATGCAGTGCCAGGGTTACTTGAGGGGGGAGGGGGGGGCAGAAGAATCCAAGTCTCACCAGCCGCAAGTTACTGCATTAGGAAAGCAGGCAACCCTTGCAACTGAACAAAAAACACACCTCTTGTCCCACAAGGCTCTCTTCCTTACCATGAAAGCCAGTGATGTAAAAAGGAAGCCAGCAATCAACTTGATGTAGGGGCCGTGGTTCATAACCAGCTTCAAGCCTTGGAAGAATGAAACGGCCTCGTCCGACTGGAGCTCAATGGATGCTGCAGGGAACAAGAGAGAAATGACTTTTTCAACTCAATAAGACTGGGCAGTGTGTGCATCACAGGAAAAAGGTTAACCAGCACACAGAAAATTACAATCCCACATATCTTATACAACTGAAAGACGTTGGCGTGAATTCTGTAATTCATTCGCTACTTATGGTAGCCATGGGAGAGACACTGATGTCAGTCAAGGAAAAACCACTGTAGTGTTAGAGTTTCTGCATCTGTGGCTCAGCGGTATAGCATCTGCTTTGCATGCAGAAGGTTCCAAGTTTGATCCCTGGCACCTCCAGTTTGTTCTTTCTCTACTCCTCTGATCTACAGGTCTTGAATAGTATCAGCCTATCCAAACTAGGAATAAAAAGAAGAAAGGAAGAGGCCTCTCCAGTTAAAAGGATCAGGTAGTAGCAGGTGTTGCTGCCAGTCAGAGGAGATGATATTGACCTTGGTAGACCAAGGGTCTGACTCAGCAAAAGGCAGCATCATGAATGCTGGATATTATAAGTAACTCTGCATGCAAATGGATCTGTGAGGGAAAGGGTTGAGAGAATTCCATCTCTCCAGGTACACTTTGCAGTTGCCCTCCCCCCATTGGTTAGACATTGGAGCCTCTTTGGCTGTTGCTTGCCTTCTGCTTCATCTTATATAGCACCTCTCTTCTTCTCTCTCTAATAGGAGCTTGGAGCTGTAGCATGTTAACCTTTCTGAAGTTAATCGTTTACAGTAAGTTAAATGGACCTACATGAATATGTCATGTAAGATGTACTTCTATTTTTGTAAGTAAAATTTCTTTCTTTTCTTACTATTAGAGTCAGGTCATCTTTGTAATTTGTTTGAACAGCATGTTTCCCTTAACCAGGAAACATGGAAGCTTCTGTGCTTCCAAGTCAAATTTTATATGTGTATGTATATATATATATATACACACACACACACACACACACACACACACGGAGTAAGGCCCGTGTGGAAATAAATACAACGGGCTTTGGGCACACAGTGTGAATTTGCTGTGGCGACCTCAGCAGGGTATAATGACAGAGACCACCATTTTCTCCAGAGGAACTGATCTCTGCTACCTGAAGAGCAGTTGTAGTTTTGAGTGATCTCCAGCCCTCACCTGGAGATTGGCAACAATTATTACCCAGGAGGAAATGGCTGGTTTGGAGGGTGGAGTCTATGGCATTCTACCTGCCTGAGGTCCAACCCCTCCTCAAACCCCACCCTCTCCAGGTTCCATCCCTCAAATCCCCAGGAATTTGCCAACGTGGAGTTGGCAACCCCATCTCCTTCCCAGCTAACCAAACTACTGTTATCTGCCCCTCTGAATTCAGCTGACTTCTGCCCTCTCTCCTGCAGAGCAGTTGTAATTCTGAGTGGTCTCCAGCCATCACCTGGAGATTGGCAACAATAGTTCCCTATGAGGGACTGGCTGGTTTGGAGGGTGGAGTCTATGGCATTGTACCTGTCTGAGACCCCACCCCTCCTCAAACCTCACCATCTCCAGGCTCTACCCCTCAAATCTCCAGAAATTTCCCAACCTGGAGTTGGCAACCCTATCTCTCTCCCAGCCAATTGTCAACCTACCGTTATCTGCCCCCCTGACTTCAGCTTTCCATCTCCTTCCCCCTTCCTCCTGGAGAACAGTTGTAATTCTAATTGATCTCCAGCCCCCACCTGGAGATTGGCAACAATGGTTCCCTCGGATGGAATGACTGGTTGGATGGGTGGAGTCTATGACATTGTACCTGTCTGAGGTTCCACCCCTCCTGAAACCTCACCCTCTTCAGGCTCCATCCCTCAAATCTCCAGGAATTTCCTATCTGGAGTTGGCAACCCTATCAGGACTGGCCCCAATGAGTTTTCTCTCAAAGGCCAAAACAGGTGACAGAACCAAGCTTGGTTGCCTACCAACAGGCACTGAGGGGAAAGTAGGGTTGCCAGCTCTAAGTAGGAAAATACCTGGAGATTTAGGGGGTGGATCCTGTGGAGGGCAGCATTGGGGGGGTGGGGGTGGAAGGACTCAGCAGGGTATAATGCCATAGGGTCTACCCTCCAAAGCAGCCATTTTCTCCAGGGGAACTGATCTCGGTCATCTGGAGATCAATTGTAACAGCAGGAGATCTCCAGGTCCCACCTGGAGATTGGCAACCCTAGGGGAAAGACAGCTGCACAGCAGGGGGGGGGAAGAGAATGGTTTGATGGCCATTGGGCCAAGATTGGCAACAATAGTTCCCCAGGAGAAAATGGCTGGTTTGGAGGATGGGGTCTATGGCACTGTACCTGTCTGAGGTCCCACCCCTCCTCAAACCTCACCCTCTCTGGGCTCCACCCCTCAAACCTCACCCTCTCTGGGCTCCACCCCTCAAATCTCCAGGAATTTCCATACCTATAGTTGGCAACTTTACCTCATCCCCTCTCAGCAGCCTCTTCCTAGGCAAAATTCTGTCTTTCTCATTAGCGGGGAGCAAAGCAGTTTACTTCAGTCTTTTCGGCTTTGTGATCTGTATAGCAACCCTGTAAGGCAGGTTAGGCAGAAAGTCTCCGGCTGGTCCAAAATCACCCAGGCAGTTTCCATAGGGATGCTCCTGCTGAACAGGAGCAAGCAGCCAGGCCTAGGGTTGCCATTGTCAACAAAGACAATTTGATGCAAAGGAGGATGGAAAAGTCTCCATATCTCTATTTTGCCTTCAATTGGTTTTGATGCCAGCAGAGTGAGAAAATGCCAGAGGCTCTGGGTGGGTGCCCCATGGTAAATGCACCAAACAATTCCTAAAGATTTTCCACTGTGTCGATAAATCATTTTCTACACTCACAGTGTCCCCTGCCAGAATTAGTACCAGAGCTTTTTTTGCCTTGTGGTATTCTGCTTGTGGTGTGACCTGTCTTTTTTGTGGTGTGGCATGGTTGTGTTATTGGGTTTGTTTCTTTTGAAGGGGAAGTGTTGTGAGTGAAGACATATTTCACTTCAGAATACAACAGGTTGCATAAACAACTGACAGTTCCAACTGTCTTGCGGGGGGAGGGGGAGTTTGAGGTGCGAAATGGAGTGAAGTCCAATCACTCCATATGCAAATGAGCTTGAAATGCTGGCCCAATCAAAGAAGAATGGCCTAGGCTGCAGTGGGTGGGAGAGAACTTAGGCAATGCAGCTAGTGGATAGGGACAGATTCTGAGCGACATACCAGAGAGCGAACTGATTTTTCCAAGCATAGAATCTTGCCAGACCACTACCCTTTTATTTAATAGGACAGGATATATATATATATACTAGGAATAAGGCCCGTTGTGGAAATAAATACAACAGGCTCTAGAAAGAGGCTCTGGGAGAGTGTCCTGGCTTTGGGCACTCAGTGACAATTTGCTGTGGCAATCTCAGTAGGGTATAATGACAGAGTCCACCATTTTCTCCAGAGGAACTGATCTTTGCTACCTGAAGAGCAGTATAATTTTGAGTGATCTCCAGCCCACCCCCAAGATCGGTAACAGTGGTTCCCCAGGAGGGAGTGGCTGGTTTGGAGGGTGGAGTCTATGGCATTGTACCTGTCTGAGGTCCCACCCCTCCTCAACACTCACCCTCTCCAGGTTCGACCCCTCAAATCTCCAGGAATTTCCCAACCTGGAGTTGACAACCCTATCTCCCTCCCAGCCAACCATCAACCTGCCTTTAGTTTTCCATCTCCTCCCCCATCCCTCCTAGAGAGCAGTTGTAATTTTGAGTGATCTCCAGCCTCCACCTGGACATTGGCAACAATGGTTCCCCATCAGGGAATGGCTGGATTGGAGGGTGGAGTCTATGGCATCATACCTGTTTGAGGTGCCACCTCTCCTCAAACCTCACCCTCTCCAGGCTCCATCCCTCAAATCTCCAGGAATTGCCCACCTGGAGTTGGCAACCTGATCAGGACTGGGCCCAATGGGTTTTCTCCCAAAGGCCAACATAGGTGTGGAAAGGGCCTTTTACTGACAGAGGAGAAAGTACAGGTGCCAATTTGATTAGGGAAATACCTGGAGATTTGGGGGTGGGGTGGATCCTGTGGAGTGTGTGTGGAAGGACTCAGTGGGGTATAATGCCATAGAGTCTACCCTCCAAAGCAACCATTTTATCCCGCGGAACTGATCTCTGTCATCTGGAGGTCAATTGTAACAGTGGGAGATCTCCAGGTCCCACCTGGAGATTGGCAGCCCTAGGGGAAAGTCAGCCGCACAGCGAGGAGTTGAAGAAAATGGTCTGATGGTCGCTGGCCCACCTCGTTAGCCAGCCAGCCATGCTAAAGCTAAGCAGGAGAAAGAGCCTTTTCCCATTTATTCTGACAGGAAAGTGGCCGTTGGGGAGGGGGTTAAGCTGAAAGTCCTTTGTTTTTTTACTCACAGAACCAAGCTTGGCTGCCTACTAACAGCCACTGGGGGGATAGTCCCTCACAGGAGTCAAGAGAACTGTCTTCCTCAGGAGAGAGAGCTGTCTGCCAGGGGGAGTGGGTGGGGAAGAGGAGCAGACCCAGCACCTGGCCAATGGCACGTGAGTACTCTTGAGTGGTGGCTGATGGGCCAATGGCTGAGGGACGGCATTTTACAGCCAATGGGAGCGCATGGGATCTTGCGAAACCAAAAGATAATTATTTATAAGGAGATATATATATATATATATATATATATATATATATATATATATATATTACATTTAACCCAATAATGAGTTTACAAGCACTAGAAACTTGCCTTTCAATTTAAAAAATGGAGATAAGGAAACTAGATTCCACTTATACCACCATATCCCACAGCCATAGGTAGAGAAACATAACAATGGTAAGCCTATTATTCTTCTGGCATTTGAAAGTATTATTAGAAGGGAGCATGGGGGTGGGGGAAGGGAAGGAAAATCAAAACAGGTCCTTGTATACTGCACCATCACAGACAACAGTTTCTGGTATTTAAGATTACACGAGCCTCTTTCACACAAGATTACACAAGCCATTTTTGTCAAGAGCACAGTCACTCTGATATTCTCATACCCACTTGGAACATATCTCCATCATTTAGAATAATTATGCCACCTATTTAGTATAATAATGCTGCTCTGCAGTTTGTTCAGGACCTAATCAGCCCTGGGCAAAATGCATACTCTTTTGAAGAGAACTTTTCAAGAAAGGAGGAACAATTAAAGACTGGCCTGGTTGCCAGCCAAGTCTCCTGTCCCAATAGGCTTAAGACAAGAAATTGCAAGATGCTTGCTTGGCTTCCCCTTCTCAGGCTTCTAGTGATGGGGTTTGGAAGGAGGAAGGATCCAGTGAGAATAGGCACAGATAGTACAGAGCAACCATGTCCGCCAGCAGTGGAGTGCTTCTTCCAGAAAAAACTTCCTCCAAGAACAGTCCCCCCTGGCGTTCGCATTCAAGAGGAACTGAGTCAGAATTAGTTTGTTCAGGAGGACAATACAGGGCAGAGGTTAGGAGAACCAGCTTCTCCCAAAGGGTTGGAACTTGAAGCTATGGGGTCTTTCCTGTGAGGAACTGAAGTCAGGTGAGGCTTGGGTCATGGGATAGAACTCCTCCATGTGATCACTGGGACTCTCAAAGTCTTGCCTTACTCAAGAGGGAGTTTTTGTGTTCACCCATTCCACAGGAGGAAGTGGCCCACAGCAAGCCTTCTGCAAATTTTCATTCAATACCATGATTACAAAGCACAACAATAATACCACACAGTGTTTTGTGTGTCCTGTTACAACAACCTTGTGAGGTAGGTTGGTATTTCCTATCCAGATACCGCTGTGAGGAGGGTGGCAGAGGGCAGCTTGCTTGAAATAGTTCATGACAGAGTCAGGATCTGAACCAGGGCCTTCCCGCTTTGGATCCTAACTGCACTGCTGAGCTGTAAAATGTAAGTAGTACCATTTTCACAAGGGCTTAGGCCTAAATCCAGTGTGGCCAACCTCTGCAGCAATGGCGGCCCAAATCAATCTACAGTCTCACACCAGTCAGGCTGATTGCATTGGGACATTTAGGAAGCTGCTTTTATTCTGTTAGGTCTTGTACTATTTAGGATCCTCTCTCCTCCCCCCCACTTGCAGTTTTAGTTCTGTGAGTCATAAATGGCTTTACCTATTTGAAGGATGTAGGATTCTGTCCAGTGGCTGGCCAACTCCAGAGCTCTCTGAGGCCAGGTGGGGTATTAACTAAGGGTAGAGAACATCGTCTCCTGTGCCTTGGTAACCCCCACCCTAGTTTTCTGGCAACACACTGACATAACTTTTTGTGCATGGCCTAGAATCAACATCAGCTTGTCTCCAGGGATGCTCTAGCAGCCCACAAAAACTCTTTGGTTTTGGATCTGGGAGACTCAGATTCAGATCCTCACTCTGCCATGGAAGTTATGCTGGGTGACCCAGGGCCAGTCACACACACTCAGCCTAACCTACCTCCCAGGGCTGTTTTGAGGATAATATGGAGTAGACAAGAAGGATGTAAGCTGTCGGGGAGAAAAGTGGGGAATAAAAAGAAAATAAATAATGAATAAACTCTTGTAAGTTGTCTTGAGGCAGAAGACAAATGAATAAATCAGTCTGTTTTGCTCACCTCGTTTTTCCCGCACGCCGACAGACAGGACAATGGCACAAAGAATGTAAATCCCACCAATGACGCCAGCAGCAATCATGTAGGCATTTCTCTGTATTTGGGGTAGAAAGAGGAAAAGAGATGCTTACCCTGATAAACTAATGTTGAGAGTAGAAAAACATGAAGAAGCCCCCTAAACTTGGATGCAGGGCTACAGGTCTGATAACTGGACCTCTAATCAAGGCTATTTATTCGGAATCAGCAGACCCAGACAGCAGCATCAACGGCTAGCCAGCTCATTGGAAGAATAACCGTTATGACAGTGGTCTTCAATTCACATCTCCTGAGCCCCTGCATTCTGGGGGCTGCTTTTGGGAAGGACCTGCTGGTAGTTAGTGCACATGCTTAGAGCACATGGGTGCACATCTCTTGGCATCCACATAAGAAGGAACAGCAGGATGGGGAAGCAAGGTCACTCAGCAGCAGAGAGACTTAGTGTACGGTTTTCTGCCACTCCCCTTATATTACCCACCCTCCAACTGGGACTACAGACCATCTGAACAGGTGCATACCGTATCTGTGAGCAAGCCTGTTTCATGGGTGACGTTCACCTCCTCCATGACCACTGATGAAGAGTTGGCCATGCTCAACAGCAGTGGATCTAGGATGCACGGCGTGTCAACTTTGCCCACTATCTGGCCTTGGATGGCTGTTCCCAGGACGGTACCGAGCACTTCCACTGTCATACCTGTAAGCCATACACAAAAAACATGCTGAGGCTACTGTGTACCATGTGGGGCTACCAAGTACGTTATATGCAACCCCCAGCTGAACATCGCAAAATCTAAGTGGTGATTAATTAAGCCATTTCTTTTTAAAGTCACTTATTATCCAACCAAAAGGTTTACCAAAAAAGGTACAGAGTCACTCAGTGAAGATTTCTTGGGAGGCTATTTCCAAGCAAATCATTGCAAGAATGACAGCCAAACAAGTCTGTGGCAAACCAGAGAACAGAATCACTGGTTTTTATTCCATTTCCTAGCCAGTATTTCTTTGCAGTAATCAAGTGAACCCATGATTGGTGTGAATCCAAGTTGTGAATCCAAGTTGTAACCTGAAGCCAGCTGGATGGGAAAACTCCAAATGGTGGAGGAAGCTACAAGGGGCTCGACCATACTAGACTTAATAGTAACCAACAGGGAAGAATTGGTAGACAGGGTGAAGGTGGTGGGGACCTTAGGGGGAAGTGACCATGTCCTCCTTGAATTCCAGTTGCTGTGGGGGGGTCAAGGAAGTTTGTAGCCAGACTCGTAGGTTAGATTTTCATAGGACCAACTTCAACGAACTCAGAGGCTTGATGGGAGTCATTCCATGAGGGAGTGTGCTGGAAGGGAAAGAAGCGAGTGAAGGGTGGGCTCTTCTCAAACACGAGCTTTTGTGAGCTCAAGCCCTCACTATTCCAGCAAGACGGAAACATGGTAAGGGCTCCAAGAAACTGATGTGGATGAACCGAGAGCTTCAGAATAAGCTAAGGGAGAAAAAGGAAAGGGAGGGAAATGGAGGGAAGGTCAGACCTCTAAAGAGGAATATATGAGAGTTACTAGGTACAGCAGATCAGCCATCAGAGAAACCAAAGCTCAGTATGAGTTTTGTCTGGCCAGGGGGGCTCGCTACAATAAGAAAAATTTCTACAGATATGTGAGAAGCAAACGCAAAAGCAATTGGACTGCTTTTGGGAGTAGAAGGAGAAACTCTGGTGGAGGACAGAGTAAAAGCAGACAGGCGTAATGACTTTTTTGTCTCTGTTTTCTCCCAGAAAAACTCGAGCCCATCTAGAGATGGTACAGGACATAGCAGGACACCTGAGTGTCCAAGTTGACATTGAAAGGGAGGTTGTGGAGAGGCACCTGGCTGAACTGGATGAATACAAATCCCCTGGGCTAGATGGTGTGCACCCAAGAGTGCTCAAAGAACTGTCCAATGAACTTGCAGAGCCTCTGTCCATCATCTTTAAGGCCTCCTGGAGGACTGGGGATGTGCCACAAGATTGGAGAAGAGCAAATGTTATCCCAATCTTTAAGAAAGGGAAGAAGGATGACCCGGGAAACTACAGGCCGGTCAGTCTGACTTCTCTTGCTGGGAAGATATTACAGTAGATTTTAAAGGGATCAATATGTAAGCATCTGAAGGACCACTTAGTGATCCAGGGAAGTCAGCATGGTTTTGTCCCCAAGTTTCCTGCTTTGATCGTGTAATGAGTTTACTGGATTGATGTGATTTACCTGAATTTCAGTAAAGCTTTTGACAAGGTTCCCCATGACATTCTGATGGGCAAACTGGAAGACTGTGGACTGGATTATAGGACAGTTCGGTGGATAGGGAACTGGTTAGAGGACCGCACTCAAGGAGTGGTGGTCAATGGAGTTTCATCAGATTGGAGAGGTGTCCAGTGGGGTGCTGCAGGGCTCGGTTTTGGGCCCGGTACTTTTCAATATTTTTATCAATGATCTGGATGAAGGGGTAGAAGGACTACTCATTAAATCTGCTGATGATACCAAATTGGGAGGAGCAGCAAACACCCAAGAAGATAGAGTTAAAATTCAACAAGACCTGAATACCCTGGAGAAGTGGGCAGTTGCAAACAGGATGCAATTCAACGAAGATAAATGCTCAGTATTACATCTGGGCCACAAAAATGTCAAGCACAAATACTGGATGGGGGATATGTTTCTAGGGAGTAGCGAATGCGAAAGATCTTGGGGTAAGGGTGGACTACTAAATATGAGCAGTCAGTGTGATGCAGTGGCAAAAAAGGCAAATTCAGTCTTGGGTTGTATTCAAAGGGCCATAGCATCGAAATTGCAGGAGGTCACAGCCCCTCTGTATACTGCCTAGGTCAGGCCACACCTCGAGTACTGTGTGCAGTTCTGGAGGCCTCACTTCAAAAAGGATGTGGACAAAATCGAGAGGGTGCAGAAGAGAGCGACGAGGATGATCAGGGGTCTGGAGACTGAGCCCTAGGAGGAAAGGCTGAGGGCCTTGGGAATGTTTAGTTTGGAGAAGAGGAGGTTGAGGGGGGACATGATTGCTCTCTTTAAATATCTGAAAGGCTGTCAATTGGAAGACAGCAAGGAGCTGTTCCAGTTGGCAGCAAAGGATAGGACCCAAAGCAACGGGTTTAAATTACATGCAGAAAGGTATCGGCTGGATATTAGGAAAAACTTTTTCACGGTCAGAGTGGTTCAAAGGTGGAATCAGCTGCCTAGGGAGGTGGTTAGCTCCCCTTCACTGGCAGCTTTCAAGAAGAGGCTGGACGAATATTTGTCAGAGATGCTTTAGGCTGGTCCTGTATCGGGCAGGGGGTTGGACTAGATGGTCTGTATGGCCCCTTCCAACTCTATGATTCTAACTCAAAAATTTTTGCAAGACAGGAGGGTCTGTTATGGCCTAGGGCAGGGGTGGCCAAACTGTGGCTTGCAAGCCGCATTTGGCTCTTTGAGCTCTCTTTTGTGGCTTGCGAAGCTTTTCCGCCCCTGCCCACTGCCCTTGCGGTGGCTTACAAAGACCTAATTCAGTCAGGTGGGCAGGCAGCCAGGGCAGCTGGGGGCTGCGTTTGCTGCCTCTTCTTCTTGCCGCCGCCACCAACCCAAAGGTAAGTGGGGGGGACAGTCCACTCTGGCCTGGGTGTTGGTTGGGTGGGTTTGTTTTGTGCGGGGGTGGTGGTCCAAGTGTGTTCAGGTTGCCTGTGGCCTCCCCAAGCTGGCTGCCTGGCTTGGAGAGGCTGTGGGCGACTGAGCCACTCCAGGGAGGGTGGCGGGGGGTTTGTTTTGTGCAGGGGGGGTCCGAGCATTTTGGGGGAAGCAGGAGTGTGTGTGTGCATGTCCGTAAGCCGGGGTGAGGAGGCCATGGGTGCCCTCCTTCCCCCCGTGGCAACATGGCCCAGCAGCCCTCATGGGTCTGCCACAGCCAGTGCTGTTGGGGGAGGCAGGAGGGTGAGTGTCTGTGTGTGCGTGTAAGCTGGTGTGGGAAGGATGTGGGCACCCTCCTTCTCCCTTTATCTCTGTGTCTCTCTCTATTCCCCCCTCTGTCTCTGTCTCTGTCTCTTCCCCTCCTCTGTCTCTTTGTCCCCCCCTCTGTCTCTCTCTCCCCCCCATCTCTCTCTCTGTCTTTCCCTGTCACTCTTTTAACTGTTAAAAGGTGATGAGAAAGACCTCTGCCTGAGATCTGCTGCCAGTCTGAATGGAAAATAGTGAGTTTGATGGACCAATTGCCTGATTCAGTAGGAGGCAGCTTCACGTATTCAAGGGCAGCATGCCTAGGAAACTGCACCTGATGAATATGTCTGAGCCAAGATGTCATCTTCTTGAGGGGCTCCCCTCCTCTCTGGCAGGCAGCCCATCTGAACTTGGAAAAAGGCAGGAGTTCCCCAAGGGCATCACAGTTATGCTGGGGGGAGAATAGGAGGGGAACTGCTGAAAGCACCCAAGAGGGCAGGAGCAGGTGTGTAACAAGAGAGAAAGGAGCAGGTGTGTAACAAGAGAGAAAGTGGTCCACAGCTTGGGACATATCAACCTAAGGAGGAGGCAAAAGGAAGACCTGTCCAGAGCACTGAAATACAGGCATAGTAAATGTGTGACCTGGATTGCCCAGGCTAGCTTGATCTCAGCAGATCTCAGAAGCTTAGCAGGGTCAACCCTGGTTAGTGTTTGGATAGGAGACCACCAAGGGCATCCAGAGTTGTGACGCAGAGACAGGCAATGGCCAACCACCTTTGAATGTCCCTTGCCTTAAAACCCCCATGAGCAGTCACAATAAATCAGCCGCGACTTGACAACCCACCACTACACACCATTTCAGAGCCATGACAACCTGGAGTCGAATTCTTGACAGTCAGTCTTGACGGGTTCAGGAGGTGGAATTCTCCCCCACCATCCTTCGATCTATACAGGACTGGCATCATCCCCCCAGCCCCATGCTGAGTGGCAGGGCAGGAGAGCAATTTTTCTGGTGATTTGGCTTCTGAGGGATCCCTCTTTCAGCCTCCTCTGGGCAAATCTTGGGCCCTGCCTCTTGCTCTCCCCTCACCCTGGATCAGGAAAGGGATGTGGACAAAGAGGGCATTCTGGTTTCTGTTTGGGGCTCAGCAGACTTTTCTCCTCTTCCTTAAGTTGAGGGGGTGTCCCTTGTTTCTTTCTCACACCACATGTTATCCTCATGCCTGAAATGGCAGGTGGGCCTCTAGCATTTTGTGATGTCATGTCCTGTGATGGCACTCCCTAAGCGCCACTCCTTCTGATGATGTCATATCCTGCACCCAAACCCACCCCCTTCTTGTGATGTCACTTTCAGGCCACTCCCCCAAACCCGCCTCTTCTTCCAAAGTCACCTTGTGGCTCTTGAGCATCTGACATTTAGTCTATGTGGCTCTTACATGAAACAAGTTTGGCCACCCCTGGCCTAGGGTTTCAACCCTGCAGATGGGGCCTGAAGATCAACTGATTTCCAGGCAACAGCGATCAATTCCTCTGGAGAAAATGGCTGCTTCAGGGGAAGTGAATTCTATGGCATTATACCCCACTGAGGTCCCTCCCCTCCCCAAACACCACCCTTCCCAGGCTCTTTTCCCAGATCTTCAGGAATTTCTCAGTGCAGAGTTGGCAACCCTAGTTCTGGCTGGCCTCAGTCTGAACCCACTGCTATAGGGAGTCATTCTGCACATTACACTAAATTCAAGTTTGTACAACTGCATGGGGGGTTGGGGTGGGGGAGTGAGTTAATATTTTTTAATACTTTCCCATATTAAAACATCACCACCCTAGTTGTACTAAACCAGGTACCAGAGATCTGGCTAGACCCAGCCTACTATTTACCATATATGCAAGGAGTTTGTACAAATATGGCCATCCTCAAATACAGCAAGTTAACATGTCAGAGAGAAAAGCTGAGTTGAGCCCTCTTCTGAATATATTCACACTTTACGTGTGGAGCGTTCACTGCTTCTACATGTAAAAGCTCGCTCACATTACCTAGTCATACAGAATGCCAGCAGCTAATTAAGCACCTCAAATCAATGCAAATAGAAGAGTTGGTTTTTATATACCACTTTTCTCTGCCCTAAGGGGTCTCAAAGCAGCTTACAATCGCCTTCCCTTCTTCACAGCAGGCACCTTGTGAGAAGACCCACTAGGTGATCCAATGGCATAGATTCCATGCCAAGTAGCTTAAAGGCATATGAACTCCCTGGAGTTTAAGAAAGTGGACCACTCAAGAAAAATGCTTGCATGGTTTTCAAGAGGTGCTTCAAATGTTAAAAATTATTCTTCACATAGCAGACAAATTTGGGTTACAAAATGTGTATATTATGGATCCAACAAGATCTAAAATGCCTCTTGCCTCTCAGGGTCTAAAGCCCAAGGGCTTCCAGGATCACTAGACACACACATTACCAAGCAGGCCTTGCAAAGGTGTGGATTTCCTGCCTTGAACCAGAAGTAAAATGTTGGACAGGAACAGCCTGTTACAAGCTTTCTATTTGTAAGCCAGTTCCTTGTGCTCAAATGTGTTCCATCACAAATGCAGCCCTTAGCAAGCTTTCAGACCGCCAGTCATAGCAACCAGAGAAACATGCCTTACACTCCAAGCCAGCACATGTACCCAAAAAGGGAATATGCAAACAAATTTCATGCAGTCTTCCCATAAGTTTACTCAGCTAGATCACATTTGTTTCCGACTGGCTGGGTCAAGAGGGAAGGGGGAAACTGAGAAACAGAAGCATTTTGACAACTTTCCACTGGGGGGAGGAGAGAGAAGAAGCTCTTACGGTAGGCAGTGGCGGAGTCTCGCTCACTTTGCTCGCTGCTAATGAACATGGTGAGGGCTGAGTACGGCACGTGGAAGCACTGGAAAAGAGAGAGGGAAGAATTAAGTCATGCACAAACCATTCAACCTGTCATTAGGGGGCATTAGACACATGACAGGCATGTACAAGCAGCTGGTATTTTTTGAGAAAGCTGAACAAGGCTTTCTGACTGAATGCATGCCAAATTTCTCAAGACTGAGAGATGAACTGGATGGACCAAAAACACTTCAAATCAGGTAACATTCAGCTTGCAGAACCAAGATCCAGCTATTGACTAGATCTGCCAGAATCTTTCCCCAAGGCAAGCATGCATGCACACTCCCCCAGCTATGAAAGGCCATGGCACATGTTTTGCATACATCAGGGTGCCAAATAACACAGCTCCATGTCAGTTCTGCTGCAGACTGGGCTGTTCCCAGGGACTGCAAGTTTCCTGCAACACCACGAGGTCTAGAAGTCTTTGTTGTTGTTTTTTAAGGTACAGGCTAGCCCACTCTCATCAGATCATGGAAGCTAAGGAGGGTCAGTCCTGGCTAGTATTTGGATAGGAGACCCCAAGGAATACCAGGGGCATGATGTGGAGGCAGGCAATGGCAAACCACCTCCAAATGTCTCTTGCTTTGAAAACCCCACTAGGGGTCACCATAAGTCAACTTTGACTTGATGACAAAAATACAACAACAAAAAACACAGATGCTCAGGAACTCAGACTCTATAGATATTAAAAAAACCCATATACAAAGTGAGGTGCGGAGCAATACATGGGAAAGAAGGAGACAGAAAAGGTTCAGCAATGAAGAGCTGGTTGTGGCACCAAAGGCAGGCAAACTCACCGTTACAAGGGTCTGGAAAATGCAGTAGAAGAAAAGGTACCACATCATCTGCCCCTGAGAGATGTCCGGCACAAACCATATTAAGAAGTAGGAGATCACAGCAAAAGGAGTGGAAAATATAATCCTAAGGGATATTAAAACAAGATTTAACACACACACACACACACACACACACACACCCCACTTACCTCCTCTGGGCACCCAAACAGTTTGGCCTTTTTAGGACAGTTTAAAATATGCAAGGGAAACTGGCCTTCTGTTCCCATCCATGGGCATTCTGTGCAAATGTTTTTATCCTCTGGCTTCATTCTACCATTGCTAATCCCTGCTTAGAAGCATATGCACACCAGTGTTCCCTCTAAACTGAGTTAGTGTGAGATAGCTCACAGTTTTTTAGCCTCTGGCTCATACTTTTTTTGTCTTAGCTCAGGAACAATGGCTCCAGAGCAAACTAATTTATGCAGTAGCCAAATTGCTCACTCACAACTTTAATACCAGCAGCTCACAAAGCAGAATTTTTGCTCACAAGACTGCACAGCTTAGAGGGAGCATTGATGCACACCCAGCTACTGCACTGGAACATTCTGATAATGCTAGGTAGGTAGCCTCAGATACCATAGGTTAGAGATTTGGCAACTTCCACAAGAAATACACAATCAGTTGCTTCTAGTAACCACTAAATTATGGTTCTCTGCTCCCTTTCGTTTGTCTCTTCAGCTAAGATGTGTGACATGTGAAATCCCTGGACTGAGTCTAACTTCAACCATGAGCTTACTATGAGGCCTAAGGCACACCACTCAATACCCAATCTGAAAATATAAGGGGGATAATGTACTTATGTACATATTTATAAACTGCTTTTGTCCCAAATGAGGACACAAAGCAGTTTACACCATTTCCCTCACATTCCATTTTCTCCTCACAACCACCCAGTGAGGCAGGAGAGACTGAAAGTGTGTGACTAGCCCAAGGTCACCCAGCCAGTTTTCATGTCAGAGTGGGGGTTCATATGTGGTTTGCCCCAGATCCTAATCCAACACTCTAGCTACTATACTATAATGGCTCTCAAACTACATAACACTGGCCTACATTGCAAGGTTGTGGTAAGAAAAGATTTCCCTATAGACTCTATTATTAAGTGTTTGTATCCTGCACTCTCAGGCAAAGCAGGCTCTTGAGGTGATTTACAATACAAAAAAATTATGTATAAATGATATGCACCAAACGTTTTCAAATAAACATATTGCAACTCAAAATCACCTGGGTAAACGTGTACTTGAAATGTGGAGATAATATAACAGCAACAATAATAGATTCAGGTGAATAGCCCTGTTGGTCTGAAGCAACAGAACAAAGTTGAGTCCAGTGGCACCTTTAAGACCAACAAAGTTTAATTCTGGGTACAAGCTTTCGTGTACAAGCACACTTAATCAGATACCTGAATCTGAATTGTATCTGATGAAGTGTACATGCACACGAAAGCTTGTACCCAGAATAAACTTCATTCTCAAACTTTGTTTTAGCAACAATAAGAATATCCTCTTTCTTCTCCTCCCTCTAAACAACAGTCACCCTGCCTTCAAGCCCCACCCTAAGAACACAAAGCAGTTGAAGCCCAAAAGGATTCAGTGATCTTCAGATTTCATTGCCAACCCTGCAAATTTCTAATCCCATGCCTGTCCAAGCTGGGAAACAGGCAGAGGTCCAGCGAGCATTTTTTTTTTAAAAAAAGAGTAAGTTTGTTATGGGATGAGGCAGCGGGAAGCAGGCCTTCAAGCTTTAAAACCTGTCTGGAGCAATAAAGAAGGCATTGGCAAACCGCCCTGTGAATAAAGCAGGCAAGGAAAGTTTGCCTGCCATGGGAGTGAAACAAGAAAAGCGAAATGAGGAACTGACGCACCATTACACAACAAGGAAGGGGGAGTTTATTTGAACTGGTTCTCTATGGGTCTGGACAGGAATAGTCATTTATGTGGTTACCTCTGGAGAAGAAGAGTTACCACCCACAACCATGATCAGCAGAGGTTCACTCCTGTATGCCAGTTGCCAAGGGGGAGGGGGGAAGAGAGGCATTACTCTATTTCTCTGCATTTGAGTTCTTCTGGCTGGCCTCTAGGAGAAATAGACATGCTCCTGGTCTGCTCTTTCGCTGGCACAGACTTTGGCAAAAATTACATTCATTCCTCCTCTGTTAGGCCAAAGGCAGCTAAGTTGGTCTATTGCAGTACATTCTTGTGAATCAGTGTCTGTAGACTAGCCCCCCAGATGCCCTGTATGTTATGCAGATGGTAGACGTACAAAGTCACAGGAAGTGCCTGGCACAGGAAGCTCAGGGTGTATCCAGGACTCTCAAGCAGGGCATCCTCACCTGGCTTGAACGGAAGGGCTGCATCAACAATTACGCAGGCCCCACAGTCGCATGGAGGACCTGAAGCAAGCTTGTTTGGGTCTCATAGCTCCCTTGATCTCAAGGTTGTCCCCAGCCACTGCAATTGAGATGAGCTGGTTCCCTCTCCACCATTTCAGTCCCAGAAGCCATCATATGGGTGTTTGCACTCAGGGGAAGAGGGAATTTGACTCAAAGGGACCAGCTGCCCCCCCATTGCTAACTCCAGACTGGGAAATTCCTGGAGATTTAGGGGTGGAGCCTGAGGAGGGGAGGGGCCATTCTCATTTGGGGCCCTTTGTACAATGAAGTAAGCACCCCTTATGTATGTTGGCACACGCCAACACTTCATTAATTCACATTTTAATGGAAGAATTGTGATGGTGTATACTTCCACTGAGCAAAGTGAAGAATCCACATCATGCCACTCTTCTTTAAAAGCAAGACCTAATACAAGAAGCAAGTGATGTTGGGTGCCTCTTGTAGCCTGGCAAACTGAAACAAAGGCCCTCATCACCGGGTCCCCTAGTCCGCTTCAGTGTCCCACACTGCTGAGCCTCTCAGACAGAATATTTTTTCCTGGCTTCTCTTCAGCAAAGGTGTCATAACCCCCAGGGAGAAAATGGGGAACAGTGCTCATTGCCTGTGAGAAACAGACAGTTCCCCTCCCACTTCAGCAATCCCCTTGTCAAAGTTAATTAGCATGGAGACTGGGAGGGGTCCAGCCAAGCAACCCCTCCTTCCAAATCACAAAGGAGGCAAGACTTGCAGCCAGTACAAGAAGAGTTAATGCTCCTGTGACAGACTGCATTATTAAGACGCTAAGAAGTGCTGTACAAGCAGCTGAAGGACAGTGAAGGGTTACTTCTTCACAGAAACAGAGAGCCTTGAGTGACAGGTCGCTCCAAGCAATCTGATTGGTTACCATCAGTTGAGCAGAGAAGGACTTGAGAGCTGCATGCTGAGGAGAGTCAGTCAGATTTCTGCCTTAACTGAGCTGAGTTAGTACTAACAGTCTGATTTCAGCCTTAGCTGAGAACTGTTTAACACAGATGGAGAACTAGGGGAAAGTTGGCAAGGAAGTTTGGGAAGTAGGCAAAGACTCCCATTTGGGCCAAAGAAAGGGGACAGATCTTCTAGTGAGAGGAGAATTTCCTTACCCAGTCAAAAAGAGTTAGCTTTGAAGAGTGAAGGGAGCCCTGCTCTGGTATGGTTAGAAACTGCCTTTAGAGGCCTTAAGAGTCAGTTAAAAACTCAAGATGAGTCCTGGTGTTTCGGTACTGGAAAGAGTGCACCAGCCTTCTGGAAACTAAACAAGGGTTGTGGTCACACACACTAAATAATCCACTTTCAATCCACTTTCCAAATAGATTTTTACTGTGTAAACTGGCAAAATCTATTTTGAAAGTGCATTGAAAGTGGATTATTTAGTGTGACCGCAGCCAAGAATACTTAAAGAGAGTGTACTAGAGTGTTTGGGGAAAATACTGAAACAAAAGCTTCTCAACAAAGGTTTAAGTCACTGTGAATAGCTTAAGACACTCTCATTAGCTTGAAACATAAGAACTAAAGTCTGTTTGTGCATTGGTTTTACCTCAGAGTTATCTATATTGAATTACGTCAGTCAGCCCCTGATTTCACCTGACCTTTCCAATCTATGTTGAAGAAAAAAGTTTGTTAATTTTGAATTTCAAAATGTCTCAAGTGCCAGCAGTACAAAAAAATGTTTTATAAATTTGAGAGGATTTACCACAGAAGAAGAAGAATCATCATTGTAAGCTGGGCTCAGGGCAGCTTATAACATAAAACCATCAGACAATAAAAAACAATAAATGGCAGCAACAGATAACAAAAACCTGTGCCTCATGTCAGACAAAGAATAGCAGGTACCCCAAAAAACTCTCATGTCAGAAATGGCACCATTACGTAGACCTAGAGAGGCACATGGAGGAGAGGGAGAGGAAATATCCACTGAGGAGAATCCTAGTCAGGAGGTAGAAATTATGAAGATGAAAACTGAACTTGCGAAAATAGGAGAAAAAGCCAGACTTCAGGCCTAAAAGAGAAAGCTAATATTGAAGCAGAACAAATGCACAGCCAAAATTCAGGCAGATCAAGAAAAAGCCAATGCATCACCCACCCATTAAATAATTCTCTAGGCAGCAAGGAGACAAGGCCATTTGTTTCTGCTTTCTTTTTAGGCCACCCTTTCCTTCAAGGAGCTGAAAATGGTATATATGGCTGTATTTTACTCATCACCACCCCTGGAAGTAGGCTAGGTTGAGAATGTGATAAACCTAGGTCACTCAGAAATGTCCTCCCCCTTTCAGGCATAGTTTAGCCACTCTACTCCACATACCCTGCTTGCTGCACAGCTCCTCCCCATTTCAGTAAGGCCTGAACAAGAGAATTATAGTTTCTCTTCCTGCATGCAGCTGGGTGGCCGACTTAAACTTTTGGCACCTTACACAGAGGTCAGAAGGAAAAGAAGGTGGAGGGAGGCAGAAAGGTTATTAATTAACCACGTGGACATTTTTTCAACAATCTGTCATTTCCTGTGATGTGGGAAGTCCCTGGTGACGTGTGGAGGAAGCAGAGGAAAGAACAGACGCCCCGAAGTTCCTAATAATGTTCCCCTGATGTTTGGGCAATCACGGCTTTCATCAAGCCCTTATACATACAAACACTACAGTCTGCTGATCAGGCCCACGAAGTAAATGGAGATGATGGGGGGGTGGTATTCAAGTCTTCAACAAAAAAAGCCTTTTGGGGTTGCCCATGTTTGGGGCAACATGGGGATCTGAAAGCCTGGCAAGGCAGCTGCACATTTAAAGAACAGAATGCTAACTTAGCTTTTCCCACTTCCCCAGCATCCATCCACCTCACCCTGAGAGCAACTGGATCACCAGCCCTGTTTGACTCTTAGCAACCCCCTCCCTGAGGCAGCTCTGCTGATTAGCAAAGATACATGAAACAGGCTAAACTGCAGGCACAGGCACACCATGCTGCCATTGGCTGATCTGGGATGGTGTGTTCAGCTGTGAGTCACACACACACCCTTCCCACTTCATTAAGCTTTAACCGTTTCCTCAACATGTTTGGCGTGGCTTCCTTTTCCAACAGATGCTCTTGTGCAAGTCCGGGAGGTGCCATGAGGACGTTGTGATCAGGGGGTGAAGCTGGGGAAGGGAAATGAGAAGGGGAAAAACCTTCCCTCCAAGGTTGCAATCACAAGTAGGCTTACTTGAAAGCCCTTTTTGTCCAGATCTATAGGGCTCGTGCGCACATATGAATGCTAAAACATTCACTCTATTAAGTCTTCTATTTTCTAACTTTCTACCATCAGGAACACTCAGGTCATCTGCCAAGAAAACCCTGAAACCCATAGATTGTCTGGGATACTGCAGTGTTTCGTCCAAGTTCTCTCCCCTCTGTACAAGATCGTTACCGGTGAGAAAGCTGTCTTTTAAGGACAATTCTCTGCTATTATTGCACACAATAGCCATGGCTGGTTGGCTTAGGCTGAGCCGGCTGAAACTGAATCCGATGAAGATGGAGGTCCTGTGCTTGAGTCAGAGCGGTTCGGGGGTAGGGATCCCACTCCCGACCTTCGATGGGGCACCACTGGTGCCAGCGCCAGAGGTTAGGAGTCTGGGAGTGCTCCTAGATATCTCCTTAACAATGGAGGCGCAGGTAACAGCCACTGCCAAGTCAGCCTTTTACCATCTTATGCTGATTAGGCAGTTGGTTCCCTTCCTCGAATGCAATGACCTGGCAACAGTGATCCACACATTGGTCACCTCAAGATTGGATTACTGTAATGGTCTCTACATGGGGCTGCCCTTGTCCCAGATCTGGAAGCTGCAGCTAGTGCAGAATGCAGCGTCGAGGATGTTGCTGTGTCTTCCTGTGCGGGAACACATCCAGCCCGCCCTAAAAACACTGCACTGGCTGCCTATAGCATACCGGATCCAGTTCAAGGTGCTGGTTATTACCTTTAAAGCTCTTGATGGCCAGGGACCTGCATATCTGAGGGACCACTTTTCCCCATATGTTCCCCAGAGAGCACTGTGGTCGGGGACCCAGAATCGGCTGGTTCTCCTGAACACCAAGGAGGACAGACTAGCGACAACTAGGGCTAGGGCTTTTTCGGTGGCGGCTCCACTCTGGTAGAATGAGCTCCTGGAGGACATCAGGGCCCTGCGGGACCTTCTGCAGTTCTGCAGGGCCTGTCAAACGGAGCTCTTCTGCCAGGCATTTGGAGCTGCCACCACTACTGCCACTACTGGCATCTGACAGCCTACGAAGAGCAAGCCCCTACCGCCTGGGCCCCACAATTACAGCTCAAGCCAACTACCTGGACATTTGAGGAATAACAAGAAGCTGGCTGTACGCCAAGGACTGACCACTAGCACTTTAATATGTTAATATGTTGTAATGTTTATAGTTTTAAATTGTGTATTGGCTTTTATATTTTAGATTTTATTGTCATGATATTGCAGTGTTTTATACTGGTTGTGTGAGCCACCCTGAGCCGGCCTTGCTGGGAGGGCGGGGTAAAAATCTAATAAATAAATAAAAACAACTGAGCTATGGCTATCTGAATCCACGTTCATTTGCTGTACGGATACTAAGTGATCTATTTGGAGATGCATTTTAAAATTATTATGGACTTTGAACTGCCTTGAGTTCTTTTTTAGGGGAAAGGTGGGTTAAAAATTCAAGCTACTGATAGTATTCAAGCTAGTTCTTCAGCAAGGAGAAACCTGCATGGGGAGAAGGCCAAAAGCAGAGAGACAAAAGCAGACCCAGGTTTGTAAGGACATGACCTCTTGAGACTCGAACTTCTCCCTGACAGATGGCTGCTCCATGTCTGTAATGCTTTGCAAATTCTTTCACATACATCAATTTGATTAGCCTGCTTTTATAAACTCAACAATGCAGACAGCTTTAAGACTTTACTGTTCCTTTTCTCCTGAGTAAACTGCCATCACTAGGCAAACATTATTTGGGTAGTTAGAACGTCAAAGCACGTCTGACAACAGCCAGGAGATGCAGAATAATAACCAGGCAAATCACTTTGCTCTGCGATAACTCTGCTTGCAAAAGATCTTGCTATGAATTGGTTGCAGGTCAAACTGGATGAAGTCATAATTATTTATGCACACCTCCCACAGAGTCCAGGCTCGTGTCTTCATAGCCTTTTAGGCAGGGCCAGGGTGGAGATAGCAAACACAGCTCTTGTTCTACTACCAACAGATCCATGTCAAATGGACAAAAAAAATTAAATATTGTTATTATACTGAATATAGCCCATTGCCAGCAACCTGTCCAAAAATGCCTGGATGCTTTTAAAGATGGTTAAATTACAACTGTGAATTCCTAAACATAAAACAGGAGTCCAGAGGCACCTTAAAGATTAACAAACTTTGTTTCCAACAGACTCCCCATGTCCTCCAACTCATGAAACCTTTTGCTGCAATGAAAAACGTGTTTGGCTTTGAAGTGCCACAGGACTCCCATTTTATTTTGCTGTTGCACACTAATACTGCTTTCCATCTGGATTTCCAAAAACATTGTCAGCCAACAACTGTTGCTGGTTTTAATCCCTATGCTTCTAGAGGTCATGAAACTTTCAGATTTTCCCCCTTCATTCAGTCTGATCAGCATGGTCCATCAGCAAAGGAGGACTCACTGATCTCATATGAACAGATTGTCAGGGCAGAAGAGAAGCTTTGACTGCCCCTTGGTAACAGGCTCCTCAAGTGCAGGATCTCTCTGCTGCAGGTACAAATCAGGTGGTTACCTCAGCACACCCTCCAACAGCCAATACAGGATGACTGGGAGTGGGGGGTGGGGAATCCCATTTCTGTGTACAGATTGATCTGCACTAGTTCAAACAGTGTGCTTGATCAAGACTCAAAATGACAAGAATGTCATTTCCTAGATCGTAGTCTAGCGCTCTAGCCACGAAATAAAAGGCAGTTCCCAATATCCTATTGTTTTGTAGCATGAACAAGAGCAGGACTCAAGATGGAGCTGAGAAGACAGAAACAGAACCGATTCTCAAAGGTTAGGATTCCCCCCAGCACACCCTTCTTTTCCATTCTTCTGTATACTACAGACTTTTTAAAAATTCCGTATTCAGGGACACAATCAGACCAAGCAGAACTTGCCTCTGGACCTTGGAGTACAGAGCAATGTGAGGCATGTCTAAAGGCAGTCCACACAGGAACTGATTGTATTCACAAAGGACTCCTAGCAAGATATGAGCCCTCTCTCCACTCTCACCCTTACAGGGATTTCGCCACCATCTCCAGCAAGCCTTCCTTACCAGGGCATCAGGCGTCCAAAGCGACTCCATGAGGTTTTACTGATGAAGAAGCCGACCAACGGATCAGTGACTGCATCCCATGCGCGACCCACAAAGAGGATGATGGAGGCATAGAAAGGGTCCAGCTGTTAAGAAAAATGACACCGTCAGCCACTTGGGCCAGAGGCACAGAGCCCTTCTCCACAACATGAACAAAGAAAGCCATATTGATTGCCCATTCAGAGCTTCTAAGGTGACCACCAGAACCTTTTGGACCATGGGTCTGTCATGCTCAGTATTGCCTACTCTGACTGGCAGTGGCTCTCAAACAAAGAAAGGTTTTTCTCTCAATGGCCTCTCAGACATCCTATAACTGGAAATGCTGGGGAATGAACTGGGAACCTTTTGCGTGCAAAGCAGATGCTCCCCTGCCAAGCCACAGCCCTCCATACAATTCTTCTCAGCTGCTCCTGCCTTCTAAACCTGCAAGTGTAGCAGCTGGGTATGATGTTTTGCCAAGCAGACAGCAATATTCCCTGGCCCGCCTCTTTTTCACACTCCTGTACTTGGCTTGTAAGGTCACAAGTGGCACAGTCCAACCTTGGCTTGGAAGGTCACAAGTGGAACAGGCCTGCTCCAAAGAACCTGCAGGCAAGTGCCAATCTGCCCACCCCTTGCCAGCATAGCAGGAACTCTCCACTAGGAGAAAAATGCCAGCTGAGTACGCAGTGGCCCTCTCCCGGATAGCCCAGGCAAGCCCAGTCTCATCATATCTTGGAAACTAAGTAGGGCCAACCCTGGCAAGTATTTGGATGCAAGACCTCCAAGGAATACTAGGGCTGGGAAACAGAGGTTGGCTATCAAGCCACTTCTCGGAATGTCCTCCATGCTCCAGTAGGAGTTGCCAGAGGTCACCATGACTTCCAGGCATGGGCACACACAGACATACACAAAATGCAAAAACAAAAGAAAAGGTATGCAGTGTGCCATCTCAAGACAGCAATGTGTTCTGAGCCTTGCCATGTGACATTTGCTTGACTCATACTAAGCGTTAAGTGAAGACAGACCGGTCCACAGGATATAGAATCAGTTATTTCAGCCCTGAAAGCAGAGGTGCTTCTGCATGGAGTAAAGAGGGGACGGGATGGACAAAAACATACAACAGACTCACCTGGGTCACATCTAAAAAACAACATATAGGATTCCCTAGGCTCACTTGCTGATCAGATGGTCAGTGGGGCTGGGGGACTCGTTTGGATTGATTCTCACAAACCAAATACAAGGAAGCAAGCCTGCTGCTCCTCTGTGAGGTTTCAGACCACTGATTGCACAGACTCACATGTCTGAATGCCCCTCAGTGTGTGTGCGTGTCTCTTACACACATACAGATTTCTTTTTCAAAGAGCATTTAGTCATCAGATGTTTGAAAGAATCAGGTCCATGTTTAGAAGGGGGCAGAGTTCACATTTGCATTTTTGAAAACCTGCATTCAGTGCCAACCTGTTCAAGCCAGTAGCTGGGTGTCCTTGAGCTGACTGCACTAACCATTCATATATGCATGTTTGAGCTGCCCCCAATTTTCCCCTCAACAAAAGTGCATCTGAGCAGCAGGACTTACTTGTGCCACATCTAGCAAGTAGATCTGCAAGAAAAAGCCCAAGGCACAGCCCGTGATCTGGTAAGGGGCTCCACCGACGGCATAACACAGTTTACTGCATACTGATAGTTTTCCTTTGCTCTCTCTCTGGAAAAATTGAGGGGGGGGAGATAAAAGGTACAAAATAATTCAGTGCTACTGATAACCAACAATCAAGTTTTCCCTAAGGCAAATGAGCAACATTTTGTGACCAGCAGCCAAAACCCCACAGAACATCACTTCCATCTTTAGCTCCACCCACCCACCTGCATTACTAGAAACAAATAATGATTGAGGGAAGGGGATAACTCAGTTCTCACACCTATTTCATTGCTATTAAGACAGACATTTTAAAACCATGAAGTAAAACGGATTTAATTTCACACACACCCATTGTCAGGGGTCCCAATCAAATCACTCAACAATGATTCTTCATGGGGTTTCGGTTTCGGCGTTGCGAATGGCAGCCACCTTTCGGGACGCTCCCGGAGGTGGTTAGCCCACGTGCAGTTTGGGGGGGTCTTTGCATGCATGCAAGACCCTAGTGAGCCTTAGGCAAAGGCTCTGAACCGGGGGCACTTGGGGAGTAGCCTCTTTGCCGGCAGACAGCCGGGAAATTGAGGCTTTCTCCCCGCCCCAATCGGCCCCGCTGCGTCGTGCCCGTAATGGGACTTAGCAGCGCCCCCGAATTCCACCAGGAGTGAAGAAAGTGGCATGAGTTAAAATAAAAAGAAGAATTGCATCGAATCGTGAGTTGAAGATCTAATTTGAAGCGAGATAAAACCCCCCGCAAACGTAGGGAGGAGGGAGGAGTCCCCACCCCCTTTTGAGAAGCGAGATCTATAAAGGGAGTGCGAGGAGGGGGGTAAAGAGAAAAAAGTGTTGGTGAAGGTACCGTTGGGGTTTGGCAGGCGATTACGACATTGTTAGCCTCTTGGAGGATGCGGCACGAACTTTGAAAAAGTAAACAAAAAGGAAAATGTCGACGCTGAAAATTGTCCTGCACAAACCGGAAGAGAAGAAGGGAGGGACTTCCGGTCCGGGTAACCCCCCCCCCAGAGCTTGCTGTCATTCAACAAGAAAAGGAGCTACTGCGGCCCCTGCTGGAGCAAATGCAGAAAATCAATGAAACTTTGATTAAAGTGGAAAGTGCTCTCATCAGTCGGCAAAAGCAAATCTCGGAAACAACAAGAAAGGCTAATCTGACGTTAATCCTTTTGGGCGAGAAAGAAGAAGAGAAAGAAGATCTCAGTTTTACCTTGACGAATGACTTGGCACCCCTAACTGGCAGTGAAACGAATGAATTAAAAGAAGAGGTGGACATGGCTCCAAAAGCCTATTCCACTTATATAAAGGAAAATACTCTGCCAGAAGAAGAGGATGCCGAGCTGAGCAGGAAATACATCAGAGATCTAATTTCATCTGTAGTGAATATGGAGCCCGTAAAAATTGATGGTCGGAAATATAAGAAAAAAAAGAAACGAGAGAAGATGGAATCCATCCTTAAAGCAACAAAACTTCTGAAGAGACACGCCAGCAAGGTGGAAGCAGCACTCAAAACTGGGATTAATGCAAGCAGCGAAGAAGACAGCGGCCCAGGGGAAAGAGGTGACGGAGCGGGAGCCATCAAGATTAAAAGGACCCAACTTTTAGTTGAAAAGACTTAAGAAGACACCTTGAGTAGTGGCTGTTCGTGTAACATCTGGAAGGAGCTGTTTAATAACTAACCCCAATGGAGCCAGTTTGGTGTAGTGGTTAAGTGCATGGACTCTTATCTGGGAGAACCGGGTTTGATTCCCCACTCCTCCACTTGCACCTGCTGATGTGACCTTGGGTCAGTCACAAGCTCTGGCGCAGCTGTTCTCTCAAGGACAGTTTCTGTCAGAAGTTCTCTCAGCCCCACCTACCTCACAGGGTGTCTGTTGTGGGGAGGGGAAGGGAAAGGAGTTTGTAAGCCACTCTGAGACGCCTTTGGGCAGTGAAGGGCGGGGTATAAATCCAAACTCTTCTTCTTCTTCTTCATTAACTGTATTAACAGAGATATTTTGGACTTTGGACTGTTAAAAAGAAGATCTTCTAACCGTGATGGATGCTAAAGATAGTACTAACTAAAACTAACCCTTATTAACAGAAACTAACCCTTATTAACTCCATCCTTTTTTTTCTTTCTCCAGCTGTCTACCCTACCCTTTTCTTATAAAAAGAATAAAATTCTCTCCTCTTTAGGAGAGTTTTACCATAAAAAAAAAACAAGGATTCTTCATGAAATTCAGTTTATTGACGTTTGTAGTAGACACCATGAGCTCTCGTGTCAGGAATGGTGGTTTCAAACACAGCAAGAAAAGAAATACCCCTTTCAAGCAAGACTCCCTGATACACTCAGGCCAATAAGCAGGCACCTGGGTGTGTGGGCAAAACAACGGTTTCACATTCCCAGGAAAGATGAGCAGGAAGGCAAGAGCAGGCTGAGCAGAGCTTCAAGGCCACTGGCTGATAAGCCAGAGAAGCAGAGAGAGAGCAAGTGGCAAAGCATCCCCCACATTCCAATTTATGGCAACTAGCTGACATCCTGCCCCCCCAAGACCCTTTCCCCACCAGCCTTATCAGGATGTGCAGATGCAGAATGGAAAGCTCAGAGTAAGCGAGGGGCATTGACATGATGGGCCACCACCCACCTCCGATGTTCGGGCCCAAAGTCCACCCATTCAATAAGGTAATACAAATGACCCCTCTTCCACATTAAATCCAAGACCCGAGAGACTTCAAAATGTTGCTCGCCATTCACCATCAGGGGGGCAGCGGGGCCTGCTGGGGGCGCCAGACGTTCAGTCCTGGGTTTTTTTTTTAAAGAGACTGGAATGAAACACAGGGTGCAAATGTTTAAGGGTCTTGGGGAGGTCCAGCTGAAAGGTGAGCTCATTGATTTTGAGCACAACAGCAAAAGGCCCAATGTACTTCCTCCCCAACTTACGTCTGTGTTATAACCCCTTAATGTTTTTAGTGGACACATATACAGTATCACCAGAATTCGGATCCCACCCCCTCACTGTGTTTTTTATCAGCTTATGCTTTGTAAGCAGTCTTTGCTTTCTCGAGAGCTTTGGTTACATCCGGCCAGATGGCCCACACCTTTTCACACTGCCTTCCACCTCTCCCCCATCATCCAGGAAAGGGAGAGGAGCCCAGTCATAAACAAACACAGTCTTAAAAGGGGAGACCCCTGGGGAGGAGTGGAGGGTGTTGTTATAGCAGTATTCCATGAAGGACAATAAGTCCACCCAGTCGTCCTGCTGGTAATTGGAGAAGCATCTCAAGAACTGTTCTAATCTTTGATTAACCCGTTCCGTCTGGCCATCAGTCTCGGGGTGGTAGGTGCTGCTGAGACTCCTTTCTATCCCCAAAACCTTCAATAATTCCCCCCAAAACTTCAAAATGAACTGAGAACCTCTGTCCGATATAATTTTCGGGGGGGGGGGTATGGAGTCGAATAACGTAATGCATGAAGGCTTTCGCCAGGCATCGCGCCATAGGTGAAAGGGCACAAAATGGACTTGTTTTGAAAATAGGTCTATGACCACCCATATAACAGTCTTCCCCTTGCTAGGGGGGAGGTCAGTGATGAAATCCATGGAAATCACTTCCCAAGGTCTAGCTGGGGATGGCAGCAGCTGTAACAAACCAGGGGGCTTCCCTGGGTGGGGTTTACACATGATACAGGTTTGACAGGACTGAACGAACAATGAAACGTCTCTTCTCATGCCCGGCCACCAGAATTAGCATTGTAGTAATTGTAGGGTTTTTATGTGACCGGATTGGCCCCCCAAGATGGGAGCCATGCCCCGCTTGCGTTAGCTCCCCCCGAAGGGAAGTTGGGATGAATAGTTGAGACCCCGCATACCAGCAGCTATTGTCCCGCGGCTCTAACTTCCAGTTTGTCTTTGTCAGAAAAGGCCTCCTTGAACTTCAACTCTCAGCCATTCCCTCGCACCTCCTTTTGGGCAGCCACTTGGCTTTGAGTGGTGACAGCCCCGCCCAACTGGGATGGAGTAAACAGAGTCCAGTACCTCCTCCCTTTATCGCACTGTGGGAGGCGGGAGAGCGCATCAGCAAGGAAGTTGGATTTGCCCAGGAGGTGGTATAAAGTGAAACTGAACTTGGAGAAGAAATCAACCCAGCACAGTTGTTTGGTTTTAAGGTTTCGAGGCATGTGTAGGACCACGAGGTTTTTGTGGTCAGTCCATACCTCGAAAGGCTCCCTGGCCCCCTCCAGCCAATGTCTCCAAGTCTGATGGCTCCTGCCTCCTTGTCCCACACCGACCAGTTCCTCTCAGTGGAGTTAAACTTTCAGGACACATAGCCTAGGGGTGCAACTTTCCGTCCGGGCCCTCTTGCAGGATCGCGCCCCCCCCCACCATGTCCATGTCCGATGCATCTACTTGGACCACAGATCTGCAGTTCTCATTGGGGTGGGCTAGGACCGGCTTGGATGTGAACAATTTTTTTAGGTTATCGAATGCAGTTTGGCACTCAGCCGTCCACACTAACTGGGCCCCGGGCTTAGTGCTCTCTGGTCTCTTCCCCTTAGTTTTCAATAAGTCAGTCAGGGGTAGGCTGACCTGGGCAAAATTGGCTAGAAAGGCTCTGTAGAAATTGGTGAATCCTAAGAAGAACTGGAGTTGATGGCGAGTGCGAGGGGCTTCTCACCCCAGAACTGCTTGCACTTTTGCAGGGTCCATTTCCAAACCATGAGGGGAAATACAGTAGCCCAGGAACTCTACCTCGGGCTGGTGAAATTCACACTTGGACAACTTGGCGAATAGTTTGTGATCGTACAGGGTTTGGAGTACTTTTCTCACCAATTTAACATGTATCTGTCAGGGGAATACAGGAAAATGTCATCTAAGCAAACAAGGCCCTCCTCTAAACAGGTGCTTGTGCAAGATTCATGAAGACCCCAGGGGCCCCTTGGAGCCCGAACAGCATTACCCGGTACTCAAACTGCCCCCCGGGGGTGTTGAACGCTGTCTTGTACTCATCCCCCTCCTTTATACGCACCCAAAAGTATGCATCTCTTAAATACAGCTTTGTAAAAATCTTCCCCTTGGCAGCCTCGGCCAAGAGGTCTTTGATCAAAGACAGTGGGTAGGCATTCGTGGTGGGTACTGCATTCAAGCCCCTGTAATTGGTGCACAACCTTAAACCCCCATCCTTCTTCTTCCAGAAGAGGATGGGGGAGGCAAAAGGGGATGAGGCTGGTTGGATAAAACCGCGGGCTAAGTTCTTGTTGATGAACCTATGCAGTTCCTCCTTCTCCCCTGGACTCACTGCATACAGTTTGCCCTCGGGGAGTTTCTGACCAGGGAGCAGTTTAATGGCACAGTCTGAATTGCGGTGGGGGGAAGTTTGCTTCTTCCTCCCCAAAAACCTTGGCCAAGTCTCTATACTCTGGGGGGATGGCAAGTTCCTCCTGAACCAAGCATGCTTGCACAGTCTCTTCCAGAGGGGCCACCCCCCAGTTCTTGTCCCATGCATGACCGTGGCACTTCGGTGCTATAAACTGCACTCTCCCCCCATCCCAGATGATATACGGGTTGTGGTCATGTAGCCAGGGGCTCCCCAATACTAGCAGAAACTGGGACGTAGGTGTGATGATAAAGGGCCTGTGCTTCCAGTGGCCCCCCGCCCCCATCTGTAATGGAACAGTCTCAAATTTGCACAGCTCCTTCATAGAGGATTCGTCTGGGTAAACATGATGGGGTCAGTGAGCTTGACCACTAGGGCCCGTAGCCCTGTGACCAACATTGGGCTGATGAGGACTCAGGCACAGCTGGAGTCTATTAATGCTCGCACCCGGACATGGGTCCCTGCCTTGGGATTCATCACAGTTACAGTCACAAAGAAAAGGGAGGGGTGGTTGCTCACCATCTGCAGCGCGGTTGGAATTGGGACCTGCTGCTCTGCACCACTTACAACAGGTCCTGGCCTTTCCCCACCGGCTTGGGCTCTTCTGCAGTGGGGTGTCAGGATGCTTCTTTTCTCTGGTGGGGGGGGCCTTTCAGGCAGGTGGCAATGAAGTGGCCGCTGTCACCACATTTCAAGCAGAGCCCTTGCTTCATCCATTGCTCCTTCACTCCCTCCTTGGGTTTGGGCGCAGGGGTTTTGGTCTTCAGGGCTCCAGACCCTCCCTGCGGTACGGCCGCTGCATTGTCCATCTGGATCATCTGCAGTCGGCTCTCCGCATCAGCCACCTCCCGCATCCACACCAGGAGCGAGGTTGGATGTACTGTGTGTAGGTTGGTCTCTCTGATGTTGGGGTGCAGCCCCAGTTGGTACTGATCAGCCATCACCCCATCAGGCCATCCTCGGATCTTGGCAGCATAGCACTTGAACTCCTCCGAGTATTCGTGCATGGATCACCTGCCTTGCTTCAGGATGAGCAAGTGGTTGCATGCCTTCAGGTCTTGGCCAAGTCAAGACAAGAGGGAAGACAAGAGGGAATTAGATAAACATATGGAGTGGAAGTCCATCAGTAGCTATTAGCCACAGGGTATAGACGGGAGTTCTCAGTCTGGGGCAGGTGATGCACTCTATTCTTGGTGCTGGAGGGGGCAGCAGTGGGAGGGCTTCTAGTGTCCTGGCCCCGCTGCTGGACCTCCTGATGGCACGTGATATTTTTGGCCGCTGTGTGACAGAGTGCTGGACTGGATGGGCCATTGGCCTGATTCAACATTGGCTTCTCTTATGTTCTTATGTCTTCCATCAGGTCCTCATATTGCGCTCGCAAGACCGACATAAATGCATCTATATCCAGTAGTCCAGGGCTCATCACATTGTGAAGGCTGACATACCAGTCAGCCGCCCTGTCTCTCAGCTTGGTGCTGATGTAGGCCACCCAGCGCTCATTATTCAGGAATAGGTGGCCCCAGTACTGCACAAACTTGGACCATGAAATAGGCCAACCACTCCTGGGTGCCGTCAAACATTGCCTCTAAAAGTTCCTTTGGCTGGTGCTTGTGTGGTGGAGCGGCGGGCACTGGTGCCAACACCCCAGGCCCAGCAGGCGGGGGAAGGGGGACTGGTTGTCCTGGAGGGGGTGGCGGTGGCACGGCTGGCTGCGGTGGCGGATGTTGGCATAATTCCCCCTGGACTACTTGTGCCACCAGTTGCAGGAGGTTCAACAGTGATTCCTCCATTGTCCGGAACGCTCTGGCTTGAGCCGCCTCCATCGGAGCGAACTACTCTTCCCAGTTCCCATCATCAACAGGCTCCCTCTGCGGCGTTGGCTGAGAGGGCCTGTACTGGTACTGTCTCCCCGAGACTGGTCCAGGGGTCATCGTCCAGGTCTCCTGGGTGTCCCCTCCAAACCATCCCCATCGACAGGGCCATGTCACATCTCCCCCAAACCTTGGGATGGCACCCCCTTCCGCCCCCTGGACCATAGTCGTCGGCAGTACGGTGGTAGCTGCGGTCGTCAGCGTGGTGGGACTGGTGGTTACCAGTTCCTCCATAGTGACCAGTACCACTTTATTCTCCTCTCTGCTCATCATGGTGGAGATGCGGGTCGAGGCAGTGATGAGATTCCTGACACTCTGTCATGGGTCCCAATCAAATCACTCAACAACGATTCTTCATGAAGTTTGGTTTATTGAGGTTTGTAGTAGACACAACGGCTGGTTCAAACACAGCAGGAAAAGAAACACCCCTTTCGAACAGGACCCACTGATACTCTGAGGCCAATAAGCAGGCACCTGGGTGCATGGGCGAAACAACGGTTTCATATTCCTGGGAAAGATGAGTGGGAAGGCAAGAGCAGGCCAAGCAGAGCTTCAAGGCCACTGGCCGATAAGCCGGAGAAGCAGAGAGAGAGCAAGGAGCAAAGCATCTCCCACATTCCAATTCATGGCAGCTAGCTGATACCCATGCATCATTAAATAAAATCATAATATGCACATGAAGCAGGCCACTAGATATTCTACTCTGAGAGAAAGCAGAATCACGGATGGGGTCATTCAAAGGCCCACCACCTTGTAAATTGGAAACAGATGGGCTGAACCCAGGACACTTGACGTGCCAAGCATTCTTGAATTACTAGAATGCACAGGGTTTAAGGACATGTTTTGTTTATTTATAGTCCACCTTTCTCACTGAGACTCACATCAATGCACTCAATTAGGATTAGACAGCTAATAAGCAATGTAATAGGACTACGATTACAGAAACCTGAAAGTATTAGACATGGCATGTTAAACAATGCAGAAATTATTATATAAGAAGAAAACATGGAATAGCCACCACTTCCCAGTTCCGCAGCTACTTTCTATTTCAGCTCATAAGCAGGTGCTACAAGACAGAAAGAAAGCCACCCTCACTGCAAGTCCTAAAAGTTAACAAAGGTCAGTTCCAGCAACTTATACCCCCCACCAAGCCAAATGCAATCCTGTATCGCTACAAATTTCCACAGGGAATGCAGGACCAGGAGTGTTGTCAAGGATACTGCAAACGGGTAGCTGTGTTAATCTGTTGTAGCAAAATCAAACAGAAATCCAATGGTATCTTACATTGTTAGTTTTTAAGGTGCCACAGGATTTTTGTTTTGTCAAGAGCATGGCAGGGTGGCATTCAGCTTGGTGCAACTAAGTCACCTCAAGGTAACTAAACAGTAAAAAACTATGAGCCACTTAGGTCAGTAGAAAGGCACCTAAAATACTCCAGAGCCAGCCTCATGAAGAGCTCTGGTAAGCTCGAAAACTTGCACAAGGCTGCGCATCAATCTGGATGGTCCTAATAAAACACATTATATGGATTTTCTTCTCATTTTTGGACATTGCACGGCTGTACAACCTATTCTACTTCAAGGATGTCTTTTGGTGGGACCAACATGGCAACCAAGCATCCTTGCAAGTGTTGTCTTTTTAAAAAAATGAGACAAGAGCAAAGCCCAGATGTTCCTTGGATGCCCTCCAAGGAGCTTCAACAACATCAGCCTGTGGTCAGCGGGAGAGAGGCTTGCTTTAGGTTACTAACTGCTGCATAGCTCCCAGCTCATCTTTACTAGCAGAGGTCTGTTTCTTCCATTGTTTGAGGGTGATTAGCCTCAGACAGGCAAGGCATTGTGCCAAGGAAGAGCAACTGCCTGGTTCAGAAGCTGTGTGTGCAGCCAGTGACACCACTACTAGACTATTCTGAACTCTAGTTCTTATAATACCCAGCCAGCCAGCCAGCCAAACCCAGCCCTTCCACAGCCTCAACCATTTATTGCACGCCTATTTGGGAAACCAACAGAAGGAAAGTCTGGAACAGGGTTCATCAACCTTTTATAACTTTCCAAGAGCCAGACAACGTTACAATCCAAAGCAGGAAATCAAGGTCCTTTATAAGAAAGCCCGTCTGCATAACTGAAAATATACAGCTTGAAGGACTAAAAACTGACACGCTGATTAATAATCTATAAAGTTTCTGCCTTTATTATGAAGTCTTATTATGAAGCAGTGCACATCTGAAGTCTCACCATAAATAACAAATTTGCACAAGAGCACCCTAAATTAAAGCTCAAGGCACACGTCAGTCTTCCAAAAGGGGAAACTGTGTCCCAAAATGTATAATCTGTGGATGTAAAAGTAAACAACAGTTTTTAAAGTACTCAATTTTTTTTTTAGTGTAGCATTAGCTTTTGTGGACCAGAAACCACCAACACATTTTCTCATAGCAGCCTTCAAGCCTCCCACAATACTGAATGAGTTGTAGATCTTGACAGGCCTCCTGATAGGAAGGAAGCCTGCCCTGAGCAGTGACTCACACGGTATCTCCTCTATTTCCATAATCTGAGTGTGACTCTGCATCAGATGTGATGCATTGAGCCAATCAGCTGATGCAGAGAAACAGCAGTTGCCTGTTCCCAGAGAGGTGCTCTCTCACACAGCCCACTAACCACTCTTTCACAGGACTGCAATGCACCTCAAAACACAGTACGGGAGCATGGATTCAGCTCGATGCTGTCAGCTACAGTTTTAAGAGCAGTTCTGAATTCAGAATTTAGAGTATGTTATTATTTATCCTACAGCTGCAAGGAAATTTTACTACATGCAAAAACAAAACATTTGATTCCCCAAAAACTATACACAGATTCTAGATTCACAGCTGGATACAGAATTAAAGTTTAGCCAGGAAAAAAAATTCAAGCAATTTCTCAAGCATTTCCTCAGGACATTTAACTGTATGCATAACTCATCTTTTTAAAATTAAAGTAAACTGAAATATCAGCATGGAATATACAACATACAAAGTCTCAGATTTCAATTTTTCAAAGACGACTGTAGTTCCTTTAGAAGCAGAGAAAGTTTCAAGCCTATGTGGACAACTGCAGATGAAACTTAAGATGGAATTAGTGGAGGGGGTTCAAGATCAGTCCCCCTATTTTGCTCCTGCCCTTCTAGAGGTCTGCTGAAATGATAGCCTGGGGCTACATCTGCACCCCGCCCAATCTTTTCATCCTGCCTTCAGCCTGCTTAACATGTCCACAGCATCAGCCCAAGTGTATTCCAGGATCAGTTAGCAGCCCAATTCTCAAGAAAAATGGCTGGATAACTGAAGAGCTACTAAGAGCAGCCGAAGAGGACAGGGTTTCAGGGCCCCCAAACACAGGCAGACCTCCCAAACGTGGCCTTCAGGCCAAAACTCTTCCCCACTCTGGCCTATAAACAGCAGAATGCTATTGAGAATCCTGTGCAAATGCACTTCATTCATTCAGGCTTCCCCACCCCATAAAAAAGCAACACAGAGCATGCAAACCCTGCAGCCTTAGCAACAGAAAAAAACACAGGTATTATGCATTTAGTATTCTAAAACTTCCATCCTGGTAAGAATTCTCACCTGATCAGTTCCTGGTAAATATCATTCCTTTTTAAAAAGAAAAAAAAATGAACATATTTGTCTGATCATCATTCTGAAATAAAACTCAAACATAGTCAATATAGTTGTCAAGTTTGCACCACTGCCATCTTCCTTTCCCATCAGTAAACCTTTCAAGCACTAAATGAACACAAGACATTATCTGTGCTATCTTTCAGTCTGTGGTCAGATAGACTTTGGTACATGCTGTGTGGTCTCTCTAAACAGCAGATGAAGCATTCACAAGAACTGAATCAGTTTGGTTCCTAACCTTAGAGCATTTGTAGTTATGCATGACCCTGCAAAGATAAACTGCCTACTTCAGTACATATATCATTATAATAAACACATGATTTCTCTGAAGCGAGCAATTCTTTTTACCGTAAAGATCATGTGCGATCAAGTAGTTAGGTCTTCCCTTAATACCCTTAATTAATAGAGCTTCAGTGTTCATATTCCTCAGCAACAGCCCTGTAAGGTAGGCCACCATGAACCCCATCTTGCAGATGGAAGAGGTTCAAAAATTGTGGCTTACCAAACACCACTTAGTCAACCCAGAAAGGAAGTATGCAGAGTCATGCATGACAACAAATCAGATATCAAGAATCGCAAGACTGAGAAACCTGTAGGAAAACGCTTCATCCTTCCAAAACATTCAATGGGTGACCTCAAAGTAACTGTTTTATTGCAAAGGAACTAGAAAGGGAAAGTACTGAGTTGCAAGTTACTACAACACTCAGAACGATGGAATCCCCAGGACTTAACAGGGATATTGGTTTCTTATCTCACTACATATGCTAACCTCATTCAGACCTTACATCTTTTTTCTCACCAATCCCCCAAATGGGCCATATGTCATCTTTATTTTTATTTCTTATTCGGAATAATAGATTAGTATAGTAGATTGTAGTAACATAATGAATAGTAGAGCATAATGTAATTTGGAATGGTAGACTGGAATGTATTTCTCTAGTCTGGGGACAAAGGAGATAACTCTACAAAGCCAATTGACCCACTTCAAAAGATGATGCTGTAAGGTCACCTCCATGCTTGAGAGGAGAGGGATGAAGAGTAATGGCAGGGTCTCAGCTAATTACTCGCAGCATTCCAAAATTAACGATACATCTGCCCATCAATCTCCAATTTTGACATAATTATTCCTTTTCTATGTTCCCCCCAGAATTATTTATTTATTTATTTATTTAATTTGTACCCCACCCTACCCCCAAAATGGGCTCAGGCTGGCTTACAACATAAAGCCATGAAACAATAAAACAACAGATGGCAGCAAGAGATGATGACAAAGACCCAGGCCTCATGCTATGGCAGGAATAGTTACCCTAAGAAACTCCAGTGCCCAAGTAATATCCAGAACAGTAAGGACACTGGGAAAGGGGCCATGGACTGGGTAGGCCAGAATGATTGAACATCCACCACCTCAACCAAAGGTCTGGTGGAAAAGTTTCGTTTTACAGGCCCTGTGGAAGTGTAATAAGTCCTGCAGGGCCCTGATCTCAAATAAGAGCATGTTCCACCAGGGTGAGGACTGAAAAAGCCCTTGCCCTGGTCGAGATTAAGTGGATGTCCTTTGGGCCGGGGACCACCAGGAGGTATTGGTCAGAGGAGCAGAAAACTCTTTGGGGCTAACATGGGGAGAAGCAGTCCCGCAGATATAAGAACATAAGAGAATCCAATGTTGAATCAGGCCAATGGCCCATCTAGTCCAACACTCTTGTCACACAGCGGCCAAAATATACCAGGTGCCATCAGGAGGTCCAGCAGTGGGGCCAGGACACTAGAAGCCCTCCCACTGCTGCCCCCTCCAGCACCAAGAATAGAGTGCATCACCTGCCCCAGACTGAGAGTTCCCATCTATACCCTGTGGCTAATAGCCACTGGTGGACTTCTGCTCCATGTTTATCTAATTTCCTCTTGAAACTGTCCATGCTTGTAGCTGCCACCACCTCCTGTGGCAGTGAATTCCATATGTTAATCACTCTTTGGGTGAAGAAGTATTTCCTTTTATCTGTTCTAACCCGACTGCTCAGCAATTTCATGGAGTGCCCACGAGTTCTTGTATTGTAAGAAAGGGAGAAAAGTACTTCTTTCTCAACCTGCTCAATCCCATTCATAATCTTATAAACCTCAATCATGTCACCCCTCAGCCGTCGTTTCTCCGTCGTTCAGATATGATGGTCCCAGGTCACACAGGGCTTTAAAGGTCAAAACCATGACCTTGAACTAGATCCAGTATTTGATTGGCAGCCAGTGCAGATGGCGCAACACCAGCTGAATGTGCACCTGCACAGGCATCGCTGTCAGCAGGTGTGCTGTCGCATTCTGCACTAGCTGCAATTTCTGGATCAGGCTCAAGAGTAGCCCCCATAGAGCGACTTACAGTAGTCCAGCCTGGAAGAGGCCATTGCATGGATTACTGTAGCTAAGTCCCAAGGACTAAGATAGGGAACCAGTTGCCTGATTAGCCGAAGATGATAAAAGGCCGATAAAAGGTCTAAAATTTTAATTTATGAAGAACGACAACTTTTGAATTTAGGTCTAGGATTTGTTATGATGCCCAAATATAACACTTTTCGTACTAGGATTGATTTATTTAAACTGACAAATACTTACATTGAAAGCATGCTTTGGAACCACTTCCTTTTGTAATGTTAATATGTTTAGGAATAAGTCTCAGTTTACCCCCCAGGTTTGTGTTCCATCAATTACAGTTTTTGAAAGAAGGGTTATGGAGGATATAGAAGCTTTAGAATCTTCCAGACGCCCAGTAAAATACAATCTTACATGCAAGGAGACGGCCACATTAAAATCAACTGCGGAAGATTCTTCTATTATTAAGGGGGCTGACAAGGGTGCTTTTAGACCGAATTGATTATATAGATGAAGTCAGCAAACAACTTTCTGATTTGAATTATTATAGAGAGGTGGGATATGATCCCACAGATGAAATACTTAACATCATGAAAATTACAGTAAGGGAAGCATTAGCATTAGACTACATTGATAACCGAGAGTTCCGATTTTTTACATTATCCCTAAAATACCTAAACCTGGGCTACCACCTCCCGGACAACCGATTGTTTCAGGAGTTAATTCCATCTTTGAACCACTATCTAGATACTTGGATTCTTTCTTACAAGGTTTTGTTACTAAGATTCCTTCGTATCTTAGGGACACAAAGGACTTTATTTCCAAGACAGAGGATATGCACATACCTCCCAATGCTATACTTTTGACTATGGATGTGAATTCTCTTTATACCAGTATTCCCCATGCCGAAGCTAGACTTTGCCTCCTTAACATATTAGAGAGTAGGGAGGTAAGAGTCCCTCCTACCCACTTTTTACTCAACCTTGTGGACAAAATCTTTGAAAAAAGCTTCTTTAGATTCTGTGAAAATTTTTACTGGCAAATCAAGGGAGTTGCGATGGGAAGCTCATTCACTCCCAGTGTCATGAACCTCTTTATGAGGGATTTTGAGGAGCAATGGATTACCAATAAAAACAACAACCCTTATTTTGCCCATGTAATTTTCTATAAAAGATACATAGATGATGTGTTCCTTATTCTAGATGAGCAATCCCCTATATCTGAGATTATGGAATGATTAAATTTCCTACACATTTCTATTAAGTTTCCTAGCGGAGCGGATAGATCCCATGTCAATTTCTTACACACTACTGTCTTTGTACATCAGGGTTGGTTGGCAGTACGTCCATTTCATAAAGTCATAGAGAAAAACTCTTACTTGCACTTTAACTCATATCATGCCAAGCATTTGAGACACAATTTACTTTACGGGCAATTTTTACGGATTAAAAGGGATGCCACATTACAAGCAGACTATGAGGAAGAAACTTCTAGGCTTTGTAAACAGTTTCTATCAAGAGGTTATCCTGTTGAGATTGTCTTTACAGTGCAGATCAGAAAGACAGAAGAGAGCTATTTAAAGAGACAGGCACCACTACCAATAACAAGATATGTTGGGCCATTGATTATACCCTGTTAGCTTATCCTATAAGAAACATCATTTTCAAACACTGGCACATCCTCAATGATGTCCCAGGATGCAATGAGAAACCATTCAAAGGTTTCTGTAGGATTACTAGGATTTGAGATTTGATTATACAAGCAGATTTGAAATGTCCAGAAATTGTACATGAAACACCTAGAGGACACTTCAAATGCCTCAGGCATGCTGTCTGTCTGATGTGCTGGGAAACATGTTGTTTGGATTTCCCTGAAATTAATTTCAAAAGTGATACCAACTTCTACTCTACTTGCTCAACTAAAAGAATAATCTACCTCCTGATCTGCCCCTGTGAGAAAAAATATGTGGGAGAGTCTACACGATCAGTGAAGACACTTGTGTTACAACATAGGTCACGCATTATGCATAAATATTTTCAGGCACCACTTGTACAGCATTTTATTGAGTTTGGACACAGCCATAATGATTTTAGATTTGTAGTGTTGGAGGTTCTCAAATTAGATAGATATAACAAACAAGATATACATAAATGTTTACTATGCAGAGAGGCATATTGGATGTATAGGTTAAACACATGTGTCCCCAGTGGACTGAATATTTCCTTGGATTTATCATGCTTTTTGTAAATTTTATAAGTTATGTATAATGTATAATTCTGTCCATAGCGGGTTGTTAAGAATTATATGGATGCACATCTTTAAGAGCTGTTTGACAGTATATGTAGACTCTGACTGGAAGCTTTTTGTATTTTAGACTAGCTATTTGGAAGAATAGTATATAAACTGTGCTACTGTTTCTTCTATAGAATGCTTTTCGAAAGAAGAGACTGACATCTAGACATCACTCGAAATTATTATAGTAAAGACACATTGTATGTATAACAAATTGTTTTATTAATAAACTACAGGTACATTGCAGTATGATTTTATACATCAGATAAATTTTTTGTGATTGCTATAAGGCTCAGATTTTGACTCTTTGGTAATGTTCCTATGATGTTCTGTATACACTGAATATACTTTGTACTTTGTTACTTAGTGCACTGTTGCAGTTTCCTTCGGGTCTGTCTCTACTAGGAGATGATAAAAGACCAATCTGGCAACCAAAGTGACCTGGGCCTCCATAGTAAGAATCCAACATCACCCCAAGACTCCTTTACCCTTGGTGCTGGTACCAGTGGTGCCCCACCGAAGACCAAGAGCCTGATTCTCAATTCTAACCCCCCACAACTCAGGTACAGGATCTCAGTCTTCATTGGATTCAACTTTCGCTGGCTCTGCTGCAACCATCCAGCCACAGCCCCAAATGCCCTGTCCAAAATACCTGGGGCGGAGTCCAGCCGGTCATCCACCAACAGATAGAGCTGGGTGTCATCAGCCAAATTAAACCCAAACAAATGGTAACCATATAAACTAAGCTTGTTATTCCTATTTGGTCCTTGAATCTGTTAAACAGCTTCATTATGCTGTATGCAAATTTACTGCTCACCCTCAACTTATGCATGGACTGATAAATTTCCATTTCATTGTATCTGAAGAAGTATGCGTGCACACAAAAGCTTATACCTCAAATAAAACTTTGTTGGTCTTAAAGATGTCACTGGACTCAAACTTTGTTCCAGCAAGGAAGTATAATTTGAACTAGAAGGAAAGGGGAGGGAGGAAATGTCCTGGCTCCACACTCTTAGCCACTGCACAACACCAGCTGTGTGCTTCTGCCAGGAATTCAGTGTAAGATCCACGTGGCTGGCTGTGCAGCCTCTGAATCTATAGCAAGTTGGTAGTACAGAAACATGCACAAAGAGTCATCCCCAGTCCAGAAAGAGTAACACCGATGATGGTTAAGTTTAGAGATACAAACTTCTGTGCATCACAACCAGAGACAGCCAGGAACAAGCAGAGAGATTCAAAATTAGTGACATAAAATGAAGCAGCTTCCAGTTGAAGAGCACAGCTGCCTCTGTGGGGAGAAGAGCCACGCAGCTTTGCTCAAGAGCTGGCGATTCAGAGAGGAAAGGGAGGGGCTAAGCAGGACACGTAAGCCAACCACACTAGTGCCGTCATGTGTAGGAGGCTTTGCAGCCTGGCAAGCAGATATTATTCTCACCCTCATCTAGTACAGGAACCAGGCTGCTATGGTCCGTCCACCCCCCTGCTTTCTTTGTACCATAAAGAGCCTGCTTTAGGAAGATTCAGGAGGTCATTGCCAGCTTCCCAACTCATACACCATTCCTGACACAGATTCCAAAGGCACCAGAGCCTTGGTTTCCCTTCTGTTGTGAAGTGTTGACATGAAGAAGGGAAGTTGCAAAACCAATCTGACATCATCACTTGTAGAAGACAGCCAGAATGCTCATGCGGAGGGCGCTGTCACCCCCACCATTTCAGATCTCACATGGCTGCTTCTAAGAAGCAGTCATATTTCAGGCCAGTGCTCTGGTTCTGTGCATGATTGATATAAAAGATGAAATGGGTCCAATGACCCCCAGCATGCATACAAAGGACACAAATGCCTCCAATGAACCAGCAAAAGGTGACTCTGCCCTGCAAGATAAATTTTTTAAGCAACACACCGCAAGAACCTCTGCAATTATTTTATAACTACTTATTTAGCTTTGAGGACACAGAGGTCTTGAAGCCTGGCTAAGAAGCTGGCACCACCATAACTGAAATGACACCCCCAAACAAACACACGTTGGTGGTGGAGAGTGCCATCAAGTCACAGCCAACTTATGGGGTTTTCAAGGTGTTTTGCCACTGACTGCCTCTGCATAGCAGCCCTAGATTTCCTCAGTGGCCTCCCCTTCGAAAGTCCACCACGCTTAACTTCCAAGATCAGGGGGGCCTGAGCACCAACTCTGTTTAAAATGTTCTGTGATGCTCTTGTTTTTCCTTCTCTGCTAAAAGCATATCTGAACACCACCATACATTTCAACACACTTTCACAATTCTAAATGCCCTTACTTTCTCCTTCCCCCAGCAATCTACAAGGTGGATTACATTTTATAGATTAGGGAAACCGAGACTAACTACACTTCCTTGGGAAGTCAGGGTAATTGAACTCAGTGGGATTTATTTCCGAGTTTACAACTGCAGACAAGACTCAAGGTTAGCCGTTACCACTGTTACTTCCCCATATTATTTATATAATAAGCCTCTGGGTTAACATCTCATATAAAACTCTCCTGAAAGTTTCCTCGACCCATTCACGCACACACAACAGCCAGAATACACAGACAGATTCTTTTAAGGTTACGACCCTATGCACATTTGTCTGGAGTAAGCCCCATCGAATACCGTGGAACTTACTTCCAAATAAATATGCGCAAGAGAAACAAGTAGACCGATAGATCTCTTTGAATGCACGTTCCTAAGAATGCTTTATAAACCGAACTGACTCCGCGGCGTTTTCTAAGGAGTCTGATCGAATTTCTTAAAGGAGAACTATTTTTAATTGGAGATAGATCCAGGTGGTCAGCCGTGTTGGTCTGAAGCAGTAGAACAAATTTAGAGTCCAGTGTGCTGCTTGCACACGAAAGCTCATACCTAGAATAAAACTTTGTTGGCCTTAAAGATGCCACTGGACTCTAAATTTGTTCTGTTTTTAATTGGGCTTTCTCATTCTTCTTTCCACGAAAGGACTCTACTACCCCCGCTTAGGGCCGGAAGAAAGGCGCGTCCCCTTTAAGAGAAGTTTTTCCCTTGGCCCCTATGAATGAACTTCAGCGGCCGTTGGAGCCCCGACGACCGCCGCCCAAGCCTCTCCCCGGCGACCTCCGGCTATGAGTGCGGGTGGCGGGCACGCGGGGAGAGGGAGAAAACCAACCGGACTCCGCTTCCCGCCCTTGCACGTTGAGCCCGAGAAGATGCACTCCTGCCACCGCCCGGGGAAGGAGATCCCAAGCGGTTCCGACCCGACAACCTGAGAGACAAGCCCCACCAGCCAAGCCAGCCCTTCTCCTACCATGAAGAGAGAAGCGAGGCCTTATAAGGAAAGCGCCTTTTTTCTCCCGCTCCCCAGGATGGATTCGAAGCTCACGTAGACGCCACGGTCCGCAGCAGGGGGAGGGGAAAAAAGAGGCCGGGAAAGACGCGGGCGGGGCATTACACTTTACACCCCTGCTTGAAAAGAAAATCCTTTTCGTCCCGATCCTCGACCTTGAACGGTTTTTCCATTCTCTCTCTACCTTTATTTCAGAACTGCAGCCGACCCATCCAGATCCCTGCACGTGCAGCTTACCACTCATACCTCCTCGGAAGCAAGCCCCAGGCTCTATGGGAAACTCGCCTAGAGCGTCCAGGGGAGCTTGTAGTTTGCAGTCCCAGGGAACTTCTTACTCCTGTCCTACACATCTCGGAGAAACATATCCCACCTCCCCCCTTCTCCTACCTTAGGACGTATTAACTCCTCTTGCTTTAGAATACTTTGTTGTAAGAGTCCAGCCGATGAAACACTTTCTGCGCCTTCTCCTTTAGCCATTAGAAAAGAAAAGAGGAAAAAAACGGCACCACTCCTTTTTATTTTTCCTGTGGAATGGCTCTTTTTCTCTCTCGGGCGCGCTCCCCCTTTGTGGCAGAAAGAAAAAGCTTTAAAAGAGAAGGCACGTAAGAAGCTGCTGGCGAATTCTTGCTGTAAGAAGAAAGGCGCACCGCCACAATGAATGAACCACTCGGCTCAGTTGCGGCTGATCAAGTTTCATTCCACGCCGCCCCCGTTTCGTACAAGGACCCCGCCTCCGTTTCGTACAAGGGACACGCCCTCTCCAGTGGAACGCGTTGGTGGAGGGGAGGGAAGGTGGTTCCTCTCTTTGGGGGGGAAGGGGCGGTCCGTCCCAAATTGGAGCACGCGGCATCCGATGCCTTGGAGCCAATCGGCGGCGGCGGCGCAGCAAACACCCCCACTTTACCTTCTCTTGACATCATGCTTGGGTTGAGATGCAGCCTGCTGAAAGTGGATGAGAGTTCCCGGCTGAGACCGGACTAATTTTAGCTTCTCCACCTGCTGGGAGCTTTAGGCTGTGGGATCTGCTGGCCGAGACAACCTGCGAACATCTGAGATTGATTTCACCCCTTTTGGAAAGAGGAAAGTGAAAGGGAGGAAAGGACTCCAGCCCCAAGGTGACAAACTTGGCCCATCCGAATTTTTCAGATCAGTCAGTTAAAGCACACTTCACTGGTGTTTAGAGTGCCTGGCTCAGATATGTGCCACCCATTCTGCCAGGGAAGCTTACTGGGTGACCTTGAGATACCTCACAGGACTGTTGTAGTGATGATAAAATAATGGAGGGGGAAATGATGTTGTAAGTCACTTTGGGGGTGCCCATTGAGGAGAAAAGCTGACTGTATCTCTATATAATAATTCTCTTAAGAGTATTGGCCCTTTCCAGCTCTCCCATTGGCTGTGTACTGTGGTTCCATCAGCCATTGGGCCCTCAGCTGCCACTCAAGAGTACTTACCTGCCATTGGCCAGGTGCTGGGTCTGCTCCTTTTCCCCGCCCACTTCCACTTCAGTCCCTGTCCCCTGTCAGATTTACTGGCAGACAGCTCTCTCTCCTGTGGAAGACAGTTCTCTTGGCTCCTGTGAGGGACTATCTGTCCCCTCAGTGGCTGTTGGTAGGCTATCAAGCTTGCTTCTGACAGTAAAAAGACAAAGGACTTTCAGCATAACCCCCTCCCCTGCCCACTGCCAGCTTGGCCACTTTCCTGTCAGAATAAACAGGAAAAGGCTCTCACTCCTTTTTGGCTCCACCATGATGGGCTGGCTAATGAGGTGGGCCGGGGACCATCAAACCATTCTCTTTAACCCCTGCTGTGTGGCTGACTTTCCCCCTAGGGTTGCCAATCTCCAGGTGGGACCTGGAGATATCCTGCTGTTACAATTGATCTCCAGATGACAGAGATCAGTTCCCCTGGAGAAAATGGCTGCTTTGGAGGGTAGACCCTATGGCATTATACCCTGCTGAGTATTCCCCCCCAAATACTGTCCTCCACAAGATCCACTCCCCAAATCTCCAAGTATTTCCCTAGTCAGAGCTGGCAACTGTACTTTCTCCTCTGTCAGTAAAAGACCCTTTCCACATCTACGTTGGCCTTTGGGAGAAAACTCATTGGGGCCAGTCCTGATAGGGTTGCCAACTCCCGGTGGGAAATTCCTGGAGATTTGAGGGATGGAGCCTGGAGAGGGTGAGGCTTGAGGAGCGGTGGGACCTCAGACAGGTACAATGCTATAGACTCCACCCTCCAAGCCAGCCATTCCCTGATGGGGAACCATTGTTGCCAATGTCCAGGTGGGGGCAGGAGATCACTCAGAATTACAACTGCTGTCTAGGAGGGAGGGGAGGAGATGGAAAGCTGAAGCCAGGGGGCAGATAACGGTAGGTTGACATTTGGCTGGGAGGGAGATAGGGTTGCCAACTCCAGGTTGGGAAATTCCTGGAGATTTGAGGGGTGGGGCCTGGAGAGGGTGAGGTTTGAGGAGGGGTGGGACCTCAGACAGGTACAATGCCATAGACTCCACCCTCCAAACCAGCCATTCCCTCATGGGGAACCACTGTTGCCAATCTCTAGGTGAGGGCTGGAGATTACTCAAAATTACAACTGCACTTCAGGTAGCAGAGATCAGTTCCTCTGGAGAAAATGGTGGACTCTGTGTCATTATATCCTGCTGAGATCGCCACAGCAAATTGTCACTGAGTGCCCAAAGCTGGGGCGCTCTCCCAGAGCCTCTTTCTAGAGCTCGTTTTATTTATTTCCACAACGGGCCTTTTTCCTAGTATAAAATAAGTACAGTAAATGTCATCACAGGGTTCCTTTCACAGTGCCACTTAGTCCCTCTCAAAGGGTACACTTATGTCTCTGCCCAAGTCCCTGTCATGTCTTGTTAAGAACAGCGAGTAGATGCAGGGCCAGTGTTCCCTCTAAGCTGAGTTAGTATGAGCTAGCTCACAGTTTTGTAGCTTCCAACTCACACATTTTTGTCTTGGATCAGGAAGGATGGCTCCAGGGCAAACTACTGTATACAGTAGCCAGATTGATTGCTCACACCTTTAATGGCAGTAGCTCACAAAGTAGAGTTTTGGCTCACAAGACTCCACAGCTTAGAGGGAATATTGTGCAGGGCTGGTTGAAGATCCTGAAGGTACACTCCAACACTTCCCCTGGGCCCCTGATGGCTGGGAGTGAGCTGAAAAACTCCAGTGTGGAGGGGGGGTCCCCTCTCCACTGTACCATCCCAAGCATTAAGGCTTGTAGAGATGATATGGCAATCCTCCAACTGTGCTAGGCTTTAAGGGGCTGCTAGATTCCTGGTTATTTTGCCTTGACCTCCAAGGCTGCCTTGGAAAAACTTGAATGGTAAAATCATTACAGGCAGGGCCAGCCCCAGGTGTCTGAGGGAGTGGGCAGCTCACTGGTACATGGGAATGCACAACCTCTGGGACCCTGAGCTCAGAGATGTGCAAGCATTTATGTAGGTGCTGTGGCGGCAGTATGAGAATCCCATGGAAGCCGAAAAAGTCCGCATCGGCATCTGAGCACTCAAGCAAGGTTCTCGGTCGGTACGGAAATACTCAGATGACTTCAAGATGTATGCAGACAAGATCCAGGGCTGGCCAGAACCCTGTGCTAGTGGAGCAGTACTGGCTGGGACTGAACCACCAAATTTTGGAGACCGTGCTCTGGAGCGTGAACCCAGTGTCGTTAGCGGCATGGATAAGAGAAGCTGGGGACACTGAGAACCAGCTCCAGATGATCCGCATGCACACCCCAAAGGTTTTTCCCAAGACACCTGAGGCCCCAGTGAAAACTCAGTGACCCAAGCCAAAGGAGCCACTACGTGAGCAGAGGATGAAGCAGGGGCTCTGCCACTATGCGGCCTCCTGCCCCACGACCTTCACTCCTACCATGACCCAGGCTCTGGAGGAAAAGGGATCAGAGACCCCAACAAAAGGAGGGGCTAAGCGGCCTAAGAACCAGTGGGCCTCCAGCTAGGTGCCCCACTTGACGCACTGGATATTGCCTCATCCAGCAGTGATGAGAACCCGCAGCCAGTGGGAAAAGGCAAGGACCTGCTGTGAAGGGTGCAAAACAGCAGGTCTGAGAGCAGTCGGTGCCAAAAATGGTGAGCAGCATCCCCCCTTGTTTTTTGTGACTGTATCGGTCATCAACCCAGAGATGGGGACCCAAGTCAGGGTACAAGCCCTTATAGACTCAGGGTGTGTGAGGGATTCGATAAGCCCCTCCATAGTCATGGGGTTGGGAGTGCCAGTGCAAAGACTCCTGGAGCCACTAGTTTTCATGCAAATGGATGGCTCCAATATGAAAGAGCCCTGTACCAGACCATCTTGGTAATCATGGGGATGGAGGAACATTGGGAGCAACAGGTGTTTGTGATCAACCCGATGGCTTGCTTTTCTATGGTCCTTAGAAATCCGTGGCTTTGGGACCATGATGGAGTGATATCTGATGGAGTGAGAGGACAGTGCATTTTGTACCCTCCATATGCCAGGGGCATATGTGGATGATGGAATGGGGGAAGCAGATGACTTGCCTTTACAGACTCCAATAAACTTTACTCCTTTGGAAAGAAAGTTGTGGGGAACTGATTGCTGCAGGACTCTGACAGTGACCCAGCAGAGACTGACCAGAATGAATGAACACTCCCACCCCACCCCCTGAACATGGATAGATGTCTTGAACCAGAAGCTTTTGTGGGCCAGAACCTTTTCCTCCAGTACATGAGTGGCAGAACAGGCCTGCTTTGGCCTGCAGGCCCTGATCCACCCTGCCCTCCAAGGTTTTCCCAACACCTGGAGATGTTTTCTCTCTCCCCAGTAATCTGCCACCACCACTTGCCCCTGTAGAAATTGTCTGCTGGGAGGCTCAGGACTTCCAGCTTCCCTTCCGAGTTCTGAGGCCATGCCTCTGTGTCTCCCGGTGCCCTGGTCACCACAGGGACTGTTTACTGCCTTGTGCGTCCTCTTGGTACGTCCAAGATGATGGAGGTCTACCAGCATCCAAAGTTATAAAGTATTTATTAAAAAGAAAATGTTCACAATTATACTATAACAGACCCGCTGTTACTCTTCCCACTCTGAGGCAGATTTTTCCAACCAAAATTCTTAGTTTCCTTCAGGTACTGAGCTAGCTCCCTAGTAGCATGATAATATTTGCAGCTTTATAAACCTGAATGTCCCACCCTCCTATCAGCTACGCTGCCATGACTGGTGGGGTATGTGTGCGGTGGCTGATGTAGCATTTCTTGATGTGCTGGAATGTTAACTTTCACTTCTTCTCACCGGGTCTTATCTCCCCACCTGGCCATCTGGCCTCGTAGTACTCTCCTGATGCTTTGCTGGGAATGTGAGCCTGTTAGTTTAGGCACACTGCAACTGTTTCCCTGATTGGTTCCATCTAGTCCCGCCACTTTGAAACCTGTATATCTATTCACCTCCCACCTTTACAATCAGTTTGGACACCAAGTGTATGCACAGGAGACTCACCCTTACTGTACTCAATAAACTTGAACTTCTCTGAACGTTGTTGAGAACTGATTGCTGTGAGACACTGACACCTGTGACAGTGTTGCCCTACTAGGCACCTAGTGTGCTCTTATGAACTCACAGGTTATGAGAACCTGAACTTTGCTAGTTATGTGCAATAGGGACTGAACTGTTACGTGACTCCAAGTGATGCCAGTTATAGCACACACCCAGAAGAAGAAAAACCTTCCTGTGAAAGGTGCGCCTTTGACTCCTGCATGTCACCATTCCACTTTCCTGTAACAAGATGGACCAGCTTCCTAGCCATATGTAGCACTGCGAAATCAGGCAGTGGCCATGCCAGTCCAGAAGATGGGGGATTCACACTCCATACAGAGTCTCCTTCCCCACACATAGGCAACCTGTTCTCTCCCAACTTAATACATCACCTAGTCGAAACTGCAGCCAGAAGACATCAAGAGAACAATGGCTCTGGCCAGCACAAGACATAATCCCATCAAGTGCCATTGTCCAGACTAGTTTGTCATTAGGTCTAACATTGCCCACTCCCCAGACCTTCGACCCCAGCACCAGTCAGCATATTTTTGGGGGACGGACTAACCAGAGTGGTGACCAAGCTTAGCCCATCCCTCAACTTCTTAATAAAAGAGAGGGTTCAATACCAGCTGTCTCTCTCTTACTTGCACTCTTGCTCTTTTACCTGACACCCTCCTACCCTAAGCTTCTGACTCATGGACGTGCAGCCAGAGGCTCCTTGTGCCCCTGCCAGTTCAGGACACGATCCTCCCCTAGCCCCCCACAGCCCTCCTTCTTTTCCTGAGGTTCGCTCCATTCAACTGCAGACAGGTACAGTATTGCTTATCAACAGAACATCCTGCGAATGTGTTATTTTCTTCTATCTATATTTCATAGAACTTGTATAATTGTGTGTATGCTTGTGTTATTGTATGCTTGAAATAGTTTTCAGTAAACAAAATCATCTTACACTGACGTCAGTCTCAGCGTCTATTTGGTGGGTCTGGAGGGAACTAACCCCTATATACATAGATGCTCGCCCCCGTATTGCCTTTTGCCTGATGTAAGATCATAATTCTCCATTTTGAGTAACAATTTAAGGCAATTTGGCTAACAACAGAATCTGGTTTGTCTTTTGCCCAGCCCAGGAGCCCTCTTTTTAGATCCCTTGAAATGGCACTGGAGACTATGTACAATAAATAATAATAAAGATTTTTATTTAATAGGCAGGGATGGTATGGGTAGTCAGGAATCAGAAAGGCTTAGGTAAATGTTGTTGGTAAAACAGTATATATTTCAGTTGACAGACAATATGGTGTTGTTGCAGCTTATTTTCATACATTCTTGGTTAACAGTGAGAGATGGCTGACTAAGTACTTTGGTTTCAGTACAATGTTTCTTCATATAGTTTCCTGTTAACTGTTCAGGTTTTCTGGAAAGGCCCCTCTTTTTGTGTATCAAATTCTTCCCATTTTTTGAAATCACAATGTGTCTTTTTCCCCCTGAGCAGTTTATAACCATTTCCTTTCACAACAGACCAGGGACTGCCTCAGTGCCAATTCCCTGTATAACTAGACAGGACTTATATTTCTTCCCTGAAAATATAATCCTTTTCCTTTTGGCCTGATTGGGAGCTTCAGCCTGCTACCTAGTCACTCTTTGCCAAAATCTCAAACCCCAGTTCTTGGCATCTGTGTGAAAATGTACTTCAGCATAAGCTGACGCTAGACTCTCAACTCTTAGATGGAATTCTTCCTCAGGTTATGTTTAACACAGCTAGGATCAAGAATCTCTCCCTTGATTCAAAAGGTGGACTTGTCAGACAGACTTTTAGTCAGACTCTTCAGACATCCACTCCTGTAGCTGAACTTTTACTTTACTGAACAGTAACTGCCACTGAACAGCTTCACTGACTGGCTGACTGGCTGTATCGTTTTCCTCAGCTGGTGCTAGCCAGTCAGAGAAAAGGAGCAGCCTGTCATTCAAGCTCAACATTCTAGAACAGAGGTCCCAGTCACACGAGCAGGATACTGCGCCACTGAAGGGAGGCAAATTAGAGCCGGAGCAAAAAGATGTGCAGTAGTGCGATCAGACGGGTCCCCGACATGCCGCGCAGATGCTGATAGCTGGCAATCACAAGGTGATGTTGAAGCACATCAAAGGGTTTCACTTTTGCATTCTTGCACATGCGCAATCTTACGTTTCTTCGCATACTGTGGAGGCTTGGAAAGAACACATCCGGTGCGTGCCGGATGCGCTAGATTAACTCCGCGTTCATGATCTGATGCCTGTGACCCGCATTTTCCAGTTGCTACTACCCTTTTGCTGGTACTTTTTAAATCCGCTTCTTTGGGCCAATGGTATGGGTTGGTGACGGGTGTGCTACGCTTCCCAGATGTTGCTGTATGATTACACCCGTTTGATGCACCCTCAACCCGTCTGTTTCATGGGGCAAATCCTCCTGTGTGACCGTGGCCAGAGTTAACTATTCCCCTCCTTTCTTTGATTTTGCTGCATTAGGAGAACAGTGTTGTAAATGTAGTTGCAGGTGGTCAGCTGTGTTGGTCTGAAGCAGTAGAACAAATTTAGAGTCCAGTGGCACCTTTAAGACCAACAAAGGTTTATTCAAGCAATACCCTTTGGTTCTCTACATAGGACAAACAGGACAAATTCTACACCAGAGGATAAATGGATGCAAATCTGACATCAGGAATCACAAGACTGAGAAACCTGTAGGAGAACACTTCAACCTTCCAGGACATTCAGTGAATGACCTCAAAGTAGCTGTTTTATTACCAAGGAACTTCAGGAACAGAATGGAAAGGATGATTCCTGAATTACAAGTTATTACAACACTTGGAACAAAAACCTCCCCAGGGATATTGGTTTCTTATCACATTACATATGCTAACCCATTCAGGCTTCACTTATGTATTCTCAACAAGGAAGACTATACATTCTCTGTAGTTTAGTTTATTTCTTTTTCAGAATAGTATATTAGAATACTAAATGTAATGCAAGGAATAATGGAATATTTTGCAGTTAATGAGACGAATGCTGACTCTCAGTTTTCTTCCCACAATTAGAAAAGATGCCTTCTCACATTTATCCCCTATTTTGACATATTTATTACCTTGCTGTCCTTTTCTGCTCTTAACAACTGTTGACCTTATAACCTTAGCTTGTTATTTAGTTTCACTTTGAATATCTTAAAGCATCTGCATCATGTTACATGTTAATTTGCTGTTCAGCCTGTATCCATAAGTCTGATATCTAGCTTCCTTTCCAATGTATTTCACAAAGTGTGCATGCACACAAAAGCTCATACCTTGAATAAACCTTTGTTGGCCACTGGACTCTAAATTTGTTTTAAATTTGTTGGCCGCTGGACTCTAAATTTGTTGGCCACTGGACTCTAAATTTGTTTTAAATGTAGTCCATCACACATACTTTTAGCACAGCATCAGACTGAGCAAGGGATTAAAAATAAATGAGTAAAATGCAATTCCTCTTTCCCTCTCTCTATACATGTCCGATCAGATGTTGAAATATAGGACAGGCTCCTTAATTTAGGAAGTTACTGATCTTCACAGAGTTAGCATTGCCTTGAAGCTTTCTCCAGCTCTTCAGGCCAACACATGGTTAATGGCCTCCTCCTCCAGACCTCAATTACAAGTTCTGTCTGCTTTGATTGACCCAGAACCAAAACAGCCCTTCCTCCTTGCTCTCCTAAGTTTTATCACCTCTCTTTCACCTACCCACTGACCAGGTCAGGCCAGGTCAAAGAAGCTTTTCCTGAAGTCAGAATATATCTTCCTGAAGTCTCTCTAGTATTTAGCACCTCCAAGTCTCTGTTCCCTGCTTTAACGGGGGGGAGCTTGACCATCCCATTGTCTAGACCTATTAGCATTTGTATGAAGGTGGGCTGAGGTAGGTCTGGAAAGGAATTGAACTGTCCTTTCCCCTTCCTGCCTGTTCTCTGCCCAGAGGGGGAAATCTTTTAAAACTCAGAGTGAGGGATAACTGAGAGATAGCTCATCGAGGGTAGACATGTGTTGAGTAGCTCCACATGCTCCTACATTTCCTCCTCACTTTTCTTGAATATTCCTTCAGCCAAAGTATTCTGCTGTCATGAGAATACTTGCTAGAGACTTAAACCCAACAGGAAAAGGTGGCAACTTTCTCTTGTTTAGTTTTTTTGGGGGGGTTGTCTCAGAGCAGAAAGTGAGGGGAAGCCAGGCGGAGGTGTTTTTTCCCCTCTTCGCCATAGTACCAGAGGGGCTCAGCAGAACCGAAAGGAGTGCAACTTTACAACTCAACTGAGAAAGAAAAGAAAAGAAAACTTTACGAAGCTAAGTTGAAATAGTAGACTGTGATCTCTGTAATTAGCAACTTCTAATGAACTAAAACCTTGGAACTGCATATCTAAAGACATTATGACTTAAAAAAACAAAAACATGATAACACAATTAAAAATAATCTAATAAGTAAGAATAGTAAAAGGCACATATATAGGCGATTAAAAGTTATAGTATAAAATGGCATCAGGCTCAGGTACAACGAAGAAGTCTTCCACAGCATCTCCAAACCAAATTGGGGGGCTAACCCAATTAAAACCAACCATACCACAAATGACAATGACAGAGCTCCAAGCCATGATACAAAACTGTGTTTCACAGTCAACACAGCAAACTTCAGACTTAATTAAGAAAGAATTGGAACCAATGCAAATTAAAACTGATGAGATTTCAAAACAAAATCAGATACTGAAGAAATTAAAGCAGAAATTGCAAAAATGATAAAAACTACAAATAAGCTTGAGGAAAAGGTCAAAGATTTAGAACAAGAGGTCCAGGAAATTAAAACTAAAACTGATAAAATTGAAGGGTCACTAATCCTTTTAGAAATGGAAAAATCAGGACTCATACTCAGATTTCAAAATATAACGGAACAACTAGATAAGAATTTGAAAGAACAATTTATACAAAACATTGCAGAACAATTCAATATTGGTGATAAGGAAGAAATATTAGAGGATATACAAGCCGTCTATAGATGAAATTCTGCCTATGCTAAATGACACAACCCCCCCGGAAGTTCATATAAAATTTCAAAGGAAGGCAATGAGAGACAAAATTTTGCAAGCATCACATACAAGCAAACTGATAATAGATGGAGCAGAGATTAGGATATTAAAAGATATTCCTTGGCGCGTTAGAGAGAAACGTCGCAAATATGACATATTAGCCAATTCGTTAAGGAAAAATGGAATACTATACAGATGGCTATTACTGGAGGATCTGTTGTTTATGTATAAGAGTAAAAGACAAAGGATTGGCTCTGTATTTAAACTAGAAATTTTTCTTGAAAGGGAAGGTGAAGACCTAGGTTGGCAGAAAGGAGGAGAAGAAGGTGATGAAGAGGAAGGGGAAGAAGATGAAGATCAGGAAGGATTAACTGCCCAGGCTGACCCCAAAACTCAAGATAAAGGTGATAAAAAGGAGAAAAACAGGCAAAAATTGAAGCTTAAAACTGAATCACAAATTCTTACTAAACTTAAACTTAAAAATATAGTTACCTCAAAGAAAGATTTAAAAAAGGGAGCTAAAAAATTGCGACTATTATCGGTAAATGTAAATGGCTTAAATGAGCCACAAAAGGGAAGAAGACTTTTTCATCAAATGCAAGCTGATATTATATGTCTCCAAGAGATGCACATAAAGGAGGAACACTCAAAGCACTTACTATATAAAAAATTAGGTATCCCTTTCATTGCTTCAGATACAGTAAAAAAAAGAGGTGTTGTAACCTACGTGAATGAAAACTTGCACCCAGTACTGTTATAAATCAACTGACAGAAGAATTATTGCGGTTACAATCAACAGAAATGGGAAAGAAACTTTAATTATAAACCTTTATGAGCCAAACCAGAACCAAGAAAATTTCTTTAAAGAACTGCAGAATATATTAACAACAAAAAGTTTGGAAGATGTTTGCATAGTGGGAGATTTTAATTCTGCATTTGACTCTAGCCTTGATAGGAAAAAGTTGAGAAAAAGTTTAAAATCTGGCTCTACCTAACAGTTTTTTAACAATAGCAGAAGAATTTAATATGATAAACATCTGGAGAACACGAAACCCATTGAAAAAGGACTGTACATATTATTCTTGCAGACATAAGTCATGGTCAAGAATTGATATGACTTGGATAAATACTGGCTTGGCGAAAGATTTACTGGAGGTGTAAATACTACCTACCACTTTTGCCGACCATAATCCTATTTGGTTATGCTTTCAAGAACCACATAAAATATCAAGATGAAGACTGAACATGAGACTATTAAGAGATAGGAAATTTGTTGAGAAGTTAGAGTCAGAAACTCAAGAATTCTTTAAGAGGAATAAGACAGAAGATACACCAATAATTATTATCTGGGATGCATTTAAAGCATTTTTAAGAGGTCTGTTCATTAATCAAGATGCATGGAGAAGGAAACAAAAGAGAGAGAAATTTAGGAAATTAACAGAAGAATTAAAAATGAATGAAGATAAAATGAAAAAAATGGCGAGCTCAATGAGATAAAGCTTAGGATAAAAATGATCCAACATCAAATAAATATTTTGTTAACACAAGAAATAGCTAACAAGATAGAATACACTAAATCATATTATTTTGAAAACGCAAACAAACCTACTCACTGGTTGGCTTATAAGCTTAGGAAGGAAAAAGAGAAAAGGACAATATCAGCACTAAAAGATGTAAACTAGGAAATAAAGTATAAAAATCAAGAATTGAAAAATATTGTAGAAGGTTTTTACAAAAATCTGTACAACCAAATTCCACAAAACCATCAAAAAATTAAAGACTTTTTTCTGAAATATAATAATTTTTTTTTTTTACTGAGGACCAGAAAAAAATCTTGAATGATACAATTACAACTTGTAAAATTGTGGAAGCACTTAAAAAGAAAATGAAATCTCCAGGTCCTGATGGTATCCCGGCTGAAGTCTACCAAAGACTTGATGATGAAATTCTCCTTCAGTTTAAAAATCTACTTCATAACATCATAAAAACGGGAAACTTACCAAACTCATGGAACGATGCCTTGATCACATTAATACACAAGCCTAATACTAAAGATAAAGAAATCCAAAACTATAGACCTATATCACTTCTCAATGTTGACTATAAGATTTTTGCAACTATCATAGCCACCCATTTCAAGAAGATATTGGTACAAGTTATATATCAAGACCAATCTGGCTTTCTCCCGAAGAGACAGATAAAAATAATTTAAGAATTAAGAATACTACAAACAATATTCTGGAAAACAATTAGCATTAGTTTTTCTTGATGCGGAGAAAGCCTTTAACAATGTAACTTGGGAATTTCTAAGATACAAATTGAAGACTTGCGATTGTGCAATAACTTTATGATGATGATAATGTCTATATATAAAGAACAATTTGCAAAAATAATAGTTAATGGAGATTTAACTCAGAATATATCTATTCAAAAAGGAACTCGACAAGGATGTCCGCTTTCACCATTATTGTTTATCTTTGTACTAGAGTCATTAAATGACTTGGTAAGAGAAAATTTGAACATAAGAGGCCTTAACACTAAAGGAGAGGAATTCAAACTTCAAGCTTTCACTGATGATTTAGTGTTCATTTTGGAAGATCCAATAACATCTACACCAAACCTGCTTAATGTAATACAAGAATATGGTTCGGTAGCAGGACTTAAGATAAATGTTTTAAAAAAACAAGATCTTGACAAAAAAGACTGGTCTCAAGACCTAATAAATAAGATCCAGTCTCAATCTAATATAGAGGTAATCAACAAAGTTAAATATCTAGGTATCACCCTTTCAAGTAAAAACAGTAACCTATTTGAAAATAACTACAGAAAATTATTAGAAGATATCAAGGAAGACCTACAGAAATGGCATGATCTACACCTATCATTTATGGGTAGAATTGCCACTATTAAAATGAACATCCTTCCGCGTTTCCTATTTCTGACACAGAACATACCAACTTTAAAAAATAGTAAATTTTTCATGGAATTGGATCAATATTTAAGAAAATGTATATGGCACTCCAAAAAAGCACATATTAATTTGAAACTTCTTCAAGATAAAAAAGAAAAAGGTGGGCGCGGTATATCAAGTTGGTCCCTTTATTACCAAGCATCAGCGATGGGTTGGATTAGGGATTGGTTACTGTTAGAAGATAAAAGACTGCTATATCTAGAGTGCCATAACTTATATGGCATGCCTACATATGGTATGATAAAGATAAAATCCATTCAAATTTCCATAATCATATAATTAAAGGAGCTCTAATAAAGATCTGGAGGAGAATTAAAGAAAGATTTTACCTAAAAATACCTATGTGGGTTTCACCTTTAGAGGCCTTCATGATGCATACATTGATGTTGGACAATAAGAGAGCTACATATCAAACACTATTAAACAAGGAAAAAGAGTTAAATTCGTTGGAGACACTACAAGCATTGAATATTAATCTTACTTGGTGGGAAAAATTGCAATTACAGTCAAGGTTCACTAAAGATAAAGTAATGGATTTTTATAATGAAAAGACAGACCTAGACAAAATATTGTTATCAATCTCTGACAAACTGATACAAAAACTGTATAACTTCTTATTGTTTGATGTTATGCAAGATGAAACAGTTAAACCATCAATGGTAACATGGGTGCAGGACATAGGATATAGTTTGGATATAGATGACTGGCTGAAAATATGGAAATCTGTCAAACTATTAAGATCTACATCATATAAAGAAAATATACTCAAAATGTTTTACAGATGGCATTGGTTGCCTGACAAAATGGCCAAATGTTATAAAGACATATCAAGAAACTGTTGGAGATGTAAGAACAACATAGGCACTTTTTCCATAAGTGGTGGTGGTGTGAGAAGATCCATAAATTTTGAAAAGATGTTAAACAGTTAATAACAGAGATTATGGACATAGAGCTACAATTGTTACCAGAAATTTACTTGCTTAACATAATACCAGATGGGTTCAGATGTGATGATATATGCATTTTATCATATACCCTCACTGCATCTAGAATACTTGTTGCTAAATGTTGGGAAACCGATAGCTTACCTACTAGAGAAGAGTTGATTATAAAAATTTATGATGTGGCAGAAATGGATAAATTGAATATGATACTTCTAGGAAAAGATGAAAAAGCTTTCCAAAAAAGATGGTACAAAGTTAACAAATGGTTTAGGAATAATGTTTAATGTAAACTCCAAAGTTTGATTTATATACTACAATTTTGTTTTTCTTTTTTGTAATATAAAAATAATAAATGTTTTTTTAAAAAACCCTCAGAGTGAAGGTTTTGCTCTTTTCAAACCTCTAAAGGAAAAAAATGCACTTCTTCACAGCATGAAATGAATCTTCAACACATAGAGAGAGAAAAATTGTGACAGGTGTCATATACATAGGGTTACCAGCTTCTAAATGGGTCCTTCTAACTGTCCTTTTAATATCAATATGATCTGCAGTGATTATCAGGTAATGTGATTGAGCCATGAAAAGCTTCAACTTCCCCTTTCCACTCATCAAACCTCTACTAAAAGGACAGGGATGAGTTTTTTCCCCATGCCCCACTGACAACCTGACATGACATAAATAAACAACAAAAATGAATAAATGCATGTGTCATGATCTGTGCAGGGTGGAGGCAGGGCCTAGAGGCCTAAGGCCCAGGAGAGGCCTGTGTGGTAGTAGAAGCAAGCTGCCTACAATTCCCACAATGCCTGGAGCCAGCTGCAATCAATGGGGATACTAGAAGTCTCTGAGGTGAAGTGTTCTTATACTTGGTTTCAGTTTAACTGATGTTCTTTTTCTCTGAGGAGACTGGTCTGGGATAAAGTTCCCTCACTTGGGAGAGTAAGTTAAGCCTGGTCTATAGAGGGCTGTGAGGAAATGGTTCTTTGGCTCTTCTGCAGTTTTCCCTCTCACAGAGTCACTGAGGGGGAAAGGCTGGTCTGTGAGGAAAGGATCCCTCATTGGGCTCAGTATGAGTGTTAGGCAGGAGGCCTGGTAAGAAGGTATGCCTTAAGTAGTAACAGTTAAGGAGTAATAGGTAGCTGCGTTAGCTTTGTGTTCTTTTTGCCTTTCAACACTGTTATAACTTTTGAAGCACCTTGTCTTGTTTTCAGTGCCCCATTACTGTATAAATAAACAATTTGTTTAACAGTCCTCTGCCTGGTCATCATGCCTAAGGTTCTCGGCTTGAAAAGTGGCATTGAGAGGGTACCCTGGGCCTTCTCAAGGGACCATAAGTCCAGGGTGGCAGCAGTGGAAGGCAGCAACCCGCTGGGATCATGACAGCATGTAACCCTTTCTCCCTGCTTTATTTTCTCTGATGCAAATCACCCTTGGATCTGGACTTTGCCTCACGGGGAGGTGGAGGGAATATTAAAGTAACTGGCAACTTTAATTGCTGTAGATTTTCCAGGTTGTGTGGCCGTGGTCTTGGCATTGTAGGACCTGACATTTCGCCAGTAGCTGTGACTGGCATCCTCAGAGGTAGAACACAGAAAGATGGAGTACTCTCTGTGTCAAGGTGAGCAGAAAAATAGTAGGCTATTTATCTACTCCGGAAGGTGGGGTAGGGCTGAGTCATTATCTTGTAGTAGTTCTCCAGGCTATGAACATGCTAATGGAGGAGCTTTCCTGAGGAGGTTCTTTTGTCTATGGATTGTTTCCTGAGGAGGTTTCCTGTTTCTTGAGGAGGTTCTTTTGTGTGTGGACTGGCTATTGAAACTCTAATCTTATGTGTAGTGCTACTGTCAGCTGTAGAGCATTTTGTGTTTTTCAGGACAGGAAACCATGCCCTATTTATTTTTAAACTCTCTTCTTTCCTGTTGAAATTGTGTTTATGTTTATGAATTTCAATTGCTTCCCTGTGTAATCTGACATGGTAATTGGAAGTGTTGTCCAGTCTTTCAGTGTCTTGGAACTAAAAGCTGTGTCCTGTTTGGGTTAGGCTATGTTCAGCCACTGCTAATTTTTCAGGTTGGCCAAGTCTACAGTGCCCAAAGTCACCCAGCAGGCTTCATGTGGAAGAGTGAGGAATCAAACCTGGTTCTCCAGATTAGAGTCCACTGCTCTGAACCACTAGACCACGCTGGCTCTCATGCAGCTATTACAGCCAATTTACTCTTGCATTCCTACTTCCACAAATGGCTAATTTTCTCTAGATCAGGATGGCTATAATGTTCCAAGGGCATCCTAACCTTAGGAAATCTAATTCCTTGATCAAAACGAATTTGAGCATAAGAACTCCTAGCGGAAGGTTCATTCTAATATATCCATGGCAGCTGAATCAGAGTGCTAGAATCTGACAGAGAATTTCTGGGGAAGAACATGACTCTGTGGCATCTTTGGGCATTAGTCCTCTGCAAGCCAACAATCACATTTATGCTCTTTTCACCTGTTGGGGTTTAGAGGTCAAATTCTTTCTCATATTTGGTTGTGTCAATTCATTTATGGCATTCAAGTTTCCATAAGACGTCAGCTTCATCCAATACCAAAGTTCTTTTCCTCAACAGTTGTTCCATCAGCTGACCAGGTCTTTGTGCTTGTTGCAAGACAGCAAAAAGACAGATCTAAATATTTATTGGGATAAGAGTCATAGCTTCTGTCTGAAGGAGAATTCCAAATCAACACTTGGGCCACAGTCAGATGTGCCTTTAGATCCAACTCAGCTGCGAATGCCTGATGGATCTAAAGGGCACGATCAGACAGCAACATTTGGGAAAAGCCCTGCAGCCATTGGCACCCCATGCTGCTCCACCATGGAAGCAGAGTTAAAAGACACTGGGGAAAGTCCAGTCCTAATGCTTGTTGACAGGCCACAGACAGACTTTCCCCTGTCTGATCACTCAAGCATACACTCAAGCCATTGGGATGATCTGCTCATTCCATCCTGATTCAGTGCCGATTTTCCCCCTCACTTAGCACTATGCGCACAAACACATACTCCATGAAGAACCCTCCGTGTACAGGTGTGATCCCTCGTTTATGGAAATGGAAAAAAATCCCACTCACCCGTACGCACTGTCTGATCACACACAGTGATGGGCTGAGCCCGCAGCTACAAAGGATTTGTGCTTGCGCAAAGCCATGTCAATTTCCACCAGGGAAAATAGGCTTGCTTCCCCTCCGCACCAAATGGTCTGATTGCAGCCTTGGTGAAAGAAGCAGCACCTTTAAAACCAACAAAGTTTTATTCTGGGTATAAGCTTTCCTGTGCATGTACACTTCTTCAGATACATTGAAACAAAAGTCACCAACCATTACGTGTAGGTAGAGAGAAGGTGGGGAGGGTGTTGCCAGAAAGGGCTAATTAGAGTCAAGATGCTTAAGTAACTGAGCAATAGATATAGCTAAGATCGGGTTAAGACAATTGGTAAGACCTGTGAATACCAGCAAATTAGCATACAGCATAATAAAAGCATTTACAAACAGATGCCAGGAACAATTATGCATTTGTATGCCTCCCCCCCAGCATTCCAGGACCCATAGAATTTCCAAGTGTGTGTGAAAATGCTGCTGATAGGGACAGCTGAGAGAGGAAATTCCTTTGGTGACAACACACAAGAACTTCTGTTCGTTTCTGCAAAGGCACTCAACTGCACTTCAGTTTTCAGGTTTGGGTGGGTGGGAGGTAGTGTAGATCTGAGGTGAACCTGACTTGATTTCTTTCATTTTAAGGCTAAAACTGGCATGGGGCTCATGAGCTTATGGCACAGCATTACTACAAATATGCACATTTTCATCTTGCAAGCAAGTTACATGCAAGACCCAAAAGGGGGAATATGCCATGTTGATGTTGGGCATATCATGTTCCTTACAACCTGAACACATTTTCCCCTATCCTTATTAGCAAAAGTCATAACAAAACTTTTCAGCCGCATTTGGATTGAAAACAGGCAAAGTTGCCTCTAGAGATTAAAATTGCCCTGCAGGACAAGAGAAGAGCCACCAGTTGGTGATCACTAGGCTAAATAGTGATTTCCCAAGTCAGAACTCTTGATTTTGTAGTTCTAACAACCTTCAAACCCTGACCTGGATAGCCCAGGCTAGCTCAATCTTGTCAGATCTTGGAAGCTAAGCAGAGTCGGCCCTGGTCAGTATTTGTATGGGAGACCACCAAGAAATACCAGGGTTGTGATGTGGAGGCAGGCAATGGGAAAAACTCCTCCAAACATCTCTTGTCCTGAAAACCCCTATGGGGTTGCTGCAACTTGACAGCAGGCCCCCCCCCCCATCAATCTTCAGGTGGGGCCTGGAGTTCTCCTGGTATTATAACTGATCTAAATACTACAGAGATCAGTTCCCCTGGAAGAAATGGTAGTTTCTGAGCTCCAAAGCTATGGTATACAATAAAGTACAGGAGAAATAAAATCCTTTCACCAGCTAGATCAACAGCGCCCAGCTCAGCTCCCTTCCCTCCCTAAACTCTACTTTCCCTGTGCACTGCCCCCAAATAAGGCTGCCAAGCCCCAGTAGCAGCTGGGTTCCCCTGCCCCCAGCTCCTATTGCCCGCTGTCACTTCAAGCAGCAATGAACAAAAAATATGCAGCATGGTATGCTGCACTGTGTTGCTTCTGGTAAAAACTCAGAAGTGACAGAGAGTAGCTCTAGGAATCACAGGAAACTCCATGATAAAACTATGTCACTTCTGGGTTTTTACTGGAATTGATGTGATGCCACAGCTGGTATCAGAGCTCCCCCCATTATGCTGCCAACAACCCTCCTGCCACTTGCCAAGCACTACCTGACAAAGATCTCCAGGAATTTCCCAAGCCAGAATTGGCAACCCTAGATTTTGGGGTCATGGTGAAGGAAACTGACATGATATGCCCTAAAATCAGATGTTAGAGATTTGTGTATAAAGTGTATTGCATAGACTAGGGCTGCTTCCACATGGAGATTTTGCTATGCTATTGTATCTGAACTGGAATGTGTATTTGTAGAGCATACACAATGCCATCCCCTAACCATCCACTTTCTGTGTTTTCCTCCATTTTGCTGTGATCCTTCACAAATCTGGCTTGATACAGTCATTTGGGAAACATCTTTCAGCAAGGTTCTCTGGAGAGGCAGCATAGAAAGTTTACAAATAAATAAGACAACAGTCAAAGCACAGTTGCCCTGCTCTGTGTGGACAGGAAGAGCACATCTTTGCAGAGCTTCCCCATTTGAGTGTCATTTTCCTTGTCTGAGCCCTCCTCATCCACCGTTTTTCTTCCCCCTGCTGCCATGTCACTGAAGAACTTCTTTTTAAAAATTCAGTAATGGACATATCCCGATAGCAATATATCAATGACCAAAGAGGAAACTGACATACAGTATTGAATGTAATGGGCATATCTCTATGTCTTAAAATTGGTAAGGGAGATACTGCTGGAACTTATTGTTACAGAGATATGCAGGGCTATTTTTGGGCAGGAATGCACAGGAATGGAGTTCCGGCTGGCTCCTGAGTTGGCCATGCCCAGCAGGAACTCATTACCATAACAGGCCACACCCAACAGCAGAAACGCATTAGGATTGGCTATATTAGGGGTGTGTGGCCTAACATGCAAAGGAGTTCCTGTTCCAAAAAAAGCCCTGGGTTTTGACAACAAGCAAGGTAAACAGAATAAGAAGCAAAAGGAGTTCCTGCTACAAAAAAGCCTTGGGTTTTGACAACAAACAAGGTAAACAGAATAAGAAGCAAAAGGTGGGTGTGGCTGGATGACCACACTTCTGGTAACATGGAGGCGTGGCCTAATAAGTGAATGAGCTGTGTGGTCAGGAGTGTGGCTTAATATGCTAATGAGTTTCTGCTGTTGGGTGTGGCCTGTTATGCTAATGAGTTCCTGCTGGACTTTTTCTACAAAAAAAGCCCTGGCCACACCCAACAGCAGAAACTCATTAGCATAGTAGGTCACACCCTGCTGGCACAGCTCATTAGCATATTAGGCCACATCCCCATGCTACCAGAAGTGTGGTCATCCAGCCACACCCACCTTTTGCTTCTTATTCTGTTTACCTTGTTTGTTGTCAAAACCCAAGGCTTTTTTGTAGCAGGAACTCCTTTGCATGTTAGGCCACACACCCCTAATGTAGCCAGTCCTCATGAGGTTCTGCTGCTGGGTGTGGCTTATTATGCTAATGAGTTCCTGTTGCATGTGGCCAACTCAGGAGCCAGCCGAAACTCCATTCCTGTGCATTCCTGCCCCAAAATAGCCCTGGGTGTGGCCTATTATGCTAATGAGTTCCTGCTGGGCTTTTTCTACAAAAAAAGCCCTGCGCAGGGGCCACTGCCAATTAGCACTCAGCGTGTGCATCCCAGCTTCTGCTAGAACTCAGGGCTAAGGGACTGCCTACTGTGCAGGCGCACCTCCCTTCGCTGGGATGCTAAGTCCTGGTGGAGCCAGCTCCATAAGCGTGCCACCTGTGGAGGCAAATCAGGAGGGCTGTCTGCTGGGCGTTGTTCTTCCTCAGCTGTTACTGAGATGGGTGGCAAGGATACACTGAAGGGCTCTGGGGTTTCATCAAGGTCAGGTATGGGTTCTACTGGGGCCGGGAGCTCATCCTCAGCAGCACTCATGACAGACAGCCTCTTGAACCAATTCGTTATGGGCCTACGCGAGCCGAAGCTCCACCACAAGCTGGCCAGCCACGATGATCTGACCCTAGAGAAGGCCTTACGTGAAGCCACACCCTACGAAAAATCGCATTGTGAGTGCTGCAGCCGAGTGGCTCACCAGACATGCGCATTGCCAGCCTCAGAAGAATCGGACAAGAGAGAGATCCACCAGGTCTGCCGCCCAACTTGCTGGGACCCCAGGGCATCCACCGCCACAGCCAGCACCAATCCTGGCCAGCTCACACTGCACACCAATGATCACCCTGCAAGATTGACCCCACCAGCACCCTGCGCCAGCTGCGGAGAGGACCATTGATGCCACTTTTGCCATTTCAGGGACGCAACCTGCTGGTCTTGTGGAAAAGCAGGCCACCGCACATGCGTTTGCTGCTCCAGAGGAACCCGACGTCAGCCTGCCACACACCAGGAAGAAACTGACCTCCACACGATCCACCAATTTCAGGTACTGAATTTGCCCCCGGCCACCCCCAACAAAATACATTTAAAGGTGCATATCGAAGGGTCCACCTGCGAGATGGAGCTCGACACTGGCTCCTCATTCTCCATTATTTCAACTGAGACCCTACGTAAACTATGTCTGCGTGGGCAACCCCCATTAAAGAAGCCAGACGACCTCACACTAAGAGACTTCCAGAAAAATCCGGTGGCTGCCAAGGGGTGGGGCAAATTCAGGGTACGATACAAGAGTTTCAAGGGACATTTAGATTTGGTGGTGGTGGAGAAGCAGCTCAGGAGTCCTGGTTTGCTCCTTTGGATCTTGGGGTGACTGGGGTGAACCACGTGTGGCCGCTGAACTTCACTGTAGTGTGTGACGAGTTCCCAGCCGTGTTTGATGGCACGCTCAGATGATATACCGGTCCACCGGTCTCTTTGGATTTAGACCCTGTGGTGCACCCCGTCCGCATGAAGGCCCAGTGTGCCCCGTTCGCTTTGCAGCCCAAAATAGATATTGAACTTGACTGCCTGGTGGCCCAGGGGGTTCTAGAACCAGTGCCGCATGTCAAGTGGGAGACCCCCATCGTCACCCCGGTCAAGCCAAACGGGGACATTCAGATCTGTGCAGATTATAAGTGTACAATAAAGAAAGCCCTGCAAGATCACACGTATCCCATCCCCGTGGTCAGCCATGTGCTAGCCTCCCTGGCAGGTGCAAAAATCTTTAGCAAGCTGGACCTGGCCCAAGTGTACCAGCAGCTGCTGGTGGATGATGCCACTGCCGAGGCACAGACTATAGTGACCCATGGGGGGGCGTTCCAGGTAAGGAGGCTGCAGTTTGCAGTAAGTGTGACCCCAGGTATATTTCAAAACCTCATGGACTGTCTCCTTAAAGGCATCCCTGGAGTCCAGCCATTCTTCGATGATGTTTTGATCATGGCCCTGGACTCTGAGACCTTCGCTCAGCAGCTTCAGGCAGTCCTTCAGTGCTTTCATGATGCCGGCCTGAGGGTGAAACGTGAGAAGTGCATGCTGGGGGTGCCAAAGGTGGAGTTCTTGGGGTTTGCGGTAGATGCTCAGGGCATCCACCCCACACTGGAAAAAAATTGCACAATCGTACATGCGCCCACACCCTCTTCCAAACTGGAACTGCAAGCTTTCCTGGGGCTATTGAACTTCTACCACTCTTTCCTGCCCCATAAAGCCGCGGTGGCTGAGCCACTCCACCACCTGCTGGACAAACATGCCCCCTGGGTCTGGGGATGATGGCAAGCTGCTACGTTCCAGGCAGTGAAAGAGTTGCTGACGTCGAATGCTGTGCTTGCCCACTTCAATAAATACCTTCTGGTGGTCCTTGCCTGCGAGGCTTCCCCTTACGGAGTGGGGGCTGTTTCCAGATGGCCAGGAGGTTTCCGTGGTGTATCATTCTTGGACTTCGTCTTCGGCCGAGTGCAATTACGCTTAGATTGATAGAGGCCCTGGCGATCGTGGCGGGGATTAAAAAATTCCATGATGGCCGCCAGTTTAGTGTAGTCATAGACCACAAACCCCTGCTGGGTCTGTTAGCCCCAGACCATCAGACACCCCAGATGCTGTTGACCCGGGTGCTTCGCTGGTCCATTTTCATGGCGGGGTACCAGTATGCGCTTGTCCACTGGCCCGGGTCCTCCAGCCACCTCCCGCTCCCGTCCTGCGACCAGACCCAGCTCCTGCACACCTGATTGCCTTGCTGGAAGACCTACTGGACTGTCCCGTCCAGGTAGCAGAGGTTGCCCACCACACAGAGCGGGACCACATCCTCTCCCGGGTCTTGGACTGGGTGGGGAGGGGGTGGCCCGCCAGTCTGAGCCCAGAATTTGCTGCATTTTCCTCATGCCAGGATGAGCTGTCTTCCCTCAAGGGCTGTCTACTGTGGGGAAACAGGGTGGTCATCCCTGCCCCACTACGAGACGCACCCGGGGATCGTGTGAATGAAAGCTTTGGTACGGAGCTATGTCTGGTGGCCAGGAATGGATGGAGAAATCGAGAACAGAGTGAAGTGCTGCCAGACGTGCCAGGAATCCCGGCCTGAGTCTCCCAGGGACCTGGTGCGTCCATGGGAGTCCTCCCACAAGCCATGGGCCAGACTATATCTGGACTTTGCAGGCCCCTTCCAGGGGCAAATCTTCTTCATACTGGTGGATTCCTACACCAAATGGCTAGATGTGGTCCTGGTTCCCACCACCTCGTCCCACGCCGCCATCTGAGCCATGTGGAGGATATTTAGCACGCATGGCATCCCAGACTCATTAGTCAGTGATAATGGGACAGCCTTCACCTCCTCAGAGTTCCAGGAGTTCGTGAGTTACTATGGTATCTGACACATCCACTCCGCACTTTTCCACCCCTCAACCAACGGACAGGCCAAGCGCATGGTCAGGACAATGAAAGACTCCCTGCACTGGATGGGCCAGGGCGACTGGGACTACAAGCTCGCAGCCTTCCTCTTCAACCAGCACATTACACCTCACACCACCACTGGTCGCAGCCCCGCAGTACTCCTGATGGGATGGCGCCCTGCATGGTTAAGACTTTATAAATTGATAGAGTGGTACCTTAAGTGATAATTGCTATAATCACCAATATATCTCTCCTTATAATAATTCTTTTGGTTTCACAAGATTCCATGGGCTCCCATTGGCTGTAAAATGCCCTCCCTCAGCCATTGGCCCATCAGCCGCCACTCAAGAGTACTCGCGTGCCATTGGCCGGGTGCTGGGTCTGCTCCTCTTCCCCACCCACTCCCCCTTTTGCATGTCAGATTTACTGGCAGACAGCTCTCTCTCCTGAGGAAGACAGTTCTCTTGACTCCTGTGAGGGACCGTCCCCCCAGTGGCTGTTGGTTGGCAACCAAGCATGGTTCTGTGAGTAAAAAAAACAAAGGACTTCCAGCATAACCCCTCCCCCACCCATAACCCCCTCCCCAGTGGCCACTTTCCTGTCAGAATAAATGGGAAAAGGCTCTGCTTAGCTTCAGCATGGCTGGCTGGCTAACGAAGTGGGCCAGCGACCATGAAATCATTTTCTTCAACTCCCCGCTGTGCGGTTGACTTTCCCCTAGGGTTGCCAATCTCCAGGTGGGACCTGGAGATCTCCCACTGTTACAATTGACCTCCAGATGACAGAGATCAGTTCCCCGGGAGAAAATGGTTGCTTTGGAGGGTAGACTCTATAGCATTATACCCTGCTGAGTCCTTCCACACACACCCCAAATGCTGCCCTCCACAGGATCCACCCCCCAAATCTCTAGGTATTTCCCTAATCAGAGTTGGCATCTGTACTTTCTCCTCTGTAAGTAAAAGGCACTTTCCACACCTATGTTGGCCTTTGGGAGAAAACTCATTGGGCCCAGTCCTGATCAGGTTGTCAACTCCAGGTGGGAAATTCCTGGAGATTTGAGAGATGGAGCCTGGAGAGGGTGAGGTTTGAAGAGGGGTGGCACCTCAGACAGGTACGATGCCATAGACTCCACCCTCCAATCCAGCCATTCCCTGATGGGGAACCATTGTTGCCAATCTCCAGGTGGGGGCTGGATACCACTCAAAATTACAACTGCTCTCTAGGAGGGAGGTGGGAGGAGATGGAAAACTAAAGGTCGGTTGATGGTTGGCTGGGAGGGAGATAGGGTTGTCAGCTCCAGGTTGGGAAATTCCTGGAGATATGAGGGGTCGAACCTGGAGAGGGTGAGTGTTGAGGAGGGGTGGGACCTCAGACAGGTACAATGCCATAGACTCCACCCTCCAAACCAGCCACTCCCTCCTGGGGAACCACTGTTACCAATCTTGGGGGTGGGCTGGAGATCATGCAAAATTACTACTGCTCTTCAGGTAGCAAAGATCAGTTCCCCTGGAGAAAATGGTGGACTCTGTCATTATACCTTGCTGAGATTGCCACAGCAAATTGTCACTGAGTGCCCAAAGCCGGGGCACTCTCCCAGAGCCTCTTTCTAGAGCCCGTTGTATTTATTTCCACAACGGGCCTTATTCCTAGTGTATATATATATATATATATAAAATAGTAATCGAAATAGAAACTTTAATATATACATATATGAAGTAGTAGCATAGGTGCAAAAACTACTGATGTATAAAAAGAAAATCACTACCAGAAAGTACTTCTGATCATTGTTTGTGTGTTTTGTATGTTTTGTATGTTTTTTGTGTTGATGTGTTGGAAAATAAAAAAGTTGGGGGGAGACTCCACACTTTAGAGGGAGTATTGACTGAAACTCCCGTCTCTCTGAAGCTATCGATGAAATTGCCTCCCAATTTCCTCTCCGTCCCCAGCAAAAAACATCCCCCTGATATACTATGGAACTTAGGGGGATGAATTGGGAGCTCAGATGACTGGAGCAAGTTTGGTGGCGAGTTCACAATGGAGCCACAAGAACATCTTACAGGACACTTATAAAACCCTGTGAGATGGTGGTGAGGCTGCTAAAAGGGAATTTTATGCAGCCTCCATCATGTCTGCTAGTTCTTGCCTGGCTCAATTATTTAGGACAATTAGGTTTCTTACATCTGTCTCGGAGAGGACCCAAAATGATAGTAATTCAGCCATAAGCCGTGTGGCATTTGTGAGCTTTTTTGCAGATAAAGCCTAATCACTTTATTACCATGATGACCTCCCAGCCAATGTTGATACAGTACATGAACTGGAGGCCCCTTGGCCGTCTTTGGATTTGGTTTTAGACACCCTCAGCTGGCTCTCCCGAGTTGATGTTGACAGGATTCTGGGTGCTGTTAAAATGGCCACCAGGCTGTTAGACCCATGCCCCCATGGCTGGTGAAAGCCAGTGGTGAGAGGCTACGAGGTTCCTTGGAAGATATTATCAAGCTGTCCTTGAGTTCGGGGGTCTTTCCAGTGGGGCTGAAGGAGGCAGTGGTTGTACCGCTCTTAAAAAGACCAACCTTAGATCCTATGGATCTGGCCAATTACTGCCCAGTCTCAAATCTTTCATTTCTGGTTAAGGTAATTGACAGAGTGGTGGCAGAACAACTCCAGAAATTCCTGGATGACACATCGGTGTTGAATCCATTCCAACCCACCTTCTGCCCACCCCCAGGATGGAAAAGGCCCTGGTCACCCTCACTGACGAGCTCTGCAGGCATCTAGATTGAGGTGGGTCAGCACTGATGATACTACTTGAACTTATAACAGCATTCGACACAGTCGACTACAATCTACTGACCCACCACCTCACTGACACTGGGGTCCATGAGGTAGCCTTGCAGTGGTTCACCCCATTCCTCCAGTGTCCCCAAGGCACTCGCTGGTATGTGGGGTCTCTTGGGGGCAATTCTCTCCCCGATGTTATTTAACATCTATACATGCCCCCTTTCCCAACTGGCATGGAGTTTTGGGCTGGGATGCCATCAGTATGCTGATGACACCCAGTTATTTCTGTTGATGGGCGGCTGGCCAGATGCTGTTCCCATGAATTTAGCAGAGGTTCTGGAGGCCGTGGTTGGGTGGTTAAAGCAGAGTCGACGGAAACTGAATCTGGGTAACATGGAGGTTCTGTGGCGGGGGGGGCACAGTTGGATTGCCAACTCCCAACTCTTGATGGAGTGCCCCTCTCACCAGCATCAACTGTCAGGAGTCTGGGTATGACTCTGGATGCCACCTTGTCAATGGAAGCCCAGGTTGCGAAGATTGCCAGGGTGGCATTTCTCCAACTATGCCAAGTTAAGCAACTAGTTCCCTACCTGTCTCGCCCTGACCTTGCCACAGTAATCCCTACAATGGTCACCTCCAGGATAGACTACTGTAACTCACTGTATACCTTTGAGGCTGACCCAGAAGGTCCAATTGATCCTCGGACGGCACCTCTTGCCAGTTTAACTTTATTATACTTCCTTTTGTTGTAAGCCACCCTAAGCCAAGCTTGCAGGGAAGGGCATCCTAAAAGTCTAATTAAATAAATAAATCCTAAGATCTGTTTTTTTTTTCTTTTTTTGGCAACTACTGTGGCCATTTCTTGCATCTTACCACTGCATTTGGCATGTTAATTGAAAAGTACTGAGACTGACGAGTGATTTCAGCTCTCACATACTTTATTTAGATCAGGAACAAGACAAGAAAGTCGGCTCGCAGGCCGGCTTTCATTCCCAGTGAGCCCACACCCCAAACACACACAACACCCGTGATTACTATTTACAGTTAATTGGATTACCCCGGGCTCCTTGATTGGAAGAACACGAGGAGCCTACAGTCTATTGTCTAAAGACACGAAGCTCAAGCCCTAGCCTGGCCGCGTGGCGGACCGGTCAGAACCGGTCCGAGCACATGGTAGCCCTGCGTCCATGTTTCCCTGTGGATACACCACATTAATGTTCACAGAATGTTCAGGAGGTGGGCTTGCTGCTGTTTTCATTTTCTGTTGTGAATTTTATTCTGTGAGCTGTTTAGTAATGATTTTAATAACTGAACATTTTATTGTTTAATGTGCTGTTTGGAAACCACCCTGAAAGTAAATTGGATCAAGATGGTAGAATATAAATATTATAATAAGAAAACAAACATCCTCTGCTCTTTGAGTGCATATGCAGAAGGTGTGTGTGTGTGTGTGTGTGTGTCTCTTTTATGTGATGGCATCAAGACCTTTTTTTTTGGAGGGGGGCAAGCAAATCAACAACAGAAGGATTTAGCACACATCTGAAAAGGCAAGTAGAAATAAAATCAGAGTGTCCCCAGAACCGGTCTCACCACTGCTTTGAACTCATGTCTGCATCCAACCACACTATTTAAAAAAATTAAGTACCCTTTTCTTAAGAGGGGTCAGCATATATCCCCCTCTTCTGGTGCAGCCCACTGAGCCCTCCAAAATGCTGTTCCTGAAGGTTAGTGGGCCCTCAGACACAGCCTAGAGGGGATCTGCAGAGGGAAATGTAAGGAGTACTGGTGCTCCTCATCCCCCAAGCTCTGTAATATATATATATATTAAAATAAAAATACATTAATCGGGTGGTGCCTGGCTGACAATGCATCCAAGGAAGTTATGACATGCACCCCCTTTATATTCACGGTACCATGAGGGTCTGAGTGAAGTGCCTGGTCAGAGCTGCTTATAATTTTTCTGACCAGTCCACTATACAAATCTACACAAGTCTCTTCGGGATGTTTGTTTTACTTCTTTGTCAAGGATATTTGTAAGGACGTCTTTGTCAAGGATATTTGTAAGGACCACTGCTATGTGTATCTCCTTCACCATTAAAGAGATAAGCACCACAGCTTATTAACTTCAAAACAGAACAGGCTTTATTTACAGACAACACAACAGGGGGATGGAAACTTTATATGGAGGATAATTTGTTTCTTTTTAGGCTGAAGTCTTGAACTTGGCTTTTACTTAGGCAGAATGTTTATTACTTTCAGTTCATACATAGATGTTCATCAGTTCACTAAACATGCTTATACTCCAGCAACTGCTTTGTGGTTTTCCTTTGGCTATTACTAACAGGTCCCTCTGAGTCTCTCTAGTCACCAAACCAGCTTTCCAGACTCCTGCCAGACCGTTCTTTAGCCCTTTCTAAACCACCTCCAGTTCCTTCTGGAAGAATGTATCTGGTGTTTGTGTTTTACTGTTCCTACCCTGTCCACTCTCCTCTTTCACTTTAGAGGGACTCAGGGCAACAGATACTCAGCCACAGTTCTCTGCTCAAACTGTTAACAGGCTGTTTCCACAGAGCTACAGAGCTAGAGCTCCTTCAGTTAGCTGACCGACTCTCAGTTAGCTCTCCGTCCCACTCACTAACAGCTTCTTCCCAACTGCCCATTCCAAACTGACTGTTTGGTCCGTTAAATGCCAATCAACGAGGGTTCTGAGCTAAGTGGCCCCCTCCTCACTCCATCAGATGACTCAGCAGTGTTCTGTGTTTACTTTCTGCTGGTCCCAGATCTTTAAGTCCATCACAGAAGTTTACACTGTAAAATAATTTATCACAGTTTTAATAGTCATGATGCAAAAAAAGTGGGAGGGTCTGGCAGAGAAGAGGAAAGTAAGCAAATGCTATTGAAAAAGTGGAGGGAAGGCAGCCTGGTATAGTCCAGTCCAGATCTGGGAAGCTAAGCAGGGTCGGTACTTGGGAGACCACCAAGGAAGAGTCTAAAGAGGAAGGCCATGGCAAACCACCTCTGCTTTTCCCTTGCCTTGAAAGCCCCTTGGCTGGGGTTGCTATAAGTCAGTTGTAACTTGATGGCACTTTACACACACACACGTTGAAAAATTGATTCCTTGCTATCATTTATTGCCTCAAATAAAACATTTAGCATGCATGTGTATATTTTTATATATGTGTGTATACATTTAAAATAATAATAAAATAAAATTAATATAATAATATCAGTATAATAAAACCTAAAAGACTATTTACTTACAAAATTTATACCAGCCTTTTTCTCCCATCAGGGGTACCAAGAGGACTATAAACAACAGCCCTTTAGTTTTCATCAGTCAAACAGTGTAACTTTATCATATAACTACATCCATTGTATGTTAGCAAGTTGTTGCTGTGGTTGATTCACCCACTGAAGTTCTGTTTCTCCTGCTATATTGCAATGTCTGTTGGTGTCTGACAAAATACTTACCTCATTCAACCTATACCAAAAGATATTATGAAAAATTGTAAAATAAAGAGGACTTTTTTTAGAAAGAGGGGAGAGGGTTGTACCCACCTATGACATATGGAGTACTACCTCGTGGAAACTGCTTGTGGGAAGGCAGGAAACAATGAGTCATGATTCATTGCAGCATCTTAGGGGGACATTCAAAACTCCAATAGTGCAATTTCATCACATACCTACTTCTCCAAAAGTGTCCTTGTGAATCATTCAAAGGAAGCACTTATCATGTACTTAAAAAAACCCCTTTGCGCAACAATTGTTTCCAATTGTGGTGTGGTATCCTCTGAGTTATACATTTTATTCCCATTTCCTCTGCATGTCATTAGAAGGGCTCCAGATGAAATCTTATCTCTTAACCAGTGCAGGATTCCAGGGGAGCCTCTGGAAGATGTCTTTTACCCCTATATTGGTTGCCTGCCACTCTGCAAGGAACCAGAGTCAAATTTCACACAAGCCTCTTGAAGCCCTTGTTGTCACAGACAGATTGGAGCGCAAAATGCTTCAAACTGCCAGGTGTCAGCTCCTGTCTGTGCCTGGTCCAGGGTTCAGCTCTGGCTCTCTGCTTCTTTGTGGGATAGTGGGGGAGACTCTGAGGGTGGTTGAGCATGGTCCACTTAGGGCAGGGGTGCCGAACTCATTTGTTATGAGGGCCGGATGTGACATAAATGAGACCTTGTTGGGCCGGGCCATGTGCATCATAAAATGTAATGCCGGGTAGCAGAGATATAAAATTTATAAAGGACACAAACACAAAGTGGTTTTTTTAACTTAAAATAAAAACATGCTTAAAATATTAGCTCTGTAAGCTGCAAACCTACTTTTGATTTATTGACATTCACCACAGAAATCTCATGCTCGGAGTTCTGAGTCTAGGACCCAGGTTAAAACATGAAATGGCTGAGTGATTAAGAGAGTCTGGCGAAGCAAGCTATGATGCAGCAGCAGCAGCAGAGCTGGAAGCAGGAGATGGCCGGCTCCACCGCGGGCCTGATGGAAGTCCCCTGGGGGCCTGATCCAGCCCCCGGGCTGCATGTCTGACATCCCTGACTTAGGGGGTTCCTGGTCTGCTTGTGCCACTGACTCCTGGCTGAGAGCCAGCTGTGGTGGAGAAGGCAGGGGTCTTTCCCTGCAGACTTGCCAACCTCTGGGTGGTGCCTGGTGTTCCCCTGGAGAAACACAGTGTTAGACAGCAAACCCTATGGCATACCATTGGTTCCAGGCAAAATCCCTCTCCACATCTCCAGGACTTTCCCAGGCTGAAGTTGGCAACCCTAGGTGCAAGTAGCCTCAAATGTAGTGGGGATCACAGGAAGGGGAACTCCTCAGCCCTTCAGGAGCCTTCCTCTTGCTTCAAAGAGTCTTCCTCCCAGTCCAAGGAGGGGGTTAGTATGCACCTTGGCAAGCTTACACACGTCCCATCAATAAAACTGAACACAACTGAGCACACATATGGGCTCCCTTTCATGTGTAATCTTAGACATGTGTGGACTCTCTAATTTGGTTCAATACACTCACCCAGAACCAGTACCAGTTTGATTATTTGATTTATATCCCACTCTCCCCCACCATTGTGGGGCTCAGAGTGGGTCACAAGATGTAATAAACAAAATTATAATATAATTAAAACATACCATTTTAAAACAATTCCAAACATTTACAGTTTTTCAGGTGGTACATAATAACACAATGACACTGTTCCAAAGGAAGAAAAGGGAAGGAAAAGGCAGGAGTATCTGTATAGGTGGGAATTCTCCTGACTTCACCCACATGCTTGGTAGCACATTTCTATTTTACAGGCCCTGCGGAACTGTTCCAAGTCTTGCAGGACCTGGATCTCTCTTGGAAGAGCATTCCACCAAGCTGGAGCTGCAGCCAGAAAGGCTCTGGCTCTAGTTGAAGCCAGGCAAATACTCCTTGGTCCCGGAATTGTCAGTGTGTTGTTTTTCTGAGAGCATAGTGCTCTTTGGGGGGGTATGCCAGGAGAGGCGGTCCTGAAGATAGACTGGTCTCAGACCGTGTTAAAACCAACACCTTAAACTTGATCCCGTATTCAATCTGGAGCCAGTCTGAGGGAATTAAGCTTAGTGTCAGTGTTGTGTATAGAGCCTGAACTGTACAGGCAAAAGGACTTAGCTTGGGATGCATGACAATAGATGGCTAGGAACCTAGAATGGGCCAGTAGGGAGGCATGGATCCTGGCATAAACCAGTTGGGAAACAATAGAGTGTAAATAGCCTATTGTTGGGAGTAGGGTATGTTTTGGGTGTAACCTTTTTCAGGCATAAATACCCGGCTTCAGCCAGGGATTTTCAGTCTTCTTTCTCTTGCTGAGTCACTAATGAAATATAAACTGATCACTTGAACGTGTCTGAACCCCATATATTTCACTGGCGACGAGGATGGTATCCCAATAAGCAACGCTGACCCAGAATCCAGCACTGCACCACGCAAAAATCTCCAGGACTCCGTGCTTCGTATCGCTCCACAGGTCATGGCTGCCACTCCAAGAATCATTCCTGTGTTCGATCCCGCTCACCCTGAGCCTCATAGATGAGTCCTTGTCTCGAATCCCGAAAATGATCTCGGATGGCATACAAGAGGAAATGGAGAAGAGACAACCTCCAGACCCAGCGGGGGCCCCAGCAGAGAGACCCCTGCTCCCACCGGCTGGACAGCCGCCTGGGGGTGTGCCGGGGCAGCCCGGGGCACCTCTGGACTAACCCATGGGGCCCCCACCTATGGTGCCGCCGGCGCTGAGGCCACCAGGGATGCCAAGGGGTTGGGGGCCTGTGTTGCCAAACCCAGCCGAGCTGCTGGACGCCACTTTCGATGGTACGCCCGAGAAGTTCTCCTTTTTCCTGGTAAGGGCGGAGAAGTTTATCAAGAACTGGGGCCACCTGTTCCTGGACGAGGAACGAATAGTGGACGCCATCACCTCCCGCCTGAAAGATGCGGCGGCCGACTGGTATGTGGCTTTACACCAGGAATGCATTCATGTGGGCGATGAAAGACCAGTTCGAAGAAGCCAACGCGAACAAGGCTGCCCGGGCGTTCCTCTGGGCCTTTCGCCAAGGGACGAAGTCCGTGCGGGAGTATACAGCGGAATTCCGAAGACATGCCACCAAGATCCGAGGTTGGCCTGATGGCGTACTAGCGGAACAGTACCGCCTGGGCCTGAACCCGGAGATCCGCCGCACGATTATGCGAGGATGGGACCTGGAAACCTTATCGAGCTGGATGAAAGAAGTGGCGGCCACTGAGACTCGACTGAAAGCCATCAAACTGGATGATGCAGCGGCCTTGGGGGAGACAACCCAATCTACCGCCGCCCCTCCAAAGAGCCGGCAGACGAACCCTGCACAGCGGCCAAAAGACGGGATGCGCGAGAGCAGGATGAAGCAAGGGCTGTGCCTAAAATGTAGAGAAGCGGGCCATTTCGCCGTGAGTTGCCCAGGGTCATCCACCCGGCCTAGTGCCATGAAGGGGCCTAAAAAGAAGTTTGAGACGTCTACACCGAAAACCCCAGGAAAGCAGAGGGGCGCAAGGGCCCTGCAGGTCGCCCCCTTGGGAGAGGGAACTGAGTTGTCGGAGGAGGAGACCGCCGCGGTGGCGGGAAATGAGAAGGACCTGCTGTAAACAGCGCTGAACAGCAGGTCCCGGACTCTCAGGCGCTAAATCCGGTGAGCAAATCCTCTTCCCTTTTTTTCATGACCGTGACTCTAATGGACCCGGGTCTACTGACCCACGTGAGGGTGAGAGTGTTAGTAGACTCGGGGTGTGGGAGAGACATTATTAATCCCTCCCTAGTGACTGGGCTGGGAGCCAAAGTAGTGAAACTGGCAGAGCCGCTGGTTTTTACCCAAATGGATGGCTCCATTATGAAAGAGCCCTGTAAATATGAAACGGTACCTCTACGGATGGGAGTGGGGAAACACTGGGAGGTGCGACCATTCGTGGTGACCTGCGCTGCAAGGTTTCCCCTTGTCTTGGGGAGCCCATGGTTTTTCTAATCACGACCCACACATACTATGGGAGGCTGGGATTGTTAACTTCATCTCCCCACGGTGTGAGACCCATACCTAGAAAGGCGACTGGGGGCCATGGTAATCTGAGCACTGCCCTGTGGTGGTGGGGGTGGCTGAGACGGGCTGCAACACGATCCCCCGGGAGTATCAGGACTTGTCTGTGGTGTTCGGGGAAGAGGAGGCGGATGAGCTGCCCCCCCACCGCAACTCTGACTGTGCCATTGAACTGTTACCCAACCAGAAACTCCCGAAGGAGAAGCTATACTCTATGAGCCCAGCCGAGAAAGTGGAGCTCAGAAAGTTCATAGATAAGAATTTAGAGCGCTGGTTTATACAGCCGGCCTCTTCACCGTTTGCCGCTCCCATCCTGTTCCGGAAGAAGAAAGACAGTGGGCTCCATTTGTGCACGGACTAGTGGCCTTAATGCTGTGTCTGCAACTAATGCTAACCCACTGCCGTTGATTAAGGATCTGCTCGCCGCGGTGGCCGGGGGGAAGGTGTTCTCCAAACTTGATTTACGGGATGCGTACTTCCAAGTGCGCATCAGGGAGGGAGACGAATACAAGACCGCCTTTAACACTCCCCTGAGTCAATTTGAATACTTGGTGATGCCGTTCGGCTTACAAGGGGCCCCAGGGGTATTCATGAATTTGATTAACGGGGTGTTGCACAAATATCTGTTCAAAGGGGTCCTTGTTTACCTTGATGACATTTTACTGTACTCCCCCAATATGAAATCCCATGTGCAACTCGTTAGGGAGGTGCTTCAAACATTACACAAGCACAAACTGTTTGCCAAACTATCTAAGTGCAAGTTCCATTGGTCGGAGATTTCGTTCCTGGGCTACTGTATCTCACAGAAGGGCATTGAGATGGACCCTGAGAAGGTCCAAGACGTGGTGGGTGGGAGCCCCCCAAAACACGGCGGCAACTCCAAGGGTTCCTCGGATTCGCGAATTTTTACAGATCGTTTCTCTCGAATTTTGTGCAGGTGGCCCTGCCCTTCACTGACCTACTTAAGACAAAGGGCAAAGGCCCCAAGAGTACCCGGCCAGGGGCCAAATTGAACTGGACTGCTGACTGCCAGCGGGCGTTTGAACAGTTGAAAACCCTGTTCACATCCGAGCCTGTGTTGGCGCACCCTGACGAGGCGAGAAAATTCATAATCCATGTTGACGCCTCGGATGTCGCTATGGGGGGGGGGCATTTTGCAGGAGGGGGAGGATGGGAAATTACACCCCCTCGCATATGTGTCCAAAAAGTTTACGGACACTGAACGGAACTGGTCAGTATGGGAAAAGGAAGCAGGATCAATAAAGTGGGCTCTCTCCACTTGGCGGCACTGGTTAGAGGGGGCGAGGGTGCTGTTCGAGGTTTGGACTGACCACAAAAACCTTGAGTTGCTGCGCTCGCCCCGGTCCTTGAACGCGAAGCAGCTGCGGTGGGCCGACTTCTTTTCAAAATTTGACTTCACACTGCACCATTTCCCAGGGAAGGCAAACTCGCTAGCGGACGCCCTGTCCCACCTCCCGCAACACGACAGCAAGAGGGAGGTGGTTCGAGATTCGGTATTCACGCCCTCACAACTGGGGGGAGTGGTGACGACTCGGAGCAAAGCAAAGACCCCGCCTCCGCTCCCCCTCACTTCCCCATGGGAGCTGAAGTTCGTATCTGAACTTTCCGAGGCTGACCGCGCCTCCCTGGCAAAGGAGGAGGGGGTGGTGAATGACGAGCAGGGTTGCTGGTGGAAAAACGGGAAGCTCTTCGTTCCACTTTCCCTGCGAGGGGAGGTCATGGGATGGGCGCACGGTTCTAAACTAGCGGGGCACACCGGGTTTGTTAGATTACTACAATTGCTTCAGAGACAATTTTGGTGGCCAGGGATGAGAAAAGACTTGTCTTTGTTCACGCAAGCCTGCCAGACTTGCCTCATGAGTAAACATTGCCCGGGGAAGCCACCGGGACCCCTTCAACCATTACCGACCCCGTCCCGCTCCTGGGAGGTTGTATCGATGGATTTTATCACTGACTTACCACCAAGTGGGGGAAAGACCGTGATATGGGTGGTGGTGGACACGTTTTCCAAGCAAGCACATTTTGTTCCTTTCAAGTCCATCCCCTCGGCTAAGAAACTAGCAAAGGCTTTTCTGCAGCACGTCGTAAGACTCCATACTCTTCCTGGGAAGGTGGTCTCAGACAGGGGGTCACAATTCGTTTCTCAGTTTTGGGGGGAGGTGATGGCGCTGTTGGGGGTGGAAAGGGCACTTCAGAAAGGCAGTCAAACACCAGGCTTCATAAGAAGATAGTTTATTCAGCAGCAGTTCTAAAAGCGCACTAACGTTGCATTGTCAGGAATGAAGGACACAAAGGAAATCTACGGATATACCCCACTGAGCTATCCCCCTAAGCGTTCTACCAATGGCTACATAGCCCGTGTGCGGGAGAAAGGTGCGAAAGTTGTTCGAGCCATAACGGGGTCCAGCTGTCCATACTGGAGAAACCGAAATCGTATGACAAGGCCATTTGGTCAGATAGGAGATAGCCCAGGCTGAGGAACACCCTGTTGCCCCGGCAACCTCCCCACTTCCCCCCCTCCAAGCATAAAAAGTTACAGATCATCTCATCCTCCTTCCCTCCCTCACATCTTATGGCAGGATCACCTGACAGCTACAGTGATCCATGCAATGGTCACCTCCAGGCTAGGTTACTGTAACTTGCTTTACACAGGGCTATCCTTGAGACTGACCTGGAAACTCCAGCAGGTTCAGAATGCAGCAGCTTGTGTACTCACTGGAACATCACTAAGAGTCCACATTGCACTCTGCCAGCTGCACTGACTCCAGGTGGAGTACTGGATCAACTTCAAGATATTGGTTTTGACCTTCAAAGCACTACGCGGTCTGGGACCAACATATCTAAGTGACTGTCTCTCCTAATATGTCTCCCAGGGTGTCAGATCCCCAGTTAAGACACTCTCCACAACACTATTGGCAGTGATGCTTTATTAGAAATATGCTTACTACAGGAACTGGTTCTTTGTCTGGACTAAAGAAAGCACGTGAAATTCAGAGATTATAGGTAAGACGCAATGCACCCCCACACCCCATGCATACATCAGCAATCTGACCCTAGCACAACCTGGACAGATAAATGGTGTCTTATCTATTCTAGCCTGGCAAAAGAGTCTCCAAGGCCAGATCTCATGAGACAGACCGAGGGGTGCAACTTGAGAAATGGTTATGGCTACTACATGGAAGCACTCAACCCACACATTCTCCCCTCAGGAATTCCCTCCTCCCAATACATGACAAGGTAAGCAGTGAAGCAAAGCGAAGACAAGCAAAACTGAAACCTTGACACAGAGAGCTCTATGCTCAATAGATTGAAACCTTCTGGTGATCCCCGGATATCTGCTTAGCCTCAACCTGAGCTAGAGCCTTTTCGGCTCTGGCACCAGCCTGGTGGAACGCTCTTCCAAGTAAGATCCAGACCCTGAGAGACTTCTTGCCCACTTGCTTTATTTCTCTGTTTTCACAGCAGGCTCAAATTCCTGCTTCTCTCTTTTCAGAAACCAAATGCAGTCAAAATGTCAGATCATCATCCTGGACATACAATATAGAGTAAACATTTATTTATTTATTTTGCTATATTTTCAGTCCACCTTCCTCACTGAGACTCAAATGTTCCATGTCAAAATCAGAAGTAAAATGTATATAATGTATACAAATGTATATAATAGACTCCAATGATAGATGACTAATGTATAAACAATGTGTGTGTATTGTGGAGCAAAAAACCACAAATAAAACTTTTTTAAAAAATCACAAATCACAGAGGACATTTCTGAGGTGCATGTTGCTAACTCTCTTGCCCTGCTCACAACCATTCACATCCTGCAAATATACAGAGCATTGGGAATGAGTGGCTGTTCCTAGTAAGTGCAGCTGCAGTTTTTCTGACACATTATGATGGATAGCTACTCCAGTTTCTATCTCTGCCCTGGGACTTCACGTCCCAGAACCTTTGGAACTTCTGCAAGTGGCCTGAGTGGAGCAGAGGTTGAAATGTTGTCGCTAATGCATTTACAGTCTCACTCTTTTGCAAGGAAGGAGATATCTGCTCTCTCACACACACGTACAGAGTTTATTGCAGCACGGGAACTGCCACTTAGTCCTTTCTAAGGTGAATGGGGCTGTACACAAGGGCACCTCCGCCAGCTGTCAGGGCAAAGGGTAAAACTTTGTGCTGGTGCTGGCCAGACCAGCGTGATAAAATGAGTACATTGACTGTCACCTTGAGAAGTGCTGTCCCCCACTCCATCACAGTTTTCTAAAACTGTCTGTATCCAGAAGGCAATTGATGTCCGTGTTCTTTCCAGTGCAGCTGCCAATGCAAAAGCATTCACAGAATGAATGGAACACCCACATGGGTTGTTTTCCCCACACTTCCCTTGCCTTCCTCCCCCCCATAACACCCATTTCTCCCCTCCAATCCCAAAGGGCTTTAAAAAAATCTATAATTGACATATCTCCAGGGCTTTTTTTGTAGATAAAGCCCAGCAGGAACTCATTAGCATAATAGGCCATACCCAACAGCAGAAACTCATTAGCATGTTAGGCTACACCCCCATGTTACCAGAAGTGTGGTCATCCAGCCACACCCACCTTTTGCTTCTTATTCTCTTTACCTTGTTTGTTTTCAAAACCCAGGGCTTTTTTGTAGCAGGAACTCCTTTGCATGTTAGGCCACACACCCCTAATGTAGCCAATCCTAATGAGTTTCTGTTGTTGGGTGTGGCCTATTATGCTAATGAGTTCCTGCTGGGTGTAGCCAACTTGGGTGTCAGCTAGAACTCTGTTCCTGTGCATTCCTGCCCCAAAATAGCCCTGGTGCTACTGGACTCTTGCTCTTTTCTACTGCTCAAGACCTTAAAAACAGGTAAGTTCACTCTCCACTCACAGCTGCCACTTGCTTTCGTTGAATCTGTAATAAATCAAATGAAACCAGCAGAGCACTAACTCAAGACTCCATGCTGGCTGCCTATGGTCAATCATTTCTTTTTTTGTATGTTGTACTCCATCGTATGTATTATATTTTGTATATTTGCTTATGACCTTTTGGTCTATGAGCAATAAAGTGAACTGACAATTGAGATTTCTTTTTTAAAAAAAATTATTAAGAAAAACATTGAAACAACAATACATTTTGAAATAACAATAAATATCAAAGTGCAGAATATATGAAACCTATTTGTAGGAGAATGTATAACAACCACAACATTAACAAGATAAACCTAACTATATTACAACGTACTGAACCTTGCTCTAACTGCATAATCTCATAAGTATGAGAGCCACCTTTAAAAACTAAAACTAAAAGAATGGTGCTTCATCTTGAAAAGGATTAAATGTACTCTACCAATATATGCGAAGTGTCCTAGGAATATAAATGATTTAACACACTTAGAAACAAATCCAAGGGAGATATGAAGATCTTGAAGGAAGAATGTCCTTCTCAGACATAAATTGAACCCTTGACCATGTAGCAACAAATCATGAAGAGGATGCTGATGTATCAACATTTGTCTGAGTAATATGTGTGAGTTTTGCTAAAATAAACTGGTCCCAGATTTTTTCATACCATAAGTGTAGAAATAGAAGAGAAGTGGATTTCCATACTGAGGCAATTGTCAGCCTTTCAACAGCAAAGAGAATAGCGGTAAGTTATTTTGCATTGTATTGTATTGTACTGTATTCATTTGTATTGTATTGTATTGTATTGTATTGTATTGTATTGTATTGGAAGTTGGTTCTGTTAAATTAAGGAGTGATATTTTCGGACATACGGGTAAGTTTTGTGAAGTGATCTCATTGATTTGCTGAATAATGTAACCCCCCAAAGAGTGTATAATAGAACACTTCCACCAGCAGTGGAACTATGTCCCTAAACGTCCACAGTTCTTCCAGCAAAGGGGACTAATTGTTGAGTTTATTTTGGGCAATTCTTCTGGGATACAATAGCAGTGAGAAATTAACTTGAAGGGCTGTCAACATGGGTGCTGAAGTGGGCGATGTAGAGTGCCAGATAAATCCTCTGCACAGGTTTTTTCCAGAAAGTCCTTAAGGGCTTCTCGCTCAGGCCCAGACAGTGAATAGAGACAACCTGTGGGAAGAGGGGCTCTGGGTACCAAATTTATGGCACAGTCGTAGGACCTATGAGGTGGCAGCTGGTTGGCTCCTTTCTCTTCAAAAACTTCATTGAAGTCTGTGTATTCAGGAGGAAGTCCATTGGTTGCAGGGAGGGCAGCGCTCAGGACTGGGGCCACATTCTCATGGAAACATGGGGTGTGGAAACACACTTCCTGGCGGGCCCAGTTGATTGCTGGATTGTGTTTTTCAAGCCAAGATATTCCAAGCACCAGTAGGAACTGGGGCATGCTGGCTACATCAAAGCAGAGCTGCTCACTATGGCGTTGCACCAACATGGTCAGAGGTGCAGTCTCTTGTACCACCGGCCCTGAGCGCAGAGGTTGTCCATCAATAGCCTCTACCTGAACGGGGGGGCAGGCTTGTAATGGAACTCAATTTTGAGATGCAAAGTCCTTGTCCATATATGATTGGGAAGCTCCGGAGTCCAGCAGGGCGTGGGCCAGCAGCCAGCATCCATCAGGAAGGAAGATTTTCATGGGGACCGGGAGGTGCTGGGGTCTGGTGTGGTTTGGCCTTCTACTCTCTGTGAGCCTCCCTAGGTAGCTAGGCCCATTCTGGCCTGGGGCTGGGGGTTTAACATCCCCAGTTGTAGCCTTTTTTTTCTTCTCACTGCAATTGCTTGCAAAATGACTGGGCCTACTACAGTAGAGGCATAGGTTAAGGGAGTGTCATCTCTCTTTCTCTTCTTGGGAGAGCCGAGGGCACACAGCTCCCAACTGCATTGGTTCTCCTGAGCTCTCACCAGGAACAGGAGGGGCCAAGCCTGGGGATGCTCCCCACCATGTTTTGGGTGTAGGACCATGGGATCAGACACCAAACTGGGCATGCCGACATTCTTCCAGGCAGCCATTAATCTGGAGGCAGAACTGAATCAAGCTGTTTAAAGTGGCAGGTCTTGGGGTCCAAGCCAGTTCATCAATATCTCTTCTGACAGGCCCTCCAAATATTGCATAAGGAGCGCAGGGTCATTCCACCCCAGGTCTTGTGCTAACAACTGAAATTCTGTAGTGTAGTCAGCCATGGTTCCTTTTCCTTGGCACAAATGCTGAATCAGGCGGTTAGCCCTTTCTGCCTTTGGGGTATCCGAAAAGGCGGTTGTCATGTGTGCAATGAACCCCGTAAAATTCTGCAGGAGAGGGGAATCTACCAGAAGTAACAGGGTGGTCCAATGTAAGGCCTTCCCTTTCAACAGGCTCAAGATGAAACCAACTTTTGATTTGTCATTGGGAAAGTCTCTAGCCCGCAAGTCTATGTATAGTTTACACTGAGCAAGGAAGCCTGGTGCTGCTGAAGAGCAGTCAGCACGTTGGCAAGCTGCTGCACCTATGCTTGCAGGGCCAACACTCAAGGGGTGTTGGAGAAATGCTGGGCCCAGCCTCCTCCCTTTCCTCTGTGTCGGATGCTGGTAACTTGCTTGCAGCTGGAGGAGAGGGCAAATTGGTTATAGCTGGTGTTTGGTCAAGAGCTTGTATCTCCTGTCCCTGAAGATTGATGGGATCTATTGCAGCTGGCTGTTCCTCCCCCTCTGAGGAGGAGATATCGTTATCAGGCTGAGCACCCATCCGGTCAGGCTGGGAACCAGGGAGACATATGACACCAATCAAAAGATAGAATTAATTACTGAATTAATTGCAACAGCAATAATATCCCCCCACCCACAATTAATGAGATTAGTGAATCCCCCATATTTAAAATAGCCAACAAAAATGAGTTAATTAACATGTTTCACAATCAAAAGAAAGAAGACACTTTAAAAACACCAGCAATAATAAACTCAGTTGATTAAGACTAATAATAAACAACAGGCACAAAAAGGCACCTAAAAAGCTTCAAAAGATCCTAAGAATTTTGCTTTTAACGAAATAGAGTCACTTGGAAACACTCAAGCCTGGAAAAAGAAGCTGCTTGCCTCCATTTGCTACAGTTGCAAAACTGACAGGGAGGCATCCAGACGAGAATGAAGTCACCAAGAGGCAAAATTACACAAAGCTTAAAGAAAATAATACTTAAAACACTACTTAAGATAACCTGCACACATTGCTTAAACTAATGATCAGAAGAATGTTGAAAATATAGAGACTTTAAAGCAGTTGAGTGATTTAATCGGCAATGTCCTCAGAATCCGAGTCCATTGAGTTGTGCAGAGGTATCTTGGTATTCACCTCTGGGGATTCTGGGAGTTGTAGTTTTCTCTTCTGAGAGCGACAGTGATCAGAATCGTTGGAAATATGGAGAGCATGCAATAAATCAAGACCAGAATCTTCATCTACCGCAAGGTAAGTAGCTCCTTTATATGAGACAAACAGTCTGCCATTGGGGAGCCATCTGTATTTGATATTGGCCTCCCTAAGTCTAGCTGTAATCCCTTTAAGTGAATGTCTAATGTGAAACACTTCTTGAGGGACATCGGGGAAAACAAAAACTTGAAATTCCTTAAACAATAAGTGTCCTTTGAGTCTTGCTATATCTTGTATTTTTTTCTTTACACTCCAGCTAGTGAATTGCACCAGTACATGTCTCGGGCCCTCACACTGCTGTTTTTTAAACGGGCCAAGCCAAAAGGCTTTTAAAATGGTGGGCTCAATGTCAGAGTCCATACATAAAATGGAATTTCGCCAGTTAGTAATTAAAGAAATAAAGTCGTATGCCTCCTCCACCCCTTCTGAGATCCCCCAAAATTTTAAATTTAAAGTCTTCACCTGAGATTCCAAAGAAAGGAGCTGGTTGTTAGACTGTGCCTCAAAGACATATAGCACTTTCATGTTGTCTCTTAAAGCAGTCCTAAGTTTCACTGCCGAATCTGCCATTTTTGCGGTCTTGTGAAGAGAAGTTTGAATCTCAGATAATTGATCTTTGATGGATTGAACAATTTGTGACATCTGGTCATGAAGCCTATTCTCCAGTTTGTCTAATTTTGCCAGTAAATCTAATTTATTAAGAGCTTCCTTAAGAAGTTGCGATAAAGCATTCTCATCCACCATCATACCTTTTCTGGTGGGAAAATCCTTCTGGTCTATTTTTGTCTCTTTGAGGGCAAAGGATTTAGCTGGAGATTTTGGAATTGTTTTGAATGTATTTGCAGGTGTTCCGTTATTTCTCTCCATAGTATGTAGGAGAAACACAGCACTAAAACCAAAGTTAGGGGCTTCTGAGGGAGGAAGGGAAGCGGAGCCGAAGACTCAGGCAACCACCATGTTCTCTGGCATTGCCACGCCCCCCGCCTGTGGTTAATCATGCTAGCAATAATGTATTTATTCACATGGATATTTGTACCATGCTTTTCTGCCCCAATGAGACTCAAAGCACCTTACAATGTTTCCCCTCTCCCCTTTATCCTCTCAACAACAACCATGTGACTTAGTTCTGTGCCCCAACCACACAAGGCACAGCAGAGGGAGTTAAAGAAGGATTCTGTACTCTGGAAGCTTTTACAATGCAAAGTTCTCACTACTAAAATTGAACGCAGAAGCATCTTTGGTTGTCCTACTAAATGTTGGAAGAGAAGGCCAGAGGGAGGTTACAAGAAACTGTGGGTTTCTTCCTGTTTGCTCTTCTGCCTCTGTCCCTTTGATGTGTGGACTGATACTTCTCAGGGAAATTGCCTTCCTTCCTATCGTTCTCTCTCACACACACACAAGAAAGGAGCACGTTGCTCTGTTCTTTGGCACGATGGAGGTAGGATGCCCCTCTGCATCCAGATCCATTTGAGGTAGTTAGTTTAGAATCTATCCATATCTCTAAACTTTACTATCCAGAATGTTATTCCTAAATAAAAGGACTATTATTAGTCTTGAATCTGACAAAGGACTATTATTAGTCTTGAATCTGACAAATGGCTCTGTGTAACTTTGTAACTCTGTCAGCACACTGAGAACAAAGAGCTTCTGTTGCATGTAGCCTAAGTCCACTCTGCTAAATTGAGACGGGATACTGGAATAACTATACCAGTTACTCCCAAAATTAAAGCCCTCAGATAAAAGGGATGATAATATAAAGAAGCAGTCACTACAAACCAAAAGCAAACCACGGAAGTGAAGGCAATCTATTGGCAAGTCATGGTGTACATTTCCTAATCAGGAAACAAACCAGTGGAACAAGATCAGCGACCTCTTGCTTCACTTGGGAAGCTTTAAACCACCCCATTTGTTACCATCAACAGTGCCCACAAATGTACCTTCAGCGTCATGTGCATGAGAAGAATTTTTTTTGCTGCCTAGTTCTCATTGAGACAGAAAACCAGTATCTGAGCTGTACTGTTTCAGACTGGGGGTGGACACTTGGTGGGGGGGACAGGAGTGGCATCAGCATCATGCCAGCACACTGACATCACTTCCAGCAAAACCTGGATGTGATGTCATGGGATGCTTTAGGATTTGCAAAAATTATATAGTTTACCATAGAGGTTTGCAAACCTTAGAGCAGGGATGTCGAACTCATTTGTTATGAGGGCCAGATCTGGCATAAATGAGACCTTGTTGGGCCAGGCCATGTGTGTCATAAAATGTAATGCCAGCTAGCGGAGATATAAACTTTATAAAGGACACAAACACAAAGGTGTTTTTTTAAACTTAAAATAAAAACATGCTTAAAACATTAACACTCTTGCAATATTTTGTTTATTTAACAGTGTCTGATAACTGACACCTCTTGCTCTGAATTATTGCATCAAAATGTCTGTGCTGTTGCAATCTTGAGTATGCTGTTCAGGGTGTGTATCTGTAAGCTGCAAACCTACAATGACACAGGAGCAGCAGAACTGGAAGAAGAAGCAGAAGACAGCCAGTTGCACTGGGGGCCTGAAAGAAGCCCCCCGGGGGCCTGATGTGGCCCCCGGGCCGCATGTTTGACACCCCTGCCTTAAAACATCACACATGACTTCTGTTTTCACGGGAAGTGATGTCAGCACCTCGGCATGACACCAGTGCATCAGTCTCCACCCCCTAAATGCTCCCAGTGGTTGCTGGCTGTGGTCTGGCAGCCTTAGGAGGCTATAGGGGCTTTCAGGGAAGGAAAGGAGGAAACAGTGGGAAGGGGCATGAGATGCCCCCCATAAGTCCTTGCTAGTCCCTCACTTGTATAAAACAAAATCCCCACACAGAAAACTATCCTGTCAGGAGGACTCTAGGCTCATCTTCAGGGTTGCACCAGGCAATTGCATGGGGCTCCAGAGATGGATGGGCACCAACCAGCCATGTGCCTCCTGCCTGTTCCTCCCACCTGTCCACACTGTTTGAGACTGCTGTGACAAGCAGCAGCCTGGGAGAACAGTGTGTGGCTGTGGGGAGCTTTCTCTTTTCCTCTTTTCTTCTGTCAAGGGGGCAGGGTAGGAGTGGGCCCATCTGACCCTCTTCTGGCTTCTTTCACTGCCTTGCTGCAGGGCAGATGGGGGCCAAAGAGGGTGGGCAGGTGGTGATATCTCACCATGCCTCTGTGCAGTGCGGAGAAGGATGATTATTTGCCTAGGGTACCAAAAGTGCTTGGGCCGGTCTTGCCTTCTTTCTGACAAGCTAGCTTTCTGCATGCAGGGAATATTTTCCAAAGGGCTACTAGCTAGGGGGCTAGGCATGAGACAGCAGCTGTTCTGAGGTGGTATAGTGAGAATCGCTATGGGACAGCAGGTTTCTCTTCTGCCTAATAATAACACTCATCATTTATAATCAGAGTGCACTGTTGTGATGTTTCAAACTTTTTCACATACATCACCCATAAACCTCACCTTGGATCTCTTCACCTGGCCTTGATCAGCCTGGAGCAGCTGTTGAACAGCTTTGTGGCCACTTGTCAGCAGTAGTGTCTCTGTCTCATTCTGTTCTGCCTTGCATTTTTGCACGTGCACAGTAGGTGTGCCATGAATCCCACCCCTGGTGAAAGCTAGTCCCAAGTCTAGATTATGTTCCACAAATTACCAGTCCTTGAATTTGGAGATAGGTTGAGTTCTCAGAAATAAATTTGTATCCTCAAGCCTTAATTCTACCTGAATTAATGGAGAGATACTTTTTCGCCCTCTTGTTCTTGCGGTTGATACTGAGACATTTTAGTGTCCCTTGTCAGTCTCCTCCTACCATACCTTCTTGCCTGCATCTCCTGATTGTCAGCCAACCCCGTTCCACCAAACAACAAGGGAAAGACTAGTGTCACAGAAGTCCCAAATATACAGATTCCACTAGTAGAAAACACCATCAAAGATTGCCAAAACAATCTTTGACTTCTTCAGTTTGCCAGCTGTGTAAGTGGAACCTGATTTCAGCAATTTCAACAGACCACAAGGTTCATAGTGTAAGAAGCGAATCATCGGTTCTCACCTATGTGACACCACCAACTTTATAATTGCTTAATATACTGTTTTGGCAATCTTTGATGGTGCTTTCTACTAGTGGAATCTGTATATTTGGAACCCTGCTCCACCAGCTGCTCGTCAGGCTGAGTGGTGCTTATCTCTCTTCTGAGAATAAAAGCAACCTCCAGTGGTGGCGTGAGCAGATCAGATGGATTGCCAAGTGTCTCCTGTAATCAGTGGGACTGGAACCCAAGGGTGTGTTTTAAGCATCACAGTCTTGTTTAGGGCCCCTTTGCTCTTTGGGGACGTAGGAAAGACAGCAAACTGCACGTCTGCTGACATGAACTAAATGGGATCTGTGCAAAGACACTGCTTTGGCATTCAGACATCACAATAATCCCAGGCTTGTTTAAAGTGCAGTTTGGGTAACAGACTCTACCAACCTAGCTTGCACAAATGGCCGACAGAGTGTTTGGTTTAGCAGCTGTGAGGGACAATACTACTCAAGCTAGAGCAGTGCAGTAGTCAGAGTGTTGGACTAGAATCTGGGAGAGCCAGGTTCAGATTTCTACTCTGCCATGAAGTTTACTGAGTGCTGATCTTGAGTCAATCATTTTCTCTTAACCTACCTCACTGGGTTGTTGTGAGAGTAGAATAGAGGAGAGGAGACTGATGTATACTGCCCGAACCTCCTTCATGGAAGGTCAGGATAAAAATATTTTGTTGTTCAGTTGCACAGTCGAGTCTGACTCTTTGTGACCCCGTAGACCACATCACGCCAGGCCCTCCTGTCTTCCATCGTGCTCTGGAGTTTGCTTAATTTCATGTTCATTGCATCAATAACACTGTCTAACCGTCTCATCCTATATCTAACCATCTCACCCTTCTTCTTTGACCTTCAGTCTTTCCCAGCATCAGGGTCTTCTCCAGTGAGTGCTCCCTTCTCATTTGGTGGCCAAAGTATTTGAGCTTCAGCCTCAGTATCTGGCCTTCCAGGGAACAGTCAGGGTTGATTTCCTTTAGGATTGACTGATTTGATCACTTGTTCCATATCCGGTTCTGTCACTTCTTGACCCTTATACAGGTTTCTCAAGAGAAATGTGAGGTGGTCTGGTACTCTCCTCTCTTTAAGGACTTGCTATAGTTTGTTGTGATCCACACAACCAAAGGCTTTAGCGTAGTCAATGAAGCAGTAGATGTTTTTCTGGTACTCCCTTGCTTTCTCCATAATCCAGTAAATGTTGGCAATTTGATCTCTAGTTCCTCTACTTCTTCAAAACCCAGCTTGTACTTCTGGCAGTTCTTTATCCACATACTGCTGAAGCCTAGCTTGTAGGATCTTGAGCATTACCTTGCTAGCTTGTGAAATTAGTGCAATTGTGCAATAATTTGAACATTCCTTGGCATTGCCCTTCTTTGGGATTGAAATGTAAACTGACCTTTTCCAATCCTATGGCCACTGTTGCATTTTCCCCATTTGCTGACATATGGAGTGCAGCACTTTAACAGCATCATCTTTTAAGACTTTGAATAGCTCATCTGGGATACCATCACCTCTGCTAGCTTTGTTGTTAGTAATGCTTTCTAAGGCCCATTAGACTTTGCACTCCAGGATGTCTGGCTCGAGGTCAGTGATCAGACCGCTGTGGTTGCCAAGGATATCGAGGTGCTTCCTGTACAGTTCTTCTGTGTATTCTTGCCATCTTTTCCTAATTTCTTCTGCTTCTGTCAGGTCCCTACTGTTTTTGTCCTTCATCATAGCCAGCTTTGCACAGAACTTTCCCTTGATTTCTCCAATTTTCTTGAAGAGATCTCTAGTCTTCCCCATTCTATTTTTTTCCTCTATTACTTTGCATTGTTCATTCAGGAAGGCCTCCTTATCTCTCCTTGCTGTTCTCTGGAAATCTGCATTCAGTTGGGTAACCTTTGCCTTTCACTTTCCTTCTTTCCTCTATTTGTAAAGCCTCATCAGACAGTCACTTTGCTTTCTTGCATTTCCTTTTCTTTGGGATGGTGCTGATTGCTGCCTCCTATACAATGTCACGAATCTCTGTTCATAGTTCTTCAGGCACTCTGTCTATCAGATCTAGTCCCTTAAACCTGTTCTTCATCTCCCCTGAATATTCATCAGGGATGTGATCGAGGTCAAACCTGAATTTTGCAATGAGTCGCTCATGATCTGAGCCACAGTCAGCTCCAGGTTTTGTTTTTACTGACTGTATAGAGCTTCTCCATCTTTGACTGCAAATGATATAATCAAATTGATTTTGGTGTTGTCCATCTGGTGATGTCCATGTGTTGAGTCGCCTCTCAGGTTGTTGGAAGAGGGTGTTCACTATGACCAGCGTGTTCTCTTGACAAAACTCTGTTAGCCTTTGCCAAGTTCCATTTTGTTCTCCAAGGCCAAACTTGTCTGTTACTCCAGTTACCTTTTGACTTCCTACTTTAGCATTCCAGTCCCCTATGAAGATGAGGACATCTTTTTTGGTGTTAGTTCTTGGAGGTGTTGTAGATCTTCATAGAACTGGTCCACTTCAGCCTCTTCTGCATCAGTGGTTGGAGCATAGACTTGGATTACTGTGATGTTGAATGGTTTGCCTTGGATTTGAACCAAGATCATTCTGTCGTTTTTGACACTGTATCCCATTACTGCCTTTCTCACTCTCTTGTTGACTACAAAGGCCACACCATTTTTTCTACAGGATTCCTGGCCACAGTAGTAGATATAATGGTCTTCTGAGTTAAATTCACCCAATCCTATCCACTTTAGTTCACTGATTCCCAAGATGTCGATGTTCAATCTTGCCATTTCATTTTTTACCATGTCAAGCTTACCTTGATTCATAGATCTTACATTCAAGGTTCCTATACAGTATTGTTCTTTGCAGCATCGGACTTTCCTTTCACCATCAGACACATCCACAACTGAGCGTCCTTTTGGCTTTGGCCCAGCTGCTTCACTCTTTCTGGGGTTACTTGTACTTGCCCTTTGCTCTTCCCCAGTAGCATATTGGACACCTTCTGACCTGAGGGGCTCATCTTCCAGCGTCATATCTTTTAGCCTTTTTGTCACTGTCCTTGGGGTTTTCTTGGCAAAGATACTGGAGTGGGTTGCCATTTCCTTCTCCAGTGGATCACATTTTGTCTGAGTTCTCTGCTGTGGCCTGTCCATCCTGGGTGGCCCTCCACGGCATAGCCCACATCCTCATCGAACCATGCAAGCCCCCTCGCCTCGTCAAGGCAGTGATCCATGAAAGAGGGATAAAATATACTCAATAAATAAACAATAAACAAGCCACAACAGCAGGAGCAGGAACACAACACACATATTGTGGGACTGCGGCTCAGTGGAAGAACCTCTGCTTTGCATGCTGATGGTCCCAGGTTCAATGCTCAGAATCCTTAGTTAAAAAGGACAGTAGGTGATGTGAAAGATCTCAGTTTGAGACCCTCAACTCATCAATCATCATCATCATCCTGGGTGGTCTTGCATTCACAATATAGGGCTGCCAACCTCCAGATGGCTGCCACCACCTCCTCCTCCTCCTCCCCCCCAGGGAGGAGGGGGAGGGCAACTTGCACCCTAGCTGGGTGCTTGGCGGCGGCAGCAGCGGGGAGATCCTGCCGGCTGCCCCTGGCCGCCTCCTCCTCCTCCTCCCCAGGGAGGATGGGGAGGGCAACTTGCACCCCAGCCGGGCACTTTTCGGCAGCGGTGGCAGTGGGCGCCTGGTTAGGGCGGCGGGGGGCACTTTTGGGGGGGAGCGGGGCGCCATTTGGCGCCCCTGAGGCCAGCATGCCCTAGGTGAGCACCTAGTTCGCCCAATGGGCGATCCGGCCGTGCAGATGGGGCCTGGAGATCTCCCAGAATTACTACTGATCTCCAGACTAAATACTGCTTTGATCAATTCAGCTGGAGAAAATGACTGCTTTGGAGGGTGGACTCTATGGCATTGTACCTGTTAGAGTGAGTGACTCAGCATGGGGGTGGGGCTGCTGCATCACTGTACATGTGTATAGGTGTTATTTCCTTGTCTTTACCTGGGAGCTGCCCTCTGACCCCTCCTCTCTCTTTTTCGCTTTGTCCCTTCACCCACACTTCACATGGCCTTCCAAGGAGACACTTGGCTCTGCAGGTCTCTCCTGTAGATACAGTGCCCTCATACTCCCACACACATCATGATGGACAAGCTGGCCATTTACAATAAGAAAAGTACTCTTTTGAATAGGATTCTCTCTCTTCTTTTGACTGAAACTTGAATATGAACTGAATATACTTGAAAAAATGTAAGTTTACCTTTTTTTGCAATATACTTCTTGGGAGATTTATTTACTGTATTCAGTGTCACACTTCTATGACTGGACAAAACTCTGCTATATTAACCAAATAACCCCTACTGTAGTCCCCCCTCCCCTGAATCCCATCATCCCCAGGCTTCACCCCAAATATCCAGGAATTTCCCAACCCAGAGTTGGCAACTATACTGAACAAGGTTTGATCAATACACAGTAAAGGCTATTTCTGCTGCCTGGGAGGTAGGGTTGCCAGGTATGACACAGGAAATACCTGGGGACTGTCGGGGTGGAGCCAGGAGCAAGAATGTCATATCCTGTGATGTCACTTTCAGGTCCACTCCCCATATCTAGAAGATTCCTGTGATTCCATGGTAGGAGCTTGTGCTTCTAACACAGTGGTTGCTCTCAACTCATTCTCCACCCAAGCCACACACATTTATGGTTGCCAGGTAAGGCTGACAAGCTGGCAGGGGACTTTCCAGGAGCCTCCGGGAGAGAAGAGGGGAAAAGCATGATTCTGGCCATCACATTTAAAGGGACTGCATTCCTTTTAAATGCTTTCCTTCTATTGCACATAATGGAGGATGGGGATACCTTCTTTTGGGGCTCATAGAATTGTACTGCCTAGTCTAATGTTTTTGAAACTTGGGGGGGGGTTTGAAGAGAGGTACCAGATGCTATGATGAAGATTTGGTGCCTCTACAGCCCCTCCCCAGAGCCCCAGATACCCATGAATTGATTCTCCATTATACCCTATGGGGACTGATCTCCATAGGGTATAATGGAGTCAGGGCTGGCCCAAAGTTTTTTGTGCCCTAGGCAGGGCTACCTTCTGGCACTCCCCCACATGTGCCCAATTACGGGGTTGCTAACTCCAGGCAAGGCCTGGGGAGAAGGAAGTCCAGCTGCTGAGTGCGTGCCACACACACACACCACACACACACACACATACACACACAGAGTGGAACATACTACTTCAGGAGGTGGTGAGCTCCTCCACTGCCCCCACCAGGGGGTTTGCAGGTCCCCAGCTCCTGAGAAGGTGGCATCGAGGCTCTAGGCTGCAGCAGCAGTGGGGTTGGTGGCCTGTGGAGCTGAAGAGCTGGGCAGAGAGCCCTGGGACAGTCCAGTCCTGTCCACTCACCAGGTCCGGCTCCTGCAGAGGCTCCTCCTGGTGCCCTTCAGGTTTCCCTGCATGCTGCTGGCCTGGCCCATCCCCAGGGCTTACCGCTTCCCTACCAGGGGCACTCAGCCTTGCTTTGAGTGCCAAGGTGGCCTCCAGCATGGCCCTCCTTCCCCCAGCCAGGTGGTCCCTCGAGGTGGTCCCTCCCTCCCCGGTCAGGCTGTGAAGGCTGCCTAGCAGGCACCGGCGGCAGATGTGGGAGGGAGATGCGGGCCGGGGGAGGTGGGGAATTCCCGGAGACATGCTGCTGCAGGGGGCGCTATCTCTGGACTGACCCGAGCTAACTCCCAGCTGGGGGAAGCCACCTTTGAGGAGGGGGCAGCCTGGAGGCCCTCCCTCTCCCCCCGGGAGCCTCTGGGCTGCAGGGAGGGTCGCACAGGGAGGGTGGAGGGGCTGACCTGCCACTTCTCCATCAGGGCTTTGGGGGTGAGCAACTCCGGGCAGACTGCAGAAGCCTCCGGTGGGGGGGTAGCCTGGCTCCCAGGCAGAGACCCGAAGGAGGCAGGTCTTCTGTTTGGCAGAGCTGAGTCCTTCAGCCAGGCAGCCAAGCCAGGAAGAAGGAGGCTAGCCCTCTCAAAGCTTGTCCTGCCAGCCAAAAATAAAAAGCACCATGCTTCCGGGCTTCCAGGGTGAGTCAGCGCCAGGATCGCACCCAATCCTTCCCTGCCCATCCCCTCCCTCCTGATGGGGGTGCGTGCTGTGGCAGTGGTGGCAGAGGAGGCGAAGTGAGCTGGCAGGAAGGGTGCAGGCACAGGGGAGGAAGGGTGCAGGCATGGAGGGGGAGGGTGGCAGGGCAGTTCGGCACCCCCATCTGAGGCCCACCCCCCTCCCCCTCCCCCCAAAAGCAGAACTTACCTTCCTTCTCGCTCCCCCAGCTGGCGTTCCGTCCCTTCCTCCATCCTAGCTGCTCCTCCTGGTTTCTCCTCCTCGTCCTGCCCCCTCCTCCTCCACACGCCTGCCCTGGCTCCTCCTGGTTTCCCATCCTCGGCTCCTGGGCACACTTGCCACCACGGCACCGCTGGACTCAGGGAGAAAGAGGCTGGGGGGGGCTTTTGGTGGGGGGCTGGGTGCAGCCCTAAGGGCTGGCCATGAATGGAGTGGCCCAGCAGACATTTCCCTCCTCCCCCTGCTTTCTGATAACCCTGAAGCAGGGGGAGGGCCTCCAAACCAGGGGAATCCCCATCCCCCAACTAGGGATTGGCAACCCTACTAAGGGGGAAGACATCACAGCTCCATTGTTTCCTGCTTGCTTAGCTCTTTTCAAGTGATATGTGGAATTCACTGCTGCAAGAAATGGTGTGGGCCATGAAAGTTGAACAGAACTTCCATGTTCAGAGGCTGTGGCCCTCTGAATTCCAGAGTCAAAAAAGATAATGCAGGGTTTATGCTGGGCTAAAATTGTTTATTATCTTTAAGGTGCCACAGAATTCATGTTTATTCTTCTGCGTTTGTCTGACCTGTAATTTTCACAAATGTAACAGCCAATTAATCTTTTTCAAAATATTTGCAAACACCCTTAATGCAATAGAAGTTTTTAAAAGATAAAAGTTTATCATTATATGTCTAACAAGGGCATTGCCCAAAATCATTTCACATTTATTTCATTCCCAGAATACGAGCTCTTTTGTTTCAGCATATAAACTAGGCACCCATTGCCTGGTTTACAAAAAGAGTGCCTTCAATTGGGTGGAATCTATTTAGAGTACACCCTCAAAGGAGGATATGGCTTCCTATGAGGGTGAAATAGGCTTGCCAAGCCCCCACAGGGGTGGGTAAATTCCCGCCCGGAAGGTCTGTTACCCACCGGTGGCGGATTGGGCCCCGGGGGGAACTCCACCCCCTGCTGGAGGGCGTCCCCAGCATGATGATGTCACCCGGAAGTGACATCATCACACTGGCCACGTTGTGGGGGGACACTCTGTGAATCGAGGGAAAACTCTATGGTTTTCCCTCGAGTCACGGTGCCCCTGCCTCCAACATGGGCAATGCAATGATGTCACTTCATCGTGGCACGTGCGCAGACACTCCCAACAGAGCCAGGAATCCCCCCACTTTGCAGGTAAGTCAACTTGGCAACCCTAGGGTGAAGTGGGAAAATCTTGCCAAAAAACTGGTCCAAAGCCCAGAGATGGAAAACAGGAATGACTCATTTTCCAGGGCCAAATGTGATGCTTTGCCATAAAACTCATTGCAGAGTAACACCAGCAAACATTCCAGAAGAGGATTCATGTTCGTCTGTGACTGGAACTAAAAAGTCCCCTTAAAGATGAACAGATTTGCACTGTAATCTTGAATTGAGTTACATCCTTCTGACTCCCTTGAGATCAATGGGCAAAGGTGCTTTCCTAATGGAGAAAGACATGTGCAGTTTCCCTGTTGCTGTTGTAGGACAGTTAGGATTGCCAACTCTGTCTTAGGAAATCCCTGGATATTTGGAAGTGGAGCTGGGAGTGGTGAAGTTTGGGGAGGTGCGTATTTATTTGCTTTTGTAGATTATTATTCTAAATAGAAAAGACTCTGTTGGTTTGTATAGACACTTACACGAACTGGACTGGTGTAAAAGCACCACAGTAATTGTCAGGTAAGAGATTTATAGTTATACACTTAAAACTGATCTGGCAAGGATCCACAAGCTAAGTTAAAAGGATGTCAAAATTAATAGGGTTAAATAAAGTTCAATTGTATTTTCCATGAAAATAAGTTTAAGTTTTAAGGGTGCTTTTAATTGTTAAAAGGTAAATATCTCTGAATGTTTATAGCTGAGAATGAAAGCTTGTGGATAAAATGTTTTTGAATGTTTATTGAAAAAGAGAAAACTAGTTAAATTTTAAGGAATTGTGTTTGAAATTATCAAGCAGAAAGTTGGGAGATGTTCCAAAAGGTTTATGAAAACAAAGTAATCAATCATGCACATCTGTTCATTAAGATATTCAGATGGGTCTTCCATAAGTTATTGTGTACTTTTATGTTTTTAAGGATTAGCAAGCTACTAACAGGCAGATGAAGTCATAGATACTGGAAGTCAATTATAAAAGAAATACAACATTTATATTATACAAAAGGAGGGCCTCTGCCGGCTAAAATAAGGTGGTGTATTTTACAAATTAAACGTTTAATTTAGACAAAAAAAAGTTTTATAAAATTACTAAAAATATTCTGATGGACCAAAATAAAGACTGATAGATTCAGTGCATCTACAAGAGCTTTATGCCATAGGCTAATTTAAAACACTAAAAGAATTCAGTTAAACAGTTTAATTCTTTAGAATGTCATTGTAATGATATATGTTTTCATATTTTGTGTACCTTTTAGTGAAAATTAGTTCATAAAATGCTTTAAGAATATTTTTATACTTTTATATGCATGTATTAATGTAAAAGAACCATTTTTGTAATGAAAACATCTAAGTTTTGTACTAAAAATGAACTCAGCCTGAGGGTTCATTCAAAGGTGAAAGGAGTCTAGGAAAACAGCCAAAAGAAGTGAACAGAAATATAAATCAACATAATGAGCAGTGCACCTGCATTGTAGGAGTTGACTTGTGGCCAAGTAACATCTTGTGTGTCAAATATGTGATTGATGACTGACCAGACTAAGAAATCTGAACTGAGCATGTCTAAATGATGTCAGTGATGATATAAAGTGAGGAAGAGCAAGAAGAGTATATAAGCAAGCTCCTGGCTGTAACACATTGAACATCTATGAGCTGTGAAGTGTTCCTTTATTCGAATAAATTCTTTTGTTACCCTTTACTGCCTGGATAATTGTTTTACTGTGTGGTTTATCAGCTTGCCACACAAGTCAAAGGACCTTAATGTCAAACATGTGGCCCAGGGGCCGGATTAGGCTCCCAGAGGGCTTCTATCATGCCCGCAGTGGAACTAGCTGTCTTCTGCTTCTTTTTCCAGTTCTGCTGCTGCTGCATCATCATAGGGTTGCAGCTTACAGATACACACCAGAACAGCATACTCAAGTTTGCAACAGCATAGACATTTTAATGCAATAATTCAGAGCAAAAGGTGTCAGTTATCAGACCCTGTTAAATAAGCAAAATATTGCAAGAGTGCTAATGTTTTAAGCATATTTTTATTTTAAGTAAAAAAAACCCTTTGTGTTTGTATCCTTTATAAAGTTTATATCTCCACTACCTGGCATTACATTTTATGACACACATGGCCGGGCCCAACAAGGTCTCTATGTCAGATCCAGCCCTCATAACAAATGAGTTCAACACCCCTGGTCTATAGGGAGGAAGTTAGTCTGGGGGAAGAGAAAGGGCAGAAAGGAGAGTTACACCTTTCTAAGAGATGCAGAGAGCAGGAAGGCCAGATTCACACAATAGTCAAATATTTGGCTGCAAGACTCCTGTATTATTCCATTCCATGCAGGCTGCACCTTCCCTTTCTGTGGTACACTAGAGAGATTTTTTCCCCCTCCCTCCATGATGCAAACAGTGGTATGCCCTGGAACCACTAAATATACAGAGGATACAGCAATATTGTTTTGGAATGGAACTTTTTTTTTAAAGGCTTTGCTCTGGTGGTCCATCTGGCTCAGAGATTGTACTTATTTTGCAACCACAGTCCTTGATAAATCACATCTCCCTATTGCACTTTTTGGAGGGTAGCACCACATTTGTGTTGGTTGCTAGAAGTGTCAGTCTTCAGGTTTCACCATATCCTAGTATTTAAATCACTGAAGAATGAGAGGAGGAGAAGATATGTAAATGCACACTCATGAACACAGAAGGTGCCAAGCAGTACACAACCTGTCGCTTCACATGCCTGGGGTAGATTGGCCCTTTCATTATCCAGGGACAGTCCCAATGGACCACTGTCCTGGAGGGCCACCAGAGGCCAGGAGCAAGCCAGACGTAGCCCTATGGATTCCAGCAGTGTAAAAAAGGCCACTCAACAGAGCTACATCAGAGGCATAGAAGGAAGCAATGGATGACTGCAGGCCTGTTGTTCTCACTGCTGGCTAGGTCTGAGACAAACATCCCCCCATCACTTGCTCTTAGGGCACTTTAATGTCACAATCCACCCCCTAACTATGGCATCCTGTTGTGTCACCCTCTGCCAGTTTATTTTGAGAACCTCTTCTAGGACAACTGTCTTATTCTAGGATGTCTTTAATTGGAAGCATATGCTGTCGTTTCAAAGTCAGTGCAAGGCTGGCTACTGTAGGATACTGGGTTGGCACTCCCCAACTATAGTGGAGTATCCAGCAGTCTTTCCTTGTGGGTGGGGGAGGCATCTGGCAGTGAATATGGGCTTGCAAATAGCCATGCAATGGGTGACCTGGTTTTCAACCAGCACATGTGAAAACTAGACATGCCAGAAGGACCAACCATATCCAACTGCTGCAACCAAAATAGCAAAGCGTCTTGTGGCTCCGTCAAGACAAATGCGTTTATTCTGGCACAAGTGTTGGTGAGCCAGAGCTTCCTTGCATCTGACAAAATGGGCTTGTGAAACCTCACACTGCTATAAAGACTCCAGTAGGTGCTTTGCTAAAACAAGAGGTTATTCTGTGAAGCTGAATACGAATTGTTACTAAGGAATGGCAGGACTCAAACAAAGAAATTTCAAGGGGAAATTACAATGGACCCCTTCCCCCAAGGCTGAATTGGGACACAGGGTTCTTATTTCAACACAGATGCTAATGTTCTGCCCCGAAGCATTTCCCCTCTGCTCTAGTCAAGCTGATAACAATAGGCAGGGTACCACATTCTTTACACTTTTGACTAGAATCAAATCTCACTGTTGCTAAGGCGATTCTCTGATCTCAGCTTCTACACCAGGGGTGGCCAAGCTGTGACTCATGAGCTGCATGCGGCTCATGGAGCCCTTTTCTGCAGCTCTCGGGGACTTTTCCCACCCCCTGCACCCTCCCACTTTAGAAAAGAGGCATGCCTGTCCAGTCACTTGGACAGGTTGTTAAGTTGCTGGCTTGCCAGCTTGCAGTGCTTTCCCTGCTGGCTCGCAGCAGTGGCGGGTGGCCAAGCTGCTCCTCGGGGGGTCGGCCTTGCCTGGGGAAGGGGTGGGAGGGCTCTCAGAGTGTTCTCAAGCTGCCCGCCGTTGCTGCCCCAAGCCGACGGGGAAACTTTCCCCGCTGGCTTGTGGTGGTGGCAGATGGCCGAGCCACTCCTCGGGGGGTGGGGGCCATAGCGCACTCCAGTGTGGTGGGTGGTGGGAGCTGAGAGAAAGTCTTAAAGGTGCCACTGAACTCAAACGTTGTTCCATTTTTTTACTTTTAAAAAACTTTTTTTTTTTTAAGTTTGCTGGGTGGGCAGCCAGGGCTTGTGCACTGGCAGAACCCCACCCCCAGCTTCCAGTAGCCCTCAGTTGGGCTGGGACAAGCTGGGCAGCAGGGACAGTGTCTTCTTGCTGCTGCTGCCACTGCTGCCGCTAAAGTAAGTTGGCTCATTTCGGGAAGAGGGGGCCGCAGCGTGCTCCAGTGTGGTGGGTGGTGGGAACTTTTGGGGTGGGGATGGGGAGCTGAAAGCAAGTGTTAAAGGTGCCACTGGACTCAAACTTTGCTCCATTTTTAAAAACATTTTGTTATGTATTGAGCCTAAGCCATTCTGCAAGCTGTACCTAGAACAAGCTGAGCTTGCTTCTCTAGTACATTAGCTCACCTGAATCCAGGAACAAACCAATAGATAAACGGTGTAATGTAAATAACCTATCACTGGGAGTGTGTGTGTGTTGGGTATGGTATTTGCATGCTTATAAGCAGGGCTCAAGCCCTGCTACCTTGTCCTTGTAGTTTGCTGAAATCACTTAATAAACTAGAGCTGATCACTGCAATGCATCTAGAACCCAGTATTTAACACTGAGGATGAAGGTAGGATCTTGTTGAGCCAACCCAGCTCCCACCAGCACTGCGCCACGCACCGAGCTCCAATGCCACGCACATTGCATCGCTCCAGGACACTTTGATACAGAAGTCTGGGAGTCGTACATCTTCCAGTTCGAGTTCTTCCTCAAGTCTTCCGAGATTGAGGAGGAAAAGAAGCATGCCACCTTCTTCCGAGTCTGCAGTTGCTCAACCTTTGAGATCGCCTGTTAGCTGATCACTTCTGCAGAGCTCAAGAACACTGAGTACAAGACGATTTTGGATCGGCTAAAGGAACACTTCTCTCTGAAGCCATCCGTCATCACCACCCGCCGTGTGTTCCACACAAGGAACCAGGCCGCAAACGAATAAATCATGGCCTATGTTACGACTCTCCGACAGATTGCCCAGCACTGCAACTTCCACGACCTCGAGGACGCACTTTGTGACTGGCTGGTGTGCGGCCTGAGGGATGAGCAGATTCAAAGAAAGCTCCTCGCCAAGGGCGATCCCAAATTCAAGGAGGCCATGGAATTAGCCCTCACTGACCAGTTCACCACTGAGGTCCAGCAAGCAAAAAGCCTGACATCATCGCGCAGACCTACCACTGCGGCCCACCATTGGACGCATCCAAGGAGGAAGAACAGGAGGTCCTGCAACTTCAGCGTCCTACATGCCACAATGCTCACCCTTCTGCCCCACCATGCATCGTTGACACTGCTACACCGACGCCATGCATCAGCTGAGGGAAGCCCCATGAGCAGAGATCCTGCCGGTTCCGGGATGCCACGTGCAGGAACTGTGGGAAGGTTGGCCACATCGTCCGAGCCTGCCATACCAAGGAAAACCAGAGACGACCAACAGAGACCCTGGCATCTACGCGCACCACAGAATTGCACACCACTTCCGTCCAACAGCAACAGGTACTGAACTTGCCCTGGGACACCCCCAATAAAATTACAGTGACTGTCCTTATTGAGGGGAACCCCTGCAAGATGGAGCTTGACACGGGGTCCTCCATCTCCATAATTTCAGAGGACACCTTTAAGAGACTCTGTCCGAGGAGGGGAAGACCACCGTAGGCCTGTTGGTTTCACCCTGTGGGACTTCCAACAGAATAAAGTGGCTGTGAGAGGGGTGGGCAAGTTCTGGGACAGTACTGGAATTTTGATGGACTTTTGGACTTGCTGGTGGTGGGAGGCAATTGCACGAATCTCCTAGGACTAGCATGGTTCACGACCCTGGGGTTCCAAGTGACTGGGATGCACCATGTGGCCACAAAAGACTCAGCGGGTGTGCGATGAGTTCCTGGCCATCTTTGATAGGATGCTCGGTCGTTACACTGGCTCCCCCGTCTCACTACTACTTAACCCAGAGGTGTGGCCCATAAGTCTGAAGGCTAAGTCTTGTGTTGAAGCCTAAAATAGATGTGGAGCTGGATTGGCTAGTGGCCCAAGGGGTTTTAGAGCCAGTTCCACATGCCCTATGGGAGACCCCAATTGTGTTGTCAGTGAAGCCCAACAGGGACATCCACATCTGCACGGACTACAAATGCACTATAAACAAGGCGCTGCAGGACCACTCCTACCCAGTTCTGGTGGTCAGCCATGTTCTGGCCTCTCTAGTGGGTGCCAAGATCTTCAATAAGCTGGATTTAGCTCAGGCCTACCAGCAGCTCCTGGTGGATGATGCGACTGTGGAGGCCCAGACTATAGTGATACACAGGGTGCGGTGGCTGCATTTCGGGGTCAGTGTAGCCCCAGGAATTTTCCAGAACCTAATGGACTCTGTCCTTAAAGGAATTCCCAGGGTACAGGCCTTCTTTGCCAATGTTTTATTTGCTGCCCCCATGAATGAGGACTTCGCCAGATGGCTGCGCACCGTCCTGCAGTGCTTCCAATTGGTCAGCCTCAATGTGAAGTGGGAGAAATGCCTCCTGGGGGTTCCGTGGGTCGAGTTCCTGGGGTTCTCCATCGACATGGAGGGCATCCATCTAGTCCCAGACAAGGTGCGTGCCATCATCAATGCCCCGACACCAACCTCCAAAATGGAATTCCAGGCCTTCTTGGGGTTTCTGAATTTCTTTCATTCCTTCCTACCCCACAAAGCTGCAATTGTGGAACCACTTCACCACCTCCTTGACAAGAAGGCCTCAGAAACAAGCCGCCACGTTCCAGGCTGTCAAACAGCTGCTCACCTCCAATGCCGTCTTGGCCCACTTTGATGAGGCACTGCCCGTGGTCCTTGCCTGTGATGCTTCCCCATACAGGGTAGGAGCCATCCTTGGACATCAGCTACTGGCTGGCCAGGAGGTCCTCGTGGCTTACTACTCCCACACCCTGTCTTTGGCTGAGCACAACTATGCACAAATTGACCAGGAGTCGCTGGATATCATGGTGGGAGTGAAGAAATTCCATGACTACCTCTATGGACGGCCATTCACCATTGTAACAGACCACAAACCCCTGCTGGGCCGGCTGGGTCCGGATCGTCAGACCCCCAAGATGCTTTCACCCCATGTGGTGCAATGGTCAATCTTTGTGGCAGAATACCAGTACTCCCTTCTTCACCGCCCAGGGAAAGCTATGGGACATGCTGATGCCCTCAGCCGCCTGCTGCTCTGCTCCTGTGATACTGACTCTGCTCCCATGCACCAAAACCTGCTCATGGAGAAGCTCCCCGTCTGCCCTCTGCAGGTAATTGATGTGTCCCTCCACACCGTGAGGGACTGAGTCCTTCTCCTCTGTTTTGGACTGGGTGAGGAGGGGCTGGCCCACCAGCCGGGTGGGCCCAGAATTTTCAGCCTTCTCCTCATGCCAGGATGAGTTATTGGCCCATAAGGATTGCCTACTGTGGGGGAGCCGGGTGGTGGTTCCTGCCCTGTTGCACCAGCCAGTGCTATCAGCCCTGCATGAGACTCACCCAGGAATTATGAAGATGAAAGCCCTGGCCTGAAGTTACGTGTGGTGGCCAGGCATGGACAGTGAAATAGAGGTCTGTGTCAAGCACTGCCAGGCCTGCCAAGAAACCCAACTGGAACCTACCAGGGCGCCAGTGCAGCAGTGGGAATCCACCCACAAACCATAGTCCCAGCTACACCTGGACTTTGCTGGCCCGTTCAAAAGGCAAATATTCTTCATACTGGTGGACTCTTAAACCAAATGGTTGGCAGTGATACCAGTAGCCTCCACCTCCTCCAAAGCAGCAATCAGGGCCCTTTGATGGATTTTCAGTGCTCACAGCCTACCTGACACAGTTGTGATGGATAACGGAACAGCCTTCACTTTGGGGGAGTTCCAAGAATTTATGGGCCGCTACCTCATCCGGCACATCTGCTCTGCTCCCTTCCACCCAGCCACCAAAGGGCAAGTGGAGAGGATGATGCGAACCATGAAGGAGTCCCTCTGGTGGATCGTCCATGGAGACTGGGACCATAGACTCACAGCTTTCCTTTTTGGCCACCGAGTGACCCAGAGCACCACCACTGGCTGCAGCCCTGTGGAACTTCTCCTGGGCAGCCTAACCACCCAACTGGACAGGCTACACCCAGATCAAGCCCCGGAGCACCACCCATCTCCAGAGAACCAAGAGTCACTCAGAGGATTTCCCCCTGCTGACTCTGTCTATGCAAGGAACTTTTCCAGCTGTCCTGCCTGGATTCCCACCAAGGTCATCCGAGTTACCAAACCCGTCCTACGAGGTGTTTACCGACGATGGTCAGGTTCTGCATAAGCTCATCGACCAGCTCTGCTGCATCTCCAACCGAACCAGAGCTACTGTCAGTGGTCTCAGAAGACTGCAATGTGGAGCTGCCACGGCCACAGGAACCAGAGCCCGTGAGGGAGCTTCCAGTGGACATAGCAGAGCCAGATGGGCCAGTGGGTGTAACACCTGAGCAAGCGACCATGGACTGTCCCAATGTCACGCCAATGCTGCTGCTGTCTGCCAGAACCACGCCAGCAACATCAGACCCAAATCCAAAGACTGCGACCCCTCTGATAGAGCCATGACATTCAACCTGTGAATGACACAAACCCACCTACTTAAGAGACTTCGTCTGTTAAGGAGCTTTGGGACTTACGTGGGAGGGGTGTTATGTATTGAGCCTAAGCCATTCTGCAAGCTGTACCTAGAACAAGCTGAGCTTGCTTCTCTAGTACATTAGCTCACCTGAATCCAGGAACAAACCAATAGATAAGCGATGTAATGTAAATAGCCTATCACTGGGAGTGTGTGTGTGTTGGGTATGGTATTTGCATGCTTATAAGCAGGGCTCAAGCCCTGCTACCTTGTCCTTGTAGTTTGCTGAAATCACTTAATAAACTAGAGCTGATCACTGCAATGCATCTAGAACCCAGGATTTAACACTTTTTTAAAACTTTTTTTTTTTTAAAAATTTGATGGGTGGGCAGCCAAGGCCTGCACACTGGCAGAAGCCCGGTCCCCAGTTTCCAGTAGTCTTCAGTTGGGCTGGGACAAGCTGGGCGGGAGGCTGCATGTGCAGTGTCTTCTTGCCGCTACCGCCTTTGCAAGGGTTAAGTTAGCTGGTTTCGAGGGGGGGCAGGGGCTGCAGTGCGCTACAGTGTGGTGGGTGGTGGGTGGTGGGAACTCTTGGGGTGGGGTGGGGGTTGAGAGCAAGTCTTAAAGGTGCCACTGGACTCAAACTTTGCTCCGTTTTTAAAACTTTTTTAAAAACCAGTTTGCTGAGTGGGTGGGTAGGCAGCCAAGGCCTGCACCCTGGCAGAAGCCTGGTCTCCAGCTTCCAGTAGCCCTCAGTAAAGCTGGGACAAGCTGGGTGGTGGGGGCTGCATGTGCAGTCTCTTCTTGCCACTGTCACCTCTGCTAGAGTAAGTTGGCTTGTTTCAGGGGTGGGGGCCATGGCACGCTCCAATGTGGTGGGTGGTAGGAGCTCTTGGGGTGGGGGCCAAGAGTGAATCTTAAAGGTGCCCCTGGACTCAAACTTTGTTCCGTAGGAAGCAGCAGCTGGGGAGGGGAGGGGAGAGGACTGGCCATTGGGTGGGTATCGGCAGCATTGGGGAACAAGATTGCAGAGCAGGCAGGAACTCATCTGCTCCCACTATGGGGGTGATGACGGAGGCACACCATTTACAAATACCCTGAGTATGTGGTGGCTAGCTATCTCCGAAAGGTAAATAGGCTTTCCCCCACCCCTGGGCACAAGTGAGAATGCCTCCCCCCAGATTTCCTCTGGGAAAGGGGTGGGCTGTGATGGCATTCCTCCATGGCTGCCATTACGGTCCTGCTCAAGACATTAATAAAGCTACTTTCAGGGGACTGGACATGCAGAATGTGTTTAAGGACTCTCTCTGCTCCTCTGGTTTGCATCTTTGGTTTTACCCCCCCACACACAGTTTTCTGTGTGACATCGTCTTCTACCCCTTCTTGTTCCACTTTAGCTTTTTGGATGGGGGGGGGACCTGTCTACTTCAAGGCTTGCCTTTTTTCTGGTGTAGGTGTAGGTCTGTGTGTGTGTGTAGTCGCCCGTGAGTCTGCTTCTTGCAAGCTTTCTGTTTTGCATGCGTTTTCCTTGCATGTTTTCCCCAAGCAATTTGTTGTGGGTGCTGCAAGCCTGTGACCCATCTTTCTAATACCTTTTTGTTCACTTTCCTCATTCCCTCTAAGAGCCTTTTCAGATCTTATATTTTCCAGTTACTTATTCTCTTTCTTTTTTTGTCAGATTCCTGTATCTTGTATGCTTTTCAGAGGGCGTTTAGGACAGCCAGAAACAAATAAGAAACTGCTTGTGAAGCTCCTGGGTAATTAGTTTTTAGTGCATGTCAAACTAGCACTTGCCCTTTACAGTACTGAAAAGGTGCTTGCAAGTGGCATTTTAAGGCAAGAGATGTTCAGAGGCAGTTTGCCATTGCCTGGACCTCCTGGGTGGTCTCCCATCCAAGTACTAGCCAGGGCTGACCCTGCTTAGCTTCAGAGGGTCTGACAAGATCGGGCTAGGCAGGGTCATCCAGGCCAGGACAACAGCAGAACGCTGGTACATTAAAGTATCGCTTAATTGGGATGATCACTGCACTTCAAAGGGGGTCAGGTTAACGATGTCTTCAGTGGGTCCTTTGTGTAAGTATGTAACAGTGCTATCCTAAGCAGATCTAGTCACTGGGGCTTATTCCTTGGGGCTTATCAAAAATCCTCCTCTCTCTTCAAAAACAGATGCTATGGGCTTATATCTTGAGGTGCAGGTAAGCAAAGAAAAACATGCCCGTGCAGGAGATTTCAGTGCCTGTAGGAAGGGGAAGATACAATCTGTCGTCCAGCACTGTACAGTTGTGCAGGCAGGCAGGGGTCCAGCACACTCTGTGCATGGGTGGTGCACATGTCCTCGGTATCTTAACTCTACCTGGTGGTTTGAAGGGAGTAGGAAGAGAAATGAGGGTGTATTCTTTAAGCCTGTTTTTATTGCAGAAAGTATTGTAACACATTGTTCAATAGCTTTCAAATTCTGCTTCTTCCTGGGAAATCTCGGAGTCCCTTGAAAGCTTAGGAAGGGTTCCTTGGTGAGAAGAATAGCAGGCAGAGTGCCATGGAAGATGACTTGTCCATGCTGGCTGAGGTACCTCTGCTATTTCACAAAATATTTCAATATATCCTGGCAATATTTATTTATTTATTAAACTTTTATCCTGCCCTACTTGTCCGAGGCCAGCTCAGGGCGGCTTACAGCAGATAAAATACCAAAATACATATAAGTAATAAATACAACATTAAAATGCTATATTAAAACCAGGCATAATAATAAAATGCTAATCTTATGCGTTGGTACCGCTGGTCTGTTTTTACCTCTTTTGTTTTTCTGTTTTTAGCACCTGGGGACTTTGGAAGTGGCGCCTTGCAAGGATATGACATCACTTTGTGATGTCATCTTCCATGACATCATTTCCAGGTCAAAGGTGAGGACACGTCCTAAGCTCCACCCCTTCCAATGATGTCACATCCTGTACCAAAACCCCCACCCCTTCCAGTGATGTCAGTTTTGGGCCTCTCCCTTGAATCTGCATCTTACTCTTGTCACCTTGTGGCTCTCGAGCATCTGACATTTAGTCTTTGTGGCTCTTACATGAAGCAAGTTTGGCCACCCCTGTTCTAACACTGTATGAAACTTCATTGAGAACTGTTCTACATTTCAGGTTCTGCTACTGATTCTTGTCCATGAGCTCTCTGGCATTGTCATGATTTAGGATTTCAAACAAATAAAAGTTTGAACTGATTTAGTAAATGTTTCTTACAGGGTATGAAAAAATGTGGGCTTCCAGTTTGTGACGTGTCGCCATCAGTACACTCCCGGGAGAGCTCCCAAGGAGATGCCAAACCTCCAGGTCCTAGTGGGGGATCCGAGGCTTTGGATCCCCATAGAGTCTTCCTGGAGGGAGGCTCTTGGCAGTGGGCTTGATCCAGGGGCTCTTGCATATGGCAGTACGCAAGTAGACCCCAGGTCACACTGAACCAGGGACCTGAGAGGGAGTGCTTGTGGGCAACCATCAAGCGCCGAGATAAGATCGACTGCTTCCAGAGCTGTACTCCAACTAAAGAATCTCAATTTAAAATTTTATCTTTTAGACACCATGAGTAACTGAGCTCCCCATTTTGTTGTTTCTGACTATTGATTGGTCCATTTAAAATTTAAAGTCTGGGGTGAAAAGAAGAGGGTGGAAGGATTTCTCCGCCATCCCGGGCTCAGCGGCTTGAAAGTACAACCCAGGCTTTACACATTACTATTGACGGCAGTTATTAAAGGACCCGAAGGACTGAGTTCGGGACTGGGGGCTGTATGTGAGTAAGGAGAAACTGAGCCATTGCCTCTCTATTTGATATTTGATTGTTAGCACGAGGAGGGGTGAAGAACTACTTTTTGCATTACCCCTTCATTTTTCTTTCCCACTGGCTTTAACAGAGAATTTTTACAAGTAATAATGATGCTTGAAGATTTATAGTCAAAAAGAAGTTTCCCTATAAGTGGATTATAATGTGGTTGTTTGTGGAATTTCCCTTTTATTTTTTTCTTGTTTCCTGTAGTTTTGCTTCAGGGAACTTATGGAAGTTGGCTAATATATTTTTATTTTTCACTTTATTGGAAATCCCTTTTCCCTGTCTGGGAATATTTTTGGAGGATTATATCTCTTTAAGTTCCCCTGTTTTTTTTACTTTTTCTTTTTTCTCATAATAACCTATTTTTAGGCTATTGATACCTATTGGATTATAATATTGGATTTACTTCTGGTTTCATCATCTTTAATACACAGAGTGCCTATGCTTTAAAGGGAATACAATGGTTTGCTGAAAACATCTCTTTCCTGGATATTTACAATTAGATCTACTTTCGCTGGTGTCTTCTCCTGTGTCTACCACTTAAAGACACTATACAGAATATTATTGATCAGAAGAAAATACCAGAGTCTTGGAACCAAGCATTGATTACTTTGATACATAAACTTGATACAGGTGAGAAGGAAATTAGAAATTACAAGTGGAAACCCGCAAGAAACTTGCAGGATGGTCATCCCATTCCTCACCTTTGCTTCCTCCCCTCTACCCTTACCTATCTCACACGCTTTCTCCCTTCTGGGGGTGGAGCCATAGACTCAACCCTCCAAAGCAGCCATTTTATCCAGGGGAATTGATCTCTGTCACCCGGACAACAGTTGTAATTCTGGGTGATCTCCAGCCCTCACCCAGAGGCTGGCAATGGTAGTTCTCATGGAGGAAATGGCTGGTTTGGAGGGTGGAGTCTATGGCATTATACCAGTCTGAAGTTCCTCCCGTTCTCAAACCCCACCCTCCCCAGGATCCACCCCTCAAATGTCCAGGAGTTTCCCAATCCAGAGTTGGCAACCCTATTTCCTTCCCACCCAACAGCCAACCTACCTTTATCTGCCTTTATCTGTCTTCAGCTTTTTGTCTCCACCCCCTCCCACACAGCTTCTACCAAGGAAAATTATAGTCTTTCTCCACAGTGGGGACCAAAGCAGCTTACATTATTCTCACCTCTTTTTTATCTGCACAACAACCCTGTGAGGTTGGTTAGGCTGAAAGTATGTGACTGGTCCAAAATCACCCAGTCAGCTTCCACCGCAATGGGGGATCTGAACCTGGGTCTTGCAGACCCTACTCTGAAGCGCTAACTGCTGCACCACTGCTGGCTTTCATAGGGTGGCTGCTGAACAGCAGCAAGCAGCCAGGCGAAGTTGAATCATGCAAATTAGGTGGTATTAAGTCACCCAGAGGGTGCTGCCTAGGGATGCCAGCCTCCAGGTGGGATCTGGGGATCCCCTGGAATTACTGCTCAGCTCCAGACTACTGAGATAACTTCCCCTGGAGAAAATGGATGCTTTGGAGGATGGACTCAAGGGCATTGTACCCCACTGAGGTCCCTGTCCTCCCCAGGCTCCATCCCCAAATCTCCAGGAGTTTCCAGACCTGGAGCTGGCAACCCCACTACCCCCATCCCCTGCCAGTGCCCATGGGGGGACCTGGCAACCCTAGACTGCTGCCAGGCCTAGGGTTGGCAACCTCCAAGTGGGACCTGGAGAGTGAACTCCAGAGATCTGTGAACAACAGAGATCTGTCTCCCTGGAGAAAACGGCTGCTTTGGAGGGTGGATTCTGTGGCATGATACCCAGCTGAGGCCTCTCTCTTCCCCAAATCCTGCCCTCCTTACACTCCACTACAAAGCCTCTAGGAATTCCTCAGCCTGGCCCCAAGGCTCCCTCCCTCCTTCCCTCCAAGGCTGAAAGAGGCCTGGAAAGAAAGGGCCCTTCTCCCCCACCCTTTACTGACAGAGCCAGTTAGAAGCCCCCCCCCAACGTTCTAATCTCTCACCATTGATGCCTCGAGTTAGGTCCCTGCAGAGGCCATTTCAAAAGGTTTTGGGGGGAATTCGACTGTCCCTGAAGGGATTTTTTCACTTTTTGGATTTTTCTACAAACCCAGGAAGTCTACTGACTATGTAGGAAAAGCTGTTGGGGGAGAGTGAGCCCCCTGTTGGTGGAAATAAGTATCTGCACAAAAAAAACCCCTCTGGGAAATAGTATAAGGACAGGCCAATCTCACTGTTGAATGTCGACTATAAGATATTTGCATCTATTTTGGCTAATAGATTGAAGAAAGTCCTCCTCCAAACAATACACCATGACCAAACAGGATTTCTACCTAAAAGACAAATGAGGAACAATGTGAGAACCATTTTGAATGTATTGGAATATTTTGAAGCACACCCAGAAAACCAAATGGCATTGTTTTTTCTTGATGCATAGAACGCCTTTGACAACCTTAGTTGGCTTTCATGTTGGAACAGTTATTAAACTGACAATGTGGAGAATTTTTTTTATGACTTTTGGGTTGTGACCCGCCACATTCAGACGCTTCCCAGGATTTCTTTTGAGGAAACCCTGGACCTCCAGGACCCAGCGGGAGATTTGGGGCTCTGAACTCCTGAAGAATTCTCCTGGAGGGAGATTCTTGGCAGGAGGCTTGATCCGGGGGCTTTCACACGCGACAACATGCAAGTAGACCCCAGATCACCCTGAAGCAGGTCCTAGGCAGCCATAAGCGTCAGGCGAGATCAGCCACTTCTAGAGCTATACTCTACATCAAAGAATCTCATCTGCAACTGCTTCTTTATCTCAACACTGTGAGTAGATTTGAGCAATTAGCAACTTTAAACCTCCTTTGACTGATTTATGCAAGCTTAAATTAGCTTTGAAGTCCTGGGCAAAAAGATGCAGTGGAAGATCCCCCTCTCCTTTCACTGTGGAGCTGGCGGCTGGAAACCAAAACGCAGGCTTCTAACTACAAATTAATAAATAAAACTGAACAGAAGCCTATATGGGTGAAGATTGAACAACTGTCTTTTTTTCATACTTTATTTATTTCCACGTTTTCCATCCTATTACAAACATTTCCCTACAAACATTTACATTCATTTTTAGAGTCGTAAATTCTTTAACATATCTTTATAAATAATATTACTTCACATTGTTTTGTATTTTAACATACTTTATTCAATTATAAACCCTTAACCACCTTTTCTCTTGAGTTTTATGATCTTTAGCCTGAAGTATTAAACTCAAGTTGTCCATTTGTGCTAACTCTAACAATTTTATTATTAGATCCTCTTTAGAGGGTAGCTTATCCATTTTCCAATTTTTGGCCACTAACATTCTTGCAGCAGTTATAATATACACTAAAAGACATGTATCTTGCCTATTATACTCTTTAGGTATAATATTCAATAAATATATCTCAGGTACTAGCACCACATCTAAATTTAATATTTCATAAATAATTTTATGCACCATTTTCCAGTATGATTGTATTTTTTTACACTTCCACCACATGTGGTAAAAGGTCCCCACATTAGACTTACACTTCCAACATTTATTTGAGTTTTGTGGAAAACATTTTGCAATTTTATCCGGGGACCAATACCACCTGTGAAATAGCTTGTAGATATTCTCTTTATAAGCAATGGCTCTCATAAACTTCGTGGTTTTCCATATTGTATTCCATTGTTCGATTTCAATTTCTTTTCCTATATCTTGCATCCAGGAAATCATCACAGATTTAACACTTTCATCCAGCTCATAATCCTCTAATAAAAATCTATACAACTTCTGAATTAATTTATCACTGGATGACAACCAGATCCTGTCAAGTTGGGTATTCCTGTCCCCCAAACCCTTTAACTTATCCTTACCATATCTATCTTGCAGTAGTATAGATTCCCACCATGATAAGTTGATTTGGTGTTCGCGTCTCAATTTCTCTTCTGTTTTTAAAGCATCATTTTTTTCTAACAAGACATTATAGTTAACTTTTTTGTTTTCTGTCATGAGTGATGGTTTTACAAAGGCCTCCAATGGTGACACCCATCTTGGAATTTTTCTATAGAATTTCTCTTTTATCCCATTCCAAATTTTACTTAATGCTCCCCTTACTGCATGCTGGTTAAAAATTGAATGTATTTTCTCCTTTTCATACCACACATATGAGTGCCAACCCATGTAAAGATCATGACCCTCTAATGCCAGTGTTCTCGTATCTTCCAACAAGATCCATTCTCTTATCCAGGTTAACGCACAAGCCTGGTAGTATAATTTCCAGTTTGGTACTCCCATCCCTCCTTTTTCCTTTCTATCTTGGAGGACTTTCCATTTAATTCTTGCTCTTTTAGGGTACCAGACAAACTTTCTGGTAATCCTATCTATTTCGTTGAGGAATTTCAGATTCTTTAATATAAGAATATTTTGAGCTAGAAATAGGAACCTAGGCAGTATATTCATTTTTATCACTGCTATTTTACCCATCAAAGATAACGGTAGATCTTTCCATCTTAGGAGATCATTCTTAATATCTTCCAATGATTTATGATAATTATCTTTTATTAGCGAACTGGCCCTATTAATTAAGTAAACACCCAAATATTTCACTTTTTTTACTATCTCCATATTAGTTATTTTATGGATTTGCTGCGCAGTATTAGGATCACAGTTTTTAAGTAAAAGCTTCGTTTTCTTAAGATTTATCCTGAGGCCAGCTACTTGTCCATAGGTATTAACTACTTCCATTAATACTTTGACAGATTTTTGAGGGTTTTCCACTATAAATAACAAATCATCGGCAAATGCCAAAAGTTTAAATTCCTCCCCTTTAACTCTTAAGCCCCTTATCTGTTCATTATTTCTTATTGAATTATTTAATGATTCTAATGCAAAAATAAACAATAACGGGGATAACGGACATCCCTGTCTTGCACCTTTGTAAATTTTTACGTTATTTGTAGGGTCTCCATTTACTAAGATATTGGCATACTGCGTTGAATAAATTGCCTTTATCCTAGACAAAAACTGTCCTCCACATTCCGCTATCTCTAGCTTCTGCAGTAGAAAGTTCCAGGATAGACTATCAAACGCTTTTTCCGCGTCCAAAAACATCAATACTGCTTCTATGTCAGGATGTGACTCATTTGTTGTTGTTGTTCAGTCGCACAGTCGAGTCCGACTCTTCGCGACCCCGTGGACCAGATTACGCCAGGCCCTCCTGTCTTCCGCTGTCCGCTGAAGTCTGCTCAATTTCATGTTCGTTGCATCGATGACACTGTCTAACCATCTCATCCTTTGCCGTCCCCTTCTTCTTTGACCTTCAATCTTTCCCAGCATCAGGGTCTTCTCCAGTGAATGCTCCCTTCTCATTTGGTGGCCAAAGTATTTGAGCTTCAGCTTCAGGATCTAGCCTTCCAGGGAACAGTCAGGGTTGATTTCTTTTAGGATTGACTGATTTGATCTCCTTGCAGTCCAAGGGACTCTCAAGAGTCTTCTCCAGCACCATAGTTCAAAAGAATCTATTCTTCGGCGCTCAGCCTTCCTTATAGTCCAACTCTCGCAGCCATACATTACTTCGGGGAATACCATTGCTTTGACCATGCGGATTTTTGTTGGCAAGGTGATGTCTCTGCTTTTTATCATGCTGTTTAGGTTTGCCATCGCTTTCCTCCCAAGCAGCAGGCGTCTTTTAATTTCATGGCTGCAGTCACCATCTGCAGTGATCTGGGATCCTAGGAACGTGAAGTCTGTCACTACTTCTACGACTTCCCCTTCTATTTGCCAAGGAGCGATGGGGCCAGATGCCATGATCTTAGTTTTTTTGATGTTGAGCTTCAAGCCCACTTTTGCACTCTCCTCTTTCACCCTGAGCAAGAGGCTCTTTAGGTCCTCTTCACTTTCTGCCATCAGAGTGGTATCGTCTGCATATCTGAGGTTATTGATCTTTTCCCCAGCAATCTTAACTCCAGCTTGTGATTCATCCAGGCCAGCATTTCGCATGATGTACTCTGCATATAAATTAAATAAGCAAGGTGACAATATACATCCTTGTCGTACTCCTTTTCCTATGCTAAACCAATCAGTTGTTCCATATCCGGTTCTAACTGTTGCTTCTTGACCCTTATACAGGTTTCTCAGGAGACAGGTGAGGTGGTCTGGTACTCCCATCTCTTTAAGAACCTGCCATAATTTATTGTGATCCACACAATCAAAGGCTTTAGCATAGTCAATGAAGCAGAAGTAGATGTTTTTCTGGTACTCTCTTGCTTTCTCCATAATCCAGCGAATGTTGGCAATTTGATCTCTAGTTCCTCTACCTCTTCGAAACCCAGCTTGTACTTCTGGCAGTTCTCTATCCACGTACTGTTGGAGCCTAGCTTGTAGGATTTTGAGCATGACCTTGCTAGCGTGTGAAATGAGTGCAATTGTGCGATAGTTTGAACATTCTTTGACGTTGCCCTTCTTTGGGATTGGGATGTAAACTGACCTTTTCCAATCCTGTGGCCACTGTTGTGTTTTCCAAATTTGTTGGCAAATTGAGTGCAGCACTTTAACAGTATCTTCTTCTAAGACTTTGAATAACTCAGCTGGGATACCATCACCTCCACTAGCTTTGTTGTTAGTAATGCTTTCTAAGGCCCATTTAACTTCGCTTTCCAGGATGTCTGGCTCGAGGTCAGTGATTATACCATCGTGGTTGTCAAGGACATCGAGGTCCTTCTTGTATAGTTCTTCTGTGTATTCTTGCCATCTTTTCCTAATCTCTTCTGCTTCTGTTAGGTCCCTACCGTTTTTGTCCTTTATCATGGCCAGCTTTGCATGGAACGTTCCCTTGATTTCTCCAATTTTCTTGAAGAGATCTCTAGTCCTTCCCAATCTATTGTTTTCCTCTATTACTCTGCATTGTTCATTCAGGAAAGCCTCCTTATCTCTCCTTGCTGTTCTCTGGAAATCTGCATTAAATTGGGCAAATTTTTCCTTATCCCCATTGCCTTTAGCTTTCCTTCTTTCCTCTGCTATGTGTAAAGCCTCATCAGACAGCCACTTTGCTTTTTTGCATTTCTTTTTCTTTGGGATGGCGGTGAGTGCTGCCTCCTTTACAATGTCACGGACCTCTGTCCATAGTTCTTCAGGCACTCTGTCTATCAAATCTAGTCCCTTAAACCTATTCTTCACCTCTACTGTATATTCATCGGGGATGTGATCTAGGTCAAATCTGAATGGCCTTGTGGTCTTCCCAACTTTCTTCAATTTAAGTCTGAATTTTGCAATGAGTAGCTCATGATCTGAGCCACAGTCAGCTCCAGGTCTTGTTTTTACTGACTGGATAGAGCTTCTCCATCTTTGACTGCAAATTATATAGTCAATCTGATTTCGGTGTTGCCCATCTGGTGATGTCCATGTGTAGAGACGCCTCTTAGGTTGTTGGAAAAGGGTGTTTGCTATGACCAGCGTGTTCTCTTGACAAAACTCTGTTAGCCTTTGCCCTGCTTCATTTTGTTCTCCAAGGCCAAATTTGTCTGTTATTCCGGTTACCTTTTGATTTCCTACTTTAGCATTCCAGTCCCCTATGATGATGAGGACATCATTTTTTGGTGTTAGTTCTACGAGCTGTTGTAGGTCTTCGTAGAACTGGTCCACTTCAGCCTCTTCTGCAGCAGTGGTTGGGGCATAGACTTAGATTACTGTGATATTGAATGGTTTGCCTTGGATTCGGACCGAGATCATTCTGTCATTTTTGAGATTGTATCCCAATACTGCCTTTCTCACTCTCTTGTTGACTATAAAGGCCACACCATTTTTTCTACGGGATTCCTGGCCACAGTAGTAGATATAATGGTCTTCTGAGTTAAATTCGCCCATTCCTGTCCACTTTAGTTCACTGATTCCCAAGATGTCAATGTTCATTCTTGCCATCTCATTTTTGACCACGTCAAGCTTACCTTGATTCATAGATCTTACATTCCAGGTTCCTATGCAGTATTGTTCTTTGCAGCATCGAACTTTCCTTTCACCGTCAGACACATCCACAACTGAGCGTCCTTTCGGCTTTGGCCCAGCCGCTTCACTCTTTCTGGGGTTACTCGTACTTGCCCTCTGCTCTTCCTCAGTAGCATATTGGACACCTTCCGACCTGAGGGGCTCATCTTCCGGCGTCATATCTTTTAGCCTTTTGTTACTGTCCATGGGGTTTTCTTGGCAAAGATACTGGAGTGGGTTGCCATTTCCTTCTCCAGGGGATCACGCTTGGTCTGAGTTTTCTGCTGTGGCCTGTCCGTCCTGGGTGGCCCTCCACGGCATAGCCCACAGCCTCATCGAACCACCCAAGCCCCCTCGCCACGACAAGGCAGTGATCCATGAGGGAGATGTGACTCATAATACTCCAAAATATCGATAGCTAAGCGCATATTATTTTTTATTTGCCTCTTAGGTAAAAATCCCATCTGATCTTGATGAATTGTTTGAGATAATACTTTTTTCAACCTATTTGCTAATATATTAGTAAATATTTTATAATCCGCATTTAAAAGAGATATGGGCCTGTAATTTTTAATTTCAGAACCATCCGAATCTGGTTTGGGTATTAATGTAATTAGTGCATGATTCCAAGAATCCGGTACCTTTTCTAATTTTCCAATTTTTTGAAACAGTTCCTTTAACGGTATGTCTAACTGTTCCTGAAATATCTGGTAAAATTCCACCAGGATACCATCAGGACCTGGTGTCTTTTTCCTTTTCTGTCTTTTAATTGCCTCTACAATCTCACTCATTGAGATTGTATCATTTAGAATTTTTTTTTGTTGTGCGTTAAATTTAGTGTGATTTCCACTTTCTAGATACTCTTTAATTTTTCTTTCTTCTTGAGGTTCTTGATAGTAGAGTTTCTTATAATAATCTTCAACTATACTTTTGATTTCTTGTATATTGAATTTTTCTTCACCCTTCCCATCTTTTAACTTTACAATAGTATGTTTCTGTCTTTCTTTATGGAGTTTATATACTAACCATCTATTAGGTTTATTTATATTTTCGAAATAATATTGTTTAGTGAATTCAATTTTCCTCGCTATTTCCTTATTCAGGATTATATTCAACTTGTGGTGAAGAAAGTATAGTTTAACTTTATGTTCTGTGACCTTTATGCCCTTTTTCATTTTAGACTCTTCTACTTTTATTTCCTGCACAAGGCTCTCATATTCCTTTTTGGCTTGTTTATTTTTCCATGCGTTCTGGTTGATAAACCAACCCCTAATAAAAGCTTTAAATGCATCCCAAACTGTTCCCATTTGCACGTCAGGTTGCATGTTTCTCTTAAAGAACTCCAAGATCTCTTCTTTAGTTCTTTTTACAAATTTCTGGTCACGAAGCAGACCTAAATTCATAGTCCATCTACTCTTCTTCGGATCCTCTCTTAATGTTAAGCTAATCGGATTATGATCCGCAAATGTATTTGGCAAGATTTCACATTCTACTACTTCATGAATCATGTTCGAAGATATCCAAATCATATCAATTCGTGATCATGAATTATGTCTGGATGAATAATAACTATAGTCCCTTTTTAAAAGATTTCTGGTTCTCCAAGCATCAATCAGATTAAATTCTTCTATTATTTAAAAAAAAGTCTTTGATGTTAGTGAACCCACTTTGGTCTTTTTTCTTTTACTCTTTCTATCCATTTCTGAATCTACTACCGCGTTATAGTCCCCTAGTAAGCATATATGTTCAAATTCCTTCAAGCTCAGAACAGTCTGTATTTCCTTATAGAAGGAGTCTTGATTTTGATTGGGCACATACATGTTAATGATCAAAGTCTCTTTACCCTTCCTTGTTATAGCAACTGCTACTATTCTACCGTCCTTTGAGGCATAAATCATTTTAGGATTCAATTTATCTTTCACGTAAGTTACTACCCCCATTTTTTTCTTGGGGTCTGAGGCTATAAACGCATTTCCCAACTTTTTGTTCTCCAGATATTTAATATCATCTCTCTTTATATGAGTTTCTTGTAGACATACAATGTCCGCTTTAATTTTATTTATTTGCTGAAACGCTCTTCTTCTTTTTTGTGGGCTGTTCAGTGTATTTATATTAATCGATAAAATTTTAAGTTTCCTAGTCTGTACCATTTCTAATTCTTGTTGTTTCTTCCTTTATTCTTATATTTAAACCTAGTTAAAATCTGATAAGTCGGTTTAATTGATTTTTTCTTCCCTTTCCTTGTGGTGGTTCCTGTGGGTACCTCTTTCTCTTGCTCTGTTGTTTCCTCCTCCTCTTCTGACTCCTTACTTGCCTCTCTTTCCTCTTCATGATCCTCTTCTCTTTGGAGTCCCAACTCTTCTCCATACCTCTCAAGGAAGTTTTCAATTTTAAAAATTGAGTCTATCCTTTGTCTCCTACTGTCGTATGAAAAGAGCACCCCTTCAGGGACCAACCATCGAAATACAATTCCATTATTTTTCAGTAAGTTTGTCAGTTTAATATAGGGGATTCTTCTCTCCCTTACCCTCCAAGGGACTTCTTTTAAGAATTTAATTTCTTCTCCTTGGATAGCAACTTTACTTTCGTAAGTAGCCTTAAGGATTTTCTCCTTCATGTCCTTCCTATAGAATTTCACTAGGAAGTTTATGTTGTCTTGCATATGAAGAATTTCTTCTATATATATCTTCAATACTGTTCATTTTTTCTTCCTTCGTGCCTATTTGTAATTGTTCCGCTAAGTTTTGCGCTAATTCGTCTTTAAGATTTTTTTCAATATTCTCCGGGATATTTTGGCATCTTATTATTTGTGCCGCTTTATCCATCTCAAAGTTTATGAGGGTGTCCTCTATTCTTTCATTTTTTGCTTTTAGTTCTAGAATTTCAAAATCTAAATCGTGTACTTTCTCCTTCAGTTTCCCTTGTTTGGTAGCCATTTTCATTATTTCTTGCTTATTATCCAGTATTTGCTTCTTAATTTCTTGCGTTTCTAGGTTAATTTGTGATGTTATCTCATCCATTTTATTTTTCAACGGTTCTATTTCATTTTTAATTAAGGAGGGTAGGGTCGATTCTATTGTTTGTTTAATTGCTTGTGTAACACTCTCCTGTATCATTTTGTTCAGCTCTTTCATAGTGGCCTGCAGGATACTCATTGTGCTTTGTTTTAATTGGCTTGTGCTTACTGCCTGGCCAGGGGAGGGAATTGAATTTCTTCTACTGCCTGAAAAACCTGTGGCCATAAGTCCTCCTCTCTTATTTTGTGTTATTATTCTAATTTTTAGTTCTTTATTGGGCTGATATTTCCTTTGTTTCCTATTTCCTATTAAGCTACCTTTTGTGCTTGTCTCTTTCTTGCTGTCTCTCTTAACTCTCTATCTTTCCTTTCCCTCTTTTTTCTTCCCACCAATATCCTACTAGTGTCAACTTTTTATTTTTCCTCTCCTATCAGTCTATTCCTGGTATCCTGACACTTTTACTTTCCCTTTAATTCTTTAGTTATTACAAAATATCCAGAGTACCTCTTTAAGTCCCCTCTATTTCACTTTCTCCTTCTATCTTTAACCACTTCCGTTTATCTTGCTCTTGTATTTAACACTCTCAACGTTGTTTTCCCCTTTCCACACTCCGTTTGCGCCCATTCCCCCGCCTCCCCTCTCTGCTCTATACACTCCTCGCCACGTCCCTCCACTCTCGTCGTTTCCGTCTTCTTCCACGTCTCTGATCTTCGTCACCAGCCTTCAGTCACCGCTCTCCAATTCCTCCGCCTTTCTCCACAGTACTTCGGTTATTCCGTCACTCCATTCAACTCCCTCCGCCTTCCTCTCTGCCGCTCCTCGTCGCTCCACAGCTTCCCTCCGCCTTTCCCTCCGCCACCTTTGTTGCTTTGCAGACTCGTCACTTTGCTGCCCCGTCTCCTCTTTCAAGTGCGCTTCCAACCTCACGCCGCCGCTGCCGCCTCTCCTTTAACTCTCACCGCAGAGTGCCTCGTCATCCCACGCTCCAGTTTAAAGGGGCCGCCGCGAATTTTGAGCTGAAGAGAAACCGGAAAAACAGACAAAGAAAAGGAGAGAGAGAGAAAAAAACACTTTGTAATACCTAGCACTAAACGCTGCTTTTACATCAAAACCGTCCTTCAATTTTCATTTAACTACTTTCATCTATCCCATTATTTCACTAGCCGCTTGCCTTATGGATTATGTATACAGCTGAAGGACCCGTTTGCTTTCTGGCCTCCTGCCTGCCCTCTTCAAAGACTTAATTAAGGTAAGTTAAACATTACTTAGCTTCATGTAGTGGACTAGCCATTGTCAGGTTACTTCTTTCCAACTCTGTAGAATCCTCTGGGCTCCCCTTGCGCTCGTCGTGACTTTGCAGTCTCGTCCGTGCTCCACTTCACCTCTTCGTTTCGGGACTCCTAGTTAAGTTGAGAGACTCGCCACCCTCTCATTCTTAAGTCTAGTAATTCCCCTACCAAACCTCTCTCTACAGGAGGATGTTTGAGGCGTTGAACGTAGCCTAAAGAAGGTAAATGGATCAGAGAATGGGAGAACTAACACACACACCCTCTGTCGTTGAGACCGGATCCAGAACTTCGAAGATTGAACAACTGTCTTCAACTGGTGGTGGAAACTGGTGTTATTTTAAGGCAAAAACTGCAGAGACTGAGTTATTTAAACTTTAAAGACCTAGGTGAAGCAGCGAAGACAGGAAGATCTTTCTTGGTTTCGCAGGCTTCACGTTAAAGAATCCTCATTTGGTGGAAATAAAGTTTTAACAGCTTATATTGTTTAAGGCAGACTTTTTATTGGATATATTATAGAAGACAAGTGTGTTAAACATCTAGGACATTTTAAATCGATGGGTTAAAGGATTACAATTTGGATATTTGCACATGGAAGCTCAATAGTTATTTTTGGGTTTTTTCTCTCTCTCTCTATGTTGGTTCACTTTACTATTTTTGTACTTGACTGCATGTCTATTGATCTTAAAGCTCTGCTACACATTATATGGATGGTATTTTCCTCTTTTTCACTGAGATGGCCCTTCCTTTTTTTTTTGGATTAATTTTGATTTCTTTTTTGGATTAATTTTGGTTTCTTTTTTGGATTAATTTTGATTTCTTTTCCCTGAATCTGTGGAATATATGGGTTCTTTCCTTTTTCCTTTTCTTTTTTTGTATTGTATATTTTCTGCCTTTGGAATCACCAGGTTCTATTGATTATAAGACAAGGATTATTTCTTGGTATTTTTCTTATGCTTATATCAATTCTTTGGATCCTACTTCTGCTTTGAAAGTAAGACTTTTTCATTTTTTTATATATACCCTCTCCTTTTTTGTGGATGTTTCCAATTTGACTTTCTTTGGTGGCCCTTTACTAACTGTTGATATTGTTGGAAGCTGGTAAGACAATTATATTTGCTATTTGATTTTGGAATTGGAAGAAGACACTTTGGAAGTGTTATAGTACTGAATAAAATAGAATAGAACAGAACATTGGTGTAGGCCTGTTAATATATCAGAAACTTAGACAGAATGTAAAGAATTGTTACTGTTGTGACTACTACCCACTTACAGGAAGTGAAGAGGGTGAGACTTTATTTAACTACACTGTGTTCTTTCCATAAGGTCAATAACTGATAAGTTTGTGGAAACAATTATCTGTATAAGGTTTGGGGGAAGGAGGAAGAGAAAATTTATTTACACTGTATTCTGGTAATACTAAAGAAAAGAAAGGAGGAGATTGGTTTTAAAAGAGAATGTCTAGGCTCTCCGCCACAGCACCTAAGTTGGTAGCTGCTAGTCTAGCCAAGATGTTAACACAAGACTTGCAACTGTGGATAAATGAGGCAGTTATGACAGTGTCAATAAAGCAATTGATACTGCACTCCATATAGATGTAGGCAATGCAATTCCTGCAGCAGTGAGTAGTGCAGTTCCTGCAGCAGTAAGTAATGCAGTTGAACCTTTACAGACTAAAATGGATGCCTTGGCCTTACAATTATCCTCCCAAACTGAGGAAATCAAAAAACAGATTGCAGAAAATACAACTCAGATTTCTAATATGGTCCAGACAACAACACAACTGGAAGCTAAAAGAGAAGAAGTAGACCAACAAATCCAGGCTGTGAAAGCTAAACAAGACCTGATGGAAGATTCAATTATTAAACTTGAGATGGAAAAAGCAACACATGTTTTGAGATTTCAAAATATTCCAGAAAAAAAAGATGAAAACTTTAAATCAGAACTGGCTCATAGTTTGGCTGGAATATATAGGAGAAGAGGGTGTGCAATTTTTTTTTTGAGGAGATAGATACTGCATTCAGAATGAATTCTGCATATGCTAGAAGAAATAAAGTCCCCAGAGAGGTCCATGTAATTTTTCATAAGAGGACTGCAAGAGATACCATACTAAAAACTGCTAATGAGGAACAATTCATGGTCCAAGGGACAGAAGTTAAAATTCTAAAAGAAACGCCATGGAGAGTGAGGGAAAAAAGAAGAAGCTATACGAGACTTACAAACTTGTTACGGCAAAATGGAGTATCTTACAGATGGCTGATCCCTGAAGGATTGCTTTTCACATACCGAGGAAGAAGATATAAAATTAACTCCATATTTAAAGTAGATGAATTTTTAAAATCACAGGGAGAGGATTTGGGAGTGCAAGAAGAAGAACCAGAGGAAGAGGGAGAGATACAGGAACAGGGAGCAACTGGAACACACACTAGGACAGGAATAAGCAAGAAACAGGTCTTACCACTTCAAGTTGTTATGAGATTGTAAGACAAGAAAAAAGATGGATCCAAAGAAGAAGCAAAGAATGGATAAGGAGTTAAAAATAATTTCCATCAATGTAAATGGTTTGAATGCTCCACAAAAAAGACGGCAATTTTTTTCAACAACTTAAAAAGATGCAGTTAGATATTATTTGTTTACAGGAAACACATATGAAATTTTTGGATCAGAAACTTTTAGAAGTTAAAAAATTTGGGAAAACCTTTGCTTCATCAGATAAACAAAAGAAGAAGAGAGGAGTAGTCACATATGTAAAAGATCATCTGCATCCAGAACTAGTATATAATTCAGAAGATGGAAGAGTTTTGGTAGTAAAAATACAGAGGTAAACTAAAACAACTTTGATAGTGAACATTTATGCCCCCAATCAAGAACAGGAGAAATTCTACATTTTTTTACAGATTAACATTTCCAATCAAGTTTATGAAGAAATCTGCATAATTGGAGACTACAATGCAGTATCTGATAAAATGGTGGATAGGAAAAAACAAATGGGAAAACAGATATCAGGAAATGAACTGCAAACTCCTTTTTGCAATTAGCTGAAGAATTTACGTTGGTGGGTGTATGGAGGATTAGGAACATAAAAAAATTAGACTTTACTTATTTTTCATCCAGGCACAAGTCTTGGTTTAGACTAGGTATGGCCTGGATTTCATAAAATACGGTAAAGGACATCATTGATGCAGAGATTCTCCCTTCAACATTCACAGATCACAACCCCCTACTTTTGACTCTACAAGATATTCCAAAGAAAACAAGATGGTCTATGAATTTATGGCTTTTAAAAGATCCCAAATTTGTGGCTGAATCCGAAGAAAAAATTCAAGATTTTTTTAAGCTGAATATCCAACCAGATATGTCTATGGACATTTAAAGCTTATTAGGCAAAATGTTTGGGCTAAGAGACAGAGAAAACAAAAAATGTTACAGATTGAAGAACAAATCAAACTAAAAGAAGAAAATACAAGAATTAAAATTAAGAATCTTCAACATCAACTTAATTGTCTCTTAGCCCAAGAAATAGCAAATAAAGTTATGTATGCGAAACAGAACTATTTTGAACATGTGAATAAGATGGTTGGAATATAAACTAAGAAAAGGAACAGAAAGGAAACATATAAAGATACTGAAAAATGCAAGTGGTGAAGAAAAAAATACTTTAAAAGATATGAAGGAAAATTTTTATGAAAACCTATACCAAAAAGAAAACATTAACTGGGAATATTTGAGAGACTTTTAAAATAAACACACAAAAAAAGAATTTACTGAGGATCAAAGGAAAATATTAAATAAACTTATTGCTTTTGTGGAAATAATAGAAGCAATTAAAAAGAAAAAAAAGAAAAAGACTCTGGGCCCAGACAGACTCCCAGCAGAATTTTACCAGATATTTGAAGACCAACTTGTTCTGCCTTTAAAATACACAACACAGAATATTACTGAACAAAAGAAAATCCCAGAATCTTGGAAGCAAGCACTGATTACTTTGATACATAAACCGGAAACAGATGAGAAAGAAATTAAAAAGTATAGACCAATTTCACTATTAAACGTGTTTGCATCCATCTTGGCTAATAGGTTACAGAAAGTCTTACTCCAAACAATACACCAAGACCAATCAGGATTTTTACCAAAAAGACAGATGAGAAATAATGTAAGAATCATCCTAGATGTTTTGGAATACTTTGAAGCAAATACTGAAAAACAACCTGCATTGGTATTTTTGGATGCTGAGAAAGCTTTTGACAACCTTAATTGGTCCTTTCTGTTAGAACAACTACAGCACTGGCATTGTGGTGATACTTTCTTCACAATGGTGAGAGCAATTTACACGAGACAATGTAATGGTAAATGGGGATATTTCACAGAAGATTGAAATACAAAAAGGAACTAGACAAGAATGCCCTTCATTACTCTTTATTTTTGCTCTTGAAACCTGAATGATATGGTTACAGAAGATTTTCAGAGTAAAGGACTCAAATTAAAAGGAGAAGAGTACAAATTGCAAGCCTTTGCAGATGATTTGGTATTTATATTGGAAGACCCACTTTTTCCCATTACTTGACTTTTGGATACTCTAAGGGACTATAGACAAGTGGCAGGGTTGAAAGTTAACTTTAGGAAGACAAAAATGTTGACAAAGAATTGCATGAAAGATCAGACCCAACAATTACAAGAAAAATCTGGCATTGAAGTACAGAAAAAAATAAAATATTTAGGTGTACTTTTAACAAATAGATGTAGCTCATTGTTTAAGGATAACTATAGTAAACTCTTGAGCTCTATTAAAAAAGACTTAGAAAAATGGAATCAATTTCAATTATCTTTTATGGGAAGAATAGCTACTATTAAGATGAAATTCTCTTTTTATTTCAAACAATTCCAATTGCACTGAACCAACAATATTATAAAGAATTAGAAAAATTAACACGGCAGTTTATATGGCAAAAGAAAAAACCAAGAATTAAGATTAAAGTAATGCAAGACGTGAAAGAAAGGGGAGGATTTGCAGTACCCAATTGGCAACTTTATCATAAAGCTACAGCCCTGAGTTGGTTGAATTAATGGATTACCCTGGAAAACTTGAGGCGATTGAAATTAGAAGGTCATGATTTGAAACTAGGATGGCACGCCTTTGTATGGTATGAGAAAATGGAGGTACATAAATATTTTAAGCAACACTTAGTGAGAGCATCTCTGTTAAAAGTATGGGGAGGGGTTAAATGTACTTTTTATACAAAAATACCTAAATGGGTCTCACCTTTAGAGGCTTTTATTAATCCTAAACTTCTTGGTAAGGAACATGTATGGAGATATGAAGATTTGTTTGATAAGAAGAATTTACTAAAAACCACAAGGTTTATTAAACCACAAGTCCCAGGGGCACTTAAGGAGGCAGTGGTGCACCCCCTCTTGAAAAAAATCTTTGGACCAAGCTGAATTGGCCAACTATTGGCCAGTTTCCCACTTGCCCTATTTGGGCAAGATAATAGAGAGGGTGGTGGCACTTCAGTTGCAGAGCTTTCTGGATGACGCTTCTATTCTAGATCCCTTCCAGTCAGGCTTCTGCCCCGGGCACAGGACGGAGACAGCCTGGTCACCCTTACAGACGACCTCCGAAAGCATCTGGATCGGGGCGGATTGGTAGTGCTGATGTTGTTAGAGTTGTTGGCCGTGTTTGACATGGTCGTCCATCAGCTATTGATCCACCACATTGCTGACACTGGGATCCAGGGACTGGCCTTACAGTGGCTTGTTTCCTATCTCCAAGGTCGGGGACAAAGAGTGGTGCTGGGGGATCAGCTGTCCTGGAGGCACCCACTGGAATGTGGAGTGCCACAAGGGGCAGTGTTGTTCCTGATGCTTTTTAACATCTATATGCGCCCTCTTGCCCAGATTGCCCGGACTTGAGCATCATCAGCATGCGGATGACACCCAGATTTATATGCTGTTGGCCAGTCCGAGTCCAAACTGGAAGTCCTAGATCAGGTGCTACAAGTCGTGGCTTAGGCTGAGCCGGATGAAATTGAATCCAATGAAGACAGAGGTCCTGTGCATGAGTCGTGGCGGTCTGGGGGTGGGGTTCCCCTTTTGACCTTCAATGGGGCACCATTGGTGCCAGCACCAGAGGTTAGGAATCTGGGGGTGCTCCTGAATGCCTCCTTAACAATGGAGACCTAGGTTGTGGCCACTTCCAAGTTGGCCTTTTAGCATCTTCAGCTGATAAGGCAGTTGGCTCCCTTCCTCGAGTGTGGCAACTTGGCAACAGTGATCCATGCAATGGTCACCTCGAGATTGGATTACTGTAATGCCCTCTACACAAATCCAGAAGCTGCAGCTGGTGCAAAACACTGTGGCCAGGCTGGTGATGGGACTCTCAATTTGGCACATCCAGCCTGTGCTAAAGGCATTGCACTGGCTGTCTATAGCATATCAGATTCGCTTCAAGGTGCTCGCTCTTACCTATAAAGCCCTTTATGGCCAGGTCCAACATACCTGAGGGACCACTTTTCTCCATATATGCCCTGGAGAGCACTGCGTTCAGGGACCCAGAATTGACCGGTCCTCCCGAGTATTAAGGAGGCCAGATTGGCAACAACCAAGCCTTTTTGATGGTGGTTCCACTCTGGTGGAATGAGCTCCCAGAGGAGATCAGGGCCCTGCGGGACCTTTTACAGTTCCACAGGGCCTGCAAAATGGAGCTCTTCTGCCAGGCTTTTGGAGCTGCACCACCACCACCACTATCGCCACCACTATCACCGTTATTACAACTGTATCTACTGGTGGTGTTATGACTAACAACTGATAGTTATGGCAGAAGTCCTGAGCCACAGGTCCCTGAGACTGTTGCCTGGCCCAGTCCCTCCCCTTCTTTCTACAACTGAAGCAGACCAAAATTTTAGGTAATATTGGAATGCTAGCTCTTTAATAAGGAGCTGTGGTGGCTCAAGTGGTTAAGATGCTGAACTGCAGGCTGTGGAAGGTCAGTAGTTCAGCAGTTCAAGACCCGGGTGCCGCAAGACGGAGTGAGCTCCCGTCTCTAGTTCCAGCTCCTGCCAACCTAGCAGTTCGAAAGCAAGAAATTGCAAGTAGATAAATAGGTACCACTACAGTGGGAAGGTAACAGCGTTCCGTGCGCCTTGGTGTTTAGTCATGCCGGCCACATGACCACGGAAACGTCTTTGGACAGTGCTGGCTCTTCGGTTTTGAAACGGAGATGAGCACCGCAACCCTAGAGTCGGATTCGACTGGCTTTCGAGCAAGGGAACCTTTACCTTTACCTTAGCTATTTAATACTGTTGTTTTTAATACTGTTTTTATTATTGTATTATTTATTAATGTGTAGAACTGTGTTTATCGAATGTAAATTTTATTCTGTTGTGAGTTGTTGTGAGCCAGCCTAGGCTGGAATGGGTGGGATAGAAATCAATAAAAATAAATAAATAAGCAAGAGGTTTTGCAAAGTCAGGGTGTTGCTGTAAACTGGTGGGAAAGGGTGCAACTAGATTCCAGATATGTATTATGACAGCCTCACTGAAATAGATAAAATATTGATGAGTAAAGACGTAAAATATATAAAGATGTTTTATACTATTTTGTTAGATATGGAATTGCAAGATGAAATAGTTAAAACTGCAATGATTAAATGGGCACAAAACATAGGCCATAATATTCAGTTAGACCAGTGGGCAAAGGTGTGGAAAACAAATATAAAATTTACAAAAGTTGTCTCATTTAAAGAAAAAATATATAAAATGTTTTACGGATGGCATATGACACCAGAAAATCTAGCTAAATGGTACACAAATATGTTGAATATTTGCTGGAAATGTAAACAAAAAAACAGTTCATTTTTTCACATGTGGTGGACATGCAAGGTTGCCAAAAAAATTTGGATATGGTTTCATTAGATATTGCAAAAGGTATTAGATACAACTGTACCATTTGTACCGGAACTGTTTTTATTAAATATAGTACCAGAGACATTTAAGAAACCAGATACATATATACTCATACATGTAATAACTATGTCTAGAATTTTCTATGCAAAATATTGGAAAAAGGAAGAAGTCCCATCAGAAGAAGAAATAATCTACAAATTATTGGAAACAGCAGAAATGGATAAACTGACTTTACAGTTACAAGACAAACAAGAAGAAATCTTTGATAAGAACTGGGCAAGAGTTTATAAATCATTAGAGGACTATCATAAGAAATGCTAAAAATAGGTTATAAGCTCTCAATATGAAAACTAAAAAATGAAACGTGTGTATACATTATAGATTCCATTTAGACAAATGTAAGTGAAAGTAATGAGTACTGACTTCAAGATTGTTGACTTTTCTTTGTTGTATATGTTATTCTTTGTCTCTTTATTCTTTCTGAAAAATAAAAATCTTTATTAAAAAAAGAGAATTTTTTTTTTTTTGGCTTCCGGTCGGAGTAAAATGGCGAATTGACACACTTTGCGAGTTGTGCAGAGTGTACTGCGGTATCTGACGACAGCCTGGGCTCTATTTGGCCCAGCGCAGCACTCCCCAGGCGGGGGGTGGCAAGCAAGCAGCCAAGCCTGAGGGGGAGTTGAGATCGGTGTGGATAAGCTTCGGAGGAAGCTTGTTTACACTTTGATCTCCTTCCGTGAAGAGGGCAGTTGCAAATCAGCACTACAGATACCAGCTGGGCTGAGAATTCAGCATAAATTCGTCATCTACCGACCTCTTTAACATCAAGTTTAACATCGATTACAGAAGAAGCACCGCGAAACCCCGAGATTACAAGCAAGGTAACAAACGATTAAGCGCTTACCGGTTTAAAGAAGAACGCGAAATTGAAACGTACGGATAAGCGTAGAAACCTTTGATGAACTATTCCGCTTGATTTAAAAGTAAAATGAAAGCTTTCCTTTAGAGAAAACGGCTGAAAAGTGACTTTGTTTTGCATTCCTGTGGTCAATCAAGTCTAAACTTTACGTAGCAGAAACGAAACTAACTGTGACTCTATAATACAGGAAGTAGGCTAGAGTGGACGTATTAGAGGTTGTTGTGCCGGAAACAGACGGACGTTTGATTGTGTGACACCACCTTTACCGGAAGTTGGATTACAGAGACGGACAGATAAACAGGAAGTTTGGAAGGAGCCTACTCTAGCCAGAAAACCATAGAGAAATTGCGCCCGACATTTTGAGGAGGACTAAATTTTAAAAAGTTATTTTTAAGCCAAAAAAGCGCTGATACAAGTTATAAAGGTGGCGATTTGGCTTGAAGATTGTTAATATAAAGATTGATTAGTACTGAAGTCGCCTCCAAAACGGATTTGAGGTCAAGACCTAGAGCTGCGTCATCACCTAGTCCAAGAATGACTGCAAAGGAAAAAAAGAGTGGCAAGCGGCTATGGAAGCGATGGAAAAACGGATGACCGAAGTGGTGCAGAATCTTGGAAAACAAATAGAATCACAGCTGCAACAACAATTGCAACAACAGCTGCAAATACAACTGGAGCAAATAGAACAAGTGCAAGTCCAAGTACAGAAAAAAAATATGGAAGAACTGAAAGAACTGGTACTGACAGAAGTGTCAGGGATTAAAAAAGATACAGAAGAAGTCAAGAAAGAGGTCAAAAGTCTGGTGACAAAATCTGAAGAAATGGAACAGAAGGTTAAAAAATCCCTGTTAGAAAATACAAGGCTGGAGTCTATGATGGAATATAGAGCTACTCAAAATCATCTGAGATTGAGAGGGATAGAAGAGGAGGAAGATCAGGACTTACGAGCTCTAGTAATCAATACATTGACAACTTATGTAGGGGAAGATGTTGGAGATTTGGATCCAGACTTTGACTTGATTTACAGAGTAAATTCAGCTTATGCCAAGAGAAAGCAATTACCCAGAGATGTGATTGTTCAATTCGTGACAACAAAAATGAAGGAAGATGTTTTCAAGAAACAATTCACACAACCGTTGGAAATTAATGGAAAAAAAATAATAATCCTGAGAGAAATTCCGAGATCGATCTTACAAGACAGAAAGAAATTTAAGAAATTGACAGACAGACTAAAAGAAATGAATATTAGGTTCAGATGGGAGATTCCATATGGACTTTCATTCGTGTACAATTCGGTGAGATCTGCTCTTAAATCTGAAGGAGACCTATACAGATTTAAAGAGAACAATTTTGATGATTTTAAAGATATTTAATTCAACACAACTATGGATTACAAATTTTTATCTTGGAATGTAAACGGACTAAATTCACCGAGTAAAAGAAGACTAGTGAATCATTGGCTGGAGAAACAAAAATGTAACATAATTTGTTTACAAGAAACACATATAAGAAAACAAGATAACAAATACCTGATTAATAAAAAATTGGGAGAAGAATTTCATTCCTCAGCAACTAATAAGAAAAAAGGAACAGTGATTTATGTTTCAAAAGAATTGGACCCTAAAAGAATCTTCTCAGATAAAGAAGGGAGATATGTTGGCGTGGAAATATTGATGAACAGAAAAAAGACATTGCTTGTAAATATATATGCGCCCAATGGTGCAAAAGAGACTTTCTTCAATGACTTGACTAAAGAGTTGGACTGTTTAAATTATGATCAAATAGTCCTAGCTGGAGACTTTAATGGTACAGTGAATAACATATTGGACAGAAAATCCAAAGCAACTGGAGAGACAATTGGAAAGTTACCAAAAAAATTTTTTCAATTGATGAAGCAAGAGAAACTGGAAGACGTTTGGAGGAAGTGGAATCCCAAGACTAAGGACTACACTTTCTATTCTAATAGACATAATTCCTTCTCCCGAATTGACATGATTTGGATGTCAGAGGAGATGGCGCAAAAATCTTATAAAATACAAATTTTACCGAAAATTAATTCTGATCATAATCCCTTACTCTGGATATCTAAAGAAAAAACTAAACAACTATATTGGAGAATTAATGAGGACTTATTAGATCAAAAATTAATTAATGAAACCTTAAAAAAAGAAACGAAAAATTTTTTTGAAATGAATTTAAACAAAGGTACGGATATACAAGTTGTATGGGATGCGTACAAAGCGGTAATGAGAGGTATGCTTATCTCTCTGAACTCCAAGGACAAAAAGCAAAAGATCCAACAACAGAAAGATCTTCATGAAAAAATTCGACAAAAAGAAAAGGAATTAAAGAAAAGACCAGGGAAGAAAAAGATTATTAAAGAGATCCACTTTCTGCAAGATCAACTGAATGTTTTATTGAACAGAGAATTATATTGGAATTTGAAGAAATTACAGCAAAAAGCATTTGAGGGCGCAAACAAACCAGGAAAGTTTTTAGCGTGGCAATTGAAAAATAGAAAAGAAAGGAACTTTATATCCAAGATTATTGAAGATGGAAAGGATGTTATGAATTTGAATGGTATAAAAAGAGCTTTCTTCAAATATTACGCCAAATTATTTAAAAAGAAAGGAATTGATCAACAGAGAATTAAGAAATATTTGGAGACTATTGAAGTTCCAGAGTTGGGAAAACAAATTAAGGAATCATTAAATGGTTTAGTAACGAAAGAAGAAGTGACAATGGCGATAGAAGATGCAAAGTTGGGCAAAGCTCCAGGACCAGATGGCTTCACAGCAAAATTCTACAAGAAATTTAAAGAGGAGCTAACCCCCATTTTAGTACTTCTGTCAAATGAGATAAGAAAGACCAAACGGATCCCAGATTCATGGAAAGAAGCAAATATTTCACTGATACCTAAAGAAGGTTTGGATTTGACTCAAGTAAAGAATTATAGACCAATATCGCTATTAAATAATGATTACAAATTATTTGCAAAAATAATTTTGGAGAGATTGAAAAAATATCTGAATGATACTATAGCGGAAGAACAAGCTGGATTTTTACCAAACAGACAAATTAGAGACAATTTAAGAGTGGTAATAGACGCAATTGAATATTATGACAAGCATCCTGAAAAAGAAGTTGGATTCCTCTTCCTAGATGCGGAAAAAGCTTTTGACAATTTAAATTGGGAGTTTATGCTGCAAGTTATTGAAAAATTGGACATTGGACAGTTCTTTTTAAACATGATTGTGGCAATATACTCAGAACAAAAAGCAGCTTTGAACATAAACAAAGAAAGGACGGATTTTTTCCAAGTACAAAAGGGAACACGTCAAGGCTGCCCGTTGTCCCCGTTGCTGTTTATTTGGATGTTGGAAATATTATTGACAGCAATAAGAAAAGATAATAGTATTGAAGGACTTTCAGTGAAAGGATTCGTATACAAATATAGGGCATTTGCAGATGATGTGATGTTTATGATTCAGGATCCTATTGAGAAAATACCACATTTGATGGAGAAAATTGAAGAATTTGGTTCAGTTGCGGGTTTCTACGTTAATAAAAACAAAACTAAGGTGATGTGTAAAAACATGACGAAGCAAAGACAAATAGAACTTCAAGAGAAAATTCAATGTGATGTAGTTACAAAGACTAAATATCTTGGAATTGAATTAACCATGAAAAATATTGACCTGTTTAAAAACAATTATGAAAAGGTGTGGCACAGAATTCAGCAAGATATGAAGAAATGGGACACTTTGAATTTATCACTGATGGGAAGAATCGCAACTGTAAAAATGAATATTTTACCGCGTTTGATGTTTTTATTTCAGACAATTCCAATACTAAAACAAAGGAAAGTATTGGATTCGTGGCAGAAAGAATTATCCAAATTCGTTTGGGCAGGAAGAAAGCCAAGGATTAAAATGAAAATTTTATGTGACGCAAGAGAGAGAGGAGGCCTACAATTACCAAATCTAAGACTGTATTATGATGCCGTCTGTTTAACATGGTTGGAACAGTGGATTAATCTTGAGAATAAGAAGTTATTAGCTTTAGAAGGGCATGATAACAAATTTGGATGGCATGCATATTTATGGTATGGAAAAGTAAAAATGGACAAATTTTTTAAACACCACTTTATAAGACAATCACTGTTCGAGACATGGATGAGATATAGAAAATTCTTCTCAGAAGAAAGACCACTTTGGATAGTACCAGCTGAAGTGATTAACCCACATTCAAGAAATCAAGGGTTAGATTGGCTATCTTACAAAAATCTTTTAAAATTAGAAGGGAAAAATTTTGTGTTACAAGATAGATTTGATCTTGAATTTGAATATGATTGGTTGAAATATAGACAGATTTATGATTTATTTAAGACCGATAATAGAGAACATGGTTTCAGAGAAAAGAATATTGAAATTGAAACTGTATGGCTTGAGAAAGGTAAAAAAATGATTTCTAAACTGTACAAGGTTTTATTGAAATGGTACACTGAGGATGAAACTGTAAAAGAGCAAATGATAAAATGGGCTGTAAATGTTAATAATGAGATATTAATGACATCCTGGGAATATTTGTGGAAAAAGTCAATGAAAATTTCAACTTGTGTAAATGTTAAAGAGAATTGCTATAAAATGATGTACAGATGGTATATGACGCCTAAAAAAATTGCTATTATAAATGAAAGTATGTCCAACAAATGTTGGAAATGTAAAAAACATGAAGGGTCTTTTTACCATATGTGGTGGACATGTGATAAAGCAGTAAAGTTTTGGACTGAGATCCACAATGAGATACAAAAAATGTTGAAATGTACTTTTAAGAAAGACCCACAGATGTTATTGTTAGGTCTTAAAATGGAAGAAATAAATGTAGCCAAGAGAACACAGTAGTACTTGATTACAGCAGCCAGACTGACTTTTGCTCAATGTTGGAAACAAGATAAAGTACCTGAAACATGGGAATGGATTAAAAAGATGTTGTTTTTGGCAGAAATGGACAAATTAACAAGAAAGTTAAACAACGAAGAAGACGAAACTTTCTTTGAAGACTGGAAAGACTTTCAAAAATACTTGTTGAAAAATTGAGACATTAAACGTGGTTTGATTTGCTTTGATAGTTATTAAGAAGAAAATGAAATAGAATTAGATTTTTGAATTGTTACCGTTTGTAAGTGAAAATAAGTTTAGAAGTAATTGTAACAGAATAAGAGAGATATTAATGGGGTTGGAGCAGTGCGGGAAGCCTTGTTTGGGGGGGGAGAAGGGAAATTAGAAAAATGGATATGTAGGTAGGTTTAAATTGTATGAACATGTGATATATCCAATAATAAACTGTATAAAAAAAAAGAGAGAGAATTTTTTTTACAATGGTGAAAGCAATTTATACGAAACAATTGGCAAAATTATGATAAATGGCGACCTCTCACAAAATATTGAAATACAAAAGGGAACTAGACAAGGCTGTCCATTATCCCCATTATTATTTATTTTTGCTCTTGAAACATTGAACAATATAATAAGAGAAAATATCCACATAAAAGGACTTAAAATTAAGGGAGAAACATTTGCTGATGATCTTGTATTTATCCTGGAAGAACCACAAATATCTACTATTCATCTTTTAAATTCCCTTAAAAATATGGACAACTAGCTGGGCTGAAAATTAATCTGAAGAAAACAAAAATATTGACAAAAATTGTACTAAAGAACAGATACAACAACTACAAGAGAGTTCTGGTATTGAAGTTCAGAAGAAAGTAAAATATTTAGGAATAACGTTTACCAATAGATGCAGTTCATTGTTAAAAGATAATTATATGAAGCTTTTGATCACAATTAAAAAAGATTTAGAAAAATGGAAACTTATACAGCTATCCTTTATGGGAAGAATAGCCACAGTTAAAATGAATGTCTTACCTAGACCTTTTATTTCAAAGAATCCCAATATTAAAAAATCAACAGTATTTTAAGCAAGTGGAAAAATTGATACAGTAATTTATTTGGCAAGGCAAGAGACCCAGAATAAAAATGAAAGTACTACAGGATATAAGGGAAAGTGGAGGATTTGTAGTATCAGACTGGCATCTTTACTATAAAGTGGCAGCCCTGACATGGATGAAAGAATGGATTACACTGGAAAATTGAAGACTTTTAAAGTTAGAAGGCTATGATTTGAAACTAGGCTGGCATGCTTTTGTATGGTATGAGAAAAGTGATATACATAAATACTTTAAATAACATATGATAAGAGCAGCATTGCTGAAGACTTGGAAGGAGACTAAAAAACTGTTTTACACAAGAATACCGAAATGGGTCTCACCATTAGAAGCTTTTATAAATCCTGCTTTATTTACCAAAGACCAATTATGGAGATATGAAGATCTTTTAGACAAGAAAAATGACATAAACTCACAAGATATTCTTCAAAGTCAGGGTATCTGTCTGAACTGGTGGGAAAGGGTGCAACTTGATTCTAGGTATGTTAAGGATAAACAAACTGGTTTTTATGATAAGCCTATAGAATTGGATAAAACTTTACTGTATGTAGATGAAAAACTTATAAAGTAATTTTATACGTTGTTACTAGATATGAAAATACAAGATGAAATCGTAAAAACTTCAATGATTAAATGGGCACAAAAATTAGGTCATAATATAGAATTAGACCAATGGTCAAAGGTGTGGAAAACTAACATTAAATATACAAAAGCTATACCTTATAAAGAAAATATATAAAAAATGTTTTATAGATGGTACGTAACACCAGAGAATTTAGCAAAAATGTATCCTAACATGTCAAATGTATGTTGGAAATGTAAGCAAAATGTTGGTTCTTTTTTCCACATGTGGAAAACCAGATGATTATATGATTATACATGCTACAACCATGGCTAGGATTTTATATGCAAAATATTGGAAGAAAGAAGAAACTCCATCAAAAGAAGAAATTATCTGTAAGCTACTTGAAATGGTGGAAATGGACAAATTAACTTTATAATTACAAGATAAAAAGAGGGAATTTTTGAGAAAAATTGGTCAAGACTATACAAATGGATTGAGAAATATCTTCAAAGATTTATAACCTAAATGTAAAATTATAATCTCTAGACTTTAACTGTTAAATTGGTGCGGAAATGAATGATTTCTTTTATGCAAAGACGAAGCTGTTATAATGAGTACATGCTCTTTGCTTGCTGTATGTTAGTCCTTTATATGTGTAGTTGTCTTTTTTTTTTCTTTTCAGAAAAATAATAAAACTCTTTTTTAAAAAAAAGGGTATGAAAAAATGTGCTTGAAAATATGTCTTCACCGGTTATGCAGATACGACAAGACAGTCTGAAGTCCATTCCAGCGTGTGCTCTCTCCCTCTCTTGCATGTGTGCATATACACACAGACTTGCAGAGCTTATTATCTTCTTTATGGCTTCCTTTGGCTTTCCTCTTTGCTGATCTTTCAATAAACAGCAAAAGTGGCACTCAAGATCAGACACGTTTGCAAGATCTTTGTTCTTTTGCAGATCAGTTAAGGTGACTTAAACAGCATGCAATATCTTAGGCATGAGAAACACCTACTCAGAAGAGATGCAACCCCCACACACATACAAATAATAATGGATTATTAACATCTTTACAATTTACTTTTAAGTTTTCAAAGACAGTACGATGAAAGGTTAAGTTATAAAATCGGTAGATATATTTTCTTGTACAACTTTGGGCTACAGGAGAGCAGTTGCATGGCTGAATGTTCCCCCCCAAGCCCCCCCCACCCCCTTGCACACACAAAAAATAGCCAGTCAAGAAGAAGGTGAGGTTGGCTCTCTCCGCTATGTGCTTTTTCATTGTGAATACCTGACGGAAGATGGAAGAGTAGTCTTTTTTAAACAAATGTAACTTCACATTACAGATGTAGGAAACAGCCCCTCCTGAAAAAAGTTTAACTGTAGAGATCAGCAATGACTAGGTTTGCCAACTACAGCTTGGGAAGTTCCTGGAAATTTGGGGGCAGAGCCTGGTAAGGGCAAAGTCTGGGGAGGGAGTTCAGCAGGGATGTGATGCTGTAGAGTCCAGCCTCCGAAGCTGCCATGTCCTCCAGGGGAACTGATCTAAGTAGTCTGGAGATCAGGTATAATTCCAGGAGGGCTCTAGGCCACATCTGGAAGTTGGCAGACCTACCGGATCTGGTGCTGTTCTTGAACACCCAGGTGGCTAAGAGTGCTTTTCACTATCTTAGGTCGGTATGCTGGCTATTTTTGAATAAGGAAGGATTTGGTCATTATCCATCATCAAACAAATCAGCCAAAAGGGTCCTTATGCTGGAGAATAATTTTAGGTTGGTGTACTAAGTGAAGAATAGACCCGAATTGCATTTGTATTACCTGGTGAGATTCTTTCTTCCCAGTGGTCAGGCCCAGCTGTCAATAATACCACTGCAGGACAGTCTCACTAGATCAGGAGGAGGCTGATCTGTAGGATTCTTGGAAATCCAGCCAGGTTGGACAGGATTTGTTTGTTTTTCCTAGCAGGTCAGGTCAGAAAAGCCAGTTGTGATAAGATTGAATGATTCCACACTGGAGTGTGGATTTTGGCTGGCGGTGTGTGTGTTTTGTTCATGTGTCAAGTTCTCCAGTCAACCTGTCCCCCCTCATCACGGTCTCCTCCTAGCATGTGTGCGGGGGAGGAGGGAAGAGAGAAGGAATTAAAAGTGTGTGTGTGTGAGGGAAGGTGCCATGGCATAGACTGATCTTGTCAGTTCTCAGAAGCTAAGCAGGATCGGTTCCTGGAAGGGAGACCACCAAGGGAAGCCTCTGCAGAGGAAGGCTATGGCAAACCACCTCTGCTTCTCATTTGCCTTGAAAGCCCCTTGCTGGGGTCACCATAAGGCAGCTGCAATGGCACACATGTATGGATGTGTGAATAGAATTCAAAATATTGTGGTCTGGATGCTCAAATTCTACAATCAGCACACAAGGCTACAAGTCTGCATTTAGGTACAGAAACTTTTGCTGCAGTACAGTTGTTTGCTTTTGATGTTCCACAGGACTCTTGGTTGCTACAACAGACTGGCAGTACAAACTTATGCAGTACCTCCACCTAGAACTGCACTGCCTGGCAGATTTGTCTCTGGGACTTATGCATTTGCTGAATTCACTTCCTTGATGGCTCAGCATACATACACACCCCTTTGTACAATTTAGTACTGTGTTCTTGGTTTGTTTGACAAGGACAAGGGGAATTCCAGCAAAGGAACCGGTAAGGAGCAATAGTTTGACTAGGACCTGGGAGACCTGGGTTCAAATCTCCATTCTGCCACGAAGCTCACTGGGTGGCTTTGGGCCAATCACCTTCTGTCAGAGGAACTCACCTCACAGGGTTGTTGTGACCATAAAATGGAGAATGGAATGATACCACTCAGCTCCTTGGAGGAAGGGCAGAATAAAATGGTACTAGGTTGACAGAAGCATGGATTTAGAATAAAATAGGGCGATAATAAATTAGTAAAAGTAGAGGAATGGGATACAGAACTACACATGCCAACTGGATCTCTTTGGAGAAAGGGCAGGGCATAGAGTTGCTACCCCCAGGTTGGGAAATTCCTGTAGATTTGGGAGTAGAGTCTAGGGGTGGGGTTTGGGGAGGAGAGGGACCTCGGCAGGGTATAACATAACACCACACAATGCATCCTCCAAAGCAGCTATTTTCTCCAAGGGAACGGATCTCTGTAACCGGGAGACTAGTTGTTGTTCCAGGAGATCTCCAGGCCCTACCTTGAGGTTGATTACCTAGCAGGCTAAAATATGATATGCTCTTTCCTGAATCGCTGAGTCCAGTCTTTGAGAGGCACATAATGCACATCCAGGTACATCTCTATGCACAGGTACAAAATGCCAATGGGCTGCTTTTGTCCCATCCTTCCTGTAGCCCCCCCCAATCCAGAAATAGGGGGTGGATCCAACCATCCTCCAAGGAACCTTTTGTCCAATGAAAAAGCTGCTTACATTTGAGAAAAGCTTCTTTGATTGGAGAGAGGCTTCAGAATTGAACCAAAAGAAAAGATGGGGTATAAATATTTTAATTAATAAATATACTTTGTTCAGTGGTGCGATAGGATAGCACTTGGCTTCATCCCAGCAAAAGTTAATGAGGTATGAACTGCAGTTAGTCTGAAATAGGTCACAACAAATGCACCATTATAAATTCTTGCCCCACTGAACCATCCAGTCCAGCATCCAGTTTCATAGGACGGCCAACTAGGGCACTTCCCCTGATGTTGCCTGGGACTGAGAGACTGACTGCCACTGGATGTGAAGATTCCTATTAATTATTGCAGCTAGTAGTCATTGCTGGATCTCTCCCCCATGAACCTGCCCACTCTCTGCTGGTGGCCATCATGGTGTCCACTGGCAGACAAAGCCAGCATCGAATTCCTTGCGTGAGGATAAGATTATAGTCACTCAGTGTCCAGAGGCAGTGTGCGGTTGAAGAGTCAGTGCTGCAGGTGAAGAAGCACCTGCAGCAGATGTGCCACAGTGGGAGGGGAGAGCTTGGGCAGTAATGGGGGTGTGGCCAGTACACGAGAGAGTCCCAGACTGCATCTCTGAAATGCTGGAGTATATGAAATGGGGGCAGGTGGTGGGTAAAGAAGATTAGGGAGGCAGAATGAAGCATGGCTACTGGGAGAGCAGAGTATCAGATTGGAGCTTCAAAGTCCGTCCGTGTTGTCAAACCCTGTTCCAAAGGCCACAGGAACATTTGGCTCTCTTGAGGCTGCAAGGCTTTCTGTGATTAGAGGCTGACAGATCAGCCCATGAGGACAATCAGGTGTATCCAACTTAAGTTGTCGTTAACTTTCTTAAGAGGGGGTGGCAAATATTACTGCTTCCTCCCTGCCACTCAGGCTGACTTCACCCCCTGAAATTTTGATGGGGGGGGGGTTAGCAGACCTTCAGGAACAACACAGTAGGGGTGTACAGTGGGATGGGGGAAATCAACAAAAATTGGCACCCTTTGCTTAAGCAAACGTAAGGGCATTTCAGTTTTCTTAGCATGGCTGGATATAAAACACATTTGTTAGTCTCCTTGGGGATTTCTCAAAACTAGATTGCATCTTTGGGAATTTTATTTATGATTTAGGTATATTCTGTATTTTGCCCTGACCTGGATGGCCAAGACTAGCCTCTGATCTCATCAGATCTCGCTAAGCATGTTCAGCCCGGGTTAGCCCATGGGTGGGAGGCCACCAAGGAAGTCCAGGGTTGCTAAGCAGAGGCAGGCAAGGGCAAACCACCTCCGAACATCTCTTGCCTGGAAAACCCTACATGGTTGCCATAAGTCAGCTGCCACTTGACAGCACTTTACACACACACACACACACACACACACACACACACACACACACACACGTTATTTATTTATTGTGTTGGAAGTGTATCATTTGGTGAACTTTTAGAGCTAATGCAATAAAATATTTGAATGAATGGATGTGTAAAAAGAGATTGCAGGTCTGCACATCCTACCCCAAGCCTCATACTGTTGTATGTGATGTTCTGCATTCGTGGAAGAAGAGGGGGTGGCTGTGGTTATAGAAGGAAACCTGGACCAAGGAGGCAGGTTGCTGGAGTGGTTAAGAGTGGCAGAACTCTAATCTGGAGAACCGAGTTTGATTCCCCACTCCTCCTCCACACGAAGCCAGCTGCGTGACCTTGGGTCCGTCACAGGTCTCCCAGAGCTCTCTCAGCCCCACCTACCTCATAGGGTGCCTGTTGTGGGGAGAGGAGGGGAAGGACATTGTAAGCTGCTCTGAGACTCCTTTGGGTAGTGAAGGGCAGGGTATAAAATCAACTCTTCTTCCTCTTCCTCTTCTTCAACAACTGTCTCTGCTGGGAAGGGTAAAGCTGTTGTATGGGCACATGGGTACATGGGGGAAAATGACCACAGGAATCAACTTGAAGTGCCCAGCACTTTTCACAGAACCCAGCTTTGCTTGCCTGAGATTGGCTTGGGACAGTTGCCCTTGGTTGCTGAACATCAGGATAGAGCCAATTTTGGGGAGAACTTGGCAGTTCATTGTTCATGCCTGCCAACCTAAGAGTGTCTGCACAGCGCAGCAGCCCAATCACCTTCCCAGATTGTGTTCTGACTTGCTAGGAGCCAATGAATGAGAAAACAAGGAGGGGAGAGAGAGGCCAGGATCAACACAAGCTGGAACACTCTGTGTCCCACTCCAGGTCAGAGCTGTCTGCCTTCCAGTCAAGAGCTAAGTCCCCCCCTCCACCCGCCTAACCTTTACAAGTCATAAGAGATGAAAGCCACGTGGACATGACATTCTGGCTTCTCCAGAAACAATGTTTGCAAAATCTGGGACAAAAGAACTGTTGAGAAAACAGTCGCTGTGCAGTTAAGAAACAAACTTTTAAGTCAGACTCTGTATACTTAAACCTTCTCCAAGAAGGTATCTGAAGAAGTGAGCAGTGACTCACAAAAGCTCATACCCTGCCACATATTTTGTTAGTCTTTCAGGTGCTACTGGAGTCTTGCTATTCTCCAAGAGCGATCCTTCATCTGCTTCAGACTAGTCCTCTTGCCCATCTACTTGACAGGTTAGGAAAGCCAGAACAGCCTTGTCCCTGGGGGCAAGCACATGGCAGGCTTAATATGTAAAATGTACCTGCCCCAAAGTACAGCTCAGGTGCGGTAAAGTTTCTTTGAATTCACTTGTAAAGGAGCTACTGTGCTGTAGAGACCTTAGATCTGATCCAGCAGCAGGATGATGGTGTGGACTGTAATGCTTCAGAAAGCAGTTAGGGGAGTCACATTTTGAACACTACCACATGTAATCAACCCTCCCTCCCTTACATCTACTTACCCACCCGCTCTGCTTACTTGAAAGAAAGGCTAGATGTTTCCCCCACATGTGCCATCAAGACAAAGGGGAGGGGTTCTTAAACCTTCATACAAGTTCTATACAGTAATAAAAAAACTTTTTGTACACCCTTTTTTAGATGGATTGTCTTATAGTCAGAATGATTTTGCTTTCAGGAAAATACAGTACCCATTTATCTAGAAAATGTATATGCTGCCTCTCCAGAGACCTGCTTGAGATCAATCTGTTTAGGCTAGTAGTCCCCAGCCTTTTCCAATCTGCAGGCACCTTGGAATTCTGACACAGGGTGGTGGGCACACCCACAAAATGGCTGCCGTGGGAGGCAGAGGCTGAGCTAGTTTTCTACCTCTGGGGGAGACTTAAAAAAACACTGGGAAGTCCAGCCGTGCCCTAGGTTCAGAGGCAAGGGTCACATCATGCCCTCCAGTCTCACTTTCCACTCCTGCTGCCTCCCAGCTGCAGGGCTCAGCAGAATGTGTGATGAGTTTGGAAGGTTACAGAATTCTACACATCCAAAAATAAGTTTGGTTGGTACTTAGTTGGTACAGTATATTAGGCTGTAGGAGGCAGAGCCTTAAAGCAAAACATGCCTGGCAGTCTGACAGGCCAGTTGCGTATGCCCTGTGGCTTTCCACATTCATTCCCCCCTCCCTTCTCTGTCAGGTCATAGGTCTGTTGGTGTGTTGTCACCCTGTTATCTCACTTCTCTCCCTGGTGTTATGTTATATTGCTTCCCAGCATCCCTTTTCCTTGCGAGTGGAGGGAAGGTAGCTCTTGGAACACGCTGTGAGAATCTGTTTATTCTGGACTCTGCTCAGCTGCCAGTCAGAGACCAGCACGTGGCACAAAATCTCACCCCAAACACCACAGAACCAGCTGTGCAGGGAGCAAATTCACAAGAGCAGGTGGGGAGCCACCCACTGAAATCAGCTTTCACCTGCCAGGAACCTTAAAAAAAATTAACAAATGTGCAAACAAAGACAAATGTACAATGGGGGGGGATGTGCTACTGCACTTCAGTCATGTAAAAAGCTATATGATGTCAGTGGATTTCCAAAGGGTCAAATAACACCAGGAAAAGTAAAGAGAGATCTCTGGCTCCTCTGTAGCCTCTGGACAAGAGTTTTGCTGAAGCTCATGCTGCCTCTTGTGGGAAGCTTGAATACAGGAACTAGTGTGGGCAAATCTCTAGTTCTGTGAATTTCCCTCACTCTTTGCAGGCTTCCAAAAGCTTTGGGATGTGACATTAATCAATAAATCATATGGGCACATGTGCAGGAAAGGCAGATTGTTGCTGTTATGTCCTGAGCTTCATTTCATCCCCATTGACAGGCTGGTATCCAGAATGGCAATACCTGATTGGCTACTCTGCGTAGCAGGCCAATCAGGATACAAGGATTGTGCTGGAGGGAAGCAAACTGATTGGATGCTATCTAAGCAATGCTATTGGTTGTTATCTCTGATGTGGGTGTGGCTATGCAAGCCTGCACTGTTTAAATAAGAGCCGTTGCTCTATATTGTGTTGTCTGTTCTGATCTGTTCTGAGCTGTTGAATCACTACCATTAAAGCTGAATCACTTGTTGGAACGCTGCCTTAAGCGTCACACTTATCAGTGGCGACGAGGATGGGATATAGCGGGTAGGCAGCCCTGCTGAATACCGACACAACGGCAGATGAAGCAGAACCAGTTGCAGCTCCGCCACTAGCAGAACAGCACCCTGCCAACCACCGGCAGAACCGGCAAGAGAGATGGCAGCCAGTGCCAAATTCAAGGCCTGGAGGACTGGGAATCGTACATAACTTGGTTCAAGTGTCTATGGACATAGCAGATCGAGGAAATCGGCGGTCCTGCTGAGTTCCTGTGGCCGAGCCGTGTTTGACATGGCAAGGACCCTGGTTGCGCTGACTGACATCCTGATGGTGTCATTGGCGGACCTGAAGGCAAAGCTGAAAAATCACTATGCACCTAGCCTGTCACAGATTGCGTGCCACCACACTTTCTATAAACAGGACCAGAAGGTTGGGGAGTCGATCGCAGAGTTTGTCACCGAGCTGAGGAAAGCCACCCGAACGTGTAGTTTCACTGACCTGGAGATGGCCTTGAGGGACCGGTTGGTGTGTGTCAGGTAAACCTGCCATAGCTGCGGAAGGGGGGGAGGAGAGAAGAGACATTTTTATGGCTCTGGAATGCGAGAGTAACACCAAGGCTCCAGAGCCTCTAATTTACTGTGTCTACGCTGTGTCTTATCTAAATGGCTGGCCTTGGGTCTCAGGCCTTTTTGGCCTCTTGCAGACATATCTGGTGGCCGTTAATTTTCCTTCTTGCCGCGCGCGGAATTGTAACCATTGGCTTGTAGTAAGGGGGGCATTTCAAGGGGGCTATAACTGATGCTGTTTTGTATCTCTCAGTATCACTGACAATGAAGGTATTCATGTTGCTCTAACTTAGTCTTAATAAATGCTATCTTCTTATGAAGCCTGGTGTTTGACTGACTATCTGGAGATCTTGACAGAGTGTGGTCTGAGAGACAAGTGTCTGCAGCAGTGGCTGTCCATCAAAACTGAACTCACATACACTACAGCCTATGCAGAGGCTATAGCTGCCGAGGCCGCCCAAACAGTCTACAAAGGAGGTCTGGCAAGCCATTGGGCCATCGCAACCATGGGTAGAGAAGGCAGTCCATCATGAGTCAACCAGCGATTCTGAGGCTGAGGGCAATGACGTCCATCAGATGCGGAGAGTAAAACTGCCGCGGACCACAAGGAAAGCAGCACCTCAGCAATCATGCACAGGTTGTGGCGGCAATCACGAGCGGGACCAGTGCTGGGCACGTGCCCTACGGTGCTGAAACTGCCACAAGCGGGGCCATCTGGCCAGAGTCTGCAAGGCAACAGGTCTGAAGAAGTCACCTCAGTCGTCACCAAGGATGTCGAGGAAGGAGTGAGGAGCATGGAGACAAGCGGAATGCAACATGACCACCAGCTGTTCCTGCCCTATGACTGTCCTGAGCACCCAAAATCACACCAGGAGGAAGATCCACATCACCGTGCTGCTGGATGGAGTGCTGTGTGAGATGGAGGTCGACTCGGGATCGGCGTTGACCATCATCTCCATGGAGAATTCCAGCATTTGTTTCCTCACAGGAGCTGCCACCAGTTGGCACACAGTGAGTCGCATCTCTCAGATTTCCTTTTTTCTTTTGGCCCCTGAAGGGGAATTTTTTTATTTGCATTTTCTAAACACTACAAACTACAACAGAAAAAGGGGAAGGGAAACATCTACACTAAGGGAGAAAGAAAAGATAACCACAACTAACTAAAGCCCCAAGAGATGGAGATCTCCAATAATGCTTATATCCATGTTAGTCCATAAAAAGCTTTAAAAAGCATTGAGCATGATCTAATAATCCCACTACTGTATCAGCTTAACTATTTTCCCAATTCAAGAGCCCTCCCCAAGTCAATCCATAATAAAAAGGCTTTGTATGGCTTTCAGAGTCTCAGTTCTTGTTTTGCTCCTCCTTGAGATCTCTCAGTTGATAGCTTTGTTTGGGAGCAGCCACCCCCTTTTCCGAATCAGAGTCCTCGTTGGAAGACACAAAGTCCAGCTCGTCAGTAGATTTGCTATCTTCTTCTTCTTTCATATCCTCTTCTGGACCTCCCAGTTGCAGCCGCAAAAATTCTCGAGCTTTGAAAACAGAGTCAATTTTTTCTCTCCCTTCCTTTATTTTGAAAGTGACGCCTTTGGGAATTAACCACCTGTATGCAATGCTATTTGTTTGCAAAAAGAGGATTAGTTCCTTATACTTCTGCCTCTTTTTTCTTATTTCAAATGAGATGTCTTTTAAAATCCTTATATTGTTGCCTCCGATTTTCAGGGGTGTGTTTGTAGTCACTTTTAAAATTTAATCTCTTATATGTCTCTTTGAGAATCTCACAACAATTTTCCCTGGCAGATTATTCTTTTTAATATACATAGAGTAGGCTATGTAGGCCACATCCATTTTGCTTAAGATGTCTTCTGCTTTTAAATCCGTCATTGGGGCCAGTGCATCGCTCAGTAATTGCTTTAGATTCTCATTAGGGGCTTCTGACACCCCTTGGAACCGGAGTACCATATTTGCTCTTTCCATTTGTAGCTGTAATAATTGAGTTTCTGACGAACAATGCTTCTTTTCTAGCAATTGCATCTTTTTTTCTGCTTTTGTAGAGCTGGCATCAAGCTTCTTCACTTTTTCAACCACCTGCTCTGTTTTCTTTGTAGTTTCTGCAAGTTGCAACTGCTGTGCTGCAAAATTCTGGTTCAAAGTTGTCAACTGCTGGTTGATGTTGGTCATCTGGTCCAGCAGCGGGCGCAGAGAGTCAGCTAGAAGCCTAGAAAACTCTATGGTTTCTTCCAGCCTCGGGCTTATGCCGCCCGGTGGTTTCGGTTTCTGTACTTTGTCGGGTCACCTCCCCACCATCTTTTTAGATTGTTTACATTAATTGAAAGTTTGTAAAGTCTCTGGAAGCCTCCGATGTGCTTAAACTTTGACTGGTAAGGCTCTTAAAATTGGTTTCTATGCTTATTCTTCCACTCCCCCTTGCTGATCTGCTTTAAAGTCTCCACGTGTGGGAGGGGCCCCTCCCCCACTCACTTCACACACTTCTGCCAAGGGGGGATGCTTTCTTTTAAACCGCCAATTCAACGCTTTTTAATAACTCACAGCTCTTTGCTCGTCTTACAACATCGCTTGCAATCGTCTGTTCACACGATCTCCGCCGCTTGTCCCAGCCAGCGCCTCTAAGTCCATTCAGATGCACAGCGGCTGGACCACTGGGGCAAAGGTGCGCCTCGATTCTCCAGCATCGCACTGGAGAAGAGGCTGCCCCCTCAGAAGCCCCTTGGCTGGGAGCCTTTTCCCCAAGGCTCCCAGGAAGTAGTGATTGCTCTCCCCCCCTCCAAACCACTGGTGCTCAGATCATGCCCTGGGAGCGTCCCAGAGACACGTCTGATTTCAAGTCGCCATTAACCAGAAGTCGCTTCTCTCAGATTTCCAAGGGTGGCTGGGGGAGCCAGTTTTGAGGTACAATTTAAGGGTTTTAAGGGGGCCCTAGGTCTCCAGGTGGCTGAGGGGCGATGCGCCAGTCTGCTTGGGTTGGACTGGTTTGAGGCTCTAGGAATGGCTGTGTCCGGAATTGACCACATTGGTGGAAATAAATTCAGTTCCCTGTATGCGGAGTTCCCTGAAGTGTTTGACGGAACCTTTGGAAAATATACGGGTCTGCCAGTCACATTTGAACTAGACCCCTTGGTGGCACCCATCAGGTTACGGTACAGCACCATGCCACTTGCTCTCAAGTCGAAAATTGAGGCTGAATTAGATAAGCTGGTGGCTCAGTTTTAGAGTCCGTGCCTTATGCAAAGTGGGAAACACCCATTGTAACGCCCATCAAACTGGATGGTTCAGTCAGGATCTATGCTGACTATAAATGTACTTTACACAAGGCATTACAACAGCACTCTTACCCCATTCCCCTTATAAGCCATGTATTGGCTTAACTGAAGGGGGGGCGACTGTTTGCCAAACTCGACCTTGCACAGGCATACCAGCAGTTGCCTGTGCACCACAGGGCAGCTGAGGCACAGACAATCATGACCCATCAAGGAGTGTTCAGAGTCAATTGGTTACAATTTGGGGTTAATGTAGCTCCTGGTATTTTTCAGAGTTTGATGGAAGGTCTGCTGAGGGATCTGCCAGGGGTGGTGCCTTATTTTGACGATGTGTTGATTGCTGGTGCCACAGAAGAAGAACTGGCAGAGCATATTAGGGGTGTGCTGGGCCGATTCCAAGCGGCAGGATTAAAAGTTAAAAAACAAAAATGTCAGTTCAGGGATTCCCAGGTCGAATTCCTTGGTTTTAAATCGATGAGCAGGGCATCCACCCCGCAAAAAGCAAGGTTGCTGCCATCCAACGGGCCCCAAAACTCAAAAATAAAAAAGAGTTGCAGTTCTTTCTAGGAATTTTAAATTTCTACCATGCCTTCTTGCCTCACAAGGTGTTGGTGGCAGAACCTTTGCACAAGCTACTCAAAAAGGGGGCACAGTGGACGTGGGGGTCGTGGTATGACAAAGCTTTTCAGGAAATAATGGAATTACTGGTGTCTAACTCAGTGTTAACACATTATGATGAAGGGAACCCGTTAATCCTTGCTGCAGATGCCTCCCCCTTTGGAATTGGTGCTGTCCTCAGCCACAAAATGGCGGATGGGTGGGAAGTGCCAATTGCATATTATTCAAGGACACTGATGAGCGCTGAGAGAAATTATGTGCAAATCGATGAGGGACTTGCGTTAGTTGCCGGTGTTAAAAAATTCCACCATTTTTTATATGGATGAAAGTTTGTGATGGTCACCGACCGTAAGCCCTTACTGGGATTATTTGCACCAGGTTGACAAACGCCTCCTGTTCTCTCACCCCACATACTGCGCTGGACAGTTTTCCTAGCAGCGTATGACTTTGAACTTATCCACCGTCCTGGCAAGGCGATGGGACATGTGGACACCTTAAGCCGGTGTCCCATTCCAGGACCTGCTCTGGACCCTACTCCTGCCTATGAGGTGAGGCTCTGGAAGAACTGTTGCAGCCGCCAGTCCACTCCTCGGACATTGCTGCCAAGTCGGCTAAGGACTCTACATCACCCGGGTGCTTAACTGGGTGTGGAGGGGGTGGCCAACGGGTCATTTGCCGCCAGAATTTCAAGCGTATTGTGTAAGGCAAAAAGAGCTGTCAGTACACAAGGGCTGTTGTGGGGGAACAGGGTGGTAGTGCCTCCTCCCTTACGGGACCGGGTCTTGGAGGCACTACACAAGGGTCATCCAGGCATTATGAAAATGAAAGCTCTGGCCCAGAGCTATGTCTGGTGGCCATGGATAGACCACAACATAGAAGAGTGGGTAAAGGGTTGCAATGAGTGCCAATTGTCCAGGCCGGATCCCCCCCAGGCTCCTCTGCATCCTTGGGAAAACCCACACAGACCCTGGTCCAGAATCCATGTGGACTTTGCCAGCCCATTTCATGGGCAGGTATTCTTGATTGTTGTTGATGCCTATTTGAAATGACTTGAAGTGCTCCTCGTGAGCAAAATGACCATGGCAGTCGTAAAAGCACTGAGAAAGTTGTTTGCTATGCATGGGTTCCCAGACACTCTGGTCTCTGATAACGGGCCTCAATTTGTGCCTGCAGAGTTTGCAAAGTTTATGCTGGACAATGTAATAAAGCATATTATGTCCACACCATTCCATCCTGCAACAAACGATTAGAACAACTAAGGAGGCTCTGGGGAGAATGACAGGGGGACTGGAGTCAAAAGGTGGCATCTTTCCTCCTATATGAACATATAACACCACACTCTGCCACAGGGAGGAGTCCTGCAGAGTTGTTAATGGGTTCCCCACAGATAATCATAATTACCCAGCCAGTAGCTCAAGAAATGTCAAGGGAACCTTTAGATCAGAGCTGATAACTTCTTGCTTTCTGTCCTTCAAAAAATCTAGCCAGATGAATAGTTCTGGGGAACCTGAACCCCCTTGCACACATCATTTATTTAGATATTTATATCCAGCTTGTCTTCCTGATGAGGTTTACAACATCATTCTTCTTGCCTCCATTTTATCCTCACATCAATCATCCAGTGAGGTAGTTAAGACTGAGAGAAACAGATGCAATCACCCCCTGAGTTTCCATGGCAGAGCAGAGACTTTGGTTATCTCAGCTCCTAGTCTGACACCCTGACCACTCCATCATGGGGTTCTCTTTGTCTTGTCTTGGTTGGCTCTGCACCAATAAAAGATATGGCACAGCATATGGCTTTTCCTTCAGGCTGCCCTCAACATAGAAGAGGATGACTGCACCGGCTACGAGCTTGTCGGTGCAAAGGTTTTAATGTGCGATCTGAAGTGCCCTCTGGTGGCTATGAAGATTGCAATCCCCATTTGGACTTCCCCTTCTAGACATTATTCCAATCAGTCAACACCTTTGGAAATGTTTCCAGGGAGCAAAAGACTGGAAGATGTACCCAGACAGTAAGATGAGCACCCTTCCCCTTCTGTAATTAAACCCTGTTCGTTAACCTTTTCAGCAATAACATACATATTTCATGGATTCCCCCCACCCCTTTCTTCCAATTTCTTCTAAGTTGTCTTGCATTAACTGGGGGGGTGTAATCTGCCCTGAGTCTCAGCAAGAAAGCCAGTCTATAAATGAAGTAAATAAATGAATGGCTGCATATGAATGTTGACTAATCCTTTCCCCCATTCACACAAGAGGCTTCTTCGTATGTAGCAAGTGATGGGCAACACTGCATCTTCAAAGATGAACAGAAGGGCAGACCTTCCCTACTCCAACACCTGGTATAACAGCTGAATGAACAGAAACTTAGCAGGTAAGCAGGGGTGAAATCAAGCCAGCATAAGGCAGTACTGAGTACCTGTAAGAAAGTGGTTGATGTGCAGAACTAGGTTTAGACATAAGCAAAGTAAGCTACAGTTTGGCCTCAGATAGAGAAAAAGAGGCTAAATTTCAGTGTTAGAATAATACACATTTAGTAATTAGGGTTATCAGCTTTGGGTTGGGAAATTTGGGGGTTGGAGCCTGGAGAAGGTGGAGTTTGGGGAGGGACCTCAGTAGGGTACAATGCTATAGAATCTACCCTCTAAAGCAGGTATTTTCTCCAGGGAAGCTGACCTTTGTCATCTGGAGATCAAGTGTAATAGCAGGAGATCTCCAGGCCCCCCTAGAGGTTGGCAACTATAATAGTAATGCTATGGGGCCTCTTAAACTTCAGTTTATTTACTTCATTTGTACCCTACTTTGCCCTCCAAAGGGAAGCCAAAATGGTTGACAACCACTCTCCCTTCCCCTGTAAGGGAGATCAGGCTGGGAGTGTGTGACTGGCCCATGGGCACTGAACAAGCTTCCATGGCCGAGGGGGGATTTGAATTTGGGTATCCCAGATCCTAGTCCCATGCTCTAACCACTACATCACAGGAGCCTCCACATGTCTTAAACCAGGTGTGTAGCTAGTTGTGGTATTTTGGGGGCAAGCTCCCTCATTAGTGAGCTCTGGCCCATCTGAACAGCTCCCCACCTACAGCTAATAGACTTGGCTGCGGGCAGGCTCGCAGTTTGAGTGGCGCTTAAAAGGAGGAGTCAGAAGGCTAACAGAAGGCAGTGGTGGCTGCGGGTGGGCTCACCACTCAAGCCACGAGCAAAGTAGGAGTGGCACCTTACCAGCTTCGCATGTGGGGACTCAGACCCAACGTGGGATGACCTAGTGAACGCACCTTGAATTGCACTTTACTGTTCGTATCACCATCGATATTAATTGCACTTTACTGTTTTGTAGCACCATCGACTCTGATATTTTTAATTAATGTACCTGTAATTAATTAATTAATTTCGATTTATATCCTGCCCTCCCCGAAGGCTCAGGGCGGCTAACAATAGGGCATAAATGCCAGTTTAAACAGCATAAAACAGTATAAAACAAATAAAATCATACAGTACAACATCAACATATAAAACCAAGATGGGGCAGATCTTAATCCTGGCCGCATACTAATAGCCTGTCCGCTCTCCACCAGGGTCACCCAGCACCTAACAATGACAATGGTGCGGTGGCACAGGGTTATCGATGGTGGAATAGTGACGGCGGCGGCTCCTACTCAAAGGCCTGGTGGAAGAGCTCCCTCTTGCAAGCCCTGTGGAACTGAGCGAGGTCCCGCAGGGTCCGGATCTCCTCCGGGAGCTCCTTCCACCAGGTAGGAGCCGCCACCGAAAAACCTCTGGCTCTTGTGGCAGCCAATCTCACGTCTCTGGGGCCTGGAATTTCCAGGAGATGTCGGCCCCCAGACCGAAGTGCCCTTGGGGGAACATATGAGGAAAGGTGGTCCCTCAGGTAAGCCGGACCCTGGCCATAAGATGTATATTGTGTTATTAGTTTTATGGAAGCCCCCCTGAGCCCGCCTCGGCGGGGAGGGCGGAGTAAAAATCAAATAAATAAATAAATAAACCAAATCAAATGCTTTTTCTATGTCAGGTGCAATTAGAACTGATTTCAGTTGCTTGACCTTACAAAAATTCAATAAACTCAAAGCTTTATATGTACCATCCGTTAAATCTCTAGTAGGCATAAATCCAACCTGTTCTTCAGGAACATATTGAGTAATAAAAGAATTTAACCTAGTTGCTATTATAGATGAAAATAGTTTAAAATCCACATTGAGCAGAGCGATGGGCCTGTAAACTGTAACTATTGTGGCGTCTTTTTCAGGTTTTGGTAGGATGACTATCATTGCTTGTTTCCAAGTTGGTGGATGACTGCCATGTTCTAAAACATAATTACTGGCTGTAGTAAAGGGCTTTACCAAAAGATTTACATATTTTTTTATAAAAATCAGAAGTAAATCCATCTGGACCTAGGGCTTTATTAATTTTTAATTTTTTGATGGCCCGTACCACTTCCTTTTCTGTAATTAGAGTCTCCATTATTGCTTTATGTTCCAGGGAGAGTTTAGTTGTATTATAATTTTGTTCCAAATTTTTTTAAATTAATTCTACATCTGTTTTTATCATCATAAAGATGTTTGTAATATTCCAAAAATTGTCATACTTTCAGTAGTAAGCCTGGGAACATATACACAATTGCTGTCTGGAATGTCCTATTTTGATACATTTTTGGAAAGAGATAATTTTAATCATAGAGCAAATAACTGGTATAAAACTGCAAAACACTGGAACATTTTCTTTTGCATAAATGGAGTAAAGACATATCAGTAGACAGTATTACATGTCAAATTGCCATTCTTTTAGCAGCGGCTAAAAATGCTGTTGCAGAGACCAATTATACAGAACTGGCATGCCAAATTATGGAATATGTACATAATGGCAAGAATTACAGAGAGTGTTAATGATTCTTATTCTCAAAGAACACAATCCAATTTTTCTGTGATGTGGTTTCCTGTATTACAGTATTTGATACAACAGAAATTCCTGATATTATAGATTTGTTACATTTATGGTGCGACAAATAGTGTGCCAATGATTGTTAAGATTAATAGATGTATAAGATGCATATGAACTATGTGGTGATCTGTTATAGTTGGAATTGTATTTTTAATTGAGATTGATGTTTATGCAAACTTAATTGGAAAATTTTGTACTTACTGTTTATTGTAAATCTTTTATTTTAATTAAAAAAAATACAGGAAAAAAGAGAGATTAAAATTTCAACAGCCAATCCATATGCAAAAGAACCTCCTCAGGAAAGCTCCTCTATTAGCATGTCACAGCCTGGGAAACTCCTACAAGATAATGACTCAGCCCTTCCCCACCTTCCTGGGTAGATATAAATTACCTGCTGTCATGACCCCAGGGGGTCGCCACCTTCTGCTGCCACCACCCTGGACTTACGAACCTGCCTACCATTTTTCTTCTCAAATTGACACAGGGAGAAAATGTCTCTTTGAATTTATGCTGGAGGCGCAGGCACAGTGCGATAGCACAGAGTGTCTGAAGATCACTCTGACAACTTCCTGGTTCTTAAAGGGGTCTTTTGTTGATTTAAAGACCCCCCGCCACTCCGGGGAAGGAGCGTGCGGCAGCAAGGGGCTTGTTCCAGATCCCTGAGCGTGGCTACTCGCAGGGAGACCAGGCTCGCCCCCAACTTGGGACCTGAAGCTCTGAGCTCATTTTCCATGAGCAAAGCCATTGCTCCTGCATGGGGGGGGGGGAGAAACCTATGCCTGTGAAGTGCTCCTGTGAGTAACTCTGTAAAAATGGATCTGTTTTAAAAGGGTAGCTGGTGGTAATATTTAGCCCTGAAGGGAGTAGCAAAGAAGGGTGGGCTTAACTCCCCCTGGATAAGCGGCCAGTAAGCGGAAAATCTAATTGATGGCAAGTTAATAAAGTGGAGCAGGGCAAGATTGGCAGAGAAATAAACCTCATTCACAGAGGGAAGTGTTGATGGTACCTAAGCCTTAAGTTAAAGGTGGCAGTGTGAAGTTTCACATAGATCCTTTGCCTGACTGCAATCATTCATTGGTAGTGGAAGGAGGCTGCTGAATATTGAACACCCCATGCAAGAGGGGGGTACACAAGGAAGAAGAGAAGTTGGTGATCTGAAAATAAGAAGTAGGAGACCCCTTGCAACGTGCTCAAATTTTTAACCCTAGTAGGGGTAGGGTGGAAGAAAAGATTTTATTGGGAGCCCCCTTGCATTGATCCCAACTTTTAGTCTTATGGGGGCAGGGTGGAAGTATTGATGGCATCTCGAGCCTCTGTGCAACGCTCTCAAATTTTAACCCTCTAGGGGTAGGGTAGAAGATCAGAAGCTTGTTTTAAAGTCATCCTTAAATTACATTATATGTGTCAGTGGTCCTTAATGATGGGAAAAATCTTTAAAAGTTAAGCTGGGAAACTGTCTAGCTCGGTTTAAGGTACAAAGATAGTTGTTCTGAAATAAGCTAGACTGATTGGTTTTTGGGGCTTCTTCATAGGTAAAATACAGAGTCAGATTGGTGAAGAGGGAAAAGAGGAGAGAGACACCACTTGAGAGATATTTGTAAACATTGTCTGGGCAGAAAGCCAATTTTTAAGGTCTGGTAAACAACTAGCTGGTAAGAGTAAATAAAATTCTGGGCACTCAGCCAAAGTGCTCTAACCCAAACAGTCATTTGGATTAGTGTATACAAAGACTGGGCATATAGCCAGGTTATAGCGGTTGTTCCTATATATTGGATGGGTAATAGAGAAAGAATTTCTTCCTCCTCTTCTGGGCTTTTGGATTGCAACTGGGCATGTAACAAGTAAAAAGAAGAGGAAGTAGGTTATAAATCCTTTGGAATAAAGGTGGAATATAAATATAAATTTCTGAAATAGAGGAGTGGAACTAGAAAGGAAAGCCAGTAGGGGCAAAGATGTCAAACCAATCAGGCCAAGGGAGGAAAACTCCTGGAGCGTCACCAGGACTGGCCAACGCAGCTACAGCAAAATTGGGAGGCTCAGCACAAAAAGAAATGCAAAAAGAAATGCAGATGTTAGTGCAATCAACCATCTTAAGCACGATCACGGAAGTGGTCGAGTCGATTAAACTTGCTATGGAAGAAGTCAGAAATTCCGTCCTGCAAGCAGTGGATCCAATCAAAGTTGTGATGCAAGAAATTAGGAATTCTATTCCTTTAGTCATAGAGCCTATCCAAAATGCTATGAAGGGCATCACTGAACAATTTTCACAAAGCTTACAGGCACTGCAAAAGCAAATTACAGAAAATACCACAAAAATTACGGAATTAAACACCAGGACAGAAAAAAATGGAGGTCAAGACAAAAGAAATTGAAAAGAAAATTAAAGAATCTGACGAGAAACAAAGTACCTTAGAACAAGATGTTACAAGACTCCAGGTGGAGAGAGTGGCTTTTATATTAAGATTTCAGAATATCCCGGAAGAGAAAAATGAAGATTTGATGACCAAAATGGCTAAGTAGTTGGTGGAGCATCGACAGATGGAGGAGGTGAGCATAGAGATAGATACGGCCTTCAGAATGAATTCAGCGTATGCAAGAGTACTCCAAATTCCAAGGGAAGTACAAATTCGATTCCACAAGAGAGCAGTAACAGATAAGATATTAATAGAAGTAAACACTTCACCCTTGATGTTGAATGAAATTGAGATAAATGTACTGAAAGAAATTCCATTGAGAGTCCCAAAGAAAAGAAAGGAATATGCAGAACTGACGGCGTTGTTGAGGAATAACGATGTTAGTTACAGATGGATTTTACCAGAGGGTCTATTTTTTGTGTATGGGGAGAAAAGATTCAGAATAACTTCAGTTTTTAAGGCGATGGACTTCTTGAAGACCTATGGGGAGGAGCTTTCAGAAGAACAAGAAGAAAGAGAAGGAGAAGAAGAAAATGGAGGAGGAGATGAAATGGAGCCCTTGGGGGGGGGGCGGCACTTCCGGTGAAACATCCAAGACAGAGAAAATATATATTCAAGAGATCCCCAATTGATACGGGATAATGGGCAAGAGATAAACAGGAACAACAGAAACGAAATCAAGATGGATAGAAGGAAAACAAAGTTTGTCTCGGTGAACGTTAATGGCTTAAACGGACCACAAAAAAGGAGAAGAATATTTCATCAACTCAAAACGCAAAATGCAGACATAATATGTATCCAAGAAATGCATATAAGAAAAGGAGACAAAAACACTTAAACATTAAGGGGCTAGGGAAACCATTTGTAGATTTGGATGGAGAAAAAAAAAGAAAAGCGGAGTCGCCACCTATGTTAAAGAATACTTACAACCAGAATTATTGTATGCATCACAGGATGGAAGAATTATAATGGTGGCTATTCAGAGACAAGCTAAAAGGACAATTATAGTTAACGTATATACACCGAATCAGCACCAAAAATTCTATAAAACTCTCCATAAACTTATTTTAAAACAGGACTTTCAAGAAATTTGCATAATTGGAGACTATAATGTGGTGTTTGACAAGAAGGAAGATAGAAAAGCAAATGTTCATGGAAAAAAACTGAGAGGGAATGAGTTCCCGGAATCACTGTGCAAGAAGATAGAAGAATGGCAATTAATAGATGCCTGGAGAGTGAGAAACCCCCCAAAACAGCAATATACCTTCTTTTCCGCTAGACATAACTCTTGGTCAAGACTTGATATGTGCTGGATTTCAAGCACGACTAACGATTTATTGGAAGCAGAAATTGAGGTGAGAATTTATGCAGATCATAGACCAAGGAACAAGACCTAGAAGTAGATGGACTCTAAACCTTTCTATATTGAAGGATAGAAAATTAGTAAAACGATTGATGGAGGAATTCCAATATTTTTTAAGGAAAATATACAGCCGGGAATGCTTAAGAAGATTGTTTGGGATGCATTTAAGGCTTATGTGAGAGGCCAGTTAATAAAGGAAGTTGCCCGAATAAATATGATGAGAAATAAAGAATACCTAAATCTACAAAAGGAAATTCGTGAACAGGAGGAGAAAGAAATGACAAACTCAGCGAAGACAAGAAGACAGGATAACATTAAATTGCTATTACATAAGATGAACTGCCTACTATCATATGAACTAGCATGACCTTTGCTAAACAGAATTTCTTTGAAAATGCTAACAAACTGACAAGATGGCTAGCCTATCAAGTTAGGCAGCAGAGGGGGAAAGCACACATAAAAATTTTAAGAAAAAAGAATGAAGAAGTAGTAAACAGGATACAAGACTTAAAGAAGATAGTGGAATTTTTTAATAAAGATTTATCTAGAAAGACAGATACAAATATAGATCAAGTAAATCAATATTTGGAGAAACACCAAGTTAAAAAATTTACCAAGGAGCAAAGAAAAACACTTAATCAGTCTATTATGATGATGGAGATGGTGGAAGCAGTGAAAAGACAGAATAAGGGTAAAGCACCGGGATCGGATGGTCTACCGGCAGAATTTTACTTGGTGTTTGAAGAACAATTACTCCCACAGTTGAAAGAGATTTGCAAGAAAATGATGGAAGGAGAAAAGATTCCAGACTCATGGCAAGAGGCAACAATATCTCTAATACATAGACCGAATATGGATGAAAAGGAAATTAAGAATTACAGGCCAATTTCTTTTTTAAATGCAGATTACAAGATTTTTGCCTCTATTATAGCAAAAACAATACACAGAGCTCAAGCGGGATTTTTACCCAGAAGACAAATAAAAAACAATTTAAGATGTATTTTGGATGTAATAGAATATTATGAAGCACACCCTGAAAATGCATTGGCCTTAGTCTTTTTAGATGCTGAGAAGGCCTTTGACAATCTGAGCTGGTTCTTTATACTGGAAACTTTGAGGAAAGCTGAGGCAGGACTAGAGTTTATTCAGATGATTCAAGCTATTTATACAAGACAAACTGCCTCAGTTATGATTAACGGCGATTGTATGGAAAAATTTAAAATACAAAAAGGAACAAGACAAGGGTGCCCTTTGTCACCATTATTGTATATTTTTGCATTGGAGATACTAAATGAAGCAATAAGATATAGCGAAAAGATTAGGGGACTGAGGGTGAGTGGAGGAGAATTTAAACTTTTAGCTTTTGCAGACGATTTGGTATTTATACTTGAGGATCCATTGCCCTCAATACCCGCTTTGAACGAGATGTTGTGGGAATATGGCCAGGTGGCAGGGCTGAAGATTAATATATATAAGACAAAAATTATGACTAAGACTATGAAGACAGAACAGAACAGAACAGAACAGAACAGAAAGAAAGAAAGAAAGGCTACAAGAGATTTCAGGTTATCAATTGTGTGATAAAGTGAAATATTTGGGAATTAATTTAACAAATAAATGTAGTACGTTACAAGAGAATAATTACAAAGAATTGCTGAAAGCAACAAAGCAAGATCTAGAAAGGTGGAAGAATCTACAAATATCACTGGTGGGGCAAATAGCCCTTATTAAAATGAGCATTTTACCAAGATGGATCTTCCTATTCCAGAAATCCCAATTCTCCAAAATTATGGGATATTTAAAGAATTAGACAGGATTGTTTCAGAGTTTATTTGGCAAGGAAAGTGGCCAAGAATTAGGCTGAAGGCGTTGCAAGATTTAAAAGAAAGAGGTGGATTTGGACTACTGAATTGGACATTATATTATAGAGCAGTAGCATTAGCCTGGATTAGAGAATGGATTATGTTGGAGGATAGGAGGACACTGAGTTTGGAAGGCCATGACATAATGATGGGTTGGCATGTGTTTCTTTGGTATGGGAAGGCCTCCACACATAAATACTTTAAGCAACATTGGCTACATGCATCATTAATGAAAGTGTGGGAGGTCATTCAAAAGAGTTGGTTTACAAAGATTTCTAAATTGACTCTGCCATTGGAAGCATTTACTTTACCCAAGTTATATGACGAGGATCCGCCAAAAAGATATATGGACATACTGGATTCAAGGAATGAGCTTAAATTGGAGGAAGACTTATCATGGTGGCAGAGAGCACAGATAGAATCCAGATATACTAAGAACAAAAAAGTTGGATTTAACGAGAACCTTACAGAGATGGAAAAGGTCCTGAGTGCATCAGAGGAGAAATTTATAAAGAAAGTGTACATATTATTGCTAAAAGAAGTAATAGCAGATGAAATTGTTAAAAGAAACATGATTCAATGGGCCCAGAATCCAGGCTATAACATTGAACTAGAGCAATGGGAACAGATATGGAGCAAAAATGTTAAAATAACTAAAGCTGTAGCCTACAGAGAAAATATGTATAAGATGTTTTATAGGTGGTATGTTACACCAGAGAGAATTGCAAAATATGATGATAAATGTGCTAGTAAATGTTGGAAATGTGAAAATAAGACGGGCTTGTTTTATCATATGTGGTGGTGTTGTGAAATTAGTAAAAAATACTGGATATGGGTGCATAGGTTGATTCAGAAAATTTTAGGTAGAGCAATTTCATTTAAACCGGAGCTATTGTTGCTAGGTATACTGCCTAAGGAGACGAATAGAGAAGAACCACTATTTAATAATATATTTAACTACTGCAGCTAGGATCCTATATGCAAAGTACTGGAGGACTACCCAAACACCAGTAAAACAAGAATATATTGCTAAGATCTTGGAGGCGGCAGAGATGGATAGGCTGACGTTGACTTTGAAAGGACATAGAGATGCCACCTTCCAGAACATTTGGTTTCGATTTTATGAATGGTACAAGTTAAGTGAGTAGGAGGCGTTAGAATTAAAAGTAGCTGTATAATGGCTGGAAAATTTCAAAAGTCAGCAGATGGTGTGATGGAAAAGTTACTCACATAAAAAGTGATTTGAGTAAATAATAGATATGGCACACGGAGGATAAAGAAACGCTGGAGAATACCCCCCGTACATGTTGTATGCTGTGTTGTGATATAGTCTGTATGTAGTGCATTGTATTGTATTGTTGTAGTGTTGTCTAGAAAATTAAATAAACTTCTGCCCCTAGGGGCAGTTTATATAAAAAAAAATCAAATTGACCCAGAGAGTACTCCATCTTTCTGTACTATACCTCTGAGGATGCCAGTCACAGCTGTTGGCAAAACATCAGGTACCACAATGCCAAGACCACGGCCATACAGCCCGGAAAATCTACAACAACTAGTTAAAGCAATGTCTGCATAGGGAGAAGGGAATGCTTGCTTGCTCTGGTGGTATTTCAAGTTGAATTTCAATCGGCAACAGACAGAACCCATTTGCTACCGACGGTGAGCTGGGTTATCCCCATCAGTGGCTGAACCTCAATGAAAGGGACGGGGGTGGAGTGGGGAGCAAGGCTGAGAGGCTGACAGAGTTTCAGGCACAGCTTCTCTATGAACAGATAGACCCTGCTGACTTATTCCAAATGACATAACAGTCATTCCCTCATTCTTTACTCTGCATCACAACATAAATTAAAGACAATGCTCATAAATACACATTGAAAACCATGCATGCATGGAGAATCCAAGCAAAAAGGGTGCTCTTCCTATTTTAAATTGTAAACTGTTTTGCACAAAGTGCAGCAAATAGACATATACACAAGAATTTTTTCTCTTGCTTGCTATTCTGTCCCTTCCTCAAAAAATTAACTCATGCATCAAGCATGAGAGAGTCTTAAAGTGCAGTATGTCATCCACAAGAATGCCCTTATTCTCCCATATTTGTGAAGCTTTCCAAGGACAACATCCCTCAATATTGCGCCCACAGGCAAAGTCTTGCCACTACCTCAGCTGGCTCAAATAAGAGATGCTGGGGCCTGACTTCTGCCTTCAGGTCACACATGCTGCCCCAGGAATCCCCTGCTGTGAATGCTGAATGTAAGCTGTAGTTATTTAATGGGCAGGAAAAGGCCCTTTGCTCATGCTCAAAAACAATCCCCTCTGTATTTGTTTGCAGGGGTAAAATCTGGCATTGAGAAGAGAAACCAAGGCTAAGGCAAACTTCAGATTTTACCTAGCTTCTCCCCACCCTATTCAAGAGCAGCCAGGCAGTTGCCATGCCAGTAATCCCCAACAGGGCCGGACCGCCCATAGGGTGAACTAGGCGCCCGCCTAGGGCGCCCCGGCCTGAGGGGCGCCAAATGGCGCCCCACTCCCCCCCGAAAACTGCTCCCCCCCCATCGTCCTAACCCGGCGCCGCCGCGCCAGACCCCGCCCCTTCCCAGCGGGGCCCGCAGAAAAGCCGGCACCGGGAGGGAGGGGGCGGAGGCTAGACCCCCGTGCCCCCTTCCCGGCTTTTCTGGGGGTCCCGCAGCCGCGGGGCCCACAGAAAAGCCGGCGCCGGGAGAGGGAGGGGGCAGAGGCTGGACCCCCTCCCGGCTTTTCTGGGGGTCCCGCAGCCACGGGGCCCGCAGAAAAGCCGGCGCCGGGAGGGAGGGGGCGGAGGCTAGACCCCCCTGCCCCCTTCCCGGCTTTTCTGGGGGTCCCGCAGCCGCGGGGCCCGCAGAAAAGCCGGCGCCGGGAGGGAGGGGCGGAGGCTGGACCCCCCGCCCCCTTCCCAGCTTTCCTGGGGGTCCCGCAGCTGCGGAGCCTCCAGGAAAGCCAGCGCCCCGCCGACGCCCCGGTCTCCAGGTCCCACCGGGAGGTTGGCATCCCCAGTGGGGGGCGCCCCAGGCTGTCCTGCCTAGGGCGCTCAGACACCTGGAGCCGGCCCTGATCCCCAAACAAAGAGGTCTAAATGTAAGGCAACTGTGGCTTCTAGCTTCCCTCCTGGAGCCTGTTGAGTTGGCTCACTGCAGGCATTATTAGGACACCACGAATCACAGGGCTTCAGCCTCCTGGTGCCACCCCTAGTGCCTTGCCCAGGGACCAGGCTTTAAGAGTTAACTGCTTTCCTGTCAGGGTAATTATTCTGCCCTATAACAGGCACGCACACATGTGTGAGAAATAGCATCATCTTTCTCTTAGAAATGAAGGAAACAGGCTAACCGCAGTGTAGTGGTTAGAGTGTGGGGCTGAGCTCTGGAAAACCCAGGCTCAAATCCTTGCTCTGCCAGGGAAGCATGGTGGGTGAGCTTGGGCCAGTCACAGCCTGACCTACTTCACAGGTTTTGTGAGGATGAAATGGAGGAGAGGAGAACAATGGAAACCACTTGGGAGGAAAAAAACATTTTAAAAAACCACAGCACTTTCCATTTTAGATACATCCAGTGCTCCAAGCATGGTAGCTGCCTCAGATAGGCCACTGTCCCTCATCTAAAAGGGTTTGAAAACTTAAAAAATTAAAGTAAAAACCCATGCATAAGACCTGGGATAGGGGCTTTGCTACCTTTTAGGGAGGGGTGTGTGCTCCCTCTCAAAAATATAAATGGTAACCTGCCTTTCTGGCAATCACAGAACATGACATTATTTTTTCTATCAATATGTAAAAAGCATTTAGGATACAGAGGATTTTTTTTAAGTGATTTGTGTCTAGGTAATCACTATGAAAGGAAAGAAGTTGGCTGAAACAGAAATCTCCTTTATTGGGAAAACTAAATATTTCTTAAATAGATTTAAAGAAAAAGTAGGTTTTAATAAAAAAAAGAACAAGAAACATTTCTTTTCCATTCAACTGGCTGCCAATGAGTAAGTTTACAGGAGTAATTTGGTCTGGAAAAGGCACAAGACTGCACGCTGCACTGAAGCATTTCTTGCCCAATGGGGCTCTTCAAAACAAACGTGTGTTTGTACCACAAGTGTGGAAGTGGCTGGAATATTCTCCCTGGAAACTGCTGAGCTGTTAGATGAATCTGCCAGCCCTCTCCTCATGACATTGACCTTCACAAAAGGCCAGGCAACAAGAAAAGGATCAAGACAGGTGTTTTGCAGGACAACCCTTTTAGTGAGATGACCTTAAAGGCAACTCAGTAGCCCCACATCAATTTGCAAGTGGCACAATTTAACAATCAACTGATTTTGCGCCACTGATTTCTGCCCCACTGATGTGTTTGCTGTTGCCGCCTGGATTTGACAGTTCAGTCATTGTGTGCTGAAATGCTCTGCAGAAGGGTTGGGTGCAATGACTTTGCAAGGCTGAGAAGACTACCAGCTTGATTTGCAATCCATCCCAAGAGGAGGTTTTCTTCCATGCAGCAGTACCCCAAACTTCAAAGTTGGCTCAGAAGGGGCATGTGAAACAGCCAGGACCGAAGACTGCTTCCCCAGCAAGAAGTCTGCTCCTTGGAGGCCAGTGGCAACCAAGAGTTCTCTTCAAAGAGGCCCTCGGGATCCAGCAAGGTTCAAGTGCATACAGCTTCCCAGACCAATTTAACTGCAAACCTTGACTGCCCTGCCACCTAGTCCCAAGGCTGGCGAAGAGTGCTTCAACAAAACTAGGGAGCCGGCCTACATGGCCGATGTCAGGCCAGCGCTGCCCTTTTGCTACTAGCAAGTCTGGTAAAGGCACAGCCCATTTCACAGTTTGCAAGATGCCTGAGCCACTTTTGAATTGGTCTTCCTGTTCAGTGCTTTGCAGATGAAGGAGCCGGCTTCAAGGAGCTTTGATAGGTCCACGCCCTTCAAAAGAAAGGGGGTGAGGAGAGAAGAGAGAAACATAACTGATTTTGCATGTGAACCCTAATTCTGAAAACAGGAACCCACATGCAATGGACCCCTTCAGAGAACCAGTTATTGCAAACTATGACAGTGAACACACAGACTGTGATACCCAACATGGGGCCCAGCAACGTGTTTCCCAGCAACCACTTGCTTCCTCTTCTAGTTTTGCCTCTCCTGTGCTTCAGCTGAGCAGGAGATACTTCAGAAAAGTCTAAAAGGCTTTGTGTCTGTCAGGAACGCCTACTTAGAAATAGATCCCTCAATCATAGGTAGGCACTGGGCTTGCAACCTTCCCAACACTGTGACTGGGCCTGCCTGCCACAGCCACCCTTTTTGTGGCGATGCTCATTTCTCACTCTCAAAATTCCCAAAGGGTCCACAGCCTCCACAAGACTGGGGACCCCTGCGTTAGGGAATAAAGCTACGCTTGCATGTTTTAGCTGGTAATTCCATCCACTTCAGCTATTGCCAATAAACCAACAAGGGAAGGGCTGACAGTAAGACGAGGCTCAAGTGTCCGTGGTTGTCTCAGTTCTGGGAATTACTAAAATGGCTTCTGTTCTAACAATCAGCAGCACCTTCTATTAACTGGGAAGCTTTCACACTTCTCCATGTTTCAGAAAAGCAAATACAGTGAGGGAATGTTAACTGGCTAAATTTAATATCCTGCCTCTTTCCAACAGACACAGCTGCCAACTTTTAAACTGGTCCCTCTTGCTATCACTTTAGTACCAGTTTAATCTGCATCAGATGATGTTTCTGACAGACCTCCAAGCCACAAGAAGGTTCAACTGCCCATTTTCACACATTAAGAGGCTATTCAAGCCTCTCCAGGCCAGCTGGCAGTCCTACCAACAGAAAACCTCAAATTGACAGATCTTGGGGGCAGGGGAGAGAAATGACCAGCATCTATTGCTTGGCAGTTTACCTGGTTCGTTTTATTTATAATTTACACACCATCAGTCAAAACAGAATTATGTTGGTGTCTCCTGTCCCCCATGGTATTTTTGCATTTGTGTATGTGTGCCCACGTCTGGAAGTCATGGTGACCTCTAGCAACTCCTACCGGGGCATGGAGGACATTCAGAGAAGTGGCTCGATAGCCTGCCTCTACCTCCCAACCCTGGTATTCTTTGGGGGTCTCCCATCCAAATACTTGCCAAGAGCAGGCCCTGCTTAGCTCCTGAGATCAGGCTTGCTTGGGCTATCCAGGTTAGGGCTCAAAACAGAACTATGAATCCAAGTATCTCCTAGACTCAATGGTGGCACCCCAGTTGTAACATATTCTTCCCCAGAGATATCCAGTTGGCACATACTTTGACTCTTCGTGGTGCCAGGTGAAGACTTTATTCTCCCAATCTTTCAATGAATGGCATGTATGTTTTCATCATCACCCCCCCCCCAAATGCTTTTATTGCTATGTTTTTTAAATGCCGGTTTTGCTGTTTTAGTGATGATTAATTTGAAGGTTTTTTGATTTTTCTGAGTTTTTGTTAACTAACTTGGGAGCTCTTCTGAGAGGCAAGTCAGAAAGCGTTAATTCAAAAGACAGAACATAAGAGAAGCCAGTGTTGGATCAGAACAATGGCCCATCTAGTTCAACACTCTGTCACACAGTGGCCAAAAATACCAGGTGCCATCAGGAGGTCCAGCAGTGAGGCCAGGACACTAGAAGCCCTCCCACTGTTGCCCTCCCCCAGCACCAAGAATACAGAGCATCACTTGTCCCAGACTGAGAGTTCCTATCTATACCTTGTAGTCAACAGCCACTGATGGACTTCTGCTCCATATGCTTATCTAATTCCCTCTTGAAGCCATCCATGCTTGTAGCCGCCACCACCTCCTGTGGCAGTCAATTCCATGTGTTAATCACTCTTTGGGCGAAGAAGTACTTCCTTTTATCCATTCTAACCTGACTGCTTAGCAATTTCATGGAGTGCCCACGAGTTCTTGTATTGTAAGAAAGGGAGAAAAGTACTTCTTTCTCAACCTGCTCTATCCCATGCATAATCTTATCAACCTCGATCATGTCACCCCTCAGCCGTCCTTTCTCCAAGCTAAAGAGCCCCAAGCGTTTTAACCTTTCTTCATAGGGAAAGTGTTCCAACCCTTTTATCATTTAGTTGCCCTTTTCCGCACTTTTTCCAATGCTATAACATCCTTTTTGAGGTGTGGTGACCAGATATGTACAAAGTACTCCAAATGAGGTCGCACCATTGATTTATACAGGGGCATTATGACACTGGCTGATTTGTTTTCAATTCTGTTAATAATAATCCCCAGCATAGCGTTGGCCTTTCTTATTGCAGTTGCACACTGTCTAGACATTTTCATTGAGTTATCTACTATGACTCCAAGACTCTTGGTCAGTCTCTGCCAGTTTGGACCCCATCAATATGTATTTATAGTTAGGGTTTTTGGCTCCAATGTGCATCACTTTGCACTTGGCCACATTGAACCCCATTTGCCACGCTGACGTTCCCCTGCCCATCCTCAACAGATCCCTTTGGAGTGCCTCACAATCCTTCCTGGTTGTCACCACCCTGAACAACTTCATCTCATCTGCAAATTTAGCCGCTTCACTGCTTACTCCCACCTCCAAATCATTAATAAACAAATTAAAAAGCATCAGACTAAGTACTGATCCCTGTGGTACCCCACTGCTTACCATCATCCACAGAGAACATTGCCCATTTATACTCATTCTCTCTGTTTCCTATTAATTAGCCAGTTTTTGATCCACAAGAGGACTTGTCCTTTTATCCTGTGATTATTGAGCTTACTTAGGAGCCTTTGATGAGGAACTTTATCAAAAGCTTTCTGGAAGTCAAGGTACTGGGGAGGCATCTATCTTCCAAGCTTTATGATGAGGCTGTAAAACAGAGTTATTCTAAAGAACTTTTAGGACAGTTCTATGTCTCCTCAGCAAAAGGGAATGTTTTCCTGGCTATAAACAGGGTGTTTTAGAGACTGGTTATTTTAATGTATTGTTTAAAGTTTTTAAAAGTTTGAATACAGTTTTAATGTACCGTGCATTGTGCTGCTGTTATCCACCTTGGGTCCTGAGCTGCCAGGAGAAAGGCAGGCATGTATGTATTTTAAATACAAGTAACTGAAGTACAAGCAGGAGAGGCTGAAGTTGCAAGCCTTCAGCATCCAAAAGACTGATAGAACAAACACTCCTTAACACTGCCTCTAAAACAAAGCACAGATTTAGCCCCAGCAGAAAGCACTCACTTCCGATTACAGCTCAAAATGAGCAGAAATTAAAACAGCAGACTTACTGTATGGATGCCCAGGCCATGAAGCATGTACAGCATGTCTTCAGTTGCCACATTCCCGGATGCTCCTTGTGCATAGGGGCAGCCCCCAAGGCCAGCCACTGAGGAATCGACCACGCTCACACCCATCTGCAAAAGAAACAATACCTCTCCAGGAGCTGCCTACCAAGTGTCTCTCCAAGAATTGACAGTGGTGTAGGCTGAGCAACTCAAATTGAGGATGTGGACTCAGGAAAACGTGCCTCCCCCCACTACTTTTGACCTCAAAACCTTGTTTATTTTGAGTATCAGAAGCTGCCATGACTGTAAGACACAATTCTGAAGGATAAAGTTATGGCAGACAGGGCACAAACATTCTTTCTGGAAGAGTTTTATGGGTGGATCCCACTTTATATACAGGTCTGATGGCAGAGGTTGTGTGTGGGAGGGGTTAATTCCCCACCCCCCTGTTAGAATGGCCAACAACACACTTTCTTTGGGTCACTTCCTTTATGCAGCTTGGGTGCATTACCTGAGCCATCTATTTTCTAGCTAATGACGCCTTCATCTGTGGAGCCCTAAACACTGGGGAGAAACTCACCTGGAGCGCCACCAATGTGTTGGCAAGGGCCTGTCCATAAGTATCGTGGCAATGCACTCCAAGAGCCCCAATGGGCACCTCTTTCATGACCGCAGAAAGCATCTCTTTCATGGTACCAGGTGTCCCAACTCCAATGGTGTCACCCAGGGAAATCTCATAGCACCCCATGGCATACATTTTCTTCGATACCTGCAACAAAGAACAGAAGAGTTACAGGAGAGGCATCTCACTTTCAGGATCCCATTCCCTCAAAGGAGACCTCTTTGTTACCTTCTCCAGATTTATCTCCTGCTGTTAAGCTGCAAGACACCCCCAACCCCCCCCCCAAACATTTTATCTACTACTGCTGCAGCTGGAACCAGAATCCATTCACTTGGTAAACCACTGCTCTAAATGGTGCTAATCTGAATGGGAAATGTGCTTCTTAAATCTCCTTCTTCTCACACAGCACCAGCACCCTGCTTAGTTCCAATCAGACCTACTTATACCACAGCACTCCCTAATGCCAGACAGTAAAACACTGCTTCTCTGTTAAGTCAACAAAGGGTATTTTGATACAACACTAAGGGTGCCATGATGCAACAAAGAAGAAGAGGCCTGTGGCAACCCTTCTACCCAGCAAATCCAGAGTTCCAAAATCAGTTTATACTATGTCTCAATATTAAGCCATGCATTTGTCCATTCTGCATGCCATGTCATGTCATTGGGCTGCACAAAACATACACCCTGCCCTTCTGCTCTGATCAGAGCTACCAAGGCAGATAACACATTAAAAATGTACATAATTAAACATATCTTAAAAAGCACTGAAACCAACAAAAGGCACCTCATTAAAACCAGAGGCAAAATAAACAACCAGAAATATAAATACAATAATTAAAACATTGGGCAGAAAGGATGGATCATGGAGGAACACCAAACAAAACAAGAAGTCTCCACCTGCTGGCAGAAAATGGGAACAGAAAGGGGCATACAAGTCTCTTTGGGGAGAGAGTTTTGGTGCCACAACTGAGAAGCCCCCCCGCCCTGCCCCTGGTTGCCACCCGCCTAATCTCAAAAGGCTAGGGCACCTGAAGCAGGGCCTCCAAAGATGACTACAGCAATCAGGTAGGTGCGTAAGGGAATACCAGACATGGGGCAAGCTGATATAAGATGGGGTGGGATTTCATACAGGACAGCCTGGGACTCACTGCAACACACATTTCTGCTAACACAACTTGCTTTTCTCACAGAAGTCACAAAAACATAAATCTGGCGTGTCAACAAAACCCAAAAACAATACAAATGTGACCAGATGAGAGGACAGAGAATACCAAGAAGTGCTCCTCTCATCTTCCCCAATCCCTCCAATGTTTATGCTGGATGTATCCAAGACACCATGAAACATCCATGGCAAAGAAAGGCAAGCACTCACTTCTGCTACTTTAGCGGGAGCAATCTTTCCTTCATAAGGACAGCCAAGGACGCAGGAGACGTATCTGCAAGCAGGGAAAGAAAGCTCGCATTACTATATCCTGCTGCGACTAGCTTCCCACACACCGGAAACTGTGGCCCCGCCCCTTTCTGTGAAAAAACAAAACGGGCATGGGGAGTTTCAGCAAAAGCTGCCCCAGAGAAACCTAGACATAGTTAAACCCACACATAGTGCTGATAACCCCAAACAGTTGCACCTGGAAGATGAAAATAGGCAGGGCCATGCTTTTTGAGAGAGCCCCACCTCCCACCCTGTTCTGCTAAGACACAAAGTCATACAGGTGGCCTTCCTTCTGGCTGGTCCCTGTTGGGAAGAGAAGACCAGAGGCAAAGGACCTTGACTCTACTCTATCCAGGCCGTTCTTACTGAGAAAGAGGCAGCCCTTCCCCTTTCCTGGCTTTGCCAGAGAGACTTGTATGCCCCTTTCTGTTCGCATGGCTTGAAAGGGGTAAAAGAGATTTTATGAAGCTGCAGGGCAGCCTGGCCATTACAGCCAGTCGGGAAAGTACCAGTGGGCTGATAGCCTGAGAAGCCACCCCTCCTGAGCCAGCCCTACCTGGTCAGGAGACTGGGCCAGCAAGCACAAACTGCTGCTGGATGGCAGGAGGCTGCCGAGCCTGGGTGAGTCACACCCAGCTGGGCTGGAGCAGCAAGGGCAGGTGCCACACAAATTCACCTGGCAGGGGGACATGGGGGGGGAGAAAGGTGGGGCTACTTTCTGGGCCGTTTTGTCTTCCCAGCCTGCCTGTGAAGCTACCTTCTATGGAGTCAGCCAATTAGTCTATCAGTAACTGTCTTATCTACTCTGATAGGCAGCATCTCTCCAGGGTCTCAGGGTAAAGGTCTTTCCCATCACCTCCCATCTGATCCTTTTAACAGGAGAGGCCACGGATTGAACTTGGGACTTTCAGAAGACAAAGCACTCTTGTCACTCAGCCAAACACCCCCTAAACAGGCAGACAAGCTGGGTCCTTTCCTGCTTCACCTCCCCCACCACACACAAGCTGCCCTTCTGATGGCAACATCCCAGCAGGTTAACAAATAGAGATGCCCTTTTGTCTTGGAAGCTGGCATCCAGCCCTCTCTCTCACCCTCGGACTGGGATGCTGCCTTCTTTCGCTGCACGCAGCACATCACTAAATCTCTGCAGGCTTTCATCGATGGAGCAGTTGATGTTCTTCTTTGTGAAGAGCTCTGAGGCTGCTCCAAATATTGACACCTCTTTGGCTCCTGCTGCCACCTGCCCACACATAAAGGGGGGGGGAGAATCAACATACAGAAGTGCTCAACAACAATGTGAACCTGCATCCAGGAACTACCTTCCCCTGGCCCCAGGAAGTAAATTGAAACCCAAAACTGGGCACCTGCCAGAAAATCTGGCAAGATCTTCGCATCTGTGCTGGCTCTTGGAATGAGGTCTGATTGTGCCTCTAAAACTGAATTTTCATGGGATATTTTACATTTTTGTGTCACGGTCTATAAAGTATTCTGAACACACAGTTCAGACAGCAGGAGAACCAGGTAAGATTCCCTTCTGTGGAAAGACAGCATCAGGAACCTCAAGATCACGTCCCAAACTTTCAGAACACAATGGACTACGAAGTCAAATTGTGTGTGTGTGTTTTTAAAGCAAGCACAGCACTGGCGTTTCACCCCTCTAGTCATGTTGGTCAGACTGCATCTAATCATATGGTGGAACTCAAAGATTACAGAGGTTTTTACCCACCATTTAAAAATGTAATACCATTAATTTATTTATATCATTGCACCTCACTTATCTTTCTCTCCCCTTCCATTGTATGGACATAACACCCACCCAGTGAGGTGGGTAATTGGCTGCAGTGCAGACAGCAGCAGAGCAAGAATTCACTTCCTGAACTTTTGCAGGACATGGTGTATTTGGTGCACCACCAGCCCTCCTTCAAAAGCTCAGGGTTCTCACACAGCATCCCCCCCCCCCCGCCCAGATTTAGAGCTGCAGCTGCATCTTGACCGGGTGCTGGGACACTCTATTGATTTTAGTGGAAGAAGACAATAGGCCTGTTCTCAAGTTTACAGTGAACAGACATATATTCTGTCTGCACATGTACATGTTTGTAAGAAAGAGCCAACACGTTGGATGTCCCCTACAATGATTAAAGACTTATTGGAATCGGAAATCGAAGCAAACACATATACAGATCATAACCTGGTAACTTTTGAAATACAAGGAATAAACCGCAGAAGTAGATGGACACTAAACCTCTCAACCTTGAAAAATACTAAACTGGTGGCAAACTTAAAGAAAGAATTTACTTTTTTTTTTTTAAGGAGAATGCTACACCAGATATGCCAAAGAGAATTGTATGGGACACATTTAAAGCTTTTGCTAGAGGCCAATTAATAAAAGAAGCTTTAAGAATAAATAAGAAGAGAAATGAAGAATATTCTAATTTGAAAAAAGAGATTCAGGAACAAGAGAAAAAAGCAATGGAGACAGGAACAATGAAAGGGAAAAGAAGCAAAATCTTGCTGCTTATGCATAAAATGAATTGTTTATTGTCACTGGAAATAGCAAAAAAACTGACTTTTGCGAAGCAATTTTTTTTTGAAAATGCAAATAAACCAACTAGATGGCTTGCTTACCAAGTTAGAAAACAATCAGAAAAGACCTTTATAAAAAGTTTAAAAAAGAAGAATGGGGAAGAAATAAATAGGATACAAGATTTGAAGAGCATTGTAGAAGATTTTTATAAAGAGTTGTACAGAAAGAATGACACCAAAATTGAACAGATAACTCATTATTTGGAAGACCATAAAATACAAAAATTCACAGAAGAACACAAGAAGATTTTGAATCAACCAATTACGATGATGGAGATGGTAGAAGCCTTAAAAAGGCAAAATAAGCATAAAGCACCAGGTATGGATGGATTTCCAGTCGAATTCTATTTAATATTTGAAGAAACACTTCTTCCACATTTACAAGAAGTGTGTAAATCAATTATGGAGGGGGAAGAAATCCCAGATACTTGGAGAGAAGCTACAATTTCCTTAATACATAAACCAAATACAGATGGAAGTGAAATAAAGAATTACAGACCAATCTCCCTCTTAAATGTGGACTATAAGATCTTTGCTTCCATTATAACAGAAAGATTGAAACGTATTCTGGTAAAAACAATTCATAGAGACCAGGCGGGCTTTCTACCAAAAAGACAAATTAAAAATAATTTAAGGTGTATTTTGGACATACTGGAATATTATGAAGCGCACTCAGAAAAGGAAAAGGCACTGATCTTTCTTGATGCAGAAAAAGCCTTTAACAATCTGAGCTGGCCCTTTTTAATAGAAATGTTGAAGAAGGCCGAGGCTGGGGAGAAATTTATTCAGATGATACAAGCGATATATTCAAATCAGAGAGCTACAGTCATGATTAATGGCGAAAGGATGGAACAATTTCAGATACAAAAAGGCACAATACAAGGTTGCCCTTTATCACCATTACTTTACATCTATGCACTGGAGATACTGACAGAAGAGGTAAGGCGAAACCCAAAGGTGAAGGGACTGAAACTACAAGAGGAAGAGTTTAAACTATTGGCCTTTGCAGATGATTTAGTATTCATACAGGAAGACCCAGGACATTCAATTGAAGAGCTGAATAGAATTTTTAAAGGAATATGGCCAAGTGGCGGGATTAAAAGTTAATGTTGATAAGACTAAAGTATTGACAAAGAATACGAAGCAAGTACAGAGAGAACTTCTCCAGAAAGACTCTGGGTATCAACTTTGTGATAAGGTTAAATACTTAGGGATAAACCTGACAAATAAATGTATTTTGTTACAAGAGAATAACTACAAGGAACTTTTGAAAATGACAAAGCAAGATCTAGATAAATAGAAAAATTTTAAAATCTCATTGATGAGACAAATTGTTTTGATTAAGATGAATATTTTACCAACGTGGATTTTCCTCTTTCAAACAATTCCAATATTGAAAAACTACGGAATTCTGAAAGAATTAGATCAAACTATTGCTAAATTTATACGGCAGGGGAAAAGGTCTAGAATTAGGCTGAAAGCCTTACAAGATTCAAAAGAAAGAGGAGGAGCATTGGCTTGGATTAAAGAATGGATTATGTTAGATAATAGAAGAATATTAAGCCTGGAAGGACATGATCTTTTAGTTGGATGGCATGCGTTTTTACGGTATGAAAAGGCGTCAACCCATAAGAACTTTAAACAGCACTGGATACGAGATGCATTGATGAAAGTATGGGAGATAATCCGAAAGAGATGGTTTACTAAAACATTTAAACTGGTAGTACCTCTAGAGGCAATGACTTTTCCCAGGGTCTACCATGAGAACCCTCCAAAGAGATATATAGATATTATTAACTCAAAAGGTGAGATTGAAATTGATGAAGATGTTACATGGTGGCAGAGTTCAAACTGAATCAAGATTTGCGAAAGATAAAAAAATTGGGTTTGAAAAATCCCTCTCGGATATGGAAAAAATACTGTATGCCCCGGAGGAGAAATTTATTTTAAAAATGTACGCTTTATTGTTGACGGACTTTATGGCAGATGAAGTGGTTAAGAATAATATGATTCAATGGGCACAAAATTTTGGTTATAACATAGTATTAGAACAATGGGATCCAATCTGGAATAAAAATGTTAAAATAACTAGGGCGATAACATATAGAGAAAATATGTATAAAATGTTTTATAGATGGTATATCACACCTGACAGGGTTGCGAAATATGACGAGAAATGTTCTAATAAATGTTTGAAATGTGAAAATAAGACAGGTACATTTTACCATATGTGGTGGACGTGTGATATTGTTAAGTTTTGGATCTGGATCCATAGAAAGATCCAGTAAATTATAGGGCAAGCTATACCTTTTAAGCCTGAAATTTTGTTATTGGGTATACTGCCAGAATATACAGCTAGAAACTATCGTTACTTGATAATATATTTAGTAACAGCAGCTAGGATTTTGTATGCAAAATATTGGAGAACAACCCAGGTACCGTCACAACAAGAATACATGGCGAAGATATTGGAGGCAGCAGAGATAGACAAACTGACTGACTTTGAAAGGATATGAAGATTCTGCTTTTCAGAATATATGGCATCAGTTTTAGGAATGGTATGATTCAGAAAAACAGGATGGAACTGACCTTGATGGGAATAAAGATAATTGAATGATGGTAATTAAGGTAGAGTTTAAGGATACTTTTGTAAGAGTTATGTAGTGATAAGGCAGTTAATTTGGATAGTAGACCAAAACAGATATGTATCCCCCCATAAATGTTAAATGTTGTTTATTTTGTGTTATTGTCAATGTGTGTTTGGTATATGTTGTTATGTGTTGTATGGTATGTTATAAAAATAAAAACTGCCCTTAGGGGCGCTAAAAATAAAAAAAAAGAGCCAACACGCATTCATTTTGGGAATGAAACCGGGGACCAGTACCTGGATAAATCTGGGGTTTGTATCACATATTCAGCTGTACATGTATTCTATGTAACATGAGAATTACTCAATTCATGTATCAAGAACAAACTGTTTATTGTCCATGGACTGTATGTGTGCATTCACTGTGACTTATGAACAGGGCTGCTATGAACTGCACAACTGTGAAGACTTGACACTGCTTTGTCTGCTGAAATAAATGACCAGCCTTTGTAAACAGAGGAGCTCCGCACATAGAACAGAGCTCTATAGCCACAAAGGAATAGGATGTGTAACCACAGCCACAGATATGCATTTCCCATTTCAGGATCTCCAGTCCTTGAAGCCTCTGCCTTGCAGGCTACCCTTACCGCTGCTTGAAAGCCTTTGAGATTGGGGGTCAGAACAGGGTAGTTGATGCCTGAAACCTTGCGAATCCCTTGCATGACTTCAGCGTGGTCCGCCATCTACACAGGAATACAAAATGTACTTTTAAAAAAGAAGTGTATTGAACCTGCAGCAAAGGCACATTAAAGAATTCTTAGGTCCCAACACACACACAAGCAAACCTCAATGCTTTGAACCTCCCCAAATGACCTTAAGACATTCCAGAGCAGTCTGTTCCCTGAAGTTACCATTTCACCGCCAACTGCTTAAGCTTCGCACAGTTTCTGATTCCATGCCTGGAAAGTATGAGAGAGCCACTTCTGAAAGCCCAGCTCTCCATCACAGTCAAGGAGACCACAGAAACAAATGCTTCCTGTCCTTGTGAGCACACAATGCCCAGCAGCACACTGACCCTGCTCCAAGAGCTCTCATTTGCGCTGGTGAGAACAGCAGCCCTGTTTCTAGTCCTCATATTGACAGAGTTATGCGGACCTTGCGTGAGCAACACGTGCTGAGATCTCAGAAATGCCTGCTTTAGAGGGCGGGGGACATATTTTCAGTGCTCTTTCTGTAACTAGCAAAGCTCAAACAAAATTACACAAGACAGCTAAAAATGCAGGAGAGAGAATGCATCTGCTCCAATTGCATGATGAGTGCAGAATCAGGACTAGCTGGTTGCAGAATTTTCATTCCTTCAGGGCCAAAGCTGCAGAGCTCAGCCCACAGCAAACTATGTGAACAGCCCACTGTTGTTTCAACTATAATCATTAATCCAGTAGTTAAGGGTACAATTGTGAAGGTTCAGCAGGGAAACGGAAAAAAAACTGAAAAAAATACAGCCCCCCCCCTTTCTCAATTTCTCAAACTGGAAATGGAATGAAAGAAGGAGGGGAAACAGCTGGACAAGCCCCCCCCCACAATGCTTCCCTCCCAGTTTTCACATCTCTAGTTCAGGGTATAAAGTGATTTCATAATTCATGAACAAAACAACTCTGTGAAGGAAATTAGGCAGACAAGCAAAAGTTCAAGCCTCTGTCCTCCCATGTACAAGCCCATGCCACTATCCGACTTGTACATTAGCAGGTCTTCAAGGAGAAAAACTTATTACCACTACTAACCTGAGGGACCCATTTAGGAGACACAAAACTGGTAGCTTCTATGACTGAAAGACCAGTTTCTGACAGCATATTAATGAAGTCTATTTTTACTTGAGTGGGGACAAGGTTCTACAAAGGAAAAAGAAAAAGAGATAAAACATTATTCACTCACAAAAAGTCCTTAACGTTATTTCCCCCTCCTTTTATTTATTTATTTATTAAATTTGTGCCCTGCCCTCCCCTCCCCACCAGTTTAATCTCAAACTGGAACACAAATACAGGTGTGCTTCATTCAGGACAAAGCTTTCCCATACATTTTCAGCAAGGCCCGTATCTGGATGCATAAAAGACACAGTGAGGGACTGGACAGTGCTAAATATGGACAGACCTAAAAATTAAGCATCACATTTATTTCCATGTAATCTAAGTGAGGGTATGTGACACATGGACCAAACCTTGGTGCTGTTACATATGGCCTATAGTTTCTTGGAATCCTAAGATTACAGCATTAATTTTCTAAAAATGGACTTTCTAGTCCTCACTGCAGAAGTTTCAAAAACTGAAAGCAGAAAACATTTACTAAGAAGCCAAATTTATTAATGCATCAGGCTTCACACAATTTGCAGATACACAAGATTTTGTGATTTTCCCCATATTTGTAGGTAATCTAATTCGGACCATGTCCCTGTCATGTGCATATGAAAAAATCTGGGTGGTGGGGGGGAGAGAGGTGGAATTTTCTCACAAACCTGAGGGAACACTTGGGTTTGCAACAACAACAAAAAACTCAGCCCCAAACAATGCAATAACTAGATTCAGTAACCCACCTTTTGAGCTTGCACAGGCAAACAGTTAACAAAGTATGGATTTCAATCCAAGTGGAAATACAAAACAATAAACCTACAAACCCTGAGAAAAACAGGATGCTATAGCACCAGTAGCAGACAGGAAAGGGGGCCACACGGATGGGAGGGGAAATGTGAAAGTATTACTCTTGAGTAGCAAATAGAGTGAACAAATTTACTGGTGAGACAGACTGGCATATCAGAGATGAGAGGAGGATCAGGCGGGAAGCATCTTTTATTTTGTTTTTTAAGATTGGTTATTGTAACTCTGTCACCTTTAATTGTAACCAGTTCCCTATCAAATATTATGCTTCTTGTACTTTATTAACATAGATGGAAGACCTGCTTTAATTGCTTTTCCATCTCTAGGAGTTTGCCCCTCTGGCCAAGTGCCTAGTCAGCAAAAGACTCCCTCTGCTGCAACCTACCGGTGCTCAACCGACTTTAGAACAGGTAAACACAGCAGAGTCAATATTACACAAATGCTCCCTGACCACTCTCAGGTTACCGCAGAGCAGAGACTTCAAAGACGTCAGCACTCACCTTTACCCAACTGAGCAGCCCTGGCTGGCTGAACTAGGAAGCCATCCCATACTATCTCTTTCTACTGTCTGCTTTGAGTAGTAGCAACCCCCAGGGTCTCAAACAGAGAAAGGGCTTTCTCAGCACCTGCCACCAAGCACGCTTTAACTGGAGATGCCAGGGACTGAACCTGGGACGTTCCGCATGCAAAGCAGCAGCTCCACTACTGATCCACTGCCCCTGAATGCAATAAACATTACAGCTCCACTAAAGGCTCTCAAAGCACCTCCACCTAGTTCTTCCGCATCCACTCATGGTGGCACTGATGCCATTCTCTTAGCAGTGCTGGCCCCTTCCCTTTCACATTTTACAGACGCATAATTAAGGTTATTAGCAAGACCATTTAATACAGGGCACATCCGACCTGGGATCCTACAGCCATTACACATGCTATTGCCCGCATGTCACATGTGTGATGGATTCAATATATCAAATATCGCAAAACATTTACACATGTCAAGAAAGTGATCTGGTTTCTGCAGTCACCCATGTTCGTATCAGAAGAGGCAGCTGACACCCATTTCACAGATAGCCTAAAATGAAAAGGCTAAAATGGGGAGTTGAACATATGTGAATATAGCTTGCTCAAAGGTGTCTGTCCAATGAATCCACAGCCAAGCTGAGATTTAACGCAAGGTTCTACACGAGCCATTGACCTACCCTAGCATATTCCTGTTAACCAGTGTGTTTGGTTTGCATAGAAAATGGAATTCAGGATGCAAGGTGAAGGTAGAATTGCTGAACTTCAACGACTGTTCTAGCTGGGAAGAAAATCTTAGGATTGATGATGTTGTGACAGATGGTTTGAAAACCAGAAGGTTCAAGAATAAGAAAACAGCAAGAGAAAACAGCAAAAGAACAGCAAGTGCAAGCCATGCTCTTCTTGATTGCCATGAGCATAGATGGTTTTAAAGGGGGATTAGACAGGTTCATGTAGAAGGGCCATTAACGGCTGCCAGCCATGATGATCCACATTCAGAAGCAGTATACCAGTGCTGAAAGGCAGCAACAAGGGAAGGCTTTTGCTTCTCTTTGTTGACGCTCAGGAGATCTGTGTGAAACCAGATTCTGTATTGGACAAACCACTGATCCAGGGCACCTCTGATGTTGTTAATTACCTTTTCATTCTGCAGGCCATCCCTTGGACCAACCTCAACTATTTTAACGTGCTTGGGAAGCACACCTGCTGTTGAGCTGAGCTGTAAGAAAAAGGGATGGGTGGATGGGGAAAAGATAATCAAAGCAGGGGTTAGCAATACATTTTCACGCACACCCTCATTTAGCATATGAGAAATTAAAGGATCATTGTTATTCTAGTTGCTAAGGGCACAGGTGAGCTAACTGTAACTCAGGGGCCACGTCTAACACACAGGAGCTTCTCATCCAGCCCTCAAGCCCCTTAACAATTTGACAGCATCAGCTCACCACCCCACAGCTGAAAAATTGTTAAAATTACTTAGAGCTGTAAACAAGAGCTGGCTTCCAACATGGAACCTTCAGCTGCAGACTCTGAGGCAAAAAAGTTGCATATCCCAGTATAAGGTCATCACCTCAGTCACACTAGAAGGTTTTTGGCATGGACTAGCCTGAAGAACTTCTTTAGTCTGTCCCTCTTTTAAACAGGAATGTGGAGTTTCCCTTACAAGCCTACAAGGGCTTTTAGGATATTACAGTTCTGTCAGCTGAGCTCTTGTCCCACCTATCTTTTCAAACACACAGGTAGCAATGAGGCAGTACTTCACTGCCTGCAGGGTCACTATGTAGAATCGGATTGTTTGACTCCAAAATGCTTGTCAACTAAGACCCCTCGCCCCACATACACACTCCAGTCCCACACATTATGCTATGCTTTGGCTGAACTTCTCCTTTTATACGCATTTGTGTACTCCCACATCAGTACACTGTGACTGTTTGTTGCCAAAATGCATTCTCACATGCTACTTGAGAACATGGCCCAGATATTACCATTTGTAGATTCCAGAAAAAAACTTTCTTCTTCATGGAGGTGCGTGTGTGCGTGGATTCCTTCAACTCTGCTTCCAGTACAGAAAACTCTCAATATTCCTCCCTACTTGTCAGTCAGAGTCGGAGAAACCGAATATCAAACAGATGCATATACGGACACGCGGGATGTATGTATATTTGCTGTAACATACGAACTGAACTCCACGTAACTCTGATCTCGGGTCTCCATTATGCACGGTCGCTGGGAGAGTTTTTTGTTTGAAATTTTTGTTAACGCCCCACTATTTACAACTGAGCTTTACTGAGCGGGGAACAGAGGCAAGCAGCCCACCTCCCCATCCAAACAAGAGTCCCCAGCCACTCACCGGCCGCAGCGAGGCCACCAGACGAGGGAGCGCCCGCTTCGCCATACCCATGTTCTTCCTCTCCGAGGAGAGACTCAGGTCACATGACTCAAGGCAGCCACTGGTTGGGTCATGTGACCTCACGCCACGTGCCATGCGGGAAGCGGGCCTGCTGCTTTGTCCCGGGGAAGGGATTTTGCTGAGAGTGGCGCGGGCAAAGTAGGGGTTGTGCTTTGGGCGTTAAGGAAACATTAAGTAGCACCAGGACTGATGGTTTGCAAAATTATTTCTTTAAAATCTTGGTAAATGCCAGCTAGAGGTTTGCCAGATTACAGGAGTTTGCCAGATTACAGTGCCAAACTCACTGCGGGGTGGGGGTGGGGAACGGACCCATTTTTTAAGCCCTACATCTGCCTGATCCGGAGTCAGCCAGCCCCTGGCCCGTCAAATTAAGGTCCAACTGGCAGTGGATCCCTGAGATCCTTTAACTAGGAATAGAACCTGGGCACTTCTGCATGCAAAGCTGGGGCTCCTCCACCCAGCCTTTGAATAAACTTGGAATGCAAAAAAAAAAAAAAAAAGCCTTAGATAGAAAACACGCAACGGAGAGACTTTAGTGTTTAAAAGAACGGGTACACTATAAACGAATTCCACAAAGAGTTTCAGAATATTGTGAAGCATATTAAGATAGGTCTGAATATTCATTTAGCAAAACCATTGTTACCCAAGCCAGCTTCTGTCTGTATCCCAGGACCCACTGACTTGCCAAGCTTTCCACGGCTCGCGCTTGTTTCCCACGGCCCCCTGCACCGCTAACTCGTTCCAGAATTTTCTGCTCTGGTACAGTCTACCCACAATTATTCATCCCGTCCCATTTACTGCTGTGGATTCAAGATCACCGGATCCCGGCAGCAGGAAATTTCTCCTGGAATTCCTAGTGCCACATTTCTGTCCTCCAAATCATTCATCCCTCACGGTGTTAGGGGAGGGAGAGGTGAAGAACAGACTCCACCCGCCCCGCTCCCGCATTGCAAAACTGGGGACTGGCACTTCTAGAGATCCCCAAACCTGAGATAACGTTTCTGGACTTATTATCAAAGTGCTGAAACTTCTGCTGTCTCTGAAATTTCTGACTCTTCTGTCAAGCTGGGAACAGGGAAGTCTTGTCTTGACATATGCTGTGAAGCACTGCACCTATAGATAGTGCTGTAAGAGTACCTTAAAAAATTAAGCCTCTTCCTTGAATCAGCCAAATTGAGTGGCCTTGACTTGACTTCAGCTTGGAAGAAGCTAACTTTGGCTACCTAACTAAGGGAGCAAGCCTAAGCAGGTCTGCTGGCAGAGGTACATCCCATTTTACTTAATGGGGCTTGATCCCAGGAAAGTGCTCTTAGGATTGCAGCCTAAGAGCAGCCCTGCTAGACTGGGCCTTCTAGACTAGTCCAGCCTCCCATTTCCTGCAGTAGCCACACAGATGCTTTTGTGAAGCCAGGAGGAAGACATGGAGGTTAGAGAGTCCCCCACTACCACAACTGGTGTTCAGTGGCTTGTTGCCTCTGACCCTAGAGGACCTGCCCAGCTATCAGGGTTAAATAGCTTGTGTGCACCCTCTCGATTCCTCCTTGCTTTTGTCTGGCCCAATACAGAGCTCCAAAAGCTTATATGACAAAACCAATTTACAGCTTGCCTCCTCTGCAAGCTTGTTGGGAAATGTCCCACTGAATTCAGTCCGATGCAAGGGGATACCTCGACTCCATTTTATACTTGAAGCAATTGCTCTTCTATAACCATCCTGCTCCCACTCCTGAAAAATATACCTGTCCTATCAGGCTTCCTCTGCGCAGAGGCCCCATTTCGAACTCTGGCTTGTCTTGCTCTCCAACAGGTTTGCTTGGCGCACACGGTTGACTAGAGTATAGCCCAAGGCCTGTTTTATACTAAATCAACAGAAGGCTCGGCATTACGACCTGTGTTTGCTTTGGCTGCAAAACAACTAATTCTAGCGGTGTGTGATATCCTTTGCGCCAAAGGGGTCTGCCTATGGGGTGAATCCAAGAGGTGTGTCACTATTCTCCTCCCCCTCCTCCTCAAGAGTTCACAATCAAGGTCTTTCTAATGCCAAGGTGGCAGATGTGGCCAGAATGTGAACAAATGGCCTTCTGTCCCACTGCTATTTGTCCAGTGTGTTGCAAGGAAAAGATCAATGCCAAATGCTGCCAGTGGCATAAAAGGTCTGAAACAATCCAAGGATCAGCCTGCATTTCTAGGACTGACAACAAGATGAACTCAATTTGTCTTTTGTTTAGCTGGCATCGTCTGCTTTGCTGAACATGATTGCTTGGTGCCAGCATTAATGATTGAGACATTGTGTTCATTGGCAATCACTGGTACTTGGAATGAGTATGAGCACTGCGTCAGACTTTACCCTGGAACAGGTCGAAAAATAATTGGGGAACTGATGGAAACGTCATATGCCAAAGGACTTGCAAAGGTTTTTAGCAGGTTTTTCTCTTTTGACTGGAGTCAACAATAGCAGCACAGCAGTGGCTGCAGGCAGGCAAAAGGTTTGTGTGTGTTTGGGTATGATGGAGCATAAATAGCCAGGTTATTTCAACTCCTGAAGTAGAAAATTCCACCAATACCATCCCTGGGTGGCAAAAAATGTACCAAAACGGGAGCCAAAGTTCATTCAATACTGGAATGGTGTGTGATTTGGCTTGAAAGGAGACTCCCAGGAACCTGGTCTGGATTGCAAAGGCAGCTTCAGGGAAGGGGGTCAATTTCCCCCTCCCCACACCTTTTCCTCAATAGTAAATCCCCCCCCATTGGTAGGGGCTTCAATCAGCTCTGGAAGTAGGAGAAGTAGGAATTTCTATCAGAGCAAAAGTTTGTATGTGGGGAGAAGAGAGTTAAAAGCCATTCCTTGTCAAAGTTGTGGTCCCAACTGAGATTGCCCCCCCCCGGTTGTTTTGAGCAGAGGTTGCAGAAGCCCTCAAGTCCAGGTCTCTGCTCAGTGTAGGAAATCAGAAAGTAGGACATTCTTTACAGGTGGTTATCTAGTCTCTGCTTCAAAGACCTCCAGTGAAGGGAGACTCCACTTTTATTTATTAATAATATGCTTTAAAATTTATATCCAATTTTACTCCCTGATCAGAGACCCTAAATAGTTCATCCCCCCCCTCAGTTCTCACAACTGGGGTTGCCAGGTCCCCCTTGGCCACCAGTGGGGAATGGGGGTGGGGGTGGGCTAGGGTTGCCAGGTCCAAGTTGGGAAGCTCCTGGAGATTTGTGGAAAGAGCTTGGGGAGCACAGGGACCTCAGTGGGGTACAATACCATAGAGCAAGGGTCCTCAAACTACGGCCCGCGGGCCACATGCGGCCCGCCGAGGACATTTATACGGCCCGCCGGGTGTTTATGCCCCCCCCGCCTGGAGCCTACTCCTCCTCGGGGAGCGCAGCAGCAGCGCCCCCACCCGCCTGCCGGGCTCCTCCTCCCGAGTAGCCCCATTGGGAGAGGTGCCTTCGAGGGTGCGGTGGAGAGCAGTCCGGGCGGAGCTCCTCCCGGTGGACCGGGCGCCTCCCCCCCTCCCTCCCCAGCCCGGGCGGGGTTCAGTCGGAGTGTCCGGGGACGGGGGGGGGCTGCGGAGAAGAAGCCGCGTGGAGCAGCCGGGCAGGGCAGCAGCGGCGAAGGGGAAGGGTCCCAGGAAAGGAGTCGCTCGCGGGGGGGGCAGCTGCCGGGAGGTCCTGGGAGGGAGGCGGGGAGGCGGGGTACACGCTTGGCCACGGTTGCCGACTCCGGGGTGGAGAATTCCTGCCCATTTGGGGGGAAGGGGAGAGAACCCCCCTGGGAGCAATGCCGGCGAGCCCCCCCCCCTCCAGTGCCATAAGGGCCCCCCGGGGGACTGATCCCTTTCAGCCGGAGGGGGGATGTCATCCTGGGGGCGGGGGCTAAGGAAGTCCCATTGAAATACTGGTAACTTTGTTGATTTAACTTTACTTCATTTTAAATATTGTATTTGTTCCCGTTTTGTTTCTTCACTTCAAAATAAGATATATGCAGTGTGCATAGGAATTTGTTCATAGTTTTTGTTTTTACTATAGTCCGGCCCTCCAACAGTCTGAGGGACAGTGAACTGGCCCCGTCTAAAAAGTTTGAGGACCCCTGCCATAGAGTCTACCCTCCAAAGTATCCATTTTCTCCAGGGGAACTGATCTCTGTAGTCTGAAGAGGAGTTGTAATTCCAGGGGATAATAGGTCCCACTTGGAGACTGGCTTCCTTATTCACAACACATACCTTTTGAGGGTAGGTTACGCTGAAAGACTGTGATGGGCCCAAGGTTACCTGGCAGACTTCCATGGCTGAGTGAGGGATTCAAACCTGGTTATTCCAGATCTTAGTGCAACACTCTAACCACTATGCTACACCAGTCCTCCATCTTCTAGGTAAGGGGAAGGACTGTGCCTCAGTGGAAGAGCCTCTGCTTTGCATGCAGAAGGTCCCAGGTTCAATCCCCAGCATCTCCAGTTAAAACCTCATCTTAGGCCAACACAAATTAGAAACAATGAATTTCTGCACACCTCAACCTATGGGACAAAGTCCAATTAAAATTTGCTCCTGACATATCACAAATGTCGATCTTTTAGTATCCAGAGTGGTTCATATGGATAAATGGCACCAAATAGGGATCCAAAACAAACAGTACAGCACACAGCAAAAGATAGCCAACAAAAAAAAAAACTGTGAGCTGAATTACCCGCAAAAGTAAATACATACAACAGTAAATACAAAAGGAGACTTCAACAAAGTGAAATGCACATGTAATCAGAAATGAATCTATACATATAATCCATCATTGGAAAATACAGAAGTTCACAGGATCCATAGGAGGAAAAAAACTGATATCCAACACTTTTCCTAGGTAGTATGCAGTGCTTCTGACTTCTGGCCCTTCCTCAGGAACAAAGAACTATAGAAGTACTGTATAAGTGCAATAAGGGTGTCTGCAACTTTAAAATTTGGCAGGATATTACCCGCTGCATTCAATGCAGTTTTATAAAGTAGTCCTAGTAGGCTGGATACTCTGAGGCATGTTTGGTCCTGTTTACATAGAAGCAATCTTGAGAGGTGAATATTAAAGCCTAGGAGACCTATAGTGAGTATAGATTGGTGGTTCTGTGGTCCATATATTGGTGCTTTTTAAAAATATTCTTAATTCTAAGGAGGTATTCTTTTACAGAGAAACTGAATAGTATTGTCCTGTAAAGAAATTGGAATCAGACTTCCTATTGTTGGTAAGATTTAATAAGACTCTGTAACAGTAATTATTAGATGTATTTAGTATGATTCTTGTATTTTGCTTAATTTGGTAAAAAAAGCATTATTGTATTTTATACTTCTATAGTTCTTTGTTCCTGAGGAAGGGCCAGAAGTCAGAAGCACTGCATACTACCTAGGAAAAGTGTTGGATATCAGTTTTTTTCCTTCTATGGATCCTGTGAACTTCTGTATTTTCCATTGATGGATTATATGTATAGATTCATTTCTGATTACATGTGCATTTCACTTTGTTGAAGTCTCCTTTTGTATTTACTTTTGTGGGTAATTCAGCTCACAGTTGTTTTTTGTTGTCTCTGCTACCAAATAGGGGTCACCAGCATAATTGATCTGACTACTAAAGGGAAAATTCTAGACAAAGCTCAACTTGGAGCTGCCTCCAAGTTTCTCTTCCCTGGTTTTGATATTATCAGTTAAAATATTTGTTAAATCACCTGAAAATAATAGGTACCTTTTCACACTCCCTTATGGATTTTGAAATTTTACTTTAAAAATTTCATAATGATTTGGTATAATGGTTTGGTATAAAAATTATATAAAATGTTAATTACCGCAGATTTTGATTAAGCCTCTTAGATATCAAACTTGATGGTAAACTGTATGTGGCATCCACTCATCAGTCTTTCACTGGGATTTGATCTGGAATTCTCCTAACAATTTATCTAAGATTTCCAAGGTACAGTTTCAGGTTTTTTTAAGTTTATACTTGGTGGTATTTTACCTCCAAAAACCTTTCCTATATTTACCCATCTGCCTCTCCATTGTGTTGGAAAGGGTACAGTCAAGTTGTATCCTACTGTCACTGTTGGTGGGATTGTAGGCATATAAATAATTTTTGGATAGAAGTTGCAAATTGGATTATCACAGCCTTTGAATTATCTTTTCTTTAGAGTCACTATTATTAAATTATTGGCTCAGTCTACCAGTTAGAAATTCTGTTAGGGAACTAATTTCTCTATTACTAGCTGCCGTTCTTTCAGCAACCTCTTTGAAATCGAAAGATCAAACTCCCTCACCAGTATTGGTCTGGCATGAAAAAATTTGGGAACAGCACATTATGGCAAAAATCACAGATAGTATATCCTATTCTGACACTTCTAATTACCAGTCCAAATTTGTAGTAACTTGGTTCCCTGTTTTACAGTATTTACTGGAACAAAAGGTAGTAATCCCTGCAAATCCTCTTTATCAAAAATTTGCTTATTTTTCATTTCATTGGCTAACATACGCAATTATGTTAAAATTATTGTGCTGATGGGACACTGTTGTACTGTGCTTTTGGATATGCTCTTGGAAAGTTCATTTTTACAGTTGGGCTAGTGGTATCTGTTATTTATAGCATTGGTTGTAATCTCTGTATGTTACTAATGTTTAGTCAATAAAAAGTATTATTTTTTAAAAAATCTTTCCTCGAAGAACTTGTTTCCTAGACTTTGTTGCCTTCCTGTGAACCTGTTCTGAAATAAGTCCCTATTAGACATCCAACCAAATGTTGTTGGCCTGAAAGAAACCTATTTGCTGTCCCAAAGTCTGCTAGCTGAGCCAATCCTCAATCTTAGCCCCATTATCTGTGTAATGAGGGTCACACCTACCTACATTTCTGGACTGTTTGTCCTAAGTATTATCAAGGCACGTCTCCTATGGATTTGTTCTGCTACTGAAGTGTTATTTAAAAGTGTTTTTTTTCTTTCCCTAATCAAGCAATGTTCAGATCTAAAGAAACAGTTAAGTACTTATTTTCCAGGGGATTCCCTCGCCCCTTGCCACATTTCCTTCAGTTCTTGTCTGTTATTTTACACCACAGGTACTTCTGTAGCACTTGTTTATGTACAGCACATATTCCATCTTTTTCTCTATGTCCAGGAGCAAGATGTAGGGATATCTCAGAATTCTTATCTATATTTTCCCCCAGTTCCCCGTTGCACAGTCTACAGGCAGGGTAAAAGTAATTCATCCCTAGATGGTATCCACCAGCACTGCAAACTATGACAGCAACTTTGGTGCTGGGTATAAAATGGGTGTGAAGGCACGTACAGGATGAATCTTGCCTGTTACCTTCAGGAACATGCCAGGCTAGCCATTCTTTGAGTTTTGTGAATAGAATTCCAAGGATGTTTTAAAATTCACATACCAGGTATACAGGCCCTCCATTTGAATTAGTCCACAGCACGAAGATATAAACCCTGTTGGGGAAACACAGCTGCCCCAATGGGGCAAACAGCTGCACTGCACGTGGTCATTTCAGAAAGCACTGCACGGTGTCATTTCAGAAAGCAGACACTAGGTGGGAGAGACTTAAACCATCTCCCCATCCCACCTAGTCCTGCTCTGAAATGAGGCTGCAGCATGCTTGACAATTGGGGTTTTCTCCCATGTCTCGCCAGTTTTGGCTTTCACACAGAATCCCCACTCCATTATTCTTCATCTTTCCCCAGTTCCCATCCATAACTAATATTTCCCCACCTGTTGACAAACCTTGTATTCAGATCAACACTGCATTTATTTCAGTTTCATCATTTTTATCTTTAAAAATTACATTTGAATTCATATGAAAAATAGAAAAAGCCCCATGATTAAGACACCACAAACAGCCCAATCAAAGGGCCATCCTCAAATAGAACAGTTCAAACTTAGCTATAAAATATGTGTGTGTGTGTATACATACATATATATATATATGTGTGTGTGTGTGTGTGTATGGATGCTCCCTCCCTCCACACCTCAGTATAATTTACATTCTCATGTGTAGAGTCAAGTGTTCCTCTGCAACAAGGCCCTTAGAAACCAAACTCCGATCTGGTCTTAGCTCTGCCTCTCTCAGCCTTCCTTCTGACCCTGCACTAAACCATTCTAGTAATCCAGGGAAATCCAGCTGTTGTAGGCTGATCAACTAAAGCACAACCCTCAGCCATCTCTGGACTGAACCAGGTTAGCAGCATGGCTTCTGTCCCCTTATCCCTGGCTAGAAAGGCAAGATATTGCACTACTACATTAAGTCAAGGACTGCTCCTTGCCCTTTGCAACATTAATGTTTGAGGCAAATACTTCTGACAGCCACAGCCATTACTGTATTTGCACCAGACAATATAGAGCCACACACTAGGCAAGAATCATTGGGCTGGCCCAGTTTAAGAATAAATTTGGGACCTCTCAGCTACAAGTGTTTTTAAATTCAGATGCCATTTGTTCTTAAACCAAGCAGCCGCATATGCCTATTTACTTGGGTTAGCTTCTGCTCTGAGAGCACAAAAGTATTTCTCCAAGGTATGAGATCAAGAATACTGGAATCTTCCTTCTCTTGTACATGTTTTTATGAAGCTATATCACAAAGATAGGGATGAGGTAGGTAACAGTGGGTTAGAGATGAGCTCAAAGGCTAGATTTGGAAGTTTTGGCACAGTCACGGTTCTGAATGTATTCAGAACGGAGGCTGAAGTCCCTCTCTTAAAGAGCCAGAACCATAATGCAGTAACACAAATTACCCAGAACTTCTGAGGAGAGCTTCCCTTCCTTCCTAGTTAGGGTGCACAAAAGCATAAACAAGTTAAATAGCAGGGGCTGAAGAAAATGATTCAATGTTATGTAACTTCCCATTTATTAGCTGTTGTATACCTGCTCCTAGATCCTCTTTCCAAGAATGTCTCTGTTTGGTTGCTAATTCACCATGTCCAAAAAGTCAACTTCAACATACTTCCAGAATCTTGGAACCAAGATGTTCACATCATACACTTGCTGCTTTCAATGAATAAAGTTTATTTCCCCTGAGGTAATGAAAATATGATGGAGTAATGGCTAACTACCAGTGACTCTATGTGTCCTTCCATCATCAAACCTGGCTTGTTTGAAGGTCTGACTTCAAGGCCTTGAAGCTTTAATGCAAGCGTATTGTCTTCCAAATTGGAAAGAAGAAATCTGTCATTTTAGCTAGATTGTGGCTCAAATGTCTAAGCTGATTTGGTCCACAGCTAGCTGCTGGAAAGAATACTGCAATGGAGACGTGCTTCTCCACAATTCTGCACAGCTGCTGCTTAAAATTCTATTTAATTCTTCACAATAATTTGACTGTTATGTCCCTGAGAAGGCACTGGGGCGGGTCCCCATTCTACACAAGTCCAGCTTAGCACATTTACACCAATGTTCCCTCTAAGCTGTGGAGTCTTGTGAGCCAAAACCCTGCTTTGTGAGCTACTGCCATTAAAGGTGTGAGCAATCAATCTGGCTACTGCACACAGTAGTTTGCCCTGGAGCCCTCCTTCCTGAGCCAAGACAAAAATGTGTGAGTTGGAGGCTACAAAACTGTGAGCTAGCTCACACTAACTCAGCTTAGAGGGAACACTGATTTACACCAGAGCATTTCAGTCCCTGGAGTTACACAACATAAATCCTTCTATTCTTCAGTGTGTTGCTATTAAAAAGTAGGATTTTAGTATTACTAATTTGGCAAAAGTTTCATTTTATTTAAATGCAGATCCTATAATCTGACCACCCCACTCTAAATCTCTTCATGCCATTCATCACAGCAGTTTTAATGTTTCAGAGAGAAAAGAAAGAAGGGCTCCTTTATTCCACTCCAACTAGCTTAAGAGTCCAGGCGTATTGCAACGGGAGAAGGGAAGGGACTGTAGAGGGCAGTGTGACCTGCAATCCTCTGCCTTGGACCGCGTGCCACTCCAAAGTCTCAGAGAATCCCAACATGGTCACCTACAAGGAAGAAAACAGAAATTGCTGGTCTGTTGGTTTAAGCAAAAAAATCTATCCAGCTGGTTCCTACAGCATGCAATAATCACAGAGAGTGCAGAGGACTCTTAAACTGGCTGACAACCCAATGAAGACTGTGTTAAAGCAACTGGGTGAAACAACACACATTCTTACTATACATGCCCAGGTACTGCTGACTGTGAGCTGCTGGGAGCATGCTCGTTGTGGCAGTTGCATGTTCACCATGACACATGGACACACTGGTTCATGCAATCAGCACCTCCATATGCGTTCAGGGTCTCAAAATCAATCGATCCTCCTGGGCCCCAAAGATGTCAGAGTGGCAGCTCTGTACTGGTGGAACCAACTCCCAGAAGAGATCAGGGCTGTGCGGGACTTTTTACAGTTCCATAGGGCCTGCAAGATGGAGCTCTTCCACCAGGCTTTTTGGTTAAGGAGCTGCCGCCACCACCATCATTATCACTAAAGATCACTAACAACAACTGAGAAAGACAGAGTCCTGTGCCCTGATTCCACCATTACACTCTGTGCCTGCTGCATATATATGATAAAGATCAAGAAGCTGATGAGCAAGGCAGACCATAGATTATATTAACATAACTGTTGCCGCCATCCCTAAGTCTTAGTTTACAATTAGCTAGCACTTTATGATACTGGATTATTTTTAGATGGCTTTATCTATGTTGTAATTGTTCTTATGTTTTATCCCTTTGTAAGCCGCCACGAGCCTGCTTTGGTGGGGAGGGCGGGGTATAAAGTGAATGAATGAATGAACGAATAAATAGTCCCAAATGGATCATGAACCGGCTGGTGACACCATGTGCTCACAGAACCACTGCATGGAAGTTGTTGATTGCATCAAGCATCTGAAAACCATCTGACATTAGGGCATCAGCATTTCACACAACAATTTCTGGCTCCCCTTTGGTGGATTATTGGGGGAGGGGAAAAGTATGTGAACAGCAGCCTCCTATGAAGATAAGATGCCTTTGGAATCAAGGGTTTAAGGTTCTTCTGAAAGACTACAAATTGTCCAGTCAAACTTGCAATGGCATCAATACAAAAACTAGTGTGACAAAAACGCCTTTATTAATCTAATCTTCAAGCTTTCTAGGATGGTTGCACGCATGCGTTAAACCAAGCTGGCTGTGTTTCCTCCGAGCTCCTCCTTCGAACTAAAGAATTTATAGCTCAAAGTCTGTAAATGCTACACAAACCCAGATAAGAGGCTGATAACCAGGGAGCAGCTGGTTAGAACATCTTCAGAGTGGTAAGAACCTAATTTATTGCTGCATTAGAAAGGAAAGCCTTGAGATTCTTAAGGCCGCTCCCAAAGCTTTGAATCAGATATGACGAAGACAATTAAGGATCTATCTGAATAAATTGCAGGACTCCAAAACACAGTCCTCGCCTTTCAAGAAAAAATTAGTGGTGAGTTAAACTCATTATGGGGAGAAGTTAGCAAAATAGGCACAGAAATAGCCACTATAAAGCAGATGGCTACGACAGCCAAACAGCTCACTGAAGCCAATGAGCAAAAAATAACCTCTCTGACCCGCCAAATAAATGACTTGTCAGACAGAAACAGGAGAGCTAACCTTATCTTAGCAGGGATATCCGAAGAAATTTCCATAAATAAACTGGAAGAGTCCCTGATACAGTGGATGCAGACAAACGAAGTAGAGGTAAAAGCAGAGGATGTTGAAAGAGTGCATCGACTACAAAGGAATGGGAGGGGAGGGGCCCCTAGAGATGTAATAATTAAATTCGCCAGAGAGAAAATTCAACAGCAAATATATACGGCACTAAAGAAGAGGAAAGACCTGACTTTTAGAGGAAGAAAAGTCTGGGTGGGACAAGATTTTTGTCAAGAGACCTTAAGGAAAAAAAATCTCATGCGCCCCTTTGCTCAAAAGCTTTATGCAAACAATGTTAAATTTTCATGGATATTTTGAGAAGGAAAGCGACATGGCAAGGAACACTACAGAGGCAAAGGAACTACTTAAACAATTAGGAATCAACACAGATGACATGGGAGAGCAAGAAATAGAAGAGGAATCGGGGGTTCCTGAAGATGGTGACGAAGGAACTTCAGAGAGAGAAGGGAAACGCCTCGGGACCAGCTCCCGATAACCAATTAAGGGAAGTATACCTTTATTGACTGAGCTAATGATTATAATTAGTATTATTATTTTTTTCAGTATCAAGAAGGAGGAGGGGGGGGTGCGTGCATCCCATGCAGTGGAGAGAGGGGAAGGGATTTTCTTTCCATTTTCACTCTCAACCATAGGGGGGAAAAGAAGGGGAAGGGTAAACTAATTAACCATTCAAATTTTTCACAGCCACGAGATGTCAAAGCCTTAATTGATGTGGGATATGGATAAAACAATTAAAAATTTATCACTGAATGTCAATGGTTTAACATCAGAAATCAAAAGATATAGGATAGCCAAGTTGGCAAGAGAGCAAAAAACAGATGTTCTGTGTTTACAGGAAACACATAAGAAAAGAAATGACAACAAGCCTTTGCTAAAAGACTCGACCTGGATGATGTTAACAGAAGCTAGGAGCCACACCAAGGCCAGAGGAGTGGCAATAATGACTCATAAGAAACTTAGAGCAGAGGTACTAGAAAGAAAGACAGACAGGGAAGGTAGATATGTGATGGGGAAGAAATTTACATTGGTATATATTGGTAAATATATATGCACCCAACAAAGGACAAAAGAAATTTTTAGGCAGGCTATTTAAAAAAACTAAGCAATTCGCAGAGGAAGAATTAATTATGACAGGAGATTTGAATATGGATCTGACCAAAAATAAGGCAATTAAGATAGGAGATTGGGGCTTGAGGGAAGCACATGAATTGATAGGACAGTAGCCAAAACCCACCCATGTATCCAGCCGGCACAAAACCCCATCATGCATAGATTACATAATTGTAGAAAAAAGCAGTAATCTGACTATAAAAAAAAATCACAATGCACCCAATTTGGATATCGGATCTTGCACCAATCACTATAGAAACAGAAGGTAATCAAAAGCCAAAAAGTAGAACTTGGAGGTACAATAATTTAATAATGGCTAAAGAGGAAGATAGGAGTTATATGATGAAGCAGATAAGATTATACTTTGAGGAGAATAGAGGGACTATCCCAACTAATACCCTGTGGGATGCCGCGAAGGCGGTGATAAGGGGACACTGCATAAATAAGGAAAAGTACATCAAAAGAGAACGCTATCTAAAAAGACAATCTAAAATTCAGGAACTGGAGAGGTTGCAAAAGGAACAAATCAACAATCATGATTTAAAAGTACAGAGTCAGATAACAACAATTAAAGGGCAAATCCTCAGGCCTAGACGGTTTCACAAGTGAATTCTATAAAGAGACGGCAGATATATTGGCCCCAGAGCTCCATGAGGTATTTAACGGAATACTGAAAGGGAAAAAAGCCCCAGATTCGTGGAGGCAATCAGAAATAGTGGTAATCCCTAAACCACATAAAGACCCAGAGGAAGTGGGCTCATATAGACCTATTAGTTTACTAAATCAGGATTATAAAATCTTTGCAAAAATATTGGCAAATAGATTAAAGAAGATCATACCTAACATAATAAAGGAGGACCAATATGGATTTGTAAAAGACAGGAATATAGCCCACCCCATAAGGAATATTGTGTATTACAACATGGCCACAAAAAAAGCTAGGCCTCCTGAAATTAGATGTCTACAAAGCATTTGATACACTCTCCCAGGATTTTCTGTGGCAGGTAATGACTAAATACGAGATGGGGGAGCCATATATAAAAGCGATCCAAGAAATATACAGAGAAGGGACAGCAGTGGTGAGAGTTAACGAAGAACACTCACAACCCTTTAAGATTCAAAGAGGAGTCCGGCAAGGATGCCCTCTCTCGCCCCTCCTATTTATACTAGCAATAGAACAGCTAGCCGAAAGAATAAGAAATTCTGCAAGGGTGGAAGGATACAGGGTAAGGTAGGAAGAAATGAAAATAAATTTATTTGCCGATGACATTATAATCGCTATGACAAACCCCAAAGAGGCAATAAAAGAAATAAAAGCTATATTAGAGGACTTAAAAATGTTCAGGACTGAAGGTGAACATGGCTAAATCAGAAATTATGTATCTTAATGTGACTAAAGAGGAAAGGGAACAAATACATGGGATTACTAATATTGGAATGGGCACCAAAAAATTCAGATATTTAGGTATTGTACTACAGAAGAATATTGATAAAATATCAGAGAACAATTATAACAAGGTCTAGAAGAAAATAGAAAAAGATATGAAAAAGTAGAAAAATAAAATAATGAATATATCTACTAGAATCAAAAGTGTTAAAATGTTTTGGCTGCCGAGATTAATATACCTCTTCCAGACAATACCACTAGGAATGTATACCAAAAAACTAGACCAATGGAACAGAGTGATTAAGGAATGGATTTTCAGCAGTAAAAAATGCAGAATACAGAGAAAGATAATTTACAGCCATAGATCAGAGTTGGGATGGGGAGTCCCTGACCTGATTAGTTATTACGAAGCCTTCCAAATAAAATCGATATTGGAGATAGGCGATGGAGAGGGACTAAAATGGGTGAGTTTTGAGAATGAAATCAATAATAACATAGGGAGTTTTGAGGTATTTTTTCCCACCATAGAGAACAATGGAGGGAATAGGGGCAACCTGTTTGGGGGCCCATAGAATTGGACCCCCTGGTCCAATGTTCTTGAAACTTGGTGGGTATCTTGGGGAGAGGCTCCATTAGCTACCCGGTGAGTTTGAAGCCTCTCCCTCAAACCCCCTCCCCTCCAGCCCCCAGAATATACCCTATGTTTTCACCATTGACTTCAATGGCCCATAGGATATAATGGAGCTGATATTGACATGCGGCTGCCTGGGACGCCGGCTGGGGGCGGGGCTTGGCTCCTGAGCTCCTGGAGCTGTGCTCCGGTGCGCTCCCCCCCAAAAAAAGACCCCTGGGCGATACTATATTTACAGAAAACATGGAGTAAGGAAGGCCAGATATCAGAAAACGATGCAAATAGAATAATGAAGGGAATAGAAGAAACCAAAATAATTAAATTTAATGAACTGGAACATAAATTTTTCACAAAGTGGTATAAAACAACAGTGCAGATAGCAAACATGTTTCCAGGATCAAGTCCTATGTGTTGGCACTGTAAACAATTTAAGGGTTGATTCTCCCATATGTGGTGGGAATGTCCAGAAGTGAAAGTTTTTTGGCTAAAAATAATACAAACTATAAAGAAAATATGTAGAATCTCATTGAATGTAGACTTTAAACTAATGTTAATGGGTATATTAGGAAATAAGGTAGTCAATAAGGAAACCCAGGCTATACTCAAAGCTATGGTGTTAGCAGGCAAGGCAGTGATAGCTCTGGGCTGGAAAGATAAGAGCAAATGGACAATAGATACCTGGCACACTTATTTGTTTGAATTTGTGCAGTCGGACATCATCGAGAAATTGCGCCAGAAGACTACATGGGAGGATAAAGCCGAAGAAGTTAAAGAGAGACGGAAGACCTATCTAAAGTGGATAACAGTGGAAGGAAGACAGGACATTCGGTGGAAGATTCAGACTTTGTGCCCATGGCTGTGAATAAAGGATCAACAAACAAGGGGTAGAGGGAGGGAGGGGGGAACCTATCTAGTTATGTAAAGTAAGGAGACAAAAGATATTATGTAATATATAGAAAATCTACAAAAAATAAACTTTTATAAAAAAAATCAAGTTTTCTAAAAAAGGGTTATGAAGGCATCACACACACACACACACACAAAGGAAAACCTAGTTTCCCTAATTGTACGCCATGGACAGCTAGCAAGCCCCTACTCCTTTGCCCAATGAACCCAGGGACTATGGCTAGTTTAACTTCTCCATCAGGTACCGAAAGACAAGAAACTGCATCTGTATCCAACTCAAGGAAGGAACATAACCCAAATGTCTAGACATACCCCTGTTCTGGGACCAGTAAAGCAAGTGTTAAAAATGCAAAAGGGAGACTACTTTTGCTTAGTAAAATGGAACTAAATTGAAAATAATAAAAGTGTTTGAAGATGTGAATTTTAATGCCATTTTTAGACTCTATGTCAATAGATACTTAGTCTGGCTATAACAGGAACATCTGGGGAAATATCCGGGACCCATGGCAAGTAAATGAAGAAGCATCTTTGACAGATGCAATGAAACAGTAAGCCTTTCCCTTGACTTTGTAGCTTTAGGTGGGTTTCAAAGCGGCAATTTGAAGGAGGAAATGGGAAGATGCAAGGATGAGGGAGAAACAGGAAGATTTCACAAGTTCCTATTGGAAGCCAAACAGGCAACAGTCACTGTAGTCTCCATTTAGCCCTAATCCCAAAGAGAAAAGAAGAATCTAGGGAAACACACAGGAGAATAACAGGAAAAACCCCCACAAATACATTCCTATCACTCTTCTCTGGCAGAGCTCATACTGACAGAGCAGCTACAAGATTACAGAATCTGCAGCTTTGAAGTGAACATACAACAAGAGCAACACACCTGGGAATGGGAAAGTGCTTGGCCCCTTAGTTGGTGGGCAACCTGGGTAGCTCAATTCGCTCTGAAGGCTGCCACTGTGGGGAAGAACTATAGTTTACACTGCCTATATGAAGTCTCAGATTCCATCTCTGGCACTAAACGATCTCAGTGAGGCCCGTTAGTCAGAATATGCCAAGTTTGTATGCTCCAAACACTGGGCCTAGAAATGCAGTCACTGTTTTGGGGCCGAGAAATGAATACACCTCCTGCAACATCCTCTTAAAAGGCATAATGGGTCACTTACCCTCTTTTCCAGAATGCAGGCAATGTATAACTATACCATTAGAAGTATGTGAAATTAACATAGATACCATTGCTTATTTTCCTTATAATCCTTGGACATTAAACAGAGCACAACTCTGAACTGTACCAACTAACATTTGTAACATCTATGGAGGGGGTTGGGGTCCAAATTTGGCTTTCATATATACTTCACCTTTTCCTACAATGGGGACGCAAAGTGGCTGACATTGTTCTTCTTTTTCTCCTTACAACAACCCTGTGAGGTAGGTTAGGTTGAGAATGTGAGCTGGACCAATGATCTAACAAGACATAAAGGAGCTTCCTATGTTGACTTCTTAAATTATGGCTCACACTTCAGCAGATGCTGCCTACAGATTTTTCAAGTTCTGTTTCCAGCTGTAAATGCCATAAAACACACACAACAGCAGAGAATATCAGGATTTTCCAGATGCCCAGACAGATTTCTGCTAAAGAATCTCTCTGTTTTAAGCCTCCTTACTTGCATGCTTGCTGTGGAGTCTGGCGATGGAAGAATCAACACATTGTCTTCTGGCCAAGTAAAAAAGATAGCATAAACTGCAGCTCCTTTTGAAGTGTACCTGGTAGAAGACAAGGCAAGGCTGTGAGGTACAGTGTGAAAATACTGAAGCAGACACACAACAGTCATCTTTCATGAGAGCACCACATCCAGCCTACATAGCCTGTCCCTTGATGAATCTGGCTGTGGCTGAAGGCCAGCCTTGGGCCTTTCTGCCACACTTCCTCATATCTGGGGTCCCAGCCAGCCAGGAGTGAAGAAAGCCTCAAAGTCCACCCTTACACACGCTCTGCAAGAGCAAACATTGCATTACAACCCGTCCTTGTTTTTTCATCTGCTGCCGTCAATAATATAAAGGTGGCTCACGTGCCTCTTACAAAAGCCTATGCAAAACTTTCCATTTATTGCCTTTACAGAGCTACTCTCATTTTCTAAGCTCTTGATGTCTTTCTGAGTAGTTGTTCTCATCCCTTCTCTAACTCAGGGTTCAATGTATCTCCACTCTATGGCTGGTCTATCGGCTAGCTCCGACTCTAAGCACAACACAACTCAAAAAAAGAAAAAGAAAGAAAAAGTAAACCAAAAAACAAGTTTAATAATTTTATTTAAAAGTTTAGAGGCAAACAGGTAAGCTATCCTGGATTCAGAAGTTGTCTCTGTGCTCATGTCTTCTCAACAATGTCCAAGTGCAGCAGAATGAACTGGGAAATTTTAACAGTACACCTCCAGGGGGCTTTGTGCTTTCAACAAGAGTAGTGTCCAGTGAAATGCACTGCCACCGTTTCAGCTTCCTGTACTTGACAGTGCTGTGCCTTCACCACAACAAAGTCCCTCACACTTCAGTTTCCTTACATGTGTTCAATTTTGTGCAACCTTTTGAAGAAAAATTTTCTCATACAAACCATCCTAGTAATATCAAACTTGGCTAATCCAGAGTTACTGATGTACTTCACTGGGTATACTTTCATTCCTGCTTCTGCACAGGAGATGACAGAACAAAAATAATTTTGCACAAGTGTGTTCATCTCTAGATTGACAAGGGACCACTTGCTTCCATATAAACCTGCCTGACAATTAAGATATTCTGCAGACTCCTCGGAGAGTGGGGTGGGTGGGCTTCCAAAGGTAAGGTCCTTCAGTGGCACCTTGACTTGAGGAGCTCCCTCCCCACAGTTGCCCACTGGGTGTTTCTTCTCTAGTTCTAGGTGCCAAGACCAGACATTTTATTCACTCAGGAAGGGTGTGTGTGTGTGTGTGTGTGTGTGTACACACCAGTTTTAACAATTTGATATGCTGACTGCTGTTTTTTTAAAAAATTTGATCACTGAAACCACCTCAAAAAGCTCTGGTTAAGAAGCACAGCATAATTTTTAAAAATTAAAATACAAATCAGTTCTCCTATAGTCAAAAGTGTAGTCAGAATTTCTTTCAAATAACAATGCTAGCATTGTAGCACCAATCAACACTCAATCTAAATGTGCATGAAAACTGTCTGAGAACCCACAAAGTGGTTCCTCCTGTTCCTAATGCCACCTTTTCTTACATGAACACTGGAGCCTGCCCACGTTCTAAGAACAAGCAGACCATTGAGATTAGGTTTTATCATACCATGTCCTGGCAGTACCATTCTCCTTCTGGACTCTCCAGGGCTTTGATTCATAAATAGCCTCTCCGTTAATGTTCAGCCACCTCCCAAGCGCCAACAGCCTCTCTTGGAAAATTGGAGCAATCACTCCTTCTTTGGTGGGACCAATGTTCAGAAGGTAATTTCCTCCATAGCTCACAGTGCTCACAAGTTCCTGTGGACAAGGGTATGAACAGAGCAAAATATTATAGAACAAGAAGAGAATTTTAATACCGGAAGATTCTGTATGGGCTATCTGGCCCAATCCCCTACAGTGTGGAAAGATATCCTATAACAGCCAAGACTGACACCTGCTCATACTTTCAGGGAAGGGAACCTTATAAGAGATTCTGATTGTTGGTTGTCCCACTCCTTCCTTACAGAAATCATTTACTTCCCCCTCCCCCCGCTGCACCACATACCTATAGCTATTTTATGTAATTTATTGTTAAACCAATTATAAGCCTGCTTTTCTTCCAGCCAAATGGAAGTAAATGGATTAAAATCATATACATCACAAAATATTTAAAACATCAGACTATTAAAATGGCATTCAGAAACTTTATACATAACATCCAAAACAGCCCATGTCTCCTTAAGAACCAGCCAACTACAGAAATTTGAAGAGACTCCAAAGAGCCTTTTAACAAGTTCCATCCCACACCCCTTATGAAGAGTTAAAGAGACAGGGGCCTTCCAAACTTCTTCTAGTATTTAAACCCACTGCTTTTTTTGTTGCTTTCTTTGCTCTTTGAACAAATTCAGAGTCCAGTGGCACCTTTAAGACCAACACAGGTTTATTCATGGTATGAGCTTTCGTGTGCAAGGCACACTTTGTCAAATAGCAAGATGGTGACGATAGCAGCACCTGGTGCTAGAGGCTCCGCTTAACAACATTAAAATTGGCAGTTTCTCTGCTAGCTGCTACCACCAAATTCAGGAAAGCTGCATTGAGATGCGAGAGCAAAGTACCTGGATTCACAAACTATTCTCTCCCCTATGGAACAGCCCCTAGGCGTTTGAGACCAGCCTAGTCCCAGGTAGATGATCAGGTGACGCCTTGGACTTACCTGATAATCGGGCCGGCGTTGGTTGGGCCTGTGGTGGTTGCCAAGGTCCGTTTGCCTTGCTCCTGTGGGACGGTTGCCAAATTGGATGCGCCCGTGATTGTGGCTGTCATTTGTTGAGACAGCCGCACCTGCCTTATGCCTGCCATCTCCTGCTGCCTACAAGTACTGCTAAAGTGACTTTGTCCATCTGCGAGGCGGCAGAGCCGGAGTGCCAGCTGGGGAGGCTGGGGAAACTTCCATCCTCTTTGGGCTGCCTGGCTGTGCCCAGCTCCATTGAACTGCATTAGCAGTGGTCTTCAGCGTATCAATGATGGGTCTTGTTGGAGCCCAAGGGCAGGTATTCGGACCTAAGGGATGCTGGCATGAGAACAGAGCCCGGACTTCCCGGGGGCAGCAGCAAAGAGACAAGGTGAGACTCGGGGCTCTCCTGAAAATCACCTACCCTTCATGTGCTTTAGGGGATCTTTAGGGGATCTGCAGCTTCCAGATTTGCGACAAGGGCAGCCCCATGTAGCAGGGATTATAGTAATCCAGTCTCGAGGTGACCATCGTGTGGATCACTGTTGACAAATCACCGCATTCAAGGAAGGAAACCAACTGCCTAATCAGCCGAAGATGGTAAAAAGCCAACTTGGCAGTGGCTGCTACCTGGGTCTCCATTGTTAAAGATGTATCCAGGAGCACTCCCAGACTCCTAACCTCTGGCACTGGCACCAGTGGCGCCCCATCGAAGGTCGAAAGTGGGATCCCCACCCTCAGACTGTGGTGGCTCAGGCACAGGACCTCCATCTTCGTCAGATGCAATTTCAGCCAGCTCAGCCTAAGCCAACCAGCCACAGCTTGTAACGTCCGGTCTAGATCTTCCGGTATGGAGTTGTCCAACAACTGGCCATCCAACAACAGATAGAGCTGGGTGTCATCCGCATACTGGAGACAACCGAGCCCATGCCTCCGAGCAATCTGGGCAAGAGGGCGCATATAGATGTTAAAAAGCACTGGGGACAACACTGCCCCTTGGGGCACTCCACATTCCAATGGGTGCCTTCGGGAGAGCTGATCCCCCAGCACCACTCTTTGTCCCCAGTCTTGGAGAAAGGAAGCAAGCCACTGCAAGGCTAGTCCCTAAATTCCAATATCGGCGAGGCAGTGGATCAGTAGCTGATGGTTGACTGTGTCGAACACAACCAACAGACCTAATAGCATCAGCACTGCCGATCTGCCCTGATCCAGATGCCTCTGGAGGTTGTCTGTGAGGGCGACCAGTGCCGTCTCCATCCCGTGACCCAGACGAAAACCGGACTGGAAGGGATCTAGGATGGAAGCATCATCCAGAAAGCCCTGTAACTGAATTGCTGCTGTCCTCTCTATTATCTTGCCCAAATAGGGCATGTTGGAAACCAGCCAAAGTTGGCCAATTCAGCCGGGTCCAAAGATGGCTTTTTCAGAAGGGGGCACACCACTACCTCAAGTGCCTCTGGGAACTACCCTTCTAAGAGGGACTTGATAATCTCCCACAAGGCACCCCGGACCCCATCGTGACCAGCTTTGATTAGCCACAAGGGCCAAGGGGGTGTACAGTTAGGAGCAATCTGTCAACTTCCTCTAGTCTAAGTGGGCTGAGATAATCCATAATGTGACTAGAAGACGTGCTTGGAGCCTCGAGTTCGTTCACTGTGTCAACTGTAGCAGGAAGCTAATGGCGGAGTGACAAGAATTTATCCACAAATAGCTCACAAAAGCCTCACAGCCAGTATCCAGTTCCCTACAGTTTAGCCTGTCTGGTGACAGAGCAGTAATAGACCGAATTGTTCTAAACCATTGGGCTGGACGTGAGCTTGTGGACACAATTGTGGTCGTATAATATTGACTTTTTGCATCCTTGACTGCCATCTCATAGGATCTCATAAACGTCCTATAAGATGCTCTTGTGGCTTCATTGCGAGCCCGCCGCCACTGCCTTTCTAACCGTCTCAGCCCCCGTTTCATTAGACGCAACTCCCCGGTGAACCATGAAACGAGCTTAGACCGGGGGTGCAGAGGGCACTGGGGAGCAATCTTGTCAACAGCTGCCAAGAGTCAGCTATGCCAGTCCTCTACAAGCTCATCCAATGAGGCTCCAGGGGCTTCGGATCCCGGAGAGCCATCTGAAGCTGCACTGGGTCCATTTGGCTCTGCAGGCGAGGCCAAATCGGCTTGCTGCCAAAACAGGGTCAGAGTGGAATATTTAAACAGGCCTTCTAGGCAAAGTGGTCCAACCATGGCACTGCTGAAGCAGTGATCTGATCCACAGTAACCCCAGCCGCGAAGATCAGATCGAGTGTGTGCCCAGTCCGGTGAGTGGGGGACGTTATAAGTTGGGAGAGTCCCAGGGCCACCATGGACAACACTAGGCCCGCTGTCTGTGTAGAGGTCGTGTCATTGAAATCACCCAGGACTATCAACCTAGGGTGTTCCAAGGCCCAGTCTGAAATGGCCTCTACCAGGGACAGTAGGCGGTCGGTACACCAGCCAAATCGCCACACTTGACCGAGAACAGAGTCTTTCAAGATAACCCAAACAATATGCAGCAGGCCCGTAGCTAACAACTTTTTGCTCAGGGGGCCCATGTTTTTCTCAGGGGGCCCACCACCAATGTTCCCTCTAAGCTGTGGAGTTTTGTTAGCAAAACTTCTACTTTGTGAGCTACTGCCATTAAAGTTGTGAGAGAGCAATTTGGCTGCCGCATAAATTAGTTTGCTCTGGAGCCATCCTTCCTGAGCTAAGACAAAAATCTGCGAGCTGGAGCTGACAAACACCAAACATATTCAAGGACTGATACATTCTGGATATCAAAAACCTTAGTTATTAACCCAGAGCATGCAAAGATACAACCAAAAACCTGATGGATCCAGCTTCAAGAGACCTCTTCCTGTTGCAAGGAATGTTATCAAATCTCTTTCCCCACTCAGCTTTTCCTGTCTCTAGAGATCTGTTTTCCTAAAGACTCTCTAGCACAGAGGTATCAAACTCATTTGTTATGTGGGCCAGATCTGATATAAATGTCACTTTGTCGGGCTGGGCCATGTGTGCCATAAAATGTAATACAAGGTACTGAAGTTATAAACTTTATAAAGATGATTTCAGATGCTGAATGGCAATAGTCAGCTTGATTGGATTGGGTGTGATATGCTGAGTGGTAGTAGGAGTAGAGATATCAGCATTGGTAATGAAACAGAAAACCTAGGTCTCAATTTGGTACAAGAGGATTCAGTCCAGGAGGGTGCAAAGAATAAATGGAAATAAGTCTGAAGAAGTGAGCAGTGACTCATAAAAGTACATACCCTACCACAATTTGGTTAATCTTTAAAGGTGCTACTGGACTCTTACTTTTTGTACTGCTATTACAAACTACAACATTAAAAAAAAACAGTGGGGGGGACACTGAGTCAACATCTTCATTGAGTTATCTACCACCACTACAAGTGGATGGCTGCTGATCTTACCAATTTACAAAGAACCACTTTTAGAAGGCTCTGTTCAGATGACCAGAAATGTGGGTCCTCTAAGCCATGAAGGGCCTTGTACATGGTAACCAGCACCTTGAATGGAGCCCAGTAACTGATGGAGTGATTGCAGGAAAGTTTTTTCTAGCATGAACACATATGAAGCTGCCTTATACAAAATCAGACCCTTGGTCTATCAAAGTCCTTACCATTTCCATTTTTAATCAATAGAAAAAGCAAATAAAATTGGAGTCCAGACTTCAGGGCCACCTTTTAAGACCAACAAAGTTGTATTCAAGGCTGGAGTGCACACTTCCTCAGAGATTAGTTCCTTGGCTGACCCACACATACTAAGAACAAGAACACAGAGTGGATCGCCCAGCCCCTGCCACAGCAACTTCTCTCAGTGGTAGTGAGAGGGGCCCACGGCTGCATCCTCATCCAGAGATTCCAGTGCCACCTTTTAAGACCAACAAAGCCTGGACAAGGCTGGAGTGCACACAGGGGCTCGTGGCTGCATCCTTCCCTTCTCCCATGGCTCCTTTGAACACAGAGGTATGGCCTGGGGATTGGGGTAAAAATCCACGCCCCCCCCCAGCCATCCGCTTCTCCTGGGAGCAAACAGGTTAGAGTATGCAAGGCAAGAAAGCTGGAGTCTAGAGACTCCAGTGCCACCTTAAAACCAACAAAGTTTTGTGCAAGGAAGGGTCAGCATGGCCCTCGAGGCGCTCCTGCTGGCCCTGGGATAGGAGATGGAGAGTCAGAGGAAAAGGGCCCCAATGTCAGCGGCACTTTTAAAGACACACAGATAGTTTTCTTCTGGGAGTAAGCTTTCCTGGGCAAGCATGCTACCTACCTCGCTTTCTCTGTGTGCACGCGCGGGAAACCAGCAATGCCAGCCTCCATGTGCAGCCCTCCAAGCTCCTCTGGAAGCCAAACTGCCTGTTGCTGGGGGTGGGGCTTAGCCCTGACTTCCATCGCACTCCTTCTGGGGGAAGGGGGAAGCCCCAGCTCAAAAAGACATTCCTGCCACTGACAAACACAAGCAAGCACACCGGGCTTCTCCCTCCTCTCTCTCCCCCCACATCACACACACACAGGCCAACATACACATGAACGTTCTCTTCTTTTTACAAGTGCAAAACGACCCTCCAGCTCCTCTTCCCCGAAAACCACCAGGCATTCCCTCCCAGTGGATCCCAGCCAGCCTCTCTCTCTCTCTTTCCTCCAGTTCCGTGGGATTTACTCACTCCCCAGGAAGTGTGCCTCAGAGGGCAGCCTCCACGCCAACTTGTCCCTCTGGCCCCCCTCCCTCCCACCCTCCCTCCGGATCCAAGCTCTTGTCTGGCAACCACATTTTTACACTCCTTGACCTCCCCCCCCCATCCCATCCCCTCTTGCTCTTCAGCAGGCAATACAAACAATTTGTACCAGGATTGCAGCCCGCCCCCTGCTCCAGTTGGTAGGTGGGGATGTTTTGGGGGGAGACGGAGGGGGCAGGGATGGTGGAGGAGGGTCAATTTTGGAGCGGCAGCTGGTGGCTGTGGGAAGAGGAGCTGGCGCCTGAAGCCAGGCATGTTGTCTCCCTGCTCACAATGCTTGCAAGCGCAGCGCAGGGCTGGAGTTAAGGCAGCCTTCTTGCCTTCTGCCTAGCTGCGGCTGCTGCTGCTCCTCAGCCAGAGCCCAGGGGCGAGAGGGCGCGGGGCCGTTGGCACATGGTGCTGCAGGGGGAAGGGTTGCTGGGGGGGGTTCAGTACCTTCGGGGGTGGCGCAAGCTCCTCAGCCCCCCTGAAGATGACGCCTATGTGGGGGGGGGGTGAGGGAGAGAGCGTGCAGAGCCCCGACCTCGATGGGTGGAGCAGAGGGTGAGGCGGAGGGTCGAGGGAAGGGGGCCAGGGGAGGAGGAGGGAGCAGTGGATGGGGAAGGGGCCCCGCAAAACCCGCGGGGGGGCCGGGCCCCCAGGGCCCCACGCAGGCTACGGGCCTGATATGCAGTTTCTTACCCTGTTCTGTAAGCCGCCCTGAGCCAGCCATGGCCAGGAGGGCGGGATACAAATTAAATAAATCAAATCAAATCAAACTGGAATGGAAGCTAGATTTCAAACTTATAAACACAGGCTGAATAGCAAATTAATACATAATATGATGCAGATGCTTTAAGATATGCAAAGTGAAACTAAATAAAAAGTTACGGTTATATGGTCAACAGTTGTTTTGATTTAATTAAGAGGGGAAAAGGACAGCAAGGTAATAAATATGTCAAAATAGGGGATAAAGTGAGACTGCAGGAAGTTAACTGAGAGCATGCACACAAAAGTTCATACCTTGAATAAACCTTTGTTGGTCTTAAAGGTGCCACTGGACTCTAAATTTGTTCTACTGCTTTAGACCAACATGACTGACCACCTGGAACTATCTCTTTGCTCTTTGGTTATTGTCCCTACCTTCCTGGCTAGCTTTAAGTAAAAAAACAACAACAACCCACAATCACTTAGTGTTTTGGTCTTCCTGTCCCCAAAGGTCAGAGATGTGTCCAGAGGGATCTCCAATTTAGCAGATTTTTTAAAATTGAAGGAATAAAGCAAGAAGTGCAAAACCTGCGACTAGAAGTTAAATTATTGGCTTTCATATGAGCCGGAACAGGGCAAGGAGCCAGCCCCTAAGATTTCAGCAGCAGACATGGAAGTAATACTTTGAATTCAGAGACTGCTATGCAGGCAGAGTCTTGTGTTATAGTCTCCATCTCACTGCCTGCCTCTTGGTCTCCTTGTCCTTCGGCCCAGGCACTTGGGCTCATTTGGCCTCTGGGAAAGGTGACCAAGGTAGTCCTAACTTGATCCAGCAATGGGAAGAATGGGCATGCCTCTTTTAGCTGTTCACCTCTGCTGGCTAAAATGGCAGCTGTCCCAAACATTTATCTTAAATCAAGTGATGCCAGCATGTGATGAATATCAACTTAGCCCCTTCTTAACTCAACTTAGCCCACTCTACCATGGAAGCTTTCTGGGTCACACATTCTTAGCCTAGCCTATATGTTGTAAGGATAAAAACAGAGGAGGGGGGAATAGTACTTTGGACTACTTTGTGTCCCCACTGGGCAGAAAGTTGGGGTATAAATGAAGTAAAATGAAGTAAAAATTAACGAAGTAAAAATGAAGTAAAAAGTAAAAGAAAACCAGACTGGATTCTGAAAGAATCTGACCTAATCCAGTTACACATGAAACTTGATTCATACCCTGGCTCTGACTGCTAACCCCATCTAGAAATTCTGGCAAGATTCTGTAACTTCTCACTGAACTGCTAAGTTTTGCCAACCCCCAACTGACATTTCAAAGATCTCACCTGAATTATGCTGGAGGTACTCATGAGTTCATCAATTTGCATGTTGCTTCGATATCCCCATGATCTTCTGTCAATAGAGCTGCACATCTCCCACTTGTGGGTTGGCAGAGTGCTAGGCTTGTATTTATCTTGACAGTTGTAGAACCCTCCATGATGGCAGGAGCAGTTGATGCCCCACCGATCGTTCACCACCACAGTATCCTAAAAGAGAGCAGCAAGGTGGAACTAAAGCCACTGTGCCTTCAGACTTTAAGGGCACAAGACTCTGCAGCTGTTTTCACCACCTGTCCTGAAATGTTCCAAATAAAAAAAGGACAATGCTTTGGGGGATAAATTTAAAGTGTTTACTGTGTTACTCCATAATGTCAAAGGAGTGAGCAACAAGTGGCCCTGAAGAACACCCCAGTTTTCACTGGCTCTCCTAGAACTGGTTCACACAGCATGGCCACCCGTTCCCTACAGCACTAGCAGCTTCCTGGGGGCATTATTTGCTTCCATTATGCTCTGCTTGTATATATATGAAAAAGACGAAGAAATTGGATTTATACCGCACCCTTCACTACCCGAAGGTCTCAGAGCAGCTTATAATCCCCTTCCCTTCCCCTCCCCACAACAGACACTCTGTGAGGTAGGTGTGGCTGAGAGAGCTCTCTCGAGAATTGCCCTTGAGAGAACAGCTCTGAAAGGTCACACCAGCAACCGCATTTAGAGTAGTAGGGAATCAAACCAGGTTCTCCCAGATTAGAGTCCACGCTCCCAACCACTACCCCAAACTGGCTCTCAAAATAAACAAGATTACAAAAAACACCACAAATTCCAGTGCTTTCCCATCCAAAAGAAGAGAGTAACCTTCAGCTCTGCCTGTGGACTTTATTGTTCAGCAAAGTGAACACATGACGTGTATGTTACTGCAGGCCTCTTACTCAGGATGTATTTCCAACATGACTTTCAGTGCTAACCAGGGCTGGCTCACCTAGGGCGTCGGCCCTGCAGAGGCGCCAAAATGCCCACCCCCGTGAAACCCCCCTGGGCTGCCCAGTGCCGGCAGCCCTGGCTTTCATGGGTGCCTCATGGCAGTGAGACACCCAGAAAAGCCATCGCTGCCGCTGGGAGGGAAGGGGCGAGCATTTTAAGCCCGCCCCTTCCCCGGCTCTCCCAGGCGCCTTGCAGCTGCGAGGCACCCGGGAGAGCTGTGCCGCTGCGCTGCGAGGGAAGGGGCGGGCATTCTAAGTCCGCCCCTTCCCCGGCTCTCTTCCCTTCCCTGGGAGGGAAGCCCGCCCCTTCTAAGCCCGCCCCTTCCCCGGCTCTCCTGGCGCTGGGCCATCTCCAGGCCCCACCGGGAGGTTGGCATCCCCGGTGGGGTGGGCGCCCCAGGCTGTCCTGCCTAGGGTGCCCAGACACCTGGGGCCGGCCCTGGTGCTAACACATTGCATGCTAAGTCTAAGAGGAACTCCAAACAGTCACGATGTTTGCAGAGCAGATGAGATGGAAGAGCAAGCAAGTGTAAACTTGTCCCTACTACTTTTCACAAGTCATCCCCAGATCAGGAATATCATGCACATCTGACCATGGCTGGCCAAGGGAAAGAGGCAGAAATCACTGTGATTGTTACAAACAAGCACAAAACATTCTGACCCCAATCCCAAACACAGGAAAACTCAGGGGGATTTTGTCTTAAATAGAAGACATGGGAAAACTCCCCAGTTATGACACCTTAATCGGCTAATAAATATGAAGAGAATTCAGATACCTTTACTGGACTATCATTGTAAAGCCAGGCCAGGAAAGAGGTGGAGTTCCAGTATGTGTCCGGAGCCTCCCATTCTCCATCGGACCAAATGATATCCGGCTTGTATCTAAACAGCAGATTTAAAAAGCCTGAAGATCAAGCCCTGGGATTTGCTGAGTCCTGCCACAACTTCACCCCACAACAGTACAAACTTCATTAAATTTCTCCACTTCTTTAATTAGGAGTTAAATACGCAGTCAACTAGTATCAACTTTTGCTACATGACGTAGACTCATTTATTTACTTATACCCTTTCTCCTCAATGGGAACCCAAAGTGGCTTCTCCACTCCCCCATGTTATCCTCACAACTGCCACCCTGTGAGGTAAGTTAGGGTGAGAGTGTGTGACTAGGTCAAAGTCATCCAACAAGCTTCTATGGCAGAGTGGGGATTTGAACCTGGATTTCTCAGATCCTAGTCTCATACTTTGACCGCTACACCACAGTTGCTCATTGCAGCCAACTTCCATTCTTCATCTACAAGGTTTCTAAACACTACAGTCACCACCACAAAACTTAAGAAACAAAACCAGTTTCACCTTCCAGATGCTTTCAGCTCCTTTTTAAGAAAAAACCAAATAGTCTCAGTAGGTTGCAAATTTAAGTACAGAAATGTTGGTGGTTGCAAGCTGCTGCTTAATCCTGTACCTTCCAGCTATTTTCCATGAAAGATCACACACACTCTGCTTTTTCTCATGCATGGAAGTAACCCACTAATAGGAGAAAAACTAGTGGGGGCGCTATATCAAGCAGAAAAATGCCTGCAAATAAACAATTAAGAAGTACCTGTCTACCCTCTCTGCTATCTCATTGTTCAAAGATACAATCTATCACAGTTGTTTGCATTTAGGGAGGAAAAACACAGAACAGCAACTGAATAGTAACATCTAGTCCAGACAACAGCATCAAAATAGAGGATGACATCTGTCATGGAAATAAAAAAGCACAGGTGGGGTGAGGACCTTCTAGCAGCAAGACTGTAGCATGCTTACCTAAAAGCCCCACTGTGTTCAATGGGACTTGCTCCCTAGTGGTATTGCAGTATCTTAAGTTTTTTGCTCTTACCTTGTAACAAGTTCATAAAGCTCTGGCAGTGTTTTCTCCAAGACAAAATATTGGCTCTTGAAACCAGCTTTTCTGTCTGCTAAATAGAGTGGATTAAACCATTCATACAAGGAATGGTACAGTCCATAGTGTATATTCCTAAAAAAAAATAGCACAAGGGGGACACACACAATCAGACAGAAGATCACCCCCTTCATCATGACATTTTCTTGCCCACATCTGCCTACTTTTCCAGCATGTTCAGATCTCATTGAATTCTATATCTTCTGGGGTGTTCACTGCTCCTCCCAATTTAGTATCATCTGCAAATTTAATGAGTAGCCCCTCCACACCCTCATCCAGATCATTTATCCACTTTAACCCACATACCTTTCTCTGAGGGCTGCCCCTAGTTCTCCCACCAAGTCTCGATGGGGCCCTGTATCCACAGAGTTCCAGTGCCAGGACACAGGGGACTCCCAGTTTGTGAAGCCTTCATGATGCTTTGAAGTCAGCACCACATACCTGGAAGAACAGAAGACATAGGATCAACAGGCAAGAAACCGCACCTAAAATATCACCCTTTACCTGCAAGCTAACGGGGGGGGGGGGAGGCTCATCCTATGTTGTATGTTATGTATGACACACACATACAACATACAAAACCAAACTCTTACTCTGGAGTACATACAGAGAAGCTGCCTTCTTGGTTAATGCACACTAACATTACCAATCCCTTCCATGAAGTATTACTGAAGAAAAAAAGAGGGAAAAGCTCTTTTACCATTGCAATCATCCCAATTGCAAGCTTGGAAGAAACAATGGCTTGATTTGCCAGTAATCTATATCATGAAAGTTACAACTTTATGTTTCACTAGGAATAAAGCCCGTTGTGGAAATAAATACAACGAGCTCTAGAAAGAGGCTCTGGGAGAGTGCCCTGGCTTTGGGCACTCAGTGACAATTTGCTGTGGCAATCTCAGCAGGGTATAATGACAGAGTCCACCATTTTCTCCAGAGGAACTGATCTTTGCTATCTGAAGAGCAGTAGTAATTTTGAGTGATCTCCAGCCCACCCCCAAGATTGGTAACAGTGGTTCCGCAGGAGGGAGTGGCTGGTTTGGAGGGTGGAGTCAATGGCATTGTACCTGTCTGAGGTCCCACCCCTCCTCAACACTCACCCTCTCCAGATTCAGTCCCTCAAATCTCCAGGAATTTCCCAACCTGGAGTTGATAACCCTATCTCCCTCCCAGCCAACCATCAACTTACCTTTAGTTTTCCATCTCCTCCCCCATCTACTACGACTCCAAGATCTCTCTCTTGGTCAGTCTCTGCCAGTTTGGACCCCATCAACATGTATTTATAGTTAAGATTTTTAACTCCAATGTGCATCACTTTGCACTTGGCCACACTGAACCCCATTTGCCACGTTGATGACCACTGCCCATCCTCAACAGATCCCTTTGGAGTGCCTCACAATCCTCCCTAGTTCTCACCACCCTCAACAACGTGTCATCTGCAAATTTAGCCACTTCACTGCTTACTCCCAACTCCAAATCATTTTTTTCCAAAAAATTTTATTATCAGGATATAATAACATGTTCCATAAATGGTAACCAATTCTTAACATGCCCTTTTCTACAACCCCCCCCCCCGGCTCCCAACAATGCTCCATCCCCATTACAATTCCAATCAATATTCTCTTGCATTCACCTCATATTCAATAATCAAATCTTTTATTAAAACATTTCTCTTTTCTATTTCTCTCTCTTAGGTAACATTTTAAATACAGACAATTTCTTACTATACTTCTAATCTTAATAGTTATCAAAACAAAGTAACTTATTTTTAACATCCCAGTTCAGTTCTAAGTAGTCTTTAAAGTCTTTCCAATCTGCTAAAAATTCTTGATCTTCTTTTCCGTTAAGTTTTTTTTGTCAATTTGTCCATTTCTACCATAAAAATCATCTTCTTTATCCAGTCCCATTTATCTGGTATCTTCTCCTGCTTCCAAAATTTGGCATAAGTCATTCTCGCCGTTGTAATTAGATACCATAACAATGTTCTCTTTGTCACTTTCATTTCTTCAATTTTAAGCCCTAAAAGTAGCATTTCTGGCTCTTTTTTCAAAGCACATTTCAGGATCTTCTGAATCCAACTCCAAATCATTAATGAACAAGCTAAAAAGCATTGGACTGAGTACTGATCCCTGTGGTACCCCACTGCTTACCACCCTCCACTGAGAAAATTTCCCATTTATACTCACTCTCCGTTTCCTATTAATTAGTCAGTTTTTGACCCACAAGAGGGCTTGTCCTTTTATCCTGTGACTATTGAGCTTACTTAGGAGCTTTTCATGAGGAACTTTCTGGAAGTCAAGGTAAACAACGTCTATTGGGTCCCCCTTGTCCATATGTTTGTTCACTCCCTCAAAGAACACTAACAGGTTAGTGAGACAAGATCTTTCCTTACAGAACCCATGCTGAGTCTGCCTCAATAGTTTTTGTTCAGCAATGTGCCTACTAATTCTTTCCTTAGTAACAGTTTCCAACAACTTACCCGGTATCAACGTCAGACTGACTAGCCTGTAATTTCCCGGATCTCCTCTGGAACCCTTTTTAAAGATGGGAGTGACATTAGCTACCTTCCAGTCCTCAGGAATGGAGGCAGATTTTAATGAAAGAATACATATTTTTGTCAGGAGATCCAAAACTCCACATTTGAGTTCTTTCAGAACTCTCAGATGTATGCCATCGGGGCCTGGTGATTTATCAGTTTTTAAGTTGTCTATCAGTCGTAGGACCTCCTCTCTCATCACCTCGATCTGACTCAGGTCTTTCAACACCCCTCCCGAAATCAGTGGTTCTGGAATGGGCAAGCACTTCTCATCTTCCACAATGAATACGGAGGCAAAAAATGCATTCAGCTTCTCAGTTATTTCCCTATCATCCTTCAGTACTCCTTTTACCCCTTGGTCATCCAAGGGCTCTACTGCCTCCCTGGCTGGTTTCCTGCTTCTAATGTATTTGAAGAAAGTTTTATTGTTGGTCATCATGTTTTTTGCTATATGGTCCTCATATTCTCTTTTTCCGCACTTGATCATAGACTTGCATTTTATTTGCCACAGCCTGTGGCCCCTTTTATCAGCCTCACTGAGATTAGCTTTCCACCGCTTAAAGGAATCCTTCTTACCTTTTACAGCTTCCATTACTTTGTTAGAGCTTTGTTACACTGCATCTCCTGCCTGTAGGTCTAGATTTATATATGCTCAGCATGAAGGGAAAATTGACTTAGCTTTGTAAAGTTGGTGTCAGTGTCACTTATGAACATATTTTAGAAGGAGAAACACTAGTAATCCAGTCTTGAGGTTACTGTTGCATGGATAAGTTTAAAAATTGCACATCAATATATACAGTTACAGATTTGCTGTCTTTCTACAAACTGCATGCTAGAGAATTACTACATATCTGGAAGACCACCTATAGGCAGAAGCCAATATTGTGTCATTGGAGAAACATCATATTAAGAAAGCTGCCTCAAGGAATACAGTCATTCTGCTCAAAAGGTTTGGAATACAACCTCAGAATGTCCAGTCTTTAACAAGTTTTGCATGAAGGTCAGTTGATTGCCTCTCCATCCAAACTGCTAGAACTTCAAGGAGTCCAGACTTGGAGGCGGTGTTATAGCTCTTTTTTAGGGTCAAGGACCACCAGTGTCAAATGTTTTCATCTCAAGAAATAGTTTTTAACCAAGCATATGGTCAATTGTAACTCAAGTCATAACCTAAGGACACCACATTGCGTATTCATTAGCAAGTCATATTCAAGGAACCAGACTTGGCAGACAGTTAGGTATGTGTTCCAGAAGTTCCTAAAGTATTGTGTTCAGTTTTGGGCACCACAATTTAAGAAGGATATAGACAAGCTGGAACATGTCCAGAGAAGGGCAACGAAGATGGTAAGGGGTCTGGAGACCAAGTCCTATGAGGAACGGTTGAATGAGCTGGGTATGTTTAGCCTGGAGAGAAGACGACTGAGAGGTGATCTGTGTCAAGCTCCGTTCATGGCCCGGGAGTCGACCCACCTGTGCCGGTGACATCTGCTCACCCCTGTCTTTCCCTGTGTGGTCGCCCGTCACCCTCTTTGGGGCCTCCCATGGTGGGGCCTCCGCGGTGAGCACCCCTGGGGGGTGGGGCCCTCATCCCGAGGCCTCTGGACCAGGACAATCTGATAGCCCTTTAACATGAAGATGGTTATCATATATAGGATGGTACAGAGTAGTTTTCTGTTGCCCCAGAAGGCCGGACCAGAACCAATGGGTTGAAATTAAATCAGAAGAGTTTTTGGCTAAACATTAGGAAGATCTTTCTGACAGTTAGAGCGGTTCCTCAGTGGAACAGGCTTCCTCAGGAGGTGGTGGGCTCTCCTTCTTTGGAGTTTTTCAGACAGAGGCTAGATGGCCACCTGAAAGCAATGCTGATTGTGTGAACTTAGGCAGATCATGAGAGGGAGGGCAGGAAGGGTTGCTTCAGTGGTTAGTTCTTGTGGCCCTTTCTTACATGCCCAGGGAAATACTGATTGCCACTTTGGGGTCAGGAAGCAATTTTTCTCCAGGCCGGTTTGGTCAGGGATCCTGGAGATTTTTTGTCATCTTCTGGGAGTGGAACAGCAGTCACTGCGACTGTGGAGGAGGAAGTATTTGTGAATTTCTTGCATCGTGCAGGGGATTGGACTAGATGACCCCAGAGATCCCTTCCAACTCTATGATTCTTTGATAATATGAAGCTTGGAAAATCCCAGCTTGTTAATGTACAACAGGCTCCTGAGCTTCAATCCAGGTTTCACAAGTACTAGCAGTCCATCACAGGCACTAAAAGACATGTTCTTGCAGCACTTGATTAAGAAGCCAGAGGCAGTTCAGGCACACTGACAGCTAATTGCAGTAACATTCCCTAACAAATGGCACCAGGTGCTGCAATGCCAGATGAGTATAGTGCCACAAGTAACTCCAGCAGTGAGCAAGGTAGCTTTCTTTTGACTGCTGCCAGCAGGGTAGTTTGAAGCCGCTTTCTTCTTGTGCCAAAAATGCAGGAGTTCAGCCAGGTAATTAGCAGAGCAGGGCATGTGTGTGGCCTCCCAGATTAACTTTTTCTCCTCTAATTTAATTCTTCATATGCACGCCCTTCACCATTCTTATGCTTAAATACCTTTAAATTCCTGTTCATCTAAATAAACTCTAAACATTGTTTGGGTTGTTGTCATGGGTCCTTGTAGCCTGCCCTATTATTAATTTATTTCCTTCAATTTATATCCCCCCCTCCACGCAAAGCAGGCTCAGGGAGGGTTGCACATTGAGCTTGGGTGTTTCCTGAACCACATGTTCTGCTCTCTCTAACTGCCAAGTGTGCTGGTTTTTCAAGTTAGCCAGGCTGCAGAACTGGGAAGAGGCTCCCCCAACACTGAGCTTAAATTTCCTCAAATTAGTTGTGATTCTGGATAAGTGTTCTGAACCCAAGTCAGAGAGTCCAGACATGTGCAAAGGGAGCACAAGCAAATTAAAATTAAATTCACTAAGAAATTTAAAAAAACTAAAAAAGGTTGTTGTGATGTACTTAATGCTGCCAGTGTGCCAACCATCTTCAACTGTGATAGAATATAATATTCTAAGCCAGAGGTGTCGAGCTCATTTGTTATGAGGGCTAAATCTGACATAAATGTCACTTTGTCGGGCTGGGCCATGTGTGCCCAGGGCCAGTGCATCCATTAGGCCAACGTAGGCAACTGCCTAGGGTGCAGACGCCAGAGGAGCACAGAGAAGCCAGAGCCCATCTGTGGGGCGGCCATACTGCACTCCCTCAGTCAGAAAAGGCGTCCCTTTTGCGGCCCTCCCTCCGGATGCCTTGGCAGGGGTGGGGTGAAATTTGGGGGTGCCCACCCCTCTGCACAGCTCTCCTGGACATAGGGCCACCGGCTGAGCCGCCTGCTGCTGCTGCCCTGCCCCACCCTTCCCTCGCCACCAGGATGCTGGTGCCACTTCCTCCTCTGTGGCGGGCTGCGCAGCTGGTGCTGAGCTCGCTGGCTCTGGTGCTGCACTGCTGCTGCCAGGAGTACTATGAGGGTGGCAGCGAGGAGGAGGCGGTGAGTGGCATGGCCATCTTCCAGGCATTCCAGCGCACCAAGACCACCTGCTACTGGAATGCGGGGCTGGCACGCGCCATCCATGGCCTGGGTCTGGCTGTGGGGCGGCGTGCTCTTGCTGTAGCAGGGCCCTGCCAGCCCTGTACAGGCTGCTCTTAATGGAGGGGGGGGGAAGGAGAGCTGAAAGGCAATCCAAGACACTGAAGCACCGCCTTTCCCTGGCCGTGTGGGGTGGGGGTAGGAGGAGAACTGAAAGGTGATGCTTCACCTCCTTTCCCTGGCTGTGTGGGACGGGGGTGGGGAGGAGACCTCAAAGGCAATGCTTCAGTGTCTTGAATCTTTCAGATCTAAGACACTGAAGCAGCACCTTTCCCAGGCCATGTGGGGCAGGGGGAGGGGGAGGAAAGCTGAAAGGCAGTGCTTCAGTGTCTCAGATCTTTTAGACACTGAAGTACTGCCTTTCCCCAGACATGTCGGGTGGTGGGGGGAGATTTGAAAGGTAATGCTTCGGTGTCTTGGATCTTTCAGATCCTTTCCCCGGCCGTGTGGGTCAGGGAGGGAGAGGAGAGCTGAAAGGATCTTTCAGATACGAGATACTGAAACACCGCCTTTCCCTGGCCATGTGGGGGGGGGGGAGGAGAGCTGAAAGGCGATTCTTCAGTGGGCACATGGGGGGTGCCAGAAGGTAGCCTCACCTAGTGTGCAAAAAACCCCTGGCACTGGCCCTGTGTGTTCCAGGTTACGGAAGATATAAGCTATATAAAGGACAGCAGCTCATAAGCTGTAAATTGGAGTATCCTCACTGCAAGGCCTCATGGACTGGAAGGGGGGTGCAAAGGAAAACCCACATGGGTGGACTGGAGAACCAGCAGTGCAGCACTGGGCAGATGTTCCCACGCTGCTTGACTGCTGCAGATGAGGTAGCTATGCCGTGCTGAAGCCACAATTGGAGAGGCTCCCCCCACTCCCCTCCCGAGCATTCGTATGTTTGACACCCCTGTTCTAAGCTGTGTGAAGTAAGGATTTATGAATTCTTTTCCTACAAAACACACCTCACCAATATTTCAGGCCAAGTTATTTCAGCAAGCTTATTATTTAGCACATCTTTATCATGCCCTGCCTCCAAGGACTTCAAGGTGGTATACACTGTAATTCCTGCCTCCATTTTATCCTCCTAACAACCCTGTGAGGTAGGTTAAGATGAGAAACAATGACTGACCCAGAGGTACCCAGTGAATTCCACAGTAAATGAGGAATTGAATCCAAATCTCCCTGGTTCTAGTCCAACATTCTTAAACACCACACCAGCTTGGTATAGTATAAAATACAAGCATGTGTATATTTTGAGCAAATTTTGAATGCCATCTTGCAATTTATGAAAATGATGGTCAAGTTGGGTAGCTCTCCAGAATGATATGCAAAGTAACGACACAAAATTTAAGATGTAATCCAAGTCATGATTGCCTAAACTACTAGATATACTGTGCAATTCTATGCTGAGTTACTCCAAACTAAGTTTATTGATTGCAGTGAGCTTCTCCTGGAGTAAGTCTACATAGGACTACACTGTAAATCCCTGCTGTTGCACCTCGCTAACAGCAAATTTCTTAATTACCAATACTAATCAGTGGTGGAAAGTGACTTATGGAAATCCCATAGAGTTTTCAATGCAAGAGATGAACAGATGTGGTTTGTCACATCACGTGCCTCTGCATAGCAACCCTGGAATTCCTGGATGGCCTGCCATCCAAGTAATAACCAGGGCTAATCCTGCTTGGCTCCCAAGAGCTGACAAGATCTGGCAAGCCTAGGCTATCCAGGCCATCCAATACTTTGACAAACGTCTAATGCTCCCACTAATACTACCACTAACATAGTACGTTCAACAAGTATTTCTACTAATACTCTCCATAAAAAGCAAATAGTCACAACATATTGCACCACCCTTTCTCACTATAGTAACTGAGAAATTCCAGGAGAACTGGGAGCAGTAACTGAGGAAGTTGGCATCTGGAGAGGGATGTGATTCCACGGACTCTACCCACCAAAGCTGCCATTTCCACAGATCTCTGCAGTGTGTAGATCAGCCGATTCCAGGAGAACTCCAGGTTGGGCTGTCAACCTCCAGGAGGGGTCTGTAGTTCTCTTGGAATTGCCACTGATCTCCAGACTACAGAAAACAGCAGCTGGGGGGGCGTGGCATCACATCTCCACTGAGCTTCCTCCCCAAATCTCCAGGAATCTCACAACAACAGCCCGCATCTGCAGGTTGGCAACCTTATAAATCTCCCCCCCCCCCATGTCTCGTTCCCTCCCTCCAAGCGGTTCAGTCCGGGCCTGACCTGGCTCCGGCCTCCTGGAAGAGTCTGGCCCACTCGTGGGGCTGGAAGTTGCGGGCGCTGAATCGAGAGGCGAAGTCGGTGTAGGTGGTGCCGGGTGGGAAGCGCGAGCGGACGAACTGCTCGTAGTCGGGCCGGTGCTCGCCCTGCCAGTACCACCAGAACCACTCCGAGCCCCAGGCCGGCACGGCAAAGACGCCCCAGTGAACGAAGATGCCCACCTTGGCCGCGTCGAACCAGCCGGGCAGCGGCCGAGCGTCCAGACTGGCCCAGTCGGGCGAGTAGCGCGGAGGATTGGCCTGGAAGACCGCCGGACGGGCCACACTAAGGAAAAAGAGCGCCGCGAATAAAGGAGACGCTGCCGGCCTCAAGCTCTGCACACGAAGCGCCATTATTTCCCCTCAGAACCCTCGAGTGGCGGCCGCCACACCCCCACTGGCTGCTCTCTCAACCAATAGCAACCTCTCTCAGGCAGAACGATTTGCATACAGCAGATGCTCTGCTGGGTAGTACTGAAAAGGCGACCGCTATTGCCGTCCTTGGTGGTTATTTTCTGATTACGTGGTGCAGCTTGATTGTAGCATTCGAGACGCGCCCTGGCCTCTGCCGCAACGGAATGAAGAAAACGAGAAAGGAGGCTTGCGTCAAGCTGAAGGGGACGAACTCTCCTGTGTTTCCCTTAGTTGTTGTTTAACCACAATCAAGACAGAACTATAGGGATGAAGGATCCTATCAGCAGAGATGAGCTCTTTCTCAGGAAAGTTCGTACTGGAATTAGTGTTAAAGTTTAAGTGCAGTGACACTTTTAAAACCAACAAAGTTTTATTCAAAGGGTAAGCTTTCGTGTGCAAAATAAGTGTTGCTAGTATTTAAGGTGCCACTGGAGTCTCTTTTGTTGTGCACCTTTTGTTGTGTGCCTAGTTCTTAATTACCGGAGTCGTCTTTATATTTTTTATAGCAAATCAGAGTGAAAATGATATTTTTAGTACTGTATTTATTGATTTTCTGCACAGAATGTGCTACCACTTTTATTTTTCATACCCCCACATAAAATGTGGTTGAGGGTCCTTTTGTAGGTAACCCCTGGCACACATGCCAACAATAACACTTGCTTGGCACCCAGGCCCGGATTTCCACCCGAGAAGACTTTCTATCTCTGTCCTGTACAAAACGACTCCACAGTGAGATCCACTTATAGCAACTGAAGAAGAAGAAATGGACTGTAATCCCAGAAAGTTTATGCTGGAATACATTTTGGCCTGTTCAGCTGTTATAATTTTGGCAAGCTCGTGACAGAAGGGTGTGCAGTAGCCAGTAACCATTTTGTGTTAATAAGGTAGCACATGTAGTTTCCAGCTTCAGTGTGTGTGAACATATATCCTCCAAAATCTGGGTCTCCGATGGCATGGACCAAAGCTGGAAAAACAACATGCTACCCGATTCACACAAGCAAGGTGACTGCACATATCAAGAGTATCACAGTCTCCCCTTATGCAGGTTGGATTTCCATAAATCATAAAGACTGACCAGGGCTTTTACAAAGCCATGAGATTTGTGTTCATTTTTCCTGCATATAAAGTATCGAGACTGAAGAGTGATTTCAGCTCATACTTTATTAGTTAAATGGAGAACTTGAGATGCTTGCGGGACCCGAAGGTCCACTTATGTTCTCGTTACAACCACACCGAACACACACCCCTGTTCCTGTGATAGGGTTATTTACATAGTATCTGTCTCTCATTGGTTCCCATTAGGATCCAAACTGACTGATTGGCGAGTTCTAGGATCCTCTGCTTCTTTTGTTCTAGATGCAAAGCTCGCCTTGTTTGCATGGCCATGTGTTAGCCTGACCGTGTGTGCAGTCTCTCTTAGTACATAACACTACAACAGACTGATACAGCCATGCCTGGCTTGCCCACTAGGGCAGCAGCCAAACGGTCCCCTGCCCCCTCTGTGAAAAGCCCCCCTGCCACCACCACTTCTGCCACCTCCCCCGCCACTGCCGCCAGCGAAGAGCACCCGGCGGGACTCAGGAGGCAGCGGCAGAGCTTGCCTGCCCTCCCCCCTGGGGGGGAGAGAAGGTGGGGGCGGCAGCCGGCACCGAAGAGCGCTCCAACGGGTGCTCAAAGGCAAGCCGGCGCTCGGCTCAAAGGGAAGAGGCAGCGGTTTAAACCCCTGCCTCTTCCCTTTGAGCCGACGCTGGCTTGCCTTTGAGCACCCACTGGGGCTCAAGGGGAAGGGCTGGGAGGGAAAGCCGGTGCTGGGAGGGAAGGGGCAGGGTTAGAACCTCCGCCCCTTCCCTGGCTTTCCTGGGGCCCCCGCAGCTGCGGAGCCTCCAGGAAAGCTGGCGCTGGGAGGGAAGGGACGGGGGCTAGAACCTCCGCCCCTTCCCTGGCTTTCCTGGGGCCCCCGCAGCTGCGGAGCCTCCAGGAAAGCTGGCGCTGGGAGGGAAGGGACGGGGGCTAGAACCTCCGCCCCTTCCCTGGCTTTCCTGGGGCCCCCGCAGCTGCGGAGCCTCCAGGAAAGCTAGCGCTGGGAGGGAAGGGACGGGGGCTAGAACCCCCACCCCTTCCCTGGCTTTCCTGGGGCCCCCGCAGCTGCGGAGCGCTCAGGAAAGCCGGCGCTTCGCCGCCTCCCCAGTCTCTAGGCCCCACCGGGAGGTTGGCATCCCAGTGGGGTGGGCACCCCAAGCTGTCCTGCCTAGGGTGCCCAGACACCTGGGGCTGGCCCTGGATACAGCTGCCCTCAGGTACAAAAAATCCAAAGAGTCTTGTGGCACTGTAAAGGCCCACAGGTTTATTGTGGCATAAACTTTAATGGACAAGCAGCTGCTTTGTCAGATTGTTATGGCTGATGGAGTGGCTTGTAGTTCACAAAACTTACACCATGGTCTTTACAATTCTGCAGGATTCTGGGCTTTGCTACAACAGATGGCAGCTGCAAACCTGTGCACCCTCTGTTGAATACAGTGGGACTTATTTCTGAGTAAGCATGCATAGGATGGTGCTGTAATATACTTACTGTAGGCAGGATCTTATCTTCTATCCTATCACATTAAAGGAAGGTACCTAGCACAGTGATCTCTCCTAGTGGAAAATACAGCATTTTTCATCCTTAAAAAGCAAAATTTACATCTCTTGAGCAACTAGAATTTCTTGGGTGTTGCTGGGGCTGTCATAACATAACAACAGCAGTGGCTTATCAGTTCTTGAAAGGTGTGAGCCCAGGGATTTACACTTACCCATCAAGGGTTGCAATAAACACCCTGATAGTCATTATGGAATTATACATGGGAGAAAGCTTGTGCTAGAAAAGAGGTTTTTGGCCATGTGCAGCCCCTATATATAGCTTAGCTCTAAGGCCTATGAAATCTTAAGATGCAGGTATTTATTAACTATCAAATAAAATGGGGACTGAAACAAAAGGAGGTAGACTAATACTTCTGCTTGGCGTTTCAGCATCACTGGAATGGTACAATCAATGTTCAAGATACTCTGCAGAAACTGTTTAACTTGAGTTGAAGGCAACTGTCAGCCTGTAGCTCATATTCAGTCCAAAGACAATCACCAGTATCCCCATGCCTAGACAAATAAACTTTTATTATTAATTACTTTTCTGTCCACCTTTTCTCCATGGAGTTCAGCATGGCATACATGGATCCTTCCCCCACGTCATGTCTTCACAACTGTTCCATGAAGTAGGCTGATATATAGGAACTGGACCAAGATCTTCATGACCAAGATCTTCAGCCTATATCTCCCTGTCCTGTTTGTGCATTTTGCCCTGTACCAACCTGGCCTGGATCTTTCCAGCATTAGCCAGTTATGTATATGCTGATACAAGAAAGAGGCCAATTTCACATAAGGAGCTATGCCGCCATCACGCCTCCCTTTGCCCCATTTCCATTGGTCAATTTCCCACTCAAAGCCACACAGCCGCATTTTGACCTGCAGCTTTGCCCAATTTTTCCTGCGGTTTTGTGATCCTGTTTTTTGGGGGAAATCGGGCAAAGCCACGGGTCAAAATGTGGCCTTGCGGCTTTGAGTGGGAAATTGACCAATGGAAACGGGGCAAAGGGAGGTGTGATGGCGGTGCAGCTCCTTGTGCGAAATCGGCCAGAGATAAGGGAAAGCCTTGGCTTCTTGGTAATGTGAGCTGGCGAGTCCAGGTGCTGACCACTGACTTAATTTGATGAGGAGGCATTGGTGTCATGCTGCAGAAACCTGTAAATTTTTTCCTTCTGTATCTTGGTTGACAGGGAGAATATCTCCAAACATTTACTTTTCTTTAGTCATGAAATTGCCACAGCAAACTGTCACACAAGTTTTCCAGGTCACTGAGCCCAGCATCCATTGTTATCTTCCTTTAAAAAAAGGAATTAAACAGACAAAAATGAAGAGACAATTGCTGTGGATCCACTGGAACAGACTTGGGACATGAAAGATGGAGGCTTGAATGTTAATTTTTTGTGTGGTATTTGATACATTCACTATTATGTTTAGTTGTGGCCTGTGCTTAAGGTATCCTAGTTTTCTCTGTTTTGATCGGCTGCCTAATAAAGACTTTCTAGTGGTCCTAAACTATACAGAGTATCCTATCATGAAGCTCCGCTTAGGTTCAATCAGAAACTATGAAAGTAGTTACATTATATATAGTTCAGTTATGGAACAGTATAAGATTGGGTGCCACTCTTAGCAGATTCAGCTGAGTAACGTTCTGAATAAAAGCTTTGTATTTGATGATCGTCTCCCACCTCTCAATACTTAAAATTCAATACAGTGCTTAGCCTTCATTTCCTTTCTATAGAAGGGGAATAATACTAATTCAGAAAAAGAATTTAAAGTAGTTGCAGAACATTCATAACGGTGCTATATAATTGATTATGGTCCTGAAAAAGCTTGAACAGAGTTGTAATCTGCAATTAAGAATGAAATAGGAGCCTTGCTGGTCAGACCAAGGTTAAGCATCGTGTTTCCTACCAATCAACTGCTTCCAGAAAACACAAAGCAAGACAAGGCAGCTCTCCCCTGCTGTTTGCAGCCTGCCCCACAGGTTTGCTGTCTTGGAACCAGGAGGCTCTGTTTAGCATTCATGGCTAACAGCTGTTGTTAGGCACCCACCATAAATAGCTAACAGCCATCAGCCCATGATACTGATCTCAGTTATCAATATATCTGCTTCACCATCAGGAGCTCAGAGAAAGAAAGCTATCTTTGCTGTTCCAGATTTCTAGCATTATGGATGGTAGGAGATAATACTTTACAATACTGACCTTGACTTGACAATGGAAATCCAGATTATTACAAGCCATGGGGTTCAATGCAGGGCTGTGTATGTGGTATGTATAATAATAGTGATAATTTCTAGCAGAATTCTATGCCAGGAAGAGATACACTCTGACCAGTGTACCTTGGCTGTCACTGAAGCCCCATCCCTAACCAGCGGTTGGCCTAATCAGCCCTTTTCTGGCTTCCATTGGGCATTGCATGCAGATTGTCACGCTTGTATCTTTTGGGTCAGAAGGATCTGAAATTTCCTTTGTAAGCAAAAAAGAAAAGAAACCTGAGAACGCAGAATCTGTGCATGTTGCACAAATCACTGCAGAAGCCTGGTATTTTTGAGACAGGGATATGTTTGGGTGGTTTCCCCATTGCTGCTGATACACTGCAGCAGTTTCCCCATTGCAGGTTCCCCAAAAGTGTTCCTGACCTAGGCCCCCAGCAGCAGCTACCTCCCCACACCACCAGGGGATTTTTCAGGGGTTTTTTTTACATCAACAATTGACTAGTTTTATAACATTACAGCAATCTGTTTATAAGATTCTCTGAACTCCCAGTTTTTGTTTTAAAAAATTAAGTCTCTATGCCCTGTCATTGAAGAGATATAAGAGAAAAGGTCTATCTTTGCAGCAAAAAGAGCTAGAGACTGACTTTTTAAAAAAGCAAGCAAAAGATTCAGAGAACCTGATAAATTGTTAAAACGGTATTAAATTGCCAGTTAAGAAAACAAAAAAGCTCTTTGTTAGCAGGGGATAGGATCACGGGGGACTGGGGCAGAGAAAATGAGAGCAGAACTGAGAAGATTTGTACACTCCAATCTAGGTGGGCAGCATCACCCCAGCTTTGCTGTAGCCTTCTCGAAACATCACTGCAAAGCAAGTTTGGAAAGACAGGGAAAGCCTGGGAGGTGCACAGAAACTCACACTGTGGGGAAATGGTGGCAGGATCCTCACTTCCCAGAAGAGTCTAAGCCAGGGCAAAAATCATCTTTGAAAGATAAACAGCCTTACACATGAGCATGCCAAGTTAAGAGAGACTGAAATACCCTATGGTACAACAAAAGGAGTTTTTCACTGTCCTACTTTGGCAGCAGAATTAGAAACCTTAAGTTGACATACAGGATGTGATTCCTTGAAAGTTCTGGCACTTATTTTTGATCAGTTAAAGTGCAACAGAGGCTATTTGATGCTAGCTTGAGAAATCCTAGGCTGTGGTCATACGGCAAGTTTATCCCAATATGTTCCCACTATAGATTTGATCGGGAATATTTTTTTTCGGGTTGGGATGACCACACATCCCTCCCTGAAGCGCTTGTATCATGCAGTGAGGCTCCGGGCACCATTCAGATAGCCACACTGCCGCTTGGGCGGCACGGCTGTTGTTTTTTTTAAAAATTGGCTTTCCGCATGTGCATACACACATGGCCAAATCACCACTCCCACTGGGACTCGCCGTACTCCCTTGTTCTTGCAGGTTCTCCCTCCGAACAGCAAACAAAATTTACCAGTGATGTACAACCGAGCGCTGGAGTCTGTATGTGCACTTGAATGTTTATACATTGAATTTATTCAGCGCAGGATTACTCATGCGTACAACAACGGAAGCTTGTAAAAAAAAACATTGCAAGAAGGATGTTCAGATGCCCTAATCATGATCATTGCAAGAAATGGCTGTTCAGATTGGTGAAATTGCAGTTCAAAGCACAAATATCCAGAAAGTACTTGATTTTCCAGGGCTAGGAAAACTCGCTAGTGAACCAGGAGGATTGAGCAAATGAACCCAATTTGGTGCAGGAGAGATGCGGGCATCTGATCAGCAGTTTTAAATGTAAGAGAGAACAGTGGTGAAACCCGATCAAAATGACCGTGTGATTGTATGGAGACAGGCCTTTCCTGGGTTTAGAGATTGGAGTAACTCTACATAGGATTGCACTGTAAGTCTTCATGTTCAAGGGCATCTGATCTAAATTTGTTCTGGTCACCTGGAAGCTTGGAATAAAAAACAGACATCTTTTAATTAGACGTATAAGAACTGTAAGCACAGCAGGGTTTATTCTGCACTAGAAAACTGGCAATTTACAAAAACTGGGCACTAGCAATGAATTAAATTAAGAAAATGTATAATTTCTTTTGCATAATTTATTCTGGTTTTGCTTGTCAGAGGCTGCAGAGGCAAGGAGCTACACTGCCTGCCCCCACCTCTAACACTGGAAATTATTCTCAGCCTCCTCCTCTGAGTTCTGAGATATCAGAAACAATGCCTCATTTCATTTCAAGAAAATATTTATAGCCATGAACCTAGAAACTTGACTTTAAAAAAAATCCCAGGCTGAATTCTGAATTTAGGGCTTCATTCTGCATGTTTCCTTTGCTTCTGCAGAAGCATAGTATACTATACTGGCCTGGCCTGGGAGACCCAGGTTTGAACCCCCACTCTGCCATGGCAGCTTACTAAGTGACTGTGGGGCAGTCACAGACTCTCAGCCTGACCTCACAGGGTTGCTGTGAAGATAAAATGGAGGAGAGCAGAGCAGTGTAAGCTGCTTTGCGTCTCCAATGAGAGAAGGACAGGGTTCAGATAAAATGAATCTTGGTCCACAGTGAATGAGCCTTGGGCTTAGATAGCCCCTCATCACTTATTGTGTACGAAAAAGTCTCATTCACACACAATCCTGTATTACAAATGTTAAAATGTGTCACATGAAGCAAGCTTTTATTGAATCAGATCAATGGTCCATCAGGGTCAGTACTGCTTAGTGAACCTGGCAATAAGTCTCTTTTACATCAGCTGCTCCCTGGTCCTTTCAGGCAGAGATGCAGGGGATTGAACCTGGGACTTTCTGCATGTCAAGCTGATGCTCTGCCATTGAGCCACAGTCCCACTTCAACCATACACTCATCCACATGCTCCATAACATAAACACACCCTCAAGGAAGAGGCTGCCATAGATTTTTTCAAAACATGGTTCCAATAAAGATTGTTCAGAACCTGAACACCTATTTCAATTCCTATATCACTAGTACATTTTTATCCTGCCCTTTCTGAAAGGAGCTCAGAACAACACATGGTTTTCTTTTACCCATTTTACCCTCACAACAACCTGGTGAGGTAGGTTAGACTGACAGCATGTTATTGGATTCAAGGTCACTCAGGGCCAGTCTTAGTGATTCAGGGGCCCTGGGCACAAGTCTGGGATGGGAGACCAGACTAACTGTACCCCTCCTCGCCCTTAAGCCAGCTGCTGAATGGGCATGCACACACCTCTGCTGCTGAGCCAGCTGCCTGAGCCCCAGAGGGGGTGGATGCATACAGTGGTGGGAAACTGAATGTTCTGTTCTTTCCTCCACTGTTGGAGGATAGGTGGGACCATGGGTGTAATGTACCCAAGCCGACCATGTGCTCCGACCGGTTCTAACCGGTCCGATATGTGGCCCGGCGAAGTGCCTGAGCTTGGACCTTGAGGACAATAGACATTCGGATCCTGAGTCCCTTCCAATCAGGGAACTAGGATCCGAGAAGTTAATGCAGTTACTGTAAATAGACCACTCACAGGTGTTTGGGGTGTGTGGGATGTGTTTTCCTTGGGTCATATAAGCCGGCCTGCAAGCCGGCTAATTTGTCTTGTTCCTGATCTTGAAATAAAAGTATGAGCTGATTTCACTCTACCCGATGCTTCAGTCTCAGCAGTTTTCAATGGGGAAGTGGGGGACCTGCCCAGACTGGGGCCTATGGCAGTTGCCACAGATTCCTTGAGGCTAAGTCCGCCCCTGACCTTCATGGCAACTCAGGGATTTGAACCTGGGTCTCCCAGATCAAAGTGGGAAGAAGAGCCCACTGAAACTGCTTGGGATATGTTGATCCTGCCATTCACTGATGGCAACCAGAGTGCTTCTAACTCACAACCTGGGAAATTATGCTACTGGGCTCACAGTGGAACAGCTGAGCAGACAGAAAATCAGCTTCAGAAACTCTTCAGATAGGAACAAATCACCCTTCTGCCTGTGTATGTGTGTTCAGTCCTTCATTGGTTCTGCCACTGTGTTGCAGATGACTACCTCATAAATGGTTTCTATTGGGCAGGACTTCTGAGTACTCTCTGCTTCTGGGTTGCTCTCTGGGAAGCCTGGCATCTTCCCCAAACAGAAACAGACTTTCCTCAAAGAGGAGCACAACTCCCTGCTCCGTAAGGCATAGATAGCAGGGTTGACCATAGAGTTCACCAGGCAGAGAGTGCTACAGAAGGCAAATATCTTCCTGATGGTGTCATCCAGTTTGGCAAACATACTGTAAGTCATGAGCATCAAGACTGGTGACCAGCACATGACAAAAACCACCAGGACAATAACTAAGGTCTTGGCCAACATGATGTCCATTCTCATCCTTGTGTTCTGCTGCCCAGTTTGGGTATGGTATTTCTTCATGTACAACACATGCTTATGGGCTTTCCAAAGGACGTGCATGTAAGCATACACAATAGATACCAGAAGGATCACTACTAAAGCAATCCAGATTGCGAGATATTTGGTGTCGACAAAGGGAAACAACTCAGAACAGGTAGAGTTCAAGGTGCAGCAGTTCCATCCCAGAAGGGGCAGGAAAGCGATGAACATTATGGTGGCCCAAAGGACCACCAAAGCTATCAGAGCTCTTCTACTTGTTATGAGGACCTTGTACTCTGATGGTTTTAGGATACAGATATACCGATCAAATGCCATCATCAGCAGACTCCCCAGGGAAGCCGTGAAGGATGTGGTGACCCCTCCAAGCTTCAGCAAGAAGACTTCCTTGGAGGGATCAGTCCCATTGAAAACATGGAAGTTTACAAAACTGGAGACAAAGATGATGCTGGCTAGCGTGTCTGCCGCAGCCAGGCTACAGATGAAGAGATAGGAAGGTTTGTTCAGGATCCTTTGGGAAGAAAATATGAGGTACAACACCAAGGAGTTCTCCAAGATGCAAAGGCTCCCACAGATGCAGCACAGCACAGCAATGACAGTCTTCTGAGCAGGATCATCAAGGACCATGTAGCACTCCATGGGCATTGCAGTGGAGCTGCAGCTAGAGGCACTGATAGTTTCATTCATGGTGCATCTCTGCATCCCTGTGGACTTGCAATGGAAAAATCTCTCTTCAGAATGGGGTGGTCTTCCTTGGCAATTTCTATGGAGCAACTGCAAAAAAAATTGAGGGTTGAGGAAAGTTAAATTTGTCACCAATTACATCATGGCCCACCTCTGCTGGGAAGTGGTGTCAAGTTGCAGTCAACTTAGGGTGTTCCCTCTAATCTGAGTTAGTGTGAGCTAGCTCACAATTTTTTAGCCTCTGGCTCACACATTTTTGTCTTAGCTCAGGAAAGATGGCTCCAGAGCAAACTAATTTATGCAGTAGCCAAATTGCTCACTCACAACTTTAATGCCAGTAGCTCACAAAGTAGAATTTTTGCTCACAAGACTCCACAGCTTAGAGGGAGCATTGCCCAGTAGGGTTTTCAAGGCAAGAGATGAACAGAGGTGGTTTGCCATTGCCTGTCTTCGCATAGCACCCCTGGACTTAGTTTGATTGTGCTTAGTTTCCTATATCTGATGAAACCAGGCTACCCTGGCACAACTTTACCCTGGATTTATTCTATGTCTCTTGCACATCAGTTGTTTGTTTTCTTAGCCATCTACTGTTCTGTTGGAAGGCCAAGTGACTGGGTTTTCCCCAGTCTGTCCTTAACCAACCCAAAGCTTTCAGTGTCTTTCAGGAGGTCACACATCTCTCTCTTGAAATTGTTTAAATGGGTGCTCTGGTCAGCTGATAAGAGATTTTGGGTCTATTACCCATGAGCCAGGTGGTTCAGTGGTTTAACTATTGAGATAGTATCTGGGAGACCCAAGTTCAAATCTCCACTCTGCTCTGGAAGTGTGCTGGGTGAGCTTGGGAAGTTATTAGGGGTATGCAGGGGGGGAAATTGGGTTTTTTTTGGATTCAGATATAATAAAGCCGAATTTTTCAGTTTCCCAAATATAACCGAATACCAATATCGTACTGTATTGGTACCCGAAAATATCCAGTATTCCTGAAAATATTCGGCTGCATTATATCCAAAGAGGGTGCTCACAATCCGCCATTGTTTACTATGGAAGGGGAAAAAGGCAAGAAGCAGTGTCTCCCAGAGAATCTCTGCACTAGAAAGTAAGTGAAGGGGCATGTTTGCAAGGCCAGCAGCAGAACCAGTGCAATGTGCCCATCAGAACCAGTGTGACTGTGGCAGTCAGTGTTCAAATCCAACAGGACTCAGGTCAGTCTGAGGATCTCTGCAGCATAAAAAGGTAGGAAAGACACAAAAATGGCAGGAAAAAGAAGATAAGTGAAGCCCTTTAAAGTTTAAAGCCTTTTAGAGCCTGTATTTGGCAATGCCAACCCCCCCCCAAAAATATATATTTCAGGTTTTTTTCGGCATTCAGTATTCAGCAGCCAAATCAGATCAGGTTTTTTTGGGGGGGTTGGCTTTACCCAATGCACACCCCTAGCCATTACATACTCTTACCCTAACCTATGCACCTCACAGGATTATTGTGAGGATAAAACTGGAGAAACAGGGAATGTTGTAAGCCAGTTTCAGTCACATTGGAAAGAAAGTGTAGTATGAATGAATGAATTACATACAAATAAATCTGCATATTGCAAAATCATCAATAGAAATATATTCCTGAGATAGTGACTGATGTGTAAGACATCTTACAGATTAATAAACACATTATTGAAGTAAATACATTCACTGCCCACAAGGTGTGGTGAGGACTATGGCTTTTAGAAAGGACGGGAGAAATTTGTGGAAGACAGATCTATTAACAGATTCAGGTAGGTAGCCATGTTAGTCTGAAGCAACAGAACAAAGCTTATATGCAGCTCATATCCAGAATTAAAATTTGTTGGTCTTAAAGGTGCTGCTGGACACAAACTTTGTTTTATTAACAGCTGTTATGCAATGACTGCTAAATGGAACCTCCATATTTAGAGGCAGTATAGCTCTGAATATCAGAACCTGAGTTAGCACAAATGTGTGCAGTCTTATTATCACCATGCCCTGCTCATGAGCTCCTGGAAGCATCTGGTGGCTGCAGCTGGAAACAATGTACAGAATCACATGGACTTCTTACATTCCTGTGCTGCAGTCAGGTTCAATTACCACTTCTTGGTCCCACATGCATTAAAAATGTTTTCTGTCTTTACAGATTACATTTCCATCCCAGACCCCCTTCCCAAACACATTAATTTCCCTTGAGTTCCCTCAGAAAATAATTTCTTCTTCCAAACATTTATTTTGCCCTCAAAATTCATTTCCCACAAGATTTCAATTTCTAAGACCTCATTGGTAAAGGTAAAGGTTCCCTTGCTCGAAAGCCAGTCGAATCTGACTCTAGGGTTGCGGTGCTCATCTCCGTTTCAAAGCCAAAGAGCCAACGCTGTCTGAAGACGTTTCCGTGGTCATGTGGCCGGCATGACTAAACACCAAGGCGCACGGAACACTGTTACCTTCCCATCAAAGTGGTACCTATTTATCTACTTGCAATTTCTTGCTTTCGAACTGCTAGGTTGGCAGGAGCTGGAACTAGTGACAGGAGCTCACTCCATCATGCGGCACCCGGGTCTTGAACTGCTGAACTACTGACCTTCCACAGCCTGCAGTTCAGCGTCTTAACCACTTGAGCCACCGCAGCTCCTAAAACCTCATTACTCCAAATTAATTTCCCAAACTGTATTTCCCACCAGAATTTTTTTCTCTTTCCTCCTCAATTTTTCCCAAAGCAAAAAAGGGGGAAATGAATTTTCTGTTTCCTTTCCAACTTATACCATCGCTGCAACGGACTTTAACTGACTTTCAATCCTATTTATGTTAGAATGTTTCTTTAGTCTCCCCCTTCAGGTAGGTGGGGGTGGATTGGAATGTTAATATATTCCTGGAGCAGCAAGCTGAGTCAAGTGGGGCTACCGGTGGTCTTCCAGGTCAGTGACCTACCGAGAATTTTCCTGGTAGGTTACAGGGACAATCTGTCTCTGGGATTAGAGAACAGAGGCTCAGTATGGGCAGCTGCTGTTAAATCAGCAGCCAGCCACCACAATAAGTGACCCATCCATCCTTGGGGTTCATCATAAGGTATATCGATGAACAAAACCTATTGAGGAAGAATCAGCATGGATCACTAACCTGTTAGGGTTCTTTGAGGGGGTAAACAAGTATGTGGACAAGAGTGACCCAATAGATGTTGTTTACCTAGACTTCCAGAATGCTTTTGATAAAGTTCCTCATCAAAGGCTCCTAAGTAAACTCACTAGTCACGAGATAAGAGGACAAGTCCTCTTGTGGATCAAAAACTGGTTAATTGACAGGAAAGAGAGAGTGAGTATAAATGGGCAGTTTTCACAGTGGAGGGTGAAACCGAATACCACGGTGTACCACAGGGATCAGTACTGGGTCCGATACTTTTAAACTTGTTCATTAATGATTTGAAGTTGGGAGTAAGCAGCAAAGTGGCTAAGTTTGCGGATGACACGAAGTTGTTCAGGGTGGTGAGAATAGGGTTGCCAGGTCCGTTAGAGATGCCAACGGGGGTATGTGTGGGAATGTTCTGGGAGCCGGAAGTGTTGCCCCCAACATGCAGCCATCACTGGAAGTGATGTCGTGTGCCATGCCTATGTCACCCAGAAGTGACATAGGCATGTTGGAGGTGACACTCTGATTTTTGGGCAAAACCCTATGATAAAATTGCCCTGAAACCATAGAGTTTTGTCCAAAAACTAGAGTGTTGCCCTCGGTGTGCCCACATCATGCAACATCACTGAGGGGGATTTCCTCCCACCGGCCAGCTGGCTGGTGGTGGGCAGGAATCCACAGAACCAGGCAATCCCCTGCCCCCAACTAGGAATGGGAACCCTAGGTGACAATCAGGGAGGATTGTGAGGTGCTCCAGAAGGATCTGTCAGGGCTGGGTGAGTGGGCATCATTGTGGCAAATGAGGTTCAATGTGGGCAACCCAAAATACATCTGCCTGTCCAGGAAGTTCAACTAAATACCAGTAGAGGTTTTGTCACCACTGCTACATTACTTAATGCATTACAATATAGGTTCATGTTCAGGCTATAATTTATGATGTTTTAGTTTGGGAAGATCTGTTTTCTTGGTCACATCAGTTGGTACTATTTTTTCCCTGTAAACTCCTCTTCCATCCCAATGGACTCTGTTGCTCACTTGTTGTCTGTCAATCCCCTCTTTATCCAACCCTTCCTCCAGTCTCTCTTCCCTTATATTAACCTCACAACAATGGCAATATCACCCACAGCCTGATGAAGGGAGCTTTGACTCTTGGAAGCTTATTCCCTAAAACTCTTGTTGGTCTCTAATCTGCTACTGGACTCACATCTAACTGTCCCAGTATCACCAAGTAAGCATCATGCAAAATGTAGATCTGGACATGGGTCTCCTCAATCCACACTGGTCTTCATGCCATTGGTCCACCTACTTCAGCATGGTCTGCTCTGATGCAGGTGATCTCTAGAGACTCAGATAGAGAAAGATCCTTTCCAGCACGTGTTCTCTTAGACCTTCTCAGTTTAAACCTTTATCCTTTAGCACACAAACCATGGTCTCTCTATCATCAGCCCATCGGTGTCATCATTGTCTACTCAGACTGGCAGTGGTTCTCCAGGGTTTTATGTAGAGGATTTTGCCCATGCTGTGCTTTGTTTCTGAGTCGTTGAGGTCTGGCTAGGGGAGTTCTCAAGGGTTCCCAGGCCCCCCTAAATTTCTGGAGAGCCCCTTCCTAAATCCCACATATCTCCACCTCCATAAATAGTGACAATGGCTTGTGATGTCACTGGCTCCTCCCTATGATGTCACTGGGCCTTGGTTCTTTTAAGGACCTAGCACAGCCATGCCTGTAGCCCAGCCCCAGTCCCCCCCCCCCGGAAATTGGAAAGTCTACACCCTTGGCGGCAGCCACTCCACCACTGGTGCCACCAGTTTGGGACCCACAGCCTCCTGGTCTCACCTTGCCTGCTGGCTGGCAGCCCACCTAACTTCCTTGCACCACTTCCTACCTGGCTGCTGCTGCCACCATCAGCTCAGGACCCACAGCCTGCCGGCCCCACCTCACCTGCCAGCCATCCAACCTGGCTGCCTCATACTGCTTTTTGCTGCAGCCGCCCCATGCCGCCACCTCACCTGCTGGGGCTGCTGGAAGGTGGGGAAGTTGTGGAGCCTTGGTAGGAAGTTGGGGGGGGGCAGGCCCCACTGTAGCTACTGACCTGGAGGAACTAGAGATCAAATTGCCAACATTCGCTGGATTATGCAGAAAGCAAGGGAGTACCAGAAGGACATCTACTTCTGCTTCATTGACTATGCCTTTGATTGTGTGGATCACAACAAACTATGGGAAGTCCTTAAAGAGATGGGAGTACCAGACCACCTCACATGTCTCATGAGAAACCTGTATAAAGGTCAAGAAGTGACAGTTAGAACTGGATATGGAACAACTGATTAGTTTAGCATAGGAAAAGGAGTACAACAAGGATGTATATTGTCACCCTGCTTATTTAATCTATATGCAGAGTACATCATGCGAAATACCAGCCTGGATGAATCACAAGCTGAAATTAAGACTGCCGGGAAAAGCATCGACAACTTCAGATATGCAGACGATACCACTCTAATGGCAGAAAGTATCCTAAAGAGCCTCTTGCTCAGAGTGAAAGAGGAGAGCGCAAAAGTTGGCTTGAAACTCAACATCAAGAAAACTAAGATCATAGCATCTGGCCCCATCACTCCTTGGCAAATAGAAGGGGAAGTCATGGAAGCAGTGATAGACTTCACATTCCTGGGATCCAAGATCACTGCAGATGGTGGCTGCAGGCATGAAATTAAAAGACGCCTGCTCCTTGTGAGGAAAGCTATGGCAAATCTAGACAGCCTAATAAAAAGTAGAGACATAGAATCATAGAATGTTAGAGTTGGAAGGGACCTTGAAGGTCATCTAGTCCAACCCCCTGCACTCGCAGGAGCATAGCCAGAAGATAGCCCTACATCCTAAAACATACCCAAAAGATGGTCATCCAGCCTCTGCTTGAAAACGTTCAGGGAAGGAGCATCCACCACCTCCCGAGGCAGACTGTTCCACTGCTTAACCACTCTTACAGTTAGGAAGTTTCTCCTGATATCTAGCCGGTAACGACTCCCTTGTAATTTCCACCCATTAGATCTAGTCTTCCAATCCAGAGCAAGAGAGAATAGATCTGCTCCATCTTTTACATGACAGCCCTTCAAATACTTGAAGACTGCAATCATGTCCCCTCTAAGTCTTCTCTTTCCCAGGCTAAACATATCCAACTCTTTCAGCCTTTCCTCATAAGACTTGGATTCAAACCTTCTCACCATCCTGGTTGCTCTCTTCTGGACATGCTCAAGCTTGTCAACATCCTTCCTAAAGTGTGGTGCCCAAAACTGGACACAGAACTCCAGGTGAGGCCTGACCATAGCAGAATAGAGCGGAACTACCACCTCCCATGATCTGGACACAGTGCTTCTGTTAATGCATCCTAAGATTGCATTAGCTTTCTTCACAGCCACATCGCACTGCAGGCTCATGTTGAGCTTGTGATCAACCAGTACACCTAGATCCAGGGCTCTTTTTGCAGAAAAAGCCCAGCAGGAACTCATTAGCATATTAGGCCACACCCATGACAGCACAGCTCATTCGCATATCAGGCCACACCCCCATGTTACCAGAAGTGTGGTCAGCCAGCCACACCCACCTTTTGCTTCTTATTCTGTTTACCTTGTTTATTGTCAAAACTCAGGGCTTTTTTTGGAGCAGGAACTCCTTTGCACGTTAGGCCACACACCCCTAATGTAGCCAATCCTAATGAGTTTCCGCTGTTGGGTGTGTCCTGTTATGCTAATGAGTTCCTGCTGGGCATGGCCAACTCAGGAGCCAGCTGGAACTCCATTCCTGTGCGTTCCTGCCTAAAAATAGCTCTGCCTAGGTCCCTTTCACATGTGCTGCTGTCAAGCCAAGTCCCTCCCATTCTATATCTGTGTCTTTGATTTTTTGTACTTTGCACTTATCTCTATTGAATTTTATTTTATTTGCTTCAGCCCACTGTTCCAGCCTATCTAAATCATTTTGACTCCTGACTCTGTCTTCTTCAGAATTAGCAGTCCCACCCAGCTTTGTGTCATCTGCAAATTTGATAAGCATCCCCTCTATGTCTTCCTCTGGGTCATTTATAAAAACATTGAACAACACCGGGCCCAGGACTGAGCCCTGTGGCACTCCATTCGAGACTTCCCTCCACGTAGATGCAGAGTCATTTACAAGTACTCATTGGGTACGATTTTTCAACCAACCATGAATCCATCCAATGGTTGCATCATCCAGCCCACACTTAACCAGCTTATCCTCAAGGATATCATGAGAAACTTTGTCAAATGCTTTACTGAAATCTAGATACACTATACCCACAGCATTGCCAGAGTCAACCATTTTAGTAACTCTGTCAAAAAAGGAGATAAGGTTGGTCTTGCATGACTTATTCTTGATAAACCCATGCTGGCTACTACCAATTAACTCACTCTGTTCAAGGTGCTCACAGACAGAGCGTTTAATAATCTGCTGTAGAATTTTTCTAAGTATTGATGTCAAGCTGACAGGCCTGTAATTTCCTGGGTCCATCTTTTTTCCCTTCTTGAAGATTGGGACAACATTCGCTCTTCTTCAGTCTTCTGGCACAACACCAGTACTCCAAGACATCTCAAAGATTAGAGCCAGACTAAAGTCCATATGGTCAAACCAATGGTATTCCCAGTAGTAATGTATGGCTGCAAGAGTTGGACCACAAGGAAGGCCGAGCACCGAAAAATAGATGCTTTTGAACTGTGGTGCTGGAGAAGACTCTTGAGAGTCCCTTGGACTGCAAGGAGATCGAATCAGTCAGTCCTAAAAGAAATCAACCCTGACTGTTCCCTGGAAGGCCAGATACTGAAGCTGAATCTCAAATACTTTGGCCACCAAATGAGAAGGGAGTACTCACTGGAGAAGACCCTGATACTGGGAAAGATTGAAGGTAAAAGAAGAAGGGGATGGCAAAGGATGAGATGGTTAGACAGTTACTGATGCAACAAACATGAAATTAAGCAAACTCCGGAGGATGACAGAAGACAGGAGAGCCTGGCTTGATGTGGTCCATGGGGCTGCGAAGAGTTGGACTCAACTGTGTGACTGAACAACAACAACAAGAAGAAATCATTAAGGGGATGGAACACCTTCCCTATGAAGAAAGGTTAAAGAGATTAGAGCACTTTAGCTAGGAGAAACGATGACTGAGGGGAGACACAACAGAGGTTTACAACATTATGTATGGGATAGAGAAGACTGAGAAAGAAGTGCTTTTCTCCCATTCTCACAATATAAGAACTTATAGGCACTCAGTGAAATTAAAGAGCAGTAGGTTTAAAACAGATAAAAGGAAGTACTTCTTTACCCAAAGAGTAATTAACATGTGGAATTCACAGCCACAGCAATTGGTGGAGGCTACAAGCATAGACAGCTTCAAGAGGGGATTAGATAAACATATGGAGCAGAGGTCCATCAGTGGCTATTAGCTGTAAGGTATAGATGGAACATTCTGTCTGGGGCAGTGATGCTCTGTATTCTTGGTGCTTGAGGGGCAATGGGAGGGCTTCTGGAGTTCCGACCCTGCTGGTGGACCTCCTGGTGGCGTCTGGGCTGTGGCCACTGTGTGACACAGAGTGCTGGACTGGATGGGCCATTGGCCTGATCCATTATGACTTCTCTTATATTTTTATGTTCTTACATGCTGCCTGGGAGCAAGCCCTGCAGATCTCTTGTGTACAGTTCCAGTGTACCAGTGCTGCTTCTGTGAGTTTCAAAAAACAAACAAACAAACCCAAAAAGCAAATTTTATTTATTTAATTACTTTTTATAGTCTTGTACATGCCCAGTAACATAAAAGTTACCTTTTGTATGTGTGAACATTGATTTTAATTAAATACTTTTAAATTACAAGGCCAAAAAACAGTGTACCATACTTAGGTTTGCCAACTCCAGCTTGGAAAATTCCTGCAGATTTGGGTTGGTGCTTGGGGAGGGTGAAGTGTGGGCAAGGGAGGGTGCTGACCAAGGGTATGATGACATAGCATCCACCTTCCAAAGTTGCCATTTTGCCCTGGAGAACTCTATAGTCTGAAGTCTCCAGGACCCACCTGGAGATTGGTAGCACTACCTGCACTGTGTATCCTAGTACACATAGAATCATTAGCATAAAACACAGTTGCCAGCTCTGGTTTAGGACATTCCTGGAGACTTGGGGATAGAGGCTGGGGTTTGGGGGCAGAAGGAACCTCAGCAGGCTACAAAGCTGTCATTTTCTCCAGGGGAACTGATTTCTGGAGTTCTGTTGTAATACTGGGAGAATCTTAGGCCCTGCCTGGTGGTTGATAGCCTGACTCCTAGTGTATACTACATACAAAATCATTAGTGCAAACCGGGTTGCCAACTCCAGCTTGGGAAATTCCTGGACACTTGGACTGGTACTTGGGGAAGCTGAAGTTTGGGGAGAGGAGTGAGTTCATTAGGGATATGATACTATAGAGCAGGGGTATCAAACTTGCAGACCGGGGGCCAGATCAGCTGCCCCCCGGAGGGCTTCTATCAGGCCCGCAGTAGAACTGGCTGTCTTCTGCTTCTTCTTCCAGTTCTGCTGCTGCTGCATCAGTGTAGGTTTGCAGCTTACAGATACACACCTGAACAGCATACTCAAGACTGCAACAGCACAGACATTTTGATGCAATAATTCCGAGCAAGAGGTATCAGTTATCAGACTGTTAAATAAACAAAATATTGCAAGACTGCTAATGTTTAAGCATGTTTTTATTTTAAGTAAAAAAAACCCTTTGTGTTTGTGTCCTTTATAAAGTTTATATCTCTGCTACCTGGCATTACATTTTATGACACACATGGCCTGGCCCTCATAACAAATGAATTTGACAAATGATATGTCAGATCTGGCCCTCATAACAAATGAGTTTGACAACTCTGCTATAGAGCCTACCCTCCAAATCTACAATTTCCTACAGAGGAACTGATCTCTGCATATGGAGGTCAGCAACCATAGTACAAAAGCCACAGTAGTGATATAGTACACAGGAGAGAACTTGCTCAAAGTGTTTTCTGTCCAAAGAGGAAGTAGTTTCTGTTTGGTTTCCTGTGTTCACAAATATGGTTCTTTAACTGGAACAACATTAAGAGCAAGAGAAGAATGCATGGTTATTCCCAGGGCTAGATTAAAGGAGCTGAAGATCTTCTACACACCCCATCTCTTACTTCATCTGCCTCTAGAACAAAGTTTGAGTCATGTGGCACACACCTCTAAGACCAACAAAGTTTTATTCAAGGTGTGAGCTTTCTTGTGCAAGGCACACTTCCTCACACCTCACATGAAAGCTCACACCTTGAATAAAACTTTGTTGGTCTTAGAGGTGCCCCTGGACTCAAACTTTGTTCTCCTGCTTCAGACCAACATGGCTACCCACCTGAATCTTTCCTCTGCCTCTGTGGTTGTTTTCACTATCATCAGACTTCCAACTCCAGTTCTTAAGTTTTAAAAGCTGATCTGTACATGGCATATGTATCTTTATTTTGGTTTTCTAGGCACACAACATTCTGGATAGATTCTAGTCCGTTAAATGCAGATAAAAACATAAAAATATGCAAGAACAGGTAAGATTGCCAAGGCTGCCAAGTCTTGAGAAAAGCTTAAAAGTCTTGAGAAAAGCTTAAAAGAACAGCTTTAAGTAGCATTAAAAACTGTTAGAGCAGTTTAAGATATCTTTAAAAACTTAACGTTTCTGGAGACAAGGGAACAGCCGTCTGCAGCCTGCTCTCTCTCCCTCTCAAAGCTCATAGATTCTAGGCTGTCGTTTGGAAGATTGCTGAGAAAAAAATAATGCAGCATCACAGTAAAAACAAACCACCTTCAGAGTACCTTCAATTACTGGGTGCTGAGGTAAAGAACAGGAAACAGCTGTCTCTAACATGACCTGCAGGTGAGCTTTCCAGGAGTTTTTTGCTGGCCATTGTTTATTAATTAAAACATTTAAACCCCACCTTTCCTCATGGTTAACATCATCAATGCCTTTAGCCTTTCCTATCAGGAGGGAGAAATTGCTCAGGACATTATGAATAGGTTAGCTAGAATGACTTGGGAAAAAAATGAGTGCCCTGTTAAGATAAGAACATAAGAACATAAGAGAAGCCAATGTTGAATCAGGCCAATGGCCCATCTAGTCCAACACTCTGTCACACAGCGGCCAAAATATACCAGGTGCCATCAGGAGGTCCAGCAGTGGGGCCAGGGCACCAGAAGCCCTCCCACTGCTGCCCCCTCCAGCACCAAGAATAGAGTGCATCACCTGCCCCAGACTGAGAGTTCCCATCTATACCCTGTGGCTAATAGCCACTGATGGACTTCTGCTCCATATGTTTATCTAATTCCCTCTTGAAACTGTCCATGCTTGTAGCTGCTACCACCTCCTGTGGCAGTGAAATCCATATGTTAATCACTCTTTGGGTGAAGAAGTATTTCCTTTTATCTGTTCTAACCCGACTGCTCAGCAATTTCATGGAGTGCCCACGAGTTCTTGTATTGTGAGAAAGGGAGAAAAGTACTTCTTTCTCAACCTGCTCAATCCCATTCATAATCTTATAAACCTCAATCATGTCACCCCTCAGCCGTTGTTTCTCCAAGCTAAAGAGCCCCCAAGCGTTTTAACCTTTCTTCATAGGGAAGGTGTTCCAACCCTTTTATCATTCTAGTTGCCCTTCTCTGCACTTTTTCCAATGCTATAATATCCTTTTTGAGATGTGGTGACCAGAACTGTACACAGTATTCCAAATGAGGTCGCACCAATGATTTATACAGGGGCATGATGATACTGGCTGATTTGTTTTCAATTCCCTTCCTAATAATCCCCAGCATAGCATTGGCCTTCTTTATTGCAGCTACACACTGTCTAGACATTTTCATTGAGTTATCTACTACGACTCCAAGATCTCTCTCTTGGTCTGTCTCTGGCAGTTCAGACCCCATGAACATGTATTTATATTTAGGATTTTTGGCTCCAATGTGCATCACTTTGCACTTGGCCACATTGAACCCCATTTGCCATGTTGATGCCCACTCACCCATCCTCGACAGATCCCTTTGGAGTGCCTCACACTCCTCCCTGGTTTTCACCACCCCGAACAATTTCGTGTCATCTGCAAATTCAGCCACTTCACTGCTTACTCCCAGTTCCAAATCATTAATAAACAAGTTAAAAAGCATCGGACCGAGTACTGATCCCTGTGGTACCCCACTGCTTACCACCCTCCACTGAGAAAGTTTCCCATTTATACTCACTCTCTGTTTTCTATTTATAAGCCAGTTTTTGATCCACAAGAGGACTTGTCCTTTTATCCCATGACTATTGAGCTTACTTAGGAGCCTTTGATGAGGAACTGTATCAAAAGCTTTCCGGAAGTCAAGGTAAATAATATCTATTGGGTCCCCCTTGTCCACATGTTCGTTCACTCCCTCAAAAAACACTAACAGGTTAGTGAGACAAGATCTTCCTTTACAGAACCCATGCTGAGTCTGCCTCAATAGTTTTTGTTTGTCAATGTGCCTACTAATTCTTTCCTTAATAACAGTTTCCACCAACTTACCCGGTATTGATGTCAGACTGACTGGCCTGTAATTTCCTGGATCTCCCCTGGAGCCCTTTTTAAAGATGGGAGTGACATTAGCTACCTTCCAGTCCTCAGGAATGGAGGCAGATTTTAAAGAAAGATTACATATTTTTATCAGGAGATCCACAAGTTCACATTTGAGTTCTTTCAGAACCGGATATGGAACAACTGATTGGTTTAGCATAGGAAAAGGAGTACGACAAGGATGTATATTGTCACCTTGCTTATTTAACTTATATGCAGAGTACATCAAGCGAAATGCTGGCCTGGATGAATCACAAGCTGGAGTTAAGATTGCTGGGGAAAAGATCAATAACCTCAGATATGCAGACGATACCACTCTGATGGCAGAAAGTGAAGAGGACCTAAAGAGCCTCTTGCTCAGAATGAAAGAGGAGAGTGCAAAAGTGGGCTTGAAGCTCAACATCAAAAAAACTAAGATCATGGCATCTGGCCCCATCACTCCTTGGCAAATAGAAGGGGAAGTCGTAGAAGTAGTGACAGACTTCACGTTCCTAGGATCCCAGATCACTGCAGATGGTGACTGCAGCCATGAAATTAAAAGACGCCTGCTCCTTGGGAGGAAAGCGATGGCAAACCTAAACAGCATGATAAAAAGCAGAGACATCACCTTGCCAACAAAAGTCCGCATGGTCAAAGCAATGGTATTCCCCGTAGTAATGTATGGCTGCGAGAGTTGGACTATAAGGAAGGCCGAGCGCCGAAGAATAGATTCTTTTGAACTATGGTGCTGGAGAAGACTCTTGAGAGTCCCTTGGACTGCCAGGAGATCAAATCAGTCAATCCTAAAAGAAATCAACCCTGATTGTTCCCTGGAAGGCCAGATCCTGCAGCTGAAGCTCAAATACTTTGGCCACCAAATGAGAAGGGAGCGTTCACTGGAGAAGACCCTGATGCTGGGAAAGATTGAAGGTCAAAGAAGAAGGGGACGGCAAAGGATGAGATGGTTAGACAGTGTCATCGATGCAATGAACATGAAATTGAGCAAACTTCAGCGGACAGCGGAAGACAGGAGAGCCTGGCGTAAACTGGTCCATGGGGTCGCGAAGAGTCGGACTCGACTGTGCGACTGAACAGCAACAGCAGAACTCTCGGATGAATCCCATCCGGGCCTGGTGATTTATTAGTTTTTAAATTGTCCATCAGTCGGAGGACTTCCTCTCTTGTCGCCGCAATCTGATTCAGGTCTTTCAAACCCCCTCCCGAAATCAGTGCTTCTGGAGTGGGCGAGCACTTCTCCTCTTCCACAGTGAATACGGAGGCAAAAAATGCGTTCAGCTTCTCAGCCATTTCCCTATCATCCTTCACTACTCCTTTTACCCCTTGGTCATCCAAGGGCCCCACTGCCTCCCTGGCTGGCTTCCTACTTCTAATGTATTTGAAGAAAGTTTTATTGTTGGTCTTTATGTTTTTTGCGATATGCTCCTCATATTCCCTTTTTGCTTGCCTGATCACAGACTTGCATTTTATTTGCCATAGTCTGTGTTCCCTTTTATCAACCTCACTAAGACTAGCTTTCCACCGCTTAAAGGAATCCTTCTTACCTTTTACAGCTTCCATTACTTTATTTGTTAACCATGCAGGTTTTTTTCTATACCTATTTGTACCTTTCCTAACCTGCAGTATGTATTTTTCTGAGCTTCTAGGACTGTATTTTTAAATAGTCTCCAAGCTTCCCCAATGGTTTTGACCTTCTCCACTCTTCCTTTCAATTTCTTCCTCACATGTCCTCTCATACCAGAGAAGTTACCCCTTTTAAAGTTAAAAGTGGTTGCGTCAGTCTTTTTGGGCAACTCCCTATCTGTACAAATGTTAAACTCAATGACATTATGGTCACTGTTCCCAAGTGGTGCAATCACTTTTACATCTCTCACCAGGTCTTGGGTGTTACTTAGGACCAAATCCAGGATCGCCTCTCCCTGGTAGGATCTGTGACCATCTGTTCCATAGCACAGTCATTGAGAGTGTCTAAAAACTCAATCTCTTTTTCCCGACTAGAACTCATATTGACCCAATCAATGTGTGGGTAGTTCAAGTCGCCTATTATGACACAGTTATTTCGTCTAGCCGCTATGTTTAATTCATTCATCATTTTATAATCCTCCTCTCTCTTTTGATCTGGTGGGCGATAACAAACTCCCACTGTTAAGCTTCCTTTTGGACCCACTATTTCAACCCATAGCATTTCCAGAAGCGAATCCAATTCTCTTACCCTCTCAATCTTACTGGACGGTATACCCTCTCTGACATACAGAGCCACCCCACCTCCAACCCTTCCCCCCCTATCCTTCCGATATAATTTATAACCAGGAATCACCGTATCCCACTGATTTCCCTCATCCCACCAAGATTCTGAAATACCCACAATGTCTATTTCCCCCCCAACACCAAGCATTCCAACTCCCCGATTTTACCTCGGAGACTTCTAGCATTTGTGTATAAACACTTATAGTTTCCCACGTTTGTTAAGCCCACAGCCTTCCTCTTGCTGCCTCGAGACCTTGCCAGACAGTTCCTATCATTAGCCACAGTCTCAGTGGACAATTGTAATCCATTTCCTTGTACAAAAGTAGTAGCTACCCCTTCATCTCTTTGAGATGAGCCATCCCGAACCAGAGACTTTTCATCTCCTGTCGGCTTTCCCCCATTATTCAGTTTAAATCCCCCATTATTCAGTTTAAAGATACTTGACATTTCTCTGAAAAACAGAACTCCTCACAACAAATAAGTAACTGGACATTTCTTACACTAAAACCCTGACCTTTTAGAAAGATTCAGACAGGTTTGAGATTTCAGACATATGTGACAATCTACATGCAATTTTCTTTTCTTTTCTTTTTGTTTACACTCCAGTATTTTCCATGTAAGAAATTCATAACATTTCAAAGCAGCCTCTGCTGCTTTGCTTTCAGCTGTGGAACAGAGACTGGGGATTGTAATCATACACCAGATAAGGAAATGTTGATCAAGACCCTACCTGAGTGACTCCTTTCAGTTCCTTCAGCAGCAGTGAGAAAGCTGTGGAAAGCAGCCTGAAATTTGCTCACTGCTCTAGCAGAAGAAGGGAGGTTCTGTGGAAAGAAGCAAGGTCTGGAGAACTGCAACCACCAAGCCATGACAAGAGAAGATCACAGAAAAAAAGAAAATGATGAATCAGATTTATATGATGGCAGAGGGATGGAACAGAAAAGTGTGTATGAGATGTTCAAGACTGGCCTTATCTGATGGAGGTTTCTAGCAGTCATGCCTGATTTGTGTCTGGTTTTCTCTGAGTGACCTTTCAAGCAAAAGGAAAAGGAACAGCTGTGGCATGAAAGCAGGTGGCAGAATGGAAGGCAATGGAACAGAAGACTGCCACCAGGAAAAGCTTGAGTGCAGACAGTTCTGCTTAGCAGTTTCTGCGGGGGGGGGAGTACAGCTGGAGGCAGGAAGTCATGTTTAAGAGAGTGGAAGGCTGCACAATAGGACATTATTCCCAGAAACACTCACAAAGTATTTCTCCTCTGAGGGGGCTTGCACATGTTTCAAGTACCACATACACCACTGAGGAAATGGGACAGAATAAAAATGTGTGCACATAACAGGCAATTATGGTACTTTCAGCTCTTGGTGTGGGTGGATTAGCGAGGATAACACCATATCACTGGCCACATAAGAATCCTGCTGGATTGGACCAAGAGTTTTTATCCAGCTAATCTGTTCCTAGAATTGGCCAGCCAATTCTCTTTCCCTTTCCCAGCACTATCTTTTTGGTACAGCAAAAACCTTCCAAAAAATCTGTTTATTGACTTGTGTGGGGGTGTGGATATATGCCTTATTGGCAATTTCATGCCATCATATAGTCTTTGTTGTCATTGGGGGGGGGGACTGTCTTCTGTATTTGATTGGGTTTTCCACTCTTAAATCACCCCACTTATGCTCAGAAGTGTGTTTATTGTTGAGACATTGTCTGTGAATTGTAAGAAGGTAGAAGTTACTAAAGGGAAAAGGAACTGTTGGTTTATCTGTGGGAAGGGAGTGCTCGATCTGTGTAGCTTCTCTGTTCTCCTCCCACAGTTGACTCTGTGTTGTCAATAACACAGGGAACTAGACTAGAACATGGTAAAAAATCAGCTTGAGTATTCCTGTGGAAGTCAGTGAGAGAGACAGAATTCATTCTAAAAATGCATTAACTATTAGGCTAAATATATTTCACCATGCAATGGCTGCCTTTGCTGCAGTGGGTGGCTAGATGTGGAGAAACAGAATGCATGAGATGCCGGAAAAGGAGGCTGGAGGATTATCTGAGAGATATAGATGAAGGGATAATTCTTGGAACTAGGGTGAGGCAGTGAGTGGTGCCAGTGCATATGGGTCAAACAGATGGATTGAAGATGGGAGTAAAATAAAAGCAGGTCTAGACAGAAATAAAGAGGGCTTGAATCACAGTAATAAATGGATGCAGCAGCAGCAACTTCTTTGTTGCATAGAAGCTTGATGTAGAAACGAAATAGATGTGGATCAACAGAGCCTGTATTCAGGGGCTTCCAAATGAACTCCCTCAGAATGCTCCATTGTATATAGCAGCAGCAGCAATAATAATAATAATAATAATAGTAATAGATAATAATAATAATAATAATAATAATAACGATGATGATGATGATGATGATGATGATGATATAAAAGAGATTGGATTTATACCCCACCCTTCACTACCCAAAGGGGTCTCAGAGCAGCTTACAAACTCCTTTCCCTTCCCTTCCTCACAACAGACACTCTGTGAGGTAGGTGGAGCTGAGAGAGCTCTGACAGAAACTGCTCTTTTTTCAAGAAAAGCTGTGCCAGAGCTATGGCTTGCCCAAGGTCATCCAGCCAGGTGCAAGTGGAGGAGTGGGGAATCAAACCTGGTTCTCCCAGATGAGAGTCCGCACACTCAACCACTATACCCTTGGCTTCCTATATATCATACATAGTTTTTCTCATTTGTATCTGATACATGCGTACATTCAGGAGTCATTTCCTAGAAAAAGAGATGCAGGAGCTCATTTGCATAACTCATTTGCATATGCCACACCCCTTGACAAAGGGCAGGCATGAGTTAAGGCATATACAAATGAGTTTAAATCCCCCCCCTTCCCTGAGTTTCTCTGCAAAAGCAGAGAGGCTCAGGGGAAAAGGGGCCATGCCTGCTCGCCTCCCCTTCCCCTCCCCAGCCAACCCACCACAGTGGGCTGGCTGGAGAAGAGAAGGGCAGGGAGGCAGACATGTATGGCTTCCCTGCCCGATCTTGCCTGCCTGAAGAAGATCGGGGAGGGAACCCAGGCATTTAAATCCCCCCTCCCTGAGTCTCTCTGCGGGTCGGCGAGGAAAGGCGGGTGGGGTGGGGCCTGGGATCATTACTGCTGGAGCGCTGCTCTGGGGAGCTCCAGCAGGAAATGACTCCTGCATACATTGAATGTGGAATTCTTGCAAGTACACTGTGTGATGTATTAACTGTATCCGTCCACAGCATTTGTTGGGTTAAAAAACTCTGAAATTTCCATCACTGCATCCAGGAGGTTTCAAATTAAAAGTCTGGCTATGTTAAAAATCAACCAGCCAAATGCCCTCCCGTTCAATCCCCATTGGAAATCTGTCATCCACCAGAAGACCATGTGCCTTCACATGTAAAGTAATCCATATGAATGAGTCTAGTCTCCTTGAGCAGTGAGCCTCACAAGTTACCTAAGTGAAATTCTGAGCATGCTGGGGCGGGGGTGGGGGGGCTGTAAAGTGACAACACAAGATTACTTTTTCAAACTGCTGGTTTTTACACAAACATATTGACCTGCTTTCTCCTTGCTTGGTTTTAAAATTGAAACTTTTCATTTTTTATCTGTTGCTATCTGCATTTTTGTTGCTGCTTTTAATCATCCGCCTGCTGTTTTTATTTTTTAATGCTTCTGATTTTTATACAATCTTTTTTATGGATGCTGTCAGGTGCCTCAGAAACTTTTTGTTACTGGCAGTTCAGAATGTAAATATTCTTAAGAAACAAATAATCCAAATATGTGAAGGTACAGAAAGGGTAGAATGGAAAGTGATTCCAAGTAGATCTCCCTTCAAAGCTATCTAATCTACTACTTTCAGTAGCAAAGAGTTTTTCACTATGTGGAAAAGTACTTTGTCTTTCCTGAATCAGCTTGAATTCCTCCCCCCACTCTTTCTTGGAAGTCTGCTGAGTGGTCTTGAGCCAGCCACACTCTCTCAACCTAATGTACCTTATAGGATATTGTGGGACTAGAGGACAAGACAACATCTTAAGACGCATTGGGTCCCCATTGGGGAGAAAAGCAGGTTATGAAGTAAATGAATGAACTAAAAAACTAAGTAAGTGCCACTACATAGGATTTTGAGGGAGAGGCAAATGTATCTACGTTCTCCACACAGTGCGTATTTATGGACACTTATCACATCCATCCTTAGTCATCTTTTCTTTAAACTGAAGAGCTCCAGACGCTTTAGCCATTCCACCTAGGGAAGGTGCTCCAGCTGCAGAATCACCTTGGTGGAACCTTTTAAAGTCTTACAATATCCTTGTATTGTGCTGCACACAGTATTCCAAATAAGACTACACTGTAGCTCTCTACAAAGACTTTACAATATCAGCCATTTCATTTTCAGTCCATTTTCTAATAGTTCTTGGCATAGAATCTGCCTTTCTTGGGGTTGTCACATTCTGACTTAGAACAAGAGAGACAATGGCAGATTTGTGATTTCCCAGCCTATTTTACTTGGAATAACAGCCATGTGGGGCCCCAATTTGGATGAAAGCCACAAGGGGATGGGAGAGTAAGGCTGTCAACCCCAGCTTGGGAAATTCCTGGTGATTTTGGTGGGGCAGCTGGGGAGGGCAAAGTTTGGGGAGGGAGCTCAGCATGGATGTGATGCCATAGAGCCATTCCTCCAGAGGAACTGTCCTCTGTAGTTTAGAGATCAGTTGTAATTCTAGAAGAACTCCAGGCCCCACCTGGAGGTTGGTAGCCATATGGGAGAGGGAGTTTAATCCTTTTACCACACATTTTGCTAATCATAACAGGGCTCCCCAAGCCTCAGAGCCAAATGAGGGAACTGCCTCTATTCAAGAGCCCGTATATCCAAGCTGATGTGAAAGTGCCATTGATGATGTTTGATCTGCATCCACTCACACTTGATACAACCATCAGCCAACAAGCCTGCATGTCCAGACCAGCTGCTTCACGCACAAAAATAAATAGGAATCTTGTGGCACTCTTAGTTATTTTTGCTGCTGCAGCAGACTAACACCACAGCTATCCCTCTGTAATTATTTTCATGCACAACTCACACCAAGTGTATCAGGATTTGCTTCAAGCCAGGGCTGGGTAAGGTTTGGGGCCTAAGTGCCACACAATCCTCGGCAAGCAGCCACTAGGCAAAGACAGATCCAGGTTCCCCCCCCCATGAGATGGTGAACCCAAACAGATAAGAACATAAGAACATAAGAACATAAGAGAAGCCAATGCTGAATCAGGCCAATGGCCCATCTGGTCCAGCTTACTCTGTCACACAGCGGCCAAAATATACTCAGGTGCCATCAGGAGTGTCCAGCAGTGGGGCCAGGGCACCAGAAGCCCTCCTGCTGCCCCCTCCAGCACCAAGAATAGAGTGCATCACCTGCCCCAGACACCGAGCAAGAATAGAGTGCATCGATCAAACCAGACCCAGAGCTCTGGCCTCACACTGGGCCACAGCCGCCAGGACTTCTCTGCTCCATATGTTTATCTAATTTCCTCTTGAAAACTGTCCATGCTTGCAGCTGCCACGACCTCCTGTGGCAGTGAATTCTGTATGTTAATCACTCTTTGGGTGAAGAAGTATTTCCTTTTATCTGCTCTAACCCGACTGCTCAGCAATTTCATAGAGTGCCAACGAGTTCTTGTACTGAGAGAAGGGAGAAAAGTACTTCTTTCTCAACCTGCTCAATCCCATTCATAATCTTATAAAATCCCCGATCATGTCACCCCTCAGCCGTCGTTTCTCCAAGCTAAAGAGCCCCAAGCATTTTAACCTTTCTTCATAGGGGAAGGTGGAGTCTCCAACCCTTTTATCATTCTGGTTGCCTCTTCTCTGCACTTTTTTCCAATGCTATAATATCCTTTTGAGATGTGGTGACCAGAACTGTACGTGTTCCAGCATGGTCCCTTTCAATGATTGGTACAGCACCAATGACGATACTGGCTGATTTGTTGTCAATTCCCTTCCCTAATGATCCCCAGCATGGCGTGAGCCTTCTTTGTTGCAGCTACACATTGTGTGAACATCTTCAGCTAGAGTATGATAGCCTAAGTTTGTCATTCTTTTAATCTGTTAAAAACATCTTCATTATTCTGTATATTGATTTACTGCCCACCCGCTAGATGTATGATTGTTATTTCTATTTCCATTTCATTGTATCTGAAGAAGTGAGCGTGCACACAAAACTCATACCTTGAATAAACCTTTGTTGGTCTTAAAGGTACCACTGGACTAAAAATTTGTTCTACTAGTGAAGATATTGGCGTGCCACCAAGCACTGTGTGTGTGTGTGTATGATACAAGGGATGTAATTGGCCAGACACACTGCAAGGGAGCTGAGCCTCAGCAATGCTGCCAAAGTCTCAAGGGCTCACTTCAGACTTGGCTTGGGGCTTCATGGCTTCCAGAGGAAATGACAGGCATAAATCATGCCTATTTCTTTCTCCCATGTTCTTAGTAGTGCTGTCCAAGATTCAGGGGCTTATTTTACTTGGTTGGGAGGAGAACTGGCCCTAACTAACTACACATTATATTCCCCCCCCCCGGTTCCATCACCAGCTAGGGATGCCAACCTCCAGGTGAAGTCTAGCGGTCCTTCAGCTTTACAACTGATCCTCAGGCTACAGAGATCAGTTCCCCTGGAGAAAACAGTTACTTTGGAGGGTGGAATCTATGGCATTATACACCACTGAGGTCCCTCCCTTCCCCAAACTATGCCTTTCACAGACTCCATCCCCAAATCTACAGGAATTTGCCAACATAGAGTTTGCAACCCTATTGCCAGCCCCAGTCAACAGATGTGGTTTGGGAGTTCAAAATATTCAACTTGCAGTGCATGTCTGATCAAATCATCTAGGGAGGATACAAGGAAACTCTTAATGTATAGTTAGGACTTTGTGCTCTCCCTTTGCCCTTGTACAACTATCAAACGATTCCAAGATATACTATACTATCTTGGAATCAGGCAACAGTGCCATGAGGGGGACACATATCCTCTTTTGACCAGTGCATATTTTCCCACCTTGACATGACAAGCTGCACTCACTGAAACTCCTTCTTCTGCCCCTCTGTTACAGGGACAGTAGCTTCATCCTCCTCTGCAGTTCTCACCCTGTTAAGAAGTCAAACTGCCACTGAAGTCCTGCTCTTGGCATTTGGAAAGGGGGATTTGGAAGGGGGAGAGATCTCCCAAAACAAAGGGTTTAATTCAAGACAGGAAAACACTTTCACTGCTGGAGTATGTGGAAGTAATGAGTAGTAATAAACTTAAAAAGACTGCCTCTGAGCATTTGCAGTTCCCCACCCACCTAGGGATTAATGGGCAGATAGGGCTTCCAGAAAAATCTGAGCCTCGGTGTCTAAGAAACTGAAAGTTGCTTAAATCTGCTTGGGGGGATAGCACTGAATACGGGCTTGGCTCTCCATGGTTCCCCCATCATCACCACCACAACTTCTCAGTGAATCCTTGGCAATCTCTGGGTGAAGCACACAGCTGTTTTAACATGCTGCACAAATGAATAAATCAATCATCATCATCATCATCATTATGTATTTATAGAGTACCACGGATGTGCATGACAATTAACAGAGATCAGTAAGCAAAATAGAAGGTCCCTGTCCCAAGAAGTTTGCAATCTAAAATCTGAAAGAAAGATAACAGAAGGAGGGAAGGTGTAACTGCAAATGCACTTGCCGGCACTTAAACTTGGTTTCTGTATTAACCATCACATTAATTAAAAATCGATGAGATTTGGAGATACCTTTTTTCCCAGGGAAACTGGTTCTTTGGGATAGGAGGCAGATCAAACCTCCTTGCTGCTTTTTCGACTGGACTGGATTGCTTTCAAAGCTGCTCTTTGCTTGGTTTCGGTTTCGGCGTCGCGAATGGCGGCCGCTTCTCGGGACGCTCCCGGAGGCGGTTAGCCCACGCGCAGTTAGGGGGGGTCTTCGCATGTGCGAAAGACCCTAGTGAGCCTTAGGTAAAGGCTCCGAACCGGGGGCGCTTGGGGAGTAGCCTCTTTGCCGGCAGACAGCCGGGAAATTGAGGCTTTCTCCCCGCCCCAATCGGCCCCGCTGCGGCGTGCCCGTAATGGGACTTAGCGGCGCCACCGAATTCCAGGAGTGAAGACAGCGCTATGGCTCAAATTAAAAAGAAGAAGTAGCATCGAATCGTGAGTTGGAGATCTATTTTGAAGCGTAAATCGGAGCCCCCCTGCATGCGTATAAGCGTTGGGAGGAGGGAGGAGTTCCCACCCCCTTTGAGAAGCAAGATCCACAAAGGGAGCGCGAAGGGGGCTGAGAGAAGAAAAAGTGTTGGTGAAAGTACCGTTGGGGTTGCATGGAAGAATTTGATCATCTTAGCTTCCTGGGGGATGTGGCACGAACTTTTAAAAAGTAAACAAAAAAACAAAATGTCGATACTGGAAAAAGTCCTGCAGATACCGGAAGAGAAGAGAGGAGGGACTTCCGGTCCAGACAGCCCCCCCAAGAGCTTGCTGTCAATCAACAGGAAAAGGAGATGCTGTGCCCCTGCTGGAACAATTGCGGAAAATCAACGAAACTCTGTCTAAAATGGATAGTGTTCTCATCAGTCGACAGAAACAGATATCGGAAACAACTAGAAAGATGATGGAGATTGAACAGAAATCGAATTTGATTCTAGGTTTCCAGGGCGTTAAAGAAGAAGAGAAAGAAGATCTCGGATTTACCTTGACAAATGTCTTGGCACCCCTAACTGGCAGTGAAGCGATAAAATTAAAAGAAGAGGTGGATGAGGCTCTCAAAGCCTATTCCGCTTTTATAAAAGAGAATACTCTGCCAGTAGAAGGGGATGTTGAGCATAGCAAGCGACAAACTGGAGATCTAATTTCATCCGAAGAGTTTGTGGAGCCCAGGAAGCCTGAAAGCCAGAAGTTTAAGGAAAAAGAGAAAAGAAAGAAGAAGGATTTCATCTGTAAAATACAGAAACTTCTGAAGAGACACGCCAGCAGGGAGGAAGATGCAGTATTCCAAACTGGGACAAGCGAAGAAGACAGCAGCCCAGGGGAAAGTGGTGATGGAACAGAAGACTTCAAAGTTAAAATGGACTCAATCCATAACTGGAAGAGATTTAAAAAGAAGATATTTTGAGGACTGTTCGTGTAACATCTGGAAGGAGCTGTTTAACTACTAACCCCAATGGACTTTACTAACTGCATTAACAGAGTGATTTTGGACTTCGCAATAGTTAAAAAGAAGATCTTCTAACCACGATAGATGCCAAAACTGGTATTGGTTATTAACCTAAACTAACACTCACTAACAGGAAAAATTTCACTCCATCTTTTTCTTTCTCCATCTGTCTACCCTTCCTGTTTCTTATAAAAGAATAAAATCCTCTCTTTTTAAGAGAGTTTTACAAAAAAAAAAAAAAAAAGCTGCTCTTTGCTTGTGGTGCTTTCTGGAAACTGGGCTCTGGATAACATGCTTCTTGTCCTCATTTGCTCTGCCAGGGCTACCATTCCTTACTGGGTGCTGATCAGGGGTCATCCTCTCTTCAGTAACAATGCTCCGTCCTTCACCTTCTCTTGGAACTCATCTGCTGGTGCTCTTCTTTCCAGTCATTCACCTCTTGGGAAGCAGCACTGGTGAGCCCTAACCGTCTGGACTTCCCTTCTGTCTACCTAAGAACTGTAGGGCTGTATCTTGCCAAGGCAGATCAAGGAGGTCTGTTTGGACTTCTCAGTATCTTTGACTGGTGCAGGAACCTGCCAACTTTTAAACATACCCTTTTACTTCCTCTCTTAGTGTCGCTGTTGCATGTCTTTTCTGAGACCTCAGTGGTGTGGTTAAACTGCCGTCATACGCCTGTGGAGATAGACAGGAAAGTGGGTCACCAACTGTCATCGCTAATGAGGAAGCCCCATAAACACCTGCTCAGGGGCACAGCCTGATGCAATGCTATATATTACTGGTATCAGTAACCAGGGTGGGACTGTGTCAATGAATTGAGATCTTTATTCAATATTATGCTGATAAACATCTGGTAATTAATTTTGAAAAATCCAAGGTTTAGTTTTTGCTAGATATTGTAGGCAGGGCTAGTGCTCCCATTAGGCCAACTTAGGCGACCGCCTAGGACACAGACATCAGAGGGGCGCAGAACTGACAGCAGGGGTGGGGGTGGGGCTACCTGGCAAGGCTGGTGTGTGTCTGTGATGCGGGAGGTGAGGGCACTTCTCCTTCCCCACTGGCGGGGACAGGAAAACAGCTAAGGGATGGTGGAGGGTGCCAGCACCTGCAAGTGCACAGGTCCCACTCTCCCCCAGGCACCCTAGAAGTTCTCCCCTCCCCTCCCCGTTCATGTTAACCTTCTGTCTCCAAGTTAAGCTGGCCCAGGAACCCTGCCTACCTCTTCTTCTGCAGCCAGCCCTTCAAGTCCATTCCCTTGCCCCTGCCATGCCTGCGATGGGCCAGTCAACTGTGCCTGGGTGGAGGGCAAAGAACCATGGAGGTGAGCTGGGACCCAGGGCTGGGGCAAAAGCCAAGCTACAGATAGGGAGGGAGAACAGCTGCGGAGGATGAGGGCTGGGATGAATGCCCTCCCAAGTGAGTGAGTGTGTGCGCACGTGCAAGTCGGGGTGGGGTGGGAAGGCCATGCGCACCCTCCTTCCCCCTCAGCAATGTGGCCCAGCAGCCCTCATGGCCAGCGCCATCGAGAGAGGAAGGACAATGTGTGCGCAAGCTGGGGTGGTGTCAGGTAACCCTGCCATAAGATGGATGTAAGGGAAGGAGGGAGGGACGGACTGGATGTAAGGGTAGGAAGGAGGGACGGACTGGGATCAGGGCCGGCCCAAGGTGTTCCTGCGCCCTAGGCAAGGCCAGCTTGTGGCGCCCCCAGGGGATGCCAACCTCCCGGCGAGGCCTGAAGACCTTCCAGAAACGCCAGGCGCCACAAGCTAGCCTCCCCTGTGGCTGCTGGGCTCCCGCTGGCCGGCCGCCGCCATGCCGCCCCTCTCCCCCCCCAAGGGCTTCTGAAGTGCCCCGGACGGGCACTCAGGCTGGCGGCGGCGGCAGCGGGGACAGTCCCCGCTGGCCGGCCGCTGCCATGCCGCCCCACCTCCCCCCCCAGGGCTTCTGAAGCGCCCCAGATGGGCGCTCAGGCTGGCGGCGGCGGGGGCGGCGGGGAGAGTACCCGCTGGCCGGCCGCCACCATGCCGCCCCACCTCTCCCCCCCAAGGGCTTCTGAAGCACCCCGGACGGGTGCTCAGGCTGGCGGCGGGGCGGCAGGGAGAGTCCCCGCTGGCCGGCCGCCACCATGCCGCCCCACCTCCCCCCAAGGGCTTCTGAAGCGCCCCGGACAGGCGCTCAGGCTGGTGGCGGCGGCAGTGGGGAGATTCCTCACTGGCCGACCGCCCCCATGCTGCCCCACCTCTCCCCCCAAGGGCTTCTGAAGCGCCCCGGACGGGTGCTCAGGCTGGTGGTGGTGGCGGCGGCAGCGGGGAGATTCCTCACTGGCCGACCGCCCCCATGCTGCCTCACCTCTCCCCCCAAGGGCTTCTGAAGCGCCCCGGACAGGCGCTCAGGCTGGTGGCGGCGGCGGCGGCGGGGAGATTCCTTACTGGCCGACCGCCCCCATGCTGCCCCACCTCTCCCCCCCAAGGGCTTCTGAAGCGTCCCGGATGGGTGCTCAGGCTGGCGGCAGCGGGGAGAGTCCTCGCTGGCCGCCCGCCGCCATGCCGCCCCCCCTCTCCCCCCCCAAAAGGGCTTCTGAAGCGCCCGGACGGGCGCTCAGATTGGTGGGGGCGGGGGCAGCGGGGAGAGTCAGGGGCGGGGGGCTTTTCGGGGCACCGGTTTGGCGCCCCTGAGGGCTGGTGCTCTAGGCGAGCGCCTAGTGAGCAAGCCGGCCCTGACTGGGATTTCTCACTTTCTGGAATGTGGGGAGCGCATCAGGTTGTCTGGGAGAGCTCGATTTAGTGTGGCTATGGAGACTGTTATCTCACACAATGGCCTTGGGTTTCAGGCACTGTCTTGCTTTGCTTTTCCCGCCTGAGATATTCTGGCCGACAGTAAATAATGTCTGCAACTCCTTTTGCTGTGCCATTGAAGGGTAGGTGGGGGGGGGGGCATATTCGAACCCAGTATAACTTTGGGTGTCATGGGATCCTCAGTATCACTGACAAAGCTTTGCTAATGTATCACTGAGAATTGCTTTCAATAAACGCTATCTTCTTTATGGAGCTTAGTTTTTGACTGACTTTCTGGAGAACTTGACAGGTGGGGTGGGGTGGGGTGGGAAGGATGTGGGCACCTTCCTTCTCCCTGTATCTCTGTGTGTGTCTCTCTCTCCCCCATATCTCTCTCCACCATCTCTCTCTGTCCCTCTCTTACCCCCATCCCTCTCTCTTTCTCCCCCTCTCTCCCTCTCTCTTGCTGTCTTCCTCTCTCTTCACCCCTCACTGCCTCTCTCTCTCTTCCCCCTGTCTGTCCCTGTCTCCCCTCTGTCTCTGTCTCTCTCTTCCCCTCTCTGTCCCTCTCTCTCTCTGTTCCCCCCATTCCTCTCTCCCCCATACTTTTCCTGTGGGAGACTGTTTTTCCTTGGTTGTTTGTTTTAGCTTTGGTTTAATTGCTCTTCTGATTTCATTCTTAGAGTAGCCATTTGCTTAAAGTGCTTGGTTAAGATGATTCAGTTCATCATTGAGAAAGTGTGGTTCACATATCTGTCTTGCACGTTCTACTAATGTTTTGATTATGCCTCTTTTTTGCCGAGGGTGGTGATTGGAGTTTTTGTGTAAATAACGGTCTGTGTGAATTGGTTTTCTGTAGACCTTGTGACCTAATTGAAGATTTGCTTATAGAATCATAAAATCATAGAATCACAGAATGTTAGAGTTGGAAGGGACCTTGAAGGTCATCTAGTCCAACCCCTGCACTCTGCAGGAGCATAGCCAGAAGATAGCCCTACATACCACAACATACCCAAAAGATGGTCGTCCAGCCTCTGCTTGAAAACATCCAGGGAAGGAGCATCCACCACCTCCCGAGGCAGACTGTTCCACTGCTCAACCACTCGTACAGTTAGAAAGTTTCTCCTGATATCTAGCCGGTAACAACTCCCTTGTAATTTCCACCCATTAGATCTAGTCTTCCAATCCGGAGCAAGAAAGAATAGATTTGTTCCATCTTTTACATGACAGCCCTTTAAATACTTGAAGACTGCAATCATGTCCCCTCTAAATACTTGAAGAATGCAATCATGTTCCCAGGCTAAACATACCCAACTCTTTCAGCCTTTCCTCATAAGACTTGGATTCAAACCCTCTAACCATCCTGGTTGCCCTCTTCTGTACACGCTCGAGCTTGTCAAAATCCTTCCTAAAGTGTGGTGCCCCAAACTGGACACAGAACTCCAGGTGAGGCCTGACCATAGCAGAATAGAGTGGAACTACCACCTCCTGTGATCTGGACACAATGCTTCTGTTAATGCATCCTAAGATTGCATTAGGTTTCTTCACAGCTACATCGCACCGCAGGCTCATGTTGAGCTTGTGATCAACCAGAACACCTAGATCCCTTTCACATGTGCTGCTGTCAAGCCAAGTCCCTCCCATTCTATATCTGTGCCTTTGATTTTTTGTGCCTAGGTATAGGACTTTGCACTTGTCTCTATTGAATTTCATTTTATTTGCCTTAGCCCACTCTTCCAGCCTATCTAGATCATTTTGAATCCTGAATGTCTTCTTCAGAATTAGCAATCCCACCCAGCTTTGTGTCATCTGCAAATCTGATAAGCATCCCCTCTACGTCTTCCTCCAGGTCATTTATAAAAACACTGAACAACACCGAGCCCAGGACCGAGCCCTGTGGCACTTCACTCAAGACTTCCCTCCACGTAGACACAGAGCCATTTACGAGCACTCGTTGGGTACGATTTTTCAACCAACCATGAATCCATCCAACGGTTGCATCATCCAGCCCACACTTAACCAGCTTATCCTCAAGGATATCATGAGAAACTTTGTCAAATGCTTTACTGAAATCTAGATACACTATGTCCAGAACATTGCCAGAGTCAACCATTTTAGTAACTCTATCAAAAAAGGAGATAAGGTTGGTCTTGCATGACTTATTCTTGATAAACCCATGCTGGCTACTGCCAATTAACTCATTCCATTCAAGGTGCTCACAGACAGAGCATTTGATAATCTGATGTAGAATTTTTCCAGGTATTGATGTCAAGCTGACAGGCCTGCAATTTCCCGGGTCCGTCTTTTTCCCTTCTTGAAGATCGGGACAACATTCGCTCTTCTTCAGTCTTTTGGCACAACGCCAGTACTCCAGGAAATCTCAAAGATTAGAGCCAGGGGCTCTGAAATAACATCAGCAATTTCTTTTAGCATCCTGGGATGCAAGCCATCTGGCCCTGGAGATTTGAAAGTATTTAAGGCAGCTAGATGCTCTCTAACCATTTCCTTACTTACTCTGGACTGGCAGTTCCTCCTTCCTTCGTATGCCCTGCATTCTTCAGTTTGTATACAGCTCTCCTTACGGTTAAATACTGATACATAAATGAGAGTTGAGTAATTCCGCTTTGTCTTCATCCCTTGTTAAGTCCTGATCGTCTTCCCCTAGCAATGAGCTTACCCCATCCCCATCTTCTTTTTGCTCTGAACATAGGCATAGAATTTTTTCCTGTTATTTTTAGCATCCCTTGCAAGCCTCAGCTCCATCTACACCAGGGGTCCTCAAACTACGGCCCGCGGGCCACATGCGGCCCGCCGAGGACATTTATACGGCCCGCCGGGTGTTTATCCCCCCCCCGCCTGGAGCCTACTCCTCCTCGGGGAGCGCAGCAGCAGCGCCCCCACCCGCCTGCCGGGCTCCTCCTCCCGAGTAGCCCCATTGGGAGAGGTGCCTTCGAGGGTGCGGTGGAGAGCAGTCCGGGCGGAGCTCCTCCCGGTGGACCGGGCGCCTCCCCCCTCCCTCCCCAGCCTGGGCGGGGTTCAGTCGGAGTGTCCGGGGACGGGGGGGGCTGTGGAGAAGAAGCCGCGTGGAGCAGCCGGGCAGGGCAGCAGCGGCGAAGGGGAAGGGTCCCAGGAAAGGAGTCGCTCGCGGGGGGGCAGCTGCCGGGAGGTCCTGGGAGGGAGGCGGGGAGGCGGGGTACACGCTTGGCCACGGTTGCCGACTCCGGGGTGGAGAATTCCTGCCCATTTGGGGGAAGGGGAGAGAACCCCCCTGGGAGCAATGCCGGCGAGCCCCCCCCTCCAGTGCCATAAGGGCCCCCGGGGGACTGATCCCTTTCAGCCGGAGGGGGATGTCATCCTGGGGCCGGGGGCTAAGGAAGTCCCATTGAAATACTGGTAACTTTGTTGATTTAACTTTACTTCATTTTAAATATTGTATTTGTTCCCGTTTTGTTTCTTCACTTCAAAATAAGATATATGCAGTGTGCATAGGAATTTGTTCATAGTTTTTGTTTTTACTATAGTCCGGCCCTCCAACAGTCTGAGGGACAGTGAACTGGCCCCCTGTCTAAAAAGTTTGAGGACCCCTGATCTACACTTTAGCCTTTCTGACACCATCCCTACAGATTCAAGCCTGCTTCTTGTACTCACCCTCAGTAATTTGGCTCTCCTTCCATTTCCTGTACATTTCCCTTTTTAGTCTCAGCTCTTCAGAGAGTTCCTTGTTCAGCCACCTCGGCTTCATTACCCATCTCCCACCTTTCTTTCTTACTGAGCAGTTTGTGATTGTGCCTTAAGCACTTCATTTTTCAGCATCTCCCATCCTTCCTGTGCAGATTTCCCCCTCAGCATTTCCAGTCATGGGATCCTACCTAATATTTCTCTGAGTTTTTTGAAATCAGCCTTCCTGAAGTCCAAGATATGAGTCCTACATGTCCTGGTTTCAAATCCCTCACTATGTCAAATTCCAAGCTGACATGGTCACTATTCCCCAAGGATCCTACAACATTCACCTCATCAACCAGTTCTTCCTTGTTAGAATTCAATCTAGGATAGTAGATAAACAGGTTGCTTACCTGTAACTGATGATCTTCGAGTGGTCATCTGTGCATTCACACCCATGGGATCCAGTGCGCCTGTGCTGACCTGGTCGGTGTCTGTACAAAGCTCACAATGGGATTTTCGCACCCTTCGCCCCGGGCCTGCGCGGGAACCCCCACCGCGCATGCCCAAGGGGCGGGGGCATGGACATCCTGCCAGTTCTTTCTGACCACTATCAAATCCAGCCAGGTATGAGAACAGCTGAAGATGACAGCAGTGGGGAAGGACGGGCGGGTGGTGTGAATGCACAGATGACCACTCGAAGATCATCAGTTACAGGTAAGCAACCTGTTTATCTTCTTCGTGGTCTCTGTGCATCACACCCATGGGAGATTAAAAAGCAGTGGCTCACCTGGAGGTGGGTGCTGGCAGACTCAGCGAGCCTCAGAAGACAGGACCAGTTGACCCAAGTCACCCTTCTGTTGTGCACAGACATCCAGAGTGTAGTGCTTGATGAAGGTGGTTGGCGTGGACCACGTAGCCGCTCTGTAGATGGACAAGAGAGATGCGCCCTTCAGAAAGGCCGTTGAAGTCACCATAGACCTGGTAGAATATGCCCGCAGGTGAGGGGGGGGCAACTGCTTCGCTTATGGAGTATCAGAGTCTAATTGTTTCAAGAATCCACTTAGAGAGACGTTGAGACTTGATGCGGAGCCCCAAAGAAGGCGAGCTGTATGACAGAAACAGTGAGTTGTCACGTCTGGTTGAATGAATCCGATTTAGGTAAAAGAGAAGCGCCCTCTTGACATCGAAAGTATGGAGTAAGCGCTGTTCGTCATCTTCCGGATGTGGGAAAAAATCTGGTAAAAATATTTCAGTACTGAGATGGAACTCTGAAACAACCTTTGGAACGAAGGAAAGGTCTGGTACCAGACGCACACCATTTAGAAGGAAAACCAGGTAGGGTGGGTCATGCCGTAGTGCCATGAGTTCACTAACCCTTCTGGCTGAGGTGATAGCCACCAGGAAGGCTGTTTTCCAGGTTGCGTACCAGAGATCACAAGTAGCCATCGGTTCAAATGGTTGTCTGGTAAATTGATGCAGTACTAGTGGTAAGTCCCACAGTTCTGTAGGCGCAGCTACAGGAGGGTGCAGCCTAATGAGGCCCTTCAGGAACCGCTTTGAGGTCGGATGGGAAAAGATTGTGTTACCATCCAGGCCTTGATGGTACGCGGAGATAGCCGCCAGGTAGATCTTAACGGACGAGTGAGAGAGACCCTGGTCCCTGAGGGAGATAAGAAAGTCCAGAATTCTGTCAAGGCCGACAGAATTTGGGGTCCCTGCAGACGTGCCGAGATATGAGAGGAACTTGTGCCACTTCCTCTGATAAGATAAGCAGGTAAATCCCTTTCTTGCATTGCAGAGGACCTCAGAGACTCTGGCAGAGAACCTCAGGGTCGAATTCTCCAGGCAGTCAGTTTCAGATTGTCCACCTCTAGGTGGAACACCGTACCTCCCTCAGTGGTGAGGAGATTTGGAACTTTGGGGAAGTGATGGTATGTGCCCCTTGCTAGACATAGTAGGGTGGGGAACCAGGACTGCCTGGGCCACTACGGTGTTATGAGGATGCAATCCGGTCGAAGTTTGGCCAACTTTTGCACCACTCTCAAGAGTAGGGGTAGTGGAGGAAACATGTAGAAAAGTGACCTGTCCCATGGCATCAGAAGACCGTCCCCTAGGGAGAGAGGATCTCTGCCTCCTTGGGTGCAGAATTGCTTGCATTTCTTGTTCTCCCGAGAGGCGAACATGTCGATGGTCAGAGTGCCCCATAGCTTGAAGAGAGGCTGAAGATAGGCCGAATTCAGTACCCACTCGTGGTGGTGAGTGTGGCCCCTGCTGAGAAGATCCGCTTTCATGTTTAGAACTCCGGGGATGTGGGTGGCCATGGGGACGATTTGGTTGGTTACACACCAATCCCAAAGATCGATTGCCAGCCAACAAAGGCTCCTGGATACCGTTCCTCCTTGACGGTTCAGGTAACTGAGGGCCGTGGTGTTGTCCGTGAGAATAGCAACACAGTGTCCTCGTAGGAGAGGCTGAAATGCCCGAAGAGCCAGTGAAATAGCCAGCAGTTCTAAGTAGTTGATGTGACGGCTTGCGGTGACAGCATCCCACTGATATCCCATGCTGACACCATTGAGATGGGCTCCCCAACCCCATAAAGAGGCATCTGTCGTTAGAGTGTAACGAGGAGGGGGGGGGTAAAGGGAGCACCCTTGGTGATATTCGGGATGACAGTCCACCAGGTGAGAGAGTCCCGTACGTTCTGCAGAGGAGTCAGGGACCTGGATTGAGGCATGCAGGCTGGACGAAAGCTCTTTAGAAACCAGAGTTGAAGAGGCCTCATGTGGCATTTTGCTAAGGGGAGGACCGAAGTCGTGGCAGACATGTGTCCCAAGAGGTGTTGGATCTGATACGCCGTTGAGGATGGAGAGTCGCGAACAGAGGTTGCAAAGGCAGACAAGGTTTGAGCTCTGTCCATCGGCAGGAAGGCTTTGCTGGTGACAGTGTCTAGTAGAGCCCCGATAAATTGCACCCTTTGGGATGGTTCCAGATGAGATTTTGAGAGGTTCACTTGAAGTCCCAGAGATGAGAGGAGGTGCAGCGTTAGCACAATGTCCTTGCATAGAGAAGTCGGGGAGTTGGCTACCAGAAGCCAGTCATTGATATAGGGGAAGATGGTAATCCCCTGGAGATGGAGGTGGGCCGCCATGACTACCATAGCCTTGGTGAAAACCCTCGGCGCGGTGGAAAGACCGAATGGGAGGCATTTGTATTGGTAGTGACCTTCCCCTACAGCAAAACGGAGGTACTTCCTGTGGGACGGATGAATGTTGAGGTGGAAATAGGCATCCTGGAGGTTGATGGTAGCCATCCGGGTGCCCTGAGAAATCAAAGGAAGGATAACTTGCAAGGATGTGGGTGCTGAAAAGTAGGTATACTGTAATTTTTTAAAATATAATAAACAAGGACTGCTGGCAGATATTTGCTCAGTTAACAAAACTGCAACTTGCCAGACTCAGCTGGGGAAAGTTTTGGCAGAGAAATTGTTTGAACAATGCGGAGCTGAAGAATTTTCAACGTTTTGATTGAAGCATTTAATGCTCATAAAATGTGTAACACGTGCGTTCTCAAACAGCCCAAATCAGGTCCAGAAGTAATGTCGCCCTATCAATGGGGAGAGCAATGTGGAGGTTACATACTTTTGCAGCTCTGAGCATGAGAACATTACCAAAACACTCGTGGAAGTCAGCTACTGTTGATTCTAATACAGTCCAGCCATTTCTGTTTACCAGGGATGGTTCCTGTTTTTCTGGTCCTTATTGCTAATAAATCACTGCCTCTATTTTCTCCCCAATTACGGCCTTTAGGGAACACATTAATATATTGTTAGTGTGAGTTACAGGAATTGCCATCTTACAGGGTACAGCTCCTTCTCTCAGAGTATCTAGAACAGGGGTGTTAAACATGCAGCCCGGGGGCCACATCAGGCCTCTGGAGGGCTTCTATCAGGCCTGCAGTGGAACTGGCTGTCTTCTGCTTCTTCTTCCAGTTCTACTGCTGCTGCATCATTGTAGGTTTGCAGCTTACAGATACACACCTGAACAGCAGACTCAAGATTGCAACAGCACAGACATTTTGATGTAATAATTCAGAGCAAGAGGTGTCAGTTATCAGACACTGTTAAATAAACAAAATATTGCAAGAGTGCTGATGTTTTAAACATGTTTTTATTTTAAGTAAAAAAAAAACCTTTGTGTTTGTGTCCTTTACAAAGTTTATATCTCCACTACCTGGCATTACATTTTATGACACACATGGCCCACCCAACAAGGTCTCATTTATGTCAGATCCAGCCCTCATAACAAATGAGTTCGACACCTCTGATCTAGAAGTTCAAGGTATGAGTGGGGAATGGATACACAAAGCATCAATGCAAGTGCATGAACTCTAAGGTACCATGGACAGCCTACTATTTCACACAGTGTAATTGCTGAGATTTATTTTGAAGTGGTGGTAACCTGTTGCCAAGCCATTATATTTTTTCCCCCAATATAAAATTATCCAAAAGAACAGGCATCTTCCTGGCTTTTCAAATGAGTGGAAGATAAGAAACTGCAGATTTAATAATACAGCATGCAGATGGTGGAACAGCAATGTGTAATGACAAGGGGGTTGGAAGTGGGGCAAAGATCCTTCATACGAGAACTGGGATGTTACAAGAGTGTGTTTCTCTTTTTGTCTATGAAGTGTTAGAGGGTACATTGTTTGAGAGTGTAGGTCCAAACGCACCCGTAGATGTGACCATGAGTAATAGAATGAGCCTGTGAGATTAGGTTATATCTGCACAATTTTATTTATTTGTGCTATTTATAGTCCGCTTTTCTCACAGTGACTCGAGGCGGATTACACAGGGTGAGTCAATTGTTGTTCAATTGCATAGTCTAGTCTGACCCAATGGATCACATCACGCCAGGCCCTCCTGTCTTCTGCTGTCCTCTGGAGTTTGCTCAATTTAATGTTTGTTGCATCTAACCATCTCATCCTTTGCTGTCCCCTTCTTCTTTGACCTTCAATCTTTCGCAGCATCAGGGTCTTCTCCAATGTTCCCTCTAAGCTGTGGAGTCTTGTGAGCAAAAATTCTGCTTTCTGAGCTACCGGCATTAAAGTTGTGAGCCAGCAATTTGGCTGTCACATAAATTAGTTTGCTCCAGAGTCACTCTTCCTGAGCTAAGACAAAAATGGGTGAGCCGGAGGCTAAAAACTGTGAGCTAGCTCACACTAACTCACCTTAGAGGGAACACTGGTCTTCTCCAGTGAAGTGCTCAGCTTCTGCATTTGGTAGCTCAAAGTACTTTGAGCTACCAGCTGCAGTATCTGGCACTTCACTGGAGAAGCAGTGTTCCCTCTAAGGTGAGTTAGTGTGAGCTAGCTCACAGTTTTTTAGCCTCCGGCTCACCCATTTTTGTCTTAGCTCAGGAAGAGTGGCTCTGGAGCAAACTAATTTATGTGGCAGCCAAATTGCTGGCTCACAACTTTAATGCCGGTAGCTCAGAAAGCAGAATTTTTGCTCACAAGACTTTACAGCTTAGAGAGAACATTGGAGAAGACCCTGATGCTGCGAAAGATTGAAGGTCATAAGAACATAAGAACATAAGAGAAGCCAATGTTGAATCAGGCCAATGGCCCATCTAGTCCAACACTCTGTCACACAGCGGCCAAAATATACCACGTGCCATCATGAGGTCCAGCAGTGGGGCCAGGACACTAGAAGCCCTCCCACTGCTGCCCCCTCCAGCACCAAGAATAGAGTGCATCACCTGCCCCAGACTGAGAGTTCTCATCTATACCCTGTGGCTAATAGCCACTGATGGACTTCTGCTCCTTATGTTTATCTAATTCCCTCTTGAAACTGTCCATGCTTGTAGCTGCCACCACCTCCTGTGGCAGTGAATTCCATATGTTAATCACTCTTTGGGTGAAGAAGTGTTTCCTTTTATCTGTCCTAACCCGACTGCTCAGCAATTTCATGGAGTGCCCACGAGTTCTTGTATTGTGACAAAGGGAGAAAAGTACTTCTTTCTCAACCTGCTCAATCCCATTCATAATCTTATAAACCTCGATCATGTCACCCCTCAGCCATCGTTTCTCCATGGATGAGATGGTTAGGGGGATCATTGTTCCAGGGAACAGTCAGGGTTAATTTCCTTTAGGATTGACTGATTTGATCTCCTTGCAGTCCAAGGGACTTTCGAGAGTCTTCTCCAGCACCATAATTCAAAAGCATCTATGCTTCGATGTTCAGTCTTCCTTATGGTTCAACTCTTGCAGCCATACATTACTACTGGGAATACCATTGCTTTGACTATGGAGACTTTTGTCGGCAGTGTAATGACTCTCCTTTTTATTAGGCTGTCTAGGTTTGCCATAGCTTTCCTCCCAAGGAGCAGGTATCTTTTAATTTCATGGCTGCAGTCACTGTCTGCAGTGATCTGCAGTCTGCTTCCATGACTTCCCCTTCTATTTGCCAAGGAGTGATGAGGCCAGATGCCATGATCTTAGTTTTCTTGATGTTGAGTTTCAAGCCAACTTTTGCTTTCACTCTTAGCAAGAGGCTCTTTAGGTCACTTCCTGCCATTAGAGTGGTATCGTCTGTATATCTGAAACTGTTGATGCTTTTCCTGGCAATCTTAATTCCGACTTGTGATTCATCCAGGCTGGTGTTTCGCATGATATACTCTGCATATAGATTAAATAAGCAGGGTGACAATATACATCCTTGCCATACTCCTTTTCCTATGCTAAACCAGTCAGTTGTTCCATATCCAGTTCTAACTGTCGCTTCTTGACCTTTATACAGGTTTCTCATGAGACATGTGAGGTGGTCTGGTACTCACATCTCTTTAAGGACTTGCCACAGTTTGTTGTGATCCACACAATCAAAAGCTTTAGCATAGTCAATGAAGCAGAAAAGACGTTTTTCTGGTACTCCCTTGCTTTCTGCATAATCCAGTGAATGTTGGCAATTTGTTCTCTCATTCCTTTACCTCTTCGAACCCCAGTTTATACTTCTGGCAGTTCTCTTTCCATGTACTGCTGAAGCCTAGCTTGTAGGATCTTGAGCGTGACCTTGCTAGCTTGTGAAATGAGTGCAACTGTGCAATAGTTTGAACATTCCTTGGCATTGCCCTTCTTTGGGATTGGAATGTAAACTGAGTTTTTCCAATCCTGTGACCACTGTTGCGTTTTCCAAGTTTGCTGGCATATGGAGTGCAGCACTTTAACAGCTTCATCTTTTAGGACTTGGAATAGCTCAGTGAGTCAATACAATCAACAAAATGGACATTCAAGAAGCAATGCAATAAGATTAAGATTGTAGATGTCTGGAACCACCCAAAATCTAAAAGACAGAACTGAAGCACAGCATAAGTATTAATACGACACATTAATTGCTCAAAAATTACATAGTACGATCCTACTTATGGTAATCTGTACACAGTAGTATAGACCACAGCCTAATTATTTATCCAAGTAACTCTGAGAACCATTTTGTACAGTATAGCACTGTTACTTATGAAGAAAACTCTTCTTGAATAATAGTTTTGCATAGTTTGCAGAAAGCCTTCTTGACCTCTTTGGGCATGCCATTCAATAACGTGGGGGGCCACAATGAAGAAAGTGCATGCACAGGCAGTTGTCAATTTTCCCCGTTTGCAGGTTGGCACCTGCAGAAGACCCAGCTGAGATGAGTGAAGGTGTCATGTCGTATCTCCTTTTCCTAAAAGTTTTGATTTCAAAGAAGACAGTGGGTTGGATTTAGAGTGTTCTGCATGTAAAAGGTAATGCCTGCTTCCCTTGCACTGGAATATTGTGCAAGAAAGTTGGATAAAGTTGGATTATAGTAGCTGTGTTGGTCTGAAGCAGCAGAACAAAATTTGAGGCCAGTGGCACCTTGAAGACCAACAAAGTTTTATTTGAGGTATAAGCTTTTGTATGCACGCATACTTCTTCAGATACAATGAAATGGAAATCACCAGTCCATACATATAGGTAGAGGGTGAGCAGTAAATTAGCATATAGCATAATGAAGATGTTTAACAGATTCAAGGACAAAACAGGAATAACAAGCTTTGTTTATACGGTTACCATTTGTCTGGGTTTAATTCTGGGGAAAACACAGTGAAGGAAATAAATATGTCAAAATTAGAGATTGATGGGCAGATGTATCCTTAATTGTAGGATGCTGAGAGTAAAAACAGGTTGCTTACCTGTAACTGATGATCTTCGAGTGGTCATCTGTGCAATACCACACATGGGTTGGGCGCCTGCGCATGACCTCGTTCGGAGAAACTTCTAGAGCTTTACCTCAGAAGAGCTTTGGCAGGCTCTCTTCCCGCCCTGGGGAGGAGGCACGCACTGCGCATGCCCAGAGCGGGAGAGAGAGCCACCTCCCACTCAGTTCCTTCGACCGCCACTGGCAAGGCCAAGCAATCTAAAGAAGGAAATCTGGAGATGCCAGCAGCGGGGAAGGCCGGGTGGGATTGTGGTACTGCACAGATGACCACTCGAAGATCATCAGTTACAGGTAAGCAACCTGTTTATCTTCCTCGTGGTCTCTGTGCAGTCCCACACATGGGTGATTACAAGAGCTGAACCAGTTGGAGGAGGGAGCTGGCAGCTGAAAAAGACACAAAAATACTGGTTAAGACACAGCATCATCATCAAAACAAATCACCCAAGGGTCCTACCTGAGGGTGCAGCAGGATCAAGTGAAGAGAGACCGCAGCACCATCTGACCGAAGGCAGCATCCCGTTGGGCTCGGACGTCAAGGGCGTAGTGGGTCATGAAGGTCGATGCCGAGGACCACGTAGCAGCCACACAGACGTCTTCCAACGGGACACCCACCAGGAAAGCGGTGGACGTCGATACTGCCCGTGTGGAATGGGCAGTGACACAGGTAGGAACAGGTTGATGCACCAGCTCATAGCAAAGGGCTATGGTGGAAGTCACCCATTTAGAGAGACGTTGAGAAGAAATCGGCTCCCCCAGGTGTGGAGGGCCATAAGCTAGGAACAGCCGAGGAGATTTACGTATGGGCTGTGTCCTATGCAGGTAGAAAGAGAGCTCTCTGTGAACATCGAGACAGTGCAAGGCTCTCTGAGAGGCATCAGTCGGGTTCGGAAAGAAAGTAGGGAGAACAGACGACTGAGAGAGATGAAAGGCAGAGATGACTTTAGGGAGGAAGGAAGGATCTGTTCTAAGGACAACCTTCTCCCTATGAAAAACAGTAAAGGGGGGATCAGCCCTAAAGACAGCTAGTTCCCCTACTCTATGTGCAGTGGTAATGGTGACAAGAAACTCCGTTTTCCAGGAAATTAGCCTGAGATCGGCGGTAGCCGTGGGTTCAAACAGTTTAGACATGAGTTGAGAAAGGACCAGTGACAAGCTCCACGAAGGCACCAACGGTTTCCTAGGAGGGCAAATCCGAAGGAGACCCTTGAGGAACGTTTTGGTGAGACGATGGGAGAACACTGAGGATCCCTGTATCAGGGGATGATTGGAGGAGATCGCCACCAGATGAACCCGCAAGGACGAGTATGCAAGGCCAGTATCCTTTAAGTGTACGATGTAGGAGAAAATCTCATGGAGAGATGATCGAACCAGATCGAAGGAGTGATCAGAAGCGTAGGATTGGAATCTGTTCCACTTGAATTGATAGGAACGTCGAATAGAAGGCTTCCTAGCATTCAGAAGGATTTCAGAAACTTGAGGCGAGAAGTCTAAGGTTGGATCTTCCAGGCCGTCAATCTGAAAAATCCCAGATTGGGATGGAGGATTCTCCCTCGGGCCCGAGTGAGGAGATCTGGGTTGATAGGGAGAGGGCGGAAGGAACGATGGGAGAGTTGGAGCAGGTGAGGAAACCAAACCTGGTGCGGCCACCACGGAGTGACTAATATGCAGGAGGTGCCATCTGCGCGGATCTTCTGAATGACCCGGGAGATGAGAGGGAACGGAGGAAAAAAGTAAAACAGGGCTCCGGTCCACATGTGAAGAAAGGCATCCCTGAGCGACCGAGCAGATGGGGGACCCCTGCTGAAAAACAGGCGACATTGAGCATTATCGGCGGTCATGAAGCCATCGACAGATGGGTGACCGAACTCTAGAAAGAGAGGTCGAAGGTACCAGAGGGGAATGGACCATTCGTTGTCCGACGAGGCGGAGCGACTCAACCGATCTGCATCGACATTTTGATCCCCGGGAATGTGTACCGCCGAGAGCGTGATGGAGTGACCGAGGCACCAGGACCAGAGCTCGATCGCCAAGTTGCAGAGATGAACAGAGGCAGTGCCGCCCTGTTTGTTGATGTAATAAACAGCAGTGGTGCTGTCAGAAGCCACTTGGACGATACGTCCCCAAAAGGTCGGAAGAAATGACCGAACGGCCAGATAAATCGCTCGCAACTCTAGGTAATTTATGTGACGAGTTGCATCTCGAACAGACCAAGCCCCTTGAACAGAAAGCGTTTCGCACTGGGCTCCCCAACCCCAGAGGGAAGCGTCCGTGATCAACAACAGCTCGGGAGGAGGAGGTCAAAAGGGCATCTCGGAAAGGAGGTGGACGGGTTGAGACCACCATTCGAGAGAGTCGAGGACGCTCCGTGGAATCGACAGAATTGTGTGCCAAGGACTCCATAGAGGATCGAAGGTGCGAAGAAGCCACAGCTGAAGCGGCCGCATTCTCAACTGGGCATGGCGGACTACAAACACCATGGAGGCAAAGCGACTGAGGAGCCTCATCACAGAATGGGCGGATTGTTGAGGGAACGTCTGAAAGGAGGACACCATCGCCAGAATGTTGGAAGCCGTCGATTCCGGGAGGAAAGCCGCTTCGAGGTTGGTGTCGAGATGAGCCCTGAGAAATCGAAGGACTTGGCGACGTTGACGCAGAGTCCGAGAGCACGGAGGAGGGAAAGAGTCTCCTGAGTGTCGTGGAGCAACTGAATTGGCGTCAGAGCTACGAGAAGCCAGTCATCGATGTAAGGATAAAGAGTGATTCCCCGTTGATGAAGCTCGGCCACCACCACAGCCATCAGCTTGGTGAACACCCGCGGGGTGGTAGAAAGACTGAAGGGAAGCACCCTGTACTGGTAGTGTGCATCTCCAATGGCGAACCGAAGGAATCGACAGTGTTGGGGACGGATTGTGACATGGAAGTATGCATTCTGGAGGTCGACTGACGCGAGCCACGGCGCCCGTGGTATCAGAGGAAGGATCGACTGCAAAGTGACCATTCAGAATTTCTGATACCGAATGAAGTGGTTGAGATCCTGAAGATCCATAATCAGTCGGAAGCCGCCGTCTCTCTTGGGAACCAGGAAATATTTTGAGTAAAAGCCGCAAGTCTGTTGCGCCTCCGGGACAACCTCGATGGTTCCTTTGGCAAGGAGGGTGGAAATCTCGAGATCGAGAAGAGGGTCTGGAGGCGTGACAACAAAGTGTGGAAGGACTGGAGGTGAAATGAACTCTATGGCGTACCCGACCCGTAGAATAGTGAGGACCCAGGAGTCGGTGGAAATTTCTTCCCAGGCTGGTAGAAAGGGGAAGAGACAGGTCCGGACGGGAGGAGTGTACGATGTCGGAGAGGGCAGGCGATGGAGACAGTCAAACGGACTGTTTAGGCTGTGGCGGCTTTTTGGAAGGTTGAGAACGATGCTTGGAGGGAGGACGGGAGTCATAAGGCTTCCTCCTCCATTGGGGATTGGATGCCGGAGACGGGTATCGTCTGGAGCCGGGAGGCTTTCAAGGATGGTTCCAAGGTCGGTAAGAAGTGGCAGAGACCCCGAGATTCCTAGCCTGCTTCCGACTGTCATCGACAGCTTTCAAAACCTCGTTGGTGGTAGAGTGGAAGAGGCCATCACCATCGAACGGAAGATCCTCTATACGGAACTTAACATCAGGTTGTAAAGAGGTGCCCCGCAGCCAAGCATGATGCCGGAGAGCAACGGAAGAGACCAGAAGCTTGGAAGAACAGCTGACTGCATGACGAACTGAATTGATCTGCTGCTTCGATATGGCACAAACCTCAGACAAGGCACCTGACAGAGTGGCACAATGTTCCTCTGGGACAAAATCCAAGATAGGACGAACAGCATTTGCGACGTTGAAGGCGTACGCCGACAGGTAGGAGAGGTAGGTATTGATGCGGAGATTCACAGAGGCCAGAGAATACATCTTTTTGGCCAGAAGGTCAAGCTTGCGACCCACGCAGTCGGGAGACGCAGATTGGCGCACGGGCTGCTTAGATCTCGATGATGAATGGACGACCATCGAATTCGGCGGCGGTTGACAGAGGAGGAACTTGCCGGGATTTTGCTGGATCTTGTACAGACCATCATAGCACCTCGAGACCGAGGGGATCGATGCCGGGTGCACCCAAGATTCCTTCAAGACCGAAAGGTGAACAGGAAGCAAGGGCAGGATGGTAGAAGGAGGAAGGTCGGCTTGGACCAGTCTGTGAACCACGTCGGTCACAGCCGGGGATTCTGTAGAGCCCTGGACTTGAAGGGCGGTGGTCATCCGAGTGACGAGCTCCAAATACGCCTTAGGACCCTCAGTGGGCGATATAGACCCGGAGCTCCGAGGCTCATCCTTGATTTGAGTGACCTCGGGGTCAAACTCCGCCGAATCCGACCGGTCCGAGATCGACATAGGAGAAGGGGACCTTAATGGTTGGACCAGGTCAATAACCGGGTGGTCAACAGAAGGATGGTACCGAGGTTCTAAGGGAGAACTCTTCGGGGCACCCCTAATCCTCGAGGAATCGGAAGGCTGGTCCCAAGGAATCGAACATGCCAAGACCACCAATGTGGAGCATCGAGGGCGGTCAGAGACACGGCCCCGATCCGTACGCTCAGAGTGACGGACACGATCATAATGATGCCGCTCCAGTGTCAGGGACCTGGAATAATAGTAGGCTGCATTCGGGCATTCTCGATGTTCATCGAAAGACCAACATTGGTCATCAGAAGGAGAACCGGACAACGACGGAGACTGCCGACAGATCAGTCTTTTCCGGTCATATCGGGATTGAGACCGTGAGTGGCGGTGTACCAAAACAGGCCTCTCGTCCAAAATGTGGACCAGGAGATCAGAGTGCCTCGAAAGAGATTGGGAACATCGACGAGGGGACAATGGTGGAGGCGACCTAGTTGACTGGCCCAGCGGAATCAAGCCCGAAGCCGACGAGTGCGTGTGCTGCGGGGTTGTAGGTGGCACCGCAGATCTTTGAGAGGCAGAGGCCAACACGGGCATTGACGTCGATAAGCCGGTAATGACGACAGGCTCAACCAGCGAAACCGAAGCAGACGGCGGGACCTTCGATTTCGAAGAGGTCTTATCTTCAGCCGCTTAGGTTTCTGTTTCGGTGCCTTCGAGGAGGTGTCCGATTTTTTAGCCACAGAGGCATGGGAAGCCGCTGAGGACATTGTGGGGTGCAAAGCTGACTCTAAAAGTAGAGCTCTAAGCCTAACCTCCCGATTGCGTCGAGCCTGCTGAGTAAAACTCACACAGTGGGGACAAGTATCAACTCTATGGGCCTCTCCCTAACAAATTAAACAAAAGTCGTGCCCGTCATTCGAAGGAATCTTGGCAGGGTAACGACGGCACACTTTGAAAAACTTAGTTTTTCCCATGCAAAGCCCAAACCTACCCACCAAAGAAAGGGGGGGGGATAGAAAAGAGAAAAAGAGAAAATCCTTTTTTTTTTTTTTTAATAAGATAGAAGAAAGAAGAAGAAGAAGAAAGGAGAAAAGCGAAAAACAAGTAGATGAAAATACTCAGCTGAGGTAACAATACGGAGGAACGATAACGAGGTGTGAATGCGAAGGCAGTCGAAGAAGAACTTAGTGGGAGGCAGCTCTCTCGCCCGCTCTGGGCATGCGCAGTGCGTGCCTCCTCCCCAGGGCGGGAAGAGAGCCTGCCAAAGAAATTCTGAGGTAAAGCTCTAGAAGTTTCTCCGAACAAGGTCGTGCGCAGGCGCCCAACCCATGTGTGGGACTGCACAGAGACCACAACGAAGATTTAATTGAGTCCCTGCCATTATGTTCCAACCATCTCCTCTCAAGCCTCCATGTTTGAGATGAAAGACTGAGTTGAAAGGCTGAGAACCACAGCATTCAAACACTGCGTGAATTCTTGTACAAATTTTTGTGGAACAGCACTAAGAACTGTTTTCTCTCTGCTCTCGGTTCTTTGGTTAAGTACAATCATGGTAACTTGTGCATGTGGTAAGGGCTATATTTGAAAGATAGAGGAATTATCAAGGATCTACTTGGCAGTTAGCCAATGTGATAATAATTTATTTTCAGCAGACAAGGAAGTTTTCTTGGCTGTCAGCATGTATTGTGGTTTATGGAATTCTCACTGATCATGGGGCACATTTTTTGTTGATAGGAAAGGAACTTTGTGCTCAGCAGAAAATAACAGAAGTACAAGTAGAGGCAGCCTATAATTTCCTGGTGGTAAGGCAGAAGTTGTCAGCCTAGTTTCTAATAACCTTCCTTCAAAAAAACTTGATCCACTATTTTTTTTGCTTCATCTGTCAGTACCTGTGGAATTGGATAGTTTTTGGGCTACTGCATCTTTTAAATGAGATGTCTGTAATGGAAAGAATCAGTATCTCTAACACCCTTGAGGGCTAGAACCTTACATTTTTAACAATGGAAGCTGAGATTCTGCCACAAAGCCAGAAAACAGATCACATTGTCCCTGTATTTGGATGAGGCCTGTGTTGCCCATCCCTCATGGGAGAGATTCCTAGTACCTTCTTCCTTAGATGAAATAATTACTAGGATTGACTAGCTTCTGCAGGGCAAAGCTTCTCGAGGTGGAACCATCTTCCTACAGAGCAGAGACATTGGAAACCTAGCAGGGGGAAACAGGATGTCATGTAAATGCTTTTTTGGGATAGGGATGAGAAGCTCCAGGTGGGGCCTGGAGATCTGGTATTCAATGGATCTCCAGACAACAGCAATCATTCCCCCTGGAGAACATGGCAGCTTTGGAGGCTGGACTGTATGGCATTATGCTCTGCTGTGGTCCCTCTTCTCCCCAAACCCCACCTTCTCCAAGCTCCACTCCCAAATCTCCAGGAATTTCCCAAGCTGGATTTGGCAACCCTCCTTCAGGAACTGTTTGAGTGTCTGAGGGTATAGTGATAGGATAGACAGTGGAAAATTGGATGTTGAATCTGCCAAATGAATCTCAGTCACTCATACATGCTTTGTTTGCCCTGGCTCAGATACCATTGGGAAGCATTTTTTCCTCTGTTCCCTGGACAGCATCATGGTGTTCCTGTGCACTTCCTAGATTTTCCCTATCTTTCCTGCAGTCTTCCCAATGCCACTTTGCTAAGATGATTTGGGAAAGATCACAGCAAAGCCAAGGTGGCACCCATGTATACGGGAAAGTTCAGCTCTTCCTGGTCCCTCTCACATTGATCTCAGTCCCCCATAACTAGCATTCATCCCCCCCATGCCACTGGAAGCTTTAAAAAAAAAATCAGAATTTTTCATATTAGGGTTGCCAGCCTCCAGGTGGGGCCTGGGGATCTCCTGCTTTTATAACACATCTCCAGCTGACAGAGATCAGCTCCCCTAGAGAAAAATGGCTGCTTTCAAGGGTGGACTCTGTGGCATTGTACCATGCTAAGGCCCCTCCCCTCCCCAAACCCTGCCTTCTCCTGGCTCCGCCCCCAAAGCCTCCAGGTATTTTCCAACCTAGACCTGGCAACCCTATTTCATATTGTTATCGCATCATAACATAACAGTTTGTCTGCTAGTTCCTTTAAATGCTCAGCATGGAAAGTCTGCACATTGCACCATTTACACAAAACAGCAACCAGAAATATAGGCACACTTCCACTGGTGGGCTCCCAGTATAAGCATATACACTCAACCAAGCCAGTTCCAGATTATGCCCCCCCCATTCTCTGTCTCACACACACCGATAAAGAGGGGACGCAGGCTCTCTCACATGAATCAACTGTTGGTGCTGTTGCTTGTTGGCCATCTCAGCAGGACTGGGCTGCTCACTGTGATTTCCTTTCTTCCCCCAGAGAAGATAGGCTGGTAGGCACAAGCAAGGGGACAAGAGAAATGCAAACTTGGTACAGGAACAATGAGATGCTGAACCTCCTTGCTCTGTCCATGCACTGTGATGGTGCCATTCTTCTGCAACTTTATGAGAGCTATGTCTGCCATACCACAAGCTGGTGGCCCTCCTTGCCAAATACCACAGACAGGTTGGTGGGCTGGTGAACACATGCCACAAGAAAGAAGATGCTTTTTGTGCTATCTGGCTACTACTTCCTCTATTCGTACTGGTGGCAGCCATTTTAAATTTTGTAATAGTGGACATAAAAAGTGACTTCTGCTGTCTCCCTCAGCATAGACATAGACATCCATTGGTGGATGACATGATGGCCATAGGTATCATATTGGGCATCACTGCAATAGTGATTCTGGCAATATTAATCCAAAATACAACTACAACGGTGTGTTTTCTTGGCCTACAATCTATTACTAACTTGTATTTTTTTGGGGCTCCTGACTAGGATTGCCAGCTCTGGGTTGGGAAGTAGCTGATTTGGAGGATGGAGCCTGGGGGAGGGGGGTTGGGATTTGGGAAAGGGAGGGACCTACAGTTCACTTTCCAAAGCGGCCATTTTCTCTTGGGGAGCTTATCTTGGTTGTCTGGAGATCAATTGTAATAGCAGGAGTTCTCCAGGTGCCACCTAGAGGTTGGCAACCCTACCCCTGACCTAGATAGCCTAGGCTAGCCTGATCTTATCAGATCTCAGAAACTAAGCAGGGCTGGTTAGTACTTGGATGGCAAACCACTGAGGAAGTTGAGGTCGTAACAGACAGGCAAACCACCTCTGTGAGTCTCTTGCCTTGAAAACCCCTTGAGGGATTACCATAATTCGGCTACAACTTGATGGTGCTTTCCACCGCCACTACCATTTCCTTGGGAGCCACTCTACTCTACAGACAGTGCTCTATGACCTATAATTGTATTTTAATAATGTTACCAGGTAGCAGGAAAGGCTTCACACTTACAAAGCACATGTGCATAAGCATAATTGTACAGTCCAAACAGATGTGGCACTGAACTTCTGGTCTTTTTACAACTTGGAAAACTTGTTTTTTCCTAATTAACTTCAAGTGTTTAACTCTGTTTAGGACTGGGCTATACAGCTATTCTCATTCTCTTTGGTTAACCACACTTTTATTTAGATTTCGCAGGGCTGTTAGATGCTAAATAAAAATAGTTTTGGAGCCACATCATGCTCGTTGGCCACATTGTCCTAGACGAAGATTAGGGAGTCACCATGCAACAGGAGCAAATTTGTCTTCCTTTGCAGTGAGATGTATTGCTTCACACACACACAGAAGAACTTAAGAACATAGTGGATCCTAAAAGTCCTAATGGATCAGACCAGCATCCTATCTCACACAGCGGCCAACAAGTTCCTCTGGAGGTCCAAGAACAGGGCGTATAGGTCAAGGGATTCCCCTGATGTTGCCTCCTGGCACTAGAATTCAGAGTCTTACTGCCTCTGAATGTGAGGGTTCCTTTTTATCACCATGGCTAATAGTCACTGATAGATCTATCCTCGTGAATCTGTTTAATCCACTTTTAAAGCTGTATGCCTTTGATAGGATTACCAGCCTCCAGGTGGGGCATGGGGATCTCCTGCTTTTACAACTGATCTCCAGCTGAGAAGAGATCAGCTCCCCTGGAGAAAATGGCTGCTTTCAAGGGTAGACTTGATGACATCATACTATGCTGAGGCTCCTCCCCAAACCCCAGCCTCTCTTGGTTCCACCCCCAAACTTTCCAACCCAGACCTGGCAACTCTAGCATCCTCTGGCAGTAAATTCCACATTGTAATTACTCACTGTAGAGGTAGTTTACAGGATTGGAACACCTTTCCTGCATGGAAAAGCTAAAGTGTTTTGGCCTTTTGGCTTGCAAAAAGATCGCTGGGGGTGGATGGGTGATAGTGTTATGTAGTGAGAGCTTCAAATGAACAAGCATTGTTAGAGAGGCTCCTAGCAGCTACATTCAGATTGGCTGCCTTTGCAGAGCAGGCCAATCAGGTAACAGAAGTGTAAGTGATATTACACAAATAAAGGCTTCTAGCTGCTATGTTTTTATCGGTTTATTTGTATTTTGTGGGTGAGTTTGGGACTGGGGGGGTTGTATATGGTTGTGGCTCACCACCTGCGTTGTTCTTAACGTTACTGAAATAAAGAGCTATGATAGTTTTTTGAACTCACTATTTAACAGATAGTTTATAAAGTGTTGTGTAGAGTAGAGAATGTGAATATAGAAAAAATTTTCTGTCTTCCCCCAAGTACTAGAACGCGATGATACCCAATGAAGTTGAGGGGCAACATGTTCAGGACAAAAAGAAATAGTTAATTACTCTAGGAGCAATTAAATTGTGGAACTCACTGTGGACATAGTAATGGTCACAAGCACAGATGACTTCAAAAGGGGTTGGCCAAATTCATGACAGAGAGGTGTATCAATTGCTACTAGGCATGGTGACAAAAATCCATGTCCAGAGGCAGTCAACTCTAGGAAAGAACCTCAGGAGGCGAGGTTTGCTGACCTTCCAGTGCAAATGATTGGCCACTGTATGAAACAGCGCGCTGTACTAAATGGACCTGCGTGTACATTCTTACGCTCTCCTTATACAGGGCTGTTCTTGATCTCACAAAGTTCATGACCTCAGAGAAGGTCAACTTTTTGAATTTGCCCCCAAAAGAAATGAGAAGTGTGTGTCAGAGATGGTAGTAAACGCCTAAAAGTCTGCCAAACATCTTCTCTCCCCCTTTTGCTTACTTTATTCCACTGGTTTCTCCTCATCCCGTTAGCGCCCCCCATTTTCCCGACATGCCCATCTTTCTGTAGAGTATTTAAAATGAAACAACAACCAACAGCGGCTTCCCTCGTTTCTTCTCTCCTCCCACTAAGCCCACCCTCACAACCCTAGCAACAGGCGGACGCTATTCCTATTGGCTAACCCTTCGTATGCATCGCACTGTCATTGGTCAGATGGCTCAAGAGGAGGTGGGGCTGTTTAATTTTTCTTCCTTTGCTGCTCTTCAGCTCGGGAAGGTGTTCGCCATTTTGTGTACACCACTGTCTCCGGGGAAGGCGAAAGCAGGAGTTGAGGGACGAGCGGAGCAGATTAAATTGCGGCCCTGAGGTGTGAGGAGGCGAACCGCACGGGGTCTGCCTGTACGAGGTTTGGGGATGGAAGAAAGTTCTACGGGAGGTGGGGATGGGGGAGAGAATGCGCCGCCATTATGTGTTTGTCTTTTAAAAGCAAGAGGTAGGGGATCCTCAGCACTTTTTCGGGGAGAGGAGACGGTTGCTGATAACGAGAGGAAGGAATGGGAGGGATTTGTGGGGGAAACCCGGTCATTTAGATGCTGGTTATGTTTAAGTGGATGTAAGGCTCTGTGGGCTTTCTCTAGAGTAAATATGCACAAGATTGGCGCACAAGGCCAGTCGAATTGGGGGGGGATGTTTCTATTTCTTACGCGAATGAAGCTGGCCTCTGTAACGACTAATAAAGGAGGGGGGAGGGAAATCTGGGTGAACGATAAGGGTGTGGAGTGGAAAGGGATTTAGTTGAAGAAAAGCAAACGAGAGAGCCTTGTGTGTGTTAGGAAGAGGGCTTCCGGTGTTCCTTAACGACAAATAAAGGCAGAAAAATAGATTAATCGCTATAGATTTTCCGGGTTGCCTGGCCATGGCCTTGGTCTTGTAGAACCTGACGTGGCATCCTCAGAGGTATAACACAGAAAGATGGAGTACTCTCTGTGTCAAGGTAAGCCGAAAAATGGTAGGCAGATAATCTATATCTACTCCGGAAGGGCTGAGTCATTATCTTGTAGCAATTCCCTAGGCTATGAACATGCTAATGAAGAAGCTTTCCTGAGGAGGTTCTTTTGCATATGGATTGGCTGTTGAAATTCTAATCTTATTTGTAGTGCTGTTGTAAGATGTAGAGCTATCTGACAGTAGCATTACAGATAAGGTTAGAATTTCAACAGCCAATCTGCATACAAAAGAACCTCCTCAGGAGAGCTCCTCCATTAGCAAGTTCATAGCTTGGGGAACTCCTACAAAATAATAACTCAGCCCAACCCCACCTTCTGGAGTAGATATAAATTACCTGCCTACCATTTTCCCTCTCACCTTGACTCAGAGAGTACTCCATTTTTCTGTGTTATACCTCTGAGGATGCCAGTCACAACTACTGGCGAAATGTCAGGTCCTACAATGCCAAGACCATGGCCACACAACCCGGAAAATGTACAGCAACTAATGAACTCCGGCAGTGAAAGCCTTCGACAACATAGAAAAATAGATTGCTTGCCCAAAAGACACCCCCCCCCCAAATTGGGGGCAAGGTTTCTACATATGTGTAACTTGTTTGGTAATTGATACCCTTTTCTGAATTGGGGAAAGGGTGAATGTATTTTTCTGGGGGTAGGGATTAGTTTCCTTTGTGCTTCCTAGGGGAAGGTCTTTGTGTATCAACGATCTTGGAGGATCTGTTTGTGAGCACTAGCTCAAGAATCCTGCATTGGGATTGCCAGCCTTCAGGTGGGGCCTGGAGTTCTGGAATTACAACTGGTCTCCACACTACAAATATCTCTTCCCTTGGAGGGAATGGCAGTTTTGGAGGGCAGGCTCTATACCTTACACCCCTGTTGAGCCCCCTTTCTAACCACTTGCCCCCATTTGTCCAGGAATTGCCCAATACATCGTTGGCAATCCTGTTTGATCCTAGGAATGCTTTTCCCCTAGTGAGTGTGGGGGAATAAATGGTGAGAAGGAGAGCTGTATGGTTTGGTGAGTGTGAGATCAAGTGTTTTGCCTGGTGGTTGGTTGGTTGTGTGTGTGTGTGTGTGTGTGTGTGTGTGTGTAAAACCTCATCCTTTGCAGAGAGTTGTGAAATTGTGTAAAATGGTGTGTTTGTGGGATAGCAAAACTTTCAGGGTTGTTGTCTTGTGATTGTGGGGGACAGGGAAGTGGACTGATTACATTCGGGAGAGCATGTTGTGAGCCTTGTAGGACAGGAGGTGGTGTGAATGGGGAAGATAACCTAATTTCTTTGTAGCAGTAGACTCATGAAGGCTCATACCCTACCACAAATTTTGTTAGTTTTTAAGGTGCTACTGGACTCTTACTCTTTTTTACTGCTATAGAAAGACTAACACAGCTACTCATCTTGATCTAATTTCCTTGTGGTATTTGTTACAGTAGTATTATGGTAATCAGAACGATCCTATGCAGAGCCAGACTAGCAAATTGCATTGAAATCAATGGCCAAGGTTTGCCTTACTGGACAAGGTTGGACTTGTCTGTGCTTGGGGGCAGGGCCTGCTTTTTTGGAATTAGGACACTGCCATGTACTGTGTTACAAATATGAGTACAAAATGCTACATATAGTGAGAACCTTGTGTATTGGTGGTACCTGCTCTTTGTACTCTTAAAAGAAACATTTGTGTTCAATAAAAGAAACCCAAAACAACAGGGAGAACTTCCTTGTTGTATCTGAAGGTACTTGGAGGCGCCCCCCCCCCAATATTTGTTAGTCTTTGGGGAGTTAATGACTTGCATTTTCTGTGGTTGAATCAAAAGTTCAAGTCTAATAGGCTACTCAGTTGATATGACTATTAAAATGTATGTGGACTTGTTGGCCGATGGACTTCATTTAAGAATATTTTATTTAATGAAGTTTCAGCAATATGTTTAAGTGTGTAAACTACAAACAATGAAGGACTGATGTATTCTGAGCGAGCTGTTTCATATGGACAGACCTGTAACTGATTGTTCCATTGTGCTGGTATTTTCCTTTAAAAAAACCCAAAAAACTAATACACAAAATACTTAATCTTTCGAGGGTAATGTGTTCCAACTCACAGAAACTTATGCTACAATCAGCTTTTGTCTTTAAGTACTGTAGATTCTGGGAAACCATTATTGCTGCCCTCGAATTGAAAATCCACACTGGAAGAGAGAAGAAATAATAATTTACAGCGAACTTGTTTAAATTTGAATGCAGCTAGTTAAGTGAAGATGGACAAAGCACATCTTCATATTGAGAGGCTAGTAGCTGGGACTCATCAACACTGGGCTCTTCTGCATTCTGATTTTCATCACTTGTGTGTTCCTATTGCTTCAGGCTTTCCCCTCAGTGTGTTTTGCTCTCTCTAGTAGTTTGGTGTAGTGGTTAAGTGCATGGACTCTAATCTGGGAGAATCAGGTTTGATTCCGCACTCCTCCACTTGCACCTGCTGAATGTGATGTTGGGTCAGTCACAAGTTCTGACAAGAGCTGTCCTTGAAAAAGCAGTTTCTGTCAGAGCTCTCTCAGCCCCACCTACCTCAGAGGGTGTCCGTTGTGGGGAGGGGAAGGGAAAGAAGTTTGTAAGCCGCTCTGAGATTCCTTTGGGTAGTGAAGGGCGGGGTATAAATCCAATCTCCTCTTCGTCTTCTCTAGTAGTCCCAGAGGGAGCAAAACACGTGTGAGAAAGGGGGGCGGGGAAGGAACCCAAAGCAATAGGGACAAAGCCAGTGATAAAAATGAGAATGCAATAGAGTCTGTTGAGGTTTTGCCTTCCCTCCGATGCTTGAAGGCCTTCCAGGAGAATCTGATTGATAACCATGTAGCTGGACCTAGGACAGGTCAAGTAGGAGGGCTCTTTTTATATAAATACCAGAGTGGTCTTTCCCAAACTATGTTATTTTCTGGCAAGGAATTTTATTTGGCATTTATTCAGATTTTGTCTTTTTAGAGCTGGGACTTGTACCCTTGAAGCCTGTGTGCTGAGAATCCGATGTTGGGCTCGGCTTCGTGGCTGAGAACAGCAGATCGGCCCATGAGAACTACCATTCCCAAGCAAAGGAAGGGGTCCAATAGGAGTCAGCATCTATTCTTTCAGGTCTGGCAGCAAGAAAGAGGACAGGAGGTGGAGACTGTGGACTCTGAAAAGAAAACTGAAAGGTAAAAGGAACAATAACTGTAATACAACCTGAAGAGTGCTCTGAAATCTCAGTTCAGAGCTGACCTTTAAGACCATTTGTCATGGCTTCCTTCATTCTTGGTTAGAGATTGGAACTCACATTTAAAAATGTACTATATCCTTACAAAGTATTTTGTGGGAAACCATGAAAGTTAAGCTAGTGTTGAAGTAGCTTTGTTTAATAACTCAATATTTAGGTGTTTTATCTGCCTATTAAATTATTTGGTTGGGGTGTTGCTTGTAGAATGTGTTTGCAAGAACGTTCAGTATCGTATATTAAGTTTTCAATGTTAATAGCCAAATCATGTGTACCCATCTGTACTATGAATCTGTTTTGGTTTTAAATGTTTCAAATGACAGAATGTTTTAGGATATAAGAAATGGACTGATGTGTATACAAGAAAACATTGTATTTGGGAACAAAGTTCTGGTGGGTTTTCTTTGGTAGCCAGATTGGTTTGCTAAAGTTGGAGATATCTGACTTTTTCCCTGCCTGGAGTTAATAGCAACTTGGAGACAATTTCTATCAGGTCCTTCCCTTACCATGGCACTGATCCCCTCCTCCCAAAATGCTTTTCAACATCAAGTTGTCTGGGGAACCCTTGTAACATGTAACTCAGCCCTTAGCTATAACAAAGTTTGGTATTCTTTTTGTAGAAAAATGTGTGGTGTACATTATAGCTTCCAAAAAATACTTCTGTTTTCTATTGACAGTTGCACTTGTTCTTTTTCCCTGAATAGGTGACACTTAAGTTGAAAATGGGGGGTGGAGAAAGGTTTAACGTTCCATCTACCCAGCCCAGAAATGCTAACAAGAACCAACAGCAGCTAAACAGGAAAAAGAACAAAGACCAGAATTCCCAGATGAAGAAAATCCACAAGAAAGAAAGGGGACATGGATGTAGTTCACCATCTGCAGTGTGGCAGGCCATGCAGACTGGGGGAAAGAACACAGTGCATTTCCCAACTAGCCAGAACTGGAATCCATCTTTATCCACAGCACTCTTCATGCCTCAAACCAATCAAAATTATGCTGGAGCAAAATTCAGCGAGCCTCCTTCCCCAAGTGATCTTCCTAAGCCACCAAGTCACTGGGTCACTGTTTCACTGAACCCTGCTGATAAAGATATCATGACTTTTCAGTTGAAGACCTTGCTTAAGGTTCAGGCTTGAACTGGAAAACATTACACATTTTATAGTTTCAAAGTCTGCAGTGTTTGGGTTTCAAAATGCAATCCCAAGCACATCATAAGGAATTCAGATTAACTGTTGAGAATTTTTTTACGGGGAGGTGTAAAGATCCTCCCCTTGAGAATACTTTAGTTAACATGTCACCCTTCTGGAGCTCTCTGCACTATATCTATTTCTCTGTGCTGTTAAAACTATAGGCAGCTTGTACCAGTTCCTGTCTACAGGTCTCAGTGCTTGCTTTTTAAGACCATCTCACTTTTGTGTTCTCATTGGGCATTATTCCCTTTTCAGGGGAAGTAAAAATTGACCAAATTTCCATTACAAAATAATTGCAAAAATAACTTGCCTGCATTTGATCAAATATTGTAGGTGTCGAAGAAAAGTACCTTTCTGGCAGAACTCTTAATTTTTAAAAAAATCACCTAAAATTGTTTTTAAAAAGCAAATAACATCATGTATTTTTCAGTTACAACAATTGTATGGCTGATCTGTCATCTGAAAAGGTGATTTGGGAAGGCAGACAAAGTCCTTTGACCAAATGAATTTGGGAATAAAATTTTGTGCACTACTTGTTTAGTAAGAACTGAAACATGGTTCTGCATTTGATCACTAGCTTTTTGTGCAAGCCTAGGGAAACACAACCAGCCTATAAGTGTGCCAACTGAAAAGCATTTTTGCATTGCCAAGCGCTTTAAAGTGTTCTCCTTCACAGTGTATTTCACTGAGCTGTATTTGAAATACATTTTGTGTGTTTTTGTATTTCTTACTGAAATAGAACTGTTGAGGCCAGTCTGAGATGAACTTGTTTGAGGTTCGCAAGAATAAAAACATGTTTAACATATGGAAAAAAGAGCCATGTAAATAACTGTAAAACTTTGTAGCATATGTAAATTTATGCTGGGCTTTCCTGCCAGAATAAAAGTATTTTTAGTACAAAACTGCTGAATGTAAAAAAGACCATGCTGAGCTCATGGCATGATTTAAAAAAAACAAACACAAGTTTTAAACTGAAAAGCACATGTGTGTGCCCTTGCACTTGAGTGAGGGTGTGATCCATGTTTGGCTTTCTAAGTTGAGCTTTAAGGTGAACATGGTGCAGAGAAGCTCTGAAGTCAGAAGATGAAACAAACTTAAAAGCTGAGTGTGCAGTTGTTTTCATTAATTGCATTAGCATAGTTTAATGAAGCTGTGTTGCATCCTTAGGCTATGATCCTAGGAACACTTGAAGTAATTCCTGTTAATTTAACAGGACAAGTGAAGTGTGCTTAGGATGCAATCCTACTTCAGTTAAGCATTCTGCAGCCCTCTGATTTCAGTGGGACTGAAGTATACAACTGCTGGATTGCAACCAGAGTTGCTTCCTTTTTGAATGTATTAAGTGACTAGCCAATATAAGCCATGACTACAGTATTGGATGTTCTAAATGTAATTCTCATGTAACACACAGACCTTCCACTACCCCATCTGTGGCATCTAATCCTCTTTGGGATTCCTGCTTTAGAGAGTAAGACAACTACATTTTTACATGGCACTTCAAATTCTTGGCAAATTACAAGACCACCAGTTCAAAGAGCTACTTCACGTCAAAGCTTTAGAAAATGTCTCCTATTGGTCTTATTTCTGAAATTTGTTGGCAACCAATACACAATGTTTGGGTTTTTAATGAAATCTCAGTTTTTGTATGGATCACTGGACTTGGTGACACCTACCACAATCAGAATGTATTTCACAGAAAACATCTAGTTGCAGTACTAAAGATAATTGTTAGAAGTTGGACAAGGAAAACATACTGAAGAACATAGTGTCAGAGATACTTGGCTGTCTACCAGTGTATACATTCAAAATCCTTTAGCAACAATCAAAACATGTTCCATTTCCCCAAATAAGATTAAAATTGGATATTGTGCAAAAATGTATTGTGTCTTGTGTCCCATGGTACTTAAAATCATTACTGTAGTACAATGTGTTCTAAATTCTGTATCTGACTACATTACTTGGAAACAAAATTCAATAAAAATCCCTGACTTTCCCCCCATAATTTTGTCTTTATTATTTTTAACTGCTTCTTGTTGGGTGTGAATGCTAAACTATGGAGAAACTTCCACAAAACTAGTTCTTAGCATTCAAACAGCTGTATCACCAGTAGTAACAGTATCCACATCAGTTAAGTTCCCTTGGGACTAAGCTGTCTGCCCAGTTTTATGAAGTACAGTAGGCTTAATTTAGTTCCTGTTCATCCAGCACACAGAGCAGAGATTAAATAGCTCACTGTTACATCTTGCTACACCATACAGGGCTGTTCTTGTAAGTTGTGGGAGATAGTCTTTGACATATGGCCTGGGGCCTCTCATCTGGCCCATGAGCATTTGGGAAACTAGTGAGAAGGTGGACCAGAATGGTATTATACCCCCTGCTGTGGTCCCTCCTCAGGGTCTTTCCCCAGAGATTGCCCAACCCAGAGTTGGCAACCATAAAGAATGAGGGTTGGTTTGGCCCCAAGCTCTATGCAGCCAGTCCCCTTGGGGCTGGGATGCACTGCCACCATTGTCTCCCCCTCTGAACAAAGCATGTTGGACTCCTGCCTGTGCCACCTGGAAAGATGGCTGGCTGTTCATGTGCAGTAGGCAGAATCTCTTTGGCCCCACCTCCCCAAGCCCAGCCATATGGTTTCCCACTTGCAGGCAGCCTAGGGAAGGTGCCCATGGGCATAGGTGCCTGCAGAAAGCTGTTGGCTAGCCTGTCAGATGTGCCCACTTATGTAAGCATACGAGCAGAGTGACTGGCTGGGTGCACTGCACCAACAGCCTGGGCGAGAGAGAAAAGCCAACCACTTATGAAAAGGAAACAAAGCATGCAGAATGCTGAGGGCTGGAGACCTGAATTGACTGAGCCGGAACCTACTAATCTGAATGTGTGTGGCTCCTCTCCTGCATCCCTCCCTTGGCAGCACAGGGACAGGGTGAAGCCAAAACGCACAGTCGCTGGGCTCCCTGCATGGAAGCACTGCCTTCGAGTCTGAATGGAAGTGGGGTGGGATAAGGTTAAGGTCAAGGACACAAGAGGCATTCAGAAAATCATGCTATGTTTGCACACAGCAGATGCATGTGTTGGATGTATGTGTGTGCACTGGTGCACAGGGAGTAATATTTTGGGTGGCTAGATAATGCCACTGAGCTGGCAGGAAATAAAAATCTGCAAAAGGTGCAGTTTGTGGTTCAAGCCTGTTACTGAATTTGGGACTGAGAAAGGGAGGTGTAGGATTAGGCAGCTGCCAGTCTTTGGCTACTATATGTGCAGCAACAGAATGCAGCCCTTCGTGCTTCAGCTCATCAAAAGCTCCAGAAATCTGTCTCTGGTTGTTGCACCTTGATTGTCAGGCTATAGCTTTGTGCTGTGCCAAACTGCTTATGCATATCAAGCAAGAGGTGTGGGTCACTTGCAGTGGTAAAGTATCGCCGGTACCTAACATTACATTGTATGGCACACATGACTTGGCCCAACAAAGTGGCATTTATGTCAGATCCAGCTCTCATAACAAATGCGTTTGACACCACTGGTCTAGGACTTTGACGGTAGGTTGTGGCTAGGAGGTATCTGAACTCATTTACTGTTAAGTTACACTACAAGGCACCAATGTTTCCCTTTGGTTATTAGGATTTAAATGTGTACAACTTTGTGATACAAAGATACGCAGTCTATTTTACACCCACTGCAGAAACTTCTGACTTCTCCAATTGAAATTTATGGCCTAGCTTTCCATACTTAATAACATGCTAGCCTTCCAGAGCTATGTAGCCAACACAGTGCACCTGCTCCAACAGGAGTCTTCCTATCTCAGCTAGGCTCCTTCAGACAATAGGTGTACAGGGCCATTTGTCATAATCCCAAGAGACATGCACTTCTAATTACAGCCAGGAAAGAAAGCATTCCCTATACAAATGAACAAAATGCCATACACTCAAGCTGGAGTCTGAACTACCTCACTGATTCAATTTCATGGGGACCTGGCAAGATGCTTTATATAATTTCTAGAAGGGAGCGGAATATGTCTGGCAACTGTTCCTGCCCTTAACACAAAATGAAATCATGCTCATAAAACGTTTGATCAAACTACTGTTGAACAACTTGATTAATATGGAGTGATACAAGGGCTTGAATTTAAACATGAAAACTGAAAACTATTCAAGATATGTAAACAAGTTACTCTTGTTTGATTTTTGTCCCTTCATTCAGAAACCTGTACATGTTCCAAAATAAGGCTAAATTTAAAGTTTTAAGACTGCAATCATTCTACTATATCAATATTTCTTTTTATTACAGCATGTTTGCTAGATTTACAGCAAGCAGAGAATAAGCTGGGTCTATACCTTGATCAAAACAGTGATGTTTTAAAGTCATACACAATATTTGTTAAAAAGAACATATAAAAATACCTTTTAAGAAGCCTCTATAAGAAAGGAAATACAAAGTTTATTTCCACAACTTTCCTCCGACCAGAGCTGCACTCTAATGCTACTGTTTTTAACAATACACTGTTCTTTCAAACTATACATCAGGGGAAAGTCTACAAAATTAAAGGAATGCAGATATAAATGATTGCATAGCAGAACATGAACAACAATAACCAAAGTTAGAAATACTATCTAATATACAAAGATTCTAGAATCACCCTTAAACATGTCCAACAGCCAGTATTTTAAAAAGCCAGCTTTTGTTCAGAAAGGCCCTGCTGTATTTTCAAGTAGCCTTCTTTCACCACCGTTCATTGATGCTACTTAACAGAAGCAGAGGGACCATGAGCTGTCAGAAGCTGACTTTTCACATTTCAATAGTTCTGTGACGTTCATAGTACAACATCATGCCATCTCCAGGAAATACCTGAGATTATGCCATGGCATTTTTTCAATTTCAGTTTAAATACAACAAATCAAAAAACAAAGGGTACAAACTGAAACCTGCTGCTCAAAGGAGGTTCTGAACTATAAATGCAAGCTGCCAGTTAGGATTAGAGGCCTGGCTGGAAATCGGTAGTGATGGGGCACAAGCTACCTAATGAAGTCACTGGCATAAAAATTTAGTTCTGACATACCATAATCAGAAGTTTAACTTGTGTCTATACAGCAAGAAGCCCTAAGCAATTTGTGGGCAATTGCTCACTAAAACTTGATATACCACACTGCATGTAAGTGTAAACATATTTACCTAATGGAACACCCTCCACACATACACTTGCAGGGGTTCAAATATTAGAAGACACCTAACAATAACTTCTCATGGCTGATCTTAGACCACTTTGTTATACTACCAATACCTCAAAACTATCTTTCCACTTGCTCCAGCAACCAGCCATCTTGATACAAGTGAGCACAGAGAATACCAACCCTCTTCCTCCACTTTTGATCTAAAATTTGAAATGACCAGTTTATATTTGCTGTCAGTGTTGCATTATTGCTGCCCAATTTTCCACTTTTTCAGCAGGAAGTACTGGACAATTTAAATAACTATTATGTTCATGGAACAGTTAGAAGAAACATTTTCTTTGTGGATGAACATCTTATAAGGGCGACGCTGTAAACTATGGTCGTAATCAAGGTACCATCAATATTTGAAGCATAAAAATGCAAGTGTATTACAAAAATATACACAGACACCATAACAACGTCAGTAGTTGCCCATGACATTTAACGAAGTGACTCTTGTATAAGATTCTCAATTTGTGTTTTAATTGTAATAGTTGCCTGCTACAGGTTAAACTGACAAAAGATATTTTAAGCAATATTGCAACATTATAACTCAACTGTGTAATTGGATGATACATGCCTAAAAAAACAAGATACACTGTTAGTGGCCACTGGACTTGGGACTAGCCCATGACCGGGATCTGGATTTTGATCTAGATCTAGAATGAGATCTTGACTGAGATTTGGATCTAGCTGGTTCTTTTTTCCTCACTTCTTTTTCGTATCTCGAGCTGGACTTATAGTGTGTCTTAGAATCCGTTTTAGAAGTGCCTCTAGATTTAGTACGAGACGCAGACCTAGAACGTGATTTGGCCTTCATTTCTTTTTTGGGTAGTGACTTAGATCGCGATCTTGAATTGGACTTTGACCTTGAAAAAGATCGATTACGGTGTCTGAACCTATCAGAAAGAGGAAGATAACACATTTGAATATGGACAAGTTGCTAGGCGTTGTGCATCTCACATTAAAATGGCTTATCCTAGGCACACCAATCCAATTTTGAATTGGTTATATAAAAGAATCTTTACCTATCATTATCTGAACGACTTCTGCTACGGCGACGTCTTCCAGCAGGTCTACTGCTAAAAAGGTACATCAGAAAAAGTAAACAGTGGCATATACTTTTACAATTACACACGCACCTAATAAGAGGTTTTTTGAGATGCACTTTTTTGTCTTCAATGGCACAGACTACTGTAGACAATGTTTGGCCAGATGATGCATGCAAGGCATAAAAAACTTCCATGCATGTAATTACAAACGAGACTGGATACTTAGAGGTGTCAGACAGGCAACATGATCTCTCTTCTCCTTTACACGGCAGCATAGGTCAAGCCAAGTACAACACTTACTTTCTAGGACTATAAGATCGGCGATAGTTGTAGTCGAAGGATCGGCTTCTTGAACGCCTCCTTTCATAACTGCGGCTTCTAGAACGCCTGTATCTGTCATAGTCATCATAACGTGAAGAGCTGTACAAATTTCTTCCTTCCTTGGCTTTCATTTGGTTTGGTGCTGCAAAAAGTATTGAACACCTCTTTTAATATTTACTAATATTTGATATTGCAACATTTTTCAACTGGCTTCTGTAAAACCAATTTGTTCTTGTCATTAGCACATTTATATCCTACAGTTCCTCCTCAGAGCGAAGGACAGCTATCATGAAAACAATTGACATATATAAAATCCACACACATAATCCCATCACAAAAACATCTGCAGAAATAAGGTGCAGAACCCCAAGTGGAACAACTTCATCACCTTACAGCATACCATTATTTCGGAACTCAGCTCAGACGATTGGGTGGATCGTGATGTGAGCACAACAACTGAAGTTCTCTATAGATGACCCTGTTATGGTGGCTATGGTGCCACAGTCAGTAGCAAGGATCTCATTAATCACTGCAGATATTTAACTGTTAAGTTTTACACTAATTTTTTTTAGTTGTTTTGCAAAATTGCAGGTGACTGGGCATCTAAAAACTTGGTGCAACTGCAACACAGTCATTATTCTGAACCAGGACCTAAAACGTGGATTAAAAAAAGCCATACAATGAAAGTTTTCTACAAACCTGGAGAAAAAAATAAGCTTGGGAGGGGGATTAAACCCCCCCATAACAGAAACTGCATTTCTAGCTTCAACAGAAGAATGTCCACTGAGATCTTGGAGGCCACCTTGAGGGTTACTAAGCAATCACAATATCACCACGGCTTCCAAGCCTTGGTTTCTGTCAATCAAAATTGGGAGGAAGGGGAAGGACACTGAAAATGGGAAAAGATGGGAGGGAAAGAGTACAGAAGGAGAGGCTTGAACCAAAAAAGGTGATCAGGTAGGTAGAAGGGATGAAATGGGGAGAAGCTGCCAGCAGGGGAGCAGATCATAGCTTGGTGACTGGGCGGAAGGGAGAGTGAGCAGCAAGGAAATGGAAGAAGTTATGGGGAATGCCAGGGAAAGAAAAAGGGAAACCAAGTGGGCAAGAAAATGAAATTTCCCCCATGAGTTCACTCTTCCCACTTGCGTGCCTTAAATCTCTTCTAATCTGATTTTGTATTTCTGAGTCTGATTTTACACTTGCAACTCAGATTATAATAAAAGGACAAAAAAATCACTTATGATGTACATGTTCCTGTTACACTCAAATGTCACTATCTTGGTGCTGTTCTAGACAAGAGGTAGCCATATATGGAGAGCTTTCTTAGCTCAAATATACCACACCCATCAATAAAAGTTCTGCAGAGGATTATGCAAATTGAGTCTAAATGGTTTATTCTGTACCCAGTTTAGGAACTAGGAAGAAGAATTGAAGGAAACATATTTGATTTAGCCATCCACAGGCAAGACAGAAGCCAGAGTGAACAGCAACTATGGGAGACTTACAGGCATCTTTGTGCAGGGGTCAGAAGCCACATCTCAGCCTACTGCTTTTCTAAGTTTTCAGACACTGCTAACCGTAGAGGTTATAAGGTTGCTTTGTAAAAGCTCTTAAAATACAAAGCTCTACAGTACATACCAGATTTGGGGATTGTGTGACAAACCACACCCCTACTTGTAGCCCCAAATAATAAGTTTCTTTCTTTTTTTTAATGATTTTTATTATTTTCAGACAAAACATTACAAACATACAAACAAATATTAGAGTAATACTAGTAAAACTACCTCATACATATATATCTAAATACCATTCTTGCAACCATAATATGTTTGCTATTTAAGCAATATCGAAACATTTCATTACAATTTTTCTATACATCTAAACTTTAAGGTTTACAACTCTATAGGTTAACATGTTTTCATAATTACCTTTTTGTCTAAGCATTCTACAATAGTTTTCTACAAAATACATTTGAATATCATTCCTCTGCTTCATTATAAAATTATTTTTTCATGCTTTTTGTGCAAGTTATCAAAACTTCTGAAATCCTTAAGCCAAAATTAAAGGCATTACATCTTTTATAAAAAGTTTAAACCTTAACACCTCAATAAGTTTAGCTTCTATATAGTTATCAATTATCAACCTTAAACAATCTTATTCTAATAAACTTTATAGATATTCCCTAGACCGGATTTTTTCTTATATACAATTCATACTCTTTTTGGTTAGGCTATTTAAGAGATTAGTTTTCACCTTCCCATAAGCATTTTAAATGTGGACTAAATTTTTATAAATATATTCTAGCTCATCTTAACCAGTCAAATATAAATAAGGATTCTTTGAACCAATCTTGTAACAAAATCCCTAAGCCAGTCTTATTCCTATATCAATTTTTCTTCTTCTTTTTAGTAAAGTCTTGGATCTGTGTCTCTTCTCCTTGTACGTGGAAAGGCTTTCTTTCATGATTTACCATATATATTCAGTGTTTAGGTTTGTTTCATCTTCTCTCTGGTATATTTTCCTCTTTGTACTTTTAAGGATTCCAGCATTTGACAGTCCTTTAGTAGAACTATTGTTCTCACCGCTAAAATCAGCTTGTTTCTCACCATAGAATAATTCCTCTTGCTTGTAGTATTGTCCTGCATCTTGCAGAGTTGGGCACTGTAATTCCTTTTCCCAATATTTTGAGTCAGCTTGATTGCAGAGTTGTTCTGCTTCTTGCACAGTTGGGTGCTGGGGTTTCTTGCCAGTAGTTTGATTTAATGCTGGAGGCTTTTGGTCTAGTATCCATTCAAAAATCTTGTCGACTGCCTGGCTCACAGATTCAATAATCACAGCCTGGATCTCCTCCCAAGGTATTTGAAGCTTATCAGATTCTACAGAGCCCTCCATAACTGTATCGACTGGCATGCTTTTCTGAGAGTGCTGATCACTCATTTCAACACAATGACGCGAGTCTCAGTTCAGTCTAGCAAATCCCACCATCTCTACAGGTTGGGTATAGCTGTCTCTTCAAGCTGCCTGTCTCTACCAAATAATACTCCCCTCAGCATTCACTAGTCTCTCACACAAGCCGAATGTTGCACAGCTTTATGGTAAAGACTAAACAGAGTGCTCCTCTATTCTGTTCTCAGCAGTAAAGTCGCAAATCATTGTCACAAGATGGTGAGTTTCACTCTGTCTGTCTGTCTTTCTTAAGAAAATTTATAGCTCTCTTGTAGAAGCTCAAACAAGAGTTTCTGTTTGCCCCAGAAAATGTTTATCTCAACATTCTTTTTGTGACTCTTATCTAGTTGTGGCCGCTTCACTCAGAAGTGGGGGGGATTTTACCTTTCTCTTCTGTATCAATTTAGAGATTTAAAGGGGCTTATTTGAAGAAAACATCATATTCCTCAATGTTGCTGTTACGAATACTTATGGTGCTTGTCTTCATCGATGTTATGGATGAGGCTCAAAATAACTCTCTTCCTTTGGGGGTGTATACATCTGGTGCTGTTATGGCTGCCATAACTGCTCTTCTCCGTTCCCTGCTACTGGGATGATCCAGGGCTTCCACCCGCTTGTTTCCTCAAGCGGGGGGCTCAAATCAAATCCCTTGCTCCAGACCTCCCTCCAGGAGGTCCAGTAGGGCTCGGGATCCCCCAAAACCCCCCTAAAAAGCAATTCCCAGTCTCAATCGTGTCGATACACCGAAGCCCCAATTATCTAAGGGTTAAATTAATTGTGAACATAATGCACTTACTTTTCCGATCTCCTTGAGCAAACTGTATTTCTATCTGACGGCCACAAATCCACTTCCGATCCAAATTATGAAGGGCATCTTCGGCATCACGGACATCCTCAAATGTGCTAGATGTTAAGGTACTTGGGAAATTGAATTATTTACAGCCACACAATTAACAGACTCTGGCTTTTCCACGTCATCATACAACCTTCTTTTACCAACTCATTTTGGCATGTTCTATGGCATAACAAAAATTAGCTGACATTAACTATATACCTATTACATACTTTTAGACAAAAGGCAAATTTCAACTAAAGAAAATGTATTCTTTGTAAATGCAATATTCCTCCCATATATACTGGTATGTCAAGGAGGACTGGTTTCTCATCCTGAGAATGTTTTCCCCTTAAGCTGAGACTCCCACTGAGATATTTAAAGTGCTGTACTATGTTGATAAAGTTAGTACTAAAATGAATGTTCCTTAGATTTTTCTGCTATTGGTTTAAAAGTTACACTAGTGTAAAGTTATATCCAAATCTATGATAAAGGCACATACTGAAAAATTAAGCTTGGGTCAAATATGACACCATGTACATTTCTCTGTGACTCAAACAGTTTAATTGTCCCTAGATATCTATATACCAGCTTCTAAGCAGAACCTAAATTTGATCCAACTGCAGATATACTCAAGTTAAGATTAAATGCATTTCACTCAGAACCATCATTTCAAAAGACACAACTAATTATTAAGCAAGTATTATAGGGCCTGTTGCTAGACTATGCCAGAAAAATTCATTGGTTTACCACTTACACAAGCAAGAGGATAGCTCTTATTCTGTAGGATACATCAGGTATGGCTCCTTTAATCTTGGCCACCATTCAACTTCATCTTGACCTTTAACTCTTTAAGTGCTTGTCAGAAGGACTTGTCATGAGATGCTTGGTCAAAAATGACAGATGGCTTTATCTTTATACTTTGAAAAACAACCTTTTCCCCCATTTGTAGATAAAGCGAAGCTTTGTCTCCCATTATGGCTTGTCCTTCTTCCAGCTTTTCTTTATCTTTTCTTTTCCCAAACTTTCCCTTCTCTTCAAGCCTGATCCTTAAGAGGTCTTTGGCTTGTCTACTTGCCTTAATTCTTGAACTCTACTCTAAAGGTTCTTTCATGCTTTCTCTTTGGGGTCGCCATTACTGTACAGCTTTACACTCTGAGGCAACAACAGAGGACAGTAAATTAGGGGACAATAATCAGAGCAAAACTTTTCACCTCATTTTTGTACAAATCTGCTTTTGATCAAATTATTCCAGTTTCCATGAAGTTAAACAATAAATATCAGCCACATTTTGCCAAACTTAAGTTTATCATCAATACTAGTAATATTAAGATGCAAAGACACACTTTAAGCAGCAGCAAATGCCATTTATATTATATGCATCAATCTGAATATGAAGCTTGCAACAAAAAAGCACATTTTGCTAGATATGGCTTAAATTTTGAGAAGATATAGCAATCTGTAATGTATTAATCTTTAGGAAAATGTAGCACACCACAATAAGACATATTACATACAACACAGAAATAAACAGCTTTTTCATTTAGGTTTGTTACCTCATACACAAATGTGAATTTCATACTTCAACACCCCTCACTAATCAGCCATCTGAAGAAAGGATATTGAACATAAGCAAATCCTCTTGGTCGACGAGTGTAGAAATCCAGAGGAACGTACACATCAACTATAGGGCCATAACGACCAAATTCACGACGTAAGTCTTCAGACCTGAAAGAGACACTTAACATTTGTATATCTCCCCTAGTTATAGTACATGAAGTTCAAAAACAAAAGTTTAGTTGTATATATTGAGTCAATATTGTCAAGACTTAATAACAAGCCCGGTTTTTAGCAGCCCAAGCCCCCCAGACGTGTTTCATGGAAGTTGAAGACAGTGGAACTCATTTGTCTTAAAGATGCATTTAGTATCAGGAGTAAGGAGTTCTTTCACAATGAACAGATTTTAGATGGGTTCCAAATCTATACTTAATCCTCCCTCAAGAATTCAGAATTACAAAAAGGCACAAACCAGTGGACTAATAATTAAGCAGATGAGTGTAGAAAGAAAACTACAACTAGTATAGCATAGCAACTAAGAAACAATGTAATCCTAAACAAACTTACACCATTCTAAAACCATGGATTTAAAAGGGTGTAACTCTCTCTAGGACTGCACTGTAAACCAAGAAGTCCTTGGTTCAAATCTGTCCTCAGAGCTCTCTAGGTGGCCTTAGACAAGGTGTTCTTCACTCACATGAAGCTGCCTTATACCCTTGGTCCATCAAAGTCAGTATTGTCTACTCAGACTGGCAGTGGCTCTCCAGGGTCTCAGGCTGAGGTCTTTCACATCACCTCCTACCTGATCCTTTTAACTGGAGATTGAACCTGGGATTTCTGTATGCCAAACAGATGCTCCATCAGTGAGCCACAGCCCCTCCCTAACTCCTGTTCTGCAATACTGGTGTAATAATCCAAGTTGTTGTAAGGACTGAGATAACATATAAAGTATTTCAATCAAATAGCACTACAGAAATAACACACTGCATTATATATAGCAATGCTCAAGACTACCCCCTTAACCCCCCCAAGTTTTACAGTCCTTACAAATCAAAGCAACTGAACACAGTCAAAAGCTTCTCTGGATTGTTACAATTCCTGAGTAGGCACAATTTCTTGGGGACCAACACTTTTCAACACTAGGTTCAACATATCAGAGTATTGTCTTCTGGAGTTTACCAAGCTGATTCATAAGTAAAAGTGAAACCAGATGCAACTCAAAGGAGAGTGTGCTCCAAGCACTTGGCAGTTGCTTTAAATATTCCTTTAATTAAAAAAATTAATTTGCATAAGGGAAAACTAACAGTTTTCTATGAGCTGTGATTAACTCTATGTATTTCTCAGAGTATTAATGGGGGATGGGGGGGGGAGTCTCACCCTCAATTACACCAAACTGTAGTCAGTGCAACATAAAGCAGAAAGGGACTTATGTGAAGCAGCTGGATGAAACCGTTATCCCCCAAATTTAGGCTGATGTCATTTAATGAAAACTACTGCTATTTCTCAGTTTGGCTCTCAAGTTTACTGTTTTCTTGATTACAAATTTGTGTCTCAGTTATGCATTAACAAAGGTGATTAAATATGAGCAAAGAACCTTTAATTAAAGGCTATCCATAGCTTAAAAACTCTGCACATAAGCGTTATCAAAGCCTTGGCATCTACACCCTATTTGCTGGCCCTACACAGCGAACGGTTGGACAATGAGTGAAACAGGTCTAGATGAACTACTGGTCTTAGCCAGCAAAGAACACAACCCATGCTATACCTATATTAGGACAGCCCAATGATACACAGTCATCGTTGTGTCGTGGAATGCTGGACTAGGCTTGGGGAGACCAAGGTTCAAATCCCAACTTTACCATGGAAGCTTGCTCCATGATCTCAGACCAGTTACATACACACACTCAACCTAACCTATCTAACAGGGTTTTTGTAAAGGTAAATCGGAGAAGAGAATGAGGAAAGCCACCTAGGGAGTCCACTGGGGAGACCAGTAAAGTACAAATGAGGTAAATAAAGTTAAAAAAATTAAAATGAGGCAAATAGTGTGCAAACTTTCAAGCTCCCCAGATCTCCTCATCACGCCAGATATTACAAAATTTAAAAAATAAAGAAGAACATTTTAAGCTCTTCTTTTTGCACTTTAGGATATTAAGATGGCCTCCTAATGTGAACGGGTTTCATAACATATTCTCTTAATTATCTCGATGCTCAACAGATATCTTTTAAAGCTTTTCCACTGCCAAAAGTCGAAGTTTAAATGCCAAAAGTGAAGCACACATCAAAGCTGCGAAGCTGTGTATGTTTGCTTGGAAGTAATGCTGAAAAGGAGAAAGCATGTGTGAGGATCGCGCGGGAAGTGAACTATAACTTTTCTCTCCCCCCCCCGTAGATGAAAAATGGGGGCAAGTGGTGGGAAGGCCTCGTATAACGTCGCCTATTCGGTTCTTAGGGAAGCTGGACCCGGGGAGCCCGCCAAAGCCAAGACCGAGTGCGCCACCCCCACATCGCCACTTGCTCGGGCACCATGTAGGCCAAAGCCACTAGAACAGCCCGTTCCCCTCCCCACCAGTCCTTCCACTTTCCCTCCCGCTCCGGCCCCCCTCCTCACTTACACACACCTGGTGTCGTCGGCCACGTTCCGTACAAAGAGCGAGGTATTGGGAGGCCGCAAGTAGCGAGACATGGTGCTCGTGTAGGTGGCCGGCCCAGTGTGTGGGTGGGGGAAAGAAAACTACGAAGGCGAGGAAAGGGGAGCGGCTCTTTCTGACGAGGGGGGGAAAGCGCCCCGAGCCCAACCGCCTTATGGAAGCATCTCGCGAGAATTGATAATTGGCTGCTTCAGCGCCCAGCGCCTTGTCAGACATATCTCGCGAGACTTGACTGCTCCAACGGCGCGCTTCAAGCCCAACCGCCTTGTTGGAGATATCTCGCGAGACTTGGTACTTCGGTGTTGGGTGGGAGAGGAGGCCTCGTTCGTTCACAATAGTAGAGTGGGAAGGGAATGTGGCCGAGTTTGTGTTTTCCGCCGGCTGCGATAAAGTCACAATAGGTGGGAGGGACAGAGGGAAATACCCACGGACCCTAGCAACCCTGTCGACGGGAAGGCTTTTTTCTGTCTATATACCGCCGCTGTCAAACCCCTCGTGTGGTGTTACGTGCGCAAGCGCAGAAGTTTCTTAATGTCTTCCCGCCCCCCTTCAAATTTAAGCCAAGCTTGCGAAGAGGCTTCGCCGTTTGTTCGATGCGGGATTGTATGAGGAAGCTCTTGCTTTCCCCCGCCTTGAGCGCGCGGGTGGCGCGTCCCGAATTTTCTGTAGCTGAGGAAATCACCGTAGCGTTAAGTAACGACTGGCATTTCATCCACGCTTGGTTGAGCAAGAGAATGTGAAAAAACGTAGTGTTTTGATATTGTTTCTCTAGTTTTCTAAAAAAAATCATATAGAATGAAAAGGAAAAACCTTGTTTATTTAAAACAGCCCTTAAAGGATGTTAAACATTTGCACCCAGTTTTTCAAATTAATTGTTATAAAAACGATGTGCCTACAAAAAAAAATCCCAAGTAAGGAAAATAAACCCTATAATATGTTCCAAGACACTGGCATCACTTCGGAGCAAAAGAGGTGCAGGAGCTTATTAGTATAACTTATTTGCATATGCCACACCCCCTGACCAATGCTCCCTCTAAGCTGTGGAGTCTTGTGAGCAAAAATTCTTTGTGAGCTACTGGCATTAAAGTTGTGAGTGAGCGATCTGGCTGCTGCATCCATTAGTCTGCTCTGGAGCCATCCTTCCTAAGCCAAGACAAAAATGTGTGAGATGGATGCTAAAAAACTGAGCTAGCTCGCACTAACTCAGTTTAGAGGGACCACTGCCCCTGACATAACCGGAACTGTGCCAGAAGGCTCCTAACCAGCAGTTTAAATATCTCCAAGTGATCAGTTGTGAACCAAGTTTCAAACTATTAAAAACATACAAGACTAAATGACTACGGGTGCGTTTAGACAGCGTGCTGGAGCGGTTTAAACTGCTCCGGCACGAAGCGTTTTTTTTAAACTGGAGAATCGCGATCACACTCACCTCCTCCTTCCCTCCTTCGGAGCTCCCTGCCGTCCTCCTGCAGGTGGGGGGGGGTTTTCCCTCTCCTTTGAGCATGCGCACAGGCAGCCCTCTCCCGAACAGGAAGTTTGGCGCGTGCGCAGAACAGCGATTTCAACCCGTCCCTTTAAAGTTTAAATGAAGACTTCTGTTTAAATTTTCTCCCGAAACTGGCCTCCCCAAGATCCTGGACTTGTCTAAATGCCTGAACTAGGCACCACTGAAGCTTTTCTTTACATAACTAAAGTGCGGAGCTCCGCTCAAGTGCACACCGCTAAGGGGAAAAAAAAATGGCAGACTAAAAGCGGAAGCTGGAGGCAGCTTCCCAGAGGGGAGGGGGGTTGAAGCACCCGGAAGTGGCTGGATGGAGCGATCAGACAGGGAAAAGTGCGGCTTGAAACGGAGAATCATGGAAAATACCACTTGGGTAAGTGGTGTCAAAATACTCCGTTTCAAAGGGGGTTTGCTCCAGAAAGCGACGGCTGGGGACGGTGGGCAGATGTTGGGCGTGTGAACGCGCAGGGAAAAGCCGTTTCTGAGCCGTGCTGAAAACGGCTCAAACGGCGCGTCTGAACGCACCCTACGAGTTGCTGATCATGTCTATAGATGTATGTAAATTTTAAGAGATTCTCTGTACTGAGCTTGGGCACCAGCTACAGAAGGAACTGGCAACTTACAGGGCCAGATTACAATTCTTTAATGGCTCTTGCTTTATGACAAAAGGTCAGGTTGAGTCAGACTGTTCTTAGCTACAGCCTGGGAGGATGGATACCATTTTATACAGCTCTCCAATACACTACCATGCTGTTTTGATCCGCGGCAACATTTCTAACGCTAGGTTCTAGCATTAAGTATATAGGGCCAAAGTCAACATGAAACCTGAACATCTGAAAGCACTTAAGATAAAACTGAGAATCCCAAATTAATCAGCTGCTTCCTTTAACTCTACTGCCCAGCATTGCCTCATCTTCAGCCCAGCCACCTCTTCCTCCCACTTGTCTGAACTCATAGAACATAGAAGAGCCCTGCTGGATCAGACTAGTGTTCCATCTAGTCCAGCATCCTGTCTCACACAGTGGCCAACTAGTTGCCCTGGAGGGCCACCAACAAAACATAGAAGCTGAGGCCTTCCCCTGATGTTGCCTCCTGGCTCAGGGATTCAGAGATTTACAGCAGGATCACCCTGTCCCTTTGCTGGAACAACAATACAGAGAAGTCTTGTGGCATCTACAAACAAGATTTTATTCTGGAATAAGTCATCACAGACTACAGCTTGCTTTGTCAGATGCATGGGGCAGGGCATTTACCCAGCAAGGACTTATATCCACCATGAGAATCAATGTGTTGTAGTGGTTAAGAGCATCAGACTAGTATCTGGTCAACTTGAGTTCGAATTCTAACCCTATGGAAGCTTGCCTGGGTGACCTTGGATGTCAGACTTTCTAAGCCTTACCTAACTCAGAAGGCTGTTGCAAGGAGAAAATGGAGAATGATGTTAGCCATTTTGGGTCCACACTGGGGAGGTGGGGGTCCAATGGAATTAAATAAAAATAAATGTCATGCATGATCTAACCAAGGGGCCTCCAGTCACAGAGGTTTATGCCGGAATAAGCATATTGGCAGCCTTTCGGTTCCACAGGGCTCATATTGGGCTAGTGATTCGAGCGATAGTCTAGCATCTGGGAGACCCAGGTTCAAATCCCCCACTTTGCCATGGAAGTTCGCCAGGTGACCCCGGGCCAGTTCCACTCTCTCTGCCCAACCCACCTTGCCTGGTTGTTGTGAGACTAAAATGGGGGGAGAGGAGAACCATGCCAGCTGTCATCTGGGGAGAAACTCGGGACAGAAATAACTCAAACAAAAGATCTTTTTCTGCTGGTCCTGCCATTACATCATTCCTCACCTCTGTTCTCTCATCATCTGCCTCAGAGAGGAATTTGGAGCCTATTTTTCTCCTCTCTTATCAATTGCCTGGGCCGACAGCACCCGCCAGCCTCTTCCGTCTCCCTTCTTCAGAGCCGTGGCAGGAGACCTTTTGCACGGGGGGGGAAGGACTGCCGTGTTTCGGTTTCCCCTCGGGAGGGGGGTGCAGGAGTGGAGCTGAGGAGGAGGAAAGCGGGGGGGGGGGAGAGAAGAGCGCCTGGAGCTTTTGCTTCCTCCTTGAAGAGTACTCGAGGGGAGAGCTTAGAAAAAGAAAGGCAGGAAGGAGGGGGTTTGAAAGTGTGTGTGAGGGAATCTTGCAGAGCCTGCGGATGCAGGCTGAGCGTGACATTACCATAAAAACATCTAAAAACAGTTCATTATAAACATTGCAGTATCATAAAGTGCTAGCAGTGTTGTTTTAATTTCATAGTGATGACGTTACCATATGAGTGCATTCAATAGATTATCTAGATCAGGGGTCCTCAAACTTTTTAAACGGGGCCAGTTCACTGTCCCTCAGACTGTTGGAGGGCCGCTGCGTCGCCCTCCCCCACTAGCCTGCTCGCCCACCGCCGCGTTCGCCCTCCCCCATGACCAGCCTGCTCACCCTTCCTCCTCCTCAGCTCCTGGGCGCTCTTGCCGCCCAGGGCTGCTGGAGAAGAAAGGCGCGGGGGTGCTGCTGCTGCGCTCCTCGAGGAGGAGCGGCTCCGGGCGGGGGGGCAGGCATAAATACTCGGCGGGCCGCATAATTGTCCTCGGCGGGCCATGTGGCCCGCGGGCGTAGTTTGAGGACCCCTGATCTAGATGTTCAGCTTGCTGATCTTTCCCAGATATAATCAGCAGGCACAGGCAACAGCAAACCAAGGGCCAGGGCTCTATAAATTTCAGTTGTTGATAATGGTGGCAGCTCCTTAATTGAAGGTCTGGTGGAAGAGCTCCGTCTTACAGGCCCTGAGGAACTATAAAGGGTCCTGTGGGACCCTGATCTCTTCCAGGAGCTCATTCATCAGTATGGAGCCGCCACCAAAAAAGCCCTGGGCATGGCATCAGAGCCGAATGGAATGGACGCTTAACTGCTGAGCTCCGTCCCAAATCCCCCTGCTTCATCAAACTACCATCTACCCAACAAAAAAGTATTCCCTAACATGGGAAAATCTTCTCACATAAAAAAAGATCCACTACAAACTCTAAAACTGTTCAGGACTATTTCCCGAATCCTCAATCCAGGACTCTGCCGAAGGCCCCTAATTCACCCGGAGGTAAGATGGCAGCGGGTGGCGAGAACCCTGAAGGCGAAGGCCTAAGCGTAACGTGTCAAGAATTCTTTGACTCTCTTCAGACTCTTGAGCACAGCATGACTTCAGCAATTCAAACCCCTTTACAGCCCATTACCACTCAATTGCAAGACTTAAAAGAATCACTTAACAAAGTAGCCCAGATGGCAGACTCTGCAATGGGAGTTGGGCTCACAATCCAAGAGGACGCTAAATACCTTTTTAGCAGAGAGGAATGGGCCACCGATAAAATCCTAGTGATAGAAAATCACCTACAAGCTGGAAACCTGAAGTTTCATGGTTTTCCTGAGCAATCTGAACAAAACTCAGAACTAAGCTCTTTTTTGGCAAATTGGCTCGCAACTGCCCTTAATTTAGAAAAGGGAGTTGCGCCACTAATACACTGGGCCTATAGAGCAGGGCCAGCGCGCCAAAACCAACGGTTATTGCCAAGAGACATCGTAGCAAAATTTACCTGCTCCAGAACCAAGGCAGCCATATTGGAGCATGCCAGAACACGATATCTGTTATATGCTGAGCACAAAATCTTAGTTCTGCAAGACTTATCTCCAGACACTCTACAACCAAGAAAACTTTTAAAACCCATCATGTCGGCTCTGTGCACAGCCAATTATAAGTATCGATGGCTGGCATCATCACACAAACTGCAAGTGATACATGACGGCACAACCTACCAAGCCTTTGATCTGGACTCGGGCACTCAGCTTCTTAAAGATCTGCAAATTGATCTCCAGCTGCTTTCTGAAAAGCCTGAAGAAACCAGAGTTCCAGCACAGCGAGCAGAACATTGGCGCAGACTTAAAAAACCAAGGGAACATTAAAACACTATAGGCTTGAGGCAACTTCGGTCTCATTAAGTTTCTTACTTGATGTTAAAGAAATTTTTTGTTGTTATAAGAAGGGTCACTATCAGTTCTTTAACGGAAAAGCATACTTAGCAGTTTAGCTAGCGTTTTTATAGGGTAGAAGAGAAAATATCTCTTAAATTTCTCCCAACACTATTTAGAAGCAGGGGAGGGGGTGAGGAGTTTTCCAGAGTTTTAGCTCCCTCTAGTGTCTAAACTCTATTAATATCTTTTTTGTTAAAACCCTAGGTAAAAGGGTAGCAGGACAAAGTTTATAGCCCTGCGCAGTTAAAATGGTTAAAAATGTTATATATATGGTTCGTATTAAGTTTCCTTTTTGTTTTGGTTTCTGTTTGGTTTGGAGGTTGTTTAACTACTAGGTTGGACAAATGTAAAATACCTTTTTCTTTCATGACTTCCCTTAGGCTGGAAGCTGCTCTTAATATTTTGCAAGGCTTTAGTCTTGTTAGAACGAAAACCATGACTGATAATACCTGTTTTCTTTTTAAGTCTATATCAACATTTATAGTGATTTATTTGTTATAGACTGGTTTGTTTTTGCTGCATCCACTCTTTTGAATTTCCATGATGTCTCAATCTAATGTCAAAATTATCTCCCTAAATTGTAGAGGGCTGAATTCAATCATTAAGAAAAAGGGACTTGCTACGGCTCTACTGAAACAAAAACCTGAGGTAATCTTTCTACAAGAAACACACCTTAATGCAAAACAATCACTTGTATTTAATTTGTCTAAATTATCTCAACAGTTCCAAGCACATGGAAATTCAAAGGCCAGAGGTGTGGCAATTATTTTAAGTAAGTCCTTTTGGTTCACTACTGAAACAGTAGAAAAGGACCCACTTGGTAGATTCCTATTATGAGAAACCTTTGACCCTTGTTTCTATTTATGCACCAAATAGTGGCCAAATTTAGTTTCTTTCAGATACATTTTCAAAACTAAATTCATTTAGCAATGGTCCTTTTATTATTGGGGGTGACTTTAACTACATCTCAGATGCCTTTTTGGATAGATCCCGTCCACATTCATCAGCTCATAGATGGGCAAAGCTTAAACAGCCTAAACCTACCCAATTTCAAGCACTATTTCAGAAGTATGCACTTTGTGATATTTGGAGGGATAGACATATTAATGAAAGAAACTACACATTTTATTCCCCAAAATACAAGGTTCACACTAGGATCGACTACATTCTTGTATCAGCATCCATAGTCAACTTATTCCCCTCAGCAGACATAGGGACCAGGTTGTGGTCTGACCACTCTTGGGTTGAAGGTAACATGTTGTACAAGGATAAATTAAACCGCAAATATTCTGGAGCATAGACAATAATCTTTTATTGACAGAAGCAACAGCAAAAGAAATTGAGAAATACATGGCATTTCTCTTTACTCCACTCCTGATATTTTAGAATCCTTCCTACAGTATTACACTTCATTATACACCACAAGCAAACCTTCATCTCACGATATTTCATATTTTTTAGCAAAATATCCTCTCTTACAACGCTTATCAGAACAACACATAGAAATGTTGGAAGCTCCTATAGCCCCACAGGAAATTCAAAACACTATAAGAAACCTCAAAATTAACAAATCCCTGGGCTGCGATGGTTTTATGTCCGAGTTTTATAAGAAATATTCACCCTACCTGCAAACTCATTTGGCTGATACATTAATCAAGTAATGTTAGCAGGCATTATGCCTGATACTTGGAATATGGCAAGAATAATAGTGATACCAAAAACAAAACAAAACCAGGGACCAAACTGACCCTAGTTCATTTAGGCTTATATCTCTCCTTCACTGATTATAAAATTTTTACTGCAACTTTAACAGCCAGACTGAATAAAGTAGTAGGCTTCATAATACATCCAGATCAATCAGGCTTTATTCAAAAATCAAGATATTTCAGACAATACCAGAAAGATCCTAAACACCATTCAATATTGCCGACATAGACAGGTAGATTCATCATTTATTTTATCAATAGACATAGAGAAAGCCTTTGACAAGGTAGAACCTCTTTTTTTAGAACATGTACTTGAACACTTAGACTTTGGTAATAATTTCAAAAGAGCAATCCATACACTGTACCACTCTCCTAGAGCACAACTCAGAATAAATGGACAAAACTCAGATACCTTCCACCTTTCCAGAGGGACACGGCAAGGGTGCCCACTGTCCCCTCTCCTGTTTGCCATTGCTGTAAAGCCTTTGGCTCAGGCTATCCGCACTCACCCAAACATCATAGGTATCACAGTAGGAGACCAAGAAATTAAATTAAGTCTTTTTGTGGACGACATGGCAATCCTCACAACCAACCCACAAACTACACTATCTGAACTGGAAAAATTGTTAAATTCTTTTGGAAATTTTTCAGGTTTGAATGTGTCCCGGCGCGGGCTGGGATGATGAGCCCCATGGCAGTGCGGCCACTCAGATTCCCCCCCCAAGCCCAGCTGACTTACCTGGAGCCCCTCTCCGCAGCAACGGGGGAGAGGCTGAAGAACCCGCCAGCTGGGAACCGGTGACAGAGGCAGCCGGGACCACACGAGAGGAGCGACAGCAGGCGGGGAGAGCACAGCCCAGCTAGTGCAGCCTGCGTTCGCCGGGCACAGCATCCTCAGTGCAGGGGTGGGGCGCAGGAGGAGAGAGGCACCCGCAGCGGAAGGGGGCCGGGGAGAACAGGCGAGGGAGGAGACAGGTGGCTCAGCGTCTTTGCTCTTAAGCAGGGGCGGAGCCAAGGAGAGGGAGGAGCCCAGGGGACCGGAGGGGGTAATAAAAGGAGGAGATGGCTGGGCAGCCGGGGAGGAGGAAAACTGGGCTGGCTGGGGTTGTGAGAGCAAGTGAGAGAGAGAGAGAGAAAAGACCCTGGCGAGCGAGTAGCTGAGCCGCGGGCCAGTCCCAGGGCAGGAAGGGGAGTGAGGAAACTTCCCTGCTATCCCTGCCGTCTGAGGCCATCCAGCCCATGCCTCCTTCACGCCCCCCAGAGCCCCTGGGCCCCTGGACTTTCCGCCCAACACCTGCAGCTGGGAGGCCCTTGCTCCGGTGGAAACAGCGACTGGTGGTGGGACACCCCAGGGGCATGGTGTCCGCCGCAACGTGGTGGAGAATGAGGGCACTGGCGACCTGCTAAGCAGGCCTCATCCCCAGCTGCCTACCCCACAAGGGTGGCGCCCCCTGGCGAGCGAACCGCCAGTGCAAGGGGGATATTCGCTGGAGAGAGGTCTGGGGGCGCCTCCTCCGAAGAAACCGACTCAGATAGCAGCCAGGACTCTGTCAAGGCAAGGCTGGGGAAGGAAGCCCCAGACGCTCCCATAATGGATCTGGCTCAGTTTGGGCAATGGATGGCAGAACACCAAACCAAGCTCTTGTGAGAAATTACGCTGCAATGGGCTTCCGGTCGGAGTTAAAATGGCGAATTGACACACTTTGCGATTTGTGCAGAGTGCACAGCTGTATCTGACGACAGTCTGGGCTCTACCTGGCCCAGCGCAGCACTCCCCAGTCGGGGGGGTGGCAAGCACGCAGCCAAGCCTGAGAGGAAGTTGAGATTGGTGTGGATAAGCTTCGGAGGAAGCTTGTTTACACTTTGATCCCCTTCCGCGAAGAGGGCAGTTGCTAATCAGCACTACAGATACAAGCTGGGCTGAGAATTCAGCATAAATTCGTCATCTACCAACCTCTTTAACATCAAGATTGACATCGATTACAGAAGAAGCACTGCGAAACCCCGAGATTACAAGTAAGGTAACAAAAGAACATTTGCTTACCGGTTTAAAGAAGAACGTGAAATCGAAAAGTACGGATAAGCGTAGAAAGCTTTGATGAACTATTCCGCTTGATTTAAAAGTAAAAAGAAAGCTTTCCTTTAGAGAAAACGGCCGAAAAGTGACTTTGTTTTGCATTCCTGTGGTCAGCTAAGTCTAAACTCTACGTAGCAGAAATGAAACTGACTGTGACTCTATGATACAGGAAGTGGGCTAGAGTGGATGTTTTTCGAAGTTGCGGTGCCGGAAGTAGACGGTTGTTTTAGTGTGTGACACCATCATCACCGGAAGTTGGATTACAGTGACGGACAGACAAACAGGAAATTCGGAAGGAGCCTACTCTAGCCAGAAAATCATAGAGAAATTGCGCCCGACATTTTGTGGAGGACTAAATTTTAAAAAGTCATTTTTAAGCCGAAAAAGCACTGGAAAAAGTTATAAAAGTGGCGATTTGGCTTGCAGATTGTTAATATCAAGATTGATTAGCCTGGAAGTCGCTTCCAAGACGGATTTGAGATCAAGACCAAGAGCTGCCTCATCACCCAGCCCAAGAATGACTGCAAAGGAAAAAAAGAGTGGCAGGCCGCGATAGAAGCGATGGAAAAACGGATGACTGAAGTGGTGCAGAGTTTGGGAAAGCAAATAGAATCACAGCTACAACAACAGTTGCAACAACAACTGCAATTACAACTGGAGCAAATAGAGCAAGTACAAGTCCAAGTACAGAAAAAAAATATGGAAGAATTAAAAGAACTGGTACTAACAGAAGTGGCAGGAATAAAAAAAGAAACGGAAGAAGTTAAAAAAGAGGTCAAAAGTCTGGTGACAAAATCAGAAGAAATGGATCAGAAAGTTAAAAGAACACTGCTAGAAAATACAAGACTGGAGTCCATGATGGAATATAGAGCTACGCAGAATCATCTGAGACTGAGAGGGATAGAAGAGGAAGAAGATCAGGATCTACGGGCTCTAGTAATTAATACATTGACAACTTATATAGGGGAAGATGTTGGAGATTTGGATCCAGACTTTGATCTGATTTACAGAGTAAACTCAGCTTATGCTAAAAGAAAGCAATTACCCAGAGATGTGATTGTTCAATTTGTGACCACAAAAATGAAGGAAGACGTTTTCAAGAAGCAATTTACACAACCTTTGGAAATTAATGGAAAAAAAATAATAATCTTGAGAGAAATTCCGAGATCGATCTTACAAGACAGAAAGAAATTCAAGAAATTAACGGACAGATTAAAATAAATGAATATCAGGTTTAGATGGGAGATCCCATATGGATTATCATTTGTCTACAATTCGGTGAGATTTACTCTTAAAACGGAAGGAGATATGTACAGATTCAAAGAGAACAACTTTGATGACTTTAAAGATATTTAATTCAAAACAACTATGGATTACAAATTTTTATCTTGGAACGTAAATGGACTAAATTCACCAAACAAAAGAAGATTAGTGAATCATTGGCTAGAGAAACAAAAATGTAATATAATTTGTTTACAAGAAACGCATATTAGAAAACAAGACAGTAAATATTTAATTAATAAAAAATTGGGAGAAGAATTTCATTCCTCAGCAATCAATAAGAAAAAAGGAACAGTGATATATGTTACAAAAGATTTGGAACCTAAACAAATCCTCTCAGACAAAGAAGGAAGATATATTGGCGTGGAAATAATGATGAACAGAAAAAAGACATTGCTTGTAAATGTATATGCACCCAATGGGGCAAAAGAGACTTTTTTTAAGGATTTGACTAAAGAGTTGGAATGTTTAAATTATGACCAAATGGTCCTTGCAGGAGACTTCAATGGTACAGTGAACAAGGTATTGGACAGAAAATCCAAAGCAAGCGGAGAGACGGTGGGAAAGTTGCCAAAAACTTTTTTTCAGTTAATGAAGCAAGAGAAACTAGAAGATGTTTGGAGGAAGTGGAATCCCAAGACAAAGGACTATACGTTTTATTCTAATAGACATAGTTCCTTTTCTAGAATTGATATGATTTGGATGTCAGAGGAGATGGCGCAAAAACTCACAAAATACAAATTTTACCGAAAACTAATTCAGATCACAACCCCCTACTTTGGATATCTAAAGAAAAATCCAAACAATTATATTGGAGAATTAATGAGGACTTATTGGATCAAAAATTAATTAATGAAACTTTTAAAAAAGAGACAAAAAGCTTCTTTGAACTGAATTTAAATAAAGGCACTGACGTACAAGTTGTATGGGATACATACAAAGCGGTAATGAGAGGTTTGCTTATCTCTCTGAACGCTAAAGATAAAAAACAAAAGACGCAACAACAAAATGATCTTTATGAAAAAATTCAACAAAAAGAAAAGGAATTAAAGAAAAGACCAGGGAAGAAAAAGATTATTAAAGAGATTCACTTTCTGCAGGATCAATTGAATGTTCTATTAAACAGAGAATTATATTGGAATCTCAAAAAACTACAGCAAAAAGCATTTGAGGGTGCAAACAAACCAGGAAAATTTTTATCGTGGCAATTGAAAAATAAAAAAGAAAGGAATTTTATAAGTAAAATTACCGAAGATGGAAAGGATGTTATGGATTTGAAAGGCATAAAAAGAGTCTTCTTTAAATATTACGCCAAACTGTTTAAAAAGAAGGGAATTGATCAACAGAAAATTAAGAAATATTTGGAGACGATTGAAGTTCCAGAACTGGGAAAACAAATTAAAGAGTTATTAAATGGTTCAATAACGAAGGAAGAAGTTACAATGGCGATAGAAGATGCAAAGTTGGGCAAAGCTCCAGGTCCAGATGGGTTTACTGCAAAATTTTACAAGAAATTTAAAGAGGAGCTAACCCCTATTTTCGTACTTCTGTCGAACGAGATAAGAAAGACTAAACGGGTCCCAGATTCATGGAAAGAAGCAAATATTTCATTGATACCTAAAGAAGGTTTGGATTTAACTCAAGTTAAGAATTATAGACCAATATCGCTATTAAATAATGATTATAAGTTATTCGCAAAAATAATTTCGGAAAGATTGAAAAAATATTTGAAAGACAATATAGCGGAAGAACAAGCTGGTTTTCTACCAAATAGACAAATTAGAGACAATTTAAGAGTGGTGATTGATGCAATTGAATACTATGATAAACATCCAGAAAAAGAAGTTGGATTCCTCTTCCTAGATGCGGAAAAAGCTTTTGATAATTTAAACTGGGAGTTTATGCTGCAAGTTATTGAAAAAATGGACATAGGACAATCGTTTGTAAACATGATTGTAGCAATATACTCAGAACAGAAAGCGAATTTGAATATAAATAAAGAACAGATTTCTTCCAGGTCCAAAAGGGAACACGTCAAGGCTGCCCACTATCCCCGTTGTTGTTTATTTGGATATTAGAGATATTATTGACAGCGATAAGAAAAGACAACAGCATCGAAGGACTTACAGTGAAAGGTTTTACATACAAATACAGAGCATTTGCAGATGATGTAATGTTTATGATCCAGGATCCAATTGAGAAAATACCACAATTGATGGAAAAAATTGAGGAATTTGGAGCAGTCGCGGGATTCTACGTTAATAAAAATAAAACCAAGGTGATGTGTAAAAATATGACGAAGCAAAGACAAACAGAACTTCAAGAAAAAAATTCAATGTGAAGTAGTTACAAAGACTAAATATTTAGGAATTGAATTAACTATGAAAAATATTGATTTGTTTAAAAATAACTATGAAAAGGTGTGGTACAGGATTCAGCAAGACATGAAGAAATGGGATACGTTGAATTTATCACTATTGGGAAGAATCGCAACTGTAAAAATGAATGTCTTACCGCGTCTGATGTTTTTATTTCAGACTATTCCAATATTAAAACAGAGGAAAGTTTTGGATACGTGGCAGAAAGAATTATCTAAATTTGTATGGGCAGGGAGAAAGCCAAGGATTAAAATGAAAATTTTATGTGATGCAAAGGAAAGAGGAGGTCTACAATTACCCAATTTAAGGTTGTATTATGATGCCGTCTGTTTAACATGGTTGGAACAGTGGATTAATCTTGAGAATAAGAAGTTATTGGCTTTAGAAGGGCATGATAACAAGTTTGGATGGCATGCATATTTATGGTATGGAAAAGTAAAAATGGACAAATTCTTCAAACACCACTTTATAAGACGATCACTGTTCGAGACTTGGATGAAATATAGAAAATTCTTCTCAGAAGAAAGACCACTTTGGATAGTACCAGCAGAAGTGATTAATCCATATTCAAGAAATCAAGGTTTAGATTGGCTACCTTATAAAAGTCTTTTAAAAGTAGAAGGGAAAAATTTTGTGTTAAAAGATAGATCTGATGTGGAATTTGAATATGATTGGTTGAAGTATAGACAAATATATGATTTGTTTAAGACCGATAAAAGAGAACATGGTTTTAGAGAATATAATATGGAAATTGAGACTGTATGGCTTGAAAAGGGAAAAAAATGATTTCTATATTGTACAAGGTTTTATTGAAATGGTATACTGAGGATGAAGTTGTAAAAGAGCAAATGATAAAATGGGCGGTAAATGTTAATAATGAGATATTAATGACATCTTGGGAACACTTGTGGAAAAAGTCAATGAAAATTTCAACTTGTGTAAATGTTAAAGAGAATTGTTATAAAATGATGTACAGATGGTATATGACGCCTAAAAAAATTGCTATTATAAATGAAAGTATGTCTAACAAATGTTGGAAATGTAAGAACCATGAAGGGTCTTTTTACCATATGTGGTGGACATGTGACAAAGCAGCAAAATATTGGACTGAGATCCACAATGAGTTACAAAAAATTTTGAAATGTACTTTTAAGAAAGACCCACAGATGTTATTGTTAGGTCTTAAAATGGAAGAAATAAATGTAGCCAAGAGAACACTACTATGGTACTTGATTACAGCAGCTAGATTGACTTTTGCTCAATGTTGGAAACAAGATAAAGTACCTGAAACATGGGAATGGATTAAAAAGACATTGTTTATGGCAGAAATGGACAAACTAACAAGAAAGTTAAACAACGAAGAAGATGAAACTTTTTTTGAAGACTGGAAAGACTTTCAAGAATACTTGTTGAAAAATTGGGACATTAAACGTGGTTTGATTTGTTTTGATAGTTATTAAGAAGAAATGAAAAAGAGTTAGACTTTTGAATTGTTACCGTTAGTAAGAGAAATAAGTTTAGATGTAATGGTAAGAGAATAAGAGAGACATTAATGGGGTTGGAGCAGTGCGGGAAGCCTTGTTTTGGGGGGGTGGGAGAAACAAAAATGGGTATGTAGTGGTTTGTTTAAATTGTATGAACATGTGATATATCCAATAAAATTGTATTTACAAAAAAAAGAAGAAATTACGCTGCAACAACAGCAGGCCCAGGCAGCCATGATGCAGGACTTGCAGCAAGCCCTGCAAGTGGTAGGGCAGGCGGCCGCCGAGGCAGGAGGAGATCAACCTGCAGTGAAAGCACCAAGGCCTCCCCTGACGAAGATGGGGCCAGACGATGACGCCAAAGCCTTCTTAGAAGCAATCGAGCGGGCTACCGAGGCAGCCCGCTGGCCAGCGGACCAGTGGGCCTGTATCCTCGGGCCCTATTTGGTGGGAGAAGCCCAGGCGGCCATGAAGGCCCTGCCCAAGTTGAAGGCAGCCATATTAGACCGGTACGAGATTACGCCGGAATCATACCGCCAGCATTTTCAGGCCTATGCCCTACCTTCTGCTAGCCGCCCACGGGCTGTGATCGCTGCGTTACATGAGGCCGCCACGCAATGGTTGAGCCCCACCTCCGTGGACGGGCAGAAGATCGTAGAACTGGTCGTCCTCGAACAGCTGCTCCAAGTTCTACCCCCCAGAATGCGTCATTGGGTGGCGTGCTGGAGGCCCACTTGCCTTTCGGAGGCTCAGACTCTCTGGGAAAATTTCCAGGCTGCCGAATACCGGGATGCCCCACCAAAAGCAGAAGCAGGTCGTACCTGTAGATTGCTGCCCCCTGGCGGCCGCTGCGCGGGACCCATGGAAGGCCCTCGTCTGGGCGAGCCAACACTGAAGGGAGGGGGCCAGGCCTGGACAGGGGTGGCCCGGGCAGGGCCCCTGCCCTTCATGCCACGGGGCCAACTCAGGCGGTGTCAGGTGATCCTGCCATAAGATGTGAGGGAGGGAAGGAGGATGAGAGGATCTGTAACTTTTTATGCTTAGAGGGGGGGAAGTGGGGAGGTTGCCGGGGCAACAGGGTGTTTCTCAGCCTGGGCTATCTCCTATCTGACCAAATGGTCTTGTCATACGGTTTCGGGTTTTCCGGTATGGATAGCTGGGCCCCTTTATGGCTCGAACAACTTTCGCACCTTTCTCCCGTGCGTGGGCTATGTATCCATTGGTAGAATGCTTGGGGGGGGCTAGTTTAGTGGGGTATATCCGTAGATGTTCCTTTGTGTGCTCCATTCCTGACAATGCAACGTTAATGCTCTTTTAGAACTGCTGCTGAATAAACTCTATCTTCTCATGAAGCCTGGTGTTTGACTGCCTGTCTGAAGTGCCTGACAGGGGGGGCTGTGGCCTGGGAACCATGGGAGGACAACCCCAGCTGACCACCCCAGACCCGCGACCACCTGCGAACATGGTGCCCATGGGGGTAGGGCCCTGTTTTACCTGCAGCCAGTGGGGGCACCTTAAACGCGAGTGCCTTGCAATTCTACCTAGAGAACAACCCCTTTCGCTGTATAGTGGATCATGCCCCCCTTCTCTGACTAGAGCGGATGAAGAACCATAACCCTCGTATACTAAGGTGGTATATGTCTCTGCTTCCATTTCAGTTCACAGTACAGCACCAGGCAGGCCGGCAGCACTGCATCGCAGACTACCTCTCCCATCTCCACGAGGCCGACCCCGGGTTGTCGCTAAGGGAGGGGGTGTGACCTGGCGTGGGCCGGGATGACGAGCCCCGCGGCGGCACGGCCGCTCAGATCCCCCCCCCCAAGCCCAGCTGACTTACCTGGAGCCCCTCTCCACGGCAATGGGGGAGGGGCCGAAGAACCCGCCAGCCGGGAACCGGCAACAGAGGCAGCCAGGACCACATGAGAGGAGCGGCAGCAGGCGGGGAGAGCATGGCCTGGCTCGCGCAGCCCGCGTTTGCCGGGCACAGCATCCTCAGTGCAGGGGCGGGGTGCAGGAGGAGAGAGGCACCCGCAGCAGAAGGGGGCTGGGGGAGAACAGGTGAGGGAGGAGACAGGTGGCTCGGCGTCTTTGCTCTTAAGCAGGGGTGGAGCCAAGGAGAGGGAGGAGCCCAGAGGACCGGAGGGGGTAATAAAAGGAGGAGATGGCTGGGCAGCCGGGGAGGAGGAAAACTGGACTGGCTGGGGTTGCGAGAGCAAGTGAGAGAGAGAGAGAAAAGACCCTGGCGAGCGAGTAGCAGTCCCAGGGCAAGAAGGGGAGTGAGGAAACTTCCCTGCTATCCCTGCCATCTGAGGCCATCCAGCCCACGCCTCCTTTGCACCCCCCCCCAGAGCCTCTGGGCCCCTGGACTTTCCACCCAACACGTGCGGCTGGGAGGCCCTCGCTCTGGTGGAAACGGCGACTGGTGGTGGGACACCCCAGGGGCATGGTGTCCGCCACAGGATGCTAATCCCACTAAAACCTTGTTATACCCAATTACATTCTCTCAAATGCACAAGACATATATTAAGAATAATTATAACTACACTTGGGTAGAAAAAACATGGCAGTATTTGGGAATAGAAATCCCCCTTTGTTTAACTGACCTAGTCAAATACAATTTTTTACCACCCAACAAAATACTAGATATCTTTTCTTCTCATAGTGATTCCTCCAGATCCTCCTGGATGGAAAAGATACAAATGAGTAAAACATTTATTTTCCCCAAATTTTTATTTTTATTTTGTACATTACCTATAGATATTCCACAACACTTATTTAAACAATGGCAAAAAGCTTTTACAAGTTTTATTTGGAGTAAAGCTCCCTCTTGAGTTAGCTATAAGACTTTGACAAGACCACTCAAGTTGGGAAGTTTAGCCCTACCAGATCTGAAATGCTATCATGAAGCAACTACATTATTTGGTCTCATTAAACAATATAATCAATCATTCCTATCTGATCGGAAATTAATTTGTTGTTGTTGTTCAGTCACACAGTCGAGTCCGACTCTTCGCGACCCCATGGACCAGATTACGCCAGGCCCTCCTGTCTTCCACTGTCCGCTGAAGTTTGCTCAATTTCATGTTCATTGCATCGATGACACTGTCTAACCATCTCATCCTTTGCCGTCCCCTTCTTCTTTGACTTTCAATCTTTCCCAGCATCAGGGTCTTCTCCAGTGAATGCTCCCTTCTCATTTGGTGGCCAAAGTATTTGAGCTTCAACTTCAGGATCTGGCCTTCCAGGGAACAGTCAGGGTTGATTTCTTTTAGGATTGAATGATATGATCTCCATGCAGTCCAAGGGACTCTCAAGAGTCTTCTCCAGCACCATAGTTCAAAAGAATCTATTCTTCGGCGCTCGGCCTTCCTTATAGTCCAACTCTCACAACCATACATTACTACAGGGAATATCATTGCTTTGACCATGCAGACTTTTGTTGGCAGGGTGATGTCTCTGCTTTTTATCATGCTGTTTAGGTTTGCCTAAGGAAATTAATAGAAGATACTTATTTAAATGAAGCATCCTTCCAGAATATACTATGGGAAAGCACAGCAAATAGACCTTCAGATATCTCCAACAATATCTTTTTACAAAATACACTTAAGGTATGGGATAGAAGAAAACACTTTTTAGCTCCAAAGGTTTCACCCATCACTTCCTTTTTAGGGCAGACATGGTTTCAATCTGACCTACCTAAATCATCTTTTACAATATGGAAGTGTAATAACATCTCTAGACTTTTTAATATATTGCAAGACAATGAACTACTGCCCAAACTAGCTATAGAAAAGAAATATAAATGTTTGATTCCATGGTATGAATATTATCAAGTGAAACATTTAATAAGTTCTTTGCTGCCTACATCGAACTGTACTAGACCACTAACTTTATTTGAATGGATTTTGAAAATAGACAGAACCCACTTTAAAAACCCTATCTCTGTTCTATATGCTGACCTAGTGGTATCTCATACCAATCAAATGCTTAGTTACCAACCCCTATGGCAATCTGATTGTACTATTACTATTAATGAAGAATTGTGGCAAAAAATATGGTCTTCCCAGTCCATTACTTCTAAATCTTTGAATATACAACTGCAAAGCTATAAGGTGTTAACTTGATGGTACCTAATTCCAGCAAAACTACACAATATCACAAAAACATACTTGCTGGAGGTCTTGTGGGGGATACGGGTCTTTTATACACTGTTGGTGGTACTGCCCTGTTGTGAAAAAATTCTGGATAAAAGTTTCGAAAGCTATTAGAAATATTACTGGCCATTACATCCCTCTTTCCCCAGAAACATATTTATTAGACCTTTGGAATGACCAAACTATTCCTAGAATTAGCAGAGATTTCATTTCAATCTTCATGGTAGCAGCAAAAACGATCATAGCCAATACGTGGAAAAGTACAAATAATATGATGCTCTCACAATGGTATAACAAACTTTGGGAGCTTTACTCAATGGATAAGCTATCAGATAAGGTCTCTACCTTTTCTGATGCATCTGGGCATAGCGATTTTCAGCTAAAATGGTTTCCATTTTTAGAATATGTTTTTAACAAGGATTCATCTAAAACTGTTCAGGTTCCAAAGAAATATTATGATATTATTCATAATATCATTTTCAGCTAAAATGGTTTCCATTTTTAGAATATGTTTTTAACAAGGATTCATCTAAAACTGTTCAGGTTCCAAAGAAATATTATGATATTATTCATATGATGTAATATTCACGAGTTCAATTTGAGATGTAAATGATATATATGATAGTTTCCATTATTGTTGCGGTTTTTGCGTTGTTTTTTAAAGGTTTTGTAGTTGTTACGTTGATATAAAATGAACATTGAAATTAAAAAAAAAGTCCTGGCCCTGGTTACAGCCAGCTTGGCATCCTTGGGGCCCGGGAGGGCCAGTCAGTTTTGTGACCCTAACCATAGTGCTCTCTGGGGTACATATGGGGAAAGGCAGTCCCTCAGGTATGTTGGACCCTGGCCATAAAGGGCTTTAAAGGTAAGAACCAGCACCTTGAAGTGAATTCGGCATGCTATTGGTAGTCAGTGCAATGCCTTCAGGACAGGCTGGATGTGCTCCCGCACGGGGAGGCCCATCAGAAGCCTGGCCGCAGCATTTTGCACTAGCTGCAGCTTCTGGATTTGCGACAAGGGCAGCCCCACGTAGAGAGTATTACAGTAGTCTAATCTTCAGGTGACCGTCGCATGGATCACTGTTGCCAAGTTGCAGTCGAGGAAGGGAAACAACTGCCTAATCAGCCGAATTATTTATTTATTTATTTATTTATTTATTATTTTCCATTTATACCCCGCCTTGCCGAAAGTCGGCTCAAGGCGGCTAACAACATTCAATCAACAAAACAACAATGTGATAAAATACACTAAAATATACATAAACATTCTACCTAACATCCTAAAAACTGACAGTACTAGACAAACTGAACAAGCTAATGGCGGCATCAGTTTACATTCCTCTCACCAGCAGCAATATCCATGTGGTATTCATGAGGCCATAACATATTTCGATGGTACATTTGATCAGTGGCGGCTCCTAATTGAAGGCCTGGTGGAAGAGCTCCATTTTACAGGCCCTGCAGAACTGCAGAAGGTCCCGCAGGGCCCTGATGTTCTCCAGGAGCTTATTCCACCAGTATGGAACCACCACTGAAAAGGCCCTGGCTCTGGTAGCAGCCAACCTGGCCTCTCTCGGGCCAGGAAGAGCCAGGCGACTCTGGGTCCCTGACCTCAGTGCTCTCTGGGGCACATATGGGGAAAGGCGGTCCCTCAAGTAGGCAGGCTGCTGACCATATAGGGCTTTAAAAGTCAAAACCAGCACCTTGAAACGAATCCGGTAAGCTATTGGCAGCCAGTGCAGTGCCTTCAGTACGGGCTGGATGTGGTCTCGTACGCAGAGACCCATCAACAGCCTGGCTGCCGCATTCTGCACTAGCTGCAGTTTCCGGATCTGAGCCATGGGCAGCCCCACGTAGAGAACGTTGCAGTAGTCCAATCTCAAGGTGACCATAGCATGAATCACTGTAGCCAGGTCATTGCATTCAAGGAAGGGAACCAGCTGCCTGATCAGTCGCAAATGGAAAAGGCCACCTTGGCAGTGGCTGCTCCTTGGGCCTCCAGGAGGCCTCCAGGAGCATTCCCAAACTCCTAACCTTCGGCGCTGGCACCAATGGTGCCCCATCGAAGGTCGGGAGTGGGATCCCTACCCCTGATCTGCTCCCACTCAGGCACAGAAACTCCGTCTTCATTGGATTCAATTTCAATTGACTCAGCCTAAGCCAACCCACCACGTCATAAAGCGCCTGCTCTAGGTCATCTGGGGTAGAGTTGGACCGGCCACCCAACAACAGATATAGCTGGGTGTCATCCGCATATTGATGACACCCTAGTCTGTGCCTCCAGGCAACCTGGGCGAGGGGGTGCATATAGATATTAAATAAAATCGGGGACAGTACTGCCCCTTGAGGAACCCTGCATACCAGCGGGTGCCTCTGGGACGTCTGCTCCCCTAGCGCCACCCTCTGTCCCCGACCCTGAAGAAAGGAGGGAAGCCATTGCAAGGCAAGCCACTGAATTCCAGTGTTGGTGAGGCGGTGGATCAGTAACTGATGGTCGACAGTATCAAACGCTGTCGATAGATCTAACAGCAACAGTATTGCTGATCCACCTTGATCCAGATGCCTCCAGAGGTCATTGTTGAGGGCGACCAGTGCCAAATAGGGCAAATTGGAAACTGGCTATTAGTTGGCCAATTCGGCCGGGTCCATGGATGGTTTTGTCAAGAGGGGCGGACCATCGCTTCCTTGAGTGCCCTCGGGAACAGGCCCTCAGTGAAGGACTGATTGATAATATCCCTGAAGGTGCCTCGTAGTCCCTCATGGCCAGCTTTTATAAGCCATGAAGGGCATGGATCAAGGCTGCACGTGGTTGGGCGTACCATTGAGAGCAATTTGTCGACTTCCTCAAGGCTGAGTGGACTGAAATAATCCAGAATAGAACCAGGAGACATGCATGGAGCCTCGAGTTCCCTCACTGTCTCAACTGTGGTGGGAAGATTGTGGTGGAGCCGCAAGACTTTGTCTACAAAATAGCTCGCAAAGGCCTCACAGCCAAAATCCATTTGGTCTGCCCTGGGGCAGCTCTGTTAATGACCGAATAGTTCTAAACAATTGTGCTGGGCATGAGCTAGCAGAAGCAACCGCTGCCGTGTAGAATTGTCTCTTCGCGGCTTTGATTGCCATCTCATAGGATCTCATAAACGTCCTATAAGATGCTTTTGTTGCTTCATTGTGGGCATGCCGCCACCGTCTCTCTAGCTGTCTAAGCCCTTGTTTCATCAGCTGCAGCTCCTCAGTAAACCAAGGAGGCCTCTTAGAGCGAGGGCACAGAGGGCGTCGGGGTGCAATCTCTTCGATGGCTGCTGAGGGGCTGGCTATGCCAGTCCTTGACAAGCTCATCTAACGAGCTGCCAGGGGGCATAGGATCCCGCAGAGCCATCTGAAGCCACTGAGGGTCCATTTGGCTCCACAGGCGAGCTAAAACACGCTCGCTGCCTAAACAGGGTCAGGATGACACATTCAGACGGGCCTTCAGGGCATGGTGGTCTGACCATGGCACTGCCAGAGCAGTGATCCGGTCCACTGTAACCCCCTGAAGGTGATAAAAGGCTGACTTGATCGTGGCTGCTATCTGGGCATACGTTGTTAAGGAGGCATCCAAGAGCACTCCCAAACTCCTAACCACCGGCGATGGCACCAACGGTGTCCCATCAAAAGCTGGGATTGGGATCCCTATCCCCGTATTGCCCTAGCTCAGGCACAGGACCTCCGTCTTTTTCAGATTCAATTTCAGTTGGCTCAGTCTAAGCCAACCAGTCACGGCTTGTAATGCCTAGTCCAGATCTTCTAGTCTGGAGCCAGACTGACCGCCCAAAATCAGATAGGGCTGGGTGTCATCTGCATACTGGTGACATCCCAGCCCATAACTCCAGGCAATCTGGGCAAGGGGGCGCATATAGATGTTGAATAACATTGGGGAAAGCACCACCCCTTGAGGCACTCCATATTCCAATGGGTACCTTTGGGAGAGCTGTTCCCCTAATGCCACCCTTTGTCTCCGACCATGGAGAAAGGAGGCAAGTCATTGCAAGGCAAGCCCCTGAACTCCTGTGTCAGCGAGGCGATGAATCAGTAACTGATGGTCAATTGTGTTGAATGCTGCCAACAGGTCCAACAGCGACAGTACTGCCAATCTGCCCTGATCCAAATGCTTCCGAGGACCATCTGTGAGGGCAACCAGTGCTGTCTCTGTCCCATGGCCTGGACGAAAACCGGACTGGAAAGGATCTAAGATGGAAGCATCATCCAAAAAGCTCTGTAGCTGAATTGTCATGGCCCTCTCTATTATTTTGCCCAAATAGGGCAAATTGGAAACCAGCCGGTAGTTAGCCAACTTGACCAGATCCAGAGATGGCTTCTTCAGGAGAGGACACACCACCACTGCCTTGAGCACCCCTCTGTCAGGGACTTGTTGATGATCTCCCTTAGGGCGCCTTGCAATGCATCATGGCCAGCTTTAATTAGCCATGATGGGCATGGATCAAGGCAGCATGTGGTAGGACGTACAGCTAGGAGCAATTAGTCAACTTCCTCTAGGCTGAGTGGACTGAAATAATCTATAACCTGACTCGAAGACATGTATGAAGCCTCAAGTTCACTCACTGTATCAACTGTGACAGGGAGATTGCGGCGGAGCGATAGGACTTTATCTGCAAAATAGCTCACAAAAGCCTCACAGCCAGTGTCCAATTCTTGAGCATTTGGTCTGCCCTGTGGCAGAACAATTATAGATTGAATTGTACTAAATAATTAGGCTGGGTGTGAATTCGCAGATGCAATTGTGGCCGCATAGTACTCTCTCTTTGCGGCTTTGACCGCCATCTCATAGGATCTCATAAACGTCCTGTAAGATGCTCTTGTAGCTCCATTGTGAGCACACCACCAGCCGTCTCTGTAGCCGTCTCAGCCCTCGCTTCATAAACCGCAGCTCCTGGGTAAACCAGGGATTGAGCCTAGAGGAGGGGTGCAGAGGGCTCTGGGGAGTGATCTCGCCGATAGCTGCAGAGAGTTGGCTGTGCCAATGCCCTATAAGCTCATCCAATGAGCCACCAGGGGGCACTGGATCCCGCAGAACCTTCTGGAACCATACAGGGTCCATTTGGCTCTGTGGGTGAGCTAAAACATTCAGATGGACCCTCAGGGCATAGTGCCAAGGCAGTAATCCAGTCCACTGTTACCCCCCCGTGAAGATCAGATCAAGCATGTGCCCAGGCCAGTGAGTGGGGGTCGTTACATATTGGGAGAGTCCCAGCACCGCCATGGATGACACTAGGTCCATTGCCTGAATGGAGGTCACGTCATCAGCATTGTCATTGAGATCACCCAAGACTAGTACAGGAAACGCACTTTGCACTTGCCCAGAGGTGCTTATTCTGAATTGCTGGGTGCATCTTTATTCTCTCATAGTTGGAAAAGGTCCGGCAGAAAAGTGCATTGCAAAAATAAATAAAATGTTCTCCAGTGCTGATTTCAAACACCATAATCTCTTAATATTGGCTTGTACACTATTCCTGATTCAAGTGGCCAATGCAGTGTAATGGTTGGAGTGTCAGATTAGGACCAAGGTCAGGGCCGGTGCCAGGTTTTTTTGCACACTAGGCGAGGCTACCTTCTGGTGCCCCCCCCGTGCCCCCACCAATTTTCAAACATCAATGCATTTTAGGAAGAATGAAAAACACAAAATTTGAAATTGCTAATTTCTTTTTTTAAAAATTGTGAGACCAAGTAATACAATTTCTGATTTTCTCTCTCGAATAGAAAAACACAAATCACGAAGCATTTTGAAAAATCCTGTTAATTGTGATGTTGAAATTTAAGTCTCTTTAATGTTTCCATTTCAGACACATCAGAATCTCATTTTGCGTGCACTGTCCTGGGCAGGCTGCCCTTGAACACATGAAGCTGCCTTCTACTGAATCAGGCAATTGGTCCACCAAACTCACTATTTTCCATTCAGACTGGCAGCAGATCTCAGGCAGAGGTCTTTCCCATCTCCTTTTGACAGTTAAAAGAGGGATGGAGAAAGAGAGAGAGAGAGAGGGACGGAGGGGGGACAGGGACAGATGGGGGAGGGGGAAGAGAGAGAGGAAGACAGCAAGAGAGAGGGGCAGGAGAAGAGAGAGAGAGGGAGAGAGAGAGAGAGGGAGAGAGAGGGAGGGATGGGGGAAGAGAGGGACAGAGAGAGATGCGGGAGAGAGATATGGGGGAGAGACACACACACACACAGATACAGGGAGAAGGAGGGTGCCCACATCCTTCCCACCCCACCCCACCTTGCGCACACACCGTCCTTCCTCTCTTGATGGTGCTGGCCATGGCAGACCCATGAGGGCTGCTGGGCCACATTGCTGAGGGGGAAGGAGGGTGCACATGGCCTTCCCACCCCACCTCACCCCGACTTGCACGCGCGCACACACTCACTCACTTGGGAGGGCATTCATCCCAGCCCTCATCCTCTGCAGCTGTTCTCCCTCCCTAACTGTAGCTTGGCTTTTGCCCCAGCCCTGGGTCCCAGCTCACCTCCATGGTCCTTTGCCCTCCACCCAGGCACAGTCGACTGGCCCATCGCAGGCACGGGAGGGGCAAGGGAATGGACTTGAAGGGCTGGCTGCAGAAGAAGTGGTAGGCAGGGTTCCTGGGCCAGCTTGACTTGGAGACAGAGGGTTAACATGAACAGGGAGGGGAGGAGAAATCTTCTTCTAGGGTGCCTGGGGGAGAGTGGGATCTGTGGGCTTGCAGGCACTCCACCATGCCTTAGCTGTTCTCCTGTCCCCGCCAGTGGAGAAGGAGAAGTGCCCTCACCTCCCGCATCACAGACACACACCGGCCTCCCCAGGTAGCCCTACCCCCACCCCTGCTGTCAGTTCTGCACCCCTCTGATGTCTGCATCCTAGGTGGTTGCCTAAGTTGGCCTAATGGTAGCACCAGCCCTGACTAAGGTTCAAATGTCTGCTCTGCCAGAAAGCTCACTGGATCACCATGAGCCAGCCATAGTCAGCCTGACCTACCAGAAAAGGTTGTTGTGATGATAAAAAAGGGAACTGTACATGTAGCCCTGAACTCCTTGGAGGAAAGCTTGGATAAGAAGGTACTTGATATTCCTGGGTCAGACCATCTGCCCACCAGTATCTCTTTCATCTTGTGTAATGCTAACAGTGGCTTTATGTAAAACACCTTATCTGTGCAAATAGCAGAATGATAGTCTAAAAACACAGCAGGACTTCCTTCTGACTAAAGATGATAGGGCAGCACAGCTAAAATGTTCAACAGACCTAACTGGAAATTCTACTGAAGTCATCAGATCCTTCCAGATTGAATATATGTTTAGAATTCAGGTGAGACATCACTACATCAAATTTTTGTAACTTCAAAAATAATTTACGCTCATATCAAAATCTGGTCAGAATCTCTTGCTTACATGTGCAATGAGCTTTCACAAGCCTTTCACTCCAGCTTTCATTGTTGTAAGAAACAATACGTGCTGGAAATGGCTGGGCTCATGAGAGTGGAAATGAAGCCAGGAGAAGCATTTTTTCCCCTTTGCATACATGAGTTTGATGTATGCAAAATGAAGACAGATACTGTGAGATGAAGGTTTCTGGTAGGGTTGCCAACCTCCAGGTGGGGCCTGATGTCCTCCCAAAATTATAATGGGTCTCCAGACTGTGGATATCAGTTCCCCTGGAGAAAATGAGCCGCTTCATTATATACTACATCATAGATCCAGTTTGGTGTAGTGGTTAAGTGCGCGGACTCTAATCTGGGAGAACCAGGTTTGATTCCCCACTCCTCCACTTGCACCTGGTTGGATGACCTTGGGCAAGCCATAGTTCTGATAAGAGCTGTTCTTGAAAAAGAGCAGTTTCTGTCAAGAGCTCTCTCAGCCCCACCTACCTCACAGGGTGTCTGTTGTGGGGAGGGGAAGGGAAAGGAGTTTGTAAGCCGCTCTGAGACACCTTAGGGTAGTGAAGGGTGGGGTATAAATCCAATCTCTTCTTCTTCTTTGTAATGTATCCACTTGAGAACATGGGCTCAGGGCAGCCATGTGCTTGGACTGGTTCTAACCGGTCCACCATGTGGCCAGGCGAAGGGCCTGAGCTTTGCTCTGAAAGACAATGGACTAGAGGATCCTAGCTCCCTTCCAATTGAGGAGCAGGAGATAACTCAATCAATGTAAATAGCGAATCACCGGGTGTTGTGTGTTTTGGGGTGTGGTTCACTTGGGAATAAAAGCCGGCCTGCGAGCCGGCTTAGGTTGTCTTGTTCTGCAACTAATAAAGTATGTGAGAGCTGAAATCACTCGTCAGTCTCAGTACTTTTAATTCTTCTTCTTCTTCTTCTTCTTCTTCTTCTTCTTCTTCTTCTTCTTCTTCTTCTTCTTCTTCTTCTTCTTCTTCTTCTTCTTCTTCTTCTTCTTCTTCTTCTTCTTCTTCTTCTTCTTCTTCTTCTTCTTCTTCCTCTGCCCTCCCTGGGCTCCATGTCTAAATCTCCAGGAATTTTCCAGGCTGGAATTGGCAACTGCCATTTCTGAGCTAGATCAATACATATTCTGAGTGTATATAAGATAATATTTTAAAACAGTATCAAATTTAAACAGCTTCTGTCTGAAATGCTGAAGAGTTAGCATAGCCTCATTCCTTAATATTTATGGTTGGCGCCACTTCCTGCAGCAGTGGGGTGTCCAACCTCCAGGTAGCACCTGGAGATCTCCCACTATTATAATTGATCTCCAGATGTCCAAGATCAGTTCCCTGGAGAGAATGGCTGTTTTGGAGGATGAACTCTATGGCATTATACCCTTTTGAGGTCCCTCCCCAAACCCTGCCATGCTTAGGCTCCCCCCCCAAATCTCCAAGTAGTTCCCAACTCAGAGCAGGCAGCCCTACATGACAGCAGCCATTTTGTGGTTGTACCCACATCCCTCTGTCAGAATTCCAGTTGTACCTGCAGGGTTAAAAAAGGTTGGGAAATGCTTGGTCTAATCCATAAAATAGCACAACTCTCTTAGTTCTTTGTGTGTCTGTTAAGTGCCATCAAATTGCTTCTGACTTATGGCAACCCTGTGAATAATATAACAGGAGTCTTGGGGCGCCTTAAAGACTAACAATATTTATTCTAGCAGAAGATTCTGTGTATCAGAGCTCGCTTCACCAAATGCATGAAGTGGTCACTCAGTGGCTGATACATTTATATTATCAACCAAAAGGGGGTGGGGGATGGTGGATAGATCCTACAAAGAGGGTCCAGTTTAAAACAAGAATGAATGATCAATCTACTCAGTGGGTGGGGGCTACTCCAAAGTGGCCTCTCAGTTTCCCAGATAAATTCTGCCCTTCCTCTTTTCATTTTCTTGGGCACTGAAACCAAGTATATAAAACAAAACATTATGGGTGATGGAAAGTATATTTTATTTCCCAAATATAAAAATATCTGTTGCTAAACAAAGTCTTCTTTTGCAGTTTTAAATCCTCCTGCTTTTTCTGACAAATGTTGCTGAGCCCGCAGTTATTGTCTGTGGAAGATAAGTTTGAACAGCCTTGTTAGTTTTCCTGTTACATTTACAACAATCTAAAGCTTCCTTAAGCTACATGACATGCACCAGGCCACAACACAACACAATGCAAGTTGTAAGAGGTTTTAGGGGACTGGCATAGTTGTCAAACACAATGTAGTGATTACTGGGTGATCCCAGTCTTCATGGAATGATAGAGTTCAACTCCAAAAATATCCTAGCCAAATTTCATGTTTTTTTGGTGTGACACCTCTCTTTTGTACCATAGACTACCTGGTTGTTGTGACAATATTATTTAGCAGATAGGCTCACATGACACATGTGAAGGCCCCCATGGAAAAAATTAAAAACATTTGGAGAGGGAGGACATTTTTTTCATCTGTGGATCCCACCCCCGTATTATTTATTTATTTACATTATTTATAGTTTGTCTTTCTCAGAAGGATTCAAGGTAGATTATGTTGGAAATATGTGTGTTGCAAGGTCTAAAGTTAATCATCATAGGGTTAATGTGCTTACCTTGTGTGCTATTGTTTAGACTGACCTGGAAGGGAACCTGGCAGAAAGCCAATGGAAAGAAAGCCCGGGAAACTGAAGCCTATTTACTAACAATCATTGGTTAATACATTCAGGTGATTTCCTTCTAGGGGTCAAGAAGAAATGAAAAATCTCCATTACTATCTGTGTGTCTGTTGTTGCAAGCATTTAGTCTTAAGTGTTTGTTGTTTTGTAGATTTCTTGTGTACCCTTCCCTTAAGAAATAAAGATTTTTACATAGAAAGAAAATGCCTCCTCTCCAGTGAACAAAGATCCATTGCAAACTCTTAATATTTAACTATTTTTACCAAATCTTCCAGCATATTTTGGTAGCAGAGGATGGTTGGTTACCTGGTCTTGCCTGACATGCTTAAGTAAAAGCTAGTTTTTAAATGCTTACTGGATTGTGAGAGAGAGAGGCTGAGCTAAATTAGCAAGCCTGCGAGGCTTGATTTTTAAAACAACCACTTTTTCTCTGCAAGTTTTTTTTTCTCCTCTCCCTGGCAAGCATACTGCAGCTGTGAAAGGTGATGACCCAGCTTCACTCTCCCTACGCCAGCCTGCCTGTGCCACAGAGGAGCAGCTGAGAACTATTCCTTTTTTGAAGTTTTTCTGTGTGTTTGAAACCCACTCTGGAGAGACTAGAGTCAGGAGGAAACACTAGAAGCTGATTGATTACTTCAGCCATTCTTGCAACCCTGCTCTGAAAACAGGGTTAACCTTGTGAGTGCCTGCTAAAAGCCAGCAAGTCAAGATGAGTGATTCGCAGACAGCAAGCACGTCTTCTGAATCTACCACAGATGTGAGTATGTTCCAAGTCGGAGATCTCAACCCAGGGGGGCTAGGTCCACTCAAATTAACCCAGCATAATTTTAATTGGTGGCTCAGCTTCCTAAAGAATAGACTGCAAATGTATGGGGCTGAAGATATTGAGCCAGACAAAAGTGCTTTCAGAAAACTAGATGGCTTTGCCAAGTCCTTGATTATGGGTTCAGTTAATTGCCATGATGTCCCCAGACTGCATACCATAGAAACTTCCAAATTAATGACGGAACATCTGAAAGAGAGGTATGAAGGGGAGACAACCAATAAGATTTACTACTTGAAGGCTTAGATTTCTGGCTTTAAAGTAAAGGAAAGTGTCTCTTTGCCTGCTCAGCTGAAGAAGCTAATGGGGATTTACAATCAATTGAAAGAGCTTAGAAAGACTCCTGATCAAACAGACATGACTGTAGCCATTTTAAGCGGACTCCCTACAAGTCACAGAGGGATTGCAATGATTTTAAGACACCAAAAAGATCTAATGCTTGATGATTTGTTGATGATTTTAAAGGAAGAATATAACTCCAGAACTAGTCAGGATGCTTTGTTTAATGAGATGTCTGTTTTGAGCTTGAAACATATGCACAGATTTAAAAGGGAGAAGAAAATTATATGTTTTATATGTGGTGAATAACCTTTGGCTACTAGGCACGCTTTGTATAATTCTACAGTCCCATCATCTTTATACTTGATTTTGAATACCCATTTGCATCCAACAGGCTTTCTGCCTGAAGGTAACTTTGTAAGGGTCCATGCTTCTTTCTCATATATGGATAGTATTTCCTGTTCCATTGCTTCAATCCATATGTCTCTTTAATTCACAGGCAGGTTGCATACTGCTTCCCAGTTCTTAGGTTCTTATGCAGATAGTACAATTTCAAATTTTCAATTTGGCGAAACTATACAATCTACAAAAGAACCTAAGAACTGGAAAGAAATATGCAACCTGCCTATGAATTAAGGAGACATATGGATTGAAGGGGGGTTAGCATGAATAACCTTTGGCTACTAGGCATGCTTTGTATAATTCTACAGTCCCATCATCTTTATACTTGATTTTGAATACCCATTTGCATCCAACAGATTACACATAGTGAGTCAGTACAGTCAACAAAATGAGACATTCAATAACCAGTGCATTAAGATTTTAGAAGTCTGGAACCACAGGTATTCACATGACACATTAATTGGTACAGAAATTAATAAATTAAGTGGTACAGAAATTACATAATAGGATCTTACCTACAATAAGCTATACACAGTCTCAATTATTTATCCAAGTAAGCTTGTGAAACCTTTTGTACAGTACAACTCTATTACCTGCACAGAAAAGCCCTCTTAGATAGTTAAGTTTTGCATAGTTTGCAGAAGGCCAGGAGAGTGGGCACTTTTCCTGACCTCCTCGGGGAAGCCTTCCACAATGCAGGAGCCACGACAGGGAAAGCACGTGTATGGGCGGTTGTTGATTTTGACCATTTGTAGGTTGGCACCTGCAGAAGGCCCTGCTGACATGAGCAAAGCTGTCATGGAAGAGTGTAGGGAGAAAGAGGCAGTCCCTCATATAAGAGGGGCAAAGGCCATGAAGGGCTTTGTATGTGATATTAGTAGGAATTTCCATGAATTCTTGCAAACCAGCACAGGACTCAGAGTGATCCTATTAATGTTTACTGAACAGTCTCACTCATTTCAACAGGGCTTACTTCCAAGAAAATGTGCTCAGGGCTGCAATATTAAGCACTCCATGAATTAGTATTTGAGAGAGCTGAAACTTCTGTTGCTTTTCCCAAGGCTTTAATTTTGCCTGGGCTCACCATGACGTAGCCCTGGAACCGGAGCGCATTCAGGGCATTTTGTTGTATGTCCATTTTCTCCTGAGCTTGAAGTGCTGCTGGCCATCTGAGTCCAAGCTGGCCCTTGCAGCAATGCCACAAAAGCTTGACTTAGAATTGGAAGGCAGTGGTGCAGGACCAGGAGGAGACACCAGCCAACTCCAGGCCGCAGATTGGTGTGCAGCAGATGAGCCCCTGCTGGGCATCAGTGCCTTTTTAACTGTGATGGAATAATGTGTCTCTGAGTTAAGAGCAGAGAGTCTTTCCCTTACCAACTGGAAAGGGATATACTGTCAAATTAAATGTCTGCATCCCTAATGTACAGTTCTCACATGTTTGAGAAGGACACTTCTGGGGCAAAGAGCGTGGAGGTTCCAGGCTGATCCCCTGTCGGTTGGAACATCCTTTCTTCCCCAACTCTTTTTTCCTCTATCCTATTCCATCAGTATTTACTCACCTCCACCATTTCATTGCCTATTATTTCCTGCTGGTGGGTGAACTTGTCTGTTTTGGATATTAGTTTCCCATCTACCAGATTTACTGTGCACTGTAAAATTTGAGAAGGAAAACAAAAGGTATTGAATAAAAACAGCCAGGTACGACCAAAGCAAATGTCCATAATTGTATCACAATGAGAGAAAGTAATGCATACTATGAACTCACCCAGCATGCCAAGTGAAATGTTATTGGTATAGTCTTGACAGTGGTTGCTAACCTCCAGGTGAGGCCTGGAGACCTCCTGGCATTACAACTGATCTCCAGGCTATAGAGATTACTCTGCCCAAAGCAAATGGCTGCTTTGGAGGGTGGACTGTATGGCAGTATTCCTTACTGAGATCTAGGGTTGCCAGGTCACATGTGCAACTGCAGCGGCTTATCTTGGGGGGGAGGTCATGGTCACAACAGCACCAACAAAATGCCTATTTCATTCCCTGTGTGCCCATAACTGATCTCAGTGTGTCACTGGTAATGCTCTGGTATTTCTTAAAAACTCTACAGTTATACCATAGAGTCTTCAAGAATGTCCCTTGTCACTTCCTGTTTAAACCAGAGGTGGCACTGGCATGCTGCCACATCACCAGTGTATCAGGCCTTCCCCCCCCTTCCCAGTTTCATCAAGATCAATTGCCAGGAGATTCTCCACCATCAGCAGGCACCTGGCAAGGCTACTGTTATTCTGTCCCCTCCCCAAACCCCACTGTCCCCAGGCTCCACTCACAAATCTCTAGGAATTCCCCAAACTGGAGCTGGCAACCCTTGACCCACTAACTGAATATACTGCACTGTGCATAGTGGCTGTAGCCTGTTGGAAGGAGCACAAAAAGCAAACAAACAACAACAAAAAACAGAGATGCCAACTCCAGATTGTAGTCTGAAGATTTTTGGGGCAGAGAGCAACAATGGTACCCTGTACCTGGTTCCCAAATAACGCCCCCCCCCCCGGCCTTGACAACTCTGAAAAGAATTCTAATGCAGAGAGAATCGTGCCACAAAACTGGATGAGACAGTTAACTCTGCTGCAGATTGGGGTGCCATTCAGGGTGGCAGAGTGAAAATAGGGGAAATTTGACATATGAGTTACAATTCACCAGGAAGTAGAGGAGAAATGAGCCAGAGCTGTACAGACATGTGGCAGTGGATTGTGCATCATGTCCAGATCATGAGTGTCAGGGCATGCCATCTGGAATTTCTGTACCGTGCTCCAAAATATCTTGGTGTGACTTTAATCTGAGGCTACATCTGCATCAACTTTTTAAAATTAATTACTTCACCAAGGAACCCTGGGAAATTAGTTCTGATGTGGCATCTCAGGACTGCCAACAGAAAAGGTCTGACATTCTTTCAGTGCTATAGAGTTGGATCCTGCCAGTTTTTATGCTTGTAAATGAAACAGGAGGTTCCCCTTCTGGCCACTGACAAGGACTGCTGGACCTGTGTAGCCAAAAGCCATATGGAAGAGGGTCTGCACTAAGGAACAGATTGGACAAGATCAAGCAGAAAAGCTGACAGGATCCACCCCATCATTTCCAGGAGCCTTTGTATGGAAAACAGGGAGAAACACATGTATACGTAGAAACACACACATATATTTGAACACTGAACTAAGGTCTTGTGACCACCAGTAATCTTCAAAGTAATTAGTTACCTTTACTTTTTTGTTATCCATGGTGGACATTTCTGTTTCTTTCCCCAATGTAAATCTATTGGTCACAGATTTGTTTGGGGTTTTGGATGTGACAATGAAGTTGTTCCCAGTTTGCTGGATTTCAATGGTCGGCTTAATATCTTTGGCAGTTTTGATGATGTCTTCCGACAAGGCTGAAAAGAAAAAAAAGAGGGGGTTGAACAACAATATCCTCAGTGCCGTGGGCTGTGGGGACACAAAGCAATGTACATTGTCTCCTTTCCTCCTTTTTCTCACAACAGCCCTGTGAGATAGGTTAGACTGCGTGACCATTCAGCAAGGGCAGTTAAGGGTTTCATGTTCCCCAACTGTCCCTGTTTACCAAGGACAGTCCCTGTTTTCTGGTCCTTGCTTCTGGTAATTTGTTGTTTCTGAATTCGCTTCTTTTTGCCTTTGGGGGATGCCTTGTTAAAATCTGAGTTGCTAGAAATTATCATTCTTTAGGGTTAAACTCCCTCTCTGAGTTTAGTTTCTAACAGCGTGATCCTATGTAGAATTAACTCCAGTCTAAGGTCTGTTGTGACCAAAGCAACTAGATGCTTACCAATAGCTTTCAGGAACTCTTCATAATTTTCTTGGACATACACCTGCCATGTGCCATTGAATGCCATTTTGGAAATGCAGATTGATGGAACTGGCTGCACTGGCAGGTACCGGGCAGTGGTGTCTCCAGAGGGAATGAACAGATTCTATTTATACCCTGCCTAGGGTCAAGGTACAAATGATTAAGCCATGAACTATCAATAATTAATTCTAAATTTGTTCACCCTGGAAATAACCTTCCGTTCACTGTGTTGTGGGAAAGGCCAGACTCTTCTCTTTCTCTAGTCTTCACATCACTAATGCCAGGATTAATCATAATGAAGGCAGAAAGCCTCAAAATATTTATTACTGCTTTTGCACCAGCATGTTTTTGTGCAGCTCAGTTGTTCCTGTTTCTGAATAAATAAATTAATTTATTGTTGATTATAAATTGTGCCACTTGGCACAAGGCCCATTCATGTGCATTCTGTGTGGTGGCTCCCACCTTGTGGAACAACCTGCTCGAGGATGACTTCCCCACTTTTATAATTCCGCAGAATGTGCAAAACAAAAATGTTCAGGAGGCCATTTTTATCAAGAGTCTAGAGCTGTAGTAACAGCTCAGGAAGTTGCTCTTATAACGGACAGGACTGTAGTCTATTCTAGTGTTTAATATATATAAAACTTTACTGCATTGTCTTCTACCTTTGTAACCCATGTTCTGCTGCATAATTTAGCAGCCCCCCCACATTGTTATGTAATCCTAGTCTGACTGCATTGTTTATCAGGTGCCTTCAGACAACCCCTTCTGCTCAAGGTATAGTTTGGCTTCTGAAAGGAGTAAGTCCAAGCAACCTTCATTTTAACAGCACCCCAAATTAACGCGTTCTGGGCACTGCCTGGTCTGAAAAATGGTTCTGGTGTCACAAAATATGGATGCCAGCAACCACAGGCCAGAGACATGTCTGGGCAGCGATTCTGGAAGGTGTAAAGTCATGGGTTTGTCCACTAATGACCCCTGTCCCCACCATTAAACCATGTACAATGGCAATAATAGTTCTCCAGGAAAAGACATTGTTTCACCTTAAACTAATCATTTCCCCACCTGGCCTGACTTTCCCTGACCTGTTTACCAGAAATATGAAACTACTTAACACTTTTCAGCCATCCCTGGCAGCTTCCCCTTCCAACAACAGAGGGTCATCAAGCAACCAACAGCTACATTAATGCAAAATATTGTGAGTTTTCCCAGGTCTTTGTCTAGTCCTGGAAACGCTGTTCAACCTTCCCCAACACATTGTCTCCATCCCATCAGGTATTGTTTTAGGGGGCAGTGACATCACCATGCCCTCAGGTAGCAATTTGCCTTATAACTGCACACACTTCTGGCCCATGCAGAGTGTGAGTATGTCATGGGTGCCTACTGACAACTAACCCCAAACTTTCTTGGGTCTCCTTCCATCTTTGCTGTGTGAAGCATTGGTTCGTTTCACAGACTCTTCTCCATGGACCTTTTCTCTTCTGGACTATAATTTCCCCGAAACACCTCTCTACATTCCTGCTCCTTCCTGTATCTCTAGTAGCTTGTGTGTATGCTTTAATGCATGCATTTATCTTTGTATATGTGCTCTATTTTATTATTTTCTCTTTCAGTAAAGAGATAAATATTATTTTCTCTTGCTTAAGCCACTGCTTATTTATTTCTGAGAGTTTCTCCAAGGGAAAAATCCCTGTAAAAGGTGATGGAGATCTTGCTGTTATCCCCTCTTGCAAAGCTCTGTCTCCTTTGCTGATTCTTCTAATTAAATAAGAGACAACCCCCAATTTGGGTAACATCTTTGTTGTCTAACTATATATACATATATATTCACTTTGCATCTCAGTGAGAAAAAGGGGGCTTTAAATGAAGTAAAGAAAATAATAAATAAATGACTATAGCAACATATCATGTAATATTTTGCTACTACAAAATGCCCTAAAAAATCCAGGGCATGCTATATACTGAGATCGAGGCAGCATTTCCAAAACAAGTGATTCATTTATTCAGCTCAGAACACACAAAACAACAAGAACCTTCATAGAGTGATGCAATATATACATTTTGAACTAGCAGGGCCACACCCCCTTAGTACCATAATGTCCAAACACAATTGAGAGCTTAGGACCAATGGGATTCATTCCCGCTGTCGGTTAGAGTCTTTCCAGATTGGTCTGTTATGCAACAGCGACCAATCCGATTGCAGGGTTTAGGATACTTGAGAGTCAATGGAGCTTGTGCCTGAAGCTCTGGTTTAGATTACATCACATAATACATAAGTAAATACATAACAGGGCATCTTCAGAATAAAGCAAGCACCAGCTAGCTATGATACAAAGTAAGAACACAGATGTGTAAAAAGTCTGAAGGGTCAATATTGCTATTTTGCAGGTGGAAAAATGGAAATTGAGAGCTTGCAACTTGTATAAGGGCTGGAAACTGAAACTAGATTTCTGTATCACTACGTAGTTTTCCCTATGGTCTTGGCTATAAAATTTAGCAGTTACTAGATTTGGAAAAAAGAACAAGTCAAGGGCAGGGCTTTCTCCACAACACGGTGAATGGGTTGTTATGCTTCCCACAAGTGTGATGGCCATTCATATAGCTGTGCTGTACTGGATGACTGTAAAATTAATTTTCTTACCTCAGGTAATACAGTTGTCCAAAATCACTGAATCTACAAACCAGCATAGGTGATCTGTCATTGGAAACAGGTCTCTATTTGCAGATCTCCTCTAAGGAGAGCAGAAATTACTGCTTGTGGGTGGTGGGAAGGAATGATGACTTGCATTTAGCACCTTAAGGTTCACTTCCATTGCTCCCATGATGCACTGCATCACAGCACAATCAAGTCAATGCCTGGGGCAGTGGATGTCACATATTACAGCCTTCCAGATATGTCTGAAAAAGTTGCTAGCCCACTACATTTGACAAACCTCCCTGATCCCCTGCCACATTTATTATCCTTTTTAAAAGCAATATAGCCCAAGACAGCATAGGTATGGGGTATAGAATATAGAAGCGTTGCTATCTGGGTTGCTTCAAGGTGATTTCTATTCATCACAGCCTGAGTTATTAGAAGAGAGGACACAGAAGGAATGCTTCCAAATGAGCAATGTGACAACTCTAATCTTTAACCATTTGCTCAGTAGGAGGAGAGGGGGAGGATTCTGGAACACAGCCAGGGGACTGCAACTTTTCTCTTAGGCCCAGATATCTGTGGCTCATGGCCATAGCATAGTGATGAATCATTTTTCTAGGGTTGAGTACAGTGGTTACTTTGATAAAATCTACATACCTTGTTTGCCCTGATATTACTTCATTCAAGAACAGTCTGTGCCCTACTGGGTGTGAACTTTCTTGGTCAACATTTCTAGCCTCAGTAGCCCACTACAAGTTCAACAATTTTGCCTTACTCCCTCCCACATGTATTATCCTTTTTTTAACTACATAGCCTGTGGCAGAACGTGCCTGCTCTGGCATGCAGGCCCCATTCTACCCTGCCGTCCCCTCCTAGGGGTTCCCAACTCCCTGAAGGGGCTTTTCTTTGGCCCAATCTGCATCTAGCATTTGCTCTGCTCTGACCAAACCCATGCTGGAACAGAAATTCCCCTTTACATTGCATGCCACATTCACTTTGATTGATTGTTAGATTTTATGGTAGAGTCCAGACTTCTTTCACTTCATTTGATCTCTTGGTTTTATGGTTGTTAAGTACGAGACTCAACGCAGCTCTTTACAAACAGTGATTCAGCTTTATTAGATAGGTGAAGAACGAACACAAAACATTGGAGCAACAGGCTCTCTTTTAAACTGTCCGGGCTTAGTAAACCACGCCCACATTTCAGATAAGAACCAATCAGTATTTACAGATAAAAGTATTTACAGATAACAACCAATGAACTTATTTCCCTCCAGTATCGTTCTGGTGTTCTTATTGGAAGGCTGTATGGAACACCCAATTAGATTAAGTGCTTTTCAATACCATGAGGAGATATAGCTTTTGACCAGGGCTCTTTTTGTAGCAGGAACTCCTTTGCATATTAGGCCACACACCCCTGATGTAGCCAGTCCTCCAGGAGCTTACAGAAGCTCTTGTAAGAAGAGCTCTGTAAGCTTTTGGAGGATTGGCTGCGTTAGGGGCATGTGGCCTAATATGCAAAGGAGTTCCTGCTACAAAAAAGCCCTGCTTTTGACCCAAGTTCTACATTATGTATGACAGTACATAACACCCCTCCCCCCTAAGAGGAAGCAATGTTAGAGCAAACATAATCCTTTAAAATAGGCAGGACGCTGGCAGCAATGTAGGAGGGACTGGTTCTGTTTCTGTCAGGTAGCCCTGCCATGAGATGGATGTAAGGGAAGGAGGGAGGGATGAACTGGTGTTTCTCACTTGCTGGAATGTGGGGAGTGTACCAGGTTGTCTGGGAGACCCAGATTTAGTATGCCTATGGAGACTGTTATCTTGCACCATGGCCTTGAGTCTCAGGCACTGTCTTTCTTTTCTTTTCCCGCCTGAGATATTCTGGCCAGCAGTAAATAATGACTGCAACTGCTTTTGCCACGCGTGCGCTTAGTAGCCATTGGAGGGTAGGTGGTGGGGGGGCATGTTCGAACCTAGTATAACTGGGGGTGTCACGGGGCCCTTGGTATCACTGACAAAGCTTTGCTAATGTATCTCTGAGAATTGCTTTCAATAAATGCTTTCTTCTTTATGGAGCCTGGTGTTTGACTGACTTTCTGGAGAACTTGACAGTTTCCCTATTTGTACGCTTGCCTGGTTCGCGTATGGGACTGTGTATATCTGACCTATTTTCTGTGCCTGGCTTTGGCTCACTGTCAACTGTGATGGACGGCATCCCTGTCTGGGCACTCCGTTCCTGATAGCCCTCATTGAGTTCTGAGTCAGATATTTCTAGTGGCTCTTCATGTTCAGGGGCCTCGGCTAGCTCTGGGCTAACTTCAGGATCCACCTCTGCCCATTGCTTTCTAAGCTGGTCAATGTGCCGTTTTAGTGTTCGACCATCCCCGGTTTTCACCAAGTAGGTGAACATGCCGATGACCTGGGTGATCAATGCTGGAACCCAACAATGTCCACTGCTGTAATTACGGGTGAACACTGCGTCTCCAGCTGCAAAGGATCGTGGCGGCTCCAGATACTCACTTTGCAGCAGTTTGGTTTCAGTCAGGTCCGGGTGCAGCCGATCCAGTAGCATGTTTAGGCGCTGGCCCATAAGTAGCTCTGCAGGGCTCCTCCCGGTTGTTGTATGCAGCGTGATGTGCTGATAGAGAAGAAACAATGCCACCTTCTGGCTCCAGTTTCCCTGCACCAAATGTTGGAGGGCTTCCTTTGTTGTCTGCACCATTCTTTCAGCCTGTCCGTTTGTCGCTGGGTGGAATGGTGCGGATGTAATATGCCGGATAAGGTTAGCTGTCAGGAACTCGACAAACTCAGCTGAGGTAAATGAGGTTCCGTTGTCAGACACCAATGTGTCCGGCAGTCCGTGTGTTGCAAAGAGGCAGCATAGGGCAGTAATCACGGTGGAGGAGGTCATTTTGGAAGTTGGAATTACCTCTAGCCACTTTGAGTATGAGTGAACAATTATCAGGAAAACCTGATCCTGAAATGGACTCGCAAAATCCACATGCAGTCTTGACCAGGGCCGATGGGTGGTCTCCCAGTGATGGATTGGAGCATGTGGTGGGTCGGCACTGGTTATACCGATTGACCCAGTCTTCAATGTCCTGATCAATCCTAGGCCACCAGACGTATCTCTGGGCCAGGGCCTTCATTTTGACCATGCCCAGGTGACCCTCATGTAATGCCTCTAACACCCTTAAGTTTAGTTTGGGTGGTACCACCACCCTACTTCCCCACAGTAAACAGCCCTTATGTACAGATAATTCCAATTGCCTTGAGCTGTAGGGCTGAAATTCTGGCAACACTTGCCCCGCTGGCCACCCCCTCCATACCCAGTTCAGAACCCAGGCAATCGTAGGGTCTTTTGCAGATGCAGCTGCAACATCGGAGGCGTGTACTGGTGGCAGCAGCAGTTCATCAAGAACCAGTACCTCACATGCTGGTGCAGGATGAGGGTCCAGTCCTGGAACGGGGCAGCGGCTAAGAGCGTCCGCATGTCCCATAGCCTTGCCCAGCTGGTGCTCAAGTTCGAAGTCATATGCGGACAAGAAAACCATCCATTGCAACATGCGGGGGGACATAACCTGGGGAATTTGCTGGTCTGGTGCAAACATGCCCAGCAGTGGTTTGTGGTCCATTACAAGGAGGAAATGGCGGCCATACAAAAAGTCATGGAATTTCTTAATTCCCGCCATCAAAGCCAGTCCCCCCTTATCAAATTGGGCATAGTTCCATTCAGCCAATGTCAGTGTCCTTGAATAGTAAGCAATTGGTGCTTCCCACCAGTCCGCCATTACATGGCTCAACAGCACCCACACCAAACGGGGATGCGTCCACCGCTAAGACTAGTAGGCTTGTTCTTGTCATAATGTGTCAGTACAGCATTAGAGAAAAGCAGCTCTTTTTTTTTTGTAAATACAATTTATTATTGGATATATCACAAGTTCATACAATTTAAACATAGCAATACATACCCATTTTTCTTTTTTCCCTTTCTCCCCCCCACATCAGGCTTCCAGCACTGCTCCAACCCCATTAATATCTCTCTTATTCTATTACAATTGCTTCTAAACCTATTTTCTCTTACTAACGGTAACAATTCAGAAATCTAATTCTATATCATTTTCCACTTAATAACTGTCAAAGCAGATCAAACCACGTTTAATGTCCCAATTTTTCAACAAGTATTTTTGAAAGTCTTTCCAGTCTTCAAAAAAAGTTTCATCTTCTTCGTTGTTTAATTTTCTTGTTAATTTGTCCATTTCTGCTAAAAACAACGTCTTTTTAATCCATTCCCATGTTTCAGGTACTTTGTCTTGTTTCCAACATTGAGCAAAAGTCAGTCTTGCTGCTGTAGTCAAGTACCATAGTAGTGTTCTCTTGGCTACATTTATTTCTTCCATTTTAAGACCTAACAATAACATCTGTGGGTCTTTCTTAAAAGTACAATTCAAAATTTTTTGTATCTCATTGTGGATCTCTGTCCAATACTTTACTGCTTTATCACATGTCCACCACATATGGTAAAAAGACCCCTCCTGTTTTTTACATTTCCAACATTTGTTGGACATACTTTCATTTATAATAGCAATTTTTTTAGGCGTCATATACCATCTATACATCATTTTATAACAATTCTCTTTTACATTTACACACGTTGAAATTTTCATTGATTTTTTCCACAAATATTCCCAAGATGTCATTAATATCTCATTATTAACATTTACTGCCCATTTTATCATTTGCTCCTTTACAACTTCATCCTCAGTATACCATTTCAATAACACCTTGTACAGTTTAGAGATCATTTTTTTATCTTTCTCAAGCCATACAGTTTCAATTTCAATATTCTTTTCTCTAAAACCATGTTCTCTTTTATCGGTCTTAAATAGATCATAAATCTGTCTATACTTCAACCAATCATATTCAAATTCAACATCAAATCTATCTTTTAACACAAAATTTTTCCCTTCAAATTTTAAAAGATTTTTATAAGGTAGCCAATCTAACCCTTGATTTCTTGAATATGGATTAATCACTTCAGCTGGTACAATCCAAAGTGGTCTTTCTTCTGAGAAGAATTTTCTATATCTCGTCCATGTCTCGAACAGTGATTGTCTTACAAAGTGGTGTTTAAAAAATTTATCCATTTTTACTTTTCCATACCATAAATATGCATGCCATCCGAATTTATTATCATGTCCTTCAAGGGCCAATAACTTCTTATTCTCCAAATTAATCCACTGTTGCAACCATGTTAAACAGACGGCATCATAATACAGTCTTAAATTTGGTAGTTGTAAGCCTCCTCTCTCTCTTGCATCACATAAAATTTTCATTTTAATCCTTGGCTTTCTTCCTGCCCATACAAATTTAGATAATTCTTTCTGCCACGAATCCAGTACTTTCCTTTGTTTTAATATTGGAATAGCCTGAAATAAAAACATCAAACGCGGTAAAATATTCATTTTTACAGTCGCGATTCTTCCCATCAATGATAAATTCAAAGTGTCCCATTTCTTCATATCTTGCTGAATCTTGTACCACACCTTTTCATAGTTGTTTTTAAACAAGTCAATATTTTTCATAGTTAATTCAATTCCAAGATATTTAGTCTTTGTAACTACTTCACATTGAATTTTCTCTTGAAGTTCTGTTTGTCTTTGTTTCGTCATATTTTTGCACATCACTTTGGTTTTACTTTTATTGACATAAAATCCCGCAATTGAACCAAATTCTTCAATTTTTTCCATCAATTGTGATATTTTCTCAATTGGGTCTTGAATCATAAACATTACATCATCTGCAAATGCCCTATATTTATAGGCGAAACCTTTCACTGTAAGTCCTTCAATATTGTTATCTTTTCTTATCGCTGTCAATAATATTTCCAATATCCAAATAAACAACAACGGGGATAACGGGCAGCCTTGACGTGTTCCCTTTTGGACTCGGAAGAAGTCCGTCTTTTCTTTGTTTATATTCAAGCCGCTTTTTGTTCTGAATATATTGCCACAATCATATTTAAAAAGGACTGTCCAATATTCATTTTTTCAATAACTTGCAGCATAAACTCCCAATTCAAATTATCAAAAGCTTTTTCCGCATCTAAGAAGAGAAATCCAACTTCTTTTTCAGGATGCTTGTCATAATATTCAATTGCATCTATCACCACTCTTAAATTGTCTCTAATTTGTCTATTTGGTAAAAATCCCGCTTGTTCTTCCGCTATTGTATCCTTCAAATATTTTTTCAGTCTCTCTGAAATTATTTTTGCAAATAATTTGTAATCATTATTTAATAGCGATATTGGTCTATAATTCTTTACTTGAGTCAAATCCAAACCTTCTTTAGGTATCAATGAAATGTTTGCTTCTTTCCATGAATCCGGGATCCGTTTGGTCTGTCTTATCTCATTTGACAGAAGTACTAAAATAGGGGTTAGCTCCTCTTTAAATTTCTTATAGAATTTTGCTGTAAAGCCATCTGGTCCTGGAGCTTTGCCCAACTTTGCGTCTTCTATCGCCATTGTCACTTCTTCTTTCGTTACTAAACCATTTAATAGTTCCTTAATTTGTTTTCCCAGCTCTGGAACTTCAATCGTCTCCAAATATTTCTTGATTCTCTGTTGGTCAATTCCTTTCTTTTGGAATAGTTTGGCGTAGTATTTAAAAAAAACTCTTTTTATACCGTTCAGGCTCATCACCTCCTTTCCATCTTCAACAATCTTAGATATAAAGTTCCTTTCCTTTCTATTTTTCAATTGCCATGCTAAAAACTTTCCTGGTTTGTTTGCACCCTCAAATGCTTTTTGCTGTAATTTTTTTAAATTCCAATATAATTCTCTGTTTAAAAGAACATTCAGCTGATCTTGCAGGAAGTGGATCTCTTTAATAATTTTCTTCTTCCCTGGTCTTTTTTTAATTCCTTTTCTTTTTGTCGAATTTTTTCATGAAGGTCTTTCTGTTGCTGGATCTTTTGCTTTTTATCTTTGGAGTTCAGAGAGATAAGCATACCTCTCATTACTGCTTTGTATGTATCCCATACAACTTGTATATCCGTGCCTTTATTCAAATTCAGTTCAAAAAAACTTTTCGTTTCCTTTTTTAAGATTTCATTAATTTGCTTTTGATCCAGTAAATCTTCATTAATTCTCCAAAATAACTGTTTAGGTTTTGCTTTAGATATCCAAAGTAGGGGATTATGATCAGAGTTAGTTTTCGGTAAGATTTGTATTTTATAAGTTTTTTGCGCCATCTCCTCTGACATCCAAATCATGTCAATTCGAGAAAAGGAATTATGTCTATTCGAGTAAAACGTGTAGTCCTTAGTCTTAGGGTTCCACTTCCTTCTTTGTTGTCACAAATTGAACAATTACATCTCTAGGTAATTGCTTTCTTTTGGCATAAGCTGAATTTACTCTGTAAATCAAGTCAAAGTCTGCATCCAAATCTCCTTCATCTTCCCCTATATAAGTTGTCAAAGTCTTAATCACTAGGGCCCGTAGATCTTGATCTTCCTCCTCTTCTATCCCTCTCAATCTCAGATGATTCTGAGTAGCCCTGTAATCCATCATGGTCTCCAGCCTTGCATTTTCTGACAGGGTTTTTTTAACCTTTTGTTCCATATCTTCAGATTTTGTCACCAGACTTTTGACTTCCTTTTTGAGCTCTTCTGTATCTTTTTTAATCCCTGACACTTCTGTAAGTACCAGTTCTTTCAATTCTTCCATATTTTTTTCTGTACTTGGATTTGCACTTGCTCTATTTGCTCCAATTGTTGTTGCAACTGTGATTCTATTTGTTTTCCAAGATTCTCAGTCATCCGTTTTTCCATCTCTTCCATAGCTGCTTGCCACTCTTTTTTTCCTTTGCAGTCATTCTTGGGCTGGGTGATGAAGCAGCTCTAGGTCTTGTTCTCAAATCCGTCTTGGAGGCCACTTCAATATTAGTCAGTCTTTATATTAGCAGTCTTCAAGCCAAATCGCCACCTTTAGAACTTGTTTAAACACTTTTTCGGCTTGAAAATAACATTTTAAGTTTTAGTCCTCCCCAAAATGTCGGGCGCAATTTCTCTATGATTTTCCGGCTAGAGTAGGCTCCTTTCAAACTTCCTGTTCACCAGTCCGTCTCTGTAATCCAACTTCCGGTAAAAGTGGTGTCACACAATAAAATGTCCATCCGCTTCAAACACAGCAGCCTCTAAAACCTCCACTCTAGCCCACTTCCTGTATCACAGAGTCACAGTTAGTTTCGTTTCTACTACGTAACGTTTAGACTTGGCTGACCTCAGGAATGCAAAACAAAGTCTCTTTTCAGCCTTTTTCTCTAACGGAAAGCTTTCTTTTTACTTTTAAATCAAGCGGTTCCTTAAAGGTTTCAACGCTTATCCGTACGTTTCAATATCACAGTCTCCTTTAAACCGGTAAGTGCTTAATCGATTGTTTGTTACCTTGCTTGTAGTCTCGGGGTTTCGCGGTGCTTCTTCTATAAACGATGTTAATCCAGATGATAAAGAGATCGGTAGATGGCGAATTTATGCTGAATTCTCAGCCCGGCTGGCATCTGTAGAGTTGATTTGCAACTGCCCTCTTCACGGGAGGAGATCAAAGTGTAAACAAGCTTCCTCCGAAGCTTATCCACACCGATCTCAACCCCCCCTCAGGCTTCGCTGCTTGCTTGCCACTCCCCGCCTGGAGAGTGCTGCGCTGGGCCAAATAGAGCCCAGACTGTCGTCAGATGCCGCAGTACACTCTGCACAACTCGCAAAGTGTGTCAATTCGCCATTTTACTCCGACCGGAAGCCAGAAAAGCAGCTCTTTTACGGCTTTGAAAGCCCCCTCCTGTCGTGGACCCCACTCCCACTTGGCTCCTTTATTTAACAATTTATGCAAAGGTTCTGCAACTGAAGCCTTGTGCGGCAAAAATGAATGGTAGAAATTTAATATTCCTAGGAACGATTGCAGCTCTTTTTTGGACTTAGGACGTGGCGTGTTACTGATGGCAGAAACCTTTCCTGATGTAGGATGTATCCCAAACTCATCAATGAGGAACTTCAAGAATTCAACCTGAGGTAGCCCTAAGTGGCATTTGGATTTCTTTACTTTCAGGCCTGCCCCCTGAAACCAGCCCAACACCGACCTAAGTCGCTCCGTTAACTCTACTTCGTTAGCCCCAGTAACTAATACGTCATCGAAATAGGGTACTACCCCTGGCAGGTCTCGTAACAATCCTTCCATCAACCCCTGGAAAATGCCTGGAGCTACATTTACCCCGAACTGTAATCTGTTTACCTTAAATGCACCCCGATGAGTCACTATGGTTTGTGCTTTGGCAGCCTTCTGATTGACTGGCAATTGCTGATAGGCCTGGGCGAGGTCTAATTTCGCAAACAGTCCCCCCCCCGAGATGCCAGTACATGGCTTATGACTGGCACCAGGTAGGAATGCTGCTGTAATGCTCTATTTAGCGTACATTTATAATCGGCACATATTCTCACAGACCCATCCAGTTTAACCGGTGTCACAATTGGTGTTTCCCATTTTGCATATGGAACAGGTTCAAGTATACCTTGTGAAATAAGCTTATCTAACTTGGCCTCAATTTTCGGCCTCAGAGATATCGGAACCTTACGATACTTTAAATGGATGGGCGCCACCGTGGGGTCCAAGTCAAGAGTTACTGGTGGCCCCGTATACCTGCCCAGAGACCTGTCAAAAACCTCCAGAAACTCAGTGTAAATTGAATTGCATTTATTTACGCAAACCTGTTTGATTCCTGTGATAGTAATGCCGAGGGCCCTTCTCCCCCCTTCTCCAGGCAGGGAACAGAGTTTGGAGGACTTTATGCTAGAACAGCCCATGAATAATCTCCAGGAAGGGGCTGGAGGAAACATGTCTTGATCTGGCCTTACTGGGTTGAGTGGGAGGTGGAAACAGAGGTGATAAAATCTCCTTGCAAGAAGAAGGTGCTCTCTTTCTTTGAGATGCTGCAATTAGGAGAACTCTGAGCTAAGCTCTACAAGGTGGCTTGTGTCCCCCCCCTTACTCACACACACTCCCAACTGCTTTGTTTTAAACTTGTAAAAAAACCAGGTGTTTCCTAAGCAAAAAAACTACCCAACTGAGCAGTCTCTTGTATGTAAAGGGGAAACAGCATAATTGACAAAGTGCTAGTCAGTTACTCTTTCCTCTGTTGATGAGGGAAGGAAATCAGGTGGACTATCTGCCTTTTAAGAAAAATTAAGCGCAATGTGTGTGTATATTTATATATCCTTCACCTTATTTTTTAAAAAGTTCTTAAAACAGTTGCAAAAGTCCCTCAGGGTTTGGGGAGGTTTTTCAGTGAAGCCACCAGTGCCTGCTAATAGACACTCCCTTCCATTCTTCCCCCCCCTGCTTTAAACTGAATCATATTATGGCGTGTTGAAAAGGGTTTCCAGAGCACACCAAGCCTGCAACAGGCAAGGGTAAGTTTTCTATCCATGCTGAGTCATGAAACTGGGTTTGTCAGTCAGCTTTCTCTGCCTAATCCACCTCATTGGATTGAAGTGAGAATAAAATGGGCAGGAAGAACGTCAACCTATGTGTTCTGCCCTGACCTCCTTGCATGAAGAAGAGGATAAAAATGGGGTAGAAAGAGATGTCTGCATTGAACACAGATTCAGGTGGGTAGTCATGTTGGTCTGAAGCAACAGAACAAAAACAGAACAAAAAGGTGCAACAGTGGCACCTTTAAGACCAACAAAGTTTTATTCTGGGTATAAGCTTTCGTGTGTGCCATTGGTCTCAAACTTTGTTCTGCACTGAACATGGTGATGACAGTTTCGTATTCTCTCCAGTGCTCTTTAACACTGTTCTGTCTTCACCATTACAGAGTTTCTTCTGTTGACAGGCTATGTTGCCCCCCCTCCTTTTTTGCATGGCCCCAGAGATTCAGATTGCACTCTTGCCAGTTTCATTCAAATGGCTGGTGTCTTCTTAACTGAGTTGCTATTCCTACCTGCAGTAGCAAAACCATCTATGGCACACTTAGGAAAAAATTCCATGAGCTGCCACAGAAGCATTTCATTCCAAAAAGGCATATTCCACTCCTATTCCAGCTTGCAGTGCTGGAAAAGTTCATTGGTTCTGAAGCAATACTGCTCAGGTTACCTCTCATCACCTGTGCTGACCTTGGGGAGCTAAAATTTAAGCTGATGTGCCAAAGGGCCTGCTGTATTAGCTAACCAGGCTTTGCCACAGGCCAAAGAGGAATCCAGCAAAGTATATAAGGACTGCTTCTTGTGCACATAACTTGGTCAACTATTTCGGGGCTCTGAGAACTTTCAGTTTGCAATTAAACAAAAGACTGATTACATTCTTGCACTCGCAGTTATGAAAGAAAACTGAAAGACACAGGGCTCTTCAATTGTTTATGTCTAAAGCCCACAAATACTTTATTGATCTGGAGAATTGATCCGTCCCACCTTGTTTTTTCTTATAAACACTGGCACCCAAAATTAGTTGAAAATACACATAAATATTACATGCCATCACTCTTACATTCTCATCAAATCTATGTATTTATTTAGCACACATCCTAGAGGTATAGCTTGAACTACAAACAGCAAAATACAGATTCTTGATCAGCAAAACCAGGGGAAAAGAAAGAAAAAAAGGAAACCTGGAACATGTAGGCTTTTTTCTGACAAGTAGCTGAGCTTGGTTATGGCTTCAAGCCCCTACATCTGGAATAAGGCCATTCAGGCAAGTGGGGGATTTGAATCTGGGTCTCCCCACCCAGGCCTCGTCCACCACTTTAACTCCATGGTTTCCAACCTTGTTGACAGGGCTGGTGCTACCATTAGGCCAACTTATGCGACCGCCTAGGATGCAGACATCAGAGGGGCGCAGAACTGACAGCAGGGGTGGGGGTGGGGCTACCTGGCAAGGCTGGTGTGTGTCTGTGATGCGGGAGGTGAGGGCACTTCTCCTTCCCCACTGGCGGGGACAGGAGAACAGCTAAGGCGTGGTGGAGTGCCTGCAAGCGCACAGGTCCCACTCTCCCCCAGGCACCCTAGAAGAAGATTTCTCCTCCCTTCTCCGTTCATGTTAACCCTTTGTCTCCAAGTCAAGCTGGCCCAGGAACCCTGCCTACCACTTCTTCTGCAGCCAGCCCTTCAAGTCCATTCCCTTGCCCCTCCTGTGCCTGGGTGGAGGGCAAAGGACCATGGAGGTGAGCTGGGACCCAGGGCTGGGGCAAAAGCCAAGCTACAGATAGGGAGGGAGAACAGCTACAGAGGATGAGGGTGCACGGGGGGGGGGCACCAGAAGGTAGCCTCGCCTAGTGTGCAAAAAAACCTGGCACCGGCCCTGCTTGTTGAACCTATGGGCACTTCTGAAATTTTAAGGACACGTAGTGGGTGCCAAAACAACATGGCTGCCATTGGGGTGGGTTCCAATCACAAAACACTGGAAGTTTCTATAGGAGATTCCAAGGCAAGCATCGTGCTGTGATGGGGGCAGCTGTTTCCATGCATACAAAGTTGATGAAAACATGAAGTTGCATTCTACTGAATCAGGCCCTTAATACAGCAGGTTCGGTATTATCTACTCAAATTGGCAACAGCTCTCCAGAGTATGAGACTATGGTCTTTCACATCACCTTGTACCTGATCCATTTAACTGGAGATGCCAGGGATTTAGGGCCTTCTGCATGCAAAGCAGATGCTCTGCCATGGTGCCTCCAAGGCTCTTCTGAAGCACGCCCTGCTGCAGTAAGGTGGAGGGAAGCCCAGGACTGGCTCTTAACTTTGGGGAAGAAGGAAGTGGTTTATAGGAAATGCACTGGTAGACACTATGGCACCTATGGGCACCATTTTGTGGGTGATTGCTCTAACCACTACACCACACTGATGATCTTGCATAGTTAGCAGGTGTACAGAGAGAAAACAAAACAGGAATGGCTTGTGGGCTTTGTGAACAGAAGATGATGCTCTAAGGTTGTATAAAGATTCTATTTAGTTGTAAACCAATATGTCTTAATGGTTACAGGAACTTACCATATGCCTGCTTGTTCAGAAAATACATTTCAAAAGTAGGAGCTTGAATCAATTATTTTAAATTGTAATTTTCCCCTTATTGCTTAAGTCAATAATTTGAACTGCTTTTCTAATTAAATCAATACACCCTGCCAATAGGGCCAACGTATCTTGTTTGTCCCAGTTGCTCTTGAGACATTTGAACCTTGCTTAAGAAATGGTTTGTTGGAAACGCAAGCTGTGGTTTGTTCAGCCCCTGCAGCATTAGTCCTCTGAGTGGGATTCAGAGGACTCTCTCTCACTCTGTCCACTTGACTGGCACTGTCCTGAACCAGCCCCACACCCCAGAGTGGTCCCCCATCCCACACAGGGTGACTTCACCATATAAAAACAGGTGTGTCTCAGACTCCCAATTTTCTATACAAATTTTCTCCTTCATGTGCTACGTGTACATTATTAATTGACAACCATAGACAAAATATGGGGCTGGGGAATTGTTTCTCACCTGTGCTCAATATCTGAAATAAGACGAGGTTCCAGAAATCTGCTCTGGAAGAACTTAACCTGGTGAGAGATTTGGGAGAGGAAGGAAAGGAGAGGCAGCATTTTTAGAATGATAACTTTATGCAGTCCAGTTGGGTTATCTTCTGTGTTTGAAACAAGGTTCTGGAACTCATCATGTCATCTCCAGCAGAGTTATACCCTTCTAAACCCACTAATTTTGATGGATTTGGACAGGTGCAATTCTGCATCATGAGGCCTGGTACTGGCTCAAATCAAGGGTGGTTCGTCTTTGAGTTCCGCTGGCTCTTCCCCACGTTTGTACACACTGACTGTCACCCGGCCTGTTTCAGAGCCCCACTTGTTCTTGACGTGGATGCTGAACTTCCCTGTGTCCTCACTGCTGACGTTCTCTATGGTGATAGTGATAACAGTGCCTTTCACTTCCATCTTGTACCGATCTTTAAAGGTGATCACCTTCTCGTTCTTATACCACGTGATTTCTGGGTAAGGGTCTCCGGATATGATGCATGTCAAGCAGAGAGTCTGTTTTTAAAACAAATGAACAAGTGTGGCTGCAAGCATTCAAGTTTTAAAGAAGAAAAGCTGATGCAGAGGAGAAAAGATCTATCTGCCTCAAGATCTTGTCTTGGTTTTATCTTTCACGGTCATCTCCCCCCCACCCAAGAATCATGGGAATTGTAGTCTGGGAAGGATGTCTGTTAAAGGACCTTATCTCCAGCCCACCCCAAACTACAGTTCCCATGGTCCCCTTGCAAGAGGATGCCTTTTGAGGCTCAAACGTGACAGTGACAGATTTTTTTGGGGGGCTGGATGCATGTAGGAGTGGGCTGTGAGCAGGAGGTGCTGCTCTTTCCCTCCATAGTTCCTCTTCCTGACTCTTTAGCTCAGCTAGTATCTGAGCCTGGCTAGGGCTTTGGAAGAAATTGCAGGCCTAATAGCAGAGGGCAGTTTTAGGCTTCTAGATAGGGTTGCCAACTCCAGGGCTGGAGATCTCCTGGAATAACAACTGGTCTCCAGGTTACAGAGATCGGTTCCCCTGGAGAAAATAGCTGCTTTGGAAATTGGTGTCTATGGTATTATATCCTGCTGAAGTCCCTCCCATCCCCAAACCCCAACCTCCCCAGGCTCCACCCTCAAAATATCCAATAATCTCCCAACCCAGAGCTGGGAAACCTACTCTAGCTCACACACCTCTTTGATGTTTAGATTATGGTCTTCTGACTTTCTCTTCCCCCACTTTAGATGTGATTCAGACAAACACACATGTGAAGATATGGTCTATCAAAGAGCAAAAGTAAAGATACAGGCCTGTGGGGTGTATCCTACAGTTCTGCATGGCTATGTGGGGACTGGGCCTTACTTGGGCCCATGAAGGCTTGGGTGGAGGAAGGGCACATACTAAGCAGAGTTGTAGGATACACCCCAGTGATTAAGGACTCCCTTCTTGACCAGCAGTTCTCTGCAAATGCCACCCCTGCATTTGTCTCATAGGGGCAATTCCATCCACAGGATCAGGTGGATGATGCCACAGCTCTCATCAAGGCTGCAATCACATTGGCGGCTTGGTGCAGTATGGTGGCAGCTCTATTTGTACCGCTTAAAAATGTTGCTAATTTCTTTTTTTTTAAATTGTGAGAACAAGTAATACAATCTCTGATTTTCTCTCTCGAATAGAAAAACACAAATCACAAAGCATTTTGAAAAATCCTGTTAATTGTGATGCTGAAATTTAAGTCACTTTAATGTTTCCATTTCAGACACATCAGAATCTCATTTTGCGTGCACGGTCCTGGGCAGGCTGCCCTTGAACACATGAAGCTGCCGTCTACTGAATCAGGCAATTGGTCCACCAAACTCACTATTTTCCATTCAGACTGGCAGCAGATCTCAGGCAGAGGTCTTTCCCATCTCCTTTTGACAGTTAAAAGAGGGATGGAGAGAGAGAGAGAGAGAGAGAGAGAGAGAGAGAGAGAGGGAGAGGGAGAGGGACGGAGGGGGACAGGGACAGATGGGAGGGGAAGAGAGAGAGAGGAAGACAGCAAGAGAGAGGGGGGAAAGAGAGAGAAAGACAGCGAGAGAGAGGGACAGAGAGGGGGAGAAAGAGAGAGAGAGGGAGAGAGAGGGAGGGATGGGGGAAGAGAGGGACAGAGAGAGATGCGGGAGAGAGATATGGGGGAGAGAACACACACACAGAGATACAGGGAGAAGGAGGGTGCCCACATCCTTCCCACCCCACCCCACCTTGCGCACACACCGTCCTTCCTCTCTTGATGGCGCTGGCCATGGCAGACCCATGAGGGCTGCTGGGCCGCATTGCTGAGGGGGAAGGAGGGTGCACATGGCCTTCCCACCCCACCCCACCCCGACTTGCACGTGCGCACACACTCACTCACTTGGGAGGGCATTCATCCCAGCCCTCATCCTCCGCAGCTGTTCTCCCTCCCTATCTGTAGCTTGGCTTTTGCCCCAGCCCTGGGTCCCAGCTCACCTCCATGGTCCTTTGCCCTCCACCCAGGCACAGTTGACTGGCCCATTGCAGGCATGGCAGGGGCAAGGGAATGGACTTGAAGGGCTGGCTGCAGAAGAAGAGGTAGGCAGGGTTCCTGGGCCAGCTTGACTTGGAGACAGAGGGTTAACATGAACGGGGAGGAGGGGAGAACTTCTAGGGTGCCTGGGGGAGAGTGGGACCTGTGCACTTGCAGGTGCTGGCACCCTCCACCATCCCTTAGCTGTTCTCCTGTCCCCGCCAGTGGGGAAGGAGAAGTGCCCTCACCTCCCGCATCACAGACACACACCAGCCTCACCAGGTAGCCCCACCCCCACCCCTGCTGTCAGTTCTGCGCCCCTCTGATGTCTGCATCCTAGGTGGTCGCCTAAGTTGGCCTAATGGTAGCACCGGCCCTGTGCAGGGTACATCATCCAGATAGCACAGCTTGCTGCAGGTTACCCATGCATGCGTCCCCTGGCCAAGCATCCACATTACTGCAGCACCTCAGCCATCAAGTATGCTGCCCGCTTGTTTTTTAAAGTGCAGGTGGGCGCATGTGTGCTCATGTGCATGTATTTGCGCTCATGCACATATAGGCAAAAACTAAAAAAAACAAATCACACCCCAGTGATGGAAATGGATCTGCAGGTTCAGATGTCTCTTCCAGGTTCCTTTCACTGCAGGAGAGTTCAGACGTCAGCAAACCCAGAGGGAACCCTGAACAACCCATTAATACCGGACTTTCCTCGGTATCTGTTTATTCCACTTCCACTGCAGAACAGCATGAGTTGCTGACAACTGCGCCACAGGAGGCAGGTGTTTTTGTCTGGAGAGGCCCATTTATTCCACTCAGGTAATGCTACTATAGCACCATAAACTGCTCATGTGACTTCCCACCTGGTGAATTACTTGTGAATCAGAGGGGGGGAAGATCACTGCAATGAAATATGGAGTGACTCTCAAGAATTATATAAAGTAGTACGATTTATGTAATTCTCTTCCACCCCATACCTCATTGTTATTCTGTTTCCCAGATGCACACAGAAAACAGAAAACATGAAAGAGACATCTAAGGACTTGTTTCTCTTAAGCAGCAATGGGGCACAGGAGGCAAAAGGGGCAACACTCCAGTCGGTAGCACGGTAAATGGCTGGGGCCTCTGCTATGCAGCTTAGCTCTTCCAGAATGAGTCTGCAACATCCCATAACCTGTACAAGAATTATCCTGCCTGTAACAGGAGAGTTACCTTAGTCTCCATGATGGTGGCCACGTCTGGAAGGCCCCGAACAACTTTAGCTCGGTCTGGCAGAAGGAGAAAGAATGCAGGTATTGTTATTTCTGGTTTTATCCCAGCTTTTGGCTCCTACATAAGTACATCATCTTAGTTCATATATACATGCAAAAAGGGGGGAGGACCCACAAGGCCCCATGGGGGGGTTGGAAATCCCATTCCACTCTAGGGTTGCCATCCCCTCCAAGGTGGTCCTGGAGATCTCCTGCTATTACAACTGGCCTCCAGACAATAGAGATCAGTTTCCCTGGAGAAAATGGTTGCTTTGGAGGATGGATTTTATGGCATTGTACAATACTGATGGCCAAATGGCAGAAAGTGAAGAGGACCCAAAGAGCCTCTTGCGATGGATGAAAGAGGAGAGCGCAAAAGTTGGCTTGAAACTAAACATCAAAAAAACCCCAAGGTCATGGCATCCAGCCCCATCACTCCTTGGCAAATAGAAGGGGAAGTTGTGGAAGCAGTGACAGAATTCATGTTCCTGGGATCCAAGATCACTGCAGATGGTGACTGCAGCCATGAAATTAAAAGATGCCTGCTCCTTGGGAGGAAAGCTATGGCAAACCTAGACAGCATAATAAAAAGTAGAGACATCACCCTGCCAACAAAAGTCCATATGGTCAAAGCAATGGTATTCCCAGTAGTAATGTATGGCTGCAAGAGTTGGACCATAAGGAAGGCTGAGCGCCGAAGAATAGATGCTTTTGAATTATGGTGCTGGAGAAGACTCTTGAGAGTACCCTGGACTGCAAGGAGATCAGATCATTCAATCCTAAAAGAAGTCAACCCTGACTGTTCCCCTGGAAGGCCAGATACTGAAGCTGAACCTCAGATATTTTGGCCACCAAATGAGAAGGGAGCATTCACTGGAGAAGACCCTGATGCTGGGAAAGATTGAAGGTAAAAGAAGAAGGGGACGGCAAAGGACGAGACGGTTAGACAGTTATCGATGCCACGGACATGAAATTGAGCAAGCTCCGGAGCACGACAGAAGACAAGAGGGCCTGGTGTGATCTGGCCCACGGGGTCGTGAAGAGTCAGACTGGACTGTGTGACTGAACAACAAACCCTACTGAGACTCCTCCTCTCCCCAAACCCTTCCCTTCCCACGCTCCACCCTCAAAATCTCCAGGTATTTCCCAACCCAGAGCTGTTGCCACTTACCTTGTACTGCATCCACTTTCTCTCCCCTGCTTGCCAGATCCTGCTTTTCCTGATCATGCCTCTGCTTCTGTCCTGCACTTGCTCCTGCTTCTGCCCCCCCAATCCCTGGTGGCCTTCATCCACATGGCGGCCTCTATTTTGTTCCTCCCTCCTCTCAATCCCACTCTGTTTCCTTCCCCTCCCTTGTGAGGTCCTCCTTTCCCTCCCCTCCTGGTTCTCCTTCTCTCCCCCTTTCTACCCTTCCTTCCTTGGGTGATTTCCCACTAAAGCTGCCGCAGGATTGCGCCGCCGTTTGCCCCGAGATTTTTAGTCAATTTCACACCCGAAGCCGCGGGGCTGCATTTTGACCTGCGGCTTCGCCCGATTTCCCCCGCAGTTTCGTAATCCTCAAAAAACAGGATTACGAAACTGCGGGGAAATCGGGCAGCCGCGGGTCAAAATGCAGCCCCGCGGCTTCGGTGTGAAATTGACTAAAAATCTCGGGCAAACGGCGGCGCAACCCCGCGGCAGCTTTAGTGGGAAATCACCCCTTGTTTCCTTCCCCAGTTCCCACTTTCATCATCCCCTCACCCTTTGTTACCAGCATAATCTTTTTGTCATGATGCCAGGCCATGCACAGAAATTATCCTTAACTCTTTTGGGGACCCACCCAAATTTTAAAAACACTTCTGTTCAAGTCCAAGGGATCTCCTGGGTTTGCAAAAGCCTCCACCTTAGTGCTGGGTGCCCCACCCTTGGCAGATTTTTTTTATCTCCATGGAGGAGCCACCAGTCAGTATTAGATATATGACCATCAATGAAAATCAGCCTGGGACCAAAAGATGTGCACTGTCATATACTCACGCTCTTCTACAACAGCTGCTTGCCTGAAAATGAAACATTAAAAAATTTAGCAAGTTTTTTATTGTTTAAATGCAAATCTAATAGTTGTTGCCACAGCGGCAGTTCTGAATCTCTGACCTCCTGTTTCATGGGGTAACCTCATTTAACCCACACAACAACCTAATGCTACTTTCTCAAGTTGTCATATTGCATTGTCTATTGGATGTCCCATCCTGTTGATTGTATTGATACATTCTGTGCAATCCACCTTGAGCCCCAGCAAGAAAGGTGGAATATAAATAATATAAATAGATAAATAAACTGCTCTTTCAAAAGACCTGCAGGTGGTTCCTGGTATGTCTTGAGTGATCCTAAGCGGATATCTCAGAATCTGTGGATCTAGCACATTTTGATTCTGCTCTCCCTCCAAGGATGGGCCGGGCTAGCCTGATCTCGTCAGGTCTTGGAAGCTAAACAGGGTCGGCACTGGTTAGTATTTGGATAGGATACCACCAAGGAAGTCCAGTTTCATTACACAGAAGCAGACAGTGGAAAACCATCTCTGAATATCTCTTGCCTTGAAAACCCTGTGGGGTCACCATAAATTGGCTGTGACTTGACAACATTACTCACCACCACCTCCCTCCAAGGAACTCAGGGCAGAACAGATACTTTTCCCTTAACCATTTTATCATCCCAGCAATCCTGTGAGGTAGATTACATGGAAAGGGCTGTGGCTCAGTGGTAGAGCATTTGCCTGGCATGCAGAAGGTTCCAGGTTCAATCTCCAGCATCTCCAGTTAAAAGGATAAGGTAGGAGGTGATGTGAAAGACCTTGATCTGAGACCCCAGAGAGCTGCTGCCAGTCTGAGTAGGTAAGACTGGCCTTCATGGACCTATTGTCTGATTTAATATAAGGCTGCTTCATACATTCATGTGTTTAAGAGAGTGACTGGCCACGATCACCCAGTGGGCTTCATAGCCAAATGGAGATTTGAACAAGGATCTCCCATATCCCAGTCCAACGCACTAACCAGCACTCCATCCTGGCTCTGCAGGCTGCATGTGCTTCCCTCAGCTCCTTCTTTCCAAATGGTCTGCACCCCACGGAAAGCCTGCTGGAGGTCAGGCCAGCATAACCCCAGAAAGCACTTTTCTAGCATAGCTGTTTCTTGTCTCAGGATGCAAATTCTGCCTATAAGAATGTCAGAGCAGCAAAAGCACTCACAGTTCTTACTGAAGGTTTCCAGATGATTAGAACATTTTAGAAAGAACAGATAGTAAAGTCCATTAGGAAGTGCTTTCTGACAATGCTTACCAGAAGAAGAGCATGCCTTCAAGTCACAACTGACTCATGGTGACCCCATTCATGGGCATTCCAAGCAAGAGAGGAAAAACAGGTTGCTTACCTGTAACTGATGATCTTCGAGTGGTCATCTGTGCAGTACCACACATGGGTTGGGCGCCTGCGCACGACCTCGATCGGAGAAACTTCTAGAGCTTTACCTCAGAAGAGCTTTTGGCGGGCTCTCCCCCGCTCTGGGGAGGAGACATGCACTGCGCATGCCCAGAGCGGGAGAGAGAGCCGCCTCCCACTCAGTTCCTTCGACTGCCACTGTCAAGGCCAAAGAATCCAAAACAGGACATCTGGAGATGCCAGCAGCGGGGAAGGCTGGGTGGGATTGTGGTACTGCACAGATGACCACTCGAAGATCATCAGTTACAGGTAAGCAACCTGTTTATCTTCGTCGTGGCCTCTGTGCAGTCCCACACATGGGTGATTACAAGAGCTGAACCAGTTGGAGGAGGTAGCTGGCAGCTGCAAAGGACACAAAAATACTGGTTAAGACACAGCATCACCAGCAAAACAAATCACCCACGGGTCCTACCTGAGGGTCCAGCAGGGTCAAGCGAAGAGAGATCGCAGTACCGTCTGACCAAAGGCAGCATCCCGCCGAGCTCGGACGTCGAGTGCGTAGTGGGTCACGAAGGTCGATGCCGAGGACCACGTAGCAGCCGCACAGACGTCTTCCAACGGGACACTGGCCAGGAAAGCGGTGGACGTCGACACCGCCCGTGTGGAATGGGCAGTGAGACAGGTAGGAATGGGTTGACGCGCCAGCTCATAGCAAAGGGCTATGGTGGAAGTCACCCACTTAGAGAGACGTTGAGAGGAAATGGGTTCCCCCGGATGAGGGGGGCCATAAGCCAGGAACAGCCGAGGAGATTTACGTATGGGCTGTGTCCTGTGTAGATAGAAAGAGAGCGCTCTGCGCACATCTAGACAGTGCAGGGCTCTCTGAGAGGCATCAGTCGGGTTCAGGAAGAATGTAGGCAGAACAGACGACTGAGAGAGGTGAAAGGCAGAGATGACTTTAGGGAGGAAGGAAGGATCTGTTCTAAGGACCACCTTCTCCCTATGAAAAACGGTATAGGGGGATCGGCCCTAAAAGCCGCTAGCTTCCCTACTCTGCGTGCAGTGGTAATGGCTACGAGAAAGGCCGTCTTCCAGGACACTAACCTGAGGTCGGCGGTAGCCATCGGCTCGAACGGTTTAGCCATGAGCTGAGAAAGGACTAGAGACAAGCTCCAGGAAGGCACCAACGGTTTCCTAGGCGGGCACATGCGAAGAAGACCCTTGAGGAACGTCTTGGTGAGACGGTGGGAGAACACTGACGAGCCTTGGATGAGGGGGTGGTAGGCGGAGATCGCCGCCAAATGAACCCTCAAGGACGAGTATGCCAGGCCCGCATCCTTCAAATGCACGATGTAGGCGAAGATCTCACGGAGAGATGATCGAATCGGATCGAAGGAGTGATCAGTAGCATAGGATTGGAATCTGTTCCACTTGAACCGATAGGAACGTCGAGTAGAAGGCTTCCTAGCGTTCAGGAGGATTTCAGAGACCTGAGGCGAGAAGTCTAGGGCTGGATCCTCCAGGCCGTTAATTTGAAAAATCCCGGATTGGGATGGATGATTCTCCCTCGGGCCCGAGAAAGGAGATCTGGGACGACAGGGAGGGGGCGGAAGGATCGACAGGAGAGTTGAAGCAGGTGCGGGAACCAGACCTGGCGTGGCCACCACGGAGTGATCAGAATGCAGGAGGTGCGGTCTGCACGAATCTTCTGCACGACCCGAGAGATGAGAGGGAACGGAGGAAACAGATAAAACAGGGTTCCGTTCCATTTGTGGAGAAAGGCATCCCCGAGCGACCGAGCAGACGGGGGACCCCTGCTGAAAAACAGGCGACATCGAGCATTGTCGACGGACGCGAAGCCGTCGACAGATGGGTGACCGAACTCCCGAAACAGAGGCCAAAGATACCGGAGGGGAATGGACCATTCGTTGTCCGATGAGGCAGAACGACTCAACCGGTCCGCATCGACATTCTGATCCCCGGGAATATGGATCGCCGAGAGCGTGATGGAGTGGCGGAGGCACCAGGACCAGAGGTCTATCGCCAAGGTGCAGAGACGAACAGAGGCAGTGCCGCCCTGTTTGTTGACATAATAAACAGCCGTGGTGCTGTCGGAAGCCACTTGGACGACACGGCCTCGGAGGGTCGGAAGAAAAGACCGGAGGGCCAGGTAAATTGCTTGCAGCTCCAGGTGATTTATGTGGCGAGTTGCATCTCGAGCAGACCAAGCCCCTTGTACAGTAAGCGCTCCACACTGGGCTCCCCAACCCCAGAGGGAAGCGTCTGTGGTCAACAGTAACTCGGGAGGAGGAGGACGAAATGGCATCCCGGACAGGAGGTGGACAGGTTGAGCCCACCACTCGAGGGAGGCGAGGACGGTTTGTGGAATCGACAGAATCGTGTGCCAAGGCCTCCGGAGGGGATCGAAGGCTCGTAGGAGCCAGAGCTGAAGCGGCCGCATCTTCAACCGGGCGTTGCGAACAACGAACACCGTAGAGGCAAAGTGACCCAGAAGCCTCATGACCGAACGGGCGGATTGTTGGGGACACGTCTGAAAGGCGGACACCATCGCCCGAATGTCGGAAGCCCTGGACTCCGGAAGGAAAGCCGCTTCGAGGTTGGTGTCGAGTCGAGCCCCGAGGAATCGAAGGATTTGGAGGGGCTGAAGGGAGGACTTGGCGTGGTTGACGCAAAGCCCGAGAGCACGGAGGAGGGAGAGAGTCTCCCGAGTGTCGTGGAGCAACTGAGTTGGCGTTGGAGCTACGAGAAGCCAGTCGTCGATGTAAGGATAAAGAGTGACTCCCCGTCGGTGGAGTTCGGCTACCACCACAGCCATCAGCTTGGTGAACACCCGTGGAGCTGTAGAAAGGCCGAAGGGAAGCACCCTGTACTGGTAGTGGGCATCTCCAACGGCGAAGCGGAGAAACCGCCGATGTTGGGGACGGATCGTGACATGGAAGTATGCGTCTTGAAGATCGACTGACGCGAGCCACGCTGCCCATGGAAGGAGAGGGAGGATCGACTGCAGAGTGACCATTCTGAATTTCTGATACCGAATGTAACGGTTGAGATCCCGAAGGTCCATAATTGGTCTGAAGCCGCCGTCCCTCTTGGGGACCAGGAAATACTTCGAGTAGAAGCCGAGAGTTCGTTGCGCCTCCGGGACGACCTCGATGGCCCCTTTGGCAAGGAGAGCAGAAACCTCGAGATCGAGGAGGGGGTCTGGAGGCGTGACGACAAAGTGTGGGAGGATCGGAGGTGAAACGAACTCTATGGCGTACCCGACCCGCAGGATGGTGAGGACCCAAGAGTTGGTTGAAATTTCTTCCCAGGCTGGTAGAAAGGGGAAGAGGCGGGTACGGACGGAAGGAGTGAACGACATTGGAGAGAGACGGTGGGGACAGTCAAACAGACTGCTTAGGCTGCGGCGGCTTTTTGGTGGGTTGGGAACGGTGTTTGGAAGGAGGACGGGAGTCGTACGGTTTCCTCCTCCATTGGGAGTGAGGTGCCGGAGATAGGTATCGCCTGGAGGCGGAAGGTTTCCAGGAACGGTTTCTGGGACGGTAAGGTGCAGCCGAGACTCCAAGGTTTCGGGCCTGCTTACGACTCTCATCAACAGCCTTCAACACTTCGTCGGTGGTGGAGTGGAAGAGGCCGTTTCCGTCAAAGGGGAGGTCTTCTACACGGAACTTGACGTCTGGTTGTAGGGAAGTGCCCCGCAGCCAGGCATGACGCCGTAGAGCGACAGAAGACACCAGGAGTTTAGAGGAGCAGCTGACTGCATGACGAACGGAATTGATTTGTTGCTTTGATATGGCACAAACCTCAGACAAGGCGGCCGAGAGAGTGGGACGGTGCTCTTCCGGAACAAACTCCAGGACAGGGCGAATTGCATTGGCAACGTTGAATGCGTAAGCAGACAAATACGACAGATAAGTATCGACCCGGAGATTCATGGAGGCCAGAGAGTACATCTTCTTGGCCAGAAGATCCAGTTTACGACCCTCACGGTCAGGGGGCGTGGACTGGCGAGCAGGCTGCCTCGATTTCGAAGAAGAGTGAACCACCATGGAGTTCGGTGGTGGCTGAGAAAGGAGGAATTTGCCAGGAGCATCCTGGATCCTATACATCCCATCATAGCGCCTCGAAACCGGAGGGATCGAAGCCGGGTGTTCCCATGACTCTTTCAACATAGAAAGGTGGACAGGCAGCAAAGGCAAGACGGGAGACGGAGGAAGATCAGCCTGGACCAACCGGTGAACGACGTCGGTCACTGCTGGGGACTCCGTAAAACCTTGAACTTGGAGGGCAGTCGCCATCCTGGTAACGAGCTCCAAAAATGCCTTAGGGCCTTCCATAGGGGAAATCGACCCCGAGCGTCGGTGCTCGTCCTCGATCCGAGAGACCTCGGGATCGAACTCCGCCGAATCCGACCCGTCCGAGATCGACATAGGAGAGGAGGATCAGGGTTGGACAAGGTCGACGACCGGATGGTCGACAGCAGGACGGTGTCGAGGTTCCATTGGGGACCTCCTCGGAGCGTCCCGATTTCTGGGAAGGTCAGAAGGCTGTTCCCGAGAGGCAGAATGAGCCGAGGCCACAGATGCCGAGCGCCGAGGGCGGTCAGGGGCGTGGGCCTGATCTCCGCGTTCCGAATGCCGGATTCGGTCATAGCGGTGTCTCTCCGGTGTCGGAGACCTCGAATAATAGTAGGCCGCATCCGGGCGCTCCCGACGGTCCTCGCAGGACCAGCATTGGTGGTCAGAGGCGGAATCAGACGACGACGGGGATTGCCTACGGATCAGGCATCGACGATCAAGTCGAGATTGGGACCGAGCATGGCGGTGCACAACCAGACCCTCGTCCAAAGTGTGGATCGGGGTAGTGGAGCGCCTCCGTGGAGACCGGGAGCCTGTTCGCAGAGACAGGTGCGGAGGCGATCTGGTCAATTGGCCCAATGGTATCGTCCCCGTAGGTGACGAGTGAGGGTGCTGCGGAGTCTGTTGTCGAGCCGCAGACTGATGAGATGTAGAGGCAAGGGCCGGCATCGACGTCGACAACCCAGTCACGATGATGGGGTCCACTTTCGAAACCGAAGCAGAGGGCGTGGCCTTCGACCTCGAAGGGGTCTTATCTTCAGCCCACTTAGGTTTCTGTTTCGGTGCCTTCGAGGAGGTGTCTGATTTCTTGGCTACCGAGACCTGGGAAGCTCCCAAAGACATTGTGGGACGCAGAGCCGATTCAACAAGAAGAGCTTTGAGCCTAGCCTCTCGATTACGGCGAGCCTGACGAGTGAAACTCGCGCAATGAGGGCAAGAATCTACTCTATGGGCCTCACCCAAACAAAGTAAGCAAAGGTCGTGCCCGTCGTTGGATGGAATTTTAGCAGGGCAACGACGACAGACCTTAAAGAATTGAGTCTTTCCCATACAAAAATCCCCACCCACCCTCCAAAGAAAGGAGAGGGGGGGAAAGAGAGATAGACAAAGATTTTTTTTTTTTTTAAATATTTTTAGAAGAGAAAGAAGCAGATGGAAAAATAAAGCGAAAGCGAAGAAAGATATACTCAGCTGAGGTAAATGGAGGAACGACAGGAACGAGGTGTGAACACGAAGGCGGTCGAAGAAGAACTGAGTGGGAGGCGGCTCTCTCTCCCACTCTGGGCATGCGCAGTGCATGTCTCCTCCCCCAGAGCGGGGGAGAGCCCGCCAAAAGCTCTTCTGAGGTAAAGCTCTAGAAGTTTCTCCGATCGAGGTCGTGCGCAGGCGCCCAACCCATGTGTGGGACTGCACAGAGACCACGACGAAGATCAGAGGTGGTTTGCCATTGCCTTCCTCCACACAGCAACCCCAGTCTTCCTTGATGGTTTCCCACCTGTTGTGTACGTGGACCACCACTAGGGTCCGCCACCTAAGTCCAAGAGCTTGGTACAAAAAGACAATAGGACCTAGGATCCTAGTCCACCTGGAATCCACCAATGAGGCATTGGCGGGAAGTTCAAACCTACCAATGGGACTATGGGGGTACCGGGTGAGGTGTATATAGTTGGCCCTTGCAGGGCCGGTTGTTGTGTGTGTTATGTGAAGTACAATAAACGCGTCTGAATGCATGTCATAGTCTGAGTCTCCATGTGGCGAACCCAGTACTTTACACCATCCAAATACTAACTGTGGCTGATCCTGCTTAGTTCCCAAGTTCTCCCAAGCACGACTTAGAGCCCCAGTCAAATGACAAGTGGAAATCTGAATTTTGTTAAAAAGGAAAGCTTGTGGGAGCAGAAAACTCACTTGAGCCTTTGATGTTCAGCCAGTGCGTTGTCAAAAGCTGCAAAAAAAAAGAAGAGAGATTTTGCACTGATTGAACCATGACCTTCTCTACCATCAAAACATGATCACAACAGCTGGTATCCCAGCACAAGTTCTGAACCTATGTGTGGACCCCAGTCCACATTAATCTCCAGGAAAATTCCCAAACTCAGTTTTTTCCTTATTAACATTTTTTTTAAATAGAATTTTAAGGGAGGTACAAAAAAGGCGACAGAAACAGATGGTCATTTTAAACAGATTTTCTGTTATTTCAACAGCCACTTAACTTTGGAACCAAGAGAGCTCAAGGACCCTGTGAGAACTCAATTCCAAAGCAACACAGGGGCCCAGTTTGGATTGGGACTGTGGTTCAGATGAAGAAGAGGCTTCAGCCTTCTTTTCTGTGCTGTTTTCCTGATCCAAAAACAGCCCCAAGAGGTGTTATTTGCCCCTTCCGGGGGCTGCGTGTGCCCAGTTTAGACACAGAGAATGGGGCCGCGATTGGCAATACAAGAGCCTCATCAAAAAAAGGTTGTTTGTTTGTTTTACAATTTAGAGAATTTTTACAAATTGCACCTGGAAAAGCTTAAACAAAGCAAATTCAGACCAAGACATGAGATTTCATCAGTCTTTCAGAAGAACCCTGTAAAGGAACTGAAGTGTTCAAGAAGATGTGCATTCTGCAGGGGGGAAGCTAGTTCTGTGGAACACTAACCGAGGGAAGTTGAAATCTAGGGCACAGCCATTTTGAAATCATTTGTATTATGAACACACATGAACACACTACTTTCAGTCTTCTGTAGCATTGTTTTATAAAGTTTCACTGCAGTAAATATGGCATCTCTCCAAACCATGTTCAAAAAGTTGAATTCAACACCTGAAGTTCTGCTGAATTTTGAACATGTGAAATTTTCTTTCAGCTCAGATCCAGAGCAAACCAGGCTTCATCCTGAACTATGGTGTGGTTAATAAGTTGAATTTCTCTCTCACGGTGGGTTTATGGGATGGTACTAGAGATTGACCAATGGGTGAAATCACAGATGGTAATTTTTGTGGAATGAAGGAGAAGGACTTTGGTCAGCAGTCCCATTAGCTTCAAATGTATTGCTTCCATAATGTTTCCCATTTAACTTCTTTTGACATAAGAACATAAGAGAAGCCAATACTGAATCAGGCCAATGGCCCATCTAGTCCAACACTCTGTCACACAGTGGCCAAAAATATCAGGTGCCATCAGGAGGTCCAGCAGTGGGGCCAGGACACTAGAAGCCCTCCCACTGCTGCCCCCTCCAGCACCAAGAATAGAGTGCAGCACCTGCCCCAGACTGAGAGTTCCCATCTATACCCTGTGGCTAATAGCCACTGATGGACTTCTGCTCCATATCTATATATCTAATTCCCAAGTGGCCCCCTGTGTGCGGATATCTAAATCCGCACATCGGGGGCACCTGGGGGGCAGGGAGATTTTCCTGCGCACGTGGGGCAGTCCCCAGGTGTGCAGAAAAATCTAAAAAGTGTTTAAAAGTCTAGGGGGGATATCAGAATCCCCAAAAAGTAAGAGCGTTTCCTGCGCATGCGCAGGGAACGCTCTGGGAACTCTGTGGCGGCTGGCGGCTAAAAGCCGCTCAGTCCTCGCCACCGGAGCCGGGGGGGGAGAGGAGAGAGCTGAAGGGGGAGGAGATCGGCGGGCCCGGCGGCTGGAAGCCGCTCAGGCCTCGCCTCCGGAGCTGGGGGTGGGGGGAGGAGGAGGATCGCCGGAGCCGGGGGGGGTGAGAATCTGCTGGGGAGGGGGAATCTCGGCGGGCCGGCTGGCCTTGCTGCTGCCGTTGCTGGGGGGGGAGGGAGGGGGAGGCTTGAGGGGCCGGCCAGCCTCGCCGCCCTCCGCTGCTGCTGGGGAGGGGGAATCTCGGTGGGCCGGCTGGCCTCGCCGCTGCTGCCGCCGCCGCTGCTGGGGGAGGGGGAAGCTTGGCGGCCGGAATACTCCCTCCCCCCCCCCGCGAGTATCGCAGGTCCCGCCTCTTGTGTTTATCTAATTCCCTCTTGAAACTGTCCATGCTTGTAGCTGCCACCACCTCCTGTGGCAGTGAATTCCATATGTTAATCACTCTTTGGGTGAAGACATGATCCCACCTTATGCTTTCCTTTTGTGGACCCTGTTAGGTTACTTTGCTTATCAGTTGAGTGTAAGGAAATGGACAATAGAAAAACACATACAATTTAAATGAAATAACTTTCAGGAATATCCCACAATTGTTTCTCTTTCTGGACGAGGTGGTACAGCCACACATTGTACTGAGGATACATGGTGGCTATTTTCTAAGCACAAAAGATAGGAAGGTTCTCTTTCCCACTGGTGCTCAGGGGAGTGCCATCTCTGAGTGAGAAGCCAACTGTTGCTGCTTACCTTTCCCAGAGAGGTCTGTCGACAGTTTACATGATTCTTGTCCATCAAACAGCTCCAGGGTATATTTTCCTTTGTCAGACTCTTTGGGGTCCAGTATGTGTATCCAGATCTGGTCCATAGTTGTTCCTGTTTTCAGCCGGTCTCCGCTATCCAGACATTTATTGCTGAAAACACAGAATTATAGTACGTTACCATTGCACAATTGGTGGTGTGTATGCTTCCATGACAGGCTCACTAGTGACTTTACAAACATCTGGATGCATGCCCTTAAGAAAACATTTTTGTGTGCCCTACAGCTATGTACACACATTAGGAAACTTAAAAAATACATGGGAAAAACCTACTTGTGATACCAGGTGGCTTTCATGACATCAGTGTAGTACTTCACTTCACTGTAGATCTTGATGCCTTCTGCAGTTGGTTGGACTTTCAATGGTGATGCAGAAAGAACTAAGTGGAGAATATGAAAAGAAATGGACTTGAGAAAGATGATCAGGCCTCCTCTTTTGTTTTTTTTCTGTTTTATAGAGTGAAAATCACATCTGCTTTCGTCTTTATACAGTACTATTGTCATCAGAATTAGAAAATAAAAATGACTTACCACTGATCCTGGCAAGTTCTTTCAGGATGTCATCAAATGCTATAAAAGATCATTTTAAAAAATTCTTGAGTGGTAATAAACACACACACAGCAATAGCAAACACCGTCAATAAAAAATCATAAATAAAAAAGTGCCCAATTAACTGGGCAGCAATCTTTTTTTTAAAGTTAATTATTTTTAATATATGTTTATTATATTTGAGTTCAAGAACCTTTGCATCCTGCAGCTACAGAATGAAGGTGGGTTTCTATTTACAAGGTTTTTTTTAATCCTGCCCTTCCTCAGGGAACATAGTCTGCCCTCTCCCCTTTTAACCTCACTACTACAGCCCTGTGAGTTAAGTTACACCAAGAGTGACTGACCCAACTTCACTCAAGGGAACTGTTACCAACTCAAGCAACAAGCCCCAATACGGAAACTTAATTAGTAACAATGGCTACAAGTAAATTACCCCAACAGTAACTTCTGTAGGCTATGAAAAATGGCATTGGTGGAAGGCTTCTATTCCTACTCCCTAAGCATCACAGTCTTTATCTGAACTGGGTCTTTCCATGTCTCGGAATTAACTTCCCAGCAGGGAACTCTTAATATCTGATAGCCACAAGGACTTTATAATGAGTGGATCAGTCCAGTTACCTTCCTTTGTAAGGTCGAGTTCAGTGATATCTTGTCCACGATCATCAGAAACCACAGCTTTGTATATTCCTTTGTCTGCTTTGGTAATCTGGCCAAAAATATTTTATCAATGAAAATAACAACATTCAGTGATGTGTAGACTGGCCAGAGGCAAAACACAGCATTGCTTTATGCTGAGATTCTGTCCCAGGAATCTTATTGTCCTCTTTTCATTCTCCCCACTGTTTAATTAATATATTAATTAATTAAAAACATTTTAATGCTAGGGTCCCCAAAGTGGCAAACAATCAAAACCGTTAAAACAAGCTTTAGAAAATATGTGTAATAAAAACAGGACAATTAAATCAACACCTAAACAAGAAGAAGGGTTAGTGAAGGAACGTCAAAAGGAAACAGATCAGTCTGTTAATGTCCACCTGAGCCCTTCTTTTCCCTTCTAAAATTCTTATTTCATTTACATCTGTTTAGAGCCTCAAAGTAGACCACACTGAACTAGAGTGGGACCCATGTCCAATTCAAGGTGAGAAAAGCTTCAGACGTTCATTAGCATCCTGGTTTGAGGGCCTTTACCTTCTTAATCCAAAGGGTCCCATCTCCGGTCTTTGGCTCATACTGGCCATCTGAGCGGGTTTTGTTATTCATGAACCACTTGAAGGTGCTTTCCTTCTTCATGTTCCCTGCCTTTGGAAAGCAAATGGAGGGGAGGGAGAGGAAGATTTATTAGAAGACAGACAATGGGGAAACAAAGCAACTGCCCCGCTCCCTTTTCACATAGGACAGCACCTATTCCTAGCCCCAGTGGGGAGTCAGTATAACTTGGAAGCCCTGGGCAAGACCTGTTTGGTTTGCAAAATATTAAAGGGTTATTAGCTGCTGGTATTATTTGTCTCTGTTTTCTTTTCATTTTTATGAACACATCAGTGTGTTGAGAGCATACCCTTTACCTTGCAAGTCAGCAGCACTTCACATTCCTCATTGACCTTCCATTTCAGTTGTTCAATAAAATGTGGACCTGTTCAGGGATGAAAAGAACAAACCTGATCACCTGTACCTGGCTTTGCTTCTAACAGTGCCACCTGGTGGTTGTCAGGTAGCCCTGTCATGGTGTTGGAATGCGGAGGCATCATAGCCAAGCATCTCACGAAGCAGTCTTCTACTGAGTCAAACCCATAGTCTATCAAGGTTTGTCTTGTCTACTCTGACTGGCAGGGTCTCTCCAGGGCCGCAGGTGGGGGCATTTCATATTGCCTTCTATCTGATCCTGCATGAAACTAGAGATGCTGAGGAATGAACTGGGGACCCTTCTGAGCGCAAACCTAATGCTCTACCACCTAGCCACGGACACTCCCCATCCTTTGTGTGCGCTCAGTGGGCTCAATTCATATCCTAAGGGTCTGTCTGCCTAGTTTGCCAGTGTGCTCTTGGCTTCTCTCCAAAGCTAGATCAGAGGCAAGAGGGTCTCAGTCCTGGCTCCAGAGGTTAGGGGGTTATGTGCCTCAAGCTGGATAGAAGCATGAAAGAAGGGGACACATCAAAGTCTTTTGAATACTTCAGTGTCCCTTGGGCATGGGCTGAGATCATGGCTCACCACAGTCCGAAAAATCAGTCACCGCATGGTTCATCATAACCACATCGAAGACATGGCCACAGTACTTGTTGCCTGGAAAAAGCCCAGTGCATGAGGCAAAACCTGAACAGTCCCGATGAGCTCTGACTCACGAAAGCTTATGCTGGAATAAACTTTGTTAGTCTTTAAGGTGCCACTGGGTATCTGTTACATTTTGCTCAATAAACTGACAACAGCTACCTCTTCTAGAATTATCATGGTTCAGAAAGCATCAGAAAGGGAAACCTGACACAAAGGAAAACGACGTTAATGGCTGTGCAGAAGAAGGGATTTCAGCAGCTGCAACTTTTCTTACACCTGCCTGATGTATTAAAGTACTCTCCTTGGAACTTGGTTATCCTTATCCTATTGATGGCAAGGGAGCAAGACTGAAGCCATTTTAAAAGATTTTGATCAAGCTGAATAATCCTTTCAGCAAGTCGGCAAGAGCTACACCATGTCAAATCTTAAAGAGTGTTAGACAATGTTGTTTCTTAACAATGCTGCACACAGCTTAGGCGAGCTAAACCTTGGGCAAGCTAAATATAACACAAAGTCTGAAACAGAATATGGTAGACAGGATAACAGGGCAAGTATGTCTGAAAACTGAGCTGAATAACCAAAGCTATAGTTGGCATTGGGAGATAAGGGAACTATTTTTGCAAAGCTTACAGAAAATCAAAAATTTTATAAATAAGGATAAAAAGGCAAATGTACTTTTATAGATAAAGAGGAAATATGCACTGTGTAATCTGAAGATATCTGCGCATGTCTCAAAATTATTACACGGTATAAAAAGTTACTGCTGATGCCTTACTAACAGTGTCCTTGGTTTTGCTGCTGAGGTCCCCTTTATTGCAATAAAGTTCTGTCTGCTTCTAGAATCTAACTGGCTGTGTTCACCATTGGGTGTTCTACACCCAAAAAACTTTGTATGAATAAATATCAAAACAAATTCAACACACTCATTGATTTTTATATAAATATGGAATAATACCAAAATACCTAAGCAAACAATAACAGCTTATAACATCACATCTCCGTCTACCTTAACATAGAAACACTGACATTCACAAAAGGCCAAGTATAAACAAATTGCTTGTGTAATGAAAGTCTAGCAAGAATTGTTACAAGACTGAATACATCATAATTTCCTTCTTAGATAAGATCAATTCCCAACTCTTCACTAAGCAGGTTCCAATAGTACTTCACACGTTAAAGAACTTCCTGCGTATCGCTGATGCTTCTTCAAAAGAAGAACCTGAAACTTGAGAACAGAACCATACAAGCAGGGCTGGTGCATCCAGAGTGTGTCTGTGGGGCGGCTGCCCTGCGCTCCCTCAATCGGAAAAGGTGCCCCTTCTGTGGCTCTCCCTCCGGATGCCTGGGCAGGGGCGGGGTGAAATTTGGGGCTGCCAGCCCCTCTGCACCCTCTGGCACAGGTGCAGCTCTCCCAGCTCTCCCAGCTGAGCTGCCTGCTGCTGCTGGCCTGCCAATGAACCCCCCAGCCCCAACCCCTCCCTTGCCACCAGGATGGCGGCACCACCTCATCCTCTGCAGCGGGCCATGCAGCTGGTGCTGAGCTTGCTGGCTCTGGTGCTGCACTACTGCTGCCAGGAGTGGGACGAGGGTGGTGGCAAGGAGGAGGAGGCGAGCAGCGGGGTTGTCTTCCAGGCATTCTGCCACCTGCTGCTGGAACGCGGGGCTGGCATGCACCATCCATGGCCCACATCTGGCTGCAGGGCTGGCTGTGGGGCAGCATGCTCTTGCTACAGCAGGGCACTGCTGCCCCTCTGCAGGCTGCTCCTAATGGAGAGGGCGGAGAGAGGAGAGCTGAAAGTCGATCCAAGACACTGAATCACCACCTTTCCCTGGCCATGTGGGGCGGGGGGGAGGAAGGAGACCTGAACGGCAACGCTTCAGTGTCTTGGATCTAAAAGCAACACCTTTCCCCAGCCATGTGGGGTGGGGGGGGAGGAAAGCTGAAAGGCAGTGCTTCAGGTGGTGCTCGGATCATTCAGATCTGAGACACTGAAGCATCACCTTTCCCCAGCCCTGTATGGCTGGGTGGGGGAAGGAGACCTGAAACAGCATTGCTTCAGTGTCTTGGATCTGAAAGATCTGAAAGAACCAAGACACTGAAGCAGTGCTGTTCCCTTGCCATGTGGGGTGGAGGGGGGAGAGCTGAAAGGCGGCGCTTTTCCCCGGCCATGTGGGGTGGGGGCGGGGGGAGAGGAAAGCTGAAAGGCGGTGCTTCAGTGTCTCAGACATTTTCTATCTAGAGTTTGGTTCTTGGTAAGAGAGTTCAGTTTGAAAGTTTTTATTCTTAGGGGTTTGTTTCATTCATTTTTCAAATAATAGATTTGCTTGTATGGTTCTGTTCTCATGTTTCAGGTTCTTCTTTTGAAGAAACATCAGCGATAAACAGGAAGTTCTTTAACTTCACAGCTAGTGAACCTGTGAGGTACTATTGGAATCTGCTTAGTGAAGAGTCAGGAATTGATCTTATCTAAGAAGGAAATTATGATGTATTCAGTCTTGTAACAATTCATGCTGGACTTTCACTACACAAGCAATTTGTTTATACTCATCCTTTTGTGAATATCGGTGTTTCTATGTTAAGGTAGACGGAGATGTGATGTTACAATTTGTTGTTATTGCTTGCTTAGGTGTTTTGGTATTATTCCATATTTATATATAAAAATCAATGAATATGTTGAATTTGTTTTGATATGTATACAAAGTTTTTTTGGGGGTGGATCCTTTACTGTGTATCTCTTATTTGTGGTGCACCATTGGGTGTTGGCACACCAGGCAATAGGCCCCATTTGGGTAACACTATCAATGGAGGACCACCCGTGTAGCTGTGGGAGGTTCAGAATTCACTTCCCCATAACGGGACATGCTGCCAAACAAATACCACTGTGTGTATACAATTCTGCATAGTGTTTCTAAACCAGCTTTAGGACCCTCTGTCAAGCATGGTTCCAATTTTTACAAATATCCTTTGTCACTGCTTCTCTTCCCCCATCCTTCTATCAGAGGCTTAATGTCCTTCACAGAAGATGATCTCTTTGATCATGAGCACAGCTAATGCAGGACAGGTAGAGCCTCTGGCCTTGAGATTATCTTACCATGCTTTCTCTTCCATTCTTTCTTCTTGGCATCAGCCTCTACTTTAAGCTTATCAAAATCTGGAAGAACAAAATGCCATGTCAGTGCGCAACATTATTGGACAAGGCTTCCCCAAACATACTGGCCTGTTGTATTTTCCAAGGAGGGGTCAGGTGAGAGGGTCATTGACTGTGTGCCAAGGGCAGAGGAAGGGTACATTTATAAAGGGAAAAGGAGTTTATTGTATTATTATCTCACTCCACTGCATTTAGGGTTGCCAGTCTACAGGTGATTTCTAGAGGTTTCCTGGAATAAAAACAGATCTCCAGACTACGGAGATCAATTCCCATGGAGAAAATGGCTGCGTTGGATGGTGGATTCTGTGGCATTACTCTGCTGCTGAGGTCTTCTCCTCTCCAAACCCTGCCCTCCACCATTCCACCTCCAAACATCCAAGAATTACCCAGTCTGGATTTGGCAACCCTAACTGCAGTGTTTTCTATTTTTTAAATTCCATTCCAGGTCTAAGACTCTACCCACTGTTTCTAAATTCTGTAATCCTAGTCTATTGCATTGTTTGTTGGATGTCTCATACTATTTGACTGCATTGTTTCTCATGGAGTAATCTGCTTTGAGTCTTGGTGAAAAAGGTGAACTATAAATATCATAAATATATAAATAAATACCTGCATTCAAGCAAGCTCATTTTATTCTGAAACTTAGAGCTGAGCCACATGGAGCAGTTATTTCTGATCAGCACCATATCTGGTGCATGCAGGTGGGCATGTGTCAAATTACTAGATGGACCCCCACATGAAAAACTCCCCTGCACAAAGAAAATGATCATACCAGGGAGAAAGGTTCTATCCGAGGCTTCTCCTTGACATTCTAAGCTTCCTATACACAGGGAGGTTTATTCTGTATACAGGAACATTTGGTTTTGAAGTGGAGACCAGTGAGAGTTGTGTCATGCCATACCTCGCATTGTGTAGCCTAGTTTCAGGTCATAGGATCATAGAGTCAGAATATTATAACTGCTAGAAAGGACAGCCCTAGCTTTTTGCAGTGCAATCTTACATAGAGTTGAAATCACTGGGCTTAGACTGGAGTAACTCTGCAGACTGTTGCAGTTTTGGACTTATGCATATAAAAATCAACTATTTTATTAAAGAAGCTCAATAAGTCTCATCAGCTGTGTGTCCCTCCTGTTCTCCCTCCCTCTCCTTGTTTGTTCTTGTTGCTGATTCCATTCCTGGCTGTTGTTCCCTTAATCTGTGCCTTCCCTTCTAAATTATTCAGATATTTCTCCTGCCTGCCTTCTCAACTCCCTAATCTTTGGGCCGAACTGTATGTTGCATTTTCCTGGCATCCTCCCTGGGTCTGCCATAATGACTTTATGATCAGATGTGCGCTGCAAATTCTGTGCTTGGAAGGAACTCAGTTCCCAGGATTTAGATAGGGATAGTGATGCACATGAAGAAGGGGCTTAAGGTCCTCACGTGAGTTGTTTTCCTAACCTGAAATAGCCCCAGGGAGCCACTATTTGCCCCACTAGGAAAACTTACATGCACTGAGGCTATCAAGTAGATTTTCCCAGCAGGGCAATTCCCTGAAGCCTTCAGGTTAGAAAAATCAGTCTTGTCCTTATTGGGTCCCCATGCAACTAAAAACGGAGTTCTCAGCAGGGAACCCCCAGTGCATGTCTCATCAGAAGTTCTTGTGGCAAACCTGGGGAGGATGCAAGGAAATGTAGTTTGGCCCATTGTTTCACCTACATTGATACAAGCGCTCCAGGTTCCCAACATACCATCCCCAACCAGAGCCAGCGTAAACTGGTTTGCAGCTTTGCCATCCTTCAGCTGGGCAGTGTATGTCCCTTTGTCGTCTTCGCAAAAGTCCTGGATGGTCAGTTCCACAAGGCCCTTTGATTGATCAAAATTGATCTTGTGGGTCTAAAATAAGAAAACAATAAAAATGAGTTATCAGTAAAGGAGGTACAGTTAGGGTTGCCAGGTCCTTCCAAGTCCCCGGGAGGGGACTTTGGGGGGCATTACTGGAGGGGGTGGGGATGTTCCCAACGTGAAGACAGCATGCAGAAGAGGCATCATCATGTTAGGGACCAGCACTCTCTGCTTCTTGCCGAAAGCATTTAAAGCAGGGGTCCTCAAACTACGGCCCGCGGGCCACATGCGGCCCGCCGAGGACATTTATACGGCCCGCCGGGTGTTTATGCCGCCGCTGCTTGTCTGTCATTTGTTTTTACATGAGAAGGAAGCAGTGACAAATATGGAACCAGACATTGACCATCTCATTAGCCAAAAGCAGGCCCATAGTTCCCATTGAAATACTGGCAAGTTTGTTGATTTAACTTTACTTCATTTTAAATATTGTATTTGTTCCCGTTTTGTTTCTTCACTTCAAAATAAGATATATGCAGTGTGCATAGGAATTTGTTCATAGTTTTTGTTTTTACTATAGTCCGGCCCTCCAGCAGTCTGAGGGACAGTGAACTGGCCCCCTGTTTGAAAAGTTTGAGGACCCCTGATTTAAAGGGTGCCTTAAATGCTTTTGGCAAGAGGTGCCACCCCCCGCACATGCCTGCACTCCAAGCCACGAATGTGCGGCCTCCACCTCTTCTGAACAGCATTTAAAGGGTCCGTGAATTTGCAGCTTGGCGTGCAGGTGTGTGCCTGTCAGAATTGGGCTCTGTTGAATGTCATAGTGACCCAGGTTTTCCTTTGTAGTTTCCCTCCACTTCAAAGTCATCCCATTTGGTTTCATTCCTTCCCAGCCCTCTGCCATAAAACTCCGGGGATGAGAGGAGTAGGTGCGAATGCTAAATATATGTGTGTGAAGGGGTAGGTTAGCGACAATTTTCCCATGAGAATGAACCCCAAGATGTATAGTTGACGGAAGCCTTTAATCTTTGGAGAAACATAGTTTGCTGAAATATAAACTTTTTTAGTGCAAAATAGTATGAAGGGGGAGGGAGTGAAAGAGGAGAAGTGAGTGAATGGCCACTGCAGGACCATTGCATTGTGGGATAATGACCTATTGCCTATACAGTATCTAATCTTTGATCTGTCCTTTAGTCTGAACAAGAGATCTCTCTTGTGTACATCCAAATCTCTGTTTCTAATAAAGCTTTTATAAAAGACTATTGGACTGAGAGTGGATTAACCCAAGGGTCTGACAGTGCCCCTGCTTCTTCCGAACAGCATTTAAAGGAAGAAGCAGGGGAGGCTGTGCACACCTGCACTCCAAGCAGCAAATTAACGTCTTGGAGTGCAGGTGCACACGGCCACCCCTCTTTCTCCCTCCCTCTCTCCTGCAAGATTTAAAGGGCCAGCTGAAGGGCCCTTTAAATCTTATAGTGGGGCAGCCGGGTGGTTGCTCTTGGGAGCGGAGCTTCCCCCCCACTGGTCAGCTGTCTGGCTATGGGAAGAAACCCTCTGCTGGGACTGAGGGTCTGGCAACCCTAGGTGCAGTTTGGGAAGGAAACTGCCACATCTTTTGTATTCCAGTGTTGCACTTTGCAGGGAGTTGTTTTCTGCAGCATCTTCCTAACACAGAAGTTCATAACTCCAAGAGGGTTCTGAGGTGAAAGAATACTACAGTTAGGTATTTTCGGCCTTGTACCTCTCTACTTCCATTCAGAAAGGGCTGGCTTGAGATCACCTTCAAGGTTTGAAGTGCACCAAGAGGCTACCTGGACTAGGCCTGCCTACACAATTTCTGTCCTAGGTGGGTTTGTAGTTCCCAGGTTCCCTGTGGAAAGGGACTGAGAGATCTCCTGGAGTTATGACTGATCTCCAGATAACAGAGCTCAGTTCCCCAGGAGAAAATGGCTCCTTTGGACGGTGGACCCTATGACATCATACCCCACTGAGGTCCCTCCCTATCCCAAACCCAATTCCCCCCCCCAGACTCCAACCCCAAATCTCTTGAAATTTGGCAATCATAGGCCCAGGAGGGGATCTCTACTTTCCTGATGAGAGTGTCACACTTCCATCTTAGGTTATACTTTTCTAAAGCCCAAACGACACACAATCACCACAGAGACTTGTAGGCATATGTCAGATGCAACTTCCCCATGGGAACTCGGTTTTAGTGAGCTGCAGAGCCTGATTTGGACCAGGACCTGCCGCACTGGGGGAAGGGAAGGGCACCAAATGTATGCAAGTGAGCCTCCCATGGGGCATATAACACTTCCCAAAGCTGTTTTGGGTCAGAAAAATAGGGTGGGGGTGGGAAAGGCTTGAGCCCCTCTCCTCCTCTGTGCCACAGTCCCAATCCAAATCAGCCCTCTGCAGCTCTTTAAAATTATGTACCCTCATGGAACCCATTGCTGGCATTCTGTTGCCAGTCTCTGTTGGGATTCACATTTTAAATGTAATATTATTCTGTGGATGTGCTTGAGACCATTGGCCATGTGAGCCAAATAATTGATTGATTGAAATGTAATGTGTAGCTTGAACCTGTGTGTGGTGAAGTTAGTGGATTTAAAAGTACGTAGTGTCATGGGCGTGGATGAGGATGAGCTGAGAGAGCCTGCAGAAACCACAGCTGGCCCCTCTGAAGCAGCAGAGGAGAGCTGGCAAGTGCCTGTAACAGCAGTCTTCACACTTGGCTCAGATAAGAAGGAAGAACTGCAAGCTGAAAGTCCTCCTGACTCACCCCCACATGTGACTTGTTTAAGGGAACGACTGTGGCAAAACTTAGCAACCAGGCGAAGAGAGGCCAGGCTACAGGGGAGACACTCAGCTAGCCCAGAGTTCTAACAGGAGCCTGAGCAATCGTGCAGCTGGCTAATTGGTAGCAGCATTTAACTCCACACTCTGGGCAGTACTCTTCATGAGAGTAATGAGTCAGCTTTGTGCTGCTTGCATCTACTTTGGCTTGGCTCTTGCATTTAGACCTTCGGACCCCTTGGCTTTGAACTTGGCTCTGTGTTCCTGGTTCCTGACCCTGGCTTGGCTTTGGGCTATGCTTCTGGTTAGTGATTTTGGACTTGGCTCTGTGTTTCTGGCTCCCAACCCCGGCTTGGCTTTGGACTTTGCATTGTCTTCTTGGCTCCTGACCTTGCCCTGCTCTGGAATCACTTTGACTGGCACCCTAGCCTGTGATATGTAACTCTACTTAGGATGGCATTGCTAACTACTTCATTTATTTATTTTTTGGCATTTCAGCCTGACCTGTGACCAACTTAAATGAAAGAGAACTCACTGGAGTGCTTGAAAGCTCCTTCCCATTGAAGATCAGGTGCAACTCTGCCTCTGGGGAGAGCTTCTCAACCTCCAGCCAGAGCTGCACTTCCCCTTTCTCCAGAACCTCGACGTTCCATCCAGATATCAGCTCAATCACTGAAAAAAATACCAGAGGAAGACCAGATGGGCTGTCAGGATTCCAGGGCTGAACTGCAAATACTCAGCAGGAACGAGTTATGGTCAGTGAACTGATGGTCACTGTAATAATTTGTCTGCACAGTTGTCTTGTTTCCTCAAGCAGAAGGGTCCTCTGGAGCAGCCACTGGAAGACTCATGGTTTTGCCAGGAAGTGACACTGGAGTCTTATGATGGTTCGGTGACAAATGCTGATTTCAACATACAAGCTGACAAGTGGGTGAATGGGTGGGTGCCTAGTCAGATGTTGGGAGTCTCTTAAAGAAGCATTAGTTTTGCAGTCTTCCTGCCATGGAGGCTCTACCACCTGTTCTTTCAAAGCTCCTTACTAACCAGTTGCAATACTCAGGCCTCCTTGCTTGGCTAGTGTAGTGGTTAGAGCACTGGACTAGGATCAAGCTCAAATTCTCTGTCAAGGAAGCTTGCTTGTTGGGCCTGTCACACAAGCTCAGCCAAATCTACCTCACAGAGTTGTTGCTGTGAGGCTACAAAGGAGGTAGGAAGAAAAATGTGACCTGGTTTGGGCTGGGGAGAAAGGCAGGGTATAAATGAGGTAAATAAATAAATAACTAAAAAAATTTAGCAACAAGAGAACTTGGTATGTGTACTTCTTTAGAAGGAAGAGCTGCTGTCCATGTTTATTGAACTTGAGTATCTCCAATGAGAGGCAGCTTTGAGGTTTGGAATGGGGTTTGGGCACAGAGTGTGAGAATGAGCATAGAGACAGAAATACTGGAGTCTCATATGTGCTTTGGTTTCTGGTTCAGTTTGGTAAATCCATCCTTCTCTGCTTGAAATATATGCTGTGTGGGGCCCTTCCCCCAGCAGCCACTTTAATGGCCCTTCCCCCAGCAGCCACCTTCCCCCCCCCAAGATTTATACAATATGGTGGATGGGCCTGACTGCATTTCATGGCACATGCTATCAACTTGTTGGAGCAAGAGTACAATGTGCATTATCGACATGATTCCTCTGCTTACATCCACTGACGCTCATTTTGCAAGTATTGTCAACTGGTTCTTGAACCTTCAGTTGGCCATCTCTTGACTGTTGGTAAGCAACCAGGAATCCAAGAAATTACCCTCTCCCCTCTTTCCCTGGCACAATCATATTTCTGTTACATTGCTAAAAGTATCTTAATTGTATTTGTAAAGTACCTTGGGCTCTATTTATTGTGGAAAGGCAATAAGTAAACACACTGATAAATCTAAAAAGAATAACTCACAGGGGTTCCGGATCTCGTGGCTGATCTTCCGCAGTTTGTCTAACTCTGGGAAATGCAAACAATAGGATCAGGCCTTTAACTTAAACAATACAAGGATGCCCACATTAAACACACAGTATTCCAATTCTCCCACACATTTGTGTAATGTGTAAAACCGAGCAAAGGGGTGGGGGAGCCCATCCAGTTCATGAGCTCTTTTCCTGCTTCAGTGTTGAAGGAAAGAAATTTTATGATAGCATTGTGAAGTAGTGAAAATTTGAGGCCCACTTTTGTGAAGCAGTTTTTGTCTAAGAAAAATGAGCACAAGATAGTATCACAGTGTATATTATGCATGGGATCGTGGCCCTGTGTTGAAGTCTTCCCACAAATCCATTGACTTAAAACAGACTGGGGACACTTAACAGTCCATTGAGCCACATGCAACTGGCCATACATTGTGGCAGGGCTATTTTTGGGTTGGAACGCCCCAGGACAGCATTTTTGGCTGGCTTCCGAGCCCACCCCTTCCCTCCCTCATTCTGCCCCCCATATAGCCAGGTCCTAGGCCAGATCAGAGGCTGATCAGAGGCTGAGTGGAATAATGCTACAGAAGGAACCACATCAGGTCACACTTAGTACTGCTGAGCCTCTATTGTAGCCAAAGATAATGCAGCCTGCATTTGTAGATATAGTTGTTTCCAATGGGCCAAGTGAAATTGAGGATATGGCTTTTCCTATAGATTAGAACCACCTCTGAATGTCTCTTGCCTTGAAAACCCTGCAGGGCCAACATAAGCCAACTATGACTTGATGGCAAAACAGGGGGCAGGGGGTAAGGCTCAAATCTAGCTGTCCCACAAAGGGGATCTTAAAGTTAGGGTTGCCAACCTCCAGGTGGGGGCTGGAGATGTGTCTGGGCAAGTGATACTCTGTATTCTTGGTGCTTGGGGGGGGGGCACTGCTGGACCTCCTGATGGCACCTGGTATTTTTGGACTCTGTGTGACAGAGTGTTGGACTTGATGGGGCATTGGCCTGATCCAGCATTGGCTTCTCTTATGTTCTTATGAGATCCCCAGGTGCCCAGCTGGCTTGTGTGGAGAGTCGGGTGCTTGGACTGGGCCCTCTGAATCCCAGAATTCCTCAGAGGACAAACAACCAGCTGGGGCTGCCAGGCCAAAAGCCCAGATGACCCATGGCCAGGAGCTGTTGGGGAAGTTGTCCCTCTTCTCCTACCACTAGGCTGACATCTGCCTTTAATGGGCCAGCAAAGTTGATGTTCTCAAACGTTCTAATAAGAGATTTCTGCTTCTGAGGAGCTGACTTCCAATGATTGGTGATCTTGTGATAGTAGTGGTATTTTGATTTGGAAAAGCCCACCTGTTCACAGGACCACTTTACCTGTGGGACAGACTGGTACATAATTGCTTGTAAAAAATATTATAGTATAATAATTCAGGTGGGTAGCTGTGTTGGTCTGAAGCAGCAGAACAAAGTTGGAGTCCAAAGTTTCATCCAAGGTATAAGCTTTTGTGTGCATGCGCACTTCTTCCATCTGAAGAAGTGTGGGTGGCACATGAAATCTTATACCTTGAATAAAATTTAGTTGGACTGGTTCCTTTGGTGCATAGTCCACAAACTACTCCCATCCAGTGTAGCCACAAACCTAGGAATTGGAAACTTTTTTAAAAAATAATGTTTTTATTGGTTTTGTCGAAATCATTTTGACAACAAACAATAAGAAGCAAAAGGTGGGTGTGGCTGGACGACCACACTTCTGGTAACATGGGGTGTGGCCTAATATGCTAATGAACTGTGCTATCAGGGGCGTGGCCTACTATGCTAATGAGTTTCTGTGGTTGGGTGTGACCTATTATGCTAATGAGTTTCTGCTGGGCTTTTTCTACAAAAAGAGCCTGGCACTGTGGCATTTTGTCAGGGCTGGTACTTGGCCCAAGCAACCCAGTGCTGGGGAGCAGCACAATGATGTGCTGATCCACTGCTAGGTCTTAAGCTGGCAGTAGCATGGGGTTTCTTGTGCTGCTCTTGTGCTTTCTTATATCCATCATTACCTTTGAGAGCCAGGCTGTTAAGGGCCAGGTTTGAGGCAGTCCCCTGAGATGCTACTCAGTTGGAGCAGCAAAATATCTTGCACCAGCCCCACCTGTTGGGTACTTGACAACCGCCCCACATTTTTACAGCCTCAGGTATAACCTTTGGGTTCTCTGTTGTTATCCTTGGTTTGTAATGGCCTATGGCTAAATACAAATAAACTTCTATTCATTCAGGTATAAATCTTGGGCACGGCCAGAGATTCTGTGAGCAAGAAGGGCTGACTGGGAGGCATGCTGTGGCCAGCTACAATGTCCAGCTTTTGCTTCTCCTTGCTCCTCTTATTGGGCATAAACTTTGGGGTTAATGAGAGGTGTGAACCAAGAAGTAAGAGCCAAAGGCACTGGACAAGCTGGCTTACTGGATTCAGGACAGACCTTAAGGACTACTTTGTCTGTATATTTAAGTTGCATTCTTTCCTTTATTTTAATTTCATTTTCAAAGTTGTAAGCCACTTTGGGTCTTTTCACGGAGAGATGGGGCCCATTGGTGAATATTCTAATTAAATTAAAATAACTATTCTAACTCACAGTCCGTAAAAGACAGCAAAAATTGGACCTTCATTCCCTGATGGACTGCCGCCCATATCTGGTGGCCACTGTTGGCTCAGGGCCGCCTTAAAGAACCATATGAATATTGTTTTGAAACCAAAGTAGCTGAGTGAAAGAGACTTTCCTGGATTTTACTTGGGAGATGTCTGTGTGGACAGAGGAAGAAAGAAACATGTACCAATCAGCCTGAAGATCTGTTTTACGTGTGACAATGAAGGCCTCGATAGACCCCAATCCAAGAATGGAACCAATTGTAGGGTTTTGAGGACCTCCAGTTAGTCAAGTGCTGCACAACTGGGTCAGTGCAAGGGAAGGAGAAGAATAATTGTGAAAGCCACAGTTTTGAACCCAGTAGTTATGGAGGAATTTGCGTCTGATCCTGCTAATTTGGATTTTTACCTTCCTCAGTCAAAACATGACTGGCAGAAAAGTCCTCGTCAGTGTCAGTTACTTCTACTGAGTAGGTTCCCAGATCTCTTTCAGTACCATACTTCAGGAGGACCTTAGATCTGAAGAAGAGAAAGCAGAACATACAAATCTAGGTGTATTTTTAGCACAGACTTAATTGAATTTTCCAGGTTGGTGTATATTTATTTATTTTAAATATTATACTATATATACTGTATTCTCCTGAATCTGCTAAGGAAAAAATCTGTTTCAGGAAAATAATGCAGAATGTTGGAGTAGATGCAGAATGCAGCTTCTTGAGAACATTAGCTTTCATTTGTAATGCAAATTTCTATTCCTTATGATCTAAATGCTTAATTAAAACCAGAGGGGCAGCTGAATATTTCCAGAAACTGAGGATAGGGTGGGGGATAGAGTTTCAAGTGTCCTTGATCCTAGAAGAACTAAAATTATGCAAACTAGCAACCAGTGTTGGATAATTTAAGCAAAACAATAAATTATGCAAATATGCTCATTTTTCATAATTCATACCAGTTTCAGAATCCAAATTTTCTTGCAGAATTTGGTTAGGTTGGCCATATAATTTCTGCTTTCTGTAGTGTAGGAACCACAAAGAGCATGTAATTCCATCTCCTTGAGGAATCCTGGAAAACTATAGTTTTATGGAGGTATGATAGGGAACCTCCAATAAACAATATATGGCAAATCACCCAACTACAATTCCTAGGATTCCCTGAGGCTGATATTATAGTATGTATAAGATGTATAATACACACTGCACTTAAACAATATGATGATAGCCTTGATGTTCTCTCTAATTTCATGGTCTCATCAGAATATAAATTGTGTGCAAATTTGGAAAGACTTTTCTCTTGCAAACCTTTTCCACATAGGTTGCCATAAAGATTGTGATTCCTTGCCTGTTCTTCTAATTCTCTTTCACTGCAGTCACATGGATTAGGGTTACCAACTCTCACTTGGGAAATATCTGGAGATTTGGTGGTAGAGCATGAAGATGGCAGGGTTTCAAGAGGAGAGGATCTTAGCAGCAATGTAATGCCATAGAACCCACTCATTTTATATATAATGTAAAACCGTTGTGCCTCGTTAGAAGCTGACTAATGTTAAGATGGTATGTTTCACTAAGGATGCTCACCATTTTATTGGCCCTGTTCCTAGGCCTTTAGCAACCTGATACACTTTTTTCTGATGTGGAGGTGTAAAGGGCTATTACACATGCACAGTTTACTGCTGTTTTTCTGAGCAGTCAAGCCTTTACGCTTGACTTTAGATTCTGTGCCTGCCTTACACACCACTACTTTTTCTCCAGAGTATTTATTCTGCAGCTACAACAAAAACCCACATTTTTCTTAATTGGGGTGGGAATGTCACTTGTGATGTGTGGGGTGGTGTCCAAAAGTTTTTTTAAATTTATGCAAATGCCATATCACAGCTGCGCAGTAGAGACAAGTTTCCATTTAGATCCTCTTAGTTCAGTTCCTTGAATGAAAGGAACCACAAAGGAAGATAGGCAAAGAGGGAAAAATCATTGTTAAACTGACAAATGTTTTTCAAAACTGACTGGAGCAGCTGTGAAGCCCTCTTATTGCCAAGTTCTAGGGGATTATCTACTGTGTTATCGGCCACTGTGAAAAATGGAAGAGTCACCTTCTTCCGCCATCCTCCTCCTTCATTGCTATACAAGAGACATTTTGAATTATTTTTCCTGTAGTTTAAATTTTTTAAAAATAAGTGGTACGAGATTAGCGATCAAACATTAATTTAAATTCACCAAAGGTAAGAGAGTGTACAGTAACACCAGACCTCCAGGCACTCATGGACAGGAGACTGGAGAAAGAGAAGGGAGAAGAGGAGATTCCCTCACCCCAGTGCCAAGCCAACTGCAGACGTTTCAAGTGATTCATGCCCAAAGCGGAGAAACACCCTGGAGACAGATAGGGAAGTGGAATGAATAAGGGAGCTGTGGGGATACTGAGATGGGAGGAGGGGAGACTGCTTGCTGAACAGCTTGGCTGGCCTCTTCTGTCTGTGTGTGTGCATACACACACACACACACACACACACACACACACACACACACAGGCTGAGCATTGGCCATGGCCACTACTGGGCTTGATTGGTGGCAAATGACCCAATGCCGGTCATTCTCTCTCTCCCCCCTTTCATAACTTGCTAAGGAGGCTGCTTGGAGAGCTGTCAGAGAAGCATGCATAGCAAAAGAATTGCAGGGGACTGCAATTTCTCACACAACTTTTTCAGTTTTTCATCTGTTTCACTTTTTAAATTCAGTGATCTGAGACTTAGCGATAGTCTCATACTGCTTGTCTCATACCACTTGTCAAAAAAGAAATAAAACAACGAGGGGGAATTTTATAAAAGGAGCTTGTACGATGAAAGAGGGAGGATGGCGGAGGGTACAGAGTGGGTGGAATGACCTTGATGTGGGCAGGGGGTGGCCTTTGAGAGGTGGCAGAATGCGGGGGGGGAAATCTGAGGGAATCTGTATGCTTTTAAATGACTTTTGGCTTGGAAACAAAACAAGGAAAAATTTGGCACAGAAGTGCTCTCAGAAAACCTGGGGAACAATGACCAGAAAGCAAACTGAGTGTTGAAGAGGAGAAAATCAATACAGAACAAACAAAGAAAACCCAACAGACAAGCACGGTAAAAGCAAGGGAAAACATCAGTGCATAATTGATCAAAGTGTTGTGGGAAAACTCCATCTGCTTAATTCCTGCATATGGCTTCTGTTAAAAGCAGTGAAGCAGAGACAGAAAAAATGATGGCAGCTCTAGCTTCACACCAAAGGCTTACTTATCATCCTTGTCGACAATTTCCACCCTGTCAGGTTTTGGAGGACCTTCGTAATCCTTGGACCAGATAAACTCTGAGGTGTCAACGACTTCAGGAGCTTCAAAGGCCAGATAGATGAATCCTTCCTCATCTACCCCAACTTCAATTTCTTTAGTGCCTGCAAAATTTATTATCACAGTGTTATCCCACCCTTCCTTCAAGGAACTCTGAGTGGCATGCTTCATTCTCCCCTTATCAATTTTATCCTTACAGACAGGGCTGGCTCGCCTGCTAGGTGAGCTAGGCGCTCACCTAGGGCATGCTGGCCTGCAGGGGTGCCAAACTGCACCCCGCCCCACCGTGAAAAGCCCCCGCCACTGCCGCCTCCCCGCCACCGCCAGTGAAGAGTGCCCTGGAGGGGCGCAGGAGGCGGCGGCGGAGCTTGCCCGCCCTCCCCCTCCCCCCTCGGAGGGGAGAGGAGGCAGGGGCAACCACCACTGCCATTGAAGAGCACCCCAGTGGGGCGCAGGAGGTGGCGGCGGAGCTTGCCTGCCCTCCCCTTCCCCCCTCAGGGGGAGGGGATGGGGCAAAAGGGTCTCCAGGCCCCACCAGGAGGTTGGTATCTGCGCCCACCTAGGGCGCAGAACCACCTTGAGCTGGCCCTGCTCACCAAAACAGCCCTGTGAAGTAGGTTCAACTGAAAGAATGTGAGACTGACTCAAGGTCACCCAGTGAGCATCATGTCCAAGTGGAGACTTGAACCGAGGCCTTGCCAAGCCTAGTCCAGCACCACTGACTCAAAATAGAGGATTCATCTGCTGCATGGAGAAGAAAATAACTTTCATCCAAATTTAACGAAGTCCAAAAGGGCCTCCCCACTCAGAGAAATGAAATTAGAAAATGAACAGGATAAAAGAATAGAAATTTTAAGAGAGACAAAGTTCACTTACATATGAGTTTGTTACCTTGGACCAACGCTGTTGGGAAGCAGGTTTTTCCCCTCAATTTTCCCAGAGCATCATGCTTTGATGCACCTCCTGGGTTTGTTTCCAGTCTTGCCCAAACCCACTTTGCTGTGATGTTTTGCGAAAGCTGGAATAGCTGCTACGTGGGACAGGAAATTCTGGATTTTCCCTGTCCCTTCCACACAGCAGCCATTTTCTATTTCGTGGTGCCCACTCTCCTGCCACTACTGCGTGTGCGCGTGCGGAGAGCTTTTTGAGTTAAAAAAGATTGGTAACTGACCTCAAAATACCAATGTGCTGTTATACGTCAGGGGTCCCCAATATTTTTGAGCCTGCAGGCACCTTTGAAATTCTGAAACAGGGCAGAGGGTACAACCAGAAAACAGCTGCTGCAGGAGATGGAGCCAGCCACAAAATGTCAGGAAGTAACCCTAGTAGGAATTCTTCAACATTTCAGGAAGAAGCTCCATTTAACAGGATGTCTTTTAAAATGACAATATTGTTTCAGAATATTTTCTTGCATACACACAGCTTATCTTCAGTCACGCAGTGATCCTTCTGTTGGGGTGACATCTGTTGCTGAAGCAACTTCTTATAAGTCTCCACAGCCAATGAGAAACCCGGCTGAGTAAAAGCCCTACCTAGCCTGCCCACTTTCTAAAAACTCTTGGCAAGCACCAAGGAAAGGTGTCAGCAGGTGCCATGGTGCCCATGGGCACCACGTTGGGGACTTGTGCTCTATGTCTACTACTGGTCTTAAAAAAAAAAAAACTTGTAAAAATGCCTCAGTTAGATGGAGATGGGAATGGCCACCATAGGGACTGGGATAGGAAATCTGTGGGCAGCCCTGTAGCCTCCTTGTTCCACTGCAACAACAGGACTTCTGCAGAAAAGTATCACCATGTGGAAAAGCCCAGAAACAGAGGGCCAGAGAAAGAGAGCAGGTTAGGAAGCCAATAGCCTCATACCTGGTTTGGTTTTTACAACCACAGGATCTGAGGGGAGAGATGGTGGGCCAACCCCAGCCTTGTTCTGTGCCCGCACTCGGAAAATGTAGCACTTTCCAGTCTCCAGATCAGACAGCTGTTGGGAGAAAATATAATATAATCAGCAAGAGTAGAAATGACCCCAGATGTGGAGCCAGGTGTGTGCAGGGAGGTACAGAAATCCATACCTTCCCATCCACATTTTACCCAAACCTGCTTTTAGTACTGAAGTAGGTTTGGGGAAAGTCACTGTGGAGCCTGGAAAAACCTAGAAGGGAGGTCAAGCAGGCAGTGATGTTGTGTGGAATCCCCCAGAAGAACCACTGCACCAAGGAGGCATGGTGGAGCAAGAAGTTTGTGCAGCATCGATCCCACTGCCCTGCTTTGGCACTGCAAAATTAGAGTTGTGCTGTGAATTCAAAGATACAGAAGATGCAGCACAGACCTTCATATGGGTGTCGGATATCAGCTGCTTATTCAATTGGTCCCACGTATCCGATCCTTCCTCACATATATCCACAAAGTAGCCAGTGACAGGGCCCGCTCCAGTATACAAAGGAGGCTCCCAGTGAAGCATCAGAGATGTGTCCCTCACTTCAGTACACCTTGCATCATAGGGAGCACCTGTTTGAAGGAGGGGAGAGAGAGACCACGAATATTAAAAGGCTGGATATGCATTTTGATTTCAATCCCCCCTCAGACTACCCCCTCCTGATTTTCCTAGATCTGGAAGAATTTAAGGAACTGCCTTAGAGTGGCCTAACCCAAATGGGCCATTTTAACTCTGTCCTGTCTTATCTAAATTAAAAGTGAAAGACCCCCAAACCCACAACTCATGCGCGGAAAGAACACAGTGTTTGTGGTGGAAGCTCCATCTAATGCAGGGATTGTCCTGAGTTCCATGTGGGGAACAAAACCTTCTGGGAAAGCAGCTGCAGTGTCTACATCTGGGATGTAGGCTGCTGACTGCTCACCATTCCATGCCCGCCCCCCAGCCCAAGTAGCCTCAGTGGGATCAAGGCAGCTTTATCCAAAGAATAAGAGGAACTGTTGCCCAGGGCCCAGTGCTATCAGAGGCCCCCTGCCAAGCTTATCATAACGGACCACTCTGGCAGTAGCATTACTTGAATGGCTGGTGGTAAAACCAAGGGCAGGAATGCAATTGGCAGAGTGAAGGTTGCGTCTTGGTAGACGACCTGCAATTGGCTTTGGAGGTGCCGTCATCCTCCCTCAGCTGGACAAGACAAGAGAGTCTTGTTTTGGGAAGCAAAGGGCCCAGTTGGCTTGGAGGATACTTACATTTCAGACAGACTGATAGTTGGGAGGCTGGCAGAGACACCACTATGAAGGTAGGTGATGGGAGATTGGAGATTGGCTATCTCCATGCGTGTCCTTTAAAGAAAGCTGATCTAGACAATGTACCTTGTAGTCCAAAAGCTCAAACCATGTTATGGTGCCCAGTAGAAGCCCCTGAACCCCTCTAACAAGCTCTTCTCCATTTTGAGAGGGAAGACTGGATGGACTTTTCTGCTTTCCCAACCCTAACTGATATGTATATGTTAAATAATTTGGAATAATGTGGTGTAGTGGTGAGGAGGAGGAGGAGATTGGATTTATACCCACCCTTCACTACCTGAAGGAGTCTCAGACCAGTTTACAATCTCATTTCCCTTCCCCTCCTCACAACAAGTACCTTGTGAGGTAGGTGGAGCTAAGAGAGCTCTCTTGAAAACTGCCCTTGAGAACAGCTCTGAAAGAACTTATGATTGACCCAAGGTCACTTCGGGCCTTCCTCAGTGGTCAATATTCTTTATATTACAATGACACACATCCAGAAATGTACACACAAGAAATTTATATATATATATATATATATATGTGTGTGTGTGTGTGTGTGTGTATACACACACACACACATATGACCAGATGTTGTTGTCTTATATGTTTTTGCAATTGCTACTAGACTATTTAAAAAGACAATCCTAGAAGCTCAGAAAAAATATATACCGCAGGTTAGGAAAGGTACAAATAGGTATAGAAAAAAGCCTGCATGGTTAACAAATAAAGTAATGGAAGCTGTAAAAGGTAAGAAGGATTCCTTTAAGCGGTGGAAAGCTAGTCTTAGTGAGGTTGATAAAAGGGAACACAGACTATGGCAAATAAAATGCAAGTCTGTGATCAGGCAAGCAAAAAGGTAATATGAGTAGCATATCGCAAAAAACATAAAGACCAACAATAAAACTTTCTTCAAATACATTAGAAGTAGGAAGCCAGCCAGGGAGGCAGTGGGGCCCTTGGATGACCAAGGGGTAAAAGGAGTCGTGAAGGATGATAGGGAAATGGCTGAGAAGCTGAATGCATTTTTTGCCTCTGTCTTCACTGTGGAAGAGGAGAAGTGTTTGCCCACTCCAGAAGCACTGATTTCGGGAGGGGGTTTGAAAGACCTGAATCAGATTGCGGTAACAAGAGAGGAAGTCCTACGACTGATGGACAATTTAAAAACTAATAAATCACCAGGCCCGGATGGCATTCATCCGAGAGTTCTGAAAGAACTCAAATGGGAACTTGTGGATCTCCTGACAAAAATATGTAATCTTTCTTTAAAATCTGCCTCCATTCCTGAGGACTGGAAGGTAGCTAATGTCACTCCCATCTTTAAAAAGGGCTCCAGGGGAGATCCGAGAAATTACAGGCCAGTCAGTCTGACATCGATACCGGGTAAGTTGGTGGAAACTGTTATTAAGGAAAGAATTAGTAAGCACATTGATGAACAAAAACTATTGAGGCAGACTCAGCATGGGTTCTGTAAGGGAAGATCTTGTCTCACTAATCTGTCAGTGTTTTTTGAGGGAGTGACCAAACATGTGGACAAGGGGGACCCAATAGATATTATTTACCTTGACTTCCGGAAAGCTTTTGATACAGTTCCTCATCAAAGGCTCCTAAGTAAGCTCAATAGTCATGGGATAAAAGGACAAGTCATCTTGTGGATCAAAAACTGGCTTATAAATAGGAAACAGAGAGTGAGTATAAATGGGAAACTTTCTAAGTGGAGGGTGGTAAGCAGTGGGGTACCACAGGGATCAGTACTCGGTTTGATGCTTTTTAACTTGTTTATTAATGATTTGGAATTGGGAGTAAGCAGTGAAGTGGCTAAATTTGCAGATGACACGAAGTTGTTCAGGGTGGTGAAAACCAGGGAGGAGTGTGAGGCACTCCAAAGGGATCTGTTGAGGATGGGTGAATGGGCGTCAGCGTGGCATATGGGGTTCAATGTGGCCAAGTGCAAAGTGATGCACATTGGAGCCAAAAATCCTAAATATAAATACACGTTGATGGGGTCTGAACTGGCAGAGACGGACCATCTTGGAGTCGTAGTGGATAACTCGCTGAAAATGTCTAGACAATGTGTAGCTGCAATAAAGAAGGCTAACGCTATGCTGGGGATTATTAGGAAGGGAATTGATAACAAATCAGCCAGTATCATAATGCCCCTGTATAAATCATTGGTGCGACCTCATTTGGAATACTGTGTACAGTTCTGGTCACCACATCTCAAAAAGGATATTATAGCATTGGAAAAAGTGCAGAGAAGGGCAACTAGAATGATAAAAGGGTTGGAACACCTTCCCTATGAAGAAAGGTTAAAATGCTTGGGGCTCTTTAGCTTGGAGAAACGACGGCTGAGAGGTGACATGATCGAGGTTTATAAGATTATGAATGGGATTGAGCAGGTTGAGAAAGAAGTACTTTTCTCCCTTTCACTCAATGAAAATGTCTAGACAATGTGTAGCTGCAATAAAGAAGGCCAACGCTATGCTGGGGATTATTAGGAAGGGAATTGATAACAAATCAGCCAGTATCATCATGCCCCTGTATAAATCATTGGTGCGACCTCATTTGGAATACTGTGTACAGTTCTGGTCACCACATCTCAAAAAGGATATTATAGCATTGGAAAAAGTGCAGAGAAGGGCAACTAGAATGATAAAAGGGTTGGAACACCTTCCCTATGAAGAAAGGTTAAAATGCTTGGGGCTCTTTAGCTTGGAGAAACGACGGCTGAGAGGTGACATGATCGAGGTTTATAAGATTATGAATGGGATTGAGCAGATTGAGAAAGAAGTACTTTTCTCCCTTTCTCACAATACAATAACTTGTGGGCACTCTATGAAATTGCTGAGCAGTCGGGTTAGAACAGATAAAAGGAAATACTTCTTCACCCAAAGAGTGATTAACATATGGAATTCACTGCCACAGGAACTCGTGGCAGCTGCAAGTATGGACAGTTTCAAGAGGGAATTAGATAAACATATGGAGCAGAAGTCCATCAGTGGCTATTAGCCACAGGGTATAGATGGGAACTCTCAGTCTGGGGCAGGTGATGCACTCTATTCTTGGTGCTGGAGGGGGCAGCAGTGGGAGGGCTTCTGGTGCCCTGGCCCCACTGCTGGACCTCCTGATGGCACCTGGTATATTTTGGCCGCTGTGTGAAAGAGTGTTGGACTAGATGGGCCATTGGCCTAATTCAACATTGGCTTCTCTTATGTTCTTATGTATTGTAGGCCATCAATAGTAGGCCCTAAATAGTAGCCATATCACTTTTTCAGATTATTCTGGTGTCAGAGATTCCATTAGTCAAAGGATGGAAGTGACACACTATGCAAGCAGAAGACACAAAATAGACTCTATCTTTAAAATAGAAAACTTCTTGGAACAGTATGGTGAGGATTTGGGTTGGCAAAGAGATGAAAAGGAGGAAGATGAAGAGGAAGGGGAAGTGGATGTTGCCACTGAGAAGGAAAAAACGGAACTAGAACAGGAAGTGAAAACAGCCAAATTAAATAAAAAAGGGAAAAAGAACATAAAAGTAACTCCATCTAATATTCGTACTAGATTACAATACAGGGGCAAAACAAAATACTTCAAAAAATAAACTTGATGTCTCATAAAAAATGACTTAAATTTGTCTCGGTAAATGTTAATGGTCTTAACAGTCCTCAAAAAAGGAAGATCTTTCACCAAATTTCTAAATTAAAAGTTGAAGTAATATGTTTCCAGGAAACTCATATTTAAAAAAAAATGAAAAATACTTAAAATGTAAAAAAAAATTGTGGTTGGTGAGAAAAAGAAAAATGGAGTGGTAATTTATATGGATAAATCACTTTCCCTTGAGTTAATAATAGCTTCTGAAGATGGAAGAATTGTAGTAGTTAAAATTAAAAAACAGGAAAAAAGTGTGTTAATATCTATGCCCCAACTCAAAAGCAAGACTCGTTTTATAAATCTTTATATGACACCATTAATAAGTTACAGCTCGATAATATATATATTATAGGTGATTTTAATGCAGTTCTTGATGAAAAAATTGATAGGAAATCCAATAAAAAAGGGAAGAACCCAGGCCAGATTCTCTGAAAGGTTTTTTTTAGATATGGTGGAAGAATATAAACTAATTGATATATGAAGAACTAGAAATATCAATATGAAAGACTACACCTATTACTTGGCTACACATAAAGCCTGGTCGAGGATAGACATGATTTGGATGTCAGCCAGTGGATTACATGAGATAATGAAAGTGGACATATTGTCTAGAACTTTTGCAGATCACAACCCAGTAACAATACTCCTTAGAGAGACATGAAAGAAAATAAGATGGAGATTGAATCTTGGACTTTTAAGAGACCGGAAGTTTATTAAAGACACAAAATCAGAGGCTGGTGTATTAGGAGTCATGAGGAAAAAAAGAAAACAAGAAAGATTAGTTAGATCAATTAGGAAAGAAAAAGATAAACTTAAAAACTTAGATTCTAAAGATGGGAAAGATAGATTACGATTATTGCATCATGAATTGAATCTATTGCTGAATCAAGAAATAGCTAAAAACATGGAATATGTTAGGCTAAATTACATTGAAAATGCCAATAAGCCATCTAGATGGCTTGCCTATAAAATTAGAAAGGAAAGAGAAAGGCATATAAGATCTTTAATAAATGAAAAAGGAGAATTAAAGTACAGTTTACAGGAAATGAAGGAAATAACAGAAATTTTTATAAAAATCTGTAAGCAGGAAGATCAACAGAAAGATAAGATAGGCAATTACCTTCGAGGTAAATCACTTAAAAAATTGGAGGAAAGGTATATAAAGATTCTGAATGAAAAAATTTCAACATGTGAGGTCTTAGAAACAATTAAAAAACAAAAAAAGAAAAAAGCTCTGGGTCCGGATGGCCTTCCAGTAGAGTTGTACCAACTTTTTGAAGAACAATTATATTCACCCTTTAAAGAACTTCTACAAAATATAGGGTTAACAGGAAAGATTCCAAATTCTTGGCAACAAGCTACAATTACATTGATTCATAAAGCAGGCACAGACGATAAAGGTATTAAAAATTATAGGCCCATCTCACTACTGAATGCCGATTATGAGATATACGCAAATATATTGGCTAATAGGTTAAAAAAGGTACTTTTCCAAATAATCCATCAAGATTAGATGGGATTTCTGCCAAAAAGACAGATTAAGAATAATACACATGTATTATTGAATGTTTTAGAATACTATGAACAACATCCGGAGAAATCATTGGCCTTAATGTACCTTGATGCAGAAAAGGCTTTCGATAATATTTCATGGGAATTTTTATTCCAAAAACTGAATTTGTGGGAATGCAGAACCCACTTTATTAATATGATCCGAGCAATATATAAGCAACAATATGACAACGTGGTTGTCAATGGGGACTTAACATCAAATATTGAAATTCAGAAAGGGACACAACAGGGTGCCCCTTATCTCCACTATTATTTATCTTTGTCCTCGAAACATTGAATAATATGATTAGGGAGAATATTCAGATAAAAGGACTTAGAGTAAAGGGGGAAGAATTTAAACTTTTAGCCTTCGCGGATGATATCTTATTCATTGCAGAGGATCCAATAGATTCTTTACCTAATATAATAAAGGTGACACAAGAATTTGGGGAGTCGGATGGATTGAAAATAAATTTGAAAAAACCCTAAAATAATTACTAAAAACTGCACAAATAATACAATACAAGAAATACAGAAAATAACGGAGGTGGAAATAGTGAAAAAGGTCAAATATTTAGGGATCATTATATCTAATAAAACAAGTACACTCTTAGAAGACAACTACTATAAATTCTTGGAAGATGTTAAAGATCTACAATATTGGAAAAGTTTACATATATTACTAATGGGTAGAATAGCCACTATAAAAATGAAAATACTACCAAAATTTCTTTTTCTTGCACAAAACATCCCAATATTAAAAAATGCCCAGGTCTTTACAGAGATGGATAAAATTATTAAAAAGTTCATTTGGTATCCCAAAAAGGCAAGGATCAAATGGAAGATTCTCCAAGATAAAAAAGAAAATGGAGGTTTTGGTTTTCCAAACTGGAAATTATATTATCAGGCGTCGTCATTAAGTTGGTTGGAAGAATGGATAAATTTGGATAATACAAGGCTATTAAATCTGGAAGGGCACAACCTTAAGATGGGATGGCATGCCTACATGTGGTATGGGAAAGATAAAATCCATTCAAACTTTGGTCAACATATGTTAAGGGGGGCACTGGCTAAGATCTGGAATGAGATGAAACTAAGATATTATAGTAAAACACCTAAATGGGTCTCCCTGTTAGAAGCATTCATAAAACCTTCCCTTATCAACACGTGGGATAGAGAGAGCTATGAAACCCTAGTAGATGAAAACAATAAATTAAAATCCGAAGAGAGTTTATCGCTATATAAGATTAAATGTTCATGGTGGGAAATATCACAGCTTCAGTCTATACACTTGAAGGATATATGTGTAGGATTCCAAGACTCCAAAACTCAACTAGATAAGATCTGGTTATCAAGTGGTGATAAAATGATCCAAAAAATTTATAGCTTTCTGTAACAAGAGTATACTCTAGATGAGCAAGTTAGTGTTTCAATGGTGGCTTGGATGAAAGATATTGGCCAGTGTATAGAAATAGATAAATGGTCCAGTACTTGGAAATCTCTTAAATACCTAAGAGCTATCAATTATAAAGAAAATATTTAAAGTAGCACACCGCTGGTATTGGTCACCAGATAGGATAGCTAAATGCAATGCTGCATTACCTAATATATGCTGGAAATGTTGTTTGAACGTCGGAACTTTCACATGTGGTGGCGATGTGTGAAAGTAAGTAACTATTGAAAGATGATTCAGAAATTTGTCTCGGAAGTGATGGGTAACAATTGCTTTGTCCCCTGAAGTAGTTTTGCTGAATATAATTTCGGAAGGTTACAATCAAAAAGATAAATTTTTGATAATATTTATATTGACTACAGCTAGAATACTACTAGCTAAATACTGGAAACAAGAGTCCCTTCCCTCAAGAGAGGAATTGGTGTATAAATTATTAGAGACAGCAGAATTTGATAAATTAAGCATTATGCTTCAAGGAAAAGATGAAAAAAATTTTGTTGAAAGGCGGAAGCGTTTATTTATACGGATAAATAATCAGTAGATGTTATAGACTCAAATGGATATAGATTTGTTTGTATATACTTTGTATGTATCTAGAAAACTGAAAATAAAACTTAAAAAAAAAGATTTTTACCCTTCAATTGTATTTGTATAATAACTAACTTGGGCCCCGGTCATACGGGCCAGAAAACGCGGGGGGAGGCGTGGCTGTTTGCCCCGCAGAAAAATAAAGTACGGTAGACCGATCATAGAGTCCCCTGAGTTGTCACGCTCCAGCTGTTAGCACCGATCACACGGCGATGCTGAAGCATGGCAACAAAGCAGCACGGCGCGATCATACCAGTCGCATTGTTTGTATGTGCGCATGCGCCGTTGGGGGGGGCAGGGCTGCTGTTGGTGTCTTGTTTGTGCGCATGTGCCATTTGGCGTGCGCATCCTGGAAAGCTACAACATCCGGTTTGCTCCAGGATGTGGGCAAGTGCCCACCTTTGCCCCCCATTTTCCAGAAGCTAGTGCTCCTTCCTTGGTGGTTTTTTACTCCGCATCTTCGGCGGGAAGCCGCGCGTTGGCCACAGGAGTGCTAAGCCTCCCAGATGTGCCGGTGTGATCATGCCCGGAAACTCTGCAGGGCTCCCATGCCTTCGGCAGGGCAAATGCTCCGTGTGACGGCCTTGGTTGTATAAGCCTTTTAAGCCTGATACTTAGACTATTCCTTTTAACCGCAGTATGTGTTAGCTATGTGTACACCCTAATAAACGTTTTGTATTTTTGTATAATATAGTTTGTAGCTTGACCCTCTTAGTTTGCAGCTGATTTGGGGTTGTTTCTCCCCCCCCTTTTTTTCCAGTTTTTGACCCAAGGTCACACCAGCAGCTGCATATGGAGAAATGGGGAATCAAACCTGGTTCTCCCCGATTAGAGTCCACACTCTTAAACACTACACCAAACTGGCTCTCCAGTCAGAATGATGAATACACACTGAATACACATGAAACTGCCTTATACTGGCATGATATCTCTATATTGGTTGTTAAATGCTGCATGAGAATTACTTTGGTTTGGGCAATTCTGGGAAACAAATGTTAAACATGCGGCAGTTGGCAGGCATTGGAGAAATGACTTTTTAATATTCTTCAGTGTCATAGTTCTGCTAAATTTCCCATAATGTTGAACTGAGTCTATAACAGTACCTGACTTGGGTCCCAGATATCTGGGAGAAAGGCAGGCTTATAAATTATAAACAAAACAAATAACTATAGGGCAGGGAAGATTCCCACTCCCCAACCTAGGCTACTTTTCCAGGTGCTTCTGCTTAAGAAAAGGTAATCAATACGCCCCATTTTTTTCTTCTTTTCCCAGGGCCCTCTGGGGTCTTGCCTGGGACAGTTGCCCAGATTGTCCTGGTTCCCATATCACCCTGGACCATCTTCTGTTTCAAGAAGTTACTGGGAAGTTTCTTCCCTCTGCCACTGGAACAAAAGTGCTGCACCCTTGCAAAAGGACATTCTAAGCAGCAAGTGCCCAGGCTTGGCTCCCAAGCCATGCTTCCATTTGCGCTGCACCCTTCTCACATGGCCAAGGCTGTCCTCTGCTGCCGAATCCATTCCTCAGCACTATGAGCTTCCCTCTGTGCATGACCAGTGTCTTTCACTGTGACAAAAAGCACCTAGTGCCAGAGACTACTGACTTTTAACTGGCTGTGCAGGGCCTTATCTGTCCATGGTATACTTACCTGGCTCTGGCATTGTCCACTCCTCACATTTGAAAAGGTCACTGGGTTCCGATACTTTCCCAACTCCAACCACATTCATAGCATAACCACGGAACTCATAGAAATGCCCTTGGTCCAGGCTGGTGACCTAAAGAACAAAAACAGAGAGATGGCATTTCCAAATATAAATCTAGGGCTGCAATCATATGCAAAATTAGACCCGACATAGGTGTGAATGCTGGGTGGGTTTAAAGGGCACAATCAGACAACAACATCTGGGAAATGCCCCACAGCCATTGGCAACCCGTTCTGCTCCACCACAGAAGCAGAGTTAAAAGACACCGGGGGAAATCTGGTAGTAAACGGGTTGCAACAGGCCACAGACAGACTTTCCTGTGTCTGATTGCTCCAGCGCGCTCTCATGGTGTCGAGATGGTCTGATCAGGCCATCTCGACTCCATGCCATTGTTTTTCTCCCCTTCTCAGTATGCGCATCATCGCAAACTCCATAAGGAGCCCTCAGTGCGGAGGTGCAATTCATCAATCTGTCTGTTAAGCTCATGGGAAAAAACATGGGGACTAACAGCACACACAAAAAAACTGACTCACCCGCAGTTGCATCTGATCACACACTAACAGACTGCACCCGCAGCTTCAAAGGGAGGTGTAATCATGCAACTGCAGGTCAAATTCCTCCAGAGGAAATAACCTCGCTCCCCCCCAATTTTTTCTGGCGCGTGTGACCGCAACCTAGCAGAGGAATCCTAAGTGGAGTTACAGCCTTTTAAGACCACTGATTTCAATCCTAAGTACAGCTACACCCTTCCAAGCCCACTGAAAGTTGTCACTCTGCTTAGGGTTGACCTGGAAAAGTGGAGGCACCCCATTCCCAGAGGCATGTTCTGCTCTGCAAGCTGCAATGTGGTGAAAGGTGAGAATAGCCACCAAGGAATAACAAGTATTGCTGCAAAGGATTTGTGTCCTTTTGAAACAAGTGCAAGAAAAGAGTGCTACAAGGAACACATGACACATTTCCTCAGAGCAATTTTGGGAACCAGACCATTATTCTTAAATCTTTTTAAAGAAAAATCTATTTCCTTTAAGAGTGAAATTGACGACACCAGAAGCCACCTGTTAGCTGGGCTAGTCTATTTCACCACTCTGCTGACTTCTAAAGAACTTGAAGCAAAGCTACTGCAGTTTGGAAATAGAAAAACGGAGTCAACTGGTCCCCTTTGCTTAGTGATTATGCTACCAGTGCTGGATCGGGGTAGCATTGTGGTAGTGGGAAGGAGGAAGTGATTTGTTACTTGATAACCACATAATGACAAAAGCCAAAGCTACAAGTGAGGAAATGAGCTGGCTGCTTTTTGTCTCTATCTCCTGGAAGCCGAAATGCAAACAGAAGAGCTAGATTTAAGTCCAGTAGCACCTCAGCAAACAACAAGATTTTCGGGGTAGAAGCTTTCAAAAGTCAAAGCTCTCTTCATCAGATACAACAAAATAGTGACCTGTAATGCAACAGTGTGTAAATGCAGACAGAGGCTATAGTGCTGTGTAACACAGACAGAGGCTGCATCCACATGGCAATGATTTTCTGTGTTTCTTCAGTTACCACTGTGAATGCAGAGGCATTTGTAGTGGCTACAGAGTGTCCACAAGGAAGTTTTACCAGAATTCTGATTGCCCCAGTCCTCCATGGCTGTAATACCCCTTACTACCACTGGAGGGCTTTTCAGGCCTTAAAACAATTGGTAACTTACACCTCACTACTGTATTAAGCTATAGCAATTCAACAATTTCTGATTTTAACCTACAGCAATATGTCAGAAAGGTTCGCTGTTTCACACACAGAGGCATGCGCAGCTTGAGTCAATCATCAAATGAACTGGTGACCTTTGCATCAAATGAAAAATTTGAAATAATCCATAACAAACATCCATACCGTGTAAACACGCTGAGCGATAGGCTTAATGTTGACCTCATGCCAGTCAATCTCCGAAACATCATGCTGGTCCAGAAAGTAGCCCAGAATTGTTGTGCCTCCTTTGCATTTCGGAGGCTTCCAGCCAATGGTCATGTTGTCCTTCCCGCAGTTCAGCAGGGCAAAACCACGTGGGGGTGATGGGCAGGCTGCATGCAACAGAACAGAAATTAAAGCACAAAGACAGGTTGGAATCAAATTGGCAATCAGTCTCTCTCTCTCTCTCTCTCTCTCTCTCTTTCTCTCCCTCCCTCCCTCCCTCCCATTCATGGAGGGAGCTGACACCACCAGGGGATACTTACAAATGGCCTGCCTAACCACAGTGGAATCAGATTCTGGGGAGCTGTCCCCCACGCCTGCTTCGTTAACAGCTTTCACACAGAAGACGTACTCCTTGCCAGTTTTGAGCCCTGGAACAGTGAACCTAAACAAAAATAAACAACCAAAAAAGTCCCCACTCCTATTATTCCTTAGCTCCTTCTGGTTACCAAACAGGAACAGGAAGTAAATATACTTACAGGTCTCAGGCCCCAGATATGCATGACGTTTTCCTTGGGGGATCTGCTCTTGTCAGTTTGAAAGATGCCTTCTTGAGTTCCATGCTGCCCAGCCAGGCACATACAGGCCTGATTTAGAAAGGAAGCATGGCACATGGGGAGAGGGAGCCTAGACTTTCCCCCTTCCATACTATGTGCCCCAAGGAGCCACTATTTGCCCCAGTGGGGCTCCATGTATACTGCTGGCCTACGTTTTACATTTCCCCAATTGGGCAACCAGGTCATTTCGGGACAGGAAAATGCTTCTACCTTTAAGGGCTTGTCATGGATTCTCTCAACAACTCTGGGGTTTTCAGCTTGGGGAGAGTGCTGAGGGTTCGATATGACAGATCTCTTATAAAACTACAGTTCCCAAGATTTCGCAAGGAGAAGGGATGACTATCCAATCCAATCTGTGATGCAGACATGCCTACTGAGTTATTGTGAGGACTGTAAATTACATAACATTTTGCAAAATAGACTTCAGTAAACCAAAAGGCAATATGATTATTTGCTTAATTCCCCCACCCTGTTTCCAGGACCTGTTTCATAATCACAGAGCTGGTGGGGCTCAGTCCCTTAAAACAGGCTCCTGTTCATACCACGTTTCCTACAGAGGTAGAGAGCAAAACTGAAGGAGGAGGATGGGATGGCTGAATGAACTCACTCATGACACTGGAGGGGTTTGTTATTCACAGTTTCCCACTCCTCTGTCCCAACCTTCCGGGAATATACGTAATAGCCAAGAGGTTGTTCTTGGCCCTCCTTTGGCTTGCTCCAGTGAACGACTACAGATGTGCTGGTGTCTCGGAAGGTCAGAACCTGAGATGGAGGTGGCAGAGGAGCTACAGAAAAGAAAAAAAAAACACAGGGTGCTGTGAGAACAATCTTTTATAGTTTCTTCCAAGTTGAGGCCCTGATGTGTTGCCAATAAGCATGCTGGTGGAAAGTGCTGTCAAGTTGCAGCTGACTTATGGCTTTTCAAGGGAAGACAGTTTGCCTGCCTCTGCATAGTAACCCAGGAATTGCTTGGTGGTCTCCCATCCAAGTACTAACCTGGCCTGACCCTACTTAGCTTCCAAGATCTGATGAGATCAGGCTAGCCTAGACCATGCAGGTCAGGGCTATCAATGAGCTTAGGCAAGCATGAAACATTTAAAAATACGGAGACTTCCGGATCCGGTCTCAATGACAGAGAGTGTGTGCTGAGCTCACTCTCCCACCCTCTGATCCATTTATTCTCTTTAAGGCTATTTTCAATGCCTGAAACCTCCTCCCGTAGAGAGGGGTTTGGTAGGGGAGTTACTAGTTTTAAGAGTGAGAGGGTGGCGACTCTCTCCACTTAGCTAGGTGTCCTGAAACAAAGAGGTAAATTGGAGCCCGGACGAGACCTCACAGTCACGACGAGCACAAGGGGAGCCCAGAGGATTCCAAAGATTCGGAAAAGGAACAACCCTACAATATGCAGCCTACAATACAAGCTAAGTATTATTAAATGAAACTCACCTTAATTAATTTAGAAGGAAGGGTGGTAGTCGAGCCAGGGTTAAGTGGTTTCTCCATTATTAAATTTATGAAAGAATAGAAGATATGCTTATTAATTTTGAAATGGATAAAGCGGCACAAATAAGATGCTAAAATATTCCCGAGAATATTGAAAAAACTCTTAAAGATGACTTAGTTCAAAATTTAGCGGGGCAATTGCAGATAGGGACAAAAGAAGAAATATTTAATAGTATTGAAGATATCTATAGGAGAAATTCTTCATATGCAAAAAAGCATAAATTGCCCAGGGAGGTACACGTGAAATTTTATAGGAAAGATATGAAAGAGAAAATACTTAAGGCCACCTATGAGAATAAAGTTACTATCCAAGGAGAAGAAATTAAATTTCTAAAGGAAGTGCCATGGAGAGTGAGGGAGAGAAGAACGCCATACCTTAAACTGACAAATTTGTTGAGAAATAATGAAATTGTTTTCAGATGGTTGGTCCCAGAAGGGGTGCTTTTTTCCTATGATAGTAGGAGACAAGGGATAGACTCTGTTTTTAAAATTGAGTACTTTCTTGAGAAATATGGTGAAGAGTTAGGATTCCAAAAACAGGAAGAAGCGGGAGAAGAGGAAAGAGAGGAAGGAGAGGAGGGGAATGATTCAGAGGAGGAGGAGGAAAACATAGAACAAGAAAAAGCAGCTAGTGAAGAAACTAGTATTAAAAAAGGGAAGAAAAAACCAAATAAGGCGACATATCAGATTCTAACTAGATTCAAGTATAAAAATAAAGGAAGAAACAGCAAGAAATAAATATGATGGCAACCAAAAAACTCAAGATTTTATCTGTTAATATAAATGGGCTGAATAGCCCGCAAAAAAGAAGAAAAACATTTCATCAAATAATTAAAAATACAGTGGATATCGTATGCTTACAAGAAATGCACATAAAGAAAGATGATTGTAAATATTTGAATAATAAAAAGTTGGGAAATGCATTTATAGCTTCAGACTCAAAAAAAAAGAGGGGAGTAGTAACTTATGTGAAAGACAACCTGACCCCCAAAATGTTGTATGCGTCAAATGATGTTAGAATAGTTCCAGTTGTTATAACAAAGAATGGTAAAGAAACATTAATAGTTAATATGTATGCACCGAATCAGAATCAAGAACCTTTCTATAAAGAGTTACAGATGGTACTGTCTTTGAAAGAAATTGAGAACATATGTCTAGTGGGAGATTTTAATGAGGTACTTGACTCTGCAATGGACAGAAAGAGTAACAGGAAAAAGGCTAAAATAGGTTCACTTACATCTAAATCCTTTTTTAAATTAATTGAAGAGTATAATATGATTGATATCTGGAGAACAAGAAATCTAAGAAAAAAGGACTTTACATACTATTCTTCAAGACATAATTCATGGTTGTGAATTGATATGATTTGGACATCAACAAACATGATACATGAAGTGGTGGATTGTGAAATTCTGCCAATTACAATCACAGATCATAATACTGTTAGTTTAACTTTAAGAGATGAGCAAAAAAAAAGCAGATGGACGATGAACTTAGGTCTGCTCCGAGACCAGAAATTTATAAAAAGTACCAAAGAAGAGATTGTGGATTTTTTCAAAAGAAATGTCCAACCAGAGGTAAAAATGGAAATGGCTTGGGATGCATTTAAAGCATTCATCAGAGGGTGGTTTATTAACCAAAATGCATGGAAAAACAAACAAGCTAAAAAGAAATATGAAACTCTTGTGCAGCAAATAAAAATAGAAGAATCTAAAATTAAAAATGCTATAAATGTAACAAATTATAAAGTTAAATTATATCTGCTTCATCATAAATTGAGTATACTTTTGAACAATGAGATAGCTAGGAAAATTGAATTTACTAAGCAATACTACTTTGAAAATATAAATAAACCCAACAGATGGTTAGCCTATAAACTGCGTAAAGAAAGAGGAAAGCATACTATCGTAAAATGAAAAAATGAAAAAGGGGAAGTAAAGTATAGTATACAAGAAATCCAAAGTATAGCAGAAAGGTATTATAATGGATTATATAATCAAGAACCACAGGGAGAAGGTAAAATTAAAGAATACCTACAAAATGGAAATTATACTAAATTTAATGTCCAACATAAAAAGATCTTGAACGATATAATTACACCATGTGAGATTGTAGAAGCGATTAAAAGGCAAAAAAGAGGAAAAACACCAGGCCCACATGGCATTCCGGCGGAGTTATATCAGATATTCCTAGAGCAGTTAGATACACCGTTAAAAGATTTGTTCCAAAAGATTGGAAAATCAGAGAAGATACCTGATTCTTGGAATCATGCCCTTATTACATTAATACCTAAGCCAGATTCTGATGGATCTGAAATTAAAAATTATAGACCTATATCCCTTTTAAACTCGGACTATAAGATATTTACTAATATATTAGCTTATAGGCTAAAAAAGGTATTAGCCCAAACAATACATCGAGATCAGATGGGTTTCTTACCAAATCAAGAATAATTTACGTATAGTTTTTTTAAAATTAACTCTCCTAAAAAGGAGATAATTTTATTGCTTTTAATATAAGAAAAGGGAGGGTATATAGATGGATAAGAATAGTGGTGAGTGAAGATAAATTTAGTATATTAATCTTTTGTTAGTATAAGTAAGTTCTTTGGCTTCTTCTGTGTTTGACCGATCGTCCTTCATTATGCTGTAAATAATAAACATGTTAGCTGTTTTAGTAAAGTCCTTTTGGGTTATTATTAGTAAAGTCCGTTAATGCGCATTATGAACATATCTTCATATTTTGGGTTGTCTCCTTTTTAAGTCTCTCAGATTATAAGATGGGCCTTTAACTGCTCCTCCATGTTCTGGTTCTTTGTCTCCCCCTTCTGAGCCACTGTCATCTTCACTGCTTAGAATCATCCATTTGGTGAGTTCTGCTTCTTCCTCTGAACTGGCGTGTCTCTTCAAAAAGTCTTGAGCTTTAAAGATGGAGTCAATCTTCTCCCGCTTATCTTTAAATTTAAAGACAAGTCCTTCTGGATTCAACCATCTATAATTAGTTTGGTGGTTTTGCAAGAATATGGTCAATCTTTTATAAGCCTTCCATTTCATACGAATTTCAAATGGCACATTTTTTAAAATCCTTATATTCTGCTCTCCGATCTTCAAGGGCGTTGATGACGTCGCTCTTAAGATTTGATCTCTAGTACTTTGCTTAGTAAACTTAACCACCACTTCTGCTGGCAAATTGTTTTTCTTTGTAAAGTTGGAGTAAGCTCTATAGGCCAAATCCATCTCTTCGCTTAATCTTCCCACTTCATTGCCAGTCAGTGGTGCCAAAGCCATCGCCAAAATACTTCTGAGATCCTCTTTTTCTTCTTCCTTTATGCCTTGAAATCGGAGAGTTAGGTTTGATTTTTCCATCTGTAACATCAATAATTTTTTGTCTTGTGCTTCCTCATGTTTTTCCATTTTAATGACCTCCTTCTTGATTTTTTGTGTGTCTTCTGTTGAAACCAGACATTTCTGTGTGATCTCCTCCATCTTCTTAGCCATATCTGTCAATTGTTTCTGCTGATTGCTGAGAACACTTTCCATGCTGGACAACATTTGGTTGATTTTCTGCATTTGATCCAGCAGAGGGCGCAGCAGCTCGCTTTCTTGTTGAGTGACAGCTGGCTCCAAGGGATGGGAGGTAGAGCCGGAAGTTCCTCCCTGCTTCTTCGGCTTATTTGGGAACTTCTTTTGCCCCGACATCTTTATTTTATTGTTTACTTTTTAAAAGTTCGTGCCACGCGGCTAAGGAAAGGATCTTTCCTCTTCGCTGTAAGCAATTCCCCAGAAGGTAACTTTGCTTTGCTAAATTTTCACTCTCCCCCCATCTTCCCTCTTTTAAAACAATCCTGTTCTCATGGGGGGATCTCCACCCTCCTCCCTTGTGCTTGTTCGATGGGGGGTGGGAGCACTTAAATCCTTTTCCAAGTTTTAATCGTTAACTCACAGTTTGCTGCCAATTGTTTCCTTTTCATTTATTCATTCGCTTCTTCACTCCTGGAAGTCGGTGGCGTTGCTAAGTCCCATCAGGGCACATCAAAGTGGGGCCTCTGGGGCATGGGGAAAGCCTCAATTTTCCGACCGTCAGGTCGGTAAAGAGGCTACTCCCCGGTGCGCCCCCTGGTCCGGAGCCTTTATCTAAGGCTCACTAGGGTCTCCACTTGTGTGGAGTCCCCCCCAACCATGTGTGGGCTGATCACCTCCGGGAGAGTCCCAAGAGAGTGACTGCCATTCGCGTCGCCGAAACCGAAAGTCAAGAATAATTTACGCATAGTTATTAATATTTTAGAATATTATGAGTCTCATCCAGAGAAAGAATCGGTACTGATGTTCCTTGATACGGAGAAAGCGTTTGATAACTTATCATGAAGCTTTTTACTACAGAAACTTGACATTGCAGACTGTGGAAGATACTTTTGGTCTATGATAAAGGCAATATATTCAACGCAATATATCAAAATCCTAGTAAATGGAGATTTAACAAATAATATAAAAATCCAGAAAGGCTCAAGACAAGGTTGCCCGTTATCTCCATTATTATTTATTTTTGCCTTAGAATCATTAAATAATTCAATAAGAAATAACGAACAGATAAAGGGTCTGAGAGTGAAAGGGGAGGAATATAAGCTCTTGGCTTTCGCGGATGACCTGCTATTTATAGTGGAGTATCCACAAAAATCTATTAAAGTACTGATGGAAGATATCCAAACTTGTGGGCAAGTAGCGGGTCTTAAGATAAATCTCAAGAAAACAAAATTGTTACCTAAAAATTGTCATCCGGATACCACGCATGAAATTCAAAAAATAACTTCTATGGAGCTAGTGAAAAGAGTGAAATATCTAGGTATTTACATAACCAGCAGAGCGAGCTCCTTGATAGAGGACAATTATTACAAGTTACTGGAAGACATCAAGAAAGATCTTTTAAGATGGAAGGACTTACCGTTATCTTTCATGGGCAGAATTGCGGTAATAAAAATGAGCATACTGCCAAGATTTCTATTTTTAGCCCAAAATATTCCTGTACTAAAGAATTTGAAATTTCTTGTGGAATTAGATAGGATTACTAGAAAATTTATCTGGCACCCCAAAAAAGCAAGAATCAAATGGAAAGTTCTTCAAGATAGAAAAGAAAAGGGTGGGATGTGTGTACCGAATTGGACATTGTATTATCAATTATGTGCTTTAACATGGATAAGAGAATGGATTTTGTTAGAGGACGTGAGAACATTGGTGCTAGAGGGTCATGATCTTTATATGGGGTGGCACTCGTACGTATGGTATGAGAAGGAGAAAATACACTCAATTTTTAATCAACATATAATAAGGGGAACCCTAAACAAAATCTGGAGCGAGATAAAAGAGAGGTTTTATAGGAAAACACCAAGATGGGTGTCACCATTGGAAGCTTTTGTGAAGCCTTCGCTTTTGATGGAAACCAGAAAAGCTAATTATAATACACTGTTAGAAAAAAAAAAAAATTAAAAACAGAAGAAAAATTGGAAAATGAACATCAAATTAAGTTGTCATGGTGGGAACGCGCACTATTACGAGATAGATATGGCAAAGATAAATTAAATGGTTTTGAAGAGGGGGACACTCAACTTGACAAAATTTGGCTATCATCCAGTGACAAATTAGTCCAGAAACTTTATAGATTTTTATTAGAAGAGTACAAGCTGGATGAAAATATTAAAACTGTAATGATTTCGTGGATGCAGGATATGGGAAAAGAAATTGAAACCGAACAGTGGAATACAATTTGGAAAACTGTAAAATTTATGAGAGCAGTGTCATATAAAGAAAATATTTACAAAATGTTTTACAGGTGGTACTGGTCCCCAGATAAAATTGCTAAGTGCTACTCACAAGTATCTAACAAATGCCGGAAGTGTAAGTCGAATGTGGGGACCTTTTACCACATGTGGTGGAAGTGTAGTAAAGTGCAAGCATACTGGAAAATGGTACATAAAGTTATCTATGAAATATTGAATTTAGATGTTGTGTTAACACCGGAAACATACTTACTGAATATAACCCCCAAAGGCTATGATAAACAAGATGTATATTTATTAATATATGTGATAACGGCTGCAAGAATACTACTGGCCAAAAATTGGAAAACGGATAGAGTACCCTCAAAAGAGGAATTAATAGCAAAGCTCCTCGAGCTAGCGCAAATGGATAATTTGAGTTTAATTGTTGTTGTTGTTGTTCAGTCGCACAGTCGAGTCCGACTCTTTGCGACCCCATGGACCAGATCACGCCAGGCCCTCCTGTCTTCCGCTGTCCGCTGAAGTTTGCTCAATTTCATGTTCGTTGCATCGATGACACTGTCTAACCATCTCATCCTTTGCCGTCCCCTTCTTCTTTGACCTTCAATCTTTCCCAGCATCAGGGTCTTCTCCAGTGAATGCTCCCTTCTCATTTGGTGGCCAAAGTATTTGAGCTTCAGCTTAAGGATCTGGCCTTCCAGGGAACAGTCAGGGTTGATTTCTTTTAGGATTGACTGATTTGATCTCCTTGCAGTCCAATAATACTTTAATACTTCAGGCTAAAGATCAGGATTTACAAGAGAAAAGGTGGTTGAGGGTATATAATTGGATAAATGATGTAAATAGAAATTATAGTTAGGAAATTTCAGTAATGGATATTGAAATGTTATAATGACTCTAAAAATGTATGTTATCGTTGATAATGAAATGTTTGTAATATGCTGGAAAATGAGATAAATAAATATTTTTAAAAATAAAAAATGAGCTTAGGCCACTAAAAAAATGCAAAAGAACCCAAATGTGCTAGTAGAAGGCCACAGAATGGAATGCAGAGGGGGGAGGGTGGCCAGTTTGGTGTTTTGTCACCCCAACCAAGGAAAAAGATCTTCTTTGGGAGAATGTTGTGTATTCCAAAGACTGGTGAAAAGCTCTGCTTCTGATGCAACAGTCTGGCATGACACTGTGGGGAGCAGGAAATGAATTAGCGAGAAAGCCCCTGATTAGTCTGAGGCTCTTTTGACCTCAGACTGCATTCTAGTTGGAGGTCATTCCAGAGTTCTTACTCGGTTTAGAATGGTTGTGTCAGCTGCAGCAGGCTTAGATATTTGTGTGTATACTGAGAAAGACCCCTGTAAAATCCAAGCAAAGATCCCATGCTTCCCACCTGGCAAGGCAAAATAAACTCACTTGAATTCTTAACACCATTTTAAAAAGTGATAACAAATTACCTTTTTTTCCCCCCAATGAAATGTTGTCACTGGGCGCAGAAGGCTCACTCACACCATACTTGTTCACAGATCGCACTCGGAAACGGTATGACTTCCCTTTGTCCAGATCAAAGAGAGCAAACGTTGTGGAATTCACTGGGATGTCCAAGTTGGCCATCTGCCAGCTGTCTGTACCTGCTATTGACTGAGAGGAGAGAAAAGGCAGATCATGGCTGTCACCTTTACAACCTGGGTCTCCATGGTCAGAAGCATGAGGCCAGTGCCAACCACACTGCCGAAGTAAGTGAACTTGAGCCCTAAGACTGCCAGTCCAGCAGTCTCAAATGGTGAAAGACCTGCTGTTTGCCTCCTGGGAGCCTTTTAAAGAATTAATTCTTTTGAAGCATTTAAAAATAATTAAGGGAGCCCGGCCCCTAGCTACAGTGGAGCTATCCAGGGCTCAACCCCCTTACCGAAATAGACAGCCCCACAAGATTTTCTGACCAAAAAGATTTTTTAAGTCAGTTTTTACCATTTCTTTAAAGGTGCATGCCCCTGCCCCACAGCGAGCAGTACACCAAAAACAACCTTGAGAAGCTTGGCCTGCTCCATCCTCCCTGTCCTTTCCCACTTTTTTTTAAAAACAGCTGTGCTCCAAGTACAGTCTGGAGAAGCCCGGCCAGGCCTGCCCTCCCCTCTCAGCCCTCCCCACCTTTTCCTACTTAAAAAAACAAACAAACAAACAAACTGGAAGTGGCAGCTTGATTCCCTTGGCTGGATCCTTCAAGACTTGCCCTTCCGTCTCCGCCTGGTCTGCCTGTGGAGGCCAACTGGCTTCGCCAATGCAGGGAATGGGGGGTACAAAGAGGCCGGACTAGGTATAAATTTAGGCTTCTCATATACTGGGCAATAGGAAGCACCGATGCTACCCCAGGCCCCCTTAAAAATTTGAAAGCCCCCCAATCCTAGTGTGCTGGAGCATGAGCCGCACACATTAATGGCACATTTCTCCTCTTTGCAAAGAGCAGGGCATAATCCAACCATGACTACATCAAGGTGCTTTCTTCATCTTCCCATAGCATAGCTTATCTAATTGGGCTCCTCGGTTCAAAGCTGACATACCACCATTTGAAGAAACTCTCCTTGTATTAACACAGCCAAGGCAATCATTCTCTTACCTTTTCTATATAGTAACTTAGGGGCTCCTTGCCTCTGGGATCTGGCTCATCCCAAAAGAGGACGACATAATCTTCCCTGACCTCACTGGCATGAACATTGGTGGGTGGCAAAGGGATTTTTACTTCAGCTGTAGGGAAAAAAATAATGTGAGCAGGGCTGTTTTTGGGGCAGGAAAGCACAGGAACGGAGTTCCGGCTGGCTTCCGAGCTGGCCACGCCTACAGCCTCCCCCCCCCCGGGTTCCCTAGGTGCCTCACAAGCCATGGGGCGCCTGGGGAAGCCAATCCGATCCAGGGAAGGAAGGTAGTTTAAAATGCCTTCCTTCCCTTGGGTTCCCCAGGTGCCCCACAGCTTTGGGGCACTTGGGGAAGCCGATCCCGAGAGGGAGCTGCGCTGTCAGGGGTGTGGCCTAATATGCTAATGAGTTTGTGCTGTTGGGTGTGGCCTGTTATGCTAATGAGTTCCTGCTGGGCTTTTTCTACAAAAAAAGCCCTGAATAGGAGTAATGGGATGCCAATCTGGAATTGAGGATTGATTAGAAAGACTGATAGAGAAGCGAAAGAAAACAAAAAAGTCCAGTGACACCTTGAAGATGCACAGCATTTATTTCAATAAGAGCTTCCATGAGTCAGCAGCTCAGTTCTTCAGATATGATATGAGCTATGACTCACAGAAATGCTCATTGACATAAATGTTGTGAGTCTTTAAGGAGCCACTGGACTTCTTGTTTTCTTTTGCTATAACAAACTAATCCAAAATACAGTAGGAGAAATAGCCTTGAGAATTCTGCTGGGCTACACCTGCATGTTTGCTGCCGGAGTTGCCTGTGTAATCAGGGGATGATTTGTACACACTGATGAAGCATCACATTGAGAGTTACTCTGGTGTAGCAGCTCACTTTTCAGACTAGGATCTGGGAAACCTGGGTTCACAACCTCACCCTGTCATGGAAGCTTAGTGGGCAACCACAGGCCAGTCACCCTTTCCCTCGGCCTACTCTACTTCAAAGGGCTGTTGGGAGGATTAAATGGGGAAAATACAACCTTGCAGGAACACTGTGATAAAAATACAATAGACCTAGCTCTGCTGTTCCAAGGAGGAGATTCACACGTGCAACAAGTATTCATTAAGTGCAGAGCAATACAGTACAGAGAAATCAAGAGCCATAAATACTCATCCAACCCTTTCTTAAGCAGAAATCACCATTTAGAATTTCCATTTGGCACATGTAAAAGCATTCTCCTGTATATAAAATGAAAGGAGAAGAGGAAGCAAAGGGTTAAAGCTGTGACTGAACTTACGCTCCAGTTCGTCTTTGGAAACAGTAATTGTTCTCATCCCGTCATCATAAGGGATGTCTGGGGAGAAGGGAGAGAAATTAGATTTGGAACCTGGGAATCTGTGAAAAGAATAAAAAGCAGCAGTTGAAGGAGCAGGTGAGGAAATGCCCAGGATACTGCTCCCATATCAAGAAGAGAAGCTGTAACAGACACTGGCCTACTTCCATGAGGGATTCCAGCCCCAAAGGATTTCTTGGCTGGATTCCACACCCTGCTAAGCATACTCAATGAGGATTTGATAGTTACTGAGGTAGTCACTGAGTGTAGGGGTGATTGTGGGACCCTGGGCAAAAGTCCACGATGATGCCCCAGAATCTGCACCCCCCCTCGAGGCCAAGCAAGGGGCAGTCCTCGCCCTGTACAAGGTGATTGGGAGCTGTTGCCAGAAACTGACTGCCTGAGTTGCAGACAGAGTGGGTATAAGTGGTTGCCACTGAGCTGGCTGCCCATGTCCTGGACAGAGTAAGCCTGAGTGGCTGTTGCCGTGAATGGGTGGCTCAAGCCCCAAACGGGTTGGGTGTGAGTGGTGGTGGCAGGAGCAGGGCTGTACTATCCATAAGGCTGACTAGGCTGAAGCCTAGGGGTCCTACAGGGACTAGGGGCCTGCCATGGATCAGGTGGGGTGTCACCTGATGCTGCCACCACTCTGGTTCCAGGCTCCTCTGAGAAGGCCCAGAGCACCCTCCCAGGCCTTTAGATCTCCCTTTTAGCTGAAATGAGCATGAGGACCAGGCAGAGTGAACAATGAAAACGGTTTATTTTATAGGAGGTCAAACAAACAAGGTGCAGGAATAATAACAGTAAGTGGGTAAAAAGAAAAGAAATCAAATGCCCTAACACATCTAAATATATACTGTCCCTAGCTCACTATCTCAAGTGGCCTTAGATTACTCACCCTTCCCTCAGGATAAGGGTTTCTTCCCCACAGCGGCCTTCCTTCTGGCCCTGTTCCCTGGGAAGAAGAACAGCTTTTCCTCTTGCCCCAGTTCTTTTATTCTCCAGCCCTCTTCTTCCCTATTGGCCAAAATTGGTGCCAAAACTTCCCAAGGCCTTCTGGGATTTGTAGGCCCAGCCTCCCCTACTGCTAGCCAGGCTCCCTGGGCCTAGTAGGCCACTGGTGGCACAGCTCAGATCATGACAGGGCCCATATTTTATTTTATTTTTTGCTGAGGCTTTGTAATTTTTCTTCATAGATAGCCTGTAAAAATTGTGACTAGATTTCTTCAGGAGACCCTCAAAATGGATATAGGGCTATGTACTGTGTTCTAGTACCTACCATACCAGGGTTAGGCTGCCAGCTGTAGTGAGGTGAAAGACTGAAGTGCTGGAGGGCCCCCAAAATACCTGAAAGCCTAGGGACCTGACCATGGGTTAATATGGCTCTGGGCAGTTGGGAGCCCCTCAAGCACAAGGCCTGGGGCGGCTTTCCCTGTTGCCCGTTGGCTAAGACCATCCCTGACTGAGTGTTTAAAATACTGTGATTATTTGGTTTTACTGATGGTTTTTTATGGTCTCAGAAGCAACCTAGGATTTTTAGGATGGCTGAGTAATTTGAAAGAAATTATGTACTCATCAATCTTTTGCTCTCATTGGGGTCCATCATAGTCACTGGGTCACTGGCCTTTGAGGGGTTACTGATGCCTGCATGGTTGACAGCCTTCACTCGAAACTGGTAAGTCTTTCCTTCAGTGAGGCCCACAACGGGGGACCGGCAAATTTTCACGGGCTTTTCATTGCATGGCACCCATTCGTCTGTGCCCATCTCACATCTGGAAAAAGAAATATCAGCTCAGCTTTGATGCCACATGATCTGGAGAGACAAGGAATAATGGCTCTGTGATTTCCAACTACAGACCTCTCAATATAATAGCCAAGGACTGGGCTTCCGCCATTATGACTGGGGGTTATCCAGGAAAGAATGAGGCTATTTCTGTTCACATTGTGGCACTGTACATTGAGGGGTGATCCAGGAGCTCCGGCTGTAGCCGCTGCAGCATCTAAAGCAATAAAGGAAATGCCATCTTTACCATGTTTTGTCTAGACAAGGAGTGCTCAATGGGCAAGTCTGGCGGGCCCTCAGAGCAATTTTACTGGATGTCCCATCAAATGTTTAGACAAGTCACATGAAATGGTTTTTGGACTTTGTATCAATGCACATGTGCTCTGAGAGAGTGTTATTCTTGTTGCCGCACAGCACTGTGAAAAATCTGGGTATATTAGTTATATGATTTCTGCTATTTAGCCAGCTTGACATTAAGAGCTTCTGTTTTAGAACAGCAAAATACCATGTCTGGAGTCAGCTACAGGTGTAACTACACAATGTGCCCCACATGTGTTGGGTCATGGGTGTGCAGCCAAACTCACAGCCAGACATACTTTGTGGGAACTCACCTTAAAAAGCACTTGTTTGCTTGATGCTGCAAGTGGGGAGTAGGAGTTTCCGGTTTCCCTCCTACCCCACTTTTGCCACTAAAAAAGGGCAGGGGGGCCTTAAGGGACCCATGGAACAAGAGAAAAGGAGTGAAAAGTCCCCCGCCCCATATAATTTGTAGAATAACAGAAGTATGTGAATCTTCCTGAGCACCTCAACCATTCTACAAGGTGGGGGCCGCAACAGAGAACACACATATACAGGTAGATTCAGGTGGGTTGTTATTGATCTTGTCCACTTGTAGGGTGGCACCCACAGAAGTCTCTTTTCAGATAATTGAAGCTGTTATGGTGGGAGCATAAGGGGAGAGGAGGTCTTGCAGTTATGAAGGTCCAAGGCCATGGAGGGCTCTGTATATGAGAGCCAGTCCAATGTGGTGGAGGTACAATGCTTTGATGTTAGCCATCCATTGTTGGTCAGGGATAGGACAGGTTGAGGGTGTTTCAAGTAGAGTAATCTCATTAGATATCAGAAGCTAAGCAAGGTGAGCCCTCGTTAGTACTTGGGTGGGCGATCACCAAGGAAATCCACGGTTGCTGCTCAGAGGCAGGCCACGGCTAACCCTACAGGGTCACCATAATTTGGCTGCAACTTGATGGCAAAAGAAGGGGGGTATGACTGCAACATGTGTAACCCACTTTGAAACTCTGGGATGAACAGACATCAAGTCAAATCAATTAATCAATCAGTCAGTCAAGCGAGCAAATAAATAAATAAACACTGCTACCACCAAACAGATAACTGAAACAGCCAGTACTTACCCCGGACAAACACATAAGCTCTCTGCTCACTATATCCATCTTGTGTTGGGATGTGGACACTGTAAAATCCCTCATCTTCTTTGTAAGCACAAGATACTGTTAGAGAGGCGTCCCGATCTCCACATTTTATTTGCTGGTGATCAGAATCTTTTAGCAACTCGCCTGAAACAGAAAAAGAAAGGTTTGTCTGGAGGGTAGCTTCTCTCTGGAGTTGAAATTTGAGCACCACTTATGGATCTGACAGTTCGAACATTGGAGCATATTCAGTTTTTCCTTTCACCATTCAGCTTTGAGGGATACTTCTAACACACACACACACACAAGATTGTAAAATAGTTGTAATGTATCAAGAGGGTTTGGTGTAAAGTAGCAAGAGGGTTGCGACCACGTGTGCCTGGCCATGCGGCCCACTGGACCTACAGACCTTCGATCCTAGAACAATAGACACCGCGCAGACCAATGGGAGCACCAGGATCCTGCAAGGAACTTATAGTTTCCAGGGTCATGTAAATAGAACCTGTCATGGGTGTTGGGTGTGTGTTGGGGGTGTGTGCTGGTACAAATATAAGCCGGGTGTGGACCGGCTATTCTTATCTTCATTTTGATGTAACTAAATATCCTTGAGGTGATTTCACTATGCTGAGTCTCCGACCTCAGTACTTTTCACTGGCAATGAAGATGGGATCCCAATGAGCGAACCTGGCTCTGACGAAGAACTGAGCACCGCACCGCACCGCACACCAGCCACCAAGATGCTGTGCCCCGCACCACTGACTCTGGGTCCAGCACCACACCACGCACCGAGTCTCCGGTTACCGTGCCCCACACCGCTCCAGATAGCCGCATGCTTCAGTTAGAGTCATCATGGCTACAGCTCCGGGAAACCTCCCAGAATTCGATACTGTGCACCCTGAGCACTGGGAAGCCTGGATTGAGAGACTGGAATATTATGTCAACTTCCATGACATCACTGAGGAGGGTAAGAGGAAATCCCTGTTGCTCAGCTCTTGCGGGATTGGGGCATTCAGGCTACTGAAAGACCCGATATCCCCAAAATCTCCAAAAGAGGCCACCTACGCTGATATTACAAAGGCGCTCACAGACCACATCACGCCAAAACCTACGGAAATAGCCAAGCACATCAGTTTCTTTGCGTGCCTCCAGGGCTCCACTGAAACTGCAACCGACTTCTTAGCAGACCTCTGCCACGCAACTACCAGATGTGACTTCCCCAGCCTAAGCGACATGCTGATGAACCAGTTTGTTGTGGGCCTCCGGGAACCCAAGCTACGCTGGAAGCTCACGAGCCACGTCGATCTGACCCTGGACAAGGCATTGAAGGAAGCAACAGTGTACAAGAAATGGCACCAAGAGCGCCGCGCCGTGAACCTGACTAGGGCATCTCCAGCCTCAGAAACATCGGACGAGGAGGAGGTCTTACAGGTACAACAACCAGCTCAGCGGAATCTGTAATCGACAGCAGCAGCACCATCGAATCCTGAGAAGCAAGTCACCCCATTCGCCTGTGCCAGCTGCGGGGATATACACGAGTGAAGGACTTGCCGGTTCTGAGATGCCATCTGCCGTTCCTGTGGGAAGCAAGGCCATATCGCCAGGGCCTGTTGATCCAAAGGACACTAGCACCATGCCACCACCCACCAAGAAACAGCCGAACTCCACAGCATCTTAATACATCACAACCAGGTACATTTTTTGCCCCGGGTGTCCACCAATAAGATTAAAGTGACAGTGTTAATAGAGGGTGCCCCATGTGGGATGGAAGTAGATTCAGGGTCCGCCTTCTCGATAATCTCTGAGGAGACCTTATGCACACTCTGCCCAAATGGGGGAGCCCCACTGGTAGACACTGGCCTCATGCTATGGGATTTCCAAAAGAACTCGGTAGCCATTAAAGGGGTGGGCCAGTTCCACATAAAATACAAAGAATTCGAAGGTCCATTGGAAATGGCCATGGTCAAGGGCCGTCTCACCAGCTTACTGGGGCTAACCTGGTTCGATGCTTTGGGTCTAGCCGTCACCGGGATACATACGGTGCAGTCGGGGAACTTCAGTAAAGTGTGTGACAAGTTCCCGGCAGTGTTTGATGGATCACTTGGCCTCTACACGGGTCCTCTGGTGGCCCTGACCCTCGATCCTGCAGTTTGCCCACTCCGTCTGAAAGCCTGGTGGTCCCCGTTCGCACTCTGGTGCAAAATCGAGGTTGAACTCGACCGCCTGGTCAGCCAGGGAGTACTGGAGCCAGTATCCCACACCAAATGGGAGACCCCAATAGTAACCCCAGTCAAGCCCAACGGGGATGTCAGGATTTGTGCAGACTACAAGTGCACAATCAACAAGCCCCTTCAAGACCATACGTATCCCATTCCCATGGTGAGCCACGTCCTAGTGTCCCTGGCAGGGGCCAAAATTTTCATTAAACTGGACTTGGCACAGGTCTACTGGCAACTTCCAGTAGATAATGCTACAGCGGAAGCAGCCTATCGTAACGCACAGTGGGGCATTTAAGGTTAAGCGTCTCCAGTTCGGGGTCAGTGTAGCTCCGGGGATTTTCCAGAATTTAATGAACTGTTTGCTTAAAGGGATCCCCAGAGAGCAACCCTTTTTTGACACTGTTCTGATTGCGGTGGTGTCTCCCAAAGCCTTCTCCAACCATCTGCAAGCTGTCCTGCAGCGCTTCAACAAGGCCGGGCTTAAAGTAAAGAAGGAAAAATGTCTCCTTGGTGTCCCCAGCGTCGAGCTCCTGGGATTCAAAGTTGACACCCGTGGCATCCACCCCACCCCGGACAAGATTGCAGCCATCATCGATGCACTGATTCCCTCCTCCAAACCTGAGCTGCAGGCTTTCCTCAGCCTGCTGAACTTTTATCACACATTCTTCCCACACAAAGCAGCCGTGGCCGAGCCCATGCACCGCCTCTTGGACAAACATGCACATTGGAAGTGGGGGCCACTGCAGGCCGTGGCTTTCCAGGCTGTAAAGGACCTTCTAACCTCCAATGCAGTCCTGGCCCACTTTGAAGAATCCCTCCCCGTGGTGCTCACATGTGATGCATTGCCCTATGGGGTGGGGGCGGTCCTGGGTCATAGGTTAGCCGATGGCCACGAGGTTTCAGTAGCCTATTAGTCATGCACCTTGTCTTCGGTGGAGCGGAACTATGCTCAAATTGACAAGGAGGTACTGGCGATTGTGGCGGAGGTGCAGAAGTTCCACAACTACCTGTATGGCCACCCTTTCACGATTTTCATGGACCATAAGCCACTGCTGGGTCTATTGGCTCCAGACCGCCAGACACCCCAGATGCTGTCTCCACGGGTGCTGCGGTGGTCTATCTTTCTTGCAGGTTATGAGTACACCCTGCAACACCAGCCTGGTGATGGGACATACTGACACCCTCAGCCACCTTTTGCTACCTGTCTGCGGCCCAGACCCGGCTCCTGCACACCAAATCCTGCTGCTGGAAGACCTCTTCGATCGTCTGGTACAGGTGCCAGACATCACCAAACACACCAGTAAGGACTGCGTCCTCTGCCGTGTTCAGGACTGGGTGGGGAGGGGATGGCCCACAGTGTTCTCATCCCGCTGGGATGAACTGTCCACCCACAAGGGCTGTATCTTGTGGGGTAGCCGGGTAGTCATCCCTAGCCCCCTACGCAAACACATACTCGCTGCACTGCACAAGTCCCATTCGGGAATCGTGTGCATGAAAGCCTTAGCGTGCAGCTACGTATGGTGGCCTGGCATGGACGGGGAGATAGAGGACTTGATTAAACGCTGCCAGACATGCCAGGAAACACTGCCGGCCCCTCCTGGGGCCCCAGTGAGACAATGGGAATCCACACACAAACCATGGGCCCGCCTCCACCTAGAGTTTGCGGGCCCATTACAGGGACAGATATTTTTCATTCTCATGGATTCCTACTCTAAGTGGCTAGAGGTGATCCTCATCTCCTCTATGTCATTGAGAGTAGCGATCAAAGCCATGTGGAAGATATTCAGCACCCGTGGCATCCCTGACACCCTGTTATCAGACAATGGGACTGCATTTATGTCAGCAGAATTCTTGGACTTTGTGCAGTACTATGGGATTCGACACATCCACTCCACTCCCTTCCACCTGGCAACCAATGGATAGGTGGAATGGATGGTACGCACCACCAAGGAAGCACTGCGCCGGATCGTCCAAGGGGACTGGGACTACAGATTAACCGCCTTCTTGTTTGGCCAATGAATGACCCTGCACACATCCACAGGATGCTACCCCATGGAACTATTAATGGGCCAGCACCTAACAACCAGACTGGACTGGCTTCACCTGGACAGGGCACCTAACCACAACCTGGGCACGGTAACCCAGGAGGCACCCCGGAGGTTCTTTCTTGAGGACCCAGTATATGCCCGTAACTACACACAGGGCAAACCCTGGATCTTGGCCCAGGTGGTGAGAGTAACAGGACCTCTCTCATACGAGGTCTCACTGGAAGATGGCCAGCTCCTCCAGAGGCATGTAGACCAACTACGCCATCGCTTACTGCCCCTAGCTGACCCAGAGGTACGAGACGTTGAGGACAGTGATGAGGAGCCGGACTGGGAGGAAACAGCATTGGGTCCAGTGGAGTCCAGCATGCCCACAATTCCTGCCCCAAGTTCTGCACCAGAATCCAACAGTGGAATGGCCCTAGCAACTGGGACTTCACTGGTGGCTGTCACTGAGCTGCAACCTGGGCCAAGCACACCGACCAGCACCCCAACGGAGCCACGCCACTCCACAAGAGAATGACGGCGCCCGGAGTACTTGTGGTACTATATATGTTAGTACTTCAGAACTAAGGGGGGAGGGGTGTAATGTATCAAGAGGGTTTGGTGTAAGGTAGCAAGAGGGTTGCGACCGCATGTGCCTGGCCATGCAGCCCACCGGACCTACAGACCTTTGGTCCTAGAACAATAGGCACTGCGGATCCTAGGTCCCCCTGACACCAGCAGTACAAATGTCAGTTCACGGGTGCCATTTATTATTATTATTATTATTATTATTATTATTATTATTATTATTATTATTATTATTATTATTATTATTATTATTATTATTATTATTATTATTATTATTAATAATAATAATAATAATAATAATAATAATAATAATAATAATAATAATAATAATAATAAATAAAAATAATAAAAATAAAAATTCTGAATCACCCAATCCCTGCTACCGCAAGGCTCTGGGCGATGTACAACAACAGATAAAAACATTTATTAGAATTTTGGGAGCATCAAACGAATAATCAAAGCAGAACAGTCACCTTTCCTTGGATGGGATGTCAACCTTGTGTGTGTGCACGTGTGTGTCTGTATACAAGGCAGATGAGTGCTGAATTTTCCTCCATGAAAATCACCAGCTCTAAATATAGCACATCAGGGAGAAGTGTTCAGCTTAGCCATCCTAGCCAACAGGCTACTTTTCTAAAAGCAAGGAAGTTTTTGTTTCTGTTGGAAAGGATTCAGACCCACAGACACTGCCACAGTGCAGTCCAGGAAAAACTTTGCCACTTGATGCTGCTGATTACATAAATTGTTTTTTAGCAAGTATCTCCTAAGTTGTTCTGAAACCCTAGAAAACTAAATTGGCAGCAGCAATTATGCAACAGACATAATAACCAGGTGCATATCCTGGACAAGCAGAGGAGGACCAAAGAGCATCTGTATCTCTGAAAAGGTACTCTCTGTCTAAAGCCTGTAAGGGCCAATGGCACTAAATAAGTGCTAGGGGCTTTTTTGTTCTTATAAATACAGACCATCTCTGAACCAGTGGATGTCTCGTTGATGCTCCTGCAAGTCAGAAGTGAAAGAACAGAAGAGTGTGAAGGGTTCCTTCTCTCTGGTGAAGACAGGCTTCAACGTGCTGGCAAAGTCAGCATCTTGGCGCATGAGTGTCCCTGAGAAGCAAGATGAAGTTGGGTAAGGACATAACAGATTATTTATTAGTTTTTTTTAGTAATAATAATACCAGTAGTAACACATGAATAAAACAGCTATTCAACAATAAATAAAGAACAAGTAATAACAATAACTATTGGAGTTTCATAGACAGGCACAAATAGATTAGTGAGCATTTATGTGGCAACATCATATAGAATCTAAGTTATCAATGAAATGGTTAAAATACATAAGATATTACTTTGATGGAGTGGAGTCTCACAAGATACCCATTCAGTCATATCTATGTCATTTAATTTATTTAAAAAATTTAATTTAATTTATTTATACCCCCCTCCTTCTCCTCCGTTCAAATCACTATGCTTAATCAGAGCAATGCCAATTTAATAAGAACAAAACCCTGACAAAACAACCCATACAATCTTTCATTACCAGTGCCCAGGGCCCACAAATAAGGCCTTAGAACACACACAGTCTAAAACACCTTCCAAGAAAAGTACCGTCTTAGAGGCCTTACAAAAGCCTGCCATGGATAGTGCCTTCCGCACATCAATTCGGGCAGACTGTTCCATAAAGCTGGTGCCACCACCCAAAAGGCATGGGAGCTCTCCAAGGAGCTGCAGATCAGGCAGAGAGAGGCAGGGGCAGACTGGGATGTTAAAACCGTTATGGAGGAAGCTTAGTCAAGTGACCTCTATGGTGCCAGTAGAAATACTGCTTGGTTCAGACCCAGGCTGTGGCAACAGTGACAACCAATGTTGGATCACCCAAAGGGCACTGTTGACATACCCCAGATTCAAGCCAAGTTCCTGTGGTATTTCCAGCACTGCAGAGGTCAGTGGGCTCAGCTGGTCCTGTCAGCTATTGGGTGAACTACAACCATTGTTATCATCACTGTGGCCATGGTCTAAGCATCTTGCTGCTGGTCCAGCAGTGGTCCCCCTCGGTACAGGCCTACCAAGAACTTTCCAGCGAAGACGGTCAATCGACATTTAGACAGAAGGCCCACCAAGAGAGTCTGCTGCAAAGCAGGTGAACTGCTGCAAAGGTTAGTGTTGCCAACTTCCAGGTGGGGTTTAAAGTTCTCCTGGAGTTATGACTGATCTCCAGACTACAAAGACCAGTCTCCCTGCAGAAAATGGGCTGCTTTGAAGGGTTCTCTGTGGCAATGTACTCCACTGCGGTCCCTCTCCTCCACAAACCCCTCCCCAACCCAGGCCTCACTCCCAAATCTCCAGGAATTTCCCAACCTGGGGTTAACAACTCTAGCAAGGTTTCATATGTGGAGCAGAGCATTCCCAAGATGTTCAAAAGTAGAGTATGGTGGAGGTGGCCATCCTATGTGGCTCATCTCCAGCTTCTGCTAATCAGAAGTATATTGTTTGGGATTTCTTTGGAAGAGTCTCTCTCTCTCTCTCTCAGGTGTAGAACAGACACAGTCCTGCTTCTCATTCACCCATCCAGGCACACTGACAAAATTTTATAAAAAACTGGGGCAAGTGATGCTCTGTATTCTTGGTGCTGGGAGGGGGGGCAACAGTGAGAGGGCTTCTAGTGTCCTGGCCCCGCTGCTGGACCTCCTGATGGCACCTGGTATTTTTGGCCACTGTGTGACAGAATGTTGGACTGGATGGGCCATTGGCCTGATCCACCATTGGCTTCTCTTATGTTCTTTACAGGCTAGCTTGGTAATATAAACTGAAATGCCAGGCTTAACTAAATAAACAAAAAACCTCACATTTTCAACCACAAGTGTGTACTTACTTTTATATATCTCTGAGTCAAATCCTGATTCCTTCCCATAATATTCTATGAAACAGAATAAAGTGGTGGGTCAGATATATATAGAGTTGCATTTCAGTTCTTAGTGTCTTTATAATAATCTCAGAAGCTATATGACACACCATAGCTGGCCAGTGAATCCAAGGATATGAAGAAATTGATGCAAAATCAGCATTACTTTCACTATGCAGAAAGGACATCAGCTAATGTTTAAAGGCTTAAAATTAATGTTGGCCCCGGTCATGCGAGCCAGAAAACATGGGGGAGAGGCGTGGCAGTTCGCCCCAGAGCTAGATAAGGCACGGTAGCCCGATCACACGGGCCACCGGGTTGCCACGCTCCAGCTCTGTGTGCTGATCACACCACGCTGCTGCAGTGCGGCAAAAAAGCAGCGCAGCAGACCACGCAATCCGCGCTGTTGCAAAGTGCGCATGTGCTGTGGGGGGGCCCGCTTTCAGTGTCTTGCATATGTGCATGCCCCATTCAGCATTGGTGTGCATCCAATGGAAACTTACAACATCTGGAAACCCTGGGACATGGGCCGGCATCGGAAGCCGCGGGATACTGGTGCTCCCGTGATCAGACGCTGGCCTTTGCCCCGGGGTTTCCAGAAACTAGTACTTCAAACCTAGTAGTTTTTTACTTCACGTTTTCAGAGGGAAGCCGTGGGATGGCCACGGGAGCGCTATGCCTCCCAGATGTGCTCGTATGATCACGCATGGAAAGTCCGCGGGGCTCCCGTGCCTTCAGTGGGGCAAATGCTCCGTGTGAACGGGGCTGTTGATATATAACTGTGTCTGAGGATGCACTCCACTTTTATTGTGGGGAAAAAATCATAGGGATGAGTTACAGATGTGCTCATCACTTAGGTGTTTTCCACACAGAGATAGGCTTGTGTGGTTTCCACATTGCTGTTGCAGTTGCAGAATAAGTGCAGCACCAATGGAGGTTCCACATGGTAGGTTTCCCCATATTTTCCCTGCCCCAGTCCTCTGCAGTGACCTTGCCTTTAAAAAATCAGGAACTGACATATCATTATAACATTATGTTATAACAATGTATCTATCAGCTTCTCTGAATTCTCAGCTTTCATTAAAAAGTAAGTCTATCTAGCCCTTTTCCTCATGGAGATATAAAGGGAAAGGCATGTGGGAATTGAGGACATAAATTGTGGCTGTTACACAGAACACAAGGTAGGGACCCCAGATCCAACCAGCATATTATGTAAGGTGGAAATTGGACCTACTAGAAACTTAACCATGATCAGCAAAATACAAAAAAAGATTCTTTGATGACACTGTTGTCCTTCCCTGCTGTACAAAATGGAGTCTGTCTCAACCCATAATCAAATATGGAAATGGCTCAGGAGAGAGTGGCTGAGCAAGCATCCTTGGGCATGACTTCAGATGTTTCATAAACTGTGGAACAAGGTACTCTGAATAAACCTTTCTTGGTCTTAGATGTGCCACTGGACTCAAACTTTGTTATACTGCTTCAGACCCACACGGCTATCCACCTGGATCTATCATAAACTATGGTCAGACTTTTAACATCTGTCAGGCCCTGGTTTTTATTCAACAACAAAATGCAATTGAAAACCTCAAGGGAGTACAGGGATTCACAGAGGAATGCTGGCGGCGGAACTAACACGGAAATGGTAAACAAATTGATAATGACCTTGTTGTTGGTTCAGATTACAAAGTTCCTTTGTTACTGTGAGGCTTCACATCAGGTGAATGTGATTTGGCCCTCAGGGACACCCTTTGTATTTTGTTATGGGGAATTTCTTTATGTTTCCCACATGAACATTCTGCAGTAAGGAAGTTAATAATGAAAAGGAAGATGAATCCCCCAGACTTACTCCTGACGAGTACTGTTGCAAAGGAGTAGGCCTCACCGTATGGATTTTTCACAACCACACTGTATGCAGCAGAATCATCCAAGGAGCATCTGGGGAAAGAACAACAGTTGCAAACCCTTGACATTAAGCTGGCCCCAAGAGGCCCCTTTTTGCCTCTGTAGACTGAATCAAGCCCTTCCTTATGGCTAAAAATTAAATGTTATTTCAGGTTAATGCATTACTTGCAGCCTTTCTTGCCCTCTTGGCTGTGTACATCTCTCTTGCTAATTCTGTCTCACACCGCTGGGGGGGGGGAGAGACTAATCATAAAACCTTGGACAGCTCCACAAAATGTTGGGAGGTTCCAAGCCAAGAGTCTTCCTAGTGATGGAGGCAGCTCTTTGCCAAATGGGTGCTCTTTGCAGGTGCCTCCTGGGATCTTCTGAAGGAACATCCTACTTCAATGATGAGTAAAGGCCAGAACTGGCTCTCTGCTAAGGGGAAGAAGCAAGGGGGCACCAAAGAACACACTGATGGAGGCTCCTTGGAGATCACTGTGCTACAAATTGAACAAAAAACAAAACAAAAAAAGAAATGAGAAGACCTGCCCAAAGGAAAAGAGGGGACTGACTGCCCCTTCTGAGGTCTTCCAGTGTAGAAAGTATTATAGCCATACTTAAAAAACTTGAACACCAACGGGAACAATTGAGGTTGAAACTCTTCCCCCTCCTCCACTATAAGACATATAAAGATGTATTACTGCTCATGTCATCTTAACTAGTATAGTGTTAAAGAGAATTAACTATTTGCTCTCTTTTTATAAAAGTTATAAAGAATTAGGAAAGGAAAAAGGAAAAACAAAACATATTAGTAATACTTAAGCTCTGGTAAACTCATAGATATAGCATAGTTTCATCCAAGATGATTGCGGATTGGGAAGTTAGACCGTCTCATCGGTGAGACCTGAAAGTCCAGTTTCCTTTTCATTGATTTCTTAACCGTAGGATCTGACAGAGGTTCTAAGTTCAGCTGTTACAACATGAAGTGGCTGCTCTCTAGATCATGTGCAGCGAGAACAGTTCCTTGATGGCGAACTTGCAGAGCACCTGATGGAAGCCACTTATAGCGAATATCAGCTCTCGTAGCTTTGCAGTAATCAGCTTCAGGGCAGCACGAATTTGAAGATTTTCACTGGGCAAATCTGGATAGACCTGGATTTTCTGGTTCTTATATCAAAGAGAGTCTTCCTTGTGTGCGAGTTGAAGTAGTACTTTTACAGTTCTGGTATCCTGGAATTCCGTGATGATATCCCGTGTGTTTGTTGATATGTCTAACTACTAAATATGAGAGTAGGAAGTGGAGACACCTGCTAAGGCTTTGACTGTCTCTATCCAGATTGCCCGTTGAGAATACACTATGTATTAACAGGATAAGGAAGGGTGTTTTCGTTGTTGTTCAGTTGCACAGTCGAGTCTGACTCTTCGCGACCCCATGGACCAGATCACGTCAGGCCCCCCGTATTCTGCTGTCCTCTGAAGTTTGCTCAATTTCATGTTCGTTGCATCGATGACATTGTCTAACCATCTCATCCTTTGCCATCCCCTTCTTCTTTGACCTTCAATCTTTCCCAGCATCAGGGTCTTCTCCAGTGAGTGCTCCCTTCTCATTTGGTGGACAAAGTATTTGAGCTTCAACTTTAGGATCTGGCCTTCCAGGGAACAGTCAGGGTTGATTTCTTTTAGGATTGAATGATTTGATGTCCTTGCAGTCAAAGGGACCCTCAAGAGTCTTCTCCAGCACCATAGTTCAAAAGAATCTATTCTTTGGCGTTCGGCCTTCGGCCTTCCTTATAGTCCAACTCTCGCAGCCATACATTACTACTGGGAATACCATTGCTTTGACCGTGCGGACTTTTGTTGGCAGGGAGATGTCTCTGCTTTTTATCATGCTGTTTAGGTTTGCCATTGCTTTCCTCCGAAAGAGCAGACATCTTTTAATTTCATGGCTGCAGTCACCATCTGCAGTGATCTGGGATCCCAGGAATGTGAATTCTGTCACTGCTTCCACGACTTCCCCTTCTATTTGCCAAGGAGTGATGGGGCTGGATGCTATGATCTTAGTTTTTTTGATGTTGAGCTTCAAGCCCACTTTTGCACTCTCCTCTTTCACCCTGAGCAAGAGGCTCTTGAGGTCCTCTTCACTTTCTGCCATCAGAGTGGTATTGTCTGCATATCTGAGGTTATTGATCTTTTCCCCAGCAATCCAGCTTGTGATTTATCCAGGCCAGCATTTCGCATGATATACTCTGCATATAAATTAAATAAGCAAGGTGACAATATACATCCTTGTCGTACTCCTTTTCCTATGCTAAACCAATCAGTTGTTCCATATCTGTTTCTAACTGTTGCTTCTTGACCCTTATACAGGTTTCTCAGGAGACATGTGAGGTGGTCTGGTACTCTCATCTCTTTAAGAACCTTCCATAGTTTATTGTGATCCACACAATCAAAGGCTTTAGCATAGTCAATGAAGCAGAAGTAGATGTTTTTCTGGTACTCTCTTGCTTTCTCCATAATCCAGCGAATGTTGGCAATTTGATCTCTAGTTCCTCTACCTCTTCGAAACCCAGCTTGTACTTCTAGCAGTTCTCTATCCACATACCTTTGGAGCCTTGCTTGTAGGATCTTGAGCATGACCTTGCTAGTGTATGAAATGAGTGCAATTGTGCGATAGTCTGAACATTCCTTGGCATTGCCCTTCTTTGGGATTGGAATGTATACTGACCTTTTCCAATCCTGTGGCCACTGTTGTGTTTTCCAAATTTGTTGGCAAATTGGTTGCAGCACTTTAACAGCATCTTCTTTTAAGGCTTTGAATAGCTCAGCTGGGATACCATCACCTCCACTAGCTTTGTTGTTAGTATGGACAGGCCACAGCAGAGAACTCAGACCAAGTGTGATCCACTGGAGAAGGAAATGGCAACCCACTCCAGAATCTTTGCCAAGAAAACCCCACGGACAGTAACAAAAGGCTAAAAGATATGGCACCAGAAGATGAGCCCCTCAGGTCGGAAGGTGTCCAATATGCTACTGGGGAAGAGCAGAGGACAAGTACAAGTAACCCCAGAAAGAGTGAAGCGGCTGGGCCAAAGCCAAAAGGATGCTCAGTTGTGGATGTGTCTGATGGTAAAAGGAAGGTTTGATGCTGCAAAGAACAATACTGCATAGGAACCTGGAATGTAAGATCTATGAATCAAGGTTAGCTTGACGTGGTCAAAAATGAGATGGCAAGAATGAACATTGACATCTTGGGAATCAGTGAACTAATTCCCATTGGACCCAGTGGACAGGAATGGGCGAATTTAACTCAGAAGACCATTATATCTACTACTGTGGCCAGGAATCCCGTAGAAAAAATGATGTGGCCTTTATAGTCAACAAGAGAGTGAGAAAGGCAGTATTGGGATACAATCTCAAAAATGACAGAATGATCTCGGTCTGAATCCAAGGCAAACCATTCAACATCACAGTAATCCAAGTCTATGCCCCAACCACTGGTGCAGAACAGGCTGAAGTGGACCAGTTCTATGAAGACCTACAACAGCTCATAGAACTAACACCAAAAAATGATGTCCTCCTCATCATAGGGGACTGGAATGCTAAAAGGGTGTTTTACAAATGTATAAAATGTCATAAAGATATGGAATGTAATTTTGTAGGTTGTATTTGCTTTTTGTAATAATTATATTTATTATTATTTTTGTAGAAATTGTTTGTGAGATAACAAGAACGTTAATTCATTCAATGACGAATAAGAAACAAGTGACACAATATTGTATGTATTACAATTTTTATTGTATTTGTAATTATGTTGTAGGTACATTGCACATCTTTTTTATGTATATTTTTGTAATATTATAAGATTAACATGGTCCTATTCAGATGAAGTCCTTACGAAACAAATAGACAGTCTGGAGAACTTCGTCAACAGCAACTATTTTCAGTGCACATGGACCCCTTTTTTGTACTTTATACACGTTCTACTTATCTTGTAAGAATATACTGTTGTAACAATTTCAAGCTTTTGTGTATAGTGCTTGATTACAGCTTTCTGTTGTCCTACAGCCTCCACAATCATGACAGACAGGTAGGCTGTGGCTGAAGGCCATACTAGATGTGCTTGTTGTGGGTTCCCTGCAGGAACATAGCTGCTACAGGGAATGGCTTTTAAAAAACCAAACAAGACCCAAATGGGCTCAATATGCCACTGTGGCATTACCACACCATTTTCCCACACTGAAGTTAATTCCCTGTTTTTGCTGTTCCACAGGCATAGGATACTCCATGTGGAACAAAAAACCAAGGAAATTACTCCCCCCCCAGAGCTGATTCCACATGGGAAAATGGTTGAGGGGAGGCAGGATCCTGTTGTCTCCTGAAGTGGCATTCCAAGCTCCAAAGGCTCTGCTTTATTTTTTAATAGCCATTCCTTTCAGCTGCTCTGTAGCTGTGGGAAATCCAGACCCAACTCTTTAAAAACCCAACCATGTGGTTTTGTATGCTGAAGGTTCAATCCCTGATTCCCCGGCAGCTCTTGTTAAAAAGTATCAGGAAAGACTTCTACCTTGGACCCTGCAACCTGCTGCCAGGTAGACAAGATGGACCTTGGTAGACCAGTGGGCTGACCTGGTAATGGGAAGCTTTGTGTATTTTTGTGTGTGTGTATGTTCATGAAGTCCTTTCAGAACGGTTCCACACATCAACAAAGAAATGCTAGCTGACGTGCTTTCTTGGTGCCCCAGATGCTGACAGTGTGAAGCTCTCCAATTTCTTTTGAAAAAGAGATTACAATTGTTGATTCCCCCAGCTGTTTATCAAAGCCATTACCTGCTGATGTCCAGTGTGAGCATTCCAAACTCACTCTTCATTCTGTATTTCCCTGCAGGAGCTAGACGGGGATCAATATGAACTCCATTTTTATACCTTGAAAGGGGCACATTGAAAGACAGACATGAGCAGAGCACCTTCTTGAACTGTTCCATTATTCTATAGCCCCAATACCTTTACAGGTAAACATTTAAAACATTAAATTTTGGTTTCTATTTATTTTAATCAAAAGATGCATTTATTCATTTATTTGCAAACTCATTCTCCCCTTGGCCCTTAAATGGAGAGTTCTGCACACTCCTAAGACCCAAAGAACTTCTAGAATGCCTCTGATTGAAATTCCTCATGAATTTTGTAAAGAATTGATTGGTCCTTAACATGGATCTCTGGACTGGGTTGGTTATATTTGCTTCCTCCTCCATGGAACAGTTTAAGAGAAGATGGCTTTTTCAAAAAAGCCAGACAAATCACACATTCCACTGGATTCAGGTCATAAATTTTAGAAGTTCCCACCCCCCAGCCCATGAATGATTGATTATTCCAGCAGAGAGAAATAGTTGCCTTCAGTTTCAAATATTGACTACAGTAGTGGGTGTTATATGGTTGAATGCCCAGCCTAAAAGGAGCAAACCTGCACATAGGTACGACACTAGCCAGAAGCCTGCTCATGGACTAGTCATCAGCCTCAGTATTCAAACATGCCACCTTCTCACTTGCAGCCTGAAATATTACCATCCTGGGGGAAAATTATCACTTAATTCTGTTAAACTGGACTCTTGAGGCCAGCTATGCAGAGGTTTCAGAACTGGTAAAGCTTTCCTTGCCGCCTACTTACCAGGTCACTTCTGGAAGAGGAGAGGCCAGAACTGTACACTCTAGTTTGACGCTCATTTGTTCCCAGACAGCATGAGCTCGAAGAGGGATCCAAAACATGGGCGGTCTGCAGGACAGCAGCTCCATGACCTCTTTCTCACGCTGTGCCTTTGCTTCTGCCTAGGACAAGGATCACAGACAGTTTTAAAACTTTTTATCTTTCTGTTCTATAAATACATCTGCTGGAATGGAATAGACAGGTCTACCACCCTTCTGTTTCATACTGCAGAATAAGCTGGCTACATTTTTTGGCATCTGGAGCCAAGAGTGGCTCAGTGGCCTTTGAAGAGAACTCATGGAGCAGCTTGCCTCAGGTACTTAAAGTAACTAGTGGGCCCCTGTTGATGACATTTGTTTTTGATTTTCCCTACACATGGAGCATGGGATTTATTTCAGGGATTACAAATGGGGACCTAACACTTTAACAGGATGGTTTTGCTTGCTGTGTAGCAGTTTTCATTTATGGTATTGTACATGTTGTTGGCGCAGTGTAGATATGCAGTAAAGTAGAGCACAACTTGTTTAAAGACTAAAGTCAGTTTATTAAGAAGGGAATGTCAGACTTTGTACTTCATTTGCCATGTTGATTTCTGTTCTCTGTGATTCTTTCACTTAGAACTGGAAGAGGGGGAGTGAATGGGGGAAAGTCTGTGTGGGAACGAGCTTTGCTAGACGCCTGTAACAGATTCCAAGTGGCCTTCCAAGGAGGGAAAACAAGTGACCTTGAAGCCTTTGCTACCAAGAATGCTGTCATAGGTATATTTTGTAGTTCGCAGGTGGTGGTGGGGAGAAAAACTGCACTTTGGCTTGGTGGGATGAATGTCCAGTGTGATGGGATCTTGGCATGGGGGGCAGTTTGAAGTGGGTACAATAGTGGGCTTGGCGCTAATGCTCGCCAGTTCTTACACCTGTATTGACTGCATAGCTCAATAAACAAATCTTATACCTGAAGAGTGTTGTTTGAGTGAGTACGCACAGGGGTCTGACAGGGAACAAACTTTGTAAGAAAGAGCAGAGAGAAAGAAAAGTCTAACTGTCTAACTAGCTAGGAGGAGGTCAGTAACTTTTCTCACCAGGAGCGGGAAAAATCCTGAGAAAATCAGAAGACAGGAAGGAGACTATTTGAAAATATTAGGAAGTCCCTAATCTCACTATGATAACTACTTGCCTCCTCTGCTGCCCCTGCAGGATGTTCTTGCCATCCTCTGTATGTATGCACAATAGACATTGCATATTCCAGCATGTTGCTAACTTTCTGGGACAGAAACTGATGGGTATTTGCTGTTTGTTTTTAGAACTGCAGCCCATGTTCATCAATGAGGCAAACAGAATATTTGTTGTACTTAAGAGCTGGATGCCTTCCTTGATACACAGTGGAGGGGCTGAGGCTCAGTGGCAGAACATCTACTTAATTAAAAGGGTTAGATCATAGGTGATGAGAAAGACCATCCAGGCAGAGTAGACAACACTGACTTTGATAAAGCAAAGCTCTGACTCAGTAGAAGGGAAATACAAAGTATGCAGATGAAATAACATTTCTGTATTTTCTGACATCAGCTTGGACCCTACAGATGAAGAGATATCCTTTCAGGAAATGCGACTTTTTTGCCCAGGAATTGAGGGGCAGGGGCAGTTAAAGGTCTGGAGTGGGAGTAGGAATCAGTGACCATAGAAATTCTCTGCTGGATCCAGCCTAGAATTTAACATCTTCCAGTGTTTTTCCAGCTCATTCACGATCCCTTGACAGATTTGAGAGCCAAACTTCATGAGATGCTACCGATCCTTGACAGTGCTGGAGAAAGGAGGGGTTTTACACTGCACTGTTTCCATGATGGAAAATGCCCCCCTCCCAATCTATTTTAGGCTCTGGTAAGGAAAAAGACTGGTACCTATTCTTTTTTCCCTTCTGAGGCTTAAAACAGCCCAGAGGGACCACTTCCTAACAACTACACACCACTGGCTCCTGCCTATGCAGACTTAGACAAGTGTGGCTGATTAATAGATGACAAAAGTAGATTAATGTTTTGCCAGAATTCCCTTGACTCTTTGCTGGTATTCAGAGGGGTGGTTCAGGCATTTGTCAGTTGCTGTAAGCAAAGTGGCCTCAGCAGCCTGCCTGGGGGATGGATCTATGCGGAGGAACATGTACCTTTCCCTGGCTGCCTCACAGACGTGAATCACGGCCGGGAAATAGTTGCTATGCCCAGGAGTTCATTAAGTCAGAATTACTTCCTCCATGCACTTGTGGCCCTTGGGCCACATATGGAGCAATTTATGGACATATCTAGACTTGCTTAAAAGCAACTGGAAAATGGAGCCAGAGGTGCTGCTGGAATTCCATAATGGCTTGCTAAGACTCTGTCACTGTTCACCTCCAGCCTCTTTGTCTGCAAAACTTTACCCAGTTTGCATTGCTATGTGAATGGAAAAGCTAACAATGAACAGCTGTATTTGACAAAGGGAGCTTTTACTCTTGAAAGCTTATATCCCCAAAATCTTGTTGGTCTCAAAGGTGCTACTGGACTTTTATCTAGCTCTTCCACTTAACAGACAAAGCTGCTTCCTGTTGAGCCAGACCATTGGTCTAAAAAGGTCAACACTGTCTGCTCTGGCCAGCAGCAGCACTCAAGGGTCTCAGGCAGAGATCTTTCACATCATTTCCTCCCTGACCCTTTTACCTGGAGGTGCTGATGAGTATTGAACCTGGGACATTCTCCATGCAAAACCAGTGCTCTACTGCTAAGCCATGGCTCCTGTTGTTGAATCTGCAGTCCAAACAAGACATTTTTAACACCCAGAAATACCTCCTCTCACCTTCCTCCGAAGGGTCTTCTTGTCAGCCCTCACCCGCAAGAACCGGCAGTGTTGAATGACTTCTTTCTCCAACTTTTCCATCTCATTCCCAAACTGGACCCTCTTCTGGCCCCTTTTCTCCAACTCCAAAATGGCAGCCTCCTGCCTTATCTTGGATTCCCTGCAGACGGTAAAGCATAAAATACAGTTCTCTGCTTAACATGTCAACGGAACTGGCCCAAAGATTTTTGGAGCCCTAGGCAGATTATTATTTTGGTGCCTCCTCCCATTCAACATACTTACACATACATAATCAATGGGCTCAATCCAAGTGCTGCAACCTGAAGCTTGCTTACCTGGGAGGAATCCCATTGAACACAGCAAGTAGGCATGCATAGGAGGAATGCTGCTTCAGTGCCCTCTTTGCCCTGAACCCTGGACCCCTGGGGCTGCCTATTGCCCTCTAACTCTTTTGGCATCCCTCTCCCAACTCTGATATCCTAGACCAAAGGTGTCAAGCTCATTTGTTATGAGGGCCAGATCTGACTTTGTCGGGCTGGGCCATAGGTGCCATAAAACGTAATGCCAGGTACTGGAGATATAACCTTTATATAGGACAGCAACTGGTAAGCTCTGAGTTGGTGTGTCCTCACCGCAAGGCCCCATGGGCTGGGAGGGGAGTGAAGAGGAAAACCCACATGGGCGGACTGCAGAGTCAGCAGGGCAGTGCTGGGCAGACACTCCCATGCCCCAACAGAGGATCATCTGCATACCCCTCCACACGCAAATGCTGATCCCTGAGTCCATCCAGGACAGCATCCCCAGAGCTGCAGGCTGAGTGGAGAGGTATGAATGTGGCTGCAGTGGCTCCCAACTTGTCTAGGTCAGTGGCTCCCAACTTACCCGTGAGGCTTTCCTGAAATGAAGGGGTTCTGCTTGACTGCTGCAGACGAGGTTGTTCCACCATACTAAAGCCACAATTGGAGTGGCTCCGCCCACCCCCACCCCCAAGCAGCCTCCTGTTCCCTTCCTCTCACCAGTTGCTTGCAGGCTGCATAACAACCCTGGATGGGCTAGTTCTGCCCCCAGGCCTTATGTTTGACACCCTTGCCCTAGACAGTCCACAAGGTTTACCTCTTAGGAGGTAAACTGTCTCTGAACATCAGTACATGGGGTGCAACCTGGGTCTGAATAGTCTGCACCAACTCTCTTGATCTCTGTTGATTCCCTTGACCTTTGATCTACACCTTTAAGCACCTCTAGGATATTTCTGTGTATGCAGTTCTTTGCATCTGTGTTATCCATATGTGCAGAGCCCATCACAGGAAGACCTGCAGTGGAGACTCCCATTTAACATAAGAACATAAGAGAAGCCAATGTTGGATCAGGCCAGTGACCCATCTAGTCCAACACTCTGTCACACAGCGGCCAAAAATACCAGGTGCCATCAGGAGGTCCAGCAGTGGGGCCAGGACACTAGAAGCCCTCCCACTGTTGCCCCGCCCCCCAGCACCAAGAATACAGTGCATCACCTGCCCCAGACTGAGAGTTCTTATCTATACCTTGTGGCTAATAGCCACTGATGGACTTCTACTCCATATGCTTATCTAATTCCCTCTTGAAGCTGTCCATGCTTGTAGCTGCCACCACCTCCTGTGGCAGTGAATTCCATGTGTTAATCACTCTGTGGGTGAAGAGGTACTTCCTTTTATCTGCTAGACATAGATACCAAAGTGCTCCATCACAGGTTGGGGTATTGGTGGGCGGTGGTCCTGTCTGCTATTTGAAACAAGAGGCTGAAACCCTCCTTTGAAAGGAGATTTTGGAGGGCTCCCTTCTGCTCAGGGCCGTAGCCAGCAGTGGGGCTTTAGGGGCTCAGCACCCTATCAAGTGAGGGGGGGGAGCCCCAGAGCCAGCCAGTAAGTCAGCGCTTGGAGAGCTCTCAGAGCTGACTCACTGGCTTAGCTGGTTGGCACAGATGCAGCGAGTCAGCTCACTGGCTCTCCCAGCCTGTAGTAGCAAGTCCACAGGGGGTCAGTGTTGCTGAATATGTCCATCCAGACACATTGATATGAAATTTAAATGTCCCCAAAGCCAAGTGATTGGAAATCTTTGGCTGAGACCATGGTTGCAGCTGCAGCTGCATTGGTACAAGCCCACATGACACAGCTGTGCAGTTTTATGTTTAACTGAAGTCTCAATAAAAGAATATTAACTAGACCCACATGTGGTCATACTGCACTTCTGTACCCAGTGAAGTCTCAGGAGGAGTGTCTCTTCTTTTGATTTGCATCTATAGGTTTTCTGTAGAAACAATCCCATTGGGGAATGTACACATGTACACGTTAATGTTATTTCTTTAAATTTTCTGAGATGAATCTGTGATTCTTGTCAAGTCATGCTTCCAGATCTGCCTCCAGAAAATTTACACGGCCAACTAATTCTGGCAAAAAGTATGCAAATTTGCGATCATGAGTCACTTCACACACATGCTCATGCACACATAGAGCTGGCAGGTTGTGTACAAATTGACAAGAGGTGGTTGAGTAACTAAGTCAGACTATTTAATGTAAGTTGCAACCCTGCGTCTGCTTGGCCGGGAATAAGTCCCATTAATTAAACTCTGTGAGGCTCTGATTCCAAGTAAACATACTTAGGATTGCCAAGTCATCATGCTTTGGATTTTTTGAAAACTTGTATTTAGCAAGCTTTTGATCATACCATGACGCTTCTGATGTCAGAGTAAGAGCAGACGCAATGGACAGATTGGAAAGAGTGAATCCCTCTTCCTTCTCACTTCATTGGCACCCGGGAAGTTGATATGCAGAAGAAAAAATACAAGAAATAAACAAATACAGTCAAATAAAAATGTTTCAAAACTGGAAGACAGAACCAGAACCAGTGGTTAGTGTTTTAGAGTAGGATCTGGGAGACCCAGGTTCGAATCCTCAAAGTGCTGTAGTAGCTTGTTGGGTCACCTTGGGCCAGTCACACACTCTCAGCCTAACCTATCTTACAGGGTTGTTGTGAGGATAAAATGGAGGCAAGGTTTAGGTCCCCACTGCGAGAGAGTATAAACAAAGTAAAATAAAATAAAATAATTATTTCCCCTTAGATAAATTATTTCTGACCATCAAGGTCTCAGTCCTTCCAAATCTGTCCCAGGAGTTTTTTCCCTTTGTCAAACGGTTCCCCTTGTTTCTGACTATATTGGCCATTGCCCTGATTCGGCACACAGTTGGGTGTAAAAACCTAAGTCAGCAGCACCAAAGAATTAATAATGAAAGCCTTCTTCTTTATACTCAGGCTACCCTGGCGTGAATTTGTCAGAATTCAGACAGATGTTTGTGTAGGATATGTGTGTCCCTGATCACATATGGTGTCTGTGGAACAATTTCTGAAAAATCTTAAATGGCATCAATTATTATTCTTTTTTTAGCGCACCCTACCTGGTTAATATAGATAACCATAACCTCAGAGCAGCTTTTACATCTTTGCGTTTTGAATCAATGCCTATGGCCGTATTAGCTGGCCGCTATAGTAGAACACCCAAGGAACAGCGTTTATGTATTTGTGGTTCTTCTGTTATTGAGGATCTTCCCCATTATATCCTTGAATGCTCTTTGTATATCCAACCTAGGTTAAAATTTCTCTCTAGTATTTTATCAGTTTTAAGCTTTTACTCAGTCCCTGAGAAGATTGTATTTTTGTTAGCTGATTCCAATGCCAATATATCCTATAGAATGGCTTTATTTGCCTTGGCTGCAAAGAAAATACGGGCCAACGCTGTCCTTACAGGAACTAGTTAACATTGATTTTAGTGGGTATGCTGTGATTCAATTAACTGCTCATAGCTTCGGTTTTATATCTTTTTAATATTTTAGACTATACTCAATCTTATACAATTATCTATGTTTATGGTATTTTTCTCTGTTGTTATTTTTGGATTGTAATGGCCCATGGCTAAATACAATAAAACCTTTCTTCACTTATTCTTTTTAGCATGCAACATTCCAACCCTTTCTTGAGTCAAAATGGTCTTCATGAGAAATTAACCAAATCATGCTGGAATTGGAAAGGAAGGACTCTTTTGATATGTAATAAGAAAGCGCCTTCTATTTTACATAGTAAGTTTTCTACTCTTCTTACCCCTGCCCAACCCTATATCCATGGAATCTTGATTCTGGATGTAGATAGGAAGATGTCCCACTCATAGTAACCTATCACAACTCCTTATTGAAATCCGTCTCCTTACTGCGTACATTCCCTTGCAAATCACACCTGTTGATATTTTTGTCTCATCTGGCATGCAGAATGCCATGTTTGTTCAGCTGTGGAACTAGCTGGGCATTTTAGGAGGATGTATTACCCCACCATCATTCTTCTTGCTGAAACTAAGCCATATCATAGTGAAAGGAGGCATCTGATGAAAGAAATCCATTTGTCTCAGCTTTCTCCAGGTGCTGCAACTAACTGACTGAAATAAGAAGGTGCTGTCTGGAACACCAGACCAGCTGCAATTAAATGATAAAGACCAAGACTACAAGGACAGGAGAGATTAGGCCTCAGACCTTCCAGAAATAGAAAACTTATCCCAATGATTTTTGCAAGCTGATGATTTTTAGGAGAAATACTCTATTCAAGATGTCGTTAAGAAATGGATGCACTTGAGGAAATGAGGGGTTATATTAAACAAATTGTCAGAGAGATTTTCTCATGATAGATTTTTTGTTTGTTACATTTTTTACTAATAGCTGAAGAAAACTCTCAGCATGAGCTTGGGCCGGATGCCACGGATCTGCTAACAGTACATTTTCTTATGGAGCAAGAAGCCTTCCACTGACACCAAAAAAGACCCTCCTGCAATGCGGGATTATTTGTTGTATTTGTTTGAAATCTTAGTACCCCACCAATGCTCCCTCTAAGCTGTGGAGTCTTGTGAGCAAAAATTCTACTTTGTGAGCTACTGGCAATAAAGTTGTGAGCGAGTGATTTGGCTATTGCATAAATTAGTTTCCTCTGGAACCATCCTTCCTGAGCTAAGACAAAAATCTGTGAGCTGGAGGCTAAAAAACTGTGACACTAACTCAGCTTAGAGGGAAAACTGCCCACTATTCTTTTGTATGAAGGGGAACCTATTATGGAACCCCTCGTGATAAAGTTGGAGGAATCTTTATTCATGATTATTATTTTTCACTGATGGGCAGGCAAAACTTTTCATCCAAATAAGGCTGATGAATTACTGTTGTTGAAGGAATAAAAAATAACGCGGGATCGTGGTGCAGACCCTACCACCATAAAGTAGAAAACAGCTTGGGATGGTGGTGGGTGTTTAAGGTAGTGGGTGTTCACCCTCCCCTATGTAATAAAGTTCTTGCTCCAACACCCTGCCTATACTCCTGGAGTTGGACCTCAATTTCAAGCAGGACAGTATCAGGCCAATCCCAGCATCTTTGAAGACATCACAAAGATCATGAATACCTCCAGTCTCTACACACTGTTTCTTGGCCAATGAAGGAAGCTTCTGAAAGATCTATCAGCTACACTGGCTTTGTATAAACATTACTAGGAATAAGGCCCGTTGTGGAAATAAATACAACGGGCTCTACAAAGAGGCTCTGGGAGAGTGCCCGAGTTTGGGGCACTCAGTGACAATTTGCTGTGGCAATCTCAGCAGGGTATAATGACAGAGTCCACCATTTTCTCCAGAGGAACTGATCTTTGCTACCTGAAGAGCAGTAGTAATTTTGAGTGATCTCCAGCCCACCCCCAAGATTGGTAACAGTGGTTCCCCAGGAGGGAGTGGCTGGTTTGGAGAGTGGAGTCTATGGCATTGTACCTGTCTGAGGTCCCACCCCTCAACACTCACCCTCTCCAGGTTCGACCCCTCAAATCTCCAGGAATTTCCCAACCTGGAGTTGACAACCCTATCTCCCTCCCAGCCAACCATCAACCTACCTTTAGTTTTCCATCTCCTCCCCCATCCTAGAGAGCAGTTGTAATTTTGAGTGATCTCCAGCCACCACCTGGAGATTGGCAACAATGGTTCCCCATCAGGGACTGGCTGGATTGGAGGGTGGAGTCTATGGCATCGTACCTGTCTGAGGTGCCACCCCTCCTCAAACCTCACCCTCTCCAGGCTCCATCCCTCAAATCTCCAGGAATTGCCCACCTGGAGTTGGCAACCTAATCAGGACTGGGCCCAATGAGTTTTCTCCCAAAGGCCAACATAGGTGTGGAAAGGGCCTTTTACTGGCAGAGGAGAAAGTACAGGTGCCAACTTTGATTAGGGAAATACCTGGAGATTTAGGGGGGTGGATCCTGTGGATGGCAGCATTTGGTGTGTATGTGGAAGGACTCAGCAGGGTATAATGCCATAGAGTCTACCCTCCAAAGCAACCATTTTCTCCCAGGGAACTGATCTCTGTCATCTGGAGGTCAATTGTAACAGTGGGAGATCTCCAGGTCCCACCTGGAGATTGGCAGCCCTAGGGGAAAGTCAGCTGCACAGCGGGGAGTTGAAGAAAATGGTCTGATGGTCGCTGGCCCACCTTGTTAGCCAGCCAGCCAAGCTGAAGCTAAGCAGGAGAAAGAGCCTTTTTCCATTTATTCTGATAGGAAAGTGGTCGTTGGGGAGGGGGTTATGGGCGGGAGAGGGGGTTATGCTGAAAGTCCTTTGTTTTTTTACTCACAGAACCAAGCTTGGCTGCCTACCAACAGCCACTGAGGGGACAGTCCCTCACAGGAGTCAAGAGAACTGTCTTCCTCAGGAGAGAGAGCTGTCTGCCAGGGGGAGTGGGTGGGCAAGAGGAGCAGACCCAGCCCCCAGCCAATGGCACGCAAGTACTCTTGAGTGGCGGCTGATGGGCCAATGGCTGAGGGAGGGCATTTTACAGCCAATGGGAACGCATGGAATCTTGCGAAACCAAAAGATAATTATTTATAAGGAGAGATTAGGCTACTACTTACCACCAGTGTTCCCTCTAAGCTGAGTTAGTGTGAGCTAGCTCACAGTTTTTTAGCCTCCAGCTCACAGATTTTTGACTTAGCTTGGGAAGGATGGCTCCAGAGCAAACTATTTTATGCAGCAGCCAAATCGCTCACTCACAACTTTAATGCCAGTAGCTCACAAAGTAGAATTTATGCTCACAAGACTTCACAGCTAAGAGGGAGCATTGTTTACCACTCTCCTTTACCACATCTTACTGATACTAGGAGTGATTATGCTTCTTGATATGAGATTAGATCTTGAACCCAGAACTGCATATAGCAGTCCATAGTAGTCCTACCTTTTCTTCAGAATGGTATGCTTGAGTTTGTGTCCATGTAGATCATGTAACACAAACTTTTAGGTCCAGGTAGTATTGAATGAGACTTTATGTAAATGCAACAAAATATGTTCAAGACCTGGTGAATGTTCATAATAAATGATGATGGTTACTGAGAAATGTCATAGATAAATATGTAACTTTTTAAACATAGCATGAAAGTGCTGAATTTATAATTTAATTATATCAACTAAGACTTAAACAGAGACCACTCTCTTCTCACTAACTGCAGGACATACTCATTTAATGTAATGGGGAGGATAGATCCAGTTGGTCAGCCATGTTGGTCTGAAGCAGTACAACAATTTGTCCAATGGCCCCTTTAAGACCAACAAAGGTTCATTCAAGGTATGATCTTTCAAACTAGCAGACACTTCCCACAATTAGAAAATACAGCTTTAGACATTTATCTGCTAGTTTGACATATTTATTGCTTTACAACTGTTGATCTTATAACCTTAATGTGCTATTAAGTGTCACTTTGCATATCTTGATCATCATCATGTTGCATGTTAATTTGCTGTTCATTCTCTGGCTGTAAGTTTGAACCTTGACTGCCATTCTAATGTATTTGGTAAAGTGTATGTGCACATGAAGGATAATACCTTGAATAAACCTTTGTTGGTCTTAAAGGTGCCATTGGACTCTAAATTTGTTGTGATGGGGAGAAGGTTGTATTAATCATCAGTTACAAGTTGCTGTGAATGGTCACTGCTCTTCTCCTCAGTACTTTCTTGAATATTGTACAGAAATGGCACAAGTAACAGTTCGTCCATTTCATGGCTTTCAAACCCCAGTTTCCCTGTGTGTGTGTATCCGCAGACTGAGTTTTCACTTTGCACATCGGTCAAAGCAAGCTGTAGTCCATATATACCTTTGCTACAATAAAATGGTTAGTTTTTAAGATGCCTCAAGACTGTTTTTGTTTTAACAGAACACAACCAAGTCCGCCCCCTGCCTTAGGCTTACCTGGTCCTGAACTTTGTCTTCCTTGTGGTAGACGTCATTTGCAAGTCTTGGTGCCTTTCCTCCTTTTGCTCCTCCTCCCTATGGTGGAACAAGGTTTGGGTTTCCATTCTGGGAGTTTTAGAAGAAGCTTTCCTGCAGAGAATAACAGCATGATGCTGTTCAAGAAATCCAACCATGACAGACAGCACAAAAGGAGGCTTACCATACCAGTTACAAAGGTACACACACGCACACAAAGATAGATTGCCTGAGCATCTTATTCCCCTTGTCAGAGCCCTAGCCAGAGCAGACAGCCATAATTTCACTACTGAACTCACTACGGAAGCACAGGATTGGGTTCAGAAGCAGGTATGTTTACAGGTTTCCACTTTAAACAAATTTTGCACAGTGCTGACTTGTTAATCCTTGTGTCAGCCTGCCCTCTCTCATCTAAGCACAATTACGTGCCATTTAACTTACAGGGAGATTTCCCTGTAGGCCACTGCCCAGGAAGGCCACTGCTGACCAGGAACAAGGTCTAGCAACTCTGCCAGAGCCTCAGGGGCCACTTGGTTGAGTCTGTTCATCAGCAAAAGTAATTGGTGTCAGTTTACCAACTGTCTTTTCCCACTCTGCTGCCAGTTTTCAGGAGGAAGCAATGGGTGCACTAAATACACAGTTTGTACCACTGAGCTGAGAGGCCACTCCCCTCTCCTGACCATGCACAATGTTGATTGGGTGGTCCATGTTAGTCCTAGCTGCCCCCCCCCCCCCCATGATCTTGGAGAAGATTTTGAAGTGTAAAAATAGAGGGGGGGGAAATCTTTGGATCTGATAACCACTCAAATACTCGGAGAGGCAAGTGGCAAGAGGGGTGGGGGGCTGGAAATATTGTGTGGTGGAATGGCATCACACATGCAGTGATGTCACTTCTGGGGAATACCTGGAAATGATGGCTGTAGCTCTAGGAATCACAGGAAACTGGAAACAACATAATCACATGCACAATGGTGGGGAATGGGAACTTGGGGTAGGGGATTGCCCTGCCTTTCAATGACATTCCTCCCCCACCCCATATGATTTGTTCCTTGGCCAAGGCACACAAGTTACTGTTTGGGGTGGCACCATGAGGTGGGTACTGTTGCATTGTGGAGGCTTGCCTGGCTTCCAGGTATCAGTTGGCACAGACTGGCATCCTCTCCTAGGTCTATGCTGCCATCAACTGTGTCCAAGCCAAATCCCTATGGTAATGACACAGAACCCTGTTTTGGACCTGATCAATGTCAATGGCATTCCAAGAGGGGGTATGTGTATCACAGAGGCCAACTCTGGATTGGGAAATTCCTGGAGGTTTTTAATGTGGATCCTGTGGGATATGCCATAGAATCCACTCTCCAAAGCAGTCATTTTCTCCAAGGGAACTGATTATTGTAATTCTGGGAGACCTCCAAATCCCACCTAGAGATTGGCAACCCCAGCTTTCCTGGGGGTGACAAAATACCTTGAACCAGCCTTGCCCTCTCCCACCTGCCCCAGTTCTGTCTATGTTAATCTGCCTCCCAAGTATCTTTAAGAATAATTGTCAAGGTCTTTTTTGGCGGAGCAGTTGGCCAAGGTTAAGTTTCTAATTGGTGGGAATGTTCGGTGCACTTTTTAAAAGAAACTTTTTCTGATTTTATGCATGAAAGTAGTTTTCCAGCAGGCACTTTGCCCTGGGGCTGAAAGGTTAGGCAGATCAAAAAGTACAGCAGACCTCGTAAACCATTAGTGGCACACAAATACTGTGCCAGTTTGTTTCTTTTAAATCCAGGATTAAGAAATTAACAACAACAATGTTGCTTTTTTGATCAAAGACTGCATTTTGCAGCACTCTCCCAGTCTGAATGCGTGAGGCTGAAATATCTTAACAAGCAGAGTGAAGTCAGTCACTATCAGGGGTGCCAAGAAAGGGAAGCAAGGCAAAACAAGCCAGCTACTGTGGCTGGCCGACATCCATTTTGAGTCATCAGCTGCCAAAGACTGCTACATAGTTCAGGCTCCCTTTGGGAACAGCAACAGGCTCTTTTTAGACACTGCCTGCTTAGGGATTAAACACAAATAACACTGGCCTGAACAGTTGCCAACCTCCAGCTGAGTCCTGGAGGTCTCCTAGAATTACAACTGATCTCTGGACTACATAGATCAGTTCCTCTGGAGAAATACAGCAGCTTTGGAGGGTGGACCCTATGGCACTATACCCTGATAATGGCCTTCCCCTCCCCAAACTGTGCTCTCCCCATGCTCAACACTGCCCACCGCCATTCTCTAGGAATTTCTCAACCCAGAGTCAGCAACCCTACCTGTATCTTACCACTGCACTCAGCTATGGCTGAAACCTTCAGCCTCAGGAACCTTCCTCTGACTGTAGGGGCTGTTCCTCCAATGGAAGAGCCACTTAAATTGGAGAAAGGCTCCTTTGGTTGGAGGAAAGGCTCCCCACGCTTCGCTGAGCGAAACGGAGGACTGAGGCGATTCCTCTTCTGCCCCCCAAATTTGCATAATCTACTTTGCAACAGCAGCCCTACTTCCCCCTTACAGATCCTTATATGTTTATGTGTTATTATTATTTATCCCTTGGGAAAAAAGCACGTGTGAGGAGAGGACAGTTCGGATTGGGACCACAGTGCACAGGGAAGGGGTTTTGAGACTCCCTGTGCCACTTTATTATTTTAGGATGCTTTTATCCAGCTCTTTCTCTAAAGAAGTCATTTTAGCCTCACAGCAACCCTGTGTAGGGTTGCCAACTTCCAGATGAGGCCTGGAAACCTCCTGGATATCCAGATGACAGAAATTAGTTTCCCTGTGCTGTGTGGATTGTGGACTCGATGGCATCATACCTTGATGAGCTCACTTCCCTCCCCACACCCCACCTACCTACCCAAGCTCTACCCCCAAATCTCCAGGAATTTCCCATCCCATAGTTGGCAACTCTACCTGTGAGGTAGGTTAGGCTGAGAGAGAAAGAGAGAGAGTAACTGGCCCAAGGTGGCAGAGTAGGGGTTTCAGCTTAGGTTGACAGCTGGCTCTCCTGAAATGATGTTGAGGAAACTTCTAGGAACTGACTGAAATACTTCTGTGTTTGCCCCTTATGTTTCAGTGGGGGTGTTTTGCCTTTGCAATGTCCTCTCCCTCAAGAAGGCCTTAAGCAACAGGCCAAAACATTTATTTTTATCCAGGCTCAGTCTTTTAAAACTGTTTTTATGGTCTGCTTCTAGCTGGACTGTTTTATGGACATCAGTTTAGGATAGTGTTGATTGATGCTGTTTTTATACCCCTCACTTGTTTTATTATGTTTCTATGATCTTACTGTATTGTTTTTACTCTCTGAGCTGCATCAAGCAGGTCTGGAGTGATGGCATATACATTTTCTAAAGCAATTAATTCTGCAATATGATCTACCATGCAGGTCTGCTGCTCTGCTTCCCATATTATTTTACTCATTCCTGTACCTATCTCTCAGGCACTCTTTCTGACACTGAAAACATAGAAATTGGGAGGACATGGAGGAAAAAGGGGGAAGTTTAAACTTCCAAAAGGGGGAGAAGTCTGATAATGGCCCTTGTGGAAAGCAGCTTACTCTTCCATTTCTGATTCCTCATCCTAAGGTTTAACTCTTTCTCCTGGAGACCCTGAAAAGTGAAGGTTTGGTAAAATACCAATCCCTGATCACCAAATTCAGATGAATCTCTCAGAAACAATTTGGTTTCAAACGCTTGTTAGACAACTCATCTTCCATAATCTGTGAAATCCTGTTGACCCAGTGAACTAGAGTTAGATTCAAGTCCAGTAGCACCTTAGAGACCAACAAGCTTTCTGGGATACAAGCTTTCAGCAAATCTGGTGAAGGGAGTATGAGACAGGAATTCTGTCCCTGGCTGTGTTTGCCCAAACCAACTTGGGAAACACCTGACAAGAGTCCTGCAGAGGAGAAAACACTATAAAATGTATTAATTAATAAAGGGAAGAGTACAGAGTAACAAGGTGCTGGACCCTCGAGTACCCACAGGAGCTTTGACACTCAAATGTTTATAGCCCCCAAATTTTTTGGCCTATCAGGAGCTACTGGATGTGAATTTAGCTCTTCTGTTGCAGACAGACTCCTGAGCCTAAATAAGCCATAGGATATTTTTTGTTCAGGTTCTAGTTTTATTGCATGCCTCAGTCCTAAAAGAATGGAACACTCAGAAGATGTATTTCTATTTTAATTAATCTGAGGCTAATCCTTTTAATAAGCAGTTGGTGCTCAAAATATGACTGACACATTTTAAAACAGCCCACAGGCTAAACAGTTGCAGTGTACATATAATACTCAAGGTGTAACAACACATATGCTCCTATCATTCTCATATCAGTAGAGCTCAAGGGAAGGGCAAGCTTTCATCCCTGTGACATAAGAAAAGCTTTAGGCAGCATGAAAAAAGAATCCAAGTTTTCTCCCCTTAAATGGAGAATTAAACATAATTTTTGAACAGAAGAATTCAAAGAAATAAGTGAAGTTTCAAGGAGGCTGCCTACATCTAATCATTGTTGTTCATTCAACTGGAGACAGCTATAAAGGTTTGCAGTAGGCTGCCCTGTAAGCCACCCTGAGCCAGCTCTTGCTGCCCCGGGAGGGCGGGGTAAAAATTCAAATAAATAAATTGTTAAGTATGAGATGTAAGTCAGATTTTAACTAGTGATTCAGCTTTATTTAACGCAACAGTAAACCAACACGAGAACAGTGGAGCAACAGGCTACCTTTTTAAACTATCCGGGCTATGGTAACCTTTAAACAAATTACCAACCAATGAACAAATAGAGATAACAACCAATAGTTTCTGTTCCCTCTGGAACAGCTCCAGCTATTCTGATTGGCTTGCTTCACAGAGCAGCCAATCAGGTTATTCTCTTTAGGATACCAGCCTACATCTCAAGCTCAGTCATACATTCCTCCCCCCTAAGAAGGAGCAAACCCTGAACAATCATAGTCTTTTAAGTATGCTGGATGGCTGTGGTTTCTTTGTGGCTGTCTTAACGGGGCGTTACCAGAGCCTCTGTCCGTGGTGGTCTGTCAGATGTCGGGGTGCATCCTGTCCAGCAGTGAAGCCAGGCACCGGCCCATAAGTAGCTCTGCAGGGCTCCTCCCTGTTGCTCTGTGTGGAGTGATATGTTGATGCAACAGGAAGGATGCTAGCTTCTGGTTCCAGTTGCCCTGTGTCATCCAGCGGAGCACTTCTTTTTTAGTTCGGGCCATCCTCTCTGCCTGTCCATTTGTAGATGGATGGAATGGTGCAGATGTTATATGTTTAATTAGGTTCCACCTAATAAAGTCCTGGAACTCATGTGAAGTAAACTGTGCCCCGTTATCAGAAACAATGGTGTCTGGTAGGCCATGCATTGTGCTAAGGCGACGTAGTGCCTTTATAAGGTTGAGGTCATTTTGTTCATCTGTATTACCTCTAACCACTTAGAGTAAGCATCCACAACAATTAAAAATACCTGCCCTTGGAAACACCCCGCAAAGTCGATGTGTAAGTGGGACCATGGCCTATGTGTGTTTCCCCAGTGTTGTACTGGTGCGTGTGGGGGATCAGGCCTTGAGAGTTGACACGACTGACAAACTTGGACCCAGTGTTCTATGTCCTGTTCAATGCGCGGCCACCACACGTAGCTCCGTGCAAGAGCTTTCATACGGACAACTCCCGAGTGACTGGCATGTAGGGCCTCTAGCACCCGCTCTCTTAAGTTTGGAGGGACCACCACCCTATTTCCTCATAATAAACACTCTTTGTGAGCTGATAGCTCCTGCTGTCAGTTGCTGTAAGGCTTGAACTCCACCTCGAAATGGCCCGCCAGCCATCCCCTCCACACCCAGTTGAGCACCTAGGCTATAGTGAGGTCCTTGGCCGACCCAGCCACAATGTCTGAGGCATGCACCAGAGGCTCAGGCAGGTCTTCAATTGCCAGGACTTTGCAGGCTGGCACAGGGTTGATGGCTGCCCCTAGAATCGGACATTGACTTAGCGTGTCGCATGTCTGATGGCCTTGCCTGGTCGGCGGATGAGGTCAAAATCATAAGCAGAAAGAAACACAGTCCACCTCAGCATTCTAGGAGACAATATCTGTGGGGTCTGCCAGTGAGGTGCAAAGAGTCCCAACAGAGGCTTATAGTCCGTAACCATCAAGAGCCTTTGCCCATATAAAAAACGGTGAAACATTTTTATTCCAGCAACCAGGGCGAGAGCAATCCCTCCATTAATCCCTGGAAAATCCCAGGTGCCACATTCACTCCAAATTGAAGGTGGTTAACCCTGAATGCTCCCCTGTGGGTAACAATGGTTCACGCCTCGGCTGCTACCAAGTCCATGGGCAATTGCTGATACGCCTGAGCAAGATCAAGTTTTGCAAACACTTTCCCGCCAGCCAGAGATGCCAAGACATGGCTAATCACTGGCACGGGATACACATTTTGTTGCAATGTCCGGTTGATGGTACACTTATACTCGGTACAAATTCTGATAGACCCATCTAGTTTAACCAGTGTTACAATAGGCATCTCCCACTTGGTGTGGGAGACCGGTTCAATTACACCTTGTGCAACAAGTTTGTCAAGTTCGGTTTCAATTCTTGGTCTCAGAGCGAGGGAAACACACCAATACTTCAGGCGAATGGGTGCCACTGAGGGGTCCAAATCAAAAGTCACAGGCGGCCCCGTATACCTCCCCAGTGACCCATCAAATACAGTAGGAAATTCCACATAAATTTCACTCAGTTTACTCAGGCTCACTTCATGCACCCCAGTAACAGCAATACCTAGGGCTTCGAATCAGTCCAGCCCTAAGAGACTGGACCTGCGCCCTTCAGCAACCAGGAGGCTCAGTGTTTTTCTGAACCCCTTAAACTGTACCTCAAATGACGCCGCACCTGCCATGGGAATGTGTCGACCCTGGAAATCGGTAAGATGGATGGGACTGCTTGTCAAATGGCGACGGCTCCTCATAGGAAACAGCCGCTGCAGTGTCTCCATTGAGATGATGGTCATTGCCGACCCAGAGTCAACCTCCATCTCACATGGTGCTCCATCCTGAAGGACCGTCACCTTGATCTTCTTCTTTGTCCACGTTCTGGTGTTCAAGATGGTCATGGGACAGTGACAGGATGAAGTCTTGTGGCATTCCACTGGCTTTGGATGACTCTCATCTCGTGCTCTCCGGTTTTGCCTCGGGGACGATGGGGGTGACTTTTTCTTGGTATCCAAGTGGCCCCGCTTGTTGCAGTTTTGACACTTTAGGTCATGGGCCCAACAGCTGTCATGGTTGTGGTTTTCACCACAGCCTGCACAGGCTCACCTTGGTGCTGTCTTCTCGCTATGTTGTTTAGGTCTCATCACCCTGGTCTTGTGGATGTCCTCTGGTTCACCCTCAGAATCGCTTGCAGACTCATGGTGCACTGAGTTCTCGGCATGAAGACTGGATGAGCTGGTCGGCTGCTGCATCTCCTTAGTCAACCTCTCTGCTGCTTCAGCTGAGATAGCTTCAGCTTAGGCTGCGGCATAGGTCAGCTCAGTTTTTGCAAATAATCTTTGCTGCAGTCTCTCATCCCTCAGGCTGCACACCAGTAGGTCAAGCAACATCACCTCTAGGTGAGGGAAGTTGCACCTTCTTGCAGCTTTCCGTACCGTGACCTAGTTGACCACTGACTCACTTGCCCCTTGGTCTCGCTTGTAAAAAGCACGATGGCAGGCTATTTGAGAGGGCTTAGGGACAAAGCAATTTCAAAGTTTGCTCTTACTGTCTGCCAAGGAGACCGTCCATATGTCTGCGGATGCCTCCAGGGATCATGCCACATTGAAGATGGTTCGCCCACACGAGCTGAGGATCGTCACTGTCTTTGTGGCTTCTTCGTCAATCTGGTTAGCCTGCAGGTGGAACTCGAACTGGGTAATGTATGAGTCCCAGTCTTCCAGCTCTGGCTTGTATGCCTCGAACCTCATGCTGGCTGCCATTCTCGTAGCTGGCACTGGTGGTGGGTTGGCAGGGTGAAGGTTTACAGTGGCCGGGGTCCTGGAGGACTCTGGATCGTCTGCCGTGGTGTCAGTTGTTCCGCGGGGCTGCCTACCCGCTATAACCCAGATCCCATCCTCGTCGCCAATGTTAAGTATGAGACGTAAGTCAGATCTTAACTAGTGATTCAGCTTTATTTAACTCAACAGTAAACCAACACGAGAACAGTGGAGCAACAAGCTCCCTTTTTAAACTACCCGGGCTATGGTAACCTTTAAACAAATTACCAACCAATGAACAAATAGAGATAACCACCAATGGTTTCTGTTCCCTCTGGAACAGCTCCAGCTATTCTGATTGGTTTGCTTCGCAGAGCAGCCAATCAGGTTAGGATACCAGCCCACATCTCAAGCTCAGTCATACATTGCAATACATAACATAAATATATAATGTTGATCCACCTGTCAAGGCTGGGGCCACTGAGGGCAGACCGCAGTCTATGCACAGCTGAGCCTATGCTTGAGACACAAACTGACGGCCCACCCTCATGGTGAAGAACCTGGCTGAAGTCAGCGACTTTATAAGAACAGATGTGGCCTTACTGGCTGCTTGGTGTCACTTGATCTGTTGTGGGCTGTCACTAGCATCTTCTGTAGCTGTGATGCTTTCAGAGGTGGGCTAGCCATTTGATGTATAGAGAAATTTCCTGGTGGCCCACATCATGATAGAGGTTTACTAGGAGGGTTGCTGACCCTGGGCTGGGAAATTCTAGGAGATTTGAAGGTGGAGTTTGAGAAGGGGAGGGAGCTCATTAGGAATGTTATTCCATAGAGTACACATTTCAAAGCAGTCATTTTACTCTGGGGAACTGATGTCTGTAGTCTATACAGCTCATCTCCAGGCTATAGAGGTCAGTTCCCCTGGACAAAATGGATGCTTTGGAGGGTGGACTCTGTGGCATTGTACCCCACTGTCCCTGTCCTCCTCAGGCTCCATTCCCAAATCTCCAGGATCTGGCAACCCTAACCCCCCATCCCCTGCTGGTGACTGGGGGTGGGGGACCTGGCAACCCTAGTTGGCAGTGGAGGGAGGATGCAGAGCCATGCACCAGTAACTCTCCTGATGACACAGACCTTTCAGTGGTAATGGAGATCAGTGTCGGCTAGGGTTTCCAACAGCCTGGAGAAAGAATGTCCTGCCCCTTTAATGGAGGATTAACATATGGAAACAGACAGGTTAATCTTTTTATGGCATAGAGATTAATAACATCACCTGGTAAATAACATCCCAATAAACATCTGTCAGAGGGATAGGGCATTTATTTCTCCAGGCTTTTGAAAACCCCTAGTATCAGCACCCTAAATGCCTCCTCCTGCAGTGCTGCCAGTGCCCATACTTCTTGCTTCAGGGTGGTTCTGCAGCGCTGGCTTGTACTATAGCCAGTTTAGCTTCCTAGAGCAGCACTGATCAGGTCAGCAGTTCCTTCCACAAATATTGCCACAATGCCATACAGAGTAATTCAGCTGGGGTCCTTTGCTCAGAGTTCCTAGTTCGAAAGCTCTTGCACTTTGTCACACACCCCAGTCATGATTCTGTATAGAGTTCGATATGCTTAAGTCCCACCAGATTCAATGACTAGGGATGCCAGTGGTCCACTTATAGAAGGAGGCTTCCTGCCCTTTGGGTCCTCCTTCCCACTCATGTTCCTTGGAGTGGCAGAGGAAAGGCCTGGAGCCAGAAGTGTTCCAGGGATGTATGACATTGCATCCACCAGAATACTCAGATGTGACATTGGTGCATTAAGCAATGCTTTGGGTGTCCCCAAAAACTCCTTGATAAGTACTAAGGAGTTTTGGGGGATGGCCAGACTGTCATCCCGATGGACTGATCTCAAATCTGGGTTTTTGGGCAAATGTGATGTCATATATTGCTGTATGTCATTTCCACCAATTGCCCTGCCCCAAAGGCACCCAGGAGATATTGGTTGGCACTTGGCAGCCTGGCATCATTAGCTCCAACATAACACAAAACCATGTTTTATTTTAATTTTAGTTTGTTAAATCAGAATTCAACTCAAAGACTGACCCCAGTTCATCTTGACAAATACTGGTTTACTTTCCTTCTCTCTTTTGCTTGGTAGGACATCGCCAGGGAACAAGCCAGGGTAAAGCCAGGATCTCTGTATTCAGACATCACAGGAAACCACACTTGAACTAATTTCAGAGCCTGGTTTGATCAGTCTGAACTAACTGTAGATACTGGAGTACGACACTAAAACTTTAAGTTGAATAATAATCATTAAAAATACACGCACAAACCACCACCACCACTGTGCTTCTAATTTAATAAAACAAATAAATGAAGCATTTTTTTTCAGTTTCAGGACAGGGATGAACTGTATTTATTTTCCATAATAAATGAAAATTAAATTTAAAACGGAGCAGACATTCTCAAACCGTAAGGGCAGCAAGACAAAAAAAGAAGACGCCCACTCTTCCATGCAAGGCACACTGAAAGAAAAATAAATAAATTGACTCACCAACTTTCTTTTACCAGTCCCCTAAACACTTGTGTGGTAAATGTCCACCCTACATACAGAAAAGTGCCATCGCATTGGTGAACACGCCAGTCTTAAAAATAGATAAAGGACAAAGGAGAGATGCCTTCCCTCCTGCTTGGTGGCATCAAGAATGACTGTCCCCACAAGAATGTTTCCAAGGGTAATCTGCCCACTTGGCAGCTTTAAATATAACATTATCTCATGTCATTTCAATGACAATGGAGCTACCATCCAGGATTTATGATCCCTAAACAGAGCTCTGGCTGGGTAAACGTTTCTAGGTCAAGAGGATGAATGCCATTGTTAAACTGGTAGCAGTGCCTGCCCCATTTGGGGATCCTAAAATCTGTACCCCCCACCATGTTAGTCCACATGATAGTGCAATTGCTCAGATTCCAGATTGTCAATTGGTTCTGCACTCTAAGGCTCCAGAGCTAAATGTGGCTTAGTATGGAAACAAATATGGCTCTTTAAAAAAGAAAATGAAATGTTAAAGTTTACTGGAGGGGAGGTAAATGGGATGCTAGAATAACCAGTATGTCAAGGGAACAACAGACAAAGATTTTTATGGGACTAAAGTGCTTCTTAGAGATGTTTTACAGAAAGGGAAATGATGAGCAGTTTGTGAGTTACCAGGCATCCTCTAGGGTTGCCAATGCTCCCTCTAAGCTGAGCAAAAATTCTACTTTGTGAGCTACTGCCATTAAAGTTGTGAGCGAGCAGTTTGGCTGCTGCATAAATTAGTTTGCTCTGGAGCCATCCTTCCTGAGCTAAGACAAAAATATGTGAGTCAGAGGCTAAAAAATTCAGCTTAGAGGGAACAGTGGTTGCCAGCCTCTAGGAGGGGCCTGGAGATCTGCTGGAATTACAGCTAATATCAACAACAGAGCTCAGTTCTTCTGGAGCAAATGACTGCTTTGGAGGGTCAATCCCATGGTATTATATCCTTCTGAGGTCCTTCCCCTCCCAACGCTCCACCTCCAAATATCCAGGAATTTCCCAGCCTGGAGTTGGCAACCCTATGATACCCAGCAATGTTCCATAGCAGAGTAAGGATCTGAATCCAGTCCCACCCTCCGATCCTAATCTGACACTAACTAGTATAATCACACTAATTAATGGTGTGTCTGCATGTGAACTTCTACACTCCCTATTTCAAGCTTTAGTGTTAAAAGATATGTGTGGTAAGAAGAGAAAGTAGTTAATACAGAACTGTAGGAAGGAGAATTGGAAAACAGAAGCTATCTTATTGTGCAGGGAGGGTTTTGTGTCACATTCTTCTGTGTTGATTATTGGCCTCACCAACTGTGTACTTCTTCTCCCAGATTGCTGTGTGGTTTTGCACAAAACATTGTGTGTGGATAAAAGGCATTATAAAACATTTTAAGGATCAGAACCCTGCAATCCTCAACAATACACAGGACTATTGACTATAACAAGCAGAAGTCATGAATTTTCTGCACCTTCAATGAGCATCCAGAGGATGTCCTCCTTTCTTGAATGGTGGCGCCTGTCGATGGGTCAGGGTATTGGGTTTCCTTTTAACCACCCTAACTAGAACAAATGATTCTGTGGTATTTAATTACAGGAGGACTGGCATCCCCTGGCATGTTGCTGGTATGGGATTACAGGCAATTGCTCAGACCCACAGATGGTTGGATCTGCTCACTGGAAAGAGGAGAGTTTCTGTGGATACCACTGAGTCTTGTCTGCGTCCCAGACAGCAAACACACCCTTCTGGTGTGGGGAGATAGCCACTTCAGTTCATCTCTCAACATATGGCTGTCAGACCTGTGCCTTAGTCAGTAAGAACCCCCAGATGGGCCTCTTTCTGTGTGGATCCTTTCTAGTTATTTATTTAAGACATATCTGATTGTCTGATTCTTTTTTCAGGCCACTGGGAATGAAAAGGTGCATCGAAACCCTTGGTGGAACTTGACTCACAAGAAAGAAGCAAGAAATGACCTTTGAACTGGGATACCAAGTTGCTAGATCTGGTAAAAGGGAAGGTATGGAGATGTTTATTACAACGTGAGGGCAAAAACTAGAGCAAAGACCATGTGCTTTTACTTTTATTGCCCTTGGGAGAGGAACTTAACTGATGTCAACATTCCTTTCTTAGGGTGAGACTCAGTGGATTATAGAAATCATTCTAGGAAATCCTTCAAAAGATACATTCAGTCAGGGGTCTTTTTGTAGAAAAACAGCTGCAGGAGCTCATTAGCATATGGTATGCTAATGAGCTATTAGGCTATTAGCATATGCCATGCCCCCTGACATCACCGGAAGTGATGTCAGAAGGGGAAGCAAAAAGGGGGAGGCATCTTCAAAAGCCTCCCTTTCCTTCCCCAGCTGGCCTGGGTGGGGGAGCTAAGAGAGAAGGGTTTAAAGTTTAAACTCCTTCTCATGAGAGTTGGGCCACAGAAGGAGGAAAGAGGGAAGGAAAGAGAGAGAGTAGAGAGAAGGAAGAAAAGAGAAGGAAAGGGAGGGAAAGAAAGAGAAGGAAAGGGGAGGGAAAGAAACAGAGGGAAGAAGGAGGGAAACAGGGAAAGGAGGAAAAAAGAGAAGAGAAGAAGGTAGGAAAGAAAGAAGAGAGAGAGAAGAGAAGAGAAGAGGGAGGGAAAGAGGAAAAAGAGAGAAGGAAAGGAGGGAATGAAAGAAATTTGGCAGCAATTTGGCCCCATTATATCCTATAACAACAGTTCATAGAACTAATACCAAAAAATGATGTCCTCATCATCATAGGGGACTGGAATGCTAAAGTAGGAAATCAAAAGGTAACCGGAATAACAGACAAGTTTGGCCTTGGAGAACAAAATGAAGCAGGGCAAAGGCTAACAGAGTTTTGTCAAGAGAACACGCTGGTCATAGCGAACACCCTTTTCCAACAACCTAAGAGGCGTCTCTACACATGGACATCACCAGATGGGCAACACCAGAAATCAGATTGACTATATAATTTGCAGTCAAAGATGGAGAAGCTCTATCCAGTCAGTAAAAACAAGACCTGGAGCTGACTGTGGCTCATTGCAAAATTCAGACTTAAATTGAAGAAAGTTGGGAAAACCACAAGGCCATTCAGATTTGACCTAGATCGCATCCCGATGAATATACAGTAGAGGTGAAGAATAGGTTTAAGGGACTAGATTTGATAGACAGAGTGCCTGAAGAACTATGGACAGAGGTCCGTGACATTGTAAAGGAGGCAGCAATCACCGCCATCCCAAAGAAAAAGAAATGCAAGAAAGCAAAGTGGCTGTCTGATGAGGCTTTACACATAGCAGAGGAAAGAAGGAAAGCTAAAGGCAACGGTGAAAAGGAAATATTTGCCCAACTGAATGCAGATTTCCAGAGAACAGCAAGGAGAGATAAGGAGGCTTTCCTGAATGAACAATGCAAAGTAATAGAGGAAAACAATAGATTGGGAAGGACTAGAGATCTCTTCAAGAAAATTGGAGAAATCAAGGGAATGTTCCATGCAAAGCTGGCCATGATAAAGGACAAAAACGGTAGGGACCTAACAGAAGCAGAAGAGATTAGGAAAAGATGGCAAGAATACACAGAAGAACTATACAAGAAGGACCTCAATGTCCTTGACAACCACGATGGTATAATCACTGACCTCGAGCCAGACATCCTGGAAAGCGAAGTTAAATGGGCCTTAGAAAGCCTTACTAACAACAAAGCTAGTGGAGGTGATGGTATCCCAGCTGAGTTATTCAAAGTCTTAAAAGAAGATGCTGTTAAAGTGCTGTACTCAATTTGCCAACAAATTTGGAAAACACAACAGTGGCCACAGGATTGGAAAAGGGCAATGTCAAGGAATGTTCAAACTATCGCACAATTGCACTCATTTCACACGCTAGCAAGGTCATGCTCAAAATCCTACAAGCTAGGCTCCAACAGTACGTGGATAGAGAATTGCCAGAAGTACAAGCTGGGTTTCGAAGAGGTAGAGGAAGTAGAGATCAAATTGCCAACATTCGCTGGATTATGGAGAAAGCAAGAGAGTACCAGAAAAACATCTACTTCTGCTTCATTGACTATGCTAAAGCCTTTGATTGTGTGGATCACAATAAATTATGGCAGGTTCTTAAAGAGATGGGAGTACCGGACCACCTCACATGTCTCCTGAGAAACCTGTATAAGGGTCAAGCAACAGTTAGAACCGGATATGGAACAACTGATTGGTTTAGCATAGGAAAAGGAGTACGACAAGGATGTATATTGTCACCTTGCTTATTTAATTTATATGCAGAGTACATCATGCAAAATGCTGGCCTGGATGAATCACAAGCTGGAGTTAAGATTGCTGGGGAAAAGATCAATAACCTCAGATATGCAGACGATACCACTCTGATGGCAGAAAGTGAAGAGGACCTAAAGAGCCTCTTGCTCAGGGTGAAAGAGGAGAGCGCAAAAGTGGGCTTGAAGCTCAACATCAAAAAAACTAAGATCATGGCATCTGGCCCCATCACTCCTTGGCAAATAGAAGGGGAAGTCGTAGAAGTAGTGACAGACTTCACGTTCCTAGGATCCCAGATCACTGCAGATGGTGACTGCAGCCATGCAATTAAAAGACGCCTACTCCTTGGGAGGAAAGCGATGGCAAACCTAAACTGCATGATAAAAAGCAGAGACATCACCCTGCCAACAAAAGTCCGCATGGTCAAAGCAGTGGTATTCCCCATAGTAATGTATGGCTGCGAGAGTTGGACTATAAGGAAGGCCGAGCGCCGAAGAATAGATTCTTTTGAACTATGGTGCTGGAGAAGACTCTTGAGAGTCCCTTGGACTGCAAGGAGATCAAATCAGTCAATCCTAAAAGAAATCAACCCTGACTGTTCCCTGGAAGGCCAGATCCTGAAGTTGAAGCTCAAATACTTTGGCCAGCAAATGAGAAGGGAGCACTCACTGGAGAAGATCCTGATGCTGGGAAAGATTGAAGGTCAAAGAAGAAGGGGATGGCAAAGGATGAGATGGTTAGACAGTGTCATTGATGCAACGAACATGAAATTGAGCAGACTTCAGCGGACAGTGGAAGACAGGAGGGCCTGGCGTAATTTGGTCCATGGGGTCGCGAAGAGTCGGACTCGACTGTGCGACTGAACAACAAAAATATCCTATGGGCCATTGAAGTCAATGGTGAAAACATAGCATATATTCTGGGGGCTGGAGGGAGGGGGTTTGAGGGAGAGGCTCCAAAATCACAGGGTAGCTGATGGAGCCTCTCCCCAAGGTACCCACCAAGTTTCAAGAACATTGGACCAGGGGGTCCAATTCTATGGGCCCCCAAACAGGTTGCCCCTATTCCCTCCATTGTTCTCTATGGTGGGAAAAAGTTACCACGTGCCCTTTCCTGATCTGTCAGGTAGGCGCAGCCCCCAGATTTTCTCCAGGAAGTCTGAGCCTCAGGAGCCCTGGCAATTCTAGTCCTTAGTCAATGTGCAGATTTAAGACACAGCAACTTTTGAGATAAAATCGACTTTGTGCTTTATCCTGTAGCACATGCCTGCCCGGATGGTGTCACAGTCACACCCAAAATTTCTGCTTAATTGTCACCCGGAATTACTGAAGATTGCATAAGATTATTGCAGTGTAGTTTTGTTAATCATTGTTTACCTTCGGAGAATATGATTTACCAATCTGCTCTGGGAAGTGGATGCAATTTTGCAAAAAATGGCTGTGTTAAATCATTCCCCTAAACACAGACTGAATAAATAAAAATCACTTTTATTTTTAAAGATCATAGCTGTTATGTACTGAGCCTGAACAGTACTTGGAAACTGACTAAGCTTGTTTTGTCAGAACAATAGATAACCAGGATCCTGGAAGGAACCTATAGAGCAGGAGCTGTAATGTAAATAGCCTGTCACAGTGTGTGTGTATGTGTTTTGCATGCATATAAGCAGGGTTCTGGCCCTGCTAGAGTTATCTTAGAGTTAAGCTGAAATCACTAATAAACTATGAATACAGAGACTTTACGTGTCTCGAACCCAATATATTTCACTGGCGACGAGGATGGGATCCTGTTGAGCCAGCCCAGAGCCCTCCAGCACTGCACCGCACACCAAGCTCCAGTGCCAAGCACATCACATCGCTACTGGGACCATGGCTGCCGCTCCAGGACACTTCGATGCATTCAGTGCCACCACAGAGGCCTGGGAGTCCTACCTTGGCCTGTTCGAATTCTTCCTCAAGATCTCCAGAAGGCAGCAGAGAAGAAGCACACCATTTTCTTCAGGGTTTGTGGCTGCACAACCTACGAGATCTCCCGCTTGCTCATTGCTCTCATGGTGCTCAAAGACATGGTCTACCAGACGATCCTGGACTGGCTCAAGGAACACTTCTCCCCTAAGCTGTCCGACATTGCTGCCTGCCATGCTTTTCACACGAGGAACTAGGCTGCCAACAAGTCCATCTTGGACTTCATCACAGCGCTATGATGGATTGCTCGGCACTGCTCTAACCTTGAGGATGCCTTCTGGGACTGGCTGGTCTGCAGAATAAGGGACAAGCGGCTCCAGCAGCAGAACAGTTCACTGTGGAGGTCCAGCACGCGAAAAGCCTGCCATCTCTACAGAAACCGAACACCACCGCCCACCACGTGAGGTCCTACAGCTCCAGCACCCAGTTTGATGCCATATACCACCATGTGCCAGCAATGCCCATCCGCACCACCACGTTCTGGTGATGCCGCCACACCGACCACGTGCGCCAGCTGCGAAGAGCTCCATGAGAGGAGGACCTGTTGATTCTGGGATGCCAAATGCAAGAACTGCGGAAAGGTCAGCCATATTTCCTGGCCATGTCGTGTCAGAGGGAACCGGAGATGACCAGCAGCAACCCCAACATCAACGCACTCCACGGAACTACACACCATCTCTGTCCAGCAGCAGGAGGTACTGAACTTGCCCTGGGACACCCCTGACAAAATTACTGTAATGGTTCTGATTGAGGGAGCCCCTACATGATAGAGCTCGACACCAGGTCCTCCATCTGAGGACATATTTAAGAGACTCTGTCCTAAGGCCCCCCCCTTGCGGCTGGCTGGCTTCACCCTACGGGATTTTTCTAAAAATGAGGTGTCCTTCCTGGGGGAGGGCAAGTTCCGAGTGCAGTACCAACACTTTGACGGACTTTTGGATCTGCTGGTAGTAAGAGGCAGTTGCATGAGCCTCATAGGACTTGCTTGGTTCGCACCCCTCGGGTTCAGTGTGACTGGGGTGCACCACGTGGCCCCCAGAGACTTTCAGAGGGTGTGTGACAAGTTCCTGGTGGTATTTGATGGGACGCTCAGTCCTACACCAGACCTCCAGTCTCCCTAAAACTCAACCCGGGGGGTTCAGCCCATACGGCTGAAGGTCAGGCGTGTCCTGTTTGCCCTGGAGCCAAAGATAGATGAGGAGCTGGATCGGCTAGTAGCTCAATGAGTTTTGGAGTCCATACCTCACGCCCAATGGGAAACCCCTATCGTGACCCCAGTAAAGTCCAATGGAGTTGTCCACATCTGCGCAGACTACAAATGCACTATAAACAAGGCCCTTCAGGACCACACATATCCAGTCCCGGTGGTCAGCCATGTCCTGGCATCCCTGGTGGGCACAAAGATTTAGCTCAGGCTTACCAACAGCTCCCCGTGAATGATGTGACTGCAGAGGCCCAGATGATAGCGACGCACAGGGGTGCATTCCGGGTGTGGTGGCTGCAATTTGGGGTCAGTGTGGCCCCAGGAATTTTCCAGAATCTCATGGACTCTCTCCTTAAAGGAATTCCTGGGGTACAGTCCTTCTTCGATGACGTCCACAGACAAGGATTTCGCCGAGAGATTGTGCACCGTCCTGCAGTGATTTCAAGCTGCTGGTCTCAAAGTGAAGCAGGGAAAATGTCTCCTGGGGGGTCCCACGAGTCAAGTCTCTGGGGTTCTCAGTCAACGCCCAGGGCATCCATTCCACTCCCAATAAGGTCTGTGCCATTGTCAACACACCGGCTCCCACATCCAAGCCAGGACTCCAGGCCTTTTTGGGCCTGTTGAACTTTTATCATTCCTTCCTGCAGTCGCCACTACATTGACTCCTCAACAAGAAAACCCCACTGGGTCTGGGGCCAGAAGCAAGCCACCGTGTTCTGGGCCGTCAAGGAGCTGCTCACCTCGAACGCCGTCCTGGCACGCTTCAATGAAACACTGCCCATCGTCCTCACCTGCGATGCTTCACTGTACAAGGTAGGAGCCAACCTCAGTCACCAGCTACCTAACGGCAGGGAGGTTCACATGGCATATTACTTCCGCACCTTGTCCTTGGTCAAGCACAATTATGCACAAATAGACAAGGAGGCACTGGCGATTGTGGCGGGATTCAAAAAATTCCATGACTACCTCTATGGGTGGCCTTTCACCATTGTGACCGATCACAAGCCCCTGCTGGGCATCGCCAGACACCACAGATGCTCTCCCCCAGCATGCTGTGTTGGTCTATCTTCCTGGTGGGCTACCAATACTCGCTTCTCCGCCACCTGAAGAAGGTGATGGGTCATGCCAATGCCCTCAGCTGCCTGCTGCTGCCCTCCTGCAACCCGGACCCTGCCCCGGCACATCAAATCCTACTCCTCAAGGACCTCCCCAACCGTCCTCTTCAGGTAACTGATGTGTCCCGCCACACCACCAAAGACCGTGTCCTCTCCCATGTTTTGGACTGGGTGGGGAGGGGCTGGCCACCAGCTAAGTGGGCCCAGAATTCATAGCATTCTCCTCCCACCAAGACGAACTTTCAGCACACAAGGGTTGCCTGCTGTGGGGGAGCCGGGTGGTGGTGCCAGCACCATTGCGCCAGCAAGTTCTAGCAGTGCTACATGACACACACCCAGGGATTGTGTGGATAAAGGCGCTGGCACGCAGCTATGTATAGTGGCCGGGATTCGACAGCAAAATTGAGGACTGTGTAAAGCACTGCCAGACCTGCCAAGGAACTCGACCAGAGCAGCCATGGGCCCCAGTGCAACAGTGGGAGTTCACCCACAAACCCTGGTCTCGATTACACCTGGATTTTGCGGGACTCTTCCAAGGCCAAATCTTCTTCATTTTGGTAGATTCATACACCAAATGATTGGAGGTGGTGCCTGTCTCCTCCACCTCTTTCAAGGCAGCAATCTAGGCCCTCCAACAGATCTTCAGTACCCACAGCCTCCCTGACATAACGGAACGGCCTTCACATCTGGGGAGTTCCACGAGTTCACCTTATCCAGCACATTGAATCTGCTCCTTTCTACCCAGCCACCAAGAGACAAGCAGAAAGGATGGTGAGGATCACTAAGGAGTCTGTCTGGTGGATCATCCACAGAGATTGGAGCCACTGGCTTGTGGCCTTCCTTTTCGGCCACTGAGTGACCCCGAACACCTCCACCGGCCGCAGCCCCGCAGAACTCCTCATGGGCAGGTGCCTAACCACCCGTTTAACTGGCTTCACCCCAACTGCACTCTGGAGCACCACCCAGCTCCTGAGAACCAAAAGGCACCCCGTGGATTCTTTCCAGGAGACCCCATCTACGTCCAGAATTTCTCCAGTGACCCAGCCTGGATTCCTGCCCATGTGACCAAAGTGACACGGCCCCTATCGTATGAGGTATCTACTGAGGATGGCCAAGTGCTGCAGAGGCACATCAACCAACTCCGCAGCCATTTACTTCTAGTGGAACCACCGCTTCCTCTGGCAGATCCAGAAGAGGGCGATGCACAGACACCCCAGCCACGGGAACCAGAGACCACGAGTGAAACCCCAGTAGATAATGCACCACCAAGCTGCCAGGAAGGCAAAACACGGGACCAGGCAGCCACGGAATTACCAGATGCTCCGCCACCTCAGCAGCCATCCAGCAGCACAGCACCAACATAGTCTGAACCTGATCCAGCGACCTCAGCGCCTCAGATGGAATCGCGACATTCAACCCGGGAACGACGCAGACCAGCCTATTTAAGAGACTTGGTATGCTGAGATGTCTCTGAACTTAGGGGGAGGGTTGTTATGTACTGAGCCTGAACACTACTTGGAAACAATAGATAGCCAGAACAATAGATAGCCAGGATCCTGGAAGGAACCTATAGACCAGGAGGGGTTGTAATGTAAATAGCCTATCATGGGGTGTGTGTGGGGGGTGTTTTGCATGCATATAAGCAGGGCTCTGGCCCTGCTAGAGTTGTCTTAGAGTTAGGCTGAAATCACTAATAAACTATGAGCTGATCACTTTATGCATCTCGAACCCAGTATATTTCCATAGCAAACTTAAAGATATCTATTTATTTAAGATATTTATATTTATTTTCTCCCCACTGGGGACCCAAAGTGGCTTACACCAGTCTCCCCTCCTTCATTTTTATCCTCAAAACAACCCTGTGAGGTAGGTTTGGCTGTGAGAGTGATTGGACCCCAAATCACCCAGCAGGCTTCTATGGTTATAAAGATTTAAAAATACAATTTCAGCATGAGACACAAATTAAAACAACATAAACCCTGAATAAATATTGTGAGCTAGATGTAGGGGTGTCATGTCTTTTGCTAAGAGCAAGAAAACACCAAGGAAAAACCATCAACAAATTTATTAAGCAATAGTAAAGGTAAAGGTTCCCAGTCGAATCCGACTCTAGGGTTGCAGTGCTCATCTCCGTTTCAAAGCCTGAAGAGCCAGCGCTGTCCGAAGACGTTTCCGTGGTCATGTGGCCGGCATGACTAAACACCAAGGTGCACGGAACGCTGTTACCTTCCCACCAAGTGGTACCTATTTATCTACTTGCAATTTCTTGCTTTCGAACTGCTAGGTTGGCAGGAGCTGGAACTAGAGACAGGAGCTCACCCCATCATGCGGCACCTGGTCTCGAACTGCTGAACTACTGACCTTCCACAGCCTGCAGTTCAGCGTCTAGTCTGTTGCATATTTCTATACATTCAAAAAATTATTGCAGATCAGCAGTTCTCAGCTTATGTTGAATTCAACACTTTTTGTATGTTGTCACGTGTGCAGTGTAACATTCTTACATATGTATTGTGTCATGTTCAAGGGCTATTATTGTTGTGAAGTTATGCCTGGGAGCACACTAACGTTATAAACAGTAATTGTTGGGTTGTGACCACCAACCTCAATATAGAATTAATGCATTAGTGTGAAATAGAAATATGCAACAGACTATTGCTTAATAAATTGGTTTTATTTTAGTCCAGAATACATTTATATTGTTGATGGTTTTTCCTAAGCGTTTTCTTCCTTATGTCATACTTTATTTCCCCCTTTATCTTCTCTACTAAGGCAGGACACCTCTGCCCTGGGCTCTGGTCTTCCCGATGCTTGGAGGAGGAGCTGGACCAAAATGAGAGGCAAGACCTACATTGTGTGAGGCCACTTCTGGCTATGTACCTGGAAATTATATCATGGCATCACAGCCACTCTAACCTCTTGCTGTGACACTGTGATGTCACTTCTGACTACATAGCTGGAAGTGATGTCACAGCACCATGCTCCATAATGCTCCTCATGCCCCACCCCCAAAGCTCCTGGGCTTGCTGGCAGATGGCTGGCACCCCTAAAGTGATGGCTGATTACTGTAAAGGTAAATCTATCAATAAGGGCTGGTGGGAAAAGAACACAAATATTTCTCAATTGATGTTTTTGTGTTAGGAGATAGTTCTCTGATACCTTGGTTCAGTATCCATGTGAGCTTGAAGACATGGAAAGGAGAAGGCCATTGGATTAAAGGGGAATGTCCAGATGATATCACATTCATTCTGAGCACAACTCCTGGCATTCCCTGGGATTTCCCCTTTAATATAGGGGAAAAAAATTAACCTTTTTGTGTCTGGATTAAAGGCAAATATTTACAGTGGCGCTACAAGGGTGTCTGTGGGTCTGTCAGAGATGCCTGGGACCTGTCAGAAACTGAGTAGCATGTTTACAGCCTGAATAGCTCTGAGATCAGTGTCCTACTACTAAATGCATTATATTATTCCTGGTTCTGTGATAGCACTATATGAGCATGAAAAGCTCTAATACCACTGTATAGAATATTTCCTGAGGAAGATCCATTTTTTGAAACGTTGTTGTTATAAAATCAGGAGACAACGTTGATGTATTCTTATACAAGTATTTTCTTATGATTTGATGGAATTTGTTCATTGTTGTTATGCAGTGTTTATTGGTAGCAATATATAGACAAAAATTTTTGTAAGTCTTGCTGACTACCTTGATTTGTGGGTCAGATTCACATGACTGTTTTCTTAATATTTGTTTCTAGACAACTTTCCACATTTGTCTTGTAACACTACAGGGAGGGCAGGTGAAGCTAAGCTCTGCTTTAAAAATGATGCAGGGCAGCTTCCTGCTGTTCATCCACTTCACACACAGTTTAGCCCTTAAAAGGATTTTTTTCTACTTTCCCTGCTGAGCAACATGGGAGCACCGCCTCATAGAAAAAGAGAAAATGAGGAGAAAGATGGGGTTTCAGGGCTGCAGGGTATACCTGTGCAATTGTTGTCCCACTTCTGGTTCTGGGTGGAAAGGGGAGGAGTGGGGAGTGGGATTGATGGCCACAGGGAGCAAAAGTGACATTGGCCATGGATGCTGTTCCTGCCTTCTCCCATGATCCATGGCAGAGGTGTGTTTTCATGTTGTTAGGAGATGTACTTTGAAATTGCTTTTATTTGTTATTTTCTGATCTGCACACACACCTGAATGGTGCTTGAAAGTGTCTTTGGTTTGGGAGAACTGTGTGCTTTGTTTGATGTGACCACCTGCACTAGGAAGCTGCCTGTCTGTTTGCACCTTTCATGCTAATGGAGTCACACACACACACATATGCACATGCATCTACTCATCAGGCACTGGGAACAAGAAAGCATCTCCATTATGGTCTGCTAGAAGGATGTTATAAACAACAACCTGTCTACCATCAAGGAATCTGAATTCCACACGTAACCCACAGGATGCTTGGCACTTTGCATGTGTTAAGACTGTTTCCTGTTTGTGACTTGGACCAAGCCAGAGTCATCTGCATTCTTAAGGTTTCCATGACAACCCATCTTCGCACCTTGGACCAAAAGGTTCCCCTTAGTAAAGGTGTAGACTTTCAATATTGCCCCACCTTAGTAGGAGGGTACCCCACATCCTATAGCCAATAATATAGGGATGGGACAGACTGGAAGACCCTAATGCCAGCCCCCAGGAGAGCCAATAAAACCAAGGTTCAAACTTTGTCTTGGGCTCTTCTTTTTGGCCATCCCCTGCACCCAATCTTGCACTTACTATAGGTAACTCTTCTGTGCTTCCTTGGAGTCGTGACCAAGGAGCCCTTCACACGTGTTGGCTGGTTCCAACTGTGTGAAGTGAGAGTTTTCCTTAGTAAGAATTTCTATCCTTGTATTCTTCACTGAGAAGGTCAAGCTTCAGGAAACAGATAAGTATCACGTGTATTCCCCTCCTAAATACCTTTAGTTTAAATCCCAATATTGTTTTCCATTACTACTGTATCTAAAGGAACTTGTGAGTATGTGTGAGTGCATCAGTATTGTTTGTCTGTGATTCAAAAGATATATTATTCAGTAAAGAGAATATTTGATTTTACTAAAGAAATCTTGTCAAGCGTTCTCTATTTGGAAGCTGGGTTCCTGGGCGAAGCTACTTTCTCTGTATACATAGACCAGAACTCAATAAAAGTTTAGACCGATTAATGCGTAGATAAGCATTTCGGCTAACAATGTGCCTGTGTGGAATCACGTTAAGAGTACTTGAAGGTGAAAAAAACAACAACCCCATTATGGTTGCAACCCTGATCAGGATTAAAAAATGTCCTGTCCTTTAATAAAGGCTCAGTGCATGGAAATGGGCAGATGGAGATTTACATGGCTGGTACTTGCTGCAGATCAAACATATTAAAGGGACAGCTAGAGGGACTGGTTTAAAAGCTGACAATGCTGATCATAGCTTCTTTTCATCCAGCTGTGTTTGTACTTCCTGTCTGTCTTCCCAGATGAGTATTCAAAGCAGCTTACATTGTAACCCTCTCCTCCATTGTATCTTCACAACAACCCTGGGAGGTAAGTTAGGCCGAAAGTCTGTGACTGGCTCAAATGAGCTTTCCTGACAGAGTGGGGATTCAAACTTGGTTCTCTCAGATCCTAGTTCAACACTCTGATCACTACACTGCATCACACCATAAGATGCGTAAGCCAGCCTGGAGAAGCCATTCCACCCCCTGCCCGGGTCTTACAGCTTTTGACCTTGCCACAGTTTTCCCACCTGACCCTGTGGCTCTCCTATTAGCATAAGAATCTGCCGAAGCATCTCCCAGTCCAATAGCTGCAAACCAGCCTAATGTGTCCAGACTGTGCCTCCCCCCATTTTTGTGATATGTGAAAATGCAATTTAAAAAAAAAAAAAGGTTCGGGGCAACTGATGGCCTCATAGAAAATGTCATTGCTCTTCAACACTGTTTTGGAAGGGGATGTGTCTCTATGCTGGTTCCCTTCAGCTATTATGTTAAATCCCCTGCCCCACGACAGTTGTTGGGTGAATTGCTAACAGATGGCTGCATTTTCATCTGGCCCATGGTCCCACTGTAATTTCAGCTCCAAGTCTCTGAAAAGGCTTGGGAGGAGCATGTTATCTTGAGACAAGTCTGAAGATCCTGGGGTAGCACTGAGGGGTTCGGGCTCACTTTTCAAGCCCTCATTGGCTCGACTGAAGCAGTCTGCCAGTTGGAATCTTGAAGGGGTCCACTCACTACCGGTCCAGACTAATGAATCCCAGGCTGTCCATTGCCCCAAGAGGCTGGGATCTTGTGAGAAGCTGTTGCTGGTACAAACTGGAAATGAGGAATTAGGCATGGATGACAATGGAGACTCACCTTCTGAGGTGGCCATTTGGCTGACTGGCAGAGCAGATGGCAACAATTCTACAGGTTGCTGCTTGTAACTTCCTGTGCTTTCCCCTAAAATGGCAGCTACTGTCTCTTGCAAAAGTGAAGGGGATTGCTGTGGCCTGCCCTGGGCATCTTCCTGAAGCAGCAGCTGTTGGGTTTCATTGGCTTTTTCCGACTCCAGCACTGGCTCCTTTTGAACCAGGTTTCCCCACAATCCTCTTTTGTCTTGTCTTTGTTTCTGCACTTTAGTATGCCCGCTGCCAATTAAGCCTTCACTGATAGAATCAGTTTTTGTCATTTGATTTGGTGAAGAGTTTGTCTTGTTGGCATGGCTGGTGCCTTCGACACACACACCATATGTTAAATTTGAGCGCTTGTTGTCAAGTGTGTGAGGTGTGCTATTCTGGATCACTTGTGGAGCATAACCGACAGTACCTGCATCATCTGCTTGGCCTATGGGAGCAGCAACACACTGGATTGATCCCACTTTGTCCTGTTGCTGATAAACCCTGTTTGGCAAACTGAATACCATTTGGTGCTCTAGTACTTCTTGGAGATGCTGGTTAATCTGTTCTGGTTTCATCAATGGATCCATTTGGAAAGGCTTAGATAAATCATGGGCCATCAAGATGTGCTCCACAGTTAGCGTGAGAGGCTGGAAGTGTGACAGGTCCTTGAAATCCTGCCAAGGAAGATATATGAAAATGAGTGATATGCAAGGAGCTTTATCAAAAAGGTAGACAGCTAGAAAAGATGAGAATTCTGCAGGAAGGCTGCCAGTATATTGAAATGACAAAGGTATCATGTGTTGTGAAGACATAAAGATTCCCAGGAAGCTGAATTCCCACTACCAAGTTTTACACTCATCTTGGGCAATATCAGTAGATGGGGTCTACAAAAAGATTTCCATCCTCCTGGGAATGGCAGGCAAGCTCTCGCCCCTTGGATTCCAGGCCCCACTGGGCCTCTTCACTCCAGTCGCAGCAAGGGGCAGGGACAGCAAATGACATCATTTGATGACATGCAATGCTGTGATGCCACTTTTGGTTTGTACCAGGAAATAATATCACGATGCTGTAGGAGTTCACACATCTCTATAATTAGAAACCCATAGAGATGAATGTTCCTAGAGTGTCTTGATATCATTTCTGGGTACAAACCAGCAATGGCATCATAACATCATGCATCATCATGTGACGTTGCTCCCTGCCCCCTAGTGGTACCCGCTGGCTGCCACTGTTCAGCTGGCAACCCAAGTCCACAAATCTGTTGATCAGTGATGAACACCCCTCTTCTTTGGGCAACAGGGTCTTGAAACAAGCAAAAAAATCTTTTATTTAGGTAGGACCACACATTCTCGAAGGTGGTTGAACACACAGAGAATAAGACATCCAACAATCCATCAACAACATCACAGCAGGACATATTATCAACCCAGACTGTGCCAAAGTAAAAAGAGAAAAGTAACACACATACAGAGCTGACAGGAAGGTAAGCAAAGACACTATGCCACAGCTTGGCTTAACTGCATTGTTTCCCTTCCCCTCACACAACAGTATCGTTTGCCCATTTGTTGCTCTCATATTCCCCCCAAGTTTTTTCTGTGTTTATTCAGACTACCACAAAAGTGGTCTGTAAAAACATGGGAAACATTTAAGAAAAAATATTATGCCAATACATGCATAAGATTCTCTGAATTACTGGCATTTATTTTTTAAAAAGTCTCTACCTCCTTTCCTTGTGGAGATTTGCCTTTTCCCTTATATCTCTGCAATGAAATGGACTAGAGGCAATGAAAGCTGAGAACTCAGGGAGCCTGATACACATATTGGTATAGAAGTATCTCTCCTTATAAATATTTATCTTTTGGTTTCGCAAGAATTCCATGCGCTCCCATTGGCTCTAAAATGCCCTCCCTCAGCCATTGGCCCATCAGCCGCCACTCAAGAGTACTCGCATGCCATTTGCCGGGTCCTGGGTCTGCTCCTCTTCCCCACCCACTCCCCCTGGCAGACAGCTCTGTCTCCTGAGGAAGACAGTTCTCTTGACTCCTGTGAGGGACTGTCCCCTCAGTGGCTGTTGGTAGGCAGCCAAACTTGGTTCTGTGAGTAAAAAAACAAAGGACTTTCAGCATAACCCCCTCCCCCACTCATAACCCACTCCCCAGTGGCCACTTTCCTGTCAGAATAAATGGAAAAAGGCTCTTTCTCCTGCTTAGCTTCAGCATGGCTGGTTGGCTAACAAGGTGGGCCAGCGACCATCAGACCATTTTCTTCAACTCCCTGCTGTGTGGCTGACTTTCCCCTAGGGCTGCCAATCTCCAGGTGGGACCTGGAGATCTCCCACTGTTTCAATTGACCTCCAGATGACAGAGATCAGTTTCCTGGGAGAAAATGGTTGCTTTGGATGGTAGACTCTATGGCATTATACCCTGCTGAGTCCTTCCACACCCCACCAAATGCTGCCATCCACAGGATCCACCCCCCCAAATCTCCAGGTATTTCCCTAATCATAATTGGCACCTGTACTTTCTCCTCTGTCAGTAAAAGGCCCTTTCCACACCTATGTTGGCCGTAGGGAGAAAACTCATTGGGCCCAGTCCTGATCAGGTTGCCAGTTCCAGGTGGGCAATTCCTGGAGATTTGAGGATGGAGCCTGGAGAGGGTGAGGTTTGAGGAGGGGTGGCGCCTCAGACAGGTACGATGCCATAGACTCCACCCTCCAATCCAGCCAGTCCCTGATGGGGAGCCATTGTTGCCAATCTCCAGGTGGTGGCTGGAGATCACTCAAAATTACAACTGCTCTGTAGGAGGGATGGGGGAGAAGATGGAAAACTAAAGGTAGGTTGATGGTTGGCTGGGAGGGAGATAGGGTTGTCAACTCCAGGTTGGGAAATTCCTGGAGATCTGAGGGGTCGAACCTGGAGAAGGTGAGTGTTGAGGAGGGGTGGGACCTCAGACAGGTACAATGCCATAGACTCCACCCTCCAAACCAGCCACTCCCTCCTGGGGAACCACTGTTACCAATCTTGGGGTGGGCTGGAGATCACTCAAAATTACTACTGCTTTTCAGGTAGCAAAGATCAGTTCCTCTGGAGAAAATGGTGGACTCTGTCATTATACCCTGCTGAGATTGCCACAGCAAATTGTCACTGAGTGCCCAAAGCCGGGGCACTCTCCCAGAGCCTCTTTGTAGAGCCCATTGTATTTATTTCCACAATGGGCCTTATTCCTAGTAGTGACATAATGCTGTTCAATTGCTAATTTTTAAGATAAAAAAGCCACTATGACAGGAAGAGGAAATAGCTGTTGCTGCCAGGAAAATGGCTGCTGTGAATAAGACTGGGAAAATCCAAATTTTCCCTGCCACATGGCAGTCAACCAGGCTTTTCTGTAATCTTCCCCAAAACTTGGGAGTGTAGCAGGTTCAGAAAAGATCAAAGAAAAGCTGGGGAAACCTCAGCAGTTACACAAATACACCATGATGCTGTGAGGAAGCAGGAAAACCTCCCACTTCCTAACAGCATTGAACTCAGGGCAAATAACCTGTGTGGAAAGACCCTAAAAGATGAAACCCTTAAAAAACAAACAAACACCTCTTCCATAATGGTTGAAAGTGTACATACCAGAGACATGGGTTGCTGTGTAGTATATCCCTTAATGTACTTGTATATAAGGTAATATATCATACCAAAGGTCAATAAAACCATAAATGCGACTACCCCAAACAAATATGTCAGCCAACGATTGTCTGTGGAATAGAAACAGAATATTAGAGATAGCATTCAGGATGGATGGATGGAACTGGAAAATAGTTTCAGAGGGCAGAGTCACATTGGTCTGCAGTAGAACAGCTAGATTCAAGTCCAGTGGCTTGGGGTACAAACTTTTGAGAGTCAAATATTCCTTCATCAGATGCCTTTGTCAGATATGGAATTGGAAAAAATATCCTGGATAACCAGACTTCCTTGTCAGTTAACCATAGGGCTGGCCAAGACCCACCTCACTCTCTTTCCAGTTAAATGAAAGTGAACTGATAAATGTTGGTTCTTCGGAGTAAGCCAAAATGTTGTCCTTATCAAGGACAGAACTGTGCATAGCAAAGATGCCCAGGCTAATGAATGCATGGGCTGGATCTAACCAGCTTTTCTGCAAGAGAAAAAGAAGGCATCCTCTTTGACCACTCAACAAGGCTATACTGAGAATTATGGGACCTGCATGTGCACGTGAGATGTAGCCATAGCGTGGAAGTGTGAGTGAAAAGTCTGGCTGGATCCAACCCCATTTCTGTGTTCATTGGGCCCTGTCTGTATAGACAAGAGTGGCCAGTGTCAGGAATGGGAGCAGTTTTGCCTTTACTGCAACAGTGTCCCTAAACAGAACACACTTTTTTGCCCCCATAAGTAACCTTTTCCCCCCTCCCAGATGGGGAAAATTAAAGATATACACTGGGGAACATTGTTGGTATGAGACCTAAAGCTTCTCCCTGCCACAGCTGATCCCATTTCTTGGGAGGTGGGGGATAAAAGTTTTTGCCAGTTGTAGCCCATCACCCTTGAGCCTATAATCAAATGGTACTCTGCAGAGAATGCATCTGTCTCCATAGCCCCATCCTAATTTTTTGGAGAGACGCACACAAAAGAAAGCATTTCCAGATTGGGATGTGAAAATGCACCCCAGCCACTGCCACAGTAGTGCAGCACTGAGGAAGTGGACAGGAATGGGACACACACACACACACACACACACAGTCTCTGTGCCAGTTGCCATCACCTATTGACCCAATGCTCCTCCCTTCTCCCACTGTTTGTGCCTGAATAAAAGCCACAAGCTGCCCAGCAGCATTTAGAAGCAGGACTTAGTTCTGTCCGCTCCTCGTAGCAACAACACAGAAATGGACATCTCCCCCCAACAGCCAAAGAGTCCCCTTTAAACCAGAGAAAAATGGGTTTAATTTTTCTCCAGGTAGAAGTGGAAAGCCCCAGGAATGCCATAAATTGTGCTTGGAAAGAACAGGCTGTCATGAAGATGTTCCCCTTTAACTGGGGGATCTCCTGCTTTTCCGGATAGGGAAGAATCCCTTTGTGGGAGCAGCCCTTGACAAAAGCCTTTTACCTCTTCTGAAATAATATTTAAGGGAAATGAAATGGAAAGGTAAACAATTCCAAAAGGGGGAGAAAATGTGCCTCTGCTTTGCGCATTATAAAATTGTTGCAAGTTTTCTTACTAACAGACAGAAAAACCTTTTTTTAACAAATCAGGTTCTCCAGACCCAAATCACTTTCCCTGTAGCCTCACAGCAGATGCAAGGGGCCTGATTTGACTCAGCACTGCATAGTGTTGCCAACTCTAGTTTAGGAAATTCCTGGAGATTTGGTGGTGGAGCCTGGAGAGGGGAGGGTTTGGGGAGGGGAGGAACCTCAGCAGTGTATAGTTTCCTAAAATCTGCCCATCAAAGCAACCATTTTCTCCAGGGGAAATTATCTCTATTGTCTGGAGATCAGCTGTAATCTTGGGGAACTTCTAGGCCCACTTGGAGGTTGGCAACCCTAGCAGCTTAGTATGTGTTGGGGAGGGGCTCCTGCCTTTACTGTTTTTCCAAGCCATAACAGCCCCTGGAAGGGGAGTTACTTGCTGTGGACTCAACCCATGAAAAAATGTAACTCCCAAAGACAGCTTGTGTTTTGCAGGCCCAGGTTCCTGGCTCACACATGTAATCTCCATTTCCACACCTTGCCATTTTTAGTTTAGCAATGGAATTGCCAGCCTGGGTTGGGAAATACCTTGAGATTTTGGGGGTGGAGCCTGAGGAGGGTGGAGTTTGGGGAGGACAGGGACTTAAGTGGGATATAAGGCCATAGAATCCGCCTTCCAAAGTGGCCATTTTCTGCAGGGGAACTGATCTCTGTTGCCTGGAGATCTCCAGCCACCACCTGGAGGTTGGCTACCCTATTTACCAAAGCAGGGTTTTGCAAGTGAGGCCAAGCCTAGGAACACAGCATTATTTAGTAAGCTGTTGGCCCCTGGCAACCATCTTGGAAAGTTAACATGGCCAGAGGCATAGAGAGTTTGCGTTTTTAGTTTTGGCTCCAAATGCCATGTCTGATGTGGGTTGTTTTGCATAATTTTGAAAAATTGACAGCCTTGCTGACTTCATGAGGCATCCCAGTATTTCATCTCCTACTAGAACTGCACTTCTAACACTTAGCTGACACTTTGGGTGAAGACCAAGGTTGATTCCGCACAATCTCTTGCCCTGGTGTCGTCCCTGGATAATATCCATGGAAACTGATCAGTTCCCTACATGTTGGTGCGGGTCGGCAATTGACCCGAATCTAATGGCGTTTCCCCCTGGATTTTCCCTCTCTGCCATCTTCAGGATCTTCTTCCTGACTACGGGGTTGGAGTCGGGGCATTCTAGTGGGGAACTCTCAAATTGCAGCTATCCTCTCTCCACCCCCTGCCTCCCCTTCCTGGCTCTCTGTCCGCCTTCCCGCCTCTGTTCAATTATTCTGCTGAGTAATTGTTCTGCTAACTGCTTCCACCACCACCCCTCCTTGGTTTTTTTTTGTCGTCCCCCTCCCCCCGTGTTGCATTGTGATGAAATAAGGTGCCAGCATTAACTGGCATTTAAATGTCCTTTTGCACCCCCCCGTCCTCCTTGGCATCTGTGTATTTTGCTCACATTCATTGTTTTGTTTTGTTTTTATTGTGTTTTCTTGAGCATGAGAGAAATGTTTTACTGCTACCAATGCAGCTGTGGGATGCGGTGGGTTTCCTCTTTTTGCGGACATTCAAGTTAAAAAATATTAAAGGGACCAATTGGTGAGCGGTTGCATCACTATGCAACCACACATGCCTAGGTGGGTGCATTACAATGCAACCACACCCCCTGATTAAAAAAAGGAGGGGGAAGAGAGGGGAGGGGTTGCTAGATTCAGGACAAGGAGACAAACCCAGGCCAGAGTTCCGAAATGCGGAACTCCCCCAACAGAATGAGGCCAATTAGACGGGGGAAAGAGAAGCAAAGCATTAGTGAGGAATCAGCCCAAGTCAGTCTTCATTTTGTTAACTTTATATGAACTGTTCCTAATACAGTGATAGAGGCAGGTAAGAGGAGATAAAGTTCCATAATCAGAGCCTCACCTGGTAGAGTTCTCACCCAAAACATATGGGGCTTGCTGATTTTTTCTAAATATTTTATGTGTATTGTGCCATTGTATTCAGTGTCAGGGTCCAACTCAGAGATTTCAAATTCTTTGTTTTTCTCGGTCTTCTTCCACTGTATGTAAAAAAGACAGGGAGGAAAAGGTTTTGTATTTCTCCAAGACAAAAGCTCCTTTCAGATGGATGGTTTTCAAGTGACAGAAATGGCTGATTCACTGATGGTTATCAAGTTGGGCCAATTCACACATTATGAAGTCCTTGTTGCTGCCCCAGGTGCCTTCAAGTGTGACCTGTGCCCAGAGGTCTGTGCTGGCAACTCAATTCCCAGATGTCGGGTCTTGATTCAGATCAGGACTGAGGCTTGTAGGGAAAAGGAACAAGGATAAAAATGTACCAAATAAAAAAAAGAAATAATATTGTCTAAGATTAGTGAACAAGCTTAGTTGCACCCATGTGACCTTTCACATTCAGGGCAGCAGCTGTTTGCTTACCTGGGCTGCGATCACACACACTAAATCAGGGGTGTCGAACTCATTTGTTATGAGGGCCGGACCTGATATAAATGAGACCTTGTTGGGCCGGGCCGTGTGCGTCATCAGGGCTCTTTTTGTAGCAGGAACTCCTTTGCATATTAGGTGACACACCCCTAATGTAGCCAGTCCTCCAAGAGCTTACAGTAGGCCCTGTAAGAAGAGCTCTGTAAGCTCTTGGAGGATTGGCTACACTAGGGGGGTGTTGCCTAATATGCGAAGGACTTCCTGCTACAAAAAGAGCCCTGTGTGTCATAAAATGTAATGCCAGGTAGCAGAGATATAAACTTTATAAAGGACGCAAACAAATTTTTTTACTTAAAATAAAAACATGCTTAAAACATTAGCACTTTTGCAATATTTTGTTTATTTAACAGTGTCTGATAACTGACACCTCTTGCTCTGAATTATTGCATCAAAGGCTGAGTTCAGACGGCCAGTCAATCGCGCCATGAGCCCTCCTAAAATTTTATCCCGACGCCCCCCCATGAAATAGCCTCACCGCGCGTTGTTCCCACCGTGATTTGTCTACAAGGCATCCACCAAGGATTTTTTAAAAAAAAGTTTTGTACATTCGCATAGGCAAGGCTGCGCCTCCTTGGAGAACTGAGGTGATTGCGGAGGGTTTTCAGCAAAGTCCCGGTCCTCCCCCTTGCCATTGCCATCAATGGAGGGACTATTTTGCAAGTTAGAACAGTCCTTCCCCCCTCCATCTCCCATCGCGGTAACATCTTGTCCCTAAAAGAAATAAGCATGAATATTACATTCCTCGTAGCGCTTATCGCTGAATGCGTTTCCTCGTTAAAGCGCACATGGGGTTTCAATTTTTTAAAAATCGCGCCCCCGTCGGCTCGGTCTGACGTCAGACCGAGCCGACGGGAGCATCGCGCGCTAATGGAGTGACCAGACGGAAGAAAGTCTGCAGTTGTTGCGCGGGTAAGCGAAAACCCTACATTGAAACTGCTACTTTTAAAATCAGGATTGGAGGCACAGCAGAACGGGATGCCTATGGGACCGGAATATTTCCCAGATGTTTCTGTCTGGTCGTGCATTTTTGATCCGCAAGGGAGTCGTTCCTATGGCAGATCAAAAGATCCATCTGAACACACCCAAAATGTCTGTGCTATTGCAATCTTGAGTCTGCTGTTCAGGTGTGTAAGCTGCAAACCTATGATGATGCAGCCGCAGCAGAACTGGAGGAAGAAGCAGAAGACAGCCAGTTCCACTGCGGGCCTTATAGAAGCCCTCCGGGGGCCTGATCCGGCTCCTGGGCCACATTTTTGACACCCCTGTACTAAATAATCCACTTTCAATGCACTTTCAAACTGGATTTTTGCCATTTCACACAGTAAAATTGGAAAGTGCATTGAATGAAAGTGGATTATTTAGTGTGTGTGATCACAGCCTTGGTGAATCAACACTGATGGTTATTAATGAATTCATCACCACTGGCTATTACATAGGATAATACATTTGTTTTGTTTCTATTACATGTACTTAATATTTCATGTACTATTTTGTGTACTTTATATTGGAGTAACTCTGCATAGAATCACACTCCCTTAACAGGACATGGATTGGTGCAAGAGAAGGGCTCAAACTCTGCGTCTTGCTCTGGTTTACTTCTCTGCAGCCCTGTCCCCCCTCTAATTGGTCAAAGGACTACATAGTCCCAAGGGCAAATTACATGATATGCCTGACAGGTACCGGCTTGCAGGTGTGCTACTCACCTTGCAGTCAGATGCAAATAGAGGGAACCCACATTAAACAGTGGTTGTTCATTCAGCCCTGTAAGGGGGAGTGGGGGGGAGAGAAGGAGCCACCCTGCATTTGCCAGCAGCAGCAGCGGAGGGGGGCACTTTTCTCCCCTTTCCTCTCATTCCAGGTGCCTTAGGATGGATATGTAGAGCTAGAGAAAAGGTGCAACCCCACCCCCTGCATTTTCTGCTGGCAAAAATGGGGTGGGAGGGAAACGAGATGTTCTTTCCCTCCTGGCAATGTTTCAGGTACGTTTACCCTGATGTACCTCTGACTGCAAGTTTGGTTGTGTATCTGTGACCAAGCACATGTCGAGTATATTATGCATTTTGGCCCTTAAACTTCTTTGAGATCAGTTGACTAACAGATTTATCCAAAAAGAATTCTGGGAACTACTGTTTTATTAGTATATTCCCTCCTCCCTGATTTGGTGACACCCCCACCCTTTACCTTTTGCAGTGTCTTTTGACAAAATATTATTATCTGGTATTGGATGACATCATGTCCACCGAAAATGTCTTCCACAGTCAAGGTCCGATTAGCCTCACCTCTCAGAGGAGTGTAGGGAGGCTGTATAATAAACTTTATGGATCGAACGCTGGGGATGTATTTCACTTCAGGTTCCCCAACAACAGCTGCAGGGGAGAAAAAACAACAAGGTCATTGTGAAGAGTGGCGTTTTCAGGCTAAGAGTTAGGAAATCAGTGTGGTGTTTTCCCTGGCTAGGGTTTTATACTGGAATGGCTCCACATTGGGGGGTGGGGAAAAGTTTGCAAGCCACAGAGAAGGGCTCCAAGAGCCGCATGCGGCTTATGAGCTGCAGTTTGGCCACCCCTGCTGTTATCTCTGTTGATGGACAACTATGAGACACATAACAGAAGTGAATACTCCTTGCAGTTATTCCAATACATGCAGCCATCATTTTGTGTGAACTGGACAACACACATATTTTTCCCTGAGTGTAGAGCTTCAGTACATACAAACACCTACCTTCAAAGATCCAGTGTTCAGTTTTCATGTTCTGAAACTGGAAAATATACACATTGCCCTATTAACGCAAAATGGTGACCCTGCATATCAGGAGATTCACAGGCATCACAGGATCACTATGCAGGCCTGGTACAACCAAAATCACATGTTTGAAAGGGGCTTATGCCAATCCAAAAAAGAAGCAGGAGATCTACAACTCCCCACCCCCCACTGCCCATGGCATCAGCATTATTTTCATCAGGACAGCACCCCTCACATGGGAACAACATATTTGAAGACATTTTTCAAGAATGATTACAAATTGAATTACCCACCAAATGGGATAATTGTATGTTCCTTCTCAGAAATGTTAACATGTTTTTATACTAATATTTAATGTGCCAGTGGTTAAAAGCATGGGTATTGTGCCAGAAAAAATATGTGATCCTTAGAAGGCAGTGCTTCCCGATCAGGCAGCAATGCTTCCAGGGAACCAAGCCCAAGCACTTACTGTCTTCCTTGGGATAGAACCTAGGGGATATGATCCAATTTGAGACACAGCAGTTAGGGACAATGGCTCTCACTCTGGCATAGTAGCGTTCAGTGTAGTTTTCAGTCTCTCGTGTGAGATTGCAGAAAAGCTGTGTGATGTTCTGGCACTCACTTTTGTTCTGCCATGTGGCCCCATACCTAAGAGAAAATATGCATTATTTACAGAGACAGGAAATCTCCCTCAATTTAGAATCAGGCTTCCCTGAATGTTTTTGGAATGCTGTTCCTGATAAATTTGTCATGTTGCACTTGGAGATGAAGAAATTTAGCATGTACAGACCTCTTGAGATATTTTGTAAAATCCTAGAGGGGAGGTTTGAGGTATGTGTTGGGGCCTGGGGGGATGTAAATTTCCAAATTGTTTCTCTCCTTCCTGCCCAGTTTCTAGTGGCCCCCAGATGGTGTACTTCCCTCCCTAAACCCCACCCTCCCCCGGCTCCACCCCCCAAACCTCCAGAATTTCCTAACCTGGAGCTGGCAACCATAATCGCTGGATGCCCTCTCTCTTGGGTTGCTAACTTGGAGGAGTATCCAGGAAACGTAGCCAGTGGGAATGATATTCACTGAAGGTTGCTTGCAGAATGCCTTGCCTCCACTTGACTTGCTAGGAAAACTCAGAGAATTTGATCTGAGCACTAATCTGATGGATTCTATCACTCCAACTATAGCGCACATACATAACATGTAAGCACGTCTGCTGCATGGGCTACAATTTCACAGCTGCTTCAAAGAGATATTTTTGATAGCACGTCGTAGGACACTTACATGTCTTTTCTCTTTTAACCCAAAGAGCAGACATCCTCTTGGTATCCTGACCAAGATCTTTTAACTGGAAATAGGGACAGGACTGCTGGAGCATAGTGGCCTGGCCACAAGTCTGAACTTTGAATCCCTAATTTAAATGTTGCCATGACCAGGTGACCTTAGACAACCCACTCTCTCTCAGTCCTCCACCCCACAATATGGGGATCAGCGCCTACCGTGCAGAGTGGCTGTAAAGGTTTGAACAAGACAATGTAGGCAAAATAGTATTAAATCGACGGATGGCACACATAAAATCTAATGCAAACTAAATAAATATAATGAAGAAGAATTCTCAGCACAGTGCAGCAGTGGAAGGTTAGGAACCCCTTGGGAAGTGATCCTTAGTATGAGAATAATTATAAGCATCCTCCCGATTTGCAACTGGGAAATGTTGAAAGGCGGGTAAGTCTCCTTTTCTGGTATGAATTATTGCCATTAATACCTTAATATCCAATCCCATCCAAAATTTATCTAACCATTCTTTCTTATCAGGTATGGCGTAGTAGTTAGAGTGTCAGACTAGGATCTGGGAGACCCAGGTTCAAACCCCCACTCTGCCATGGAAGCTGGTTGAGTGACCTTGGACCAAGTCATACACTCTCAGCCTAAGCCACCTCACAGTCTTGCTGTGAGGCTCCAAATGAAGAAGAGAATGATGTAAGCCACTTTGGGTCCCTATTGGGGAGAAAGGCTGGGTATATAGGAAGTAAAAAAATGTATGTCCAGAGCCTAGCAAGCATCTTTGCTTATTTTCAAACTGTAGCTCTTCCAAACAACCTGACGTACATCTTTACAACACAGGCCGAGATCCACCTTTAGCTACGACTACCCCTTTTCTTGAGAGGCAAACTTATACGCAGTCTTCAGTGGCGTGTAGTTTCCCCCCAACTTTTATTCTCACAAAATGCATTTATTTATTTATTTGCTTTATACACCACCCTGCCCTCAGGAGAAGGCTCAGGGTGCCTTACATAAAAATTTTAAAACAGATAAAACAGAAAAAAAATATAAATATGAACATAAAACCCATCATAAAGTGCTAGTAAGCAGTTTGTGTAACAGTGGCGAGGCACTAGTAGCAGTCAATTACAATAAGAAATACAGTCAGCATTTGACGTTCCTGTCAGTGGCGTTCAGGGTCTTAAGTTTATTAGGTGCGGTTCCTTAATTGAATGCCTGGTGGAAGAGCTCCATTTTGCAGGCCCTAGAGTCTTCTGGGAGTTCGTTCCATCAGTGTGGAGCTGCCACTGAGAAGGCCCTGGCCCTGGTCGAAGCCAGCCTGGCATCTTTGGGACCCAGGAGGGCCAGACAATTTTGAGAACCTGAATGCAGTGCTCTCTGGGGAACATGTGGTGAAAGGGACCATCAGGTATGTAGGCCCCTGACCACAAAAGGCTTTAAAGGTAAGAACCAGCACCTTGAAGCAAATTCGGTATACTATAGGTAGCCAGTGCAGTGCTTTTAGCACAAGCTGGATGTGCTCCCACATGGGGAGGCCCAAAAACAGCCTGGCACCAGCTGAAGCTTCTGGATTTGGGACAAGGGCAATCCCATGTAGAGAGCATTACAGTAATCTAATCTCCAGGTGACCTTTGCATGGATCACTGTCGCCAAGTCGTTGCATTTGAGGAAGGGAACCAACTGCCTGATCAGCCGAAGGTGATAAAAGGCTGACTTAGCAGTGGCTGCTACCTGGGCCTCCATCGTTAGGGAGGCATCCACGAGCACTCCCAGGCTCCTAACCTCCAGTGCTGGCACCAGTGGCGTCCCATCGAAGGTCAGGAATGGGATCCCTAACCCTGGAACTCAGACACAGGACCTCCATCTTTGTCGGATTCAATTTCAGTCGGCCAGGGGTCTTTTTGTAGAAAAAGAGGTGCAGGAGCTCATTAGCATAATTCATTAGCATATGCCACACCCCCTGACATCACTGGAAGTGTGTCAGAAGGCCACACCCCCTGACATCACCGGAAGTGTGTCAGAAGGCTGCAACCACCGCTCTAGCTCCACGGGACTGTTTTGGATTGCTAGATATTGGGGGGGGGGGGATCTGCCCGCACAGAGAACCCAGAGCTGGTTCCTGAATAAAACTTGGTCTTAAAGGTGCCACCGGACTGTTTTGCTTTACTGGCTATCGGGGGGAAATGAGCAGATCTGCCATCTGAGAGAAACCCAGTACCCCGCCTTAGAAAAAGCCCCTGCCGCAGCACCAGAGTGCCCGTGGCCCACCCACCCCCGCCCTAAAGAAAGCCCCAGCCACCCCCGCTACCCCCGCGGCAGCACCCGGAGCACCCGTGGCCTACCCCCCCACTCCAGAGAAAGCCCCAGCCACCCCCACCCTAGAAAAGCCCCGCCACAGCGCCAGAGCGCCCGTGGCCCACCCACCCCTGCCCTAAAGAAAACCCCAGCCATCCCCACTACTCCCGCGGCGGCGCCCGGAGTGCTTGCAGCCCACCCCCCGCCCCAGAGAAAGCCCCAGCCACCCCCACTACCCTCATGGCAGCGCCTGGAGTGCCCGCAGCCCACCCCCCGCCCCAGAGAAAGCCCCAGCCACCCCCACTACCCTCGTGGCAGCGCCCGGAGCGCCCGCGGTCCACCCACCGCACCCCAAAGAAAGCCCCAGCCACCCCCACTCCCCCCGCGGCGGTGCTTGGAGTGCCTGCGACCCACCCACCTCACCCCAGAGAAAGCCCCAGCCACCCCCACTACCCCCGCGGCAGTGCCTGGAGCCGTGGCCCATCCCCCCACCCCAGAGAAAGCCCCAGCCACCCCCACTACCTCCGCGGTGGTGCCTGGAGCACCCGCGGCCCACCCCCCACCCCAGAGAAAGCCCCAGCCACCCCTACTACCCCTGTGGCAGCACCCGGAGCGCCCACGGCCCACCCACCACACCCCAGAGAAACCCACCCCCACTATCCCCACAGTGGCGCCCGGAGCGCCCGCAACCCACCCATCTCACCCCAGAGAAAGCCCCAGCCACCCCCACTACCCCCGCGGCGGTGCCTAGAGTGCCCGCAGCCCACCCACCACACCCCAGAGAAAGTCCCAGCCACCCCCATTACCCCTGCAGTGGCGCCTGAAGCGCCCGCAGCCCACCCCCACAGAGAAAGCCCCAGCCACCCCCACTACCCCCGTGACGGCGCCTGGAGCGCCTGTGGCCCACCCCCCGCCCCAGGGAAAGCCCCAGCCACTCCCCCTACCCCCACCGTGGTGCCTGGAGCACCTGTAGCCCACCCACCCCACCCCAGAGAAAGCCCCAGCCACTCCTGCCGGTGCCCAGAGGCCCGCAGCCTACCCCCGAAAACCCCCACCAGCCAACTTACCTTCCTTCGTCTGCCTCCTCCCAGTTCGAATGAGGGCGGCTGGAAGCAGAGGGTGGCTGGGAGCAGGGGGCGGGGCTTCACCATGTGCTCGCCCCCTGATGCCTCACTCCCGGAGCACCCCTCTGAGGTGCTCTGGCCCCATCCAAGGCCTGCAGTCAGCTCAGTCTAAGCCAGTCAGCCACGGTTGCAACACCAGGTCCAGATCTTCTGGTCTAGAGTCAGACTGGCCACCCAAAAGCAGATAGAGTTGGGTGTCATCTGCATACTGGTGGCATCCCAGCCCATGCCTCCAGGCAATCTGAGCAAGGGGGCACATATAGATGTTAAACGACATTGGGGAAAGTACCGCCCCTTGGGGCACTCCGCAAACAAACGGATGCCTTCGGGACAGCTGTTCCCCTAATGCCACCCTTTGTTCCCGACCCTGGAGGAACGAGGAAAGCCATTGCAAGGCAGACCCTTGAATCCCAGAGTTGGTGTGGCAGTGGATCAGTAGCTGATGGTCAACTGTGTCAAATGCTGCTGACAGGTCTAACAACAGCAGCATTGCTGAACTGCCCTGATCCAGATGCCTCCGAAGGTCATCTGTGAGGGTGACCAGTGCCATCTCTGTCCCATGGCCTGGGCGGAAGCCGGACTGGAATGGATCTAGTGTGGAAATGTTATCCATAAAACTCTGCAACTGAATTGCCACTGCCTACAACAGAAGATTTCCTGAGCCAGGAGCTCATTCAGTCCATTCCTTCCTCAGCAATTTTTCCATTCAAAATCCACCCCCCCCATTTTTCCACCCATGGAGGGGCCTGACTGCAGACTCTGTGGCTGCAGGTTTTTTGGCATGGGGGAGGGGAGTCCTTGGGAAAGCCGCATGTGTGACTGCCTCTGATAGAAGCCAAATCTACATCATTCTCCCTTCCTTGCATCATCCAGGCAGGCAACTTTGTTCTAACATTAATTACTACAATAAACATACCAGTTGGGAAACTGATTATTAATTAGCACCGTCGTTTTGCACAGCTCTTGATGATAAAAGCTGTCCACAAGTTACAAGAAAACAAAAAGCCCTGTTTACTGGAAAGATCAGAGGGAAAACTGTCAGAATGCCAAGTTCTTCACCTGCTATATTGTCTGCTACTGAGGACAGATCTATGGTGCCAGCACTCCTGGGAAAGGAGACGACTGTTTTGAGAAGGAGACACTACAGGCTGGCCCAGTAAGATGAAAGACTCAAGCTGAGTGAATGTGCTCCTTCAAAGCAGAGTGGGGTGCTGTAGTTGACTAATACACTGAGCAAGGGGGTTGGAATAGGTGACCTCTAGGATCCCTTCAAGAAACTGTTCTTCTTTCAGAGAATTTTTCTGCCTAAGTGTTAGCTTTCTTGACTATAGAAGTAATCAGCGCCCACCTGACAGCTTGTTATCAGAACTGTTGCATAGACTGGCAGAAGCGATTAACTTGCAGCAGCTGAGAACTGTCATCTAAAGTTGTTGACAGCTTTCAGTTTAGACATCTAGCCTGGTAACAGCTTTCTATTGGCTAAATGTCTTTTTTTTCTGCACTGAGACCTTCAGCCCCACCAGGAAAAAAAATTCCCCACAAGCCACAAAATCTTGGCTATGAGCCTGCCCTCCCCCACAAGCTGTTTGCCTGTCCTGAAATGATCCAGTGGGGGCACTATGTGGCCCACTGGCAACTGCATAGGTAGGTCAGGAAAAAGATGCAGCAGGGAAGGCAGGAACCTCTTCTCCCCACACATCAGACCTGATCCTATTGGGGCGGGAGGCATGCACTTGAGAACTGAGTTCCTATCAGGAATACATCTGAATGAAAGTAGTCCTTGTGGTGGTCATATGTCAAATGTAACATGTAGGTTGGTTCTTGATTTCTAATTTGAGTTAGGAAATCCTAGAAACACCACCACCCCATTTTTAATTTGATTTAGGAAATCAAACACACACAACCATAATATAATAATCTGAGAAGAGTGATGGTGGCAGTTGTAAACTTGATAGTGAAAGAGCACTGTCATGCACTATTGATGCTCCAGCTATGGGCGTTTTCACACGCATACTAAATAACACACTTTCAATCCACTTTCAGTGTACTTTGCAACTGGATTTTACTGTGTGAAGTGGCAAAATACACTTGCAAATGGTCTCTGGAGTGGATTGAAATTGCATTATTTTAGCAATTTTGAAAGCACCTATATGTCTTCAAGCACCCCCCGCCCCCGCAAGTAGGAATAATCTGCATCCCTTGTTCTAGGAACCACCCTTTAGCAAGAACCTTCAAGGAACACAGAAGACTTAAAAGGTAGTTTTGGTCTTTTCATTTGTTGTGACACAATAGCATAACATTGTGGTGTTTCTTTGAAAGGAAATCAGTGGATTTAAACAGTTCCAAACTATGTGTTAAAGAAAAGGCTTTGCTTCCTTACATTTTATACTGCACATCATAGATGGTGCTAGGGGATGTCTCCTTCCCATGCTCCCACGTGAGAATGTTTTCAAAGTTTGTGGACTGAAAAGTGGCTTGTTGAATGAGTGGAGATCTCTCTGCCAGCAAATCCCCTAGGAGGGGAAAAAAAGGAACAATTACCTTATTTTGGACCTGTTATCAGAAGGAGGAACTGTCAACGGCTGTTCCTCATTTGCAGTAAACTCACCATTTATGGGAATGCAGCACAGTGGATTTCAAAGACTGCAAAGAAACATTGAAAGGGGTAGGTGGGGCTGAGATTGTTTAGATAAATTCTTTAAGAACTATTCTTTGAACAGATGTAAATGGTAAAAACTATCTAGGTTTTATTTCAAAAGGCAGCAGAAGTTGAAGACTTCAATGGCAGTGGAATGAACTTCCAGAAATCTTAAGTTTGTTGACTAGCAATCATTGGTTAATGTAATCAGGTGACTTCCTTCTAGGGGTCAAGAAGAAGAATCTCCATTGTTGTGTGACCATGTGGTCTGTCTGTAACTGTACAGATGTGAAAATGTAGTTCTAGGTATCTTCTTTATTTTGTAGATTTCCTGTGTACCCTTTTCCCTTACAAATAAAGCTTTTTATACAGAAAGAAATGCCTCCTCTCCAGTGAAGCAAAGATCCATTGCAAACCTCTGAATATTTAAGTATTTTTGCCTATTTTCCCCAACACTTATTACATTCATGTCCCATGACTGGAACTCCACACATTTTTTTTTTGGGAGGGGGAGTAAAGATTTTAGAGTGTGAGTGTGTGATACAGCTCAGGACCATGGTGCCAAGGAAGTGACGGTTTAACTCTTCTGCTTCCCCCCTCCAATGCTGTTTTCCTTATTGAAAATCCTCTAGCCCTCTCTAGGTACTCACAGATACCCACATTGTGCCAGGCATATTTTTTCTCATCTTGCAGAAGAGGCCATTTTTGAACACGGGCATAGGGAAAAGAGTTACAATTAGGCCTCTACTTCAGTGCTGTGTTTTTAAAAAACAAGGTCATGGAATTCCAACATCTTGAGTAATTTGACTCATTTGGCATAAATACATCATGCACTGCTTATGGGTCCCATCAAATGAGACAAAGGCCAGTTGGAACTTAATTCTTAGCCACGTGGGGGCCCAATATGGTTTGGGGCCATGGCATGTCAGGGGACTTAATCTTTCCTGACCTGAAACAGCCCTGGGAAGCCACTGTTTGCCCCCACTGGGAAGCTCATGCATATTGATGGGCTGTCCCAAGGTCACCAAATAAATTTTGTGGCAGACGGGGGATTTAAATACAAGTCTCCCAAATCCTAGTCCTGTGCTTACCAATGTAGTGTTGTGGTGAGAGTGTTGTCCTTGCATCTGGGAGACCCCACTCTACCATGGAGCTTGCTGGGTGACCTTGGGCCAGTCACACATTCTCTGCCTATTTACCTCACAAGATGATGGTTGTGAGGATAAAATGGAGGAGAGGAGAACAATGTAAGCCACTTTGAGTTACTATTGGAGAGAAAGGCAGGGTATAATGAAGGCCATAATATACCACAGTAGCACAGTAGGCCCATGGGCTGTTTTTTCTATTTGAATTGTTGTGTACAAGCCCTTTAAATGTGGACTCTGGCATGGGTGTGCCAAAGCAAAACCGATCAGTGCCAATGACTGATAACCTCATGTCTTTTTTGTTTGGTTGTTTTTGTTCCTTGTAATCTGAATCCAGCACAGATGAGCTCTGTATTTCAGGGAGAGGCCAGTTTCCTTAACTACTACTGTTATGGAGCAACCAGCAATACGGGCTTGTTTAGCAATCAAATGGCTACCTTCAGTTCTTTAGAAGAAAGGTATGTAGATGAATACACAATACAGGGGTTTTCCCACTTGGTAAAATGGAATGCACTCAATGGAACTCATCCAAGACCTTGGCTTGAGTACACACATTATTTCAGAGGTGTGCAGGAAAAGCCCTGTGGTGTGGGAGTATCAATTGCTTCTTCTCCCCTTTGGTAATAGAAGAAGCCTGTTGCCTCTCCAGAAGAGTTAATGTTGAGTCTCTTCCTCAAGACAGTTTTGGCTCTAGAAAAATGGTTAGGGTTGCCAGCAGATGTGGAGAAAACTGTCCTGTCCCTTGAATGTGTGGATGTGGGCAGATGAAGCTTTTCATTGCATGGAGGTGATAAATGACACCTGACAAATAATATCCCACTGAGTCTCTATTAAAGAGACAGGACATTGTTTTCTCCAGGCAGTTGGCAATACCAGAACTGCCAGCTTTTCAGCCAGTTCTAGGGTTGCCTAGTTTCAAAATGATCATTTCTGGGTAAGGGTGGTAGCTGAACAGCTCCAGGGTTACCTGGATGAGGCTGAGACATCAGCATTGGACCCATTCCAATCCGGCTTCTGCCCCCATCATGGGACAGAAACAGTGTCGGTCGCCTTGAGAGATGATCTCTGAAGACAGCTGGATTGGTGCTGGTCAGCGCTGCTATTTTTATTAGATCTAATGGCAGCATTCAACACAGATGATTATGATTTTTTGACCCACTGCCTCACTGAGTTTGGGGATTGGCCCTTCAATGGCTTACCTCATTTTTCCATGGTTAAGAACAAAGGGTGGCAACTGGGCAAGAATGTGTCTGCTAGATACCGCTTAGTATATGGGGTCCCTCAGGGGGCACTTCTCTCTCTGATGTTGTTTAACAGCTATATGCATCCCCTTGCCCAGCTGGTATGGAGTTTTGGGTTTGGGTCTTATCAGTATGCTGATGACACCCAGCTGTATCTGTTATTGGATGGCCACCAGGATGCTGCCCCACATAATCTGGCTGTGGGTTTGGAGGCCATGGCTGAATGGTTGAAACAGAGTAGGCTGAAATTGAATCCAACTGGGATGGGAGTTCTGTAGCAGGGGGTGGCTTCGGGATTGGGGCACAAGTTACCAGCTCTTGACGGAGTGTCACTGACACCAGCACAATCCGTCAGGAGCTTGGGAGTGATTTTGGATCCTTCCTTAAATATGGAGGCCCAAGTCACACAGACTGCCAAACTGGCGTTTTTTCATCTATGCCAAGCTTGGCATACCAAAACCTTGAGAATGACCCGGGAGCTCCAACTGGTCCAGAATGCAGAGGCACGAGTCCTGACAGGACCATCATGGAGGGCACATATACATCCAGTGCTGTGCCAGCTACACTGGCTTCCAGTGGAATACTGAGTCAAGTTCAAGGTTTTGGTATTAACTTATAAGGCCTTGAGGGACCAATGTACCTATGGGACAGTCTCCTCCATTATGTCTCCAGAAGAGCATTGCACTCCTTAGACAGCGATCTGCTGGTGGTCCCCAGGGTCAGGGCCTTTTCGGTCCTGGCCACAACCTGGTGGAACTCTCTGCCAAATACCATCAGGGCCTTGTAGGATCTGATGCAATTCCACAGGGCCTGCAAGGCAGATATATTCCCCCAAGCTTTTGGTTGAGGATAGCAACTGTTCCATCTTGGCTGGCACCCTTCTCTGTTATTTACATCTACCTCGCCCTCTTCCCCTGTCCATGAAGTAGCTGGCAGTTGGAATTGGGACTGATTAATTATTTGCCATCTGATTGTTGAAAAGTTTTATTAATGTTTTAACTGGTTTTATCTTGTTTTTGTTTGATGGCTTTTGTACATTGCACTGGGCAATTCATAAATACAATTAATGAATTAATAAATAAATATTTGGTTTGGAAAATTCCTGGAGATTTGGGGGTGCAGCCTGGGGAGGGATTTCAGCAGGGGACAACGTGCCACAGAGTCCACCCTCCAAAGCAGCCATTTTCTCCAGGGGAACCTGATCTCTGTAGTCTGGAGATCAGTTGTAGTTCTGAGAGGTCCCCAAGTCTCTCCTGAATGTTGGCATCCCTAACTAGTCCTTCTCGATGTCCCTTTTAGTAGCAGTCTGATCTGTAGATCTCCTGGATCTCCAGAAAATAGTTGCTTTGGATTATGGAGTCTATGGCATTATAACCTGGTAGGGTATATCCCCTGGCTGTATCCCAAAATCTCCAGGAATTTCCCAACCCAGAGTTAGCAACTCTATCTGTAAGTGATGTGATTGAACTTCATGCCATTAAAAGTTTTCAACTGCCTGCTCCAAGTCTCTATTGAAGGAGCAGGACATCTGAGCTGAGCGCTGGACCAAGCTACCAGGCCTTGGAGGGGATTGGCCTGGGAGGGGGACATCTCACTGCTCCATAGAACGTAGATCTAGGATGGTCTAGTGCTTAGAGTATTGGATTAGGACCAGGGAAAACCAGATGCAAATTCCCACTCGGTCTTAAAGCTAGTTGCAGGGCCTTGGGACAATCACTGTTGCTCACCCTTGCCTACCTCACAGGGTTGTTGAGGACAAAATGGAGCCAATCTGAGGTTCTTGGAGGAAAGGCAGAATTTTAAAAAACGGATCAGTGGTACCTATTTGATGGTTGAAAGCAGCATGGTGCCATGGTTAGTGCAGTGGACTAGTACTGGGGAAACCTTGGTTCAGATTCCCCACTCTGTCATAAAGCTCGCAAGGCAGAGCTTTTCCCTGTCTCTGCTTAACCTACTTCACAAGGTTGTTTTGAGGATTAAATAGAAGAGAAGGGAAGATAAGGATAGGATTAAAATGTATCCAAAGGAAACAAGTAAGGCTATACCAACAACATCACAGCCTTGAAACAGATGTGAACAAGACCTGACAACAGAATTGACGTTTGCTTGCCTGAGGAATTCTTGCAATAGTTCTGAGAAACCTTTTGTGGGGGGTGGGGTTGGAAAAGAGGGGCATGAGGCTGGTTACTTACCCACCAGGGAGCACAAGGCCCAGAAGATGTGAATTTCCTTCATTAATAGCCCGGCAAGATCAGATGTGAAGCAAATCTAGCTTTCTTCCAATCCGGCTGAATAGGTCTTGGATGTCTCCAAATCCCTGCCCTGACGATCCTCAGCTATACCCTTTGCACAGATGGAGGAGTCAGCGTGGCCTCTTTGTTCTTGCTGCAGCATGTGGAGACCACTCAGTATCTGACAGTGTAAAAACCCTTCCACAGTCTCTCATCCACCAAAGTGCCATGGGCATAAGACGGGCACACGACAGAAGAGGCGCGCAGCCCTCCAGTCTTCTGAACCAAAGCCAAGCGAATTTCCTGATAAGGTAGGAGTTTCCTGCTGGCATTTCTCATAACAGGAGCTGGTTTTTCTGGTTTTGTAGCTTTTGCGTCTCTTACCTCAAGAGGCAGAAACAGCACAGTATGCATGTGCCTGTCACTATGGGACTTCTGCAATTCTTATTGCTCCATTGTGGCAGGAGGTGAAAACAAAATGCTTTTTAAAATGTGCATACGTGCTGTCACAAATGTGGCCAGGGCCAGTGTTTCAGTTTTTAACAATATGTTTATTCTTGATTCTGGGCTATTAATGGGAGGGGGAAGGATACATTTATTGCTACACATTCCTATGCCCAAGTTTGAACAGGCTAGAAATGTGAGTCAGGAATGATCAATATAATGACGATTGCATCAGAGTTTCACTCTTTGAACCCATCCAGCATGGCATAGTGGTGAGAGTCCTGGACTACGATCTGGGAGACCTGGGTTCAAGTACCCACAGCCACTGAAGAAGTGAAAGGTGCCCTGGCATGACTGTGCTACACGGATATGAGCAAGCTTGGTTCTCTGTGACCAGACTCACCAAAGAGCAGGGAACAGGCTTTGCTGTCATCTCAACAATCCTCTTTTTTACTTTCATCCATGCAAATTAACAGTTAATGTTCATTCTCCTGGGAAAAGTAAAGCAACACAGATAGGCACATATGCTGGCAAGGTTGCATACCCCCATGGATATTTTTCATTAGATCTTCCTCAGAGGACTGCAACTGTTTGTAATTAAAGAGCCAGATTGTGTCAAAATTCAGAGCAAGAACCTATACAGCTTGACTGATAATTAACCATGTAGATTAATAACCCATAAAGTTTCCACAGCCCTAACACTTGTTGTGAATCCTTTATTACAAAGTGGCATACCCGATATCTCACAGTAAGTAATAAATATACACAGGAGCACCCAGCACAGTGGTTTTAGTGCACTGGCACAAATCTGTGCATGGTTCACATCTGGATTACTGGCAATTATTCACCTCTATTATTTCCTTTTCTGTAAAGGATCTCTAAGAAGCCCTTTAGTCCCATGAGAATCTCTGCCTGGTCTTCCATTTATGTATTGGTAATTCTGAATCCCACCCCTTCAATATGCCTTGACTTAAAGATTTCATTTTCTTTATTTGGTTCCATGTTGTGCCATATTTGGCTCTGGAGCCATAGGATGCCAAGGTCTGGACTAGATACTTTTAAAAATGAAAAACTCAGGGAGGAAGCTTGGAACAACCCTAGGGAAATCAGGGCAAACCAGGGCATTCTGTGGTTACAGCTGTGAAATCTGGTCACCACCCCCAACACTGAGTATTTGAGGGCAATACCACTGCAGCAACATGGCATATCCCCATCTTTGAATTACCAGCATTTGTTTAAAAAAAGTCACCAGCTCTTTTCTTTGCAGAGATATAAGGGGAAATGTGCAGACAATTTTTGCTACGATTGCCTGGGAAGAAATATAGGAAGGGCACCTAACCCCTTCCTGACAAAATTCATTCTCCTCTGTACTATCACCTTTTCTCCTTGGGCCAATAAGAACATAAGCAAACATGAGAGAAGCCATGTTGGAACCATCCAGTGGCTCCTTTAGTACAACACTCTGTGGCACACAGTGGCCCCAAACCAGGTGTCATCAGGAGGTCCACCAGTGGGGCCAGAACTCCAGAAACCCTCCCACTGTTGCCTTCCCAAGCACCAAAAATACAGAGCATCACTGCCCCAGACATAGTGTTCCATCTGTACCTTGTGACTAATGGCCACTGATGGATCTCTGCTCCATATGTTTAGCCAGTCCCCTCTTGAAAGCTGTCTATGCTTGTAGCTGTCATCACTTCTTGCAGCACTGAATTTCATGTGCTAATGACTCTTTGGGTGAAGAAGAACTTCCTTTTATTTGTTTCTAAACTTACTGCTTACAAAGTACTTCTTCTTTCTCTACCTTCTCTATCCGATGCATAATTCTGTAAACCTCTATCATGTCACCCTTCAGTTGTTGTTTCTCCAAGCTAAAGAGCCCTAACCTTTTCAACCTCTCTTCAGAGAGATGTTCCACCCCCTTAATAATTTTAGTTGCCCTTTTCTGCACTTTTTCCAGTGCTATATCTTTTTTGAGGTGCAGTGGCCAGAACTATACTCAGTATTCCAAATGAGGCCATGCCATAGATTTATACAGGGGCATTATGATACTGGCTGATTTGTTTTCAGTCACCTTCCTAATAACCCCCAGCATAGCATTTGCCCTTTTTATTGCAGTTGCACACTGAGTTGACATCTTCACTGAGTTATTCACCACGACTCCAAGATCTCTCTCCTGGTCAGTTACTGCCAGTTCAGATATTTATAGTTAGGATTTTTGGCTCCAATGTGCATTACTTCGCACTTGTCCCTGTTGAGCCTCATTTGCCATGTTGATGCCCACCCACCCACTAGAGCACCTCACAGTCCTCCCTGGTTCTCATAACCCTGAGCAACTTAATGTCATCCGCAGACTTAGCCACTTCACTGCTTACTCCCAGCTCCAAATCGTTACTGAACAAGCAAAAAAGCACCAGACCTAGTATCAAGTCCTGTGGCATCCCATTGCTTACCACCTTCCACTGTGAAACCTGCCCATTTATAATAAGTCTCTGTTTCCTGTTAATTAATCAGTTTTTAATCTACAAGAGGATTTGTCCTCTTATCCCATGACTGCTGAGTTTACTTAGGAGCATTTGATGAGGAACATTATCAAAAGTTTCCTGGAAGTCCAGGTAAACAACAGCTGCTGGGTCATCCTTGTCCGCATGTTTGTTCACCCCCTCAAAGAATTCTAAAAGGTTATCGAGTCAAGACCTTCCTTTACAAAATCCATGCTGATTCTTCCTCAATAAGTTTTGTTCATCAATGTGCCTACTAATTCTGTCTTTGATAATGGATTCCACCAACTTAGCTGGTATTGACCATCCTGTAACTTCCCAGATCTCCTCTGGAACCTTTTTTAAAGATGGGGGTTACAGTAGCTACTTTCCACTCCTTGGGAATGGAGACAGATTTTAGTGATAGATTGCATATTTTTTGTCAGGAGATCCACAGGTTTTCATTTGAGTTCTTTCAGAACTCTTGGATGTTGTCAAACTCAGCACCTCGTTTGCCATGGGAAAATTATATTGCTGTAGACAACTGGGAAGGGAGGGGGCTTCTGTGTGTATGCGTGTGTGACTGGGGATACTTTGCTATGCAGCTGCATAACTCATTTCCAAGATGACTCCATGTCTCTAAGAAGACCACACAAATGACTTCGGATGCCGTCTCTGTGGGAAACAGGAGGGAGCCGGCACGGCAAGAACAGTCGATACTGGGAAGCTCTCCTGTGTGCTGGCCAGATTGACAGTTTTTTACAGAAGCACAGCGGGCCCTGCACAGGCAATACGAGGACCCAGTAGAGTTGGAGTGGATGAGGACCCGATTGCGGGGGCTGAAGCAGGGGAGCCGCTCGATCCAAGAGTTTTCAGATGAATTCAAGTTGCTCACCTCCAAACTTCAGGCGTGGCCTGAAGAGGTGCTGATTGAGTTCTACCACGCCAGGCTCAACCACACCATACTTGACAAAGCTCTGGCCCAAGACAACCCCTTGACTCTGAATGGCTGAATTCATGTGGATTGCAAAGCAGGGAATTGTTGCAACCTGTTGAAAACATACCACCCTGAAACGACTTCCAGTTTTGGCAGCTACAATGCCGGCAGTGGTCTCCTGAGTCTCCAGGAGCCTCACGCCAGCGCCTGCGGCTGGGAGGGGGTGCAATCATCCGCACCACCCCTGGAGCCCTTGTGTTGGGCTCCCAGCCATGGGGTGCTAGAAGAACTCTTCTTCTGGTGACTGGCCGGTGAAGGGGGGCTCTCCCATGCCTCGAAGGTCCCACCGCAGAGCGTCTGTGAATAGAACGAAACATGCACACCGAGACAAGCATTTGGTGGACAAGTATATGATCTTTTAAAATGAAGATAACATTGAACTTTGAGTCAAAGTTTAAGTGAGAAACACCGAAGATAGCAGAAACTCCCCCTTAAAAGGCGAGGCAGGGGAGGGAACTCTCCCTCGCTAAGAGGAAAACAATTGAACTTTTTACTATCTACTTGAGGGGCGGTGAGCTATAAAAGCATGATGGACTAAAATAAGGAACTAGTAAGAACTTACCAGGCTTTGCAAAGAGTATTGAAGACTGTAATAACTTTTTAAAAAAGTAAACAACTTCTCAGCATGGCACTTCCATGGGGGGATGAGAAAGAGAAACAAACAAAACCTAAGCTTCTAGCCGGAAATGCCAAAAGCCCAGCGAGTCCTGCCCCTAGACAGGACACAGCAGTTGAGCTGCAAAGGATGCTGACGGAAGCGTTGCGACCCCTGCTGGAACAAGTTACTGCATTACACCAGAAACTTGATGCACAGCAGACTCAACTGAGCGAAACAGCTTAAAAAGCAGAGAAAACAGAACAGGAGCTTAAAGTGGTCGATGCCAACTCTAAGAAGCTTCAAAATCAACTATATTTGATGGAGAAAAAGAGACTAATTAATGAATCCCATTTGTTACGGCTGGAAATGGAAAGGACAAGCTATGTCTTAAGGTTCTAAGGGATCCTGGAAGTGAAGGGAGAGAATTTGAGACTGAGTATGTGTGATGCTTTGGCTCCATTGGCAGATTTAAAAACAGATACAATACAAAGTGAATTTGATACGGTCTTTAGATTGTATTCAGAATTTACAAGAAAAAATAATCTGCCCGGGGAAGTGACTGTGAGATTCTCTAGAAGACATGTGAGAGATCAAATACTAAAAGTGTCAAGTGGGGCTTCCTTGAAAATCAAAGACAAAGAAATAAAAGTATTGAAGGACATTCTGTTTGAAATAAGAAGGAAAAGAAGGGAATACAGGGATTTGGCTTTATTTCTATAGAAAAACAACATTGTTTACAGATGGATCGTACCCGAAGGCATAATTTTTAAATTTATGGCTAAAAAAGAAAAAGTTGACTCTGTTGAAAAGGCACAGGAGTTTTTGCATCTTCACAGCCATCCAGCAAAAGGAGAAGAAGAGGTAGAAGACAATAGCACCAAAGAAAGTGAAGAAGAGGGCTCAGTGGCATCTTCTGACGAGAACTCATACTCAGCATTGGGGGCAGCAGCCCCAAAAACAAGCTACTGATTGAGAAAGAAAAAGGGCAAATGAGCAAATGACTAGTTGTTATGCTCTGAATCTCTTGAAACTTTTCTTACGTTTTATAATCTTTATTTTTTTCTTACCTGACTCCTTATTAAGTTCAAAATGGGGGAGGTTTCACTTTATGGCTTTTAAACAGACTATTAGATGACCACATTCAATAGTTTATATGTGTAATTTTTAACTAATAAGCAGAATTTTTTTTTGGTTAAGCATTTTGTATGACCACCATCTCTTGGGTTTTTAGTGGGTTTTCTTTACTTTCACCCTTAGTATGTAGTTACCCTTCCCTTTTTTCATTTGTAGTTTTTAGAAAATGCAATATAATATCCCCTAGGGGGGGGGGGCAAAAAAAATAAAAAAAAGAAAACATACCACCCTAAGCCCAGGGTAAAACCCTTTAAGGGGTGAGTTAAAATGGAAATGAAGCTGGCCTCAAGGAGCTGGAGGTGACCGTGAGCAGTGGATGTGACAAGGGCTGTGCCTGAATGTGGAGCTGTGGGGCACTTTACTGTTAACTGTCCCTGGGAAAAGAGCTCTGGAGGGCTGAAGGAGAAGGAGTGCCAAGGCCCAGAGAAGAACAAGCCTCTTGGGAGTTGCCCCAAGCCGTCGAAAGCTCTCCACTCAGGAGAGCAAGAAGAGCTGGAGGGAACCTTGTCCAGTGAGGAGGAACTGCAACAACCAGCAGGAAAAGGCAGGGACTTGCTGTGAAGGGCACTAAATGGCGAGTCTGAAAGTTGTCCACACCAGAATCGGTGAGAGCCTCCACCCCCTTCTTTTACCTGTTACTGCAGTTAACCCCATGGTGGGTACCCACTTCTGGGTGCAGGCATCTGGGTGTACTCAGGACTTGATTAGCCCAGCCTTAGTGACCAGCCTAGGAGCTAAGGTTCATGCACTAGATGAACCCCTAGTGTTCTCTCAAATGGATGGAACCCCCATGAAAGGGGAGCCTTATTGATACTGCACAGTTCACTTGCTGGTATGGGTGGCCTCCAACTGGGAGTTGTGGTCGTTTGTAGTGAACCCCTCCACTAATTTTCTGATGGTGTTGGGGAGTCCTTGGCTTTGGGCTCATGAACCTTACGTGCAGTGGAATGCCAGTGTGTTGCGTTTCCTGGACCCCCGTTGTAAAGAACACACCTGGAACTCAGAGTGGGGGGCAGCACCCCACCCCACAGCAGAACAGGTGTGCCTGGCCAACAAGGAACTGAATCTTATACCTCCTGCATACTGGGATTTGGCCAGGGTGTTTGAGGAGGGTGAGGTGGATGAATTGCCCCCTCACCGAAAGACTGTGCTATTGAGATACTGCCAGGGCATAAAATGCCCAAGGGAAAACTTCATTCCATGAGCCCAGCTGAGAAAGAGGAACTGCAAAGGTTTATCAATAAAAACCTGACCAGAGGATTTATCCGGCTGAGAGCCTCCCCATTCGCGGCTCTGGTACTGTTCCAGAAAAAGAAGAATGGAGAATTGAGGTTGTGTATGGACTGTCGGGGATTAAATGCCATGTCCATGTAAAATGCCTATCCCCTTCTGCCGATTAAAGACCTACTGGCCGAGGCAGCCCAGGGGCAGATTTTTACTAAACTGGATTTGAGAGATGCTTATTTTTGGGTACACATCAGAGAGGGAGATTAATACAAAATCGCATTTAACACTCAACTGGGCCAATTTGAATACCTGGTAATGACATTCAGATTGGCAGGGGCCCCAGGGATGTCCATGAATTTAACGAAGTATTTGCACAAGAACTTGTACAACGGGGTTCTGGTTTATCTGGAAGATATCTTGATCTATTCAAACGACAAGGAATCACATGTGAAGTTGGTGTGAGACATGTTGAAAGCCCTTTATGAGAACCACCTATTTGCAAAACTATCTAAGTGTGAATTCCATAGGGAGGAGCTGGACTTCCGCAGATACTGCATTTCTGGGAAGGGCTTGGGCATGGATCCCCATAAGGTACAAGATGTGGTGGGGTGGGAAGCCCCTCAGATATGCCAGCAATTGCAATCATTCTTGGGGTTTGCCAATTCCTACTGCCCATACATGCCCAACTTTGCCCAGGTCTGTCTGCCCCTTACGGACTGGTTGAAAATGAAAGGGAAGAGACTGTACTGAGCCTGCCTCAGTGGGGAGGGCAGGGTAAAAATTAATCAAACAAATAAATAAAAAGCCGGACTGTAAGTTGCAGTGGTCCTCTATTAGCAGACTTTTGACCAGCTGAAGGCTTTGTTCACCTTGGAGCCTATTTTACAACACCCAGATGAAAATAAGCCAGGTGGATGCATCAGAAGTGGCCATGGGAGGCATTTTACAGTGGGGAGAGGATGGGAACCTGCACTTCCTAGCCTATATGTCAAAGAAATTCTCAGCCACAGAGTGGCATTGGGCAGTTTGGGACAAACAGGCAACCACCATCAAGTTAGCGCTAACATCAAGCTGGCGACATTGGTTGGAGGGAGCTCGGGTGCCTTTTGAGATCTGGACTGATCATAAAAACTGGGAGGCATTACAGGCCCCTTGGCGCCTAAACGCTAAACAGTTGCAATGGGTGGAGATTTTCCTCCAAGTTTCGATTCACTCTGAAGCGCCTTCCTGAGAAGTCAAATTTCCTGGCTGATGCCCTTTCGCATCTCCCCCAACATGCTAGTCAATGGTAGGCGGTGGTGGACTCGACGTTCACACCCACCCAACTGGGGGGAGCAGTGCTGACGCACAGCTGTGCAAAGAGGGGGGCCTTTCAAAGTGTTGAAACTCATTAATAAAATAATGGTGGAAATAGACTTGCCCAAGAATTTAACTTTACATCCATCCTGTTTTCCATTTCAGTCTACCGGGACCCTCGAAATGGAGACCTTGTCCTGCAGCTCCCCCTCCTCTGATCATGGATGGAGAATTCCACCAGGAGGTGGAGGAAATATTAGATCCTAAAGTAAAGAGGGGCCAGCTGTACTATCTCATCAAATGGTGGGACTTTGACCGAAGCTATAATCAGGGCTTTTTTTTGTAGAAAAAGCCCAGCAGGAACTCATTAGCATAATAGGCCACACCCAACAGCAGGAACTCATTAGCATATTAGGCCACACCCCCATGTTACCAGAAGTGTGGTCATCCAGCCACACCTACCTTTTGCTTCTTATTCTGTTTACCTTGTTTGTTGTTAAACCCAGGGCTTTTTTTGTAGCAGGAACTCCTTTTCATGTTAGGCCACACAGCCCTAATGTAGCCAATCCTAATGAGTTTCTGCTGTTGGGTGTGGCCTATTATGCTAATGAGTTCCTGCTGGGTGTGGCCAACTCTGGAGCTAGCCGGAACTCTGTTCCTGTGCGTTCCTGCTCCAAAACAGCCCTGCTTACAATGAATGGGTGTGAAAAGAACATGTGAAAACTCCTAAACTTGTCCGTGATTTCCATAAACACCACCTACTCAACCTGGAGGATGAGGGGCTTGGGGGGAGCAGAATGTCAAACTTGGCAGCTCGTTTGCCATGGGAAAAGTATATTGCTGTAGACAACTGGGAAGTGGGGGGCTTCTGTGTGTGTGTGTGACTGGGGATACTTTGTCTATGCAGCTGCATAACTCATTTCTAAAATGCCTCCCTGTCTCTGGGAAGACCACACAAATGGATGCTGTATCTGCTTGCTCCGCTTACATAGATAACCTAATGGGTGCCTCACAGGTGGGGTGTGTGTGAAGAAGAGTGTGCAAGCTAGGCAGGCTGAATGCTTGTCAAGTAAGCCAGAGAAGGGATCACAGTGTACAACTTCATGCCAACAAACAGAGAACCACTGTGATAAAATTAATGACACATTTAATAATTCTTATGAGCATCAATTTGTGAAGCTATTAATCTTTACAAGTATAGTTAGGAAATTCTGACATTTTCAAGGGAAAGTCCAACATAATCATATCCTCGATGAGCACACCGGTTTTGCACTCATTTCACCAATCTTCCTCATGAGTAATCTTATAAAGTTGGAAGGTATCAACCTCTTGATTCAGCTAAGTTTCTTTTAAAAACAGTATAGCTTCTTTTTTGTTTTCTTCTTTTTCAAATTCTCCTAGAACAAGCATAGTTATAAAGAATGGAAAGAGACATGAAGCTGAATGGAATAGTTTTGTTATAATTTTTAACTAGAATAATTTTAAACTTACCTTCAGTTCCATTACTGGTTTGCTATGGTGGTTTGAACTCTGTATGTTTTGGGGCATAGGCGCCAAACCTTTAGTTCTGACACAAAGAGGTCTTAGCTTGAATTATCTTTACTACTCAATAAACATATCTCCTGAGAGAGTGTTGTTGTGAGTAACTTTGTTCAGGAGTCTGACAGATGTATGCTATCTGGGCCAGGTGATTTGGCAGTTTTTAATTTCTCTATCAGTCATAGGACCTTCTCTCTCATCACCTCAATATGACTCTGACACTCCTCCTGAAATAGGTGGTTGTGGAGGGGGGAAGCATCTCCCATCTCCCAATATAATTTATATGCAGGAATCACTGTATCCCACTGGTTATCCTCATCCCACCAAATTTCTGAAATGCCCATGTCCGTGTTCTCGTCTGGCCCTGTAAAACAAGAGACCATTTGGCAAAAAAACAAACAAACCCTAGAGTGAGATTTATACTAATTTAAGGTTGCTTCTTTTATTTACATTGGGAAATTTACCTCAAGAGTAAGTGGGACCATGGGTGGAGCAGAAAGATGAATACCCAGTTTCACTCAGCCCATTACCAGATTTTAACCATAAATTGCATATCTTTTTGTAACTTGCCTGTGTAAAGGAATGCCCTGGGCTGGGGATCCCAGTGATCAAGGGCAGAGGGAAGTATGGTGGTGGGAGAAGGCCTAAGACTAGAAGGGGGACAGAGATATGGTAATATTCAGTCCTTTCCCAACCTTTCCAATGTTCATCACATCCCGAGACACCTTGGTGTGAAGGCTAGGATTTTAAACTCCCCTTCAACACAGATGTTGTACAATGCCAGATCCATTAATAATAAGACCAGAATGCTGCAGGATTATCTTGCAGTGCAGAGTATGGATCTGGCTTACATGATTGAGACCTGGGTTAGGGAGGGTGAAACTGTCACCTTACAAGACCTGCCCCCCAAGTTTCTCATCCTTCATCAATCTCAAACTTGGGGAGGGGGTGAAATAGCACTACTCATCTGGCAGGGTTTCTCCTTCAAACCACTCACCACCCCAAAAATCAGCAGTATTGTGTTGGTGTCAGGATTGGACCCTTACCATGTGTGTTACTTTTCTGTCTATCATGATTTATTGATGTCCTATGTTATTGAAGGCTACTTTTGCTTTTGTAACCCCCGCTTGCTTTGCCCAGCTGTCAGTTCTGTCTAGTACCTTATCTGTTCTCCCTGACATTCCTATGGGGGGGGGATTTGTGAATGAATGTGTGGAGTGAGATAGAGGCGCCACTTGTAATTTCCCCAAACTTACCCCCACATGGTTCACAGGCCCCAGATGGGTCTGCGGCCTTGGGAGACAAAAGTCTTAAGATACAGCTAGTTGGGTCATATATTCTTTCATGACCTGTAGTAGCCTGGGTGACTGTGAAGTATGCCTGGTGGGCTGATCCCTTGACCTAAATCCTGCTTTTGTAATATTGATTGCCAGTTCTGGCAAAGGTGTTCACCTGTCCAGAAGCCATATTCTACCAATAAACCTGATCAAGGACTATTGAGTACAGAGTGGTTACTGCAGGGCCTGACAGATTGCCAGAACTACCATTCACTCTGACCCGGTGAACCCCCCTCCACCAGGAATGGGGAACGGAGACAGAGGCAACGAGGCTGGCACCAGCACCGGTTCTGAACCAGAGGGAGTCGCCGCTGAGGAACACAAGAAGAAGTCCCATAAATCAACTGGGACTAAACCTAAGAAGCAAGTTGTTTTCCAACCCTTGGATCGTTGGGACAAACCTGCCCAGCTGGGTGGCACACCCAGATTCTGAGGGGCTCGAGCATGGGCCGAGAAAGAGAATCTTCCATTAGTTCCAAGATGACCCGGAGTTGGGGCATATGCATGACGAGTGTGAAGACTAGTCCCTGTATGAGTGGGCCCAGGCTGGAATGCACGCTGAGGTGAAGGAGCTGAAAGAGGGACTCCAGTTCCTGATCAAGAGCCTCCTGAAGGTGGTGAAGGAGCTGATGGAAAAGGATGCTTTGGATACCTCCGACGGGAAGGAAGCAGCAGATGAGGAAGCGGGGGGGTATGAGCCCCCTTCCCAACCAGCCTCACACCACCTGGAGCAGGAATGGCCGAGGGATGCCCTGGAAGCGATGCTTAATGGGGATCCGGCCAAGTTGGCATTCTTTGCAATCCAGGTACGCACGATGCTGTGGGAGTGGGGCCACACCTTTGCTTCAGAAGAACAACGAGTAGATTTCGTGGGCTCACGCTTACAAGAACGTGCGGCTGACTGGTTCATTGGCCTGTACAATGTGGCAGGCCCGGAATTCAGAGATGTAGATGCCTTCATGCAAGCCCTACGACATCAATTTGAGGAGCCATAGGAGAAGGAGAAAGTGCGAACCCGACTTCATGGCATTTGACAAGGGACCCGATCGGTCCAGGAATACGCTGATGAATTCAAAGCCACGGCGGCCAAGCTGTTGGGATGGCTGGAAGAGGTGCTCATTGAATTGTACTGCATGGGCCTTAGCCCCCTACTCCTCAAGAAGGCCCTGGCTCAAGGTAACCCCCTTACCCTGACAGGATGGATCCAGGTTGCCTGTGAAGCCGAGAACAGGTATAATTTGGTGAAGCTCTATCATCAGCATGAGCCTGCAAGAGGAGGAGGAACTGGCCACAGAGCGCGAGGACATGGCTTCCCCTTGCAAGCTGAGAGAGAACAACGGTTCAAGAAAGGGCTGTGTCTGACATGCGGCAGACTGGGGCATTACGCCACTGAATGTCCCTGGTTCAGGGAAGACGAGTGCGACCGGTGGATCCGTGGTGCCAGGCACAACTTCTGCAAGGATCAGTGGGAACAGTTCCGTGAAAAGAAGGGGAAGGCACCCTCCAAAAAAGCCAAGTCTCCCAGAGCCCTCTAGGCTGCGGAGTTCCTGTCTTCCAGAACCCCTATGTCCAGCAAAGGTGATGAGCCTCAGGTGCAGGGAAATGACTGGGATCTGTTGTGAAGGGCACCCACCAACAGGTCTGCGACTCCCCAGCTCAGGAAGTGGTGAGAGATGACAACATCTTTATTATTTTTGATTGTGACTATATTGAACCCAGAAGGGGGGACTCAATTGAGGGTGCAAGCCCTCTTAGACTCTGGTTGCTCTCGTGACCTGATTAGCCTTTTGCTAGTTACAGGACTAGGGGCTGGGATTGTAAAATTAGATGATCCCATGGCTTTTACCCAAATGGATGGCACCACCATGCAGTCGTGCTAACACCAAACTGTAACTATGCCAGTGGGGGAGTTGGGGCACTGGGAACAATGTGCTTTCATAATACACCCCACTGCCCAGTTCCCCATGGTGTTAGGCAATCTGTGGCTGGCAGCCCATGACCCTTACGTTCAATGGAGTTGGGGCACAATGATGTTTTTGGATCCCCGTTATAAGGCTCATCAGTGGAATCCGGAGTGGGGAGTTGAACTGCAGCCCACTCTAGCATGGGTGTGCCTGCTCAGTATGAGCTGAATTCCATCCCCGAGGACTACTGAGACTTGGGGAGGGTGTTTGAAGAAAAGGAGTCTGACGAGCTCCCCCCTCATAGAAAGACGACTGTGCCATTGAAATTCTCAAAGGGCATAAAATGCCCAAGGCCAAGTTATATGCCATGAACCCCGCTGAGAGAGAGGAATTACAATGGTTCATTGACAAAAACCTGGAGTGGGGTTTCATTCGGCCAGCCACCTTCCATTTTGCTGCCCTCATCCTTTTCTGGAAAAAGAAGGGCAGAGGGCTCCAGCTATGCACTGACTACAGAGGGTTGAATGCAGTATCCATGTCCAATGCTTACCCTTTACCCCTCACAAAAGACTTGTTAGGGGAGGCTGCTAAGGGGAAAATATCCACTAAACTGGATCTACAGGATGCCTATTTTCGAATTCGAATCCAAGAAGGGGATGAGCATAAAACCGTGTTTAACACCCCTTTGGGACAATTAGAATATTTGGTCAGGCCCTTCGGTTTGGCTGGAGTTCCTGAGGTGTTCATGAACTTGATTAATGAAATGTTGCACAAGCATTTATTCAAAGGAATAGTTTGTTATCTGGATGATGTGTTGGTGTATTCCCAAGACTTGGATTCACATGTGAAGTTAATGCGAGAGGTTTTGACGGCTCTCTACGATAACCAGTTGTATGCCGAGCTATCTAAATGTGAGTTTCACAAGACTGAAATAGACTTTTTGGGCTATTGGATTACTCAACAGGGGTTGGGGATGGACCCTAAAAAAGTCCAGGATGTGTTGGGGTGGGAGCCCCCCAAAACTAGATGTCAGCTTCACCAACATTAAACACATTGAAGACCATAGAATAAGATACATAAACAGTTTTAATACAAAAAAATCTAAAAGAATGGGAAGTAATGTGAAATTTGCCATCTGATTCTTTTAGATTTTTTTGTATTAAAACTGTTTATGTATCTTATTCTATGGTCTTCAATGTTTTTATTTAATGTTGTACATTGCCCAGAGCCCTGCAGTAGCAGGGATTGGGTGATTCAGATAATATCTCTGAGCATGTGCAGAATCCCTTTTACACACCAAAGAGGAGCTAGAGTTATGCTCTAATGGACTGAAAGACTCTTACCATATATGTAACAAGACATACCAGATGTTCAAGGCAAGCTGGATTCAGAAAAGGAAGAGGCACTAGTGATCGTATTGCAAAATTTACTATGGTTACTGGAGAATACTAGAGAATACCAGAAGAAAACCTGTTTGTGTTTTATAGATTATACAAAGCTTTTGACTGTGGATGGTTTAAAAAGAAATGAATGTGTCACAACGTCTGATTGTTTTGATGAGCAATCTGTACTGTGTTAGGAGTTGGTTTCCAACTAGCAAAGGAGTCAGACAAGCATGTATTTTTTCATATCTCTTCAGTCTATGTGCAGAGCATATCGTAAGGAAAGATGGATTAGATTTAGATGAAGATGGAGTGAAAACTGGTGGAAGAAACATTAACAATTTGAGATATGCAGATGATATCACATTACTGGCAGAAAATAATGAAGGCTTGAAACTACTTCTGATGAAAGTTAAAGGAAGAAGCAGGATTACAACTGAAAATCAAGAAAAGTAATGACTACTGAGGAATTATACGATTTTTGAGGTTGACAACAAAGAAATTGAAATGGTTAAAGATTTTCTTTTCCTAGGTGCAATCATCAACCAAGTGGGAGGCTGTAACCAAGATACCAGAAGAAGGTGAGACCTGGGAAGGGCAGCCATGAAGGAACTAGAAAAGATACTTAAGTGTAAAGAAGTGTTGCTGGAGATCAAGATCAACATAATTCACGCTACACTATTCTGCATTGCTATGTATGGAAGTTGGATAATGAAGAAAGCCAACGTGAAGAAAAATAGATTTATTTGAAATGCAGCGATGGAGGAGAGTTTTACAGATATCACGGACTGCCAAAAGGATGGATAAGTGGTCTCTAGATCAAATCAAGTCTGATTTCTCCCTAGGAGCTAAAATGACTAAACTGAGGCTATTATAGATTGGTAACATCATGAAAAGACAAGACTCACTGGAAATGACAATAATGCTAGAAGAAGTTGAAGACAGTAAGAAAAGATGAAAACCCAACATCAGATGGATTGACTCAATCAAGGAAGCCATGGCCTTCAGTTTGCAAGACCCCAGTAAGGCTGGTAACGATAGGACATTGTGGAGGTAATTAATTTATGGAGTTGCCATAAATCAGAAGCGACCTGATGGCGCAAAACACATATGATACTCAGGATGGTTTAAACATTTTTTTTTAAGATTTTTTATTGAGTTTTTAATAAAGGTAAAATACAGTAAAATACAGAACAGGACATTCAAATACATGAACTTGTAAGAACGGATTTGTTAGTCTTAAACGTTATGGCAATTTCAGTTTAAAGTGTACCTTAAATAACTTGTACAACAATAGGTTATACGCCTCATATGTCTTATACCTTAAAATATCTTTCTAAATTAACTAGTTAGTATTTTGTATTTGAGTTCTTTAATATTTTCCCAGTCAAACTTATCTATATTCATTTTCTCCAATATTGGGTACCATTTATCTAGAGGGTTTAGTAGATACCTTTCCACATCCTCATGATTTAACCATAAAGATATCTTTTCTTGCAAAAAAAAATCCCATACTTTGTGTAGCCATTGTTGCATAGGGGGAAGAGTAGGTGTTTTCCATTTACTTGCAAGTGATGATTTGGCAGCAATTAACATTATATTAATTAACGCTTTACTATTTTCAGGCGGACCATCTGTGGGCCAATGATGGAGGAGGATCAGCATCGGATCGTAAGGTATGTTGTATCCAGTTAGTGTGTATATAGAAAAAATAATTTGGTTCCAATAATGGGCTACTTTAGGGCAGTCCCACCATGTATGAAAATAAGTTGCTTTTTGTCCACATTGCTTCCAACATAGTGGGGAAGAACTTGGATATATATATGCAAGAGTTTAGCTGGGGTAAGGTACCACCTGTGTAGAACCTTAAATGCCGTCTCTTGAATCAGTGCTGAAGGTGAGATTTTTGCAAGGTTTTTACATATGTCCATCCATTGATCTTCGGAAATAGGTTGACCAATATCTTTCTGCCAAGTGGCTTGGTAGCTAGGTATTTTGCTGAGTTGTAGATCCATGAGTTGTTTATATATTGTTGAAATCGCACCTTTCTTGAGTTGATGTCTCAAGAGTAGTTGTTCGAAACCAATAAGAGGTTTCTGTAGGTTAGGTTTGATTTTGATGTCATCCAGAAGAAGTTGAACTTGTAAGTACTCAAATCAGGCTATCTTAGAGTGTGATTTTTTTTATCTAAATCCAGTTTTGATAGTAGTTTGCCTTTAGATAAGAGATCTGCTATTCTCGTTAGGCCCGCCGATTTCCATGTTTGAAAAGAATTCAGGTTTTCTGCCGGAGGAAACCATTTTGGACTTGTAAATGTGCTTATAATAGATCTTGTTGATGTTAGCTGAGATTTATATTTGTACCAAATCTGTAAAGTTGACCATAAGTAAGGGTTTTGCATCTTTTTCAATCGTTGTTGGGGTTGGTCTTGCCATAGTATTTCTTTAAAGTTATACGGTTTGATTGTAGATTCTTCAATGTGATGCCAATCTAGATTATCATCATTATGGTATTGTTTCAAAAGCTTGGACAGTTGTGTTGCAATGTAGTATAGCCTTAAGTCTGGAACCGCGAGACCTCCATTACGCACCGGTCTTCTTGCTGTGGTTTGCTTAATTCTTGGCGCTTTACAGTGCCATAAAAATTTAGAAATGTTGCATTGCCATTTTCCAGAACCTGACAAAGGCTAGTTAAATGTGGGAAAGGGGGCCAATGTTAAAAACTTGATAAAGGAAATATAAAAATACATGTATTTATTGAACACAACTTTAAAAATATATAAGGGCCCAGTCACACATTATTTATAAGTATCAAACGATAAAACACAAGGGCTTGTAAATCTGACCTGACGCGTTTCGGCCTACATAGGCCTTCCTCAGAGGTCAATAATCAGGAATATATTGGCTATTATAAAAACATATAGTACAATCATACACAATCATATACAGAGCATAAATACAATAAGGACCAGAAGCAAGTTGTTTCAAGATAACCCACCGGGCATAGAGCAAGAAAATACAAATGAGGCCTCTAATAGTGCAATCACATGCCAAGTGGTTCTCAGATATAAACTTCTGGTCCAGGAAACACCTTCCTATGATTGTAGAGCCAAATAATCCTCAAGCAAAGAGCAGTGTTGGCCTTTTTGCCAGCAGCAAATCTGGAATGAATATTGGCAGAGCCCTGAAACAATATAAAAATTTGGGAAAAATAAAAGTCTTAAATGTTTGAATTCGTTCAAGCCACGATAGAGGTTTATGGTTCCATTTCTTAAGCAGTTCACATACTTCTTTATCAATTTTATTGTGGTTCCACTTGGTAAGGTCAGACAGGTGTAAGGTTGGTTAATACCGAGGTATGGTTGGTAAGTTTTGACCCATTGGAATTGATGAAGCCAGTGGTTCTATAGCTAGAGCAAATAGTAATGGCGACAGATCGCAGCCTTGTCTGGTACCCCTGTATAAACTGATGTCTGAAGATGAATCGCCATTGAGCAATAGCTTAGCTTTGGGTTTTTTATATATAGCCGAGAGTGTTCTGATGAATGTGTCTTCGAATTTCATGCATTGTAAAAGCTTGTCCAAATATACAATCTCCGAGGTATCGAAGGCTTTTTCAATGTCAAGCATTAGTATCAGTGTGTCGTTTGTTGCCTGCGTTCTGCCATGATGGATTATATTCAATGTTTTTTTGATGTTGTCAGTTATGTCTCTAGTTGGTATAAGTCCTGCTTGGTCACTAAGAATATAGTCACCTATTATGCTTTTCAATCTGTTGGAAAAGATGGTTGTAAAAATGTTATAATCTGTGTTGAGTAATGAAATCGGGCAGTAAGCCCTGGGGTCTGTAGCATCTTTCCCTTTTTTTGGTATGAGGATTACATTCGCCTCTGTCCATGTATCTGGTAGTGTTCCTGTTAGCATTATTTGATTAAATACATCCAGTAATGGTTGTAGTAAAACTGGTGCAAAGGTTTTATAATATTCTGGTTGAAACCCATCAGGGCCAGGTGCTTTATTTCTCTTAAGAGCTTTTATAGCTAGTTCCACTTCTTCCTTTACAATAGGTGCATCCAGTAGCAGTCTATGGTCTTCCGAGAGTTCTTTGATTGAAGTATTAGATTCCAAAAAATCTCGTACTCTCGTTTTGGATGGGTTAGATGTGGTATAGAGTGAAGCATAGAATGATTCCATTGTATTTATGATACGTTCTGGGTTTGTTTGTAGGATTCCTTTCGAAACTTTAATACTATGAATCCATCGGTCTGCTCATTGCTTTTTCAGTTTCCAGTATAAGTGTCGGAGTTTTTTTGGGCCTGAACTTGTCGATTCGTATTTGGTAAGTAATTCTTTTTGCGTTAAAACAGAGGATTCTAATAGATCTAATTGTTTCCTAAGATCGGTTAAACGTTTGTAAATTTTGTTGCTGCAAGTTCATTTGTGTCTTGTTTCAAATTGTCTTATCTGTGCTATAAGTTCTGACTTGTTTTCTGTTTTTTCTTTTTTACAGACTGTTGTTAGTGCCATAGATTTGCCTTGTAAAACTGCTTTGGAGGCCTCCCATACCATGTAGCTAGACACTCCACAGTGTTGATTCCGTTGGAAATAATCTTCTAATTCTGTTTGAAGATCAAGTCTTATTTTGGGGTCCATCAATAAATATTTGTTGAATGTCATATTGGGTGTCAGCCTTTTAGTTTTTCCAAGTGTAAAAGTGCATTCTATTGGGGCATGGTCAGACCATCGAAAGCTACCAATTTCTGAAGACTGAAAAAGAGGGAGTGATTCTGTTGATCCAATGATATAATCTAATCTAGTGTATACTCTGTGTTTAGATGAATAATAGGAATAATCTCTCTCGGTGCCATGTTGTGTCCGCCATATGTCCCTAAAGTTAAAATCGTTAAGCACTTTTTGAAGAGGACTCGAAGAGGTTTTTACATTGGACATCTGTTTAGAGGATGATTTATCCAGCTGTCTGTCTAATAAATAATTGAAATCGCCTCCAATTATAGTGTGTCCTGTTTTAAATCGATGCAGCTTAGTAAGTGTGACTCTAAGAAATTCAATTTGACCCGTATTGGGTGCATAGACCGATGCCAGCATGACTGAACTGTAGTGTAATTTTCCTTTTAAAAAAATGTAATGACCGCCTGGATCCTTTTCAATTGCCTCAATCTTAAAAGACACATTTTTTTGCAATTAAGATAGCCACTCCACATGATTTAGATGTGCTGGGAGCGAGGATTTGAGTATGAAACCAGTTAGAGGTGAAGACCCTTTGATAATTTTTAATGTATGTTTCATGGAGGAGTGCAATGGCAGTCTTTTGATTTTTTAGGGCAGTAGCTATACGTTTTGCCTTAATTTTATTGTTCAAACCCCTACAATTAAGAGAGGTGATTTTGTACTTCAGCGATGCCATTTGGTCTTTAAACAAAAAATTGGCTTAGATATAAAGTAGTCTAGGATTTTGAGGTACTTCCTATATGGTCGTGAAATGAGGTTAAGGAAAGGTATCTTTTGGTTTGTGGTAACCCCATCAAGTAATACAACATTCTGTATGTAGGATCTAATAAAATATAAAATAGTCTCCATTTTATCACCATTGGTATTAAACCATCTTAACTGGTAGTGCTGTACTGTAATGTTTAAGAACAACTGAATAAAAAATCCCTTCCCACCCTTCCCTCCCCAACCAATGACCCTCCCCCTTCCCGAACCCCGGTTACAGTCAACATTCCCCACTGAAAACTCAACTTTTTAAATAAAAGGAATAAAGAAAAAACTAGGGCTAGTGCTGATTTTTCCCCTAGAGACCTTTAGAGTGTGGTGAAAACACACACAGAGCGTTATTCGCTCCTTCATAAGGTCGGTGAAAAGAAACAATAAGAATAATACCAAGGCCTTCCGGCCATTAATCCTGCTTACAGGCTTCATGTCTGAGTCTGGCACAGTCACCTCCCCCTTACCGAAGCTTAATCTAAGTATAACATTTAAATAAACAGTGCAATAACATATATATATATAGTAGTAATTAAACGTCTAAATAGATTTAACAGTTGTTGAGTACTTAAGGAGACATCTGGAGTCTAGTAGGAATTCTGCTCCACTTCGTTGGAGTTCCAGAGGCATCCCACTTTCTCTTCTTGGAATCAGATGTGTCCATTGCTTGACTGTCCTCCAAACCGATTGCTTTGAGGAGTGCCGATCCGGATTCAAGGTCGTCTGCGAAGTAGGTGTTTCCTCGGTGTCTTACTTGCAGGTAACCAGTTGTCAGCCAGCGATATTTCCAATTTGCTTCTTGGAGGCGTTTTGTGATCGGTTTAAGAGTTCTGCGTATTTGGAGGGCCTCTGGGGCTACATCAGGAAATATGAAAATCTCACTTTGATTATATTTAAAGCTGCCTTTCTTTTTTGCTTCATGCAGTATCTTGTATTTATTTCGAATGTCAACTAGCTCTACTATGATGTCTCTAGGGCCTCTGCGATGATCAGAAACTGCCGGGCCCAGTCTAAACGCTCGCACTACCATCGGGGTGGCGTCATCTTCAAAAGCAATAGTATTAGCTAACCAAGATGAAATAAAAGAGGCCAGTTCTTCAGTACCTTCAATTTTTTCCTCAAAGCCCCGAAATTTGAGAAACCGTTCTCTAGAGCGATGTTCTAGGACTAGGATCCGTTCTCTTGCCCAAGTTTAATTTTTTTTGTAGTTCTTTTATATCTTCCTGGTTAGTAATAGATGTTTCTAATGCCGTTTCTGCTGACTGAGAGATTGTATGTATGGATTCTTGCATGGTTTCCAAGCGCTCCGACATGGGTTTTAATATCTCCATAATTTCTGATTTAAAGGCACTTAGCATTTCCGCAAAGTCATTTTTTGTTAGAACGGATTGTTGTACATTAGTGTCTGAAGTCCTGGTGGCCATTTTGGATTGTGAGTCTCGATTACCGTGTGCTGTTCCGAGGGCCGAATCAGAGCCAAAATACGGTTTAATTCTTGAGGTATTTAGAGTTCCAGCACTGTTGCGATGTCCTCCAGATTTCCCCATAACAACTGGTATCAAATTGTTTCTTTAGCTTTGGTAGTTCGGCAAGGGAGAAGAGGGTTGGTCAGAGCTCATTCATTTGGCATCCGCCATCTTCCCCTCCAACGCCCCGCCCAGGATGGTTTAAACATAGAAACTTCCACAATAGAAAAAGAAATACTTTATTATGGAAGGCTGAAGGTATGAAGGACATCATATCAAGGAAGTCTTAAGCCCTCTCACATCTCACTCCCCCCAACTGGCCTGGAAAAAAATGCCTTGTCCCTTTGGTGGTAGAGGAAAGTGCAATAGAGGTTTAATGAGGCACTATTTACAAGGCAAAGTTGTTTACCTCCACATTAAGGAACGTGTTGGCTGCCCATTTCTACATTTTATGAAAGGGATAGGACATTCTACTCTCGGCAAGTCGGCAACACTGTGAATGGAAAGATCTAAATAAATCTGTGCCAAGAAGAATCAATTATTTAAATGCTGAGACTGCAGGCATTCTGCACATGTGCAGAGTGTTCTCCCCTCACTATACAGTAACCACACACACATCTACCTGGTTTTAAGGGATAATATCTAACTGGAGGAAGTGATTTCCTAACCAATGTAACTTCCCCTTTTAGTAATTGAGGCAATAATTGTCTCTCCCCCGTTTCCCTAACAATGGTTCAAATCCTACCCAGAGTCTTAAGGCCTACAGCAGGGGTGCCAAACATATGGCCCACAGACTGGAACCGACCCACCCAGGGCTTTAATCCAGCCCGCAGCTCTTCTCTCCCTCCTCCCCTCCCCAGTCCCCACCTCTGCCTATCCTCACCCTTCCAAGCTGCCCCTGAGTGCAGAGAGCAGAGGGCAAGGCCGCCAAACTTTCCTTGTTTCACTGGCTTTTCCTGTGCCTACGTGGGTCTGCTAGAGTTGTTTATTTGCTGAAGGGGAAGGGGGCTTGGTTGGAAACATTGTGCTTCCTGATGAGGCTTTTCTCTTACATTCATTGAGCTAAAGGCAGGAACCAGGTGGTCTGCTAGAGTTATTTGCTGAAGTTTGCTGCTGAGGGGGAGGGGGCTTGGTTGCAAACATTGTGCTTCCAAGTGGAGACTTTTCTTGTGTGATCATTGAGCTAAGGAGCCAGATGGGTCTGCTAGAGTTATTTGCTGAAGTTTGCTGGCTGAGGGGGAGAGGGTTTGGTAACATACATGCTTCCATTGGAGGCTTTTCTCTTCTGTTCATTGAGCTGAGGGGCCAGGTGGGCCTATCCCTGGCAACTCCAATTAAAACGACCAGGCTGTGGCTTATTATGAGAAAGACTTCAACCTGAGACCCTGGAGGGCCACTGCCACTCTGAGGCTGTGGTCAGAAGTGCAGTTTGATCTGCTGTTGCCCCACCTCTAATTGATTCAGGTTATTTTGTAACACAGAATACTGATCAGACTCACCTCTTTTGGCATTCTTCAAAGCGCTTTTACCCTGTCCTTGATTGTTCAGACACAGCAGACAGGAATACTGCCGTCGGCCATTTAAAAAAAAAGTTTGTCCTTTGAGTATGCGCACAAGCTCTGATGAGCCTGCTGGGATATGTAGCTCACTGTCATCCTCCCTCTCTAAACTTTTCAATTAACCTCTTCCCCAAAGCACAGAAAAAAACTGATGTACAGAAGTGTCTTTCTTTGAAAGTTTTACTAAAGAAAACAAAGTTTTAAGCAGCCCCTGTGGGAGAGGGAGAGGGAGAAAGAGAGAGAGGTGTGAATATGCAGTTTTGTGCATATTCACAAGAACTGCTTTAGTAGAAGTTTTGAAAACTTTTATTGCTCCCTCTTTTGGAGGAATAAAACAACATACAGCTTGTGGCAATGTAAACATTTAAACAAGAGCACTAGGGTTACTCATAACACTTTGGAAAAGAACATAGACATATAACACACCACACAGTCTATTGGTTGCAAACTGAAGATTCCACCTTAATATACTTTCAGATCTGCTGCTGAATTGGGAGATAAAACTGCCAAGTTTCCCTTGCCACTTCTGGCACTTTCTTTTCATGTGTACCCTTCCAGCCTGCTCTGTATATCCTTCTATAGGAACAGGAAGGACTAAGTGGGTAATAATTGTCAGTATAAGCTGCAACTGACTCATCTCCTAATTCAGCAAATTTAAAAGGTTCAGAGAGGATCTGGAAACCTTATTTACAGGCAAACATGAATTATTCATCTGGGATTTCTTAGTGAAGTAGACCAGCTGCTGATGTTGGTGAAAAGAAATTGCTCCTCTTTAAAGACACCAAATAGTGCTACCAAGACGAATTACGGGGAACAGAATTAGGATGGATGGGTGTGCATGTCTCAAACTTTATCATAGTAAATGTTCCTCAGAAAACACTGTTTGAATTCCCCAAGTGTAAGTGGGAGAAAACAGTGGTTTCCCAGAAGGCCAGCTTGGCAAATTCAGGATGTAAAGAAAAGGTGAAAAGCATCATGGACAAAGAAAGTTTGTTTTCCCTAAAATCCCCACAAGGGATATAAATACTAAACATGAGAGAGAGAGAGAGAGAGAGAGAGAGAGAGAGAGAGAGAGAGAGAGAGAGAGAGAGAGAGAGAGAGAGAGAGAGAGAGAGAGAGAGAGAGAGAGAGAGCTTTTAAACACTTGAACAGAGCTTGGCACCAGGCAGCCACTGGATCAGATGTGACCTATCAATATCTTGAACCCTGACTTGACTGTTTCCTGTCTCCTCTGTCCCTCTACCTCAGTGTCTCCTAAAATAATGGGAAAACAGAAGCCTGCAGGCAAGAGAAAGAAGCAGTCTCCCTTCTGTCTGTTCTTCCTCCCACCCTTTTCCAGGCAGCAAAATACAGAGGACAGTGGGCTCCAACAGCAGCCTTTATAAAGAGATGCATTTTACAAAGTAACTCTTCAAACACACAAACATGTCTGTTGTCCTGGCAACTGCAAAGGATTGTTGAAATGACCTTCAAAGGCTTTTATGACGCTATGGTGTTTCATATCTGAAACTCTGGTTTTGGGAGGGCAAATAATTCTCCCCACATTTTGTCCACGAAAGATATAAATTTGTGCTGTAGAAGTCTGGACTAAATCAGAATGTGGAACGTTCTGTAAGCTTACCAGTGAGTAGCCTCCATAGCTGTTCTTTCCCATGCCAAAGTCAACATGGTTCGTGGATGGATGCCAAACAGTTTGATGGGTGACTGAGGGTTAGAATAGCCTGACTCATCTTCAAAATGACAGAACCTCACTATATTCTAGCACTGCAAACCAGAGCGGAAGACTTGGACAATATGCTGTCAGGGTTAGCTCCTGTAATTTCTTGCCAGTTCTCTCATCATCCACTATAGATTCTTTCTTCAGATTATCAACCACTGCTTACTAAGCCAACCAGTCTTCTAATTGCTATATAGAAGATACCCTCATTCTGGCCTAATCTTCATTACAATGGGGTTTGACCAACTAACAGCCCTAGTATCTGCCACTCAAGTCTTGGGGGGGAATTCAAAATCTCAAGGCAAAGCCTGCAGCCGGAATGAAATATAGAAGATTCAACAGCTTCTTATTGCCCTGAGTATCTCTGTTAACACTCCGCTACCACTGAACATGATGAGAGAAATGCAGAATATAGGATGTACATGCTAATTATGCTCTACATGCCCTACTTATTGTCATATTCCAAAAATCCTTCAGTGAAACTAAAAAAAAGTGTGCAGGTCTGATTCACAGTAGAATTTGGACATTTTGGTGCAAAATCTGCAGCCCTAGTTTTGATGGGGAGGGCCTTCTAATTCCTATGGGTACTCTGAGGAGTATATCAGTCACCTCTGTAAAATTCTTGAAAGATAATGCACAGGCCTGGGCTGACAGCCATGGGATTTAGGTTCTGGAGAACTATCCTCTACAGACTTCCTGTTTCTACTCAACATGCTGCTTTCCAAGTCTTCTCTAGAAGGCACCTTCAAAGGAGACAATTCAAACACGGGACTTCCACAACCACAAGAGTCATTTTCAGATAGTTCCTCATCCTCAAGAAGGAGGTCATAGAAGTCCTGATTGCTTTGTACTCCAAACAGTGATATTTCTGGGTTTCCCAGGATTCCACAGCTGGCTTCACGAAAACTTTCTGAAGGCATGAATAGCTTCCTAGTGGGAAGGTTAGAGTCAGACAACTGAAACAAGAAGTCTGTACGCTCATCCAAATCTTCCTGTCCTTCCCTTTGAGCAATTTGGTAAATGTCTGGACATACAGAAGATTCCTCTGAAGACAAACCTGCAGAAAGAGAAGTCATCTCATTCCCTTGGAACTTGGAAGTCACCTCCCCAAAGATTGAGTTTGACAAAACAAAGAAGGCGGGCATCATTTGGTCTGGCATGGAGCCTTCGCCCAGCTGAGAACTGTCTGATTCAGAGCATGGATCAGGCTCTTTTTCACCAAGGCCAACCATTTGGCTGTGAATGTCATTCTTCTGGAATCGATGCATTTCAGTGTATGGTCTGGAACTGCCAATATCCTCCTCCTCCTCCTCCTCCTCCTCCTCTTCATCCTCATATTCTTCTAACACAGAAGGAACCAATTGTGAATGTGTAAGCCTGCTCCTGTTTTCTACTACAACAGGGTGTCCAGTACATGTCAAGACACTGATGAATTCCTTTTCAGTGAATTCCAGGAACTTCTTCGGACATTTAAAGCTGGAAAAATCCTAATTGGGGAAACATAATACAGTTGATCATTTAGAGGCAAACAGTTCGCTCTTTTACTTTTTAAAACCTTTTTTTAAAAGAAAAAGTTTAAACATATAGAAATTACAGACTTGTGCATGAATAGCAAAAACAAATACTGGCAAGCATTCAAAATTCGGCCACATTTCCAGTTCCTACATTTATACTTCAAATACAAAAGTTCCTCTTCCAAAATCCACAGTACAATCTTAAAGAGAGCTGTACTCTTCTCATTCACTGCAATGGACTTAGATGGATGTTATAGATGAAATTTCATAAGCTATCAGTTGTGAAATATTCAATGTCCTTGCATGACTATCATCCTCTAAATGCTGTCTATTAAAACAATGAGCTATGGAAAGGGGCCAACAACACACCGGGGGGGGGATGCGTAGATGCTTTGCATGTAGACGTTTCTAAATTCATTCTCTGGCATCTTCAGTTAAAGGTTGTGATATATGAGGGTCAAGCTAACAAAAAAAGTTATTATAAAAATACAAATATTTATTATGGTGTACACATTAGTAAAAGATAAAATAGGTTAAAGGAAATGATTCAAATATCAGACTCTTAAAACTTTTTACACACAGAGCTGATAGTTTTACATATATATTACTATTGTAAAACAACAAACATCCAGAAATGAATACATGAAAAAAGATTTTCTTTAGAGCCAGGTGTTGCTTTCTCATGTGATATGCAATTGCTAAAAGTTCACACAGTAGGCCATGGATAATCTCTCATGGTAACCTCACAGGCTCTCCAAATTGTTCTGGTAACAAATATCCAATGTGTCTGGATGTGTGTCTCTTCCATGAAAGGTAGTTAATCAAGTTGGTTGAGTCCCCTCCCCCCTTTTTTTCTTGATTTATCTCCAGTTAAAGGATCTTGTGTAGACACTCTGACTGGGATCTTAGCACGCTTATGTGGGTTACATTGGTCTACACGGGTTGTCCTTTAAGATGCTGTCTTTCACATCACCTACAGCCAGATGCTTTAAAAGGGGATGCCAGAGATAGAGCCTGGAACCTTCTGCATGTCACACCCCTCCCCAAAGTAGACTGTGACTCTCTGACAGCTGGGTCATGAGGCTAGAAGGAAGCAAGACGAGAAAGGGGGTGAGCTGGAAGTAGGTGGCTCTGGGAGCCTGGATGGCAAATTTCAGTTTGCCTCTGCATAATGTGTGGTGGAATAACCATGCAATGCAGCTAGTAGATCACTAATATGATACAGAACACCAAACACGGAAAATGAAATGTAAACTTGTTCAGTGTTAGCTGATGTGATATTCCTGTGTTTGACAATGGGGAGGGAGAAAATAGCATGGAATAGCTTTGCAAGGGGGTCCCAAAACCTACAGTAAGGGGTGAAGAAGGTCCAAAATCTATCATGAATTAAGAAGTGGGGCCTACTTTAAGATGTTTAAGAACCACTGCTGAGGTAAACTGGGTGGAGACTTTTAAAATGATAGAACATTAGAATGGAGCAGGCAGGTTTCCAGATGTGCTCTGTGGCAGAGACTTCACTGTAGAAACTACTTTCATAGCTGGGGAAATTTTAACCCACTCCTCCACCCATCTGCCTGGTGATCTATCTACCCTGGCACTGGGAAGGGGAATGAACTTTGCCAGGCTCTTGGATAAGAATTGCTGATTGGATGTTAACTGGGGAAAATACCTTCTGCTTTCTATATTTCAAAGGCAGCCATACTTTCCATACCAAAACTTGGGGGGTTTTGACAGTCTTAGGTCTACTTCTGGACCGGCAGAGAGAAGGGACGATGCAAACAAATAAGATGAACAGAAGTAGCACTGGGACCGCAGCAAATGCCCAGGTGTCTGCTGCAAAAGAAAACAAAATAGAAGCATCTCGGATACTGTGAAATATGTTCTTCATATACTAATATGGGGGATAGATCTAACCTAAAAACTGGATTAACGTTCACTCCCCTTCCTCAGAGGGAACTATGGTTATGGTGTTTTTTTTGGTAATTTTATTTTTATTGATGTTTAACATTTCATATTCATTCACAATCCTTTCCCTCAACAGGGCTCTTTTTGTAGCAGAAACTCCTTTGCATATTAGGCAACACACCCCTAATGTAGCCAATCCTCCAAGAGCTTACAGTAGCCCCTGTAAGAAGATGCAAAGGAGTTCCTGCTACAAAAAGAGCCCTGAGTTTACATAACATAACCAAACATCAGATACATCAATTTTTCCCTTTATTATTCTCCCCCCCCACCCCCCGGAAAAAAAGATCTTATTATATCTGTAACCATGAGCACACCTTATGGAGTTTTATAAATACATCGTTATTGCCCCCCCCTTACCCATCTTATATACCCAAACCATTTCTTCCTTAATTCCAGCGCCTTATCTTCCCATGTCTTTTCCTATTTTATTATCAATAAAATATCTGATTGGATCCATTCATAAAGGTACTGGTTCCAACTTTCCAAAGTCCATTTTAAAGCAGCTTTCCATCCATATGCTATTACCATATGAGCAGCTAGAATCATAGCTTTAAACAAATCCTTTTTGGATTTATCTACTTTATTATTTCCCAGCAATCCCATAAATAACACTTTCTCATTCAACTCAGTCTTAAAAAAATATAAATTATCCACCTTTTCCAAGATCAGATTCCAAAATTCCATTACCTTAGGGCATTCCCACCAAAGATGTGCATAATATCCCCTACCCTTTCACAATGCCAACACTCTGATTTCATTCCCTTGATTATATACAATAATTGAGCAGGTGTCCTATACCATTTCAAAATTAATTTTATTTCCAGTTCTTTAAATTTCTCCATTTTTATTTCAAGTATTCCCTTCATTAGTCTATTTACCTCCTGTACTGATGCATTCATCTCCTTCTCCCATTTAGATTGTATTGTCCTAATCATAAAGTCCTTATCTTGTTTCAAGAGACCATACACTTTCCTTGCAATACCCTTCTTATTGTCATCTTTAGAACTATAAAGGTTTTCAAAGGGGTTATCCTCCTTATTTACTGCTTCAGAGAATGTCTTTTGTCTCAAAACATTATATAATCCCATAGTCCTTAACCAATATTGTCCTGATACTTTCTCCAATACTTCTTGTATTGGGATCAATTTTCCTTGAGAGTTATACAAATGTTTTTGGTGTAGTGGTTAAGTGCGCAGACTCTAATCTGGGAGAACCCGGTTTGATTCCCAGCTCATCCACTTGCACCTGCTGATGTGACCTTGGGTCAATCACAAGTTCTGGCAAAGCTGTTCTTGAAAAAGAACAGTTTCTGTCAGAGCTTTCTCAGCCCCACCTACCTCACAGGGTTTCTGTTGTGGGGAGGGGAAGGGAAAGGAGTTTGTAAGCTGCTCTGAGACTCCGAGTGAAGGGCGCACAGTGTATAAATCCAATCTCTTCTTCTTCTTTCAACCTAAAAAAACCTTTCCCCTTTAACTCCTTCCAAAAAGTCATCTCAAAATTTTAAAATTCTTGACTCAAAGATGCAAGTGGAGCCCATTTCGAAGGCATTGGTATCTAAACAGCTTGTTTCTTTTCCCAAATCTTTAATATTGTCTGTCTTGGGCCTATCGTATTTTCAATTTCTTTTTTTATCTTCTGTGTAAATATTCCAAATCTACCTGCTTTTCCATTTATAGTATCCTCCCATCTCACCCATTTCTCTAGACTGTTACCATCAATTTACATCATCATTCTTATTTGGAAAGCTTCATAATACTTTTCCAATTTTGGCATGCTCCAACCTAACTCCTCCTTTGGGGAGTATATCACTTTCCTTGCTACTCTGGCTTTCTTCTTCCCAAAAAAACCAGTTTTCAATTTCCTGATCCCACATTACTGTTTCCAGGTATCCAATTCTGGGAGTACCTGAAACAAATATATCATCTTAGGTATTATAAACATTTTAACTACCCTTATCTTCCCCAATATACTCAGATATTTTTTATTCCATTGGTTTAATTTTTTTTTGTATCCTTCTCCATGCTATTTTATAGTTTATCCCTACCAAATTTTTAATATTTTTTCTTATCGTTACACGAAAGTATTTCAATCTCTTAATTCCTAATTTCATACCTGTTATTTTTGCTACTTCTTTTTGTTCTTTTAAATCTAGCTTGCTAAACATTATTTCTGACTTTTTAATATTTACTCCTAAGCCTGAATACATTTTAAAGTCCTGTAATATTATTATGTTTCCTCATGGCTTCCAGGGGATTCTCTAACATGGTTATGTGTGGCAAGCAGAGGGGGCAGCTACAGATCTCTAGTCCTCAGCACACTCTCCAAACTACAATTCCCATGGTTCTTTGTGGCTGCCAAAAGAATTTTTGATCAGAGGTGTTCTGGGAGTCCCTGCTTCCCAGGTGGGCATGAGCTCAGTTTGGATCAGGACTATTGTGTGCACACACACACATATAGAGAGAGATAGACAGCAAGAAAACTTAAGCCGCCCCTACTTCATGTCATTTTCCCAATCTGAAATGGTCTGGGAAGTCACCATTTGCTCCATTGGGGAAACATAATGTGTAGCCAACTGTAGATGTAAATTTCCACAGTGGAGCAACCAACAGCTCCCCGAGGCAGTTTCATGTCCAAAAAATGGTGCAGGGAAGGCTTAAGGCCCTTCCTCCTGTGGTGCCAGTTTGACTAGGGCCCTGCATACTTGGGAATCCAGTTGTGAGAATGAAACACCCAGACCCTGTGGTGGCCACTTGGAGGACACAAGGACTATGTAATACAGAGCTGGTGGGTTTGTTGTGTGAAGTGCCTATTTGCTTCTGATATTTACCGTTTCTGATCATTGCGTTATTTGCAAGTATGACAAAGACACTGAATCTTCAGTGTTCTGGTGAAAAGGAAACTAAAAACTATAGCACTTCCTCTGCAACTTCTTGCCACTTAGGGAGGCCACATCCTCATCAAAAGATGCATTTTAGTCATTTCAGTGGGGCCAAGATGAGCACATCTGCTGGGCAGTCCCTATATGGCTCTGACTTGCTAGACCAGAGGGAAATGGCTGGGAACTGCAGCCTTTGTACAGATGCTTAGTTCATCTTTGCAGGGCTGTACCTTTGCTGTGCAATTGTATGCAAACTGGCTCAGAGAAGTTGCTGTGTATGTTGTTTAAAACTGCTTGGGCGCTGAAGCAGTAGTTGCTGCCGCTGAAATCCGTAGCATCGAATTCCTTTGAGTTCTTCATGTTGAATTTTTTCTAGCAGATAAGAAAAGCAGTGGCTTGAAATCAATAGGGATATCAGCAAACATTATCTTGGCTGAGTCACAAAAGGACTCATCCCTAGAACAAACAGAGGTGGATCTCAAATTGGTACTTGCTGACCCACTCCCGTGCCTTCAGTGAGAGCCAGTGTGGTGCAGTGGCTACAGTGTCATAGTAGGATCTGGGAGACCCAGGTTCAAATCCATGCTCTGTCATGGAAGCATGCTGGGTAGCCTTGGGCCTGTCTCCCACCTTCCACCTGACCTACTAGCTAAGTAAATATATAAGTACTCAAAGAAAGGCACTCAGGAAAGCTTTTCCTGGCGTAAAGTCACAGGGAAAGATTTTACCTGCTTAATGTCTATGTGTCAGCCTATTGTTAAAGTCACAGGAGCAGGGGGCCATTAAAAAAGGTAACTGCCCTGACATTGTTGGCATTTTGAGAATATATTCCTATCCTTTCTGCCAAGCAGTCCAATGAGAGAATGCCTGAGTCAGGCTGATGGTCCATGTAGCCCAATTCTGTCTACGCCAACTGCCAGCAAGTCTCAAACATCTCAGCCAGAGTTTTTTCCACTGGCCCTGCAGTCTAAGTAACTACCTACACATTACAAAGTCCTTGAGTCCCCCTTTCAGCCTGCCCCAGCCCTGTCAATCAGACGTGCTCTGGGTATCCTGGACTTTGAATTTAATTCACAGGCATATGTGGGAGCAACTGGGACAGCAACTATAGCACGTGGGCAGAGAGGACTTAAGTCTTCCCTCCTGCACCTTTTTCCTGACTTGACACTACCCCAAGAAGTTATTTGCTCTGCTAGGGAAACACAGGGCTCAGCTAGATTATATGTGTGACACGATACAGGTCATGGGTCTCTCAGCCCAACTGGCAGTCACATGAAACATCAGGGAACTAGTTTCCAAGCTCTCTGGGGCCCAATTTGGCTTGGGAGTGTGGTAAAGGGAGAGGAGCCTCAGCCTTTCCTCCCATACTGTTTTCCAGAGTTGAAACTGCTGTGGGGAAGCCCCATTTGTCCTGCTGCATGCTGCAGTCAACACATGTACAGCCCCTCCATGAAGCAAACAGGGACATTCCACACCATTTTCCTGAGACAAAATGGCCACGTGCAGTCAGATGAAGCCCCACAGGACCCCTCCACAACTATTTTGGCTCAAGAAAACAGCATGGGACAGAAGACTGAAGCCCCACAGTGGGGCAAACAGAGGATCTCCAGGGCCATTTCAGATCAGGAAAACAGCACAAGAGGAAGTTTAAGTTCTCTTTTCCCCTGCACAACAGTCCCAGTCTAAATTAGGCCCCCATGCATCTGGGAACTCCTGGAATGTCAGCTTTACGGCACCCAGGGAGACGCACGGGAAGCGTGCACAAGGACTTTGTACTATGCAGTTAGGTCCCAAGATCCCTTTAACAGAAGGTTCTGCATCTGAACCTTCTGCATTCCAAGCAGATGCTCAGTGTCTACCCTAGGGCCCGTCTCCAACAGCCTACCAGGAATCATGTCATCCACATTTTCTCTCAAAAGTGACCACGTGGTATGAAATGATAATTTCAAACACTTGGGCTGCAGTTGCCTCTTTGAATTTCGAAAGGCTGGGAGAAAGTTGCAAACAGCTGTGTGGAGTCCGAGCTATGCAAACATGTAAAAAAACAGTTGCTCCCAAGGCCAACGGCCACATTCACCTTTGGAATACAGGAACAATCTGCAGACTATTGCACTTTTCCAGACAAACATTTGACAATCAATTCAATCATTAAAAACTTCCAGTGGAGGAGGGTGACAGTCCTCCAAGACTGCACAAACTGAGAAAGGACTATGAATGTTTCTTCTAGGACTAAAAGTCCTTGCATGTGGAAATCTAATAAATCAGGAAGAATCCTGCACCATCATTCTGAAGTGGTCCAATTGTAGAAATACCACTTTTTCTGGAAGTTCCAATTGCTTCTTAGGAGGGTTTCTAACCTGAGCTTCTTAGCAGAAGGACAGGACCCAGGATTGACGGCAAAACTTGCTTGGATAGTGTTCATTAACTTGGCTTAAACTCATTATGGGTAAGACTGTTAACTATAGTTTACAATGGTCTTCAAGCATCCTGCCTCAGGGAACTCTATCCAAACAAATGCTGGATTCAGCACCTTACACAAATTATCTGCATCATTTCTCTCAGTCTGCGTATCTTATTCTGCAACTGCCACTGTTTTTCAGAATTCATTATGCATCAACCAGCTATAAGTGCAAGAAGCTCTACAAGGTGCTCTGCTCTATGGAAATCTTGTTCAGCAACTCCTCTGGCTTACAAGATTTCATCAGGCACAGTTCACAAACTTACAAGCTGATCTTTGCAGACATATGGGCTAGAGACCTGGTTTTTTTAAAAAGGAAAGATTAGATTCCCAGGGAGCTGAGTTTTCTATACCTTCTATCATAACCTGTATTTTCACATAACCATGGGCATAGACAAAGAAGCTCATGGACTGAAACTACTCTGAGACTATGTTCAAATTTGCTAAGGATCCACAAAGATCTCTAAGGGTTGAATCACATACCATGAATTCCTCATCATGGCTACCTGACATGTTTCTACCAAACATGTGTAGGAAGTTCCCCGCTGGGAACTCAATTTACACATGCACACAGGCCACATTCTGATCAGGTCTGTGGCATGCAAGGAGAAGGGGACTTAGCTTCTCTCTCGCACACTATTTTCCTGATCTGAAATGTACCAGGGGAAATGTGCCTGCAGCCATCAGTATACACTAAGTTTCCCCAGTGTGCAGACAGTGGCTCCTTGGGGCTGTTTTGGGTTGGGAAAACTGGATGGTTGCAGAGGGAAGCTTAAGCCTCCTCTCTCAGCATATCATGACCCCTATCCAAACATGACTGGTTTACATCTGGTACCTGAGGTTAAGGTTTACAGCATATCATGACCCCTATTCCAAACACACTTCACATAGGAAGTAGCTGTGGCAGCCATGAAGAATTTGTACTATGTGAATTGGTCTGGAAGCTTGACTTGCTATGTTCTGGAGTTCTGGTAGGTTTAAATGACAAAGCTCTGGTTCTTCTACTCACTCTGTTGTTGGCTCCAACTTCCCAAAATTCCAAGTCAGAGGTCAGATCATGAAATATGGCCTTCAAGCACAAAGGGTCAGAGAAAGTGGCATTCACCACAACTGTGTCCCCGATCTTCCTTACCTGCAGAGCTGGGGGAGCGAGTGTCACTGGAAATTAAAAGCAGATTTTAGGGAAGTATCCAAGAATATAGACCGATGTGCATGTAGATAGATAGGCATCCTCATAAATAGGCTTTTCTGGGCATCCCATAATCCACCCAAGCCAAACTGTGGGCATGATGCCCTTTTCCCCAGAAGGGGTGTCTGACCTTCCGCACCCTTGTTCTCTGGCACAGCCGCAGGCTGCTAGTTGGGCTTATGTTATCGGAGAGGCAGCTTCTCTACTTCCATCATTAATGTCTTTGCACTTTCTCCATTACAGCTTTCCCATTTTGTTACATTGTCTCCAGTTCTTTTTTTTGGTCAAATTTTATTTCTGGGTGGTACCAAACGTCCACCAGCTTTAAATTTCAGGCTGAAAATAGATTCATGCACATTTCCTAAGGAAACCCCCCTAATATTCAGCTTCTATACAAACCCACTTGCTGCCATCACTCCCCCTCTCCACGTAAATGTCCCCTTTTCTAGTTAAAAGTTCTTCCTCATGATCCAAATCCTTTGGGGAACACATTGAGAATGCAATGAAGCTACAGTGCTCTGTAGCCACACAAAGCAAAATTTACAAAAGGATCCTGTCACTTTTTGTGCTTCAGCTCTTCCTCAGGGAAATGTTTTATACTTGGGACAGATCTGGACATTTAATGTCTCTGAAAGGATCCTGTTGTTGGGAGTTTACATTTTTGGGCTTTTTTGTTGTTTGTACCATTTTGACTTCTCCCACTTTTTGATGTCACACTTAACTATCACTACTTAAGAAGTTGTTCAGCCACCCATCACAAGAAGTCAAACCTATTTCAGACATCTGCAGTATTCCTCCTGGTTCTTTCTTGCTTGCTGCAGGTTGTTCGGAAAAAAACTACAGAACCAGGAGAACGCATGGGGCTGTCACAAAAAACAGCAGCCTTGTGTCTCATCTTCTCTTCTCCCCAATTTTTTCTTGTTTTGTCATCACATCACAGCCAACTTATGGTGACCCTGTAGGGTTTTCAAGGCAAGAAACGTTCAGGGGTGGTTTGCCGTCACCAGCCTCTCTGTAGCAATCCTTCCATGAGGGTCTCCCATCCAAATACTGACCAAGGCAAACCCTTCTGAGATCTGATGAGATTAGGCTAGCCTGGGCTAGCCAGGTCAGAGCTCCCTCTTGGTTCTATTGAAGCCCAATGCTGTCAGCACTCTGATATTTCCCCCCACCCTTGCAAGTGGCAGCGAATGAAGGAATACAATGGTAGAGAAAGTGTGTCTGATGGTGTTACATCACATGGTTTTCTTTGAGAAGGTATTACCTGGGAAAGACGCAGGGCTGGTGCTTTCTGTGGGAGCAACACGTTCTCCACATTGTCTACTTCTGACCTTAGAAAAATAACCTTTTTAGGTCACCCGTTTTATGCAAAATTAGCTCAAATTTGGTGCAAAGCCCCAGAAACTTCCAGATTTGGCATTCCCTGTGCCTTCTAGGCTGTGTTTACTTCTGAGCACATGAAGAGGACTTTTCCCATTCTATGGGACACAGCTTCACCTCCCCCAAACTAACAACTGGTATCATTAACAGCACCAGCTCCTCTCCATTGTGCCCCTGCCAACCAAGGTCCAGAGGCTATTGACCGTACCATTAACTTCGTAATCTATGTTTTCCAAATCCACCCATGCTGAGGAGATGGTTCCAGCACTCCCCTGAGCTTTCACTCGGACATCAAAACTGTGGTACATGTCTGGAGAAGCGCATGTTATATTGCAGACTGTTTCCGAGATGTTCCTACAGGGCAGGAAGTCCTCCCAGGTGTGATAAACATTACTGGAAGAGGAAGTGAAAACAGCACTGGGTTAATTCAGAATCAAGTACAAGGTGACGGCTACACATCTGCAGACTGCTCAGCCACAAATGGCAGCAGAGAAGGTTTCACTAGAACCAGAATCCTGTAAGTCTTAGTTCCTCTAATGAAATACAGAATCCAAGAAGGCATATTGATCAAGGCAGGGATTCCCAACCTTTTTGAGCCTGCAGGCACCTGTGGGATTTTGATAGGGGGTGGTGAGTGCACCCCAAAACGGTTGCTGCAGGAGAGAGAGCGGAACTGATTACCTCTCTCCTAACACCTCCTGGTATGAAGGAAAGCCTGAAGGGGAAGCACAAACACACGCTGACTAAGGAAAGCTCAGCCTTCCCAGTCCTCTCGATCCTCCAGTGGAAAACCCGTTCACTTCAGTGAAGGCAGCCAGTAACAAGCCCTATCTTACACTGGTCATGTCCACTATCTGAAAAGCTCAATTGGTGCCAAGGGCCAGGTGCAAGTACCATAGCACCCACAGGCACTACAATGGGAAACACTGCATTAAAGGAACATTATGGCCCAGGTGTGACCTACAAAAAATCCTTGTTAAAGGGCTGAAGGGCTTAGTGCCAACATTGAGAAGGGAGCTGTGACAGACAGGAGGCTGTCCTGCCCCTGAAGGAAAAAAACAGTCACTCAGCTGTTTCATCCCTGAGCCTCTAGGAGTGCTGCTCCAATATCTAATCACCTTTCGGAGGAAGTATGGAATATCGGAGGGAAGCACAGCAGGAGTTAATTCAGATCTGCTTCAGGGAGAGTGCAGTCACACAGTCTTAGTATGCCTCAGCAAGAGAGCAGGTGGTTTGAAGGGTGGCTCTGCCTAGTAGCATGGCAGCGTAGTTTAATTCTGCCTCTGGGAGAGGATAGAGTACCCAGCTGTGAGGCCTGCCTCTGGTGATGAGCACACCTTGTATGACTTAGTATGACTCTTGGGAAAGGGTAGGTAGAATCTTGTGTGTGTGAAAGAATCCAACTAGTGACTAGTCAGTGAAAGCCTCTTTGTATCTGCAAGCATTAAAGAGAATTCCAACCTCACTCTGAAGCCATTACTGGATTAAATTTATGTGCCTCAGCCAGGCTTCTGTTTTTACTGTCTGGAGATCTGTGCTGCTGATGTTCATTAAAAACAACCCATAAATAAATAAATCTTATTTGTTATTTACATACAACTCCTGCCTCAGAAATTTCTGTGTTCTCGCTCACCACAAAATCTCATGACAACGGAACTCAAAGCCTTTATACTTGCTACCCTAAGAACATCTGGTACCTGAGGTTAAGGTTTACAGTTCAAAACCAACTTAGCCAAAATCGTAAAAGGTTGTGTGGGATCCCCTCAGTTGGTAGAACAGGCTGTCACAGTAGCACTTAACTGCCCCCTGCTCAGATTGGCTACAGACATAGCTGTCAGAATCCTGGTTAAATCAGTTCTCAACACCAGTCACTTTGAAGAAAGTTAACTTTATTGAGACATTGAAAGATACCATACTGGACATGAGCTATTGTTAGGACTGAAGTTGAATGTGTGAAGGTTGCAGATATGATGTGTTCAAGGAAAGGCACTAAAGATCAGGACCCAGTCACCCCATGGCATTTGCCCACCAGAATTAACAGTCAACTACTCCCCCAGAGCATCCCTCCCACCAGAATTAACAGTCGTCTACCGCCACCCCCCAAGCACATAGCCTCTACATAGCAAGGAAAACAGAATAACAGACATTTGAGAAGCCAGGACATTTGGCCCAACTAAGGTGACAAGCCCCTGGGACATCAAAGAGAGAGAGACCTCGTCTCTCAATGGCAGACAAGCTTGGACCAGTCATTCTTTCTCCCCTCACCTGTGCAGGTTTGTTACGAGGATTAAACAAAGGAGTGGAGGAAAGGGCGCACCATTTAGGTTCCATGGAGAAAAGACCTCCAAAGGAAATTTAGAAAACTTATTGAGGGTCAAAAGTTAAAAACGTAAGTAAGTATACAAAAGATTGTTTATTTCAAAGACATATAAAACCTTGTAGGGGCCCAAATAAAGCCTCATAAAATGTACAAAGTTACAAATACACAAAAAGGACAGTGTATGACCTGACACGTTTCAGCTCACAAGAGCCTTCTTCAGAGGTCAAATAGTACAAAATACACCAAGCAACAGAGTCCCTGTAACACACGTAAGGCAATTAACAAAATAGGACAAAAATTGGAATGTTCCAATATGGAACTGAATGACACACCAAAAGATTTCTATTTGGGGCCTTGTGTCAGAAGTAGTTGTATATACTGGAAATAATATGTACCTTCCAGTTTAGGTCCTAAGAGTGCAAATAAAATTGCCTTATCAGGGACAATGTGCCATCAATATGTAACAGGCAGGATAAAAATGCAACCGATAAATCAGTGATCACTAACGTGGTGCCCATGGGCACAATATATCGTGGCAATGGCTTACTTCTTCCCCAAAGCATCTAGTTCCCAAAGTACAAGGACAACCCTGACTTTCCTCCACCTGACTGGAGTGGAAAGTGCTTCAGGACAGCCAAGAGGTCTCACTTTTGTATCTGTGAGGAGCACCCATTTGGAAACAGCTACTTTCATAGTAGAAGGATGCTTGGCTGGGACTCCCATGGGAGACATTTTGTGGTAGTATCCACTTCCTGTTCTCAGCACACACATGTTGAACAAGGATGATGTCCCCTGAGAAAGATTGTTATAACTATATGCATCCCTTAACACACAATTAGAATTATGGGGCTCAAGGTCTTATTTGCTGAAATGTATGTATTCTAAACAAATTTAAGGACACCTATAGAAATGCCCAGTAAGGCTGTCATTCACCTATCCATTTTGACTTTGAATTGTGGACTTAATCTTCAGATCAATGACTGCTATTGGAAAGGCATTATCAGCCAAAGGACAGTTTTTCCTATTGCCAGTATGATTTCATGCTTGAGCATTGGACTTGAATTTGGGAGACCCAGGTTTGAATCTCCACTCTGCCATAGAAGCTCGCAGGGTAACCTTGCATCAATTAGACACTTGACAGTATTAATCTACTTCACAAGACTTAATCTACTTCACAAGACTGTTGTGAGGAGAAAACGGAGAATGATGCAAGCCACTTTGGGCCTTTTTGGGGGGAGGGGGAAGGCAGGGTCTAAATGAAGTAAGTAAGTAAGTAAGTAAGTAAGTAAGTAAGTAAATATAACATCAAGCAGTATACAAGCCCAACTGAAGAAATATGGGAGATTTATGAATGGGATTGCCTCTATCTAACTCCTTTCATGTCAGAATCCTGGAAAAATTAAATGGAAAATACAGCCAATACTCACGTCCACTGAACAGTGTAGAACACCCCAGGTGGGTAACCAGCCCCTGGCAGCCATGTCAAGAACAGATTGAAATCTTTTGACACAAGGATCATGTTGTGAGGGGGTGGTAGGAGGATTTCACCTGCCAGAAACAAAACCCTTTTAAAAGTCTTCTGGAGCTGGTTTCTTGCTTCCTGGTACATTTCAAGGTTTTGCTTTCTGTTCCTCTATATGCAACACATCCTTTTACTGATTCATGTAGGGGATAATGCCCTGGGAAATTTTTCCATGCAAAGTCATTTAAATGCAATACACCTGGTATGGAGAAATGAATCTTTTTTTGCTCCCACTATTCTAGAAGTCAGGGGCACCCAATGGAACCAATGGACAGCAGATTTAGGTCAGGCTAATCAGCTGTTGATATGGTTAATAGCCATGATAGCTAAATGAAACCTCCATGTTCAGAGGTAGTGCACCTCAGAATACCAGTCTAGAGCAATCATTGACAGCGTGGTCAGGGACTTTAACAAAATTCAGCATGTCTTATAGTGGCTTAGGGCAGGGGTCACCAACCTTTTCAAGCCTTCAGGCACCTTTAGAATTCTTACCCAGGGTGGTATGTACAAGCACAAAATGGCATCCAGAGGCAGAGCTGACCACAAAATGTCAAGGAGTGAGGTTATGCATAACTCTAATAGAAACTCTTTCAGGCAACCACCTTTTAAAATGAACATATTGTTTAAAAATATTTTCTTGCATGTGGTGACAGCTGCTGCCAGAAGCAACTTTTACAAAATCTGCATAAGGCGATCAGAAACCCTGCTAGGCAAAAGCCCTACCTGGTGCACTTTTTGAAATCACTTGGTGGGTGCCAGGAAAGGTGTTGGTGGGCACCACCTTGAGGACCATGGGCTTAAGACCAATTTTCAGGCTTGTTTCCATCAACCCACCACTATGACATATTTTGCTCTCCCTACCCATCTGCTCTTCACCAGTGACACAGATGATCTCCCCCCAAAAACAAATTTCTGAATATTTTCAAGACAAGGGCCAACAGAGAAACAGGATCTTACTCAATCTTAACTTGCTGAGAGGACAATAGTGGCTCCAGAGAGAAACCAAATCTTGGTCTCTATTGGATTCATGAATCAGGATCTTTCAGTGATTAATGGGGGTGTTTAGTACAACAAATCCTGTCATCTTGAACTGAGTTCCCCATTGAAGGCCAAACTTCACATTATGTTGTCTCTGGGTCAGTGACAAAGATTTTTAGTCAGACGCTGTTTTGTGAGTTGCCACTGGGAATGCAACTCCAAGGTCCGTGGGACCCGATTCATATCAGGACTACAGCAAGGGAGGGAAAGGAGGCTTAAAATCAGCCCCATACTGTTCCTCTGATGAGAAATGACCCCGGGGAACCACTACTGGCCCCATTGGGGACTACACATCTACACTACCAGTGCATAAGCAGTCCCTGATGAAGCAAATAGCAGCTCTCTGGAGTCATTTCCAGTTGAGAACAAGATGTAGGGGGTGCTCTTTATCCCCCTGCTATGATCCCAACTTAAACTGGGCCTGCTGTACCTTGGAGCCACAATCCCAGAAGGGAACTTTCAAAGCAGCATCAGAATGAAAATCTTCACAGCTGATCTGGAGGTGACTGTAGCATGTAGCTGGGCCCTACATAAGTCCCTCATCAACTCATATCATTACACAAATGTACCATGGCTTATACTGGCTGCATCACTTTTGGCATCTTAAACAGGATCTAAGAAAGTGTAGTTGGAAGCCCAAGCAAATGCACAGACAGCAGACAGACAAACCCCAGGAAGAAAGAATCCTGTGGTGTTCCTTGTCCCCATACTATTTTGAGGGCATCTCCTCCATGGATTTGTCTAATTCCATTTTTAAATTAAGATTTTTATTGTTTTCACACAATAAAGTTAACATAGCAAACAAGCCTCATATAGCAAGCAACTTTTTCATGAAAAAAGAGACAGACATATCCAGTTTGCAGACAAAGACAACCCCATACCAGATTTTAGCAGTGTGTATTTTGATGCTCAGTTTAGTGATAGCCAGTTTGGTGTAGTGGTTAAGTGTGCGGACTCTTATCTGGGAGAACCAGGTTTGATTCCCCACTCCTCCACTTGCACCTGCTGATGTGACCTTGGGTCAGTCACAAGCTCTGGCACAGCTGTTCTCTCAACGACAGTTTGTGTTAGAGTTCTCTCAGCCCCACCTACCTCACAGGGTGTCTGTTGTGGGGAGAGGAAGGGAAAGGAGTTTGTAAGCCGCTCTGAGACGCCTTTGGGCAGTGAAGGGCGGGGTATAAATCCAAACTCTTCTCTTCTTCTTCTATAACCATTATAAAACTAATTACTCAATATAACAATTAACAAGGTAGCTGTACTTTTTAGCAGCTGTGATTACTTTTATTTTTGCATTTTTTACAATTACTTTGTATTCTTTATTTTTCTTCTAATTTTCTCCTTTTTGCCTGCTTTCTTCATTATTAGCTTTGTAATTGTTTGTGAAAAAATGTGAGCTTTAATAAAAATGAATTTTGTTTTAATGAGATTGTGTTATACGCAGAGTTTATGAAACACTCAGCATTTCATTATTATACATTTTTGTACTCTGCCACTGACTAACAGGGTAACTTAGTAGGCACACTTAGCACTGCCCTGATATATAGCTACAGTGCCATTTATAAATCTAGCCATATAAACAGAAATTAACTATGGACATATATTCAGATATCAGCTTTGGTTCATTTACAACTATTGCTTAAATGCATGATGGGAAAATGAAAACTGCTAGTTCTGCTGAAGCTTATGGCCTTGGCAGGCCACTTACAACTGCGCATGTCTCTGATACCAGTTAGTTTAGCTAAATGAAGAACAATAACAGCCTGTAAACATATCAGCTATAAATGGATACTTCTGGATTTTCACAGCCTAAGAAAAAGAAGCACTTATTGGGTGCGTTTAGACAGCGTGCTGGAGCGGTTTAAACTGCTCCGGCACGATGCGTTTTTTTTTTAAACTGGAGAATCGCGATCACACTCACCTCCTCCTTCCCTCCTTCAGAGCTCCCTGCCGTCCTCCTGCAGGTGGGGGGGCTCCCCTCTCCTTTGAGCATGCGCACAGGCAGCCCTCTCCCGAACAGGAAGTTTGGCGCGTGCACAGAACAGCGATTTCAACCCGTCCCTTTAAAGTTTAAATGAAGACTTTCTCCCTGAAACTGGCCTCCCCAAGATCCTGGACTCGTCTAAATGCCTGAACTAGGCACCACTGAAGCTTTTCTTTACATAACTTAAGTGCGGAGCTCCGCTCAAGCGCACACCGCTAAGGGGGAAAAAAATGGCGGACTAAAAGCGGAAGCTGGAGGCAGCTTCCCAGAGGGGAGGGGGGTTGAAGCACCCGGAAGTGGCTGGATGGAGCGATCAGACAGGGAAAAGTGCGGCTTGAAACGGAGAATCATGGAAAACACCACTTGGGTAAGTGGTGTCAAAATACTCCGTTTCAATGGGGGTTAGCTCCACAACGCGACGGCTGGGGACGGTGGGCAGATGTTGGGCGTGTGAACGCGCAGGGAAAAGCCGTTTCTGAGCCGTGCTGAAAACGGCTCAAACGGCGCGTCTGAACGCACCCATTGTTTAGCTAAAAGAAAAACATTTACTTGGGAAAGCCCAGCCCAAAAGGTTTTCCACCAATTAGAAACCTGTTAGATCAGAGTGCTGATGTTTGATGGAACCAATAATTCTGTTCTATTTCTCTGATGTAATGTGAAATATAAAATCTTATGTCACCCATTGTAACCCTTGAAGAGTATGTTGGGTATTCAGGGGTTCCAGACCTTGATATCTATACTCTTCCTTTATTAATTAATAAATTATTTTTTTGGTCTTCTACTCTACAGGACTGCTTTGTGTGTTTTCTCAAATTGGCCTGGGCAAACACAACCAGGGACAGAGGTTCAGTTGTCAGCTGTGCCCATGTCATTTTGTGAATTTTAAATGCCCTACAATCTTCTTGACACTCCCCCCACCCCTGCAAGGCTGCAGAATCCACTATTTGGTGATGTCTGCTTTTTTAAATTAAAAGAAAACAGACAAAACTCCCCACTGTAATAGCAATCTATCTCTTTATCAGTAAAGCTAAGCTTACCTTTTATGTGAGCACAGGGATCTATAAAATCGTATTGATTCACTCAGCATGCAGAGGAATTTAAGGAGGGTCTGTCTACTAAAAAAAAAAACAAAACTAAAAAAAAAAAGGAGGGTCTGTCTAGTTCAGCATTCTATCTCTAACAGCAGTCTGCTAAATGCTCGTGGGAAGCTCACAGGTGAAGCTGGACTAGAAGGCCTTGTGGCTCATCCCAGAGCAACTGGTGTTCAGAGATACACTGCCTCTGACATGAAGGCTCTCTCATTCAGCTATCATAGCAAGCAGCTGTCTATAGACCTCTACCTCCGGAAATCGTCTAACTGCTCTTTAAACACATCTAAGCCAATAGCCAATGTTGCCCATTCCTTAAGCTAACAGTGTGTTGTGGGAAGGCATTCTTCCTTGAGTATATTTTGAGCATCAGCTCCATTTGGTGATGGTGAGTTCTACCATGAGAGAGAGAAAAATCTCAACGCACTTTTTTTACACCATTCCTAATTTTAGAAGCCTCTATCTTGCTTCTTCTCCAATTTAGGCAGACTAGAATGAAAAGCATCAGAAGCTTTTTCCACTTCAAGAAAAGACAAAAGTTATCTGATAAAATCCAGTGATGTTTTTAAAAGCCAGCAAGAGCCAGTGTGGTGTACTGGGTGGAACATCAGGGCTCTGGGAGACTCTGCTCTGACATGAAAACTTGTTTGGAGACTTTGGGCTAGTCACTCTTTCTCAGCCAAACCGACCTCACAGGGTTGTTGTTGTGAGGGTAAAATGGAAGAGGAAAGAAGGTGCTTTATTATGACAGTCACATTTCCCATTCTGAAATATGAATTCTCCAAGGGGAAGGGGTGGTTCCCAAACCAAAACACCTTAATGTCCTCTCCTGGGGGTACATGTGGGAAAGAGATAGCCACCTGTCCCCTTGATGGCAAAAGTTTCACATTCGCTTTGGTGACTTTTGAAACACAGCAGCACCCAAACATGATGACTGGCGTTCACCGGATCCACTCACTGGGCCTTCACTGACAACTTTCCCTCCTTTTCTGTTGCCCCACCGTGGAGACCTATGTCGTTCCCTTGGGAAGGGCTCACTTCCGGGACTCTGCACGTGCTCGGCGTCGCGCCTATAGTGGGTTGCTCCGCTAGCCAGGCAGCGGGGCCTACAGAGTTAGCATGCCATGGCATGATGCCATAGCGGTGTTCCGCCGGTGTTGACAAGCGTAGTCCGTGCAGCGCTGCCTTGCGCGTCTACGAAATGCTGTGCGCCTGCAAGACAGGGGAGGGGAGGGGAGGGGAGGGGAGGGGAGCGGACTTCGGGGGACTCGCCTGCAGCCTGCGAAAAGTGAGCCACGAACGATTCACGGGAAGCGGACCAGCAAGAGGAATCCAAGGGGGACCTACCGTACCTCGGACCTGGAGGCTGATCTCAAGGAGGACTGCCAGCAGAACGACAGTCCAGTGAGCCATTCTGAAGCAGAGCGCCGCCGCCGCCTGCTTTCTCCGGCTCCGGACCTTGCTGACTTTCACTCGGAGGCTTCCCGGAACCGGCAGCGCTTGCAAAACATGGCAGTAGGCGGCGCAGCTCTAGAGGGCAGGGAACGGACCTATGGGCGTAAAGTGCGGTCAAGTTGCAGCCGATTTAGGGCGACCTCCGCAAGGGGCTTTCAAGGCAAATTCACCATGCCTTCCTCTGTAGTGGCTTCCTTGGTGCCTTCCAAGGACTGACCCAGCTTAGCTTCTGAGGCGTGACCAGATCGGCCTGTAGCATGCCCCCTCCCCTCCCCCAGGGGACATATTGACCAGCTTAAGGGGGGGAGGGCACACATACAACTTTTTTACATGCCAAATTTTGTCCTTGCTGAGCTGATACTAGAAGAATTGCTAGAGTTGTGTTCGCTAGGGTTGCCAACTTAGCTTCAACTCCCTAAATACCTGGAGATGTGGGGGGTGGAGTCTGAGGAGGGTGGGGTTTGGAGAGGGGCAGGATTTCATCGGGGCATATTTCCACAGAGTCCACCTTCCAACGTGTCTGTTTTCTCCAGGTGAACTGATCTCTGACACCTGGAGATCAGTTGTAAATTCCAGGAGCTCTCCAGCCACCACCTGGAGGCTGGCAACCGTATGTATTCCCTTTCTTGCGCTTGCACTTCCTGAGAAACGTGTCTTTGTGCCTACTCCCCCACCCCTTCCTTCATTGCCACTTTTTTCTATTTAAATCTATGCTTCACGCCCCCCCGTTTCTTTTATTATTGCCTCTACTGCCAACCTAGCAGTTCGAAAGCAAGAAATTGCAAGTAGATAAATAGGTACCACTTGGGTGGGAAGGTAACAGCGTTCCGTGCGCTTTGGTGTTTAGTCATGCCGGCCACATGACCACGGAAATGTCTTTGTACAACGCTGGCTCTTCGGCTTTGAGCAAGGGAACCTTTACCTTTTACTACTGGGGAAAATGAGATCCAAGGTCACCTTGTGCGTTGGCGGCACAGTCTACATTTTTAACTGTACAGTTGATTGTGGCTTTATAAATATGTAAGATGCTACACTTACTAGCAAACAACCCTTTCCTTCTCATAAATCCAACCTCTCTCCTACCCCTAAACATAGGAAGGAGGGGAGGGATAAAAATGAAAGAAGGAAAAAATAAAGAATAAAACACAAGTGGGGCATCTTATCCAAACAGATTTTTAAAAGGTGGATATCAAGTTTCATAAATCTTTTCATTTTCTCCCTGATCAAGATGAGAGTTGCCAGCTGGACAGGAAGAAAATGTTCTGTTGCTTTAATAGAGGCTCAATGCCTGGATGGTCAGTTTGAAGTTTTCTGTAGCATGAAAGGTCCGTCTGGTTATTCGGTATTTGCTGCAGATCAGGCTGATTTTAAAAGGGGCAGAGAGAGGGATCAGTTGAAAAATTTGCAATGCTAAGTAACATAGAGAGGGAACGATTTCTTGTCTCACTTGCAAAGACCAGCCTACTTAGGTTTTGAGACCTCAGCCAGTTTTAGGGTTGCCAGGTCCCATCCCCCCCCCCGGCCACTGGTGGGGGATGAGAGAGTAGTGTTGGCTGAAACTCCAGGAGATTTGGAGATGGAGCCAGGGGAGATCAGAGCTGTCAGTGGGGTACAGTGCCATGGAGTTCGCCCTCCAAAGCAGCCATTTTCTCCAAGGGAACTGATTTCTGTAGTCTGGAGATGAACTACAATTCCAGGGAATTTCCAGGCCCCACCTGGAGACTGGCATCTGTAGCAGAACAAAAACAAATGGTTGACCACCGGCTAACCATTCTGTAACAAGACCAATGCCACATAAGTCTTTTGAGAGTTAAAAATGTTACTGTTTGCACACAAGTACACACACTACACCATCATAACAACCACAATCTTCCATTTATGTTCACTTAAAAAAATAGATTCAGGTGGGTAGCCGTGCTGATTTGAGTTCAGTGGCACTTTTAAGACCAACAAAGTTTAATTCTGGGTATAAGCTTTCATGTGCATGCACACTTCATCAGATAGTTAGGGAGGAACTGACCAAAAATCCTTTCGAGAATGGGCAGGGAAAGGTCCATACTTTAAACAATATAATTTTATTCCCAAGAAAAGAAACATCTCTTTTAAAGTTTCGTTTCATTTTTACCCCACTCTCCACGAAACTCAGGGTGATATAAAAAGCTCTCTTTTTTTCTCTTTTATCCCCACAACAACCATAAGAGGTAGACTAAACTGAAGAATAACAGTTGTCTCATGGTCATCCAGTAGGCTTTGCGGCTGAGTGGGGAATTTGAACTCAGGCCAGCCCCATACCATGTCTGACACTAATCCTGACACCACACTGGGTGTGGGAATGTGGGGGGGCATGCCATGAATCTGTACCTGCCTGACTGAGCAGCAGCACCCCTCCAGCATTCAAACCACCACCACCTTCTAGCTGAAAATAAAAGTGGATTCGCAAGAGCTCAACTTCCACAGTCTCCTCCTATTCCAGTTCTGCTTCATCTGGCTCAACTCTCCGTCTTCTTCTCTAGCTGGAGGCAGAAACTTGAGATTGCTGCCAATTGGCTAGTCATCTTAGCTAACTACCTATAAATAAGGGAGGCTGAGGTGGTTTGGCCAGTAGGCAATTGTGGGTTGTTGTGGGAGACTGAGGCTAATAGCTTGTGGGGGGGGGGGAGGATTAATTTTAGGCTTCTGATTTTAAGAAAATAAAGAATGGCCATCGTGTGAAGAAGAAAACACCAGAATACAAAGCTTACAAAACAAAGCTTCTTTTTCTATGACTCTGGTATCTTTTTTATTACCTTCTATTTTCTTTTTTCTTTAACATTTTTGAATTTTTATAAGCAAAGAAATCATAATGTGTAAATATAGATGTTATGTAATAATTATTACACAGTAAATCTAATAAACTGATATAATACAAAATAGACAATAATATAAAACTACCCAAATTAATATAAAATCTCTATACATAATAATTCCATTTTGGTTGTGGACTCTCCCCACACACTCCTAAATCAGGCTCCCTGATATGTCACTCACAGGGTGTCTCCATCAACTGGTGGATGCGTTGCCTTAGTCCCACCCACCTGTTATATTGTCTTTCTTCAACAACTGTTCAAAAATACCCAGAAACCTATTTTGTTCTTTACTAAATAAATCATTATTTATTTAAACTTATCCCAGCAATCAGTACAGTCCTTCCTCAGGGCCACATAGTCCTCTGAAATGCCCAGACCTTGGGTCATTCTACCAAAATAGAGAGATTTGGAATTTTTAATTCCTGATGGCAACAGAAATCTACTAAGTTCATGTACACTGAATGATTTTTAAAGGAGAAACAGCAGGATGCCATAACAGGATTCTTGCAAATTAGGGCACATCAATCTCCAGTTCTAAAATATTTATTACCTATATTGTGTCCCCCCCCCCAGTTGTACTGAAACACGATAACCAGAAACTAAGCTTGTCATTCTTTTGATCTGTTAAAAAAGGTGTCCTCACTGTTTTGCATGCTAATTTAACAAACCACTCCTATATTTACAACTATGATATGTAATTTCATTTCATCATCTAACAAAGTGTGCATGCACACAAAAGCTCACACCTTGGGCTTCCTGTTTTTGGCGCTGCAATAGCGGATGCTCTCCCCGACACTCAGGGGAGCAATTCGCACACCAGCGGCATGGAGGGAAGCCACCAACGCGGTTTCCCCACGGAGCCTTAGGGACTGGCTCCAAGCCATAGGGCTTTTGAGGAGTAGCCTCCTCGATGGTGTAATGCCAGAAAATTGAGGTGCCCCTCTACTCTGACGGTCCTGCCGCTGTGTGGCCTCCAGGTGCAAGCTGGGCTGACAGGAACAAGCGCTGGAGATCGAGTGGAATTGTGAGGATGTAAACGAGGTCGAATGGGACCGACAATGAACGTGAGTCAGATGTAAACGAACTTTGAAACAAGCGGAAGAACCCCCTACCCCCTCCTATCTTCAAGACGAGAGAGAGGAGGGACGCCTCCAACTTGTGCAAACAGATAAGCAGAAAAGGGGGGGACGGGGAAAAATAAGCGATTGGCTTGTTTTGAGAGACTTATCAGAGCGGATTTAGTCCGGAAGCGGTTTTCAGAGATGGTGAAATAGTGGGTGGCTTAAGTAAACAATACGCCATGTTGGTGGGCATGGCGAAAAGAGGTACGAAAGTGAAACTAATGGGCAGCCAGAGTCCAAGTCTGGAAGAGGGAGTGGATGTCCTGAAACTCCTAGCGGATACCATCAAGCCCGTGATGGAAAAACTCTCTGGTATTAACCAGCAGTTGGTCACACTAAGTCAAAACTTTGTATCACAGCAACTCCAGTTGGCAGAAACGACCAAAAAGACAGAGTAAATGGTGGAAGTTGTGAAGGGGATGTATGCTACAAATAAGAATATGAAGAAAAAGATGGGAGAGTTAGTGAATAAGCAGAACTACCAGGAAACTTGTATGCTGCAATTACAAATGAAAAAAGCTAACATGGTCCTTAGATTCCAGGGAGTTCCTGAATCAGCTAAAGAGGACCTGAAGAAAATACTCAGTGAAGTTATCGCACCAGCAACAGGCTTGAAAGCAGAAGAAATTATACATGATATGGAAACAGCATATAGGATGTATTCTAACAACACCAAAAAAAAATAGCCTGCCTGGGGAAATAATTGGTCAGATTCTCAAGAAGACACACTAGAGATGCAATCTTAAAAGCAACATCAGCAACTCCACTGAAACTGGGAAATACAACTATCAAGACCTCAAAAGACATTCCATTTGAAATTCGTCAAAAAAGAAAGAACTATAAGGACTTAATTCTTTTTCTCCAAACCAATCAAATTCCATACAGGTGGGCAGTGCCCAAAGGTGTCATTTTTAAAATCAACAAGTGAGAGAAGAGTGACTCCATTTTTAAAGCCAAAGAATTTCTCAAACACCATCTGGGACCTAAAGGAGAAGGAGAAACCGGATCAAGTGGCTCCTCCCCCTCGGAGATGGATGAAGACCTGGCCGTGGAAGAGGGAGCTGCCTCCATCAAATCATCTTATGACTGTAGAGATAGAAAGCCTAGATAAAGGCAGAAGGACTCTGAAAATTGCCTTTATGAAGCAAGCTGGAGGGGATGCTCTGGAATCTCCTCATAACAAGTAACAAATTAACAGTTTAGCTGAGACAGACAGGAACTCACAATATGCATTGTTTATTAACACTAAAATACTAACATTTAGCTTAACATGGATATGATCTCCTTCTCTTGGGGTTTTAGTATAGTGTGGGTTTACTTTTCTTCAGGGGTCTTTTTTGGGGGGAGCACACCAGAGCACAGCTCCGGCAGCTCAGGAGCTAAGCCCCGCCCCCAGCCGGCGTCCCCAGGAGTCTTTCAGGCAGCCGAATGTCAATTTCAGCTCCATTATATCCTATGGGCCATTGAAGTCAATGGTGAAAATGTAGGGTATATTCTTGGGGGTGGAGGGGAGGGGGTTTGAGGGAGAGGCTCCAAACTCACAGGATAGCTGATGGAGCCTCTCCCCAAGATACCTACCAAGTTTCAAGAACATTGGACCAGGGGGTCCAATTCTATGGGCCCCCAAACAGGTTCCACCCATTTCCTCCATTGTTCTCCCGGAGAAGCTGGTGTTCTTCATGCTGCCGATGCAGAAGTTCTTAAGGGAGTGGGGCCATACCTTCACATTGGATGAGCACTGCATGGACTATGTGGGATCTTGGCTATGGAATTGGTTAGCAGACTGGTTTGTGGGACTGTACAATGTGGGGAGCCCAGAGCTCAGGGATGTGGATGCCTTTACGCAGGCCCTCTGTCAACAGTATGATGATTCTTTGAAGCTGGAGCGAGCCAGGACCCACCTTCGGGGTCTGAAGCAAGGCAGCCGGTCCATCTGGGAGCTCTCAGATGAGTTCAAGATGCATGCAGCTAAGCTCCAGAGGTGGCCGGAAGAGTTGCTTATCAAGTTCTACTGGGCAGGTCTGAACCCCTCCATCTTGGACAAAGCACTGGCTCAAGACAACCCCTTAACCCTGAATGGCTGGATTCAGGTGGCTTGTGAAGCACAGAACCATTGCAACCTGCTGAAGATGTACCACCCCAAGCCTGTGGTGAAGAGGCCAACAGGCAAGTCAAAGAGGAAGTGGAGCCAGGTGCAGGGAACTAGGAATGACCGCAAGCAGCAGATGTGACATGGTCTGTGCCTCAGATGTGGAACCCTGGGCCACTTCTCCACTGACTGTCCCCAGGAGAAGAGCCCCAGTGGTGCAAAGAATGAGGACAGGGACTGAGAAAAGAATGAGAGAAGAGGACCAAGCCTCTTGGGAGCCTTTCCCAGCCATCAAAAGCTCTCCAGTCAGAATAGTAAGAGGAGCTGGAGGGGGCTTCGTCCAGCAAGGAGGAGCTGCAACAGCCAGCAGAAAAAGGCCAGGACCTGCTGTGAAGGGCACTAAATGGCAGGTCTGAAAGTCTTCTGCACCAGAATTTGTGAGAGCCTATTCCCCCTTATTTTACATGACTGTGATTGTAATCCACCCCACCCTTGGCACGCACATCAGGGTGCGGGCTTTGATTGACTCTGGGTGCACTCAGGATTTAATTAGCCCAGCCCTCGTGACAGGGTTGGGAGCTAAGGTGCATGAATTGGAAGAACCCTTGGTATTCTCCCAGATAGATGGGACACCAATGAAGGGAGAACCATGCAGGTACCACCTGATCCACTTACCAGTGGGGATTGGCTCCCATTGGGAGCTGAGATCCTTTGTCGTCAACCCTTCAGCTAAATTCCTGATGGTTCTGGGGAGTCCATGTCTCAGAGACCATGATCCCTATGTGCAGTGGAGTGTGGGGGCTCTGTGGTTTCTGGACCCCCGCTGCAAGGAGCATAGATGGAACCCAGAATGGGGGGAAGGCACCACGGCCGTAGCCTGAGCAGGTGTGCCTGGCCCTGAGGAGTTGAACCTCATCCCCTTGGAATACAGAGACTTAGTCAAAATGCTTGGGGAGGGGGAGGCAGATGAACTTCCCCCTCACCGGAAAATGGACTGTGCTATCGAAATTTTGCTTGGACACAAAATATCTAAGGGGAAGCTCTGTTCTATGAGCCCAGCTGAGAAAGAGGAGTTGTGGAACTTCATTGATAAAAACCTGGCCAGGGGATCTATCCAGCTGGCGGCCTCGCCTTTTGCTGCTCCAGTGCTCTTCTGCAAAAAGAAGGATGGGGAGTTGAGAATGCGGTATCCATGTCTAATGCCTCCTCCTCCCCCTGATAAAAGACTTGTTGGCAGAGGCTGCCCAGGGCTGTATCTTTACCAAATTGTATTTGAAGGATGCTTATTTTCAAGTGCGCATCAGAGAGGGTGATGAACATAAGACTGCATTTAAAACCCCACTAGGCCAGTTCAAATACCTGGTGATACCATTCGGCCTAGCGGGGGGGGGGGGGCAGGAGTGTTCATGAACTTAATCAATGAGGTGTTACATAAATATCTGTTCAAAGGGGTGCTTGTTTATCTGCATGATATCTTGATGTATTCAAAAGATAAGGAGTCACACATGCAGCTTGTTAGAGATGTGTTGAAAGCTCTCTATAAGAACCACCTATTTGCAAAGTTGTCTAAGTTTGAATTTCATAAGGAAGAGCTGGACTTTCTGGGCTGTCCAATTTCTGGGAGGGGCCTGGGTATGGACCCCCACAAAATTCAGGATGTACTGGGGTGGGAACCCCCTCAGATGAGGAGGCAATAATTCCTAGGATTCTTCAATTTCTTCCATCTGTTCATCCCCAGTTTCACTCAGGTGGTCCTACTCCTCACTCACCTCTTGAAAACTAAGGGGAAGGGGGCCGGAGAGCCACAAGCCCAGCTACAAGCTGCTGTGGACCCTGGAGTGCCAACAGGCTTTTGATAGACTGAAGGCTCTGTTCACCTCTGAGCTGATCCTGTGGCACCCGGATGAAAATAAGCCCTTTGTGGTGCAAGTGGATGCCTCTGATGTGGCAATGTGGGGGGCAATCCTGCAAAGGGGTGAGGACAGGAATCTGCACCCCTTAATGTATGTGTCCAAGAAGTTTTCTGAGTCAGAGAGGAATTGGGCGGTTTGGGATAAAGAAACGGAAGCCATTAAATTGGCTGGAGGGGGCTCGGGTGCAATTTGAAGTGTGGACTGACCATAAGAACTTGGAGGCGTTACGAACCCCCAGGCACCTGAATGCTAAACAGTTGCGGTGGGCAGAATTCTTCTCCAAGTTCCGATTTACCCTTAAGCACCTCCCAGGGAAGTCAAATCTCCTTGCTGACATGCTCTCGCGCCTGCCCCAGCATGCCAGCCAGTGAGAGGAAGTGATTGACTCAATGTTCACCCCTGCCCAGTTGGGGGGGGGCGCAGTGCTCATGTGCAGTCAAGCCAAAGCAGAGGGGCCTCTTAGTACCAAACCCTGGGGAAAATGGTTCAAAACCACTTTCAGTGATAGTGATAAGGAGGAGGTGGAGAAAGAGGGCAACCTCATCCAGGGGGAAAATGGATGCTGGTACTGCCAACAGAAACTTTTTGTGCCAAGGGCTTTGTGGGGGGATATCTTTCAAATGGGTCATGACAGCAAACTGGCTGGGCATTTTGGGTACCTGAAAACCCTGCACCTCATACAGAGGCAATTTTGGTGACCATGCATGTGGACTGATATCTCTCAATACATATCTTTGTGCCAAGTCTGTTTAATGGGGAAGTGCAGGGCTGGGAAACCCCCAGGACTGTTGCAGCCTCTAGACAACCCCAAGAGTCCATGAGCTGTCATTTCCATGGATTTTATAACAGACCTGCCACTCAGCAAAGGGAGGGCTGTGATTTGGGTAGTAGTGGACCTTTTTTCGAAACAGGCACATTTAATCCCTTGCAAACAGCTACCTTTGGCTAAAAAATCAGCACAGCTGTTTATGCAGCACATTGTGTGGCTATGTTCAAGTACCCTGGAAGATCATATCTGATAGGGGCCCCAATTTGTGATGGGGTTTTGGAAAGAACTGTTAAAATTACTAGGGTGGAGCAAGGGCTCAGCAGTGCCTGCCAGCCAGAGACTAATGGTCAAACAGAGAGAACTAACCAAGTTCTGGAACAGTTCCTGAGATGCTTCATCAATTACCAAAAGATAACTGGGTGGATTTTCTCCCCTATGCGAAATATAGTTATAACAACTCTGTGCATAACTCTACAGGGGCCACCCCTTTCAACTCTACAGGGGCCCCCTTACCCACTGTGACCTTAGAACCCCCTAGTCCAATGGATTTACAGACTTGGTGGGTTGACTTGACTCAGCAGTGGACCCTAATCCAACAAACTCTGATCAAAGCAAATGAGGACTATAAGGCCCAAACAGACAAGGGGCGGGCCCCAGAGTAGGACCTTCACCCAGGAGATTCTGTGTACATCTCCACAAAGAACCTTAGGGGGTTGCAGCCAGGGAAAAAGTTGGGGTGGAAATGTTATACGTACAGTTTATGAAACACTCAGCATTTCATTATTATACATTTTTGGACTCTGCCACTGACTAACAGGGTAACTTAGTAGGCACACTTAGCACTGCCTTGATATATAGATCTACATATATGCTAAGTGCCATTTATAAATCTAGCCATATAAACAGAAATTAACTATGGACATATATTCAGATATCAGCTTTGGTTCATTTATGACTATTGCTTAAATGCATGATGGGAAAATGAAAACTGCTAGTTCTGCTGAAGCTTATGGCCTTGGCAGGCCACTTACAACTGCGCATGTCTGATACCAGTTAGCTTAGCTAAATGAAGAACCAGGGGTCTTTTTGTAGAAAAACAGCTGCAGGAGCTCATTAGCATATGGCATGCTAATGATCTATTAGGCTATTAGCATATGCCACACCCCTTGACATCACCAGAAGTGATGTTAGAAGGGGAAGCAAAAGGGGGGGAGGCATCTTCAAAAGCCTCCCCTTCCCTTCCCCAGCTGGTCTGGGTGGGGGAGCTAAGAGAGAAAGGGTTTAAAGTTTTGGAAAGAACTGTTAAAGAAAGAAAGAGAGAGAGAGAGAGAGAAGAAGAAGAGAAGAGAAGAGAAGAGAAGAGAAGAGAAGAGAAGAGAAGAAGGAGGGAAAGAGGAAAAATAGAGAAGGAAAGGAGGGAATGAAAGAAGTTCAGCGGCAATTCGGCCCCATTATATCCTATGGGCCATTGAAGTAAATGGTGAAAACATAGGGTATATTCTGGGGGCTGGAGGGGAGGGGGTTTGAGGGAGAGGCTTAAAACTCACAGGATAGCTGATGGAGCCTCTCCCCAAGATACCCATCAAATTTCAAGAACATTGGACCCCCTGATCCAATGTTCTTGAAACTTGGTGGGTATCTTGGGGAGAGGCTCCATCAGCGACCCTTTGAGTTTGGAGCCTCTCCCTCAAACCCCTCCTCCACCTCCCAGAATATACCCTATGTTTTCACCATTGACTTCAATGGCCCATAGGATATAATGGAGCTGAAATTGACATTCAGCTGCCTGAAAGTCTCCTGGGGACGCCCACTGGGGGCGGGGCTTGGCTCCTGAGCTGCCGGAGCTGCGCTCCAGTGCGCTCCCCCCCAAGACCCCTGTGAAGAACAATAACAGTCTGTAAACATATCAGCTATAAATGGATACTTTTGGAATCTCACAGTCTAAGAAAAAGAAGCGCTTATTGTTTAGCTAAAAGAAAACATTTACTTGGGAAAGCCCAGCCCAAAAGCTTTTCCACCAATCAGAAACCTGTTAGGTCAGAGTGCTGATGTTTGATGGAACCAATAATTCTGTTCTATTTCTCTGATGTAATGTGAAATATAAAATCTTATGTCAGCCATTGTAACACTCAAAGAGTCTGTTGGGTATTCAGGGGTTCCAGACCTTGATATCTATACTCTTCCTTTATTAATTAATAATATTTTTTTTGGTCTTCTACTCTACAGGACAGCTTTGTGTGTTTTCTCAAACTGGCCTGGGCAAACACAACCAGGGACAGAGGTTTTGTCTATCAGAAATATGTGGGATCATTTAAGGTTGTGAGTCATTAACAAAGTGGCTGTTGAACTGGCCTTGCCAAAGAACTTACAACACATCCACACTGTTTTCCATTTCATTCTACTGAAGAAGGATCCAGGTCCCTCAACGTGGAGATCTTGTCCAGCAGCTCCCCCTCCCCTGAACGTGGAAGGGGAACTCCACCAGGAAGTGGAAGAAGTTAAGCGAATGTCCTTGAACATCTACTAGCTGGCCGTTGTAGATAATGAAACTGTTAGGTTCACAGGTGTGTAGGGGAGGAGCGTGTGCTAGTTTAGTCAGGATGCATGAATGAATTGGTTGGATGGGTCACTGGGGAGGTGGTTGTTTGAATCATGTATAATACCAGAGCATACGCAAACTTAGTCAGTTCTGACACAGAAGGCCTCTACTTGACACAGCTACATATCTCAATAAACAAATCTTTGAACAGAAGAGTGTTGTTGGGAGTGAGATTGTGCAAGAGTCTAACACTCTGCCCCCAAATCTTCAGGAATTCCCCAACTTGGAGTCGCCAACCCTTTCAGGAGTTGCCAACTCTTTCAGGAGGTGATGGACATTACCTTCTGGACTTCTTTGGCCCCCAGTCAGTTTTGGACTTCTTCTTCCCCCAGCCAGGCATGGACTTCTTCTGCCTCCAGTCAAGTGTGGGTCAAGCCTTTTTGGCCTTGCTGCAAAGGCTGCACAGTGTGTGCAGGTCGATGGGTGTATCTTGCTTGGGTTGATAAAATGCCCTGAGTGGGGATGTATTGTGCAACTCTTCTTCACTTTCTTTCTTTTGGCCCACCCTGCTGTTTTCTGGCTATTGCTAGATGATCATACCTATGAGATCCCGCCCATCCATTTGTCTTACTTCCTTGTTACTTTAAAAATATACCTAGTCATCATGAATTGGGAGGGAAGGAAAGTGAAGGATAAAAAAAAACACCTGTGACAAGGACGGATCGTGGATAGTCCCTTTCTTCTGTCATATAACTGACAGCTTTAGTAAGTTCCTTTGAGCTGAGGCCTGGTAAGGGGAGGGAGGGCATTCTTGGTCTGTTCCTCACTATTCTCTTTATGGAAGCAGAAAGTTTTTCTGAGCCTCCTTGGCTTGTGTCAGAAATCACACAAAACCAGGTTTGCATTAATCTAACTGTGGTTATAGTTATTGTTGAATGGGGGCTGCTCTACTACCTGTGAATATCTGTCAAACTAGGATCTGAAGCCATGGTTTGAATCTGGCTTATGAACTATAGTTAATGTTAACTATGATTTTGTATGATGTGTGCCAAGAATCTAAATCTTGGCTTAAAGCTGACTGTTCTTTCCAGGCACCATACTCCCCAGCTACAGAAGGCAAAACAAGATCTGAGTGATAATTTTAAAGCTAAAATTTGGTTTCATGAGCTGTAAATAAAATAAAGCAGGGGTCTCCAATCTTGTTAAGTTTGTGGGCACTTTAGGAATTTTGAGAATAGGAAGTGAGTGCCACCACAAAATGGCTGCCTGTCATTGACTGCTGGGGGCAATCACAGATTGTTGGCAGACTCCCAGCCTAGCATTCTCTTGCAATGGAGGCAGCTGTCTCTATTTGCATGTTCCCTGCAGACACAAAGATCAGGACTCCTGGGCTCTTTTGAAACCCTTCTTGCTGCATTGAAGTGGAGGAAAGCCAGCGTTGGCTTTTTTGCTTTGGGATAGGCACGCTTTTTCAAAAAAGCAAATGGGTGCCACAGTACATCACTAAAATCAACGAAGGTTTAATGTTATGTCTGAGTTGAATCTCTGGTTCTTTCTCTTAGGTTACTGGAGGATTTGAAGTTGCAATGGAAACCCACTGCCAGGAGGTGGCGATGCAGGCCACAAGAAATCACCTGCTTGCAAAAGTCATGCTAATTTGAAATGTGTTTTTATTTGAATCCATATTGCCACTGCTCTTGCTGTTAATTTTTCCATGTACAAAAAACACCCAGTGTTCAAAGCATTTCCCAAGCATAATTTCAGCAACAATGCTGAAAACCAGACCACTGTTATTATACTCATGTGTGTATAGGGGAGTTTCGAGAGGTTTGCCCAAGGCCTCCTTGTACTCCTTTTTTTATCAGTGTCTTTACATTGTTATAATCTTCATTGTCAAGACAACCCTGCAGTGTTAGCCAGTATAATTCAATGTTAGCCAGGCCATACCAAACAAATGTCCTTGACTATGGAGCATCTCTCTCTCTCTCTCTCTCTCTCTTTTACAGAAGTGCAGTTACTCTCCCCAGTCCCCTCAACTCCAAAGCCACTTCTATAATTCATCCAAGGCTGCAATCATATGCACCTTTAGATCCGACATAGGTGCAAATGCCTGACAGATCTAAAGGGCACGATCAGACAGCAACATCTGGGAAGCATCCTGCAGTCATCGGCAACCCGTGCTGCTCCGCCACAAAAGCAGAGTTAAAAGACACTGGGGAAAGTCTGGCTCTAATGGGTTACAACGGGCCATGGACGGACTTTCCTCTGTCTGATCATGTAAGCACACTCTCATGCCGTCAGGATGGTCTGATCATGCCATCCCACCTCAGTGCTGCTCCCCCCACTTCATAGTATGCGCATCGTCGCATACTCCATAGGGGGCCCTCAGTGTGGAGGTACAATTCCTCATTTATGCACATGGGAAACAAATGGCAAAAAAAACCCAAATGATTCACCTGCAGTTGCATCTGATCACACAGCTACAAAGGGATGTGTGATCTCACAACTGTGTGTCAAATTCCTCCAAAGGAAATAGCCTCGCTTCCGCTCCGCTTCAACTGGCACATGTGACTACAGCCCCAAGACAGTGATCGCACATGTTGGGTGTGCCATAGGGACTGCATGCTCCTTATATGCACAGTTGTTGGCCTTGCAATTCATGTGAATGTAGAAAATATGGCAAGACCCAGAGCTTTTTAGTGACCCTATTCTGTACTCTGCCCAGCTCTTTAGATGGGATGAACTTGAATTTTCTTGCCCCCCAAGTTGAGTTTCCTTGTCTCAGAATGTAGACGGCCAAATGCAGGAGTCACAAAAGGGACTTCTTTGCGAAAGCAAATAAACTAATCCAAGACCTGAACTGGCTAAACATTCCCCACCCCCAGGCCTGTGTTTCCAATAAAGCTGTGACTGACAGATACAAGGCATTTCTCGCAAAGCCCTGGTGAAACCCCCACATCCATTTTCAGACATAATGGAGGCATTTTCCCTTATGGAAAGTCCTTGGGATTAAGGCCAGGGCTTGAAGACCCAAGAGTGACATTCCTTTCAGACCCTCCGAGATGCTTTAACTGCTAATTGCCTGGAAACAAAAGCCTGGTCAAGCATCCTGAGAGGAGAAGAGTCCAAAAGCCTTTCCAGATGATTTTTTAAAAACTTGATTAGTGCTGTACGCACAGCTGTGTGGACCTTGTGCTTATTTAGATTCCTGTTGTTCAAATGTTTTCAAAAATAATTTTGATTGTTTCAAATCAGATCTATATTGGTTTAATTCTTTTCATCTTTTCATCATAAGCTGCCAGGGTTTTATTTACTTATCCTGTTTTCGAATATTCAAGGTGGCCTATAACCCATGTCAGAAACCTGAACCACCAACATAAAAACAATCTAATAACAAGGAACTGAGAGTGGCAAGAAAATAGTACATGAAATCCATAGTGAGATAAAGGAGAGTACAAGGACAGTAAAAAGTCGCTGAAAGCAAAGATAAAACAATCTGCTGCTGTTGAAAAGCTTCCATATGGGGATGGCAAGTTGCACGCTCGGGGGCTATTTCAGGTAGAGGAATCCATCATAGGGTCTAAGCTTTCTCCTTCTGCATGCTGTGGTCCTGATCCAAATTGGGCCCATGCATTCCTGGTAGAGGGATCTCATCCACATGGTTGGCTTCAGTGCATTAGGAGATTTTTGTGTGCGTAATATCTGTTGTGCAAGTAGAAACACTAGAAATCATTTAAAAGATCTATATTTTCTTCAGCATATGCTGCATATTCTGCTCATTCAGGATCTGAAGTTTACTACCTGTATCATAAAATAATTTTAAAAATTAAAAATCCAGCACCCAATGATAAAAATGACAGAGAAATCACAGATTGGGGTGTGATTGTTTAAGCACAGAATTCTGCTGTCTTGAACACAGTAAAAAAACAGGAAGAAATTGTTGTGTTCTAAGGTTAATTCCTATGATGTTTGAATTGCCCTCTAGTCTTCTAGTTCTCTCATTCTATTGGCTGTCTAATAAAGACCACCCATTGGTCCTGAAGCCACCTAAAGTAACCAATTACAGGGCTCTGCTTAGGTCCAATCAGACCTTGTGTATATAGTTACATTGTATATAGTTTACTGGTGAAATCGTATAAGTTTGAGTGCTGCTCTTTGCAGAGCAGTCCTGAGCTGAGCAATGTTCTGAATAAAGCCTTCTTCGTTGACCATCATTTCCTGCCTCAATAGATAAAACTGGCAACGAGGATGGGATCCTGGAACTAACCAAATGGGGAACTTACTTTCTGTCTGCCCACACTGAATCACTAGGGTGCCTGGAGCTAAATCACTACGGGCATGGCAACCAAGGGCCATATTGAACTGTTCGACCTCAAGGTTGGGAACTGGGAATCCTACCTTGACCATTTTGAATGCTTCCTTACAGCAAACGGTATTGAAGGAGACGATGTCCGCTGTGCCACTCTCTTGAGTACCTGCAGCCAGGAAGTGTTTGACATTGCTTGGAACATAGTGGCTCCATCCCAATTACTGGGGATGCCTCTCGACACGATCTAAACAAAGCTCAACAAGTATTTCAAGCCTAAGACGTCTGCCACCATACATTGCTGTGTGTTCCACCAACAAAGCCAAAAGGAGGGTGAGTCACCGTATTAAGAAGGATCGCTTGTGACTGCAAGCCTCCAAACTTTGAGTCTGTCCTGATGGATTGTTTGCTCTGTGACCTCAGTGATGACAGCATCAGGTGATCACTTCTATTGAAACTGGAGCTCACGTATAAAACTGCACTTGAAGAGGTGCTGAGAGTGGAAGCCGCCAACATTTCCCTCCGCGAGCTGAAATCAGGCACACAAAGACATATGTCATGCCACACCGATGCAGTCAACTACAACTCCACCGCCGACTCATCTGATGACCAATCAGAATCATCAGATGACGGAGTCTACAGGACGGGAAGCTGTGCCATTCTCGAAAAAGCCCACAAAGGGAAGTATGTGCTGGTTGCGGTGGTGCGCATGCTCGTAGAGACTGTCAATTCTGCAACACCATCTGCCATGCATGTGGAAAAATGGACCACCTTGCCAAAGTCTGCCACTTGTCACAAGGTTTTTCCGTGCCTGAAGTAGTCCGTTGTCCGACAAGAGTTTCCAGCAAATCTCGTCATTTGTCTCGTTTCCTGTCCTCTCAGTCGTTCCATCGGAGGCGGAACTTCAGCAATGAAGAAAGCGTATTGGAAGGCTACACCAGTCGCCTGTATATACACCAAGGTCTGCACACTTGTCCCAAGATCAAGGCTACGGTTGTCATTGAAGGTCGTGCTTGTCAAATGGAGGTCAATTCTGGTTCCGCGCTGTCAATTGTCTCATGGAACAGCTTCCAACAAGTCTGTCCCCATTTTCCTGCATGCCATATTCAGAGGTTCAATCTGCAGCTTTTTGATTTTCAAAGAAACTGAGTTCCAGTCGTCAGTATCACCCTCACCCACGTCAAGTACAAGCAATTCAATGGTTGCCTTAATTTGCTCGTCATAGGAGGTCGCCACACAAGTCTTATTGGTCTGGACTGGTTCGCTGCCCTCGGCATCAACATTGTTGGCGTCAACAGAGCCAGTCAGGCGGGGCCTGCCAAGTTCGTGGACGAGTTCCCTGATGTCTTCAGCTCAGAGCTTGGCTGTTACAAGGGTCCACCCATCTCCTTCATCTTGAATCCTGTTGTTCAACCCAAACGCTGAAAGCCATGTTGAGCATCTGTTGCTAGTCAGCCTCACATCATCAGAGAAATTGACAAGCTACTGGACAACCTCACCGACTTCTTGCTGCGTCAGCATTCTACGCCACATGCCGCCATGGGGAAGTCCCCAGCGGAGCTCCTAATGGGTTGCCAGCTGTCCACACACCTGAACTGCATCCACCCGAACCTTGCACTGGACACCAGCCGTGATCCCATCCCCTTAGTGGCCATGAAGTCCTTCATGCCAGGTGTTGCAGTCCATACCCGCAACTACGGAGAGGGTCCTCACTAGGTTCCTGCCATCATTTGCTGCTCAACAGGGCCACTTCCATACGAGGTGCAGGATGAGGCAGGGCAGGTCCACCACTGTCACCTGGCCCAGCTCTGATGTTGTTGGCCAGCCCAGAGGGAGACTGCAATGCATGCCAGTTCCTGATGACCTGTTACGACGCTCCCCGACCCAGAGGGAGACTTTGCACTGCACCCCAGTTCCTGATGACCTGTTGCAACGCTCTCCAGTTCCTGTTCCCTGCTCTGTTTACTGTCCAGGAAATCTCCCATCCCAGCGCACTGCAGGCACTTGGGAGATGCGCCCCTCAGAAGACCTGCGACTGCCACCTCTGGCCTGGGAAGATGAGGAGCCGCAAGAAGAGCCATTCCCAATCAGTTTGGCAGAGCCCATTCCTCCCCCCTCATCTGTTATGCCTGCTTGTCGCAGAGAACTGTCTGAGGAGCCACGAGAAGAGCAGTTCTCAATCGGGTTGGCTGAGCCCCATTCTTCCCCCTCACGCGTTATGCCTGCCTGCTTCAGTGAACTGTCGTCTGCTCGGGGCGATGTGGCGTCTAGCCCACAGTTTGAGCCGGCACCTTGGCGAGCAGACTTTGAAACTGTGTGAGACTTTGATAGAATTTATGAACTCCCGGGTCACAGAGATTATGGACACTCCCAAGGTTCTCCGCGGCTGCATCGGTCTGACCGAACAAGGCGCACCCCCACCTATCTTAAAACTAGTTTGTTTAAACCAAGGGGGGAGGAGTGTTGTGTTCTAGGGTTAATTCCTATGATGTTTGAATTGCCCTCTAGTCTTCTAGTTCTCTCATTCTATTGGCTGTCTAATAAAGACTACCCATTGGTCCTGAAGCCACCTAAAGTAACCAATTACAGGGCTCTACTTAGGTCCAATCAGACCTTGTGTATATAGTTACATTGTATATAGTTTACTGGTGAAATCCTATAAGTTTGAGTGCCGCTTTTTGCAGAGCAGTCTGAGCTGAGCAATGTTCTGAATAAAGCCTTCTTCGTTGACCATCATCTCCTGCCTCAATACATAAAAGAAATGCTTTCTGATTACCCAGTGGAGGAGGGCTTTTGACTTGACAGAAACAACACTACAAATATATGTTTGCCATAACCCATTCCTACCCACTAGTGTATACAATCATTTGCTCCTGACTACATAGGACTACACAGTACAAGTCCTGTCCCCACCCACTTGCCCCGAATAACTGGGTTCTGCTGGGCATTCCTGAGAAAAGAGACATGCAACAGTTGTCAGCTTTGCCAATTCTGCTTGTGCAATTTTTTTGTTTTTTAAAAGGTTTGATTCATGTGTTTGGTTGAGGCGGCAGCACCATCCTCACACGAAAGAGCTCCCTGCTGCTTTAACCTTCACCAGTGCAGGTAACATCTAGTATGAACTGCTTGTCTGATGGAAATACCCAATTGCCTGGAAACCCAGTTCACTTGACCCCCCCCCCCTTTTAGGGGAACCATGAAATCCTGGCCTCCAAATGATTGGCTCTGGGTGCCGAGTGTACATCTGTCAGGTAGAGAGAAGGGGTAAGCTTGGTTCTTTACTGCAGGAGGGCCCAGGCTAGTCTGATCTTGTCAGCTCTCAGAAGGGACTCTCAAGAGTCTTATCCAGCCCCATAATTCAAAAGCATCTATTCTTTGGCTCTCAGCTTTCTTTATGGTCCAGTTCTCAGAGCCATACATTGCTACTGGGAATACCATTGCTTTGACCATATGGATTTTTGTTGGCAGGGTGATGTCTCTACTTATGCTGTCTTGGTATGCCATCGCTTTCCTCCCAAAGAACAGTTGTCTTTTAATTTCATGGCTGCAGTCACCGTCTGCAGTGATATTGGATCCTAGGAATGTGTTTCCATGCTTCCATGACTTCCCCTTCTATTTGCCAAGGAGTAACGGGGAGACCACCAAGGAAATCTGGGGACACTACAGAGAGGCAGGCAATGGCAAACTACCTCTCAACATCTCTTCCTTAAAACCCTGCAGGGTCACCATTAGTTGGCGGCAACTTGACAGCACTTTCAACCATGTCAGTAACATTCCAAAAGCAGTCATGGAGAGTGTTTGTAAATCATCTTTGCAATGCATGTCATAGACATGCATACTAGCAAACTGAATACTGGATTGGCAAATTATTTCCCATAGCAAGGCGTGTCAGCTCACAGTCCTGAGTCTCTGTCAGGTTCAAAAGCAAGTAGGTCCAAGCATTCTTTGGTTAAGAAGGGCTTTATTGGAATACAGTGCTAAAACCCACAGTGAAGGGTCATTGTCAGGAATGGCGGGAGAAGCTGCTCAAGCACGGTTATAGTGTGATGCAAAGTGCGACTAGCAAATGAAATGTAAGCGCGCACACGGGAAACTCCCGGCAGGAGAGTTACTTAATGGGCGGGAGACGACTCCCTCCTCCCCTCGTCTTCACAGGACTGGAAAATTCTCATCAGCTCAAGAATAGCCCAAAGCCCACATTCAAGGCCACTGTGATAAGACTGAGCGGCAGAGAAGAAGCTCCCACGTTACAGCAAGCATACCTACGCAAGCGCAATGCAGGGACGAGATAGGGAACACAGAACAATGGACTCAGTGTAAAATAGCAAACAGACATTTCTGACAGTCTCCCTTGTTGTTTTCAATTTTTTTAAGTAGCATATATGTGTTTATGTATATACAGCCTACACCAACATTTTTTAAAGTGGCAAAACTGTTACAATGTTGGGGTGTTGGTCACTTAACTGGTGCTAATAGGTGCCCACCACAGCCTCCAGTTTTAACTGAATCAGCTGGAAAACCTGCAGAATCCCTCCCCATAGTTTGCCCAAGGCAGAAAGGTTATTTGTTTTGGAAAGCCACAAGGTGTATGTCCATCTTCATTAAGAACATAAAAAGAGCCCTGCTGGATCAGACCAATAGTCTATCTAGTCTAGCATCCTGTCTCACACAGTGGCCAACCAGTTCCTCTGGATGGCCAACAATGAGGCATAGAGGCCGAGGCCTTCCTCTGATGTTGCCTCCTGGATCTGGGACTCAGAGGCTGAATGTGGAGGTTCCTCTCAGCCACCATGGCTAGTAGCCATTGATAGGCTTCTCCTCCAGAAATCTATCTAATCCAGGACTTTTTTTCTGCAGGAATGCACTGGAATGGAGTTTCGGAATCTCTTTGACAAAATTCTTTTAGAAATGTTTAAGAGTTCATGAGTTTTCAGTATACAGATTGAAAACTTCATTTTCCTGTTGAGAGTTCCAGCGCCTTTTTTAAAAAAAGCCCCAATCTAATCCCCTTCTAAAGCTGTTTATTCCTGCGGCCATCACTACATTCTCTAGCAATGAATTCCACATTTTAATAACTCTCTGTGTAAAGTAGTATTTCCTTTTGTCCGTCCTGAACCTACTGCCCATCAGCTTCACTGGATACACTCAAGTTCTGGTATTTTGGGAGGAGGAGAAAATTTTCTCTGTCAATACTCTCCATCCCATGCATAATTTTATAAACCTCTATCATGTCCCTCCTCGGTCATCTCTTTTCTAAACGGAAAAGTCCAAGACTCTTTAGCCTTTCCTCATAGGGAAGGTGCTCCAATCCCCTAATCATCTTGGCTGCCCTCCTCTGTACTTTTCCCAGCTCTGCAGTGTCCTTTTTGAGATATGGTGACCAGAACTGTACACTGTATTCCAAATGAGGCTGCACCAAAGATCTATACAGGGGCATTACAATATTGGCCATTTTATTCTCAATCCCTTTTCTAATAATCCCTAACATAGAGTTTGCCTTTTTCAACACTGCAGCACACTGGGGTTGACACTTTCATTGAGGCATCCATTATAACCCCAAGATCTTTTCCCTTCTCAATCTCAGCAAATTCAAACCTCATTAGCCTATACCTGAAGCTAGGATTATTTGTCCCAATGCTATCACCTTACATTTACCAACACTGACCTTCATTTGCCACATTATCACCCACTGAGAGCTCTTCATAGTCAGCCTTGGTTTTCACCATCCTGAATAATTTGGTGTCATCTGCAAAATTGGCCACTACGCTACTCACCCTAGTTCCAGATCATTTATGAATATATTGAATAGTACTGACTCCAGTACGATCCTTGTAGGACCCCACTGCTTACTTGCCTCCGTTGTGAGAACTGTCCAATGATTCTTACTCTTTGCTTCCTGTCATTTAACCAGTTTTTAATCCATAACAGAATCTGTCCTCTTACCCCATGACTGCTAAATTTACTCTGGAGTCTTTGGTGAGGTACCTTGTCAAAAGCCTTTTGAAAGTCCAGGTATAATATAATGCCTGCCAGGTTACCATTGTCTGCATGCTTGTTCACTTTTTCAAAGAACTCCAAAAGGTTGGTGACGCAGGACTTCCCTTTGCAGAAGCCATGCTCATTTTCCTTCAGCAGGCTTTGTCTCTCTATGTGCCTAACAATTCTATCTTTGATTACAGTTTTTGCTAATTTGCCTTGGACACACATTAGGCTGGCTGGCCCGTAATATCCGGGTTCCCTTCTGGATACCTTTTTAAAAATTAATGTGACATTTGCTTCTCTTCAGTCTTCTGGTACAGCAGCTGAAGTTAGTGATAGGTTACTTATATACAGGTTAATAGATCCACTATCTCATGTCTGAGTTTAGGGTTGCCAGGTCCTTACTGGCTGCTGGAGGGGGGCTCCAGGATCTTGTCTGGGATCCTCCTGTGTGCGCATGAAGTGCACATGCCACAGTGACATCACCCAAAAGTGATACCATCTTGCTGCCAATGTTGGAGGATGATGCTCTGGTTTTTGAGCAAAACTCTATGGTTTGAGCCCAATTTTACCAGGGTTTTTCCAAAAAATGAGTGTCACCCCTTGATGGAGATATCATTACATCGCATTTGGGGGCATCTGTGGGTGGGGTTTCCCCCTGCTGGCCAGCTGGCTCACTGTGGGAAAGGGCCCACAAAAGTGGGGGAACCCCCAGCAGGGGGCCTGACAACCCTATCCTTAAAAACTCTTTAGGTGTATGCAATCATCAGGATCTGGAGACTTATCAGTTTTCAATTTCCCCAGCCTCAATTTGACTCAGATCTTCTGACTCCCTTCCTGAAAATACGGCTGTGGCATGGGTATGTGCCCCACACTTTCCACAGTAGACAGAGAAGCAAAAAAGTCATTGAGATTCTTGGCCAATCTCCCCATCTTCCTTTAGCAATTCCTTTATTCATTTGTCATCCAAAGGCCTCACTGCTTCTCTGGCTGGTTTCCTGCTGTGGATATACTTTTTAAAATGTCTATTGTTTGCCTTGATGCTTTCAGCAACCCACTCCTCAAAATCTCTTTTTGCATGCCTAATTATTGACTTGTGCTCCCTCCTGTTGAATTCATTGGGGCAGACCTTCCACTTTTTAAAAGAAGCCTCTTTACTTTTTGTAGCTTCCTTGACTTGTGTTTTTAACCACACAGGCCTTTTTTTAGACTTGGCAGTGCCTTTCCTAACCTGTTGTGTACTGGGTTTGACGCATAGTGAAGAAAGACGCTCAGTGATTATCAGGCATAGTTTACTTGCACACAACACACATAACACAAACGGCCAAGATGGCCAACTATATACAGTCCCTGGGGTGACACCCATAGGTCCCGTTGGCGGGTTTAAACTTCCCAGTTTGGTGTAGTGGTTAAATGCACGGACTCTAATCTGGGAGAACCGGGTTTGATTCCCCACTCCTCCACTTGCACCTGGCTGGATGACCTTGGGCAAGCCGTAGTTCTGATAAGAACTGTTCTTGAAAAAAGAGGAGTTTCTATCAAGAGCTCTCTCAGCCCTACTTACCTCACAGGGTGTTTGTTGTGGGGAGGGGAAGGGAAAGGAGTTGGTAAGCCGCTCTGAGACACCTTTGGGTAGTGAAGGGTGGGGTATAAATCCAATCTCTTCTCTTCTTCTTCTTCCCACCACCATTCCTATAGGTACTAACTAGGAGTTGCAGGATCCTAGTCCCTATTGTCCTTTGGAGCCAAGCTCTGGTTGCAAACTGCTGGTGCCTAGCGGCGGTCCACAGACATAACACCCCTCCCCCATAGTTTGAGCCCCCCTAGGTGACATAGTCCTTGAGATAGGCTGGGGGCTGGTGCTCCTGCATGGACTGCCTCGGAGCGGGAATGGGGGCATCAGGAGCCCTGGCGGATTCACTTGGGTGCTTGGCTGCGGTTGTGGGGGGGGCCCTCTTCAGGTGCTGAGGCAGAGGCAGATGTTCTGTTTTCCAGTTGGGTCATGGGGGCGGGAGCCTGCTCTGGGAACTCACCATCAGCCGTGGCGCGGTCGGGGCTGTCTGGCAGGTCCGTGACTGCGGTACCTGGAGCCGGGGCATTCTCCGACCCCGGGAGCAGGTGTCATCTTAGCTGATCCACATGCCTCAACAGGACCTGGCCGTCTTCCGTGGAGACCTCGTAAGACACGGGACCCATCAGACGGATGATATGGCCAGCTAGCCAAGTGAAACTCCTACTGTAGTTCCAGATGTACACGGGGTCCTCTGGAAAGAACCCCTGTGGCACCTCCCTCTGTTCTGACAGGTTGCGCAACTCTGGGGACCTGTCCAGGTGAAGTCTGTCCAAGAGGATCACGGGTCTCTGACCCATCAGGAGTTCTGCCAGGCAGCGGCCGGTGCCCGGGTTTGGGATTGTCTGTTGCATTAATAGGAAGCAGGCCAGGTGGAACTCCCAGTCTCCCTCCATTAGGCGGCTGAAGGCTTCCTTGGCTGTATGCACCAGCCTGGCCATTGGTGGTGGGAGCAGACCTCACATGGTGGATCAGGTTGCTGTGCAGGAACTCCTGGAATTCCTCTGCCATAAATACTGTCCCATTGTCTGAGATGATGGTGTCGGGCAGTCCATGAGTCATGAAGATCTTGCGGAGTGCCCGGATCATGGCCCTGGAAGAGGTGGCAGAGTCCGGGCTAATCTCCAGCCACTTTGAGTATGAGTCCATGGTGACCAGGAACAGCAGTCCATGGAACAGCCCGGCAAAGTCTATGTGTAGCCTAGACCACGGCATCTGGGTAGACTCCCAGGCTTGGGTGGGCATGCTGGGCGAATTGGGCCGGATGGCTTGGCATGTTTGACAGCGCTTCACCCAATCCTCCACTTCCGCGTGGCCAAACATAGCTCCTGGCCAGGAACTTCATGAGGACAATCCTGGGATGCGCTTTGTGAAGGGCCGTCAGGACTTGGTGCCGCAGGGTGCTGGGGCCTACCACCCGGTCCCCCCACAGTAGGCATCCCTTGTGGGTGGACAACTCATCCCAACAAGCCATGAAAGCTGTAAATTCTGGGCCCACTGCAGCTGCGGGCCACCCCCTCAACACCCAGCCCAGAACCTGGGAGATGACAGGGTCCCTGGCCGAATGGTGGGTGATGTCCCTGGCCCAGAGGGGAGAGTTGGGGAGGTCCTCAACTTGGAGGATGTAGTGCACAGGAACTAGGTCGGCATTGATGGCCAGCAGGGGCAGGCAGCTAAGGGCGTCGGTGTGGCCCATAGCCTTCCCAGGGCAGTTGTAGGTGTAGTTGTAGTTGGTAAGGAAAATGGACCACCGGAGGACCCGTGGGGAGAGGACCTGTGGTGTCTGCTTGTCCGCTGCAAAGAAGTCGAGAAAAGGGTGATGGTCTGTGGTGATGGTGAAGGGCTGGCTGTAGACGAAATCGTGGATTTTTTTTTACATCCACCACAGTCACCAGGCCCTCATGGTCTATCTGGCCGTAGTTCTGCTCTGCCACCAATAGCATCCAGGAGTAATACGTGACGGGCACCTCCCACCCATCCAGGAGATGGTGGGCCAACACTGTGCCCACGCTGTAGGGGGAAGCATTGCAGGCCAGGACCATCGGCAGTGATTCATCAAAATGCACCAGGACCTTGTTAGATATCTAAAGTGCTTTGACCCCCTTGAAAGTGGGGGCCTGGTGGGGGCCCCAAGACCAGGGGGCTTGCTTGTCCAGGAGGCGGTGCAAGGGCTCTGCTATTGCTGCCTTGTGGGGGAGGAAGACATGGTAGAAGTTCAAGAGTCCAAAGAATGCATGAAGTGCCGCCTTTGATTTGCGGGGGAGCCTCAACAATGGCCTTTATTTTGTCCCTAGCCTGATATAGGCCATCCGCGTCGACCATGAAGCCCAGGAAATCAACAGATGGAACCCCCAACAGGCACTTCTCCCGCGTAACTTTCAGGCCGGCATTATGGAAATGGCAGATCTCGCCCAAGTCTTATGGGGCGCAGAGCTGGACACCCTCAATCGAGATGCCCAAAGGGGGTGAACCACATGCGGCCCAAGAGACTGACGAGGTTGTCCTCAACTACAATTAAGTCCAAGTAGTCATCAAAGCCCCGGTACTGGACCCAGAAGCTTCCCACGCCCAGGACAGGAACACAGTTCCTTTGAAAGTCTGTCAGGGACACGGGGGAAGGGTGTAAGCAGGGACACCCCCCCGGGCACAGTCTCTTAAGGGTGTCTGCCAAAATGATGGAGGCCGCAGAGCCGGAGTCCAGCTCCATGGAACAAGGGGATCCCTCTATTCTGACCCGGACCTGGATTTTTGGTGCTGAGGTCTGGCTCAGAAGCTGCAGTACCTGCTCTGATGATTCACACGTCAGGAGGTAGAGCTCATTGTGGGACGCATCGTCATCGTAATGTGCTGCGGACTGGCAGCCCTGCTGGGATTGTGATGGTGGGGCTTGGGACCCCTAGGAATGGCAGGCCTGGGCAATGTCTCCCGTGCGGCCGCAGCTCCTGCAGACCGCATCCCAAAAGCAACAAGTTTTCCGGTCATACTTGTCACCGCAGCTGGCACACTTGTGTTGTCTGGACTCCTTGGCAGGGATGGAGCGGGGTGCAGGCACTGGATCTCACCTCCGGTCAGGCAGTTGTGTCAGGTGAGCCTCCTCCTGCACTGTGTTGGCTGAGTCCATGCTTGTCCGGTGTGCAGCAGTTGATGCAGCAGGATGAGACCTCTCCCAAGCCAAGGCAGTGGAGAGGGCTGAAGCGAGGGTACACCTCTTGTCCTCTAGGATCCGTTGCCTAAGTTTTTCATCATGGAGCCCACAGATGAATCAATCACGTAGGGTCATTTCAAGTTGGGCCCCAAACGTGAACTCCGAGGAAAGCCAGTGGAGCTCAGCCAGGTACCTGGCTACTAGTTCCCTCGGTTGCTGGTGCCGAGAATGGAAGGCCACATGGCACGAGATCTCCGATGGTTGGGGAACGAAGTGGTCCTGGAGCACCTTTATGATTTGCTTGAACGTTGCCTCAGATAGCTTGGTTGGGGAGAGCAAGTTGTGAGCCAGCTCCACGGTGGCGGGACCACGTGAGCCAGCTCTTTCTTTCTTCCTTGGTGACCTCATAAAAGATCAGGATGGACTTGTGTCCCTCGACCCAGGCTTCCCAGTGATGCGATTTGATGGGGTCAAATGGAGGAATGAGTTCCGCCCCCGGAGTGACTGCCATCATGCTGCATGGTGCTTGTGGGGAAGCAGATCGCGTGCCTTTGATGCTCATCATTTGAAGCGGCGGCGGTTCCCAGTCTTCCTCGGATGCCCAGCAGCCTGCTCAGCCAGCTCAGCAGGATCCCATCCTTGTTGCCATATTTGTGTACTGGGTTTGATGCATAGCGAAGACAGGCGCTCAGTGATTATCAGGCATAGTTTACTTGCACACAACACACATAACACAAATGGCCAAGACCAACTATATACAGTCCCTGGGGTGACACCCATAGGTCCCACTGGAGGGTTTAAACTTCCCGCCACCGTTCCTATGGGTGCTAGCTATGAGTCTCAGGATCCTAGTCCCTATTGTCCTTTGGAGCCAAGCTCCAATTGCAAACCACTGGCGCCCAGTGGCGGTCCGCGGACATAACATAACCTAAGGAATGCATTCTATTTGGGCTTCAGTTAGTGTGATTTTAAATAACTTCCAAGCTTCCTCTAGGGATTTGACTCTCTTGTGTTTCCCCTTCCCCTTCCTTTTTACTATTCCCCTCATTTTTGTAGAGTTTCCTCTTTTGAAATCAAATGTTACAGTTCTGGATTTTAGGGGTAACTTTCTATTAGCTTCTACCATAGAGTTTTTGCCCAAGAACCAGAGTGTTGCCCCAACAGCCCCAAGATGCCTACGTCACTTCCAGGTCAGGTTGAAGTCAAGGAGGCACATTGCTAAAACATCGGGTGTTCCTCCCCTTTTTGTGGCAGCAAGTGTCCCCCACTGATGAGCTGATTGGTGGTGGAGAGGTGGGGCCTGGGAGTGGGGAACCCCCACCCCAATCCTCACTAGAGGGTCTGGCATCCCTTTTTTGAGGGGGGGACTTCTGTGGAGTATACAATGGAGTTTGCCCTCCAAAACTGACAATTTCTCCAGGGGAACTGATCTCTGTAGGCTGGAGATCAGTTGTAATTCTGGAAGATCTCCATGCTCTACCAGGAACCCTAGGGCCAACATGTTGCTAAGCTTCTCAGCCAATCACCAATTTACTAATCCACCCAATAAAGACACAGTCAAGTAACTAGCAATGGGGGTCTGAAGGCCCCAGGTTGTACCATTTTGTTCTTTTGTGCATGGCAGTCAAAACCAGACACTGGACATCCACCTAATATGAGTGTTGCATGACTGAGCTTCTCATGATAAAAGCAGGGCAAAAGATAGTGCATCTTTAAAGGCTTTTCCCCACAGGTTTCTGTTTGGGGCTCATACAATTATTCTGTAGCAACAAAGCTACTGTGTGTAGATGTCCCTTTAGTGGGAAGCACATGCAAGGCTTTATGTGTGTGTGTGTGCGAACTTGTGCGCGCACATATATTTAGTCTCTGGCAAATTTTAGAAGGGACTGCTCTGAGTCAGCCTGTAAGTACTCACTTGCTCAATCCTCCTCCTCCGTCTCCTCCACCTTTGTCAGCTGCGCATCACCACTTTGTCATCATCTTCAAAGATAGTTTCTCTGGACAAAGGTGAGCTCTCGAAGGTGATTAAACACACAAGACTGTTGGGCCAGCCCGTTGTTGTTCTTGTTGTTCAGTCACACAGTCGAGTCCGACTTTTCGTGACCCCATGGACCACATCACGCCAGGCCCTCCTGTCTTCCGTTGTGCTCTGGAGTTTGCTTAATTTCATGTTCGTTGCATCAATAACACTGTCTATCCATCTCATCCTTCGCTGTCCTCTTCTTCTTGGACCTTCAGTCTTTCCCAGCATCAGGGTCTTCTCCAGTGAGTGCTCCCTTCTCATTTGGTGGCCAAAGTATTTGAGCTTCAGCTTCAGTATCTGGCCTTCCAGAGAACAGTCAGGGTTGATTTCTTTTAGGATTGACTGATTTGATCTCCTTGCAGTCCAAGGGACTCTCAAGAGTCTTCTGTAGCACCATAACTCAAAAGGATCTATTCTTCGGTGCTTGGCCTTCCTTATAGTCCAGCTCTCACAGCCATACATTACTACTGGGAATACCATTGTTTTGACCATACAGACTTTTGTTGGCAGGGTGATGTTTCTGCTTTTTATTATGCTATCTAGGTTTGCCATCGCTTTCCTCCCAAGGAGCAGGCATCTTCTAATTTCATGGCTGCAGTCACCGTATGCAGTGATCTTGGATCCCAGAAAGGTGAATTCTGTCACTGCTTCCATGACTTCCCCTTCTATTTGCCAAGGAGTGATGGGGCCAGATGCCATGTGTCAGGATCAGTTCTCAACACCAGTTAACTTTATTGAGACAGTTGATAGAGACCATCCTGGACACATGTATTGTTAGGACTGAAGTTGAATGCACGAAGGTTTCAGATATATAGAGAAAGGCACTAAAGATCGGGATTCAATCACCCCATGGTATTTGCCCACCAGAACTAACAGTCAGCTCTGCCCCCACTAAGCACATACTCTTCTCAGAGCATCCCTCCCACCAGAATGAACAGTCGCCTACCCCCCCATAGCCATGTAGCCTCTACATAGAAAGAAAGACAGGATCACAGACATTTGAGAAGCTGGAACACTTGGCACTACTAAGGTGACAAGCCCCAGGCACATCAAAGAGAGAGAGAGGAGCCTCCTCTCTCAATGGCAGGTGATCTGTAAAATGCAAAAGGCACAGGGAGCCTGACATACTGCCCCCCCAAGACCTCCTACCCCTTTGGTTTGTGAGGGTATTTGTTATGGAATGCCTGAGTTAAAGAGGGAGCTTGAACATGTTTACATTTCACGCACTCATTATGCGATTCATCAAAGTCCTTCCATTTAATCAAATAGTACAGTTTGTTCCGTATCAACTTAGAATCAAGGATCTCTTCCACTTCATGGTGGGGTTCAGCATCAATCATCAGAGGAGGTGGAGTAGCTGGACAAGGTCTCCACTCATTTGGGCCCGGATCCTTTTTTAATAGACTGAAATGAAACACAGGGTGAATATGCCTCAAATTCTTGGGTAACTCAAGTTCCACAGTCACCTTGTTCAAAACCTTCAACACCTTTAATGAGCCAATATACGTCCACCCCAATTTCCTACCCGGTTGGATCCCCTCCAAATTCTTTGTCTTTTTTTAATTTTTTTTTTTTTTTTGCTTTTCCACTACACATACTACAAGAAAAGGGAAGAAGGGGCTAAGACTAAAATACAAAGCTAAAGCAAGGATCATCTTTCATAAATGTATAAAAAGCTTATTGTATTTACCAACCTTAAAGTACATTAAAAAATATGAGGAAAATAACTGTTTAAGATTTATATAAAGTCAAACTAAAGCAAGCATATTTAGCTAAAATAGATGTAAGCCAGTTTCTCATATAACAAACAGATAAAAGACTTTCAGAGTTGAACTACATATTATTTTTCATATTTCTTATTTTGCTTGTGTTTGCTCTTATCATAGGTCAGTCTAACGCTGAGGAGTTTTGGAGCAGCTGCTCCTTTTTCTTCATCAGAGTCCTCTGAGGATTTGTCAGTTGTACTTTCACTGCCTCCCGATTCATGTTCACTTTCTCCTTCAGTTTGTTTAGTGTCCTCTGTTTTCCTTTTTCCTTTGGCTGTTGTTTGATGTTTCTCCACAAAAGCCTTTGCTTTTTGTACAGAGTCAATCTTCTCTTTCTTATCCTTGTAGTTGAAGATAAGACCTTCCAGAAATATCCATCTGTAGGGAATGGATTGTTTGTGTAAAAAAAAAGTTAGATTTCTATACTGTCTCCTCCGCTTTCGTATTTCAAATGGAATGTCTTTTAGTATTCAGATTTCTTCATTTTCTTCTTTGTTGACAGGTACACAGAGTCCCCAGGCTTCAAATCCCATTCAGGAGCTTTCCCTTTATCCGCTTGTTTTTTGTAGTCTTCTTTCGCCTTTTCCAGATTCTCTTGGATTGTGGACCATCGCTCCTTCAGGTCCCCCCACCACGATTGCAAATCTCCTGTTTTGGGCTCCTGGGTAGTTACTGTGGGGAAGGGGGGCCCTTCATACCCACGTACAGCCTTAAAGGGGGAGAGGCTGGTGTTACTGTGTACTGAGTTATTATAACTTTATTCTGCATAAGGGAGGAAGTCGACCCAGTTGTCCTGCTGGTAATTGGTGAAACACTGGAGAAGCAGTTCTACCATTTGATTCATCCTGTCAGTTTTTCCATCTGTCTCTGGGTGATAGGAACTGCTTAGATCTTGTTCTACCCTGAACACCTGCAGCAGCTCCTTCCAGAATTTAGAATGGAACTGTGACCCCCTGTCCGAAATGATTTTGCAAGGAATAAAATGTGCCTGCTTGGAGAACGTGTTGACCACTACCCAAATCACTGTTTTACCTTTAGTGGGTCGTAAGTCAGTTATAAAGTCCATTGAAATCACTGTCCATGGTATCTCTGGCGTTTCAAGGGGTTGTAACATCCCAGAGGGCTTTCTGGTCTCCGTTTCCCCATTAGGCAAGTCTGGCAAGAACCCATGTATTGGGAAACGTCCACCCTCATACGTGGCCACCAGAATTATCTTTGAAGGAGGTGCAGGGTTTTCAGGTATCCAAAATGCCCCACCAGTTTATTTTCATGTGCCGCAGTCAGGATTTCCCCTCTCAAGGTTCTGGGTACGAACACCCTCCCACCTCTATACCAACATCCATCCTCCTTCTGCTCTGCTGAAGGGTCAGTTTGAATGTCCTCCATGTCCCCTTCTGAAAAAGCTGTTTTAAATTTGTAAATCCAGTGCTCAACCTCAATGCATGACTTTGCTTTCACCTGGCTGCGAGTTGCCACTGCTGCCCCTCAACTGGGCAGGTGTGAACATCGAGTCTATTGCAGTTGCAGGAGATGGGACAGTGTGTCAATCAGAGAGTTCTATTTCCCGGGGAGGTCCTGGAGAGTGAACCGGAATTTAGAGAAAAACTCCACCCAGCGGAGTTGTTTGGTGTTCAGGCACTTGGGTGTGCGTAATGCTTCCAAATTTTTGTGGTCCGCCAATACTTCAAACGGCACCCTCACCTCTTCCAACCAGTGCCTCCAGGTCATAAGGCCCAGTTTGATAGTGGCTGCCTCCTTGTCCCAAATAGCCCAATTACGCTCCATGAGGGAGAACTTCTTGGACACATATGCTGGGGGATGGAGCTTCATATCTTCCCCCTGTTGCAGGATCGCCCCTTCCATAGCCACATTGGAAGCATCCACTTGGATTACAAAAGGTTTATTTTTGTCAGGATATTTTAAAATGGGCTCAGAGGAAAACAACCCCTTGAGTTTTTCAAATGCCTGCTGGCAATCTCGCGTCCAGTCCAGTTTGGTATCTGGCTTTTTACTGTCAGGACCCTTCCCCTTTGTTTTTAGCAAGTCAGTAAGGGGCAGGACTACCTGGGTGAAATTTGGGAGGAATTAGCAGTAAAAATTAGAAAATCTGAGAAATGATTGGAGTTGGTGCTGGGTGCGAGGAGCTTCCCACTCCACCACATTCTGTACTTTATGGGGGTCCATGCCCAGTCCCTTCCCCAAAATCTGATAGCTTAGAAAATCCAGTGCATCCCTATGAAACTCACACTTGGACAGCTTGACAAAGAGCCAGTGCTTGTAAATGTTTTGGAGCACTTCCCTGACCAACATTACATGCAAGTCGTTATCTTTTGACTAAAGTAAGATATCGTCTAGATACATTAGCACCACCTTGAACAAATGCTTGTGCAACACTTCATTGAGCAAATTCATAAAAATCCTGGGAGCTTCCGTTAACCCAAATGGCATCACCGGGTATTCAAACTGCCCCATTGGGCTACTGAAAGCCATTTTGTGTTCATCCCCCACCCGAATGTGCACTCTGTTCTAAGCCTCTCACAAGTCAAGCTTGGTGAAAATGTGCCCCTGGGAAGCTTCCACCAGGAGGTCTTTGATGAGCAGGAGAGGGTAGGCATTGGACATCGACGCTGCATTTAAACCCTGGTAGTCTGTGCACAGTTGCAGCCTTCTTCTTCTGGAAGAGGATGGGGGTGGCAAAGGGGGAGGAAGCTGGATGGATAAAACCTTGGGCAGGGTTTTTATCAATAAACCTGTGTAGTTCTTCCTACTTAGTTGGGCTCATTGCATCTTTGGGCATTTTGTGCCCTGGCAAAATGTTTACAGCATAGTCCAACTTTCAGTGGAGGGGAGCTCGTCTGCCTCCTCCTCTTCAAACATTCTAGTCAAGTCTCTATACTCAGGAGGGATGAGATTGAACTCTCCTTGTGCCAAGGAAACACATTCCAAAACAGGAGCTGGCATCCCTCCCCCACACAGGATTCCACTCATGGACTTTGCATCAGGGGTCTGGGAAGTGCGGGGCCCCACCACTCCACTGAACGTATGGGTCATGATCTCATAGCCAGGGGTTGCCTAGTACCAGAGAATTTTGCAGCAGGGGTAATAATGCAGCAGGTCCAAATCTTTTCCCGCTGGCGCATTAAGTTCATTTCCACTGGAAGATGTCCCACCTGATTCTCCCTGCTCTCCCGCTCACAGCATTTTGGGTTGCTTCATCCACACCCCTCGTAGTCTAGGCTTTTTCTCAGAGGGCTTGTGCTTACTTGCCTTCTCATCCCTGGGGCTCTTGTTGAGAGGGCAACTGGCCATGAAGTGCCCTGAGGCTCCACATCTTAGGCACAGCCCCTGTCACATCATTTGTTCTCTGACAGCCTTCCCTCACCTTGGTTTTCGTTCTCTGCAGTTCTGCCACCTCTGCCGCTGCCCTCGTGGGAGTCCGTGGCTGATACATCCAGAAGAGGTTGAGCTGTTCTCTGCCTTGCAGGCCACCTGTATCCATCCATTCAGGGTTAGTGGGTTGCCCTGGGCCAGGGCTCGATCTAGAATTGAGTGGTTCAGCTCGGCCCAGTTGAATTCAATGAGGACCTCTTCAGGCCACCCCTGGAGCTTTGCGGTGTGCATTTTTAATTCATCTGAGTACTCCCATACCAAACACCCACCTTGGTACAAGCCCCTTAGATGGATACGTGCTCTCCCCAGCTCCAGGGGGTCCTTGTTTTGGCATTGGAGTGCCCGCATGAAGGTATTCACATCTCAGAGTTCTGTGTAGACCCATGAACCAGTCGGCCGCCTTGTCCCGGAGGTGCGACCCAATAAATCCACATGGTGCTCGTCTGTGGCAAAAGTGGGGCCCCAATCGCATAAGAATTTGTGCACCTGCAGCAGGAAGAACACCAACTTCTCCGGGGTGCAATCAAACGTTGCTTCCAGGGCATTGCATAGTCGCTTTGGAGCTGCCAGGGTTGCAGGCAGCACAGTCAGCCCAGCCGGGTCAGTAGGGATGACCGGAGGTGCCAGGGGAGGAGGCGAGTGCACTTGTGGAGTGGCCGGTGGTGCCCTCCCAGTTCCATCCTGGGCCTGTTTGCGATTCCAAAACTCTTGCTGGATGACATCCATGATGATGCCCGGTAATTCCAGCATCATGTTCTGCATCTTTCATCTGATCTCTTCAGCATCACCTCTGAACTCCCTGTGTAGACACTCAATTTCCATGTTCTCCATGGCTCGGATGTGCTCCAATTCCTTTACCAAGCCTCGGATCAGGAGTCACCATCCAGGTGGGCTCAGCCCAAGTGGGGATCACCGCCCAGGAGTCTTGGGACCATGCCATGCTTTCCGCTCCTTTGGACTCTGCATTTGCCACTGGGGCCACCGTGGTCCCTTGCTCAGACACGGTGCCATCCACTGTAGTTGTAGGGACTTCCCCGTCCTCTCCACTCATCACAGTTGTGGTGCAGGAAGTTGAGAAAGGGAAAAAGGAGTCTTAACAATTTGTCAGAATCCTGGTTAAATCAGTTCTTAACACCAGTCAGTTTGAAAAAAGCTAACTTTATTGACACAGTTGATAGATACCATCCTTGACGCGAGCTATTGTTAGGATTAAAGTTGAATGCATGAAGGTTACAGATGTAGTGGATTCAAGTAAAGGGGGACCCAAAGATCAGCACCCAATCGCCCCACGGTATTTGCCTGCCAGAACTAACAGTCAGCTCCCCCCCCCACTAAGCACATACTCTTCTCAGAGCATCCGTCCCGCCAGAATTGCCTACCCCCCCATAGGCATGTAGCCTCCACATAGCAAGGAAAACAGGATCACAGACATTTGAGAAGCCAGGACATTTGGCACCGCTAAGGTGACAAACTCCAGGCACATCAAAGAGAGAGAGAGGAGTCTTCTCTCTCAGTGGCAGGCAAACTGTAAAATGCAAAATGTACAGGAAGCCTGATACCATGATCTTAATTTTTTGATGTTGAGTTTCAAGCCAACTTTTGTGCTGTCTTCTTTCACCATCAATAAGAGGCTCTTTAGGGCCTCTTCACTTTCTGTCATTAGAGTGGTATCGTCTGCATATCTGAGGTTGTTGATGTTTTCCCCAGCAATCTTAATTCTGGCTTGTGATTCATCCAGGCTGGCATTTCATATGATTTACTCTGCATATAAATGAAATAAGTAAGGTGACAACATAAATCCTTGTTGTACTCCTTTTCCTATGCTAAACCAATCAGTTGTTCCATATCTGGTTCTAACTTTCGCTTCTTGACCCTTATACAGGTTTCTCAGGAGACATGTGAGGTGGTCTGGTACTTCCATCTCTTTAAGAACTTGCCACAGTTTGTTCTGATCCACACAATTAAAGGCTTTAGCGTAGTCAGTGAAGCAGAAGTAGATGTTTTTCTGGTACTCTCCTGCTTTCTCCATAACCCAGTGGATGTTGGCAACTTGATCTCTAGTTCCTCTACCTCTTCGAAACCCAGCTTGTACTTCTGGCAGTTCTCTATCCATGTACTGCTGAAGCCTAGCTTGTAGGATCTTGCCTGGCTCAAGGTCAGTGATCAGACCGTTGTGGTTGTCAAGGACATTGAGGTCTTTCTGGTATAGTTCTTCTGTGTATTCTTGCCATCTTTTCCTAATTTCTTTTGCTTCTGTTAGGTCCTTACCATTTTTGTCCTTTACCATGGCCAGCTTTGCATGGAATGTTTCCTTGATTTTTCCAATTTTCTTGAAGAGATCTCTACTCCTTCCCATTCTGGAAGCCAGCCTGGCTTCTAGGCAAATCTAGGTGATTGCTTAGGGCACTAGATTGTGAGGGGTACAAAAAAAAAAGCAAGAGGAGCATCCTCTGCTGCCTTGAAGGGAAGGTTCCAAATAATACAAATTCCACTAGTAGAAAACACCATCAAAGATTGCTAAAATTATATTAAACAATTATAAAGTTGGTGGTGTCACAACAACAACATTAATGCATACTGTAACTATAATAAGGCATAAAATGCAGTATTTCCTCCTTTGAAGATAAGACATAAAGTCCATGTAGTCAGTGTAACTTGATAGGAGGAGTCCACATAGTCATAACATTTTCCAAACAGCCTTTGCAAAGATACCCATTCTAGATACTTGGAAGATGTGTTTCCTTTGACTTCTTCAGTTTGCTGGCTGTGTAAGTGGAACTGTGAAGAGATTTACACAAATGCGTAGACACAAAAACACATATGAAAAGCAGAATTGTTTAAGAAACATGCCTGAAAAATACACTCACCCTGATTTCAGCAATTTCAACAGGGAAGGGAAGGTTGGCATTAACTGGCTTCTAGAAACAATATAGTTTATTTATTTATTTAATGTTACTTATGGTCTGCCTTTCTCACTGAGACTCAAGGCAGCTTACACAATGTAAAGCAATGCAATCAATAGGATGATACTTCTAATAAGCAATGTACTAGGACTAGGAACTGCAGCATTTTGAAATAGAACTGTCATCTAAATAGAGCATGAATATTAAATACATGTTCAGCAATGCAGAATATGGAATTGCCTCAGGAGAAACACAATGCATTTTCCTGGACCAATCTGTTACGTTGTGGCCCTATTTCCTTTACAAAAAATACCCTCCTAAACAATTCTGTTTTACCAGGAGCATGGAAACCTTCCTGACCTCCTCAGACAGGCCATTCCATAGGGTAAGGAACACTACAGAGATGGTTCTCGTACAGGCAGTTTTTGATCTTGCCCACCTGCAGGGTGATACATCAGTTCCAGGGTTTACTGTAGAGTTACCAGTAATTCCTAGAGGTATCCATTGTCCTTTCCCAGTTGTACCTGCAAGTGACATAGTTACTGATGCCACATACCCCCCATCTCCCTCCCTCAATCCTCCAGCCTGGCACACATAACAGTGTGCAAACTTTCAAGTTCCTCAGAACTCTTAATCAGCCCAAATGTTACAAAAGCGAAAAAAGCAGATTTTAAGCATGTTTTTGAGATCTGATGTTGAGACCATCTGATGCCAAAGCATGGTGGATTTTCTGGCAAAATAAAAAAGGCAACCCTTCAAAAAAACCTATAAAAAGTGCAATAGCACAAAAAGGGAAAAACAACTACCCACCAACAATGACAAATGTATGAGAAGTGTGTTTAGAAAACATATACAATTACATAGAAGAAATATATACACCAGGATACAAGAAAATCCAATGATTCCTTGCAAGAAAACATGAATGAGAAAATTACAAAAGAACTGATGACATCATTGAAAGCCAGCCACAAATCAAAGCTGAAATCCCAATAAATAACATACATTAAAATTGCTAACAGAACATTTCATGTTATCTTCTTTAGATAAATAAATGTTATTCTTTTCTTCAGATATGAAGTGAGCTTCTTTCTTTTTTGCATGAAGCCACCTGAAACAATTAAACACCAGCCAGTAAAACTACCCTTCATACTACCAAGAAAATACAATAATGGCCTTATGATATCATCATAATGTATAGAAAACCATGACATAATCAAAAAGACAGCTTTCTAAGTGTTTAGAAAGCCACATGTTGACTGATAAAAGAAGGAGCTGAAGATACCAGTTTCTCTCTGACAGGCTCACTCAGTGCAAGGTCACAGCTGTAAAATAACTGCAGACTCATGCCTATTTAATGAAAATACTAGGGATGGGCACAAACCAGCTCACAAATTAAGTTAATGATGAATTTTGGCTGGTTCATGATTTGTGAAATGAAGTTCATGGCACGTCAACTGGCACAAACTTTCCAGCAGTTTGTAGTGGTTCCTGCTGGTTCATGAATGGATACATTTCCAGACAGACTATGGGTGCGTTCAGATGGGCAGGTAATCTCGCCATTGGCCCGGCTCAAATTTGATCCTGATCTTTTTTATCTGGTGTTGCACGACTAGACAGCTCCCTCCCTGAATCACCTTACAATGTGCTGACTCTGCTGTGTATTGTCTAGACGGCATCCCCCTGAAGGAGCTGCGCGGTCATTTTTTAAAAATTCCATTGCGCATGCGCATATGCGCTTCACTGTGTGCTTGGTTTTCCATGCATGTGCAGAAACATGTGGTTAAAGCAGTGCCTGAGGGACACATAGCCAAAATCCCTACACCTCCCCATCCCCCTGGAGCAACCAACAAGACAGTCCAAGCATACCCAACTTCTTTCAGTTTCTGATCTGATGCAGACAGCCAGGGCTGGATGAAATGAGAGATCTGGATCAGTGGAGGGACTACTTTGCTTGGGGAAAGACCTACATTGTCCTCCCTCGAGATCTAATTTCAGTTAACAAGGTTCATTAATTTAACAGGCTATTGATTAACATGAAATTGTCCTGAATGCTTGAGCTGAGCTCTGCGGCTATTGCATGTTTATGCACATATCTCTTGGAGATTTTTAAAAAATGGCAACCATTCAGGATGGTCTGGAGCATACCTTCCCGATGGGCTGATTATGTGCTGGAACAATCAGACGGAGGAAAGTCCATCATTGGCCCATTGGCAAGCAGTAGCACCGGACTTTCACTGGTATCTTTTAAGTACAGCTCCCTGGAAGGGCAAAATGGGCAGATCACTGAAGCGGTACCTTTCCCAGATGTCACTGTCTGATTGTTCCCTTTAAATCTGCCAGGCATTCATGCCTGGGTCAGATGTAAAGACCCATCTGGATGTGCCTTGTCTCTGCTCAATCTGAATATTTACCCAAAGCAACGGTGGGGGGCAGAACTTGAAGGTCATGAAGAGGAGCATCCAGGGGAGGTCCCCTGTGACTTTGATGTCTCCAGCTTGCACAGGATCCATTCTATACACTCCTGAACCTGCACCTGTCAAAATGACCACCAGTCAATGACAGCCGGTCGTTTTGACAGGTCCAGGTTCAGGAGTATAGAACAGATCTTGTTTAGAACAGATTTTGTGCAAGCTAGGAGAACCAAACTCACAGGGGATCTCCGGCTGACTCTTCTCTACCTGCCCTCCAAGTTTAGTGAGGATTGGATTTACAGGATTTGAGTTATGCCCCCCCCCCCAAGAAGGTGCCCCCAGGAAAGTGCTCTCTGAGAAATTACAGGTGGTTATTTCCCCAGAAAACACTTTCCTAGGGACATCCTTGGAGTGGGTATAACTCAGACCCCATAAATCCAATCCTTACCAAACTTGGTGGGCAAGTAGCAGAGAGCCAGCCAGACACCCCCTGTGAGTTTGGTCTCTATAGCATGCGGGGGGCGGGGCGGTTGTTCTACTGGGTCATGAACCTTATGAACTGAACTGGTTTGTTTAGCCCCTAAAAGTTTATGACATTTTGTGGTTCATGAACCAAGCACACCACGAAGCAGAAACTGAACTGAACTGCATTTTCCAGGTTCATGCCCATCTTTAGAAAATACTCAACACAAAGGGGCCAAAAATAAGTAGATAAAGAATGACAAATCCAACTAGTTTTTCAGACTACTAGGCTGCATGGTGCCCAAAGTATGTATCCAAAAAGCCTCTCTCTGAAGCACAACATGATTCATATCACAATGAGCATGTTTGTTAACTATACAGTCTTCCATGGAAAAAAAGTTAAAACTATTAAGAACTATGGTTCATTTGTAAAAAAATGAGGTACAAATGGTGCCTCTACAGACTTGTTATTCAACTTACTGTGACGTTCTGTAATTCTAATTCTCAAGGAACATCTCATCTTACCAATTTTTAAGCTGCAAATTCTGGAAGCAATTTACACAGAAAGCTTACCATTTCGAGATGAAGCTCTTCTATCGGGAGATGGTTTGCACGTCACTTAAGCAGGAAAAAATGTGTTTGGAAACAGCCTTGCAAACCTAATAAGGAGAGGTTTAAATTAAATTCTATGGAGAAGCGAGACTAAAATGCAAAGCCTAGTATGATGCCAATAACTGTAGATAAGAACTCTAAAGCTTGGCAGAGAGTGGCAAGTATGATTGATAACATTAACTCACAGATAAGTATAGAAATGAAAATTTGGCAACTTCCGGTTTTTGGCGGGGTGAGGATGACCATTCTTGTGGGGCGCTCCCTTGAGATGGCCGGATTGCCGGTTCCAGTAGAGGAGCCTGAGGGCTCTCAGGCTCTGTTGGGCTCCACAGAGGGAAGCCCAATGCAAGGGGTTTGATCTGGACCCCCCCCCCCCACGAGCGGCAGCAAGCAGTAGGGGTCCGAGATTGCCCTGAAGCAGGAACTGGCACGAGCATCAATGTCAGACATGGACATGCAGCTGTGACTCCCAGGACAGCGGGGAACCTAGAAAAACGTCCTACAATCAACTTAAGACCTTTAACACCGTGAGTAACTTTGAATGCAATAGACCTAAAGACTGATATAAGAATATGGAGGGGTGAAGAGTTCTCTCCTCACCCCCTTCCTTTTCACTTTCAAGTGGCTTGTGAAACAGCTGAGATGAAACTACTTTGCTACTGGGCTAAAGGAGAAAGAAAGTCAATAATAATTGGATATTTAACAATTTGACACTGAATAACTGCAAGACCTTATGGTGGATTACAATATTATTTTTTTACTCTGTTCTTTGGGCTAAGCTTTATATGTTTCTCCTCTTTCCTGAAGTTTCCTTCTTTTGCATCTACAATTGTGCTTTTTGGAGGTATACGTTCAAACTTTTTGCAAGACCCTATGTTGGATTACAATTACATTTTCTGGATTTATATGAACAATTTTAAATAAAATACTCAAAACTGCTGAAATGGATGAACTGACTTTAATTCTCAGAAGACAAGATGAAACAAGTTTTGAAAACACATGGGCAAGATTTTATAGTTGGTTGAAAGATTATAATAAATGAACAATATTGACATAATAATTATGTAAGAATAAATAACAAAAGGTATATCTAAACATAATGCAAAATACTTTTTAAAATACACGGTGATAAAGATGGATAATATTTTAAACAGTCAATGTATGAGGTAATATAAAAGTTAAACCAAAGATGTATACGAAACCCCAGATCGTATGTATTTATGTTTGTTTGTTCGTCTATTATAAAATAAAAAACTTTAAAAAAAAGAAATGAAAACTTTAGGGTGCATAAAACATGGATTCCGATGTCTCTATGCTAATGTGCAGAGTATGGGAAACAAGCAGGAGGAACCTAAAGTCCTAATATGTGAAGGGGACTATGACCTAAAGGCTTTACTGAAACTTGGTGGGATGACATTCACAACTGGAATATTAGGATTGAGGGGTACAACTTATTTAAAAGGGGCAGACAAATAAAGGAGGGTGGAGGAGTCACATTATATGTAAAGGAGGTATATACTTGTGAGGAAATACATGAATGTGAGCATGGATGACCAATTGAGAGTCTCTGGGTAAACATAAAAGGAGTAAGAAATAGTAGTGATATTATGGTGGGGATCTGCTATAGACCACCAAGCCAAGCAGAGGACTTGGATGAGACACTCCTGGAACAGATTACAAAGTTCTCAAAGAGACGGGACATGGCGGTCATTGGAGATTTCAATTACTCGGATATCTGTTGGAAGTTCAACTCTGCTAAAAATGAAAGGTCCAATAAATTTCTGACTTGTCATGCTGACAAGATCATTTTCCAGAAAGTGGAGAGGGAAACGAGGGATCCGCTATCTTGGACTTGATTCTTACCAACAGGGAAGAACTGGTTGATGAGGTGAATGTAGTGGGCACCCTGGGTAGTAGTGTCCATGTAATTTTGGAATTTACAGTCTTGGGGAAGGTAAAAGCTCTGAATAGTCTGACGTATAGTTTGGACTTCAGAAAAGGAAATTTAGACAAACTTAAAATTTTGCTGGGTAGAATCCCATGATCAGAATTTCTTAAGGAGAAGGGCATTCTAGAGGGATGGGAGTTTCTCAGATGCGAAATACTGAAGACATAATCACAAATGATTCCTATGAGAAGGAAAAATGGGAGGAACCTAAAGAAGCCAAGGTGGCTCCATAAACAGCTTTCTAAAGAAATAATTTAGAAATAATAAAGAAATAACTCATTTAGAAAGTGGAAGGAGGGCCTTATAGCCAAGAAAGGATGAATATAAATAAATAACCAGCACTTGTAGAGAGAGAGTTAGGAAAGCTAAAGCTTGATATGAGCTTAGGCTAGGGAGAGATGCTAAAAATGACACAAAAGGCTTCTTTTCTTATGTTCAAAGTAAGAAAAAGAGCGAGGAAATGGTAGGCCCGTTGTGGGGACAGGAAAGTGAAATTGTAACAGGTGATGAAGAGAGGGCAGAACTGCTCAATTCCTACTTTTCCTCAGTTTTCTCTTCCGAGGGAAACAGTGCTCAACATGGCAAAAACAGAACACATGATGAGGGTAGGGAGTTGTAGCCTAGGATCATAGAATCATAGAGTTAGAAGGGGCCATACAGGCCATCTAGTCCAACCCCCTGCCCAATGCAGGACCAGCATAGAGGTAGTCCTTGTGGCCAGATGAACTCTATCCAAGGGTACTAAAATAACTCACAGATGTAATTTCTGAGCCTCTGTCCATTATTTTTGAGAATTCTTGGAGAACAGGTGAGGTGCCAGAAGATTGGAGGCAGGCAAATGTTGTCCCCATCTTCAAGAAGGGGAAAAAAGAGGATCTGGGTAACTACTTACCCATCAGCTTGACACCTGGGAAAGTTTTAGAACAAATCATCAAACAGACAGAAGAAGAAGAAGAAGAAGAGTTTGGATTTATACCCCGCCCTTCACTGCCCAAAGGCGTCTCAGAGCGGCTTACAAACTCCTTTCCCTTCCCCGTCCCCACAACAGACACCTTGTGAGGTAGGTGGGGCTGAGAGAACTTCTGACAGAAACTGTCCTTGAGAAAACAGCTGCGCCAGAGCTTGTGACTGACCCAAGGTCACATCAGCAGGTGCAAGTGGAGGAGTGGGGAATGAAACCTGGTTCTCCCAGATAAGAGTCCGCGCATTTAACCACTACACCAAACTGGCTCTCTTGAGCATTTAGTCCTTGAGCATCAAGAACAAATCATGTAGACTGACCATATCTCTTTTTTTGAGAATGTTACTACCTTGCTGGATCAGGGGAATGCTGTAGACATAATGATTTCATTAAGGCTTTTGATCATGTTCCAGATAATATTCTTGTTGGCATATTGGTAAAATGTGGTTTTGATCCTATGACTGTTAGGTGGAACTGTAGCTAGTTGACAGATCACACCCAAAGAGTGCTTGTCAATGGTTCCTCATCGTCTTGGAGAAGAGTGACAAGTGGGATGCCTCAAGGAGCTGACCTCGGACCTGTTTTGTTCAACATCTTTATAAATAATTTGGATGAAGGAATAGAGGGAGTGCTTATTAAATTTGAAGATGATGCTAAATTGGGAGGGATAGCAAATATGGTAGAAGGCAGAGTCAGGATCTTGACAAGTTGGAAAAGTGGGCTAAAAAAATTAAAATGAATTTCAGTGGGGATAAATGTAAAGCTCTGCATATAGATAGGAAAAATCAAATGCATAATTATATAGGATGGGGGAGACTTGTCTTGGCAGTAGTATGTGTGAAAAGGATCTAGGGTTCTTAGTGGACCATACACTGAACATGAGTCAGAAGTGGGATGTTGTAGTTAAAAAGGCAAATGCAATTTTGGGCTTATCAACAGAAGTATAGTGTCCAGATCATGCAAAGTGACAATATCGCTTTACTATGCAATTTTGGGCTGTATCAACAGAAGTATAGTGTCCAGATCATGCAAAGTGATGATATTGCTTTACTATGCTCTGGTTAGAACTCACCTAGAGTATTGTGTTCATTGAGGGGTTTGGAGACCAAGTCCTATGAGGAAAGGTTGAAGGAGCTGGGTATGTTAAGCCTGGAGAGGAGACGACTGAGAGGTGATATGATAACCAAGTATTTGAAGGGCTGTCATATAGAGGATGGTGTGGAGTTGTTTTCTGTTGCCCCAGAAGGTTGGACCAGAACCAGTGGGTTGAAATCAAATCAGAAGAGTTTTTGGCTAAGCATTAGGAAGAACTTCCTTTTTTATTTTTTTTAAACAAATTTTATTAGGATATACAATGCTTCACAATTTGGCTAAAATAATATAAATCATATCCTTTTCTCCAAACTCCCCTTCCCCCCCTGTTGGCTCCCAGCATTGTTTCCACCATTTTATCAATGCATAATACATATTAATTCACTGTTATCATATAAATTCTACAGGTAACGCAGTTTACTTATTTGCAACTACTACTAGTACTTATTGATTGTATACATTTGTTACATCACTAGTAGTTTTCCAAGCTAAATATGCTATCCTTCATTTCCCAATGTTTCTGTATATATTCTTTAAAGTCATTCCAGTCTACCAAAAACGTTCCTGCTTCTAAGTTAAGTTTTCTTGTCCATTTGTCCATTTCTGCCATAAATAGTACTTTTCTTAACCAGTCCCAGAGATCAGGAATTTTTTCATTTTTCCAATTTTGAGCATAGATCATTCTAGCAGTTATTACTATGTACCATATCAATGTTCTTTTACTCACATTTATTTCTTCTAGTTTAAGACCTAAAAGAAACATTTCAGGTTCTTTCTTGAAGGGACATTTCAAATTTTTTTCCATCTCTGTATGTATTGCAGTCCAAAATATTTTTGCTTTATCACAAGTCCACCACATATGATAAAAGGAACCTTTGGCATGTTTACATTTCCAACATTTGTTAGATAGATTTTTACCTATATTAACTATCTTTTTTGGTGTCATATACCATCTATACATCATTTTAAAACAGTTTTCTTTAAGGTTGGTACATGTAGATATTTTCATAGCATTTTACATAAGAATTCCCAAGATGACATAGATATTTCCTTATTCATATTAATTACCCATTTAATCATTTGCTCTTTAACTACTTCATCTTCTGTATACCATTTTAACAAAATTTTATACATTTTTGATATCATTTTCTTCCCTCCCTCCAGCCATAAATTTTCAATTTCATTATGGTTTCCCCTGAACCCAACCATTTTTTATCAGTTTTATACAAATCATAAATCTGTCTATAACGCAACCAAACATATTTAAAGTCTAATTGGCTTTCTTCTTTTAACATATATGATTTCCCTTCAGGTCTCAACAGTTCACTGTATTTCAACCAGTCCTGTCCCTTGTGTTCTGAAAAAGGTTTTATTACTTTTGCTGGTACAATCCACATTGGTTTTTCTTCAGGAAAATTTTTTTTGTACTTAATCCATGAGTCAAAAAGTGTTCTTCTCATATAGTGGTGCTTAAAAAAATTATCCATTTTCGACTTGCCATAGTAAAGATATGCATGCCAGCCAAACCTGCAATCGTGTCCTTCTAATGCCAACATTTTTCTATTTTCAAGAGTAATCCACTGTTCTAACCATGCCAGACAGGCTGAGTCATGATATAGTCTCAAGTTTGGTAGTTGAAAGCCTCTTCTTTCCTTTGCATCACACAAAATTTTCATTTTGATTCTCGTTTTTTCCCCTGCCCACACAAATTTAGAAATTTCCTTTTGCCAAGAATTAAATGCTTTCAAGTCTTTTACAATGGGAATCATCTGGAATAGAAACATAAAACGTGGCAAAATATTCATTTTAACCACCGAAATTCTGCCCAACAAAGATAAATTTAGTGTATTCCATTTTTTAATGTCCTTTAGGACTTGTGACCATAATTTTTCATAGTTGTTTTTGAAAAGGTCGATATTCTTCATTGTCAAATCTATACCTAGATATTTGGTTTTTTTCACTACCTCATAGCTTATAGACTTCTGCAGCTCCATTTGTTTAGACCTTGTCATATTTTTACACATCACCTTAGATTTCTGTCTGTTCACATAGAAGCCTGCTATATCTCCACATTCTTTTATTTTATGTAGTAAGAGCGGTAGGGTTTTCAATGGTTCCTCTGCTAAAAACATAACGTCGTCAGCAAAGGCTCTGTACTTATATGTAAATCCCTTAATTGTCAAACCTTTAATTTCCTTATCTTCTTTAATATTCCGAAGCAAAACCTCTAGAATCCATATGAACAGTAATGGAGAAAGCGGGCAGCCTTGTCTTGTTCCCTTTTGCACTTTAAAATATTCCATTGTTTCATTGTTGACTACTATTGTTGCTTTTTGTTCTGAGTATATTGCTTTAATTATATTTTAAAAAGGTTCTCCAATGTCCATATTTCCATAACTTTAAACATAAATTCCCAATTCAAATTATCAAAAGCTTTTTCTGCATCGACGAGGAAAAAGCCGACCTCCTTTTCTGGATGCTTGTCATAATATTCAATTGCATCTACTACCATCCTGATATTATCCCTTATTTGTCTGTCTGGCAAAAATCCAGTTTGTTCTTCTTCAATTAAGTCTTTCAAATATATTTTTAGTCTCTCGGCCATAATTTTGGCAAATAACTTGTAGTCATTATTTAAGAGTGAAATTGGCTTATAATTTTTCCACGTTTGTTAAGTCTTGTGCTTCTTTTGGGATAAGAGAAATGGTTGCTTCTTTCCAAGAATCTGGTATTTTCCCTGTATCTCTGATCTCATTTGTCAAAACTTCAAAAGTCGGGGCTAGCTCCTCTTTTAGTTTTTTTATAAAATTTAGCTGAGAAGCCATCTGGACCTGGAGCTTTCCCCAGTTTTGTGTCATCAATAGCTTTGTAAATCTCCTCTGTGGTAATTGGGTTGTTAAGCATATCTTTTATTTTTCCTGTAGGACTTGACATTTTTAAGTTCTGCAGATATTTTTGGCCTTTTACTTGATCCATTGGATTTGCCTGGAAAAGCTTTGCATAATATTTAAAAAATTCTCTCTTTATCCCTTTACAGTCCACAATTTCTTTATCTCCTGTCACAATTTTGTTTATTACCTTCTTTCCCCTTCTTTTCTTAAGTTGCCATGCCAAATATCTTCCTGGTTTGTTAGCTCCTTCGAAAGACTTTTGTTGAAGTTTCTTTAAATTCCAATAGATTTCTTGATTTAATATAACATTCAGTTGATCTTGTGGAATTTGTATCTCTTTCAGTATTTTCTTTTTCCCTGGTCTTTTCTTTAATTCTTTCTCTTTCATTCTAATCTTTTCCACGAGGTGACTCTGTTGTGCCCTTCTTTCTTTTATTTCTTTGTTATTTAACGAAATTAATATTCCTCTCAGCACTGCTTTATAAGCATCCCATACCGTTTGGATCTGTATATCTTGATTCAAATTTGCCTGAAAAAAGAGGTTTGTTTCTTTACGCAGATTTTCGACTATAATCTGCTTATCCAGTAAATCTTCATTCAACCTACATCTGAATTGTTTTTTTCCCTTGTTTAGATGTCCACATTAGTGGATTATGATCAGAGTTTATTTTTGGCATTATTTCAATGTTATGGGTTTTAAATGCTAGATCTCTTGTCATCCATATCATATCTATTCTGGAAAATGAGTCATGCCTGTTAGAATAAAAAGCAAAGTCTTTACATGTAGGATTCCATTTCCTCCATACATCTTCCAGATTTTGCTGTTTGGCTAATTTAAAAAAAGCCTTTGGTAGCTTCCCTACTTTTTCGTCGAATCTTTTTGTTTTCCGGTCTAATTTGTTACTGATCGTTCCATTGAAATCTCCCATCAAAATGATTTGACCATAAGTCACTTGATCTAACTCAGATATTAAGTCTTTGAAAAAAATTTCTTTTGTTCCATTTGGTGCATAGATGCTAACAACCAATGTTTTTTTTCTCATGTAAGACAATTTCTACTGCAATATATCTCCCTTCTTTATCCTTAAAAATTTCTTTATGTTCCAATTCTTTTTTAACATATGTTACTACTCCTTTCTTTTTGTTGACTGCCAAGGAAAAAAATTCTTCACCCAATTTTTTGTTAATTAAAAATGTATAATCTTGCTTTTTAATGTGGACTTCCTGCAAACAAATTAGGTTGCCCTTTTGTTTTTCCAACCAATGTCTTATTATTTTTCTCTTATTGGGTGGATTTAGTCCATTTACATTCCAAGAACTAAATTTGTAATCCATAGTGGTATGTAATTATTTGTCTCCAAAATCTTTGTCATTGTCCAATATAAATGTCAACATCTGCTCTCGATCTTTGATGGTGTGTCTTGCACCTTGGAAGTTGAAGCTTAACCCTTGTGGGATCTCCCATCTGAATCTCATATTCTTTTGTTTCAACTTGTCTGTTAGTTGTTTAAATTTCTTTCTTTCTTGGATGATTGCCCTTGAGAGTTCTTTCATAATTATTATTTGTTTCCCATCTATTTCCAGTGGTTCCTTAAACTGTTTTCTAAAAGTCTCTTCCTTAATTCTCTTAGTCGTGAACCGAACTATCACATCCCTTGGTATTTTTTTCTTCTGGGCATAGACAGAGTTGACTCTATAAATCAGATCAATGTTGTATTTTATTTCTTGTTCTTCCATTTTCAGATAATCTGTCAATGCTTCAATGATCACACTATAGATATCCTCATTCAAATTTTCTTCAATGCCTCTTAGTCTAAGGTGTGTCTCCATTCCCCTATATTCCATCATTGTATCAATTCTGTGGGTTTTTGTCACTGTTTGGACATTCCTTTCTTGCATTTGTTCTCCATATCAGTAGATTTTTGTGTAAGATTCTGTAATTCCTTTGTAATTCCTGAAATCTCATTTTTAAGTTCAGCAGCCACTTTGTCTAAATTCAAAGTTTGGACTTCTTCCAACTTCTCCATTTGTTTCCCCAACCCTTGTATCACTTCCATCATTCTTTTTTCCATTACCTCCATTGCTATTTGCCATTCTTTGTCTTTTTTCTGTGTCATTCTTGGTGAGGACCATGAGCCCGCTCTCTGCCTTGGTCTTAGATCCGTTTTTAGTGTTTCAATCAAGCAGTTTGACAAGCCTTGTTTACTGTAGTTTTAATCAAATGTTAAGGCTTGAGACGCTTAACATCAATGTCCTTGTTCTTTAGTCCTTTATGCACTTGACCAAATCACCTGCTTTTCGCCTCACCAAACTTGCAGATTACTTGGCAGTTTTAAATTAAAGTTTTAAAATTTTGACCTTCTCAAAATGGCGGGCGTCTTTTCTCTATGGTATAAAGTCAGAGTCCACCACTTCCTGTTGCTTCTTCCTGTCTGTCTGCTTCTCTAGTCCTCCTTACATTTCCGGGTTGTCCCTCTTTTAAAGTAGTCCTCCCCGAGCCTGTCTATTACAGTCCTCTTGTCTCCTCTGGCCGCAGTTGTCACATCCAGTTATACGATCCCTCAATCAGGGCCGCCCAGCTAGAAAGTCTCGCATTGAAATACGTAGTTTCCAGCCCCTTATCTCTCTGCTAGCCACAGGAATGGTAAACAATCTGTCCTTTTTGGTTCTTTTAGCTCTAAATCTCAACTTTTTTCATGGGAAAATACACAATTACTATTATTATGCTGCAAATGCTTCTCCGGATGATTTTGCCAATCATTCCTTACTGGTCCCGGTAAGCAAATCAGTTTTCATTACCTTTGCTGCTGCTTCTAAGGTGTACACAATGCTTCTTCTTTTATACTCTTTCTTCTTGTCTCAAGAAATCGGGAGGCGGCAGTTTTAAGCTGGATTTCCAGCCCAGCTCAGTCCTCTAGTGATGATCGCAACACCCGCTTCGAGAGAGGGGATCAAAGTGTGAAACAAGTCTCCTCTGAAGCTTATCTCTCACCAATCTCAACTCTCTCTTGGGTCTTCAGTGCTTGCTGGTCTTCCCCCTGCCTGGGGAAAGCTGCATTGGGCACAGAATTTGCCCAAACTGTCGAAAAGGACGGCTGTCCACCCTGAGCAATTACAGGGTGCGTCAAATCAAATCGCCATCTTACCCCAACCAGAAGCCCCATTAGGAAGAACTTCCTGACAGAGCAGTTCCTCAGTAGAACAGGCTTCCTTGGGAGGTGGTGGACTCTCTTTCTTTGTAGGTTTTCAAACAGAGGCTAGATGACCACCTGACAGCAATGCTGATTGTGTGAACTCAGGCAGATCATGAGAGGGAGGGCAGGAAGGCCTGCATCAGTGCTTAGTTCTTGTGGCCCTTTCTTACATGCCCAGGGAAATGCTGATTGCCACTTTGAGGTCAGAAAACACTTGTTCTCCAGGCCAGTTTGGCTGGAGATTTTTTGTCATATTCTGGGTGTGGAACAGTGGTCACTGGGTGTGTGGAGGGGGAGGTATTTGTGAATGTCTTGCATTGTGCAGGGGATTGGACTAGATGACCCTGGAGGTCCCTTCCAACTCTATGATTCTATGAGTTGATGCACTTAAAATGTCCCTTGGGGATCAAAGTATGTTCCTGAATCCTAAGATCTGTATGTACCAGGGTATCTCCAACTGAATGGGTTCTGTGACAATCTTGTACAGGGCATCTTCCACATCCAGGTAGTGGACCACTGGCTAAACACCAGTGTTTCAGAATTAGATGTTGGATATTGTTTGCTAAGGGAGAAAATTATATGGAAGAGTTTTTTTCTCTTTGAGATCTGTTATTTTAAATCAATAATTCTGTCTCACTTTCTCATCAGTCCTTGTTTTAGCTGCTGTGATTACCCTCAAAGGCCAGGCCAAGAGTTGGGATATCAGGGCATAAGATTCCACCTTATACTTCTGAGAGCCAGTGTGGTGTAGAGGTTAAGAGCAGGGGACTCTAACCTGGAAAACCAGGTTTGATTCCCCACTTCTCCACATGAAGCCAGCTGAGTGTCTTTGGGTCAGTCACAGCTCTCTCAGAACTCTTTCAGCCTCACCTACCTCACAGGGTGTCTGTTGTGGGGAGAGGAAGTGAAGGTGATTGTAAGCCATTCTGAGACTCAGGGTAGTGAAGGGTGGGGTATAAAAACCAACTCTTCTTCTTTTTCTTCTTCTTTGTGGAAAAGAGGTATTACATTTTATATGTAAAAAAGAATTATAAGGCAAGTTCTTGTGTAGCTGGATAGGATGACTACAATATAACTATTATATTGGAACAAAGAGTTCCTGTTTGTATATTTTTAATGAGGTCCTACCTTTAAATGACTGTCATCTAAATATACAACTGTATCCAGACATGTCTTCACATCACTGCAATAATGGGAAAATGTTATGATGGAATGAAGATTACCTATTCATTCAATACATTTCTGCAGTTTAAAATTAACCACTACACCAAACTAGCTAGAATAACCAAAGTTAGATAATAGCTTTAGCACAGAGATGCGATCTCCAGCTAAGTTGAGAGTTGGGTCAACAGGCATTGGCCCCAATGACCTTGAAACCATCTTCCCAAATAGTTAGACAATCCAGCAGGGCCATTAGACAGGCCTAGTATCAGTGGTCAACATGGTTACAAAGGGACTGTGGTTCAGTGGGAAATCGCCCACATTGCATTCACAAAGTGTCAGGTTCAATCCTTGGCAGCTCCACTCAAATATCTCAGGTAGAACGAAATACCTTTTTCTGCTTGAGATTTCAGAGACCCACCATGAGACCCACAGTATTAAGCAAGCTGGACCCATTCTTTTTGTCTTGGTATACGGCAGCTTCCTACATTTAAGTACCTGTCAGGACTTACAGACCAGCCGGAGACTCATTGATGCTAGAGGACTCCACCTTCAGTCTGCCATTTTTGTTCACCCTGGTGCCTAAGTTCAAATGTGCTCAGCAGACTGAGAAAGGCAGCCTACAGTGCTATTTTTGAATGTCCCACTGCCTCATTTTGCTCAGAAACTGTCTAGAAAAAAATCCCATTCCTCCCTCTCCTTTCTCATTCTGCTGTTTGTTCTTGAGATGGAGAACACATGAAGAAAAACAGCTCCTTTTTGCCATGCAAGGAAAATAGAGTGATGTTCACCATTGTATGTGTTTGTGTTTGGGGGGGAATCACTTGACAAACAAAAACTCTGTCAGGATGAGGGAAACAGCCTGGTGCATCTTGTGAGGCTATCTCGATGGAAGGGAGACATTGGTTCCCTAGCAGAACATTTAAAGCCTCTCATTCAATAAAACAATTTGTGCTGTAAATTTCAAGACAAGCAGATAGAGATAATCTGATATCCTCCTTGACTGACCTAAAAGCCCACATCTGTGGCCTAGAAATGCTGTCCCTCTTACGTACTCTGTAAATTCACAGACAGGATGTGGTTGATTTAGAAAACACTTCTTGGGCAGGGCAAGAGGAGAAATGGCCCCATTCTACACTTAATCACAGAAGAAAGGGCAGTTCCTGACAACACTGGGCGGACAGAATGCATTCCTCTCCTACTCTGGGGATGGGCAACAAGGTTTGGTGAAGAAGAAAAATAATAATTGTTTGCTGTTTCACTTGTAAGGAAAGGAAAGTATGGCTCATTCCCTGTATTTCAAATGTTTTGTTGCATCACTTTCTCGTGCATGTTCTGAAAAGGTACATTGCCAAGCTTCTGGATAAGACTTCTGAGGAAGTGTATGAGTTCAGCAGTTTTATAGCATTGGCTTTTTGCCATCCATGTGGATGTTGTCTGCGCATGGCAAAGCAAAGGCAACATTCCACTTTTCTGCATTATAGAACTCAAAGGGATGCGCAGGAGGTGTCTCAATCAGACCCAGATCTGCTTTGCTTCAGCAAGACTTTGCCATATACCTGAAGAACACACCCTGGGATCTGGCCATTGTAGAATATCTGCCCACATTGTGGCAAGACTCATGTTTAGGCCCCCGAATTAGTCTGGAGAATACAGGAGCCCTTGAAAGATCTTCAGCTGGCCACTCCTGTCCTATGTCCATTGCCCAAGATGATGACTTCATTTCAAGATGCCAACCAATCCTCCTGTAAGGAACAGCCTTCTGCTTCCTATCCTCTGTTAGAAGACCAGTCCTCGAGAGAACCAGCTGTGACAACTGGTGATGCTCTAAAGCATTGGGTGCCTCAGTGAGAAGGACAGTCTGTGTTCTGCATACAAGGAGATGATGGAACCCCAGAAAGCTAACTAATGTTCAACATGAAATGAGTGTGCAGCCTAGAACACTCCCCAGATTTCCTGGTGACCCAACTAGGTACCAGATCAAATGTAAAGATTTTCCTCAGCTAGTATGGAAAGGTAGACCGTTTGAAACATTCTGCTTTGTAAAAGAGCCAGTTGTTTCTTGCACACATGTATGCCCATCAGCCATCTGGAATATTATAGTTGTCGTGAGAAAACATGGGGATGAAAAAACTTCCTGCAATATACTAGTTCACCGGCTGGGTACTCACTCTCCCCTAAACTATGCTGAAGCTTTGAAGAAACCCCTCCTTTCTCATATGTTGCATGACTTTGAAGTTAAACCTCAACTCTTGTTTATTACCAAGGAAGGAGAAACAGATAAGTCTTCCTTCAGCTCAAGGCTCAGTCCTCCCTGCTTATGGCAAGCTCTAATATCCTGGCTTGGTGGGTGTTTGCAAAACAGCTCTTGAATCAGGCTTGTTTGAGCTTGTGGTTTATTGAAGCATAATCCCTGCTCATTTGCATGCATTAATGAGGTGTGAATTAACCCTCACTACTCCCTTCCCAGGATACCTCTGAGGTTTTGGCTCCTTCTGTGCAGGGACATTCCCCATTGCTACTGCAAGGGTGAAGCCAATTCACAGCAGCAATGAATCATCCACACGGGAGTATATTCCATGTTTTGTTTGCAAACTCTCCATACCCACTTCCATAACCCACTGTTCCCCCATTGCAGAAGCCCTTTGCTGGCTTTAAAAAAATGGTGGTCGCTAATATCTCTATAATGCTATAGCAATACAGCAACTACCATTAAAAAAAACAAAAACTACCCTGGATGGCCTAAGCTAGCCTGATCTTGTCATGTCTTACAAGCTAAGCAAGGTTGGCCCTGATAGTGCTTGGATAGGAGACCCCCAAGAAAGCCTGGGGTTGCTATAAAGAGGCAGGCAATGGCAAACCACCTCTGTTCATCTCTTGCCTTGAAAGCCCTATGGGGTAACCATAAGTCAACTGTGACTTGATGATGAAATTAAAAAAGCCCACTGGAGCTAGAGTGGGGAATAGCAGATGCAAGGGCATAGAGAGGGAAGATGATGCCAAAGTGGGTGGGAAGGTTATGAAATATGCACCTTCTTGTCCACATGGTGGTCAAGTCCTTTAATAATCTTCTCAGAAAGATCATAGCAAACCAGGCTTGAAGAAGAACAAAATGTGGATGCAGCTCTTGACATCTCCTTTTGCTTCCAGTTTTTTTGGACTGTAGAGATGGGGGCTAGGGTGCCATCTGCTGAATCTAAGTTGTCAAACCCCTGCTGGTGCTCTCCCATCCCCTGCCAGTGCTCAATGGAATGATGGGGGGAAATTGGGGTGGGGAATGGTGTCATGCTATGTGCAATATTACTTCCATCTGGAACCTGGAAGTGACATTATTGCAATACACAATGCTCTAGGAATTTTCCTGATTTGGGGCTTTTTGTCACAGGAATTGGGAGGAATCCTAGAACACTGCACCAATTGGTGGCTTGGAAGTGACACTGCGGAGAAGTATTGAGAAGAGTAAGTCTGATTCTTAGCTGTCTTCCTTAAAGTCAAACACTCCTAATATTGGTTGGCTCTAAGAGTCCCTGAACTCTTACATTCCTAAAACTTTGTTTGCTAAACCAAAATATACCTGCTATATTTTCACACCTTGTGATTGAACAGGGTCTCACAGATTTCTCAATAATCCTTTCAATTAGACATTTTCAGAAACTTGCAAAATTTCTGTAAAGAAAATTAATTTTCAATGCTTTAACTATTCCAGGGGAGTAGAAGGGTGAAATGGAGCATGCATTCAGGTCCCCCCCCCTTTGTTTTTAATTAAAGAATGCAGAGAAAAATGAAATAAGAACTTGACTTTCAGTTCAGGAGCCAAGTCACTGAAGTGGCAGATTCAACCCTTACTGATAGCTGCATGTCCAAAATGAGAGGGAGAGGTGGCTGACAGACAGGCAGTGAGGGAGCTGCTTTGCTTCAGATCAAAGAGCGGATTAACTAAAAAACTCATGTAAAAGAAAAACTCTGGTCATATGCTCCTCATGTCTACAATTCCCAGTCCTGCAACTGCAGTCTTAACATTAGGCACCCCTCCAGTTCCTACTTTCATTGGCAACCACACACTAAATGCCCAGGGAAGAAAACTTGGGCCCTGGTGGGTTAGTGATTGTGGTGGTGGGATAGAAAATGCTGGTACTCTGTTTTGGTGGCTGCCTTATTGGTACCATATTATATATGGTTACCAGTTGGTTATTTAATTATATTTTCATCCTTCTCTTCCTCCAAGGAGCTCAGCTTCTCTTCTCTGTCTTACCCTCACAGCAATCCTGTGGAGTAGCATCAAGCTGAGGGAATGTGTGACTGGTTTGAGGTCACAGCAGAAAGGTCTGAACCTTGGTCTCTACAGGCAACCCTCTAACCACTAGACCACACTGGTGCTCTGATGCAGACACGCTGATCTCTCTGCCTCCATGCACCCCCTGAGAGGGCCCATGTACAGGGCTGAATGGGAACCGTTACCCTTGACTTGAGTCCTGGCCTGGGGATTCTCAGAAGTGTTTGGCCTGAGTTGGAAGTCCGTTGCTGTTATGTATTGGGACTGAAACACTGCAGGACTGTGCTGCCAGAGACAGGGTGAGCTTGGAGCCGAATAACAATAGACCAACAGGATTCTGGCAGGAACCAATTAAGATGTAAAGTTTTGTAAATAGCCTTATCGTTGGGAGTGATGTGTGTTGGGGTGTGGCCATTGCATGCAATATAACCAAGCTGAGGCTCTGGTCTACAGTCTTGTTCTGCCTGAAATCACTGAATAAAGCAGAGCTGATCACTAGACTGGGAGTCTGTTCATCCATGGAACCCATTATTTAAGAGTTGCCAAAGATTTTGGTCTTTGGCCCTCTTTTTTGCGGGTTTGTCTTTCCAAATGTCTGAGTTCTGCTTCCCTCTTGCAAAATCAGTTGAAGTGACCTTGGAGACTGGATTCCTGTGCAGCCGCAGAAGGATCAGGACTACCTGCAAGAATGGCTGCTCAGGCTATCCAGGCAATTTGGGGTGAATTCAAGAGGATGAACCCTTAAAGAGGGAGGGAGGGAGGGAGGGAAGAAGGAAAAAATCTTGAGAAGTACCCCATCCACGGTAAGCACCCGGGGAGTGGTCTTTCTATTTAAATAATAGTAATTATGTCTGCATCTGTGAATATAAATTAGTATGTACAAATCTTGCCCTCCTTTCTGAGGGTTTTTGTCCTTTCCTACCCACTCAGCAAGAAGTGATGTCACAGTGCCATGCCAATCTCTCCCCACCCACCCCCTGCAATTTTCCCCTCCTGCTGCTCCACAGAGCAGGAGCAGGAGCCGGAGTTGAGGGGATGGCACACAACCTGGGAAGGCTATTACCCCGTGTAAATCTGTCTATATGGAAGGAAAATAATTCAGCAAACAGTTTGAAGCTGCTCGCAATTGACTTAAATGGCCCAATTAACAATTGGCTCCCTGCTGGTGATGGCCGTGTGGGGTGAGGTGGGGGTTTGACCATGGCCAGAGATCTGCCACATGGCGTATTCTAAATACTGGGTTTCTGGATATGTGAGCCAGACCTTCACTCTATTGGATGCTGGAATTAGTACGTGTTTTGCCTTCATGCTCTATATTGCACACAACTGCAGCCAGCCCTTTTCCTCCAGGCAGGCTTTTAAAGACAAAGGGTAAGAGAGGCATTCTTCTGGCCAAATTCCTGTCACTGTAGGAAAACACTGAAGGGTTACAAAATGCCTGGCTGATGAGGCCTGGAGAGGCACATTAGCACCTCCTAATTACTCTCCTCCGTTATTAGGCAGAAGGGAAGTCACTGACGTTTTATGGAAGTGTAGGTGTACAGTGTGATAAAATCATCCTGCTTTTAAGAGTGATGAAGCGATCCCAGATCTTGCTGCTGCAGATTGTTGCAATGGCTCTTTCTGCTCAGACAAACAGACCCACCCAGGGGCTGGGAGGAGGGGGCATGCTTTTGATTGCATTTTTATCGCATTGGGTGAAACTTGCTTCATCTGCATAAAACCAGCATTACTCTAGGCTTTACCATGGGCGGGAAGGGAGGGGCACATCCGTGCATATCTCAGGCCCAGTTTGCCAGCAATTGCAGATTCTGCACTGCAGGGGAAGGGGGGGAGGGACTTTTGATTGTTGCTGAACTTGGAGTGCAGACAGTTGACATTTTTGTAGAGTCCCGTTTGCTTGCATTGCTATGAGTGAAAACCAGGGCCAATCAACCTCTTCTCAGTCCACCATAAGAGAGTGGTGGATCCAAACCTGTTTAGCATCAGAACCCCCCTCTGCCATAGGGTTGCCAAACTCCAGGTGGGGCCTGGACTTCTCCCAGAATTATAACTGATCTCCAGACTACAGAGATCAGTTCCTCTGGAAAGAACAGCTGCTTTTGAGGGTGGGCTCTATAGCATCACACCCCTGCTGAGCTCAGCTCCCTCCCCTCCCCAAATTCTGCCCTCTGCAGGCTCCACCCTCAAATTTATAGGAATTTTCCAGCTCAGAGTTGGCAACCCTGCTAGGACATCACAGGCTGAATCACACCCACCAATTTTATTTAATTAAAGAATGTATACCCTGCCTTCCCTTTTGGCTCAAGGAAGCTTACAAAAACATTCAAAACATTACACATTAAACCAAATAGAACACCCCCCTGCCCAAACACCTCCCCTCCCCCAAAGAAATGCTTGTTTCTCATACCACATCAAAATTTCCAGCAAAACAAATGAGCCTCGTAGTGCCTCCTGAAAATCTCCCACGAGGGGGCTTCCCTCACTTTTTCTGAGAACCTATTCTATAATGTGGGGGCTGTGGTAGATACCAGGTGGGCCACACAGTGGCTGAGTTCAGACTGGCAATTTGCCCCACTATAGCCACTTTTCAGCCGCATTTCCCAAGCGGATTAAAGGGGGTGTTCACACAGGCACATTTGCCTTGTGTTCCCCACCCGTAGGCAGCACGTGCTATTCCGCTTTGCTCCCACATTTAAAAGATACCTGAAAAAAGTGGTAGCAAATCCCAGAGAGCGCCTTTATCCTGTGTTATTCCACTTCCCGGAAGTGTGAACTCGAAGCCGAAAAGCCGGGAGCAACCTGCTTCTATAGCGTGCGCCGGGTGTTTCCGCGCATAAGGCAGCAGCGAACGGATTGGCTGTGCTCCACTCTACCACCCAATGTGGTGCCGGCACAATGAGGTCCACCCCAAATCGACTGGATGTACTTACGCGCATGAGTGCATATGTGCCCATGCGCCCATACACACATAGAGGTAAAAGCCGTTTACAGCTGTGCCTCTGGGCCAGCAGTCTGAACTGTTCCCACATCTGTCAGCCCCATGTGACCGGGAAAACCCGGTTGGATCCCCTTCAAATTCTTTGTCGACAGGTACGCAGAGTCCCCAGGCTTCAAATCCTATTCAGGAGCCCTCTTTTTATCTGCTTGTTTTTTTGTAGCCCTCTTTTGCCTTTTGCAGAGACTCTTGGATCATGGACCATTGCTCCTTCAGGTCCCCCTACCATGACTGTAAATCTCCCAATTTGGGTTCTTGGGTGGTTGCTGTGGGGAGAGGGGCCCCATCATACCCATGCACAGCCTTAAAGGGGAGAGGCCCGTAGTACTGTGTACTGAGTTATTATAACTGAATTCTGCATAAGGGAGGTCAGCCCAGTTGTCCTGCAGGTAATTAGTGACTGGTAATTGGCCACTTGGTTCACCCTCTCAGTTTTCCCATCTGTCTCTGGGTGATAAGAACTGCTTAGACCTTGTTCTACTCCCAACACCTGCAGCAGCTCTGTCCAAAATTTAGTGCGGAACTGTGATCCCCTGAAATGATCTTGCGAGGAACAGAGTGGAGCCTCACGATGTGGAGCATGAAAAGCTTGGCTAATGCTTTAGCCAAGGGCAGTTGTTTGCAAGGAATAAAATGTGCCTGCTTGGAGAACGTGTTGACCACCACCCAAATCACTGTTTTACCTTTACCGGGTGGTAAGTCAGTTATAAAATCCATTGAAATCACTGCCCATGGTCTCTCTGGCATTTCAAGGGGTTGTAACATCCCAGGGGGCTTTCCTGGTCTCCGTTTCCCCATTAGGCAAGTCTGGCAAGAACCCACATATTGGGAAATGTTTGCCCTCATGCACGGCTACTAGAATTGTCTTTGAAGGAGGTGCAGGGTTTTCAGGTAACCAAAATGCCCCACCGGTTTATTTTTATCTGCCACAGTCAAGATTTCCCCTCGGCGATAGAAGATGCAAAGTTGGGCAAAGCTCCAGGACCAGATGGCTTTACAGCAAAGTTTTATAAGAAATTTAAAGAGGAGCTAACCCCTATTTTAGTACTTCTGTCGAATGAGATAAGAAAGACCAAACGGATCCCAGACAGATTCATGGAAAGAAGCAAACATTTCATTGATACCTAAAGAAGGTTTGGATTTGACTCAAGTAAAGAATTATAGGCCAATATCGCTATTAAATAACGATTACAAATTATTTGCAAAAATAATTTCAGAGAGACTGAAAAAATATCTGAAAGATATAATAGCGGAAGAACAAGCTGGATTTTTACCAAATAGACAAATCAGAGACAATTTAAGAGTGGTGATAGATGCAATTGAATATTATGACAAGCATCCTGAAAAAGAAGTTGGATTCCTCTTCCTAGATGCGGAAAAAGCTTTTGACAATTTAAATTGGGAGTTTATGCTGCAAGTTATTGAAAAAATGGATATTGGACAGTCCTTTTTAAACATGATTGTGGCAATATATTCAGAACAAAAAGCGGCTTTGAATATAAACAAAGAAAAGACGGACTTCTTCCAAGTCCAAAAGGGAACACGTCAAGGCTGCCCGTTATCCCCGTTGTTTATTTGGATATTGGAAATATTATTGACAGCGATAGAGAAAAGTAAGATAACAGTATTGAAGGACTTACAGTCAAAGGTTTTGCCTATAAATACAGGGCATTTGCAGATGATGTAATGTTTATGATTCAAGACCCAATCGAGAAAATACCACAACTGATGGAAAAAATTGAAGAATTTGGTTCAGTTGCGGGATTTTATGTTAATAAAAGTAAAACCAAAGTGATGTGCAAAAATATGACGAAACAAAGACAAACAGAACTTCAAGAGAAAATTCAATGTGAAGTAGTTACAAAGACTAAATATCTTGGAATTGAATTAACCATGAAAAATATTGACTTGTTTAAAAACAATTATGAAAAGGTGTGGCACAAGATTCAGCAAGATATGAAGAAATGGGACACTTTGAATTTATCATTGATGGGAAGAATCGCGACTGTAAAAATGAATATCTTGCCGCGTTTGATGTTTCTATTTCAGACTATTCCAATACTAAAACAAAGGAAAGTACTGGATTCGTGGCAGAAAGAATTATCTAAATTCGTATGGGCAGGAAGAAAGCCAAGGATTATGAAGGATTAAAATGAAAATTTTATGTGACGCAAGAGAGAGAGGAGGCCTACAACTACCAAATCTAAGATTGTATTATGATGCCGTCTGTTTAACATGGTTGGAACAGTGGATTAATCTGGAGAACAAGAAGTTATTGGCCCTGGAAGGGCATGATAACAAATTCGGATGGCATGCATATTTATGGTATGGAAAAGTAAAAATGGATAAATTTTTTAAACACCACTTTGTAAGACAATCACTGTTCGAGACATGGATGAGATACAGAAAATTCTTCTCAGAAGAAAGACCACTTTGGATTGTACCAGCTGAAGTGATTAATCCATATTCAAGAAATCAAGGGCTAGATTGGCTACCTTATAAAAATCTTTTAAAATCTGAAGGGAAAAATTTTGTGTTAAAAGACAGATTTGATGTTGAATTTGAATATGATTGGTTGAAGTATAGACAGATTTATGATTTATTTAAGACCGATAAAAGAGAATATGGTTTTAGAGAAAAGAATATTGAAATTGAAACTGTATGGCTTGAGAAAGTTGAGAAAGGAAAAAAAATGATTTCTAAACTGTATAAGGTTCTATTGAAATGGTATACTGAGGATGAAGTTGTAAAAGAGCAAATGATAAAATGGGCTGTAAATGTTAATACAGAGATATTAATGACATCTTGGGAATACTTGTGGAAAAAGTCAATGAAAATTTCAACTTGTGTAAATGTTAAAGAGAATTGTTATAAAATGATGTATAGATGGTATATGACGCCCAAAAAAATTGCTATCATAAATGAAAGTATGTCTAACAAATGTTGGAAATGTAAGAAACATGAAGGGTCTTTTTACCATATGTGGTGGACATGTGATAAAGCAGTAAAGTATTGGACAGAGATCCACAATGAGATGCAAAAAATTTTGAATTGTACTTTTAAGAAAGACCCACAGATGTTATTGTTAGGTCTTAAAATGGAAGAAATAAATGTAGCCAAGAGAACATTATTATGGTACTTGACTACAGCAGCAAGACTGACTTTTGCTCAATGTTGGAAACAAGATAAAGTACCTGAAACATGCCTGGAACATGGGATATAAAAAACGTTGTTTTTGGCAGAAATGGACAAGTTAACAAGAAAGTTAAACAACAAAGAAGATGAAACTTTTTTTAAGGATTGGAAAGACTTTCAAAAATATTTGTTGAAAAATTGGGACATTAAAAGTGGTTTGATTTGCTTTGACAGTTATTAAGAAGAAACAGAAAGAGAATTAGACTTTTGTATTGTTACCGTTAGAAAGAGAAAATAAGTTTAGAAGTAATTGTAATGGAATAAGAGAGATATTAATAGGGTTGGAGCAGTGCTGGAAGCCTGATGTGGGGGGAGAAAGGGAAAAAAGAAAAATGGGTATGTATTGGTATGTTTAAATTGTATGAACTTGTGATATATCCAATAATAAAATGTATTTACAAAAAAAAAAAAAAAGATTTCCCCTCTCAAGGTTCTGGGTATGGACACCCTCCCACCCCTATACCAACACCTGTCCCCTTTCCGCTCAGCTGAGGGGTCAGTTTGAATGTCCTCCATGTCCCCATCTGAAAAAGCTGCTTTAAATTTGCAAATCCAGTGTTCAACCTCAAAGTGGGCCTCTGCTTTCACCTGACTGCGAGTTACCACTGCCGCCCCCCAACTGGGCGGGTGTGAACATCGAGTCTGTGACTTCCTCTTGCTGGCTGTCATGTTGTGGGAGGCAAGACAGTGCATCAGCCAGAGAGTTCAATATCCCGGGGAAGTGTTGGAGGGTGAACCAAAATTTAGAGAAAAACTCTGCCCAGCAGAGTTGTTTGGCATTCAGGCACCTGGGCGTGTGTAATGCCTCCAAATTTTTGTGGTCTGTCTATACTTGAAATGGCACTCTGACCCCTTCCAACTGGTGTCTCCAGGTCATAAGGGCCGGTTTGATAGCAGCTGCCTCTTTGTCCCAAATAGCCCAATTACGCTCCGTGGGGGAGAACTTCTTGGATATATATGCGAGGGGGTGGAGCTTCCCATCTTCCCCCCATTGCGGGATCGCCCCTCCCATGGCCACATCCGAGGCATCGACTTGGATTACAAAAGGTTTATTTTCGTCAGGATGAATAGGGGCAACCTGTTTGGGGGCCCATAGAATTGGACCCCCTGATCCAATGTTCTTGAAACTTGGTGGGTATCTTGGGGAGAGACTCCATCACCTACCCTGTGAGTTTGGAGCCTCTCCCTCAAACCCCCTCCCCTCCAGCCCCCAGAATATACCCTATGTTTTTACCATTGACTTCAATGGCCCATAGGATATAATGGAGCTGAAATTGACATTCGGCTGCCTGAAAGACTCTCCAGGAGGCTGGCTGGGGGCGGGGCTTGGCTCCTGAGCTCCAGGAGCTGCACTCCGGTGCGCTCCCCCCAAAAAAGACCCCTGGCTATATCGGTTCTCAACACCAGCCAGTTTATTGAAAGCTAACTTTATTGAGACAGTTGTTAACTACCGTCCTGGACACATCTATTGTTAGGACTAAAGGTAACCACATGAAAGTTACAGATATAGTAGATTTGAGTAAAGGCAGTAAAGATCAGGACCCAATCACCCCACAGTATTTGCCCACCAGAACTAACTATCACCTCCCCCCTCTACCCGCATAGTCACGTAGTCTCTATGTAGCAAAGAAAACAGAATCACCGACATTTGAGATGCTAGGACATTTGGCATCGCTAAGGTGACAAGCCTTGGGCACATCAAAGGGAAGAGGGAGAGGACCCTCTTTTCTCAATGACAGGCGAGCTGTAAAATGCAAAAGGCACAGGGAGCCTGACACTTACCCCAGTTAACAACCATATACTGACCATTTCTGTGAACTCCTCAAAGGAAGCCATATGAAGACTAATCTAGACACCACCAAGGCATGAGTTACCACAGCTGGGCTATCCCCGTCCAGGAAAGGGGTCACAGCTGCCATGCCAGCTCAAGCTGGTAACAACCCTTAAGGTATTGCCAGACTGGTCCGGGACTATTTATCCATGGGGTCCTACTATTTATTCCAGACAGCCTGTCATGCTATTGGCAGCTGGTGTCTCTTGAAGGCCCTTCCATTCCACGTCACTTGTGGAAGGATTTGGTAGCTGCAGTACAGCTCTGTGGTTAGACTTCAGGCACAGACCCTTGCATAACCCCTGGTGGACCCCCATCTACCCTTCTAATTCACTTTTCACTAGCCTGACTCCATAAAGGTGCACATTATGGGTTTGTTTGATTCAAACTGTATTTGATTCAGGCTATGTTCTCACATGATTTGGAATGCTGTACTAGAGACAGTTTTAGGGGCTCCAAGCCCCACTGGGTACAAGATCATGCTGGATAAGTTGATAAAAATGTTAAAATTATAGACAGCCTGTTATGCTAATGACTCAGTAAGAAACCAAATTCTCCCAATAAGACATTGCATTAAAAAAGACAGGAGGCCAGCAGGGCAAACACTGGAATGTAGCCAGTTGCCTACAATGTTGTATGGATTCTTCATCAAAATTGAGTGAATGAATCATGGCAATTGCAGACTAACTGGGTAGTGTGGCAGCACTTCTAGAGCAATAACCATTGCCATTGTAAAACGTGTACAGTTCAAGTAAAGTTCCTAGCCCTTTTTAGACGTTATGTCCACATGTACTGAGAGCCAAGAATCATACATATCAGGAGTGCAGCTATCTTTCATGCCACTTTTTTATATTGTGCCTGTGTGGTCTGAACAAGGGTGAGATGTGTATTTTGCATATATATATAGCTTCAATATGCACGAACCAGAACCTTAAAAAATCCAACAGTCAATTCAGAAAATATGGCAACTATGCATATCTATAGGATCGACTATGCGTGATTGACCATGTGTGGCTGCTGGACTTTGGGTACGTGTGGGTGAAATGTCCAAAAAGGAGGTCTTTTTGTTTCACATTCTTTTTCACACAGTGGTATGGAGTTGAGTTGTTTCCTGAAGTCAGGGCTCTTTTTGTAGCAGGAACTCCTTTGCATATTAGGTGGAATGTAGGCCAATCCTCCAAGAGCTTATAGAGCTCTTCTTACAGGGGCTACTGTAAGCTCTTGGAGGACTGGCTACATTAGGGGTGTGTCACCTAATATGCAAAGGAGTTCCTGCTACAAAAAGAGCTCTGCCTGCAGTTCCATGATGGACTGGGTTTGTGTTATATAATGAGATTGAGGCAGCTTTTCGAACAAGTGATTTGTTTATTCTGCTCAGAACACAGCAACTCAACCATAAAATGATGCAACTTTATACATTTTGGACTAGCGAGGCCCCACCCCCTAGCACAGTAATGACCAATTACAATTAAGAGCTTAGGACCAATGGGATTAATTCCCGCCGAAAGTCAGAGTCCTTTCCGATTGGTCTTTTACTCAACAGCGACCAATCTGACTGCAGGATTTAGAATACCTGAGAGTCAATGGAGCTTGTGCCTGAAGCTCTGGTTTTGGTTACATAGCATAACATATATGCAAATACATAACAGTTTGCTTAATGCACCTGACTGATTACTGTAATTGGGAATGAGAAGAAATATTTAAAGCTTATATACACAAAGTCAGCCTGCTGGTTCCTGTAGCTATTATCTACTTCAGGGGTTCCTAACCTTTTTGAACCTGTTGCAATTCTTATATAATGTGATGGGCGCAGGCACAAAATGGCTGCTGCAAGAGACTGAGCCAGCCACAAAATGGCTGCTGCATCTTACCTTCAGTCACACAGTGAAGATCCTTATGCTGTGGTGGCAGCTGCTGCCAATGCAACATTTTTAAAAATCTGCACAGCCAATCAAATATCCTGCAGCCAATCAGAAGCTTTGTTGAGCAAAAGCCGTACTTGGCCCTGCCCACTTACTAAAAATATTTGGCAAGCAACAGGAAAGGTGTCACTGGTCACTGTGGTGCCCGAAGGCACCACATTGGGGACTCCTGATCTACTCTAATAGGCAGTGGCTCCAGGGTTCCAGGCAGTGGGACCATTTTGACTGGCTCTCAAGCACTGACACTGGCACCTCATCTTGTATACAAAGACTTCCCTCCTGTGTGGCTTCCAGATTTTCCTTCCACTGTGCCAGTTAATTTATTGGTCACCCCAGCAATCTCATATCAGCCCAAACGGAAGGGTGTGTCTGTTCAGATGCCCTTCCAATTCAGATCTTAGAATCTCCATGTTCTTCCCAAGAAATCTCACCGCCTCTTGCACAAACAGAGGCCCACATCATTCCATTAAGAACAGCTTCATCAGATAGTTTTAGAGGTGTCATTTCCAGGTGTTCTGACTCTGGGTGTTTTCATTCATGAGTTGTCAAACAATTCTTGCTTCACTTGGGTTTGCAAGATCAATGTAACCCCTCCCCCACATTAGTCAGAATGCTAATTTGCATGATAAACATCTCTGTTTTGTTCAGATGTTCACCTAAACAGCAGGAGAGAAACTTGATAGCAGTTTAAGCATCATGCAGGGTGTATCCATACTCTAGACATAAGAATGGTTTATTTATTTGTTTCCTTTTATTTACTAAAGCATTTGTATGCCACCTTTCTCCTGAGAGATCCCAAGTAGCTTACAGAAATTTCCAAACCAAGCTAAGCAGTTTAAGTTCAATAGTCAAAACAAACAAAAAGAAATACATCTTGGGCAGGCCCTGCTTTGCTAGTAGTGTTGCCAACCCCCAGGTGGCACCTGACAATCTCCCACTATTACAGTGGATCTCCAGGTGATCAAGATCAGTTTCCCTGGAGAAAATGGCTGCATTGGAGGGTAGACTCTATGGCCTTATACCCTGCTGAGGTCCCTCCTCTTGCCCAAGCCCACCCTACGCAGGCTCCACCTCCTAAATCTCCAGTCATTTCCCAACCCAGAGCTGGCAATCCTATTTGCTAGGCTGGCTTTCGTAGGCCCCCAGGCTGTGAGCCTGTCATTTCTAAAAAGTTCCTTCCTCAAGCCTCTCTGGAATTTGACACCCCTCAACTCTCTGTTCCCTGCCTGAAGGGGCGGGAGAAGGGGGAAGCTTGACCATCCCATTGTCTCTAGCGAGATCCCTTAGCATGTGTATACAATTAAACTGGAAAGCCGTTACACCGACTTTCCCTGGGGACTGTTAAAATGCAAAGTGGAGGCTGTGCTCCTTGCCAGCCTCTCGGGAGAAAATGCATTTCTTCACAGAAGCCATAGCATTTAAAATGGCACAAAACAAATGTTCTACTACAGATGTGCTTTCATTAATTTGTCCCTCATTTTGAAGGTTTCTGTTCAGGGATATGTTATCAACCCTTCCAGTTCGGCAATTCACTGCAAAATGTGGATACAAAAATTAGTATGGTACACCACACACAATGACATGATATTTTTCCATCTGTCTGTCCCCATATGCAGGACCAATACATTTTCTACACTGTTGTCATTTGACTTACAAGAAGTGGAAATGCTGAATGCTTGTAGCTGAGACCCGGGTAAAAAAGAAACAGCTCAGCAACACTGAAAATTAGAAATGTTACTAGCAGAGGTATTCAGAGGTATTCTGAATCTGATATGAGAATTCTCTTTTGTCAACATGGCTAGTTGCCATTTGTGGACCCACTCTTCCTTGAGTCTGTCTAATCCCCTTTTAAAGCCCTCTGTGTTCATGACCATCACTATGTCCACTGTGGACTTTTGTTGTTATTGTTGTTCAGTCGCACAGTCGAGTCTGACTCTTCGCAACCCCATGGATCACATCACACCAGGCTTTCCTGTCTTCTGCCGTCCTCTGGAGTTTGCTCAATTTCATGTTCATTGCATCGGTAACACCATCTAACCATCTCATCCTTTGCCGTCCCCTTCTTTTACCTTCAATCATTCCAGCATCAGGGTCTTCTCCAGTGAGTGCTCCCTTCTCATTTGGTGGCCAAAGTATATGAGCTTCAACTTTAGTATCTGGCCTTCCAGGGAACAGTCAGGGTTGATTTCCTTTAGGATTGACTGATTTGATCTCCTTGCAGTCCAAGGGACTCTCAGGAGTCTTCTCCAGCACCATAATTCAAAAGCATTTATTCTTCAGCACTCAGCCTTCCTTATGGTCCATTAGTGATGGCCACAAGCATAGATGGCTTTAAAAGGGGATTAGACAGATTCACAAAGGAATGGTCCATCAATGTCTGCTAGTGACTAAAGGAACCTCTACATATAGAGGAAGTCAACCTCTGAAAGCTAGTGCCTGGAAGCAACCAGTCTTTGGGCTCTATGCCCTGCCTGATGGCCTTCCAGGGCAGCTGGCTGGACACTGTGTAAAACAGCTAGATGGACCTCTCATCTGAATCTGTTCCAGCAGGGCTCTTCTTATGTACTAGCAATAGACCTTAAGTACCGGTAATATTTGGATCTGTGTCAGGAGATCTGAGTGATAGTTATTTGTTCTAATGCAGCACCACATTTTACACAGAGAGGATGGTATTTGGAAGATGTGAGCGGTGCATCAATGAAGAAGACCAAATGCTTAGTTTGCCTGCAGGCATTGGAGGCCCAGCATTGTGAAAGAGCATTCTTGGTTTGCAAAGCTGATGTTAAGCAATGATGCAAAGTGGAGACAGGTATTGCTGAGATCTTTATATGCAGCAGAGGTGTTCTGAGCCATAGGATGCAGCTAATTATCATGACAACGAACTATTAATTACTAGTAAGGCAACTAACTGTGTTCTCCATCCGCCATGGCCCTCTTCAAAGACCTGCGCAAGCAGTCACTCATTAATAACCCTTTCTGCTGTTTAGCAGATTTAAATGGTGCCAAGGATTGAAAGGTAGTGTGGGGAGGTGTCATTTGCTGCCGTGGAAAACTGTCCCATCATTGATTGTCAGAGCGGATTCTTAATAGGCAGTGTGGTTTTTCAAGAGATCATAGCATGGCATTACCAAAGGGCAAGCTGAGGTTCCTGTTTTAGGCCAAGACAAATGGAGATCCTTGTTATGCGTCATGCCTTCAGTGGAAAGCTGGCTTTTAAAAACAACATGCTCAAGGTTTATAGGGTTGCCAACTCTAGGCTGAGAAATTTCTTGAGACCTTAGTGGTAGAGCCTGGGGAGGGCAGTGTTTGGGGAGGGGAGGGACCTCAATGGAGTATGTAATGACATAGAGTCCACCCTCCAAAGCCACCGTTTTCTCCAGGAAAACTGATCTCTGTAGTCTGGAGGTCAGTTGTAATTCTGAGATATCTCCAGGCCCCACCTGGAGGTTGGCAGTGATAGCATGGCATTTCCCTGGGTTGGCCCAAGCAAGCTTTTTCACTCATCCTCACTCAATTCTTCTCCTTTTTACAGCCCCCACCCCACATGGCTTTTATCCATGCAGGTCCCATGATCCTTAGCAAAGGGGACCCTTTCACCCCCTTTTTACCAGTGGAAGAGTTAACTGGATCCAGCCCCTTATCTTGAACTAAATTCTTGATTAGGAAAAAAGTGTGATTTTTAATTTTGGCCTGTTAAGGATGAGAAGGGCTCCCTCTTTCCTGCATGAGATTTAGTTCGTACTTTCTCTCTATCCTGTCTTAGGGCTGCACCCAAGTGTGGTGTCTCTTTTCAGTTGTTAGATGCTCTGCTTCTAATTTAAGTTCAGTTTTATGGATTTTTATGTTTTTATGTTCCCGGCTTGTTTTTAATAGTGATAATTTATGTTCTTTTTATAGTTTGATACTATTGTTTTCACTCTTAGGTCATTTCAGGCAGACCTCTGGAGAAGCAGCGTGAACATTCCCTAAATAAATGTATGAATAACATTCACTATCAAACCTGTCCAGCCTGAAAAATCCAGTTGCAACCAATTGATACAGCTCAGTGACAGCACAATATCTAACCATGTGTGGATTAGGCTTCCCATTACCTTGCTAGGGGTGGGAGACCTCCAGCTCTTATTGCCTGCCAGCAATCCAGTAGCCAGGGGGAGGATTGATATCACTTCCACGTTTTCTTCAGAAGTAACATAATGCCATTGCCTGATGGCACCCCCATGTTCCCACCTCACTGGATCCTGCCAGGCCCGATCTGCATCTAGCATTTGCTCCACTGTCTTACCAAACCCACACTGGAACAGAAATCCCCATCTACATTGCATGCCACTTTCACTTTGATTGAGTGTCGCATTTTATGGCAGTGTCCAGACTGCATGCTGCTTTCACTCCATTTGATCTCTGGTTTTATAGTGGCTGTCTGCATAGATTTATGACCATTTTATGGCCATTCGGGGGTGACTCTGCAGTCAGTACAGTGTTGGCCCGGTATAGTTGAATGTGGTTTTGAACTGCATCTTTTTCTGTTCCAGTGTGGGTTTGGTAAAACAACTGAACAAATGCTAAATGCACATTGGCCCTCAGTTGCCAGCATGCAGACCAGTATCCTCAATATTTTCAAGTCCAAAATCCAGTTTTGACTCTCAGCCTGTAATATGTGACCACCTGCTTCTCAGTTTTTACTACCTATTTCTCTTTCCTTTATTCTCTTTTCTCTCCCTCCTCCCTGGATCTATCTTCTCTTCAAAAAATTAAAATGGTGGCAGTATCATTTGTGCAAAGAAACCATATTTAGGTTGGGGAACAAGCCAATTGCAGATATCAACTGACCAAGAACTGTGCTGCCTGAACTTCTTTGCAAAAGTTTGCTGGATGGAGTTTCCTCCAGTTTAGGGACTGACTTATGATCATGTATTTGATCAGGGAGTATCTTCCTCTTAGGTCAGGGTGATCAGAGACTGCTTCTGCACAGAGGTTTTTGTCCACTACAGCTACAAAACTGGAGTGATGGGAGGAGGGGCATCAACAGGACATCATGGTTTAATCTGGCTCTAATAATCCCTTTCACATCCTCATACATTTTCCCCCAAAATCTGCTTTTCTCCAATCTTTTTGGAAGGAGTGCAGGCCATGCACATTATTTGGACATTGTCAAAAGTCCCACCTACATTGGCACCATTTCCCCTCCATCAGCCCACCACAATTGCCATTTTCCTTGCTGTGCCACCAGAAGGGTTTTCTTTGGGGGGTGGAGGCTTTTCTTTCTACATCGGTCATTTTTTAAAAAATTATTAAATATTTTTTATTTTAGAAATCAAGATAATGATATAAAAGGCATACAGAAGGAAAAGAAGGATTATATAACAGATTATATACATCAAAGGTACATTACAAGGTATATAGAACAGCCAGTGTTACTCCCCAACATCCCTTTCATTATAATTTTAAAGAAATTTTCTATTAAATACAATAGTCCTTACTTCAAACATTTTAAATTTAAAATTTCATAACTGATCTCTTTTGTAACAATATTATTAATTTCACTATTAGTGCATATTTTATGTTACATATATCATTTCTACATATTAGCTATAGCTTTTAATATACCAAAGTTTAAAGGAAAGTCTATTATATCTCTCACAATAAAAATAAAAGATATTTTTGTTCAAAATCCACTTCCTTATACATTTATATTCAAACGTATTCACATTCTATTTCTGCATTATAATACATTTATATGAATTGCAATACATTTAGATAAAAATTTTAAACTGCTTCTCATTCTAATCGTTATAGGCTATTACTGATTACTGGTGGCACTGGGGGGTGGGAGCAGAGAAAACGACATCTGATGGAGGAAAGTGGTGGAGTCAGCTCCAGTGTGAGTGCTCAGCTGTCACTGTGCACTGCAGGTCTCTTCATTTGCAGTGGCAATGAATACAGAATGGAGAATCCTTGCCATATGTATGCAGCCAAGAATTCTGCAGTCTTTTGGGCTCCCTGATAGCATTTTACACGCTTGCTTTGTTTACTGATCTGCAGAGAACTTTGCTGTAGTGAATGTGTGACATTTACCAGTGGCTTGTATGATCAAGCCCTGCGAGCCCAAGACCAGCAATGGGCTTCCCATGTAATGTTGCAAACAGCGGACCCCTCCTGTATTTTACAGACAAAAAGGAAGGAGATTTTTGTGCCTTGCTCTTCCCACACCAGAGATTACTATCTAAGCCCCCTCCCTGTTGCTAAAGGCAGCACTTTGCTGTATGGTATACCATTTACTCTGCCATAGCCCATCCTACTTTTGAAACAGGGTGTATTAGGAAACCAGCAATAACCATTTCCTCAATAGAGGGTTAATCTTATAAGGGATTTGGTGGAATTTATCATAATTTAGCAGTTCTAATCCATTCAACAACATTGCTGAGCTAGACAGGTAGCAACAGTGGCAGGGCTGGAAGGAAAGCAATACAGTTGTGTTTTATGGGCCTGTGTGTATTTCTTCACATCAGCACCGAAACCAAGATGAAGTCAAAAGATTTATCTTCTATGGCATAGGTGTAATCTATGAGGGGGGGGGGCTGAGGAGCTGAGGCATCCTCTGAATTTTTCCAGGAAATACTGAGCCCTCCCCCTGGGGTAGGGTTGCTGGGTGCACCAATTTTACAAAAAAAAAAAAACCAAAAACCCACACAGAAAGGGCAGGGTAGGCTTGGGCCCTCTCCCCTTGGGGTGGTGGTGGTTGGATCCATTTAAAGGGTGGTAAGCCCTGGCGTGGATCAGGTGCCCCTCCTCCTGAGAGCCCCCAGGCCTCTGAGTACGTGCCTGGTGCCTTTCTCTCCTCAGCCTGAGTGAGTGTGTGAGTGCATGCATGGGAGTCAGGAGGGGAGAGAGAGGGGGGCCAGCGGGGGACACACCAAGGCGAGGGAGAGGGGAGGGGGTGTGGCGCGGCACAGTGTGGCTGGGCCGAGTGCAGGAAGGGTCATGCAGGAGCACCTTCCAGCTAGCCGAGCCAGCCAGCCAGCCGTCACAGATCGGGTTTCAGCCCAGCCTGGGCTTGCTCCATCTGCCCATTGCAGCCTCCCGGCTGAGCCACACACGGACTCTCCTTGGCTGCCGCAGTGTCCCCCACACCATTAGATGGCCAGCGGCAGAGATGGATGGTAACCTGGCTTTGTCTGCTTTCTGCGGGAGGGAGAGAGGGTGGTCCCAGAGAGCCCAGGATCAGCTCCCCACCAGGAAATTGGAAATTCGATGCCCTTGTTCTATGGACCTTGGGAAGCAAAAGGCACTGAACCCTGAAAAAATTAATGCATGCATATGAATACCAGTTATATGATCCCCAAAATGTAAAACAGGTACAGTGTTTTAGCAAGGATGGATAGCCAAAAAAAGGGAGGGGAAACAGAGAAAAAACTACGGAAAGCTGAAGTATGTGGATCAGTAACCCTCCCTTCACACCTGTTCAAATCAAAACACATCCTTGCATCCTTCACAAGATGCTGAGGGAGGCTCACAACTATGGCCTCAGACTCACCCCCTCTAGCTTTTTAACATTCAGGCTGATGAAGAGTTCTAGAAAACGCAAAAGCTCGCACTGTGTGTTGTGTCGTTTTGGTTGGTCTTCATAAAAACTATTACATGACTTCTGTTTTTGGATTTAACTGTGGGAAGATGCAGCTGGGTACTTTTTTGAGGTGGGGGATTGGAGGTTGCGTAAAACTCTTTGAGCGGGGGCGTGGCATGGTGTTGCACAAGATGGCAACATAACTTTGGGCTCTGCCTTCCCCACTCCTGCCAAAAATCTTTCTAGACAGTTTTGCCTCCAAAAAACTCTTAAATCTTATGGGAACAGAGAAGAATAACACTCTGTCAGTGAAAGATCAACTTAACAGACGGATCACTGAATTCTACACTACAGAATCCAGACATAAAATCCTGACGGCCTCACGGAGAGAGATCAACAAAATGGTGGCCGATCAACAAGGCAATTGCGACATGGACACATAAACAAGCAAGCCAGATCTTCTTGGAGTGATGTCTAATATGGAGACCTGAATTCTAGATGCCATGAAAACCTTTCTGGAGCCTATGCAAACCGAACTTGTAATCATCCAAAAATCTCTGCATGAAACCAACCAAAAAGCTGAGTGTGCCTTCACTTTGGGACAAACCCTACAAAATGAAATACAAACCTTGCAAGCAGAGGAAACTGATCTTTGTCAACAAGTTCTTCAAACAGAATACAATGCGCAGCAGCTCCATCTAAAATTCTGGGGGTTTCCCGAAAAAGCGGAGGAGAATGTGGAGCCTGCTGTCTTTCTATCATGTTGGCTCGCCTCTGAACTCAAGTTAAAAGATGACCTAGCTCCATTGATCCTTAAGGCCTACAGAATGGGATCGCTATACAACTCGGAGAAGAAGGGCCTGCGCGATTTTATTGCAGTGTTTCAAGATTTGCACACAAAAAAGAAGATCCTCTCTGATGCAAGGATCCAAGGCTACCTGACCTTTCGGGACAGAAACATTGAAGTTTTCCCTGACTTGCCCATGGAAGCCATTATCAGACAACGTGAACTTAAACTGATAACAGCTCAACTCATCTCAGCTCATCTGCGCTATAAATGGGTTGGCCTAGCAAAGCTGTACGTACAACATAAGGGCTCTTCATTCTAGGCTGTTGACATTGATACTGGCATGTTGTGTCCGCTGACCACTTTGGGCCATCAGCGAAGGAGCCTGAGCTTGAGTCCCGGGGAACAATGGGACTGGGGCTCCTGGCTCCAGCTTAGGGGAACCAATGGGAACAGTGGCGGGAATTCAAACCCACCAATGGCACCAGGGGACGTTCCTCTTCGCTTGTATATAGTTGGCCACCTGGCCAGGTAACACTGTCTTGTAATAGCGAACCATGCTGATCACTACGTCTGTGTCTGTGGTTTCATTATGTGTCCAACCCACTACACAATACAGCATTAAACTACCGCAACGGCTCGGTCTTCCCATTCCATCGGAACCGACAAGAAAGCCTTTAAGAGAAAGCACAACTCAGGCTCGCAGCCACCTAAAGGCACCAAGCTGTCCATTCACCAGACTGAAAAGGACTCTAAATGATCTCTGTGTCTCTTATAAGTATTAGTCTTTACAACGTAACTGTTTCGGATAGGTTTACTTTACTTCTTGTAATACTGCTCATGTTATACTTTGATGTTTAAATTCGATGGGAGGGGTGTGCAGGGTTTTTTATCCTTTTCTTTTTTTTCACGCTAGCACCGATAAGCCTCTGCTTCTTGATTGTGCGTTTCCTGCCTCTTTTGAAGTACAGCTCAGCCTAGCTTGGCTGCTGTACTCTCCTGTTCTTTCCCTTTTGGAACAGGAGCCTCAGGGACCACGATCAGCAAATTTTTTCTTTTATCTTCCTTCTACATCTAACAACTTTCTCTTTCTTTCTGTGCTCCACATTTTCTGTTTTCTTTTTTATTGTTTCGGCTTTTGCCCTTCCTCACCTCAACTATATCTCTCTATATTTCCTCTGTTGCCACTCTACTTTTCTCTCTCATCTGGTAAACATAACGTGTTTTTTTCCTCACTACAGGTAGTCCATCAGGTTGATTCAACTTCTTGTGGTTAATATCACTGAGTTTTTTTGGTTACCGACAAGGATATTGCTATACATATAAATATTTAAACTTAAGGGGGAGGGGAAAAGTTTTTTTGGGGGGAGTTTGCTGTTAGGTTTCTTAGATTTTTTTTTATAGAAATAAAATAAAAAAGAAGTCTAATTTAATATACTGTAGTACCTTCAGATAGTTTTAGTTTTCAGTGATTAATAAAGTGAAGGTTTTAATTCATACGTCTACTTTATTAATTTGTTAGCTTAGAAAAATTCATTATTTAAGAGTGATTTATACATAAGAGTCTAATTAATTGTTATTTAATTGTGAAGCAATTTTAAATCATATACTTAGAAGGGCAGTTCCCCGGGGCACTCAAGGAAGCGATGGTCCATCCTCTCCTGGAAGAAACATCTTTAGACCCAGCCGAATTGGCCAACTATTGACTGGGCTTGAATTTGCCCTATTTGGGCAAATTATTCAAGAGGGCAGTGGCAGTACAGCTGCAGGGCTTTCTGGATGATGCTTCCGTGTTAGATCCCTTCCAGTCTGGCTTTCGCCCGGGATACAGGACAGAGACTGACTGATGACCTCTGGAGACATCTGGATCGGGGCGGCAGTGCTGTTGCTGTTAGATCTGATGGCCACGTTTGACACAGTCGACCATCAGCTACTGGTCCACTGCCTCACTGACATGGGGATTCAGGGGCTTGCTCTGCAATGGCTTGCTTCCTTTCTCCAGGGTTGGGGACAAAGAGTGGCACTAGGGGAACAGCAGTCCAGGAGACACCCACTTGAGTGTGGTGTGCCTCAAGGGGCTGTGCTGTCCCCAATGTTATTTAACATCTACAAGTGCCCCTTTGCCCAGATTGCCCGGAGGTATGGGCTGGGATGTCACCAGTAAGCTGATAACACCCAGCTCTATCTGATGCTGGGCAGGCAGTCGGACTCCAGACCAGAAGATCTGGACCAGGCTTTACAGGCTGTGGCTGGTTGGCTCAGGCTGAGCCCGCTGAAGCTGAACCCAGTGGAGACAGAAGTCCTGTGCCTGAGTCGGGGTGTTTGGGGTTTGGGGATCCCACTCCTGACCTTCGGGGGGGGGCGCCTGGATCCCTCCCTTACTATGGAGGCCCAGGTAGTGGCCACTGCTAAGTCTTCCTTCTTTCACCTTAGGCTAATTAGGCAGTTGGTTCCCTTCCTTGACCGTGCCGACCTGACTACAGTGATCCATGCGATGGTCACCTTGAGACTAGACTACTGTAGAACTCTCTACATGGGGCTGCCCTTGTTGCAGATTCAGAAGCTACAGCTAGTGCAGAATGCTGTGGCCAGGCTGCTGATGGGCCTCCCCAGATGGGAGCACATCCGGCCTGTGCTGAGGACACTGCACTGGCTGCCAATAGCATACCAAATCTGCTTCAAGGTGCTGGTGCTTCCCTTTAAAGCCCTATATGCCCGGCGTCCGACATACCTATGGGACCCCCTTTGCTCATACATACCCAAGAGAGTATTATGGTCTGGGTCTCAAAATCAGTTGACCCTCTCTGGCCCAAGGGAGGCTAGGCTAGCTACCACTAGGGCTGGGGCCTTTTCAGCGGCGGCCCCTACCTGGTGGAATGAGCTCCCAGAGGAGATTAGGGCCCTGCGGGACCTCTTACAGTTCTGCAGGGCCTGCAAGATGGAGCTCTTCTGCCAGGCATTCAATTAGGGACCGCCGCTGCCCGTGGTTTTTAACATCAAGCTGATATCATAAGAAACCTTGAGCAGATAGACATCCCAAAACAACTGGGAAGTGGCAAACTTGTCTGTAAATGCACCACCTGAGTGAGTCTTAACTGCCACTAGCAATTTATGTCTGCACTTTGCATTTCGTGTTTTGTATTTGTTTTATATGCTGTGTTTTTAAATAATTGTATGATTTTAATTGTATTTATACTTGTTGGAAGCCGCCCTGAGCCTGCTATGCGGGGAGGGCGGGGTATAAGTTTTATAAATAAATAAATAAATAAAATACTTGAAGTTTAGATCAATTGTTAAATAAGTATAGTGCATTGTGCATCCATTGCTGTTGTTATTACTGCAGCCAACCAGTGTGGTGGAAGCTTTGGAAAACCTTCTTTATACATAACTGCTTGGTACCTTTATAGGTCTATTCTATAATTGTTGTTTGTATTTAAACTTTTATTCTTCTAGAATCCCAAGATAGATTTATAGTGAAGTGTCACCATGCAATCTGCTGTCAAGATTTTTTTGTACAACATCATTAAGCGTAAGAGAATTCAGAGTCAAATTATGAAACTTAATCTGGGCATCCTTTTTCTCCAAAAGATCCATATTAAAGATGACGTAGCCCCTCTGTTCAAAACTAAAAAATTCCAACACCAATTCTTAGCCAAAGGCTCTTCCAAATCCAGAGGCACTGCTATCCTAATCTCTAAAGATCTGAACTTCGTACACCAGACCTCTATGGCTGATCCCCAAGGAAGATTTATCTTGTTAGGGGTTCCATAAATAATGTGCCAGTCACTCTGGCATCGCTCTATGCACCCAACTCAGAACAAATCCAATTTATTGAACAATCCCTACAAAAAAACTTGATGCTTTCCATCTGGGTGAAATAATTCTTGGAGGGGGACCTAAATTTTATTATGGACTATTCTAAAGACAAATCTACGTTCAACCCATGTTGCAACAAAACAATGAAAACTAACACTAAGTTTGCAGAAGTTCTTGACTCTTTCAACTTAATTGATGTATGGAGGCATATGCATTTTACTGAGAGGGATTACACTTTCTTTTCAACACGTCACTGTTCATACACACACATAAATTATATTCTTGTTACTCCTTATCTGATCAACAGGGTCCAGTCTTCCAATATAGGTAACCAATTATGGTCAGATCATTGTTGGGTTAACTGCAATATTGATCTCAATAGTGAAAAGAAAACAACTCCATCATGGACCTTGAACAGTTCTTTATTGTTAAACGATTCAGTAGTGACTAAGATAGAAAAAAAATCCAAAACGTTTTCATAGACAATCCTGCTGGCTCAGTGTCTCCAGATATGCTGTGGGATGCCGTAAAACCAGTACTCCGGGGTCATCTGATTTCCACAGCATCCTTCTTAAAAAGGCAAAAACAAAAAGTGAGACATGGTCTTCAACAATCTATAGCTTCTTTGGAATATCAACATAGACTGGTAGCTCAAGAGTATATAAAAAATTGTTAGAAGAACGCAAAAAATTAGAGCTGCTAGAAATGTCGCAGATACAAATAACATTTTATATTCCAAACAGGGTGGGCCTTTACCCCCCGATCATTAAAGTTCTTGTCCAAAAGGGTAAAGCAGCACCAATACTCTAAACTGATCACTGCACTAAAAGATAGTCAGGTAACACCTCAATACAAAACAGAAAATATATCTTATCTTTTTAAACATTTTTATAAGAAACTATACAGTTCTACCAATGTTCCACACTCTAATCTTGAGAACTTCTACAAAGCTCACCCTCTGGTGAGAACTTTATCTGAGGAACACAGGACTTTGATGGAGGAGCCTTTCAAAACTCAGGCGGTCTTAGATGCTATAAAAAGTCTCAAGCCTTCTAACGTGCCAGGACTGGACGGCTTCACTCCGGAATTCTATAAGCAATTTGCTTCACTCTTGGCTACTCCTTTGACTGATGCATGTAATCACATTCTAAACACAGGTTGTCTTCCCCCATCTTGGAACAGGGCTTCAATTATAGTTATTCCCAAACAGGGGAAAGACCCAGCATTACTGGCCTTGTATAGGCCGATTTCTTTGCTTAACACTGATTTCAAGATATTTACTTCTATTCTTGCCAAAGGGCTCAATTCATTTGTCAGATATTATGTTCATCAAGATGAGGTTGGCTTCATGCCGAACCGTGATATCATTGAGAATATCCATAAAGCTGTCCCAGTTCTAAACTATTGTAATCACAAAAGGTCTCTGCAACTTTCTTATCATTGGACCTAGAGAAAGCTTTCGATTTGATGGAAACTCCGTATCTCAAATTGTTATTACAAAAAATGGGCTTTGGAAACAGATTCTTTACAGCCATCTCGGCTATTTATGCTGACCCCACAGCTCATCTCAAAATTAACCATCTTATTTCAGTGTCATTTTATTTGATACGTGGAACCAGACAGGGATGTCCACTCCTTTTTGCCCTAATCATAGAACCCTTAGCAAATTTAATTAGGGAGGACATAAACATAAAAGGGATTACCATGCATAAGAAAGAATTCAAGGTCTCGCTATTTGCTGATGAGATGATGTTATTCTTGTCTCATCCAGCTCCATCTTTAATCTCATTCCAACAACATCTTCTAGACTTCACTGCAATCTTGGGCCTTAAAGTAAATCTTACTAAATCTTCCTTATTGCCTATCAACTTGGACCGCCAGACAACTCTAAGAATTAAATTGTCTTCCTCCTACTCTTGGGTCACAGACTCTCTACCTTATTTAGGTATTAACCTTCCAAAGACCTTCACAGACACTCACAAATTTAGCCGTGACAAGCTAGAAAAGACCATTCAAAATGATCTTTTAAAATGCCATAAACTGAATCTATCTTGGTTTGATAGATGGAATATTATCAAATCATTTGTCCTTCCCAAATCTATTTTTCTTTTTCGAACCATTTCATTGATCATTGCTGTTGTGTCCTAAGATCAGGAGTCTGAGTTGGCGAAATGCAGCCAAGCTCCACTCTCTGAGAACAATAGGGACTAGGCTCCTGAGCTCGCCAGTAAAGAACCAATGGCAGCCTTGGCGGGTGATTCAAACCCGCCAATAGGAATGTGGGGCCGTCCCCCCCCTTGCTGTATATAGTTGGCCTCCGGCCGTTACTGCATGTCTTTGTCTTGTGTGAAGTACGAATAAACGCGTCTTCTCTTATGTCATCGTCCGAGTCATGAGGCACGAAACCCAGTACTTTACAGTGGCGACGAAGGTGGGATTTCAACGCCTTCCCTGACTCCATGAACGACGAAGAGGACAACAAGGCCACCCCCGAGCACCGCATCGCTGACCCCGAGAGCAGCACTGCACCGCTCGCCCCGGCGCACGCCTTCCCAGACGGAGCTATGGCCACCACACATGTAATACTCGAGCGCTTCGACCCGTCACAGCCAGAAACATGGGACGCCTGGGTCGACCAGCTCATAAGCTACATGGAACTCAACGAGATTTGCGACCCGGAGAAAAAACGGTCGCTCCTGCTGAGCTCGTGCGGCACCCAAACAGTCCGTCTCGCCAAGAGCCTCTTGGTGCCCCGCACGGCCCTGGAAAGCTCATTTGCGGAGATCCTGAACGTCCTCAATGGGTACTTCAGCCCCTGGCCTACCTTTCTGGCCAAGAGGATGGAGTTCCAGAGGCGCGTCCAGGCCCAAGGGGAATCCGCTGCCGCCTTCCTGGCAGCGCTAAGGGCGCTCGCGGTGGACTGCGGGTTCCCGAAGGTGGAAGACAACTTCCTGACGCAGCTCATGTGGGGCCTGGCGGACTCCAAGCTGTGGCGCAAGTTGATTGGCAACCGGCGGCTCACCCTGGTCGAGGCCATCGACGCCGCAACCGCACACGAGGCCGCCGAAGGGGAACGCCCGGCCGTGGCTGTCCATGCGGTCGAGAGGGGTCCCAGCCCCGGGAACTCAGACACCGAAGAGGTCTACGCCCTCAGACCCCAACACCGCCGGCCGGCGCAGACCCAGCAGGCCAACAGGGAGCCAGCCAAGCCTTCCAGCAACCGGACCGTGTGCGCCAGCTGCGGAGAAGGCCATGGGAGGAAGACCTGCAAGTTCCGGGATGCTGTCTGTCACAGGTGTGGGAAGCAGGGACACCTCGCACGGGTCTGCCAGTCCAAGGGCCCCCGGAACTCAAGATCGTCGGCCCCACCGCACCACGCACCATCCACCGCCTACGAGGCGACGGAAGAGGTCGCCGAGCTGTACCATCTTACGGATCAACTGCTACAGGTACTTCGCCTCCCCAACCCCAACCTCTCCTCCACCCCGAAGATCCAAGTAAACGTGCGGATCGAGGGGTCCCCTTGCTGTGTGGAGGTGGACTCGGGATCGGCTGCGTCCATAATTTCCGTGGACACTCTTAAAAAACTTTGCCCGTCCGGGGGACCCCCTCTACACCCATCGCCGCTTAGCTTGGTGGACTTTCAAAAGAACCCTGTCCCCATTCGGGGAGTCGGCACTTTCCGAGTGCAATACCGAGACTTTGAGGGGAACTTGGACTTGGTGGTGGTAGAGGGAGTGGTTCGAGGCCCTAGGCATTACGATCGGGGGAGTGAATAAGTGCGGGACGTGGGACTGGGGGGCGGTGTGCAAGGAATTCCCCGAGGTCTTTGATGGGGAGCTGGGGTGTTATAAAGGGGCCCTGGTGTCGCTTCACTTAGACCCGACGGTGACGCCCATCCGGCGGCGCTTCCGCACCATGGCCCTGGCCCTCTGCCCTAAAATAGAGGCAGAACTGGACCAGTTGGTGGCCCAGGGAGTCCTAGAGCCCGTCCCTAATGCACGATGGGAGACCCCTATTGTGACACCCGTGAAGCCGAATGGGGAAATCCGCATCTGCGCGGATTACAAGTGCACTATTAACCAGGCACTTCAGGTGCACGCATACCCCGTACCCGTAGTCAGCCACGTATTGGCCACACTGGCGGGGGCACACATATTTGGTAAGCTGGATCTCGCGCAGGCGTACCAGCAACTCCCTGTGGATGAGGCCACGGCCGAGGCACAAACCATAGTAACCCACCGGGGGGCCTTCAGGGTGAAGCGGCTGCAGTTCGGGGTCAGTGTGGCCCCAGGGATCTTCCAGAATCTAATGGACGATTTGTTGGGATCCCTGGCGTGACGCCGTTCTTCGACGACGTCCTCATCGCTGCGGCCACCCCGGAGAGCTTCGCCGCCCGCCTCCGAACTGTCCTGGGACGCTTCCAAGCCACGGGGCTGAAGGTGAAGCGGGAAAAGTGCCTCCTCGGGGTGCCGGAGGTGGAGTTCTTGGGGTACCGGGTTGACGCAATGAGCCTGCATCCGGCGAGGGACAAGGTGAAGGCCATCGTGGAGGCCCCCGCCCCAAAGTTCAAGGCGGAGCTCCAGGCGTTCTTAGGCCTCCTGAACTTTTATCACGCCTTTCTCCCACACAAAGCTGCCGTGGCAGAACCCCTACACAGACTGCTGGATAAGGCGACGCCTTGGGCATGGGGAGCGAGGGAGGAGGCGGCATTCCGGGGGGTTAAGATACTATTGATTTCTAACGCTGTACTCGCCCACTTTGACGAAAAGCTCCCGGTAATCCTCGCATGCGACGCATCGCCGTATGGGGTCGGGGTGGTCTTGGGCCACAAGCTACCAGACGGGAGGGAAGTTCCGGTGGCTTACTACTCCCGCACGCTGTCCCCCACGGAGTGTAACTATGCACAAATAGACCGGGAGGGCTTGGCCCTGGTGGTGGGGGTAAAAAAATTCCACAACTTTGTGTATGGGCGGCCCTTCACACTCGTAACTGATCACAAGCTGCTCCTGGGACTGTTCGCGGCGGACAAACAAACGCCACAGGTACTGTTGCCCCGGGTGTTGCGCTGGTCCTTGTTCTTAGCGGGCTATCAGTACTGGTTGGAGCATCGGCCGGGCAGGGCGCTGGGTCATGCCGACGCCCTGAGCCGCCTGCCGCTGCCGCAAATGGGAGAGGTTCCCAACCCCCCCTGCAGGCTGCAGACGTGGCCGCCCGCTCGTCCCAAGATCCTATTATCTCCTGGGTCCTAAACTGGGTGGTGAGGGGATGGCCAGCGGACCCGGCCAGGCCAGAGTTCATGGCATACAAAGCCAGGAGGGAAGAGTTATCCGCCTTGAAAGGATGCTTACTATGGGGGGACAGGGTGGTCATCCCGGGGCCCATGAGACAAGGGGTTCTAGAAGCGCTTCACGAGGCCCACCCTGGCATTGTACGAATGAAAGCTCTGGCAAGGAGCTACGTGTGGTGGCCCGGGATAGACTCGGAAATTGAGACCTGGGTCCGGGGGTGCACATGGTGTCAGGAGATCCACCCCAATCCCCCAAGCGCGCCAACCCAAAGCTGGGAGTCCACCCACAAGCCATGGTCACGCTTACACGTAGACTTTGCCGGCCCGTTCCAGGGGCTCCAGTTCTTGGTGACGGTAGACTCCTACTCTAAGTAGGTAGAAATAAGTCCAGTGTCTACCTCCTCTGCTAAAGCAGCAATAAGGGCCCTGCGCAAAATATTCGCTACACACGGCTTGCCAGACACAATCATGTCGGACAACGGGGCCGCGTTCACATCTGCTGAGTTCCAAGCGTTCCTCGCAAGGAACTTAATCAGGCATATACGATCGGCGCCCTTCCACCCGGCAACAAATGGACAAGCGGAGAGGACAGTCCGCACCGCCAAAGAAGCCCTGAGCCGCATAACCGAGGGGGAGTGGGAATTCCGGCTGGCCCGCTTCCTCCTCACACAGCGCACCACCCCGGGCATTGCCCAGCAGAACTATTGATGGGCCGCTGCCCCACGACCCTGTTAGACAGGCTCCACCCGGACCGAGCCCCAGAGAGAAAGCTGGTCGAAACCCGGGAGGCGCCCAGGAGCTTCCTCCCGGGGGAACCTGTCTACTTTAGGAATTACAGGGTGGGGCCTCAGTGGCTGGCCGGGCGTATTCTCAAATCCACCGGACCAGTTTCATATGAGGTCCTGGCAGACGGGGACCGGGCCCTCCGTAAGCACGTGGACCAGCTCCGGAGGTGGCAAGACCCCGGCACAAGGATCCAGGCCCTGTTACCGGAATACACCGCGGCCGCCCCAGCATCCGATCGGCTGCAGGCACCACCAGCGGAGCAAGTGCCTGAAAGACCACGGAGCCCAGAGGGGGTCCCAGAGCAAGCTGAGCCACCGCCGCCGCCATCGCCACCGCCATCGCCGCCGTCACTGCCGCCGGAGATCCAAGCTCCTAGAGCGGGAGGACCACCCGAAGGGGGCCCCGCCAGTCCGGTGCCGGCCCCCCGAAGATCATTAAGAGAACGGAGGCCACCAGCCTACCTAAAAGACTACGTCACCTGATAGGAGACAAACTATGGGGGGAGGGGTGTTGTGTCCTAAGATCAGGAGTCTGAGCTGGCGAAATGCAGCCAAGCTCCGCTATCTGAGAACAATAGGGACTAGGCTCCTGAGCTCGCCAGTAAAGAACCAATGGCAGCCTTGGAGGGCGATTCAAACCCACCAATAGGAATGTGGGGCCGTCCCCCCCCTTGCTGTATATAGTTGGCCTCCGGCCGTTACTGCATGTCTTTGTCTTGTGTGAAGTACGAATAAACGCGTCTTCTCTTATGTCGTCGTCCGAGTCATGAGGCACGAAACCCAGTACTTTACAATTGATACTTCACTTTCTGCAAAAATGGCAAACAATACTGTTGCAATTCTTTTGGTCATACAAACATCATAGAATTAGATGCAATACCCTATACAGATGCTCTGCAAAGGGGGGCATAAAGTTTCCAAATTTACAGCGGTATTACAGGGCCATACATCTCTCACAAGTTGTTAAATTACTGCATGCAGACTCCACCTCTGACTAGATACAACAATTTACTTTTTATACCTCTCCTTTTGAAGTTCAAGAGGTTATATGGCAATGTCCCTCAAATCGACCCAAACAGGTTCTCTCCAACCCTCTACTCTCAGAGATGCTAGCTTCATGGGATCGTATGAGACCTATTTTATTGCCTCCAATCTCACGATACCAATCTTTTCTAAATCAAAAGTGGTTCTTACCTGGCATCAATAACCCAGCATACAATTCTTGGAAATCAGCTAAGGTAACTACACTTCAGGATCTCACATCCAAACAGCTGCTACTGCCTAAAGTTTCTCTGGAAGCTAAATTGAAAACTAAGGTCCCTTGGATACAATACTGTCAAATCTCATATCTTTGTACACAAATCCATCTGCACTCAATCTTAAAACAACCACACACCGACTTTGAAGCAGTTCTTCGTCTAGCCAGCATTTCTCAAAAAGGTCTAATCTCCAGAATACACAAAATATTAGCATCATTGAACAGCAATGCAACCCTATCATACCAAACTATGTAGCACAAAGACTGCAACCAAACTCTGTCTGAAGATTCTTGGAATCAAATTTGGTCTTCTCCTCCATTCCACTCTAAAATCACATCAATGAAATTACAATCCTTCAAAATCTTATCACATTGGTATCTTACACCACACAAACTAGCTCACATAAATCCTGCGTATAGTCCAAAATCCTGGAAGAAGTGCGACAACATAGGAAACTATCTGCACTGCTGAATTTTCTGTCCTAAAATTCTTCCTTTCTGGATTGCAGTTCTGGGTCAAATCAAATCTGTCAGCCACATAGACATTTCCCCCACACCAGAAAACCTGTTTTTGAACGGATGGGCTGCTAACTGTGCCTCAAGCACTATTATAGAAAGGGTTTCTCTAATGCTTTTTGCTGCTAAAACTGTCATTGCCACACACTGGAAAATGACAGTGACACCCACACTTTCACAATGGCATAAAAAGCTGTGGGATTTGTACGTCATGGCTAAACTCTTGGACATTCTTGCACATTTTGATAAGATTCCTGCCCCTACTATTTTTGTTTCAACATGGTTTCCTATCCTAGAATATTTAACTAATCAACAAGATATCCCCAAAGTAATGGACAATCTTTGGTTATGGTAATGCATATTAATGTATTTCAATAGACTCATAGTGTTAGCTGCTGTATATGCTAACTACACGCTTGATTTATAGACGGTACCTTATGTCTCTTTTCTGTTTAAAATGTTCTTGGTATTGTTATTACATCACACAGTATTTGGTTCATTTGCTACTATACCTGTTTGTTACTATAGCTATTTGAAAGCTTCTATTTTTGTAATGTTCACAAAATTTTCAAAATTTCAATAAATGTTATTGTATATAAAAAAAGGAAGAGCAGGAAGAACAAAAATAAAATAAAAATTACAACTATAAAAACAATAATAAACCAAGAAAAACGACAATGAAAATAATACAACAATTTCTTCTTATATATAATTCTGTTTTCAAGTGGCAATGTTCCATGCACTCCCTCAGCCACTGGCCTGTCAGCTGCCACTCAAGAGTACTCGTGTGCCATTGGTTGGGTGCTGGGTCTGCTCCTCTTCCCCACCCACTCTCCCTTCAGCTACTATGCCCTGTCAGAATTACTGGCAAACAGCTTTCTCTCTTGATGAAGATGCTTTTCCTTCTTGCCTCCTGTGTGGGACTAACTTTCTCCTCAGTGGCTGTTGGTAGGTGTAACAAAATGGCAGTTACCTGTGTTTGTAAGATGGCTGTGGTTCTTTGCTTAAAATGTTCCCCCATAAGGTTTAATTGAGCTGTAGTTCTAGAGAGGGGTCTGCAGGGGTATCACTCACTGTGTTGAATGGGGCTTCCTCATCTGCTGGCCTACAGTTCCCAACAGCCCCAAGGCCAAAAAGTGTGGGAAAACAGGGACTGACCAAATGGGTGGGGCGGCATCAATATAGACTGCAGCCCATCCAGGGAGGAGGCAGTCTTCATCCCTGGGAGGCAACAGAAATTCAACTACTCCACAGTTGGCTGGACTGGGGAATGAATTGAAGTTTCCCTGCTCTCTTGGGCAAGAGAGAGAGGCTGAAGTACAGCCAGAGGCCAGTCCAAGGAGAGATCCTATCCTGAGCCCACAACCTCCAGAGGTAGAGAGTATTGTGTATAGGGAAAGAGGATTGCATTTAACCCCTGTTGATTTATACCTTATTTGTTCATAGTGTGTGCTTACTCCTACAGTTCTGCCTTATTCATTTAGTGTGTGTGTGCTTCATAACTGTGTAAATAGTTAAATAAATTCTTTTATTTGGGCTAATAATCTGTGTTGTGCTCTGACCACATAGTCTCCCCCGCTCTGCACAATACCATGGAAGCAGGAAAGGCCAGACCTTTGGGTTGCCAACTTTCTAGAGATTCCCCAAAGATTGGGGATTCCATCTCCAAATAGGGAGATTTGGCCAGAGTGGTCTCACTGTCCCTCTAAAAAGGGAGTGACGATTCTGTGAGTGCTGGCAGCGAACTTAAAGAGTGAGATACACCCACGGGATGGTGGTGGGAGGCAAACAGCTGAGTTGTAAACTGGAGCCCATTTCACCATGGTAGGCAACCAAGCTTGGTTTGGACAAAGGAGGCTGGGTGCTTCTTGGGGACTCACATTTATTCCAGGAAAAAAATTCTGTGAGTCAGAGTTCACTTCCTCCAATGCACCCATTAAGCTTTGGCTCACAAGATCTGCTACCAGAACAACAGAGCAATCCTGAGGGGGGGAGGAATTGGAATAGGGAACTGACTGACCCGAATACTGGCATTTACAGTGGCGGAGGGCACGAGCGACACTATACAGTGCACTTGCACTGGCATGGCTGCACCACAGCTGTGTCCCAGTGAAGTGATGGCATGAACCCCAGCGCTGGTGGAAATGTAGGCATGTTTGGGGGCATGGCACCAGTCAGTTGGCTCCCAGAGTGGGAACAGCCCCCAGAACAGCTGCAAAATTTCACTGGCAAAAAAGTGGTGCCACCTATTGGCAGTAATAGTAACTTCCTTTTCACTTCCCCCCACTCAGCTGCAGCCACACCCTCAGGTACCCAAGCAGTACAGCATACTGACCAAGTGCACAACCAATCAGCACACACCCCTATGCCATCTCTACCCCTCCCTGGCACCCAATGGCGGCTCCTACTTGAGATCAGGGCCTTGTGGAACTTATTACTGTTCCGCAAACAGAACAGTTTATCAGGCTTTTAGTCGAGATGGTGGACACCCAACTAAATGGCATCCCTGTATTGAGGCTGTCTTGACCATCTGCCTATGCAGAGTCCTGGGATTATTTGAGTATGACTCCAGCACCATCAGTCTGGCTTATGGGGGGGGGGGTTTGAATTATGAGCTGCTATCTTTTAATTGTTTTTCTGGTTTTAGATGTTTTTAGATTTAATTGCATTAATTTCGTGTTAATTGCTATGCACATTACTGTTATCTGCCCTGAGCCCACTTGGAAATGGTGGGATATAAATTTAATAAATAAATAGTGCCCACAAAAATTACACCTTGGCCTCCGGCCTGGGGTGCAACTTACATATAGCATGAACATATCACCTGGCAGAAATTCCTAGCTCTGCAGTCACTGTCATCCCTTCCCTGTTCAGGAGACCAAACCATTGTGAAAAACACAGGGTGACAGGGGGACTTCCCATGGCTGCAGCCATGGGGGAACAAAGGTCACAGTGTAACACAGAAGTGTCCCCATGCCATTGACACTCCCTTCAGAGCCTAGAGGCTTCAAGGGCTGCTGCAGATAGGCCATGGGAATGCAACTGTAGTCCTGAGCGAGCCCTGAACCTGTCACTAGGGGTTGTGGCAGAGAAGGGAAGGACACCAGCCACTTGCTGGGTCTTCAGCCATGGGGCCCACATCTGGCACAGCCCATTCCACATACCCTTTCCTCCATGTAGGCAGCAATCGAGTGGGAGCAGCTGGAGAGCCATTGCGAGTGGCAGGAAGCCTTTGGCAGGGGCCAGCAATGGATAGAAGGGCTGGCAGCATCCATAACAGCAGCTGCTGGGCTCCTGGAGGGGCTTCTTGCCAGGCCTCATTTTGGCCTGGAGTGCGCTGGAGCAATGCTCTGGCAGTAAACAGGCCTGCCCCCTCCCCTCCCCGCTGCCTCCCCTCCCCAGTCACCCACACAGGGCCGAACCACCCATAGAAGAATTTAGGCATTTCATTTGCCTATGGAGGTGCACTGCCCTGGCCTGCTGCTCCACCCCTGCCAAAAGCCCTGCTCTGCAACTAAGGGGCCATCTTGGTGCCCCTGGGCTTGGTCTGCTCTGGTGGGCGGGGATCAGCTACTCTGACTCCCAGGACTCCCCCTGCTGCTGCACTGAGAGGAGGAGGAGGAGAGGGAGGCAACAAGGTAGGCATGCATGCCAAGCCCCTTGCCTGCCCGCCCACTTGGAAGCTACTCTTCCCCCCCAGCCTATGCCTAGGGTCTCCCTCCTGCCTTCCCCTGCCTGCCTGCTCCACCCCCCACACACACCTTGCCTTTGTGGGCCCACCTGTCCCCCTTCAAGCGTTGCTGCAGCCCCAGCATCGGGAGGGGTGCGTGGGGGGCTGGGGCGCCCCTCCTGTTTGCCTTAGGGAAACAGCATCAGGCCAGCTCCACCACAGGAAGAAAAGGGGGAGGGAGGGGCTGGATCCCTCCTGGGATCACAAACGGAGTCTGGGGGCAGCAGGGTAGCCGGTTGCTTATACTCCCTCTAAGCTGTGGAGTCCTGTGAGGCTATGAGCAAAACTTCTACTTTGTGAGCTACTGGCCTTAAAAGTTGTGAGCAAGCAATTTGGCTGCTGCATAAATTAGTTTGCTCTGGAGCGCTTGGAGGATTTGGGGGGGGAGAGAACAGAGGTGACGAGGGACCCTCTCCCAGTGGCCTCCTGAGGAGGGCTAAAAAGCTGCGTCAGGTATTTGCCTCCTTTCATGTTTGTCTTGCCACGTGTCTTTCTTGGAAAACTGAACTTTTCCGTCCCTTTGGCAGTTGAAGAAGTAGGGCAGGCGGGAATGGGTGATCCTGCTGGTGGGAGGCTTGAAAGATTGGAAAGGTCCTCCTTTGACCCACTGGATGATGTCACTTGGAGCACCCTCGGGGGGCCCAGATGGAATCCTCCGTGGAGGAGTTTTCTGTTGTGCCTTCTCCCTGGACACCCCCCCCCCCCATGATGGGCTGTCTGGGTTTCAGTAAGTGTGGCGTACAAAAAGAGATCTGTTAGCTTGGCTTGCCGAAGCTCTTGACTGGACCAACAGCCAGTCTCCCCTCTCAGACACTGGAAATTTGTAAAAAAAAACAACCCTTCTTCCATGTGCCTGAAAGTAGCTTGCATTAGTTCAGTGAGGAAACATTTCTTACATATGTGGGGTGGAGAAAACATGGGAAACCTTTGCTGCAAATGAGTTTTCAAAGCAACAGGATGCTTTGTAAATCTTCGGTGAAAATAGATTTGCTTAAATATATTCTGTGCTTTTAATTTGCTGAGAGAGAGTTGTGGAGAGGGGAAATAAAATCTGCTCTAACTTAAGCATGTTGACCTGTGATTTATAAGGCCAGCCTTCAGCCATGCATAGTGATCCATCCAGGGCTTGATAAACTTAAACCACCTGTCTCTGCTGCCTGTATGGTGATATCACAAATGTGACTGTCAGCTTCCCACATCTGCTGATTGAGCAGAAGCAGCACAGCTGTTAGCCTGGTACTTCTGGCACTCATTGGAAGTGGGTTCAAAGGAAGTCCTAACAGATGATATTACTGCTTCTGGTTTTAAAATGCCCCAGAGTTGTGTTCTGCCTTAACTCTGCTGTACTCCTTCTTTTGAGGTGGAGCAAAGGAGCTGACTTGCTGAGCAAAATGATCTGACATGCTGCTGTTTGGAACACATGCTAGGGGTCACCTACCCATGACCTAGCGCATCCTCCTCAAAATCTTCAGTGATATAAGAATGACCATGTTTTTTTTTCTCCTGAATATCTGCCTTACAACGAATGTGTTATCACATCACACTGGGAACATATTACTGGTGAAGTCAACATAGCTTGCTTTCATATAAATGTCCATGTCGTCTGATTAACTGCTGATTGTTTTCTCAAAGGGAGAATGGCCATTCTTTTGCTTTTGTGTCCTTGTAGTCTTTGGTGCATCTTTATTTATTTAGCACATTTTTATTCCACCTTTTCTCAAAGAATTTCAGGGCAGTGTACATTGTTCTTCTCTCTTCCGTTTTATTCTCGTGAGGTAGCTTAGGCTAAGAAAGAGTAACAGGCCCAAGGGCGTCCAGCAAGTTCCATGACTGTATTTCACATCCAGCACCACTTAATCCCAGTAAGTCTGCAGCACAACCCCATACTGCATTGTTAAGATGCTATGAACTGTAAATCAGAAGCTCCTCTATCATGTTCTGAAAAATCTTTTCCCCTCTTCTCAAGCATTTTTTTTATTTGTAATGGAATCATAAATGTTTTGCAAAATAACTGCTGCTATTACTCAGCAGTTGAACAATTATGTATAATGCCTAGTGGACTGACAGCATACCAAAAGCATTCTTGAGCAATGTATGCAACATCGCTTATTAAATTTAAACCTGTCTGGTGTGGTTCAGTTTGGCCAGTATGAAGCTATGTAAGTGGAAAAGGCTAGAGTGGTTTTCTGTTTTTAGGGAGAGCTATTTTTTAGGGGTCTCCCTCATGGATCACTGCCTTGTCGTGGCCAGGGGGCTTGCGTGGTTCAATGAGGCTGTGGGCTATGCCGTGGAGGGCCACCCAGGACGGACAGGCCACAGCAGAGAACTCAGACCAAGTGTGATCCCCTGGAGAAGGAAATGGCAACCCACTCCAGTATCTTTGCCAAGAAAACCCCATGGACAGTAACAAAAGGCTAAAAGATATGATGCCGGAAGATGAGCCCCGCAGGTCGGAAGGTGTCCAATATGCTACTGGGGAAGAGCAGAGGGCAAGTATGAGTAACCCCAGAAAGAGTGAAGCGGCTGGGCCAAAGCCAAAAAGACGCTCAGTTGTGGATGTGTCTGACGGTGAAAGGAAAGTCCGATGCTGCAAAGAACAATACTGCACAGGAACCTGGAATGTAAGGTCTATGAATCAAGGTAAGCTGGACGTGGTCAAAAATGAGATGGCAAGAATGAACATCGACATCTTGGGAATCAGTAAACTAAAGTGGACAGGAATGGGCGAATTTAACTCAGAAGACCATTATATCTACTACTGTGGCCAGGAATCCCGTAGAAAAAATGGTGTGGCCTTTATAGTCAACAAGAGAGTGAGAAGGGCAGTATTGGGATACAACCTCAAAAATGACAGAATGATCTCGGTCCAAATCCAAGGCAAACCATTCAATATCACAGTAATCCAAGTCTATGCCCCAACCACTGCTGCAGAAGAGGCTGAAGTGGACCAGTTCTATGAAGACCTACAACAGCTCATAGAACTAATACCAAAAAATGATGTCCTCATCATCATAGGGGACTGGAATGCTAAAGTAGGAAATCAAAAGGTAACCAGGATGACAGACAAGTTTGGCCTTGGAGAACAAAATGAAGCAGGGCAAAGGCTAACAGAGTTTTGTCAAGAGAACACGATGGTCATAGCGAACACCCTTTTCCAACAACCTAAGAGGCATCTCTACACATGCACATCACCAGATGGGCAACACCGAAATCAGATTGACTATATAATTTGCAGTCAAAGATGGAGAAGCTCTATCCAGTCAGTAAAAAAGACCTGGAGCTGACTGTGGCTCAGATCATGAGCTACTCATTGCAAAATTCAGACTTAAATTGAAGAAAGTTGGGAAAACCACAAGGCCATTCAGATTTGACCTAGATCGCATCCCCGATGAATATACAGTAGAGGTGAAGAATAGGTTTAAGGGATCAGATTTGATAGACAGAGTGCCTGAAGAACTATGGACAGAGGTCTGTGACATTGTAAAGGAGGCAGCAATCACCGCCTAACCCTAACCCTAACCCAAAGAAAAAGAAATGCAAAAAAGCAAAGTGGCTGTCTGATGAGGCTTTCCACTTAGCAGAGGAAAGAAGGAAAGCTAAAGGCAATGGTGAAAAGGAAAGATTTGCCCAACTGAATGCAGATTTCCAGAGAACAGCAAGGAGAGATAAGGAGGCTTTCCTGAATGAACAATGCAAAGTAATAGAGGAAAACAATAGATAGGGAAGGACTAGAGATCTCTTCAAGAAAACTGGAGAAATCAAGGGAACGTTCCATGCAAAGCTGGCCATGATAAAGGACAAAAATGGTAGGGACCTAACAGAAGCAAAAGAGATTAGGAAAAGATGGCAAGAATACACAGAAGAACTATACAAGAAGGACCTCAATGTCCTTGACCACCACGATGGTATAATCACTGACCTCGAGCCAGACATCCTGGAAAGCAAAGTTAAATGGGCCTTAGAAAGCATTACTAACAACAAAGCTAGTGGAGGTGATGGTATCCCAGCGGAGTTATTCAAAGTCTTAAAAGAAGATGCTGTTAAAGTGCTGCACTCAATTTGCCAACAAATTTGAAAAACACAACAGTGGCCACAGGATTGGAAAAGGTCAGTGTACATTCCAAACCCAAAGAAGGGCAATGTCAAGGAAGGTTCAAACTATCGCACAATTGCACTCATTTCACACGCTAGCAAGGTCATGCTCAAGATCCTACAAGCTAGGCTCCAACAGTACGTGGATAGAGAACTGCCAGAAGTACAAGCTGGGTTTCGAAGAGGTAGAGGAACTAGAGATCAAATTGCCAACATTCGCTGGATTATGGAGAAAGCAAGAGAGTACCAGAAAAACATCTACTTCTGCTTCATTGACTATGCTAAAGCCTTTGATTGTGTGGATCGCAATAAATTATGGCAGGTTCTTAAAGAGATGGGAGTACCGGACCACCTCACATGTCTCCTGAGAAACCTGTATAAGGGTCAAGAAGCAACAGTTAGAACCGGATATGGAACAACTGATTGGTTTAGCATAGGAAAAGGAGTACGACAAGGATGTATATTGTCACCTTGCTTATTTAATTTATATGCAGAGTACATCATAAGAACATAAGAACATAAGAACATAAGAGAAGCCAATGTTGAATCAGGCCAATGGCCCATCTAGTCCAACACTCTGTCACACAGCGGCCAAACATCATGCGAATTGCTGGCCTGGATGAATCACAAGCTGGAGTTAAGATTGCTGGGGAAAAGATCAATAACCTCAGATATGCAGACGATACTACTCTGATGGCAGAAAGTGAAGAGGACCTAAAGAGCCTCTTGCTCAGGGTGAAAGAGGAGAGCGCAAAAGTGGGCTTGAAGCTCAACATCAAAAAAACTAAGATCATGGCATTTGGCCCCATCACTCCTTGGCAAATAGAAGGAGAAGTCGTAGAAGTAGTGACAGACTTCACGTTACTAGGATCCCAGATCACTGCAGATGGTGACTGCAGCCATGAAATTAAAAGACGCCTGCTCCTTGGGAGGAAAGCGATGGCAAACCTAAACAGCATGATAAAAAGCAGAGATATCACCTTGCCAACAAAAGTCCGCATGGTCAAAGCAATGGTATTCCCCATAGTAATGTATGGCTGTGAGAGTTGGACTATAAGGAAGGCCGAGCGCCGAATAATAGATTCTTTTGAACTGTGGTGCTGGAGAAGACTCTTGAGAGTCCCTTGGGAGATCAAATCATTCAATCCTAAAAGAAATCAACCCTGACTGTTCCCTGGAAGGCCAGATTCTGAAGCTGAAGCTCAAATACTTTGGCCACCAAATGAGAAGGGAGCATTCACTGGAGAAGATCCTGCTGCTGGGAAAGATTGAAGGTCAAAGAAGAAGGGGACGGCAAAGGATGAGATGGTTAGACAGTGTCATCAATGCAACGAACATGAAATTGAGCAAACTTCAGCAGACAGTGGAAGACAGGAGGGCCTGGCATGGCCTGGTCCATGGGGTCGCGAAGAGTCGGACTCGACTGTGTGACTGAACAATAACAACAATTTTTTAGGGGTAGTGTGATTGTACTTGCTGGATATCCCCATCCCCCCCGGGCCCCGTGAGGTTGGAGATTTTGGGAGCCTGAGCAGTGGGTGTTGCCTTCTGACACACTTCCGGTGATGTTGGGGTGTGTGGCATATGCAAATGAGTTATGCCAATGAGTTATGCCAATGAGTTATGCTAATGAGCTCCAGCACCTCTTTTTTCACGAAATGACCCCTGCTTCTTGCTATAATGAGGGATGCCGGTGAGAGACAGAAGCACATCGAGAGGCTACTGGGGGACCTCTCCAAGTGTCTCTGTGCTTCCCGGCATCCCTGCCTCTCCTCCTGTTGTACCTGCAGTGGAGGTGGCATGCGGGTTGCCATGGGGATGCCCTCAGTGGCATGGACAAATGTCTGGCTGTTGCAGATGGCAGTGAGCATGGGGCTTCCAGACACCCACATTCTTGTCCCTTATCAGATCCTTGTGCCCTATGCACTCTGTATGTGGAGCACCACGGTGGGTTGCCAGCAGGGCTGAGGGGTGATGCCCCCCCCTCCATTGACAGGTGGCCAGGGCTTCTGACAGGAGCTCATCTCTTAAGGGGGGTGTCCAGCAGAGAAGGAATGTTGCTCCTTTAGCTGGCCCCTCTCTGCCCCCTGCCAGTAGCAGGTGGTTGGCTCTGCTTCCTCAACTCATGGCTCCCATTGGTTCTACCTGCCCTGTCTATCAACAGTGCCAGAATGGAACACTGAGGTGGAATCACCATGGATGCAGTGGTGGCAGGAGACAGCAACACTGTTGGAGCACCTTTTGTCCCATTTGTGTAACTATCCCCTTAGTGAGGTGACTGGTGGCACCATGGCTGCATGGCAGCTGGCTGCTGCAGCTCAGAATTGCTTGGTAAGTTTTATTAAATTTCAAGGTGCTGCCGGACTACTATTTTATTCTGCTGCAACAGACTAACATGGCTTACCCACGATGGAATTATTTTATGATTGTTTCCCCCCATAGGTGCATTGTTCTTCTCCTACATGTGCCAGTCACACAGGAATGAGAAGACAACGATTCTCACTATAGGCTTAAATACAAGCATATTTGTTTGTTTATGTCCAGCCTTATCTCAGAGCAAAATTAAATGGCAAGGACACTAAGCTGGCCTAACACTCCATTAACAAAATGGGGAAGAGTGCACAGGTTAAAAACAGGTAAGTTAAACAAAAGTCAGCCAGATCTGTCAAAACAGTTTATCCTCTGAAATAACACCATCTGGCACGCCTTTGTCAATGCAGTGAGGGAAGGCAGCATACTCTGGTATGCCACGTCCTGGAGACTAGATCTACTGCCTAAAAAGCCTGTGACCTAAGCACTGCTGTACAGACAACACTAAGAGAGAAAAACAACATACATACCTGCATGATACACTGCAAATATTAGAAATATCTGTGTAATGCATTTTTATCTGTCCTTTCTCTAAGGAACTTTGGTTAGCTAACATGATTCTACCTTCCCTATTTTATCATCACAACAGCCCTGTGAGGTACTTTAGAGAATGTAACTGGTTCAAGATCACCCAGCAAGCTTCTTGGCAAAGATTGGGAGCTGAACCTGGATCTCCCAGATCTTAGTGTGACATTTCAAAACCCTTACCCCACAGTGGATCAAATAGGTATATGAATGTACATGGGTTTAATCAGAGGTACACAGCAACATTCCAAACAGTAATGGTGGTGGTGGTGGTGGGGAAACAGCGGTCACCAACATCGCCACATCACTTCCGGGTACAACCTGGAAGTGTCAAAGGGTAGCTCAAGGAATCACCTTTAAACTCTATGGTAAACTCTATGGTAATGTAGCTATGGTAAAACCATAGAGTTTCCAGCAATTCCTAGAGTTTCCAGCAATTCCCTTTGTCACTTCCAGTGTAGCAACATCAGCACCATTGCCAACATTGCACCCACCCCCAGCCCTCTTGCAACCCTACCCACAAGCCTCCCCACAGAGGCCACTTGACTCTGCTTGCTCTTAGAGTCACCAACTCCAGCTTGGAAAATTCCTGGAAGTTTTGGGGGCAATTCCTGTGGAGGGTGGAGTTTGGGGAGGAGAGGGAGTTCAGCAGTGATGTGATGCCATAGAGACATCCCTCTGAAGCTGCCAATTCCTCCAAGAGAACTGATTTCCATAGTCTGGAGATCAATTATAATTCCAGGAAACTCCATGCCCCACATTGAATTTGGTTAACGTATTTACTCCCAGCTGCCAGTGGCCATCCAGATAGGGTCAACAGCTGGAAGCTCTGGCTGAGAAAAAATGGCATTGTCAGCAGTGTTACTATGTGGTTTCCAGGGAAACCTGGAAGTGACACAATGGCTCTAGAAATTGCTGGAAACTTTGGTTTTGTCATAGAATTTCTGGCAATTTCTAGAACTTTCCTACATCACTTCAGGTTTTCTGCAGAAGTGATGGGGAAATGCAGCTGATGTTGTGCCCCCCACAGTCCCTGCCCTCAGTTGTGAAGCTTGGCCTAGGAGGCCTACCTCCAAAACTTCAGCCCAGTGGGAAATTCCTTGGCAAGTTAAAGGGCCAGCCTAACCACTGGGAGACTGGCGGGGATGGAACCTAACCTATTGCTGATCTTCCAAGTCTGCAATGTCACTTTTGGCTACATAACCAGAAATTACATCATCACATTGCAGAACATTCTAGAATTCACCCAAAACTCTACAATAAAAACCATAGTATTCTGAGTAAATCCTAGAGCATCCCACAACAAACTGGCATCACTGGGTATAATGTAGCTAGAAGTGACATTGCAGACTCAGAAGATTGCCATTTTGCCCACTTGCCCCCCCCCACTACCCCATTGAGTACCAGAAGGAGAACGGAGGAGGGTCCTAGCTGCTTACAATGATCCAAGCCTTGTAATGGGAGGGGGGAGGGGACTTCATACAGATTGCCCCTGTTTTCAGCTCCCCTGGTTCCTGATACTCTTTTCTGGGGTAAACCTTTTGTACTTGGCTCAAAAAAATTGCTCCAGTATTTTGGCATTGTTAAAATTATGAGTACACTATATTTCTTTTAATGCTTGTTTTCCCAGCAATATTTAGAAACCAGCACCAAGTCAGTTGCTTGCGGGGGGGGGGAGGCGATATGATGTCACTTCTGTCTGAAATTAAATTGCACAAGTGTTTTCTTTCCAGCTCAGGTAAAGCCGATGGGTAAAAAAACAACCTGCAGATATTAAATCCCCTCTTTAGACCACCACAGCCAAACCTGGTCCCTCCTTCACACACACCCTGACTCTCTGATGCATTATGGCTGACAGCAGTAATTTTTAATGACAGATATAGAATTCACCTTAGGCAAGAGACTGCCGTGATGGAAGTTTCCTGTGGGAAAACACTTTTTAAAAGCGCTTAGAGGGTTTTTTCCCCTTCCCTTTCTGGTTTCTGTCTTTAGGGCCTGACTTCAGGAGGCCCTGTCATACCTTGGATCTCAGAAATTTCAGTGAGTCTGAAAAATCTACAGCATTCTTCAGGATCAAGGCCTCTAAGCCTGAAGTGAATGGAACCGTATCCCATTAAATTGGCCTCAATCTGTACCCAGCTAAAGAAATCCAATACATTAGTTTAAATCAATGAATTGATTAATTGTGTAAATGTGCACATGGGAAAAAAGCAATGATTTTAATCCCACCTAAAATTTCTGCAGACGCGCAGGGTTTGTGTGTTTCTGATTCCCCCCTCCCATACAAGCCCGTAGCCAGGATTAATTCAGGGGGCCTTTAAATAAATTTGAGGGGCATTGAAATTAAAATAAAAAGGGTATTTTTTTAAGCCCTGGAAGCCCAGAGCCAAGGAGCTGGCCTCTGCTGGCACTCCAGCTGGGCACCCAGGCGAAGGAAGAAGAGGAGGAGAAGAGGAGGTGCAGGAAGGAGAGGTAGAAGAGGAAGAGAAAGAGATGTCTTGGCCAGGCCCTGCTGGCTTCTGAGCACCGCCAAAATTTCCTGCTGGCCTAGTTGGCCTCATGCCTCTTCCTCACAGTCCTGTGCTGCCACCAGCTCAGGAAGCCCAGCCCCTCCCCCCAGTGTGCCATGGAAGCCCTCCACAGCACTCTGGCTGGGCACCCAGGTACAGGAGGAGGAGGCAAAAGAGGAGGTGAAAAAGGCAGGGACCTTTAGAAAATTGCTTAAACAGGCATGGGACTTCATCTCTCAAAAACCAAGGCATACCAGCACAGGCAAGGTTACAGTGGTGGCAATGGGCGGCTGGGCAGCCGATGCCGCTCAAAGGGGAACAGGAACCGGGTCTGGGATTTGGTCTCCATTTTTCTTCATTAGCAGGGCCGGTGCCAGGTTTTTTTTACCTACTAGGCGAGGCTATCTTCCCATGCTCCCACCAATTTTCAAACATAAATGCATTTTAGGAAGAATGAAAAACACAAAATTTGAAATTGCTAATTTCTTTTTTTCTTTCCTTCTCCCCTGGTTTTAACAATGAAAACATTAGGTACAATGACTGCAAACAGCGTTGATAGTGCCAAACACCTTTTCCAATGGGGCAGCTCATTTCTGAATGCACACTTCAGCTAATTAATCTATTAGCAACAGTGAAATCCTCACTGATTTCAATGCTACAAAACCGATTCTGTATTATTCAACTAAAATCTCTTTTGGCGTAAGAGTGTGTACGTTTGTGAGCTATGCTGCTCTTGTTAACTGAAAAGAGTACAAATACCTAAACTCATACACTTTGGTCCACTACAGATCACTACATACCCTTAGTTTCTAGGATCACAACAGATATATATATTTTTACAAGATGAATTCACTGTACATGTTTTTTTTAACAAGTCAGGTGCTTGAACAGCTCCAAAATTATGCAAGTAACTTCCTAATGGGGCTGTTCTGGCCCAGGAAAATGGCATGTGGGGAGCAGGTGCCCCCCCATGCAGTGGTCCCAAACCAAAACAGGCCCTTGCAGGTTTTAAAAATGATGTTTCCTGCAGCTTCTGTGTGGCTGCGTTCAGACGGCCAGTCAATCGCGCCATGAGCCCTCCTAAAATTTTATCTCGATTTTTTAAATCCAGCCTAGCACGACCAGACGCCCCCCATGAAATAGCCTCACCGCGCGTTGTTCCCGCCGTGATTTGTCTACACGGCATCCACCGAGGATTTTTTAAAAAAAAGTTTTGTACATTCGCATAGGCAAGGCTGCGCCTCCTTGGAGAACTGAGGTGATCGCGGAGGGTTTTCAGCAAAGTCCCGGTCCTCCCCCTTGCCATTGCCATCATGATCAATGGAGGGACTATTTTGCAAGTTAGAACAGTCCTTCCCCCCTCCATCTCCCATCGCGGTAACATCTTGTCCCTAAAAGAAATAAGCATGAATATTACATTCCTCGTAGCGCTTATCGCTGAATGCGTTTCCTCGTTAAAGCGCACATGGGGTTTCAATTTTTAAAAATCGCGCCCCCGTCGGCTCGGTCTGACGTCAGACCGAGCCGACGGGAGCATCGCGCGCTAATGGAGTGACCAGATGGAAGAAAGTCTGCAGTTGTTGCGCGGGTAAGCAAAAACCCTACATTGAAACTGCTGCTTTTTAAATCAGGATTGGAGGCGCAGCAGAACGGGATGCCTATGGGACCGGAATATTTCCCAGATGTTTCTGTCTGGTCGTGCATTTTTGATCCGCAAGGCAGTCGTTCCTATGGCAGATCAAAAGATCCGTCTGAACACACCCTGTGACTGCAGGGAAAGTGACCTGGATCCAGGTTCCCCATGCAGGTTGGCCCTTCAAGTTAACTTATCAGTAACCAACTGTGATGACATACAGTAATAAAGATCAGGTTGTCTCTGGGAATATGCAGAGTGCATTCCCACTACCACATGTATGGGGCTCAATAGCTGTGTTCCAGTATAGACTGAAGCCTGCATTTTAGGAATCCGCCACTGAGTTTGAGCTCCTCTTTCTCCCTTATAGCTATTTACATTACTTTGCAATGGATTCCATAGGGGCCAGGACTTTCAGACGTATACAGTTAGACCTTGTTTTGCATCAGGCAATTTTTCCACACCCAATAAAACAATAACAGAACAGGCAGAGTCATTGCTTAGATAACAACCTACATTAGGCAAGCACAATGGAGTTAGGAACTATCTAGGAATTTATAAATGTGAACTTTTACTGTATTTACTGTTTTTATTATATTTTAACTATGTAAGCTGCCTTGAGCCGGTGCTACACCAGCTAGGCAGGATATAAATTGAAAGTAAATAAATAAAAAATAAATATCTGATCTTTGCTAGGTTCTCTCTTGCCAACAGTGTATGCTGAAGTCCACTTGGAAAGGGCTATAGCATCCTTGGCTGGCCTAGCTCCTAATTTTAGATCTATGGAAACTGGCAACAGTGGCCCAGAGATGGATGGAAAGTCACTCTGCACATGCTCAGAGCTGCTCTTCTCTTCAGTCAATGATCCAACCTATTCCAAACTGTTGAATTAGGGAGGAAATTCAACCCCCCCCCGAGGTTTCAGAATCAGCTTGTGATGCCCAGTAACAGGGAACCTATTAGGTTCAGCCTAAACTCCAGTTTGGCACTGACCATGGTCCAATTTTCTACTGCCATCCATTCCACAGGAAGAAAATTGGCTGCCTTTCTACAGGAGCCCATTCAATGTATATATTGAGCATAAAGATAGCCAGTCTCTCCCTTTGCAGCTAAACAGGCTTGGGATTTCTTTCGCACTTACTTCTTCATCCACACACCCTCCCCACAGTGGCCTCATTCCGTTTTGATCACCATCTAATTCTGCAAGCCACCTGCATGCTTAAAGACTTCGAGCAACCTGCCCTGGGGCAACCTGGCATTTCCACTTAAGGGAAATCATCATATCATTTAAACAGAGCGGGCAAACACGGGTGCATGGGCTTTGTACACGCCACCGTGGCTGGCCTCCCTGGGAGGTGAGGTGGAGAGATGAGGGGGACAGTTCCCAGCTGGGCCCTTGGCAAGCCATGGTGGGCTTCGTGTGCCTGGATGAAGGTCAGCTAGCTGCCTGCAGAACCCAGCTCCAGCCTTTGGTGCGTGGAAGTCGCCTGCATTCAAGTGTGTCCCTGAGAGACAAGAGCCTGCCAGAAACAAGAGCACAGTCAACCAGGGGTGCTCTGGAACCGTCCTTCAGCTCGGCACTGTTTCTTGCAGGGAGCCGGCAGCAACTGCCATGACTCTTTTGGTGAGGGGCGGAGAGGCAGGGAGGGGGAGAGGGAGGGGCGGTGTGGCAGGCCAGCATGGTGTTCTTCTCAGGTGACACCCCTAGGCAAGTACCTCACCCTGCCTTATGGAAGAGCCGGTCCTGTTCATTAGGGGTTGTGTTTGCTTTGAAACTACCTTTGCACCAGAACGGTTTCACCACTAACAGAAGAGGGAGGGGAGTCTCAACAGAAGAAGTGAAAGGAAAGAAGGGAAAGACAGGGAAAAAAGGAAGGAATTGTACCCACCCTCAATTTCAGCCAGAGAAACCTATCCCCACCCGATACCTGCCACCGCCAAAATACCTTTAGTAATTCCCACACCCAGAAGAAATCCTACTGTCTGGGCTTTCAACTGGATGGCCCAGAGAGTTGGGGGGCCTGGGGTAAATAGGATGTCAGGGGGCTTGGCAGGAAGTTGGGGGCTGGGCCCCAGGAGGCCCCATTGTATTTACAGGCCTGCTCCCACAGCAGCACCCAAATCTCCCTTGACATTCTGTTCCTGAGAGACAGGGAACATCCAGGGATAGCTGGGGTAGATTAGGGATTTCATGAAGGAGGGAGGGAATCTGGCTAAATTGCACTCCCTTCACACACTCAGGGAAACTCTTCATTGAATGCAAGATAATAGTTGTATATCCCCCAAAAAAGCTTTTCCCCATGTGTGTGTGTGTCTGTGGGCAGACTGCCTTTGTTAAGAAGATGCCTGCCACCCACTTTTTTTTTTTGGTAAACCCACTTTTTTGGTAAATTAGAAGTATTAAAATTGTTAATTAAAAATCTACTGCCAGGTTAATTAATCATGGATGAGACACATTTGCCAGGTACAGAATGGTGGGGATGGAAGTTTGTGTAATGCCATTCCAATATATTGTTATAGTGCATGTGCTCTAAAAGAAAAAGGAAGAAAAGGATAGCACCTTTGATTTGGCACCATGTGAAAAGGACAGACAGAAACAGGAAAAGTGTAGAAAATCTCTCCATGTGGAAGCCCCATTGCTGCTTCACTTTGTCTGGAGCTTCAGCATCAGCAAGGAAATCGCTGTTTGACACTTACATTTGGAAAACATCTATGACAAGTGTGTTGTCATAACAAGAATTGCTATCAGAGACCCGTTGCACCATTGTACATATTACTGAAGGGTCTCCTCTGACTACCTGAGTACCATATTCATCCACAGCCTGTTCTCTTAAAATTCCACAATTCCCAGGCAGGAAGACAGAGTCTTCTGTATAGTGAAACCTCAGTTGTAGAAGTCCTTCCATGCTGCTATCTATTGGGGTATTCCTTTTAACCTAGATGCCAGGTAAAAAGTTTTCTATTTACCCAGGTGTCTGGTGTGTAATGATTTTCCTCTTCACTCTCTAATTACTGCTTTACTGATCTTTAGTTATGCTATTGTTGTTTTTTAATTGCTGCCAAAACAATTTTTACATCTCATGGTTTTTATCTGCCATGTTAGGCTTTTTTTTTTTACTTTGAAAAACATCCCTGCCACTTTTATTATTTACTGCTGTTTGTTTTAATATTTGTTTTACTAATAGTAACTGATTCTTCTTTTATGATTGCTTTGTTTTATCTTTCTTTCTTTCTTTAAAAGATTTTTGTGCTGCCTTTCTACCCAATTAAAGTCCCCAAGGCATCACACATAAAAACATTAAAAAATTGAACAATTAAAAGCACCATTTATAACTACAAAACAGTTCAATAAAACACATAACAAACAATACTTGAGGTGGGCCCATAACCAATAACCCTCTGGTGGGAGATACCAATAAAATGAGACAAACAAATTTCTGTGGGGAGGAAGTTCCAAAGTTTTGGTGCCATGATGAAGGAGCATCCCCAAGCTGCAAACTGGATCCTTTAAGGGGAGTGCAACCCCGTCCAGAGCAGAGGATTTCCCATTTTCCAAATCCAACCTTCCTCCCACATGTAGCACTTCTGTTTTGTCAGGATTAAGCTTCAGCTTGTTAGCCCTCATCCATTCCAAAACTGCCTCAAGGCACTAGCCTCCCTGGGATCTGCTGGTAGCACAGGATAATGCTGGGTGGCATATTTAGGGTTGCCAGGTCCCCGTGTCCTTCCGGTGGGGGGATTGGGGGGGGTGTTCCGAAGGTGGGCTAGGATGCCCCAAGCCCCACCCCCAAGCTGCGGCCACCCCTCTCCCTCCCCGCCCCTCCCGCAGCTTCAGCTGATTGATAGGGAGCACATGGCCCTCTGATCAGCTGGAGGACCCTTTACATCTTTCAGCAGGGAGGAGGAGGGGTTGTTGCTGGTCACAGCTCTGCTCACCAAAAGACCCTTTAAGGGGTCTTTTGGCAAGTGTGGTGGGGGCCACAGCACACAGGGGGCTGGTTTTCCACCAGCGATTTGACATTTGGGATTCAGGCCCACACTGCCCCCCCTCACTGTGAGCCCTGTGCTGGGAATCACTGCTCGGAAATCCTCCCCGTGCACAGCTCCAACCCCTTTAAAGGGTCTTTTGGTGAACGGAGCTGTGGCTGAAAGATTTAAAGGGCCCTCCAGCTGATTGACAGGCCACATGCTCCCTGCCAATCAGCTGAAGCTCTTTAAATTGCTGCTGGAGAGGAGGGAGAGGGGTAGCCATGGGTGGTTGTGGTTCGGGGGCAAGTCTTGGGATGGGACTCCCCTGCCAGCCAGCTGGCCAGGGGCAGATTGGAGCCCCCAGAAGCAGGGGAACCCCCACCCAGACCTGGGGGCTGGCAACCCTAGGCACATTGTATATTGGTGGCAACTCAGCCCAGATTTCCAGATGACCTCGCCCAACAGCTTTACATGGATGTTGAAAACCATGGGGACAAGATGGAACCATGGGACCCCATAGTCCAGAGGGCAAGTGGCAGAGCAACATTTCCTCAGCACTACACTCCAGTCCCAGTCCTGAAAGGTGGTTCAGAAGGATACCATGACTGATGGTTTCGAAAGCTACCAAGAGGTCAGTGAGAATTAACAGGCTCCCCTGAGCGTCTCCTGGTGCATCTCATCCACCAGGGCAACAAAGTCTGCCTCAGACCCATAACCAGGCCTGAAACCAGATTGGAATGGATCCAAACTATCCACCTCATTCAGGAATCCCTAAAGTTGGCCATCTACCACTCATTCAATCACCTTGCCCAGTAATGGTACATTTGAGACTGAATGGTAGTTATTCAACAATCCTTGGTCCAGAGGAGGTTTCTTTAGGAGGTAGAGTTGCCAGCCTCCAGGTCCGGGTGGGGGTTCCCATGCTTCTGGGGGCTTCAATCTGCCCCCAGCCAATTGGCCAGCGGGGAAGCCCTGCCCCCAAAAGCGAAACACCACTGCCTGCTTCAAGGGAGGAGCAACCACCCCCTCTCTCTGGGAGACAGTAAATGCCTCCCAGACCCAGTTCACCAGCCCACCCACCCCCAGGGCAGATTTAAGCAGCCAGGAGAGACAAAGGTCGCATAAGCGGGAGGTAGATCCCAGACTTCCAAGTTTTATCTTTGTGGACTAACTTGAGAGTCTTTATGGCCCAGATTCAAATTCAGCAAGCACCCAGTGGGTCACTTCCATGGGTTACTTCCACAACTGGGTCACTTCCACAATTGCTTGTTGTAATCTTATTGTCACATCCAAGGGGGTAGTTAATTGCACAGAAAATCTATTTATTTATTTATTTAGATTTATACCCCACCCACTCCGCAAGTGAGTTATACTGAAGATGTGGATACAGTCTGAACATTTCCCCAGGACAAGTTTCCCTTTACATATGAAAAATGAAACCAGCCGCTCATGAACTTTTCACCATTTGCCGCAATGTCCAAAGTTGCATGCAAAGTGCTTACAGTGTTTCAGATTTTTTTCTTGTATCTCATCAGCCTACGTTGATGGGTGTGATGTCTCGATCCTACGATAATCTCTGTTTTTAATCCAAATTAATTAACTTGGAATGTTTTCGCAATCACTAAGAAACTGAAACAACTCCCCCGTCCTTTTTTCACTCTCCCTTGAAAACTGGAAGAACTTCTGTCACTCTTCAACTGAATCCAAAAAAGGATCAAAGTGTGTTAAAAATGAATGATCCAAGCTGAGTTAAGTGGATGAGGACAGCCCTGCAAGACGGCCTCCTGATCATAAGTAACTTTAGCATGTGAAACTGTACTATTTGGCATACTCATGAAATTTAAAAATACTTTTCTACAAAACTGCAAATATACTCAATGGTACAGAGAGAGAGAAAGAGAAAGAGGGAGAGAGTTGCAGACTGCTACGCCCTACATGCAACCTTAGCACATATGGCAGGAAAAAATAACTACTGAAAACAGAAAACACAAAACTTCTATGCATCGTTTCTATGCACTTACATGATTTTTACAGTGCTACATTATGGGTTTTTAAACCTGTAACTGTCAGCTTTTTAGGGTCTTGGGTGGAGGTCTGCCACATCCCTTACTACTTATTCCTGGGACTTCCCGCATGCAAAGCCAGTGCTGTACTAGTGACACATGGCCCCACCCCATTTAATAAATCAGGTTCCTTTCATTTCATGAGGTGGATATGGATATCAGTGGCTATTAACTATGATGACGTAGTGCAGGGGTGTCAAACATGCAGCCCAGGCCCTTGGAGGGCTTCTATCAGACCCACAGTGGAACTGGCTGTCTTCTGCTTCTTCTTCCAGTTTTGCTGCTGCTGCATCATTGTAGGTATGCAGCTTACAGATACACAACTGAACAGCATACTCAAGGTTGCAACAGCACAGACATTTTGATGTAATAATTCAGAGCAAGAGGTGTCAGTTATCAGACACTGTTAAATAAAATATTGCAAGAGTGCTAATGTTTTAACCATGTTTTTATTTTAAGTAAAAGAAAACCCTTTGTGTTTTTGTCCTTTATAAAGTTTATATTTCTGCTACCTGGCATTACATTTTATGACACACATGGCTCAGCCCAATAATGTCTCATTTATGTCAGATCCAGCCCTCATAACAAATGAGTTTGATACCCATGACTTAGTGGAACTTCCATGTCTAGAGGCAGTAACCCTCTGAATACCATGAGTACTGGTAGCAACAATGGGTGGCAGGGTTGCCATCCTCCCTGTGGGGTCTGGAGATATCCTGGAATTACACCTGATCTCCAGACTACAGAGATCAGTTCCCCTGGAGAAAATGGCTGCGTTGGAGAATGAGCTATATGGCATTATACCCTGATAAAGTCCATCCACAACCCCACCCCTCTAAATACCCACCCAACACGGAGTTGGCAACCATATGAACTACTGCCTTTTGCACAGCAACTGATATTGTGAGTTAAAATGGGGCTACCTTTGGAAAGATAGTGCTGCTTTATGAGTCATGGCCAAACTCTTCATATCTTGATTGTTAGGCAATTGTATATATTTGAGTAGATTCGCACATGTGGAAACAATGATGCCACTGCCACGGTTCTGACACTGTAGTTGCCAACTCCGCAGTGAAAAATTCCTGGAGATTTGGGGGTAGGGGCTGAGGAAGGCAGGGTTTGGGGAGAGGAGGGACCTCAGTGGAGTTTTAACAGGGTTGCCAGCTCCAAGCAGGGAAATACCTGGAGATTTGGGGGATGGAGCCTGGGGAAGGTGGGGTTTGGGGAAGGGAAGGACTCCAGTGGGGTATAATGCTATACAGTCCACTTTCCAAAGCAGCCATTTTCTCCAGGGGAAATGATCTCTGTAGTGTGGAGGTCAGCTGTAGTTCTGGGAGCACTCTAGGCCTCACCTGGAGGTTGGCAAGTGATGACAGTGTTAGGTATGGAGACTCAGCAAGGACTGGATTTCAGCAAGTGATCCCAGCTTTATTTGTAACAGCAAACACCAACTCAGAACACCACAACAAACACCCACAGAATAGTGGAGCACAGCTCCTTCTTTTAAACTCTCCCGGGCTGTCAAAGCCACTCCCAAATAAGTTAAGGTCCAATCAGATTACAGGGATAAAGGCCAATCAGCTTTGTTCCCTCCATACAACATATTTACACTGTCATTGGTTGTTTTAAACACTTCCACTGGAAGGGCCAATAGGAATGTTACATCTTATGATCCTGTACATAAACTCAAGCTTTACATGGTAAAGAATTGGCAGCATTCACTGTTAAGACATAACAGACAGCTCTTAAACTAACCTAAGCTAGTGACTGTTGCAATTCACCAGTGAATTCCAGAAGTTATGTGAAGACGGCTTCCGGTCTGGGATTCATGGCGTCCTAACGTGTTCTGGCTTGCTCTTAGAGCTCCCAGAGCATACGGAGGGTCTTGACGACAGGGTGGGCTTCACATAGCCCACCGCAGATCCCCCCAGGCAGGGGGGTGACTGGCAGCAAGCCTGGCCCGAGAGAGGAGTTGAGATCGGCTGATAGCGGGGCTTTAAAGAGCGTCGCGACCAGCCTTGATCCCCTCCCCCAGAGAAGGCACTTCGGAAAATCTCTACAAGACCCCACCGAGTTGGATTCTCAACATAAGAACGCATGACCCAGACCTCCAAGACATTCTACGGAAACTGATATCAAGGAAACACTTCTATAACAAGACACGGACTTTGAAGGTAACTTTTTAAAATTGCTCACCGGAGACGCGTTTCGGCCGAAAATAAACAACATCCAATGAAGCGCATGATCGTGCTGTATCTGTCGTACTAACATTGGAGCGGAAAAAGCGCAGTTAAACAGCTAAAAAAGGCCAAAAAGCCGAATTGTTGATCATTCCTGCGGTTAGATTATTGACTTTAAAATAGAAACTAACAGTAACTCCGCGAGAATTACAGTGGAAAAGTACTGTAGCTGCTGCAGCAGAAATCAGCAAAACAGGAAGTGACTTCAGAACAGACAAGTAATCATCCTAGAGAAGACCAAGGAGGCTGGAAGAAGGGAGGAAATCAGGAACAAGGGGGACCATCAAGACTGCCGGACAGGAAGTGAGTACCTGGAAGAACCATTTACCATAGAGAAATTGCGCCCGCCATTTTGGGAAGGTCAGAAAAATTTTCTTTGATTTTAAACGAAAGACTCAATATAAAAAAGTGAAACTAGTGCGATTTAGGTGGGCACAAGAAGGACTTTGATTTAGAGTGGGTCGGAGGGAAAACTTTGAACAATGGCTTACGACCTGCGGCAACGACAGAGGGCAAATACCTGGTCCTCCCCGAAAATGGCTGGGAAAGAGGAAAAAAAGCTACAGGGCATGATGGAAGCTATGGAGAAACGAGTGATGGATGCGATTCTGAAGTTGGAAAAGACTGTAATAACAGAAGTAACAGAGTTGAAAAAAGAAATGTCTGGAATTACAAAAGAGATACAGACGCTGACCAAAAGAGCAGATGAGATGGATGTAAGGGTGAAGGGAGTAGCATCTAATATAGCTGAAGTCACTATAGAAACAGATAAAGTGAATGTGATGGTCCAATATAATGCAATGATTAACCACATGAGATTCCGGGGGATCCCTGAAGACAAGAATGAGGACATCCATTCAGTTATGGTAGATGCTGTTGCAGACTTTTTGAAAATGGAAGAGGAGAGAGTGGCGGCACAGATTGATGTGGTATACAGAGTCAATTCTGCGATTGCGCAAAGGAAAAAATTACCTAGAGATGTAATTGTCCAGTTTATATCTAAGAAGCTGAAGGAGGATTTGTTTAAGCAACAATTTCAGGTTGACTTCACAATTGACAACAAGAAAATTATGGTCCTAAAGGAACTACCCAGAGCGATGCTTCAGGACAGACGACTTTTTAAAGACCTGATCGACAAGCTGAAAACAGAGGGCATAAGATATAGATGGGAAATTCCTAAAGGCGTCAGTTTTTCGTTCAAGCAGAAGAGAGTCACCATCAAGTCAGTTGACCAAATGACCAGATTCATCAATGATAATTTTAAAGACTCTGATAAATAATTATAAAACCAACATGGAGAGTCAAATAATTTCATGGAATGTTAATGGACTGAATTCACCCCAAAAAAGGAAAAATGTCAGACTTTGGTTGGAAAAACAGAAATGTGATATTGTTTGCTTGCAAGAAACACATATTAAAAAATCAGATGCCAAATTTTTGATTCAAAAAAGATTAGGAGAGGAATTTTATTCACTCTCCTCCCAAAAGAAAAAAGGAGTTGTTACATATATTAAAAAGGAGTTGGAACCAAAAGAAATTTTTAAAGACAATGAAGGGAAATTTTTGGCAGTAGAAGTTGTGTTGCAGAATAAAAAGACATTAATTGTTAATCTCTATGCTCCCAATGGGGCAAAGGAAAACTTTTTCAGGATTTGTGGGAACAACTACGACAGTTGACCTATGAGCAAACGATTTTAATGGGCGATTTTAATGGTACTGTTGACAATGTTGTTGATAGAAAATCAAAAAAGGAATTGAGGCCATGGGAAAACTTCCTAAAGTCTTTTTTCAATTGACTAAACATGAACACTTGGCAGATGTTGGGAGAGTTAAAAATCCCAGAGATAGAGAGTACTCTTTTTATTCATCAAGACACGAATCTTTTTCAAGGATAGATATGATGTGGATGACAGAGAATTTAATCTTGCAAACACGCAAAATTGAGATATTGCCTAGGATTCTTTCTGACCACAGTCCGATAAAATGGTCAACGTATGTTAAGAGAAAAAAATTTCGATGGCGACTTAATGAAGATTTGCTGGACAAGCAAAATATTGTGGATAAAATAAGGACAGAAACCCAAACATACTTTCAATTGAACTTAAATAAAAGTGTACAGACGCAAACGGTATGGGAAGCCTACAAGGCTGTGATGAGAGGACATCTGATTGCTATCAATAATAATGAAAGGAAACAACAAATGAAGATAGACAAAGAAATTATGGAAAATATTCGGAAAAAAGAAACAGAACTCAAGAAAAGGCCTGGCAAAAAGAAGATTTTGAGAGAATTGAGGATTTTAAAGGAGCAATATGCGGCAAGGTTGAACAAAGAAGTATTTTGGAACTTGAAAAAATTGCAACAGAAATCCTTTGAAGGTGCAAACAAACCTGGCAAATATTTAGCATGGCAATTGAAGAAAAGAAGAGAGAATAAAACAATCACTTGTTTGAAAGATGGAAACAAAGAGATTTTAGACCCAGGAGGAATCAAGAGGGAATTTTTTAAATACTACGCGACTCTCTTTCAAGCGAGGCAAGCGGATCCTCAAAAAATGTTGGATTACTTATCCAAAGCTAACTTGATACAACCAAACCCTGAAATGAAAACATTTTTAAATGCTGCAATAACTAAAGATGAAATTAGTAAAGCAATAGCTGAGGCAAAAATCTCTAAAGTTCCAGGCCCGGATGGCTTTTCAGCTAAATTTTATAAAAAATTTCATGAAGATTTGGTCCCGGTGTTGGAGATTCTTTTAAACGAAATTAGAAAGACAGGAAAGATTCCAGACTCCTGGAATGAAGCTGCAATCACCTTAATTCCTAAAGAAATGCAAGATTTAACAAATGTTAAAAACTACCGGCCCATTTCATTATTGAACAACGATTATAAAATATTTGCAAAAATATTGGCGGAGCGCCTTAAAAAGTTTTTGAAAGACACTATTGTTGAGGATCAAGCTGGTTTTTTACCAAATAGACAAATTAAAGACAATATGAGGGTTGTTTTGGACGCAATTGAGTATTATGATAAACACCCTAAAAAAGAAGTTGCTTTTTTATTTTTGGATGCAGAGAAGGCTTTTGATAACTTGAATTGGGAATTTATGTTTAAAGTGCTTGAGGAATCTTTGATGGGCGTAGAATTTATAAGAATGATTCAATCGATATATAAAGAACAAAAAGCTTCGGTGATTGTCAATGCAGAACCAACAGATATGCTCCGGGTAAGAAAAGGTACTAGACAAGGTTGTCCCCTGTCACCATTGTTATTTATCTGGATTTTGGAGATTTTGCTACAAGCGGTTAGAGATGATGATAACATAAAAGGTTTGAATATTGGAGGTTTTTCATTTAAATTAAGAGCATTTGCGGATGATATCATGTTTATTGTTGAAGATCCTGTTAATAATATGCCTAAGGTATTTGAAAAAGTAAGAGAGTTTGGTGATCTTGCAGGGTTTTATGTCAACAAAAATAAATCTAAGATACTGTGTAAAAATATGACTGGTACAAAGCAACAAACGTTACAAAATGTGACAGAATGTGAAGTGGTTAAAAGGGTTAAGTATTTGGGAGTTGAAATTACAATGAAAAACATAGATTTGTTTAAGAATAATTATGAAAAACTGTGGGGTTCGATAAAGAGTGATTTAGAAAAATGGGAAAAACTAAGATTATCTCTTCTTGGAAAAATTGCCGTTATTAAAATGAATGTACTGCCCAGGTTAATGTTTTTGTTTCAGATAATACCAATTGTGAAAGATGGGAAAGTGTTGGTAAAATGGCAAAGAGAAATCTTTAAGTTTATCTGGGCAGGAAAGAAGCCAAGAATTAAAATGAAGATAATGTATGATATTAAAGACAGAGGTGGCTTCCAAGTCCCGAATTTGCCTTTGTATCATGAAGCAGTATGTATGTCTTGGTTATCTGAATGGGTAAATTTGGAAAATAGAAAACTTTTAGCTCTTGAGGGACACGATTGCAGATTTGGATGGCATGCCTATCTTTGGTATGGGAAAAACAAAGTCGATTCTATGTTTAAGCATCATTATGTAAGGAGGACATTGTTTGATGCATGGACCAGGTATAAGCATACAATTTCGGATGAGAGGCCTCTGTGGATTGTTCCAGCTGCAGTTATACATCGGTTTTCAGAGCATAAAGGTAATGACTGGTTGAAATATCAGGAATTGTTGCAAAAAGAAGGGAAAAAATATGTTTTAAAACCAAATAATGAATTAGAATTTGAGTATGGTTGGCTACAATATTGTCAAATAAGGGACATCTATAAAAAAGATTGTAAAGAGTTTGGTTTTAGAGCTATGAATGATGATTTTGAGAATATATGGTTGAAAAAAGAGCGGAAAATGATATCAAATATGTATAAAACTTTGTTGACTGTATATACTTTGGATGAAACTGTTAAAGAACAAATGATAAAGTGGGCCATAAATATGAACAAAGAAATTTCTATGGAATCATGGGAATTTTTGTGGAAAAGATCTTTTAAAATGTCTACCTGTATTAATGTAAAGGAAAACTGTTATAAGATGATGTATAGATGGTACATGACACCAAAAAAGATTGCCAATATTAGTATGGATAAGAACTTGAGTAATAAATGTTGGAAATGTAAAAAGTAGAGGGTTCTTTTTACCATATGTGGTGGTCATGTGATAAAGTGAAAGCATACTGGTCTAATATACATTGTGTGATGCAGAAAATATTGAAAATCCCAATTGAGAGAAAGCCAGAACTTCTTCTCCTCGGTTTGACAATGGAAAAAATTCCACAAGAAAAAAGGACACTGTTATGGTACATGATTACGTCGGCGAGAATGCTTTGCTCAGCATTGGAAAATGGAGAAGGTGCCAGATATACATGACTGGTTGAGAAAATTGTTATTTTTAGCGGAAATGGACAAAATGACAAAGAAATTAAATGGACAAATGGCAGAACAGTACTTAAAAGACTGGGAAGGATTGAAATTGTATCTAGAAACTGAATATAGAATGAAGGGGAAAATATATAACTTGGATACGTATGGATATTGAACGAGAAGTGAAATGAATTTTGAACTGTATGTACTGTTATATATAATATGCTGAAATTGTATAGGTTATATATAATTGAAATGTGTTACCTGGTTTGTCGATGTATTTAAGTCTAAGCTTGATTACCTTATAATTTTTCTGTTTGTTATTAGCAGTGTTGGAAGCCTATTAGGGGGTGGGGGGATTGGGACGGGGATCTTCTTTTTGAAATTGTATTGGTAACGTGATTGGAAATGTTGAATGTATCCCAATAAAATTTTGTTTCAAAAAAAAAAAAAGAAGTTATGTGAAGACATGATTCCTTTTGACTGCCTTGACCTGCCAATCAGTTTCCAGAATGATACCCCCAGATTAATATGAGAAAGGGAGAAAAATATATTTCTCCCCAGACTTTTATAAACCTGCATCTCACCCCCTCTGGAGTGATAAGTTTTCCAAATGAAATGCTTTATCTTTTCCTCCTAGAGAAGTTCCCCCAGTATCTTTCCTGATCATTCTGTTGCTCTTTCCTATACCTTCTCTTGTTCTATGTTGGAACATTATTAATTTGAAAATATAAGAGGAATGCTTCTTGCCAATTCTTATGCACTGATCACTTCTTTGCTCACATGTCCCCCCTGCAGCTGCGAAGCATTGTTCCTAATTCCAGCATTGACAGTTTAATGCACCTTATCTGATGTAATCCACTCCCATCTCGAGGGCCTCCTTTTAACAGTAAAGCAGCAGAACAACAACAAGCCAAAAACAAAAAAAACCCAACTCAGCCACCCAGGATCCCACCCCTAGTAAAAGCAAGCAAAGGAATGAACTAGCCAGCAAGATGGGTGACTGACACAGGAAGAGCCTTGGGAGAAGAAATTAGTAAGCAAAACTGTTGAAGAATGACTGACTCCTTTAGATGCATCCTGGCCAGATTTCCAGTTGCATCTAACTTCATTCGTTTGCTCTTTCATTATTCCACTATTAAATTGTACACCCTCCCCCTTTTTATTAGGAAAACTGTTTTGTCTTACAGCATTCTTTAGTAGGGTGCTTTATGGCAGCTTCCTTCATGTCAGCTAGGGCTGCCCTTTGCCCACAGTAGGCAGGCAAACACCTGCTGGTGGTCCCTATAGGTCTTGCTGAGTCGAGTGGCTGTGGGATAACAGGGAGGGGAAGTGATATTGCATAAAGTGGTGAGCTCTAGGAATTTCCCCAGTCTCTATTGGCTATCAAATTGGGGAAATACGTAGAATGTTGCTTGAAACGGTGATGTCACTCCTATGTCTTACCCAGAAGTGATGTCAATGCATCATACAATGTCACTTCCCACATGCCCCGCCCCCAAACCCTTGCTGTTAAATTGCCACCAGAACTGACTTCCAGCGCTTTTAGAACAATGTGATGCCACAGTTTGCTTTTAGGCAGTTGTCATTGACTGTTTTCACTTAAAGGATACAGGAGGAGATGGGCCCAAAAGGCAAAATGAAATAAGTGTTTTGCTATTTGATTGCAAGTGACTAAGTTTTGCCGTGGATCTAGATAATGCGAGTAAATAGGTTCTGGTGAAACACAGGTGTCTGAGATTGTTTCTGTGTTGTTTCCAAGATAACCCAGACTGTCCCTGTTTGCTGGTGCTTAAATGACTGACCCCATGCCTTTTGGGAAGTGTGACTGGCCCAGGGATCCATCAGGCCCTGCTGGGATCATCATTGGGCCTGTGTGGGGATCTACCCCCTGGGGTGTCACTTAAGGTCACCACAGGAGGGCGGAGCAGGAAGTAGGGAAGATAGGGTTGCCAGGTCCCCCTTGGCCACTGGAGGGGGATGCAGGGATAGGACATATAGAAATTTTAGTATTTCTACATGGATCATTAAATTAAACCTTTTTCATTGTTCCAACCTCTTTGTTTACCCTTCTTGCTCAGGGTTGTGTTTTTCTCCCCCTTTTTTGGTTGTATCCCTAAGGGGAGAGCAAGGAAGGAAGAGGACAGTAGGATCTGGGTAGACTGTCTCTCTTAAAGATACCAGCCACAAAAGCTGAACATTAGGCAGAGCTCCCTGCCCTAAGCCCGAGCAGTTAGCAATAAATGACACTAGAAGCCTGGGGGGGGGGGTCCTCTAAAAACCATGTCCTGATAAAGACTGGACTATCTGTTGTGAAGTAACAAGGGAATATTTAGCTGTGTGTAATTTTCCAGTCATAGAGACCAATAAGGAATGGACTCTTGCATACCAGCTTGGGCTCTAGGTCATCCCCTTTAGAAGGCAGGCACAGGCAGCCTATTTGAGGGATGCCTTTTTGACTTTTTTGCTGGTGTGTGCCTATGCACATTAGCATTTTATTTAGTTATTTAAAACATTTTTATGCTGACTTGCCACACAGTTTATGGTCACCAAGGTAGCAAACGCTCACAAACATTAAAACAACTTTAAACATAAACACACACACACACTTAAAAATAATTAAACGGGGTAGGTTCAGGCCTGTAGCTACAGTGGGGCATCTTGGGGCCTGGCCCTCTGACTTCCAGCCAGGGGCCCCCTGATTTCCTACCCAGCCCAGGCCCCCCAACTTCCAATTTTTTATTTTATTTCTGGTGCTCCCTTGGGAGTGTGTGCGGGGTGCCCCCCAACTTATTTAAAGGCCCCCCAAATTAAAACATCCTGGCTACGGGCCTGGGTAGTTTGCCAGGCATGGGATACTCACTGCGGGGTGTGTGTGTGTGTGTGTCTTTGTTGCTACACAATGATGTCAGGTCTGGTGTGACTTGGAAGTGCAGGCATCACACCAGGGTGACACTTCAGCACTCACCCCAAAACTCTATAGTTTCCATTACTTCTGGATCACAAAGGTGGCTGTCCCCATCTTTGTCAGGCTGCGTCCACACCCACCAACCAGATGAGCATTGGTGGGCATCAGCAACAATTACCAGGAGTTTTCTTGCTGTTAGTGGGCTTCTAGTAAGCATAGAAGGAGGGTCAGTGGGACCCGGTGGCAAAAGACAGTGATAGAAGGGGCAGACAAATTTCACTGGAAAAAGGAGTTCCATAATTTTGGTGCTGTGACAGAGAAGACCATTTCTTGGGTTGCCACTTGTTTAGCCTCAGATGGTGGGGGGCACCTGAAACAGGGCCCTGGAGCCCATGTTGCCCACTGCCACTTGGAGCAGTAGGTGGAGAATTTTTTAAAAACTACATTAGCATTGTGTGCACTGCAATGTCACTTCCAAGGAAAGCCCAGGAGTGACATCAGGCTTCACCACAGAATTTTCAATGAATCCTAGAGCTACCTCTGTGGTTCATGTGGCACTACAATGCCCCTGCCCCTGAATCTCCTGCCAGTTCCATGACACAGCCTAGCAACCTAAAGGAGGAAGAATTTTGCAGCTTTATAGAATGAAGGTAAATAAAACTGGGAATCCATGCTATGAGGCATTAATAGACTTTGACTGAAAGCTGGGTGAGCAAATGGGATAGCTGGACATTTTTGAGGCAAGTGCCTGCCGTTCCTTGGCATCATCCCTTCTTCACCCTGATTAGTTTGGAATGTGACATGAATCTCTGCTGACAGATGGGTTTTCCATCAGCAGAGCAGGACTTCCTCATCTCCCCTGTCATGTTGCAGCCCCAAATCCCTCCTGAAATGCTGCTCCTGGGGAACAGGGGACCCCAAGGAATAGCATGGGAGGTAAAGGTAAAGGTTCCCTTCCTCGAAAGCCAGTCGAATCCGACTCTAGGGTTGCGGTGCTCATCTCCGTTTCAAAGCCTGAAGAGCCAGCGCTGTCCGAAGACGTTTCCGTGGTCATGTGGCCGGCATGACTAAACACCAAGGTGCACGGAACGCTGTTACCTTCCCACCGAAGTGGTACCTATTTATCTACTTGCAATTTCTTGCTTTCGAACTGCTAGGTTGGCAGGAGCTGGAACTAGAGACAGGAGCTCACCCCATCATGCGGCACCCGGGTCTCGAACTGCTGAACTACTGACCTTCCACAGCCTGCAGTTCAGCGTCTTAACCACTTGAGCCACCGCAGCTCCTTAGCATGGGAGGGGGGATACAAAAGTTTGCAACAGGTGAAGGGAATCAGCAAAAACACTGCCACCGGGAAGCAGACATTTCCATGGGGTCTGACCCAATGCTCTATCATTTTTCATACACACTGCAGCTGGTGAGGATCATTTAAAATGGTTAACTATGATAATAAATTTATTACAGGGCAATTCATAACCCAACATATCTTGTGGTGAAGCTGATTCTTTCTTGGTTATCTAAAAACAAATGCTAATTCACAATTTCCCTTCCATCCTTTCCTCTTTTCCTCAGATCCACCACCCAGTAAATGCTGATTGCATTCAGACAGCAACCAATTCTAGAAGAAGGACACCCCCATTAAGAATGGGAAGTTATATTTTCTACTAAACCACATTTTTGAGAAAGGAAACTGTTAAGAGTCAGTCTATCAATGTACTCTGTTTCCAAAGCCAAACTCAGGGCCTTCTGTTTCAAGCTAATGAATGCAGCCTGCAGTAACACAGGTGCAAAAGAGCCTTCAGCATATCCAGGGAGGGAGTGGAGAGGGACTGGCCCACCAGCAGTGCAAGTGTGAGAACGAAGGTTTTTGCCAATATACAAGAGTTCCTGTTTTCATCTACGAATGTTGGAACAATTCATCTTTCAAACATGCTGTATTTGCACAATTGTATGCATACACCTGTATATGTACACACAACACACACACACCCATCTATGCATGGAATAAATTTTACTTCAATGTGCTAAGGGGAAAAAAGCCCATTGACTGCAGTGGACTAAGAATGTAACTCTGTTTAGGATTGCGCTGGAAGCAGTCAGTAACTGAGATTCTTGTTTTACTCTTGGTATGTGAAGGAGTACCTCGGTACATATGCTCCTGTTTCCATTTTAAACTCCTGAGGAGGGGGCTTACTTTGGATGTCTGCACCATCCATCAGAAATCTGTTGGGTGGTTCTGAAGCCGAAACACATTTAATCCTAGTTTAACTGAGCCACAGAACTGCCAGAAAGTACACCCGCCATGTTGCAATTCCTGACAATAGTAAAAAAGATTACAATCTAATTAAAGCAATTAATACAATCTGCCTCCTGGTGGAATACAAGTGTCTTGAATAAAAGAGCAAAAATTAATACATGTGCCCCTCTTTTAAAAAAGAAATCCTATAAGTACCCCAATTAAGATCAAAGTGTTCTTTTACAACACCCTACAGTTCATGTTCTCCAATCTTCCCCAAAGCAATATTGTGATCCAAGTATAATGTAGCAGAGTCATTCCAAATCATAACCCTTATCACCTTGCTGTGCACTTATACACCTATTTCCTCCTCTGCTTTTTCAAAAAATATTACTGGCAAACACCACAAAGCAGCTGGTTCTAGGTTTAATTCAATTGTCTATTAATCTCCTTACCTTCTTTAGTTTCACCAAATTGTCCAATCCAGGGGCAACTGGATAGCCTGAGGTCTGCTCCAGTTCCATCTACTGATTATGATGGCTAATAATAGGGTTGGAGCTACTGTGTTTGGCGGTTGTCCTTTGACCTTATTTACAGCCCTTTCATTTCACATTAAAGGACAGCCATTTTCTCAGCTGTCAATGGGAGGACACTCTAAATTTTACTTTAAAACCAGTAGGGGAAATGACCTGCTTATTCAGGCAAAACTACAAGTCACTTGAGCAGAAAGAAGCCAACTAACCTGAGGAGCTTGCAAATATTACATCAGGGGTTGCTAGGTCCCCCTGGCCACTGGCAGGGGATGGGGTGGTAGAATTCTCAGATCCAGGTTGGGAAATTCCTGGTAATTTCAGGGTTGAACCTAGAGAGAACAGGGATCTCAGTGGGGTACAATGCCCTAAAGTCCACCCTCCAAAGCATTCATTTTTTCCAGGGGAACTGATCTCTGTGGTCTGGAGATGAGCTGTAATTCCAGGGGATCCCACCTGGAGACTGGCAACCCTACGGGATATTAAAGCGTTTTGGAAATAATAAGCACATTTTATTTTTGTTATTTAGTTAATTGATATGCTGCCCTGCTGCTTCTCCAGGAATTCCCAAGGCCGTTAGCCATCAATAAAAACATAAAATAATAAGTTAAAAGCTAAAAACACAACAGAGATTGATATCAGTAAAACTTCAAGCCACACAACAATTTATTCAAGAGTTTCTAGGATAAAAATGTCTTTTGCCTATTCTGGAAGGCTTGTAAAATACAGAGAAGGAAGTTCCAATTTTAGCGGCAGCAGACGAAAAAGCCCTACTCCCCTGCACAAGACCTTGCCAACTGAAGCTTGGGTAAGGCAAATTGTTGGAGGAAGGCCACATTCACTGACCTCAGAGCACAGGCAGATTAATGAAAGGTGGAGAGGTTACTCCAAGAGGTTAGAGATAGAATGGTGTTCTTAAAGAAGACCTTAACAGTCAGGGACTCATATGGGGAAGAAGCACTCACCAAGATGCATTATTTCTATGTCCCATTGATGTACAGTGTACATGGCATATTAGTTGTTGTTGTTCAGTCGCACAGTCGAGTCTGACTCTTCGCAACCCCATGGACCAGATTACGCCAGGCCCTCCTGTCTTCCGCCGCCTGCTGAAGTTTGCTCAATTTCATGTTCGTTGCATCGATGACACTGTCTAACCATCTCATCCTTTGCCGTCCCCTTTTTCTTTGACCTTCAATCTTTCCCAGCATCAGGGTCTTCTCCAGTGAATGCTCCCTTCTCATTTGGTGGCCAAAGTATTTGAGCTTCAACTTCAGGATCTGGCCTTCCAGGGAACAGTCAGGGTTGATTTCTTTTAGGATTGAATGATTTGATCTCCTTGCAGTCCAAGGGACTCTCAAGAGTCTTCTCCAGCACCATAGTTCAAAAGAATCTATTCTCCGGCGCTCGGCCTTCCTTATAGTCCAACTCTCGCAGCCATACATTACTACGGGGGCATATTAGAGAAAAAAGTAAAAAAAGAATAGTTCCTTGCCGCCAAAGAGCTTACATTCTGGAATTCTTTATAGATGGAAATGAGGTTATATTATGTGTCTGCGCTATATTTACAGTCATTTATACGATTGCACTGTTGTCTATGCAGGAGATAGATTCAATGGGTAGCCATGTTGGTCTGAAGCAGCAGAACAAAGTTTGTGTTCAGTGGTACCTTTAAGACCAACACAAAAGCTTATGCCTTGAATAAACCCTTGTTGGTCTTGAAGGTACCAGTGGACTCAAACTGTTGTCTATGGTGAGACAGTGTTGTCACCCCACTCACTGCTTTAAAAAATCTGCTAGAACACAGAAAATGGCAGGACAATACATGTGTGGGAATAAACAATATTGAAAAAATGGCTCTGTCATAGGGTTGCCAGCTTCCAGGTGGGGCCTGGAGATCTCATGGAATTACAAATGATCTCTGGACTACAGAGGTCAGTTCCCCTGTAGAAAATGGCAGCTTCAGAGGGTGGACTATGGCATTACACCATGTTGAGACCCACCTCATCCCTACCCAAACTCCGCCCTCTCCAGGCATCACCTCCAAATTTCCATAAATTTCCCAACTTGGAGTTAGTCTGTCTTGTCTTACTAACTTTTTAGAGTTCTTTGAGGGGGTGAACAAACATGTGGACAGCTGTGACCCAGCAGATGTTGGCCCCTTCCACACTGGCAGCTCACTGTAGCTTACTCCAGAGAATCCAAGCAGTCGGGTTTACTTCAAATTTTTGTGCCTTCCCTCTGCACTATTCTTTTTTCTCCAGTTTATATATTGCATAATTTGTGTAAGCATTCAGCATCTACAACCAAACCCCACATTTTTTGCTTAATTGTGGTTGTAACATCACTTGTGACCTGGGGGTGTGTGTGTCCAATTGCCACCAACTTGGCCGAATGTGTACACAAGGATTGGGGCACACCACACCCTCCCCTTTCTCTCCCACCCCCTTGTTCTCCATGCGAACATAGCCAGTCCTTTGTGGCTAACATCCCTTGTGACCTGTGGATGGGGGAGGAATGTGTCAAATGCTCCCCCCCTGCAAGCTAGAAGCATCAATCTCACAGAGGACCACCCAAGGCTGCCCCTCTACCTGCCCTCCAATTTGTGTGCCAATTGGCTTTGGGGAAGGGGGAAAAGATCTCTAGGATCCTATTTGCAAAGGGGAGTGTGTCAAATTCTAGAGGCATCACAGTCTCAGCAGACCACCCCCCCAGCTGCCCCTCTACCTGCCCTCCAAGTTGTATGCAGATTGGCTTTGGGGAAGGGGGAAAAGTTCCCTAGGGTCCAATGTGCAAAGCAGAGGAGAAGCCCAGCCTTTTGTTTCTCTCTGCCACCAGCCAAGAGGGAGCAGATTGGGCGAAATCAAACCTGGGAGAGATGTGACAAAAGAAAGGAGGGGCTGGAAAAGGGGTGGAAATGGCCAAAGACATGGGCGATGTTACACAGTGAGGTAAGATGTCTGCTTAGCATTATCTCCAACTCAGAAGTCGACCAGTCTTTAAGTCTGCTGCCAAAGTGTCCTTGGATACCCCAGAGAAACAGCGCACTGACTTCAAAGTCACCACTGAAATATGCAGAAACTCCAAAAAGACCCAATGCACACAGAAAGTGAAAGCTTGGTGCAATGCAGAGGGTGATTAATGGCTCCAGAAGAATATCGAGGAAACAGATGGGTGCAGAAAAGCCTGTTGTTTACCTAGAGCAGGGGTGTCAAACATAAGCCCTGGTGGCCAGAACCGGCCCATCCAGGGTTCTTATATGGCCCGTGAGCAACTGGTGCAAGGGATAGAGTGCTGAGGGGGGAGTGGGCAAAGTCACTCCATTGTGGCTTCAGTACAGCAGAAAGTCTGCAGCAGTCAAGCATCATGGGAGCATCTGCCCAGTGCTGCACTGCTGCCTCTCCAGGCAGCCCTGTGGGTTTTCCTCTGCACCCCCTACCAGCCCATGGAGCCTTGCAGTAAGTATATACCAACTTGGAGCTTAGCAGTTGCTGTCCTTTATACAGTTTATATCTCCGGTACCTGGCATTGTGTTTTATGGCACACATGGCCTGGCCCGACAAAGTGACAATTACATCAGATCCGGCCCTCTTAACAAATGAGTTTGACACCTCTGACCTAGAGTGTAGAGAGAGTGTTAGGAAAGCTAAAGCTCAGTATGAGCTTAGGCTAGTGAAAGATGCTAAAAGCAACAAGAAAGGGTTCTTTTCTTATGTTCAAAGTCAGAAAAAGAGCAAGGACATGGTAAGCCCATTGCGGGGACAGGAATGTGAAATTGTAACAGGTGATGAAGTGAGGGCAGAACTGCTCAATTCCTACTTTTCCTCAGTCTTCTCTTGCAAAGGAAATTGTGCTCAATATGGCAAAACAGAACACATGATGAGGGAAGGGAGTTGCAGCCTAGGATTGGCATAGGGGTAGTACATAAACACCTAGTTTCTTTAAATGAAACTAAGTCCTCGAGGCCAGATGAACTGCATTCAAGGGTACTAATTCAATCAATTTATTTGGCTCACATGACCAATGGTCTCAGGCATATCCACAGAATACAACAAACATGTAAAATACCAATGTAAGGGTTTAAAACTGTTAACATTTCAAATCCAATTAAATTATAAACTGTATAAAGGTTTAAAATATAAAACTATAAGACATTTCAGTCATAAAATTGAAAAAACAATTAGAACCAAAAAGTGCATACCTCTCCTTAGCAGCAATCATTTATGCTTCAATGCTATTGTAATAGCTAAGTATTTTGCTACTGAAGTGGTGATTGTTGGGTCAGTATCTGTCAGCAGATAAGAGACCACCCATGGTTCCAGTGGAAGATAGTATTTAGATAAAATTGGATACACCCAATATGACCTAAGAGCTAACCAATGAGAACAAAACAAAAGGAGATGTGTCAGCGTCTCAATCTCGCCAAAAGTGCAGGTACAAAGCCTGTCTGAATATGGAGTTCATCAGAAACATCCTGTTAATTCTGCAGATAGTACAGCATTTAATCTTGTGCGAGTAAAAGCAAATCTTTGAGAGGGGGTGGTAAAATGGCTTAGATATGATGGAAGGGTCAACGAAGGAGGAATTCCCAGAGCTAGAGGAGAACATACATGCCTGGCATGTGCGGTGGTACTAGCTCTACCCCAGTTACTTGCTTTTGATCTGATCTGTCTCCATGCTTCTTGCTGAGCTGTATTTTTGAGTGTTGATATCAGGACGCCAAGGAGGATCAGTTTCTTGTCTATTTGATTTAACCAGGTATTTCTATAATTATCCTCCTTTAGTCTGTAAATCAAACTCCCTAATGATGGACTAGAAAAGCAAACCTTCAGTCTTAATCTGAAAGCAGCCAACCAAGCTCTAAGTTCTAGGAAGCATTGTGCTAGCTCCCACCTAAGAACAGCTCCCACCACGCACTTGGGACTCCCAAAATTCGACACAGGAATTGGGTTAATACTTTGTCTAAGGATTCAGAAACTGCACAAATCCAAATGGCTGCCCCATATAGGAACTGAGGAATTATTTTTCCATTAAGAAGAAGAAGAAAAGGAGGAGGAGGAGGAGGAGGAAAAGGAGGAGACTGGATTTATACCCCGCCCTTCACTACCCAAAGATGTCTCAGAGCAGTTTATAAACTCCTTTCCTTTCTCCTCCCCATAACAGACACCCTGTGAGCTAGGTGGGACTGAGAGAGCTCTTGACAGAAACTGCTCTTTTTCAAGAACGGCTCTTATCAGAACTACAGCTTGCCCAAGGTCATCCAGCCAGGTGCAAGCGGAGGAGTCGGGAATCAAACCCAGTTCTCCCAGATTAGAGTCCGCGCACTTAACCACTACATTAAACTGGCTCTCAAATGCTTTAATAGCCATAGGGATATATTGGCCACCTGTCGAGTAATAGTATCTCAAAAGTGCATTGACATTTGGTCTAACAGTATCTTGGGCTAAATTAAGATGATGTTTCCATGATAAATTCTTGGAGAAGACCACTCACAAATATTTAAAATGAGTTGTCAATTCTATTTCTCCATCTTTAGTTTTCCATGCTTTACATTTATGGTTTAACTTCTTAGTAAAAACTATGATTTTTGATTTTTTGTAATTTACTCTGAGCCACTTTTTGCAAGATCCTATGCTGGATTACAATTTTTTGGATTTATATGAACAATTTTAAATAAAATACTCAAAACTGCTGAAATGGATAAACTGACTTTAATTCTCAGAAGACAAGATGAAACAAGTTTTGAAAACACATGGGCAAGATTTTATAGTAGGTTGAAAGATTATAATAAGTGAACAATATCAACATAATAATTATATAAGAATAAATAACAAAAGGTATATCTAAACATAATGCAAAATATTTTTTTAAATACGCTGTAATAAAGATGGATAATGTTTAAACAGTCAATGTATGAGATAATATAAAAGTTAAACCAAAGATGTATATGAAACCCCGGATTGTATGTATTTATGTTTGTCTGTTCGTCCATTATAAAATAAAAAACTTTTTAAAAAAAGAAATGGAAACTTTAGGGTGCATAAAACATGGATTCCAATGTCTCTACACTAATGCGCAGAGTATGGGAAACAAGCAGGAGGAACTTGAAGTCCTAATATGTGAAGGAGACTATGACCTAAAGGCATTACTGAAACTTGGTGGGATGACACTCACAACTGGAATATTAGGATTGAGGGGTACAACTTATTTAAAAGGGGCAGAGAAATAAAGAAAGGTGGAGAAGTCACATTATATGTAAAGGAGGTACTTGTGAGGAAATACATGAATGTGAGCATGGAAGTCCAGTTGAGAGACTCTGGGTAAAAATAAAAGGAGTAAGAAATAGTAGTGATATTATGGTGGGGATCTGCTATAGACCACCAAGCCAGGCAGAGGACTTGGATGAGACACTCCTGGAACAGATTACAAAGTTCTCAAAGAGATGGGACATGGCGGTCACTGGAAATTGAAATTACTCAGATATCTGTTGGAAGTTCAACTCTGCTAAAAATGAAAGGTCCAATAAATTTCTGACTTGTCATGCTGACAAGATCATTTTCCAGAAAGTGGAGAGGGAAACAAGGGGATCCGCTATCTTGGACTTGATTCTTACCAACAGGGAAGAACTGGTTGATGAGGTGAATGTAGTGGGCACCCTGGGTAGTAGTGTCCATGTAATTTTGGAATGTACAGTCTTGGGGAAGGTAAAAGCTCTGTGTAGTCAGACATATAGTTTGGACTTCAGAAAAAGAAATTTTGACAAACTTAAAATTTTGCTGGGTAGAATCCCATGGTCAGAATTACTTCAGGAAAAGGTTGTTCAAGAGGGATGGGAGTTTCTCAAATGCGAAATACTGAAGACATAATCACAAACAATTCCTATGAGAAGCCTAAAGAAGCCAAGGTGGCTCCATAAACAGCTTTCTAAAGAAATAAAAAGACTAATTTAGAAAGTGGAAGGAGGGCCTTATAGCCAAGAAAGGATGAATATAAATAAATAACCAGCACTTGTAGAGAGAGAGTTAGGAAAGCTAAAGCTCGATATGAGCTTAGGCTAGCGAGAGATGCTAAAAATGACATAAAAGGCTTCTTTCCTTATGTTCAAAGTAAGAAAAAGAGTGAGGAAATGGTAGGCCCATTGCAGGGACACGAAAGTGAAATTGTAACAGACGATGAAGAGAGGGCAGAACTGCTCAATTCCTACTTTTCCTCAGTTTTCTCTTCTGAGGGAAACAGTGCTCAATATGGCAAAAACAGAACACATGATGAGGGTAGGGATTTGCAGCCTAGGATCATAGGATCATAGAATCATAGAGTTAGAAGGGGCCATACAGGCCATCTAGTCCAACCCCCTACCCAATGCAGGACCAGCATAGAGGTAGTCCTTGTGGCCAGATGAACTGTGTCCAAGGGTACTAAAAGAACTCACAGATGTAATTTCTGAGCCTCTGTTCATTATTTTTGAGAATTCTTGGAGAAGAGATGAGGTGCCAGAAGACTGGAGTCAGGCAAATGTCCCCATCTTCAAGAAGGGGGAAAAGGAGGATCTGGGTAACTACTTGCCCATCAGCTTGACATCTACACCTGGGAAAGTTTTAGAACAAATAATCAAACAGACAGTCCTTGAGCATTTAGAAAGGGCGGGAGTGATTACTAAGAGCTAGGATAGGTTTCTCAAGAACAATTTATGTCAGACTAACCTTATCTCTTTTTTTGAGAATGTTACTACCTTGCTGGATCAGGGGAATGCTGTAGACATAGTTTATCTTGATTTCATTAAGGCTTTTGATCATGTTCCACATAATATTCCTGTTGGCATATTGGTAAAATGTGGTTTTGATCCTATGACTGTTAAGTGGATTTGTAACTGGTTGGCAGATCACATTCAAAGAGTGCTTGTCAATGGTTCCTCATCTTTTTGGAGAGGAGTGACAAGTGGAGTGCCTCCAGGATCTGTCCCGGGACCTGTTTTGTTCAATATCTTTATCAATGATTTGGGTGAAGGGATAGAGGGAATGCTTATTAAATTTGCAGATTATACTAAATTGGGAGGGGTAGGAAATATGGTAGAAGACAGAGTCAGGATACAGGATAATCTTGACAGGCTGGAAAACTGGGCTAAAAATTTCAATGGGAATAAATGTAAAGTTCTGCATTTAGGTAAAAAAAAATCAAATGCATAATTACAGAACGGGGGAGACTTGTCTTGGCAGTAGTATGTGTGGAAAGGATCTAGGGGTCTTAGTGGACCATACACTGAACACGAGTCAGCAGTGTGATGCAGTTGCTAAAAACGCAAATGAGATTTGGGGCTGTATCAACAGAAGTATAGTGTCCAGATCACGTGAAGTTATGGTACCACTTTGCTCTGGTTAGACCTCACCTAGAATATTTTGTTCAGTTTTGGGCAGTACAACTTAAGATATAGACAAACTGGAACATGTCCAGAGAAGGGCAATGAAGATGGTGAGTGGTCTGGAGACCAGGTCCTATGAGGAAAGGTTGAAGGAGCTGGGTATGGTTAGCCTGGAGAGGAGACAACTGAGAGGTGATATGATAATGATCTTCAGGTACTTAAAGGGCTGTCATATAGAGGACAGTGCAGAGTTGTTTTCTGTTGCCCCAGAAGGTCAGACCAGAACCAACAGGTTGACATTAAATTAGAAGAGTTTTTGGCTAAACATAAGGAAGAGCGGTTCCTCAGTGGAACAGGCTTCCTCAGGAGGTGGTGGGCTCTCTTTTGGAGGTTTTCAGACAGTGGCTAGATAGCCATCTGACAGCAATGCTGATTCTGTGAACTTAGGCAGATCATGAGAGGGAGGGCAGGAAGGGTTGCCTCAGTGCTTAGTTCTTGTGTCCTTTCCTTACATGTTATAACACAACGACCTGTCCCCGGCTGTTGCTGTGACCGAGCTGTGGCATCACTGCTTGTATATGTTTATGTTTGTACTAGATTCAGTTTATTTTTCTATGAAGTGACTGATCAGTTCTGCTTTTTCTGATGGCTTACCAGTTCACCCTAATCAGTAGTCTCTTTGGGGATTGATATAACTTGTGGTTGTATTGAGGACAACTGCCCGGTATAATTCTTTACCAGAAAGTCAGGCACCAGTGCTTGTAAAATTCAAACAGCACAGTTCTTTATTATACAGAAAACTCAACAGAGGGATGGGATATATTTACACAGGATATTTTGTTTCTTTGATTAAAAGACACTTTACTTTGCCTTGACATAGGCTGTAGGCTTATCACTCTCAGTATGACACAGTGGTTCTTCAGTACATAAAACCAATTTATGATACCACTCTCCAGTAACTGTTTTGTGGTTAACCTTTGGGCTTTATTTGCCTGGCCTCTTGAGTCTACTGGTGCACCAACCCCAGCTCTCCAGACTCCTCCAGTCCCTTTGCCCTTCCTTAGCCACCTTATAAGTTCATTTGGAGCAATGTACCTGATGATAGTGACCACTGAGGTCTTATACTTTCCACTCTCTCGTCACTCTCCTCTTTATATTAGAGGGTACCAGTGCAGAGTGCTATTCAGCCACAGTTTTCCACTTAAACTGCTATCTGGCTGATTCCACTGAGCCCAGAGGCTTCTGTCCTCTTCAGAGCTCTCCAGTTAACTTTCTTCCCACTGACTCTCCCAATTGTCAGCTGTTCACAGTTATCTGTCACTCACTGAGAATTTCGAGCCCTCTGGCCCCCACCTCTCTCAGTCACGTGACTCAGCAGCTCCTTTGTTTACCTTGCTGCTGTCCACAAACCTTTATTTCCATCACATGTCCCTCCCTCCTAAATAAGGGCACAATGCAAAAGGTTTCAGCCTTTTGCTGAGCAATGGGTACGTGTGAGGCACTCTTACTTCATTTCTTACCGTTATAACCTTAACCATACCGTTATAACATCATATCAATAACTATGCACATTTTCTTCCATACCAACAGTAATAAATTACTTCAGCAATTACACAGTTACAAAACATTTTTCAGAAACATTCATCACTTTGTTTCCTTCTGCTTATATGTTCATTACCATTTTGCTTTTACATTGTTATAGATAGTACATCAGCAATCACATTTTGTTTCCCTGGTATATGCTGAATATCAAAATTGTAATCCTGGAGCTGTAGACTCCATCTTATTAGTTTGCTGTTTGTACTCTTAACTTGGTTTAACCATTTCAGTGGGGAGTGGTCTGTACACAAAGTAAACTTTCTCCCCCATAGGTATGGTTTCGGTTTACCCGTGGCCCATACTATTACTAGACATTCTCTCTTGATAATTGAGAGGTGTTATTCTTGTTCTATAAGTTTCCTGCTTAAATACAGGATGGGATGATGATGTCCCTCCTCTCTGCATTGACTTAAAATTGCACCTATTCCGACATTAGATGCATCTGTGAATAGTGTGAAATCTTTTGTAAAGTCAGGAGTGTGTAACACTGGTTCTGTTGTTAGCACTGTTTTTAGATGTTCAAATGCCTTTTGGCACTCTTCAGTCCAAACCACTACATCAGGGTGTTTCTTTTTTGTATACTCACACAACGGTGCTGCAATATTGCTAAACTCTGGGATAAATCTCCTATAATATCCCACAACTCCTAAAAATGCTGTAATCTGCTTTTTGGGGTCTGGGCCACTCTTGGATAACTTGCACCTTTCCCCATTCTGCTTTGATCTTACCTCCTCCTAGTACATGTCCCAAATACTTTACCTCCTGCTTGGCTAGTTGACACTTAGATGCTTTCATGGTGAGACCAGCATCTTTGATCCTTTGGAAAACAATTGCTAAATGCTGTAAATGCTCTTTCCAGGTGTTACTGTAAATAGCAATGTCGTCAATATACACAAGAGCAAACTCTTTAAGTCCTGCTAGCATTCTATCTATTAACCTTTGGAACTCGATGGGTGTGTTCCTTAAACCAAATGCAAGTACTGTAAATTCAAAGAGTCCCTCTTTTGTTACAAACGCTGTTTTCTGTTGATCTTTGGGGTCCATTGCCACCTGCCAATAACTTTCGGTTAGATCTAGAGTTGAAATATAATTGGCAGTCCCAATTGTTTCCACCAACTCATCTATATGTGGCATGGGGTACACATCAGGTACCGCAAGTTTGTTTAACCTCCTATAATCTACACAAAACCTCATGGTTTTATCAGGCTTCAATACCAGTACTACAGGTGAGTCCCAAGGACTTAAGTCCTAAGCTTAACATTTCCTTGACCTCCCTCTGTACGTATGTGGCATTCGGGCCAGTCACTCTATATGGTGGGAGTGCCACAGGCCTTGAATCCCCAGTATCAATTTTATGATATGCTAAGTTTGTTTTCCCCAGCAAGTTGGAGAAAATATTTTGGTACTTGTACTGAATGGCTTGTATTTGCCCTCTTTGCCCTCTGGTAAGAGAAGGGGCGAACTGAAACTCATTAATGGTAATTTCTTGGGAGATTTTTCCCCAACCCGACAGTTCAGTTCCCTTACTCTCTTCCCCTTTGGTCATTAGTACCAAATTACCTCTGTCATAATAAGGTTTTAACATATTTACATGGAACAGTTTACATTGTTCGCCATTGTTACTCGTTACCAAATAGTTCACACTGGAGACCTTATGGGTGATGGTATAAGGTCCCTCTCAGGCTACATCTAGTTTGTTCTTCCTCCTGGGTTTCAGAACTAAAACTCGGTCCCCAGGGTTAGATTCCCTGTCCCTGGCCTTAGTGACATACCATAGTTTTTGCCATCGTTGTGATCTTCTTACATTGTCCGCAGCAGCTGTCCTCATCTCCTGCAGATGTTGTTGGGGCTTTTGTAGATAGGTGATGACATCTGTCTCCTGGATGTCCTTGTGCCCAGACCACGCCTCTTTCAGTACATCAAGGGGTCCTCTGGCTTGTCTCCTGTAGAGGAGTTGGGGTACCTCCCTGTACCTGAAGAGCAGGTGTTGTAAACACTGATCCCAAGCATTGGGATGTTTCCCTTGTAAGGCCACTTGCCATTGTCTCTGGTCATCAGGTTTAAGCTGGCAAGGCTGTTCTACTGTGAGTGTTGGTTCACTTAATTCAGCTGTCTGCCTCAGTTCTAGCAAGCTGTCATCCTGTCGCTGTTCAGTCAGGAACTCTGCTGCATGGACGCTCTGCAACAATGTCTCTTCTTCCTCTGGTTGCTGCTCAGCCTGATCACATGGTTGTGCTGGCAGGCTTCTTGTAACAATATTGACTGAGACGTCTTGCTGCTTTTTCACTTGAGACACTAGATCATTTCCCAACAGAATGGGTATTTCAATATCATTGAGAACTCCCAGGGGTCATTTCCTTTGGAGCAGTGTATCTGGTGATTGTGACTGCTGAGGTCTTATACTTTCCACTCTCTCGTCATTCTCCTCTTTATATTAGAGGGTACCAGTGCAGAGTACTATTCAGCCACAGTTTTCCATTTAAACTGCTATCTGGCTGATTCCACTGAGCCCAGAGGCTTCTGTCCTCTTCAGAGCTCTCCAGTTAACTCTCTGTTAACTTTCTTCCCACTGATTCTCCCAACTGTCAGCTCTCAACTGTCAGCTGTTCACAGTTATCTGTCTCTCACTGAGAATTCCGAGCCCTCTGGCCCCCACCTCTCTCAGTCATGTGACTCAGCAGCTCCTTTGTTTACCTTGCAGCTGTTCACAAACCTTTAATTCCGTCACACATGCCCAGGGAAATACTGATTGCCACTTTGGGGTCAGGAAGCAATTTTTCTCCAGGCCAGTTTGGCCAGGGATCCTGGAGATTTTTTGTCATCTTCTGGGCATGGAGTGTGGAGGGGGAGGTATTCGTGGGTGCAGAGGAGGAGATATTTGTGAATTTCCTGCGTTGTGCAGGGGATTGGACTAGATGACTCCAGAGGTCCCTTCCATGATTCTATGATTCTAGACTTCCAGAAAGCTTTTGATAAAGTTCCTAATTGACAGCTCCTAAGTAAACTCAGCAGTCATGGGATAAGATGAAAAGTCCTCTTGTTGATTAAAAACCAGTTAATTAACAGGAAGTGGATAGTGAGTATAAATGGGCAGTTTTCACAGTAGAAGCTGGTAAGCAGTGGAGTACTGTAGGGCTCAGAACTTGTTAATTAATGCTTTGGAGTTGGGAGTAAGCAGTGAAGTGGCTAAGTCTGCAGATGACACTAAGTTGTTCAGGGTGGTGAGAACCAGTGTTCCCTGGTTGACATTTTATTTCTGGACTGCATTTGCTGTTTTGGTTGATCTGTGATCCTAAGAAAGTGAATTCTTCCACACATTCAATCTCTTCATTGTCAACTGTTATTTTGACTTTTCTCTTCTTCTTGGCAGCCGTAATGCCCCTGTATAAATCTATGGCGTGGCCTCATTTGGAATACTGTGTACAGTTCTGGTCACCATACCTCAAAAAAGATATTCTAGTACTGGGAAAGGTACATAAAAGGGCAACTAAAACGATTAAGGGGATGGAACGCTTTCCCTATGAAGAAAAGTTAGGGGTTTTCAAAATTATGCATGCGATAGAGAAGGTAGAGAAAGAAGTATTTTTCTTCCTTTCTCAAAGTACAAGAACTCATGGGCACTCAATGAAATTAATGAGCAGTAAGCTTAGAATGGATAAAAGGAAGTACTTCTTCACCCAAGGAGTAACTAGCACTGCCACAGGAAGTGGTGGCAGCTACAAGGATAAACAGCTTCAGAGGTCCAGGGCTTTTTTTCTGGGGGAACTCACTGGAATGGAGTTCCGGAACCTCTTCAACAAAATTCTTTTTAAAATGTTTAAAAGTTCATGAGCTTTCAGTATACAGATTGAAAACTTAATTTCCCTCTTGAGAGTTCCAGCACCTCCTTTAAAAAAAACAAACCAATGCCCTGCAGAGGTCCATCATTGGCTATTAGCCACAAGGTATAGATGGAACACTACATGGAACACTACATCTGAGGCAGTGATGTTCTGTATACTTGGTGCTTGGGGAGTAACAGTGAATTTCTGGCCCTGCTGATGGACTTCCTGATGGCACCTGGGTTTTGGCCACTGTGTGCCATAGTGTGTTGAACCGAATGGGCCATTGGCCTGATCCAGCATGGCTTCTCTTATGTTCTTTTATTCTTATGTTCTTATCTTGCCTATAGTTTGATTGGATTCAAAAAGACTTTTTAACTGGTAAGTTTGATGAATTTCAGTGCTCCTTAATATATTGTTACTTACTGACTTCAACTTTGTATGGAAGCCACCTTGAGAGCATTCTGTTGGGAATGTGGGGCACATATACATTAAACAGATAAAGCTGAACTTGTATGGGAAGAGCTGTTAACCCAGCATCACCAATTCCTACATAAGGTGGCAATGGATTTAGGGAAGCAGCAATTTTGGCAATTAATCTCAGGTGACCTTCAGGCTTCAAACATTACTCCATTATGTTGGGGTTCCTGCAGCATGTCTCCCTTACTGAGGCAATATCCAAAATAAATTATCAGGAATTCCTAACCTCCCAATAGGGAGTTTAGTGACCAAGTAAAAGGTTTAATTACTCTTTCTTAACATGGAAACAAAATTTTGACTGCAAAAAATGGGCTCCTTTATTGGACTAGTGGAAGCAGAGCTAGCAGCAGAACTGGAGTAAAGCTTGACAGTGAGTTTAATGGTTAGTGTGTCTTCCAATATCAGCTGAGACGATATTCAAGATGCAGACCTCTAGACAACCACCAGGTTCAGCTTGTCAGATTCCCTATGGGTTTTTCTCTTGTACCATCCAGATCCAACCTAACCACTACATGAAACTGCCTTATATTGAACTAGGGACCAAAGCCCGTTGTGGAGGAAGACAACGGGCCTTAGAAAGGAAGGGAGGGAGGGAGGAAGGAAGAGAGAGGGGGGAGAGTGAAAGAAAGAAGGAGAGAGGAAGAAAGGAAAAGGGGGAAAGGAAGGGAAGAGGGGCGGAACGGGCTTCTCTGGGGCTACTGGGCCCATAGAAGGCCCAGAGGATGGTGTGGGAGGGGCGGAAGGGGCTTCTCTGGCCTACTGGGCCCATAGAAGGCCCAGAGGAAGGTGTGTGTGGAGGGGCGGAAAGGGCTTCTCTGGCCTACTGGGCCCATAGAAGGCCCAGAGGATGGTGTGTGTGTGCGGGCGGAAGGGGCTTCTCTGGCCTACTGGGCCTATAGAAGGCCCGGAGGATGGTGTGGGGGGGGCAGAAGGGGCTTCTCTGGCCTACTGGGCCCATAGAAGGCCCAGAGGATGGTGTGGGGGGGGCAGAAGGGGCTTCTCTGGCCTACTGGGCCCATAGAAGGCCCAGAGGATGGTGTGTGTGGGGGGGGGCGGAAGGGGCTTATCTGGCCTACTGGGCCCATAGAAGGCCCAGAGGATGGTGTGGGGGGCGGAAGGGGTTTCTCTGGCCTACTGGGCCCATAGAAGGCCCAGAGGATGGTGTGGGGGGGGGCGGAAGGGGCTTCTCTCACCTGCCTCGGCCTTGAAGGCCTGTCCCTGCGCTCTCTCTGCAGACGGTCCTCTCCTGTCAGAGGACCGGAGCAGACTGAGCCAAAGATACTGGCCGGGGCTGACATGGGCGGGACTCCGCCAAGCAGCCAGTCAGCCCCAGTCAGCGTCTTCTGACTGCCAGTTCTTGTGCTGAATCAATTATGGTGACCATAGAATGTTGTGGAACCAAAATTCAAATATATATAAGGACAGATTGGTCATCACAGCATTGTCTACTCAGACTGGCAGCAGTTCTCCAGGGTCTCAGGTGGAGGTCTTTCACATCACCTGCTACCTGATCCTTTCCACTGGAGATGCCAGGGGTTGAACCTGGGACCTTCAGCCTGCAAAGCAGATACTCTAGCACTGAGCCCTTTATCCTATAAAAACAAGTCACATCGGCTCTCAAGTTAATTAGGGACACTGGAACATTGACACCCACCCTCAGCCCTGCTGAGATGTTGTCAGTGACAAAGCTCATTCCAGCCTGAATCCACTAACACAGTTGAGCAAGGGCTAGACATCACTGAGACATTCCTTCCTTCCATCCGGGTGCCTGGAGGGTGCTAGCACATGGCCTGTGGCAGGAGCTTAAGATTCTTTTTTCCTTCTTTTCACCTCCCCTTTGATCTCATACAATTCTTGTTTTGCAGTTGTAAAATTTTCCAGCCGGTTTTGTAAAAGTCTTGCATGATTGTTCCTTTTTCTGTGGTGGCACTCCCGTGGTTGTGAATTCCACAGGTGGACATGAATGAACTCCATGCGTGCTGCTGCTTTCCAATTCCCACCCCTCCTGGTGACCTCCTTCACTGGGCGAAGACTAGTCTTAAGACAGGAAGGGTCATGGAGTGGTTAGAGTATAAGGTGACCTGGTTTCTAACCCCACTTGCCATAAAGCTTACTGGGTGATCTTGAGCCAGTCATCTTCACTCAGCCTAACGTACCTCATAGGGTTGTTGTGAGGATCAAATGGAGAAGGCAAGAGAACCATGTGTTCAGCCGTGATCTCCTTGGAGAAAAGATGAGATAAGACATGCTAAATAACTAAACAATAAAAAATAAGATGATTAATTATGCCCATCCCAAAGTTGTATTTCTCCAGTGCAGAGAAAGTACATGGGGTTTCTAACATAGATGCCAACTTTTTTTTCTGCAGCAAAAATAGCCCCTTGTTTTGGCCAGAATAGGCAGCAAGGCAGTGTAGCTTAATGGTTAGAGTGTTGGGGTAAAGTGGGGGGAGAACTACTTTACAATCCCCACTCTACAATGAAACCTCCATTTCTGCATATCGAGCTTTTCTTAACAGTGCAGGAGCAGGAAGAAAAAAGTTGGCAACTCTCCAGCGAATTAAGGTGTTTAAAGTTTAAACCCATAGGATGATTCTCTTCATGTAACCACATAGCTTGATCCAACCAATTACCATGCTTGGCTTTGTGATACTGAATAACTGTTCCTCCCTCCTCAAACTTCCAGTGGCTGTTTTCCAAGGCCCTTGAACCTCATGGTAAGGAGTGCAAGAACTCTTGATTAATATGCACTCTTATTTAGAGTGTGTTTTCTATTGTTCTTTTAGCCAAGCCTGTTCAAACCATTCCAGAAAAGCCATGGGCTGGTGTCAGTACCTAACTACCTGCTGGTAGCAGCAAGGATTAATTTTTCTCTCATCCTTCTAGGTCACCATCTCAATTTGACATATGTCATTTAAGTGGTTCTGAAAAGAAAGCTAGAAGGAGCCTTGCCCAGAGCAGCAAGTAGTGGCTTGCCTGGCCACCTTCAGGTGTCCACCTGTCATTACTCTGCAGGAAGTACAATGTTGCGTCATGTTCTGAGACCAATGTATCATGAGGCTGGGGTGTTGGTGGTGACATACTTTTTTTAAGTATAATTTCTTTGGACTCAGATATACTTGCAGATACCCTTGTATTTCTTTGACAGCATCTCCCATTTTCCTCAGTTAGTGGCCTGGATCCTACAACTCCTCAGCAAGGTTTGGAACCTTCATAAAGCCTAAAGAACTTTTCCTCAAACTTCTGTGGTTCCTCTACCAGAGGAAGAACCACTCTAAGGTGTAGGAAGGCTCCTTTGGTTGGAAGGGGACTTCAGTGTTGCTAAGCAGAGTGATGTGTTCACTTGTCACCAAGAAAGGCAAACTACAAGTAAAGTTAGTAAATAAATAAATATATGCAAGAGAATAAAACTGAAAGGCTAAAAAGTTATTCTTTTCTAAGCCCACTTAGAAGGGTGAAACTCTGCCTAGGATCACACTGCAAAATTGGTATCTCCATGCCAGCATGCAAGATGTTCTGTGTAATTGTTAATATGTATTTTTTTTTTTTTTTAAAAAGGGGGGAGGTCAGGCACTGATTCCAAATCCCAGATTAGTAGAAGGGTTGCAGTAATTGTTTTTCAAGGAGATACACTCTGCATATGCTCAGAAGTATACTCTTTGCTATGACCAAGACCATCCTATGGCTGAGCCGTTAGCAATGTGTGATTGGTGGGGAAGGCTATGATCCTTTTTATGAACATATGTGTTGCTGTTTTCAGCTGCAAGATGTTAACAGATATGCCTATAGAAATACTGCTGCAGATGGACCTCTAATACTGAGCTTCTGACAAGTTATTGCCTCCTGTCTATCAACCAAGAAATATTCTGGCATAGTACAGTTAATACCTGAAAAAGTAGAGCAACACCCTTATTAAAAAGACTCACCAGGTCTTGCACAGGTGTGCCTGTCTATGTGTCATTTGGAGGGAGAAAGGAGAGAACTTGTCATCATATATGCATAAATCTGTCCAGTCTCGTCCTTGCACTGTGGTGGTTTGTGATATTTGAAACCCTTATTTCCACAATGAGGCAGGGCAGAGGAAGATCTTGAGAGGTGCAGGGCGTTGCCAGTTGCCCTACATTAGGTCTCCCAAGATCAACAGATTCATGCAGGTGCCTGAGGCGATGGAGGAGGATTTTTCATCTCAGAAAGCTGTGAGGATGTGGTTGGATGATAAATAAGGGCTGCTCTTTATTGCCCCCACTTACTCCATTCTTACCCTGGGAACTTTAGAGGAAGAAGAAAGATGTTCAAAGATACACCTGATGCCTACAGGCCACGAGGGGAGAAAATTCAGGAGCTGAGCTCTCATTTTTGTGTCTTTAAGAAATCCCACCTTCCTTTTCTTGGCCTTTCCCCACCACCCAGGCTTGAAAAATGGCCAGTGTGTGAGGCAGTTACTCTGTCAATTTTTAAAAATATATTGGTTACATCAGCATTTAAAGAATTATTGTTTTCTATTCTTGTGAGAGGGGTGTGTGTCTCTCTGTTAGCTGAGTAGTACCTTTGCCTCATAGTCCTATTAATCTGTAGAGCTGCCTGTCTTTGAAATTTGACAACATTTCCAGTTTTGCCATTCACATTTTAGATTTGGGAACTGAATTTGCATTTTGGATGTAAAATTTTACCTCAGAATGTGAGTGAATATGAAATTTTATATCAGAATTGGTGAAATATTACCTCAGGATTTGAGTGAGTGTATAGGTACCAACTAAACAAGAGCTGGTCGAGAAGATAATGGAGGCAGCAGAAATGGATAAATTGACTCTGATGATGAAAGGGCATGATGAATCAGCCTTTTTGAATACGTGGCAACGATTTTATGAGTGGTACAATCAGAAAGGGAAGGATGGAGAGAAATAAGAAGTATTATTAATCTTGAACGATTTGTGATGCTATGTTAGAAGCGGATAGGATAGATAGAATTTAAGGATACGTAGGTAAAAGAGTATTAGTAATAAGTGTGGCAAGGTAGGGGAGAATTAAAATAGATGGATTGATATAGAATATGTATCCCCCCGTGTATGTTAAATGTTGTATGTCATTGTTGATGTTGTGTGTGTGTAGTGTAATTGTAATGTTATGTTATGTAGTGCAATGTATGGTTGTCTTTTAAAAAAAAATAAAAATGCCTCTTTTAGGGGCACTTAAAAAAAAAAGGGGGGGTTGAGTGAGTGTGAAAACTCTACCTCAGAATCCAAGTGCACAAAACCCAAGTTTATCCTTTGTAATCTTTTTGTGAATGTGAGGCCAATTTTTGTTAAAAGACATTTGCTTCAGCTGTACTTGAGCATGTCTGACGCAGAAGGAAATGCTGAAGGGCACATATCACACAAGAAAAAGATTAATGGAGAGGGGGAGAGGTGAACAGCACTCTGACAGAGTCTAAACTGAGACCACAAAAATCTGCTATTTACCAGAATCTTGGAGGGAAAGACTAGAGGCAACTGAGTTCAGATTGCAACAAAGCCAATTTGGTTGGCTATCAGGAAGTGTTTGCTCACTCCCCAAGGATGGTTGGAATGGACACTAAGGGGAAACAATTGGCCAAGAGCACTGTGGAATGACCTCCTCTGGGCCTTCCTGCATTCACATGAGACTTTTTAGGGCCATAAGGGTAGAGCAATAGGTACAGCTGCCCAGAGAATGGCCATCAGGATATGTGGGGGCACACATGAGGGGCTGGGAAGGAAATGTTGCTTATATTTTTGTCCAAAGGGAGGTTGATACGCTCCACAGAATCTATGGCTGTGATCACATGAGCAGTTTGACCCAATGCAGCCACCCCTCCACTCTGGACCAAATGGGCGCAGTCACACAGCCACATCTGTTAGGCATTCCTCGGGCATACTCAACCCATCCTAGGATGACTTGGAGCTGGGTTAAAAAGGCACCACATCCCCGCACATTCATTGTGTATGGCCAGATGACTGAACGTGGGGGAGCACATGCAGAACAAATTGGCAGTCTGAACCTGCAGATCCATTCCTGCTGCTAGGGTGTTTTTTTTTAATTGTTACCTATATGTGCATGTGCACACATGTGCACATATGCACACATGCACATGGATGCATCTTGGAAAATGACCAGGCAGCGCACTCTGTGGCTGTGGTGCTGCAGTAATGTGGATGTTTGACTACAGGATGTCTTCATGGGTAACCCGTAGCAGGGTATGCTATTGCCCCACAACATTTTAAACCAGTACAATTAGAGGCAGTGCCATATCACACCAAGCCACCAGTGTGACCACAGCCTACCTTTGCCCTGATGTGAAATGCTTTGGTTCTGCTTTTCAGTATGTGCTTGTGTGTGATTGTGTGGACTCCAATTACATTTTATGGTTATATGGTGGAATGATGGGTAGTGGTGGTGGTGGTGGTGAAGGATGGATTCCAGGCTTTTGAGCTCATATTCCCATCCATTCCCCTTCATCCTACCAATTTCCCACCCATCCTGTTCTTGGATGCTGTACATTCTTGGTCTCCCCTGTCCACTCTATTCTCCCATGAAGCTGCCTTCTACTAGCCGCATTCACCTGTTATTGCATGTACATCTGTTTGTAAGAAAGAGCCACTGCATGTTCACTTTACAAATAAAACCAGGGACCAGTACCCGGATTAGTATGGGGTTTCAGTCACACAGTGAGCTGTACATGCGTTGAACATAACATGAGAATGATTCAATGTATGTATAAAGAAAAATCAACTGTACGCTGTGCAGAAGCCCTGTTCATTTATTACAGTGCATGCACGTACAAATTGTGTGTATGTGCATACACCTGTTTATAAGAAACAGCCCACACATATTCACGTTATAAATCAAAACAAGAATTAGTACCTGGATAAACGTTTTGAATGTAATGTGAGAATTAGTCAACGTGTGTATAAAAGACAATCAGGTGTATAGTGTACATGGACTGTATGTGTGTTCGCCATAACTTGTGAATATGACTATTGAGTAGGGCTGCCAACCCCCTGGTCAGGGCAGGGGTTCCTAAACCCTGAGCTCACATTGCCTGCCATCACTCCAAGTGGCGGGTGTGTGTGTGTGTTTAAAAAAACTGGCAGCATTGCCATCATGACAATGTTACTTCTGGGGGGAAATCTGGAAGTGATGGCAGGTAGCTTTAGGAATTGCTGAAACCATTATGATTTTACCCCAGAAGTGACATTGTCATGCCAGTGATAGATACCCCCTCCAACTGTGTTCCCTTCCCCCAAACCTACTAGTGAGTAAGAACACTGGTTTATCAAGATGAGTGTTGTCTGCTCTAACTGGCAATGGCTCTCCAGGGCCTTGTTGTGTACTAATGCATGTGTGGTCACCTTTCCACGTAGCTAGGCGAACTGGCCTAGCTTTGCATCCCTAAACAATAGAAGGAGAGGATCCTAAAACCAGCCTATCAGCTCGCCTGGATCCTCAAGGGAACCTATGGCTGCAGTAACTATGTATATTATCCTATCACAGGTGTGGATGTGTGTGTTGGGTGTGGTTTGTACTTGTATTTAAAGCAGCCTCTGGCCGGCTACTGTATCTCAAGTTTTTCCTAATTCTGAAGTAAAGTATGAGCTGAAATCACTATGCTATGCTTCGGTCTCAGTACTTTATAGGCTTCAAAGAAAGATCCTTCATCTATATATCTAATTCCCAAGTGGCCCCCTATGTGCGGATATCTAAATCCGCACATCGGGGGCACCTGGGGGGCAGGGAGATATTCCTGTGCACGTGAGGCAGTCCCCACGTGTGCAGAAAAATCTAAAAAGTTTAAAAAATTATACGGGGATCTTTAAATCCCCCCAAAAGTAAAAGAGCCCTCCCTGCGCATGCGCAGGGAACGCTCTACAACTGGCCATTGCCGCCGAGATGGGAGGGCGGGAGAAGGCTTGGCGGGCCAGCCGGCCTCGCCTCTGCTGCTGGGGAGGGAGGAAGGGGGAGGCTTGGCGAGCAGCCGCCCTCGCCGCTGGGGAGGGAGGGTGAAGCTTGGCGGGCCAGCCGGCCGGCCTCCCCCCTGCTGCCGCCCTGTTGCTTGGGTGGGTGGGTGGGTGGGAGGGAGGGGGAGGCTTGGCGGGCCGGCCGGCCTCCCCCCGCCGCCGCCCTGTTGCTTGGGTGCGTGGGTGGGTGGGAGGGAGGGGAGGCTTGGCGGGCTGGCCGGCCTCCCCCCGCTGCCGCCGCCGCCCTGTTGCTTGGGTGGGTGGGTGGGTGGGAGGGAGGGGGAGGCTTGGCGGGCTGGCCGGCCGGCCTCCCGCCGCTGCCCTGCTGCTTGGGAGGGTGGGTGGGAGGGGGAGGCAGGGGAGGCTTGGCGGGCCGGCCGGCCTCCCCCGCTGCCGCCGCCGCCCTGTTGCTTGGGTGGGTGGGTGGGAGGGAGGGAGGGGGAGGCTTGGCGGGTCAGCTGGCCTCCCGCCGCCGCTGCCGCCGCCCTGCTTGCGTGGGTGGGTGGGAGGGAGGGGGGAGGCTTGGCGGGCTGGCCGGCCTCCCCCCCGCTGCCGCCGCCGCCCTGTTGCTTGGGTGGGTGGGTGGGTGGGAGGGAGGGGGAGGCTTGGCGGGGTGGCCGGCCGGCCTCCCGCCGCCGCCCTGCTGCTTGGGAGGGTGGGTGGGAGGGGAGGCTTGGCGGGCGGGCGGGCCGGCCGCCCCCCGCCTTGCTGCTTGGGAGGGAGGGGGAGGCTTGGCGGGCCGGCCGGCCTCCCCCCGCTGCCGCCGCCGCCCTGTTGTTTGGGTGGGTGTGTGTGTGGGAGGGAGGGAGGGGGGAGGCTTGGCAGGCCGGCCGGCCTCCCGCCGCCGCCGCCGCCCTGCTGCTTGGGAGGGTGGGTGGGAGGGGGAGGCTTGGTGGGCGGGCGGGCGGGCCGGCCGCCCCCCCACCTTGCTGCTTGGGAGGGAGGGGGAGGCTTGGCGGGCCAGCTAGCCTCGCTGCCCCTCCGCTGCTGCTGGGGAGGGGAATCTCGGCGGGCCGGTTGGCCTCGCCGCTGCCGCCGCTGCTGGGGGGGGGAGGGGGAAGCTTGGCGGCTGGAGTACTCCCTCCCCATGCGAATATCGCGGGTCCCGCCTCTTGTATCACCTATTACTTGATCCTTTTATGCCAGGGACTGAACATGGGACTTCCTGCATCCAAAGCAGATGCTCTACCACTGACCTATGACCCCACCCCCACTACATCCCAGTCCACAGCTGTCAGTTATGGTCTTCCTTACCTGGGCAGAAGACAAATGGAGATGGCTTGGAATTTCTAGTACAGCCACCTTGCTTCTTGAGAAGATAATGCTGCCCTCAAGGAAACAAAGCTGTTGATCTAGGGATCTGGAGCCTCCTTCAATACTCTTTCAAAAGACTGCCACTGACAATGTCATGAAAGATCAAAGTGAAAGCTATTAACTTGTGAGTTTTTGCAAAAAATAGTGCACCTGGTGTAGGCAGTTTACCCCTAAACAAGGATTTGCCCTTTAATTCCCCCCCCCCCCAATTTGTAAATGTAAAGGCTGGGATTACTTTATCTAGGAGGAAAGAGACACTTGTTTAACCCTTTCCCAGGGGTGGCTTTGTCAGTGAGAAAATGGTAGGAGTGGAAAGCCTTAAAGGAGATTAAATTTTCCGCTCTTCCAGTACTGGTTTCCCCCCTTGATACAGCAATCCAGGAGGATGCATTTTAGGTTTTCCAGCTGTGGGTTGAGAAATACCTGGAGATTTTGGGGTGGAACCTGGAGAAGGCAGGATTTGGGGAGGGGCAGGACCTCAATGTGCTGCAATGTTATTAGACACAAACTGTGTCCCTGGTTGTGTTTTCCCAACCCAATATGAGTAACACATGAAACACTCCTGTAGAGAAGAAACACTAAAAAAAATTATTGATTAATAAGGGAAGAGCACAGATAAACAAGGGTTTGGGACCCTCGAATACACACCAACTCCTCCAAAATTACAATGGAGACATAGAATTTTATACTCAATATGACATAAACAAGCAAAGCATAAATATTGGTTCCATCAACTTCTTCACAAATTTCTAATTGGGCTAAGACCTATTGGTTGGGTCTTCCCAAGTAAAGTATTTTTCCTTTTAGCTAAACAATAGACTTCTTCTTAGGCTATGAAGCTCTAAAAGTATCTATATAGTTGATATGGTTACAGGGTGTTATTGTTCTCCATTTAGCTAGGCTAACTGATATCAGAAACATATGCAGCTGTAGTTGGGCAGCCAAGGCCATAAGCCTTAGCAGAATAGTACCAGCATGCATTTAAGCAATAGTCACAAATGAACCAAAGTTAATATGTGAATATATGTTCATGGTTGATTTCTGTTTATGTGGTTAGAATCATAAATGGCACTTAACATATATATGTATATATATCATGGAAGTGCTAAGTGTACCTACTAAGTTAACCTGTTAATCAGTGGCAGTGTACAAAGTGTATAACAGTGTTTCATAAACTGTGCGTGCAATAATGCCATACAGCCCACCCTCCACAACAGCCATTTTCTCCAGGGGAACTGATCTCTGTAGTCTGGGGATCAGTTGTAAAAGTGGGAGATCTCCATGCCCCACCTGGGGGTTGGCAACCCTAATGCATTCCCCCAATTATTTAAAATAAACATGGGGGGACACATAATTAGATCCTCAGGCCAGCACAGAATAGTAACATGGCCGTCTTTCTCCATGATCCCCACACTAGATTGGATCCCAGAGAGGACTTCCACAGTTAGAAGGGATTTCTGGCCACAGAGTGTGAATTCATCACCTCTCTCCTGCAGCCTCAGTCCATAATGTCTCCAGAAATATTACTTCTAGGGGGCAGAGGACCCCCAAGAGCAACATGAGGAACAAGGTCTGCCATGGGAGGGGTATCAGCAAAAATTGCCCTTTTCCATCCATGGGAATCTTCTGTGGCAGGCATCCCTAAACTTTTGGAGTCTGTAGGCAGCTTTGGAATTCTGACACAGATTAGTGGAAGCAACTGCAAAATGGCTGCTCCTAAATGGCAGAAACAACTACAAAATAGCTGCTCTAAGAGGTGGAGTCACCCATAAAATATCAGCTAGTGAGGTTGTGTATAACTGTAATAGTAACTCATCGTTATGCCAATAAAGGTTGATTGATTGATTGAACTCATCAGCATTTCAGGCTGAAGCTCTGTTTAACAAGATGCCTTTTAAAATGAACATATTATTTTAAAATATTTTCTTGCATACACAGAGCTTATCTTCAGTCACACAGTAAAGATCCTTGAGGTGTTCTGACAGTTACTGTCAAAACAATATTTTGAAGAATCTGAAGAGCCAATCAGATCTGCAGTGGCCAATGAGAAGCCCTGAGGAGCAAAAGCCCCACCTGGTCCTGCCCATTTTCTAACAACACTTGGTGGGTGCCACAGGAAAAGTGTTGAAATGACACAAAAACACCTCCCTGGTCTTCGAGGCTCCAGCAAAATGTACCTTTCAGACACTGCAGTAATGCATGCTGGGTCTACCAATTGTGTATAGATTCACCTCATATGTGCTGTTGCCATGGTGCATGAACGGGGCAACACATGTATTTACTATGTACATACTGCTTTGGCACACACTAACTGACCACTTTTGGGGGGAATTCATGTTCCTGCATACCTGGGAACTGTACACACATGGTAAATATACACATTGCCCTGTTCACACAACATGATGACCAAGTGTATTGGGAGTATCACAGGTAGCACTAGGTTTGCCATCCAGGCTGGCAACCCCCAGGAAACTGGGGGTTCGGGGTGGGACTTACCCAAGCAGCATTCTGTGATGTCTCAGTGATACTTCTGAGTGCTTAACTTGAAGTGACATCACCTGCATTGCAGGGTGCTCTAAGACTCACCTGAAACTCACCGGTGACGTAACTTCTGGTTATGCAGAAGGAAGTGACATCATGGATGCTGTTTCTCCCTTCCCACTTCCCTCCAACTATATTGAGTGGCAGTGTGTGTGTGGGGGGGTGGAGATTGATGGTGGTGAGGGTCACCTGCCAAAGACAATCTGGCCAGTCTAGGTAGAACCTGCTTCCATTATGCATGGTGTAACGTCTGAAAAGAGCTAGTGTATTCACTAGAAGTTAGTGATTATTGTAGAATAGATTATTTGAACCATGGTTTTTTAAAAAGTCAGTGTTCTTGTATATGTGACACAAGGTAGGAAGGCCCCCAAATTATGCTAAATTTTTGACTGAAAACACTTTTTTCAGTCCCATTTTTAGCATAATTGTTTGTGAAGCAGAACAAAAAAAATAATCCTGTTTTATCTTGGCTTTTTGCTGGATCAGAAACCCAAATGTTACATGATGACACATGACAAAATCACAAGAATTGGCAACAGGGCCTTGTTGCTGTAAATGGTTCCTGGGCAGTTGTGTTCCTCTAGGGACATTCCTGTGCTTCATGCAGATTTCAATATATATAATTTACTTCAAAAGGCAGCATTGTGCTGGGAAACATTAGCGGTGGCCACACCTCAGCTTGGAGTTAGTATAGTTCACTTCATCCTGCTTCAAGGTTTGTCCTATAACACTATGATAATTGTTTTATTAAAAAGGTGCATGGGAATAGCATCTACCCCTGAGGTTGCTATTCAGAGTGGTTTGACCCCCATCAGCTCATCAGGTGTCACATTACCAAGGAGAAAGCTTTATTTTGGAGAACCAGAGCATTATAACAATTCCAACATACAAAGTACTTAACAGTAGCAATCTTAAGTATCCTCACAACAGTCCTATGAGCTGCATTATACCAGGGTGTTGTGAGGATAACATGGGAACTAGTATACCACTCTGAACTATAGCAGGAGACCTCCTACCCTGGGCCCTGCTCCTCCTCCTGCTGCTTGATGGAGTAGTGGGAACAAAAGATGGTGGTGGGGATTGGCATTGTGCCAATGTCGTGAAATTCCTTCCAGTGTGAACCTGGAAGTGACATTATCGCAGCAATGTGGTGATATCACTTACAACATTGCACCAGAAATAACATTTGAGAGCTAGCACAATGATACTGTTTGGTGCATCCCCACCCCCGGTCTCCTGGACCCTCAAAAGGTATGTTTATTCAAAGAGCCACTATGGAGTAAAGAAATGTTGGGTTTGCCTAGAGAAGAACTGGGTTCGGATTCCCACTCTATGAAAACCACAGGGTGACCATAGGCCAGTCACCTCACAGAGTTGCTACAAAGGGAGAAACAGCATAACAACTTGGTTTTCCTGAGTTCCTTGGAGGAAGAATGGAATACAGATTTAAATTTATCTAATTTGAAAGCAGTTGGTCAGTCACTGTGTGGATGATGAAAGTAACAAAACCAGGACATCCAAACTACTTGGGAAGTTCCCTAATGGGTTGCTAATTAGCAACTGGATCAGTGGGAAGCTGGGGGTAAGACTGCCAACCTCCAGGTGCTGACTGGAGATCTCCTGGAATTACAACTGGCCTCCAGACAGCAGAGATCAGATCCCCTGGAGAAAATGGCTGCTTTGGAAGGTAGGCTGTATGGAATTAAACCCTGATGAGGAACCTCTCCTACCCAAACCCTGCCCTCCCCAGGCTTCACCCTCACAATCTCCAGGTCTTTTCCAACCCAGAGCTGGCAACCCTGGCTGGGGACATGGGGGGGCGGGGTTGCTGTCAGTGTCATGCCCTGATGTCACTTCCAGTTTTTCCTCAGAAATAACATAACACATTGCATCAGTTTATTTTTCTTTTGCCATCTGATGGAGTAGCAGTGGTCAGTGGGGGTTGCCAGCAGGAAGTCTCTCATCATAGCAGCGTTCCTGGCACCCTAGGTTACCCAGGTAAATTATATTATTTTATGATTTATGTATATCTTGCTTTTGTTCCTTATTGGGACTCATAGTTTGCATCATTACGACACCATTCTGTCTCCTCCACATACCCCCACAACAACCACCTTGTGAGATAGATTAGGCTGAGATATAGTGGCAGGTCCAGAGTCACCTAGCAAGCTTCCATGACAGAAGTCCTAGTCTAACAATATGCCATTAAATAAAGGTATACTGGTGTATTGTAAATCATTGCAAAATAGGAAGCCTCTAAATACACGCAGGCTAATATTGGTAAAGTTAAACGGTTTTAGATAAAATTAAATGCTAATAGAGTCAAACTCAAGTGCTGAATGCCCCTGTTATGCTTCCCAAATTTCTTCATACCTAACAGCCAGAACTCTGGAAATTAGGAGCAGATTGACTTCTTGTTCAACAAAAAAATCAACAAAATACTTATACACATGTAAAATATTTCTGCAAGCAGAAGGGCTAGAGACTACATTCCCTCCCATGAAAGCTGGTATTACTCATGAGTCCCCCTCCTCAAGCTCCCACAGTGCCCTTCTTTTTTGTGGCTATTAGGGACTTATTCTTATAACCACTAGGTGTGTAGTAATAACAGGATGTTCTTTTTTTAAAGTAAGGAAGTAAAGGTTTCTAGTGTATGGTGAGCTGGGAACTATCCTGCTACTATGACAGAAAGGTGTATCTGTTAGCAGATGTGTTCCGTCACACTCATAAGACAAGCCAGAGCTGGCATCAAAAAATGGGATGTCCATATAGTTTGTAGTTAAGGTGTTATTTTCTATTTTTCAATCAGTATAACTTTCTGCCTCAGAAATTGCTTTCACATTTCCTTCAAAGTGCTTAAGGTGGTATTCATAGTTCCCTCCCCCTCAAGTTTATCTTCACACCAGATAAATAATGGTTGGGCCATAATCACTTGTTGAATTTCATGGCTAAGCAGTGATTGGAGAAAGAATACTTAAATAAATTTAGCTCAGTTTCTGCCAAATTCATAAACTAGAAGACTTCTTGTGGCCTTCTTTAGTGAAAATATGAGATTTTTAAAAACTAATTCCATATCTTCCCAGACTGGTACCTTTGAATGAACTTTCAGGCTGAATTCATTCTCAGTATAAAATCTAGCTGTTCTCATGACAAAAATTGTTTACATATATGAGTATAAAAGCACTCTTAATAGCATTTCTATAAGCTTACTTCCACTAAGGGTATATAAAATATGAAGAATATGGAAAAATATATCATTACAATGACATTCCAAAGAATTAAATTCTATACATGCTCTTTCTAATGTTCTAAAATAGCATATATCATAAAGCTTTTGTAGATACCTTGAATCCATCTATTATTCTTCATTTTAATCCATCAGAAGATTTTTGTTGAATTTTTAGTGTTAAATCTAAATTAAAGTTTCTGGTTTTGTAAAATGTCCTGTTTTACTTTGACCAATAGGGTCCTTCTCATCTTTTGATGCTTGAGGAGAAGGTGGGAGAACTCGAGGCACAAATCTGTACACTGAGGAACATCAGGGAGACAGAAAGCTTTTTAGACATGATGGAAGAAGGGCTCCTGAGAGAATGGCAAGAACTAGCAAATCCTAAGCAAGAGGAAGGAAATAACAAGGAACAGGTGGGTGAGTGGAAGAATGTGACCTTGAGGAGTAAGATAATCAGGAAACACAGCCAGTGCAGCTGCAAAATCGATACCAGCCACTTCTGATGATGGAAGATCAGAATAGCACACTTCGAGATCAAAAGGATGTGACTGACACACAATCACATAGGCAGAGAAGGAACCAAGCTTGGAATTTGGCATAGAGAAGGATGTGAAACCAGGACATAGTAGGACTCTCATCCTGGACTTCAGGAAAGCTGATTTCAAAAAATTCAGAGAAATAATAGGTAGGATCCTGTGGCTGGAAATGCTGAGGGGGTAATCTGCACAGGAAGGATGGGTGATGCTGAAAAATGAAGTGCTTAAGGCACAATCCCAAACTGTTCCAGTAAGAAAGAAAGGTGGGAGACGGGTAATGAAGCCAAGGTGGCTGAACAAGGAACTTTCTGAAGAGCTGAGACTAAAAAGGGAAATTACAGGAAATGGAAGGAGGGTCAGATTACTGAGGGTGAGTACAAGAAGCAGGCTCAAATCTGTAGGGATGGTGTCAGAAAGGCTAAAGCGCAGATGGAGTTGAGGCTTGTGAGGGATGGTAAAAATAACAAGAAAAATTTCTATGCCTGTGTACGGAGCAAAAAGAAGAACAGGGATGGGGTAAGCTCATTGCTAGGGGAAGACGGTCAAGCCTTAACAAGGGATGAAGACAAAGCGAAATTACTCAATTCTCACTTTGCGTCAGTCTTTAACCGTAAGGCAAGCTGTATACAAACTGAAGAATGCAGGGCATATGAAGGAAGGGGGAACTGCCAGTCCAGAATAAGTAAGGAAATGGTTAGAGAGCATCTAGCTGCCTTAAATACTTTCAAATCTCCAGGGCCAGATGGCTTGCATCCCAGGGTGCTAAAAGAAATTGCTGATGTTATTTCAGAACCTCTGGCTCTAATCTTTGAGATGTCCTGGAGTACTGGTGTTGTGCCAGAAGACTGGAGAAGACTGAATGTTGTCCCGATCTTCAAGAAGGGAAAAAGAAGGACCCAGGAAATTACAGGCCTGTCAGTTTGACATCAATACCTGGAAAAATTCTAGAGCAGATTATTAAACGCTCTGTCTGTGAGCACCTTGAACGAAATGAGTTAATTGGTTGTAGCCAGCATGGGTTTATCTAGAATAAGTCATGCCAGACCAACCTTATCTCCTTTTTTGACAGAGTTACTAAAATGGTTGACTCTGGCAATGCTGTGGATATAGTGTATCTAGATTTCAGTAAAGCATTTGACAAAGTATCTCATGATATCTTTGAGGATAAGCTGGTTAAGTGTGGGCTGGATCGAGCAACCATTGGATGGATTCATGGTTGGTTGAAAAATCGCACCCAACGAGTGCTTGTAAATGGCTCTGTGTCTATGTGGAGGGAAGTCTCAAGTGGAGTGCCACAGAGCTCGGTCCTAGGCCCAGTGTTGTTTAATGTTTTTATAAATGACCTGGAGGAAGACATAGAGGGGATGCTTATCAAATTTGCAGATGACACAAAGCTGGGTGGGACTGCTAATTCTGAAGAAAGAGTCAGGATTCAAAATGATCTAGATAGGCTGGAACAGTGAGCTGAGACAAATAAAATGAATTTCAATAGAGATAAGTGCAAAGTCCTACACTTAGGTACAAAAAATCAAAGGCACAGATATAGAATGGGAGGGACTTGGCTTGACAGCAGCACATGTGAAAGGGATCTAGGTGTTCTGGTTGATCACAAGCTCAACATGAGCCTGCAGTGTGATGTGGCTGTGAGGAAAGCTAATGCAATCTTAGGATGCATTAACAGAAGCATTGTGTCCAGATTGCGGGAGGTGGTAGTTCTGATCTATTCTGCTATGGTCAGGCCTCACCTGGAGTACTGTGCCCAGTTTTGGGCACCACATTTTAGGAAGGATGTTGACAAGCTAGAAGAGGGCGACCAGGATGGTGAGAGGGTTGGAATCCAAGTCTTATGAGGAAAGGCTGAAAGAGTTGGGTATATTTAGCCTGGGAAAGAGAAGACTTAGAGGGGACCTGATTGCAGTCTTCAAGTATTTGAAGTGTTGTCATGTAGAAGATGGAGCAGATCTATTCTCTCTTGCTCCAGATTGGAAGACTAGATCTAATGGGTGGAAATTACAAGGGAGTCGTTACTGGCTAAATATCAGGAGAAACTTCCTAACTGTAAGAGTGATTGAGCAGTGGAACAGACTGCCTCGGGAGGTGGTGGATGCTCCTTCGCTGGATGTTTTCAAGTGGAGACTGGATGACCATCTTTCGGGTGTGTTGTAGGTATGTGGGGCTATCTTTCGGCTATGCTCCTGCAGGGTGCAGGGGGTTGGATTAGATGACCCACAAGGTCCCTTCCAACTCTAACATTCTATGATTCTAACATATAAGTTCTGCACTTTAATTGGGTCCTTTTTAATTGACAGATGCCCATGCTTAATATCCCCTACCTCATTCGCTTCTGGAAATGTTTGGCCATTTCCCAACTTCTTCCTTATTAGCAGTTTGCCAGTCTTAAGCACAGTTACTTTTTAGAGAATTAAGAATTTAACCACTTTTCTCTTTTTAGGAACATTCCTTTCACTGCATTCTTTTGCCTTAAAATAATAAGCTGCTAAAAGGCAGGTATATTGCTTATAAATTCCAATATTTATATGTTAAAGCATTTTGAACTTAAAGAAAGAGAAGCTTAGTTTGATTTTTCCTTATTTAGGGTTAAACCATTATGAACTGTTGAACTCATAGTTCTTTGGAACAGAGAGCTTGAACATAGATCACTATGACAGCTCTCTAAGTGGTGAATGTTACCATCCTAATTAAAAAGTTTACTGACATTGGAACACCTGCTCATTAGAAAATTCCTCTTCTGTCAATTAAATTGGATATAAAACACCTGTTTCTACAATTCTGCTTAGTGTTTAATGATTTGCCACTAACTCCTGGAGAATCTGAAAGGTCCTTTCCCAAAGATCTCTGGAATGCCAGCAATAATCAATAAATAATCATTTGAACCCCTGAGATTCCTCTACGATGCCATAGAGTCCATCTTCCAAAGTGGCCATTTTCTCCAGGTAAACCAATTTCTGTCATCTGAAGATCAGTTGCAATCCCAGGAGATCTCCAGCTACCTCCTGGAGGTTGCCAATCCTACCTCAATCTGATATAATAATCATTAAATTACACTAAAGGACACTGGGAATTTTAGTACTTGTAAAGGGATGGAATGAGGAAACCTGTAACAGAATAAGTTTACCAACTTTAGGTTGGGAAATTCTTGGAGATTGGGGGTTGAGCCTGGAAAAGACAGGGTATGAGGATGGGAGAGACCTGTCCTCAGAGGTTTATAATGCCAGAGCCCCTCCCCCAAAATAGCCATTTTCTCTAGGAGAACTAATATCTCTATAGTTTGGAAATCTGTTGTAATTCTGGGAGATGTCCAGGCCCCACCTGGAGGTTACCAACCTTTGAATACTCAGCTTATTTACCAAACTACATTTCCCATGATTCTTTGTGGAGAGCCATGATACTTAAAACTGGCTTGGCCCCAGAGACCCAAATCTTATCCTATTACAATCAGTGCAATCCTAGGCACTGTTGGTGGTGGAAAGGGCTATCAAATGGCAGCTGATTTACAGATTTTAAAGAGTATAACTGCTTAAGATTGTGCTTTTTTATTTATTTGAAATATGTACCTTCAAACTTTCCACTGCAAGTGTATGATTTGGGCACTGTATTTCTTTCTTTATTGATTAAAAATGCAAGAGGATCCCATCCTGTCTGACTATTTCCCACTGCAGGGCCTGGAAAAAAACCTCCATGAAGCCCACACATTTTTGCCGTCACACAGGGTGTGTGTGTTGGTGCTGATAGAGCAAATTCCACACAGAGCTGGGAGCTCCTCTGATGGCAAGGATGATTAATTGCCAGCCTTTTCAGAGAGGAAATTCTGCTTATTAACTCCATCAAGGCAAATTGTAGCTCTTGCCAAAAAGAAAAAAGAAAAAAAGAAAGGTCTTAATTGCACTGGTAAGTTCGAGCAGCCCTTGTGGTTAAACTCTGCCGGAAGTTCACACACCCTCTCGACCTATCATTAGTGATTTCAAAATAGCCTCAGATGTTTACTCACTGGGGCCAATAACATGTTTGTGTTTCTTCCTCTTTTCTTTTTTTCTCCCCCCCAACTTATCAAATTATAAACAAAAGGAACAGTGATGTAAGGGTACACAAAATTAAAATCCTCCAGCATTTCAAAATTCTCTAGAAATGAACCTGTGGAGAGACTGATGGTCAATTTAAAAGACAGTTTAAATTTGTTCCCTATAGCATCATGCTGTGTGCAGGGCTCAGCTAGTAATAAAAATGAGAGTGCTCCTGAACATGGGCAGGATGTCTTTCATTCAGCATTGGGTAACAAATTACCACCTGGATTTAAGGATCCTCACTAAGATGGTCCTCAACTCCTTAAAGGGATAAATCCTGTAAGAATTTTTAGAAAATCAGCTCACGTGCTCAGGCACTTGAAAATGTGGCTCATGTCATGTTTACTTTTTGCAGTCACGGGAACTAAATGTCCACATAGTGTCAGAAAATGTATCTTGTTACATTTTGTTTCATGGAAGTATTTTCTGGGCAGTTCATTTTATGAACAAGGATTGCTCCAAAAATCAGCCAGCCTACCTGTATGAGAGTCCACCAACTAGCTCTACAGAACCTGTTGCTGGTTTGGGGGGAGGGGAGGAATGCAGTGGGGGAGAGAAATTGCATATTACTCGGCAGGACACCGTACATGGCCTGGTGGGCTACATTCTATGCAAGAGTAAGGGTGCGGTCACACTGACCTTTTGATCGGGGTTCACCATTGTTCCCTCGCACATGTAAATTTCATATTCACATGCACCAATCCGCCTCCCGCGCCGAAGCGGGCTTGCTCCCAGGTTTTCCTGCCCCCTGGAAAATCAGGTATTTTCCTGGCACTTGCGCTTTGAATGCACGATTTTGCCCATCTGGACAGCCCATCTTTCGCAATGATTGTGATTAGGGCCGTCTGACCATTCTTTGTGCGGTTTCTTTTTTTTTAAAAAAGCTTCCGGTTTAAGCACTTGAGCAAACATGTGCTTAATAAATCCATTTAACGTTAATAATGGAAGCTTTTTTAAAAATGTACAAAGATGGCCCTGGAGGCGGGAATGAGAGGCGGGGGCTTCGGAAGCCTGGACGGGGGCCGGCAAGGAGGATGGTGGAGATGGTGGAGCCTTTTTTCATGGGGCAATGGCGGCGGCGGCGGCAGCAGCAGCGCCCCCCCCTCACAGTGGCGGCAGGAGCAGCAGCCGCCCGAGCCTCCCCCATGGCTGGCACGGCAGAGGTGATCGGGTGCTGGAAGAAAGGGGCCGGCTGCATCTAGTCAGCTCAACGCGAAGAAAAATGTTCCCGATTTAAACAAAGCGGGAACAAAGTGCAATTACCTTGCCGTGTGACCACAGCCAAAGTTTGCTCAGAAAAGTTGGCAACACTAATCCCTACTATCAAAGGATTTCCTCCACTGAGCTATGATAATTGGCAAGCTTTTGCAGCTGCATACATTGTGATAATCATTCAGAAACTCAGGAAGATGCACACAGCATGGAGCCAGCGGTAGGTGGCCGTGTACCTGCTTATGGGGATATTCACCCAGCAGATAAATATCAGAGTCCACATCTGCTTTAATTAGTTACTGCTGTGCTAATAGTTTACCTTTATTCATGCTGCGCAACAGGAAGAAGGGAAGGAGAAACCTCTTAGACTGGCCTAGCTGTTCCATGTTTCTATTCTAATTTTTCTTCCCTCCCCCCAAAAACATCTTCCATGAGAGTTAATTTAAACAACCTTACAGGACTGTTAATTTAAAGAGTCATCCTTTCTATTCATCCTGTAACAAAAGCAGCATGATATAACACGACCACACCCAGCCCAACTGCACACAACCTGGACATCTGTACTACTTTCCCTAATCCTCCCCTTATTTTCCTTAAAGAGGGAGGGGGCTTTCTTATTGCAAACTTTAATAACTGGGATTTGTGTGTGGGGAGGGTAATGTTTAACTTGAGCAGCACTGAATTATGTTTGTGTTCCATCTTCAGACACAATGAAACTGAAGGATGTGCCATCAAGTTTGTTTTCATCTCACCTCGGTTCCATTACCTCTCGAATGTTTTGTCCCCTCCACTTGGACTTTAGATTGTAAACTCCTTGGGGCAGGGATCCGTCTAGCTGTCTATGCTGTAAAAGCCATTTATATTGCTATGTAGATAATAAATAAATTAAGCCTAAAATCACCTTGTCTATGTAATATACAGTTCTCAGTAGGGTTGCCAACCTCCAGGTGGTGGCTGGAGAGTTCCTGCTATTACAATTGATCTCCAGGTGACAGAAATCAGTTCACCTGGAGAAAATGGTGGTTTTGGAAGGTGGAATCTATGGTATTATATCCCAAAGAAGTCCTGCCCCTCCCCAAACCCTGCTCTCCTCAGGCTCCACCCCAAAAACCTCCAGGTTATTCCCCAACTCAGAGCTGACAACCCTAGCCTCAGGGAATTGCTATTTGCCTCACTGGGGAAACTTTTCAGTACCCTATCATACACACAGAGCCCCCTCCCCACATAGGGATGCCAGCCTCCAGACGGGACCTGGGCATCCCCCGGAATTACAGCTCATCTCCAGACTACAGAAATCCGTTCCTCTGGAGAAAATGGATGCTTGGGAGAATGGATTCTGTGGCACTAGACCCCTCCGAGGTGCCCGTCCTCCCCAGGCTCCTTCCTCAAATCTCCAGGAGTTTCCCAACCTGGACCTGGCAACCCTATCCCTCCCCCATTCCCTACTGGTGGTTGGGGGACCTGGCAACCCTGCCCCCACAGGTCAAACAGCAGCCCCCCCAGGGCCATTTCAGGTGGGGAGAGTAGGGTGGCTGAGCCCCCATCTCATTGCATGCACAAACAGTTCTGGTCCAAACTAAGCCCTGTGTCCCAGGGAACTGAGTCCTAAGTAGAAACTCACAGGCACATCTGGATTGTGTGGACATGGGGAAGAACATAATGTGTTTTTAGGCCCGTGTACCTTCCTTGTTTCATTTGCAATTCTGGTGTTTGTAAGGGATATAGCCACAGTGCTTGTTGAATGTTTAACAAACATTTGGTTATTTTCTATTAATGTTATAAAATAGCACTGCCATTCCCCCCCTCCAATAAAGCTCCTGTGGACAGAGTACAAACATAGGAATGGGTGCATAGGGACACTTCCTTGCTGAATGGCCAGAATAAAACAGTCTGGCCAGCTTCTATCTCTGTAACAGAGAGATCAGCCAGTGACACTTGTCATGGCATGGAGCAAATATTGCCAATCCCATTTCTACCTCACAAGCAGCTGTTATAAGCCCAGGAGTTCTGCCCCTCCCCACCCTACGGAAACTGTATTACAAATATAAAATTAAGTAACTCCTCTCCTGCCCCCCTTGTATACACACACACACACACACACACACAGAATTTTCACAACGCATTGCTGCAAATACTTGCAGTCTGATTCATGTTCTCTTTTGTTAGCCACAGCAGTGTAAGTAGGGTGGGGCAATAAAAGAACCTGCCAGAAGCTGGACCAGGGCAGAAAAATTGGCACCAGAGGTCATGTAACAATATTAACATCTATTTAAAATAATTTTACATTAAGTGATGGTTTCCATTCTGTTTGGAATAAAGAGATGGTTTTTCAAGCCAGTAGATGAAAAGCCAGGTACAGATGCTTAGTGAGGGCCAAGCAGAGCAGCACAGTTGTAGCTTTTCCTAGCCTCTGTGCCTACAACCTAACACAGTGAAGCACATTAAATCTTCTATTGGGATTCCTCCCAGGATACAGCTGGGAGAAAAAAAATCCCAGGCATATAACTCTGGCTAATGAGGATCTGGCATTTCAGCAGCAGTATCCATGAACCACTATGAGTTTCCTCTCAATCATTCAGTTGAAATTAATATTTTGAAATAATTTTTAAACTTTTTTGCATGTTAGAATATCAAATTACATAAGAATATAAGAGAACATGAGAGAAGCCATGTTGGATCAGACCAGTGGCCAAAACCCAGGTGACATCAGCTGGTCCACCAGTGGGGCCCACTGTTGCCCCCCAAGCACCGAGAATACGCAGCGTCATTGCCCCAGACTTGAGGATAGAAGCAAGGAGGACATCAAATTGAGATCCTGGTTCAGGGCTGCCTTGCAAAGTAGCACATCCTCTGTGTCCATGGCAGAAAAAAAAGACATGGAACGGGGGACAGGGTTACTGTGCAAATACTTTTTTATGCATTCCCCTTGTCAGCATGTGTCCAGAGCACACTGGATTCCACTGCTTGTGATTCCCCCCACCATCGCTGTCTGTGTAAACAGAACTTCATATCATACCCAAAGACAGCCTGTGTGGTCTGATGGAATGTTTGACTTGAAAGGATGAAGCCTGAGTTCAAGTCCCTTGTCAGCCACCAAGATGAAAATTCATCTTTGCCCAGCCTCTCATCTGACCCTGTCTTGGAAGGTTGTTGTGAATGCCTGAGCTCCCTGTAGAAATGGAAGAATACAACTGTGACAGATCAGTAGATCATACCTGCTGCTGTTCTTTTTGAAGTGGGTCTCCTAACATGCAGAGCAGTATAAATATATAGCAAGAATGTCATGTTTTATCAAAAATAACAAGCTTCCATATACCAGATCAGTAATAAGTTGCTAATGGCCTCTTTTCAATGATAGGTGTCAGTGTCTATTTATGTGTGTGAGCAGGAGTCTTTTACTTGTGTGTGCTGAAAACCAGCTTGTGGAACCTCCAAGTACAGAAGCAGTGTAGCTCTGAATGGCAGATGCTGGAAACAACCAGTACAATATCTACATGCCTTGTCGTTTGCTTGTTTGCCCTGAAATATGTGGCTGGCTGTTTTTAGAAACAGAATGATGAACTAAGTGGGCCTTGGTCTAATCCAGCAAGGCCATGCTAATTGAGATACTGGAAGCCCTACCTAGGCTTTCTCCTCTGTCTGGGCTTCTGAACAGACTTGCATGTTCCTCTGACCATGAGGACCAGCAACTTTTACAAAGCCAGAATGCTTATACAGAGAGGGGGAAATAGAAGCAAAGCAGCAGCTGCTGCAGTGTGTGAGTTGGAAAATATGAAGACGCTTTCCTCAAGACCGAAACTTTCAGCAGATTGATAACAATCAGTGGCTGTGATAGAGCTTAACTAACCACTTCCACGCGATAAAGCACAGCTGTTGCCCAAATGCTTGTTTATGCGAAGCTTTTCTCATGCATGCAGGGCCATGGCATACATCAGCTGAGGAGGAGAGGCAGGTTGGGATGAGCCAAGAAATAAAGGAACTGAGATCTTGAGTACATGATAAAGGGTTTGCATTTTTCTATTTTTTTAAAAGCAGGATCATGTGATTGCTGCCAGTTATTTGGCAGAAAATTGTAAGATGCTTTCTTTCATCACATGGCACTTCTCCCTGTCAGTCTGCAGAATACAGAAATTGCTCTGCTGAATCAAGCAAGGTCCACCTGTTTCTAGCAATAATTTCTGAGAAGGTCTCAGTCCCTTCCACATCTTTTCCACATTTTTGTCTCCAGTACCTGTTATTCAGAGGTATAGGAGGGAGACCAACAAAGGCTTGCAGTGGGGGGAATGTTATTTCCCTCTTACTACCCTTCCATCTCCTGCTTGCCATTGCCTATTCCATCATGTCGCTGCTCCACCCCCTTCCACCATTACCTTCCCCCATCCTTATCCTGGCCATCTTGGAGACTTCAACACTTAATCTTGAAACAGGTGCCTCAACATGGAATGTGTTTTGCTATGGCAACCCAAAATACAGAGCAAACTTGAGCCAGAGGTTTTGCAATGACTGCACAAATGCTGCAGTTAAATTCGGAGGGGGAGGTTAAACTCTCAGTTTTTAAGATTTTAGTTTTTTGTTCTGCATACCTGGGGTTCACCCCAGGAGAATGGTTGTGGCTCACTGGTAGAGGATCTGCTTGGCATGCAGAAGGTCCCAGGTTCCAACTTCAGCATCTCCAGCTAAAAGTATCAGGTGGTAGGTAATGTGAAAGACCTCTGCCTGAGACTCTGAAGAGTCTGAGCAGACAATACTGACCTTGATAGATCAATGGTCTGATTCAGTATAAAAATTAGATCTGCCTGTTAGATACAAGGCTACCCACCTTGGTATGTGAAGATTACATTTTGCTATTATGTCTGCTAACTGTTGACAGATCACTCCTGCATGCAGTTGTCTAATTTTTTTTTTAAATAGTCATCTGGCCATCACATCTAGTGGCAGTTTGGAGATGAGCCTAACCTGTCACTTTAGTTCCATGGAATGTTCTGCTTTTCCAGCCCATGGTCTCAAGATAATCACAGAAACTCTCTTTGGATATCATAGTTTTTAAGTAACATGGGCATCAATCTGATTGTGCATCCCACATACAGATGCTGCCCATTATTTACAACAACATGTACACTCATAAGCACATCTTGTGCAAGAGCTTACTCATCCAGCCACTGGCTTAGAAGAGGAAGAGAAGAGATTGGATTTATACCCCGCCCTTCACTACCCAAAGGAGTCTTAGCGCGGCTTACAAACTCCTTTCCCTTCCCCTCCCCACAACAGACACCCTGTGAGGTAGGTGGGGCTGAGAGAGCTCTGACAGAAACTGCCCTTTTTAAAGAACAGCTGTACCAGAACTATGGCTTGCCCAAGGTCATCCAGCAGGTGCAAGTGGAGGATGGGGAATCAAACTTAGTTCTCCCAGATTAGAGTCCACACACTTAACCACTATACCAAACTGGCTTACAGCTGACGATGTAGCTACAGAGTGCTGATTCTCCCACAGACCTTTCTGTCTCCTGGAACGATCATTGTTGGAATCATGGAACGCATGTGGAACAACATGACAACATGAAGCAGACAGTTGTGATTTTTGGTTTCCAGATATGCTAAGGAGCATTCATCTCTGACAAAATGTGAACAAAAAGAGTCCAATGGCACCTTTAAGACCAGGAAAGTTTAATTTGAGTATAAGCTTTCACATTTTTGTTGGTCTTAAAGGTGTCATTGGACTCAGAGTTTGTTCTGTTCGTTCTGTTGCTTCAGTTCATTCTGTTGCTTCAGACCAACATGGCTCCCACCTGAATCTAAAATGTTAACCGTTATTTAAAAGGGATCAGGTTGGTCTCCAGACTTAGAACATCACTCTCACCCTTCCAGTGCTTCTATGAGATATTGAAGTGTTAGGTCAGGAGAATGGATATGTTTCTCCTGGGACATTGCACAAGTTATATGGCTTTTTATAGAACAAAGTTTGCACCTTTAAGACCAACGAAGTTTTATTCACGGCATAAGCTTTCGTGTGCAAGCAATGTGTAGAGAGAATGCAACCTATAATACAGAGCAAAGGAAGTTGCCTTCTAATGAGTCAGACTATGGGTTTATTGTGGCCAGTTTTGTCTCCTGAGCTAGGGGAGAGGGTAGAGTTGCCAGATCCTGCTTGGAAAACTCCTGGAGATTTGGGGATGGAGTATGGGGAGGATAGGGACCTTAATGGGGTACAGTGCCATAGAGTCCAAAGCATCCATTTTCTGTAGGGGAGCTGATCTCTGTAGTCTGGAGGTGAGCTGTAATTCCAGGGGATCACCAGGTTCCACCTGGAGGCTGGCATCCCTAGACTTTACTTTGACTTGCAGTGGCTCTCCAGGATCTCAGGCAGAGGCTTCACATCACTTATTACCTTAAAAAAAAACCTGGAGGATCTAGGGATTGAAACTGGTATCTTCTGTATGCCAAGTAGATGTTTTACCACAAAGCCACCCCTCCTTGCCTCCTGCAGTGATCAGGTGCCCTGAAAACCAACGCATGGAACCCCTGAGAACAGGGTTAGTGTATCTCTGAACACCAGATGAGAAGAAAGATAAAGGCACCAGTTCCATGCCCAACATACAAGTTTCTCAAATGCATCCAGCTGGGTGCATCTAGCTAGTGGTTAAGTGCACGGACTCTAATTTGGGAGAACCGTGTTTGATTCCCGACTCCTCCACTTGCACCTGCTTGATGACCTTGGGCAAGCCATAGTTCTGGCACAGCTGTTCTTGAAAAAGAGCAGTTTCTGTCAGAGCTCTCTCAGCCCCACCTACCTCACTGGCAATGCTGCCTCTAAGCTGTGGAGTCTTGTGAGCAATAATTCTGCTTTGTGAGCTACTGGCATTAAAGCTGTGAGTGAGCAATTTGGCTGCTGCATAAATTAGTTTGCTCTGGAGCCATCCTTCCTGAGGTGAGACAAAAATGTGTGAGCCAGAGGCTAAAAAACTGTGAGCTAGCTCACACTAACTCAGTTTAGAGGAAACACTGCTCACAGGGTGTCTGTTGTGGGGAGGGGAAGGGAAAGGAGTTTGTAAGCCACTCTGAGACTCCTTTGGGTAAGTGAAGGGCAGGGTATAAATCCAGTCTCCTCTCTTCTTTTGACAACAGACTGCAGAAGTAGACAGACTGTGGTCTGGTTAGGATTGCCAGGACTGGGTTGGAAAATACCTGGAGACTTTGGGGGTGGAGCCAGGAGAGGCTGGGGTTTGGGGAGGGGAGGGGAGGGGCCTCAGCATGGTACAATGCCATAGAGTTCACCCTTCAAAGCTGCCATTATCTCCAGGGGAGCTGACCTCTGTCAGCTGGGGATCAGTTGTAAAAGCGGGAGATCTTCAGGTCCCACCTGGAGGCTGGCAACCCTAGGTCTGGTTCAGTGAGGTTAGTCTTATTTTTTTAATGAACATCTTGGAAATGCTCCTCAACCATTTTCTGATTTGTGACTTAATAAAAACAATAACACAGCAGCTGGGCTCTCAAGCTGTTTTCAGCCACCATGGGGAATAGAAATTTGCTGTTTACATTCTGAAATAAACAAACAATGAAAGCACAGGTGATGTGCCCAGTACTATGTGAACGTGTATGGCACAGTGAGCATAGTTAAATGGTAACCTTGCTGCCTACGTTTGTAACGGCTACGAATGGTGCTGTGCTAAAAAAAATTGATGCAAATTCACCCTTACTGTTCATGAGTCATGTATGGAAATGTGAAACTGAGGTCTTCCTGGATTGATTCCTTGTATCATAATTAGGAAATATCAACCTGCTAGCTACTCAGAACCTCCAAATGCCCTTGCCATTGGGAAAGGATTTCATATTTGTGCATAGCCCAGAAGCTGAAATGACAGTCACCAACACCTGTTAATTTTTTCTAATTAGACTCATGGCTTACACTGTAAAAAAGAAAGGTCTTGCTTTCAATACCAGGGTTATTTTTGGGCAGGAACGCACAGGAATGGAGTTCTGGCTGGCTCTTGAGTTGGCCACACACAGCAGGAACTCATTGGCATAATAGGCCACACCCAACAGCAGAAACTTATTAGGACTGGCTACATTTGGGATGTGTGGCCTAACATGCAAAGGAATTCCTGCTACAAAAAAACCCCTGGGTTTTGACAACAAACAAGGTAAACAGAATAAGAAGCAAAAGGTAGGTGTGGCTGGATGACCACACTTCTGGTAACAGGGGTGTGTGGCCTAATAGGCTAATGAGCTTCTGCTGTTGGGTGTGGCCTGTTTCTACAAAATAAACTCTGTTCAGTATGATGCATGTGGTTATTCAGTGGCAAAGAGGAAGGCACTTTGCATGTATTCAGAGGACCTCAAGTCTTGTTTACTTCACACATTCCAGCAGCAGTGACCTTTGGCAAAAGGAATCATTTCCAAGGATCAATCCCTCAGGGTCCCAGCCTCAAACAAAATCATACTGCAGTGGCTCTGGCAGAGTCTTGTCATTTACATGCTTTGAAAGCTGGATAGTCTTGCATTGCAGCTAGAGGCTGAACTCAGTGTGTGGCCTTTGGATTCCTTCCAGGCAATGCCATGGCATGAGGCATTGGCAAGATGGTATAGCTCAGACCTGCAACTTTTGGATCATCTGTCAAGAGCAGCAAATGATCTGTTTAGTTTCTTCTCCTGCCCATTCAGTGTCTCAGTTCAGGCTAGGTGCAAAAATGTGATTTAATTAATTAATTAATTAATTGATTTTATTTATTTTGGGATTGCACCCAAATTTGTACTTAGTAAAGGTAAAGGTAAAGGTTCCCTTGCTCGAAAGCCATTCGAATCCGACTCTAGGGTTGCGGTGTTCATCTCCGTTTCAAAGCCGAAGAGCCAGCGCTGTCCGAAGACATTTCCGTGGTCATGTGGCCGGCATGACTAAACACCAAGGCGCACGGAACGCTGTTCCCACTGAAGTGGTACCTATTTATATACTTGCAATTTCTTGCTTTCGAACTGCTAGGTTGGCAGGAGTTGTACTTAGTATGGCTGTCCAAATATGGGCTGCTCCACAAACTATGGTTAGATGCAGTTTATACAGCCAGGTATCTGAAACCACGTTTGGAAGATCCTTTATTTAACCATGGTATTCTTAACTATGGTTTCATATGATGCATGAACATGGGACATCCTGGCTTAATCCTGGCTTTTTCCCCACTGTGTTGTTGGTGGGAGTAGGGGCAGGGGACTAGGGAGGCATAGTGTTGGGGACCTTGGAAAGACTGGGTACCCATGGAGCTGGACAGCCATGGAATTTTTAAGTAGTGATGTTTGGGCTGAGTCTAGGTGGTTAGAAGGTGGGATCCAAAGGTCCAAAGGGAACCTCTGTCTGTGGGTTCATTATGGGCCTGGGCAACTCAGTGCAAGTTGGAATAGCACAGTGTTCTCTGCAGGGGAAATGGAGGAAAGAGCAAAGGTGATCAGGTGCTCATACAAAAGCTTTGAAAGTGAGAACCAGCATGGGAAATTTTAGTTGGAAACAAATGGGTAGCAGCCACTGTGACTGGATTTAGACCAGGTGAAGTATTTTAATGGCATCTAATGGCCATTGGAGAGGTAAGAAAGAGTTGTGTGGGGACCAGGAGGACCTGATTGCTCTCAATCAGTCTGACATCTTAACTGAGTCATCCTTAAGGCAAGAAATCTCCCATCCTCGTGATCCTCGTTGTTTTTGCCAGTGGAGCCCAAGAGAGGCATAAAAGCAGATAAGAACAGCAGGGATCTGTCTGTGACCCTTCTGACCACCAGCGATTCTGTCTCCTATGGGAACATCAAACACTGCAGACATCATACACCCCATAACACTCTGTCACCTTCTGGTATCTGCCATTCCAAACCTTGGGGCTGGCTTATCTCAGCATCCACTCCATCCCTGGAGGCTGCAAATATCCAAGGGTCACTGCAATAACTTCAGCTTTCTCTTTTTAGCCACCTTCAAGCTGCCAGGCACACCTTTGGCAATGCAGCTGAGATAACAGGAAGGGGCTTGTAATTTACCCACATTATATGAAAGGGGCACTGAATGAGGGATTTGAGAGTGATGTAGAGAATCTGAATTTTGTAGAATTATAGAATCATAGAGTTGGAAGGGGCCATACAGACCATCTAATTCAACCCCCTGCCCAATGCAGAACCAGCCTAAAGCATCTCTGACAAATATTCAGCCAGTCTCTTCTTGAAAGCTGTCAGTGAAGGGGAGCTAACCACCTCCCTAGGCAGCTGATTCCAACTTTGAACCACTCTGACCGTGAAAAAGTTTTTCCTAATATCCAGCCGATACCTTTCTGCATGTAATTTAAACCTGTTGCTTCGGGTCCTATCCTCTTATTCTTATGTTTATTAGTTTCTATGACCAAAGGTCTTAAGCTCAATTATCAAACATGGATAAAGGTCCTATCCTCTGCTGCCAGCTGGAACAGCTCCTTGCCCTCCTCCAAATGAGAGCCTTTCAAATATTTAAAGAGAGCAGTCATGTCCCCCCTCAATCTTCTCTTCTCCAAACTAAACATTCCCAAAGCCCTTAAAACCTTTCCTTGTAGGGCTCAGTCTCCAGACCCCTGATCATCCTTGTCGCTCTCTTCTGCACCCTCTCGATTTTGTCCATATCCTTTTTGAAGTGAGGCCTCCAGAACTGCACACAGTACTCAAGATGTGACCTGACCAAGGCAGTATACAGAGGGGCTATGACCTCCTGTCATTTCGATGCTATGGCCCTTTGAATACAACCCAAGACTGAATTTGCCTTTTTTGCCACTCTAAAGCGAACGTTCAAAAAAAAAAGCCGGAGATTGCCCGCGCGGGCGAAAAAAGGCGGGGAAAAAAGCGTATTGGATCCGAGAGAAGAAACTGACGACTACTTGGAAGCGGTTGACAGGTAAAATGCTTCAGCCCTGTTTCCTGAATGGGACAGAAGCGATTCTGTGTGAAATTACAAATATATTCCGGTAGGGAACCGGTTCTAAAATGGTTCTGTCTGAAATGCCAGACCAGAAACCGTTTGGGAACCATTCCTCTTCCGGATTATATCATCTGTCTGAAATTCCCCACTGACTGCTCATATTTAGTTTACAGTCCACTCTTACCCCAAGATCTCTTTCGCATACACTACTCCCCAGAAATGTATCCCCCATCCAGTATTTGTACTTGACATTTTTGTGGCCCAGATGTAATACTGTGCATTTATCTTTGTTGAATTGCATCCTGTTCACAACTGCCCACTTCTCCAGGGTATTCAGGTCTTGTTCAATTTTAACTCTATCTTCTTGGGTGTTTGCTATTCCTCCCAATTTAATGAGTAACCCTTCTACCCCTTCATCCAGATCAGTGATAAAAATATTGAAAAGTACTGGGCCCCAAACTGAGCCCTGCGGCACTCCACTGGACACCTCCCTCCAATCTGATGAAACGCCATTGATCACCACTCTTTGCGTGTGGTCCTCTAACCAGTTCCCTATCCACTGAACTGTCCTATAGTCCAGTCCACAGTCTTCCAGTCTTTCTTTCTGGTGGGCTTTACTTCCCCACTACATTTCAAGGGCAGGGAAAAGACCTTGACCCCCCTAACCCGGCTGTTAAAGAGTCATGATTAACTTGATGGATTTGCAAATTAGTCAGGATTTGTGTGTTCCATTAGGCCCAATAGATTTCAGTTCCTGAGCCGGCTCTGGCCAGGAGGGCGGGGTAAAAATCTGAAAAATAAAATACTGACTAACTTCAGTGGCATTGCAGTTTACAGGTATAATACAAATGTGTATCAGTTTCACATCAGTTTAACTTCACATCAGTCATTCCCCAAAAGAATGCTTAGGAGTCGGACTCTGAAAATTCTCTATTGGAGATCCCTTTTGTACCCCCCTCCCCCAAGATAAGTCTCAAGGTTCTCTTGTCAGATTGAATGGCTGTTAAACTGGTTTAAATTTGTGGTATAGAGTTGTATTTATAAAAAAGATAAGAGTTTGAATCTTGAGTTTCACACTTCTTGTACAAGTTTATTTAAACCAAAGCCATTAAAATCTGGAAGGGAAGAGGGGCATGGTATAGTCCAATCTCGTCCGATCTTGGAAGCTAAGCAGAGTTAGTACTTGGAAGGGAGACCACCAAGGAAGAGTCTGCAGAGGAAGGCCATGGTGAACCACTTCTGCTTCTGTCTTGCCTTGAGAGCCTCTTATCAAAACCACCAAAGGCAGGGGCTCATGGCTCCAGCAGTAGAGCATCTACTTAACATGCCAAAGGTCCCAGGTCCAATCTCTAGCATCTCCAGCACCACCAGATAGGAGGTGAAGTGAAATATTTTGACACTAGACCCTGGAGAGCCACTGCCAGTCACAACAGACAAGACTGACCTGAATTGGACCAGTGCCTCAGTAACCATGTTTACATGTTATAGTACATTTGTTTGTAAGAAACAGCCAACATGCACCTGAAAGGCCAGCAGATGAATTAAAATGGTGCATACAAACAAACTCAAAAACGCGAAAAAACAGTAGCACATCCTCACAAGAAGTCTAGGATCTGGCCTTCAACAGTACACACATCAATCAGTCAGCTTGCTTTTAAGATGCCACAAGATTCCTGTTTAGCTCAGGTTTAGATGTTAAACCTGCTTTTAAAATAAGTATTCCATTGTAAAAGGAAAAGCATTGCCTATCTCTCCAACTGCTTTTAAGCCCTTCAAATGCACTGCAGAGATACGAAAACAATCCTTAAAAGAGGTCTACTTTGAAGTAAGTCCTGTTTTACTGAAGGGGGCTTATTGCCAGGAAAGAATTTTAAGGGTTGCAAGTTAAGTTTCCCAAAGCAGCCAGAAAGAGCATGAGCCCATGTCAGCTCCACCTGAGCATCGACCTAATCTCATGGTTCTTGCCAGCTGGCACATTTGGTGCAGGAAGCAGTGCCTGCCCTCGTGCAGCTGATTTTTGCAGCCCCCCCCCTCAAGGTCCAAAACTGGCACAGAAAACTCACGGGGGCGCAATTAAGTGCAGGCCAACCTTAGAGAAGTCAATGGGGCGCACCTGCTTTCTCCACCTCCCTTGGCTCTTACGCACTTACATCTCTTCCCTGTCAAGTCAACAGAGAAAATAAACATTCTCCCACTGCCTCTGCAGACTCTGGGCCAAACCATCCCCTGAGAAGGGGTGTGTGTGCCAGAGACATGTTTGCAGGGGGGGGGATGTTTCCAAAGCCGCCACTCTCCTGCTGTCTGCCTCCCACTCCTCCCATCCCGTCCCCAACTCGTAAGCCCTGCTGGTTCTCGGGGGGATTAGCTCAGATTGGGGGTTTAAGTGCCCCAGGTGGCCATGGGGCTCTGAGGGATTTGTTGTGTGTCCCCAGGAGGGAGGGAGGGAGGGAAAGCACTAGCAGGCAGTTCTGTGCCCCATGAGGTCTCCGCCCCAAGGCGGGCGCCTAAGTTCGCCTAATGATAGCGGCGGCTGTGGCTATTGCATAACAACCCCAGTCTTCCCGGTTTTCGGTTTCAGCGTTGCGAATGGCGGCCACCTTTCGGGACGCTCCCGGAGGTGGTTAGCCCACGCGCAGTTTGGGGGGGTCTTTGCATCTATGCAAGACCCTAGTGAGCCTTAGGTAAAGGCTCCGAACCAGGGGCGCTTGGGGAGTAGCCTCTTTGCCGGCAGTTAGCCGGGAAATTGAGGCTTTCTCCCCGCCCCAATCGGCCCCGCTGCGTCGTGCCCGTAATTGGACTTAGCAGCGCTCCCGAATTCCACCAGGAGTGAAGAAAGCGGCATGAGTTAAAATAAAAAGAAGAATTGCATCGAATCGTGAGTTGAAGATCTAATTTGAAGCGAGATAAATCCCCCCGCAAACGTAGGGAGGAGGGAGGAGTCCCCACCCCCTTTTGAGAAGCGAGATTAATAAAGGGGCGAGGAGGGGGGTAAAGAGAAAAAAAGCGTTGGTGAAGATACCGTTGGGGTTTGGCAGGCGATTGCGACATTGTCAGCCTCTTGGAGGATGCGGCACGAACTTTGAAAAAGTAAACAAAAGGGAAAATGTCGACGCCGAAAATTTTCCTGCACAAACCGGAAGAGAAGCGGGGAGGGACTTCCGGTCCGGGTAACCCCCCCAGAGCTTGCTGTCATTCAACAAGAGGAGCTACTGCGGCCCCTGCTGGAGCAAATGCAGAAAATCAATGAAGCTTTGATTAAAGTGGAAAGTGCTCTTCTCTGTCGGCAAAAGCAAATCTCGGAAACATCAAGAAAGGCTAATCTGATGTTAACCCTTTTGGGTGAGAAAGAAGAAGAGAAAGAAGATCTCAGTTTTATCTTGACGAATGACTTGGCACCCCTAACTGGCAGTGAAGCGAGTGAAATAAAAGAAGAGGTGGACATGGCTCTAAAAGCCTATTCCACTTATATAAAAGAAAATACTCTGCCAGAAGAAGGGGATGTCGAGCTGAGCAGGAAATATATCAGAGATCTAATTTCTTCTGTGATTATGGAGCCCGTAAAAGTTGATGGTCGGAAATATAAGGGAAAAAAGAAACGAGAGAAGATGGAATTCATCTTTAAAACAATAAAACCTTTGAAGAGACACGCCAGCAGGATGGAGGCAGCACTCAAAACTGGGATGAATGCAAGCAGCGAAGAAGACAACGACCCAGGGGGAAGAGGTGACGGAGCGGGAGTCATCAAGATGAAAGGGACTCAACTTTTAGTTGAAAAGACTTAAGAGGACACTTTGAGCAGCGGCTGTTCGTGTAACATCTGGAAGGAGCTGTTTAATAACTAACCCCAATGGACTTTACTAACGGTATTAACAGAGTTATTTTGGACTTTGGATTGTTAAAAAGAAGATTTTCTAACCGTGATGGATGCTAAAAATAGTACTAACTAAAACTAACCCTTATTAACAGAATATTTTCACTCCATCTCTTTTTTCTTTCTCCAGCTGTCTACCCTACCCTTTTCCTATAAAAAGAATAAAATTCTCTCCTTTTTAGGAGAGTTTTACCAAAAAAAAAAAAAAAAACCCAGTCTTCCCTGCTGGTCTCCCATCCAATTTCTGACCCTGCTTAGCTTCTGAGATCTGATGAAATAAGGGTGTTCCATACCACTCCACATCCCTACAGTTCTTTAAAAGGCTACTAAAAAAAGAAAGAAAGATTTACAGAAAACAAGAAGCAACACCCTTCCCCTCCCACTGCTGCCAAACCCTACCAATCCCTGCCCCAAGGAACAGTCTACATTTTGACTGTGGGAATCACCTGGGAGAGAGGTGGGAAGAACTGGAGTTAAGAAAGGATGAATGTGCACCATCCTAAGGAGGATTAGATCCTCTTAAGCCCATTGACTTCAATGGACTTAGAAGGGTGCAACTTAGTTTAGGATGGCAGTGGGAAGAGCCAGTGCAGATGTGACTGTGGTAAAGCAGGGAGTGTGCATTTAATGATGGTTACAGCTGGGGGTAGTAATCTATTTTTAAACAAAAATGGACCATACAGGTGAGAGGTACTAAACGACCTCCCACCTGCCTTACATTTCACTTCCAGTACTGCAGGTGGCCTTGGGGGGTGCTTCAAACAATGGAGGACAAGGCAGGAGAAGGAAAGGGGCAGGGAATCTCCTCTCACCTGCTTCACTGGATTTTTGTTAAAGCCAACAGCCGCTTGGCATGTCAACATGTGTATCCTTCTTGCCACATCTGGTTTGAAGGCTAGGCTTTGCTTCAGTTGGGAATCCTTTAGTTATTTATTTACTCATTTCATTTACAGTCCGTCTTTCTTGTTGAGACTTGAGGTGGATTACAGAATTGGCAAACAAAGCAATAAAGACAAACCTAACAAATGGTGGTAAAGTTCTTTGTATTTAAAAAGTGGACTTTTGAAAGAAGAAGAAGAAGAAATAGAGAGAGACTCAGCAGCATGTTGCTGTTTTGGAAGGGAGGGCATTCTACGCATATGGACACACACTCTTTTGGGTAACCGAGGATGCTAGGAAGCTCTGAGCTTGATTGTTTGTGCTGCCTACCAGACAATGCAGAGGTCCAATTACCCTGAATTCACAAGGTTTATGAATTGACCTGCAAATAGATCCATGGGTAGATTCCAGAGACTATGAGATAGGAACATTTCAGATAAATAAATTAATAAACAAATGTATCTTAAAGTACAGGTTAACCAGGAAGGGCATAAGCTTACCACTGCAGCCCAAAACAGCAGTCTTTAGTCTAAATATGATACTCCTTAATAACCAGTACACTTTTAAATCCATGTTCTGATGGCATGCTGTGTTTCCTTCCTCTACATCACTGGTGACCACTGGTGCTGAGAGTCTGTGAATCTGGATGGAGTGTGTGTATGTCAGGACACAAACAATTTGGGTTAAGGGCTAGGGACATAACATGGCAGATCACATCTTTGCATTGAAATTCAGCTGCTCTCGAGAACATGGCAGCTGCTGCTGCTCACTGGAAGGAGCGTATTATTTCTCCGGAGCTTTTTCAGTAGGTTTGTTTTGCTTATGAATCTTCTCTCAAGGGAAGTTTGTCCAGTGTTGGCTTTTATGCAAAAGGTGGCATTTCTTCTGTCTCTTGAGTCTTTGGCAGCTAAAGTTCTCCAACCTTCGCACTGTAGTTATTATTATTATTATTATTATTATTATTATTATTATTATTATTATTATTATTATTATTATTATTATTATTATCATCATTATCATCATTATCATTATTCATTTTTATTACTATTGCTAGGTTTGCTGCTGCTCAGTGTGGTCTCTCTTTGCTAACTTTTCTTTTTCTTTTTAATGTGCTGAGAGCCACCTTTGAAACCCTATTAGGACAGAAAAGCAATATATATTTTTTTTAAAAAAAATTGAACACATGCTGATCATAACATCTGCTTTGGTCTTAGATGTTAAAAACAAAATAACTCTGACATCAGAAGCAACCTTGAGATAGATTCACACCAAAATACCTGTTTGCCCCACAGCATTATTAAAAAATACCCCAGCAAACATTCCTTTTGTCATATTTGGTTGAAGAAGGACTCTAAAAACACCAGAGACGGCAGTTTAGAAAATGTTACTACAGGCCCTGAGGGGTGTGGGGATTTTCCCTTCTGGTGGAATGTGCCTACTTCAAGACAACACACTTGTGACTCCAAAACAACACACTACTGCTATAGCATTGCTGGGGGGGGGGGATAACACCTCAATTTCCATTACTTCTCCTTTCCAATCCAATACGAGAACATGTTGATTAATTGGTCTATCAAATCAGACCAAAGATCCATCTACTTCAGCATCAGCCAGAGGATTTTGGGAAGCCTGCCAACAACATGTGATGACAATGGATATTCATAGTTGTTTCTTCTAGTATTCCAAGATATACTGCCACTGTATGGGGAGGCTCCATTTAACTATCAAGGCTACTAAGATATTAGGTAGGATTTATTTTCCTTGTATCCAACTAATACTTCATATAAAATTTGGATTAAATGCATGGCCATTGCTTCAGAGGGGCGTGATGAAGATGAAACTTGTCCTATGAGGAAAGGTTCAAAGGAGTTAAGTTTGTTTAGCCAGGAGAAGACTGAGGGGAGATGTGACCCTGCTCTTCAAGTACCTGAAGGGCTGTCACATGAAAGAGTGCAGAGGTTTGCTTTTTTGCTGCTTCAGAGAACAAGACTAGATTTAATAGGCTTAGGTTACAGGAGGGTAGATTTGTCTGAACAGGAGAAACTGTAATGGTACACAGAGTTTAAAGCAGAATCAGTCGGAGGTGGGTTCTCTCTCACTGGAGACCTTCAGACAATGAGTCCGGGGTTAGACTATACTCTATTCTAGAACTCTATGTGAAGAAATATTTTCTGCTTCCTATATAAGACTGAAACTCTGCATGACACAATGAATGGACACATATTTGACATAAACAGTTGTAACATTCAGAAATCTGTGAGAAAATATTTCAGACTACTGGGATACTTGCTGGTATTTTATATAATAATGGTGACTTAGAATTCATTAGCTGATTTAATTTTAATTGTATTAACCAGGGCATGACATCTTTCTTAGCCAGGACAAATGTTATTTAACATAACTAGGGGGACATAGTGTGAATGGTTAGTGGGTCTGTCTTGTATGCTTTTTAAAATTTTGCATAACAGTGTCCCAAATTTATATCTCTTGCATTTATTTCATTTTAACCCCATAGTTAATAATATCTTTCCTTCTATCTCCCTCTGTACATCTGTATTTATATATTTATTATTTATATACGCATTCTGAGGTTTTACTTCATGCAACTGATGAAGTGAGCAGTAGTTCATGAGCACTTATGACACGATAATTTAGTTAGTATTTAAAGTCCCATACACCTTTTTGTTTTTCTCTTGACACACAAAAAAAAGAAAATTCCATATATGCTGCCCTGAGCTCCTTGAAAGAAAGAAATCTTGGACAGAAATCTGATAAATGACTACAGTCATAAAGCACAGTGTTTGAAGGGATTGGCTTCATAGCACTTTATGATATATTTTGCATCATTTCTCTCTCCCCCATGTCCATAAAACAGGTGCAGGGGTCAAGCCGACGTCTAAACTCTTTTTCTTTTCTTTTCTTTTCTTTTCTTTTCTTTTCTTTTCTTTTCTTTTTCTTTTCTTTTCTTTTCTTTTCTGTCAAGTCGCAGCCAATTTATGGTGATCCTGGAGGGTTTTCAAGGCAAGAGGCTTTCAGAGGTGGTTTGCCATCACCTATCTCTGTGTAGCAACTCTGGACTTCCTTGGTGTTCTCCCATCCAAAAACCAATTACTTGTCTGTTTGTTTATCGGATGGCAGCCCATCCAAATACTAATCAGGGCTGACCCTGCTTAGCTTCCAAGATCTGATGAGATCTGGCTACTCCTATCAGAGAATTATGCCATAAATGGACATATTGCATTTCATTGCATCATCTCATTGTCCAAGTGAGATATCATGTTGCAGTGCATTGATGTATTTGCTGGAAACAGCTGCAGGGATCATGCCAGGGTTTGACTTAGTATCATCATCAATAAACTGGAAGGCCTCTGTATGGATTACAGAAAGCAACAAAACTTGGTCACCCACAGACAAGGTTGGGGTCTGTATCTACTTGGGGGACTCCCTAGGTAGGCAGAAAAATATAATTTGTAAATTAAACAAAAGGAGGGGAAAGAACCCTTAAAAAGTACAACAACAACAAAAAAAGTCTTGATAAAGACTGAGTATACTCCAGAGGGCAGGGAATGCTGAGAGCAGTGGAGGATCAGTGTCAGATGTGTATGGTATGCAGAGAGAGTACTCCGGTCTTCCATCTTTTGAACTTTCATTCACTATCTCTTATCAGGTCTCCGACCTTGCCTTTCCAGCTGCTGGAGTTTCTAGATTGTTTTGCTTGCTTGCCTGCTGCTTTTGCCCATGTGTGCAAACATTAATCATTGGCTTCTGCTATATGGGGGGGATGCTTGAATGTAGTATATCTTAGCAGGCCTTAATGTATGTGGCCATTACAGACACAAGCTGTACAAGTGTCTTTAGTTCTGATTCACCATTAAACATTGTCTTCTGAAGAAGCGCTGTGTTGCGTGAGCTGATTGAGGAACCTGACAAAGCATCTGTAATCCTCTCGTTCCTTCTCCCAATCTGCATCTCTCCCAAACTGAGATGAACAGGGAAGAGGAGAACAATGTACTCGTAACTACTATGGATGAGTTGGTCCCTATGACAATGGTGCCGACTACTACTAGTCCTTGGGACGAAGACTCATTCAGGGTCCTGAACCCATTCGGGGGGGGCAGGCCAGTGTGACTACTCGACCAAAGTCCTGGCCAGGGGGTAGGTTCCAAGTGGACACAGCAGAGACTTGGTCCCTTACCCCGGGTCCTCAGTGAGAATACGACCGGACCATTCACCAGCTGATCATAGGACCCGGGCCAGAAGCAGGTGCTGGGAAAACAGGAGATGCTGAGGACTTTGTGGAGACCCATTTAGACCTGCTCTTTCGGAAGATTGAGGATTCATTCTGCAGACTACCCGAGATGGTGACAACAGTGGTGCAACGGGAGCTGGACCAAAGTTTGCCCATGGTACCAGCACAACCTGCACCGCCACCTCTGGGTCAGCAGCTGGTGCAGGTGCCACCTCCCAGTCAACCACCAGAACTGTTGCCACCTGGCCAGCCACCAGTCATCCTGCCAGGGCCCCAGCCAGCAGAACTGCTGAATGCTACGTTTGATGGAACACCTGAGAAATTGGCGTTTTTCTTGGTATGAGCCAAGAAGTTCATTGGGAATTGGGGCTACTTGTTTCCCAACAAGGAGTGCATTGTGGACTATATCGCTTCCCGTTTGCGGGAGGGGGTGGCTGACCGGTACATGAATCTGCACAATATTGATGGCAGAGAGCTCCGGGAGGTTGACACCTTCATGTGGGCCCTGCGGGCTCACTATGAAGACACTAATGCGAGTGAGACAGCACAGGCATTCCTGCACACTTTCTGGAAAGGAAAGAAATTGGTGCAGGAATACACCGAGGAGTTTTGATGCCATGTGGCTAAGATCCAAGGGTGGCCTGATGGGGTGCTGGCCCAGCAATATTGTTTGGATCTTAACCCGGAGATCTGGGGAATGATCCTCCGTGGCATGAAGCCGGTGTCCCTACATGTTTGGCTGAAGGAGGCGGCCGACATGGAAAGCCGCCTCCAGACCATTTGCATCGATGACGCAGCCACCTTGATGAAGAGTGTGCCCATGCCAGCAAAACCCAAGACCCCAGTGAAGCCAAAGGAGGTGACATGTGAAGTCCACATGAAGCAAGGCTTATGCCTGAAATGTGGCAAAGCAGGCCATTTCACCGCGGTGTGTCCAGGATCGGGTCCTGCGAGCACTCCAAAGAGGACCGTGGAGAAGAAGCAGACAGGCACACCGGTAAAGAAACCAACCGCCCGTCCAAAGACCCAACGCGCCCTCCAAGGTAGTCTCCAGGAAGAGGACTCCCACTCATCCAGTGAGGAGGAGGCTCAGCCAGCAGGAGACGACCAGGACCTGCTGTGAATAGCGCTGACCAGCAGGTCCCTGTTCCAGAGGTGCAGAAAATTGTGAGCACTTACCCCTCCCTCTTTTTTATGACTGTGACTATCCTAAACCCTGAATTGAACACCCATGTGCGGGTGAGGGGGCTGATTGATTTGGGTTGTGGTTATGGGACTCGGGGTGAAAGTGGTTAAACTCTCAGAGCCGCTTCCCCTTAGTTCTGGGCAACTCATGGCTGGGTAAGCCATGACCCCTATATTCTGTGGGAGGAGGGCATTATTCGCTTCATTTCGTCCAGGTGCCAAAACCACAGATGGGATGGGGCATGGGGAAACCCCCCACAGGAGGGAGAAGTACCAGTTTGCCTCACACATGAAGAACTGGAAATGATCCCTCCCGAGTACCAGGACTTGGCTCGAGTGTTTGAGGAGGAGGAGGCGGACGAATTACTCCTCCACAGACATTCAAACTGTGCTATTGAACTGCTGCCCAACCAGAAACTGCCTAAAGGCAAACTGTATTCTATGAGTCCCGCGGAGAAGGGAGAACTCCATAAGTTCATTGACAAAAACCTCGCTTGGGGTTTTATCCAACCTGCCTCCTCCCCGTTTGCAGCCCCTGTGTTGTTCCAGAAAAAGAAAGATGGGGGTCTGAGACTATGTACAGACTACAGGGGGTTGAATGCAGTGTCGACTAAGAATGCCTACCCCCTCCCCTTGATTAAAGACCTCCTAGCGGAACTGTCAAAAGGAAGGATCTATTCCAAACTCGACCTCCATGATGCCTATTTCAGAGTACGAATTAAAGAAGGAGATGAGTACAAGACGGCATTTAATACCCCGTTGGAGCAGTTCAAATACTGGATGATGCCGTTCAGACTTCAGGGGGCTTCTGTGGTCTTTACGAACCTGATAAATGAGGTCTTGCACAAGCACCTGTTCAAGGGGGTCCTTGTTTATCTAGATGACATCTTGCTGTATTCCCTGGACTTGGAATCCCATGTTTCTCTGGTTCGGGAAGTCCTTCATACATTACACAAGCACAAACTGTTTGCCAAGCTGTCTAAGTGTGAATTTCACTCACAGAAATTGACTTTTTAGGATATCACATTTCCCCATGGGGCATTGAGATGGACCCTGCAAAGGTGTGGGATGTGGTGGGGTGGGAGGCTCCACTTGGCAGCACCAAGCATTCCTTGGTTTCGCAAACTTTTACAGATAATTTCTTCCCAATTTTGCTCAAGTGAGCTTACCACTGATGGGCCTCTTGAAAACTAAGGGGAAGGATTTGAACAGTACGAAACTGGGGGCGAAGCTGGAGTGGACAGCTGAATGCCAGGAAGTGTTCAACCGCTTAAAGGCACTGTTCACATCCAAGCCCGTGCTAGAGCACCCGAATGAACTAAAAAAATTTATCGTGCAAATCAATGCATCAGATGTTGCTATGGGTGGCGCCATTTTGCAAGAGGGGGAGGACGGGAAGTTGCACCTTGCTTATGTCTCACGGAAATTCATGGACACTGAGCACAATTGGTCAGTTTGGGATAAGGAGTTGGGGGCGATTAAGTTAGCACTCTCTATGTGGCGACACTGGTTGGAGAGGGCTAGAGTGCTATTTGAGGTGTGGACTGATCATAAGAACCTCAAAGTACTTCGCACACCATGTAATCTGAATGCTAAGCAACTTTGGTGGGCTGATTTTTTCTCCAAGTTTAATTTCACACTCCACCATTTCCCAGGGAAAGTTAACTTCTTGGCTGATGTGTTGTCCTGCCTCCCACAACATGATAGCCGTAAGGAGGTGGTTCTTGATTCTATGTTCATGCCTTCCCAGTTGGGCGGTGCCATCCTTACATACGCCCAGGCGAAGGTCTGGCCCTAATAAACACTGACTCCTGAGAAATGAAGTTCACTTCTGCCCTCTCTGACGCTGATCACCTTGAATTATAGAGAGCAGGAGGTGGAAGAGCACTAACAGTTGTTGGTATCGAGGCACAAAGCTGTTTGTTCCTGTGACCTTGCAGGGGGAGATTTTGTCTACTGTGCATGGAACTAAGCTGGTGGGACACTTGGGGTTCATTAATTTACTAGTTTATGTCATCTCTTTGCCACCTCTCTTGAAAAGGGGTTCACTCTGTTCAAGCCTCTGAGGGCTTCAAGAATTCTTCAAGGGGAAATATACATCATTTAGTTACAATCTGTGTTAGGCCTGCCACTTGCCCACCTGTGGTTGGCAAACCCCCACCCTCAGCCCCGGTCCCCTGCCCTTGAGAAATTAAGAAGCAGGAGAAAAAATGGCTGTAAAGTGTCCCCCATAGTGATACTCTAAGAAATTTCCCATGTCTCTACAATTTTTACAATAGAAATTAGGGGAAATTCCTAGAGAGACACTCAGAAGTGACATCACATCCTCCCCAAATTCCACCCTCCCCAAGTGCCACCCTCAAGTCTAAGAGTTATACAATAAAATGATGGGTTGGATCCAGACAGCTTTTTGACACTCAACTTCACCTAATTAACCCCCTTCCTACGATCCTTGCCCCTCATGGCTTTTGTCCATGCAGGTCCCATAATCCCCAGCATTGTTTTCTTGGTGGTCAAAGTGGCCATGCCCTGCCAGCACCCCCGTTTCCTCCTGGGCCCTCCCCAGTTGCCTCTCCACTGCTGTCCCGTTGGTCACCCAGGGGTCTTTGTGGTTCCACCCTTTGGCTGTCACCTGGGTGAGTTGTGCAGTTGGGGTGCCCCTGTGGGGTGGGGTTCTTGTCCCAAGGCCTCTGGACCAGGACACAGCTAGAGGCTAAAAAACTATGAGCTAGCTCACATTAACTCAGCTTAGAGGGAACGCTGGTTGCAATGTGTGTTACATCATCATCAACAGGTATACATGTTGGGAGCAGGTTGTCATATGGGATTGCACATATTAAAACTCATTGAGGCCTCTGACAACAGAAATAGGAAATGTGGGTTCCCAAACAGAGGTCATATGAATCCAGGGGTGAGAGGGGAGGCGTTTAGTAAAGAAGGATCAGCAGGTACAGGGGAGTACATCCCCCCTTCTTGTACCCATTAGCTCTCCTTTGCAAATGCCCCTGAGTCACATATCCCACCCAGTCAAGCTTTCTCCCATCCTTAGAATACAGTTGGGGAAAAATTGGTTGAAAACACAACTGGGATGGCATTGACAGGGGAGAATCAGTGGACAGGGGAAAAGGATAAGAATGTTGTTTTGCTCTCTGATTCTTTCCCAAAAATATGTGTGCCTCCTCCACCCCAAAAGTAAATGCAAGGCTAGGAAACTTCATGTTAGATTGTAATGTCTAGTTCCCCTCCCTCCACAAAGTCTTTAAGTCAGATATCTCAGTGCAAGACAACTTAAAAACTGGTAAATCACCAGGCCCAGATGGCATCCATCCAAGAGTTCTGAAAAAACTCAAATGTGAACTTGTGGATCTCCTGACAAAAATATGAAATCTTTCATTAAAATCTGCCTCCATTCCTGAGGACTGGAGGGTAGCTAATGTCACCCCCATCTTTGAAAAGGGTTCCAGAGGAGATCCAAGAAATTACAGGCCAGTCAGTCTGACATCAATACTGGGTAAGTTGGTGGAAACTAAGGAGAGAATTAGTAGACACATTGATGAACAAAAACTATTGAGGCAGACTCAGCATGGGTTCTGTAAGGGAAGCTCTTGTCTCACTAACCTGTTAGTGTTCTTTGAGGGGGTGAACATACATGTGGACAAGTTGGACCCAATAGATATTGTTTACCTTGACTTCCAGAAAGCTTTTGATACAGTTCCTCATCAAAGGCTCCTAAGTAAGCTCAATAGTCATAGGATAAAAAGACAAGTCCTCTTGTGGATCCAAAACTGGCTAATTAATAGGAAACAGAGAGTGAGTATAAATGGGCAATTTTCACAATGGAGGGTGGTAAGCAGTGGGGTACCACAGGGATCAGTACTGGGTCTGATGCTTTTTAACTTGTTCATTAATGATTTGGAATTGGGAGTAAGCAGTGAAGTGGCTAAATTTGCAGATGACACGAAATTGTTCAGGGTGGTGAAAACCAGAAGGATTGTGAGGTATTCCAAAGGGATTTGTCGAGGATGGGTGAGTGGATGTCAATGTGGCAAATGGGGTTCAATGTGGCCAAGTGCAAAGTGATGTACATTGGGGCCACAAATCCTAACTATAAATACACGTTGATGGGGTCCAAATTGGTGGAGACTGACCAAGAGAGAGATCTTGGAGTCGTAGTAGGTAACTCACTGAAAATGCTGAGACAGTGTGCAACTGCAATGAAAAAGGCCAATGCTATGCTGGGGATTATTAGGAAGGGAACTGAAAACAAATCAGCCAGTATCATAAAGTCCCTGTATAAATCAATGGTTTATACCTCATTTGGAATACTGTGTGCAATTCTGGTCACCACACCTCAGAAAGGATATTATAGTGTTGGGAAAATGGCAACTAGAATGATAAAAGGGTAGGAACACTGCTTATGAAGAAAGGTTAAATTGTTTGGGGCTCTTTAGCTTGAAGAAAGGAGGACTGAGGGGTGACATGATCGTGGTATATAAGATTATGCATGGGATAGAGCAAGTAGAGAAAGAAGTACTTTTCTCCCTTTCTCACAATACAAGAACTCATGGGCACTCAATGAAATTGCTGAGCAGTCAGGTCAGAATGGATAAAAAGAAGTACTTCTTTACCCAAAGAGTGATTAACGCATAGAAATCATTGCCACAGGAGCTGGTGGCAGCTACAACCATGGACAGCTTCAAGAAGGAATTGGATAAACATCGAGCAGAGGTCCATCAGTGGCTATTAGCCACAAGGTATAGATAGGAACTCTCAGGCTGGGGCAAGTGATGCACTCTATTCTTGGTGCTTGAGGGGGGGACACAACAGTGGGAGGTCTTCTAGTATCCTGGCCCCACTGCTGGACCTCCTGATGGCACCTGGTATTTTTGGCCACTGTGTGACAGAGTGTTGGACTAGATGGCCTGATCTAACATTGGTTTCTCTTATGTTCTTAAGGTTTGTTACATCTTTCCTACCCCCCCCATTTTTTCATAACAAAAGGCATTTATTTATACTGAGCCTGTGAATTTGGTTCAGATTGAACAACATTGCAACATGACTTTGGTCTCTTCTTGTTGTTAATTGCTTCAGATCAATGGACTTCCTTTCTGACAACGCTCCTAATTTCCATTTCGATAGGGATTGGGCCACACACTTCCCATGGTCTTTTGCTTCCAAGCCAGACACCTCCTCAAATACTGCATGCTAATCAGACATCAATCTCTCCCCCCCCCCCAATGGCTGGCTTGTTAGACTAACAAAAAAAGATAGCGGATGTGAAGGAATAATATTTGCATGGATTGGAAAGAGGCACTTGCTTCTTCTTCCCAGGAGAGGCTGGAGATTTTCAGTGTTTCCCCATTCTGCTTACTAATACCATCCAATTGATATGCACAGATGAGTCAAGAGGGAGCTTCCCCCAAATTTCCTCTCAGGTATGGGAGTGGCATAGAGCAGTGATTCAAAGCCAGTTCATGGAAGAAATGCATGTGCGATCAGCAGCAGGTTTTTTTCCTTATTGTTTTCTTTGTAAAAGAATTCCGCTGAGTGTATGGCTAAGTACCAAAATAATGGCTGTAATGCTATCAGTGCCCTGACCTGGAAGGCCCAGGCTAGCGTGATCTCACCAGATCTCAGAAGCTAAGCAGGTTTGGCCCTGGATAGTGCAAGGAAGTCAAGGGTTGCTATGCAGAGCCAGGTACAGTTGCCAGCTTCCAGCTGGTGGCAGGAGATCTCCTGGGATTACGACTGATTTCCAGGCAACAGAAATCAGTTCACTTGTAGAAAATGGCCACTTTGGAAGGTAGACTCTATGGCACTGAAGTCCCTCCCCCAGCGGGACCCAATTATCCATTAGGTACAGTAGGCATAGTGTCTAGGGCCCACAATACTTTTAGAGGCCCATGAAAATATTTTAATTTCTTTTAAATCAGAAGGAAAAAATTGAATGTTTAGGATTGAAGAAAATGTTATAATTTTTTTCTCACATCAGAAAAAAAATGAAATGTTGAGAGACACGGGTGCTGGCATGGAGAGAACGGTCAACACAGGGAAGCTCTCCCGTGTGCCGGCTGGATTGACTGTATTTTAGAGGAGTTCAGGGGCTTCCAAACTCCACTGAGCTCCCCAAAGAGGAGCACAGTGCAGGGGGCTTGATTGGGACTCCCTGCAAGCGGCAGCAAGCGGGTGAGAGTCCTTTGATCGCCCCAAAGCAAGAACCAATTGAGAGCACCCATGCCAAGCATGGGCACAAAGCCTGAGCGAGGGGGAGAAGCAGAAAACTTCAACCAAAATGCTTATAAACATCATCACCGTGAGTAAAAGTACAAGCAACATCAGAGACTCCCCTTTGATTAAGCCCCCTTTAACTCTATTGAAAACACAAAGGAGTAGAGAGGTGAAGAATTTCTTCTCTTCCCCATGTTCTTTCTTCCAGTGGCTAAGAAAAGATCTGAAAGCATTCTTTAAAATGGTTTGGGCAAAAGAAGAGAAGATTGTGATCTGAGAACAAAACTGTCAATAAAAATGCCAATTTTTTAATACTCTGTAGTGGACTACAAAACTTTGGAAATATTAATTGCAGGGGTCATTTCCTGCAGGAGCACACAGGAGCACAGCTCTGGCAATAAGGATCCCAGGGGGTGGGCACATGCAACAAGCCCAACCCCCTGCTTTGAGCAGCCCTCAGTTGGGCCACAAGGAGAAAGAAGCAGCCAGGTAAGTTGCAGAGCCCCTCCCAGCTCATCTTCAGGTATGAGCTCTCCCTCCTCTGTGAGGGCAGATCTGCGCATCCCCCTTATAGCTAGAGATCCAGTGGCAGCTTCAAGACCAAGTTTTATTCAGGTACAAGCTCTCCCTCCTCTGCGAGGACAGATCTGCACATTCCCCCCCAATAGCTAGCAATCCAAAACAGTTCAGTGGAGCCTGAGTGGTAGGTGTTGCCTTCTGACACACTTCCGGTGATGTCAGGGGGTGTGGCATATGCAAATAAGTTATGATAATGAGCTCCTGCACCTCTTTTTCTACGAAATGACCCTTGATTCATTTTATTTGGCTTTGACTTCTAGGGAAATAAGAGCTCCTCTGTTTGGAATTACAAATAAATTATCTGGAATTATATGGACTATACGAAGACCCTTTAAAGGATTACAAATAACTATATTTTAATAAGTACCACAATTAAAAAGAATAAGAATCAATAAGAACTATTAGGAATTTAATTTGAATGTTTTATATGTTATATTCTCATAAAATATTTTATCTTGGTTTGTTAAATTATAAAAGTACATTCTGTTTTCTCTGTATTGTTAACAATTGATGTTGGCCTTGGTTGAAACTGTCCCAGTCTTTAATATAACTATAATGGCTATTGTTTTATAAATATAGAAGTGACGGGTATTGTGTTTTTTTACTGAAAGGAAACCTGAAAGATTCTCTGTATTTTAACTTGGGAATGCTTTGCTTTAATATAACCATAACAAAACTTACTAAGTAAATAGAGGTAGTTGTGTGAAGGTAGAGGTTGTACTGACATAGTTGGAGAGATTCCCTGTTTTCAACATGATATTTTGGAAATTTTTTGCATGTTTTGCATGGAGTGTCACATGTATGACTATCTGCCCACTGGTCAGAAGTCTTGGGTGTATGCTCGGTGCAAGGAGCTCCTGGTTCTCAGGGAGCGAGTTTGCTCCCTTGAGGCCAAGGTGGCTGACCTAGAGAAGCAGAGACAGTCACGTGAACGGAGAAGACTCTCGGGGACTTGTTAGATATGTCCCACTCTGGATCTGGCAGCCCAGCTGCTGCCAGGGAGCATGAGGGCCAAGGGGAAATGGGGCACCATGCTGAGGATAAGGGAAATATGCCCTCAGAAGGGACCTCTTCTTCAGTTGGTGAATGGGTATCCTTTCGTACCAAGGAACCGTCCCTGGGAAGGGTGGGAGAGGGCTCTTGGTAGTTGGTGATTCGATCCTTAGGCAGGTAGACAGCTGGGTGGTGAACCTGCGTACTGACCATATGGTGAATTGCCTGCCTAGTGCGAAGGTAGCGGACATTACGCGTGTTTTAGATAGTGCTGGGGAGGAGCCAGTGGTCGTGGTGCACGTCGGCATCAATGATGTGGGGAAATGCAGTCGTGAGGTCCTGGAGGAGAAATTTAGGCTACTGAGCAGGAAACTCAAGGCCAGGACCTCCAAGGTAGCCTTCTCAGAAGTGCTACCTGTTCCACGTGCAGGGCTGGAAATACAGACACAGATCAGGTGTCTCAATGCGTGGATGAGATGATGGTGTAGGGGGGAAGGGTTCAAGTTTGTTAGGCACTGGGATGCTTTTTGGGACAAGAGGGAGCTGTACAAAAGGGATGGTCTCCACTTGTCCCAAGAAGGAACCAGGCTGCTGGCGCTCAAAATCAAAAAGGTGGCAGAGCAGTTTTTAAACTGAATAATGGGGGAAAGCCGACAGGAGATGAAAAGTCTCTGGTTTGGGATGGCTCATCTCAAAGAGATGAAGGGGTAGCTATTACTTTTGTACAAGGAAATGGATTACAATTGTCCACTGAGACTGTGGCTAATGATAGGAATTGCCTGGCAAGGTCTCGAGGCAGCAAGAGGAAGGCTGTGGGCTTAACAAACGTGGGATAAGTGTTTATACACAAATGCTAGAAGTCTCCAAGGTAAAATCGGGGAGTTGGAATGCTTGGTGTTGGGGGGGGGGGAAATAGACATTGTGGGTATTTCAGAAACTTGGTGGGATGAGGAAAATCAGTGGGATATGGTGATTCCTGGTTATAAATTATATCGGAAGGACAGGGGGAAGGGTTGGAGGTGGGGTGGCTCTGTATGTCAGAGAGGGTATACAGTCCAGTAAGATTGAGAGTGTAATAAAATTGGATTCGCTTCTGGAAATGCTATGGGTTGAAATAGTGGGTCCAAAAGGAGGCTTAACAGTGGGAGTTTTTTATTGCCCACCAGATCAAAAGATAGAGGAGGATTATGAAATGATGACTGAATTAAAGAGAGCGGCTAGATGGAATAACTGTGTCTTAATAGGCGACTTTAACTACCCACACATAGATTGGGTCGATATGAGTTCTAGTCGGGAAAAAGAGATTGAGTTTTTAGACACTCTCAATGACTGTGCTATGGAACAGATGGTCACAGATCCTACCAGGGGACAGGCGATCCTGGATTTGGTCCTAAGTAACACCCAAGACCTGGTGAGAGATGTAAAAGTGATTGCATCGCTTGGGAACAGTGACCATAAAGTCATTGAGTTTAACATTTGTACAGATAGGGAGTTGCCCAAAAAGACTGATGCAACCACTTTTAACTTTAAAAGGGGTAACTTCGCTGGTATGAGGGGACATGTGAGGAAGAAATTGAAAGGAAGAGTGGAGAAGGTCAAAACCATTGGGGAAGCTTGGAGACTATTTAAAAATACAATCCTAGAAGCTCAGAAAAAATATATACCGCAGGTTAGAAAAGGTACAAATAGGTATAGAAAAAAGCCTGCATGGTTAACAAATAAAGTAATGGAATCTGTAAAAGGTAAGAAGGATTCCTTTAAGCAGTGGAAAGCTAGTCTTAGTGGGGTTGATAAAAGGGAACACAGACTATGGCAAATAAAATGCAAGTCTGTGATCAGGCAAGCAAAAAGGGAATATGAGGAGCATATCGCAAAAAACATAAAGGCCAACAATAAAACTTTCTTCAAATACATTAGAAGTAGGAAGCCAGCCAGGGAGGCAGTAGGGCCCTTGGATGGCCAAGGGGTAAAAGGAGTAGTGAAGGATGATAGGGAAATGGCTGAGAAGCTGAATGCATTTTTTGCCTCTGTCTTCACTGTGGAAGAGGAGAAGTGCTTGCCCACTCCAGAAGCACCGATTTTGGGAGGGGGTTTGAAAGACCTGAATCAGATTGCGGTGACAAGAGAGGAAGTCCTCTGACTGATGGACAATTTAAAAACTAATAAATCACCAGGCCCGGATAGCATTCATCCAAGAGTTCTGAAAGAACTCAAATGTGAACTTGTGGATCTCCTGACAAAAATATGTAATCTTTCTTTATAATCTGCCTCCATTCCTGAGGACTGGAAGGTAGCTAATGTCACTCCCATCTTTAAAAAGGGCTCCAGGGGAGATCCAGGAAATTACAGGCCAGTCAGTCTGACATCGATACCGGGTAAGTTGGTGGAAACTGTTATTAAGGAAAGAATTAGTAGGCACATTGATGAACAAAAACTATTGAGGAAGACTCAGCATGGGTTCTGTAAGGGAAGATCTTGTCTCACTAACCTGTTAGTGTTTTTTGAGGGATTGAACAAACATGTGGACAAGGGGGACCCAATAGATATTATTTACCTTGACTTCCAGAAAGCTTTTGATACAGTTCCTCATCAAAGGCTCCTAAGTAAGCTCAATAGTCATGAGATAAAAGGACAAGTCCTCTTGTGGATCAAAAACTGGCTTATAAATAGGAAACAGAGAGTGAGTATAAATGGGCAATTTTCACAATGGAGGGTGTTAAGCAGTGGGATCAGTACTCAGTCTGATGCCTTTTAACTTGTTTATTTACGATTTGGAATTGGGAATAAGCACTGAAGTGGCTAAATTTGCAGATGACACAAAGTTGTTCAGGGTGGTGAAAACCAGGGAGGATTGTGAGGCACTCCAAAGGGATCTGTCAAGGATGGGCAAGTGGGCGTCAACGTGGCAAATGGGGTTCAATGTGGCCAAGTGCAAAGTGATGCACATTGGAGCCAAAAATCCTAAATATAAATACATGTTGATGGGGTCTGAACTGGCAGAGATGGACCAAGAGAGAGATCTTGGAGTCATAGTAGACAACTCAATGAAAATGTCTAGACAGTGCATAGCTGCAATAAAGAAGGCCAACGCTATGCTGGGGATTATTAGGAAGGGAACTGAAAACAAATCAGCTAGTATCATAATGCCCCTGTATAAATCATTGGTGCGACCTCATTTGGAATACTGTGTACAATTCTGGTCGCCACATCTCAAAAAGGAGATTATAGCATTGGAAATAGTGCAGAGAAGGGCAACTAGAATGATAAAAGGGTTGGAACACCTTCCCTATGAAGAAAGGTTAAAACACTTGGGGCTCTTTAGCTTGGAGAAACGACAGCTGAGGGGTGACATGATCGAGGTTTATAAGATTATGAATGGGATTGAGCAGGTTGAGAAAGAAGTACTTTTCTCCCTTTCTCACAATACAAGAACTCGTGGGCACTCCATGAAATTGCTGAGCAGTCGGGTTAGAACAGATAAAAGGAAATATTTCTTCACCCAAAGAGTGATTAACATATGGAATTCACTGCCACAGGAGGTGGTGGCAGCTACAAGCATGGATAGTTTCAAGAGGGAATTAGATAAACATATGGAGCAGAAGTCCATCAGTGGCTGTTAGCCACAGGGTATAGATGGGAACTCTCAGTCTGGGGCAGGTAATGCACTCTTTTCTTGGTGCTGGAGGGGGCAGCAGTGGGAGGGCGTCTAGTGTTCTTATATAAGAAAAAATTAAAATGTAGTAGTAATAATTTATTTTATACCTTCAGTATATGCACTATTATTTTGTACTATAGTGAGAAGCTTAGTGACTGTAAACTGTAGCAAGAATACTATATGCTAAGTATTGGAAAAAAGAAGAAAGTCTAACAAAAGAAGAAATGCTTTATAAACTTTTAGAAGCTACAGAAATGGACAACTTGACTTTGCAATTACAAGATAAAAAAACAAGAAACCTTTGAGAACAACTGGTTGAGGTTATACATGTGGATAGAAAATTATCTGGGAAGATCAGCATAATATACTCTTGAAAATTAATATTTAAACAAACTTAGGTATACAAATGTAAGATTCGAGGTTAATATGTGAAATTTAACCAGAAAATAGAGTAGAAGCTCCATTGTGTGTTTATTGTTGTATGTCACTTTTTGTATTGTGTTTTCCTTTCTTTGTCTTTGTTCGTAGTTCTTATTTTTGAAACTAATAAAATTGTTTATAAAAAAAATAAACCGTAGGGCCAATATGGCCTTGGCCATAGGCGCCAACAGAATAATGGCAGCTAGGAGGCCAATTTAGCCTCAGTGTGGTTTACTTTTTGCTCTGGTATTTGGGCAAAAACTTTATGGTAGACACATTCCTGCAGTGTTGACTGGGTCTGAATAATTTTGGGAGTAAGCCCCCCCCCTACTGGACAGCAGCAAGGCAGTGGGGTTTAGCTGCACCTGGAGGCAGGGGACCCCTGCCCTCCACCAGAAGTGTGGCAGTCCTAATACATACTTTGACTGGGTTGGTATAAAGATGAATATAATCCAGTTTGGATTATATTCCCCTTTATACCAATGCAGTAGTAAAATATAATTTTTAATATTCTTTATGGAGGAAGGGGGTGGCCCAGGTCCCACGAAGGCAAAAGTGCCTAGGGCCCACAAAAGTCATAATTTGGCCTTGCTCCTCAGGCTCCATCACCAAAATCTCCAGAGCTGGCAATCCTAGAGCCAGGTAATGGCACACAACCTCTGCCTCTTGCCTTGAAAACCTTTGGCCTCTCCCATGCTGTTTCTGCATCCCCAAACAGCACCAGGGAGCAGCTATTGGCTCTTGAGAAAGCTGCATGTCACCACATAAGTAACTTGATTTTTACAATAGCAGATCAATGAGCCTGTCTGAGGATTTGAAAACTGCCAAATAGATGCCAAAGCCTCTGTGACTTTTCAACGGTAAATAGTTATTGTAAATGTAATACAGAACAGCTTTTTCCTCAGGGTTCCTTTCCAGGGTGATGTTTCTGTTTCTCTCCATTCTCTGTTGGAACTACTAGCCCCTCTCCTCTCCCTTGGGCCTAGTAGAAGAAAAACAACATACGAACATAATAACATAAGAGAAGCCAATGTTGAATCAGGCCAATGGCCCATCTAGTCCAACACTATGTCACACAGTGGCCAAAAATACCAGGTGCCATCAGGAGGTCCAGCAGTGGAGCCAATAGCAGTGGAGGGAGAGTAGGGTTGCCAGGGATTCCCAACAAATATGAGGACTTTTTATAATGTGTAGCTGAGCCCTAAGTGACATGACAGAGGTTTGTAAAATTATGCATTGGGTGGAGATGGTGGATAGAGAGAATTTTTTATTCTTCTCCCATAATACTAGAAATTGTGGGCATCCATGAAGGCCCACTATAATGGGCGATAATGGCCACGAGTCAGGGAGACTAAATGGAACCTCCATATTCAGAGGCAGCAAACCTCTGAATACTTATGCCAGCAGGCAGAATCAGGGGAAGACTTCTATGCCCCATTTGTTGGCCCTCCAGAGCAACTGGCCAATGTGTGAAACAGGATTATGGACTTGATGGGCCACTGGTCTGATCCAGCAGGTCACTTTATGTGTTGCTTATTAACTGGAATAAGATGGCTGCCACCCACAAACCTTAGAGCTTCGCTCCAAAGACAATAGCCACTTCGGATCTGTAGGCGCACCTATGGGCTCGTCCAGATCCAAAAATAGACGTATTGAATTGTAGATGTGTAAATAAGGCCAATCACAGGTGATGTGTGTGTGGGGGTGTGTGGTGCGGGGCATGAATATAAGCCAGGCACTCCCTGGCTCATGTATCCTTCATTCCTGGTGTGATCCAATAAACAAGAGCTGATTCACTATGCTGAGTCTCCGATCTCAGTACTTTTCACTGGCGACGAGGATGGGATCCCTTTGAGCAAGCCTGACTCCACCGCAACCATGAGCACCGCAACAGCGACCACCACGGAGGCCGAGGACTCCCCGCCATGCACCGCTCTCACCAGCACACCACAGACCCCAGCCACCATGTCATCGCAACTGGCTCCTGCACCGCTGCTACCACACCGAGTCATGGCTTCTGTTCTGGGACAGTACCTCTCGGCATTCGATCCTACCCATCCCGAGTACTGGGAGGCCTGGGTCACCCAGCTGAAACACTTCCTAAACATCCAGGGAGAAACCAATGCAGAACTCAAGAAGTCATGGCTGTTGAGCACATCCAGCATCACAACCATCCGGCTGGCACAGAACCTCGTCATGCCAAAGATGCTGGAAACTGCGACTTACGAGGAGCTGATCACCACCCTGACCAACTATTACGCCCCAAAACCCTCAAAGTGGGCTGTCCGGATGGACTTCATGGGGTGAACACAGAAGACAGGAGAGTTGACAGCAGAATTCCTCGCTGACCTCTGCCACCTCGCCAGCAAATGTAAGTTCCCCTCCCTCGAAGACATGCTACTGACCCAGTTCCTATGGGGGGTCAGCGAACCGAAGCTGTGGGGGAAGCTCACCACCCAGGCCGACCTAAAACTGGACATCGCACTCCAAACAGCGACCACCTTTGAGAAGTCGCAAAGAGACCGACAGGCCCACTCCGCGCACCAGACCTAGCCGGCGTCAGAATCTGACATCTCGAATGAGGAAGCTCACCAAGTAAAGCCTCATACATGGCCCAGCACGCGCAAAAGCCACTCATCGGCCGTCTGCACCGCTTCCCGGGACAGCGCTAAGGGACTCGGGTCCGCGCTCTGTGCCAGCTGCAGGGATCTGCATGAGAGAAAGACCTGCAGTTTTCAAGAGACCATCTGCCGGATGTGTGGGAAGCAGGGGCACATTGCCTGTGCCTGCCGTTCACGGAACACCAAGGACACGGAACGCCAAGGGCACCTCCACGCATCAAGGGACTCTGGACCGCTTTACCATTCATCAGAACCAGGAACATTACTTGCCCCAGGGGTCTGCCCACAAATTGACTGTAAATGTACTGATAGAGGGCGCCCCCTGTGAAATGGAGATAGACACGGGATTGTCCCCATCCATTATCTTGGAGGAGACCCTCAGGTGGCTATGCTCACACAGGGATCCTCCGCTAGAGGCTACCAGCCTCAAGCTAAGAGACCTTCAGAGAAACCCTGTAGCGGTTAAGGGGGTGGGCCAGTTCAGGGTGAAATACAGAGCGTTCGAGGGGCTTCTGGAACTGGTCGTGGTACAGGCCCCTCTCACCAGCCTACTGGGCCTCGTCTGGTTCAATGCCCTAGAACAGGCGGTAATGGGGATAAACTGTGTAGACCATGGGGACTATAGTCATGTGTGCCAAGAATTTCCCGCAGTATTTGATGCTGCACTCGGAAAGTACTCTGGGCCGCCAGTCACCCTGGAGCTCGACCCGGTGGTGCGCCCCATCTGCCTAAAAAGTCAACACCCCCTGTTGGCTCTCTGTCCAAAAATCGACGCCATCCAGCTGGCCAGCAGTGGGCTGAAGCCCCCAAAATCAGGAGAAACTCTGCCCAGACTGGGGGTCTGACAACCCTAGTCCTAATCCTAAATTCTGCACCACACTGGGTTCTGTCTCAAATGTGCTTTCAATCTAAATGGTAATGTAAGGACAGAACAGAGAGACCAGCATTCAAGGTCCAACGCTAAGTGTATTTTAGCAGAAAATTTGCTATTTTGTGGACAGAACAACAGGGCTTGAAAGAACTAACCATGAAGGTGGTTCCAAAAATTTGGGCTCTGCTGTGATACATTCATATCCGGTGTGAATCAAGAACAGAATAGGATGTGTAACTTATTTCTGTTGAACAAGCACTATAATTTCCTACCAGTTCTAGGGACTAATTGTAGGCAACTCCCCAGACAGCATGTGAACCTGTATGACAGATCCTAAGAAGAAAGAGAGAGTAAAAAAGAAAAAAGCACTTTTACTATTTCCTACTGTTTCTAAGTTCTGACCTGCATGGCCCGGGATGAGAGATCACCAAGTGAAGTCCAAAGCTGCTATGCAGAGCCAAGGAATGGTAAACCACCATGGTTTTCTCTTGCCTTGAAAACCCCATCGGGTCTCCATAAGTCAGCTGCCACTTGACAACAGTTTCCACCAGGAACACTGTTTCTAAAGGGACAGATTATCAGTCACACTAAGCATAGGAAAGCTGTTTACAAAAAGTGCCAGGCTAAAAGTATCCTTTGGCATCTGAAAAAGCCAGATTCTGGTATAGATGATTGCACACATACATGAATGTAACATCTGATAAGGGTTACATTCATAAGCCCTGCTGGATAAGACCAATGGTCCATCTAGTCCAGCATCCTGTCTTATTCAGTGGCCAATCAGTTCCTCTGGATGGCCAACAACAGGACATAGAGGCTGAGGCCTTCCCCTGATGTTGCCTCCTGGATCTGGGATTCAGAAGTTCAGTGCCTCTGAATGTGGAGCTTCCTCTCAGTCACCATGGCTAGTAGCCATTGATAGACTTATCCTCCATGAATCTGTCTAATCCCCTTTAAAAGCTGTCTATTCCTGTGGCCATCACCAAATCCTCTGGCAGGAAGTTCCACATTTTAATGTGTGCCAGAAGCCTGGCAACCATGGTTATGAGGAGCATGATCTGCTCATGATCCTCCTAATATATACAGTTGAAATGTATGTACTTGTATGCATATATAGCTTTGGTATGTGCAAATCTGGACCTTGGAATATCCAGTGGTTGTTTTGCCCATACTTTGCAAAATGTGCACATTGCCCGTATTCAGACAACATAGGAACCAGGTATAAGCTTTCCCTCCTCTGTGAGGGCAGATCTGTGGGTTTCCCCCCACCCCATAGCTAGCAATCCAAAACAATCCAGTGGAGCCTGAATGGTGGATGTTGCCTTCTGACACACTTCTGGTGATGTCAGGGTGTGTGGCATATGCAAATAAGTTATGTTAAGGAGTTATGCTAATGAGCTCCTGCATCTCTTTTTCTACAAAATGACACCTGGCAGGAAGTATGTGTGGTTGCTGACCTCCCTGTATGCATGGACATAACATCTGAAAACATTGAATGCCACTAAAGTTCACTGTACTTTGGAACAAGTATCCCATGCCCTACATAAGTTCAGGGCAGCTCACAAGATAAAGAGCCATAACTCCGGAATAAATCAACAGTACAAAAGACAAGCAAAATAACTGAAGTATGCCAAAAATACCTTAGAGCTGTTTTACACACCCTCCAGAAGTGGGCCAGACTTGTTTCCTCTAAGCTGTGGAGTCTTGAGAGCAAAAATTCTACTCTGTGACTGAGCCTACAAGCATGCATTAAAGTTTTGAGTGAGTCTGCAAGTGAGGAGATGATGAGTATAAGCCATGCCTAGTGCTTTCTCCAGCACTTCTGGCCCTGTCAGCGCTGCCTATGGCTGGGTTGCTTGGGTAGACATCTGGACCTGGGTGCTAAGCAAAAAACTGGTGTGCTGCTGTCAACACATGTCAGGGGTTGCCTTCCCCAGGTCCCAACCAACACAGTCTAAGAAAGGCAGTATCTTATCATTTTTGATAACTTGGCTCTAGCTTGGCAGGCTCCTACACATTCTAAACCCTCGCACCCAACGACAATAAGGTACCATATGCCAAATAGATGTTGCTATTTGTCTGAGCAGGAACTTCTTCCTTTAAATGCACTTTTTAAAAAAGGATTTTAAAATAGAAATCAGTCTGATTTCTTTTGAATGGTCTCCCTGTGAGGTAGGCTGTTAACTAGTTATTTTACAGATGAACAAGAGAACACAAAAGGATTTAAATAGTTCTTCCATATACCTCACAGTACACCTCAGTACTGGGTTCAATAGTACAGCATTTCCTCTGCCTGAAAAAGGTCCCAGGTCCAGTACACATTATCTTTAGTTTTAAAAAGGACCAGGTAATAGTTGTTATGAAAAATTTCTACTTGAATGTGACCCTGGAGAATTACTGTGCCCCTGGGCTCAAACTTGTTAACACAAAATTACTGTTTTTTAAGATTTCTTCCATGTGCTTTCTGGCAGAAAATCTGGGATCTAGTTCCACTAGGTTTATGAGACTGATTTTTAAAAAAGCACTGCAGAAAGCAACCTGAATTTTTTTTAAAAATCCATAGCCTCCCTATGAGGCAGGCCACTGCTGAGAGGAAGGCAGAGTCTGTGGTCATTTTTTATTATTAAAAGGGAAGCCAACCCATAAACAGAATAAATAATAAAAATCAACAAAGGAGCGAGGCAACTCCACAATCAAACTACTCCTCATGAGATGATAACATCTCTTGAGCAACCTGCTATTCCTGAAGGTCAGTGCCTCCATAGGTGAGTGAGCAGGTTCATATGGGATACATTGTTTCCCTTTTCCTATTTAATCCAGACTGAATTTATGCCAGCACTCCACACAAAAGTAAGAAAATCATATTAAACTTCCTGAGAATCTAAAATTAGTTAAAAATTAGTTTTACTTTACTGCCATAACAATGTACTTAGAAATTTGCTTCCTTAAAAAAAGTCCCAATTAAAGACAAATTTAGTGAGTCTTGTGAAGCTTCCACCTCAGGGTTTCATTTGGCACCCAAATTTGTGCAAAACACTCCCCCTCCCCCTTCGCTGCTACTCTTATCTGCCAGCTTCCTTCATCTTTTCTAAGTGCCCAGGGAGCAAGCTGCCTGGACTACTTGGTGGTGAGGCCAAGGCCACCACACCCACCACAACCCACACCATCCTGACCTCAACCCCAAGCAGAGACAAGCCAAGCCCCAAGGGTGTCTTACAGAGAATGACCCGGGGAAAGAAGGGAGCTGGTGGAGGCAGCAGATCCAGTCACCCCCATGGTATGAGTAGTGGCAGGGTGAAACAGGGCGGAGCCTGATGGGCCCAAAAGGCAGGATGGAGGGAAGCGCAGCAAGCCAAGGCTGCATACCAGTGACCACCCCCCAGAGCAGGCATGGCTGGGTGGCAACCAGCATCTCAGACCTACATCTGAAGAGCAGGAAGGGCTCGACCTATGCTAAAAGGGGGGCAGTGCAGGGGCAGAGCTCTGCAATCGCCCCAGATAGGGTGTGACAAGGAGGGGTTTGATGGACAGGCTCAGGAGCCCAGAGAGAGACAGGAAAGGTGAATTTTGATGCCCCGAGCTGAGCAAAAAACCTCTGCGCTAGGGCCTAAAAATTTGTGCGCCAGCACATGCTGGCACACTTTAGCAGAAACACTGAGCCAGAGAGGCTTATCTCAGTTCCTCCTTCAACACATGGTTACAGAGGTGGGGATCTCCAAATGCTGCCCTACCCAGGCTTCACTATATATTCAGGAATTTCCCAACTAGGAGTTGGCAATCCTAATCTGAACTTCAGTGACAAAATGGGCATGTTGTGGGGAGAGTTTAGTTTCTTGACAGTAATTTCTTTTTTAAAAAGAAGAACCAAGTTTCTAGCTGTTATGGCTATTCAAGGATGTGAACACATGTGAGCTGTGTTTGCTGATACTGCAGAAGCCAGAGGAATGGATGAATAAGATTTCCAGTGGTTTGGGCCTGGCTTCAGTTCCACCTGTGTCTCTGACTTCAATCCTATCCATAAACAAGCGTAGTCAAAATAAAATTACACAAAATAGTAAAAACTGAATTGCAAACAATGTAAAAAACATTTTATATTTTAATAGTCACATGTGGGTTCAGCTGCAGATACTTAAATGCCCTGATCAGGCCCAGATTGACTAAAATAAGATATTTCTTCAACCTTAGGGGATTTCCCAGGTTTGCAGAAAAATCTGACTGCGGAATTTAAATCCCCCCCCCCAATAATGAGCATGGTCTGGACACACGTAGACAACATACCTACCATCTGTACTGTGGTACGGTCCAGGTAGCCACTCCTGGCTTGGCAGCAGATGCTGGGAATTGTGCTGGGTTTAGTAGGGACCGCACATAGAGTCCAGAAACCATTCCTGGCCCTGCCATGCTATCAATGAGTCCATGAGGCATTCCAGGCCTGGCTCCACTGATGGTGGTCCCCTGTATTCATGCTGTGCCCAGCTGTGACCACAGTGGACTCTGAGAGCTATGAGGGTCCTGGAGGCAGCTGCAGTGGTGACCATGAGCAGTGTGGGGCACAGAGATGGCTGTGAAGGTTACCCAGAGCCATGGGCAGCCTGGTTTGGCAATGGGTGGTGGTGGCAGAGACCTGAGCCTGGGCTCAGAGGACAACGGGGGGAAAGGTGGGATTCCTCCGTGAATCTTGCAAGCCCCAGTTGTATTTGTAGAATTTGCAAGTTAAGCACTAAATCTAAAGCAGCAATCCCCAAAGCAGTGTCTGCCTAGGGTTGGCCTGGAAGATATTTATTTATTTATTATTTTCCATTTATATCCCACCTTGCCAAGAATCAGCTCAAGGCGGCTAACAACATTCAATCAATAAAACAATGTGTTAAAATACACTAAAATATACATCAACATTCTACCTGACATCCTAAAAACTGACAGTACTAGACACCGGAGCAAACTAATGGCAGCCTCAGTTTACCTTCCCCTCATCAGCGGCAATCTCCACATGATATTCATGGGACCATAGCATGTTTCAATGGTAACATTTAATCAGTGGCAGCCCCTAATCGAAGGCCTGGTGGAAGAGTTCCATTTTACAGGCCCTGCAGAACTGCAGAAGGTACCGCAGGGCCCTGATGTTCTCCGGGAGCTCATTCCACCAGTGTGGAGCCGCCACTGAAAAGGCCCTGGCCCTGGCCATTACACACATTGTGGGCCCGATGGCCATTACAATTTTTCTTTTAAAAAATTATTTTTTCTTTTATTTTCAACAATAATTCAATCAACAATTACAGAATATGCAGCAACAATATAACAAAAATAAACTCACAACTTATATTAACAATAAGGTATAAGAGGTGCAAAGCTTAGGTGCAAATCCAGACATGTAGATACCATTTATATATATAAAAGAAAGTCCCCTCACAAAGTTCCAGGCCAAACCTCTGGACCTAGAAACACAAAATTCAGGGAGAGCATTCCTACCATGACGTAGATGCTCATTAAGAAAGGATTTTTAGAAATTCAACCCCTAAGGAGGTCAAAAGGGGTAAAGTGTGCTCCCCCCATTGCTTCCTATGTGGCTGCCAGGCTGCTGCCTCCTTGCACCCCCCACTTTCTGATTGGTCAGCTGCAGAGCTCATTGTTCTGAGATAAAAAAAAAACAGTTACAGTAGACTGCAGAGAGCTAATGACAGTTGAGGAAATCAGGAATGGCCAATAACCACCTGTGAGGTGCAACAATGCTGCTGGCCCAGCCTCTCCAATGGCTTCCAACACACTCCCCCCACCTCCTACACCTGACAGGTGGCTGTCTGTCAGGTGCAGCAGTGGGTACAGGGTGCTTAAACCAATCAGGGAGCCTTCCTCAGCAGTAATGCTTTAGTGATCCTGCTGGCCGATTCTCCACAGTGACTTGCAATACCCCTCCCCCTCCCCCTTCTACACTGGATAGGCAGCTGCTTGTCAAGTATAGGGGGGTGGGCTGCTTACAGCTGTTGGGGAGACTTGCTCAGCAGGATTACCTTAGCCCTGCTGCTGGCCCAGCTTCCCTGATGCCTTTAAACACATTCTCCCCAACACCAGACAGGCGAGTGTTCTACCCCAAATTTGTAGAAAAGTAGTTTCCCGTATTAGCAGGGCCAGCTCATCCATAAGGAAGGGTTAGGCCGCTGCCTAGGGTACCACCATAGGAGGATGCCATGCTGGCCTGCTGCCCTACCCCCACTCTGACACGCCTCCCTCACCAAAAGCCCTTCACTGTGGCCCGCCCTGAGCCCTTCTCCAGCACACCTGGAGCTGCCCAGCTCTGAAACTTCTCCTCTGCAGTCTTCCTTTCCAGTTCAAATGCTCCCGCCAGTAGCGGGAGGATGGTAAGTGCTCTGGAGGCAGCTGCCGAACTCCCTGGCTTGTGCTGACCGAGCAGTGCAGGAAAGCAAAGCGGGATTGAGACTAGCATGGGACTATGCAGTGCCCCCTGGTGGCCACTGCTTGGTTTTCCTGGTGAGCCTTCCTGGCACCAGCTGAGCTGGGAAGGAGGGGGGGGGTCATCTCTTTGGGCAAGGTTCGGCTTCCCCCCAGTTTTGTTCTGTTGCTTCAGACCTGGGCTGAACCACCAACGGGGGAAGGGGGGCGTCGGCACAGGTGCCATCGAGGCAGCTCTCCCAGCACTGGCTCTGCCTCTGCCTGGTGCTCATCTTGAGCAGTGGTGTCTGTACATGCGCACCCCCAGCCAGAGAAGCCAAGGTCCGAGGGCTTCTTCCCGAGTGCATTCGTGCGATGCATGCCTCATCGGGGCCGGGCACTCAGTAGGCCAGCACTGGGTGTGGCTGGGGCAGGAGCTGGCAGCTGCTTCAGACCAACACAGCTGCACTAAGCTCATGTGTATCATTCAGGCTCTAACCTTCAACTCATTTTCTAGATAGCAAGTCCTATTTAAGGAAGGCATTTATGACATAAGATCAGAATGATTCAACTTCTCCTTTTAGCTTATGCTTAGCTTTCAGAAAAGTAGCTGGCAGTAATTTGCTAGGGAGGCTGATAAAGTGTTGAGTATGAAGAAGTCTGTGGATCCTCCTAAATAGCGGATTACTCTCAGGGCCGGCTCCAGGTGTCTGGGTGCCCTAGGCAGGAAGCCTGGGACAACCGCCACTGGGGATGCCAACCCCCCAGTGGGGCCTGGAGACTGGGGATGGCGGCGGAGCGCTGGCTTTCCTGGAGGTTCTGCAGCTGCAGGGGCCCCAGGAAAGCCAGGGAAGGGGGCGGGAGTCTAGCCGCCGCCCCCTCCCTCTCAGTGCCGGCTGTCCTGGGGGCTCCGTGGCTGCGGGACCCCCAGGAAAGCTGGGAAGGGGGCAGGGGGGGTCTAGCCGCCACCCACTCCCTCCCAGCACCAGCTGTCCTGGGGGCTCCGTGGCTGCGGGACCCCCAGGAAAGCCGGGAAGGGGTCAGGGGGTCTAACCGCTGCACCCTCCCGCCCTCCCAGCGCTGGCTGTCCTGGGGGCTCCACAGCTGCGGGACCCCCAGGAAAGCCGGGAAGGGGGCGGGGGTCTAGCCGCCGCCCCCTCCCTCCCAGCACCAGCTGTCCTGGGGGCTCCGCAGCTGCAGGACCCCCAGGAAAGCCGGGAAGGGGGAGGGGGTCTAGCTGCCGCCCCCTCCCTCCCAGCACCGGCTGTCCTGGGGGCTCCGCGGCTATGGGACCCCCAGGAAAGCCGGGAAAGCCGGGAACGGGGTGGAGGTTTAAACCGCCGCCCCCTCCCTCCCGGCGCTGGCTGTCCTGGGGGCTCCGCGGCTGCGGGAACCCCAGGAAAGCCAGGAAGGGTGAGGGGTCTAGCCGCCGCCCCCTCCCTCCCAGCACCAGCTGTCCTGGGGGCTCCGCGGCTGAAGGACCCCCAGGAAAGCCGGGAAGGGGGAGGGGGTCTAGCCGCCGCCCCCTCCCTCCCAGCACTGGCTGTCCTGGGGGCTCCACGGCTGCGGGACCCCCAGGAAAGCCGGGAACAGGGTGGAGGTTTAAACCGCCGCCCCCTCCCTCCCAGCGCTGGCTGTCCTGGGGACTCCGCGGCTGCGGGACCCCCAGGAAAGCTGGGAAGGGGGCAGGGGGGGTCTAGCCGCTACCCACTCCCTCCCAGCACCGGCTGTCCTGGGGGCTCCACGGCTGCAGGACCCCCTGGAAAGCCGGGAAGGGGGCGGGGGGGGTCTAGCCGCCACCCCTTCCCTCCCAGCGCCGGCTGTCCTGGGGGCTCCATGGCTGTGGGACCCCCAGGAAAGCCAGGAAGGGGGTGGGGGGGTCTAGCCACCGCCCCCTCCCTCCCAGCGCTGGCTGTCCTGGGGGCTCAGCGGCTGCGGGACCCCCAGGAAAGCTGGGAAGGGGGCAGGGGGGGTCTAGCCGCTACCCACTCCCTCCCAGCACCGGCTGTCCTGGGGGCTCCGCGGCTGCAGGACCCCCAGGAAAGCCGGGAAGGGGGCGGGGGGGTCTAGCCGCCACCCCTTCCCTCCCAGCGCCGGCTGTCCTGGGGGCTCCACGGCTGCGGGACCCCCAGGAAAGCCGGGAAGGGGGTGGGGGGTCTAGCCATTGCCCCCTCCCTCCCAGCGCTGGCTGTCCTGGGGGCTCCGTGGCTGCGGGACCCCCAGGAAAGCTGGGAAGGGGGCAGGGGAGTCTAGCCGCTACCCACTCCCTCCCACCACCGGCTGTCCTGGGGGCTCCGCGGCTGCAGGACCCCCAGGAAAGCCGGGCAGGGGGCGGGGGGTCTAGCCGCCACCCCTTCCCTCCCAGCGCCGGCTGTCCTGGAGGCTCCACGGCTGCGGGACCCCCAGGAAAGCCGGGAAGGGGGTGGGGGTCTAGCCACCGCCCCCTCCCTCCCAGCGCTGGCTGTCCTGGGGGCTCAGCGGCTGCGGGACCCCCAGGAAAGCTGGGAAGGGGGCAGGGGGGTCTAGCCGCTACCCACTCCCTCCCAGCACCGGCTGTCCTGGGGGCTCCGCGGCTGCAGGACCCCCAGGAAAGCCGGGAAGGGGCGGGGGGGTCTAGCCGCCACCCCTTCCCTCCCAGCGCCGGCTGTCCTGGGGGCTCCACGGCTGCGGGACCCCCAGGAAAGCCGGGAAGGGGGTGGGGGGTCTAGCCATTGCCCCCTCCCTCCCAGCGCTGGCTGTCCTGGGGCTCCGTGGCTGCGGGACCCCCAGGAAAGCTGGGAAGGGGGCAGGGGAGTCTAGCCGCTACCCACTCCCTCCCACCACCGGCTGTCCTGGGGGCTCCGCGGCTGCAGGACCCCAGGAAAGCCGGGCAGGGGGCGGGGGGTCTAGCCGCCACCCCTTCCCTCCCAGCGCCGGCTGTCCTGGAGGCTCCACGGCTGCGGGACCCCCAGGAAAGCCGGGAAGGGGGTGGGGGGGTCTAGCCACCGCCCCCTCCCTCCCAGCGCTGGCTGTCCTGGGGGCTACGCGGCTGCGGGACCCCCAGGAAAGCTGGGAAGGGGGCAGGGGGGGTCTAGCCGCTACCCACTCCCTCCCAGCACCGGCTGTCCTGGGGGCTCCGTGGCTGCAGGACCACCAGGAAAGCCGGGAAGGGGGCGGGGGGGTCTAGCCGCCACCCCTTCCCTTCCAGCGCCAGCTGTCCTGGGGGCTCCACGGCTGTGGGACCCCCAGGAAAGCCGGGAAGGGGGCGGGGGGGTCTAGCCACCGCCCCCTCCATCCCAGCGCTGGCTGTCCTGGGGGCTCCACGGCTGTGGGACCCCCAGGAAAGCCGGGAAGGGGTGGGGGGGCCTAGCCACTGCCCCCTCCCTCTCAGCGCCGGCCGTCCTGGGGGCTCCGCGGCTGCGGGGGCCCCAGGAAAGCTGGGAAGGGGGCGGGGGTCTAGCAGCGGCGGTGGCAGTGGGTGCCTGGTTAGGGTGGCGGGGGGCATTTTTCGGGGGGAGTGGGGCACCATTTGGCGCCCCTGAGGCCGGGGTGCCCTAGGCGAGCGCCTAGTTCACCCAATGTGCGATCCGGCCCTGATTACTTTCCCCTTTTAACTTTTCCTGACAAAAGTGTTGTTCAGGCAGTTGCCAGGTCCTAATGTAAGGAGGCCAGTGTTATAAATTTTGTAAAATTGGTCAAAAGAGAAGAAGGAGGGAGTAGGAACAAATGGACAGTTCTTGCAATGGAGGGAAGATACCAGCAGAGTCCAACCAGGGCCTTTGTTACTGGAACCAGTGCTATTTAAATGTGTTCATAAATTATCTGGAACTAGGAGTGAGTAGTGTAGTATCTGAATTTGCAGATGATGCCAAATTATTCAGGATGGTAAAAAAACAAAACAAACAAAGCTGGTTGTGAAGAGTTCCAGGAGGATCTCTCTAAATTTGGTGAGTGGGCAACAATATGGCCAAGGAAGTTCAGTGCAGGTAAGTGTTAAAGTATGCACACAGGGACAGAAATCTCCAACTTAAAACATGTGTTGCTGGGGTCTGAACTTGCTGAAGCACCTCTGTCTCATCCCAGGGTCTGAGCTGCAGAACACAAAATGGGGGTGGGGTGGCTTGAATCCTGGCTCGGAAGGTTGTTGAGTGCTCTGTTCACTGCCCATTGGATGCTTTTGATAAAGAGAAATTTACGAAGGAGGGAAATAATACTGCCCATGAGATGTGAATTGCCACTGTACTTATCTTGGGCATGTTTGAGCTTTGCACAAACATTTCACAGACTTTCAACCTCACACTTCATGACTTTCTGGCCTCACTGTTTCCTTTTATGCATCAGTTTTATTCAGGATGGCATTCAGTTAGTTTTAGTTCTGCCTATTGGCTGTTTTAAACTGTGATTTTAAGTTGTGGTGTTGGTGTATTTTATTGTGTCTTTCATTGTAAGCCGCCTTGAGTTCCTGCAGGGTAGAAAGGTGGCTAATAAATGTTTTAAATAAATGCATAAACCTCATGAAGAGCACTCTTTCCCATGGAAGTGAGTGCTGCTCTAAATCTGTTTAATTTTTAAAGTGCCACAAGATCCCTTGTATTTTTTGTGCAAAAGGGATAAGCATGGAATTTATGCCTAGGAAAGTTCTGCCTCTGTAACTAGAAACCTGGGCTCTGGGTTAATGTTCCTTCGGCATATGTACCTTGAATAGGGTTGCCAGCTCCGTGTTGGGAAATTCCTGGAGATTTTGGAGGTGGAGCCTGAAGGGAGCAGTGTTTGTGGAGGGGAAGGACGTCAATGGACCCTGAGCCCTGCCTGCAGGGAAAGGCGGCCTAGCAAATCTAATGAAATAAATAAATAAATAAATAAATAAATAAATAAATAAATAAATAAATAATGCCATTGAGCCACCTCCCCAAGCAGCCATTTTCTCCAGGGGAACTTATTTTGGTCACATGGAGATCAGTAGTAATAGCAGGAGATCTCCAGCCACTACCTGGAGGCTGCCCACGGAGCAAATACCCCACAGTCACTGTGGCACAGCCTGCTATCAATTCAACAGTGGAACGTTCTCCTGTTCCTTTCTCCCGGACGGGAGACCAGGAGGTTCACATCAAGGTCACTCCTTAGGGAGATTATAAAAGTCCTTGCACTATTGCATTCTATACAGAACTTTTGAGGTTTACAGCAACTAAGGAAGAGAATTTAAGAAACAAGGGAGTTGTATCGGGACCTTGTTTTGCTGTTATGGGCAATTATTGCTGTTACTGATTACTATGGATCTTTGTTACCACATTGTTATTGTTATGGTTCCTTATCATGATTACTCTGTTTGTATGTACTTCTTGGTCTATTGACAATTTGTATCTTATCAGTTCTGTACGACACTGTCATTACAATTGATTACTATGTTATAACGGTCATGATATGGTTACTGGTGTTATTTATCCTTATTCTAATTCCAGACTTTTTTTTTCTGTGCGGATACCTATTCCCTCCAATAGGGGCCTCACTCTCCCCCAACAGCTTTTCCTACATAGTCAGTAGACTTCCTGGGTTTGTAGAAAAATCCAAACAGTGAGGAAATCCCTTCAGGGACAGTTGAATTCCCCCCAAAAGCCTTTTGAAATGGCCTCTGCAGGGACCTGACTCCAGGCATCAACGGTGAGAGATTAGACCGTTGGGGGGGGGGGGGAGAGGAGGCTTCTGACTGGCTCTGTCAGTCAAAGGGTGGGGGAAGGGCCCTTTCTTTCCAGGCCTCTTTTGGCCTTGGAGGGGGGGAGGGGGAGGAGCCTTGGGGCCAGGCTGGGGGATTCCTAGAGGTTTTGGGGTGGAGTGCAAGGAGGGCAGGATTTGGGGAAGGGAGAGGCCTCAGCTGGGCATCATGCCACAGAATCCACCCTCCAAAACAGCCATTTTCCCCAGGGAGACAGATCTCTGTTGTTCACAGATCTCTGGAGTTCACCCTCCAGCAGGCCCCACTTGGAGGTTGCCAACCCTAGGCCTGGCAGCAGTATAGGGTTGCCAGGTCCCCCACGGGCACTGGCAGGGGATGGGGGTAGTGGGGTTGCCAGCTCCAGGTCTGGAAACTCCTGGAGATTTGGGGATGGAGCCTGGGGAGGACAGGGACCTCAGTGGGGTACAATGCCCTAGAGTCCACCCTCCAAAGCATCAATTTTCTCCAGGGGAAGTTATCTCAGTAGTCTGGAGCTGAGCAGTAATTCCAGGGGATCCCCAGATCCCACCTGGAGGCTGGCATCCCTAGGCAGCACCCTCTGGGTGACTTGATACCACCTAATTTGCATGACTCAACTTGGCCTGGCTGCTTGCTGCTGTTCAGCAGCCACCCTATGAAAGCCAGCAGTGATGCAGCAGTTAGAGCCTCAGAGTAGGGTCTGCAAGACCCAGGTTCAGATCCCCATATTGCGGTGGAAGCTGACTGGGTGATTTTGGACCAGTCACATACTTTCAGCCTAACCAACCTCACAGGGTTGTTGTGCAGATAAAAAGGAGGTGAGAATAATGTAAGCTGCTTTGGTCCCCACTGTGGAGAAAGACTATAATTTTCCTTGGTAGAAGCTGTGGGGAGGGGGTGGAGACAAAAAGCTGAAGACAGATAAAGGCAGATAAGGGTTAAGTTGGCTGTTGGGTGGGAAGGAAATAGGGTTGCCAACTCTGGATTGGGAAACTCCTGGACATTTAAGGGGTGGATCCTGGGGATGGTGGGGTTTGAGGAGGGGAGGAACTTCAGACCAGTATAATGCCATAGACTCCACCCTCCAAACCAGCCATTTCCTCCATGAGAACTACCATTGCCAGCCTATGGGTGAGGGCTGGAGATCACCCAGAATTACAACTGTTGTCCGGGTGACAGAGATCACTTCCCCTGGATAAAATGGCTGCTTTGGAGGGTTGAGTCTATGGCTCCACCCCCAGAAGGGAGAAAGAGTGTGAGATAGGTAAGGGTAGAGGGGAGGAAGCAAAGGTGTGAGGAATGGGATGACCATCCCGCAAGTTTCTTGCGGGTCTCCACTTGTGGTTGTATATTTGCATATTTAGAGGGAGTCTTGGGCAGGCAGCGCCTTTTTTGGAGTCTCATTTTGTTGATTCTACTACCTGGAGGCTGGCAGCCCTATCCATGAATGTTCTCATGAGCAAAATATTTGGGTTCTCCTGAGTGGCTCAGTGGTAGAGCATCTGCTTGGTGCGCAGAAGGTCCAGGTTCTGTCTTTGGGATCTCCAGTTAAAAACAACAACAAATGATTAGATAGTAGGTGATGTGGAAGACCTCTCTCTGCCTGAGACCCTGGAGAGCTGCTGCCAGTCTCAGTAGACAATCCGGACCCTGATGGGCTGGTGGTCTGACTCAGTAGAAGTCAGTTTGATAAATCTGGCACCAGCCTTGTGTATTAGGTTATTTAACTTCTCCCAATGTGGGTTCTAGAAATTGGTTCATATGAACTTGCTTAATTTTTGATTGCTCAGATGTTGTTTTGAATACATAGTTGTGTCCCATTTCTTAAATGTAACATAAATGAGAAGCATTTTTATAAAGAAAAAAAGGGTATGCCCTGCACCCTTCCAAATTATTTATTATTATTTCTTATATTTATGAATCGCCCCACCCCTGCTACTGCAAGGCTCTGGGCAATGTATAACCAGAGATAAAACAAGATAAAATTAATTAAAAACATCCGTATAACATTAAAGGCAATCAGGTGGCAAATAACCAATCCTCATTCCAACTCCCACTGCCAGCTACTTCATGGACAGGGGGGAGGAGGGCAAAATAGATGTAAACAACAGGGAATGGAAAGTATGCCAGATAAGATAGAACCATTGCTGTCCTCACTAAAATCCAATGCCCAGGCCAAACCCCCACACCAAGAAACCCAAAATAAGGGGAGTGCATTCTTACCATGATGTCAACCCCCACTACGAAGAGGTTTCTGAGAAACATGACTCCTAAGGGGGTCAAAAAGGGTCAAAATCTGTCCCCCAGTTTTTTTCCATGTGCCTGGCAGGCTGCTGCCTCCTTGCCACCCCCTTTAATTCCTCAACTGTGTAGCTCAGAGTTTTGAAGTAAAACTTGCCTCTTGCACCCACCTCCCTCTGATTGCTCATCTGCGGATCTCAATGTTGTGAGGTAAAAACATGGACCAATTTCCCACAAGCTGCTGCTCCGTCCTCACTCTCCCCTTTCCCCCAATTGTATTCATCAATTTCCCACTATTTGCTGCATGACCACATTTCGACCTGCAGCTTCATCCGATTTTGCCTGGGTCTTTTGGATCCTCAAAAAACAGGATTGAGAAGACATGGGGGGAATCAGGCAAAGCTGGGGGTCAAAATGCGGCTGCACAGCAAATAGTACGAAATGGGCACATACAATCTGGGGAAAGGGAAGAGCAAGGGCGGAGCAGTGGCTTGTGGGAAATCGGTCACAGTTAAAAGAGACTGCAGACAATTGAGGACCGTTACAAAAATCAGTGATTCAAGACTCCTGAATAGACATTTCTCATAACAGCCAGCATGAAGAAGAAGAGATTGGATTTATATCCCACCCTTCGCTTTTGAGTCTCAGAGCGGCTTACAAACTCCTTTCCCTTCCCCTCCCCACAACAGACACCCTGTGAGGTGGGTGGGGCTGAGAGAGCTCTGACAGAAACTGCTCCTTTTTCAAGAACAGCTGTGCCAGAACTATGGCTTGCCCAAGGTCATTCAGGAGGTGCAAGTGGAGGAGTGGGGAATCAAACCTGGTTCTCCCAGATTAGAGTTCGCGCACTTAACCACTACACCAAACTGGTCTACAGGATGGTTCCATGGTGGAAGAAGTCTTCAGCATGACACCCTCAGGGGGCTCCTCTCCTCTCCTGCCAGACCTCTTCTTGGTGGTGTTGCCTGGAACCTCTGTATGTCCTTGCCAGTATCTCCTCACACACCTGGAACAGACAGGCCTCTTAAAAGGTGAAGAGCAAAGCAAAAATGCAGAAATCTCTGTGTTAACCATGCTGGAGATTAGCTTTAGTTGATGAGCTAAGTAAAGAATAAGTCAAATTAAAGCAGTAGTACCTAGCGTAACTTCCCTGGTTCTCTAGAAATAATTATTCTTGAACTATATGAGGGGTGCATCTCAGAGTACCCTTAAACTGAAATGCACTGTGTACATATGAAATTTGTTTACATATTTAAACTGAAAGCAGTTGCCTCTAAGACAGTTAAACTGTTTTATAACCCAAACTTTTTTAGTATATGAAAATTGGTAGAACCAGCTAAAGCCACACACAAAAAAGTATTTTCCTAATGACTTTATTTTACAACCCCTGGCTGTAGAGGATGGTACAAATTGGGGCATTTCTTTGTTTTTTACTGTTTTGCAGCTTCTGGTAGGACACAATACATTTGGAAAAAACTGTTTCATGATGTGTTTTCCAGATGGAGGATGGTTTGTATAGGTCAGTCCGATGCTTCTGGTGTGTGAGCATGTTACAGTTGGGTTGCCAGCTCTGGGTTCAGAAATAGCTGGAGATTTTGGGAGTGGAGCCTGAGGGGGGCAGGGCTTAGGGTGGTGCCTCAGCAGGGCAATAGAATCCACCTTCCAAAGCGGCCATTTTTGCCAGGTGAACTGAACTCTGTCGCCTGGAGATAGGCTGTAATAATGGGAGATCTCCAGCCACCGCCTGGAGGTTGGCAACCCTATAGCAAATGCCCAGATTTGGGTGACTGACTGTCAGCATTACTATATGAATGTTGTTGGCTTGATAGGCCCAAACAGATTTTCATGTATGTTTGAAAACTCAAAAGACACATGGATGAATGCTGGCAATTTTCTAAAAGGTATAGTTGGAAATACAGATCTATTTTTGGGGCCTTCACAAAATTTTATCTGGATTTATTAAAATACAAACAACCTACTTTTTGGTACAAGAAGTGGCTCACATCATTAAGTAGTCTGAAGTGTAAAACATATTAAAATAGGACACTACTAAAATCATTTTTTTTAGGAACAGTGAAACAACAAGATCGTAATTGTGAACAGCAGAGAGAGCTGGGGACAGCAAACACAAGTGAAGAAGAACTGGGAGGTGAGGAACAAGTCAGACCCATGGAGGAATGCTCTCCACCACTGAGTGACCCCATTTCACCGTCCTCTCATTGTGTGAATGTATGCAAAAAAAGACACAGGAGCTGTGTTGTTAGTCTTGCCAGAATGCTGATCGGAGCAGGGGATTTCCCCCCAAAGTGCTCTTTTCCTGAGTGGCGGTTGGAGACAAATGGCCATCAGGCTGCCAGTGTGACATCACTTCCTTGGAAAACCAAGAAGTGACATCACTCCTCTGGAGGAATCACCAGAAAACTTCTTCTTAATTACTGTTTCTGTGGCAAAAGTCATAAACTACAAGCCATCACACAATTGCCAGAAACTATAGTTTTATGAAATCGGTAGAAACTCTGTGGTCTCTAGAAGTGTGATGACATCACTTCTGGGTTTTTCAGGAAGTCATGTCATGCTGTCACCAATGGCCACCCCCCATGTTTGTGCTTCCATGGGTCTCCCCTGGTTGCCAGGCTATACCTGGCTACCCTGTGTGATGCCCTTGCTGTTAAATATGAGACTTAACTTGATTTCAGCCAACAAGTGATTTCAGCTTTATTGCAAAGTGATAACAGCTCAACAATAACCACAACAGCGAATAACTTAAACAGTGGAGCACAGCTCCTTTTATAGAGTCCGGGCTAATATAGCCACGCCTACTGTACAATAAGTAACCAATGAGATTACAAAGATAACATCCAATGAGGTTTGTTCCCTTCAAAGCATTACACTGAGTCCTGATTGGACGGTAATACAGAGGCAACCAATAGGAGTTCAGGGATTACAATCCTTGCCTTGGCTCAAGCTTAACATTGCATTTCAATGGAGACATAACACTTGCTCTGTACTCATGTGCAGTAGCAGAAGGTCCTTCCCACTGATAGCCCACCCAAAATGGCATCTTTAGAACGCTTGCGTATCCCACCTGATTGTCCCTTCCCATGGCTTTCAAACAACTGGATTAGCCCCCCTCAAAGGGACAGGTATCATAATGCAGCCACCATTGCACCAGATCCTTTGCTGCTCCTGCAACCAGCATTGCTTGTAGTATGTCCAGCCCTGCCGTTCCCCATGTAATTATTAAACCACCTGCTCAGTTTTCTTAACATATCAAAGAGGCAGTTGAATGGATTTTCAACTATGTAAGACATTTTGCTCCTAAGAAAGTGGTCCCGCATGTTTCATAGACTTGCTAGTTACGAAACACACCACAGTGTTGTCATTTCTTCAAGATCTCCTCTTAAATACCAGCTCTGCCCTGCAGTTTATCTTAACTGCCTGTCTCATTTTATTTTTAGAATATCATAATAGGCTTTTGTTAGAAGATATATTTGGCAGGGGAGTGGAAGGAGGGGTGATTGGCCTTGTGCACAGAAAATGTCTTCCTCCTTCAGTCTCTCCCTTCCCACCCATTTTCCCCAAACACTCCCAGAAGGTGGAGTATTATATTTTTAAGGGAGAAAATACTAATTAAACATACCAAAAGCACGGGCAATGGTAGTAATCTCTAGGTGCCTAGGCCTAGAGGCAGCTTGTAAGAGAAATTATTTCAACATGTCCCAAGTCATGTCAAATGTGGAGCAGAGATGGTCTCTTGCCTGATGATATCGTTCTGTGAAATCAAAGTGTCTTCGACAAGCAATTGCAATGCTAAAATATTCCACAGTAGATTTTAATTCTCCACATGGCTAGCTGGGTTAGGATGTAGCTGCAGCAGTAAAATTAATCAGGAGTCTTGTGGCACCTTCGTTTCCCTTCTACCTGACGAAGGGAGCTTTGACTCTTGAAAGCTTATACCCTGAAAATCTTATTGGTCTCTAAGTTGCTACTGGACTTGTATCTAGTTGTGGCACCATGTTTACAGAAAGTACTGTCAAGTCACAACAGATTGATGGCAATCCCAGCAGGGGGCTTCCAAGGCAAGTGTGAAGCAGAGGTGATTTGCTGTGGCCTTCCTCTGCAGGTCTTCCTTGGCAGTCTCCCTTCCAAGTATCAGCCCTGCTTAGCTTCTGAGAACTGACGAGATCAGGCTGCGTCATGCTGCCTTCTGTTTCTTGCAGCACTTTAAAGACTAGCAAAACTTATACCAGCAGAAGTTTTTGTGAGTCAGGGCTCACTTCACCAGATGCCTGGAGGGTACATCAATGGCGGGTGGGAGTGTCCCCAACTCTTTTGAACCCATGGCCAGGCACCTCTAGTACTCCAACCCAGGGTGGTGGGTACAACCACAAGATGGCTGCCACAGAATTTGGAACTAACCACACAGAGAAAGCTCAAGTGCAGAGGGACAGAAGGCCAATTCAAAAAGTAGACTGGGAAAGAGGAGCGAGAGAGAATAAAACAAACACTGTGGTGGCAGCTGCTATTGTTCTTGTGCTCCAAGCTGAGCCAGTCTTTGGTGTGACAGACCTGGAATGATTCAGTCCCAATACATAACACCCCTCCCTCCTAAGTTCCAAAGCACCTTAACACACATAGTCTTCAAGTTACGCTAGCTTGTGACTTTCCCTCTGAGAACGCAGGGCTCCTGTGGGGGTGGAGATGACACCAGAGCTGGGCTTGGTGAAGCAGGAACCACACTGGAGTCCTGCAAGTCAGGAACAGAGTCCGGGAGGTTCGTAGTGGCCAGTGCAGGGCCCTCCTCTTCTGGGCAATCTGGCTGCACGCTGTTGTCGGGGAGGGGGGTTGTTCTTGGGTGGCGGTGATGATAGCAATGGTTCCAGGCCGTCATCCTCCTCCTCAGCAAAAGATAAGTCAGGCTTTGCAGGCAGAACGTGGTGACGGAGTTGGTTGATGTGTCTGTGTAGAAGCTGGCCCCCATCCGTCGATAACTCATATGATAGGGGTCCGGTGATTCGCATAACCCTTGCCGGGATCCATGTGGGGCCACTGGAATAGTTCTGCGTGATGACAGGATTACCCAGAAAGAACCCTCTGGGGGCCTCCTGGCTCACCGGAGTTTGGCGCATATCCGGGGCTTGGTCCGGGTGCAGGTGGTCCAGCTGCGTTGTGAGGTGGCAACCCATTAAGAGTCCCATAGGGCTGCGGCCGGTGGATGCACTGGGGGTCACCCAATGGCCGAACAAGAAGACAGCCAGCCAGTGGTCCCAGTCCCCGTGGGTGAGCCGCTTTAGCGTGTCCTTGGCCATCCGCACCATCCGCTTGGCTTGTCTGTTGGTAACCAGGTGGAAAGCAGTGGATCACACATGCTTGATGAGGTTCTGGTCCAGCAACTCCTTGAACTCTCCCGAGGTGAAGGCAGTGCCATTAGCGGTCACGACCTTGTCTAGTAGACCATATGTACTAAAAATCTGTCTCAGGGCCCGGATGGCTGCACGGGATGAGGTCGAGGTGACTGGCACAACTTTCAGCCACTTGATGTAGGAATCCACCAGGAGAAAGAACAACTGCCCTTGGAACGGCCCGGCAAAGTCCAAATGCACCCTTGCCCATGGCATGTGGGTAGACTCCCACTAGTGAATGGGAGCCCTTGGAGGTTCAGGATACATCTCCTGGCAGGCCTGGCAATGCTGTACCCAGGCCTCGATTTCACTGTCCATTCTTGGCCACCACATGTAACTCCTGGGCAGCACTTTCATCCTCAGAATTCCCAGGTGGGTCTTGTGCAGGGCTACCAAACCCCATTTATGCAGTGGTGGGGGAATCACTATTCAGCTACCCCATAGGAGGCACCCCTTGTATGCTGAGAGCTCATCCCAATGGGACCCAAACGCTGTGAATTCTGGGCCCACCCAATTGGTGGGCCATTCCCTCCCCACCCAGTCCAAAACGCGGGAGAGGACACAGTCCCTGGCGGTGTGTCAAGAAATGTCCATGACATGTAGAGGGTGGTCTGGCAGGTCCTCCAGCATCAAGATTTGGTGGGTGGGGGCTGAATCTGGGTCGATGGAGCTGAGTGGGAGGCCGCTAAGAGCATCTGCGTGACCCATGGACTTCCCTGGCCAGTATTGCAGGGCGTATTGGTAACCCCTCAGAAATATGGACCAGCACAGGATCCTGGGCAATGGCATCTGTGGCATCTGGCAGTCAGGGGCGAGGAGACCGAGCAGGGGCTTGTGATCGGTTGTGATGGTGAAGGGGCAGCCATATAGGTAATCATGGAACTTTTTCATTCCTGCTATGATCGCAAGGGCCTCTTTATTGATCTGGGAGTAGTTCCACTTGGCTGATGACAGGTCCTGGAGTAGTAGGCCACCGGCACCTCTCTCCCATCGGGCAACCGATGGCCCAGGACTGCACCAATGCTGTAGGGAGAAGCGTTGCATGCCAAGATGACTGGCAGCGTCTTGTCAAAGTGGGTGAGGACGTCATTCAAGGTGAGCAGTTCCTTCACGGCCTGGAAAGCAGTGGCCTGTCACCAGCCCCACACCCATGAAGCCTTCTTGTCAAGCAGGCAGTCGAGTGACTCCATAAGTGCAGCTTTATGGGGCAGAAAGGTGTGGTAAAAGTTCAGAAGCCCCAAGAAAGCCTGCAGCTCAGCCTTGGATGTGGGAGCCAGTGCATTCGTGATGGCATGAACCTTGTCAGGGGCCAGATGGATGCTGTTAGCATCCACAGAGAACCCTAGGAACTCTACACGGGGGAACCCAAGGAGGCATTTCTCTCACTTCACCTTCAGCCCGGTGGAATTGAATCACTGCAGCACGGTGCATAAGTGGGTGGTGAAGTCCTCTTCCTTGGTGGCAGCTATCAGTATATCATTGAAGAATGGCTAGACCCCAGGGATGCATTTCAAAAGAGAGTCCATTAAGTTCTGGAAGATCCATGAGGCCACGCTCACCCCAAACTGCAACCGCTTGACTCTGAAAGCACCCCAGTGTGTGCCGATGGTCTGCGCCTCAGCAGTTGGCTGTTCCACTGGGAGTTGTTGGTATGCTTGGGCCAAGTCCAATTTATCAAAGACCTTGGCCCCCACCAATGTCGCTAGGAAATGGCTGACCACAGGCACTGAGTAAGCATGGTCTCTCAGTGCCTTGTTGATTCCACATTTGTAGTCCGTGCAGATGCAGACATCTCCATTTGGCTTAATTGGGGTTATGATGGGGGTTTCCCAGGTGGCGTGGGGAACTGGCTCTAAAACTCCCGGTGCCACCAAACAGTCCAGCTCTGCCTCAGTTTTGGACTTGAGTGTGAACAGAACTCTCCGGGCCTTGAGGCAGATGGGCCACACCTTGGGGCTGAGTGGGAGCGATACAGGGGGGCCTGTGTATCAGCTGAGGTGCTGTCGAAGATGTCAGGAGAGTCCTCACACACATTACTGAAGTCCGAGGACTGCATGTGGCGCACCCCTGTTACTTTGAACCCCAAGGGCGCAAACCAGGACAGTCCAAGCAAGCTAATGACCCGCCCTTCAACCACCACCAAGTCCAAAATTCCCTCAAACTGCCTATATTTCATGTGGAATTTGAATGACCATCTCATTCAGTACTGTACTTTTATTATCGTCTTAGTATTTTTGTAATTAATGTGACATAGTTTATGGAGTGTTTTATCAGCAAATGTTATTTCTTTAAGATTCGGATATGGGATTACAGCTGGTATAGATAATTCCTGAAACCCTTACTGTTACTTTGAACTTGTAAGAATTTACTTCTGAGTTAATCTTTGTATTTTTGACATTGTGTTTGTAGCCAGGTGGCAGGACTGTCCCCTCCTGGGGCCTGGGCTGTGCCTGATATTCCAGGCAAAAAGGTCCTCTGGTTGCCACCAGTTGGTGATGAGGGAAAGGTAGCCGTGCTGCTGGCTGCTCCAGAGGTCTGCTGTGAAGTGCACGGTACTGCCTTGTGCTCTGGAGAGCTCAGCCTTGACCATCACCACTGTGGAGCGGTGCATGGTGGGCAAGACTCATTAACTCATGGCCTGCCGTGAGGGGACAGAGTCTCAGTGTGTCTGGTATTGCAGCAGCAGCCAAAGGCTATGTCCTCCACGAGGGAGAAGGGTTGGCCATCCACAGCAATCATCTTGCCAACAAGGTAAGTGACTGCTTCCTGGGCCCTCCACGTAATCCTTCTGGATGTCACTTTTATGTGCATTTTAAACTCAATGTTGTGTCACCAGAAAAAAATTATGGTCAGATATTGAACTCGAGATTGGGCAATGTTTTTTCAAATATCGTAATCGCATTGCACATTTTTCTGTCATTACCAGCAACTGTGGCCTCTAGTGAGAGGAGCTTTAGTGTTCTAAAACAAATTAAATCATACTTTCAGTCCACAATGGTACAAGAATGGTTGAATGGTTTAGGTATTTTGAACATCAACAGTGACAAGGCAAAGTTGCTTGATTTTTCTGATATTATTCATGAATTCCCAAGGCACATAAAGCATTTCTAAATGTGAAGAAGTGATGCCCATTTCTGATCTGAAATTCCCAATACAGAATGTATTTGGTACTTCTCATTACAGTGTTGTTGTTGTTCAGTCGCACAGTCGAGTCCGACTCTTCGCGACCCCATGGACCAGATTATGCCAGGCCCTCCTGTCTTCCGCTGTCCGCTGAAGTTTGCTCAATTTCATGTTCGTTGCATCGATGACACTGTCTAACCATCTCATCCTTTGCCGTCCCCTTCTTCTTTGACCTTCAATCTTTCCCAGCATCAGGGTCTTCTCCAGTGAATGCTCCCTTCTCATTTGGTGGCCAAAGTATTTGAGCTTCAGCTTCAGGATCCGGCCTTCCAGGGAACAATCAGAGTTGATTTCTTTTAGGATTGACTGATTTGATCTCCTTGCAGTCCAAGGGTTACTTTGGGGAGCCCTGGTCAGAATTCTGGTGAATTTCTATCTTGTGTCTTTCTATTATTCAGAACCTGCCTTTGGAAACTTGGAGGTGGCCTGGTGGAGTCAACACATGTTTCCATTTTTCTGCAAAGTAGAAGAATACACTCTGGTTGATGGGTGTGCTCTGGACCTATGTGTTTCAGCCGGGGGAAGGGGGGGCTGTGAGAGTTGTGGGCACACTTCCCTTGCTTGTCTTGCGTGGCTGGGGTGCCTGGCCAGCTGTCTTGGGGTTACTTTGGGGAGCTCCTGTTGGAACTCTTGTCATGTCTGCCTTTCTGTTGTTCGAAATCTGCCTTTGGAGACTTGGGGGCTGGGCTGTGAGTGTAGAGGGGATACTTGCCTTGCTTCGAATGTCTGGCTGGTGGGGAAGACTGTGCAGGTGGAGTTTCCCTGTGAGTTTGGTATCACTGGCTTGTCCCTGAGCTGTGCCTGAGTTATGACTCCTGTAACTGTAGCTGCCTTTCCAGAGAGCGCACTGGGGAGATCTTTTTGGGGAGCCATAACTCAGACCTTCAAAGTCCAGTCTGCACAAAACTTGGAGGGCATGTAGAGGACCATGAGGGGGAAGGCCCACATGCATGGGCAGTTGCTGATTCTGCCCATGTGGAGGTTCACACCTACAGAAGACCCTATTCCAGGGGTGGCCAAACTTGCTTAACATAAGAGCCACACAGAATAAACATCAGATGTTTGAGAGTCACAAGACATGAACATGCACGCTTTTTTAAAAATATGCAAATTTACGTATTAAATTAAAGAGACAAATGCCTTCTCTGAGCCAAGCCAGTCTTACAATGTGACGGGGCTTGGAGAACACATTTAACTTTAGATGGGGAAGGAGGGAAGAATGATAGAAAGTGAGAAAGAAAGAAAGTGGAAAGAAAGCAAATAGATGGGGGAGGGGAGGGAGAAAGAGAGAGGTGGGAAGAAAACAACTTTAAATGTGTCCTCCAAGCCCCTCCCCACGCCGCCATGCCGGCTGGCTTGGCTTGGAGGAGGGATTTAAAGAGACAAATGCCTTCTCCAAGCCAGCTGGTGTGGGGGGGTGTGCTTTGAGAACATGTTTAAAGTTAAAGTTGCTTTCTTTCTCTGCTTCCCCCCACCTCAAGCCTACCCAGGGAGGGGGACACTGGCTGGGGAAGGGAAGACCAATTGGGGAGGCATGCCTCCCCTTTGCTCCCTCAGCCGCCCGGCTGGGAGCTGCACAATATGTGTGAGTCGCATGTGGCTCCGAAGCCACAGTTTGGCCACCCCTGCCTATTCAGATGACTGAAGCAGTCATGGCAGAGCATAGGGGGAAACATGGTCTTGCAGATGTGAGGATCCAAGACCATGGAAGGCTTTTTATGCAACAGCCAATACTTAAATTGAGTCTGGTAACTGCTGGGCAGCCAGTGGAGTATTTGCAGAATGGGAATAATATGTGTGCTCCATCTAACTCCCAATAATAGCCAAGCTGCAGCATCTACACGAAGTGGAATTTCCAAATTGATTTTGAGAGGAGATCAATGTACAAGGCACACTCCCCTCCCCTTCCCATACTCAGCCTTTGGGAGTTTCCCCGGCTTGGAGTTGGCAAACCTATTAGGGACAAAGTCAATGGAAACCAAATGTATTAGTATTGTCTAATGGTGTGGGCAGGAAAAACCCCTCCCATTAAACCTGCACTTTGATGGCTAAGTAACTACTTACAACCTCTACTGGATAATGACAGTTCTCTTTCACAAGTACTGAACATAAGAACATAAGAACATAAGAGAAGCCAATGGTGAATTAGGCCAATGGCCCATCTAGTCCAACACTCTGTCACACACCGGCCAAAAATACCATGTGCTATCAGGAGGTCCAGCAGTGGGGCCAGGACACTAGAAGCCCTCCCACCGCTGCCCCCTCCAGCACCAAGAATAGAGTGCATCACCTGCCCCAGACTGAGAATTCCCATCTATACCCTGTGGCTAATAGCCACTGATGGACTTCTGCTCCGTATCTATATATCTAATTCCCAAGTTGCCCCCCCTGTGCGGATATCTAAATCCGCACATCGGGGGCACCTGGGGGGCAGGGAGATTTTCCTGCGCACGTGGGGCAGTCCCCACGTGTGCAGAAAAATCTAAAAAGTAAAAAAAATTATAAGGGGATATCTAAATCCCCCAAAAGTAAAGAGCCCTCCCTGCGCATGCACAGGGAACGCTCTAAAACTGGCCGTTGCCGCCAAGGGATGGGAGGGCGGGAGAAGGCTTGGCGGGCCAGCCGGCCTCGCCTCTGCTGCTGGGGAGGGAGGAAGAGGGAGGCTTGGCGAGCAGCCGGCCGCCCTGCTGTTTGTTTGGGTGGGTGGGAGGGGGAGGCTGGGCGGGCCGGCCGGCCTCCCGCCGCCGCCGCCGCCCTGCTGTTTGTTTGGGTGGGTGGGTGGGTGGGAGGGGGAGGCCGGGCGGGCCGGCCGGCCGGCCTCCCACCGACGCCGACGCCGCCCTGCTGTTTGGGTGGGTGGGTGGGTGGGTGGGTGGGAGGGGAGGCTGGGCGGGCCGCCCCCGCGAATATCGCGGGTCCCGCCTCTTGTGTTTATCTAATTCCCTCTTGAAACTTTCTGTGCTTGTAGCTGCCACCACCTCCTGTGGCAGTGAATTCCATACATTAATCACTCTTTGGGTGAAGAAGTATTTCCTTTTATCTGTTCTAATCCGACTGCTCAGCAATTTCATGGAGTGCCCACGAGTTCTTGTATTGTGAGAAAGGGAGAAAAGTACTTCTTTCTCTAACTGCTCAATCCCATTCATAATCTTATAAACCTCAATCATGTCACCCCTCAGCCGTCGTTTCTCCAAGCTGAAGAGCCCCAAGTGTTTTAACCTTTCTTCATAGGGAAGGTGTTCCAACCCTTTTATCATTCTAGTTGCCCTTCTCTGCACTTTTTCCAATGCTATAATCTCCTTTTTGAGATGTGGCGACCAGAACTGTACACAGTATTCCAAATGAGGTCGCACCAATGATTTATACAGGGGCATGATGATACTGGCTGATTTGTTTTCAATTCCCTTCCTAATAATCCCCAACATAGCGTTGGCCTTCTTTATTGCAGCTACACACTGTCTAGACATTTTCATTGAGTTATCCACTACGACTCCAAGATCTCTCTCTTGGTCCGTCTCTGCCAGTGGGGGGGTAAACCTTTTCTTGTGCACAGACAGCCCCCTGTCTCAAACAACTTCACACCCACAATACTGGAACATCTCATTTGAACATGGACACTGGGACCAGAGCTTGCAATAAACCCAGATGCCAACTTTGCTGCCACACACACCCAGACAACACAGTCACTGGACCTAACATCAGCTACACCATCAGAGGCTCATTCACTTGCTCATCTTCTAACATTGTATATGCCATTAAATATCAACAATGCCCTTTGGTTCTCTACATAGGACAAACATGACAAATTCTACGCCAGAGGATAAATGGACACAAATCTGACATCAGGAACCACAAGACTGAGAAACCTGTAGGAGAACACTTCAACCTTCCAGGACATCCAATGGGTGACCTCAAAGTAACTGTTTTATTACAAAGGAACTTCAGGAACAGAATTGAAAGGGAAATTGCTGAATTACAAGGGGTTTTTTTGTCAGTAAACCCCCCCCCCAGAATGGAAAGGGAAATTGCTGAATTACAAGTTATTACAAAACTTGGAACAAAAACCTTACCATGACTCAACAGGGATATTGGTTTCTTATCTCATTACATATGCTAACTTATTCAGTCCTCACATGTGTATTCTCATACAGAGGGACTATACATCCTCTGTATTTTAGTGTATTTCTTTTTTCAGAATAGTATATTAGAATACTGAATGTAATGCAAGGAACATTGGGATGTTTTGCTGACATGACACTGCATCCACCTCAGAAAGTGCTGTTAAGTGATCTTCACACCTGGGAAGAGAGAATGGTGATTTTTGGTTTGCTTCCCACAATTAGAAAAGACATCTTTAGACGTTTATCTGCTATTTTGACATATTTCTTGCTTTACAACTGTTGACCTTATAACCTTAGCTTGTTATCTAGTTTGACTTTGCATATCTTAAACATCATGTTACATGTTAATTTGCTGTTAAGTCTATAAGTTTCAACCTTTTATTTATATATTATTTATTATTTTCTGTTTATATCCCCCCTTGCCAGGGAGCAGGCTCAAGATGGCTTACAGCACTAATGTACAATAAACATTAAATACATTAAAATACACATAAATAAGCTACATAACATAAAGTGCTAATAAACCACCCTTACCTACCATTCCAATGTATTTGAAAAAGCATGCATGCTCACAGAAGCTCATATCTTGAATAAACCTTTGCTGGTCTTAAAGGTGCCGCTGGACTCTAAATTTGTTCTACTGCTTCAGACCAACACAGCTGACCATCTGGATCAATCTTCATAAGTAACCACGTTAGTCCACAGAAATATCCACAACAATTTATTTTGCTTTGTTTGGCTTTAACATTTTTGTGTTTGTGAATCGAAAGCTGAAAGGAATCCTTGCAGTTTGACCTGCAACTTGTGGTTTGTCTGGCCCCAGAGGAGTGTTAAACGCAGTTTTATGCTCATCCCCCTCCCGGATTCTGACCTGGAAGTAAGCGTCTCTTAGGTCCAGCTTGGTAAAAAAATTACCCTTAGACTCCTCCACTAATAAGTTTTTGATTAGGGGCAAGGGGTAGGCGTTAGACATGGACACTGGATTCAGACCCCTATAATTCATGCATAATCTCAGCCCCCCTCCTTCTTTTTTATGGAATAACACTGGGGTGGCAAAAGGGGAGGTAGCCAGCCATATGAATCCCTGCTCCAAGTTTTTGTCAATGAAGCGGCTTGATTCCTCCCTCTCGGTCAGGCTCATGGTGTATAGCTTTCCCTTAGGCATCTTATGTCTGGGTAAAATCTCTATGGCACAGTCTGTCTTTCAAGTAGCGGGTGTCATGGCTCCCGCTGAGTCCAAGCACATGGCTCCAGCAGAGGAGCAAAGTGCTGCTGGGGATGAGCTCCTGATGCCGGAAAATCCCGCACCTGACAGCGCTGAGAGTTCGGAGGCTGCTCCAGCAACAGCTGAGGCAGATTCCTGCCTGGTCAGCATTTCCTCTGATTCACCTCCACCGGTTTCCCATTTGAGAGAACAGCACAGATGGGACATGGCAGCCCGGTGACGAGAGGCATGCATGCACAACAGATGCTCTTTCAGTCCCGAGTATTAGCGGAAGCTGGGACATGCTTGGGGTGCACTAATTGCTGGCAGCTTAGTGAGCTATTTAGCCCTCACATTCATGCTGACAAGTCGTGCCAGCAACTAGTCACTTTGATGAAGCTTTGCACCTCCTTGTTCGTGTTCCTGACTCCTGGTTCCTGTCTTGACGTCCTCGGCTCCTTGACCTTGGCTTGCACGACTACGCTTAGACCTGCACCTCGAACCTTTGACTCCCTGACTCTTGACTCTTAGGACCTCTGGCTAACTGACTACTCTGACAGTTTGTGCTTTGGACTTGGTTTCCCTGGTTGGTTTGTCTGCCTGGTTCTTGACTTTGGACTGCACCCTGACCACCCCGCTTTTGCCCTACGCTTTGGACTTGGTATTCCCGGTTGGTTGGTTTGCCTGGCTTTTGACCCCGGACTGTGCCTTGACTTCCTCACTCTTATCTGGCCCCGCACCCTGATCCGTGACAAAGGGTAGCTCATCTGCCTCCCTCTCTTCAAACACACTCCCTAAGTACCTGTATTTGGGCGGGGTAGCATTCAACTCCTCTCGTGCCAAGCAAACCCTTTCTGGCATAGGTCAGGGCTCTTCCCCCCCTCCGAGTTCCGCTGATGCTCTTTGCATCAGGGATTTAGGAAAGTCAATGTCCCCAACTCCATTGCACGTATAGGTCATGTGCCACCAACAAGGGGTTACCCAACACCATGGGGAACTGGGCCGTGGGGTGAACTATGAAAGACCTCTGTTCCCAATGCCCAGAAACTCCTACAGGCAGCTTTATAGTATGGTACTGGCACAAATGCATGGTAGTGTCATCCATTTGGGTGAATACTACAGGGTCTTTTAGTTTCATCACCCCTGCCCCCAAGCCCATAACTAAAGTCGGGCTTAACAAGTCCCAGGAACACCCTGAGTCAATGAGGGCCCTTATGTGCACTTGGGTCCCTGCTTTTGTTGTTGTTCAGTTGCACAGTCGAGTCCGACTCTTCGCGACCCCATGGACCAGTTTACGCCAGACCCTCCTGTCTTCTGCTGTCCGCTGAGGTTTGCTCAATTTCATGTTCGTTGCATCAATGACACTGTCTAACCATCTCATCCTTTGCCGTCCCCTTCTTCTTTGACCTTCAATCTTTCCCAGCATCAGGGTCTTCTCCAGTGAATGCTCCCTTCTCATTTGGTGGCCAAAGTATTTGAGCTTCAGCTTCAGGATCCAGCCTTCCAGGGAGCAATCAGGGTTGATTTCTTTTAGGATTGACTGATTTGATCTCCTGGCAGTCCAAGGGACTCTCAAGAGTCTTCTCCAGCACCATAGTTCAAAAGAATCTATTATTCGGCGCTCGGCCTTCCTTATAGTCCAACTCTCGCAGCCATACATTACTACGGGGAATACCATTGCTTTGACCATGCGGACTTTTGTTGGCAAGGTGATGTCTCTGCTTTTTATCATGCTGTTTAGGTTTGCCATCACTTTCTTCCCAAGGAGCAGGTGTCTTTTAATTTCATGGCTGCAGTCACCATCTGCAGTGATCTGGGATCCTAGGAACGTGAAGTCTGTCACTACTTCTACGACTTCCCCTTCTATTTGCCAAGGAGTGATGGGGCCGGATGCCATGATCTTAGTTTTTTTGATGTTGAGCTTCAAGCCCACTTTTGCGCTCTCCTCTTTCACCCTGAGCAAGAGGCTCTTTAGGTCCTCTTCACTTTCTGCCATCAGAGTGGTATCGTCTGCATATCTGAGGTTATTGATCTTTTCCCCAGCAATCTTAACTCCAGCTTGTGATTCATCCAGGCCAGCATTTCGCATGATGTACTCTGCATATAAGTTAAATAAGCAAGGTGACAATATACATCCTTGTCGTACTCCTTTCCCTATGCTAAACCAATCAGTTGTTCCATATCCGGTTCTAACTGTTGCTTCTTGACCCTTATACAGGTTTCTCAAGAGACATGTGAGGTGGTCCGGTACTCCCATCTCTTTAAGAACCTGCCATAATTTATTGTGATCCACACAATCAAAGGCTTTAGCATAGTCAATGAAGCAGAAGTAGATGTTTTTCTGGTACTCTCTTGCTTTCTCCATAATCCAGCGAATGTTGGCAATTTGATCTCTAGTTCCTCTACCTCTTCGAAACCCAGCTTGTACTTCTGGCAGTTCTCTATCCACATACTGTTGGAGCCTAGCTTGTAGGATTTTGAGCATGACCTTGCTAGCGTGTGAAATGAGTGCAATTGTGCGATAGTTTGAACACTCCTTGACATTGCCCTTCTTTGGGATTGGAATGTACACTGACCTTTTCCAATCCTGTGGCCACTGTTGTGTTTTCCAAATTTGTTGGCAAATTGAGTGCAGCACTTTAACAGCATCTTCTTTTAAGACTTTGAATAACTCCGCTGGGATACCATCACCTCCACTAGCTTTGTTGTTAGTAATGCTTTCTAAGGCCCATTTAACTTCGCTTTCCAGGATGTCTGGCTCGAGGTCAGTGATTATACCATCGTGGTTGTCAAGGACATCGAGGTCTTTCTTGTATAGTTCTTCTGTGTATTCTTGCCATCTTTTCCTAATCTCTTCTGCTTCTGTTAGGTCCCTACCGTTTTTGTCCTTTATCATGGCCAGCTTTGCATGGAACGTTCCCTTGATTTCTCCAATTTTCTTGAAGAGATCTCTAGTCCTTCCCAATCAAATATTGTTTTCCTCTATTACTTTGCATTGTTCATTCAGGAAAGCCTCCTTATCTCTCCTTGCTGTTCTCTGGAAATCTGCATTCAGTTGGGCAAATCTTTCCTTTTCACCGTTGCCTTTAGCTTTCCTTCTTTCCTCTGCTATGTGTAAAGCCTCATCAGACAGCCACTTTGCTTTTTTGCATTTCTTTTTCTTTGGGATGGCGGTGATTGCTGCCTCCTTTACAATGTCACGGACCTCTGTCCATAGTTCTTCAGGCACTCTGTCTATCAAATCTAGTCCCTTAAACCTATTCTTCACCTCTACTGTATATTCATCGGGGATGCGATCTAGGTCAAATCTGAATGGCCTAGTGGTTTTCCCAACTTTCTTCAATTTAAGTCTGAATTTTGCAATGAGTAGCTCATGATCTTAGCCACAGTCAGCTCCAGGTCTTGTTTTTACTGACTGGATAGAGCTTCTCCATCTTTGACTGCAAATTATATAATCAATCTGATTTCGGTGTTGCCCATCTGGTGATGTCCATGTGTAGAGACGCCTCTTAGGTTGTTGGAAAAGGGTGTTCGCTATGACCAGCGTGTTCTCTTGACAAAACTCTGTTAGCCTTTGCCCTGCTTCATTTTGTTCTCCAAGGCCAAACTTGTCTGTTATTCCGGTTACCTTTTGATTTCCTACTTTAGCATTCCAGTCCCCTATGATGATGAGGACATCATTTTTTGGTGTTAGTTCTATGAGCTGTTGTAGGTCTTCATAGAACTGGTCCACTTCAGCCTCTTCTGCAGCAGTGGTTGGGGCATAGACTTGGATTACTGTGATATTGAATGGTTTGCCTTGGATTCGGACCGAGATCATTCTGTTATTTTTGAGATTGTATCCCAATACTGACTTTCTCACTCTCTTATTGACTATAAAGGCCACACCATTTTTTCTACGGGATTCCTGGCCACAGTAGTAGATATAATGGTCTTCTGAGTTAAATTCGCCCATTCCTGTCCACTTTAGTTCACTGATTCCCAAGATGTCGATGTTCATTCTTGCCATCTCATTTTTGACCACGTCTAGCTTACCTTGATTCATAGATCTTACATTCCAGGTTCCTATGCAGTATTGTTCTTTGCAGCATCGGACTTTCCTTTCACCGTCAGACACATCCACAACTGAGCGTCCTTTCGGCTTTGGCCCAGCCGCTTCACTCTTTCTGGGGTTACTCGTACTTGCCCTCTGCTCTTCCTCAGTAGCATATTGGACACCTTCCGACCTGAGGGGCTCATCTTCCGGCGTCATATCTTTTAGCCTTTTGTTACTGTCCATGGGGTTTTCTTGGCAAAGATACTGGAGTGGGTTGCCATTTCCTTCTCCAGGGGATCACGCTTGGTCTGAGTTCTCTGCTGTGGCCTGTCCGTCCTGGGTGGCCCTCCACGGCATAGCCCACAGCCTCATCGAACCACGCAAGCCCGCTCGCCACGACAAGGCAGTGATCCATGAGGGAGTGGGTCCCTGCTACAGGGTTTAAAATAGTAACAGTCACAAAAACAAAACAAAACAGGGAGGTACAGGTTCTCACCGATTCTGCTGGCTGGCACCCTTCCCAGCAGGTGAAGCCTTTTCCCTGCACCTGAGGCTCATTGCCATTGCTTGAGGAGATCAACCCAGAGGAGGTGAATTCTGTGGCTTGCAGGGCCTTCGGCGACTTGGGTCTCTTCCCTGGGGTCTTCCCCTTCTTCTTATGGTAGTCATCATGCTGGTCCCACTCCTCATGCCTTTCACGATCCTTGACACAGCTCCAGGTGCATTCTTCAGTGAAATGGCCGGTGTCACGGCTCAGGTGGGGTATCACCTGATGCTGCCACCACTCTGCATTTAGAATCCCTTGAGAAGGCCCAGAGCACCCTCCCAAGACCTCCTGACCTCCTTTTTGGCCGAATAATAGGCATGAGGACCAAGCAGAGTAAACAAGGAAAAGGTTTATTTTATAGGAGGTCAAAAAAACAAGGTGCAGGAATAATAACAGTAAGTAGGTGAAAAGAAAAGGAATCAAATGCCCTAACACATCTAAATATACTATCCCTAGCTTACTATCTCCAGTGGCCTTACTGGATGAGGGTTTCTTCCCCACAGCAGCCTCTCTTCTGGCCCTGTTTCCCTGGGAAGAAGAACAGCTTTTCCTCTTGTACCAGTTCTTTTATTCCCCAACCCTCTTTTTCCCTATTGGTCAAAATCGGCACCAAAACTTCCCAAGGCCTTCTGGGGTTTGTAGGCCCAGCCTCCCCTACTGCTAGCCAGGCTCCCTGGGTCTAGTAGGCCTCTGGTGGCCCAGCCCAGATCATGACAGCCAGCCTTCCCACTCTGCAGGCACAACACCTTTTACAGGCAGTTCTCCTGGTCTCCCCTTGGTAGCGATCCTCTACCCCGGGCCCTTCACTGCCTGCCTCCACTACGGGTGGGTGCCTTGTGCTGGCAGAGCTTCACCAGGTTGTGCCAGTTCTCGGCCAGGGTAAGCGGGTTGTCTTGGGCCAATGCCTTCTCCAGGATAATAGTATTCAGGCCCGTCCGATAGAATTCGATCAGGACCTCTTCGGGCCACCCCAGGAGCTTGGCCACCATGGCTTTAAACTCGTCTGAGTACTGCTGGACTGAGCGAGTGCCTTGGTGGATGTCCCTCAGCCAGGTACGGGCCTTTTTCAGCTCTAGCAGATCCTCGAACTGATGCTGCAGGGCTTGCATGAAGGCATCGACATCCTTGAGCTCTGGGGCCGCCACATCATACAGGCCGCCTGTCGCGCAACCGGGAGCCCATGCAATCTACTCTCTGCTCATCCGACACAAAGGTGTGGCCCCATTCTTATAACACCTTCCGCACCTGGATTGCGAAGAACACCAGCTTCATGGGGCTACCGTCAAAGGTGGCTTCTGAGGCATCTCAGGTCCTCTCATGCTCCATCCCAGCTTTGCACAGTGGCTGGGGCAGTGGTTCTGTCTCATCTCTGCCTTCTTTCTCCTCTTCCTCGGAGGTCTTGGAAACCTCCTTTTCCATCAACTCCTTTACCAGCTTGGGTAGATACTTCACCAAGTAACAGAAGTTTTCCTTCAGCTCCTTTAGGTCAGACCAAAGGCTGGACTGGGATTTCTCCGCCGTGGGGTTGTCTTCCCATTCGTCACACCATCGTCTTTTGTCCAGCAGAGATTCTGATTGGCCATTAGAGATTTGATTGGCTGTGCAGATTTTTTTTTAAGTTGCTTTAGCAGCTGCTGCCACCAGAGCACAGAGATCTTCACTGTGTGACTGAAGGTAAGCAGTGGCAGCCATAATATAGTTTCAGAATTCCAAAAGTGCCTGGAGGCTCAAAAAATCTGGAGACTCCTCTATTATAAACTCTAACTTTTCCTGTTTACTTGAGATCACTCTTATTTTCTGGAACTTTCCCCTGGCGAATCACTGCCCTAATTTTTGCTTTGTTACAATTTATAGTTCACCTTCTTTGTTGAGCCTCAAGGCAGATTTCAAAATGAGAAAACCTTGCATTTTTTTAAAAAAAAACACATACTGTAAGCAATGCAAAAACTGGGTTACAATAACTGGAAGATTGTTTTTATTGTCTAATCAGTAGTGTAATAAATGACCACCTCATTGTCTTTATAAAAATGACCTCCTAAACAATGTTCTTAGTGTGAGAGGCTCCTTTTGTTCTTCAGGCAGTGACTCTCTCCCTGGGTACTTGGAAGATCAGTCTCCAAAGCTTGGTCTAAACATGCAGCAAAACAGATTCTTTATTTCAGTTAGGAAAATGTATGTGCCATCCTCTCCAGAGACTTGAAGCAGATCAATAATTAAAAAGCAAAAACAAAATGGGAATGATCAATAATAACACAAGCCATAAAAATGAGGCAGGAACATCAAAACAGCATCAAACAACCTAAAATAATAACCAACAACCTAAAGTAATAACCAACAACCTAAAGTAATAACCAACAACCTAAAATAATAATCAGGAAACAGCCCTCAGGTTAGAGGCAGCAAACCATTAAAAGCAGCTTTAAAAAGAAGAATCCCTCAGTTACAAGCCTGGGCAAACAGAAATGTTTGGGCCTCACACTTTCAAGACAGTAAAGTAGTTGTTAAGCGAGCCTCCAGGCAGAGGGCATTCCAAAGGTGAGGTGCCACCACATAAAAGAAACATAGGTTGCGGTCACACGCGCCAGAAAAAGGGGGAGGGGTAAGGCTATTTCTTCCGGAGGAATTTGACCCACAGTTGCACAATCACATCTCCTTTTGAAGCTGCAGGCGCAGTCTGTCAGTGCGTGATCAGATGCAACTGCAGGTGAGTCATTCCCCCCCATGCGCTTAACCGAGGGATCGATGAATTGCACCTCTGCACTGAGGACTCCCTATGGAGTTTGCAATGATGCGCATACTGTGAGGGTGGGGGGAAAAATGGCCTGATCAGAGCGCGCTGGAATGAACAGACATGGGAAAGTCTGTCCGTGGCCCATCAGAACCCATTAACTACTGGATTTTTTCTTTTTTTTTAAGAACTCCTCTCCTCTTATTTGGTTTTCTGCCAATAACCTTAGTTATAAACCATTTGAAATTTAAGCCAGATGTCTATTGCATTTGTAGATGTTTGGGGTCCGAGAGTGTATTTTTGCCTCCAATTACAGCAAACCAGTTGCAACTGGAAGAGCTCTGACGTGTGTGTACATAATTTTTGTTTTGTAAAGAAGGATCGTGTCCTTTTGCAGATGGATGGAGGAGAGCAGAAATGTAACTGCATGTTCCCAGAGAGAACACCAAATGTTTCTAAACATTTTAATTAAATTATGAAAATATTAATACTCCACTTTTTTTGTGGCTGAAGGTGCCTTCAGGTGTGGTGTAGTGGTCAGAGTGCAGGACTAGAAGATCCAGGTTCAAATCCAGATCTGCCATGGAAACTCGGTGGGTGACCTTGGCACCATCAATCTCTCTCAGCCTAACCTTCCTCATAGGGTTGTTGTTGTGAGGTTAAATGGTATAAATATCAAAATAAATAAATAAAGCAACTAGGGGAGGGACTAATTTTGGTCAGGAAAAGAGTGCAATGGTCATGAGTTTAAAAGCAAAATGACTACCACCTTCCTTAGCACTGCCTTTTAAAACTAAGCTATGCAGTAGGCATCTGATTACAGATTCTCAGAGTAGTCTGGCCTTCACTGCAATGGCAAGCCTGTGTCTGAGCTTTCGACAATGTCAAGCTCAGGCTTAACTTTCGTTTCCTTTAGTTCTGTTTCCCTTCCCCTTCGCTTGTTATGTTGATTTCCTGGGGGGTATGTGTGTCTGTTGTGAGAGCGTATGGGAATAGGAGCCATAACTGTTCCTGAAGTTGGGCCCCAGGTGTTGGTTCTCATTGGACTGACCTTGGTGAATCTCTGTGCCATGCCTAGATTAGATAGTGCACCATATATCTGTCCATGTTGCCATAGAAACGCTAGGGGGTAGGTGTGATGTGGGTGAATGTGGAATTTTATGCTTTTACCTCTAACCTGTAATTTCCCCTGGTTTTCTTCAGTCCTAACAAGAGTTATTGAAGCTACAGCAAGCATATCTCTAATAAACATTTCACTGCCAATAGTGTGTGTGGAGAGTGACTTTGCTGGGGGCCTGACAGATTGTTAGGACTCCCATTGACCTCTCCCCGCGAGCTCCAACCCAAGACAGCATGGGGAACGGAGATGGAGATGGCAGGGTGAGCACGAGTACTGGGTCTGAACCTGAGAACCCCATGCACGACCTCAAGAAGAAGAAGGACAGAAAGGCCACTGGTGCTCAGCCTAAAAAGCACTTTCTCTTCCATTCTCCCAAAAGACGCGACAGCCTCGATTCCTGGGATGATCTGGTCTGGTTGGCAAGCACCCCCAGGTTTCCTGGCACCTGGGGAAAAGCTGATTTCAAGAAACAGCATGTCTTCCGCACCTTCCATGACAACCCTGACCTGGACAAAATGTGAAAGGAGTGGAAAGACGAGCCAGCAACAGAGAGGGGCCAGTCCAGTGTCCGAGTTTAAAGGAGCTCAAAGAAGGCTTCTAGTACTTGGTGAAGAATCTCCCCAAGTTGGTGAAGGAGCTAATGAAGAAAGAGTCCGAGGAGAAGAGTCTGAGGAGGAGAAAAGCAAGGGTGAACCTGAGAAGCCCCCACCCCCTCCTCGAAGACCTGATGGAGAGCAAAACTGGCCCTGTGATGCTTTAGAGGCCAAGTTCTATGGCAGCCCTGGGAAGCTAGCATTCTTTGTGATCCAGGTGTGAAAGATGCTGTGAGAGTGGGGGCACACCTTTGTTTCCAATGAGCACCGTGTGGATTACGTGGGCTCCCAGCTCAGGGAATGGGTGGTCGACTGGTTTATGGGGCTTTACAATGTTGTGGCCCTGGAGCTTCGAGAGGTGGATGCCTTCATGCAGGCCCTGCAACACCAGTTCAAGGACCTGCTGGAGCTGGAGAAGGTTCATATGCACCTCTGGGGGCTGTGTCAAGGAGCTTGGTCAATATAGGAGTACTGCAATGAGTTCAAAGCCACTGCAGCCAAGCTCCAGGGCTGGCCGGAAGAGGTTCTGATCAAGTTCTACCAGGCTGACCTGAACACCAACATTTTGGAGAAGGCACTGGCCCAAGACAACCCCTTAACCCTAGCGGGTTGAATCCAAGTGGCCAGCGAGGCTGAGAACTGTCATAACCTGGTAAAGCTCTACCAGTACAAGACGCCCACATGCGGCGGGGGTGCCCAGAGGATGTCTCGGGGTACAGGACCGCTACCCAGAGCGGATCGAGAGCATTGGCTGAAGAAGGGGCTGTGTCTCTGCTGCGGGAAAGCAGGGCACTTTGCCATGGAGTGCAGCTGGCCTCAGAGCGAGGAGAGGGAGCACCGCAAGGAGCACCGCAATAAGAAACCCAAGACAACAGGGAAAAGACCCAAGTCACCGAAAGCCCTGCAAGCAGCTGAGTACACCACATCAGAGGGGACTTCCTCCAGCGATGCTGAAGAGCCTCAGATGCAGGGAAATGGCTGTGACCTGCTGTGAAGGGCACCAGCCAGCAGGTCTGCAAAACCCTGGCATGAGAACCAGTGAGAACCTGTTCCACCCAGCCACCTCCCCTTTTGCAGCTCCTTTGCTATTTAGGAAAAAAAAAAGACGGGGGACTTAAACTGCACACGGATTATAGAGGTCTGAATGCAGTCTCCACGTCTAATGCGTACCCCTGCATCTAATTAAAGACCTATTAGTGGAAGTATCCAAATGGAAAATCTTCATGAAGTTGGACTTGAGAGACGCTTACTTCAGGGTGCACATAAGGGCAGGAGATGAGCACAAGACTCCATTTAACACTCCCCTGGGGCAATTTGAATAACTGGTTATGCCCCAGGAGTATTCAAAGGGGTTGTTGTTTATTTAGATGATGTGTTGGTGTATTCACAAGACATGGAAACAAACATGAAATTGGTGAGAGAAGTACTGACTGCACTCTATGACAATCACCTCTATGTCAAAGTGCAAATTCCATAAATCAGAAATAGACTTTCTGGGCTACCGCATTACCCAGCAGAGGTTAGGTATGGACCCCCAGAAGGTGCAAGGAGCCCCCACATACTCAGAGGCAGTTACAATCATTCTTCGGGTTTACCAATTTCTACAGAGCCTTCATCCCCAATTTTGCACAAGTGACACTACCACTAAATGATTTACTGAAAACTAAGGGGATGGGGCCAAAAAGCAAAACGGGGGGGGGAGCAAACTGCAGTGGACCCCTGAATGCCAGCAAGCGTTTGACAACCTAAACCAGACGAAACAAAATCTTTCATTGTTCAGGTGGATACCTCAGATGTAGCTATCGGGGGGGGGAGGGGGCGATCTTACAAAGGGGCCCCAATTGGAAGTTGCACCCCTCACATATGTTTCCAAAAAAGTTCTCCGGGGCCAAAAGGAACAGGGCGGTGTGGGATAAGGAGGAAGCAGCTATAAAATTCAGGCTAACCAAATGGCAACACTGGTTGGAGAGGGTAAGGGTTCCTTTTGAGGTTTGGACTGACCATAAGAACTTGGAGGCCCTAACCGCCACCCCGCTGTCTCAACACCAAACAGTTATGGTGGGCAGAGTTCTTCTCAAAGTTTCGGTTCACTTTGAAGCAATTCCCTGAGAAATCTAACTTCCTGACTGATGCCCTGTCCCACCTCCCACTGCACGCCACCCAACATGATGAGATCATAGACACTATGTTTTCTCCCACCCAGCTGGGTGGTGTGGTGATGACGCAGAGCCAGGTGAAAGCAGGGAAGGAGATGGAATTAGGCGAATGAACAGAGAAGCTGAAAGCCGCTCTTACTCCCAAGGATTTAGAGACTATTAAAAAGGAGGGTTCTTTGTGTCAGAAGGAGAACAGGTGCTGGTACAAAGGAGACAAGGTGTTTGTTCCTGATTCCCTATAGGGAGAAATGCTATCGATGGGACATGACAACAAACTATCTGGGCACTTTGGTTATTTAAAGACTTTGAATTTGATCCAAAGACAGTTTTGGTGGCCTGGGATAAGAAGTGAGATCTCCAAATATGTTACTACGTGTCAGACCTAATGAGCAAATGGGGTGGGTGGGTGGGGGCTGGTCAGCTCCAGCCTTTAGAAACCCCTGAGAGACCCTGGGCTGTGATTTCTATGGATTTTGTCACTGATTTGCCTCCTAGCCAAGGCAAGACAGTAATATGGGTTGTGGTAGACTTGTTTTCCAAACTAGCCCACTTCGTGCCCTGTAAACAAATACTGACGGCTAAACAACTGGCTAAGATGTTCCTGCAACGTGTAATAAGGACACATGCGCTGCCCCGTAAAATAATTTCAGACCTGGGGTCGCAGTTCATTGCCAAGTTTTGGAAGGAATTGCTGGTCTTGTTAGGGATGGAATAAGGACTAAGTAGTAGCCACCATCCAGAGATGGATGGCCAAACGGAATGCACTAACCAAGTACTAGAGCAATTCTTTAGGTGTTACATTAACCACCAACAAGATGATTGGGCCCAATTACTGCCATTTGCTGAGTACAGTTACAATAACTCTATGTACAGTTCTATAGGGATGTCCCCTTTCAAAGCAGTACATGGATATGAGGGGGGTCCCTTGCTCACTGTGGATCTGTGGGAGCCTGTAAAGCTTTGGTGGTCTACTGTAACTAAGAAATGGGACGCACTCCAAAAGACTTTGAACAAAGCAAAGGAGGATTACAAGTGCTATGCTGACAAGACCCCTGACTCCAGGGGACTCTGTGTACATTTCTACAAAACACCTAAGGGGACTACAACCAGGGTGAAAGCTGGGGTGGAAGTACATTGGACCTTTTAAAGTAAAGCATGTAATCAACAAAATTGCTGATGAAGTAGAACTCCATTTCAGCTTATTAAAGAAGGACCCCGGACCCTCACCTAGGCCTTACCTGGAGTTTGGCAACCCTATTCCTGGCCCTCTTTCCCTTTAGGGTCCTTCTTGGTGGAGACTGTCCATCCTGTTTTGGGTGAATGGGAGGAAAGTTTGCCCCCTCCCTCCATTGCACATTGCTTGACTTTTTCTCCTTAGAAGCACATTGTGTCTATCGGAAACAGTGTGGAGTGGGAACTAAATTTGTCCCCTTCCCTGAGTGACCCCAGTTCCCAACATTTCTGCACCTGGTATTCTTGCAGGTTTAGCGTGGATGAAGGAGACGGAGGCTGTGTTTTTTTCCTTGGTGTAGTTACCAGTTGAGGCGAGTGGATGAGTTAATGCAGATTAAACAGCAGAGGAGGAAAAAGAAAGAAGGTGAGAGAAAGATGTTAACTTTTTTTTCTTGACAAAAAGGCCTGTTCCAACAAGTCTTTTGGAATCCTTCCGTACCCAGCCAAACTGAGTCACACGCCAAGCCCATCTTTTGCCTGTTCATTGCAACGTGGGTGACAGAAACTTTTCAGGAGGATGGGAAGTGCCTGAACTCTCAATGAGTTTTGTTTCTGTTGCATAAATCCATGCTGAAATTTGCTCCATGTGAATGTCCACAGCCTGAAATCCCTGTAAGAACAACAGCAGGAAAGTACACAGGTCTCCCTAGAGCCCTCCTGAACAGTAATGGAGTTGTGGAGGGTGAAATGTCAAAAGGGTACTCCTAAACTGATGAATCCCATAACTCTGCATTTAGCAATTTTGATAGTACTAATTCAAGCAGCAGAACTTTTATTTTTGGTTTTTAATTAAGGGATGGATAGAGTAGCCAACCTCCAGTTGGGTCCTGGAAATCTCCAGCTATTGCAATTGATCTTCAACTAATCAAGATCAGTTTATTTGGAGAAAATGGCTGTTCTGGAGGGTGGACTCGATTGCATTGTACCCTGCTGAAGTCCCTCCCCTCTTCAAACCCTGCCTTCCCCAGGCTCCACCCCCAAAATATCCAGGTATCTGCCCACCCAGAGCTGGCAGCCCTAGTGATGGAGGACTTTGTTGCCCACAACACAGGGCACTGCTTGCTTTGATTCCTGATCCAGATGTAAAAGTTGCTTTAGCAACTGGTGCCAGATTGTCCTGAAGCCCCACAGCTGCAGACTTTTGCATAAGATCCATACACCTTCATAAGCTTCAACCCCTTTGTGGCAGCATGAGCACAGAATGCATGCGACTATCTTTTTACTTTTGCTCCACCTTGCTTGTATTGCCAACTCAGATTGGCAGCTGTTCTCTGGGGAAAAGGGGTCGTTCTGCCGGAACAGTCTTTTAACTGGAGATACCAGGGATGGGATCAATTTTAGAGACACATGAAACCACATGCATTCCCAGTGAGCTGCGGACCCTTTCCAATAGCTTATGAAACTGTGTTATACTGGATGTCTGCTCCAACTGACAGCAACTTGCTGTCAACATCTGACTGGAGATGCTTCCTAACACAAATATTCCAGGGACTGAATATGGTCCCTTTTTCATACAAAGCAAAGAAAACTGTTTAAATAGATTTAACAGGTTGCCATGTGAACAAGAAAAATCTACCAGTATGTCTTGTTGAAACCAAGTCCACAGCTGATGTGCGTGCACTCTGAATACACCAGTACAGAACCTGCTCGAATCCATATTTGTGCACATACAGGTGGGGCAGCTTGGGCTCATGAAGAAACCAGGCTCGTGTGACAATGCAGGTCTAATTTTTTTGCTGCTTCTTGCCATTTTAAACCAGGTCATGGAAAAACAAGGGAAAGAGACTAAAGGTAGTATGGGAAGAATAGCAAGAACATGCCCGCCCTCAACAATAAAGGTAATTTAGATATTTTTACCTTACTTTTCTCCCCAACGGCAACACACAGCGGCTTACTACATCATTCTTCCGTCCTCCATTTTATCCTCACAACAACAACCTTGTGAGGTAGGTTAGGCTGGGAAAAATGACTGACTGGGCCAAAGTCACTCAGTGTACTTCAATAGCAAAGTGAGAATTTGAACCAGGATCCCCCAGATCCTGGTCCAACACTCTAACCAGGACACCTTTCCAGCTTTCATATGCAATATCCCAATCACTATGTGAAGTGACCAGACCTTCTGTTTTTAAATAGGCATGCAGAAGGGGGAATTTCAGAGGGTGCAGTTTCTTCAGTGCTGCATGGGTAAGAAAAGCAGCTGAAATCACTTCTTGTGCAAAAATGGCCAGATGTGCATCATACAGATCACATGTTGTACACTGCAAAAGAACTGGACAGCTTGTTCATCATCAACAAGAGAAATTAGTGTTTCCAAGAATGTCAGGCAGGCATTGTGGACAACTTCTCCCAGCTGTGACTAAAATCCACAATACTGATAATGAACATGAAACTAATTATTTAGTGAGATAATCCACTCCTTTCTCTTTCTGCCTCGAGGAACATTCCCTGGCGCTTCCCTCCTCCTCCTCCTCCCCAGTTCAGGAAGGGGTATCACTGTCAGCTCAGCCTCATTGCCCAGTTTGCAAAGGGTTAAAACTGCTGCACCTGCTGAGGTGTACCTGTCTTCTGGCACCTGTCTCTTCCAGCCAATCAGCAGCCAAACTCAGAGGGAACCTACCTGTCAGCAAAATGCTTACACACATAAACCTCTAAGGTGAATCAAACCCTTCACTTTGCAGGTGATGTCTCTGTTTAGAAGGTACTAGGAAGAAACGGTGAAAGGTCTGATTGTTGGGGACGGATTGGAAAACGTTGTGGGGAAACATGTCTAATGAGATTGAGTAAGTCAAATGGCTTTTATTATTCTGTGTAATCCCCAATGCGCACACTATGGATTTCAAGCTGCTTGTCCTTTGTATGAATTTAAGGGAGCCGCTTCTCTGGCTACAGCAAAAGGTGGGAAAGACCCTTTAAATTCAGCCTTCTGTTTTGTTGTGTGGAGTGCTTTGATATTCTCCTAAATACTGTAAGCCTTTGGGGCATGTGTGCATGCCTGTGGTTTGCTTTAAGGTCTCTTAGGTACGAAGTAAGAAAAATGATCCAGTCTTATGTTAAAAACTCTTGAAAGCTCCTGTTGATTTTAATGGATGGAAATAAAATGTGTGCTTAGCTTTCATGAGGAAATAAGCTGGACTTGAAGCAAAGTGTTTAGATTTTGAGAACTGGTAACAGAAAAATCTGTTTCTCTGATGTTCTAGTTTATGGGTATTTCTCAATTAAAACCACCCTGGATGTGAATATATGTTGGAAGTGATTCTTGTTTAAGGCTATTTCCCCATGAAGTTTTCCCTGGATGTGTTTTAGTTTTGGGTTTTCTTAACACACAAAGAACAGTAGTGGAATTAAGGAATTTGGCAAGCAGTTCCTCACAGTTCTTTTTTTCTTTTTTTGCTGAGAAGGTTCTGTAACCAGAATACTGTGCGTAAGATCAGTAACATTTTCATAGTTTTTTAAAAAATATTCCAAATGTTGTTGAAATACAGTTTTGGGGAGCTTCCAAAATCCAGTAAACCCTTGTGAGGCAATTCAGGCTTACTCTGGAACAGCTCTATTTTCTTCAATACATCTACTTTGGAGTTGATAACTTGTGGATTGGAGAGATAGTTTTTGTGTCTAATGAAACATTATGGATTAAATCTAGGAAGGTATTTATTGCTGTTGCAGGAGAAAGATGCAAAAATGTTGTGGCATCTTAAAGACTAACAGGTTTATTAAAGTGCAAACTATTGTGGATGAAAGCATACTTCTTGGGATGTATGTGGAGCATCAGGCTGACAGATTTCAAGAAGCTTGTGTTGACTTGGATAATCAGATCAACTGAAGTTAAAGTGAGATGTTCTGTTAACCCTGAAGTCGCCTTGCATATAATTCGCTGGAAAATTCTTGCTTTGTGGAATTGGGCAATGGGAAATAGATTCTTCATTTACAGCCAAGAGAGAAATTCCAGAGGAGGAGGAGATGGGTTAGTTGGATGCAGCAATAGCAAGTCAGATGGCATCTTATGAGCAAGCACATTTGTTATGGCAGAACCTTTTGAACACACAAAGCTGCCTTATACTTGAGTCAGTCAACTGGTCTAGCAAAATTCATCTTGACTACTCTGACTGGCAGCAGCTTTCCCAAATCTCAGGTGGAGGTGTTTCATATCACCTCCTGCCTGATCTTTTTATCTGGAGGTGCTGAGGACTGAACGTAAAACCTTTTGCGTGTAAGGCACTGAGCCACAGCCCTTTCCCACAGCTCACTTTCTCTAGCCCACAAAAAGTTAATCTTTTAGAAAGCCAACAGAATCTTTATCATTTTTAGATAAAGCAAAATGAATGTGCAATATTAAATTGTGTTTGTTGCACTCTGTGTCTCGTGTATACACACACACCTCTCTGGCAGTTCAGAACTTTTCCAGATTTGAATTTCTACATTTCGAGGATGCAGAGCTGTGGGGTCCTTATGCTTTGTTCAGTGATACCAGAGTTCTTGAATGAGCATGAAGCATTTTCAAATAAAGGGGCATTTGGATTTGGTGCACACAGTCGTTCTAGATGTCCAAAAACTAACTTCTCATATTGGACCAACACTTTGTGCATATATAAGCTTCTTGCCTTGAGAGTCTTTGAAGATGGAAAGGCAGCATATAAGTGCATAAGTAAGTGAGGATGTTTATAAGCCACTTTGAGACTCCTTAGGGTAGAGAAAAGTGAGGTATAAAAACCAGCTCCTCTTCTAGTCAGAGGTGACTCTTTGAATGGGGATTTTCTGCATGGGAATATAACCAGCCTATGAGAGTGTGAAAAGCTGGTTAGTTCTACTTGCAGACGTGCATACCTGTAGACAGTGGCTGTACTCAGCACTTCAAATACAGTATAGAAGGAGAAAATTCTGATCTCTCAGGCACAGAATACTGTGCCCACTAAAGAGTGAGTGACTTTGAATGATCAGACTCTCTATTTCAGTGGTTGTTATCTGAAGGTTACAAATCCAGATTCCCATTTCATCTTTCAAAGGGACTAAAGTTTCCTTTTAGGAACACACATTTTCCTATATTGGTCCTTTTTAAAAAAACACACCAAGCATGATAAGTGTCAGACTACACTCTGGGAGACTCAGATCTCTACTCTGCTATGGAAGCTCACTGGATGATTTAGGGCAAGTCACTGTCTCTCAGACTAATCTACCTTACTGGGTTGTTGTAAGGTTTACATAGAAAAAGGAACAATGCTATTGTAAGCCACTACTGAGGAGAAAAGAGGGTATAAAATTAAATTAGTGTACACTATTGCCTGTATTTTTAAACACAAGATTGCCAACTTTTTTACTAGCCTTGCTCCTATGTTTTTAACAGCTGCCTGTTTTTAAGTAAGTAACATTTTGCAGGGAGGCAAAAATCATGAGAACAATTTTCCTTTCCTTAATGGCCGTGTGTGTGTGGGGGGGGGGGAGCTGTTCACTTCAAAGGTTAAGGTCGTGGGGGAGGGGAATGTGGCAATGTATGCTTAAGGATGTCCTACTGTGCGCTTTGATCTAATTAACACCCTTCCCCTTTTATGGTGTTTTTCCACCAATGACATCACAGAATATTATCAATATGTCTTACTTCAGAGTATCACCATTTTCATCATGAGGATTTTTCCAGTTGCTCAAAATGTTTCCCAAGTATCATCTTAGTCATTTTGGAGCACAATGTGGAAGATTATGTCACAGTGGTTATCTGTATACAGCTAATGCTTGTTGGATCGGGGCCACAGGTACAACCCTTTCTCACCTTCTCATGCCATTTCAGGGTGATCAGGTAATGAGTCCTTGGGAGCAATCCTAAGCACGTCTACTTGGCAGCAAGCTCTATTTTATTCAATGGGGTACCATCAGAAAAGTGTTCATAAGATTATAGCCCTTGGCTAGGAAACTGGGAGATACTGCCTGTGATTGCCGCAAACTTTTTGAGTGCTTACACTGCTAAGTCTGTACACTTGAATGTATCTCCAATTTTTATTTTGTTTATGTCTCAATCAGGACCAACCCACCAGCTGTACAGGTGCTAAATTAGCATAGTAAAGCTCTTTTCTTGCAAATTACTGCAGTAATAATCTCGTACACATTTGGACCAGATTTGTGCATAGAAATGTCACAGGCTGTCCCTCTTGCATTTCAAGACCTTTTGAGTCCACTGTTCACATTTATTATCACATCCATATCTGCCAGCTAAGAAGATCTGTGCACCTGATCAAGTGGGATCTGTGGTCTATGAAATTTCCACGAACCTTTAAGGTAAAGGTACCACAAGATGCCTTTTTGGTGTATGTTATTTAGATATTAATATCTTGCATTTCACCCCAATGGTGCATCTTACAATGTTCTTATTCCATCCCCATTTTTTTCTGTGGAAAAACACCCCTGGAAGGGAGATTTGGCTGAGACAGGTTGCCTGGCCAAGATTTGATCTGGTATGCCTTAGTTTTCTTAGCTGGAAGAAAATTTACTACCATGGAAGTAGCTGCAGTTTTCAGTGTAGCAGGGTGACCGAAACCAAGCTCTCCATGGCAAAATTGTAAGGTTGTATGCAAGCCATACTTGCTCATATAGACGAATCACTCTTGTTATCCCTTGTGCAATTGGTGTACACGGTGCTTTACAAAACAATGTAAAAGAGGCAATTTCCCCACAATGGAGCCATCCATCAATGGCCTCATAATAAGAAACTCTGTTTTCACTGTTTTTCCTTATGAAATCTTTGAATGATAAGAATTGAACTGTCTTTTTGTCTGAACTAGCAGATGTTTCATGCAAACCGGTGTGTGTGTGTGCATCTTCAGTTGTGGTTCTGTCTTTCTTTCTTTGTTTAAAAAGGCTAAATTCAGAGCAAGGAGATGGAGTGAGTCAATTATATTGCAACTGCTTGTCTTCTGTAAAAACCTACTGGCTTATACTCCTACCTTCAAAGGAACTTGAAAGTGCTGATGGCTGGACTTCTCCTTTTGTGATGCTGGTTTTACTAATGGCTAATTTAAAGAAAAGCACACAAGTTGTCATCCTCCCTCTGATCTGAACTGATGGGAACTTGTTTGTGTTCCACCTCTGGCTCCAGGCCTTCAGCAAGATTTATGCCTTTTTCTATCACCTCAGTCCTCATGGCAATAGCTTTGTAGATGTATGCAAGCTTTTTAGGATGGTCAGTGAGACAGCTGATGGCAATTGCTGAAGATGTGGAAATCTCAGATGCTGACAGAAAGCAATAGATTTCTGTTTCAAGAATGAGAGTCACATCCCCTCAAGGGAAGATGGAAGAGAAGAGGTTAAAGAGAAAAGATGTGAAAAATTGTTCTGGAACCTTATCTGCAATTGCCTTGGCAACTGGTTTCTCTTGGTGTAGATGAGGAGAAAACTCAGGCTTCAATATAGATTAATCTATTTCCCCAAATGGCTGCTCGCTGGAGCGTGTGTGTTAGCTGGTTGTTCAAGCTGACTATCTCCTGTAGCTTCATTGGAGCTGTATCATCATTTGTTTATTAAAATAATTTCTGCCTTTCTCTAAGGACTCAAGGCAGTTCACCAAATTGCCTACTGGCATTTTTTAACAAAACTCCTCACAATAATAGAATGCAGTATAAATCATATTTTAAAAATAATGGTTTTAAATTACTGATTCATGCAGCTTGATCAGCATCCTGAAATGAACCTCATAAAATAATTTCCCTCAACTAAAAGTGCTCTGAAATGAAATGCATACCTTCCAAAAAAATAGTTGACGGTAGTGCTTGACCTCCTTGGGCAAACTGTACCACAGTCTTGGTCTGGTGACTGCAAAGGCCGTGGGCTGAGCAGAGGAGGCGGGCATAGGTCTGTGGGAAAGCACTGTGAGCCACAGGTGAACAAAGGAGCACACAAGTTGCTACAGGGAGATGGAGCATTTCAGATGTGCAGGTCTCAGGCTGTGAAGGCTTTAATCATCATTGGTGTTTACAGCATATCAGATACAAGTGGATGGTCTGGTCTATATGGGTTCTTTTCTGTACCATCCTGACAAGTCATGAGGAAAAATTTATATCGTCCCTTCTCCCCTCCCCATTTTAATCAGGTCCAAAAGTGTGTTAAACTCCTCTCTGCTTAACTGGTGAACACTGAAAACCACAAATGGCTTACCAAATGGCTGCACCTATATTCCAACTACATCAATTTTATCAGGCACGTTTTCTTCCTCTCTCTTTGACACTTTTCCTTAGCAAAACACTGTGGTTCATATTTTGCTTTCTGAGGTGGGGAGATTAGGGGGAAGTGCTTACATAAGAATTTGCTATGTGTCCTTGTGTACTAAAATCTACATTCTTCAAATTTCAGCCTCTTCCTCTAGCTCTCCAGAAGTTAAATCCATGATTAGGACTGGAGACATTTTGAGCACGTAACTGTAGGCGCATGAACAGCAAGGTGCCATTTATGGTATACAATCGGTCATATCATGTGCCATAGTCAGTGAGATTTATTTGCAGCTATTACTTTATAATGGGACCAACTATTGCAGAATATTAATGCAGCAGGTACAGAAGAGTTTTCAGAGACATGTATTAGAAATGGGGCCTTCAGGCAGGCATTATTGCTGTGAAAACTGGCATGAGTGTACTGTGTCCCTAGTGGCTGGAGGGCATCTGTACACAACTGAATTATCTGCGTTTATTCTCTCTTTAAAAGACAGATTAATTCCATTTCAAAGTTCATGGGTTTGTTTTGTTTTTGTTTTTTGAAGTTTCTCTGATCCAGCATCTAAGAGTCCCTAGAAGGAATTTTATAAAAATTTATAAATTGAGAGTAAAAAATAGCAGGCTCTGTTATTTGAAAAGGGGGAAATAAAGCAGTCTGAGAGCACAAAAACTAGTCAAGCTCCTGTGTTCTGCGTTTAAAAGGTTCTTCTAAGGGAAAGACGTGTGTGTTTGGGGCTGGTGGTGGCAACCTGGCAATCAGATAATTTGAAGATACATTCCTTGCTAAAAGGACTGTGAATGTGCGTATGTGATAATGTCTATGCAGTTAAACTGTGTGGATGAGCAAGCCCAAAATGTATGTATTGCAGGCTGAAGAGTAATTGGTTTAGAAATTTAAAGTCAATGTGCATGATGTTATGGACCAGTTTCTGAATCCATCCAATTAGGACATTTATGCATTGAGCATTAGTGCATGGTGCATGCCAACAAACACCTCTGGGTGGGTAGAGTCATTGTCAATGTAGGATCACCAGTGATTTGATTGGGGGCCTAGACTGGGATTGCAATCGGGCCCAGGGTGGTAACCATCCCAAATAAATTCATCACTGATTTTGTATTCAACTAAGAGTGACTTGTAGAGCAGGATGAAATAGCTGGCAGTTTGATGTATGGATAGTGAGTTTATAATCTTCAAGATGCCTGACTATATTGGCCTACAGAAGCTTCAGGCTCTGAGACTTTCCTTACTGAGGGTGCTGTAAGTGGATAATTAGAATAGCAGGTGGAAAGGACAGGTGGGATCAAGCTGTGTTTTGCAAGTGCATTTATTAGCCACATGAAAGGATGGCTCACACATGTGTTGTTCATCTCTTAAGCGGAGTTATCAACAGGCCTGAAGAATGATGATCTGTCTCTTTAATAAAAGCTTAATAGTATTCTAATTAGCAGGTGATGTTATTTATCTCCATGCTGTGAAAAGCCAGTGTGGATTAGTGGTTAGAGTACCAGACTAGGATCATGGCATCCGGCCCCATCATTCCTTGGCAAATAGAAGGGGAAGTCATGGAAGCAGTGGGATCCAAAATTGCTGCAGACGGTGACTGCAGCCATGAAATTAAATGTGCCTGCTCCCTGGGAAGAAAGCAATGGCAAACCTAGACAGTGTAATAAAAAGTAGAGATATCACCCTACCACAAAAGTCTGTATGGTCAAAGTATTCCCAGTAATAATGTACAGCTGTGAGAGTTGGACTATAAGGAAGGCCGAGTACCAAAGAATAGATGCTTTTGAATTATGGTGCTGGAGAAGACTCTTGAGATTCCCTTGGACTGCAAGGAGATCAAATCAGTCAACCCTAAAAGAAATCAACCCTGACTGTTCCCTGGAAGGCCAGATACTGAAGCTGAAGCTCAAATACTTTGGCCACCAAATGAAAAAGGAGCACTCACTAGAGAAGACCCCGATGCTGGGAAAGACTGAAGGTCAAAGAAGAAGGGGATAGCAAAGGATGAGATGGTTATAGACAGCGTTATCGATGCAACAAACATGAAATTAAGCAAACTCTGGAGCAGAACGGAAGACAGGAGGGCCTGACATGATGTGGTCCATGGGGTCATGAAGAGTTGGAGTCAACTGTGCAACTGAACAAGAATGACCCCAGACTAGGATCTGGGAGACCCAAGTTCAAATCCCCATACTGCCACAGAACCTTAGACCAACCACATGCTCTCAACCTAACCCACCTCATGGGGTTGCTGTGAGGAAAAGTGGGGAAGGGAAAAGCATATATGCTGCTCTGAGCTCCTTGGAGGAAAGGAGAAATAAAACATAGTAGACAGAGAAGGTGTAAATAAGAAACACGGCTTTTTAAAGAACGCTTCCCCCACCATATACATATGTGAAAAACTGCTTGAAAATTTAAAAAACAAGACTTCAGGCTTCTAAGCCAGGAGTGTTGAACTCATTTTTTGTGAGGGCCAGATCTGACATAAATGAGACCTTGTTGGGCTGGGCCATGTGTGTCATAAAATGTGATGCCAGGTAGCAGAGATATAAACTTTATAAAGGATACAGACAAACACAATTAAAGTTTTTAAAAAACTTTAAATAAAACATGCTTAAAACACTAGCACTCTTACAATATTTTGTGGGTTTAAATCTGATAACTGACACCTCTTGCTCTGAATTATTGTATCAAAATGTCTGTGCTGTAGCAATCTTGAGTATGCTGTTCAGGTATGTATCTGTAAGCTGCAAACTTTTGATTTATTGACATTCATTATTGAAATCTCATGCTCAGTGTTCTGAGCCTAGGACCTAGGAGAAAACATGAATGGCTGGGCATTGCAACCTTTTGTATATAAGTTGTTTCATGTGCTGGTCAAGAACATGAGAAGGCATCCTGACACAGACTGAGGGCAATGTGTTTGTCTATAAAATTATAGTCTTCCCCAGAGAAATAACTACAACGTTCTACAAAGTAAATGTGCTGGATGAACCTGGTCTAGAAACACACTCTCAGCCTAATCCATCTCACTGGCTTCTTATTGTTCTTCCTCTAGAATAGTTCACATTGCTCTCTTACTGAGAAAGACTGGATCATGAGGGCATGAATACAGTGAAAATGGGGAGGGAACCCAGTTCCACCTAGGAGAGCCCTGGCATAAAGAGCCCAACAACACACACACACACACATGCACACTGTAGTAAGGCACACAAACAGTCATATCTTGAACAAAACTTTGTTGATCTCAAAGGTGCTTGGTATTTCTCCCATGTGATTGAGGCAGCCCAGGAAAGCAAGCTGTTCCTCATTCCCTCCCTCCCTTTAGGGAGAAGCCTCAGCTAGTGGAAGGAAAGAAAAGCTTCCCTTTGTCTTCTTCAGCCTGGACAGGAAGCAAGCTCTGGCTGTTCCCTCCCTCCCCCTGGGGGGGAGGAGGGGGAGGAGCCTCAGCCAGTTCTTTACCAGTCTGTCTCAATTGCACAGGAGAGGCTTGCCTATCTATTTCTCCTGTGTGATTGAGAGAGACTGGTAAAGCAAGCTGTAGCGTGGTAGCAGCAGCAGAACTGGAAAAGGAAGCAGGAAACAGCCAGGTCCTTGCAGGGTGGATTGAGGCCCTCCAAGGGCCTGATCCAGCACAGGGGCTGCATGGTTGACACCCCTGTTCTAAGCCATACTGTTTTCTGTTGTTCTAATTTAATACCTCCAGTGATGTTCCCCCCCCCAGGAGGGGAATATTCAAACCCATGATCCCTGCATAACTTGTAAGGATAAGACCATCTACATTCTCCCCTTGGCCTACATTCACTGGCCACTGATTAAGTCTATCAGAGTTCATGAAAAAATCACTCATATGCACATGTTTGTTAAGATATGGGGACAAGATTTGGCTGTTTGTTACAATACACTTTCAGAGGCAAACCTGTATAGGCCTTTGTCTAAGGATGCCAGGCCATCACCCAGCATCCCTGTAAGCTTTCTGGGTAGGCAATGGACATTAATGATTTCTAGTGGTGTCGTATCTGCCCTCAAATCCTTGTGCGACATAAGTATGTCGGACAATGCTCTGGCTGTCCCCAAAAATGTCATGGTATTTTCTGGGGATTAGCAGAGCATTGCCCTGACATGCTTAATCATATTCAGGTTTTTGGATAGGTGTCATGCCTGGGCCTTTTCTCCTCCCACTCAGAGGAGCAAGGGCTGGTGGGAGGCCCAAACCACCCAGAGGTCTCCCACTATAAGCAGACAAATGGCATCCTTGCCTGTGTCATGAAATGCTATGTGGAGGCCCTAAATTATGTCAAGTTTTGGAAGCCGCACAAACATTATGAAAAAAATTCCGGTTTAGTCATGTTGAATTCTTTTTTGTATTTAGACACCCCTGCATAATCTGAGGCCCTTCTCTGTAGTTTATTTTAATTGTGCATGAATCCTGTTCTGCAAAACAAAGATGTGACCAGAGAGCTAAACCATATTCTATATGCTGGGAGGAAAAATAAGGTGGAGATCAGACTCCTTACATGTAAACCTGCCCCCCCCCCCAAAGACCAAACTGTAACATGTCGAGCCCTGTCCATTAACCAGATGTGCGTCACGATAGCAGCAGCAGGCAGCCCTGAAAGAGTTAACCATGAGTTACTCCTTGCTGTGGTTTTGTGGTCGAAACCATGATTGCCAGGAGCAAATTTTTGTCATGCAACAAGGTGTGCTATTAAAATGTTGAGTTATACTTCGGGGGGAATGAAAAGGTTAAAGCCTTTTATTAAATCCCACAAATGCTTGTCACCCTGGATATAAGGTATCTGTTTCCAAGCCAATTGCCTTTTCCTTTGTGTTTTTGCTTTCTTTTAAAAAACATATATTGGGGGAGGGATTTTTGGAGGCAAGTCCTGCAAGTGTACCTTTTAAAAAAGATACAGTACCTGTTTCTCATTAATTGGACAGGTTAGAAGTATGTACTGAACTTGCACTTAAAATCATATTTTCCTTCCCGACTAAACCAAGGGCAGATGTGTTCTCTAAACTGGTGGTTATATTTAGAGAATACTACCTCAGTAGTCCACTAGCCAGTTCCCAGAGAATTAGCTGGCACTTCTTGGTTGGTAGGATTCATGCAAAGAATAACCTTATTATAATCCTGCACAGCCCTGTTTACATTCTGAAGAAGGAATGCATGTTCCAGATCTATGAACACAGACACATTATTCCTTGAGTGCTGAGTTTGCTTTGCATGGTTGAAACCTGCTGGTGAGTCAGGGGGATTCTAATACAGGGGTCTTCAGTATTTCCAGAGCTGTGGACTATTTTAATCCCTAGGTGGCAGGTAGCACTCACTCACTGAGTTGCGAGCATGAGACAGGAAGTAACATGGCATCAGAGTCACATGATAGGAAGAAGTGGATCTCTGTCTTTGCTTGAAAAGTGATCCTGTCAACTTGTTGCCCTGGTGCTCTGTCTATGTCAAAAGAGAGGTGACTGGTGCGGTTGCCTTGGTATACGTGTATGCAGGCTGAAATTTTCAGTGTGAAACTGGATTTGGATTGCATAGAGTTTAGTGTGGAGACTTCAGGCTGAGAGGGCCAGCTTGATCTGACCTAGTGAGGATGGTCTGTACAGGACTCCTGTAACTTAATTAGTTTGTGCAGAGTGGAACAGCTTTCCTCACAGATGTGGAACTATGGGAGAAGGTGCCTCTGCCAAATTTCTCCCTTCTATTATTTCACCAGCCAGAATTTAATTTGAAGAAGGAATGTCCCCTTACTCTCTTGTTCTTAAAACGGACAGGGTGTATCCAGATTTCTAAAGGGAGAGAACAGAGCATAATTTAACTTGTCTTGATTGTGGAATAAAGAAGGGTTGTTCCATTTTGGCTGCCCCTGTTGCATAGCCCATAGCCCATATTCTGGAGCTCCAGACATATACACTTTTTGCTCTTGTGACATTATGGATTCCTTGCAACCTTCTCTCACTTCCTTACCACAGTTCCTTTTACGATGCTCAGGCTTCATTTCACAGCTCACCCCAAACAGTGCCAGCTGATCCTCTGGGAAACAGCTAGTGGACTACTGGGGAGCCATCTGCCCAACACAACCACCAATTTAGAGAAATGGTGAAAAGAACAGGGTTCCCACAAATGGGAAGCAGGGAAAGAAGCAGGGCTGACTGAGTGTGATGAAAACCAGCCCTGTAGAGTGGGCAAGTTCCTCTCTTTATCCCACTGTGCTTTTAGAGACTGGGAAGTGATTCGATTTGCTTGATAGTCATAAAGAAAGTACAGAACAGGATGGTGCTTGGCACCTCTGTTTTCTCCATTGCTGGGATCGGTACTGTCTTTTTCTTCTGCCCCATGGGCATTTATACTGTCTCAATTAGTTGCCTGATTAAAGACAGCATCTGACACTTTTTAAAACAGCTGTGACTTTAAACGTGGAAGGTGGACTTTGCAAGGGGACAGACCTCTTAATGGAAGAGGGATTTCTTGTGTGCACTGTACAGTGATGCATTGGTTTTTTGCCTGATGTAAGAAGTAAGGCTGTGTGTGATTTTTAAGTTTATGTAAACAGGCATGGATTATATGTACAGTTAGGCAAATGAGAGTGTCTCTGCTTTCAGCTTTGATCTGGGATAATGTTATCACTGGAGTCGAATGTAAGGAGGGCAAAAAAGATTAAAAGAGTTTAGGGAAGAAGAGACTGCATATTCATATGCATTTGTGTAGAAGCAGGTATAGAGAAGGGAGGGAACAGGTTATCTTCCAATTTGACTACCTTGTTGTCTTGTTCCCCATGTTAGATCATTGCACAAACAATGGTACATTCCCCCAGGGCAAGGAGCCTTCACATGGATTCTTGTGTCAACAGAAGGCCTCTTGCTTCAGGGAGGGGAGCATTGCTGTTTGTGGAATGGATCTGCAGATCCCCACCATGTATCCCTAGCAGAATATTGAAGATGGCTAGGAAGCTCTTGTGAATCCCACTGAAAAGCAAAAACTGTGTTGGGTTAGAAATGGACCAGTTATGGGAGGTCTTGCGGTTAGGGCCAGGGATGCTGGGCAATGGGTGAGCCAAAACCAGAGGTCCCTGGCCAAATGTTTGCGTTTTGTGGTGTTTTATTTTGCTTTTCTGGATGCAGGATCCACCTAGGTTGGAAGTTGCATGGCCTATCCAGGCCATAAACAACTCGTGGTCCTACCACCAACTACCCTGAGGGAGCACTGGAGAGCCTCCCTTCTCCACCCACCCCAATAGTGACAACTCTGCTCCCACTTCTAGGGTTGCCAGGTCCTCCCTGACACCAGCAGGGGATGGAGTGTAAGACTGCCAGATCCAGCTTGGGAAACTCCTGGGGATTTGGGGATTGAGCTTGGAGAAGACAGGGACCTCAGTGGGGTATAGTGCCACAGAATCCATCATCCCAAGCATCCATTTTCTCCAGGGGAACTGATCTCTGTAGTCTGAGGATGAGTTGTAATTCCAGGGGATCCCCAGGTCCCACCTGGAGGCTGACATCCTTACCCCCTTCTGCCGGTGAGAGAGTTCTTAAGCCAAGTTGTTTGAGAGGCCACAAAAAAAGCTGATCTACCCCAAGATAATGCTGGAGAATAAAGCTAATGAAAATGACAAATCCTTAAAAGAGAGAGAGAGAGAGAGAGAGAGAGAGAGAGAGAGAGAGAGATTGGGTCACCCTAACAGGACAGCCTAGCACAGGGTTTGGTTTCCAGAGCAAAGCCAAAAGCCTCTGAGAAGGCTGCCAGTGCAGACGAGAGCAGTGAACTTTTCCTGCAGGTTGACACTTCGAATTGTACTACCTCTGCGTGCGGAGGCTCCCATTAGTAATAGTTAACAGCCATTGATAGACCTATCAGTCTTCCATGAATTTGTCTAATGCCTTTTCAGTTCATGGCCTTGGAGTATTAGTTGCATAACCTAGTTATGTTTTGTGTGCTGAGTTACTTTGTTTGTCCTAAACTTACTGCCAAATCAATTTCATTGTGTGATTCGGAGTTCTGGTATTAGGAAAAAGGGAGGAAATCCATTTAGTGCTTCATAAATCTCTCTCAGGTCAGTAACATGGGAAAGGTCCAAGAAGTTTATTACTCTCAGCTTAACTGTCCTCACAGGATTGTTGTGCAGACAAAAATGGAAGAGATGAGATCACGTAAGCTGTTTTGGGTCCCCTTTGGGGAGAAAAGTGGAGTATAAATGAAGTACTTAAATATGTCAAAATGAGGTCAGAAAGCCCCAGAAGTAGACTTGATGAAAGTATGTAGGCCAGCTTTGGAAATGTCCATAAAAACTCTCAAAAAGAAAGGAAAATGTACTGGACCAGATATGCATCAAAGCTAATTTATTTTTTTGTAATCAAACTTATACCCCGCCCTCCCCGCAAAGCAGTCTCAGAGCGGCTTCCAACAACAGACACAACAATACAGAATAAAAACATAAATAATACAGAATTAAAACACACCCTTTAAAATAAATGTGGCAGATCTGTAAGCATATGGGGAGAACTATGTTCAAATCCCACTCTGCCATGGAAAGTCACTGAGTGACCTTGGGCTAGTCACTTACTCTCAGCCTGACCTACCTCATAGGGCTGTTGTGAGAATATGACAAGAAAAAAATCCAGGAGACTAGAATAAAAATACAGAGCAACAACCTAATTTTTTCAAAAAAGTTTATAGAGTCAAGTAGATGGGATAAGTTGGTCTATTGATTGGCCTACAATCCAAATGCATTTTTGAGAACACAAATCTAGCCACATATTGGTGAATTGCTCTAGTACTGTGTGCATGCCACATGTGTACAGAAATGAATGCCTAGAATCAGGAGCAGGAGAGCACCATAATTTACCAACCTCCAGCTGGGCCCAGGAATTCTCCCAGAATCATAACAGATCTCCAGGTAGGCCAGAGTTCAGTCTCCTTGGAGGAAATAGCATCTTGGGAGGACAGATTCCATGGCATTTCATGCCTTTTCCAGATACCACCCCTGAATCTCCAGAAACTTCCTAAACCAGAGTTGGCAAGCCTAGGGTATCTACAGGAGTTCTGCAGAACAGGTGTGCGTACAAATGGCATGTGCAGCTGGGACTTTGCAAAATGGCAGAGCTCTTGATTGCTTCTACAAATCAAGTTGCACATGGGCACTTGCAGAAGGTATGCTGCAGACACATCGACTGCTCATCCATGCGCACTGTTTTCATGTGCCACTCCGAATAGTAATTGAAGCATGCTTTTTTAAAAAAATGGCATTGCTTTGACAAAGGTGACCTTGTCTAAGGCATATGTTACAACAGCAGATTTCCCTCCCACCCAGTCCTCCATCGCCCCTTTTAGTCTGACAGCTACACAAAAGAGGACAGCTTGTAAAAAAGAAAGTTTGTTTTGCCAGAGAGAATGAGCACACACACATAGTACATAGAGCTCAAGATCAGCATGACCAAGTCTGCGGGATGGGTGGGAGAAGGACTTGGGGCATTCTGCAGGGGTCCTCTCTTCACTAGAGAAGAAAGATGCTAATGTCTGGGGGCAGAGACAAGCAGGCAACTGAGTGTCTTTGCAACTCCATCATTTTGTGGCACCTTAATCTGAGATTTGTTCCCACAACACAATTCAGAGCTTGGCTGTTAGTCACATTTTACAGTTAGGAATTAATGCCAAGAGCTCTTCATCCTGGGCCTCTTGAGGAGATTTTTTTTAAAAAAATCCACAACCCTCCAGAGATTATTTATTTAAGAATTTATAGGCCACCTTTATGAAAAGTCTCTAAGGCAGCCTATGATAAAATCAGATTTAAGAACTGCAGAATCATAAGGAAACAGACTTAATGCAGCTGAGAGTGTCCATAAAACTAATCACAGAATGGCATAACAGATAAAATAGAAGAGATGCAAATCAAGCAATGAGAAGTCTTGGGGGGAAACAAATCTTCTCAAAGGAGATTAGGGGCCTTAGAAATTTTTCTGGAGAAGCTATGCATAGATGGGGATCCACCAGTCTAAAGGCCCTGTTCCCCATCTCCACCCACTTAGTCTCTGAGATCATTTAGGGAAGATGCTCTGGTGCAGAATGCAAAAACAGGAAAGGTTCCTTTAATTTTGTTATGTGAGATTGGTGGTAGTCCTGACCCGAGGGTAGAACATCTGCTTGGCATGCAGGAGGTCTTGCGTTCAATCCCCAGCATCTCAACTTAAAAGGATATGACAGTAGGTGATGTGAAAAATCTATGCCTGATACATTGAAGAGCTGCTGCCAACCTGAGTAGACAATACTGCTTTTGATGGACCAAGGTTCTGATTCAGTACAAGGCAGCTTCATGTGTGCCAGCCCTGCAGTGCAGTATGCTACTCACATGTAAGGGATGAGGGGGTGGGAGTCTGGCTGTAGGGGTGATAATTGCCAAGTATGTTGGGGGTAAAGCCTCAGGGCAGGCTCTGTTATGTCTTTGCTGATGCTTCATAAACCAGGTTGCAGTTAGTTTAGCTTTTCCACTGACTGAAATCCTTGCCAAAACTAAACTAAGGGTGTGTTCAGACGGATCTTTTGATCTGCCATAGGAACGACTCCCTTGCGGATCAAAAATGCACGACCAGACAGAAACATCTGCGAAATATTCCAGTCCCATAGGCATCCCGTTCTGCTGCGCCTCCAATCCTGATTTAAAAAGTAGTAGTTTCAATGTAGGGTTTTCGCTTACCCGCGCAACAACTGCAGACTTTCTTCCGTCTGGTCACTCCATTAGCGCGCGATGCTCCCGTCGGCTCGGTCTGACGTCAGACCGAGCCGACGGGGGCGCGATTTTTAAAAAATTGAAACCCCATGTGCGCTTTAACGAGGAAACGCATTCAGCGATAAGCGCTACGAGGAATGTAATATTCATGCTTATTTCTTTTAGGGACAAGATGTTACCGCGATGGGAGATGGAGGGGGGAAGGACTGTTCTAACTTGCAAAATAGTCCCTCCATTGATGGCAATGGCAAGGGGGAGGACCGGGACTTTGCTGAAAACCCTCCGCGATCGCCTCAGTTCTCCAAGGAGCGCAGCCTTGCCTATGCGAATGTACAAAACTTTTTTTTTAAATTCTCGTGATGCCGTGTAGACAAATCACGGCGGAACAACGCACGGTGAGGCTATTTCATAGGGGGCGTCTGGTCGTGCTAGGCTGGATTTAAAAAATCGGGATAAAATTTTAGGAGGGCTCATGGCGCGATTGACTGGCCGTCTGAACGCAGCCTATGTTGCTTTGCAATCTGTAGCATGCTCCTCAAAAGCTTCTTAGTCAATAAATTAAAAGGTCAGAAAGCTGAATTAACTTAAATCTCTCTTTATAACGGCCAATACAAATTGGCAACCAGTGTTGAATGAGTAGGTAGCTTTTTAGATGGGAAAGAATAAGTTTTGTTTGCTTTTAGCAAACTTTTTGGAACCGAGAAAAAAAAGTATCTTAAATATAGGAATGTGTGGCCTTGTTTTATTGGGTGTTTACACTTTTCAGCATATGTGGAAATCTCCAGGTTGCAGTCAGAACTGTAAATCTTATCTCACATGTATCTTCAGATATTGGCAAGTATGATCAAAGAACATGGAGCTGGAGAGCTCTGCCTTATCATACACTGAATAGGCAGGTAATTTTCTTAACTCCTGTCTGTGTTTGGATGATCCTCAATACTATATAAACTCTAGTTACAAGGAGTAAGTCCAGATACGATTGAGTGGCATGAACAAAAGATCTTTCCAGTGGGCCTTGTGCCCTCTGGTTGCTGAGATTCTTCCCAAGACTTCTGTCTTAGATGGACTTGGGTTTGATGTAGGAAGGCACTGCCAGAGGGGGGATAGATTAGTATGTTGCTAGGACAATCCTGCACAAAGTTGACTTCAATGGACTCGGAAGGGCGTAACTCTGCTTCGGATAACACTATAAAGCAGTCCTGGAGCAAGCAGAGCCAAGTGGCACCAGAAATGTTGGTGGTGCTTTATTTTTGTATTTATTTACTTCATTTATACCCCACCTTTCTTCCTGAAGGGGACCCAAAGCAGCCATTCTTCCCTCCTCCATTTTATCCTCACAACAACCCTGTAAGGTAGGTTAGTCCGGAGAGAGTGACAGGCCCAAAGTCAGTATCAGTATCCATAATCTTTATTAAGGTCAAAGGCCAGTATAACACAAATAAGATATTACCTTGTCAGCTTCTGCGGCAGAGTGGGCATTCAAACCTGTGTCCCATGTCTGACCCTATGCCTCACTGGCCAGGTCTACTTGGCTGAAACCTGGGAGGTGTTGGCAAAGATGAGGGTCTGAGCCAAGCGGACCCTACGGTGATTACCAGGGTCCTTTGTTATGGTTACTGCAGCCCGGCTCCAAGCCAAACATCCTGCAGAGCTGCTGCCACATGAGATGTCACTTGGCTCAATAGCCTAAACCTTCCTTGGGAGCACTCCTCCGGAAACATTCCCAGGGAGCTAAAAGGTCGATCCGCCACTGAACTGAATACATTTCTTAAGAAGAATTGCATGCTTGGGCTTACTGAATATAGATGCTTTACATACATACACTCTTGCTTTATAAAAAAAAAATCATGTTCAGAATTCTAGTAATATACAAATGAGGACCACGCAAGATTAAATTGTGCTCATCCCTGGGGTAATCAACATCAGTGCTGACTCTTCTGCTCTCCCCCCCTCCTCCTTTTCATGTGAATATTTGGGATTCACTCTGGGTGAAGGTTCTTGTCTGAACAGGATTCAACAAAGTCAATGGTGGTGAAACCTGAGTCATCCTAACGTGTGCTCCTTGGAGACAGTCGGGGCGGCACTAAGGGGAGGAAGGGCTGCCGTGAGAAAATTTAAAGACAACGAAACTCACAAAAGAAAAAAACACACCTGTTAAGAGGTTTTTAGGCAGTGGGTGAAACCAGCTAGCTTTAGAGCATCGTCCCAGAGGGAGAGAGGTGGGGGAATACAGATGGGCCTGTTGTCAGAGTGTGGAGCTTTTTGCTCTTGGAGATTTGAGTTGGATTTTTCCTTCTTTCCACTCCTGGCCACAGCTGAAGAAAGGAAAAAGCTGTTGGGTGATTCAGGCAGGTGCAATTGCTGGTTTTTGTTCTTTTTTTAAAAGAAGTCATCTCTGGAAAAGCTTAAAGAGACAAGTTTTGCTTTCAGTTTTTAACTGCAAATGATTTTTTTTTTTTTAAATATGTTTGGGCCATGCTGTAAAAGCAACTTTCCATTAAAGGCTCATGAAGCTGCCTCCTGCGTCAGGCCTTTCAGCTGTCAAGGGCAGTATTGTCTACTCTGACTGGCAGCAGTTTTCCTGGGTCTTTGGTGGGAGTCTTTCATACTGCCTATTACTCGATCCTTTTTACTGGAGCTGCCAGGGATTGAACCTAGGACCTTCTGTTGCTCAGTCAGATGCTCTACCCTGAGCCATGGCTAGAGAGACTAGGTCTCTCTCCCACCCTCCACCTGCACTACTCACTGCTGCTCAGTCAGTCATATGCCAGGGGAAATGGGGAGGAGGTGTTGACCCAATGCCATGACATCACTTCTGGTGCAACCCAGAAGTAATCTCATTGCGTCAGGCAATGCTCTAGCATGTACCCAAAACTCTGTAGTTAAACCATAGAGTTTTGGGCAAATACTAGCATGTTGCACCAATGCCAAAAAGGTAAGGCCCTGCCCCCTGCAATCTCCCACTGCTTTCCAGCCATGGTCAGTTGGTAATCCAAAATGACACACAGTATTAGATGGTGGTTGATTATGAACACCGAGGAGGCCTGAAGCTTTCACACAATTGCTACTCATGAGGAACACCACTGCTGTAATATTTCATCTGTGTCTTTAGCAGGCGGCATCCAAGAAAGGGGGTGGGAAAAATGGGTGAATTCCTTGGAAGCAGGGCAGACTAACTACCTACAATATGCTTTGCACCTTTAAAAAAAAAACCTCTGTTTGTACATACAAATTTTGCTCCTCCATAGCTATGGCCCAGTATGGTGGTTCTGCATGTTCTTATGAAAAGATTATTCTGGAGGAGAAAATCTTCCCAGCCAGCTAGCCTTCTTAAAAGGCCTCTCCATAGTTTGTGACTCTCAGTAGCAAATCATAGTTCCTGTTTTGTTCTGGGATTTTGGAGTCGAGAGCGATCTGAAGGAAAAGTCTTGCCCCTGCGGCCACGGCACCTCTCTGTAAGAGGGTGGGGTTTGGCAAAGAAGTATTTGTCTCCATCCCCTTTGGCAACGCTCTGCTGCTTCTTGTTCACTTCCCTATCATCCTCACATAAGATTTTAAAAAATCCTCAGAAATGTCTTCCTGTTCTTTATCCTCACAGCAACCCTATGGGGTGGTTTAGGCCAGGGGTGGCCAAACTGTGGCTCAGGAACCACATGCGGCTCTTTCACACACATTGTGCGGCTCCCAGCAGGGCAGCCGGGGAAGCGAAGGGGAGGCATACCTCCCTGATCGGCCTTCCCTTCCCCAGAGAGTGTTCCCCTCCCTGGGTAGGCTTGAGGGTAGGCTTAAAGAAAGCAACTTTAACTTTAAATGCATTCTCAGAGGCACCCACACACACCTTTCCACCTTTCTTTCTCTTTTTCTGTCTTTCTCCTTTCCTTTCTCTCTCTCTCTCTTCCTTCCCTTCCCCCACCTCCCCCATCTATTTGCTTTGTTTCTCTCTCTCTCTCTCCCTACCTCTTTCATTCTTTCTTTCCACCCCTCCTTAGACAAATATCATTAGCAAACAAATAAATACCAGTATCAATACCTGTTTTTACCACTTTTGTTTTTATTTTTGACTGTCTTTTTTAATGTTAATAGAAAACAATTTGGATATTTTTTCACTAAAAGCATGTGTGTCATATTTGTTCATGTCTTGCAGCTCTCAAACATCTGACGTTTATTCTATGTGGCTCTTATGTTAAGCAAGTTTGGCCACCCCTGGTCTGGGCAGATAGATAGTGACTGGCTCAAGGTCATCCAGTGAGCTTTTTGGCTGAGCAGAGATTTAAACTGGTTTTCAAAATTCATCCAGTACACTTTATGCTTGTTCTTTGGAACAAAGGGAGATAGGATCCATTTGTTTGTCCTGAGGTCTGAGAAGTTCACAGAAGCTGGAAAAACTGGGTTTAACCAAATAAAATGAATTTCAGTGGGGATAAATGTAAAGGTCTGCATTTAGGTAGGAAAAACCAAATACATAATTATAGGTTGGGGAAGACTTATCTTGGCAGTAGTATGTGCGAAAAGGATCTAGGGGTCTCAGTAGATCATACACTGAACATGAGTCAGCAGGGTGATGCAGTTGCTAAAAAGGCAAATGCAATTTTGGGCTGTATCAACAGCAGTTTATTGTCTATATCATGTGAAGTGATGGTACCACTTTCCTCTGCTCTGGTTAGACCTCTCCTAGAGTATTGTGTTCAGTTTTGGGCACCACAATTTAAGAAGAATATAGACAAGCTGGAATGTGTCCAGAGGAGGGCAACAAAGATGGTGAGGGATCTGGAGGCCAAGTCCTATGAGGAAAGGTTGAAGGGGCTGGGTATGTTTAGCCTGGAGAGGAGAAGACTGAGAGGTGATATGATAACCATCTTCAAGTACTTGAAGGGCTGTCATATAGAGGATGGTGTGGAGGTGTTTTCTGTTGCCCCAGAAGGTTGGACCAGAACTAACGAGTTGAAATTAAACCAGAAGAGTTTTTGGCTAAACATTAGGAAGAACTTCCTGACAGTTAGAGCAGTTCTTCAGTGGAACAGGTTTCCTTGGGAGGTGGTGGGCTCTCCTTCTTTTGAGGTTGTCAAACAGAGGCTAGATGGCAATCTGATAGTAATGTGAATTCTGTGAACTTAGGCAGATCATGAGAGGGAAGGCAGGAAGGGTTGCCTCAGTGCTTAGTTCTTGTGGCCCTTTCTTACACATCCAGGGAAATGCTGATTGCCACTTTGGGATCAGGAAGCAATTTTTCTCCAGGCCAGTTTGGCCAGGGAACTTTTTGGATATTTTTTGTCATCTTCTGGGTATGGAACAGAGGTCACTGTGGGTGTGGAGGGGGAAGTATTTGCGAATTTCCTGTCTTGTGCAGGGGGTTGGACTAGATGACCCTGGAGATCCCTTCCAACTCTATGATTCTAAGTAAAAGCTGATTGTTTGCTGTTCATGGCTGGTAATGCTATAAAAGCCTGAGGTGCCCTGGGGCCGGTCACACACTCTCTGCCTAACCTACCTCACAGGGTTGTTGTGAAGAGAATCATGTAAGGCACTTGGGGTCCCTGTTGTGGAGAAAGGTGGGGTATCAGGTAAATATCATATTCATACTTCATTTGAGAGGAGGGGTGTGGCCGTGGCACACATAAGGTCCCAGGTTTGACCTCTGGTGGGTCCAGATAAAATCAGGTAGGAAGCCATGTGAAAGACCTTGAAGTGACCCTGGAGAGGCCACTGCCAATCAGAGCAGACAAGACCAAGGGTCTGATTCAGTAGAAGGCCACTTCATGGGTTCAAGGGAGGGGGCTGTGCCTTAGTGATACAGCATGACCTTTGCGTGTGTTCATGTGGCTAGGAGAAAAAGGAATAACTGTGTTGTTAACATTACGCTATTATTTGTATGGCATAATAAGCAAGGAAATGGGTCCCCCTCAAGGAGCTTATAGAAGAGGGGATTTGGACAAGGGCAACCCTTGTTGTGTGTGTGTCCGTCCCCGTCCCCCCTGATGCTTTTCAGGTGCTGAAATGACTGTAGGAAGGGCTCTAAAATGGTGGCAGCATTCCTGGGACAGACCTGGGGATGCCAAAACATCTAGTGGTGTCCTGAGAGTGTGTAACTGGCCCAAGGCCACCCAGCAATCTTCACGATAGAGTAGGGATTTGAACCTGGTCTCCTAGATCCTAGCCCAACACTCGAACCACTATATCATGCTGGCTCTCTCCTTACTTGGGCTGCGTTCAGACGGCCAGTCAATCGCGCCATGAGCCCTCCTAAAATTTTATCCCGATTTTTTAAATCCAGCCTAGCACGACCAGACGCCCCCTATGAAATAGCCTCACCGCGCGTTGTTCCCGCCGTGATTTGTCTACACGGCATCCACCGAGGATTTTTTTAAAAAAAGTTTTGTACATTCGCATAGGCAAGGCTGCGCCTCCTTGGAGAACTGAGGCGATTGCGGAGGGTTTTCAGCAAAGTCCCGGTCCTCCCCCTTGCCATTGCCATCAATGGAGGGACTATTTTGCAAGTTAGAACAGTCCTTCCCCCCTCCATCTCCCATCGCGGTAACATCTTGTCCCTAAAAAAGAAATAAGCATGAATATTACATTCCTCGTAGCGCTTATTGCTGAATGCGTTTCCTCGTTAAAGCGCACATGGGGTTTCAATTTTTTAAAAATCGCGCCCCCGTCGGCTCGGTCTGACGTCAGACCGAGCCGACGGGAGCATCGCGCGCTAATGGAGTGACCAGACGGAAGAAAGTCTGCAGTTGTTGCGCGGGTAAGCGAAAACCCTACATTGAAACTACTACTTTTTAAATCAGGATTGGAGGCGCAGCAGAACGGGATGCCTATGGGACCGGAATATTTCGCAGATGTTTCTGTCTGGTCGTGCATTTTTGATCCGCAAGGGAGTCGTTCCTATGGCAGATCAAAAGATCCGTCTGAACACACCCTAGCAGTATCTGAAGAAGGGGATCGCTTAGTTCACTGTTCCCTGTTTAACCAGGGTTGTTGTTTCTTATTACTTATTGGTATCTAGGGTTAAATTTTTTGGGAAGTTGGAGTGACAGTGGTGTTTAGGATACTTGGTATCTTCTGACTTTTACATTGCCATGGATTTGTTCCACAGCAGGGTGTGATGTAAATCTCCAGAACCAAATATTCAGCTGAATGTTTAGCAAACAAGAGGTGAAAAAGGGAAACAAGCCCAGATGTGTTGTGTTCCTCCATTCTCAAGCCGTTGTTCCCCCTTGGATTTCATAATATGTCTGAGGGGCTTTTTGTAGTTGAGATTTTACACTTGCGTCACAAGAATGTCATAAAAAGCAATCTATATAATCACCATCCTGATGCACATAAATGAAAGGTGGTGAGAGAAAAGCTGGTTCCTCTGAGTTAAGGGGACCTCTGAAGGTCCGAGACAGGATCTGCAGACTTAGAATTCTCTTTTTCTTGGGGGCTGAATGCAAAATTAGAATAGCTATGTGAGAGCAACAAGGTGTAGTGGTTAGTGCGTCAAGGTAGGATCTGGAAGTACCAGATTTTGAATCTCCATTGTCCCATGAAAGCTTACTGGAGGAACTTGGGCCAGTCACATGGCTCTCAGCCTAATCTACCTCAGAGGGTTGTTAGGATAAAAGAAACAAAGGAAGAGCAAATGATAGGTACCCATTAGGGAGGAAAAGGAAATCATGTACCAATGAGAATAAGATCTCTGTTCTCACTGGGCACATCCAGTTCTTCATACCTCCCTTCAAGTTGGCTCATCCATTTTTAGCAACAATAAGAAAGAAAAGATATGCTGATAAAAATGTCCCCTGGAAGATCTTGGAGATCAACATTTGCCCTTTGTGTTTTAACTCAGTTTCAGATCTGTGCGCCTTCTGAAGAATGATGGGATGGGCTTCCAAAAATACTCCTATGTGAATGAAGATGAGGCTTGGAAGAGCTACCTTGAGAACCCCCTGACAGCAGCCACCAAGGCTATGATGAGGGTCAACGGAGATGATGACAGTGTGGCTGCCCTGAGTCTCCTCTATGACTATTACATGGTATGAAATGCAACCAGCATTAGACCTGGGAATAACATTGACTGTCTCATTTGATGCTTCTTGTAGGACAAAGGGTTGGACCCAGACTAGGCATTTCCACCCACAGAGCACCATTTTCCCACCTTCTTTGTCTTACAGAAACTCAAAATGCCTCCTTCCTGATTGTATTCCTGGGGGGTGCACTGTTTCATGGTTCTTCAGTGTGGGGGAGAGTCTGGAACATCATGCGCCTTGTGCAAAAATCCTTGTACCTGCAGAAACATTGTCTACAAGGCCAGTTCCAGATTGGGGGGGCTGGGCAGAAAGTCCACAGAGCCCCCCTTCCCTTCTTTAGTTATGGCTCCATTTGCAGCTACCAACCCACATGCCTGTGAATCGTTCCCCAAATCTCTCTCACAAGCCCTCTCACAGCCCATGTTCATAGATTCATGTACCACCCACATACCTTTTCCTATGTTGGGCAGCATATACAGCTGGGAGCATGAATGGTGGAGTGCTTGCAAGCAGGTCAAGCAAGTCAGTGGAGTTAGGGCTTGCAAATCGGCAGCAGGGGGCTGTTATTAGGCTTACTGTTTGGCCAGGGGCAGCAGGCAACCTCTCACCCTGCCTCTTAGTCCCCTGTCCGTGATAGTTTGGGCAGTGGGAGAAAAATGGGGTGGGAATTGGCACCAATGGTGACATTCTAGGATGCCTCTCAATCTCTTTGGCAAAAGATCATAGAGACTGGTGGAGATCCATAGAGTATCATCTGGAAGTCACTTCATATCTGTTTTCCTCCATCCAGAAGTGACATCATATCCTCAATGCTGCTGGAGAAACTTCTGTATTCTCTATGATAAAGACCATGGAGATTGGTGGGATTTCTAGAGCATCATCCAGAAGTGACATTGTGTTTCCCCAGAACTACAATATCCCCAGGCAGTGCCCCCAAAATCTCCCAGCATTGTTTAGAATAACACTGAAGAAGCCACTAACAGAAGTTCTCATCATACTCTTGGTATGTGAAGGAGTGTCACTGCGCATATGCTCCTTTCTGCATTTTGGGGTCCTTAGGAGTGGCCTTGCTGTGTCCATCTACACCATCAGAGGTCTATTGGGTAGTTTGGGGACCTGAACATTTTTACTCCCAGTCATCACTTCATTACTCTTATGGGCCAGTGAATGGCTTATCTACCACTACAAACTTATGTTGGTTTTATTCCACTTTAACTGGCTTGGCTCCCTCCGTCCCCTGGATATCTAGAAACTGCAGAAGTATAATGTTGGCATATTCTGTCAAAAGGCTGACTTGCTTAGTCCTGTGGTCCCCTCCGTGATGCTTTCCTTCTCCTGCAAAGCACAGAATCAGTCCAGGATTTCATCCACTTCATTTGTGTGGGAGATGCTTTAGAACAGCCTAGGAGGTATTGTATCTAAAGAGAACACCCAGTCAGAAACACATCCCTCCATTGTAGGAGGATGCGTGGCTTGCACGTTCCCAACATTTTGTGACGAGACCCAGTCCCCATGACCGCCATTTTGTGGTGGGACCCATTGTCTGTTCGCAACATCCAAAAATTGTCCACGGGCTCAACAGTTTCTTTGTTCACACATGAAATCATTTTCACTCTGGATGGACAGGCAGACATCCTTATCTTAATCAGTCTTGTGTTTTGCTCATTTATAAGATATCTGCACAAGTAGACAGGTGTGGGAAGCTGACAGGTGGGAGCCACTCCTTGCATGGAAAAGCATGAGCATTGGCAAGGCAGATGCAGACAAAAGCAACTTTGCTCAGCTAGCATGAAATATTGGCCTTCCATCAAATGAATCAACATACGTGGCAGTGAAGGGCCCAACATACATTGGCAGTGGAAAACCAGTCCCAGTGTGTGGTTCCTTGTTATGGAGACAGTGTTTCTTTTTTCCCTGAGCAGGTTCCTAAGGAAAAGAGGATTCTTCCATCAGGAACTACAGGACGCAATGAAATTGGGAAGAGGTGAGAGAACCAGGAGAAACATTTATATGTTTTGATCCCCTCCCTTCCCCTGCAGGACTCAGGATAGCATTACATGGTTCTCTCTCTGCCCATTTTATTCTCCCAACAACCTGTTGAGGGAGCTCAGGCTGAATCAGAGTGATGGTTGTTAAGGAGCTTTGTGACTGAATGTGGGTTTGAACCTGGATTTCCCAGCTCCCTGGTACTAATTGGGCGTTCTAACCCCTACATCATGCTGCTTGTGAAAGGTGTTTTGTGGCTTAAAAATGCTTCAGAAAATGGTTCAGCATCTCCTTTCATCTGGCCTGAGAAGGACTGAATTTCACCCCATGTCCTGCTTCCTACCCCACCCCACCCCAAGCTTGCAAAGGACACAGAGAAACTTGGAGGCTTTTTGTGGTCTTTCTAAACTTGTGGTGAAGGTAATTAGCCAGCTTTTGTTTCAACTGCTTCCAAAAATGGGCTGCGTTTTTCCTTTCATCCTTTTTGGCTTCCATGCCAGCCAGCTAACCCTACCAGAATAAGTTAACGGTCACTCTGGTATCTCTCAGTTCAGTTCCACTTCCTGGACTCTGTGTACCTTTAGCTATGCATTGGGTTTTTTATATTCAAAAATAAATGTTCTATTTTTAAACTGTTCCCTTTTCAGTGAGTGTGTAAGGCTTCCCCCCCACTCCTTTTTGGCCTGTGAGGGCCATTGGGCAAACATGGGTAAGACCAACTTCTAGATAGCAGCGCTAGGAGGCAGCATCAGGGGAAGCACTTTTTGGCTATGCTCTGTTTATTGGCCTCCAAGGCAACTGGTCAGCTGCTGTGTGAAACAGCATGCTGGTCTAGATGGACCAGTGGTCTTGCATTTGTATGATTCAGTCAACTTCAGTACTTTTAAAGGAAGCAATAGCTTGGGTCCACTGGAGTGTTCTTCTGGATTGGAATGACTTGCAGCTGTGAAGCATGACTTCTGCTCCTTCCCCTGCCCGCTGCCCCCCCTCCCCCAATGCTCCCTGAAATTTTGGTGGACATTTTGAACTACAGCCAAGGAGTGGGGAGAGAAATTCACACTGTAGGTGGAAATCACCCTGACCTGGATGGCCCAGGCTAGTCTGATTTGGCCAGATTCTTGGGAACTAAGCAGGGTTGGTCCTGGTTAGTTTTTGGATGGAAGACCACCAAGGAAGTCCAAGGCTGCTACACAGAGCCAGGCAATGTCAAACCATCTCTGAATTTCTCTTGTCTTAAAAACATTATGGGGTCGCCATAAATCACCTGTGACTTGATGGCACTTTCCACCACCACTAGATGGAAATAATTCCATCTCTGGAACCATGCCAGTGGATCTAAGCTGCAGTTTTTAATCAGAAGACAAGAACAATGAAGTCCAGCTAAAGTTATGAAGTCTGAGCATCCAAGTTTGCTCAGTGTATTTATTTTCATCATCTCTCTTCTATCACCTCTGCCAAAGGTGTTCATGGAAGCTTACAAATCAATTAAAACAATTAAAATAAAAGAATGACATTATAAAACTCTAATGATCAATTAACTGTAAAACTGTAAAATTCCACATGGGGATGGGCATGAACCACATTTTTGCTGAACCACAAACCTGTGCAAACTGGAAGGTTGGTTCACAAAATGCAACAGTTCATATGGGTTTTTGACCCCTGCTTTCTGCTCCCCACTGCTTTTCATGGAGAGCAGAAAGCAGGAGTTTAAATAGCTCTGAGCCATTTAAGCCACTGTTTTCTGCTCCCTGCAGAAAGTCATAGAGAGCCGAAAGCAGTGGTTTAAATGGGTCTGAGTGGCTCAGCTGTTTAAAGGGGATTTCTTGGGCAGTGAGCCCCAGAGACCGCCTTAAAAGTTCATGGAGGTTTGTGGCTGGGCTGCAGTTCATGAACTCAGTTCACGAACCACGAACTGGCCAAAATTAATCACAAATGAAGGTTCATGAGCCACTTCATGCCCATCCCTAGTTCCACATATGTCAGTTGCTCTATATGGATTTTGTTCCTGATTTATTTATTACTAGGAATAGGGCCCCGTTGTGGAAATAAATATAACAAGCTCTAGAAAGAGGCTCTGGGAGAGTGCCACGGCTTTGGGCACACAGTGTGAATTTGCTGTGGCAACCTCAGCAGGGTATAATGACAGAGTCCATAATTTTCTCCAGAGGAACTGATCTCTGCTACCTGAAGAGCAGTTGTAATTTTGAGTGATCTCCAGCCCTCATCTGGAGATTGGCAACAATAGTTCCCCAGGAGGAAATGGCTGGTTTGGAGGGTGGAGTCTATGGTACCGTACCTGTCTGAGGTCCCACCCCTCCTCAAACCTCACCCTCTCCAGGCTCCACCCCTCAAATCTCCAGGAATTTCCGTACCTAAAGATGGCAACTTTATCTCCTCCCCTCTCAGCAGCCTCTTCCTAGGCAAAATTCTTTCTCATTAGCAGGGAGCAAAGCAGCTTACTTCATTCTCTTCTGCTTTGTGATCTGTACAGCAACCCTGTAAGGTAGGTTAGGCAGAAAGTCTGTGGCTGGTCCGAAATCACCCAGGCAGCTTCCATAGGGATGCTCCTGTTCAACTAGTGATGCCATGCCAGTCAGGAGGCATGAAGTCACCCTGAGAGTGCTGGCAGGCCTAGGGTTGCCATTGCCAACAAAGACAAATTGATGCAAAGGAGGATTGAAAAGTCTCCATATCTCTATTTTGCCTTAAATTGGTTTTGATGCCAGCAGAGTGAGAAAATGCCAGAGGCTCTGGGTGGGTGCCCCATGGGAAATGCACCAAACAATTCCTAAAGATTTTCCAAAACACTACTCTGTTGATAAATCATTTTCTATACTCACAGTATCCTCTGCCAGAACGCAACTCATCCCCAGAACTTTGAATTAGTACCAGAGCTTTTTTTGCCTTGTGCTATTCTGCTTGTGGTGTGATCTGTCTTTTTTGTGGTGTGGCATGGTTGCGTTATTGGGTTTGTTTCTTTTGAAGGGGAAGTCTTGTGAGTGAGGACATATTTTACCTCAGAATGCACCAGGTCGCATATGCAACTGACAGTTCCAACTGTCTTGTGGGGGGGGAGTTTGAGATGTGGAATGAAGTGAAGTCCAATCAGCTTCCATATGCAAATGAGTTTGAAATCCTGGCCCAATCAGAGAAGAGTGGCCTAGGTTGCAGTGGGTGGGAGAGAACTCAGGCAACGCAGCTAGTGGATAGGGACAGCTTCTGAGTGACACATCAGAGAGCCAACTGATTTTGCCGGGCATAGAACTTTGCCACCCCAAGTGGCTTTTATATTTATAGAGAGACTAGGGAGCAAAGCCTGTTGTGGTGGAAGACAATGGGTCCTAGAAAGGAAGGGAGGGAGGTGGAAGGGAGAGAGGGTTGGAGAAAGGAAGGAAGGAAGAGGGTGAAGAGTGAAAGAAAGGAGAGAGGAAGAAAGGAAAGGGGGGAAAGGAAGGGAAGAGGAGCAGAAAAGGGCTTCTCTGGGCCCAGAGAAGGCCTTTTCTGTCCCCCACACACCATCCCCTGGGCCTTCTATGGGGGCAGTAGGCAGTGTGTGGGGGAAAGGGCTTCTCTGGGCCTAGTGCCTCATAGAAGGCCCAGGGGATGGCGTGTGGGGATGGAAAAGGCCTTCTCTGGGCCTAGTGCCCCATAGAAGGCCCAGGGGATGGCGTGTGGGGGGTGGAAAATGCCTTCTCTGGGCCTAGTGCCCCCATAGAAGGCTTAGGGGATGGCGTGTGGGGGGCGGGAAAAGGCCTTCTCTGGGCCTAGTGCCCCATAGAAGGCCCAGGGGATGGCATGTGGGGGGCAGAAAAGGCCTTCTCAGGGCCTAGTCCCTTCATAGAAGGCCCAGGGGATGGTGTGGGGGGCAGAAAAAGGCTTCTCTCACTTGCCTCAGCCTTGAGGGCCTGTCCCTGCGCTCACACTCCAGAAGGTCCTCTCCTGTCGGAGGACTGAAGCAGACTGAGCTGAAAACACTGACTGGGGCTGACATGGGCGGGACTTTGCGAAGCAGCCAGTCAGCCCTGGCCAGTGTCTTCTGACTGCCAGTTCTTTAGCCGAATCAATTATGGCAAGCATAGAATGCTGTGGAACCAAAATTCAAATATATATAAGGACAGGATTTGTATTTATAACCTGCCTATCCCACAAGTGGGCTCAGGGCGTGTAACATCATGTAACAATACAATAAATAAGTTAAAAATACAGTTTAAAAATTTAAAACACAGTAATAAGCATTAAAACAAATCACAATTCAGACAAGTCAACTGGTTGTGGGAGGTTCCCTGGCATATTATTTGGGTTGGTAGGTGAGTGATAACAATCTCAGGGAGGCCTTATATGGACACCTGCTGCCTTAGCCAAAAGCCTGGCAGAACAGCTCCATCTTGCAGGCTCTACGGAACTGAAGATCTTGCAGGGCTCTAATCTTGACAGGGAGCATGTTCCACCAGGTAGGGGCCAGGGCAGAAAAAGTCCTGGCCCTGGTAGAGGCAAGACAAACATCCTTTGGGCCAGGGACAACCAGGAGGTGTTGTGTCTATGGAGAATAACTCTCTTCAGGGTTTATACGGGTAGAGGCAATCCCTCAGATATGATTAATAGATCATCCGCAGGTCCCTCAATCTAAACATCCATCTGTATTAAGCACTTATTTATAGGTAAAACAAGAGGGTAGGACAAGGATGTAAAGGGTGGTATTTTATTTTTATTTATTTATTTATCCTTAAATTTCTAGCCCGCCCTCCCCGCAAGTGGGCTCAGGGTGGCTCGCAAATAGGACACACATGCCAATACATAAAAACAAAATTAAAAACAAGATAAAACAATCATTACGATATTATAAAGTGCTCTAGATGTTTGCAGGACATGCAGGAGTGGTTGTAATAAAACACTCTGCATCTCATTGATCGGTTTCTTTCCTATTCCTTCCTCTAGGCATTGCCATGGCATGGAGTATGAACCGGAGATTTCGTCCTTTGAAAGTTCTGCTCATGTCATGAAGCTTCTAGCCGAAAATGTCTCCATGAACCAGGAATATTCTGACCTGCCCAAGAAGAATGGCTTGGGCTTGGATGGCATTTCCCCTCCTCACAAGCCGCCCACACTGCCCCCTGGCACGAGCAAGCTAGAGACCAGTCCAGACAACTACATGATAAATTCAGGGGACATCTATGACAACAGTGCACTCAGTTCCATCTTTGACACAATCCACGTGGCCCCTCCGCAACAGAGGTGGCAGCCCGACAGCACCTACAAAGAGGATCCTCAGGAGGTTAGAACTGTATGCTGGTTTTGTAGCCATTTTGCTTGGTGGTTTACTATTTTGTAAATAAATAAACTGATGACCTTCAGGAGGGGAAGAGAAAATCCAACATGCTTTGAAATGAGACCCAGAAGACTTGGTGGAATCTGAACTGATAAACTGGGTTTGTCGAGCTTTCCCAGAGCCAAGCCAAGTGGTTCTGCCCATTTCTGTGCAGGATGTGACATGCATGTTGTATAAAATGGGAGCAGCACAAGTTGTACTAAGTAGGCCTGCAGAGGGAGTGCCCTTTACATGCCATGTTAACCATCATGGAGATTCAAGGGATCATTTTTTTGTTTGTTTGAACTTTGGTTGGGAAGCCATTCTTAATGTTCTTTCTCTTTCTTTTAGTTGTCTTCACCCCTTGCACGTAGGTTGGGGTGGACCAGCTCTTTACCTTACTGGGAAAGTTTCTGGAGGACTGCTGAGCCAACGGGCCTCTGTAATGCTGCCAGCACTGTAGATGTCACTTAGCTCAGATGGCCAATCCTACATCCATTCTCATCGTCTCCCTGGACCAAGTCCAAGTTAAACATCCCTGTGATTCTGGCAGTCCTACATGTGACCCCTTGGCTTCCTTGCTCCAGTGCTGTTCTGATTTCCTAGTCCATTTCTGACTTCTGTTTATGTGCTGTGGGGCACAGCAAGCTTATTGCCCTCACCTGTCACATTGATTGACCCAGCCACTGGACAGTACTGGAGCTGCCAAGCAGGGGCGGATTAAGGCTCACTGGTGTCCTAAGCACTGACCAATCTTGGTGCCCCCTCCTTTCCACACTGACCCAGTCTATTTTAGTTGTTGACCTGTCTGACCAGATATACAATGCAGGTTGCAGCAATACAAAAATTTATTCATATGATAACGCAATATACTGTACAAACTAAGCCAAGCTTTGGCTACATAAAGTTCTACAAAAATGCAATACAACATCTATTTTAATATTTCACAAGTTAAATGTATCAAAGTTCCAATATTCATGACCTGAAAGGCATTTGTCTACATTTTTTCACCCTTTTCCCAACTTTGTGGTGCCCCCTTTGGCCCTGGTGCCCTAAGCACGTACTTAGTCTATTTAATGGTTAATCTGCCACTGCTGCCAACAGATAAGAAAATAAGGAGATAGAGGAATACCCCCCCACATAAATGTGTGCACTCTCTCTCACGCTCTCCCCCCCCCCCTCAGTGGATACATGAGCTTGTGTAGTATGATGGCTGTTGTTTTTTAAAAAATCTGGTAAAAATGTAGACTCAGTCTGGGTGAAGAGAATAATAGGGTTTGGGTGAAGAGAATAATAGGGTTTAGGTGAAGGATAGATCTCCAGTCAAAACAGTATGGTGGGCCCTGTTTAAATGAGGAAGTCTGCAAAACTGGGCTTACTAGGAGCTGTTCAGCCAATTGGCCTTTCCACGTATCTGCTTCATGTCCAGAGTAGGAAGAGAAGGAATGCGGTTGCCTATTAAGTCCTCAGTTTACTGGGACATTTTCTGACCAGGAAGTGTTTTATGGTAGTTCATAATTCATAATTTGGATAGCTCATAATTTACCTTACACTGTCTAGAAAAGCTCCCTCTCTTATATATAGTGATTAATCACCATTTTTACAGTAGGTTTTCTGGGATTTTCTCCAAAGCCCAGTTTAAGAAACACAAGAGTTGGTCTTGAGAATTGTGCTTATGAAAGCCACAGCAGCTGGGCTGTTGAAAAGAAAAGTTGGCAACTCATAGCCTCCCCCCAATTAAAAAATATTCAGTCTGAGTTGGGACGTGCCTTTTAGGGGGTCTATTAGGATCTATTTTATTTTCTTGTCATGGGATGGTAAATTGTATGTCTCCCCTCCCACTCAAGGCAAACAGCTGTTCCATGGGGGCCATGGAGGGTGTAGAAATGGCATGGGGGGAGAATGGACTCCCCCCGCCGCAACTGCCACCACGCTTCATAAACAATCCCAATCAGAATTTGTGGCATCTAAAGGCTGCTATTTACTACTACAGAAACACACACACAATTACAAATCTTCCCATTCCTCGTCTGGTTTCACATTTAGAATAGAATTCATATAGAGCTGTCCTTTTTTTGTATCTCTGCAGTCTGTGATCTTCAATGATATTCTCAAATCCCAGACAGAAGCACCATGCTCAGAAGCTTACTCCACTGAAGATACCAAGAGGTAACAAAACAAAAAAAGTGTGTATGGGGAGGGGGGGACGGCAGCATGGAGCAAAGCCTCCGCCATTGTGACACTTCAGCCCTGGAATGCCTGTGGAGGATATTGTGGCACCAGATCTGGTATCTTTTCAGAGACAGATGAACACAAATATATTTTTCCAGATTTTTAAGTGAGGGTTCTGGTCTCTGTCTCTCTTTTTCACTCCTTCATCCTGTGATTATCTTGGCTTTTTTTAAAAAAAAAAAAATCTTCTGGTCAATTTTTGTTTTTCTTTAATCATTTTAATGCTTCTTGGTTTTAAATTCCTCTGTCTTTATTTTTTTTTAGATAGAATTTATATTCGATGGGGGTCTTAGTTACTTGAATATGCTGCTAGATGACTCAGGAGTCAGTTCTGTGGTTGAGGGGAGATATACAAATGTTTTAAATGAATAAGTAAAAGGAAACAAACGTTTGTTTGCCTGGTCATCTGTAGTATGTAAGAATTGTCCTGGACAACTAGGCAGGGAAACCTGATACAAGTTGGCTCTTCTACATGTTTGTATGATTATTAAGCTATTGAAGCATTTTTTGGGTCTAGTGTTACCCAAGAGGAGAGAAGTCACTCCATTCGCACCACAAAAATACACTGTGGCTTCCTGGGTCGATTCTCTGTGAGCGTCTTTCAGAGTCAAATGGCACAAACTGTTCTGTTCACAATCCATTTTTTAATTGTTCCATTCAAGTGACTTTGAATATACACTGGGATCCCCCAAAGCGATTCACATCAAATCAGGTGATTCACCCATGGCCTACCTCAACAAAGGACAGTTCTACCCAGTCACCCTAAGGACTGTTGGAGACGCCAAATGTTTACACTTGACTTCCAATAAAGTGAAGGTAAGAAGTCACTACCCATACACTACACATACAACAAATTGCTGAGCCAGCTGCTATAGAGATCTCATTTTACCTTTTCCTACAGAGAAGCCCGAGCTGTACAACCAGCCCCTGTAAAGTGCTATAAAACGGTTATCTGTTGCTGGCTTTGATTTTGCAAATAAATTTATACATTAAATCCATGTATCAGTGACTCAAGACCTAAACTGGCTTTCCCTTCCTTTTCTAGAGTGTTGTGATGGTCGTTTTTGACAATGAAAAGATCCCAGTGGAGCAGCTCAAGTTTTGGAAGCATTGGCATTCCCGCCAACCCACAGCTAAACAGAGAGTCATTGATGTCGGTACGGAATGGAGATACTTTGGCTGGGGGAAGTCTTTCTTGCCTGGGAGGGAAAAGAAAAAGATTGCAAATTCCCTTTTATCAATGGGGTTCAGTCCCCTTGCAGTCCTTGATGGTATTCAATCAAACTATTTACCAAACTAATTACCAATCTAATTTCCACAAGTGCCTCCAGCTCTGCCCCCTTCATGTAATAATCCCCTGAAGATCCTTTATACTAGCACGCTATGGCTTGCAAGGGGCTGCCTGTGAAATAGAAAATGGCACCTTGTCTGTGTAATAATCTTCCCCCTAAAGGCTTGTTTAGTCCCTGCCCTCCTCTCTTTTAGGTGCTGAGAGAATTTTTTTTTTTTAGCCAGGCTTTTAACTACGGTTTTTAAATATTTAAAAACTTTGTTTTGCAATCTGCTTCTAGCCTGAAGGTTATTATGTTTAGGCTTCTAAATGTGGGTTTTTATTTGCTTTAACACTTGGGGGGCATGGCAGGTTATGCTTCTTAAAATTCAGTTTTATGTAATGGCTTTTATCGGCTAGGGTTTTAATGGTTGCTAATACTGTTTTTATGTTTTTTAAATTATTTCTAACAACTTATTTTATTTTGTAAGCCATCATGAGCAGGTCTGTGCTGCAATGGCATATACATTTTTTAAAATAAATGAAAATTGCTAAACCCTCCTTTCCCTGAATATGTGTGCCTAAGCTCCTCTGGTTTTTGAGCTTTGCCTCCAGGTGGAGTTTAGGAAAAGTTTTTTAATGGTTTAGTAGGGTGGGGTTTATCACTCCTCTAATTCCAAGAACTAGAGCTTGACAATTAGAAGAGTCATTATGTATTTAATGCCTTTCAGCTGACTGTAAAGAGAATTTCAATACCGTGCAACATATCGAGGAAGTAGCTTACAACGCCTTGTCCTTTGTCTGGAACATTCATGAGGAAGCAAAGGTATGACTCTAGAACCTTACTAAGGACAAGTATCCACACACACCCTTTACTACAAAGCTATTATCTATTTTTTAAAACGATAATGGTCATGGGGTGCGTACATATGGGCAGCTAATCCCGCCATTATGCCGGCTCAAATTTGATCCAGATCTTTTTAATCCATCCTTGCATGATCAGACATCCCCCGTGGGAATCACCTTACTGCGCACTGCTTCCGCTGTGGATTGTCTAGACGGCATCCATTGAAGGAGGTCCGCATGGTGGGCTTTTTTTAAAACCATTTTTGTGCATGCTTATAGGCATGACTGCGCGTCCTTGTAGATCCAAGGCACTTGCAGGGATGGACTAAAGGAGTCCTGGACATCCCCCTTGCCATTGAGTTCATGCTCAATGGAGGGACTATTTTGCATGTTAGAAGACTCATCCTCCCTCCAGGTCCCATCCCATTAACCAATTGTCCTTAAAGTGACAGGTCATTCATAAACATTAAATTCTTCATGGCGCTGACTTGGCATTCCACAGCCTCGTTTTTAAATGTGTTTAAGCGCATACTGGATAGTGATTTTTTAAAAATTGCACCCGCTCAGGATGGTCTGACGTCAGACCACCCTGACGGGAGGATTGCATGCTGGTGGCACAATCAGACAGGTGAAAGTCTGCTGTTGTCCCATCGGGCCTGGAAAACTCCAGATTTAAAGTGCTATCTTTTAAGTCCAGTTACGAGTCGTGGCAAAATGGGATGTCTAAGGAACGGGGATGTTTCCCAGATGTTTGTGTCTGGTCGTTCCGCTTAAATCCACCAGGAAATCGTGCATGTCGTGGATCTAAAGAGCCGTCTGATCAGGACCTTGGTTTCTCACTCAGAACTATGGGAAATATAGCTTGAGAGTCCAAACAGTTCCTACCCAAACTGCAGTCCTCATGGTTCCCTAAGGAGACAGAATAAAACTTTAAATTGCTTTAGGTCTGTAATGCAAATGCACCAATTTAGTTTGGCCATTTTATTTTTACCCACAGCCCATTATGATGAACAAATGTGAACCCAGCTTAGAAGCAAGCCCAAAACAGGTTATGTGAATTGACCTGGGCTTTCTCCTTACAGGCACTGTCTGGAGCAAGTGAAGCATGCTTAGGCCTGGGATTAGCCCAAGTCCCATTCATTTCAGCACAAGTAAACTTTGCTTTCTTGAGAATGGCACGCCTCTAAGCATGTTCCAATGGCTCCTATGCACACGGGCAGCCTCTCACGTGCTTATGATTGCTGTACCATGCTCATCTCTTTCTGTCTATCTCTGCGATATGTGGTCAAACTATGGTTGCCAACTGCCAGGTATGGCCTGGGGATCTCCTGGAATTAACAACTGATATCCAGGTAATAGAGATCAGTTTCACTGGAGAAAATGGCAGCTTTGAAGGGCAAACTCTGTGGTGTACCTTTTATTCTAGGTGAAATCATTCCCAAATCCCCCTGTCCACAGGTACCATATGCAAATCTCCAGAAATTTCCTAAGCCGGAGTTGGCAGTCCTAGGTCAAACAGGTTTTGCAGGTTTTGACAACATGATAAAAACCTGCAAATCCTGTTTGATCAGACACAATAATGGAATAAGTCTGCATATGAGAATGTACCACATTTGCTTCTGTGGAAACACTCTCCACACACACACACACTATTTGTCTCCTGCTTGAGAAAGTTGGGATTATGCAAGGTCTTCCAAAGAATCCATGTCTAGACTGAAACTTGGGGGTGAAGTCACAGTTCTTTCTCTTAATCACTAAACTATGTAAGCTACATTGCACCTGCAGTTGGGAAGGGGGGAAGAACTCTGCCACAATTTTCAGATCACATAAATGGCCTTTTCTCTTTCAAATGAGTGATGTAGTGTAAAGGTTATACTCTTGTAGAAAGCCTTCTTGCAGTTCTGTGTTGCAATAGGCTAGAGAGCTTCCAAGTTCATGGCCCACTATGTCAAATGCCTTCTTTCCTGCCACATATTGTGGCCTGCCAGCTTCCAGGGTTTTGCAGTCCCAAACAGGTAATGAAAATGGTGGTTTCGTGAGCTAAGGGTGACCCAGCATGCCAATGTGTTGGGCTGTCTTCAGCTTGGTAGATTACAGCTGTGTTGCAGCCTGCAAACAAACCTGTATTGCACAGGGAAGTCCAAGCAAAGAGATAATACTTACGAGAAATGGGGCAGGGATGAAGAAACTCCAGAAATGTGATGATGTTTTTTGTTCTGGGATCTCAGTGAGACCTCTTCTTTCTAGCCCACAGACAACCTTGCCCCTCTTTTTGGCTATTATACAGTTCTAAAAGGTTACAAATTGTCTCTGAGGCAACATCCTCCCCCCGCCCCCCCGAAACATCCCAGGCATGCAGCTAGTCCTGTGGGGCACTGAGGTGAGATATGATTTTGTACTTACCAGAAAGATTGCCTCCTTTCTGGCCTGGGGTGGTTTTAAGGTTTAGGACTTCAGAGATGTGAAAAGCTTCTGAGTTGCTGTTGGAGGCCCTTTTCAGCACCTTCTGCTCTTCTCCTTTCCACCTCTGAACTTCAAGCAATACTTATTAGTTTCTCTGTGCAAAGGAGCCACAAAAAAGACACACACCCCTCCCACCTTCCCAGTCCTTCTTCAACTAAGACAGCTGTGGCATTTCTATTACTGTAGTTAGGCAGTGCTGGCTTCTTCTGCTTGGGTGGTCTGATGAATACCACAACATCAGTGCTGGCTGAACATACACCTTCTGGTGCCAGCATCTAAATAGTAAAGTTGATGTGAAGAAGCAGAAGAAGGAATCAGCTCCTGCTTTTGCATTTCTTACACAGAAAGACAGCTGTTCAAAATGTTCATTTGAAACTGTGTTTTGCCAGTTTAAACTCTGGCTGTTTTGGGCACCCAGGTTCTGAAAATCTAAAGTGTGACTCTGCTCCTAGCCCTGGGGAATTCACAGGCATCCTGTTCTAAGTGTTTGCTGAAAGAGATTTCCAATTAGAGAAGCAAAAATTCCACCTTGGTTGGGAGAATATTCCCCAGGGGGATTCATACTAAAAATCTTTTGTGGAAATGGCTGCCATAGCCCTCTTCCCTGTTTCATTAGCCATGCCAGTATAGCATCACCCCTTCCCATCTTTGACTATGCCATCTTTGGAGGACAGGTATCTTTTGAGCATGTGCAGGGTACATTTCCTTCATCAATGAGCAACTACTGAATGCCCCTGCACCATTAGAATTAAGCAATGGAGCTTCTTCCTTCCTGAATCTCAACAACCCTCTTTTTAGAACTGAATGCTACACCCACCCTGTCTAGGGCTGCCAAATCCAGTACTGGAAATTCCTGGAGATTTGGGGGTGGTGTCTACGGAGGGTAGAGTTTGGGAAGGAAAGCCAAGCAGGGATGCGATTCCATATAGTACGCTCTCTGAAGCTGTCATTTCCTCTGGAGAGCTGATCTCTGTAGTCTGGAGATTAGAAGAACTCCAGATCCTAGCTTGAGGTTGGTAACTGTACTTTGATGGCCAGTTGTCTAGTTTCCATTGTATCCAGTTGCTTCTGCATTGGCAAGGTGGTGCATGTGGCATCTGAGCAATTAATTTGAGGATATCATCGTGCCTGGAACCTGCGGGAGGTTAGTATATATTTCAGACCTATGTTGTTGAATTATGAAATAATGTTTCTCCTTGCAGGTGTTTATTGGAGTGAACTGCCTGAGCACAGATTTCTCCTCCCAGAAAGGTGTGAAGGGTGTCCCTTTGAACCTCCAAATAGACACTTACGACTACAGCACTGGGACAAACCGACTGGTCCATCGAGCTGTTTGCCAGATCAAAATATTCTGTGATAAGGTAGAGTCAAACTTTGGGAACAGGTTTCCTGTGGGGGCTAGCAGAACAGGGCTGAAGGAAGAATCAGGGTCTCCCATTGTGGCTTCCTAAACCAAGATGTTAGCTTTTATGAGCATCTTTGCAAGAACTCATCTGCTAGCTACAATGAAGATTTAAAAAGGCAAGCAAATTAAATTGTTTAAGAGTTCAGTTGTAAATTAGAAATAAAATGTGTACACTCATGATGAGCAGTGTTCCCTCTAAGCTGAGTTAGCCTCTGGCTCACATATTTTTGCCTCAGCTCAGGAAGGAGGGTTCCAGAGCAAACTAATTTATGCAGTAGCCAGATTGCTCACTCACAACTTTAATGCCAGTAGCTCACAAAGTAGAATTTTTGCTCACAAGACTCCACAGCTTTGAGGGAGCATAGCTCATGAGCTTCTAGGAGGTATTTCTTTTTACTGCTGAGAGGTAAAAGTCACAGCCTGAGTCAGTTTGATCCAAAATGTATCAGGAGTAGCCAGCTGCTCCAGATTGTTGACTTTACCTTGGCTGTTTTTGACTGCTTTGCAAACTGTATGAGTAGAAATATATATATGTCAATGCAGAACTTTGGCCTGAATTTAGAGTTCCTTGTAACTTACTCTCCTTCTGATACCGCTTGCATGGTTATAACCCCACCCCAGTCCCTGCAATCCCCCTTCTTCTGGATATGTCTTCTTGACATTCATTTTCCTTCATACTGGAGTCAGTTTTTGCAGTGATTGCTCGGTCAAAATTGGCCGTTGCTTCATAGCGAGAGTGTTCTATGGTGAGGGTATCATGGATATCTTCTCAGTACTATTGCACAAGAGGAGGGGCTATGAAATGGCTTGCTTCCATTTGCAAAGCATCCCCTGTTATGTATTGAGCCCTTGCAAAAGGGTTTAGCTTATGACCCATAACAATGGCTTGCTAGGATCCTAGAATGGACCAGTAGGGAGACAGGGATTCTAGAGAAAACCAGTTGGGAGACAATGGATTGTAAATAGCCTAAAGTTGGGAGTGGGTGTGTTTTAGGTGTAACCTTTTCCAGGCATAAATACCAGACTTTGGGGGCAGGGATTTCAGTCTTCTGTCTCTTGCTGAATCACTAATAAATTATGAGCTGATCACTTCTACGCGTCTGAACCCAGTATATTGCACTGGCGATGAAGGTGGGATCCCGCTGAGCTAACCAGGCTGCTGGGGCACCGCCGGCACCCAGACCGCTCCCCCACCTCAACCAGCCATCACAATGGCAGTTGCTCTGGGATCAGGGCTGGTTCCCCCATTCAATCCAGCCCGGCCACAGCAATGGGGAGTGTGGGTCGCAGGACTGAAGTCTATCCTGGTTTTCTACCAGGTAACCGATGCAGAATGGAAGGAGGGTCTCCTCATCGGCTCATGTGGCCCCACCACTGTGGAATTGGCACAGACCCTTCTTTCACCAACTACGTTGGACCAGATCATAAAGGCCCTACAAGATCACTTAGTTCCCAGACCATCGGAAATAGCATGCCACGTGGCCTTCCACTCCAGGGATCAGCAGCCTTGCGAGTCAGCCATGGAATATCTGGCCAAGCTTCACCGCTTTGCAGCAGACTGCAAGTCTGGAACCCACCTAGACACGGCACTCCGGAACCGGATCAAATGTGGCCTATGGGAAGAGAAACTTAGGAGGAGGATCATGGAAGCTGAGAAATGCACCCTCGCCTCTGTCCTCTCCACAGTGGCCTCTTGGGAGTGATTGCACCTGTCCCCCACCAAGGCGGTGGCCAGTCATCGGGCCACCACAACACATCAGGCTGCTGCCAACCTGGGCGGTTTCAGTGCAGAGGAGGTCCACAAGACTCATCAGCCAGCGAGAAGAAAAGAATCAGTGGTCCCTCCATGCTCCAACAGGGGTCAGGACCCAACCTCCACCTAGGAGTGCGCCAGCTGCGGGGACCAGACTGAGTGGAGGTCATGCTGGTTGTGGGACGCCACGTGCAGGAGCTGCAGACACTCTGGCCACATAGCTCGCACCTGCTGGTCTCGAGGGTCCAGACCACCGACTGCCAAGCTGCACCTACACCGTCAGGCTGCTGTGCACTACGAGGATGACGAGTCCATCGACAAACTCTACCTCCTAACGGTGGAACCTCCACAACAGGTACTGAGACTCCCCAGCACGGGACTAGCCCCAAAAATCCAGGTTCGGGTTGTGTTTTTTGCTAAGCTGGACCTTGCCCAGGTGTACCAGCAACTGCCTGTAGATGAGGTCACTGCAACAGCCCAAACTATAGTCACTCACCAGGGGGCGTTCAAGGTTAAGCGGCTACAGTTCAGGGTGAGCATGGCCCCAGGACTTTTTCAGCATCTAATGGACTCTCTCTTGAAAGGGATACCTGGGGTCACTCCATTCTTCGATGATGTGCTGATTGCTGCAGCCACCTCAGGGGAGTTCATGACCCGCCTGTGCGCCATCTTCAACCGCTTCCGTAAGGCTAGCCTCAAGGTGAAACGGGAAAAGTGCCTTCTCGGGGTCGACTGGGTGGATTTTTTGGGATTCACCATTGATGTGGATGGCCTCCACCCTGCCCAGGACAATGTAAAGGCCATAATGGAGGCCCCAGCGCCCAAGTCCAAGGTGGAAATCCAAGCGTTCCTCGGCCTTCTCAACTTCCCCTATGCTTTCCTCCCTCAGAAGGCAGCAGTGGCGGAGCCCCTGCATCAGCTGTTGGACAAGGATCTGGGGCCCTCACCAGGCTGCGGCATTCCAGACTGTCAAGGCACTGCTGATCTCTAACTCGGTGCTGACCCATTTCAGTGAAGCACTGCTGGTGGTCCTGGCTTGCGATGCTTCCCCCATGGGGTGGGTGCTGTGCTGGGGCACCAACTCCCTGATGGCTGGGAAGTGCCGGTGGCCTACTACTCTCGTACCTTGTCGGCCACCGAGAGGAATTATGCCCAGATCGATTGTGAGGGCCTGGCGATCGTTAAAGTTCCATGACTTCCTGTACGGGAGGCGCTTCACCATCATGACAGACCATTGCCCTCTCCTCGGCCTTTTCATAGTGGATAGACAGACACCCCAGGTCCTGTCCCCATGAGTCCTCCGGTGGTCCATCTTCATGGTGGGCTACAACTTCTGTCTCCAGCACTGCCCCAGGACAGCGATGGGGCATGCGGATGCCCTGAGCTGCCTGCCCTTACTTGAGGTCGAGGAGGACCAGGTGCCAGCGCACCGCATTCTGCTCATCGAGGACCTCCTGAAACAATCCCTCCAAGCTGCCAGGCACCCGCTGCTCAGTCAGGGACCCTATCATCTCCCAGGTCCTTGGCTGGGTGGGGAGGGGGTGGCCTGCTGCCGCTGCAGGCCCTGAGTTCACAGCTTTTGTGGCCCACAAGGATGAACTCTCCACGTACAAGGGGTGCCTACTGTGTGGAGACAGAGTAGTTGTTCCTGGTATCCTGCGCTGCCACATCCTCCTGGCGCTACATGAGGCTCACCCAGGGATTGTCTAGATGAAGGCCCTGGCCAGGAGTTACATGTGGTGGTCAGGGATCGATGCGGAAATTGAGGCTTGGGTGAAGAGATGTCAAGCATGTCAGGCTGTCCACCCAAACCCCCCTAGCATGCCCATCCAGGCTTGGGAGTCCACCTGCACACCATGGTCCAGGCTGCACATCAACTTCGCTGGGCCTTCTCACGGATTACCTCATCACAGTGGATTCCTACTCGAAATCGCTGGAGGTTAACCCAGTTGTCTCTACCTCCTCCAAAGCCACCATCTGCATGCTGCACCAGATCTTCACAACCCACGGGCTACCGGACACAATCGTCTCAGACAATGGGACTGCCTTCACATCAGAAGAGTTCCAGACATTCCTTTGGGGGAACTTGATCTGGCACGTGCAGTCCGCACCCTTCCACCCCGTGACCAATGGACTGGCAGAGTGCATGGTGCGGACCGCTAAAGAAGCCCTCAGCCGAATCATGGATGGGGACTGGGAGGCCTGACTGGCCCAATTGCTCTTGTCCCAATGGACCAACCCAAACCCAGTCAGTGGCTGCAGCCCAGCCCAGCTACTGATGAGCTGCCGGCCCACCGTCCTTCTAGAGGTTGCACCCGAACAGGGCTCCCAAGTTGCAGCAGCTCTCTGAACAGGTCAAGGTTCCCAGGGTGTTCTTTCTGGAAGACCCCATCTACATCAGGAACTTTGGGAAGGGGCCTCCATGGCTGGCGGGCTGGGTCATGCGTCCTACAGTGCCCGTTTAGTACGAAGTCTCCACAGAGGACAGCCAGGTCCTACGGAAACATGTGAATCAGCTGTAGGGGCGCCTTCTCCCTACGTCCCTGGAGACACGGACATCGGCAGCCCCCTGAGGGGCACCGGCCACTGACCCCCCTGAAGCGTGAGTTGAGGAGCCTGCACCGCCTCCAGCTCCAGAAACCAATGAAGTGGCAGCGGCCCCTGCTTTGGAGCCCGAAGAGGATTCCTCACTGCCTCGAGACATCCAGGGCAGTCCACCTGGGGTAGCTTCTGAGGCCCCAGTTACAGAACCCTGGCATTCACAACGAGAGCACCAGCCACCTTGCCTACTTATCTGACTATGTGCCTTAGGCACAATTCGAACTATGGGGGGGAGGGGTGTTATGTGTTGAGCCCTTGCAAAAGGGCTTAGCTTAGGATGCATAACAATGGCTTGCTAGGATCCTAGAATGGACCAGTAGGGAGACAGGGATTCAAGAGAAAACCAGTTGGGAGACAATGGAGTGTAAACAGCCTATTGTTGGGACTGGGGTGTGTTTTGGGTTTAAACTTTTCCAGGCATAAATACCAGGCTTTGGGGGCAGGGATTTCAGTCTTCTGTCTCTTGCTGAATCACTAATAAACTATGAGCTGATCACTTCTACATCAAGGTGGGGCATGCAGTTCTCTCAGAATTGCAAGACTACAGAGATCAGTTCCCCTGAAGAAAATGGCAGGTTTGGAGGGCAGAATCTATAGTGTGCCATAGAGTCTAGCAGAAACAGAAATCCTGGAGTGACATCATGTCCTCACTGATCTCCATCCCCAGGCACTGGTCCTAAATCTACAGGAATGTCCCAAGCCATAATATAAACTACCTGTAATTTGAAGAGCAGTTGAGAGTTGGGGAGAGACCAGTGGTTAAACTCCCCAGCACTGTGGTCCTCAGAGGAAGGATTAACTACAGACACCCAAGGTATTCCTGATGCATCTCTTGGCTTTTCTCTAAAAGGGAAATTTTGTGGCCAGATTTGGGTCAAGATCAAACAGGAAGCAAAACCTGCCCATAGTCCTCAATGGTGATGATCCATTGCTTCACAGCAACACCTGGGGCCATACAACAACAGGGCCCTTTCTGTGTGCATGCATGAGTATGTGTTTGTGTGTGCACACAAATGTGTGCAGTGTTTCTCTGTGCACAATTCTCCTCCCCACACACATAGTCCCTGTAATTTATAGGCTTTCTGTTAGTGCTAGAAATGTCACAAGTACTCAGGAGCATGCAGTCTGTGGCAAGGAGCTCATACAAACATTTTGTCTGAGACCCTCTGACTTTTCTTCCCAGGGAGCAGAGAGAAAAATGCGGGACGATGAACGCAAACAGTTCAGGAGGAAGGGGAAATGCCTGGATGCGAATAATAACGGTTAGTGTGACTGAAGCTGGTGGGAACTACTTCTGAATGCTGCCATGTGGGGAAGGATATTTAGGGCTGGGGGATGCTGCTGGCCCAGGAACTCTTAAACGGCAACATTAATGTTACAAAGACCTTGTGGTGGCTGCAAGGACTGTGTCAGATGTATAATGGGAGTTTTGTTCCTCCCAGATACATGAGCTTGATTCTGCATGTGCACAAATGGAGAACAGGCTTCAGTTTCCCCCTCCCAATGCCCTTTTTGCATTCTGAAACTGCTCCATTGCAAATATCACATAATCGTAATTTTTGCAATAGTTACAGGATATGAAAGCAGCACAGGTGGGGTGGGCAGGCTAAAGCTCCTTCTCCATGTGCATCACGATCAGAGTGGGACTGCCCGCATCTGGGAGACAATGGGAGAATTTGCACTGCATGTCCAATACACAGTCCTTGCGGTAGCCTTGAAGATGCTGTGGACATGTGAACTGGCCCTATCATGGCCTTTTAAATAAAATGCACAATACTTTAAGACCCTCACTTGTAGCAAACCCGCTTTCTTGTTGTAGATGATATATTTATTTATTTAGTCTGCTGTTCTGCCCAATAGGAACACAAGGAGGTTTCTCCCTTCCTTCCTCCATTTTATCCTTATAATATCACCCCTGTGATGGAGATTAGTCTAAGAGAGAGCTGGCCCAAAGTCACACAGGGAGCTTCCATGGCAGAGTGGGGTTTTGAACCTGGGTCCTAGTCCACACCATGGCCATAATCAGCGCCCGGGGCTGTGCCCCCTATCAAATCTGCAGCGCCCCCCACTCCACACTCCAGCCGGTTCACCACACTGCAAAGATGATCTGCTCCTAATCATTAGCTAAAGGTCTGCTGGATATGTTACACTGGCCAGTGGAGATCAGCTTGACTCCAGCTGGGATTGAAATGCAATTTTTAAAACTTGCTTCTTTGTTCTTTGTAATGTCAAACTGAGCTCCATCCTCTGTCTCCCTCCTGCACACCTCCTTTCACTTTGGGCGTCTGGTCTTATAGACTGCAAGCCGACTGGCGAGACCTGTGTCTTCATTGAGATTAATGAGCAGTGCCAAGTTACTGTAGGCACTCTAGGAATTATTATTAATAATATTGCCAGACAGAGGCTCCTGAGCTCTGTTCTCAATTTTTTTTCTTTGTTCCCTACACACATATAATCATTCTTGTCTGAGAATGAGATCTTGCAGGTTATACCAACTCTCTTCCCACGCAAACTCTCCAGGCCTCCTTTCTCTTATCTAGTCTCTTGAAAGCCAAGATCGCTTTATTTCTGAAGGCTTTAGGGGGAATGGGCTGATCAGATTATATTAGTCATTCCTGCATTCATTCTGACATTTTTATTTGTTGGCTCTCAGTTTATGTGTTTTGTTTTATGTTTGTTGGGGAGGGGCATGCCTGCCTGCTAAATTTCAGTTTGATTTTTCAAACTGCTTTATGACTTTGACTGCTTCCACATGGAAAGGATTCTCCACATAAGTCTTGTTGCTGTTGAAAATATAGAGGTGTTCATAGTGGCAATGGAGCACCCACACAGCTATTTTTTGTGAACTTCCCTGGCCTCAGCTGCCCTTCTCCTCTCACCGCTGGAGGGCTGTTTAAAAAATCAGGAACTGCTAGATTTCTATAGCATTATGGCTATCTAGGGTGATGATCTACTAGTTTCCCCCTTTGACTTAAAAAAACGACAACAACAAGTCTCTAGCTCTTTTAATTATGGAGTTATAAGGGAAGATGTAAAGTGTCTTGGGCTGCGTTCACATGGGCAATCTGATCTGTTGCCCTTGTTGTTCCCTTATGGATTTAAAGTGCAGGATCAGACAACAACATCTGTCTGTCGTCTGAGTTCCATTCCCCCCACCCCATGTTTTTTTTTTTTGATACCTGATAAAGTCCAGTCCTAAAGGAGCTGCGGTGGCTCAAGTGGTTAAGATGCTGAACTGCAGGTTGTGGAAGGTCAGTAGTTCAGCAGTTCGAGACCCGAGAGTGCTGCATGACGGGGTGAGCTCCCGTCTCTAGTTCCAGCTCCTGCCAACCTAGCAGTTCGAAAGCAAGAAACTGCAAGTAGATAAATAGGTACCACTTCGGTGGGAAGGTAACAGCGTTCCGTGAGCCTTGGTGTTTAGTCATGCCGGCCACATGACCACGGAAAGGTCTTCGGACAGCGCTGGCTCTTCAGCTTTGAAACGGAGATGAGCACCGCAACCCTAGAGTCGGATTCGACTGGCTTTCGAGCAAGGGAACCTTTACCTTTACCTTTAAAGTCCAGTCCTGTTGGTCTGAGCTGCTTCAGAAATGGATTTCCTATCGTCTAGTCACTCTGCTGCGCAGCCAAGCAGAGCTCTTGCTTTCCAGCCGCCATTTCCCCCCACCAGTTAACGAGGATCACATGACTGTATATATGCACCTCTTCCCACCCACCCCGGAAGGCTGCTCAAAACCTTGCTTTCTTTTGAAAAACTCTCAAAGAAAGACACCCCTTTTTCTGCAGCTTTTTAATATAGTTTGTGGAAGGGGTAAATGGAAAACATTGGAGGGAGGACGGCAGTGGACTCCATTTTCCAGCAGTCTCTTCACCACTTGTGCGATTACTCTATGGACTTAATTTTAAAAGAAATGGCCCCATGAACTCCATATCCCAGCATGCTGAGTGCTTCTGGGCATGCTCCTAAAGGTAAACTTCTAAAAAAAAAATGGCTGACAGGCTGACTCTGCTTTCTGCCATCTGGTGATGCAAGGAGGGGCAAAATGGCATTGAAGCGTGCTAAAAGGGGTGAGTCTGGTCAGGATTCTCTGCCACAAAATAACCTGGCTTAATTTGAGGCAGGGCCACAGTGGATTAAACTGCCTGTGTGAACGCAGCCTTGCAGAACTATTTAGAAGGTTTAAAGGTAAAAGCTGGAAAAAATGAGTGGACTGGGAGAGCTAGTGCAATAGTTAAAATGTTGAACTATGATCCAAGGTTCCTGGGTTCAGATCCTCACTCTATCACAAATCCTCACAAATCCATCCTACTTCTCTCTTATCTCACAGCCTAACCTATCTCATGGGGGGTACAAAATGGAGTGAGAACCATGAGCTCCTTGGAAGAAGGGCAGGGTTAAAATGCACTAGACAGAGCTCAGAACAGGCTTTGGTGCTCTTCTCCTTGACATGTTAGTGGTGAAAAGGGAGATTTCTTTTCTGCCTTCCAGGTCTGAAAAGCTGTTTGGTTTCAGGCTTCCGAGGCAATGAAATCACGTACCTCAAGCCCCAGGCAGATTTGGAAACCCAGCCTGTCTTGTTCATCCCAAATGTTCATTTTCCAAACCTCCAGAGATGTGGAGCAGTAAGTCCCTTTTTATTGGCACTACCACAATGCTTTCAAAGTCCAGTCAAAGCCGTGAGAAGCTTGTTGTGCTATAGGAAGGCCTGGTCTCGGTGTTTTTATGGGAAATTTTTAAAGATTAAATTATGGTTTATTTAGGGAAGTGTTGCTATTGGGTGAGGAGGGTTTTTGGTAGAAGACATAAGCTACAGGAGTGTTCTGTGTAAGGAGTTAAATTGTAACTTTTGTATGGAAAAGAGACAGAGAAATCCAATAGAGGAAAAACATAACAGCAGTGTTCCCTCTAAGCCAAGTTAGTGTGAGCTAGCTCACAGTTTTTTAGCCTCCAACTCACACATTTGTGTCTTAGCTCAGGAAGGGTGGCTCCAGAGCAAACTAATTTATGCAGTAGCCAACTCGCTCGCTCACAACTTTAATGCCAGTAGCTCACAAAGTAGAATTTTTGCTCACATGACTCCACAGCTTAGAGGCAGCGTTGAACAACTGTTGGGTATATGAAACAGACTGACAGAATGCATATATACTTCATAGACTTTAAGCAGGGTTTAATACTTATTTGCCCAGTTCCCTGGGGAAAGGAAATGTCATCCTAGTATGTTGGAGAGGAAAACGATTTGTGATAGAAAGTTTTAAGACACCCTCAAACTATAATTCTTAGGGCTAGTCTGGTCTGAAAGCAAGCTGTGCTTGTAATGTAGCTGTTGTGTGATCAAAGATGTTGAGGGAACTCCTAGGAAGGAAAATGGAGGCTTTGAAGAGAAATTTGAAAGTGGGAATTCAGAGTGTCCTATGAAGTGTGAGCAGACTTTGATTTAGAAGTGGACAGTGAATGAGGGTGGATGTGTGTTTGTAGGCCAGAGATGTACCATTTCAGAGATTCTGGATGTGCTCAAGATTAAATTGCAGAAATGCAGGGTAGAGTAAGAATGCATATGTCCATTTACCTGTGAATCATAATGGCAAAACTAGTTGCTCTAATTTTTATTTTTAACAAAGAGATTTGTGTCTTTGATATACCTGTGATGTCCTTTTGGGTTTTTTTAACAAATAAACGTGATCTTACACACACACACACACACACACTAGAAAGCATTGTATATACATAGGTCCTCTGCATGCTTTGTAACAACAGTTAGTTGGTGTAGAAATGGGGAATCAGCCAAAGATGTATAGGGCCTTGAAGAATAACCACATGGTGTCTGAAACAGAGTGGGGGGGAGAGCATGGGACTCTTACTGAGGGTCCAACTCTTTTGTCTTGTTTTCATGTTGAAGGACTCTCTCTTAAAGCTTATCTCTCTCCTCAACAGGCATTACCTACCACTGGTGTTCCACATGACCCTACCAGGTATGGAAAGAGACATTTCCTCTGGCTTGTCTGCCTAAAATCTTCTAACATCCCTTAGACCTTCTGGTCACTTCCTATGCTTTTATTTATTACCAGAGCTTTTTTGGTAGAAAAAGCCCAGGAGGAACTCATTAGCATAATAGGCCACACCCAACAACAGAAAGTCATTAGCATATTAGGTCACACTCCAACAGAACAGCTCATTAGCCTATTAGGCCACACCCCCATGTTACCAGAAGTGTGGTCATCCTGCCACACCCACCTTTTGCTTCTTATTCTGTTTACCTTGTATGTTGTCAAAATCCAGGGATTTTTTTTGTAGCAGGAACTCCTTTGCATGTTAGGCCACACACCCCTAATGTAGCCAATCCTAATGAGTTTTTGCTGTTGGGTGTGGCCTATTATGCTAATGAGTTCCTGCTGGGCATGGCGAACTCGGGAGCCAGCCGGAACTCCGTTCCTGTGCATTCCTGCCCAAACATAGCCCTTTTTATTACCCTGATGTATGCCTTTCCTCTGGAGAGCTCAGAGTTCCTGAGCGGTTGCCTGTTTTGGCACTGACCAAACTCACATCTACTTGGCTTCAATAAGGCTGGTATATCTAGTAGACCATGTCTGAGGCACAATTTGGGAAGAATCTTCTCAATGAGCCTAATTTAAGGGAACTGCATGGGAGTTCTGGGGTTATAGGACTCTCTCACAATAAGGCTGAGGTCAGGGAAATTCCCATAAATACAGCCATGATGAATATACCAGTCCTTCTGTGTAGGAAGAGGCTGAGAAAGATTTTTAACAGAAGATGCCAGAGTGTTGCTATATTTAGCAGAACCACATGGCAAATTTTGTACACCATGAAGGGTGGCAGAGAGAGACTGACAGACCTGATCCATGGGGCACAATCCACTGATGAATTTCTTCTTTATGGGCCCTGCTGAAATGAGTAGGTGCAACTTGTGATGCTTTAAATAAAGAGCACAATATCTGAGTCACTTTTTAATTGAGTTATTTATACCCTCCTTTTCTTCCCAGTAGGGACTCAGTGATTATGTGGATTAGGTTTTCTGGAAAGTCAGTGTACAAACATTCTAAATAAATAAATAAGCAGCTCACAACATTATTCCCCCCTCCTCCATTTTATCCTCACAGGTCTGTCAGTCTTGTGAGGTGTGTTAGGGCTGAGAAAGAGTATTTTGACCAAGGTCATCCAGTGAGTGTCTATGGCAGGGTATAGATTTGAACTTATGATTGCCAGCACTGCCTTGGCAAATCTGGGAGACAGTCCAGTGACTGAGGAGGGAGCACTTTGGGGAGGTTGTCATGTCTCATCCAGATGATGCTTTAGGAATTTCCCTAATCTATGTGGTAAAGACCATAGAGACATGGGGAAATTCCTAGAGCATCAATATGGAGGCCATTTCCTGTCCATTTTTTCTCCTGGCCCTCAGTTTCTTGAGGGCAGGAGATTGGGGTAAGGACAGGGCAAATGGCAACCCTCTAACCACTACACCAACTTGGGTTCCTCTAATGTAGTAAGACAGCTAATAAATGTTTTAAATAATAACCAGCTGTCATAGTAGAACAACCTCTTGTATCTGAACATAGGTCTAGGGCAGAGTCCTTGTATCTATATGTATCAAAGAAAGTCCCCTCAATGTAAAATCAATGCCCAGGCCAAATCTCTCAACTTAGAAACACAAAATTCAGGGAGAGCACTCCTACCATGATGTAGATGCTCACTAAGAAGGGATTTTTAGAAATCTGACCCCTAAGGGGGTCAAAAGGGGTAAAATGTGCTCCCCCCATTGCTTCCTATGTGGCTGCCAGGCCGTTGTCTCCTTGCACACCCCACTCTCTTACTGGTCAGCTGCAGAGCTCAGTGTACTGAGGTAAAAAAAAACCAGTTACAGGAGACTGCAGAGAGCTAATGACAGTTGAGGAAATCAGGAATGGCCAACTACCCATGAGGTGCAGCAGTGCTGCTGGCCCAGCCTCCCCATGGCTTCAAACATGCTCCCCACACCTCCTTCTCCTGACAAGCGGTTGTCTGTCAGGTGCAGCAGTGGGTGCGGGGTGCTTAAAGCCATCAGAGAACCTGCCCCAGCAGTAATGCCTTAGCGATCCTGCTGGCCCGAACTCCACAATGGCTTGCAATATCCCCCCGCTTCTACACTGGAAAGGCAGCTGCCCGTCAGGTGTAGGAGAGAGGGTGGAATGCTTATAGCCATCAGGGAGGCTTGCTCAGCAGGATTGCCATAGTGCTGCTGCTGGCCCAGCCTCACTGATGCCTTTAAACACACTCCCCCCAACACCAGGCAGGCGGGTGTCTGTCAGCTGTAGGAGCAGGGCCAGGGTACTTTAATCCATCAGAGAGGCTGCCCAAGCAGAAACACCTTAGCAATGCTGCTGGGCCAGCCTCCCCAATGGCTTTAGATACACTCCCACCCACCCCTCCTCCACCTGACAGGTGGTTGTCTGTCAGGTGTAGAAGCAGGTGCAGAGCATTGAAAGCCATCAGGGAGCCTGCCCAAGCAGCATCTCCTTAGCAATCCTGCTGGCCCAACCTCCCCAATGCTTTCAGTCATGCTATCCCTCCTACACGTGACAGACAACTGCCTGTCAAGGGTTGGAAAGGGCATGGAGTCCTTAAAGCCATTGAGGAGCCTTGCTTATCAGGATCACCTTAGCGATGCTGCTGGCCCAGCTTAGCCACACTCCCACCCACTATGGAAATATACCCCAAATTTGTAGAACAGTGGTTTCCTGTATTAGATTATTTAACTTCTCACAATGTGGGTTCTAGAAAATAGGGTCATATGAACTTGCTCAATATCTAATTGCTCAGATGTTGTTTTGAATATGTAGTTATGCCCCACTTCCTAAATGTAACATAAATGAGAAGCATTTTTTAAAAAATAAATAAAAGTATGCCCTGCACACACACACACACCAAAATCCAATGCCCGGGCCAAATCGCTGAGCCAAGAAACCCAAAATAAGGGGAGTGCATTCCTACCATGACGTCAACCCCCACTATGAAGAGACTTCTGAGAAACACGACCCCTAAGGGAGTAAAAAAGGGGCAAAATATGTTTCCCCAGTTGTTTTTCATGTGCCCAGCAGGCTGCTCTCTCCCCCCCCCCGATCGGTCAACTGTATAGTTCAGAATTCTGAAGTAAATCCTGCCTGCTTGCACCTACCTCTCTCTGATTGCTCAGCTCTGGATCTCAATGTTCTGAGGTAAAAACACAGTTAAAAGAGACTGCAGACAGTTGAGGACAATTACAGAAATCAGCTATTCAAGACTCCTGAGTAGACATTTCTCATAACAGCCAGCATGGCAATTGAGTTTATGAATGTTCATGAGGAGATAGTAAAGGACCCTTCTAGGAGCCTGCTCCAGAGTGAGCTCACCAAGCAGCCTGGTGATCCTAGCACCTGAGGGCAGAACCACCACTGTGGTTGTGATCTAAGAGGGTCAAGCTAACATATAAATTGTTATAAAAATACAAATATTTATTATGGTGTACACATAAATAAGGTAATATTAAACAGTTCAAAATTTAATAAGGTGTACACAAGTTAAAATACGTTTAAAATCCACATGTAAACAGGACTTTCACACATTTATACACATGATGGGACAATACATATAATACTAAAGACCAGACGCGTTTCGGCCATAAAAGGCCTTCTTCAGTGGTCACAAATACAATCTTGTCTAGACACACATTCATACACTAATATACAAATTCTTAAAAACCCTTTGTATAAAAACCAGATGTGATGCCTTTTATAGATGTAATTTAGTTACAGGTATGTAAATTGGGCCATACCAATGCCAATATATATTCTGGTATTCAGGGTATCTAAGGTATGAATGTGTGTCTCTCCATCCATGTAAGAGACCATATGCATTTCAGCCCCTTTGGACCTTCCTCAGTGGTCAATATTCCTACTGAATACAGAGAGGTCCTTCAGTAGAGAGAGAAAAAACAGTATGTATGTCTCACTTCATTCTTTACACTACAATCTTCCTACAACAAATGTTACCTTTCAAACTTCGTATCATCAGTATTATAACTGGATTTATGGAACTTAAATACCATAGCAAAGCACGGGTATCAGGCTAGTGCTTTATAACCAGAAAGCCTTAGATTCAATCCCTGGAACAGCAGCTGAAAAGGTAACTTGCTGGGAAAAGATCTACCTCTACTGGAGATCTGTTGCCAGTCAGAGCAGATAATGCTCAGCTAGTTAGACCAGTGGTTTGGCTTCATGTAAAGAAGCTTCATTTTTCCATAGGTTCAGTACTGGGGCCTGTCTAGACTTCTGACAACCTGTTTTTCCTTGCATAGGTTACCCTTGAAGCGGAGCGGCCCTTCATTCACAGACGAATTTGATCCTTTAGCTTCAAAACAAGCAAAGGAAGAAGACCCTCAGCGAGGTAATATTGGTGATGGAGCTTCCCTTCCCCATCTTCTCCAATTAACCCATCATTAGGCAAGAGTTTCCTGCTGGTTTGGGGGATTACAGATAAATGAGGAGTTCAGTGAGCTTATGGGAAATAATTGTGTAAGCTTGACTCAGAGACCGTGAAGGCCAAAAGTGAGGGGAGAGGGGGCACATGAGGAAAGAAAATGGCAGGATCAGTTACAACTTGCAGATGCCCCTCAGTGTGCTCTACTTTCAGGGAGGTCTTCATTTTCAATACTTGTGGTCTCTTCCATCTTTCAGTCTTGCTCTATGTGCGGAGGGAATCAGAGGAGGTTTTTGATGCTCTCATGCTGAAGACACCAGACCTGAAAGGTCTGAGGAATGCTGTAAGTTACCCCACTCTTATTTCTACCTCATAATGTTTATAGTGCTGCTTTGGTAAACACGTTAAGAGAGGGATGGATGACTGGCAGTTCCAGAAGCTGAAGCCGGTTCTGGCTTCCCAGGCAGTTTCTTCTAACCCCAGTGCACTTACCACCATTTCATTAAGGTACAGTGAAGAAAATGGTTGCCTGTGATTTTACTTGTGAAAAAAGGATTTCATGTTGAAAGAAATAGAGATCCCACAGCTGAATGTTACTTCTCTCTTCTTGATTTGGTATACAACAGACGTCCTGATGGGCTAAACACTGAATAAGCATGTCCTTGTACATACTACGATTCTTGCACCAATCTATCATCATCGTCAACATCTGCTGTTTTTTTGGGTGCATTTTGGTCCTGTTCCCCAACTGTCCCTTTTTAGAAGACGATCTTAGTAAGAGTTAAAGGAATTACAGGGTATGCTCAAAGTAGTACTTTGGGGATATCTGAAAAATACTGTTTTAGATAAAAATCTTGACTAAAAATTCCAGACTGTGAAGCTGTGTCACTCTCTAGCTGCAAAATAAACCAGGAGTCCAACAGCATCTTATGAATGAACACATTTTTTCCCCAGCATCCACTTTCATGAATCAGAACTCACTTCATCAGATGCATTGGAGTGCACTTCGACCAAGCCAATGAAGACTTTATATTAAAGCCAACAACAGTGGACTACCCAAGGGGCTCCACTGGTCCACCCAACAGGGTGGCCCATTGTTGTAGCAGCCTTGAATATACATGTGGTGCCCTCTCTTTAGGGAGGACTGGTTTTCTCTTTAAATGTGCTCTTCGCTTTTGTAAACTGGGAAGATTCGGCTGCCACCAGGAAATTAAGGATTTCCAAACCTTCTCTCTGTTTCTTTTGCTGGTAAGGTGACCTAGAGTCAGGGCTTTGCAGGGATCTACGTGGTCCTGAGGACAGATAGAACTAAATTCAGGGTAAACTTGAACAAAAGATGATTTATTGAAGTAAGAACAAAATATGAGGTTGGTTATTCTGTAACTGTTTTGGATAAAGGACCTTGAAAATATGTCCATCAAATGTATCACACACACAGTCTTTTTTCCTTTACTTTTTGTTTGTTTGACACTCAGTTCCAACATTAACAGGAGTCACCCTTTCCTATAGTCAGCCACACAGGCTAAGGACATATATACTGCACTCTTTAAGAACTCACTCAGAACTAACTGAATACTCACTGACTTAACTCTCTAACTGAACAATTCCAACTGATTTTCCTAACTGTCTCTCATAACTGACACCTGACACACCCACACAAATTCACTTCAAAAGCCCCTCCCACACTCTGTCATCCACCAATGACAGCACATTTGTCTCTCTCAATCACTCTAGTCTACTAACCATGCACTCTAACCAAGCATTTAAAGGCACACACACACTCATAAAACAGGGAATCATTACAATACATTCATCAGATTTTATGGATGTGTACTCCAGTGTATCAGATGAACTGAGTCACAAAAGCTTCTCCTGGAGGAAATCTACGTTATCCTCTACAGTGCCACTGGACTCCTGTTTCAATCTTGAATGATTTTGTGTCTTTGCTGCAGCAAAAATGGCCACAGTTTCCTACTGGAAATCAACATTGCCACCTCTTTTAATAAGACTGATAAAAAACTAAGGACACTGAGACCTGACTTGGATAGCTCAGGAAGCGCAAGTAATTGGAAAGGAGACCTCCAAGGAATTACCAGGGTTCAGGAAGCAGAGGCAGTCTATCAAGCCACCTCTCTGAAAAATGTCCAAGTCCCCAGTAGGGGTCTCCAGAAGTCACCATGACTTCCAGGCATGCAAGCACATAACACACGTACGTGTGTGTACACACACACAAATACCCACCAAAAAAAGTATAGACTGCACCTTTGGTAACTAAATGAACATACTAGGGGAAAGAAGAAAATATTTTCAACCTATTCATGGAACAATGGTTCCATTCCTTTCCCAGGCTCTGCCCCCAGCCTCCAGGAATTTTCCACATTGAAGTTTATTTTGACTATGAAAAACTGCTGTGTCAGTCACAGGAGGAGGCTGAAGTTGGTTCCTTATTCACACTTCCTTATTCATTCTTTACTCGTTACTTATTTGTGTAGTCATTCAGAAACACTAAAGAGAGTTGGAAAGCTCTGAACCCCAAAATAAGGCCTGGATCACCACATATCATATACCCCCATATTCACAGGACTCTCCCCTTCAAGGGGACATATGCTGTGTTTGGACCAGGCATCACGGTATGTCACCTTGCAGGGCACAGTCTCCAGAGAGCAGGGATGGGTCATTTGGGGCGGTCCAAAGATTATTTTGGGGTGCAGCCAGGCTCCAGTGTCTGCTTGTGTGATTGTCCTGGGGCACCGCACTCTGGAGCAGCTGGCACTGGAACCTTGCTTTGGACTGGGACACAGAATATGTTCCCTCGAAGGGGAGAGTCTGCTGAAGATGGGGGTGTATGAAGTGTGGGGGTCCAAACCTTATTTTGAGTGCAGAAGGCACGTCCTTATTCAAATCTCCTTTGAAATACAGGCCTCAGAGAAGCACTCCTAATAGGAGCTCGTGGCATCAGAACCAGTGTTTGGACTGGGCATCACTGTATGTCACCTTGCAGGGCACAGTCTCCACAGAGTGGGGATGTGTCCTTTGGGGTAGTCCAAAGATGTTTTTGGGGTGCAGCCTGGCCCCAGTGCTTGTGTGATTGTCCTAGGAGCAGCTGGCATCAGAACCGTGCTTTGGACCAGGACACAGCATATGTCCCCTTGAAGGGGAGAGTCCTGTGAACCTGGGGGTATATGATATGTGGTGGTCCAGACCTTATTTTGGGGTTCAAAGCTTTCCAACTCTCCTTAGTGTTTCTGAATGACTACACAAATAAGTAACGAACAAGGAATGAATAAGGAAGTGCGAATAAGGAACCAACTTCAGCCTCTTAATCACAGGAGTAACCCTCATGAAAGGGAAGGTGAGGCAGCTATTCATGGCACCCCAACTGACACATCACCATGCTCTGGAGACTGTCCCCTGCAAGATTACATACAGTGATGCCCAGTTCAAAAACTGGTTGTCATGCCGCAAGCTTCTATTCAGAATGCCTCTAAGAGGCCTGTATTTCAAAGAAAATTTGAATAGGGAAATGCCCTCTGCCCCCAAAATGAGGTTTGGACCCCCAAACTTCATACACCCCCATCTTCAGTGGACTGTCTCCTTCGAGGGGACATATGCCATGTCCTGGTCCAAAGTGCAGTTCTTGTACCAGCTGCTCCAAAGCGAGGTGCCCCCAGGACAATCACACAGGCAGACATTGGGGCCAACCTGTACCCCAAAACAATCTTTGGACCACCCCAAAGGACTCATCAGCTGTCCCCTGCAAGAAGACATACAATGATGTCCAGTCCAAACACTGGTTCCAGCACCACGACCTTCTATTTGGAGTGCCTCACAGAGGCCTGTATTTCAAAGAAGATTTGAATAAGGAAGTGCCCCCTGCACCCAAAACGAGGTTTGGACCCCTACATGTCATACACTCCCATGTTCATCGGTCTTTCCCTTTGAGGGGACATGTGCCATGTATATGTCCCCTTGAAGGAGAGAGTCTGCTGAACATGGGGTTATATGAAGTGTGGGGGGTCCAAACCTCATTTGGGGTGCAGAGGGCACTTCCTTATTCAAATCTTCTTTGAAATACAGGCTTCTGTGAGTGTCATGACCCCAGGGGGTCACCACCTTCCGCTGCCACCACCCTGGACTTACAGTCCCTTGAGAAGGCCCAGGGTACCCTCTCAAGCCCATCCAAAAATGCCCCTTTTACAGCCAAGAAAACACAGGCGTGATGACCAGGCAGAGTACTTAACAATGGCTTATTAAGAACAATACTGGGGCAAGGCAAATAAGGCAAGGTGCTTTAAAAGGTATAACAGTGTTGAAAGTCAAAAAGAACACAAAGCTAACGCAGCTACCTATTACTCCTTAACTGTTACTAATTAAGTCCTATAGCCTTCTTACCAGGCCTCACTACCTGTACAGTCACTCTGACTAGTGAGGGACCTTTTCCTCTCAGACCAGCTCTTTTCCCTCAGTGACTCTGTGAGAGGGAAAACTGCAGAGAGACAGCAAGATCTGTTCCCTCACAACACAGAGTTTATCGCAGTCCCCTTCAGTTCACTCCTGTGTGAAGAAAGACACCATTTTCCACCACCTACAGCTTAACGACACACCTCCACAAGAATGCAACAGTCTCCTCACAGAATCCCTGCACTCCTATTGGCTAAAAACTGTCCCCAAGCATTGTGGGGCTTGTAGGCTGTCTGCTTTCCACTGCCAGACAGGCCCTTCCTATAGTTTAGGCCTCTAGGCCCTGTCTCCATCCTGCACAGATCATGACAGTGAGGCAGTCCAAATAGAAGCTCGTGGCGTCAGAACCAATGTTTGGACCCGGCATCACTATGTCATCTTGCAGGGGACAGTTTCCAAAGTGTGGGGATGTGTCAGTTGGGGTGGTCCAAAGATTGTTATGAGGTGCAGCCTGGCCTCAGTGTCTGCCTGTGTGATTGTCCTGGGGGCACCTCGTTTTGGAGCAGCTGGCACAAGAACTGCACTTTGGACCAGGACACAGCATACATCCCTTTGAAGGGGAGAGTCCACTGAAAATGGAGTGTATGAAGTTTGCAGGTCCAAATCTTATTTTGGGGTTCAGAGCTTTCAAACTCTCCTCAGTGTTTTTGGATGAATTCATGAATATGACGCAAATAAGGAATGAATAAGGAACTGGGAATAAGGAACCAACTTCAGCCTTGTACAAAAGCAGCCAATTGCAGCTCCTCACTGAGGAGTGTAGCTGTGCATGTTTTGGGATTTTATTTTTATTGTTATTGTTAGGATGGCATTTGTATTTTCCACTGCCAGCATCCCCTCTCCCATCAAACTCTCAAGACTGTATTTCTGGGGGAAATGTTTCTGATCGTTCTCTCCCTCTAGCCACACCTCTCCTTCTTTCCCTTGGGCTGGCTGGAACACCCCCCCCCCCCCCGTGTTTGAAGAGCACACAAGATATATCTGAGATTCCTATTGCCCAAATTCCTGATAACCCACAGCTCCATCTTGACAGAGGTGGCGAAATAAAGCAAACAACTCTCCAAAATTATCTGATAACCTTTCTGTTTTTTATTGCTGTGCTTGGGTGGGAGGAGCAGGGAGAGAGTTTATGTGCTGATTTTGCACACTTTTAAAACAGAACAGAAAAAAAGGGTCAAGATACGGTTATCAGCCTCCAAGTGCAGCCTGGAGATCTCCCAGAACTTCAGCTCATCTCCTGACAACCAAGATCAGTTCCCCTGGGGAAAGGGATGCTTCGGAGGGTGGACTCTATGACATCATACCCTGCTGAGGTCCCTCCCCTTCCCATACCCTGAATTCCCCAGGCTCCACCCCCAAATCTCAAGGAATTTCCGAACTTGGAGTTGGCAGCCCCAGCCAGGATCAAAACGTCAGTTTATAAAATGGCTTTTCCTCCACCCCTTTTTGAAAGCAGTGGTGTTCTTTGGAAAAATAGCAGTGAGGCTTCTACTGACCCCATAGATTCTAGGAACCTACAATCTTACAGCTGAAATGTAGTCTAGCCCTCCATATGACCAGTTAAAATTATTTTAATTTCTTTTTTTACAATGTATAGGAAATGTTCAAAAATATAATCCATATATAATAATGTTTATAATAACAATAACATTCTATCATTAAAGATTTGGAGTTGGATCAGGAGATCCAGGGTTAATCTTTCCTGCCTATGACAATTCCTAGCTGCCTGGCACTTTTGAATGTTCACAGCAATCCTGTAAAGTAGATTGCTGTCATGATCCTAGGATTGCCAACCTCCAGGTGGGGCCTGGAGTTCTCCCAAAATTACAACTGATTTCCAGATGACAGAGATCAGTTGCCCTGGAGGAAATGGCTGCTTTGGAAAGTGGACTCTGTGGCATTCACTCTGTTGAGCTCCTTCCCTTCCCCAGACTCCACCCCCCAAATCTCCAGGAATTTCTCAACCCGTAGCTGGCAACTGTATATGATCCCCATCTAGCAGAGAGGGAGACTGATACTGAGTGGCTTTCTGAAGGCACAGTTCATAGATGGAATGGGATTTGAACTGGGGACTTCCTAGTGCAAGAAGCATGTTGGTTCTGGCCAGAGAGTAGGCTCTTTCTCCCTGTACCTCTGCTCCAAACATGTAAAATGGAGATCATAGTAGTAACCTACTTGACAGAGTAGTGGTTAAACTAAATAAGGATTGTGAAGTGCCTGCCATACACATTGAGGTGACAATACAGTCCAAGTTGTCTCTATTTACTTTATTTAAGGAGTGTGTGTACCCCACCTTTCTTCTGCCACCCAAGGAAGGTGAAAGATGTAAATAAAATGCAAAAAAAAATTCATTAAAACACAGAGTTAAAAAACAAACAATCATTGGTACTACAAGACAGTGGATGTGTGTTGTGTTTCATTGTTGATATTAGACATTTGTCCCATTAGGTTGACTGTAGTTTGTTGCTAGACCAACTAGGCCCCTGTAGACTGAGAGGTTAAAAACAGAGAAAGAGGAGGAAGTCTAGCAGGGGCTGTAAAAAAGACTGAAGAATGAGACCTTGAGTTGAGAATCCTGCCTTGCATCATCTCCTGGCCTGCATCAGACTACAGCAAGGGACCAGCCATGACTGTCAGGGCACTGCTGTGCAGTGCTGCCACCACCCCAGTGCACAAGCAGAGTTCTGGATCAGTGTGTAAACCTCTAGGGCTAAGTTCCCTTGACTGAATTCCTTCACACAACTGTATGTTCGTGCTCAGGTTATTACCAACAGGGATATGCATAGCGTATGTTTAGCTGTCATGCTTCTGGATTTTGTGGCCAGTGGAAATTAACCTGGTATTAACCTTTAAGGCCCTATATGGTCTAGGACCCATGTATCTCTGGGACCGCCTTTCCTGGTATACCCTGCAAAGAACATTACACTCTGCAGAGAAGAACCTACTGGCAGCCCAAAAGACATTCAGCTGTCCTCAACCAGAGCTACGGCCCCAGCCTGGTGGAACTCTCTGCTGAATGACATCTGTGCCCTGCAGGACCTAATGCAGTTCTGCAGGGTTTGTAAGGCAGAGATGTTCTGCCAGGCTTTTGGCTGAGGACAGCAATGGGTCCCATCTCACCTGGCACCCCCATTTTCTGCCTCTCCCCACAAAGCAATGGCACAATCTGAAGTTTGTAGTGCCATCTGGAAATGTTTTAATTGTGTATTAGTTCATTGTTTTGAACTGTTTCACTAATTTATTAAAGTGTTTTACTGTTGTTCACCGCCCTGAGCCTTGTGTGCACAGGGGAGAGCGGTCTAAAAGTTTAATTTATAAATAAATAACCCAGCCCCAGGTGGAGAAGGGCCTGATATCTCCCACCTAATACTGGTCTTGACTTGATGCCTTTGTGTAGAGAACAATCCCCATGAGAAATTGCCATTCGTAGTAATCCTGTATTTTAACATCCCTAGTCTGGACGCAAGTGATTGAATAAATGGGCTTTTGTACAAATAACTCAGGAAGCATTTTAAAGAACATTTTTCCATTTCAGATTTCAGAAAAATATGGCTTGCCTGAAGAGAGTATCTACAAAGTGTACAAAAAATGTAAACGAGGGTAAGTGATGTTCTGTGCACACTTACTCTGTGCAGAAGATGTTGTGTTGGAAGTAAAAAGAACAAGCTAGCAAATAGCTGTTCACCTCAGGCTCTGCAGGCTTTGGGGTTACACAGAATTCTTAACCAACCTTCCATGGTGTCGCTGTCTGAAAAGCTGCATGTGGCTTGCTATGCTGTAGTTAGATGTGTAACTGCAATGGTTAGGGTGTTCAGCTTGAGGGAGGGAAATTTTAAGAACCTGGTTAGAGCTGCATCACATGTTGTGTGGAGTCCTGATGTTAGGTATTGTGTGATCATGCAATGGGCACGTGCTATGGATCTATGAATGATCGGTGTTCACCAGCTCATGTCCCACAGTATTTAGAAAAACCATTTCACATTTACACTTGACATGCTTACTCTGTTAAGTGCAGGCTGGGTGCTGTATAAACTGGAAGGGAGGTCACCTTTGGTGCAGTTGCTAAAGTGTGTTGGATGAGCTTCCCTGTTCTACCAGAAAGCTTGCTTGCACCACTTAGACTAACTTACCTGTCAGGTTTCTCGACCACACCTCTGAGCTACATTGGCAAAAGAGCATTTTGTGTGTTCCTGTATCCAGGAGAAGGTAGGCCAAAGAAGGATTGGGCTTTATCGGGTTTGCATTATCTGATGGAGCATGCATACCTGAGTCAAGGAAGTGATTTTGCCCTAGACCACATTTCCTAGTAACCTTCAGGTGAGGTGGGAGTCCCACAAAGAAAAAGCAAACCAAAGACCCTCCTTTGAGAGGCTCTTAAATAATACCTGTGTGCTGTTAAGCTGCAACTGACTCATGGAGATCCTAGGACCATGGGGTTCTGAAGGCAAAAAGTGAGCAGAGGTGGTTTGTTATTGCCAGTCTCTGCGTAGCAACCCTGGTCTTCCAGGGGGGTTTCCCATCCAAGTACTATCTATGGCCAACGCTGGTTAGCTTCCAAGCTTGGGCTAGTCAGAGCTATTCAAGTTGCTGAGATGCTCTTAACAGGAAGATTTTGTGATTTTTTTTTCTATGAAAAAGGAATTAGTATGTGCAACAAACTGGGTAGTTTCTGAATATTTTGCTCCTCCTCCCCCCAATAGTTGCCTGAGGTCACAACAGATTTCCTTTATCTCGAACATCAGGACACTAATGTTTGTTTTCAAAAGCCAGCTCAATTTCGCAGGCACTCTGACTTTCTTCAGATCAGTACAATAGGGTCAGAGTGACCTTTGGGCTTCTAGGGAGGGATGACAGCTGGTCCAGTGTGGTGGTGAATGGAAAATGTTGTGACATCTTTCTGAAGACAGGAGGGCTGATTTAGGGTATAAGTACCATGCATGGAGGATATTTTAGGGGCTGGAGCAGCTGCCAGTAGAGTCAAACCAACTCTGCCTATGGTTAGAGGGATTAATGAGATCTAGCTGCCTGATGGGTTTCACTTGAGGCCTGGAGACCCTATGGGCACTTTCCTACCATCCTGATCCCTATCAGTTTAGTACCTCTTGTCTCAAAATTCAGAGCCATCACATAGAATGTTTTCCCACCCACCCTGCTCTACATAAGTAGCAACCTGCCAGCAGGGGTGGGGAAATTGTGCCCTGTGAGAATGACAGCTCCAAAGTATGAGCATCAAATGCTATGGCTGGAGGTTGCAGGTGGTTAGCTGGTCAGGGCCACTCATCTCTGGGTAGGGTTGCCAGCTCTGGGTTGTGAAATGCCCGGAGATTTGAGGGAGTGGAGCCTGAGGAGGGCAGAGTTAGGGGAGGGTATGAATAATGCCATAGATTCTACCTTCCAAAGCAGCCATTTTTCTAGGTGAATGATCTCTGTTGCCTGGAGATCAGTTGTAATCCCAGGAGATCTCCAGCCACCGCCTGGAGGCTGGCAACCATATTTCTGGGGCATATATAAACTGCATTTTTGGTCCAGGTTACAGGTGAGTGGCAGTAAAAATCTTTTTTTATTGGGGCTTTACAGCCTGTTCTAAAGTGAGAGAGAGAGATGCAGGTGTGGGCTGCAGAACTATCAGCACAGCACTGGCCCACCCTTTGTACCAGTTCTCAGAGCTAAGCCCCCCACCCCAGACCAGCAAATTCTCCTCCTCGACTCAGTGGGGGGTGGGGGGAGATGGGCTGGATTTTTCTGTGGTCATCCCCAAGCCCTGCTTGGCTTGACTCTCTTCCACTGCACACCTTTTTGAAGAAGTCAGTTAGATGACATACCCAACCCTGAGGATTAGAAGCTTACTGTTTATTTTTAAGAAGTGAAAGCAAAGGTCCTTCAAATGGCAAGTCAGGTGTTAGGTTCCTTACTTCTGTGACAGTGTTAAAGGCACAAAAAGCCAAGGAACAGGAGTTTGGACAAAATGAATGGTAAGCCGGTTGCTGTTTTTCTAGTTGTGATTTTTTTCCCCTAGCCAATTTCTCTCCAAGCCGAACAACTGAACAGCCTTCCCCCCTTCCCAACACTAGTTAGAAATTACATCCCCCTCCCCCAATGCTCCCTCTAAGGTTGTGAAGTCTTGTGAGCAACAATTTTACTTTGTGAGCTACTGGCATTAAAGTTGTGAGTGAGCGAGTTGGCTACTGGGCTACTGCATAAATTAGTTTGCTTTGGAGCCATCTTTCCTGAGCTAAGACAAAAATGTGTGAGCCGGAGGCTAAAAAACTGTGAGCAAGCTCACACTAACTCACCCTGGAGGGAACACTGCCCCCCCCCCATATTTCACTTCTTTCTATTCAGGACTGGGGGATAACAGAAGGATCAATGGAAGGTGTGAGACGGCTACTAATCCTCAGGCGTTTCCCACCCACCCTTTGCCAGACAGGGAAAATCTTTGGAAAAGGGGTCCCTGTCCCCTTCTGACCTCTCCCCTAATCTTGTTGTGTCTAGAAAATATCAGCTCTTCAGCCTTGGCAAAGCCTTCCTGGGATTTTGTGAAAATGGTCTTTATGTGGAGTTGTACAGAATGGTTTTTAATGTCACAGGATCCCTGCAGGTCATTCTCCACCCACCCACCCCCATCAGGGATGCAGGCATCCTTTAAAGGATTGCTGAGTTCTCTTGCTTGCTTGTTGTTGTTTTTTTTTTAAAAAAACTGGCAGTTCCAGGAAGCCAGATGGATTTTAGGGCCATGTGGCCAATGGAAGGGGAACCACCTGAGCAAGCCCCCTGGAAATAGACTGAGCTCCTATGCCTTTTGCTGCACCTTGTGTCATGTAAATCAATAAGTTAAGGTTTTGAATTTCCAAGGGCTGAATCTGTGGGAGGCTGATAACCTGACTATTTTGGCTTGGTATCTTTTCTTTTTTTTTGGCTACTTTTATATTTTATTTTATTTTTGGAAACTAACAAGTATGAGCAGGGCCGGATCGCCCATTGGGCGAACTAGGCGCTCGCCTAGGGCGCCCCCAGCCTCAGGGGCGCCAAATGGCACCCCACTCCCCCCCAAAAAAGCGCCCCCCCCGCTGCCCTAACTGGGTGCCCACTGTCGCCGCCGCCACTAGACCCCCGCCCCCTTCCCGGCTTTCCAGGGGACCCCGCAGCCGCGGAGGCCCCGGGAAAGCCGGCTCTGGGAAGGAGGGGGTGGCGGCGGCTAGACCCCCCCGCCCCCTTCCCGCTTTCCTGGGGACCCCGCAGCCGCGGAGGCCCCGGGAAAGCGGCTCTGGGAGGGAGGGGGCGGCGGCGGCTAGACCCCCCTGCCCCCTTCCCGCTTTCCCGGGGACCCTGCAGCTGCGGAGGCCCAGGGAAAGCCGGCTCTGGGAGGGAGGGGGCGGCGGCGGCGGCTAGACCCCCCCGCCCCTTTCCCGCTTTCCCGGGGACCCCGCAGCCGTGGAGGCCCCAGGAAAACGGCTCTGGGAGGGAGGGGCGACGGTGGCTGCTAGCCCCCCCCCTTCCCGCTCTCCCGGGGACCCCGCAGCCGCGGCGGCCCCGGGAAAGCTGGCTCTGGGAGGGAGGGGGCAGCGGCGGCTAGACCCCCCCCCCGCCCCTTCCCGCTTTCCCGGGGACCCCACAGCCGCGGAGGCCCCGGGAAAGCCAGCGCTCCATCCCTGGTCTCCAGGTCCCACCGGGAGGTTGGCATCCCCAGTGGGGGCGCCCCAGGCTGTCCTGCCTAGGGCGCCCAGACACCTGGAGCCGACCCTGAGTATGAGGCAAGAATGAGTGAGAAGGTCTGAAATAAGTACATTTTTATTATTTATTTGATTTCTAGCCCACCTCCCCCATATAGGGCTCAGGGCAGTAAACAACATTATTATAAAAGATCAGGTTACAGATTAAAAAAACAAACAATTAAAGCAATAAACAGTAAGAGGAAAAAGTAGGGTTGCCAGGTCCCCTCTGGCTTACCAGCTCCAGGTTGGAAAATTCCTGGAGATTTGGGGATGGAGCCTGGGAAGGACAGGGAGCTCAATAAGGTACAATGCCACCCTCCCAAGCATCCATTTTCTCCAGGGGAACTGATCTTTGTAGTCTGGAGATGAGCTGTAATTCCAGGGGATCCCCAGGTCCCACCTGGAGTCTGGTGACCCTAGGGAAAGGAGTCATTTTGGAATTTCTGCCTGAGGTACTGAGCTATCTGGAAGTGATCTGGGAAATAGTCATCTATGGATGACCCCAGAAACAGAAGAGCCATCAAAAAGGGGAACAAAAGAGTACTATATTTGCATATGCTTTTTTTTTTTTTAACAAAATTTTATTGGATTACTTTCAACATTGTTAAACATCGTTACCAATACAATTTCACAAAATTTTTACCCTATCCCCCCACCCCCCTAATAGGCTTCCAACACTGCTATTAACAAAAAAAAGAGAATTAAAAGGTAATCAAGTTTAGACTTATAACAATCGACAAACCGGGTAACCTAATTTCAAATATATAAAGGCCTGACTTTTACAAACATAATTTCCAACCAAGGTACAGTACAATCAAATATACATTTCATTTCTCATTCACTCTCAATACAAATCAAGATTGTACATTTTCCCTTTCATTTTATATTCAGTTTCCATATACAATTTCAGGCCCTCCTATATTTGCATATGCTAATTGACTATCACAGTGCAAATTTTGTGGCGAGTGTGTCAGACTAGGATCTGGGGGATCCAGGTTCAAATCCATCCTGCCATGGAAGCCTGCTGGGTGACCTTGGGCCAGTCACTCACTCTCAGCCTAGCCTACCTCTCAGGGTTGAAATGAGGAGAAGGGGGGGGAGAGATGTAAGCTGCTTTAGCTACCAGTTGGGGAGAAAGATGAAATCATCATCACAAAATACCAAGACCTATGAATAGAGTTAGAGCACCTCTGGGAGAAGAAGATTACCATTGTGCCAGTTGTCACTGGAGCCCTTGGAGCAGTGCCTAGAGGTCTCAAGAAACAACTGGACATTGAGCAAATAACACCAGCTCAGCTTCAGAAGACAGCGTTGCTTGGAACAGCAAATAACCTGCAAAGGTACATCTGCAGTTCCCAAGAACTTAGCTAAGTCTCGAACTGCAGAACACCATCTACCAGTCAAATATCTGACTGTGACAATTAATAATAATAATAATAATAACAACAATAATAATAATAATAAACAATTTATGTACAGCTCTCCATAGTGCCAGCTCTGTCAGGGGCAGCAGGTGGAGCTCAGCTACTTGAGGGGCAGCCTGTTGCTCAAATGTTTACCCCCCTAGATACTTCAGCAGTTCAGAGGAGAGGAGAGCGATCTGGCCATTCTGCTTGAAGCTCCCTGTTCGAAGGGCGGCAGCTGAGCCCAGCCCTTAGAGGGTTGTTCTTCTGCCTGCACCAACCAGCAGGGAGGGCTCCACTGAATGACAGAACTTCCAGACCACATCTGGTCAAACATGCACATCTGCACTGATTCCTTTGGCTAGCTAAAGCATGCAGAAGCCCAGAGTCATGGCTTGCATTGGTATATGCCTCCTGAAGCATTTAGGCGCCCTCGGACTGAGTGGGGGTGGGGAGTGTCCTCTACAGCCCAGAGCATGGGAAGGGTCACTGGCAAGAGCACTCACCCCATGCTGTTCCTGCCTGATTTCAGTGCTAAAGCAAACCCTGACTCAAAGTAGTTGGACAAGCACTTTCCAGTGCCAAACAGAGTAGGGCCATTTAGGTTTCCTGTAGGGTCAGGCTCAGGGTGCCATGGAGTAGTTTGCCAATTCTGGCTTGAGAATTTCCAGGATATTTGGGGTGTTACTGGGGAGAGTGGAGTTTGTGGGAGGGAAGGAGCATAGCAGGGATGTGATGGCACACAGAGTCAGCCCTCTCAAGCTGCCGTTTCCTCCCCGGGTCTGATCTCTGTAATCAGTTGAGGACTCCAGGAGGACTCCAGGCCCCAGCTTGAGGTTGGTAGCCCTATGGTGTAGCTGCTCGGCATAGGCCAGGCTAGTTGGAACAAGACACTGGGCATGTGCAGAGTCTCACAGGAGAGTTCCTTTAGCCTGTGCCAGCAGAATCATATTGAATCAGGCCTATGTGTGAAGGTGTAGAGTAGCCCTGCCCTTTCTGCGTCACAGCCTTGCCTCTTGGATGCTGCTTGGAGCATGCGCAGAGCCAAATTGCTGGGCAGGAGGAGATTAGGCCTTTCTCTGCCTGTGGATCCTTCCCTTTCATGGTGGAAGACAGCCAGGTGGAGATGGAGGATGGGCACAGAAACAGCCAAATTGAGAATCACTGGGATTAACACACACCTCTTCCCTGTGACAGTTCCCCTCTTGCAAATCATCTTCTTTTCCCCTTTGTCAGTTAAGTGCAATGTGGAAAAAAGAAACATCTACGCGCAAACCCCACATAATCCCTTTTATTAAAACCAACCAAAGTTGTGTTTGCTAAAATTACCCCAAGTTCTGGCCTAGGGAGAGGGGGGTAAAGTGAAACTGAGTTTCTCTCATACCTGTTCTGTGCCTCCGAGTAGAAACCCCAGGGAGCCAGAGCTCCTTGTGAAACAGCAAGCTAAGCACAGATGAAGGTGTGAAATCCTTTTGTGTACAAACAAGCTCATTATCCCAATTGTGCTGTAATTAAATGTGTGTACAGGCACTAATTTATAAATCAAGCCAGCAACCAAAATGGGGGAAGGGGAGACAGACATCACAAATTGGTCTGCTGGAGGTTTAAATGGAAAGAGACTGATGGACATCGGCAGCTTCCTAAATAAACAGATGTTACGCAGCACCTTAAAGGCTACCAATGATTTATCCCTGCAAAAATTCCATGGATTACAGTACACTTGATTATAGTCTACAAAAGCTTAAATTTGTTAGTCCTTGAGGTGCTGTTAGGCACTTTATTTTTGTTGAAGCAAACTAATGGCAGGACTGGAAGGAGGTTCAGACCAATGGACCATCTTCTCTAACATCCTCTTTCACTCAGGAGCCAGCCGATTGCCCTAGGTAGTGGGAGCTGCAGTTGTCCTGGAGTTACAACTGATTTCCAGACTGCAGAGATCAATTCCCCTGGAAAAAATGGCTGCTTTGGAGAGTGGGTTCTATGGCATCAAATCTCTGCTGAGTTCCTTCCACACTGTCTACTTCACACACCTGAAGTTCCGCCTACAAATCTACAGGAATTTCCCAACTTAGAGCTGGCAATCATAGACCAAGGCGTTCTCAGATGTTGCCTCCTGGCACTTGTATTCAAACGTTTGCTGCCTCTGTTGTCTAGTCAGTGTTTCTTCTCCTTCAATCTAATGCTCTTCTAAAGACACCTATGCTCATCATTGCATCCACTGCCAGTGAATCCCACCTTTTAATAACCAGATGGGTGAAGTACTTTGTACCAGCGCACTTTTAAGAGCCCAGAAGCACCCGTGCTGGTGCCTAATCGCCTCCCATGAATGACTTCCCTCCGTAACCTAGTTAAATAAGAGCTGGCATAACATAATGAACTGGGAAGTCTCTCTTTTTACTGGCATCAACAAGGATAGTGTCTGTGACATCTATATATATAAAAGAAAGTCCTCTCAATGTAAAATCAACACCCAGACCAAACCCTTGGACCTAGAAACATGAAATTCAGGGAGAGCACTCCTACCATGATGTAGATGCTCACTAAGAAGGGATTTTTAGAAATCTGACCCCTAAGGGGGTCAAAAGGGGTAAAATGTGCTCCCCCCATTGCTTCCTATGTGGCTGCCAGGCCGTTGTCTCCTTGCACACCCCACTCTCTTACTGGTCAGCTGCAGAGCTCAGTGTACCGAGGTAAAAAAAAAAAAACAGTTACAGGAGACTGCAGAGAGCTAATGACAGTTGAGGAAATCAGGAATGGCCAACTACCCATGAGGTGCAGCAGTGCTGCTGGCCCAGCCTCCCCATGGCTTCAAACACGCTCCCCACACCTCCTTCTCCTGACAAGCGGTTGTCTGTCAGGTGCAGCAGTGGGTGTGGGGTGCTTAAAGCCATCAGAGAGCCTGCCCCAGCAGTAACGCCTTAGCGATCCTGCTGGCCCAGCCTGCAAAATAGCTTGCAGTACCCCTCCCCCACTGGGCAGGCAGCTGCCTGTCAGGTGTAGGAGAGGGGGTGGGATGCCACACTCCCACCCACTATGAAAATATACCCCAAATTTGTAGAAAAGTGGTTTCCTTTATTAGGTTATTTAACTTCTCACAATGTGGGTTCTAGGAAATTGGTTCATATGAACTTGCTTAATATCTGATTGCTTGGATGGTGTTTTGATTATGTAGTTATGTCCCACTTCTTAAATGTAACATAAATGAGAAGCATTTTTGTAAAAAGGAATGCAATGCCCATGCCAAACCCCTGTACCAAGAAACCCTAAATAAGGGGAGTGTATTCATACCATGATGTCAACCTCTCCACAAAGAGATTTTTGAGAAACATGACCCCTAAGGGGGTAAAAAGGCGGCAAAAAGGCCCCAATTGTTTTCCATGTGCCTGGCAGGCTGCTGCCTCCCCACCCCCACCCCCAGATTGGTCAACTGTGTAGTTCTGAGGTAAAACCTGCCTACTTGCACCCACCTTCGTCTGATTGCTCAGCTGTGGATCCCAATGTTCTGAGGTAAAAACACAGAAGAGACTGCAGAGAGTTGAGGACAGTTACAGAAATCAGCAATTCAAGACTCCTGAATAGACATTTTTCAAAAAAAGCCAGCATAGCAATTGAGTTAATGAATGTTTATGGGGAGATAGTAAAGGACCTTTCTAGAAGCCATTTCAATGTGTGCCTCCCTCATGAACCTGAAGAAATTTCCACCACATCACCACTCCCTCACACCAACTCCCCTCCACATTTCTCACCTCTTACTGCCCCCAAGAAAGCTCCTGGCAAATGTCGAGCCAGATACACCAACGCTACAAGGAGAAGGCAACTTTAGGAATGTGACAAAGACATTTGCACATAGTACTCCTGTGGTGCACTGAGCTGTGCAGGCCAAGTACCAGGAAGATCACCCTGAGGTGTTTAGAACAACACAGTCTCCATATGAACAAAACAATCCAGAAACACATGTAAAGAGGCCATCACTTTCATGGAAAGTGGCAGGAGCTGACTTAACAGACAACTGCTTCTCATATGGCCTGCTCCAGGGTGAACTCATCAAGCAGCCTGGTGATCCTAGCACCTGAGGGCAGAACCACCAATGTGGTCTACAGAGAGGTCCTTCAGTAAAGAAAAAAAAAATACGTATGTCTCACTTCATTTCTTACACTACGATCTTCTCCATTAGAATTCCTACAACAAATGTTACATTTCAGACTTCACATCATCAGTATTATAACTGGATTTACGAAACTTAAATACCGTAGCGAAGCACAGGTTATCAGGATAGTCACTGATATAGATGCAGATACCTTCTCCCCTCCTCCTTGCCACTGTAGTTTTTGACTTTTCTAAAATATCACCTACTTAAAAACAAAAGGAAGTACTCTTCAGAATAAAAACAGAAGAAAGTACTCTCCAGTTCTGTTCCCCTTGTGCTGTCATGTAGCCCTTTAGTTGTGTGCAGTGTTCCCTCTAAGCTGAGTTAGTGTGAGCTAGCTCACAGTTTTTTAGCCTCTGGCTCACACCTTTTTGTCTTAGCTCAGGAAGGACAGCTCCAGAGCAAACTAATTCATGCAGTAGCCAAATCACTTGCTCACAATTTTAATGCCAGTAGCTCACAAAGCAGAATTTTTGCTCATAAGACTCCACTACTTACAGGGAGAATTGTGTGTGTGTGGGGGGGAGAAAATTGGATAAGGCTAAGGCTATCACACTTTTTTAAAAAAATTAATTTTTCTTTGAAGGATGTGTGTTCCAGTATCAATCCAAAAGGCCCAAAAACAAAACCCTGCAGTTTACATCTCCTGTTTCTTCATTTTAAAATACAAACTTCCCTTCTATCAAACCTTCTCTCTCTTTTCCTTCAGTGATGTCTCAAGTAGGGCTGTTGACCAATTAAAGAATTGCTAGCTGATTAGTTGATTCAATGTAAATAAACTGATGAAGACCAGTTTGGTGTAGTGGTTAAGTGCGCAGAGACTAATCTGGTTTGATTCCGCACGCCTCCACTTGCAGCTGCTGGATGACCTTGGGGAAGCCATAGTTCTGTCAAAGTTGTTCTTGAAAGAGCAGTTCATGAAAGAACTCTCTCAGCTTTACCTACCTCACAGGGTGCCTGTTGTGGGGAGGGGAAGGGAAAGGGAAAGGAGTTTGTAAGCTACTCTGAGTGAAGGGTGGGGTATAAATCCAGTCTCCTCCTCCTCTGCATAGGTAATTTTGGTCAGATACAAGTTCAAATGTATCTCATGTTCACAATTAGAAAGGAAAGGTGTTTTAATAATTAACATTCCCTACCAAATCCCAGCTAAACTTTAGTTACTTATTATATACCTTTTATAAAACTGGCATTCTACTCTTCCGCCAATGAATTCAGGGTGGTATGCAAGGGTGTTGCCCTATTTTATCCGCACAACAACCTTGCAATGTAGACAAGATTGCAAGAGACAGGATGTGACTGGCCCAAGTTCATCTACTGAATTTGATAGCAGTAGTTGCGATTCAAATCCAAGCCTTACACAGGCTGTCCACTACAGCAAAAGATTGTGGCTGTCCTTGCAGCCTTAAGGCCTAGTTCTTTGATGTTAGTGTGAGAATCAAAACTGCTGCAGGTGTGCTTCAAAATGAACATCTGTATGAGCTTGGCGAGAAGTTGCTTGTTCTTCTCCTTCAGGGACTTGCTTGCTGCCAAAGCTGGGTTGCCTCAGAGAGGTAGGGCTGTTTCATCTGCAGAACTGGCCAAGAGGCCCTCCTGTTCCGGGAAGGTGGGGTGGGGGGAGTTTAATTCCCTGGGAACAAGTTAGCAGAGGTTTTCCAGGATGCCTCTGAAAATAACAGCTGTCTCTCTGAACCGCCTCAGGTCCTCTCTACCAATCCACAGCCTTCTCTGCTCACCTGACTGAGGGGGATCGTCTCCTCTGCTGGCAGCCTTTTGCCTTTCTTTTCTTAAAGTTGTCCTTGCCAGCGAGATACGATCAAGCACCCCAAGTGCTGCCCCCCCCACCTCATTCCAAAATCGATGCTTGGAAGATGGGCTCATTATTTTCCTTGGCCCCAGTCCAAGCCTGTGGCTGGAAAGTGAGGCTAGGAGCTGAGTTGAAGGTGTGCCTGATGCAGCTCTGCAGGGCTTGAAATGAGGGGATGGAGTTCCTAGACAAGTGGGAGCATTTGGCTTGAGAGTCCAGATATGAAGTGGTTCAAGTTTGGCCAATAGTATTCCCCCCAAGACCAATAGATCCCTTTAGCCATATGTTGGGAGCTATCGGGTCGTGTGCCCAGTCTTGTGATATCTGGCAATAGAGGCCTTTGTCAGGTGATAAGTGCAGTTTTGTTATTGGGAGGGTGTTTGGATGGCCGTCTGCAGTGAGTGGAGGGTGCCAACAGAGAGTGTTCAACAGGAAACACATCAAAGGCAGGGGTACTGTTCAGGGCTGACATGATGGCAGCTGACAAGATATTACTTCTGCATTGCCGAAGAGCTCAAATAGACCCACTGTGGCTTATGGCTGAGGCACGTGGACTGAGTGCGTCTGCTGTTCTCAAACTGTCCCGTCTGGAAGCATAGTGATGTGTGGCACCCAAACCAGACTCTTCTCAAAGTAGCAGCTTCTTGTTGTGAGGAAACTGCCAGGAATATGATCCAGCTGTGTCCAATTAGACTATCAGATCCATTGTTTTAAAAAAATCTAGCCATTCCTTCAAGGAGTTCAGGTCAATCCGTAAGGTTCTCCTTTCCCCATTTTTATCCTTTCAAGAATCCTGTAAAGCCTACCTTGAGCTAAGAGGAAAGATGGGGTATAAATAAAATAGGTTAGGCTGAGAGGGTACGACTGATCCAAGGCCATCCAGAAGTTTTATGGGAGAGTGAGGGTTTCTAATTGGGTGACCTGAATTGCACTGGAGTCACACCAAACTGCTTTGGGCCCCCACTGGGAGAAAAGCAAGATAGAACATATACATATATTATTTGAGTATATTTATATTTGTCATGTCACTGAGATGAAAGGCAATATGCACTTTATCCACAGTTGGTAGGTTTGGCTTCTATGTCACAATCATTCCCATCTTGGAGTGTCTTGTCCACATGGGAAGATCCAGATGCAAATTATTGGATACAGCGTTGTCGTTCCACTGTAGCAATGATACGTGGATGCAAACCATGGCTGAATAAAGAGAGTCTTCTCTCTTTTTATGACAGGGAAATGTTTCCCTAACATGAGAAATTCCTAGGGTTCTATGGTTAGTATTCTGTACAAAATTCACCTCTGTGCAGTGAAGATAGAGTGAAAGCTGACAATCACCCGTGCAGTTTAGAAAATGCAAAATGATGATAATTTACCTATTTTCTGGCTTTTTAGGATGCGGATTTTCCCTCATGGGGGTGGCTGGCATTCATTACATTATAGTGTGAAAGGGTGCAGCGTTTGCTGGTTAAGATGACATTTAAACAGGAAGTTGGCATGCTTCAGTAGCACCAAGTGTGAGCACCAGGAAGTCCTGAGTTTAAATGTCTGATTGGTCACAAATTCACCATGTGATCTTAGGCCTGCCTTCATCTCTTTGCCTCAGTGATGTGACAAAAATAAATACACTCAAATAATACAAGCAATACCTTGCATTTTCTCCTAATGGGGACCCAAAGCAGTTTGCAACATCCATTCTCTTGTCCTCTGTTTTAGTCTCACAACCATCACCCTGTGAAGCAGGTTAGGCTGAGAGAGAGAGGGAATGACCCAAGGTCACTCAATGAGCTCCCTTGGCAGGGTGGGTTCTGAACCTGAGTCTTCCAGATCCTGTCCCAAGACATGCCGTAGAACTCTCCTCTCTGCAGATCGGAAAGGATAACTTTGAACTCATCCATTCTTCTATCTTTTTATCCTCCAGAATCCTGGTGAATATGGATAACAACATCATCCAGCACTACAGCAACCACATGGCCTTTTTACTTGACATGGTGGAGGCTGAAGACAAATTCCAAGTGACCCTCAAGGAGCTCTAAGGACTCAAAAGACTGTGTGGCTGCTGAAATGTCACTTGCAAAGCTGAGGAGTTTGACAGCCACCCCCACTCCACCCCCAGCATGAACCAAGGACTCCGTGCCTTGGACTTGAGCCCAGTCCCACTGGAGGGGGGGAGAGGGGGAGAAACTCAGTTGCAGGGCTCTGGTTGCCAAGGGGCCCTTATATCATCCATACTCAATGTGAATGTGGAACTTCTCTCTGCTGAGTTGTTGCTGATATTTTATACCTTGTTAATTATTATTATTATTATTATTATTATTATTAATACACATCTCTACCAGGCCATGAATTCTGACCTCTTTTACAGTCTCACACTCAGGAAAAAAACATGTTCTTTCAGGTAGTTGTTGAGGCGGGATACAGTGATGGGGAAAAAACAAACCTGCCAGTTGTGCCAAATCAAACTGGATTCAAAGAGACTCTTACAACTGCCTTTGAACATTACCAAAGAGGTGGCGCGTGCACACACACGCACACACAATCTCACTGCCTTATTCCTTGCCTTTCCAACTCTGGATGTAAATAGCCTCAAGAGAAATGCCTGGCTATAGTGACTGTTTTATACTTTTAGTATTTTATAAATAATATATATATATATATATATATATATATATATATATATATATATATATATATGGTGTGTATGTCTGTATAAATATACTTTGTTTTATATTGAACAAGTGGAGGAAGGTAGAGCATTTCAAAACCAGGCTGCTTCGCATTTCCCCAGTGAATTTGTTTGATTGTGGGTTTTTGTCTCTGTTTTGTTCATTTTTGTAACTTTTTGTTTTGTATATTCTATGGAAATAAAGACTCAGAGACAGAGAAAAATGAACAATGGTTCTTTGAGGTGAGGTTGCAACCCGGCAAAGGCGGCGGAATCAACCCCAAATTTAACTGCCAGGGTAACATTGAGTGGTGCCACTGTGTGTTTCAGGCAGGCCCCGGCTAGAAAGTCCCTCTGTGCTTCTCCTAGTTATAAGCCAGGAGTCTCCAACAAAGAGCTTATGAGCTACTGGTAGATTGCTGGCTGCTACATAATAGCTCATGTATTCTCTAGAAGATCCAGGAAGAGATTGTGAAAATTCTGCTTTAGAGGTTTTTCTTTTCTTTTTTTTTTGGGGGGGGGGTTTTAAAAATTCTTGTATTTCATAGGATTTTTCTTGGTGCTGGTGGGGCAGAATAAAACTTGGCTGATAATGTCATGTCAGGTGGAGGGAACATAGCTTGGGAAAATCTTGGCAATTTGGGGCAGAGCCTGGAAAGGGCAGGGTTGTTTTTTTTTTGGGGGGGGGGAATGCTCAGCAGGGATATGGTGTCATAGAGTACATCCTCTAAAGCTGTCATTTCCTTCAGGGGAACTGATCTCTGTTGTCTGCAGATCAGTAGTAATTCCAGGAGAGCCCCGAGCCCTACCTGGAGGTTGGCGAACTTATTAGTGTTCCTTGCTATAAGCCATCCCTGGTAGCACCAGAACTGACAATAATTGGGTACTGAAGGAGAAGTTATTTGGCATAAAGTTGCTGCTGCTGGTTGGCTGTTTATCCAGAAGGAACTGATTGATATCTACAGTCACAGATCAGTCAAGCTGAGCCAAAATGAGAAGGAGACACACTTTGAAATCATTCTCCTTCCCTGCCCCATCTAAAGCACGCTTGCCAACTCTGGGTTAGGAAATTCCTAGACATTTGGGAATGGAGATTGGGAAGGGTGGGGTTTGGGGAGGGAAGGGACTTATGTAGAGTTCCAAGTCTGATGATTGTGCCAGCAGGGGAGGGAGGACTTTCCAGGAGTGGGGGTAGAGTGCCACAACATGCTGACACCACGTGGAAGTGACATCAGCAACATCGCAATGTGACACTCTGGTTTTGGGAAAAAATATGGTAAAAATCACCCTTAAACCATAAAGTTTTGTCCCAAAACCAGAGCGCCGCCAACATGATTGTGTCACTTCCATGTGTCATCAGCACATTGCGTTTGGGGGTGGAATTCTTCCCTACCAGCCGGCTGGCCTGCAACACACAGGAGCCCGAAAAAACGGGATTCCCCGCCCCCACCTGGGGAATGGCATCCCTAGAACTAAATGGGGAATAATGTCATAGAGTCCACCCTCTAAAGTGGGAGTGTCAAACATGAGGCCTGGGGGCCAGAACCAGCCTGTCCAGGGTTCTTATCTGGCCCACGAGCAACTGGTATGAGAGAGGGAAGGCAGGAGACTGCTTGTGGGGGAAGCAGGTGCTTGCAGTGAGGTGTGTGGTTGAAGCAGTCAAGAAATAGAAAGGAAACTGCTAAGGGGAAGGACTATGAGGCTGAGGAAAAATAGTGTGTGGGGGGGAATGGCAGCAAAAGCAGAGAAAAAGGAGGCATGGTGTTTTTTTCCTTCCACCGCCTCCAACCGCAGCTCAGTGAGGATTGGCAAAGCCACTACATGGGCACACTAAATGGAGACCGTGAGGGGGGTTGGCAAGAGTGGGCACACAGGGCAGTGGTTTGCCAATGAAGGAATGGGGCTCGCAGCGGAGAGAGGAGGAGAAGGGCTGGTACATGGATTAGGAGGCAACTGGGCTGTCTTGTGCATGCCACTCTGAGGGGAAAGACCTCCCAGCCTTGGAAGTGAGTGGAGGAATGAAGTGAAAAAGGGGAGCTGCTGTTGCCGCCACATCTGAACAGCCATGGAGCCAGGAGGCAGAGTGCCAGGGAGGGTGGGGGACAGTGAACTCCTTTCTCCCCCATATCTGTTCTCAGCCCATGAAGGAAAAGGGGTCATGAGAGGACAAAAGCCCCCCCCCCCCCCGGTTTCAGAAACAACCTCTTGTCAGGCCTTCCACTCAGCCCCACCATTTCTGTGCAAAATGCAGAAGGGATGAGAACTGACGAGGGGGGGATCTGGGAGAACCAGGTTCAGACACACACACCCTGAGCCAGGACCCTGTCATCTGGGTCACCCAGGGCTGGTGGCTCATTCTTGACCACCTCACAAGGATGTTGATGGTGGTGTGGATGGGGTGGTGGAGGGGAAGTCTGGTGTGCCTCCTCAAAATCCTCAGAGGTAGGATAGGGGAAGAGAGGAAACAAAGAGTGAGCGATGGATCATAATTGTGCTTGGCTGCTAAGGCTTAAAACTACCCTGTTCACTTGCAAGGTAGATGACTCATCTCCTAAGACTGCTATATATACAAAAAGCAACTAACTTGTATGGAAATGTAAGACTATCCCCCCCCCCCTCCTTTTATTGTATCCCTTGGGGAAAGAACTAGTCTTGCATATGATTAGATACACTTATTGGGTCTTTTGTGGATTTTGCAGTAAATCAATTGCTTGCACTCCTAGGAATCAATTGCTTTTGTTTGTGAGTAAAAGATTATATAGTTAATTTAGTTTGCCTGTGTCATTTATAAAGTTTATATCTCTGGTACCTGGCATTACATTTTATGCCACACATGGCCCAGCCTAACGAAGTCACATTTATGTCAGTTCTGGCCCTTGTAACAAATGAATTTGACACCTCTGCTCTAAAGAGCCATTTTCCATTGTCTGGAAATCAGTTGCAACGCGGGTTGCCAGGTGCTTACCATCTGCCGGTGGGGGGCTCCATGCTGCTCCCCGGGATCCATTTGCATGCACATGAAGTGATGACATTGTCTGGAAGTGATGTCATTGTGCTGGGCACATTGTGTAAGGGACACTGTAGCATATGCCCAAAAGTTCACCTGATTTTCTCTACCAAGAGGCAGAAGCTTGGGTGGCAATTATGACAAGAGTGAAAAAGTTCTGCTGGATCAGAGTGGTGGTCCATCTAGTCCCATACATGTCTTACACAGTAGCCCGCCAACCAGCTGCCCTAGAGGACCAAACAGGGCATAGAGGCTGAGGCCTTTCCTTGATGTTTTGTCCTAGCACTGGCATTCAGAAACAGACTTTCTCTGAAACACGGAGGTTCCCTTTAGTCATCAACGCTGGTTAGCCAATGATGGGCCTCTTTTCCTTCATGAATCTATTGAATCCCTTTTTGAAATACAGCCATACTCGTGGCCATAACCACATTCCCTGGCAGTGAATTTTATCATTTAATGACTCATTGAATAAAGAAGGATTTAATTTTGTTCATCCTGAATCTATTGCCCCATACATAATTTAACAAATCTCTATCATGTCGCCCCTTTAACTGTCTTTTTTTCTAACCTGAAAAGCCCCAGGATCCTCAGCCTTTCCTTACAGCAGAAAAGAGCAAGAGTCACTTAATGAGCAGTGACTCACAAAAGCTCATCCTCTGCCATAAATTTTGTTAGTCTTGAAGGTGCTCCTGGATTCTGGCTCTGTTCTACTGCTACAGACAGGCTTACGTGGCTACCCGTCTTGATCTCTGGCCTTACAGCAAAGGTGACTGGACCCCCTTAGTAATCTTGGCTGCCCTCATTAGGCTCACAACTGTACAGTAAAGGCCAGAGAGAAGGTCCTTGACAGTCCTGGTGGCCAAAGGAAGGAGGCCTTTGCAGAGGCAGATAACTAGGAAAGGTTTCCCCTCCCCGTGTGTGCTCACAGAGGTGGTGCGATGCACAAGACCTTTTGCTTTTGCACAGCTTCACACAACATTATGTGGGCTTCATTATGTTTCTGCTTCCAAGAACTCGCCAAAAATCAGTTCAAGTGACCCTCCCCCATCTTAGTTTTGGTCCTAGGCCTCCCCTTCTAACCCAGAGATGACCCAGTTGCTTTAAGAGATTTGTAAATGAAGAGTCCAGTGCTGGACCCTCCCATGCCCCAGCTCCATGTGCAGACCAGGAGGGCAGGCAGCCGGCAGGAGAACCAGTAGCCATTCCTGGTTTAGAACGGCTTCCCCTTTTTGCTAGCTGGCCCTGCTCCCGGATAGCAGAAATAAAGCAAGGGATGATTCAGTGATCCACTAAAAGGAAACACAGGATTCCAAATGGATGGATTATTATTTTTGCTTGTCTGTTTCACAGACAAAAGAAATCCTTGCCGGGGTTCCTTGGCATCAAAGTACTGGCACCCATTTATTATTGGTGTTGTAGATGAAGGACTGCTTCTGGGGTACTGGTAAATCATACGCTCCTACAATGAAAGAAAAAAAAACAGGCATGAAAGGTCAGGCTTTCAAGTTTAGCTTTTCATAACATTAAAAAGGTAAAGGTAAAGGTTCCCTTGCTCGAAAGCCAGTCGAATCCGACTCTAGGGTTGTGGTGCTCATCTCCATTTCAAAGCCGAAGAGCCAGCGCTGTCCGAAGATGTTTCCGTGGTCATGTGGCTGGCATGACTAAACACCAAGGTGCACGGAACACTGTTACCTTCCCACCGAAATGGTACCTATTTATCTACTTGCAATTTCTTGCTTTTGAACTGCTAGGTTGGCAGGAGCTGGAATTAGAGACAGGAACTCACTCCGTCATGCGGCACCTGGCTCTTGAACTGCTGAACTACTGACCTTCCATAGCCTGCAGTTCAGCGTCTTAACCACTTGAGCCACCGCAGCTCCTCAATATAACATTAATGGCTGCTTATCACTGTTCTGAATACACAGCATGGTTGCACCACCTCACAGAGTTCCTGAAAGAGACATTCCACAATGAGAAACTACTTAGAAAACACAGAAGGGATTTAACTAGGGTGACCAGACTACCAAGGAGCATCCCATACCTTTTAACAGGTGTGCAGAGGAGGGGTGTCAGCAGGTGTTAGGCTGGCGTCTTTTTTTCTGGCAGGCCTCCTGTACTCTGCTGCATGACTAGTGGCATTCAGATGAGGAAGAAGTTTCTCCTGCTGCAGCCTTTGCAGGGAGAAAAGAGGTCTGCATTTCTGCCTTGCCATACAGGAGTCTTGCCAGACTGTAAGGGCTGGCAACCCTGCCAGGGCCCACAGCAAATAAGAAGGAGGGCTACCACCTTCTCATCAAAACTGCTCCTGTAACATTAATGGCAGCCTCACTTGGAAATGAAGCAAGTGAAGCTTTTCCCACTATTTATTCCCATACCAGGAAAAGCTTCCCCAGCTCTACCTGCATGCATTTGCAGCAGCCTGTTAAAGGCACAACAGCAGGGCCAGTTAATAGGGGAGGGGCAGTGATAGAGTTGACAATCTCCAGGTGGCACCAGGAGATCCTACCATTAATATTGATTTCCAGACAACCAAGATCAGTTCCCCTGGAGAAAATGGCTGCTTTGGAGGATGGACTCTATGGCATTAGATCCCAGTGAGGCCCCTCCCCTCCCCAAGCCCCACCATCCCCAGCCCCTCCCCAAGCCCCACCATCCCCAGCCCCCCCCCAATCTCCAGGTATTTTCCTACCCAGACCTGGCAACCATAGGCAGTGAGGATGTTGATCACTCTTTCCAGGGATGCCAACTCTGGCTTTAGAAATTCCTGGACATCTGAGGGTGGAGCTTGCAGAGGGCAGAGGTTGGGGCAGGGAGGGAACTCTCGGCCAGGGGTATGATGCCATAGAGTCCAACCTCTGAAGCTGCCTTTTCCTCCTCTGCCATTCAGAGACCAGCTGGAGGTTGGCAGTCCCACTCTCTGTGGAATGCTCACCCTCCCTCTCTCAGAGCCCAAGGCCACGGAGACCTAGACCCATCATTAGTGTATGCGAAAGAGATCTTGGAGTAAGGGTGGACTGTAAAGTAAATATGAGCAGTCAGTGTGATGCGGTGGCAAAAAAGGCTAATTCAGTCTTGGGTTGTATTAAAAGGGCCATAGCATCGAAATCGCAGGAATTCATAGCCACTCTGTATGCTGCCTCGATCAGGCCACACCTTGAGTACTGTGTGCAGTTCTGGAGGCCTCACTTCAAAAAGAATGTGGGCAAAATCGAAAGGGTGCAGAAGAGAGCGACGAGGATGATTGGGGACTGGAGACTGAGCCCTATGAGGAAAGGCTGAGGGCCTTGGGAATGTTTAGTCTGGATAAGAGGAGATTGAGGGGGGACATGATTGCTCTCTCTAAATATTTGAAAGGCTCTCATTTGGAGGAGGGCAAGGAGCTGTTCCAGTTGGCAGAAGAAGATAGGACCCAAAGCAACGGGTTTTAATTACATGCAGAAAGGTAGCGGCTGGATATTAGGAAAAACCAGAGCCGGCTCGCTCGCTAGGTGAGCTAGGCACTCGCCTAGAGCACCAGCCCTCAGGGGCACCAAACAGCCCCCCCGAAAAGCCCCCCCCCCCCTGCCCTAACGGGTGCTCGCCGCCACCGCCCGCCTCCCTGCCACTGCTGCCAAGAGCGCCTGGCCGGGGCGCAGGAGGTGGCAGCGTGGACCGCCTGTCCGCACATCCACCATGGGGGGGGAAGAGGCAGGGGTGGAATGACCGCACGCCCATTCCAAACAGCGGCAGGTGCAGGGGCATGGCAAAGAAGTGCGCCCCCCCGCTCCGCTGTATTTCCGCAGACCCCCGGGCTGGTCTCCACTCCACTCCCCCTCGTACGCTAGGGGCGGATTGAGCAAAAGGGAGGGGGAGCAAGACGGCTGTGGCTACCTGCCCTGGGACCATGGGGCACCACTGTGCTTGGAAGGGGCGGGTCTGGCGGCGGAGCAGAGCCGTGCAAGATGCCGCGTTGCAACAACGGCAGTGGCTGGAAAGGAGCTGGGAGTGTGATCCTCCACGCTTTGGGGTGGGATGTCTGAGGTGAGCCTTTTCATTCAAAGGAGTTCTTCTGGGTGGGCTGCGGGCAGCCCCCATCTGAGGACTTGGGACCAACCCTAGGTTTTGGACCGGGAACCACCCAGTGGCACTCCCGTTCGAGGGAGTCAGCCTTTTCACTCTCAGCCATTTCACTCTCCCCACTGCCACTGCCGCCTGTCTGAGCACCTGGCCAGGGTGCCTCCTGAGCCCTGGGGTGGGGGAAGAGGCAGGTTGGCATGGCGGGGAGAGTGAAATGGTTGAGTGAAATGGCTGAGAGTGAAAAGGCCGACTCCCTCAAATGGGGGCGTTGAGGTGGCGTCTGATGTGGGTGCCGCCAATGGCCCCCTCCTTTTCCTTCCCTCCCCAGGCCGACATGGAGGTGCCCATCCCGCGGTACTTCCTGAGCAAGCGGGCCAAAGCGCTGCAGGAGCGCCAGGAGGTGCTGGCCGAGATCTGGCCCTGGTGGGGCCCAGCAAGTCCTTGGCAGTGAGTGGGGGGGAGGCAGCAGGCTGCCCAGCCGCCCTGGGGGCCCCTTCCGGCGGGACGAGAAGCGCGAGCAGGACCGCTCCGAACCGGGCGGCCGAAAGGAGGCAGCAGCAGGAAGCACTTCCTCCTCAGGAGCTGGAGGAGAGACCAGTGAGCCCTTAAAGTCACTGCCCTGGAGAGCCTCCCGAGGCTTCCTCTGTCCCTCCCCCCCTCCTGAAGAGGTGAGGCTAGCTTGTGGTGCCTGGCGCCCCCCTCCTCCCAGGCATGTTTCTGGGAGGTCTCCAGGCCCCACCGGGAGGTTGGCATTGCCTGGGGGTGCCACAAGCTGACCTCACCTAGGGCCCAGAAACACCTCGGGCTGGCCCTGGGAAAAACTTTTTCATGGTCAAAGTGGTTCAAAGGTGGAATCAGCTGCCTAGGGAGGTGGTTAGCTCCCCTTCAATGGCAGCTTTCAAGAAGAGGCTGGATGAATATTTGTCAGAGATGCTTTAGGCTGGTCCTGTATTGGGCAGGGGGTTGGACTAGATGGTCTGTGTGGCCCCTTCCAACTCTATGATTCTATGATTAGACAGCACTGCAAGTAGGGTTCCCAACCTCCAGGTGAGCCTAGAGATCTCCCACTATCATAATTGATCTGCTGATGACAGAGATCATTTCTCCTGGAAAAAATGGCTGCTCTGGAGGGCAGGTTCTATGACATTGTACCCTGCTGAGGTCCCTACCACCCCTAAACCCTGCCCTCTCCAGGCTCCACCTCCAAAATATCCAGGTATTTTCCCACCTAGAGCTGGCAACCCTAACTGCAAGACCCAATAGGAAGCCAGCCAAAGGTAAATCCTCCAGAAAAGATGTGGGTGCAAGCACCTAATACATTGGAGGGCTAATAGCATGGCTACCCTCCACCAATGGGCAGAACCAGCAGGAATGTATACAGCTGCCTTTGTTCATAGTCTGAACATTGGCACAACTAGTTTAGGATGGCTTCCTCTGTCTGGGAGAAGCTATTATGGTCTCAGTATCAGTTGAACTGTAACTGATAGGGTTGCCAGCTCCATGTTGAGAAATTCCTGGAGATTTGGGGGTGGAGCCTGGGGGTATAGTTAGGGGAGGGACCTCAGTGGGGTATAATGCCATAAAGTCAACCCTCCAAAGCAGCCATTTTCTTGAGGGGAGCTGATCTCTCTAGTTTTGCAGATCAGTTGCAATTCTGGAAGATCTCCAGACTCTGCCTGGAGGTTGGCAACCAACCCTAGAATAATGAGCTAAGAACGGGGGGTGTTAGTGAGTTTCCATGGCAGAGTTTGGATTTGAACGTGGGCTTCCCAGATCCTAATTTGACTTAGGGAGGCCAGGTCTCCTGCTTCAATTAAACCAAAGAGTTTTGGCCGAATGCTAGAACATTGCTGGTGACATGATAGTGTCACTTCAGGTGTGACCCAAAGTGACATCAGTATATAGCCAGTGGTGTCACAATGTAATTGGCAAGACACCCCCCCCCCCAGCACAGGTGAATATCCCACCAGTTGACAACTTCATGTTGGCAATCCTAGTCTGACCCCCTGGACGACTTCAGTGCTCTTTATTGTAAGCAATCAGGCAAACATGTTCCCCATGGACAGTTTTTGTTCTACATGGCTCCTTTGGACTCCAAGGGAGGGCTTGATGGCCCCGCTCTTGTTCCTTTCTGCGCAATGGAGCGGTTGTCCAAAAACAGCCATGCACATCAATATGAATCTGACAATCAGTCCATGAGTTTCTCAACATTGTCTGTCCTGGCTGGCAGAAACCCCCTGGCACAGAAAGCTTTCTCCCAGCACCTGTTCTCTGGGAGTCCTTAATTACAGATCCTAGAGAATGAACCTGGGTCCTTCCATGTGCAGGATTTCCCTGAGCCACTGCAGTCAGGCCCCCAGACAAAGATTCCTTCTGGGGCCTCCTCACGCTGCCCAGATCCAAACCAAAGATCAGATGAAAAGAGATCACCTGACATATAAGCAGAGCCTCTGGAATTTAGTCCCTCTAGGATCCACTGCCAGCAGCTCCATCTGGCATTAAAAGCAGGTGCTTTGCTATGGAGCCCCGGCCCCACCCTTGACCCCCAAGGGCTGCTTTTGAAAGGGTGTCAGTCTGTCAGGTGTAATACTCCTCCCCCCCTGTAATTTGCTGCTTTTTCATCTTACTGGAGCCATCTTTGCCAAGTTTAAAATAGCAATGAATAAAAAAGAGAGATTAACTTTATATTATTTATTGTTATTTTAAAAACTAGCAGAAGTGTCTTCTCTGTTGTTTTTACAGGTTACTGAAAATCAGCCTGTAAAAGAATATTGGCTTAGACACAGTCCAATGAAATTCTCCGTCTATCTGTATTTTTGATCATTTCCTTCCTGTGAATATTAAATGTAGGCCTTACTGAGGCCATTAAGATACATGTATATTGTTTTGACATAGAAATATGTTGTCTTGTTGCTTTTGATACGACCAACCACTGATGAAGACATTACATTGGGTCTTCTGGGGAGTGTTTTACATGTTGTTGTTTATTTACTTCATTTATACCTTGCCTTTCTCCCCAACAGGCGACCCAAAGCGCCTTACATTGTTTTCTTCATTTTATCCTCACAACAATCCTATGAGGTAGGTTACATTGAAAAAGAATAACTGGCCCAAGGTCACCCAGGGAGCTTCCATGGCAAAGTGGGAATTCTAACCTGGGTCTCCCAGATCCTAATCTGACACTCTAACCACTACCCTGCACTGACACATGGGTATGATGATTTTGTGATACTGCTATTTATTTATTGAAAGACACATTTTGTCCATATTTTACTGATTTTTAACCAACAGATTTAGAGCTATCCCCTTTGGCCTTTTCAATTTATATCTAAGTTGCAGGTCTATCCCTCTGCCCTTTCGTATACATAGGGGCATTCTGGGTCAGGAAAGTGTGTGTGGGGGGGTTAAGCAACATCTCCTTGAGTGCCTTGGTTCCAGTATGAGTTGGGCCCTTGTGCACCTGGGCATTAAGTTGTGCACCTTGTGCACCTGGGAGTCTCCAAGCAAGGCAAGTATCTGACCCCAAAAGCAAGTTCCCTCTAAGCTGTGCAGTCTTGTGAGCAAAAATTCTGCTATATGAGCTACTGGCATCAAAGCTGTAAGCAAGGAATTTGGAGCCACCCTTTCTGAGCTAAGACAAAAAGGTGTGAGCCAGAAGATAAAACAACTGTGAGCTAGCTCACATGAACTCAGCTTAGAGGGAACATTGCCATGTCCACCACTTTATAACATGTGAACTGCCTCTCGTGTATATACCAGAACTTAGAATGTGAGTTTGCGAGTGAGTTGCAAATCTCAAATTATACCTAAAGCAGCAGTTCAAGTTTCTAAGTTGCATCAGGCCCTGCTCTTTGGAATAAATGTGAGATGTATTTTCTGCTGATCTCTGTACAGGACGTGTTAGGGGGGGAAATACAGTTGCTAACCTAGATCGCTGTTGGGAAAGAGCTTGGCAGGCACACGGTTTTATAATTTGGGAAATTATCATCGACGACTGAAAATCCATTTTTGTGGGGTTCCAGTTACTTCTATGGGACATAAGGGAAACACTGATTTATTTACCCTTTTCCCTGCCTTTCACTTGCTCTCTCATCTTTAATTTCTTTTTTCATTTAAATCTTTAATTTGTTTTCACCTCACCAGACTCCCTTCAGACTTGCCAGACTCCATTGTCCCTAGGCAAGGGGCCTGTGTCTCCCAGAATTTCCCAAGCTGGTGTTGGGAACCCTACATTTGTTACTCTCGCACAAGAATTATAGGTTCTCCTCAGTTCCTGCACATGTGGTGCCCAATTCACATCACAACTGTGGTAAGCATGGAGAAAGGGGTTTAGGCCTTACTCTGTCCTGTTCTTCTGACCAGCAGCTATCCTGAGGAAGCACAAACTTGTGGGTTCCCCCAGCAGACCAAAATAACACCCCCCATGGATCATTCCAGCCAGGTCAAGAAGGTGGGGGGAAACCCATTCTCCATGCATGATATAGCCATGAGATGAATTGGGTACTGCATATGGGAGAACTGAGGTGAAACTGCAGCACAGCTGTTACACAAGATATGAAGTGTGGTTTACAGACCCCACTGGTGCCCTCAGGGAACACTCCCCAAACCTCTTTCATCGTGAGGCCATGGCTCAGGAAGGTATGGAGTAGTGATAATAGTGAGATGGACTCTAAAGACGTAGGAAGGGAAGGCAGTCTGAATTCTGAATCCAGAGCCAGAACAGGAATACTCTGCTACCTGGGATGTTCAGATCTTTCTCTCAGAGCATCTTCCTTGATTTTGTTTTTGACACTTTGGATAAAGATACGGGAGCTTTGTCCTTTGCATCTGGTCACCCTGTTGGCAAGTGTACCTAACCACCCAGAAGGTTCATCAGAGGTATGAATCCTACTGATAAATCAAGCCATCTGCATACTGTAAATATTGGGCACTGGTGATATTTCTGTGCTTCTATCCTTATATTAATCTGTCAGGAGAGCTTAGATTTGTTATTTCCTGTAGAGCTTACTTCCTCTAATAAATCCTAGTAACTGGATTATGTTACTTATGGCCATAGAGCTGCCAACACTGGCTTGAGAAGTTCCTGGAAATTTCGGAGTGGTGCCCAGGGAGGGCAAAATTTGAAGGAGAGGGAGCTTAGAGGGGATGTGCTGTCAGTCTAGGACAGTGGTCTCCAAACTTTTTGAGTCTTCAGGAATTCTTAGAATTCTGACTAAGTATGGTGGGCATAGCCTAGGGTTGCCAGATCCCCCGCGTTTTGGGGGTTCAACGCACCACCGGCTGGTCAAGCAGTGCCGCTTGGAGATCAGGCACACAGGGCCCTCCGGCTGCATGCACTTAAAAGGAACCCTCTAAGTGCAGGCAGCTGGGGGAAAGGGCCCCGCGCACCCAATCTCTGAGTGGCAATGCTGTTCAGAGATGGGGTGCACTGGGCCTGCCGTAGCTGTAGCTAGCAGGACCATCCCTGCGGGGGGCAGGGCTTGGAGTCGGGACATCCCCAATGTGACATCATCACATTGGGGATGCGATGCCCCGCCCCCTTCGGGAATGCCCCCAAAGTCCCCCGCTGGGGACAAAGATGGACCTGGCAACCCTAGCATAGCCATAAAATGGCTGCCACAAAATGGCTACTGCAGGAAGCAAAGCCAGCCACAAAATGGCTGCCACAGTTTATCTTCAGTCACACAGAGAAGATTCTTGTGCTGTGGTGGCAGCTGCTGCCAGACTAATGTTTTTAAAAATCTACACAGCCAATCAAATTTCCAATGATCAATCAGAAGCCCTGCTAGCTACAAGTTGAAGTGCTTTATTTGTTCATCGGTCAAGATTTGCAGGATCAAAATTTAATTTACTTCGAATCAATCTAGAAGTCGCAGATTCCACTGAGTGTCCTGTTTTTCTGTCTCTTTCCCATGGAAGGGGGAAGAGGGCTGTCACTTTAGGTGTGAAAATGTGTAAGATCATGTTGAGAAAGACAGACCAGGTAAATAGGAAGGGTCCTGTCCTGTACTAACTGGAAGGAGTTTGTGTGTATGACGTCAAATGCAAACTTTTACCTTTCAATAAAAAGCTGTTTGTATCATTGAAAGCTCTGTTATTGTGCTTTTCTTTTAAGACAAAAGATGTTAATGAATTGTTTTTTCTAAACTAAAACCTCAGTATTCAGATTAAATTGCCGTGTTGGAACTTTGCAATAAATAAGTGGGATTTGGATTGCAGTTTGGGCACTCGGTCTCTAAAAGGTTCGCCATCACCGGTTTAGACTGACCCTGGAAGGAAAACAATGGGAAGATAGCCTGGGAAAATCTAAGTCTGTTTACTAGCAATCATTGGTTTCCTTCTGGGGGTCAAGAAGGAGATTCTCCTTTGTTTGTGTGACCATGTGTTTCATGCTGTAAGGATGTCAAGATGTAGGTCTAGATATCTCTTTTGTTTTGTAGCTTTCCATGTGAACCCTTCCCTTAGAAATAAAGTTTTTTACATAGAAAGAAATGTCTCCTCTCCAGTGAAGCAAAGATCCATTGCAAACTCTGAGTATTTAAGTATTTTTGCCTATTTCCCCCAACACCTACAATTTGCATGATTGTGTTACGTCTGACAAGAGTGGGGATCCAGACCTAACCTGTGCACTCTACAATGTGTGAAGAGGTGTTTTGCTTTTATCATCCTGTTAGTTGCCCTGTGCTTCGATGAACAGGGCAGGTTCCAGGTTAAATTAAAAAAGCTAAAATAAATCAGCACAAAGGCTGCCTTGGGCAGCTGACAGAAAGTGAAGCTAGCTATTAAAAGCACTTCCCGGCTGGGCAGGTCAAGCATTACAAGGCCTCAGAATCACCTGCTTGTCATCCTCCTTCTCCTCTGCCACCCCCTCTGCCCTTTTTACTTTGTCTCGAACTAAATGAACAAAATAAATTTGCTGCCATGGCAACACAGTCAAATGCTGTTGCCCCAAACAATGTTCCCTCTAAGTTGTGGAGTCTTGTGAGCAAAAATTCTACTTTGTGAGCTACTGGCATTAAAGTTGTGAGTGAACAATTTGGATACTGCATAAATTAGTTTGTTCTGGAGCCATCATTCCTGAGCTAAGACAAAAATGTGTGAGCTGGAGGCTAAAGAACTGTGAGCTAGCTCACACTAACTCAGCTTAGAGGGAACACTGGCCCCAAATATGGCTTTTTTTGCTGCAACTGTGTGTCAAACACTCTCCCCACCTGGTGACATGCTAATGGGACTTACTGAGCAAATGTTCTCATAAAGCAACGTAATTGAGCTGAACCTAATGCAGCTGGAGTCATTTGGCAAGAATAAACTTGCAGATTAGTATCACCTTCCTAATGCGGAAAAGCACGTTTTCTGGTGATGCCCCCTCCCCTTTTCCCCCTTGTTTTATTCCAGCCCTGGCTAATTCACTTTGCTTTTGGTATAGCCTCTTTTCAAATGGATCTGATATATTTTAAAAGATGGAAACAGATGTGCTGCTAGAACTCTTTGAGGACTGAACCCCAAAATCTGCTTGATCTGAAGGCTCCAGGGGTATTGGACCCATCCCAAATTTCTTTTTCAAATAATAGTTTAATTTGTGAGACAGGCCCAAAACAGACATGACAGAGATCACAGATCTTTTTTCATCTGGAAAATGTAAACTGCAAGATAACATACTTGTGATTTGGATTGGGGCCACACAAGAAGGGGTTCAGCCCAAACACTTTTAATGGCATTCAAAACCTTCAGTCCCAGGCAGCCACCCGAAATTGCTTTATGTTTGGGAGAGCAAAATGCCCACTCTGATGGCCCACTGAAGTCTATCTGCATCGGTCCTCTCTTGTGCTCATAGTAAACTATCATTGTTGCTAAATGAAGGAATGTGACACCTCATTTTTTGTAAATGCTGTCAAAATCTTTAAAAAATAGTTATACTCTTACCTGGGCCAGGTATTTCTTGGTGGAATTTATCTCTGAAACAACGGTCTGTGTTCGAGACAAATATGGCACTGGAAATGTAATGCTTGCTGGGCCCTTCAAAGTCTACTATTTCATACTGGCCAGGTCCAGGGGAAGGGGGGAGGTTGGACCGAGGAGTAGGTGGAGCTGAGAAGTTCAAGGTGTGCTTTCGCCTAGGAGAAACAAACAGAGATACTGCTCAAACAGACTTTGGCTTTGAGTGAAACATAAGCAGTTTCAAGTTGAGTTATATGGTTTTGTTGTTGTTCAGTCACACAGTCAAGTCTGACTCTTCGTGACCCCATCGACCACATCATGCCAGGCCCTCCTGTCTTCTGTCGTGCTCCAGAGTTTGCTTAATTTCAAGTTTGTTGCCTCAATAACACTGTCTAACCATCTCATCCTTTGCCATCCCCTTCTTCTTTGACCGTCAATCTTTCCCAGCATCAGGGTCTTCTCCAGTGAGTGCTCCCTTCTCATTTGGTGGCCAAAGTATTTGAGCTTCAGCTTCAGTATCTGGCCTTCCAGGGAACAATCATGGTTGATTTCTTTTAGGATTGACTGATTTGATCTCCTTGCAGTCCAAGGGACTCTAAGAGTCTTCTGCAGTACCATAACTCAAAAGAATCTATTCTTTGGCACTCAGCCTTCCTCATAGTCCAACTCTCACAACCATACCGTACTACTGGGAATTTATTTATTTATTTATAATTCTTTATATCCCACCCTCCCCTAAGGCTCAGGGTGGCTAACAATTGGGGCCAAAGCCATAATTTAAACAGTTAAAACAAGATAAAAACATAACAATAGTACAACAAAGTGCTGGTGCTCTGATATTCCCAGTTCCAAGATGGGTTCCGGTAAGGTGGATCCGGACCAACGACGTAAGTTCCAAAGCAGTAGATAGCCAGTCTTTTCCCAGGGCCCGCTTGCACCCAGATGGTATCCCTTCCAATTTCCGGCGACGGTGTACTGATGGAACAGTAGCGGCAGCAGCTCCTACTCGAAAGCCTGGTGGAAGAGCTCCATCTTGCAGGCCCTGCAGAACTGCACCAGATCCTGCAGGGCCCGAATCTCCTCCGGGAGCTCATTCCACCAGGTAGGAGCCGCCACCGAAAAGGCCCTGGCCCTAGTCTCAGTGAATTTGACATCCCTGAGGCCTGGGGTAGTCAAAAGATGTTGGCCCCTCGACCATAGTGCCCTTGGGGAAAACATATGGGGAAAGGCAGTCCCTTAGGTATGCCAGACCCTGACCATAAAGGGCTTTAAAGGTAAGAACCAGCACTTTGAAGCGGATCCAGTATGCTATTGACAGCCAGTGCAGCGCCTTCAGCACAGGCTGGATGTGGTCCCGCCTAGGGAGACCTGTCAACAGCCTGGCTGCTGCATTCTGCACTAGCTGCAGCTTCCGGATTTGCAACAAAGGCAGCCTCAAGTAGAGAGCATTATAGTAGTCCAGCCTCGAGTTGACCGTCGCATGGATCACTGTAGTCAGGTCATCACGGTCAAGGAAGGGAACTAACTGCCGTGCCAGCTGAAGATGATAAAAGGCTGACTTGGCAGTGACTGCTACCTGGGCCTCCATCGTTAAAGAGGAGTCCAGGAGCACTCCTAAACTCCTAACCCCAGACGCTGGCACCAAAGGCGCCCTATCGAAGGTCAGGAGAGGGAGTCCCAACCCAGAACCAAACCAACCTAGGCCCGGGACCTCCATCTTCACTGGGTTTAGTTTCAGTCTGAGCCAACCAGCCATGGCTTGCAATGCCCAGTTAAGGTCATGTGGGTCAGAGTTCGACCGGCCACTCAGCATCAGATAGAGCTGGGTGTCATCCACATATTGATGACACCCAAGCCCATACCTCCGGGCAATCTGGGCAAGGAGACACATGTAGATGTTAAACAACATCGGGGACAGCACTGCCCCCTGAGGCACCCCACAATCAAGAGGGTGCCTCTGGGACCGCTGCTCCCCTATCGCCACCCTTTGTCCCCGACCTTGGAGGAAAGAGGCAAACCACTGGATGGGCCAGCAACTGGTTGTCGACTGTATCAAATGCGGCCGACAGATCGAGCAACAACAGTGCCGCCACACCACCTCAATCCAGATGCCTTTGGAGGTCATCAGTCAGGGCAACCAATGCCATCTCCGTCCCATGACCCAGGCGAAAGCCAGACTGGAAGGAATCTAAAACTGAAGCATCCTCCAGAAAACTCTGTAGCTGTATTGCCACCACCCTCTTGATAAGTTTGCCCAAATAGGGTAAATTGGACACCGGCTGATAGTTTGCCAATTCCGTCAGGTTCAGGGATGGTTTTTTCAAGAGGGGGCAGATCATCGCTTCCTTGAGTGCCGCAGGGAACAGCCCCTCCGAGAGGGACTTGTTGATGATCTCCTGTAGGGCACCTCGAAACCCCTCGTGGATCGCCTTAACGAGCCAGGAGGGGCAAGGATCAAGGTCGCATGTAGTTGGATGCACAGATACGAATAATCTGTCAACTTCGCCCAGACTGAGTAGGCTGAAACGTTCCAAACCCAGAATCGAAGGCGCGCAAGGGGCCTCGAGTTCCCTCATTGTTTCAATTGTGGTGGGGAGATCTTGGCGGAGCACCAGGACTGCAAAATAGCTCACAAATGCCTTGCAGTCAATATCCAAAGCCCTAACATTTTGCCTGCCCTGTGGCAGAGCTGTCAAAGACCGAATTAAACTAAACAATTGGGTTGGGCGTGAGCTCGCAGACGCAATCTCAGTCGCATAGAAGTCTCTCTTAGCAGTCTTGACTGCCACCTCATAGGATCTCATAAGCGTCCTATAAGATGTTATAGCTCAATAGTCATGGGATAAAAGGACAAGTCCTCTTGTGGATCAAAAACTGGCTTATAAATAGGAAACAGAGAGTGAGTATAAATGGGAAACTTTCTCAGTGGAGGGTGGTAAGCAGTGGGGTACCACAGGGATCAGTACTCGGTCCCATGCTTTTTAACTTGTTTATTAACGATTTGGAATTGGGAGTAAGCAGTGATGTGGCTAAATTTGCAGATGACACGAAGTTGTTCAGGGTGGTGAAAACCAGGGAGGATTGTGAGGCACTCCAAAGGGATCTGTTGAGGATGGGTGAGTGGGCGTCAACGTGGCAAATGGGGTTCAATGTGGCCAAGTGCAAAGTGATGCACATTGGAGCCAAAAATCCTAAATATAAATACACGTTGATGGGGTCTGATCTGGCAGAGACTGACCAAGAGAGAGATCTTGGAGTCGTAGTGGATAACTCGCTGAAAATGTCTACACAATGTGTAGCTGCAATAAAGAAGGCCAACGCTATGCTGGGGATTATTAGGAAGGGAATTGATAACAAATCAGCCAGTATCATCATGCCCCTGTATAAATCATTGGTGCGACCTCATTTGGAATACTGTGTACAGTTCTGGTCACCACATCTCAAAAAGGATATTATAGCATTGGAAAAAGTGCAGAGAAGGGCAACTAGAATGATAAAAGGGTTGGAACACCTTCCCTATGAAGAAAGGTTAAAATGCTTGGGGCTCTTTAGCTTGGAGAAACGACGGCTGAGGGGTGACATGATCGAGGTTTATAAGATTATGAATGGGATTGAGCAGGTTGAGAAAGAAGTACTTTTCTCCCTTTCTCACAATACAAGAACTCGTGGGCACTCTATGAAATTGCTGAGCAGTCGGGTTAGAACAGATAAAAGGAAATACTTCTTCACCCAAAGAGTGATTAACATATGGAATTCACTGCCACAGGAGGTCGTGGCAGCTGCAAGCATGGACAGTTTCAAGAGGAAATTAGATAAACATATGGAGCAGAAGTCCACCAGTGGCTATTAGCCACAGGGTATAGAATGAGAACTCTCAGTCTGGGGCAGGTGATGCACTCTATTCTTGGTGCTGGAGGGGGCAGCAGTGGGAGGGCTTCTGGTGCCCTGGCCCCACTGCTGGACCTCCTGATGGCACCTGGTATATTTTGGCCGCTGTGTGACAGAGTGTTGGACTAGATGGGCCATTGGCCTGATTCAACATTGGCTTCTCTTATGTTCTTATGTTCTTATGTTCTCGATGCCTCGTCGTGAGCGCAACACTACCGTCTCTCTAGCCATCTCAATTCTCATTTCAGCTGTCGCATCTCCTGGGTATACCAGGGCACTCGCCTAAGACGAGTGTGGAGAGGGCACCTGGGAGCTATTTCATCGATGGCTGTGGAGAGCTGACCATGCCAGTCCTCCACCAGCTCATCCAACGAGCCGCCAGGGGGCCTCGGATCCCACAGAGCCATCTGGAGCTGCATAAGGTCCATTTGGCTTTGTGGGTGAGTAAAAATCCGCTCACCGCCTACACAGGGTCGGGGTGGCACATTCAGACAGGCCTTCAGGGCCTGGTGGTCCAATCCAGTCCACCATCAGCCCCTCCACAAAGATCAAATCGAGCATGTGACCAGCCCAATGCATGGGGGCCAACATCAGTTGAGAGAGTCCCAGTGCCACCATGGACTACACTAGATCCGTAGCCCAGTTAGAGGCCACGTCCTCGGCATGGACTTTGAAATCACCCAGGACAATCAGCCTTGGGTGTTCCAGTGCCCAGCCTGATATGACCTCCAGCAGGGACGGCAGATTATTGGCCGGTGCATTAGGTGGTCGGTACACCAGCCAAATTGCCAAACTTTCCTCAGCCTCCAGCATCATGCTGACATTCTCTACGCCCGCGATCTCCGTGGAAGGGAGCACCCAGAAGGAGTGAGCCTCCCAAATGAAAATAGCCACTCCTCCCTCCCACGCCCTAGTCCACGATTGGTGAAGAACCAAGAAACCTGGTGGGGCAAGCTGGGCAAGAGCTACCGTCTTGCCCTACCACACCCAGGTCTCAGTTATGCACACCAGGTCCGCTTGTTGTTCTACCACGAAATCCTGTAGGATCGCGGCCATGTTGTTAATGGACCTGGCATTGCACAACACCAATGACGGAGGGGGGTTAAAACTCCTGGCCCCACTGCCGGCCATCCTTGGGATGGGCCATAGGCTGGAAGGGCACCAAGCTATTCTATTTCTTTGAGTTCTTCCTTTATTGCCCTGTCTAGACCCACCGTTACACTTTCCCTGCCCCAAGAGCACCAGAATCTGCTGGCCAAGCATATCATACAGATTGGTCTCTGCTGAGCTTCAGACCACCAGTGACTGACTGACTGCCAAGTCGGACCCCAGAAACCAGTCCCAAGACAACAAAACTATCTGGCTTCCCTGCTACTAACAATTGAATGCCTTTATAAAAATACAAAAATTACCTAACTGCTTACACCATTGCTTTGACCATACAGACTTTTGTTGGCAGGGTGATGTCTCTACTTTTTAATATGTTGTCTAGGTTTGTCATTGCTTTCTTCCCAAGGAGCAGGCGTCTTTTAATTTCATGGCTGCAGTCACTGTCTGCAGTGATCTTGGATCCCAGGAACATGAAGTCTGTCACTGCTTCCATGACTTCCCCTTCTATTTGCCAAGGAGTGGTGGGGCTGGATGCCATGATCTTCATTTTTTTGATGTTGAGTTTCAAGCCAACCTTTATGCTCTCCTTTTTTAGCCTTAGCAAGAGGCTCTTTAGGTCATCGTCACTTTCTGCCATTAGAGTGGTATCGTCTGCATATCTGAGGTTGTTGATTTTTCCCCAGAAATCTTAATTCCGGCTTCTGAATCATCCAGGCCGGCATTTTGCATGATATACTCTGCATATAAATTAAATAAGCAAGGGGACAATATACATCTTTGTCGTACTCCTTTTCCTATGCTAAACCAATCAGTTGTTCCATATCCTGTTCTAATGTCGCTTCTTGACCCTTATACAGGTTTCTCAAGAGACATGTGAGGTGGTCTGGTACTCCCATCTCTTTAAGGACTTGCCATAGTTTGTTGTGATCCACACGATCGAAGGCTTTAGCGTAGTCAACGAAGAAGAAGGAGATCTTTTTCTGGTACTCTTTTGCTTTCCTCATAATCCAGCGAATGTTGGCAATTTGATCTCTAGTTTCTCTACCTCTTCGAAACCCAGCTTGTATTTCTGGCAGTTCTCTATCCACATACTGCTGAAGCCTAGCTTATAGGATCTTCAGCATGACCTTGCTGGCGTGTGAAATGAGTGCAATTGTACGATAGTTTGAACATTCCTTGGCATTGCCCTTCTTTGGCACTGGAATGTAAACTGACGTTTTCCAATCCTGTGGCCATTGTTGCATTTTCCAAATTTGCTGGCAAACTGAGTGCAGCACTTTAACAGCATCATCTTTTAAGCCTTTGAATAACTCACCTCCACTAGCTTTGTTATTAGTAATGCTTTCTAAGGCCCATTTGACTGCGCGTTCCAAGATGTCTGGCTCAAGGTCAGTGATCACACCGCTGTGGTTGGCAAGGACATTGAGGTCCTTCTTATATAGTTCTGTGTATTCTTGCCATCTTTTCCTAATCTCGTCTGCTTCTGTTAGGTCCCTACTGTTTTTGTCCTCTATCATGGCCAGCTTTGCATGGAATGTTTCCTTGATTTCTCCAATTTTCTTGAAGAGATCTCTAGTCCTTCCCATTCTATCGTTTCCCTCTATTACTTTGCATTGTTCATTCAGGAAAGCCTCCTTATCTCTCCTTGCTGTTCTCTGGAAATCTGCATTCAGTTGGGTAAATATGTCCTTTTCAGCTTTGCCTTTCGCTTTCCTTCTTTCCTCTGCTATTTGTAAAGCCTCATCAGACAGCCACTTTGCTTTCTTGCATTTTTTTTCCTTTGGGATGATGGTGATTGCTGTCTCCTGTACAATGTCATGAACCTCTGTCCATGGTTCTTCAGGCACTCTGTCTATCAAATCTAGTCCCTTAAACCTATTCTTCACCTCCACTGTATATTCATTAGGGATCTGATCTAGGTCAAACCTGAATGGCCTAGTGGTTTCCCCCACTTTCTTCAGTTTAAGTCTGAATTTTGCAATGAGTAGCTCATGATCTGAGCCACAGTCAGCTCCAGGTCTTGTTTTTACTGACTGTACAGAGCTTCTCCATCTTTGACTGCAAATGATATAATCAATCTGATTTCGGTGTTGCCCATCTGGTGATGTCCATGTGTAGAGTCGCCTCTTAGGTTGTTGGAAGGGGGTGTTCGCTATGACCAGCATTTCCCCTTGACAAAACTCTGTTAGCCTTTGCCCTGCTTCATTTTGTTCTCCAAGGCCAAACTTGTCTGTTATTCTGGTTACCTTTTGACTTCCTACTTTAGCATTCCAGTCCCCTATGATGATGAGGAGGACACCTTTTTTTGGTGTTAGTTCTAGGCGGTGTTGTAGGTCTTCATAGAACAGGTCCACTTCAGCCTCTTCTGCATCAGTGGTTGGGGCATAGACTTGAATTACTGTGATGTTGAATGGTTTGCCTTGGATTCGGACCAAGATCATTCTGTCGTTTTTGAGATTGTATCCCATTATTGTCTTTCACACTCTCTTGTTGACTATAAAGACCATACCATTTTTTCTATGGGATACTTGGCCACAGTAGTAGATATAATGGTCTTCTGAGTTAAATTCACCCATTCCTGTCCACTGTAGTTCACTGATTCCCAAGATATCGATGTTCAGTTTTGCCATCTCATTTTTGACCACGTCAAGCTTAGCTTGATTCATAGATCTTACATTCCAGGTTCCTATGCAGTATTGTTCTTTGCAGCATCAGACTTTCCTTTCACCATCAGACACATCCACAGCTGAGTGTCCTTTTGGCTTTGGCCCAGCTGCTTCACTCTTTCTGGGGTTACTTGTACTTGCTCTTTGCTTCTCCCCGGTAGCATATTGGATACCTTCTGACCTGAGGGGCTCATCTTCTGACATCATACCTTTTAGCCTTTTGTTACTGTCCATGGGGTTTTCTTGGCAAAGTTACTGGAGTGGGTTGCCATTTCCTTCTGCAGTGGATCACACTTGGTCTGAGTTGGGTGTGCTTAGAACCAGTGATTGCATGTTAGATTGCAGCTAAAGATTAGAGATTCCCCAAGAAGTGTCATGTCAAATTACGGTAGGGTGGCACTGGGTGCAAAATGGAAGGCAAGCAACTATTTTTGTAGATACATTTATAGCAGCATCCCTTGATGTATTTCAACATCAGAAGAGAGGATGCCTTTAATAGGTCTCCCAATTCAATTGGATCTGGAAGGCCAAACATGGCTTTACAAACTATCAAATTGGGATAGAAATTAAAGATAAAGATTGGTGCTCAAACCAATGTGCCTAAAACTCACCAGGAAGCTCCCCCTTCTGAGTGATGACCTCTAGTTCACACATGACAAAGACCTTATGTCCCCACAAGACCACAAAAGGTCCTGTCAATCAGACACACACCTGGAATACCATGCTCAGAATATTCATGTACACACAGGCCAATTCTGATCAGGATTGTGGCACTCAGGAAAAGGGGGTTTAAGCCATCTGGCCCATGCCATTTTCCTGTCCAGGATAACAGTGCAGCACAAAGTGCTTAAATCCCTGTCTTGCGTATACCATTGTCCTGATCTGAACTGAATCCCCATGTCTCTGGGGATTAAGTTCCCAGCACTGACCTCCCTGACTACATCTATTGACATACCATGCATCTACCATGTGGACTTCATAACATGTGAACTGGCTCCCAAAGTGTTTACCTTGTAAGAGCACTTATCACCCTGCTGCCATCTTGATCACCTAAGAGACCAGCACTGTTGGAAGGGAGCTCACTGATCTCTGTTAGAACAGAACTGTAGATTTCAGATTTTCTACTTTCAGACCACTTTCTACATTGAGTTGTCTGCTGAGAGGGACTCCCTGTGCACTGCAGAGTTTTGAGGCATGTTTTCAACCAGACACACCCTCAGTTCACAAGGGGCACTGGTTAAGCCCAAACTGCTGGGATGTGTATCTGCTCCACCTTTTGTTCAACATTTTGTTTTGTCCATTTATTTAACAAGATAGAATATGCTCTGACAAGGGGAGGGGAAGTGGCTTCCTGATCAGGGGTCCACTAGGCAGCCCTAAGTGATTGCCTGGGGCATCAATAGTGGAAGGGGACCAACCAGCCCCGTTGCTATGCATTGGGGTCTACCCTAGGAGGCAGCCCTGGCCCCAGTGCCTGTTGTGGGGAGAAGAAGGGAATGTGATTGTAAACTACTCTTCAAAGGTAGAGGTAGAGGAAACCAGGGTATAAAAGCCTGCTCTTCTTCCTAGGAACACAGTGTGTGCACCCAGGGCCAGCTGAAGGTGTTTCTGCGCCCTAGGCGGGGTGCAGATGCCAACCTCCCGTTAGGGCCTGGAGGTGGCGGCAAGTCCCCGCTGGCTGCCGCCATGCCGCCCCTGCCTCCTCCCCCCCAAGAGGGGAGGGCAGACAAGCCGCACCGCCGTCTCCTGCACTCCAGCCGCATGTCCTTGTACTGGCAGTGGCGGGGAGGTGGTGGTGGTGGCAGCGGGTGCCCGCTTGGGGGGGGTCTTTGGGGGGGGCGCTGTTTGGTGCCCCTGAGGGCCGGCGCGCCCTAAGAGAGCACCTAGTTTGCCTAGCGGGCGAGCTGGCACTGTATGCACTGCTATGATAGGCAGTGCATGTGCTATTGTGGAGCATATAGTGTGCACCAGTGTTCCCTCTAAGCTGAGTTAGTGTGAGCTAGCTCACAGTTTTTTAGCTTCCATCTCACATATTTTTGTCTTCACTCAGGAAGGATGGCTCCAGAGCAAACTAATTTATCCAGTAGCTAAATTGCTTGCTCACAACTTTAATGCCAGTAGCTCACAAAGTAGAATTTTTGCTCACAGGACTCCATAGCTAAGAGGGAGCATTGGTGTGCACCCTTTGTGGTGGTGGTAACCCCCCCTTCCAGTCAGGCCAGATTAGGACATGCTAAGACCCTAAATTATAACAAGTTCAGGGGCTCCATACCATTACCAAAAATAGCAATTTAGTTTTTGTTTTGTTTTTTTGCATTTTGATAGACCCTCACTACTTGAGGCCCTAAACTGTAGCTTGTTTAGCTCCTGCTTAAATTCAGCTCTGTCTCCAGCACCTTTTGTGTTTGGTAAAGAGAATACTTGCATATTAGTCTCTCTTACTTTTTCTGCCTGAATTGGAGCTGGTGCAGCCAAGTTAACTCGGCTGCAACACCCATCACACCAAGCCCAACCAAGTCAATAGGGAAGACTGACAGTGGGATGAATATTTTCTGACCAGTCTAGTCTTGTTCTGGCTGAGAGCTGCAGCCTAGGGACTTTGGTGAGAATAAACTGGAAGGGACACATCGAAATCCATGGGACTGATGCTCATCTGGAGCAAACTGGTCTTGACTTCTTGTTGGAGTTGATGGCTTTGCACCAGGTGCTGCTCTGGCCCCAGAGGCATTAATCACCTTGACATAAATGGGAGTTGGATTAGCCTCCATGGGCTGATAGGCCTGGAATTTTCTGCCAACACAGATGGATGTTTCTTTGCCCCATCAGGTTTGATTTACATCTTCCCTAAGTCATGTTGGTTTATTACATGCTAAGCCTGTGCCAGTTCCCCCTCCCTCTTCCTCTACAAAGACCTGTATTTAGAAAAAGACATGAGATGTAGTAAAGATACCCCTGACCACGTGCAGAGGGCTCCAGCTATGAGGAGCACAGGGGCAGGAATGCAGGGGAGTTAGATCTTAATCTTATCTCAAGCAAACCAACATGGCTGTTTACAGGACCAGTTGCCATAAAAAATGGCTTGGTTGAGTAACTGACTGATAGTTAGATCTATTAGACCTCAGCAGGGGGGGGGGGGTTGAGTGTGTGTGTACACGCACACATGACCAGGGAAGTGAGGCTCCTTACTGGATGAAAGTAGATATTCACTTTCTGCCTTGCCATAATGCACTTGGGACTCCTGCAAGTCTGGCTCCCTAATCTTTTTTTACCTTCTACTGTTCCCATATTGCAATTCAGTTACGGACAGAGAAACTTAGCTGTGTAGTCTCAAGATCAGTTGTAACTCTGGGAATTCTTCAGGCCTCACCTGGAGGTTGGTAAACCTACATGGAGTTATAATAGAAAGTGCCTCTGAGAATGGACAGAGTGCCTTTCTCTCATTACTGAAATCTACACAGCTGAAATCAGAAAGAAATCAAGGCAGGCAGGAGGAGAGTCTGAACCCAACCCCTACTGATATTCTTCCACTGAACTGAACTGAAAGCCCTCAAAGGCTTTTACCATAGAGTAGGGGTCCCCAACGTGGTGCCCATGGGAACCATGGTGCCCACCAACACCTTTCCTGGTGCAAGGGGTTGCCAGGTCCATCAGAAATGCCAGTGAGGGGAGATGGGGGGATGTTCCAGGAGCAGGAAGTGATGGCATGCAACGTGTCTACGTCACCCAGATGTAACATAGGTACATCAGTGACGTCGGGGGGAATGCTCTGGTTCTTGGGCAAAACTCTATGGTAAAATCAGCCTCAAACCATAGAGTTTTGTCTAAAAACCAGAGCATCACCACCCAGACGTCACCAATGTGGCTATGTCACTTCTGAGTGATGTAGGCATGTTTATTTCCGGTGATGTCACTGTTTGGGGGGGATTTCCTCCCAATGGCTAGCTGGCCAGCAATGGCTAAAAGCCTGCAAAACTGGGGGATCCCCTGCCCCCGACTGGGGACTGATGTCATAAAGGTACAGAGTGACACCTCCTGTCCTCTCCACAAAGAATAATGGCAGCTTTTAGTTCCTGTTCAGGTCATATGTGGCTGCAGGCTGTCTTTCTTTAGCCTTGCTGTCTCTGAATTCTTGGAAAGTGAAATGGCCATAATTAATTAATTAATTGTTTCTCCAAATTCATGTTTCCTGCTCCTCCCATGAGCCTGGAGCTAGAATGCCCTTGAGTGCCTTGTAATACTGTAATGTTTTTATTAGTTACTTTAAAGGTTTATTTACAGGCTGCTTTTCTCCCCAATAGGAAGCCAAAGCAGTTTACAACATTGTTCTCCCCTCCATTTTATCCTCATTGCAACCCTGGGAGGTTGGATAGGCTAAGAGTGACTGTCCCAACATCACCCTGAGAGCTTCTACAGCAGAACCCAGGACTGCTAGATCTTAGACTGACTCTCTGAACCCTATGCCACCAAGGCTCTGCCTGCAATGCACATGATGCTCTGGTCTAGAGTGACACAACAAAAAAGGTAGGTCTCTGCCTCAAGAAACTTCTAAATAAGTTAAAATGTTCCCTCCTCTGTTATTTTTAATATCTTCAGATGAAGAACGCCCCACCTTTTACAAGACATCAGGACCAGATATTTTTCTTTTAAAAGAGTCTTGATGCTGACTCTTTGGGGCATGCATACACCTCTTCCGCTCACATCAGTAATGCAGGTCAGAACTCACACGCCAAGGAACTTCCGCTGTACTGGGATGGGGCTCCCCATGTGCTGATAGGCTGCAGGCCCTGGGCTCAGGGACTCTGTCTTGGTGTCACGAGTAGTTCTACACTTGAAGCAGGACACTAGTATTGCAGGTGACTGCCGGACGAAAGAGTCTTTAATTTGGTAATGACCTAAATTTAAAACAAATATGGAAACTGTCACCAAACTTGGCTTATCCAAGTCTTGCACTGTAATTGCCCTCTAATGATAAACTAGTGCACAGTGGATACTTTGAACAGACATCCCCAACCTTGTTGAAACTGTGTGTGCACAAAATGGCTGTCATGAGGGCCAGGGCCAGTCACAAAAAATTGGGAGGGCCTACAAAAGTATAGGAGGCTCCAACCCAAGTGTCCTCCTATGATGGAGGCAATTGTTTCCAAATAGGTGGCCCTGAAGATGCAAAGGTTCCTGGCTTCTGAAGCATCCATGGGGGGGGGAGGGCTGGCTTTTTTCTTTTGAGGAAGAGGTAAGTGGGAGCCATAACACCCATGGGCATCATACTGGGGATGACTGCCTTAGAACAAAACAGGCTGACCCAGCTGAGCACTGAGAAGGAGCAGGAGATAGAGCTGCTAGAGAGGTGAGTGTTTTTTATTTACTTTCAGCTGAGATGATTTAGCTGAGAGGATACTGTGTGGGGGGACTGTGTTTGGGAGTGTGTGGGTGAGTTGTGAGTTGTTGCAGAGTCCTGGCTGCTTGAGAAAGGGTGTGAAAGGGTCATTCTTTGACTGTAATCGAATGCCTGGGTGAATTTGAATAGCTGCTGGCCACATGCTCTGCTCTTAGCCTAGGGACTCTTAAACTAGGGACTCTATAAGAAGCCCAGGAAGAGCCAGAAAGCCAGGGCCCTCATCTCCTTGGGTTCCCAGTAAGGTAAGTAGACTTCTATAAGGAGAACCACATAAATACAAAGGATTTTAAAAGGGGGATTATATATCATTATGATTTTTAAAGCAATTATGAAGCCAGAATGCCAGCAAGGGGTTGGGGGCTATGTAGTGTTTTGCACGGAGTGCCACATGTATGACTATCTGCCCACTGGTCAGAAATCTTGGGTGTGTGCCCAGTGCAAGGAGCTCCTGGTTCTCAGGGAACAAGTTTGCTCCCTTGAGGCCAAGATGGCTGACCTCAAGAAGCAGAGACAGTCAGTTAGATGCATGGAGAAGACTCTCAGGGACTTGTTAGATATGTCCCACTCTGAATATGACAGCCCTGCTGCTGTTAGGGAGCATGAGGGTCGAGAGGAAACAGGGCATCGTGCTGCAGATAAGGGGAATGTGCCCTCAGAAGGGACCTCTTCTTCAGCTGGTGAATGGGTATCCTTTCGCAACAAGGAACCATCCCTGGGCAGGGAGGGAGGGGGGCACTTGGTAGTTGGTGATTCAATCCTTAGGCAGGTAGACAGCTGGGTGGTGAACCCGTGTACTGACCGTATGGTGACTTGCTTGCCTGGTGTGAAGGTAGTGAATATTATGTGTGTTCTAGATAGGCTGGTAGATAGTGCTGGGGAGGAGCCAGTGGTTGTGGTACATATCCGCATCAATGATGTGGGGAAATGCAGTCGTGAGGTCCTGGAGGAAAAATTTAGGCTGTTGGGCAGGAAACTCAAGGCCAGGACCTCCAAGGTAGCCTTCTCAGAAGTGCTACTTGTGCCACGCACAAGGCCAGAGAGACAGGCACAGATCAGGAGTCTCAATGTGTAGATGAGATGATGGTGTCGGGGGAGGGTTCAAGTTTGTTGGGCACTGGGATCCTTTTTGGAACAAGAGGGGGTAGCACAAAAGAGATGGTCTCCACCTGTCCTCAGAAGGAACCAGGCTGCTGGTGCTTAAAATCAAAAAGGTGGCAGAGCAGTTTTTAAACTGAATATTGGGGGAAAGCTGACAGGAGATGAAAAGTCTTTGGTTTGGGATGGCTCATCTCAAAGAGATGAAGGGGTAGCTGTTACTTTTCTACAAGAAAATGGATTAAAATTGTCCACTGAGACTGTGGCTAACAATATGGACTGCTTGGCAAGGTCTCGAGGCAGCAAGAGGAAGGTTGTGGGCTTAACATGCTTGGGAAACTATAGGTATTTATACACAAATGCTAGAAGTATCTGAGGTAAAATCAGGGAATTGGAATGCTTGCTGTTGGGGAGGAAAATAGACATTGTGGATATTTTTGAAACCTGGTGGGATGAGAAAAATCAGTGGGATATGGTGATTCCGGGTTATAAATTATATCGGAAGGATAGAGGGGAAAGGGTTGGAGGTGGGGTGGCTCTGTATGTCAGAGAGGGTATATCGTCCAGTAAGATTTCCAGAGAGCTATGGGTTGAAGCTTAACACTGGGAGTTTGTTATCACCCACCAGATCAAAAGATAGAGGAGGATTATAAAATGATGAATGAACTGTGACAAAATAACAATATAGACAAAATAACTGTGTCGTAATAGGTGATTTTAACTACCCACACATTGATTGGGTCAATATGTGTTCAAGTCAGGGGAAAAAAGAGACTGAGTTTCTAGACACTCTCAATGACTGTGATATGGAACAGGTGAGAGGCGATCCTGGATTTGGTCCTAAGCAACACCCAAGACCTGGTGAGAAATGTAAAAGTGATTGCACTACTTGGAATCAGTGACCATAATGTTATTGAGTTTAATATTTGTATAAATAGGGAATTGCCCAAAAAGACTGACACAACCACTTTTAATTTTTAAAAAGCCAGCATGGTTAACAAACAAAGTAATGGAAGCAGTAAAAGGTAAGAAGGATTGCTTTAAGTTGTGGAAAGCTAGTCTCAGTGAGGTTGATAAAAGGGAACACAGGCTGTGGCAAATAAAATGCAAGTCTGGGATCAGGCAGGCAAAAAGGGAATATGAGGAGCATATAGCAAAAAACATAAAGACCAACTATAAAACAATAACACTTTCTTCAAATACATTAGAAGAAGGAAACCAGCCAGGGAGGCAGTGGGGCCCTTGGATGACCAAGGGGTAAAAGGAATACTGAAGGATGATAGGGAAATGGCTGAGAAGCTGAATGCATTTTTTGCCTCTGTCTTCACTGTGGAAGATGAGAAGTGCTTGCCCACTCCAGAACCACTGATTTCGGGAGGGGTGTTGAAAGACCTGAGTCAGATTGTGGTGATGAGAGAGGAGGTCCTACGACTGATAGACAACTTAAAAATTGATAAATCACCAGGCCCGGATGGCATACATCTAAGAGTTCCGAAAAAACTCAAATGTGAACTTGTGGATCTTCTGACAAAAATATGTAATCTTTCATTAAAATCTGCCTCCATTCCTGAGGACTGGAAGGTAGCTAATGTTACTTCCATCTTTAAAAAGCGTTCTAGAGGAGATCTGGTAAATTACAGGCCAGTCAGTATGACATCGATACCGGGTAAGTTGGTGGAAACTGTTATTAAGGAAAGAATTAGTAGACACATTGCTAAACAAAAACTATTGAGGCAGACTCAGCATGGGTTCTGTAAGGGAAGATCTTGTCTCACTTACCTGTTAGTGTTTTTTGAGGGAGTGAACAAAAATGTGGACAAGGGGGACCAAATAGATGTTGTTTACCTTGACTTCCACAAAGCTTTTGATAAAGTTTCTCATCAAAGGCTCCTAAGTAAGCTCAATAGTCATGGGATAAAAGGACAAGTCCTCTTTTGGATCAAAAACTGGCTAATTAATAGGAAACAGAGAGTGAGTATAAATGGGCAATTTTCTCAGTGGGATACCACGGGGATCAGTACTGGGTCTGATGCTTTTTTACTTATTTATTAATGATTTGGAGTTGGGAGTAAGCAGTGAAGTAGCTAAATCTGCAGATGATACGAAGTGGTTCAGAATGGTGAAAACCAGGGAGGATTGTGAAGCACTCCAAAAGGACCTGTCGAGGATGGGCGAGTGGACATTAATGTGGCAAATGGGGTTCAATGTGGCCAAGTGCAAAGTGATGCACATTAGAGCCAAAAATCCTAAATATAAATACACATTGATGGGGACCAAACTGGCAGAGACTGACCAAGAGAGAGATCTTGCAGTCATAGTAGATAACTCAGTGAAAATGCCTAGACGGTGTGCAACTGCAATAAAAAAGGCCAACGCTATGCTGGGGATTATTAGGAAGGGAATTGAAAACAAATCAGCCAGTATCATAATGCCCCTGTATAAATCAATGGTGCGACATCATTTGTAGTACAGTTCTGGTCACCACACCTCAGAAAGCATTGGAAAAAGTGCAGAAAAGGGTAACTAGAATGATAAAAGGGTTGGAACACTTTCTCTATGAAGAAAGGTTAAAATGCATGGGGCTCTTTAGCTTGGAGAAATGACGGCTGAGGGGTGACATGATTGAGGTTTATAAGATTATGCACGGGATAGAGCAGGTAGAGAAAGAAGTACTTTTCTCCTTTTCTCACGATACAAGAACTTGTGGGTACTCCATGAAATTGCTGAGCAGTCGGGTTAGAACGGATAAAAGGAAGTACTTCTTCACCCAAAGAGTGATTAACACATGGCATTCATTGCCACAGGAGGTGGTGTGGTGGCTACAAGCATGGACAGCTTCAAGAGGGAATTAGATAAGCATATGGAGCAGAAGTCCATCAGTGGCTATTAGCCACAAAGTATAGATAGGAACTCTCAGGCTGGGGCAAGTGATGCTCTGTATTCTTGGTGCTGAGGGGGGGCAACAGTGGGAGGGCTTCTAGTGTCCTGGCCCCACTACTGGACCTCCTGATGGCACCTGGTATTTTTGGCCATTGTGTGACAGAGTGTTGGATTAGATGGGCCATTGGCCTGATCCACCATTGGCTTCTCTTATGTTCTTAGAAAAATGAAATACCTTGGCAACTTTTGGAAACAACTTTGTAAGCACTGGAAAAATAAAGTTTGTGGTATCTCTAGTATGGAGAGGGGGGAACATTATATCTTTTGTGGCATTGTATTCCAGCTTTGTAAATAACCTGGCCACCCATGACAAGTTAGGAATTGCTTGTAGGAAACCAAGTAGGGGCCCTTTTGTGTTGCTGCTTCTTTCCTCCCCTTTCAGATCACTGATATGACTGCCATGAATAGTTACTACAGGTACAGGTGGACAAAGGGGATGGACAAACATGGATGGTTCAATCTCTTCAGAGATCAGAAGCTAAGCAGGCTTGGTACTTGGATGGAAGATCAGCCCTGCTCCTCACTTGCCTTGAAAACCCCTTGCTGGGGTCACCAAGTTGGTTGCAACTTGATGCCACTTACATATATACAGGTGGATAACCCTTACCCTGGAAGAGACAAATTCTTCTACTTGGTTGGGGAAAAGAGAGGAAACCTCTTTAATCACATTATGCTTTTGATTTCTGATGTATTTTGGGGAACTACAAAAAGAAAAAGGGTGGGTTTTTTGGTAAAATATGATCACTCACAAGGAGAAGGAACTCTGTCCTTGCTACTGACTGGCAACTCCCGTCTCGTTTTGGATGAGAACACTGACTTGGCGCCTATGTTCTGGCTCCTCTTGCAGGCATCCAGGGAGACCTGTGAATGGAAATGAAGTTTCTGAAGAAATTTTTTCTTGTTTTCATTTTAACAAACAATCAGATATTGACTGCCTGTTCTTAATACAGTGGCATTTGCTATGTGATCACGAACTGGAATTCAGAGCAGGGCTCTTTTTGTAGGAAAAGCCCAGCAGGAACTCATTAGCATAATAGGCCACAACCAACAGCAGAAACTCATTAGCATATTAGGCCACACCCCAACAGCACAGCTCATTGGCATATTAGGCCACACCCCCATGTTACCAGAAGTGTGGTCATCAACTCACACACAGCCACGTTGTACCTGATGCACTCCCACACTCTCCTCTAGGGTTACCATATTTTGAAAAGCAAAAAAGAGGTCAGATCTCCTGACTGACTACTTCAAACAAGCAATCAGTATGGCAGATCTCATTTTAAATATTTAAGCTGTGATCATTGCTACTCACAAGAAATATTCCTTATTTTCCAACCCCAAAAGAGAGCATTTTCATCTGTGTTTTAAGAGCTCAAAATAGGATCCAGTTCTGGTCTCAACAACTGAAGGTGTGCGTGGAGGAGCTCCGCTTATGCAGACTGTTCCTATAGCCTTCTTTTGCTTTTGTGACCACCTTTTCAAGTACTCTCCTGTAGAGAGAGCACTGGCAGGGAACTCAGTCCAATACCGAAGATGAGCAGCGGCTCTTTCGGGTTTTGGGTTTTTTTTTTCTTTTCTCCTTGTTAATCATACCCTAATGTCTTTGACACTGAGTCAAAGTGAGTAGAGTGAATCATAGTGGAGGCAGTCTGGGGATGAGGAGTGATTGCAGGTGAAGGTCTGTTTTGGGAGGAGAAGGAGCGGAGGAGGCCCAGCCTGGGAGGAGAAGTGCTCAAGGAGACCCAACTTGTGAGTAGACAGAGATGTGGAGCAATGGGAACGGCAAGAGTAGAGGAGAGAAATGGAACAACAGGGCAGGACGATGTGACGCAACATGATGTGATGACGCGACATGATGATGAGGTAACGTGTATGTGGATAGAGAAGGAGAACAGCAAGAAGTGAAGAGGGAAGGACATTGCTAAACCCCAAAATAGATCAGAAGGATTTAAAACACGCAAATAGAGAATGAACTAGACAGATTTATAAATGACAGTTAAAGAATTAAAGGAGAAGAAATAGATAACTATAACAGCTAGTTAAAAGAACTGAATTGAACTGAATTTTAAAAATATATTAATTGTATATTATTAGAATATAGTTAAAGAACAAAAGAGGATAATAGACTGAGATATGTAATCAATTGTATTAAATGGCCACTGGTGGGAGTGGATCATGGAAAGCATCAATCACCTCACCAGGACAGATAAGGGCACAAACCCAATTAAAGTTAAGTACAATGAGTCTTTGCCAAATGTCAGGGAAAGACTTAAAAATTCTCATCCAGGAAAGTATAGCACAAGCGATTAAAAATACAGTAGAAACGACAATCCCTTTTCTAAAAAAGAAATAGAGCCAATTCAAACAAAAATGGAAAAAATAACACAAAAAATAGAACCAATTCAAATAAAAATGGAAGGAATAACACAAAAAATAACTACAGAGACAGAAGAAATAAAAAAGCAAATAGAGAACAAACAAGAAATACTAAAGACAGCAACAGTCTTATTATTATTGAGGATAGATACAGGAAATGGATCAGGAATTACAAGGACAGAATAAAAAGTGATCAAATGGAAGAGACACTGATCAGCTTGGAAATGGATAAAGCAGCATTAATCCTAAAATGCCAAAATGTACCTGAAAATATTGAGAAAAACTTAAAGGAAGAAATGATACAGAATATAACAGAACAACTTAAAATTGGAACAAGTGAAGAACTGGCAAGAGAAATTGAAATGATGTATAGAAGAAACTCATCTTATGCAAAAAGAACTAACACATCCCAAGAGGTACATAGAAAATTTATAAGAAGAGAAATGCACGATAAGATACTAAAACCATCAAACAAATCTAAAATGACAATACGAGATGCAGAAATAAAGTTTCTGAAAGAGGTACCATGGAGGGTTAGAGAGAAAAGATAAAATTATAATATATTAACAAATCTCTTGAGGACAAATGGTATCACCTATAGATGGTTGATTCCAGAAGACATTCTATTCAACTGTCTGGGGAGAAGACAGAAAATAGATTCAATATTCAAGGTAGGAGATTTTTTAGAGAGATATGGCAAGGATTTGGGATGGATTGAAGACGAAGAGAATGAATCAAAGGCAGGAGGTTTAGAACAAGATTCAGGAAAAAATAAAAAGAGAACTGAAAAAAAGAAAGAAGGAAACCAGAAAAATCCCAAATACTTAAAAGATTTCAGTATAGGAACAAGGAAAGTTTAAATAAAATTAAGAATAAAAATGGTGAACAATAAGAAACTTAAAATATTCTCAGTTAATGTGAATGGGCTTAATAGCCCTCAAAAAAGAAAACCAATTTTCCCCCAGATTACAAAAATGCAATCAGATATAACATGTTTACAAGAGATGCATATAAAAAATGAAGATTTAAAGTAAGTAGAATATAAAAAATTAGGAAAACAATTTGCAGCAGCAGACTCTAAAAAGAAAAGAGGAGTAGTTATTTAAGTGAAAGAATATTTAAACCCAGAACTAATATATGCATCTAAGGACAGAAGAATAGTAGCTGTTACAACTCGGAGCTGTTAACAATTAATATTGAATATATATGCACCCAATCAAAACCAATATGTTTTTTATAAGTCATTGCGAGATATAGTGACGATCCAGTCATTTGATGAATTATGTATCATAGGAGATTATAATGCTGTATTTGACCCAAAAATAGATAGGAAAAAACAGTTAAAGAAAAAGAAAACAGGAAATGTTCTCCCAAAAACCTTTCTTCAGCTTGCAGAGGAATTTAATCTAATAGATGTATGGAGAACTGGAAACATTGCAACAAAAGATTATACTTTTTATTCTGCAAGACATAAATCATGGTCGAGAATAAATATAGCGTGGACCTCTACTACAATGATGAAAGATTTAATAGAAGCCGAAATGCTTCCTAACACATTTGCCGACCTCAACCCACTCATGATGACTTATCAGGAGCTGTTAAAAAAAACATGATGGACCTTGGATCTAGGCATATTAAACAACAAAGAATTGATAGAGAAATCTAAGATTGAAATTCAAGAGTTTTTTATAAGAATTATACAACTAGAAACCTCAATAGAAATAGTATGGGAAACATTCAAGGCATTCATAAGAGGATGGTTCATCAATCAGGAAGCTTGGAGAAAAAAGAGTTTTTTATAAGAATTATACAACTAGAAACCTCAATAGAAATAGTATGGGAAACATTCAAGGCATTCATAAGAGGATGGTTCATCAATCAGGAAGCTTGGAGAAAAAACAGAGGGAAAAACAATATGAAACTTTAGGGAAACAAATTCATAAAGAGGAGGTTAAAATGAAAAAAGGAGATCTCCTTCTGCCATAACTTCAGTACTTTACAGTCTTTTACAATTGGAATGAAATAAAAACATCAAACGAGGTAAAATATTCATCTTGACTACCGAAATTCTGCCCAATAGTGACAGATTCAAAGTATCCCACTTTTTTATGTCCTGTTGAATTTTGCACCAAGTCTTTTCATAATTGTTCTTAAAAAGATCTATGTTTTCATTGTGAGCTCAATTCCTAAATATTTTGTTTTTTTCACCACTTCACACTGAATTTTTTCTTGCAGTTCCAGTTGTTTTTCTTTTGTCATATTCTTACAAAGCACCTTTGTTTTATTCTTATTCACATAAAATCCAGCCAAATCTCCAAATTCTTTGATCTTTTCCATCAACAACGGTAAATTGATTACTGGATCTTCAATCAAAAACATTACATCATCTGCAAAAGCCCTATACTTATAGGTAAAACCTCCAATTGTTAGTCCCCTTATATCCTTATCTTGTCTTACCTTCCCCAGCAAAACTTCCAAAATCCAAATAAATAATAAGGGGGTTAGCAGACACCCTTGCCTGGTCCCTTTTTGAACCTTAAAATGTTCCGTCATCTCCTTGTTTACGTTCAGCGATGCATTCTGTTCAAAATATATCGCCCTAAACACATTTTAAAAAGGCTGTCTGATGTCCATTCTTTCAATCACTTGAAACATAAAGTTCCAGTTTAAATTGTCAAAGGCTTTTTCGGCGTCTACAAATAGAAAAGCAACCTCTTTTTCTGGATGTTTGTCGTAGTATTCAATAGCATCTATCACCGTCCTTAAATTGTCTCTGATTTGTCTATTTGGTAAAAATCCGGCTTGTTCTTCCATTATGACATCTTTCAAATAGTTCTTCAATCTTTCTGAAATTATTTTGGCAAACAGCTTATAGTCATTGTTGAGTAAAGAAATTGTTCTGTAATTCTTAACATCTGTTAAGTCTTGTCCTTCTTTTGGTATAAGTGAGATATTGGCCTCTTTCCATGTCTCTGGTATTGCTTTGGTCACCTGTTATCTCATTTGCTAAAAGTACCAAGATTGGGGTCAACTCCTCTTTTAATTTTTTATAAAATTTTATGGTAAAACCATCTGGACCAGGAGCTTCCCCCAACTTAGCATCTTCTATTGCATTGTAGATTTCTTCTTTTTGGACTGGACCATTCAACATTTCCTTAATTTTTGCTTCAACCTTTGGTATTTCTACCTTGTCCAAATATTTTTTGATTTTTTCTGGATCTATATTCTTCTTTTGAAATAACTTCGCATAATACTTGAAGAAGACTCTTTTTAGACCGTTCATATCCACAATTTCTTTGCCATCCTCAATTATTTTGCTTATTAAGCTTTTCTCTCTTCGATTTTTCAGTTGCCATGCCAAAACCTTTCCAGGTTTATTTGCTCCTTCAAAGGATTTTTGTTGCAGTTTCTTTAGGTTCCAATAGAGTTCCCGATTAAGTATCACATTCAATTGATCTTGTAAAATTTGAATTTCTTTAATAATTTTCTTTTTTCCCGGTCTCCTCTTCAGTTCATTTTCTTTTTGCTGGATTTTTTCTTGCAATTCCTTTTGTTGCTTTATATTCTGTTTCTTGTCAGTCGCATTCAACGATATAGGTAATCCTCTCATCACGGCCTTATATGCATCCCAGACCATCTGTATTTTAACATTTTGATTTAGATTCATTTGAAAAAATGATTGAGTTTCCTTACGCAATATCTCAGTTATTTTTGTCTTGTCCAGAAAATCTTCATTGATTCTCCATTGGAACTGTTTCACTTTCTTTTTTAACATCCAAATCACCGGGTTATGGTCCGAATTAGTCTTTGGCAAGATCTCCGCTTTTTGAGTTTTTAGTGCCATATCACCAGACATCCAAATCATATCTATTCTGGAAAAGGATTTATGTCGATTAGAATAGAAAGTAAAGTCTTTAACTTTGGGATTCCATTTTCTCCAAACGTCTTCAAGTTTCTCTTGGTCCATCAATTTTAAAAAAAAATTAGGAAGCTTTCCGATCTTCTCATCAGTCTTTTTTTATTTCCTGTCCAATTTGTTGTTTACAGTGCCATTAAAGTCACCTGCCAATAATATCTGATCATAGTTCACTTGGTCCAGTTCCTTCATCAAGTCCTTAAAAAAATTTTCCTTAGCTCCATTAGGCGCATATAAGTTAACTACCAATGTCTTTTTCTGAAGCATTGTAATTTCCACTCCAATATATCTCCCCTCTTTATCACTAAAAATTTCTGTTGGATCCAGATCTTTATTTATGTAAATCACAACTCCCTTATTTTTTTTCTCTGCCAATGAATAAAATTCTTCTCCCAATTTTTTATTAATCAAATATTTATTGTCCCGCTTTTTCATATGAGTTTCTTGTAGACAAATGATATTGGATTTCTGCTTTTGTAGCCAATAATTCACTTCCTTTTGGAAGGTAAATTAAGTCCATTTACATTCCATGATAACAATTTGTAATCCATCATGACTTGTCTTTAAATATCTCCAAAATCCTCCAGATTTTCCGCCTTAAACCTATGCATATCTCCTAATGTCTTAATCGTGTGTCTTTTCACATTGTAGGCAAAAGACAGACTCTGTGGTATCTCCCATCTGAATCTGATGCTTAACTCCTTCAATTTGTCCACCAGCTTCTTATATTTCTTTCTGTCCTGCAAAATCATTCTTGGGAGTTCTCTCATTATTATTATCTTTTTGCCATCAATCTCCAAAGGTTGTGTAAATTGTTTTTTTTTAAATATCCTCTTTCATTTTCCTTGTTACAAATTGAACAATAACATCTCTTGGCAATTTCTTTCTTTGTACATATGCTGAATTTACTCTATAAATTAAATCAAAATCAGAATCCAATTCTCCTTGATCTTCCCCTAGATATTCAGTCCAAGCTGTCATCACTACTATACGTATATCTTCATCAGTCGTTTCTTCTATCCCTCTTAACCTCAGATGATTTAACATCGCTCTATATTCCATCATTGCCTCTAGTTTGCGTTTTTTTTGTAGAGTTGTTTCCATTTTTTTGTCTATATCTTGTGTCTTTTGCTCCAGTTCAATTGATTTTGTTGCCAAACTTTTAACTTGACTATTTGTGTTTGCCACTTCTTTTTTAATTTCAGCCACCTCTGCTAGCACCAACTCTTTCAAGGCTGCCACATTTTTTTCTTGTACTTCTTTCAACTGCTCCAGCTGTTTTTCCATTTGTTTCTCTAACTGTTGATCTATCTGTTTCACCAAACCTTGAATCGCTTCCATCATCCACTTCTCCATTGCTTCGATTGCAGCTTGCCATTCTTTCTTTTCCTTCGTTAACATACTTGGGCTCGCAGTTGAAGCAGCTCTTTGTCGCTGTTTTGGGTCCGTTTTGAAAATTTTAAAGTATACTTCAACTGTCCTCAGGCTCTTCTCTTCAGTCAGACTTTTTTCGCTGCCCTTTAAAGTCAATTTCGCTGTTAAAATTAAATTTTAAAATTTAGTCCTCCTCAAAATGGTGGGCGCAATTTCTTTATGGTTTCTCGGACTAGAGTAGGCTCTCTTTAAGCTTCCTGTTTCCGGTCCCACATTAACATCATCCTACCGAAAGCTTCCTGTTCCACCACTCTTCCGGTCCTCCAGCAAGCACTCTAGCCCTTAGTCACCGGTCTAGCCAGACACAGATTTTTGCAACACCTTAGTCTCGCGATCTTTTCTGTTGGTTTCGGTCTTGCACTTCACTCTCGATCTTCACAGGAATGTTAAACAAAGTCTGTTTTATTCAAATTAAACGCTTTGACAAACTCTTCTTAATTATACGATGGATCGATTATTCGGATTTAAGTCTTTTGCGCTTAACTGCTTTATTCAAATTTCGTTAGAACTTCATCCCGGTAAGCCAACTGTTTTTGTTACCTTGCATGTTTATCTTGGGACTTTGCATCACTTCTTTCCGCTTTCGGCTCCAATCTCTTTCTTAAGAAGTTGGGAAATGACGAATTTAAGCTGATTCTTCAGCTCGGCTGGCTTCTTTAGTGCTGTCTTGCAATCACCCACTTCTGAGAGGGGATCAAAGCATAAACAAGCCTCCTTCAAGACTTATATACACCAATCTCAACTCTCACTTGGATCTCGTTGCTTGCTTATCAACCCCCTGCCTGGAGGATGCTGCGTTGGGCAGTTTAATTGCCCAAACTGTCAGAAGAAGCCACCGTTCACCCTGCACGATCGCAAGGTGCGTCAGTTCGCCATTTTACTCCATTCTGGTCGGGAAGGAAACCGAGGATCAAAATGAAGATTCTATGCGACGCAAAGGAAAGGGGAGGATTTCAACTCCCCAATCTTAGACTGTATCATGATGCAATGTGTCTGTCTTGGCTTGACATGATTGTAAGTTTGGATGGCACACCTATTTATGGTATGAGAAATCCAAAGTGGACAACTTTTTTAAACACCACTTTATAAGAAGATCACTGTTTATGACCTGGATGAGATACATCTTTTTGAAACAAGACCATTATGGATAGTTCCGGCAGAGGTAATTAAACCACTTTCAAGGCACAAAGGAGAAGATTGGATACCTTATAGAGACATTTTGAAGGTAGAGGGGAGTAGTTTCATGATGAGTGCTAGAGAGGATCTGGAATTTGAATATGACTGGTTAAATTACAGACAGATTTATGACTTATTTAAGGTGGATAAAATGAGGTATGGCTTCAGGAAGGAAAATAATGAAATTGAAACTGTATGGGCAGAAAAAGGGAAAAAAGTGATTTCAAAAATTTATAAGGTTTTGTTAAAATGGATACAGAGGATGAGACAGTAAAAGAACAGATGGTGAAATGGGCTATAAGTATAAATAGAGAAATAGATATGTCATCATGGGAGTGCCTATGGAAAAAGTCAATCAAAATTTCAACATGTGTTAATGTAAAAGAAAATTGTTATAAAATGATGTATAGATGGTATATGACACCAAAAAAATTGCTAATATGAATGAGAACATGTCTAACAAATGTTGGAAGTGTAAAAAAAGGAAGGCTCATTTTATCATATCTGGTGGACTTGTGATAAAGCGGTAGCTTATTGGACTGAGATCCATAATGAAATTCAGAAGATCCTGAAGTGTACCTTGAAAAAAGAACCAGAAATGTTACTTTTAGGTCTTAAAATGGAAGAATTTAACGTGAGAAAGAGAACATTGTTATGGTATTTGATTACAACTGCTAGAATTACATTTGCTCAATTTTGGAAGCAAGAAAAGACACTGGAAAAATGGGACTGGATAAAGAAGATGCTTTTTATGGTAGAAATGAATAAATTGACAAAGAAGCTTAACGGTAAAGAAGATGAAGAATTCTTAGCAGAATGGAAAGATTTTAAAGACTATTTAAAGTGGAACTGGGATGTAAAAAATAAGTTACTTTGCTTTGATAACTATTAAGATTAGAAGACTAGAAAGTAATGATTATTAGCTAAAATGTTACCTAATACTGAGTCAGAGAAAATGAATATGTTAGAAATGAAGAATTGAATATTGGACAAGTTTTTATTGTTAGTGAATATTGATTGAAATGATAATAGGGGTGGAGCATCGCTGGAAGCCAGGTGGGGGGAGGGAGAGGATATTAGAAAAGGATATATCAAAAAATATTTTGTAATATGGAACGTGTTAATATATCCTGGGAATATAACCAGGGCCGGTGTTGCTGGGCACGGTGCAAGTTCCACCATAGTTGCAAGGTGTGCGGGGGGGGGGGGCACGGACGGGTGTATTGCCCATGGTCCACCGGCACCCAGCAGCCCTTTCAGGGTGGAAAACCCTTCTCCGGTGGTGCCAACACAAAAGGGGGAGGGGGGTCATCAGGCACCGCAGCCACTTCTGCTTCCAGACGTTAGTGCTCCACAGGACTGGTGGTCCTTGGCAGCCACCCCGGTTCGGGTGGATGCCCTGAGACCACTCTTGACACAATACCCCTTGCGGGAGGCCGGCCAATATATCTTGGATGGGTTCACGAAGGGTTTTCCCATTCCCGCCTGTGGCCCGCGCATTGCAACCAATTCCAACAACCTGAAGTCAGCAAGGGAGATGCCTGAGGCGGTTGCTGCAAAACTGCAGAAAGAATTGGCAGCAGGGCGCATCGCGGGCCCATTCAGCACGCCCCCTATTGACCACCTGTGAGTATCTCCCGTGGGAGTGGTGTCAAAGAAAACACCAGGCGAGTATCACCTGATTCAGCATCTCTCGTACCCGAAGTGATCAGTTCCAGGACAGAGGTACAGGACAGTCTGGATTTTTGGGCACAGCATCGTCCATTGGGCAGGTTTGTATGCATCCTCATTGGGCTGGGGCAAAGACTTGGGCTTGGGAGGTGCAGCACGCATTACATGGATGGCACAGCGAGGCATGCGATGGAGGTCCCTGTTGCCCTGGTTGGGGCGCGTCGTGGCGAGGCGCCACCTTCCTGACAGCAGTGCTGGTGTAGCAAAGAGGCTGCCAGGTACATCCGTGTACTCAGGAAGAGCCTGACCACGTGTCTGCTGCTAGCGCAAAATGGCTTCTTTCCTCAACCACTTCCTCCTGGGCAGGTCCCAGTCTGTTGCCATTGGCCAGGGGTGACGAGGTGTGTTGTTAGAGGGGTCACATGGCTGTACCTGGGCATTTCCACTGGTGGTTCCCCCATTTCCGGGGTTGGGCTGCAGCTGGCGGAAGTTCAATGATGCTACAGTGGGTGGCACTAGACAAGGAGGCAGGGCTGGGGCTGGTCATGAGGTGGGGTCATGTGACAGGGTCATGTGATGGGATCAGGTGATCAGGTCATGTGATAGGGTCATGTGGGTCACTTCCGGTGACGTGGCAAGGGGTGGGGAGGCTGACAGCAGGCCTGGTAATGTCACTTCCATCACGCCCACTTCATTAAGTATTCATGGTGACCCTGGGCTACGTCATGTCTGGTGACATCACTTCATTAAGTATGCACAGGAACGTCACTTCTGTCACACCCACTTCATTAAGTATTCATGGTGACCCTGGGCTACATCATGTCCGGTTACGTCACTTCATTAAGTATGCAAGGGGAATGTCACTTCCACCATGCCCACTTTATTAAGTATTCATGGTGGCCCTGGTTGACGTCATGTCCAGTTACGTCACTTCATTAAGTATGCAAGGGGAACGTCACTTCCGCCACGCCTTCATTAATTATGCATTGTGTGTCCTTTTACTACTTATAAGTCTTGACTACTTGTAAGTCTTATAGATAAACATTTTCATGACATTTTAAGGGTGCCTATCACAAACCCTGACTTGGACTTTAATGCCTTGGCTAACAGAAAACAGCTACCAGGTGTGTTGAAGAACTGACTAGGTATGCATGTGTAGCTAGATAAAAGGATTCTACAGTAAAATATTGTTCCAAAATGGAATGTGTTCAAGTTTACAATTTCTTCATTGGCCTCTGAATGTTTACTTTTGATCTAAATAGAAAGTTAATAATTGTGTTACATTTTGATTTAAGATGTGGCCCTCTTCAAGCATTGGGCACTCTAATGTGCCAGAAGGTTGGGGACTCCTGACCTAGTTCATAGGTATTCCTCCCTTCTAGACTAATCTGAACTTGCTATGCTCACCCATGTTTTCTTACCTCCCAGGCTTGAATGTTGCAATGTGCTGCCCTTGAAAACCATATGGAATTGGTGCAGAATGCATTTATTCTTTTTTTGCCTAGCGATGCATGGCATATGTATATGTATCCTATTCTGCAACAACTACATTAATTGCCAGTCTGATTCCAGGTTTGATTCAAGATCTTGTTTTGGCCTTTAAATGTCATTTGGAACCTTGATCCCTATACAAACATCCCTCTATGACCCAGTTTAAGTATAATCAACGAGCTCTTTAAGTCATGACACTGCTCCATCGGGTATATGGCAGAAAACATTTGGGCTTTTCCAGGGGCTGCCCCAATACTCCCTAAAAAGGTCAAGAATTGCTCTGTTGTCCTTTCATAAGGGAAGGAGACTTTTCTTTTCTTGCAGGTATTCAGCGATCAGTGCGGTTGCTTTTATAATCAAAAACAGGACAGTTTTGTATTGGGCACTGCCGATTTCTATGGAATGTTACATGGACCTCTGTAAACTGCTCTGAACACTGAAAGATGGAATATAAACATTTAAAAGAAATAAATGATTGTAAGAAAGCTCTGGGTGACAGAGGCTGCAATCTTAAAGATTCTTCATGGGAGTAAGCTCATGGAACAATATGTGAATTATATCTGTGTAGATCAAGGCTTGGAGATCTCATAGAATGACAAATGATCTCCAAATGACAGAAATCAGATCCCGGGGGGGGGGGGGGGAAGAGGGCAAATTTTATGGCATCACATCCCTGCTGAGATTCCTCCCAAAGTTCTACCCCCAAATATCCAGGAATTTCCCAGCCTGGGGTTGGCAACCCTATTATTAGGTTGCTCTCACTAACAACCATTCTTCTTGCAAGATGGCATTTTTACTATTTTTAAAATTTTATCTCCTGAGCCAGCAGCCCTAAATTATATCACCTGTTGCCACTTTATTTTATTTTTCAAATAGGACTTTTGCCTGAGTTGGGGTTGCCAACTCCAGGTTGGGAATTTTCTGGAGAATTGGTGGGCGTAAAGCCATGGGGGTATGGGTTTGGGGAGGGGAGGGAGCCCAGCAGGGTAAAATGCCATTGAGACAAATCTCCAAAGCAGCCATTTTCTTCAGGGGAACTGATCTTTGTACTCTGGAGATCAGTTGTGATTCCTGGAGATCTAAAAGCTCCACCTGGAGGTTGGCAACCCAATAGACTGTGAAGCTGGGCCCTCAGTTTCTTCCCATGTTGTCTCTCTTGCTCATAGCCATAAATTATCCCAGCCTTTGGTGCCTTACAAATGGATCATTTCCTGTTTGGCTTGGCCAAAAGGTTACACATTGTTGTTCCGAGTAAATCATGGGTTAGTGATTAACTCCAGAAGGTTCTTCCCAGAAAAAATCCTGTTTAGAATATTAAAATATAACATCATCATCATCATCATCATCATCATTAAAATATAACCCTAGTATTTTTATTAGGGGTGTGGATTGCAATAAGAACCTATACAAATGTCTTCATGTAGGGAATGTCTCCAGGGTGGGGGGGGGGGAGGAAATGTGCTTAGTCTCTTGACTTCAGCAAAATGCTGATGAAGGGCTGGTGCCACCAGCTGGGTGGATGACTCAGGACACATACTGGGGAGAGCAGAGATGGCATTTCCTGACGTGGGGCTTTTCTGCTCCAGGTTTTTGTTTAGCTTCTTAACTGCTTGGACTTTTCCTCTCTCTTACACTCAGCAGCCTTTCTGGTATCTTTTTTCCATTTGAAGTTTTCCCTGTGTTTTTTCATACCTTTGCAAAAATGGTTTGAAAAAAACACAGGAAAAATGCATGGACAAAACAGAAAAACAATGCACTTAAGAAGCCAAGCTAGAGCAAAAACCTGGAGCAGAAAACTCAGTGATTTAAAAACAGCCATGGTTTGGTGGTGATCCTATGGGGGGAAACCCCAGGGCTGCGGTGCTTGGGGATGAAAGGGTTAACCATCACCTACACTTGGAGTTGCCAACTCTGGGCTGGTAAATTCCTGGATATTTTAGGTGGAGCATGGGTAGAATGGAGTTTGAGAAGGGGAGGGAGCTCAGCAGGAATGTGATGCCATAGAGTTCACCCTCCAAAGTAGCCATTTTCTCCAAGAGAACTGATCTCTGTAGCCTGCAGATTAGTTGTAATTCCAGGAGATCTTCAGGCCCCACCTACATCCAGTTTTCCTGATAGAAATCTTCCACCAGCAGCCCTTTGTTGTTGTTGATCAGTCGCACAGTCGAGTCCGACTCTTCACGACCATATAGACCAGATTACGCCAGGCCCTCCTGTCTTCCGCTGTCCGCTAAAGATTGCTCAATTTCATGTTCGTTGCATCAATGACACTGTCTAACCATCTCATCCTTTGCCGTCTCCTTCTTTTTTGACCTTCAATCTTTCCCAGCATCAGGGTCTTCTCCAGTGAATGCTCCCTTCTCATTTGGTGGCCAAAGTATTTGAGCTTCAGCTTCAGGATCTGGCCTTCCAGGGAACAGTCAGGGTTGATTTCTTTTAGGATTGACTGATTTGATCTCTTTGCAGTCCAAGGGACTCTCAAGAGTCTTCTCCAGCACCATAGTTCAAAAGAATCTATTCTTCGGCGCTCGGCCTTCCTTATAGTCCAACTCTCGCAGCCATACATTACTATGGGGAATACCATTGCTTTGACCATGCGGACTTTTGTTGGCAAGGTGATGTCTCTGCTTTTTATCATGCAGTTTAGGTTTGCCATCGCTTTCCTCCCAAGGAGCAGGCGTCTTTTAATTTCATGGCTGCAGTCACCATCTGCAGTGATCTGGGATCCTAGGAACGTGAAGTCTGTCACTACTTCTACGACTTCCCCTTCTATTTGCCAAGGAGTGATGGGGCCAGATGCCATGATCTTAGTTTTTTTGATGTTGAGCTTCAAGCCCACTTTTGCGCTCTCCTCTTTCACCCTGAGCAAGAGGTTCTTTAGGTCCTCTTCACTTTCTGCCATCAGAGTGGTATTGTCTGCATATCTGAGGTTATTGATCTTTTCCCCAGCAATCTTAACTCCAGCTTGTGATTCATCCAGGCCAGCATTTCGCATGATGTACTCTGCATATAAATTAAATAAGCAAGGTGACAATATACATCCTTGTCGTACTCCTTTTCCTATGCTAAACCAATCATTTGTTCCATATCCGGTTCTAACTGTTGCTTCTTGACCCTTATACAGGTTTCTCAGGAGACATGTGAGGTGGTCCGGTACTCCCATCTCTTTAAGAACCTGCCATAATTTATTGTGATCCACACAATCAAAGGCTTTAGCATAGTCAATGAAGCAGAAGTAGATATTTTTCTGGTACTCTCTTGCTTTCTCCATAATCCAGCGAATGTTGGCAATTTGATCTCTAGTTCCTCTACCTCTTCGAAACCCAGCTTGTACTTCTGGCAGTTCTCTATCCACGTACTGTTGGAGCCTAGCTTGTAGGATTTTGAGCATGATCTTGCTAGCGTGTGAAATGAGTGCAATTGTGCGATAGTTTGAACATTCCTTGACATTGCCCTTCTTTGGGATTGGCATGTACACTGACCTTTTCCAATCCTGTGGCCACTGTTGTGTTTTCCAAATTTGTTGGCAAATTGAGTGCAGCACTTTAACAGCATCTTCTTTTAAGACTTTGAATAACTCAGCTGGGACACCATCACCTCCACTAGCTTTGTTCTTAGTAATGCTTTCTAAGGCCCATTTAACTTCATTTTCCAGGATGTCTGGCTCGAGGTCAGTGATTATACCATCGTGGTTGTCAAGGACATTGAGGTCCTTCTTGTATAGTTCTTCTGTGTATTCTTGCCATCTTTTCCTAATCTCTTCTGCTTCTGTTAGGTCCCTACCGTTTTTGTCCTTTATCATGGCCAGCTTTGCATGGATCGTTCCCTTGATTTCTCCAATCTTCTTGAAGAGATTTCTAGTCCTTCCCAATCTATTGTTTTCCTCTATTACTTTGCATTGTTCATTCAGGAAAGCCTCCTTATCTCTCCTTGCTGTTCTCTGGAAATCTGCATTCAGTTGGGCAAATCTTTCCTTTTCACCGTTGCCTTTAGCTTTCCTTCTTTCCTCTGCTATTTGTAAAGCTTCATCAGACAGCCACTTTGCTTTTCTGCGTTTCTTTTTCTTTGGGATGGCGGTGATTGCTGCCTCCTTTACAATGTCACAGACCTCTGTCCATAGTTCTTCAGGCACTCTGTCTATCAAATCTAGTCCCTTAAACCTATTCTTTACCTCTACTGTATATTCATCGGGGATGCGATCTAGGTCAAATCTGAATGGCCTTGTGTTTTTCCCAACTTTCTTCAATTTAAGTCTGAATTTTGCAATGAGTAGCTCATGATCTGAGCCACAGTCAGCTCCAGGTCTTGTTTTTACTGACTGGATAGAGCTTCTCCATCTTTGACTGCAAATTATATAGTCAATCTGATTTCGGTGTTGCCCATCTGGTGATGTCCATGTGTAGAGATGCCTCTTAGGTTGTTGGAAAAGGGTGTTCGCTATGACCATTGTATTCTCTTGACAAAACTCTGTTAGCCTTTGCCCTGCTTCATTTTGTTCTCCAAGGCCAAACTTGTCTGTTATTCTGGTTACCTTTTGATTTCCTACTTTAGCATTCCAGTCCCCTATGATGAGGAGGACATCATTTTTTGGTGTTACTTCTATGAGCTGTTGTAGATCTTCATAGAACTGGTCCACTTCAGCCTCTTCTGCAGCAGTGGTTGGGGCATAGACTTAGATTACTGTGATATTGAATGGTTTGCCTTGGATTCGGACCGAGATCATTCTGTCATTTTTGAGATTGTATTGCAATACTGCCTTTCTCAATCTCTTGTTGACTATAAAGGCCACACCATCTTTTCTATGGAATTCCTGGCCACAGTAGTAGATATAATGGTTTTCTGAGTTAAATTCTCCCATTCCTGTCCACTTTAGTTCACTGATTCCCAAGATGTCAATGTTCATTCTTGCCATCTCATTTTTGACCATGTCAAGCTTACCTTGATTCATAGATCTTACATTCCAGGTTCCTATGCAGTATTGTTCTTTGCAGCATCGAACTTTCCTTTCACCGTCAGACACATCCACAGCTGAGCGTCCTTTCAGCTTTGGCCCAGCCACTTCACACTTTCTGGGGTTACTCGTACTTGCCCTCTGCTCTTCCCCAGTAGTATATTGGACACCTTCCAACCTGAGGAGCTCATCTTCTGACATCATATCTTTTAACCTTTTGTTACTGTCCATGGGGTTTTCTTGGCAAAGATACTGGAGTGGGTTGCCATTTCCTTCTCCAGGGGATCACGCTTGGTCTGAGATCTCTGCTGTGGCCTGTCCGTCCTGGGTGGCCCTCCACGGCGTAGCCCACAGCCTCATCGAACCACGCAAGCCCCTTCACCACGACAAGGCAGTGATCCATGAGGGAGACCAGCAGCCCTAGTAGGGGGAAAAGACAGTATCAATACAGGTACTTACTTTTGGGATAATAGCAGCTTGGGGCAGATATTCTGTCAGGAAAACAATGGAAAGAGGGTAATTTAGGCCCCGGTCATATGAGCCAGAAAACGCGGGGGGGAGGCATGGCAGTTCGCCCTGGAGCAAAATAAGGCACGGTAGCCCGATCACATGGGCCACCGGGTTCCCATGCTCCGGCGCAGAACGCCGATCACACAGCGCTGCTACAGTGTGGCAAAAAAGCAGCGCAGCAGAGCATGCAAGCCACGCTGTAGCAAAGGGCGCATGTGCCTTGGGGGGGGCGGGCTGCTGTCAATTTCTTGCGTGTGCGAATGCATCATTCAGCATTGGTGCACATCCCATGGAAACTTACAACATCCGGAAACCCCGGGATACGGCCAGGTGTCGGAAGCCGCGGAATACTGGCGCTCCCGCGATCAGATGCCGGCCTTTGCCCCGGGGTTTCCGGAAACTAGTACTTCGACCCTAGTAGTTTTTTACTCCATGTTTTCCACAGGAAGCCATGGGCTAGCCACGGGAGTGCTACGCCTCCCAGATGTGCTGGTATGATCGTGCACAGAAAGTCCGCAGGGCTACTGTGCCTTCAGCGGGGCAAATGCTCCGTGTGAACGGGGCCTTAGGTCACCAACTTCCAAGTAGAGCCTGGAGTTCTCCCAGAATTACAACTTGATCTCCAAGCTACTGAGATCAGTTCCCTTGGAGAAAATGGCAGCTTTGGAGGCGAAACTCTATGGTACCATGTCCCCCCACTGAGCTCCCTCCCCAAACTCCACCCTCCCAAGGATCTGCCCCCAGATCTCCTGGAATTTTTCAAGCTTCCCAAGCCAGAGTTGGCAACCCTATCAGGGTTAGCCTCTGTCAGGTAATCCTGGTGGCAGGAAACGAGAAGGACCTGCTGTGAACAGCGCTGAACAGCAGGTCCCCAACTCCCAGGCGCTGAACCCAGTGAGCAAAACCCCTTCCCTCTTCTTTGTGACTGGGACTTTAATGGACCCCGAACTACAGACCCATGTAAGAGTACGAGCCCTGGTAGACTCGGGTTGTGGGAGAGACATTATAAATCCCTCCATAGTAATGGGGCTGGGAACCAAAGTCATAAAGTTGGTGGAACCTTTGTTTTTTACCCAAATGGATGGCTCCACGATGAGGGAGCCTTGCAAGTACAAGACTGTACCGTTATGAATGGGGGTGGGGAAGCACTGGGAGGTGAGACCCTTCGTTATAACCTCGGCGGCAAGGTTCCCACTGGTCTTGGGGAGCCCATGGTTTTTCGACCACGACTTATACATACTGTGGGAGGTGGGGGTGATCAACTTCATCTCCCCTCGCTGCGAGGCTCATGTCTGGAAAGATGCTTGGGGGCCCACCCCCCAGAGTGTTAGCACGGTACTGGTGGGGTTGGCGGAGGCAGAACGGGACTCGATTCCCCGGGACTATTGGAACTTGTCGGCTGTGTTTGAGGAGGAGGAGGCGGATGAATTACCCCCCCATAGAAACTCTGATTGTGCCATAGAACTACTACCCAACCAGAAACTGCCCAAAAGGAAACTGTACTCTATGAGTCCGGCCGAAAAGTGGAATTGAGAAAATTCATTGACAAGAATTTGGTGAGGGGTTTTATCCGGCCAGCATCCTCGCCCTGCACTGCCCCTGTGTTATTCCAGGAAAAGAAGGATGGGGGGGTTGAGACTTTGCATGGACTACCGGGGGCTTAATGCGGTTTCCGCAACTAATGCTTACCCACTATCATTGATCAAGGACTTGCTCGCGGCCGTAGTGGGGGGAAAGACCTTGAATTGTTGTGCTCTCCACGGAACCTGAATGCGAAACAACTCCAGTGGGCTGACTTCTTTTCTAAGTTTAATTTTACGTTGCACCATTTCCCGGGCAAGGCGAACTCTCTGGCCGATGCCTTGTCCTGCCTACCCCAACATGACAGCAAGAGGGAGGAGGTTCGGGATTCGGTGTTCACGCCTTCCCAGTTGGGAGGGTGGTGACGACATGTAGCCAAACCAAATGCCCACCCGCCTCTCCCTCGATTCCCTCCTGGGAGCAGAGACTCGCCTCCGCCTTCTCTGATGCTGACCGCATCTGTCTGGAGAGGGGGTGTGTGACTCAAGATGAGTACGGCTGTTGGCAGAAAAACGGAAAACTGTTTGTCCCGCTCTCCCTGAGGGGGGAAATTATGGAGTGGGTGCACGGGACTAAACTTGCGGGACACATGGGTTTTGTCAAATCACTGCAATTGCTACAAAGACAATTTTGGTGGCCGGGGATGAGAAAAGACTTGTCTTTATTTGTACATGCCTGCCAAACTTATTTGATGAGCAAGCCCCGCCCTGGGAAGCCGCCGAGCTTGCTCCAACCTCTACCGACCCCCACACGGCCCTGGAAAGTTATCTCTATGAATTTTATAACGGAATTGCCTCCTAATGGGGGGAAAACTGTGATATGGGTGGTGGTGGATCTGTTTTCTAAACAAGCACACTTTGTCCCCTTTAAATCAATCCCGTCAGCAAGAAAGCTTGCCAGGGCTTTCTTACAGCACGTCGTGAGGCTCCATACTCTGCCCACCAAAGTTGTCTCCGATAGGGGGTCTCAATTCATTTCACATTTTTTGGGGGAACTGATGGCACTGTTAGGGGTGGAGAGGGGGATTAGCAGTGAGTATCACCCAGAGATGGATGGGCAAACTGAGTGAGTTAATCAAACTCTGGAAGAATATCTCAGGTGTTTCACCAATTTTCAACAAGACGACTGGGAATCGCTATTGCCGTTAGCAGAATTCTGTTACAACAACATCTGCCATACGTCCACGGGGGTCTCCCCTTTCATGGCAGTACATGGTTATGAGGCCCCTCCTCTCCCGTTCCTGTCACAGCAAATGCTGCCAGCCGGGGAGGCGGGGGACTGGTACAAACAACTCCAAGCTGCGTGGCCAATTTTAGCACAGACTTTGGAAGATGCCAAATCGGTGTATAAAGCTCAAGCGGACAAAAAGAGAGACAAATGGTGGGACCCCAAACCGGGGGACTTTGTATATGTGTCCACCCAAAACATCAAGGGACTTCAGCCCAGTCGAAAACTGGGTTGGAAATATGTAGGGCCTTTTGAAATTAAGCGAGTGCTCAATGCTGTGACTGTTGAACTAATTTTGCCCAAGTCGTTGAAAGCAATTCATCCTGTGTTTCACCTCAGGTTATTAAGACGTTTGCCTGGGAAGAACCAATGGAGGCCACAACAACCGACGATGCCCCCCTTGATGGTTGGGGGGAACCACACTACGAGGTCGCTGAAATCTTGGATTCCAAAATTTCTCGGAACCAATTGTACTATCTCATTGAGTGGGTGGATTTTGGGCCTGAAGAGAGAGAGTGGGTGAAGGAGGAACATGTTCACGCCCCGAGGTTGATCCGCCGGTTCCACAAATTGTACCCCCATAAACCTAGGGGGGGGGTCAATTATCGGAGGGGCAGAATGTCAGGTAATCTTGACATCGGATGGATGGAAGGGTAGGAGGGAGGGATTGTCTGCAACTTTTCATGCTCTGGAATATAGGGAGGTGTGCAGGTTGCCTAGGAGACTCAAGATTCCACCGCCTGGGCACTCTGTTATCTCACCAAATGTCCTTGGTCTCACAGATCTTGTTTCCTCTGTTTGGGACAGCTCTGGGGCGTTTTGGTTATTTACTGCTTTAGTACTTTCGTACCTTTTCCCGTGCGTGGGCTCAGCATCTATTGGTAGATAGTGAGGGGGGGCATTTTGAGCTGGTATAACTGTGGGTGCCTTTTTAGATTTAGTTATCACTGACAATGAGATGTTAACATGCCTTTAGAACTGCTTTCAATAAACGCTATCTTCTTTATGAAGCCTGGTGTTTGACTGACTTTCTGAAGAGCCTGACAGCCTCCTGCAGAATGGACTCCATAGACTGGACTCCAAACTACCCTCCTCCCCTGCTTTTAAAGGTTTAAAACACACAGGTGACCCATACAATGTATAGTCTGACCCCTACATCAGTCCTGTTTGTTTGTGATATGTTTCTTAAAAAGTACTGAGACTGACGAGTGATTTCAGCTCTCACATACTTTATTAGATCAGGAACAAGACAACCTAAGCTGGCTCTCAGGCCGGCTTTTATTCCCAAGTGAACCCACACCCCAAAACACACAACACCCATGATTCGCTATTTACAATAATTGAGTTATCCCGGGCTCCCCAATTGGAAGGAGGCGAGGAGCCTACATTCTATTGTCTTACGGATCGAAGGTCAGGCCCTTTGCCTGGCCGCGTGGTGGACCGGTCAGAATTGGTCTGAGCACATGGCTGCCCCGAGTCCATGTTTCCCCGTGGATACACTACATTTCTTTTGTAGAAGCAGTTTCTTTTCTTGGATTTTGTCCTACAAACAGGCTCCATTAATAGGGGGAGTCTTGCTCTGACCCAAGGAGTCTCTTCCGTGGGAGAAAGAGGCTCTTTGCACTGGAGGACTTGGTTCACAGTAAAGGACTGGATCCACAGTATCCAGTTCCTTGGGTTTTTTGTACCAGCTTTCTTTTAAACTGATTGTAACACTGCAATTCTCAACTAATTTATACTCTCCTAAGCCTGCTGAAGCCTTCAGGCATACAAGGGTGTAGCTGTGCTTAGCATTGGGGCCAAGAAGTTCTTTTAAAATGGAAACACCTGTGGGGACAGAATTTGGGCAGAGAGCCACCAGTTCCGGCCCACTGCACTGTCCTCAACATGGGGCTGCCCTAGAAGAATGTCTGAAGCTACAGCTGGTATAGAACGCTGCAGCCAGGACGCTGACTGGAGTGGGTCATAGGGACTATTATCACCCCAGTCTTGTTCCATCCATACTGGCTGCCAGTTCACTTCAGGACCCAATTCAAAGTGCTGGTACTTACCTTTAAAGACCTATACAGCTTGGGGCCAGCATATGGGAAGGACAACTTATTTCCATACCAACCTAACTGACCACTATGGTCACCTAACAAGGCTGATTCTGGTGCCTGTGCCTTCTGATGGGTAGCAACCATGGCCTTCTTGGTCACGGGATCAAAACTTAGGAACTCCCTCCCTCTATTGCTGTCTTCCACCACTGAGTGAGGATTTTTTTTTCTTTTATTTGATATTTCCTCACTAACTCTCATCAGCACTCCTCCCTGTTTGTGTGTTTTTATGTGTCTAATTTTTATGGTTTTTTGTATTTTAAATGCTTTATAATGTCTGAAATGTTTTAATATTTTGTTTTAATGTTTGCCACCTTTGTGTCCCTAAATTGGGTGGAAAGGCAGCATAGAAATGTTTTGAATAAATAATTTGCCATTCCTGAAAGAGGCCAGGGGAACACCCTCAGAGACCTAGGGCAGGGCAGAGGAGATGTAAGGGACTGCTAGGGGATATGGTATATGTATGATAATCATGCAAGAGTAGGAATGCAAGAGTAGGAAACAAAGCAGAATCAAATAGTGTTGGATGATTTGGGCAGGAGAGCAACTCATAGAATTATCAGAGTCTGGGAGAAATCAGTTCTCAACACCCTTCAATCAATAGATATACAAGGTTCAAGCAGGACCACAAAAGGTTCAGAGCCAATCACCCTCAGGAGTTTCACCCGCCAATGAGAACCAAGGACATTAAAGTTCTTAGGAAAGCGATAAGGGTAGTCTACATCAAAGGCTTGCAAAGTAGTAAAGCATTTTGGTTTTATACTCTCCTTCTCCCCCCCCCGACCCTCCTCAACTTGCCAGTTTGAGAGGATATCTCTTGTGGAAAGCGTGAACAAGCAAGGGGGCATTAACGTGTTCTTGTCACACCCATTCACTATGGGACACATCAAAGTCTTTCCATTTAATTAGATAGAACAGACGTCCCCACTTCAATTTGTAATCTAAAATCTCTTCAACTTCTTGGTGGGGTTCACCATCCACCATCCCGGGGGGGGGCACTGCTGGACGAGGTCTCAATTTGTTTGCTCCCAGATCCTTCTTTGGCAGACTAAAATGGAACACAGGATGAATATGCTTTAGTGTCTTAGGTAACTCCACGACAACCTTACTGAGAACTTTCACCACCTTGAGAGGGCCAATATATTTCCACCTCAGTTTTTTCCCTGGTTGGAGCCCTTTCAGGTTTTTAGTGGAAAGGATGCCCCCCATAGCCACATCAGCAGCATCCACTTGTATTATGAATGGTTGGGTTTCATCAGGATGGTGTAGTATGGGCTCAGAGGTGAACAGTGCCTTAAGCCTGTCAAAAGCCTGTTGGCATCCGGGGGAGTCGATGAGAGCAGACGCAAGCCACTTCGCGGCTTGCTAATGCTCAGTTCCCCACAGTTTTTCTGAGCCGGTCCAAGGCTCCAAAGGGGCTCTTTTGGAGGAAGAGTCCTGGCAGAAAGCTTACTTTCGAATGCCATGTGGGAGAGGCAGTCCCACCTGGCTTTGGAGGCTGCTTTGAGCGAATGCTGTGGAGGACACCCGACAAAGAAGACGGGCACAAGCCGATTCAGCGTAGAACCAATAGAGTCAACGTGGGACACACAACGCAACCTTGATTTGACAGCCGAAGCTAAGTATTTTTTGTTGTTTACCTTCAAAACTTATTATGATAAAAGCGGGGGGACAAATAAATGAACAGCGGGTTCAGAAGCTCTCTTAGAAGCGCGGAGCTTAAATAGTGGCGTGGGACTTTAAGGCGGCCATTGTAAACAACCAGTTGAGCCGAGGGGGAAATTGTAGGAACAGAAGTAAGGGGTAAAGTTTCAATAGCCGAGAGTATACGGGAAAATCGACTAACCCGCTTGCTTTTCGCTTCTATATTTTTCTCTCCTGTTGGCGTTTGGGCGGAGACAAAGCCGGGAACGGCGGCAGAGGATCGGAGAGAACCCAGAAGACGCAGCGCTGGAAGCGGAGAGTGGGCGTGGCTGGAATCGACGCAGAGAGCCGAGAGGAAGCCGAGGAGAGCCAAACGCATTCGGGGCGAAGGGCTGAAGATGGACTGGAATGAGGGGAAGGTCCGAGAACGGAGAAAACAGAGAGGTCGATAACGTGCAACACGGTATTAGGAAGAAGAACTTTGTAGGACCTAGCTAAAAGAATGCAAAATTGTCTCGGACTTGGAACAAGAGAGGCATAAAAGAAATAGCAGTCAAGGAGTTGGTATAATAGACGGAGCAAGATAGAGATAGAGAGTAATAATAATAATAATAATAATAATAATAATAATAATAATAATAATAATAATAATAATAATAATAATAATAATAATAATAATAATAATAATAATAATTCCGACTGGGAGGGATTAGTATCAGAAAGAAAATAAATTTGGAAGGTGGATTCGAGGGGTAAGGGAGTGCTGAGTCGTAAGGTGGTATAAGGAGGTGGTAAGATTGAAGCTGTAGGCAGGTACTACTGTACTAGAGTTGTAAGGGTTTGGTAAACAGTCTGGGGACAGTGCTTCAGTACTACAATATTGTAAGTCTCCACTTTAGCAATAGTCAAATGGCCTCTGGGGGCAGTGGCTCAAGCGCTCCGAGGAAGTCTTCAATAAAGTCTCCGGGGCAAGCAACTATTTTGAGTCAACTAAGAGCTAACACAATGAGTGTAACTCAAATGAATATAAAAGACCTAAAAAACCTGATGCAAGAATGTATAGCAGCAGAGATGAAGATGTTTGCGGAGGTTGTGTTGCCTCCACTGATTAAACAAGAGGTAGAACCGATACAAAACCAGATGAAAGAGCTGGCACAACAAATTAGGACGGAAACGGATGAGATTAAAAAACATATAAGTGAAAACAAACAAGAGATTTTAAAAATAGCTGCAGCAAATGCTGACACCGTTCAAAGAGTTCAGGAATTAGAACAGGACTTACTAGACACAAAAGGTAGGACGGATGGAATTGAAGAGTCATTAATGGGACTTGAGATGGACCGTGCCGCCTTAATTATTAGATGTCAGAATGTTCCTGAAGAGATTGGTAGAACTTTAAGGGAGGAGATGATTAAGAACATTTCTGAACAACTCAAGGTAGGAACCTGTGAGGAAATTGAAAGGGAAGTGGACCAAGTGTATAGGAAGAATACCTCATACGCGAGAAGAAACAAAACCTTGAGGGAAGTTTACATGAAATTTGTAAGAAGAAGCATGAGGGATAAAATACTTAAAGAAGCTAACTCAGTGAGAATGAAAATACAAGATGCGGAAATAAAATTTCTGAAAGAAGTACTGTGGAGAATACGGGAAAGGCGACATAATTATGCGACGTTAGCTAAGGTATTAAGAGACAATGAAATCAATTATAGATGGTTGGTCCCTGAAGGTTTACTATTCAGTTATGAGGGGAGACGCTGTAGAATTGACTCCGTGTTCAAGCTTCAAGACTTTATTGAGCGAAATGGAGAAAATCTGGGATGGCAGAGTGAGGAGGAAAGCGGAAAGGAAGAGGAAGATACAAGAGAGGATACGAGGAAGGAGAAGACAGGAAGATCAGGAAGAGGCAAAAGAGCTTTTTATACTCCCTCCCAGGTCTTAACGAGATTCCAACGTAGGGCTAAAGAACAAGATAAGGATAAGAGGAAGCAAGATGTAAAAGACCAAAAAGCTTAATCTAGTCTCTATTAATGTCAATGGCCTAAACGGGCCAGCTAAAAGAAGGAGGGTATTACACCAGCTTGTGAAATTACAGTCAGAAATTATATGCATTCAAGAAACACATGTGAAAAAAGATGACCAGAAATATTTGGCAAACAAACGATTGGGGAATCTCTTTGTAGCTTCAGACTCTATTTAAAAAAGAGGAGTAGCGACCTATGTAGAAGCACACTTATGTCCTGAACTTATATATGCATCTGAGGATGGTAGAGTACTCGTGGTATCTATTTGGAAGCAAAACAGAAAGCTTATAATAGTAAATGTTTATGCACCAAATCAAGCGCAGGATAAATTCTTCAACCTATTAAGAAACCTGATAACACCATATAATATGACAGAAATCTGCATTGTAGGAGATTTTAATGCAGTATGGGATCGGAAAACGGACAGGAAGACCCATACCACGAATAAATTCTCAGGGAATGTTTTACCTACGGAATTTTTGCAGCTAGCTGAAGAGCAGAGCCTGGTAGATGCATGGAGAATAAGAAACCCCGGAAAATCAGACTATACCTTCTACTCAGCTAGGCATAATTCATGGTCTAGAATCGATATGGTCTGGATATCAACCTCACTTGTACCAGATATTGTAGATGTTGAAATACTTCCCAATACTTTTGCGGACCACAGTCCAGTAATGTTATCTTTTCGAGATAAACCCAGGAAGACGAGATGGAGACTAAATAAGAACTTGTTAAGGGATAAGAAATTTGATTAAAAAACCGAAGAAGAAATTAAGATGTTTTTCGAAAGGAATATCCAGCCAGAAACACCCATTGAGATAGTTTGGGAGACATTTAAAGCCTACTTAAGAGGCTGGTTTATCAGTCAAGAAGCATGGGTTAGGAAATAAAGGAGAAAGCAATATCAAGATTTGACGAATCAAATACGCAAAGAAGAGGAGGAATTGAAAAAGATAAAGAAAAATTCAGAAAAAACAGTTATAAATTTGAAATTATTGCACCACCAAATGAATCTCTTACTATCTCAGGAACTGGCTAAAAATATAGAGTATGCAAGACTATATTATTTCGAGAACGCCAACAAACCATCAAGGTGGTTGGCATATAAACTTAAGAAAGAACAGGAGAAAAAGATAATTAAATCACTGAAAAATTGAAAGGGAGAAGAGAAAGGTAATATAATAGAAATGAAGAAAATAGTGGAGAAATTTTACTCAAGTTTGTACCAACAAAAAGAGCAGGATAAACAATTGGTGATACAATATTTGGATAGTAAAAATACCAGGAAGTTTAGCGAAGAACAAAAACAAATTTTGAATGAACTGATCTCTATTTGTGAAATTATTGAGGCAATCAAGAAGCAGAAGAAAAACAAATCTCCGGGACCGGATGGGATTCCATTAGAAATTTATCAAAGATATTTAGATCAACTAGTGTTAATACTTAAACAGCTATTTCACAGGATACCAGGAATTCAAAGACTTCCAGATTCATGGAATTATGCTTTAATAACTCTGATTCACAAAGCGGGAACAGATGATAAAGAAATTAAGAACTACAGACCAATTTCCCTCTTAAATGCCGATTATAAGATTTATGCGTCAGTTATCGCAGCAAGATTTAAAAAAATCCTGACCCAGGTGATACATCAAGATCAGGCCGGTTTTCTCTCAAAGAGGCAAATTAGAAACAACATTAGAATGTTAATCAATGTACTAGAATATTATGAAGTTTACCCGGACAAAACTATGGCTTTACTATTCTTAGATGCGGAAAAGGCGTTCGATAACGTCAGCTGGCAGTTCATGCTGCAAAAACTGGAGGCATGGGACTGTGGTGCAAACTTCTTGGCTATGATAAAAGCGATATATAAATCACAAAATGCAAGAATTCAAGTAAATGGGGATATAACAGAGAACATTAAAATACAGAAAGGCACCAGACAGGGGTGGCCACTATCCCCCCTTCTATTCATTTTTACGCTTGAGACCTTAATTGACTTAATAAGAGAAGCTAAAACAATTAGAGGACTTAAGATTAAAAAAGAGGAGTTCAAGGTACAAGCTTTTGCAGATGATTTATTATTTATACTAGAAGATCCAGTGACATCTTTACCAGATTTAATAGAAATTATACATGACTATGGCCAGGTAGCCGGGTTAAAAATTAATTTCAATAAGTCAAAAATTTTAGTGAAAAATTGCACAGATTCTCAAAAGAAACAAATCAGAGATGCCTCTAATATGGAGTTGGTAAAGAAAGTTAAATACCTAGGTATAACAATATCGAATAGGTGTAATACCCTGTTAGATGACAATTATACCAAGCTACTGGTGGAAATAAAGAATGATCTGTCAAGGTGGAAAGATTTGAGGATTTCATTTATGGGGAAAATAGCGGTTATTAAAATGAATGTCTTACCTAGGTTTCTATTTTTAGCCCAAAATTTACCTATTATAAGGAAAGACAATTTCTTTTGTGAATTGGGGAAAATCTGTAGTAAGTTTATCTGGGCAAATAAAAGATCGAGGATTAGTCAAAAAGTCATGCAGGAAAGGAAGGAAAGAGGGGGGTTTGGTATGACAAATTGGAAACTATACTACCAAGCGGTGGCTCTAGCATGGATTAAAGAATGGATAACATTAGAAAACACCAGATTGTTAAATCTAGAAGGGTTTAATCTAGTGATGGGCTGGCATAAATATGTATGGTATGATGAGAGTCCGACCAAGAATTTTTCTTGGCATACACTAAGAGGAACTTTAATGAGAGTTTGGAAGGAAATTAGGAAGAAACATTATTTAAAAACTCCTAGATGAATCGCACCTATAGAGGCTAATACAAAACTAACATTGATGGAAACAGACAAAAAAGTGAAATATGATGATATATTGGACAATCAGAATAATTTAAAATCAGAAGAGGAGTTAAGGCGCCTGAATATAAATCTTACATGGTGGGATTACCTACAAGTAACATCAAGATACAGCAAGGATAAGAAGGTGGGCTTTTATGACAATAAAAATGAGCTCGACAAGATTTGGCTCTCCTCTAATGATAAGCAAATTCAAAAAATCTATAGTTTCTTACTATCAGAATATTTATTGGATGAGACAGTCAAGAAGAACATGGTGGCATGGATGAAAGATCTAGAACATACCATTGAGATAGAGCAGTGGTCAAAGATCTGGAGGGCCACCAGCATGATGAGAGCAATTCCATTTAAAGAAAATATTCTTAAGCTGTTTTATAGATGGCATTGGACGCCAGATAAGATCATAAAATGTTATGAGGGCGTAACTGCTAATTGTTGGAGATGTAAGGGTAATGTCGGCACTTATTTATACATGTGGTGGCGTTGTGATAAAATACAAAAATATTGGCATATGGTATTTAAACTGTTATATGAAATGACGGGAAATGAATTACCTTTTACACCTGAATGTGCTCTCTTGAATCTGCTCCCAGACAGGATGATTAAGGAGGACGAATTTTTAACGATATATGCTTTTACGGCAGCGAGAATCTTATTAGCCAAAGGCTGGAAAGGGTAGACGGTACCTTCTAAAGAGGTAGATAAACTGCTGTCATTGGCAGAAATGGATAGATTAAGTGTTTTATTGCAAGGAAAGGAATATGAGGTGTTTGAAAAAAGATGGTCAAAGTTGTACAGATGGATGAAACAGTCTTGTATAAAGAAAAGATGACTCAAAATAATGTTAACGTTAAATATTATGTTTGTATGTATATTGTTGAAAATATAAATAAATAATTTTTTTAAAAAAAAGCCTGTTGGCATCCGGGGGTCCACTTTAGTTTGGTGCCTGGCTTGCAGCTGTCTGGCCCCTTCCCCTGTGTCTTCAACAAGACAGTAAGGGGTAGAGCCTCCTGTGCAAATTTGGGAACGAATGTCCGGTAAAAAATCACAAACCTGAGGAATGATTGTAGTTGGTGTCAGGTTTACGGGGGTTCCCAACCCAGCACATTCTGCATTGTATGGGGGTCCATTACTAGTCCCTTTCCCAAGATTTGATACCCCAGAAAGTCTAGCTCTTCTTTGTGGAACTCGCATTTTGAGAGCATGGCAAAGAGCCAGTGTTTGTAGAGGGTCTCCAGCACTTCTCTAACCAGACACACACATGAGTCCTTATCTCGCAAATAAATCAAGATATCATCAAGATAAACAAGGACCCCTTTGTATAAATGCTTCTGCAACACTTCATTGATTAAGTTCATGAAAACCCCCAGAGCCCCCACCAGCCCGAATGGCATCACAAGGTATTCAAACTGACCCAGTGGGGTGTTGAACGCCATCTTATGTTCATCCCCCTCCTGGACGCGCACTTGAAAGTAAGTGTCCTGGAGGTCTAGTTTTGTAAAAATGCACCCCTGAGAAGCCTCAGTCAGGAGGTCTTTGATTAATGGGAGGGGTAGGTGTTAGACATGTACACGGCATTCAGGCCCCAATAATCAGTGCACAGTCTCAACCCCCCATTCTTCTTTTCCTGAAGTGTACTGGTGCTACGAATGGGGAGGAGGTGGGATGCAAAAAACCTCTGGCCAGGTTTTTATCCACAGACTTTTTTAGTTCCTCCTTTTCAACGGAGCTCATTGTATACAACTTCCCCTTGGGCTTCTGCCCCGGTAAAATCTCAATGGCACAGTATGATTTGTGGTGGGGTGGTAGCTCATCCACTTCCTCCTCCTCAAACACCCAGGTTAAGTCTCTGTATTGAGGGGGGATCACGTCGAGCTATCCCTCTACCAGGCACACTCACTCCAGGGCAGGAGCCAGTGCTTCCCCCCACTCAGAATTCCATTCATGTGTTTTACATCAAGGGTCTGGGAAGTGTAAGGCACCCCCACTCCACTGTATGTATGGGTCATGGTCTCAGAGCCAGGGGTTATCCAACACCATCGTGAATTTGTTAGTGGGATTGATTATAAAAGCTTGCTGTTCCTAGTGAGACCCCATCCTCGTCACTGTCGGCGCCATTTGGTGTTTATAGGCTTCCTTCATGGGGGACCCATCCATTCGGTTGAATACTATGGGTTCCAGGAGTACTTGAACAGGCACCCTCAACCTCTTCATTAGAGCAGGGCTGATCAAGTCTCTAGCGCACCCCAAGTTTATCAGGGCCCTTACCCTAATCTGGGTGCCTAGCTCAGGGTTCACAACAGTTACAGTCACATAAAACAAGGTGGGGAGGCTCTTGGATTTTCGGGCCCTGCCAGGATGCATCCTTCACAACCTTTTCCCACCTCTGATGAGGGCTCATCTTTGCTAGATGAAGTGCTGTCAAGATCTCCCCAGTCTCTTGCCTGTAGGGCTTTGGGTGGCTTCACCAGGGCCACCAGTTGCTTGGTTTTCTTCTTGGAGACCTTGCATTCCTTCATCTTCCCCTCTCTCGGGCCTTTATCAAGGGGGCAGCTCGCAGCAAAGTGCCCCAGGGCTCTGCACTGGAGGCACAGCCCCTGTCACGTTTGTTAGTCTCAGACAGCTTCCTTTAGCTTGGCGCATGGGCCACGTGACTCTGCCACCACGGTCTTGGTTGGGGCCCTGGGTTAGTACATCTGGAGCAGGTTGGAGCAATTCTCCATTTCACAGGCCACCTGCATCCACTCATTCAGGGTTAGCAGGTTTCCCTGGGCCAGGGCTCATTCCAGGATCGAGTGACTTAGGCCGGCCCTATAGAATTCGATGAGAACTTCCTCAGGCCACCCCTGGAGCTTGGCAGAGTGCATCTTGAACTCCTCTGAGTAGTCCCTCACCAAGTGGCTGCCTTGGCACAGGCCTCATAGGTGGGTGTGTGCCCTCTCCAGTTCCAGGGGGTCTTCATACTGCCAATGTAGGACCCACATAAAGATGTTCACATCTCAGAGTTCAGGGCCCTGGACATTGTGGAGGCCCACAAATCAGTCAGCCACCCTTTCCCTCAGGTGCAGCCCGATGTAGATCACACAGTGCTCATCCAAGGTGAATGTGGGACCCCAGTCCCTCAGGAACTTGCACACCTGGAGCAAGAAAGATACCAGCTTCTCCAGTTCCAGCCCCCACCGGATCCCGGTTCTGGAACTCCTGCTGGATTGCCCCCACGATGACTCCCAGCATGTTGTGCATATCGCACCTCAGTTCTTCCGTCTCCCCTCGGAACTCCCAGCAGATGCTTTTGAGGCCCATCTCTTCCATGATGTGGATGTGCACAGGGTCATCCTGGAAGGAGCGTCCATATCGTCTCAACTCTCGATCCCCCTCATACAAGAACCTCTCGAATTGCGGGTCCAGGGTCAGCACCCAACTGGGTTCGGCCCAGGTAGACATCAGGTGCCCACGAGCAATGCTCCCTCTAAGCAGTGTTGTGAGCAAAAATTCTACTTTGTGAGCTACTGGCATTAAAGTTGTGAGCGTGAGGTTTGGCTACTGCATAGATTAGTTTGCTCTGGAGTCATCCTACCTGAGCTAAGACAAAAATGTGTGAGCTGGAGGCAAAAAAATTGTGAGCTAACTCACACTAACTCAGCTTAGAGGGAACACTGCCCACGAGTCCCTGGGCTTTGCTCCAAGATCCCTCGTGTCCACTGTAGACCCCGGGGCAGCCGTAGACACCAGCATCACCCCATCACTGGTAGTCGTGGTAGGGATGTCCTCATTGACTTTGCTCATCATGTCAGTGGTGCGGAGGATTGAAGAAAAACGGGAGTTCTAACACTATGTCTGACTCTGGGAGAATTCCATTCTCAACACCATTCACTTCTAGGAAGGATAGTTTATTGAGATATTGATAGGATCCAGCCTGTATGTTGGCTGTGTTAGAACTAAAGGTAAAGGTGTGAAATCAATAGAAATACAAGGTTCAAGCAGGACCCCAAAAGGTTCAGAGCCAATCACGCTCGGGAGTTTCACCCACCAAAAGCAACAGCTCTTCACATACGCCCCTCAGTGTGCCATCCCCCCAATATGTAAGACAAAAGCCAGACAGCGAAAGATGAGAACCAAGGACACTAAAGTTCTCAGGAAAGTGATAAGGGCAGTCTATATCAAAGGCTTGCAAAGTGAAAGCATTTTAATTTTACACTCTCCTTTTCCCCCATCCCAGTTACTATGGCGAATGAGCCATAAAATGCATAGCAAGTTTGACAAGAATTCTGTGAAGACAACAATTTGTTCCTTGCGAATACATATTTCAGGCAACAAAGCAGACAATTGTGTGTGTGGACATAACTGGATGGCCAATATAGAAACCAAATAGATTACATAATTGGAATCAGAAGGTGGAGAAGCTCTGTTCTGTATGCTTAAAGACGACCAGGAGCTGATTGTAGTACATACCATGAATTATTAATATCAAAATTTATGATAAAGCTGCAGAAAAACCCCAAAACTTTCATAATGCCAAAATACAATCTAAGCAGCATTCCTGAAGAGTTTAAAAACCATGTAAAGAACAGATTTGCATTATTAAGTTCAACTGAGTGTAAACCAGAAGAACTATGAGTTACAACCAGAGATATTATCAATGAAGAATGCATGACTATTCCTGTAGCCAAAAGAACTGAAAAGCCTCGATGGATGACTCTTAAAATTGCTAAAGACAGAGAAGCAAAAGTAAAAGGTGACCGAAACAGAATCAAAAGCCTAAATGCAGAGTTCCAGCAACTTGCATGTACAAAAAGAACTATTATAATAAACACAGTAAAGAAATAGAAGAGTACATCAAAAGAGGAAGAAAAGAAATCTGTTCCACAAGATCCAAGAAATCAAGTGGAAATTTAAAGCATGGTTAAGCATACTGAAAGATCAGCATAGAACTACATTAATAGAATAGGAAAAAATAAAGAAAAGATGGGGGAAATACACTGAAGAAAAAGATATGAAATTATGACAGATTCCTTCCAAGAAGAATCTTTTGAAGAAGAACCTGTTTAGAAAGTGAAGTATAAGCTACACTGTGAGTAGAATTGGGAGAAACAAATCACCAGGAGTAGATGGGGTATAAATAGAGTTATTCAAAGCCACAGAAACAGAATCCATCAAAAACTTAACAAGATTGTGCCAACAAATATGGAAAACAAAACCATAGCTCATGGACTGGAAACACTCAATTTACATTCCAGTTCTCAAAAAGGATATGTCAAAGGCTGCAGCAAAATCAGACCATTGCATTAATTTTTCACACCAGTTTAGTGATACTCAAAATATCACAACAAAGACTACCATATATGGAATGAGAAATGCCAGATATTCGAGCTGGATTCAGAAAAAGACGAGGCACTAGAGGTCATACTGCAAATTTACGTTGGTTATTGGAGCATACCAGAGAATTTCAGAAGAAAATCAGTTTGTGTTTCACAAATGACAGCAAAGCTTTTGACTGTGGATCATGAAAAGTGATGGTTGGTTTTAAAAGAAATGGGTGTGCCACAGCATATGATTGTTTTGATGTGCAACCTGTACTACTGTTAGGACAGAATATGGAGAAACAGAATGGTTTCCAATTGGCAACAGTGTCAGACAAGGATGTCTTTTATCTCCCTGTTTCTTCAGTCTATATGCAGAACATATGATAAGGAAAGCTGGATTAGATTTAGATGAAGGCGGAGTGAAAATTGGTGGAAGGAACATTAACAGTCTGAGATTTGCAGATGACACAATGAAGACCTGAAATGACTACTGCTGAAGGTACAAGCAGAAAGTGCCAAAGCAGGATTGCATCTGAACATCAAGAAGACAAAAGTACTGACTACTGGGGAATGATACAAGTTTAAGGTTGATAGTGAAGAAACTGACATTGTTCAAGATTTTCTGTTCTTACTGCATCCAAGAAATCAGGAGACTGAGACTGGGAAGGGCAACCATGAAGGAGCTAGAAAAGATTGTTAAGTGTAAAGGATGTGTTGCTGGTGACCAGGATCAATTTAATTCATGCCATGGTCTTCCTTGTTACTATTTGTGGGTATGAAAGCTGAACAATGAAGAAAGCTGACAGGAAGAAAATAGATTCCTTTAAAATGTGGTGTTGGGAGGAGACTTTCATGGATACCATGGACTGCCAAAAAGACCAATGAGTGGGTTCTAGATCAAATCAAGCCTGAACTCTCCTTAGAAGCTTAAAATGACTAAACTGAGGCTATCGTAATTATGAGAAGACGAGTAATTGAAAAAGACAATAATGCTATGAAAAGCTGAAGGCAGCAGGAAGAGACAAAGACCCAACACGAGATGGATTGACTTAATCAAGGAAGCCACAAACCTCAGTTTTGCAGGACCAGAGGAAGGCTGTTAACGACAGGACGTTTTGGATTGGCTCAATCAAGGGAGCCACAAACCTCAGGACATTTTGGAGGACATTAATTCACAGGGTCACATAAGTCGGAAGTGTTTGATGGCAGTTAAAACACTCACAGGGAATATGGGGAAAGATACATCAAGGAGTTTAAGCAAAGTCTACCAAATTAGGTAGAAACTACAAGTGACATATAGGTCTGTGATCATTTTAAAAGATACAGTTTTCCCCTTTCCAAATGCAGGAGAACAACTACTGAAGCAGGGTGCAGGGGAATACAGAGTCTATTCAACTTTTTCCTCTTCTGCTTATTCCCCCCCCCCGAAAAACTGGTGTTTTTTTTCTTTCCTCTAGAAGGGGTAAAAAGCATAGATGGTGTTCTTCATTGGGTAAATGGCTGTGAAGCAAGTAGTTAAAGAATTGTAACCTATGCATTTGTAAACCATTTGGAGGGGGAGAAGTATTTTAGAAACACTTTTTCTCATAAAATCTCAGAAATACTTCTACTCCTAGCTAGGGCAAATAATTCTACTCTCAGCCCAAATTAAGCATGCTCAACTTCCATTCTGTCGATGTAATTAACAGGACATAAATTTTGTTATGTTCTTAATACAGTAAAGACAGATTACTCAGGCACAGGGGGGAAAGCAAATTCTCAACTGTGTCAAACATCATATTGACAACACCTTATTTTTAAAAATCTGGTCTAACTTTAGCAGCTAATGGTTCAAAGACTTAGCAGCTAATGGTTCAAAGGTATTCCAAAAACATAAAAAAGACTGGACTACTGCAATGCTTTCTACATGGGGCTGCCCTTGTCCCAGTTCTGGAAGCTGCAGCTGGTGCACAATGCAGCGGTGAGGCTGTTGTTGTGTCTTCCTGTGCGGGGAACACATCCACCCCACCCTAAAAGCTCTGCACTGGCTGCCTATTGCATACCGGCTTCGGTTCAGGGTGCTTATTCTTACCTTTAAAGCCCTGTGATCTAGTCTTATATACAGTGATTTTGACTTAATTCTGTTTTTAATATATTTTGGAGTTTTAATGTATACATCTATTTGTATGTATTGTAAGCTGCCCTCAGCTTGTCAAGGCGGGAGGGTGGGATAAAAATCTAATAAATAAATGAATAAATAAATGGCTAAGTTGAATGCGTGTTTTGCCTCTGTCTTCACTGTGGAAGATGAGAAGTGCTTGCCCACTCCAGAACCACTGATTTCGGGAGGGGTGTTGATAGACCTGAGTCATATTGAGGTGACAAGAGAGGAGGTCCTACGACTGATAAACAACTTAAAAACTGATAAATCACCAGGCCTGGATGGCATACATCCAAGAGTTCTGGAAGAACTCAAATGTGAATTTGTGGATCTTCTGACAAAAGTAATGTAATCTTTCATTAAAATCTACCTCCATTCCTGAGGACTGGAAGGTAGCTACTGTTACTCCCATCTTTAAAAAGGGTTCCAGAGGAGATCCAGGCAATACCGGGTAAGTTGGTGGAAACCATTATTATGGAGAGAATTAGTAGACACATTGATGAACAAAACTATTGAGGCAGACTCAGCATGGGTTCTGTAAGGGAAGATCTTGTCTCACTAACCTGTTCGTGTTCTTTGAGGGGGTGAACAAACATGTGGACAAGGGGGACCCAATAGATGTTTATTTACTTTGACTTCCAGAAAGCTTTTGATAAGGTTTCTCATCAAAGGCTCCTAAGTAAGCTCAATAGTCACAGGATAAAAGGACAAGTCCTCTTGTGGATCAAAAACTGGTTAATAGGAAACAGAGACTGAGTATAAATGGGCAATTTTCACAATGGAGGGTAGTAAGCAGGGCTCTTTTTGTAGCAGGAACTCCTTTGCATATTAGGCGACACACCTCTAATGTAGCCAATCCTCTAAGAGCTTACAGTAGCCCCTGTAAGAAGAACTCTGTAAGCTCTTGAACTATTGGCTACATTAGGGGTGTGTCACCTAGTATGCAAAGGAGTTCCTGCTACAAAAAGAGCCCTGGTGGTAAGCAGTGGGGTACCGCAGGGATCAGTACCGGGTCCCATGCTTTTTAACTTATTCATTAATGATTTGGAGTTGGGCTTAAGCAGTGAAGTGGCTAAATTTGCAGATGACACAAAATGGTTCAGGGTGGTGAAAACCAGGAAGGATTGTGAAACACTCCAAATGGTTCTGTCGAGGATGGGTGAGTGGGCGTCAACGTGGCAAATGGGGTTCAATGTGGCCAAGTGCAAAGTGATGCACACTGGGGCCAAAAATCCTAACTATAAATACACATTGATGGAATCCAAACTGGCAGAGACTGACCAAGAGAGAGATCTTGGAGTTGTAGTAAATAACTCACTGAAAATATTGAGACAGTGTGAGACTGCAATAAAAAAGGCCAACACTTTGCTGGGGATTATTAGGAAGGGAACTTAAAACAAATCAGCCAGTATCATAAACTGTATAAATTGATGGTGCGACCTCATTTGGAATACTGTGTGCAATTCTGGTCACCACACCTCAGAAAGGATATTATAGTGCTGGAAAAAGTGCAGAAGAGGGCAACTAGAATGATAAAAGGATTGGAACACTTTCCCTATGAACACAGGTTAAAACACCTGGGACTCTTTAGCTTGGAGAAATGACGACTGAGAGGTGACATGATTGAGGTTTACAAGATTATGCATGGGATAGAGCAGATAGAGAAAGAAGTACTTTTCTCCCTTTCTCACAGTACAAGAACTTGTGGGCACCCTATGAAATTGCTGAGCAGTCGGGTTAGAACGGATAAAAGGAAGTACTTCTTCACCCAAAGAGTGATTAACACATGGAATTCACTACAAGCATGGACAGCTTCAAGAGGGAATTGGATAAACATATGGAGCAGAGGTCCATCAGTGGCTATTAGCCACAAGGTATAGATAGGAACTCTTGGTCTGGGGCAAGTGATGCTCTGTATTCTTGGTGCTGGGGGGGGCAAGAGTGGGAGAGATTCTAGTGTCCTGGTCCCACTGGTGGAACTCCTGATGGCACCTGGTATTTTTGGCCACTGTGTAACATAGTGTTGGACCAGACGACCCACTGGCCTGATCCAACATTGGCTTCTCTTGTGTTCTTCTGTTCTAGACTTCACCTGTGCTTCAGATATGCTGGAATTCATGTATATGTCCATTGTGTGGAACCAAATCCTTCACTAGTATAAGCCAATGATCCTGATGGAAATGACACACAACTGAATATAATAGGGGGAATCAAAATAGCACTAATAGGACAATTCCAAATAGAGCCCATTGACTTCAGTAGACTCCAAAGGATGCAACTCTGTTTAGGATTGCATTGTGTACACACATACGCACACCACTTTCAATGGCTTTCCCATCCCAGTTTTTGCCAGCATTTGAAATCTGGCCTGGATATCATAATTTCTTGGCTGCTCTCCCTCCCTTCACCAGCCCATCTTACGTTATATTGGTTGGGGGCTGGAGTAGCTGCTTTGGGTATTTTTCTAGCAATTGGTTGTTGAAACATGCTGGAATATCCCAAGCTAAAATCTTGCTTGGACTGGAGAGTAGGTGGGAGGCTGTAGGCATTTGCAGCAGGATAGCTGGGGACTCTGTGTCGAGCAACACGTACATCCTGGAGAGAAGAAAACAAAAATTGAGTTCAATGCCCAGGCTAGCCTGATCTCATCAGATTTTGGAAGCTAAACAGGATTATCCCTGATTAGTATTTGGATGGGAGACCAATAGGGAAGCTCAGGATTGCTATGCAGAGTCATAGAATCATAGAATCATAGAGTCATAGGGTTGGAAGGGATCTCCAGGGTCATCTTGTCCAACCCCCTGCACAAGGCAGGAAATTCACAAATACCTCCACCTCTATACCCCCAGTGACTGCTGTTCCATGCCCAGAAGATGACAAAAAACCTCCAGGATCCCTGGCCAAACTGGCCGGGAGAAAATTTGCTTCCTGACCCTAAAGTTGCAATCAGCATTTCCCTGGGCGTGTAAGAAAGGGCCATAAGAACTAAGCACTGAGGCAACCTTTCCTGTCCTCCTTCTCATGAACTGCCAGTCAGGCAATGGCAAACCACCTCTCTTTGTCTCTTGCTCTGAAAACTCTGTGTGGTCACCATAAGTCATTGTCACGCTGTGAAGTTGTCCCCTGTAGAGGCTCTGCCTTCCGCCATGGCACTGAGGTTCCAAAAGGGGCGGCTGGGGTATCAGCAAGCAGGTGAGAGCCCTTAGTCAGCCGGCAGCAGGCATCCTCTGGAGTTTGACTTCCCTCTGACCCTTTTAACATCTACTTCCTCATAGCCGAACATGGCTGCTATAGTAAATAATGGCACTAACATGGGTGCCCTCCCACTCAGAGATCAGGACATCTTGATTCAGAGATTACAAAGGTTGACTACTACTCTGTATGACATTAAAACACAAGCTGACCATAAACCAGATGAACAGTTCTGCTCAGTTGAGATGCCTCTAAACAGGCCCTCATGGAATGAGAAACCAGCTCTGCCCTTGAGTCCTTTCAGTCACAGTTTCTGGAGGGCTCATCTAGGGAACCAACCTCTAAAGAAAAAAAGGACTGACTGAGAATATTATCCTGGACCATGATTGGGTGGGCTGCTAGGATGAGGGCAAGTGATGTTAAAGAATTCCTGAGCAAATTTGACCTAATACTACTGCAGGAAACATGGGTAAAGAGTAAAGTTTATCTCTCTGGCTTCACCTCATATTTTTTACCTGTGGCTGATAACTGGGAAAGTGGAAGGTGCTCTGAAGATCTGTCTGATCTCAGTAATCCTCAAAGTCAGGGTTACTGAGTTATCTAATTGTCCTCCTTACGTGATGGCATTATTGCTGGAGTTTATGGAGTTTTCTATAATTCTGGTGAACATCTATCTCCCACTATATATCCATAAATTTAAAATATCTCAGTGCTGGACCCAGTTAGAGCATTACTTGGAATCTTTGGCCAGGATTCATCCTACAACCACAATACTTACGGCTGAAGATTTTAATACTAAAGTTGGGGAGACAAATGAGGACCTTTTTTGAAAAGCTATAAAACTCAGATAAAGGACTTTCAAATTATGAGTTACAGAAGATCTAAAGACAAGAAAATTAATGGATCGGGCAGACATTCGGCATCCTTATTACTAAAGAATGATCTGTTAATATTAAATGGATGCAAACAGTTTGATGGAAAAGGAGATTTTACTTGTTTAAATACAATTATGAAGCCAGAATGCCAGCAGGGGGTTGGGGGCTATCCAGTGTTTTGCATGGAGTGTCACATGTATGACTATCTGCCCACTGGTCAGAAGTCCAGGGTGTGTGCTCGGTGCAAGGAGCTCCTGGTTCTCAGGGAGCGAGTTTGCTCCCTTGAGGCCAAGGTGACTGACCTGGAGAAGCAGAGACAGTCAGTTAGGTGCATGGAGAAGACTCTTGGGGACTTGTTAGATATGTCCCACTCTGGATCTGGCAGCCCAGCTGCTGCCAGAGAGCATGAGGGTCATGGGGAAATGGGGCACCATGCTGAGGATAAGGGGAATGTGCCCTCAGAAGGGACCTCTTCTTCAGCTGGTGAACGAGTATCCTTTCGTACCAAGGAACCGTCCCTGGGAAGGGTGGGAGGGGGGCTCTTGGTAGTTGGTGATTCGATCCTTAGGCAGGTAGACAGCTGGGTGGCGAACCCGCGTACTGACCATATGGTGACTTGCCTGCCTGGTGCGAAGGTAGCGGGCATTACACGTGTTTTAGATAGGCTGGTAGATAGTGCTGGGGATGAGCCAGTGGTCGTGGTGCACATCGGCACCAACAATGTGGGGAAATGCAGTCGTGAGGTCCTGGAGGAGAAATTTAGGCTGCTGGGCAGGAAACTCAAGGCCAGAAGTGCTACCTGTTCCACGTGCAGGGCCGGAGAGACAGGCACAGATCAGGAGTCTCAATGCGTGGATGAGATGATGGTGCAGGGTGGAAGAGTTCAAGTTTGTTAGGCACTGGGATGCTTTTTGGGACAAGAGGGAGCTGTACAAAAGGGACGGTCTCCACTTGTCCCAAGAAGGAACCAGGCTGCTGGCGCTCAAAATCAAAAAGGTGGCAGAGCAGTTTTTAAACTGAATAATGGGGGAAAGCCGACAGGAGATGAAAAGTCTCTGGTTCGGGATGGCTCATCTCAAAGAGATGAAGGGGTAGCTATTACTTTTGTACAAGGAAATGGATTAAAATTGTCCACTAAGACTGTGGCTAATGATAGGAACTGCCTGGCAAGGTCTCGAGGCAGCAAGAGGAAAGCTGTGGGCTTCACAAGCATGGGAAACTATAAGTGTTTATACACAAATGCTAGAAGTCTCGGAGGTAAAATTGGGGAGTTGGAATGTTTGATGTTGGGGGGGTATAGACATTGTGGGTATTTCAGAAACTTGGTGGGATGAGGAAAATCAGTGGGATACGGTGATTCCTGGTTATAAATTATATCCGAAGGATAGGGGGAGAAGGGTTGGAGGTGGGGTGGCTCTGTATGTCAGGGAGGGTATACAGTCCAGTAAGACTGAGAAGGTAAGAAAATTGGATTCGCTTCTGGAAATGCTATGGGTTGAAATAGTGGGTCTAAAAGGAGGCTTAACAGTGGGAGTTTGTTATCGCCCACCAGATAAAAAAGGTAGAGGAGGATTATAAAATGATGAATGAATTAAAGATAGCAACTAGACAAAATAACTGTGTCGTAATAGGCGACTTTAACTACCCACACATTGATTGGGTCAATATGAGTTCTAGTCGGGAAAAAGAGATTGAGTTTTTAGACATTCTCAATGACTGTGCTATGGAACAGATGGTCACAGATCCTACCAGGGGAGAGGCGATCCTGGATTTGGTCCTAACCTATCCCAGATACTGAGACTAATGGCTGATTTACATGTTATGTGAATGCTGGGAGTTTTGTGCTTCCTGGTCGCATGGGAACTGTATTACAGTTACAACCATGGCCATGAGGGGAGAAAGGTCTTCCAGACTTCCCCCTGTTTTCATGGGAAGTATAGGGGTATGATAGAGTCTTAAAGGTGCCCTTACATGGCACTCATCTTACACTGAAATGCCACATCTTTCAAGCTATGTCAGTGAGAAAACAGTGATCTTTCAACTGCCATCTGCCAGCACACTTCCAGGTCTTAACACATTTGCCTAGAATTAAATCTCATTCATTTCAGAAGTATTTGCCTTCCACGAGTAAGCTAAGGGTAGATTTCAAGTTTAATTGCAGCTATCTCAGACATAATTAACTTTTTCTCCCTCTCTCTCTCTAGTCTGTCTCTGACAATAGTAAATGCTATTATTACTGTTGCTCTATTATGCTGCAGCAAGAAAAAAAGATAAAGTGTGACCATTTAATATTTTAATAATTGAGAGAATGACAAGGGCTTCACAGTTCTGGCCTTTTCTTCTTGACATTAAACATTTATTGATTTGTTGACTTTATTTGTATTCTGCCATTTTCATTGAGACTCAAGGCAGATTGCAAAACTAGACAACAATGCAATAGAAACAGTACAAGACATGATGTATCATAAACAATACAAAAACAGCATTACATAAATTAGGAAACAGCAAGCAAGGGACCCACAAGGACTTAGGGGGACATCTCATTTTACACTATTTCTTCCTTCCCTTCCCTGAAAGCCCCCTTTTCCTGCTTTTTCCTTTCCACCCACCAGCCACCAGCCAAGTTATTTTATCTGCTCCACTGTTTTCACTTTCCCTCGCCCTGGCAGCCTCTCCCTGGGAAAACTCCATGGTTACAGCCACTAGACTAGGCCAGACCCAGCTGCATGATTCATTGGCCCAGTTGCACAGTGGGAAACCTGCAAGGACTTCTTGGGGGACTGCACTTCCCTTGGATCCTCCTCTCCATACTATTTCTTCTTTTCCTCCTCCTTGCAACCCCCATATCCTCACCTTTCCATGCTTTCTTTTCTTCTTCCCACCCTCCAATCAACCTACCTTTTATCTGCCCCCCCCATCTTCATCCATATTTATAATTTATTTATTTCATTTAAATCCACCTTTCTCCAAACTGGGGACTAAGGTTGCCAGGCTCTCTCATTGCTCCAGTGGGGGGGATTTTGGGGGTGTTCCGGGATGACGTCACCTGGAAGTGTTTAAACCAGAGCATCCCCAGTGTGATTATGTCACTTCTGGGTGATGTCATCATGTTGGGGAAGTCATGTGGGGATGTGGCAGTTTGGGGGTGGGGTTTCCTGGTGGGAAGAAGCCCCAAAATCTGGGGGAACCCCTGTCCCAACCTGGGGACTGGAAAGCCTACAGGGGACCCAAAGTGGCTTATAGCATTTTCCTTGCTTCCTCTCTTCCATCTTATCTTCACAATAACCCTGTGAGGTAAGTTGGCCTTGAGACTGTGAAACTGGCCTGAAATCACCCAGTGAGCTTCCAAAGCAGAATAGGGATTTGAGCCTTGATATTCCAATTCTACCCTGACTTGAATGGCCCAGCCTAGCCCAATCTTGTTGAAAGCTATGCAGGATCGGGTTTCGGTTTCGGCGTCGCAAATGGCGGCCGCTTCTCGGGACGCTCCCGGAGGCGGTTAGCCCACGCGCAGTTAGGGGGGTCTTCGCATATGCGAAAGACCCTAGTGAGCCTTAGGTAAAGGCTCCGAACCGGGGGCGCTTGGGGAGTAGCCTCTTTGCCGGCAGACAGCCGGGAAATTGAGGCTTTCTCCCCGTCCCAATCGGCCCCGCTGCGGCGTGCCCGTAATGGGACTTAGCGGCGCCACCGAATTCCAGGAGTGAAAACAGCGCTATGGTTCAACATAAAAAGAAGTAGTAGCATCGAATCGTGAGTTGAAGATCTATTTTGAAGCGTAAATCGGAGCCCCCTGCATGCGTATAAGCGTTGGGAGGAGGGAGGAGTCCCCACCCCCTCGAGAAGCGAGCTATTCAAAGGGAGCGCGAAGGGGGGCAGAAAGAAAACAAAGTGTTGGTGAAAGTACCGTTGGGGCTGCATGGAAGAATGTGTTCATCTTAGCTACCTGGGGGATGCGGCACGAACTTTTGAAAAGTAAATAAAAAAACAAAATGTCGATAATGGAAAAAGCCCTGCAGATACCGGAAGAGAAGAGAGGAGGGACTTCCGGTCCAGATAGCCCCCCCAAGAGCTTGCTGTCAATTAACAGAAAAAGGAGATGCTGTGCCCCCTGCTGGAACAATTGCAGAAGATCAACCAAACTTTGTTTAAAATGGAAAGTGTTCTCATCAGTCGACAGAAACAGATATTGGAAACAACTAGAAAGATGAAGGAGATTGAACAGAAATCGAATTTGATTCCAGGTTTCCAGGGCGTTAAAGAAGAGGAGAAAGAAGATCTCGGATTTACCTTGACAAATGTCTTGACACCCCTAACTGGCAGTGAAGCAATAAAGTTAAAAGAAGAGGTGGATAAGGCTCCCAAAGCCTATTCCGCCTTTATAAAAGAAATACTCTGCCAGTAGAAGGAGATGTCGAGCATAGCAGGCGACAAACGGGAGATCTAATTTCATCTGCTGAGTTTGTGGAGCCCTGGAAGCTTGAAGGCCAGAAGTTTAAGAAAAAAAGAAAAGAAAGAAGAAGGATTTTATTTTCAAAACACAGAAACTCCTGAAGAGACACGCCAGCAGGAAGAAGGATGCAGCATTCAAAATTGGGATAAGTGCAGAAGACAGCAGCCCAGGGGAAGGTGATGGAACGGAAGACTTCAAAGTTAAAATGGACTTAATCCATAACTGGAAGAAAATTAAGAAGAAGATACTTTGAGGACTGTTCGTGTTACATCTGGAAGGAGCTGTTTAATTACTAACCCCAATGGACTTTACTAACTGCATTAACAGAGTGACCTTGGACTTTGCTTTAGTTAAAAAGAAGATCTTCTAACCATGATGGATGCCAAAACTTGGTATTGGTTATTAACCTAAACTAACCCTCACTAACAGAAAAAAATTTCACTCCACCTTTTTCTTTCTCCATCTGTCTACCCTTCCCTTTTCTTATAAAAAGAATAAAATTCTCTCTTTTTTAAGAGAGTTTTACAAAAAAAAAAAAAAAGAAAGCTATGCAGGATCGATCCTGGATAGTATGTGGATGGGGAACTGTTATGTACTGGATGAAAGTACTGAGGCCGGAGACTCAGCATAGTGAATCAGCTCTTGTTTATTAGGTTACATCATGAATGAAAGATAAACAGGCCAGTGAGTGCCCGGCTTATATGCGTGCCCCACACCACACCCACACACACACCCATCACCCGTGATTGGCCTTATCTACACTGTGGAGCTGTGGTGGCTCAAGTGGTTAAGACGCTGAACTGCAGGCTGTGGAAGGTCAGTAGTTCAGCAGTTCAAGACCCAGGGTGCCGCATGACGGATGAGCGCCCGTCTCTAGTTCCAGCTTCTGCCAACCTAGCAGTTCGAAAGCAAGAAATTGCAAGTAGATAAATAGGTACCACTTCAGTGGGAAGGTAACAGCGTTCTGTGCACCTTGGTGTTTAGTCATGCCGGCCACATGACCATGGAAATGTCTTCGGTCAGCGCTGGCTCTTCGGCTTTGAAACGGAGATGAGCACCGCAACCCTAGAGTCGGATTCGACTGGCTTTCGAGCAAGGGAACCTTTACCTTTACCTTACACATCTACAATTCAATAGGGCTACTTTCGGATCCGGGCGAGCCCATAGGTGCGCCTTTGGATCCGAAGTGGCTATTGTCTTTGGAGCAAAGTTCTGAGGTTTGTTGGGCCGCATGGTCAGGCCACCCCGTGGCGGCCATCTTATTTCAGTTAATACACAACATTGGGATTGAATCATTCCTGATTGAATCACCTCAGAGACAGGTTACGCACAAGAACAATAGCCTACCAAGGCTCTGGAAGTAACCAATCTAGTAGTAATGTTATGTAAATAGCCTATCATTGGGAGTGGGGTGTGTTTGGGTGTGGCAATTGCATGCTGTTTAACAGAGCTGAGGCTCAGGAGTCTTGTCTTGCTGTTGCTGAATTCACAAATAAAGTTGAGCTGATCACTGGACTTGAGCCTGCTCACCCATCTCTTTAACAGTGGTGATGAAGGTGGGATCCATCTGCACCACATTGTGCATCGAGCTCCAGTACCAAGCACATCGCATCGCTGCTTGGGTGGAGCTGCTCGAGTACTTATTTATTTATTTATTTATTTATATTTATTTCTCTAATTTATACCCCGCCCTCTGAGCCAAGGCTGGCTCAGGGTGGCTTACATAAAATCAGCATATTACAATAAAACAATTAAAACATTTAAAACAATGCTAAACTAGTTAGCAATAATACAAAAGTGCTAATATTGTTGTTGCTGAATTGACAGTGGCAACCATATTAGTTCTTTATTCTCATTACTGGTTCCTAAGTCTGCTCCAGGTGTCTTTCAGGCAGTTGGCACAGGCTGATGTTATGGGTTCTAGACACACAGGGCTTTCACTCCTTCAGCAACAAGATGTTAATGATGTTCAATGGTGGCGGCGGTTCCACAGGACCCTGATCTCTTCTGGGAGCTCATTCCACCACCCCTGAATCCCAGTGTCAGCAAGCCGGTGGATCAGTAGCTGGTGGTTGACCGTATTGAACACTGCCGACAGGTCTAACAACAGCTGCACTGTCTTGATCTGCCTCCTGTTCCAGGACATTGAAGGCAAAGAGAAAAAGAAGGCTTTCCTGCTCAGTTCCTGAGGGATCGCAATGCTCGAGGTGGCCACTTATGATGCACTCATCAAGGCACTCACCATTTCGTGCCTCGACCAACCAAGATGGCATGCCACATGGACTTCTACATGTGCCAGCAAAAGTCCGAGACAGCTGCCGACTGTGTGGAGGACCTTCACAGATTGACCCTCACATGCAAGTTCCTGAGCCTCGATGACACCTTCCTCGTGATGGGCATTCAAGAGGAGAAATTCCACTGAAAGCTCATTGGCCATGAGGAACTCACCCTTGCAAAGGTACTACGTGAGGCCGCCACTTTCAAGAAATCCTGGCAAGACTGCCAGATCTCCACCAAGCACCATAGAATCATAGAATGTTAGAGTCGGAAGGGACCTCGCAGGTCATCTAGTCCAACCCCCTGCACTCTGCAGGAGCATAGCTGAAAGATAGTCCTACAACATACCCGAAAGATGGTCATCCAGCCTCCGCTTGAAAATGTTTAGCTAAGGCCTCCATTCCCTCGGCTTCTGAGGTATCAGATGAAGAAGAGACCTATCAGGTTCACCGCCCAGCTCACTGTGACTTGCAACCTTCTGCTGCCACCACTTGCGCAGCAGAAACCATTGCCCCAACTGCCTGTGCCAGCTGCAGAGAAGCCCACGAACATCGCTCCTGTCATTTCTGAGACATGACATGCAGGACCTGCAGCAAGACAGGCCACATCGCTCGTGCCTGCTGTTCCAAGGAAGCTCAGAGACGTACAGCCACGCACCAGTAATCCGGAGGTCTGCATACCACTGACATCCACTAACATCGGGTACTGAATTTGCCCTGAGACACCCCTGATAAAATTAAGGTGACTGTGCTAATAGAAGGGGTATCTTGCAAGATGGAACTGGACATGGGGGTCATCCATCTCCATCATCTTTGGAAGAGACTCTCCGGAGGCCTGCCAGGTTCACCCTGTGGGACTTTCAAAAGAACGAGGTGGCCATTAAGGGGTGGGGCAAATTCCATGTGAAATACAGTTTGAGGGAATGCTGGACTTGATGGTGGAAGGATGGCTCACCAGCTTACTTGGGCTGTCTTGGTTTACACCCTTGGGGTTCAAAGTAATGTGGGTGCACCACGTGTGGCCCTCAGACTTCAGTAATGTGTGTGATGAGTTCCCTGCCGTTTTCAATGGGACACTCAGCTGGTACACAGGCCCCCCAGTATTGCTTCAGCTCAACCCTGAGGTACAGCCTGTCTGCCTCAAGGTCCGGAGAGTTCCATTTGTGCTCAAACCCACAATTGAGGCAGAACTGAACCATTTGGTGGTGCAAGGAGTTTTAGAGCTGGTTCCCCATGCCACCTGGGAGACCTCCATCGTAACCCCAGTTAAGCCAAATAGGGATGCCCACATCTGTGCAGACTACAAATGTACAACAAGGCACTGAGTGACCACACGTACCCACTGCCTGTGGTCAGCCATGTCCTAGCGACATTGGCAGGGGCCAAGGTCTTCAGTAAATTGGACTTGGTCCAAGCATACCAACGGCTACCAGTGGACGAGCCAACCACTGAGGCACAGACCATCGTCACACACTGGGGTGCTTTCAGAGTCAAGCAGTTGCAGTTTGGGGTAAGTGTGGCCTTGGGAATCTACCAGAACTTGATGGACTCTCTTTTGAAAGGTATCCCTGTGGTCCAACCCTTCTTTGATGATGTATTTTATTTATTTATTTATTAGATTTTTACCCCACCCTCCCAGTAAGGCTGGCTCAGGGTATTAATCACCACCTCCACAGAATAGGACTTTGCCACCCACCTACATACCATGCTGTAGTGATTCGACTCTGCCAGGTTAAAGGTGAAGCAGGAGAAATGTCTCTTGGGAGTCCCCCATGTAGAGTTCCTGTGGTTCTCTGTGGTCGCAGACAGCATCCACCTACCGCCTGACAAGGTTTGCGCCATTATGAATGCACCTGCTCCCACTTCCAAGGCCGAGTGGCAGGCTTTCTTAGGGCTTCTGAACTTTTACCACTCCCTCCTGCCCCATAAAGCTGCACCCGTGGAGCCACTCCACCACCTGCTCAACAAAAAGACCCTGTGGGTGTGGGGTCAATGGCAGGCCACCACTTTCTGCACCCTGAAGGAGCTACTCACATCGAACTATGTTCTCGCCCATCCTGCACCATGAAGGAGCTACTCGCATTGAACTACGTCCTTCGACAAGACGCTGCCAGTCTTCTTGGCATGTGATGCTTCTCCTTATGGTGTTGGTGTAGTCCTGGGCCATTGGTTGCCAGACGGGAGGGAGATGTCGGTGGTCTAGTACTCCCAGACCCTGTCTTCAGCCAAGCGGAAATACTCCCAGATCGACAAAGAGGCCCTTGCAATCGTGGCGGGAGTAAAAAAGTTCCACGATTACTTGTATGGCTGCCCCTTCACTGTCACAACTGATCACAAGCCCCTGCTCAGTTTCCTCGCCCCCAAATGCTGCAGATGCTGTTGCCCAGGGTCCTGCACTGGTCCATTTTTCTGGGGGGTTACCAATACGCCTTGCAATACTGGCCAGGGAAATCCATGGGTCACGCAGACACTCTTAGCCACCTCCCGCTCAGCTCTGTCGACCCGGATCCGGCCCCTGCACACGGAATCCTGATGATGGAGAACCTGCTGCACTGCCCCCTGCACGCTGAGGACATTTCCCACCACACCACTAGGGACCGTGTCCTTTCCTGCATTTTGGACTGGGTGGGGAGGGACTGGCCCATGGATTGGGTGGGCCCAGAATTCACAGCGTTTGCATCCTGTTGGGAATCATGAGGATGAAAGCTCTGGGCAGGAGATACTTGTGGTGGCTAGGAATGGACAGAGAGATCAAGGCCTAGGTACAGCATTGCCAGGTCTGCCAAGAGATGCGGCCCAAACCTCTGAGGGCTCCCGTTCACCAATGGGCAAGGGTGCATTTGGACTTTGCTGGCCCATTCCAGGGGCAGTCGTTCTTCCTTCTGGTAGACTCCTACATCAAGTGGCTTGAAGTCATGCCAGTCGCCTCGACCTCATCCCTTGCAGCCATCTGGGCCCTGAGACAGATTTTTAGTACATATGGTTTACTGGACATGGTTGTGACCAATAATGGCACTGCCTTCACCTCGGGAGAGTTCAAGGAGTTCTTAGACCAGAACCTCATCAGGCATGTGTGGTCTGCTCCATTCTACCCGGCTACCAATGGACAAGCCAAGCAGATGGTGAAGATGACCAAGGATGCACTAAAGTGGCTCACCCATGGGAACTGGAGCCGCCTGCACCAAGACCAAGCCCCAGAGTTGCACCACACTCCAGTGAGCCAGGAGGCCCCCAGAGGGTTCTTTCCAGGGGACCCTGTCTTCACACAGAACTATTCCAGCGGCCCCGCATGGATCACGGCAAGGGCTACCTGAGTCACTGGAGCCCTATAGTACGAGGTATTGACAGATGGGGGCCAGCTACTACGCAGACACATCGACCAGCTCCACCACCACCTACTGCCCACAGAGCTGGACCTGTCTTCCGCTGAGGAGGAGGAGGATGGCCTGGATCCACCATCACCACCACGGCAGACCGAGAAGAACCCCCCCGGCAACAGCGTGCAGCTGGATGGCCGGGAAGAGGAAGGTACTACACCGGCTGCTCTGGACCTCCCAGACTCTGTTCCTGACTCACAGGACTCCAGTGCGGGTCCTGCTTCACCAAGCACAGCTCTGGAGTTGGTTCAACTCCCGCAGGAGCCCCATTGTTCGCAGAAGGAACATCACAAGACAGTGTATCTTGAAGACTATGTCTGTTAAAGTGCTTAGGAACTTAGGGGGGAGGGGTGTTATTTATTGGGATTGAATCATTCCTGATTGAATCACCCCAGAAATGGGCTGAGCTTGGAGCACAAGAACAATAGCCTACCAGGACTCTGAAAGTAACCAATTAGTAGTAATGTTATGTAAATAACCTATCACTGGGAGTGGGGTGTGTTTGGGTGTGGCAATTGCATGCTATTTAACAGAGCTGAAGCTCTGGAGTCTTGGGTTGCTGAATTCACAAATAAAGTTGAGCTGATCACTAGACTTGAGCCTGCTCATCCATGGTACCCACTATTTAACAGGAACCACTAAGGAAGTCCAGGGTCGCTATGCAGAGGCAGGCAACTGCAAACCACTTCTGAATGTCTCTTGCCTTGAAAACCCTATGAGGTAGCCACAAGTTGGCTGTGACTTAATGGAACTTTCCAGCACCTTCATCCCTATCCTAGTCTGAAACTCTAACCACTACACAACATTGGCTTTTGTGGGGTGGCTGCTGTTGAACAGTAGTGACCAGCCTGAGTTTCAGTAAGTCATGCCTATGGTGGGTTATCAAGTCACCTGATGGTTGCTACCAGGCCTGGCCCCACAGAGTCCTCCCATAAAGGCCAAAACAACCCTGGAAATGGCCCTGCCTTCTCCCTTCTTTTTACTGATAAAAACAAAATCTGGCAGGCTGGCAATATTATGTTCGACCAACAATGGCCACTGAGGGCATTTACTTCTTAAAGCTACAGATGCTACTTCTATCATTTTGTGGGGGTTTTAACACCCTCAATGTATTTTTTTTTTATCAGATTTTTCTGCAAACATGGTGCTTTTTTCAGATTTGCAGAAAGATCTGTCTTGTCTCTCCCTTATGGATCACTGCCTTGTCGTGGCGAGGGGGCTTGCGTGGTTCGATGAGGCTGTGGGCTATGCCGTGGAGGGCCACCCAGGACGGACAGGCCACAGCAGAGAACTCAGACCAAGCGTGATCCCCTGGAGAAGGAAATGGCAACCCACTCCAGTATCTTTGCCAAGAAAACCCCATGGACAGTAACAAAAGGCTAAAAGATATGACGCCAGAAGATGAGCCCCTCAGGTCGGAAGGTGTCCAATATGCTACTGGGGAAGAGCAGAGGGCAAGTACGAGTAACCCCAGAAAGAGTGAAGCGGCTGGGCCAAAGCCGAAAGGACGCTCAGTTGTGGATGTGTCTGACGGTGAAAGGAAAGTCCGATGCTGCAAAGAACAATACTGCATAGGAACCTGGAATGTAAGATCTATGAATCAAGGTAAGCTGGACGTGGTCAAAAATGAGATGGCAAGAATGAACATCAACATCTTGGGAATCAGTGAACTAAAGTGGACAGGAATGGGCGAATTTAACTCAGAAGACCATTATATCTACTACTGTGGCCAGGAATCCTGTAGAAAAAATGGTGTGGCCTTTATAGTCAACAAGAGAGTGAGAAAGGCAGTATTGGGATACAATCTCAAAAATGACAGAATGATCTCGGTCCGAATCCAAGGCAAACCATTCAATATCACAGTAATCCAAGTCTATGCCCCAACCACTGCTGCAGAAGAGGCTGAAGTGGACCAGTTCTATGAAGGCTTACAACAGCTCATAGAAGTAACACCAAAAAATGATGTCCTCATCATCATAGGGGACTGGAATGCTAAAGTAGGAAATCAAAAGGTAACCGGAATAACAGACAAGTTTGGCCTTGGAGAACAAAATGAAGCAGGGCAAAGGCTAACAGAGTTTTGTCAAGAGAACATGCTGGTCATAGCGAACACCCTTTTCCAACAACCTAAGAGGCGTCTCTACACATGGACATCACCAGATGGGCAACACTGAAATCAGATTGACTATATAATTTGCAGTCAAAGATAGAGAAGCTCTATCCAGTCAGTAAAAACAAGACCTGGAGCAGACTGTGGCTCAGATCATGAGCTACTCATTGCAAAATTCAGACTTAAATTGCAGAAAGGTGGGAAAACTACAAGGCCATTCAGATTTGACCTAGATCGCATCCCCGATGAATATACAGTAGAGGTGAAGAATAGGTTTAAGGGACTAGATTTGATAGACAGAGTGCCTGAAGAACTGTGGACAGAGGTCTGTGACATTGTAAAGGAGGCAGCAATCACTGCCATCCCAAAGAAAAAGAAATGCAAAAAAGCAAAGTGGCTGTCTGATGAGGCTTTACACATAGCAGAGGAAAGAAGGAAAGCTAAAGGCGACGGTGAAAAGGAAAGATTTGCCCAACTGAATGCAGATTTCCAGAGAACAGCAAGGAGAGATAAGGAGGCTTTCCTGAATGAACAATGCAAAGTAATAGAGGAAAACAATAGATTGGGAAGGACTAGAGATCTCTTCAAGAAAACTGGAGAAATCAAGGGAACGTTCCATGCAAAGCTGGCCATGATAAAGGACAAAAACGGTAGGGACCTAACAGAAGCAGAAGAGATTAGGAAAAGATGGCAAGAATACACAGAAGAACTATACAACAAGGACCTCAATGTCCTTGTCAACCACGATGGTATAATCACTGACCTCGAGCCAGACATCCTGGAAAGCGAAGTTAAATGGGCCTTAGAAAGCATTACTAACAACAAAGCTAGTGGAGGTGATGGTATCCCAGCTGAGTTATTCAAAGTCTTAAAAGAAGATGCTGTTAAAGTGCTGCACTCAATTTGCCAACGAATTTGGAAAACACAACAGTGGCCACAGGATTGGAAAAGGTCAGTGTACATTCCAATCCCAAAGAAGGGCAATGTCAAGGAATGTTCAAACTATCGCACAATTGCACTCATTTCACATGCTAGCAAGGTCATGCTCAAAATCCTACAAGCTAGGCTCCAACAGTACGTGGATAGAGAACTGCCAGAAGTACAAGCTGGGTTTCGAAGAGGTAGAGGAACTAGAGATCAAATTGCCAACATTCGCTGGATTATGGAGAAAGCAAGAGAGTACCAGAAAAACATCTACTTCTGCTTCATTGACTATGCTAAAGCCTTTGATTGTGTGGATCACAATAAATTATGGCAGGTTCTTAAAGAGATGGGAGTACCGGACCACCTCACATGTCTCCTGAGAAGCCTGTATAAGGGTCAAGAAGCAACAGTTAGAACCATATATGGAACAACTGATTGGTTTAGCATAGGAAAAGGAGTACAACAAGGATGTATATTGTCACCTTGCTTATTTAACTTATATGCAGAGTACATCATGCGAAATGCTGGCCTGGATGAATCACAAGCTGGAGTTAAGATTGCTGGGGAAAAGATCAATAACCTCAGATATGCAGACGATACCACTCTAATGGCAGAAAGTGAAGAGGACCTAAAGAGCCTCTTGCTCAGGATGAAAGAGGAGAGCGCAAAAGTGGGCTTGAAGCTCAACATCAAAAAAACTAAGATCATGGCATCTGGCCCCATCACTCCTTGGCAAATAGAAGGGGAAGTCGTAGAAGTAGTGACAGACTTCACGTTCCTAGGATCCCAGATCACGGCAGATGGTGACTGCAGCCATGAAATTAAAAGACGCCTGCTCCTTGGGAGGAAAGCGATGGCAAACCTAAACAGCATGACAAAAAGCAGAGACATCACCTTGCCAACAAAAGTCCACATGGTCAAAGCAATGGTATTCCCCGTAGTAATGTATGGCTGCGAGAGTTGGACTATAAGGAAGGCCGAGCGCCGAAGAATAGATTCTTTTGAACTATGGTGCTGGAGAAGACTCTTGAGAGTCCCTTGGACTGCCAGGAGATCAAATCAGTCAATCCTAAAAGAAATCAACCCTGATTGTTCCCTGGAAGGCCAGATCCTGCAGCTGAAGCTCAAATACTTTGGCCACCAAATGAGAAGGGAGCTTTCACTGGAGAAGACCCTGATGCTGGGAAAGATTGAAGGTCAAAGAAGAAGGGGACAGCAAAGGATGAGATGGTTAGACAGTGTCATCGATGCAATGAACATGAAATTGAGCAAACTTCAGCGGACAGCGGAAGACAGGAGGGCCTGGTGTAAACTGGTCCATGGGGTCGCGAAGAGTCGGACTCAACTGTGCGACTGAACAACAACAACAACAACAACAACAACTGTCTTGTCTGTCCATGGCTCCAGTCACCAGATTTAAGTCTCTACAGACAGGGCCACATTGCAAATTAGATATACTGATGTTGTAAGAATAGGCTTGCCATTTCCTCACCTGTGGTGGGTAACACCCCACCCTTGACTCCAATCCCTTGCTCTTGAGAAACTGAGGAACAGGAGAAAAAATGGCCAGCAAATGGCCTTCATAGTGATGCTCTAGGAATTTCCTCATGTTTTTATGGTAAATACCACAGAGATTGGGGAAATTCTCAGAGTATCATTTGGAAGTGACATCATAATTCTCCCCAAACTCCACCCTTTCCAGCTACCTCCCTCAAAATGTTTTGGCACTTGCTGAGGCAGTACTGGCAGTTGACTGTAGAATGAACAATGCAATTGGCTATAGCCCTGTTCCCTTTATATTAGCATCCTCCTGAACGATTCCATTTTACTACAACCCTACCATTTCCCTTACCAAGGAAGGAAAAGAACAGGTTCCTTTCCGGGACTGGGAGACACTGTTGAGAAGTGTAGACTGATGTGTGACATTATAACATCCCGGGCCTGGATTGTCATTCTAGGAAAAAACACAATACATCATCACGATTAGGTGGAGTGATATTGTGAGGCTATACTGTCAATACACTGGAAATTCCTGATGGTTGATAAGAGTTTTCTGAAAACCAATGAACCCTTTTCTGTTGTTAAACTCATTAATTGGTTAGGTGTTAGGTTGATCAACTGAAAATTCTGTAAATGATTGGCAGCCTTATTAAAAGAGGCACTCAAAACAAGGGCAGGTTGTTTTTCTCCACCCAGCATATGCATGACATGAGCATGACCTCGTGGGTGGAGTTCCATACAATGGCATTATAATGTGGGCTCAATGCATCCCCTCCCGTGACTTAAACCTCTAGATTTTTGGCTGGTTTTTATCAATTGTCACTGTACACTAAGTAGGCTCTTTGCTTGTTTCAAAATCAAAATAATCTCATTTTAATGGGTAGTCTCAAATTGCATGGCAAAATGGGTCTAAAACAGAGGATTAGATTTCTCCAGTGTCTGTGCACCAGCAAGAGAGAGTTCAAATCTGTTGCATCCCTAATCCCACCTTTACATCTTGATTTGGCCAAAATTATTTCAGTGTGTGGGCAGAGTCTATTATTTCAAGGTGCCTCACTCCTCCCTGACTCTACCTCCCTTCCAAAAATGCCTTTTCTTTTTATTCTGGGTGGGATTTCTATTTATAGAATGAAAGAAAACAAAACTAATTCATTGTCCAGGACACCACCTTGCAGACAAACAAACAGGGCTTAAGTAGGGGCATGTCTCACGTCGAAAAGTTGAAGGTCAATCAAGTTGTCTTGAGGGTGACTCATACAATCAAGCTACCGAGAGGAGATGGATGCTCAAACATTTTGTGACTAATTCTACCTGGCATGGTAGCAATTTTGTTGTGGCACCCTTTACCAGTTCTTAAAATCCCAAAATTGGCAGAAGGCTCTCATGGACCAAAGTACCAACTCCTATTCTCCAAGCAGAGACCAAATATTCAGATGAGGAAGGAGTGGAGCCAACAGAAGGAGGCAGTAACGACACCTCCAGGAGCCCCCTTTGATGCAGGAGGAGTCCCAAAATCTGTCAGCCCACTCACCTTGGCATATAACCCTGCCTTCTGACTCAGACTTGGGCCCTGAACCCACCCCTCTTCATCCCAGAGCCCACTGAAGCACCTGCAGTCCCCCCCCCTGACCTTTGAAGCCTCATAAAGCCCCAAACTCACTGATGTAACCAGGTGAGGCCCCTTTAAAAACTAGTCATCTGCTTCTGGAGGGGTGGGGCTTACATCTCCACCTCCATGTTTGAGTATTTAAGGCCTCAGTTCATGCTCAGCAGTTGCTGCAACAATATCTTAGTTGAACTCTGATACCGTTGGCTTTTTGACATCAGCCTTGAGTAGGACAAGGGCAGAATGAGGTTGGAGGCAACTACTGTAGTAGAAACAAGGCCTGTTTCCTAGGGCCACCTGGCTGGCCACTGTGGAAAACAGAATGGTTATCTAGGTAGATATCTGGTGAGGTCTAGCCCAGATTCTTATGTTCTGATAATAGACCAGAAATTTCCTCCTCTGGCATACTGTGTTCCCATTACTGGAGTTCTTGGTTTCTGACCTCTGGTACTTGAAATTAATCCTTTGTCTATCAAGACTCATATCTCCTTTTAGTTTAGACTTTTTTTTCTATGAGGCAATCTGGTTGAAGAAGACAGTACATCTGAAGATGTTCAGATGCTTATAGTAGACCCAAAACACAACTATGGACAATGCCAGACAGCTGTGTCACTAGTGTAAGGTGATGGGGACTGTAGGCATAATGACAGGTGTGTACAACAGGCCTGAAATATACTGAATGTCACTTCAAAGTAATATTCAGTTATGTAATATTTTAAGCTTGGGATAAGTAGATACATTTTCAAGGAGATCATGGGAGGGACAGGTTATCCAGGTATTCTGAGGCTTAGTGAGAGCAGCCTGTCAGGGACACACACACATTGCATTGCATTTTGTCATTGGACTGCTGCACAGCACATTGAGACAGTGGTACATCACTCTAGTAGACTGCTAGGGCTGTAGCTGCAAGCGTCTTGATCTCCACAGGTATAATGTGGAGATCAGAATCCTTGAGAAATACAAGGACAAACATGTAGAAGTAGGCAGAAATCTGTCCTATGCATTAGATGTATGTCTATTTTTCTATTTGATTACAACTGAATATTGGATTACAATTGGATTACAAGTATGCTTGTTTGCAGAAGGCAGTCTTGTTGTGTTCAATGAGCTTTTCCTGACTGAAGTGTGCTTGTGATGTACCCTAAATAAATCCTAGTGAGCTGCTAGCTTTTCTCTTTGACTTAGCATGTCCCCCACCGTGTCTCTTTAAGGCTAATCCACACACAGAGATTATGGCCAACATACTTCTGGCTATGCGGTGATGTTTGCTGAGCCCCACAGACCAGCTCCTATACAGTCCCTAGGAAGAGATGAGATACAACACTCCACCCTCCCCAATAATGTTTGAAGAAGCCACCATATTCTCTAGGGATAATCTAGACTTTGCCAGTCTTTGGTGTCTTTGTGGTTTGGCTGACTGCCTACCGATGCTTTGAAGCAAGAAATTCTTGGGCAGAGAAAGGAGCACATTGTGGGGCTGGCTTCAGACTTTTCAAGCTTTCTTCTGGCTTCCAGTCTGAGAACTTAGCAACCAACCTAGCATGTAGGTTACAAAGGAGAAGTATCTCCAGATGAGATATCTGTATTAGCTCCTGGGCACTTAAGTAAGTAGGGCATGGGAGTTGATAATTCCTGGGGATAGCAATAGAAGACACTGAGGGCATAACTCTACAATATGCCTGACATGTGTTGGGTCACTGGGGTGTGAACAAACTCAGTCAGACATACAATGGGGGAACTCACCTTAAAAGGTGCTCATTCGCTCTGTGCAGTGACGGGGGAGAAGAAGCTTCTTATTTCCCTCCCACCCTGCTTTTGCCAGTAGAAAGGGCAATGGGGACCTTTTGCTTTTGTCCTGGTGGGAGGGAAACAGAACGCTCCTTATCTTACCTCACAGCACAGAGCAAACTGTTGGGGAAAACTGGCAAAAATACTTAGATATTCAGAGTTTGCAATGGATCTTTGCTTCACTGAAGAAGAGGCATTTCTTTCTTTGTAAAAATCTTTATTTCTAAGGGGAAAGCTACACAGGAAAAGCTACAAAATAAAAGATCTAAAGCTACATCTCTACAGCTTTACAGACTGACTGACCACACAGTCTCATAACAACAACTGCAATGGAGATTCTTCTTCTTTTTGACCCCTAGAAGGAAATCACCTGAATGCATTAACCAATGATTGTGAGTAAACAGACTTAGATTCCACAGGCTTTGTATTCATTGGCTCTGAGCCAGGTTTCCCTTCCAGGTCAGTCTAAACAATAGCACACAAGGTAAACAGATTAACCCTATAATGACTGAATTAGACCTTGCAAAACACACAAATTTCCAACAGAAACAAGTTCTTTTAAAGTTTCCCCAATGCACGTCTTGCCCAATGCACATCTGACTGTGAGTCCAGTTGCGTACCCATAACCCAACATGCGTCAGGTGTATTGCATAGCTTGACCCTAAATACCTTGCTTGTAATACCATTTGTGTGCCATTGCATCATCAAGATCACAGGGTATTTCACATGGAGGTTTACTTGCAGTTTGGGTGTCAAACTGCAGCTTTTTTTCTCTCTGAGCTTCCTCACTTCTTTGTTTCTCAGCTGTTCTCTTCCCATTGTTTCCTCATCATTTCCCCATATTTCTTCAAATTGCATTTGATCCAATTTGAGAAGGCATGGAGAAATGACAAGGAAACAAATGAAAAACAGGATGTGAAGAGAAAAGCTGTGGCAGATTAGCACACAAATCCTCAGTGTGTGAAAAGACCCATCATGTTTGGGTTCACATGTCGTGTGTTATGGATCAAGTGTGTACAGCTATTCCAGCAGAAAGCTGCTCAATGCATAATTTCACTGTACTGTATGCACTCTGCCAAAAGGCAGCCACTCATGGCTCCTGAAAGCAAGTATATATGGGGGACCTACTGTGCATGTGGTTGCTTTGTTCAAAGGAGACAACAAAGGCCAGGGGGGAAAGCAGCCCGTTCTTGGTAGCTTTCCCATCACTGGGGCTTGGTTTGCAGCAGCCCTCCAAGGCAGCAGCCTCCAAGGAGCATTCCCATAAAGTTAAAGGGTTAATCCGCTCCCACAAATATTCTGTATAGCAATTTAGTGTGGAAAATCAGGGCAATTTTAGGCCAGAAGTGCCAACAAGGGTTGCAGTGGTATACAACTCTGTCTCTGTGAGTGCAGCAGTGAGAAGACATGTACTTCCAAACAAGCAGGGGTCACCAGTGCCTTGAGCACAACTACTGCTATGGAAGAAAGCCTGTCTTTTCTTAGCATGGGCTTTCTTCAACCAAAGCACCTCTGAGGACTGAACTCACCCCTTCTGTGAAATTCTGCTGCCATCTACTGGTCAGAAGGAAGAGCACCCATCATAATGTGAGAAAATTTGGCAAAAAATGTGTTCACTTTTCATAAGTTTCAAAAGACCAACATGGCTACCCACCTGAAACTAGCCTGCCATAGTTCATCACTATTTAAAAATATAATTTAGCTGTTGGGGCTGTGATTTAAAAGGCAAGACTGATGTGGCTGGGAAAGGGACACTATTAAATCTCTCCCCCATATGTTGCTGAAAATTGCCACAGTAAACTGCATTCACTTTCATTGGCAAAAGTTTTGGGGTTTCAGAATGATGGAGTTAACAGAAGCTTAGAAGAGGCTATTTGCATTAGGGAAAAGGAGGAAAGGAAATGCTTTAATAATCTCTCTCCTACTGTGGCAGTCTCAGAATCTCAGCCCTGGCAATTGCATTATTTTATAAATAACTGGGGAAACAGATAACAGAATGACATATAAAGCATATTTCCACTCTGAATCATTTTTGGCCTTACAACAAAGAACCAGCTTCTTTGCCTGATCACCTAGAGAGGATTCTTGCTCACCACAGGTGACCAGTTGTATGGAAATTTTCCAGTTGGTTTGTGAGTACAGCTAGAAGCAGTTCTCCAAATTGTTTTGCCGCATTGCTGCTGCTATCATTGCTGCAGTTTTACCAGTTGAAACTCACTCAAGCTGCAAACAAACACTGGTAGTCTATGCACCCAGAATCCTTTGCTTTGTTGCCAGAGTGTAGAAATTTGACAGTACTCTTTCTCTACTGGGCAGCCTTGGTATGTATGCACTTTAGCAGGTATGTAAAATGTTTTCTGTGGAAGCACAAGAAGAGGAGGCAGAGATTGGATTTATACCCCGCCCTTCACTACCTGATGGAGTCTCAGAGAGGCTTACGATCTCCTTCCACTTCCCCTCTCCACAACAGGCACCCGGTGAGGTAGGTGAGGCTGAGAGAGCTCATTTGAGAACTGCTCATGAAAGAACAGCTTTGAAAGGACTTGTAACTGACCCAAGGTCACATCAGCAGTTGCATGTGGAGAAGTGGGGAATCAAACCCAGTTCTCCCAGATTAGAGTCCGTGCTTCTAACCACTACACCAAACTGGTTTTAAAAATGGAATGTCCACTAGCTTTCTAAACCTAGCCTTAGAATCTGGAGCGCTAGAAAATTGAGGAAACTTACATGTAGCCTATTGCTACATTTGTAATGCATCAGTATGTGTTCCCCCAGCAGGGCACCTTGCAGCACCTGGAGCCATTTCTGGTTAGGGAAACAGTACAGGGGGATGCTTCGGCTCTCTTTCCCTGTCTCTTGTACTTCTAATCTGAATAGGACCCCCATGTACCTGAGAGTTAAGTGCCCAGCACGGAGCTCCAAGTGCCTGTTTGGTCAACAGGAACCAGGCAGGGGGACACATGGGGATTCTGTAATGCATCAGTAGGTTCTGAACACTACAAGTCTCTGTTTTCATCTATGAAATGTGGGGAATGTTAGGGTTGCCCAGCCTCCAGGTGGTGACTGGAGATCTCCCAGAATTACAACTGATCTCCAAGCACGAGAGATTGGTTCCACTGGATGAAATGGTCGCTTTGGAGGATAGACTCCATGGAATCATATCCCCACTGAGCTTCCTGCTTCCCCAAACTCCTCCTTCCACAGGCTTAGTCCTCAAATCTCCAGGAATTTTCAAAGCCAGAAGATGTGTTCCTCATCATGGGCTGTGCCTCCTGCCCTGCCCTGTTTTGTGGACTGATCAGAACAACAGTGTAGCTCATGATGCCATGTGGTTTGCTGCAGCTGGATTCTTCAATTCAGTGCATTCACAACCTTGCTAAAACCAGCTCATAGATATACTCTAAGATACAAACAGGGGCATACAGACAACCAAGAGACCTGTGGCATCTTAAAGACGAATGGATTACTTGTGACAAAAGCTTTTCTGGGCCAAGGTCTACTTCTTCAAGGTGCCACAAGACTGTTGTTGCTTTTGATGTGACAGAATTTTCTCTAGAAACAGTGTCTGAATCTCAGGAAAAGAAACTTGCTTACCGGGATAAACAGAAATCTCTTTGATTGAGAATTAAAACCTTTCCTTTCAGTGTTTGAGATCACAGAAGTCTGGAATTTTAAAGGAATGGAAGAAAAGTGCCGGTCTAGAAAGGAAAGGTGATTATAGAACCTTACCACAAATGAAAAGAAAAAAAATGTACAAATGTATTTATTATCAAATTTGATTTTAAAATGCAACTTGTCAAACTACATACTTATATAATGTATGTTTTTTCCCATTGGCATTATCCTAGGCTACTTGTACACCAGCTGTTTAGTCTGAACCTGCCATGATTAATTCACTTGGTTTTCACAGAGAATCCAGAAAATATTGTCGGTGACCCAATGAATGCCAGTGTTTTCCTTGTTCTCCTCCCATCTTTTCCTCAGAATTGTGGGGTTTTTTTAACATAAAAAGAACTGCCCTTCCTTGCTGAATCTATGCACTGGCTATATTACGCCTGATCGTTTCTGACCACACTGCCTTCTTTACAAGTGGCTCTCACTGCTGCTGCCAGTTATGAGGCATGTTCTGTTGCTCTGCACATTCTTTGGAATGAACTTACAGAGGCAGTACAAGAAGTTCTGTCTTTACCAGACTTTTGGAAGGCTTGCAAAACTGTTGTTTCAGAAAGCTTTTTTCCCCCTGAAAGAGTTTTTATGGCGTTCAGTTGTGTAATTCAAATATAGCATTATTTGTTTTAATGTTGGTTGCTTTCAGTTAACTTTCAGAATTAATTACTGTAAAGTACTTGAAAGGGTTGGGTAAGGATTGTAAAAAAAAAAAAGCATAAATAAAAAATAAAACACAACTGCTATGTTAGACTGTCCCTTGTATGGAGTCAAACCACTAATGAGGTTTCTCAGGGTAACCCTATACATTTTCTTTTTTTGTTCTGCTATGGTGAATTAATTGCTTCCTGTTCTCCTCTCCCACTGCCAGCCTCAGCCTTCATGACTCAGCTGTTAATTATCAGTTCTTTAGGGTGGGGTCAGGAGCAATACTATTTTTCACTTTGCTAAAAAAAATCAACTTTAAAAAAATTACTTCTTATCACAATAGCACTTTTACGCAAGTACAATCATTTGGAAATAATTAGCAATGGCCTTGACTGCAAAGTGAAAAGCGGCACATAAAGTCCTTTATACCCCATCCCCAAAGAAAACTGATAGTTAAGAATTCACTAGCGGCTATGGCAAGAACAAGGAGCAGATAAGTAGCCTATAAAACAAAGGGACCAAAATAAAATTGCAGGGAGAAGCAGAACCTTCCAAGTAAACATATAGGAGGATCTTGCCATGTATATGAGCATTACTAGCTTTTTATGGGAACTGTAGTTGCAGTTCTTGGTGCTGATTGTACAAAAGGAACAATGAACAATACATAAGCATTATTGTATTGAAGCAGTCCTTAGGAAATAAAGAATGAAGATAGGCTATGCTTTTACTGCTGTTATGTAATGTCAAACTGACAAACTAGGGGTCAGTTCACATATTATAAAGTCCATGTGGCTGGCCTGCGTCCTATCAATCAGATGTGATCTGATCTACACTCCTGGAGCTTAATTCGCATGCCTGCATGTAGCCAATTCAGATCAGGCCTGAAGCTGACAGGGAGAAGAGGCATACGCCTTCTAAACCACACCATTTCCCCAACCTGAAATGGCTGCATGGAGCTGTTACTTGCCTTATTGGGGGCTACACATGTACTACACATAAGTTTTAGCAGCTCCCCAAGGCCAGTTCAGGTCAGGAAAGTGGACAGGGGGAAGGTGGAAGCTTCCACTTCCTGTGTCCTGTGGACCCAGTCCAAATTGTGCCTGGTTGCTAGGCCCCCTTGGCCACTGGTGGGTGATAGAAGGGGTAGTAGGATTGCTAAATCCAGGTTGGGTAACTCATGGAGATTTGGGGATGGAGCCTGGGGAGAACAGGGACCTCAGTGGGATACAATGCCACAGAGCCCACTCTGCAAAACATCCATTTTCTCCAGGGGAAATGATCTCTGAAATCTGGAGATGAGCTGTAATTCCAGGGGACCCCCAGGTCTCACCTGGAGGCTGGCATCCCTAGCCTGCAGATATTCATGGGCATTAAGTTCCAAGCACAGAATACCCAGAACACATCTCAGGGCAGCCACATGCAGAGCATGAGGACTTTGTAATATGTGAACAGGCCTTAGGATTTGTATTGAGTTTGGAATCCTGGTTTGCAGTTAAAGTCCAAATCACAGTCTGGCAGATTAGATGTAATGATGGAAACTATGGTTTGCCTTGAAAGCTGAAATAATCATGTACAAGCACATTTTGCTGCCATGTCACAGACAATAGGAGCATCCAAACTATTAAAAGTCAGGAGCTCTGTGCCATTTGGAAATCCTGAAGGTGCCTTCATTGTATCTTAAGTATGGCAAATATTTAGGGTAAAGGATGGACACACGCATGACTTGATGGCTTGTTCAGAAATCTGCCATACCTTTTTTCACATTTTCTGTTTCCACTAAGTCCATCTTCCTTTGGAATCTACTAGCTGTGGGCAGGAAGGCTCAAAGAAGTTCTTTGTAGTCACACAGCTTATTTTAGCTGAGCTGAATAATCTTGGATCAGCCTTGCCATCTTGCTTCTAAAATATGAACAAATACATTGATTTAAACCAAGGGGGGATGGAATTGTCTTTTGTTAAACATCTGGAAAGAGAAAGAATTACTGTGAGATTTGTGTTTCACCAGTGTAAATGGCCTTGGCCTAAAGTGACCAGATGCCAGGCCTATGAGAAAAGGATGCAACACTTCTTACTGACCATACAACCCTAACTACACATTATGAATGTCTCAGGTCATGTCATGTGCAGGTCAACTACCAGGATTTTCAGACAGATGTGTGTTGCAGGCTTCCCCCTGTTAATTAATGTCCTAGGTGCATGAGGAGTTTGAGTCAGATCAGGACCCGTGGTATTTAGAGAAAGAGTGCTTAAGTCTTCCCCCCCCCCTGCTGTTTTCCTGATCTGAAATGTCCCCAAGAGATGCTATGTCAAGATTGCCAGGCCTGGAAGGAGATGGGCGGGAGGGGTGGGTACATGCAGGAGAATCTGTCAGCAACAGCACGATGTCACCTCTGGGAAACCCAGAAGTGACATCAGCCCTCTATAGAAATTGCCACTTTCCAGCAATTCCTAGAGAGTTGTGATGCCACACCATCTCAGACAGCAGTTTTGGTTTCTTTTTTCAAATTTATCCCACTGGTCACTGGAGTGCTGAAGGTAAATGCCTGCTGGGGCAAGAGATCTTCTTCCCCAGTGGGCATACGGCAACCCTAGGCTATGTGCCCCACTGGGCAAACTTGCATATACTCTATCTAGGGCTGCCAACCTCTAGGTAGACCTGGAGATTTCCCAGAATTACAACTGATCTCTGGAAGAGAGAGAAAAATTGGCTGCTTTGGGGGATGAAATCTAAGGCATGAGACCCCACTGAGGTGCTCCTTTCCCCAAATCCCACCTGCCCCAGCTCCATCCCCCAAATCTCCAGGTATTTCCCAGCCCAGAGCTGGTAACCTTAAATCCCCATCTGAACATATGGAACCCCCAACAGGACTAATAACTCTCACTGGAAACACTTCAGGTGAGAAAAATAGCACAGGGGGAAGGCTTGAGCAGCTTCCCTTCACGTGCCATGGTCACAATCTGATTCAGATATCAGTGCAGTGGGGAACTCCAAGAAGGTGTCTGATTGAAAGTCCTTGGGGCAGACAGTGTAATGTGTGGTTAGGGGTGTTTCCTCAATGGGAGCTAATTATTAAGCAACGTTTCCTCAGCAGTTCAGTTAACATGCACAGCACAACTTAGGGAAGGTGAATCTTTCCAGTTGGAGGTGGTCAAGGATGTGTGTGCACATGACAAGCAGTAGCTGAGCTTGGGGAGGATCAGAGAGCTGTGTGATGAAACACTGGGGATGCAGAATCTCTTTCTTTTCGAGGACCTGATATCAGATTGTGGGTCTGCACTTGTTGCCTCACACCTTTTCTGTACTTATATGTTTATAAATAGGAGCCAGTAGTGGTTAGTGATGTACTAGCACCCGGGAGACCCAGGCTGCGTTCAGATGGCCAGTCAATCGCGCCATGAGCCCTCCTAAAATTTTATCCCGATTTTTTTAATCCAGCCTAGCACGACCAGACGCCCCCCCATGAAATAGCCTCACCGCGCATTGTTCCCACCGTGATTTGTCTACACGGCATCCACCGAGGATTTTTTTAAAAAAAGTTTTGTACATTCGCATAGGCAAGGCTGCGCCTCCTTGGAGAACTGAGGCGATCGCGGAGGGTTTTCAGCAAAGTCCCGGTCCTCCCCCTTGCCATTACCATCATGATCAATGGAGGGACTATTTTGCAAGTTAGAACAGTCCTTCCCCCCTCCATCTCCCATCGCGGTAACATCTTGTCCCTAAAAGAAATAAGCATGAATATTACATTCCTCGTAGCGCTTATCGCTGAATGCGTTTCCTCGTTAAAGCGCACATGGGGTTTCAATTTTTTAAAAATCGCGCCCCCGTCGGCTCGGTCTGACGTCAGACCGAGCCGACGGGAGCATCGCGTGCTAATGGAGTGACCAGACGGAAGAAAGTCTGCAGTTGTTGCGCGGGTAAGCGAAAACCCTACATTGAAACTGCTACTTTTTAAATCAGGATTGGAGGCGCAGCAGAACAGGATGCCTATGGGACCGGAATATTTCCCAGATGTTTCTGTCTGGTCGTGCATTTTTGATCCGCAAGGGAGTCGTTCCTATGGCAGATCAAAAGATCCGTCTGAACACACCCCCAGGTTCAAATACCCACTCTGCCGTGAAGTATGCACAGTTATCTTGGGCCAGTCACTTCCTCTCAGCCTGACCTATCTCACAGGGTTGTTTTGAGAATAAAATTGGGGAAGGGAGAACAATGTAGCTGCTTTGAACTCTTTGGAGGAAACGCAGGATAAAAATGTGCTGGGTAGATAGAAATATCATTTTAAAATGGCCTAAGTCTTCAGTACTCTCTCTTTCGAAGGGAACTATGTTAGGAAGCCGGCCTTGGAACCTCTTGTTGCTCACTTGCTCAAGGAAGTGAGAAGCATAAGAGAACATCACAGTCATATTTTTTTTTAAGTAGCAGCCTAGAATTTTTTTATTTTACTCTGGGACCTTGGCTAGTAATGGCATGAAGGATCAATACTGGCACAAGGCATTTTGCTGCCTGAGGCAGAGCACAGAATGTCTTCCACACATCCCAACCTGTGCTGCTTCCTGCTCCTCCCCCCATTCATTTGGACTCCACATGCACATGCATTCTTGCTGCCTCCTCTTTCTTCTTCTGCCTTCGCCTGGGAGCAGGAGCAAAACTGCCCATCCCTGCCTGCTGTCCTCCAACCCTCTTTCAAAACAGTGTGGCAAGTAAGGCTGCCAAATCCCAGGGTGGGAAAGTCCTGGAGACGGTGTGTGTGTGTGTGTGGGGGGGGGCCTGGGGAGGGTGGAATTTGGGAAAGAAGGGACCTCAGCAGGGTATAATGCTATACAGTTAATCCTCCAAAGCAGCGATTGTCTCCAGGGGAATTGATCTCTGCAGGTCGGGAGATCCTGACCTGGAGGTTGGCAATCTTAACATCACATGAAGCTACCATATTGAGTTAGATCCATTTGACTGGCAGCAGCTATCAGAGTCTTTTCTACCCCTTCTATCTGACAGCACTTGCTTTGCTGGGGTTTTTAATGGCAGAGAAACAGGAATGAAACCTGGGACTTCTTGCCTGTAAAGCACTGGCTGTGCCACTGAGCTGGGGCCTCTTCCCAATCTAGCTGCCACTGATGCAGTTAGGTGATCTTAGACCCTTAAACTTTACAGTTTGATGTCCAGTCCACCCCATGTATTTATGTATATATTTATGTATAACATGCATATGCTGTCTTTTCAGAGAGCAGCCCAAGGTGTCTTGTAATACAATGTATGATAAAACTATCCAGCTGATAAAAACCCAGGATCATATAAAGCAGCATAACAGACCAGAGCAGTAAATATTTGGCAGCATAAATTATCTTCATTATAGTCTAATGTAAAGGGGGAGGGCCTAGGCCCCAGACTTCTGCCCCAACAGCAGCCTTTGGCCCTTGAATCCATAATGGATAGTAAAAACCTAATTTTTGCTTGGGAGGGTTCTGGTCCTGCTCTTGATAATCAGGAACTGAAGCAATTCTACTGTAGCCACTATGGTCATAGAATCATAGATCTGGAAGGGACCGCCAAGGTCATCTAGTCCAACCCCCTGCACAAGGCAGGAAATTCACAAATACCTTCCCCTCCACACTCCATGACCGCTGTTCCACATCCAGAAGATGACCAAAAAAAAAATAAAAAAATTCCAGGATCTCCAGCCAAACTGGCCTGGAGAAAAATTGCTTCCTGGCTCCAAAATGGCAATCAGCATTTCCCTGGGCGTGTAAGAAAGGGCCACAAGAACTATGCACTAATGCAAGCCTTCCTGCCCTCCCTCTCATGATCTGCCTAAGTTCACAGAATTCAGCATTGCTGTCAGATGGCCATCTAGCCTTTGTTTAAAAACCTCCAAAAAAGGAGAGCCCACCACCTCCCGAGGAAGCCTGTTCCACTTAGGAACAGCTCTGTCAGGAAGTTCTTCCTAATGCTTAGCCAAAAACTGATTTAATTTCAACCTGTTGGTTCTGGTCTGACCTTCTGGGGCAATAGAAAACAACTCTGTACCGTCATCTATATGACAGCCCTTCAAGTACTTGAAGATGGCTATATCACCTCTTACTAGTCTCCTCTCTAGGCTAAACATACCCAGCTCCTTCAACCTTTCCTCACAGGACTTGGTCTCCAGATCCCTCACCATCTTCGTTGTCCTCCTCTGGACATGTTCCAGCTTGTCTATATCCGTCTTAAATTGTGGTGCCGAAAACTGAATACAATACTCAAGGTGACACAGGGCAGAGTAAAGCGATACCATCACTTCACATGATCTGGATACTATAAGAAAATGATTATGTCAAAACCTGTCAAAATCAAGAAGTGACAGCCCCCATCCCCCCACGTGGCAGAAGTCCCGCCTCCCTAAGGGCCATGCTTCGAGGTTGGTGGCAAGATGGTGGCTGGTGTCAGGCAGTGGGAATGGAGGAGACTGTGCTAGGGACTGTTAACAGTGGTTTATTGGGGAGAAGGAGACTGGTACAATGGCAGCCATCTGTGTCATTGTGCTTCATGCAAACTTCAAACTGGGAAACTGTTAAGTATGACACATAAGTCAGATCTTAACTAGTGATTCAACTCAACAGTAAACCAACACAAGGAACAGTGGAGCAACAGGCTCCCTTTTTAAACTATCTGGGCTATGGTAACCACACCTTTAAACAAGTTAATAACCAATAGGAAAAGAGAGATAACAACCAATAGATTCCGTTCCCTCCGGAACAACTCCAGCTACTCTGATTGGCTTGCTTCACAGAGCAGTCAATCAGATTGTTCACTTTAGGATACTTTCACAAACTTCAAGCTCATACATATTATTACAATACAACATTCCTCCCCCTAAGAAGGAGCAAGGAGATCAAATCAGTCAATCCTAAAAGAAATCAACCCTGACTGTTCCCTGGAAGGCCAGATCCTGAAGCTGAAGCTCAAATACTTTGGCCACCAAATGAGAAGGGAGCATTCACTGAGAAGACCCTGATGCTGGGAAAGATTGAAGGTCAAAGAAGAAGGGGACGGCAAAGAATGAGATGGTTAGACAGTGTCATCGATGCAACGAACATGAAATTGAGCAAACTTCAGCGGACAGCGGAAGACAGGAGGGCCTGGCGTAATCTGGTCCATGGGGTCGCGAAGAGTCGGACTCGACTGTGCGACTGAACAACAACAAGAAGGAGCAATCCCTGAACAAACATACTCTTTTAAGTATGCTGGACGGCTTCAGGTTTTTTGCGACAGTCTTAATGGTTCTGCATGAGGCTGTGCCTCTGTGTCCCTGGAGCTGCTGATTTCTAATGGAGGCTTGTTTCTAAGGGACCAGATTTGTCAGACTGCTGCCTGGTTCTCAGCTCTATGGGGGTCTCTACATCCCTAGGCCCAGAACACCCTTCAATACTCTGATGTTCAATTGGTCTAGGAAGGGGGCTAGAACTTAATATAGATTCTTCTGGTTGTGCCTCAGCCCAGTGTCGTCGCAACTGGTCTATGTGCCGCTGTAATGTCTTCCTGTCAGGGGTACAGACGACGCAGGACAATGTTCCTGTGACCTCGCTGACTGTGGCCGGAATCCACAAGTGGCCCTCTCCATAGTTCCGTGTGAATACAGCATCACCAACGTGTAAAGAGCGGTGCGTGTCCAATGCCTCTGTCTGCGGTGGTCTGTCAGAGGTGAGATCAGGGTGTATCCTGTCCAGAAGCGAAGCCAGGCGACGGCCCATAAGGAGCTCTGCAGGGCTCCTTCCTGTTGCTGTGTGCGGAGTGATATGCTGATGCAACAGGAAGGATGATAGCTTCTGGTTCCAGTCACCCTGTGTCATTCTGCGGAGCACTGCTTTTGTAGTCCGGACCATCCTCTCTGCCTGCCCATTTGTGGCTGGATGGAATGGAGCAGATGTTATATGCTTAATCATGTTCATTTTTATAAAGTCCTGGAATGGGTGACTGGCTTGTAGGGCCCGCTCTTTTAAGTTCAGAGGGACCACCACCCTATTCCCCTATAACAAACAACCTTTGTGAGCTGATAGCTCTTGCTGTCGGGTGCTGTACAGCTTGAACTCCACCTCAAAACGGCCCGTTGGCCATCCCCTCCACACCCAGTTGAGCACCCAGGCCATAGTGGGGTCCTTGGCTGACCCTGCCGCAATGTCCAAGGCATGCACTGGAGCCTCAGGAAGGTCTTCAGTCACCAGGACTTCGCAGGCTGGCACAGGGTCAATGGCTGCCCCCAGAATCGGACATCGACTTAGTGCGTTGGCATGTCCGATGGCCACACAGTCCACCTCAGCATTCTAGGAGACAATATCTGCAGAATCTGCCAGTGTGGTGCAAAGAGTCCCAAAAGAGGCTTATGGTCTGTAATCATCAGGAACCTTCACCCATATAAAAATTGTGAAACTTTTTAATTCCAGCAACCAAGGCAAGAATCTCCTTGTCAATATGTGCATAATTTCATTCTGCAGACAACAGGGTCCTAGAATAATAAGCAACTGGTGCTTCCCACCATTTGCCATGAGGTGGCTGAGAATGGCGCCAATGCCAAAGGGAGACGCATCGGCAGCAAGAACCAGGGGTTTGTGCTCATCGAAGTAAGTGAGGATGCTATTGGAGACTAGCAGCTCTTTTATAGCCCTGAATGCCATGTTCTGCCATGTCCCCCACTCCCATTTAGCCCCCTTTTCCAGCAACCTGTGTAATGGTTCAGCAACGGATACCTTATGAGGTAGAAATGCGTGATTAAAATTTAATATTCCTAAAAAGGATTGCAGCTCTTTTTTGTTTCTGGGTTTAGGTGCGTGCTGGATCGCAGCCACTTTGGACTCGGTTGGGTGCACCCCCCTTTCGTCTATTAGGAAACCAAGGAATTCCAGCTTTTTTACCCCTAGTTGACACTTGTTCTTTTTTACCTTGAGACCTGCGTCTTGGAACTGACCCAACGCAGCCCTGAGGCATCCCGCCAACTCCGTTTCATTTGTCCCTGCAACCAGAACATCATTAAAGTATGGTACCACCCCTTGTATGTCTCGGAGCAATCCCTCCATTAATCCCTGGAAAATCCCAGGTGCCACATTCACTCCAAATTGAAGGCGGTTGACCCTGAATGCCCCCCTTTGGGTAACAATGGTTTGTGCCTCAGCTGCTACCGAGCACATGGGCAATTGATGATACGCCTGAGAAAAATCAAGTTTCGCAAACACTTTCCCACCTGCCAGAGAAGCCAAGACATGGCTAATAACTGGCATGGGATATGAATGTTGTTGTAGTGTTCGGCTGATGGCACACTTATAATCAGCGCATATTCTAATAGACCCATCTGGTTTAACTGGTGTTACAATAGGTGTTTCCCACTTGGCGTGGAAGACCAGTTCAATCACACCTTAATTCCTAAAGAGACTCAAGATTTAACAAATGTAAAGAATTATCGGCCTATCTCATTATTGAATAATGATTATAAGATATTTGCAAAAATATTAGCAGAGCGCCTTAAAAGGTTTTTGAAGGACACTATTGTTGAAGACCAAGCTGGATTTTTACCAAATAGACAAATTAAAGACAATATGAGGGTTGTTTTAGACGCAATTGAATATTATGATAAGCACCCCGAAAAAGAAGTTGGTTTTTTATTTTTGGACGCTGAAAAAGCATTTGACAATCTGAACTGGGAATTTATGTTTAAGGTGTTTGAGAAATCCTTGATGGGCGCAGAATTTATAAGAATGATTCAATCAATTTATAAAGAACAAAAAGCTACGGTGATTGTGAATGCAGAACCAACAGAAGTGTTCCGGGTAAGAAAAGGTACTAGACAGGGTTGTCCCCTGTCACCATTGTTATTTATCTGGATTTTGGAGATTTTGCTACAAATGGTTAGAGATGACGAAAACATTAAAGGGTTAAATATTGGAGGCTTTTCATTTAAACTAAGAGCATTTGTGGATGATATTATGTTTATTGTTGAAGATCCTGTTAATAATATGCCCAAGGTATTTGAAAAAGTGAAAGAGTTTGGTGATCTCGCAGGGTTATATGTTAACAAGAATAAATCTAAGATATTGTATAAAAATATGATTGGTACAAGGCAACAAATGTTACAAAATGTGACAGAATGTGAAGTGGTTAAAAAGGTTAAGTATTTGGGAGTTGAAATTACAATGAAAAATATAGATTTGTTTAAGAATAATTATGAAAAACTGTGGGGTTCGATAAAGAGTGATTTAGAAAAATGGGAAAAACTAAGACTATCTCTTCTTGGAAAAATTGCCGTTGTCAAAATGAATGTACTGCCCAGGTTAATGTTTTTGTTTCAGACAATACCAATTGTGAAAGATGGGAAAGTGTTGGTAAAATGGCAAAGAGAAATCTTTAAGTTTATCTGGGCAGGAAAGAAGCCAAGAATTAAAATGAAGATAATGTATGACATTAAAGATAGAGGTGGCTTCCAAGTCCCGAATTTGCGTTTGTATCATGAAGCAGTATGTATGTCTTGGTTATCTGAGTGGGTTAATTTGGAAAATAGAAAACTTTTAGCCCTTGAGGGGCACGATTGCAGATTTGGCTGGCATGCCTATCTTTGGTATGGGAAAAATAAAGTCGATTCTATGTTTAAGCATCATTATTTAAGGAGGACATTGTTTGATGCATGGACCAGGTACAAGGATAAAATCTCGGATGAGAGGCCTCTGTGGATTGTTCCAGCAGCAGTTATACATCGGTTTTCAGATTATAAAGGTAATGACTGGTTGAAATATCATGAATTGTTGCAAAAAGAAGGGAAAAAATATGTTTTAAAGCCAAATAATGAACTAGAATTTGAGTATGGTTGGCTACAATATTGTCAAATAAGGGACATTTATAAAAAAGATTGTAAAGAGTTTGGTTTTTGTGGTGTTAATGATGACTTTGAAATTATATGGTTGAAAGGAGAACGGAAAATGATATCAAAGATGTATAAAACCTTGTTGACTGTATATACTTTGGATGAAACTGTTAAAGAACAAATGATAAAGTGGGCCATAAATATGAACAAAGAAATTTCTATGGAATCATGGGAATTTTTGTGGAAAAGATCTTTTAAAATGTCTACCTGTATTAATGTAAAAGAAAACTGTTTTAAGATGATGTATAGATGGTACATGACACCAAAAAAGATTGCTTATATTAGTATGGATAAGAACTTGAGTAACAAATGTTGGAAATGTAAAAAAATAGAGGGTTCTTTTTACCATATGTGGTGGTCGTGTGATAAAGTGAAAGCATACTGGTCTAATATACACTGTGTGATGCAGAAGATATTAAAAATCCCAATTGAGAGAAAGCCAGAACTTCTTCTCCTTGGTTTGACAATGGAAAAAATTCCACAAGAAAAAAGGACATTGTTATGGTACATGATTACGTCAGCGAGAATGGCCTTTGCTCAGCAATGGGAAATGGAGAAGGTGCCAGATATACATGACTGGTTGAGAAAATTGTTATTTTTAGCGGAAATGGACAAAATGACAAAGAAATTAAATGGACAAATGGCAGAACAGTACTTAAAAGACTGGGAAGGATTGAAACTGTATCTAGAAACTGAATATAGAATGAAAGGGAAAATATATAACTTGGATACGTATGGATATTGAACGAGAAGTGAAATGAATTTTGAACTGTATGTACTGTTATTTGAAAATATGTTGAAATTGTAGAGGTTCTATATAATTGAAATGTGTTACCTGGTTTGTCGATGCATTTAAGTCTAAACTTGATTACCTTATAATTATTTTTGTTTGTTATTAGCAGTGTTGGAAGCCTATTAGGGGGAGGGGGGATTGGGAGGGGGATTTTCTTTTTCAAAATTGTATTGGTAACGTAATTGGAAATGTTGAGTGTATCCCAATAAAAATTTTGTTATTAAAAAAAAAAAAAAAAGACCGGTTCAATCACACCTTGTGCAACAAGTTTATCGAGTTCGGCTTCAATTCTTGGTCGTAGAGCAAGGGGAACTCGCCGATACTTCAGGCGAATGGGCACCACTGAGGGGTCCAAGTCAAAAGTCACGGGTGGCTCTAAATACCTCCCCAGTGACCCATCAAATACAGCAGAAAATTCCGCATAAATTTCACTCAGTTTACTTAGGCACACTTCATTTACCCCAATAACAGCAATACCTAGGGCTTCGAACCAGTCCAGCCCTAAGAGACTGGACCTGCGCCCTTCAGCAACCAGGAGGCTCAGTGCTTCCCTGAACCCCCTAAACTGTACCTCAGACAATGCTGCACCAGCCACAGGAATGCACTGACCTTGGAAATTGGTAAGATGGACGGGACTGCTTGTCAAACAACGACAGGTCCTCGTAGGAAACAGCCACTGCAGTGTCTCCGTTGAGATGATGGTCATTGCCGACCCAGAGTTGACCTCCATCTCACACGGCTCTCCGTCCAGCAGCACCATCACTCTGATCTTCTTCTTTGTCTGTGTTCCGGTGTTCAAGATGGTCATGGGACAGGAACCGCATGAAGTCTCGTGGCATTCCACTGGTTTGTGATGACTCTCATCTTGCGCTCTCTGGTTCTGCCTCGGGGACGAGGTAGAGACCTTTTCTTTGTAGCTGCTTGGCATATTCGGGCCAAATGGCCCCGCTTTTTGCAGTTTCAACACTTTAGGTCACGGGCCCAACAGCAGTTGTGGTTGTGGTTTCCACCACAACCTGCACAGGCTCACCTTGGTGCTGTCTACATCGCTTAGGCCTCATCACTCTGGTCTAGTGGATGTCCTCAGGTTCACCCTCAGAGTTGCTTGCAGACTCATGGTGCACTGCCTTCTCAGCATGAAGACTGGATGGGCTAGTCGGCTGCCGCACCTCCTTGGTCGACCTCAGTGCTGCTTTGGCTGTGATAGCTTCAGCATAGGCCGCAGCATAGGTCAGCTCTGATTTAGCAAATGATCTTTGCTGCAGCTTTTCATCACACAGGCCGCACACCAGCTGGTTGAGAAACGCCGCTTCCAGGTCAGGGAAGTTGCACGTTCTTGCAGTTTTCCATAGTGCCATGACGTAGTCGGCCACCAACTCACTTGCCCCTTGGTCTTGCTTATAAAAAGCATGACAACAGGCTATTTGTGAGGGCTTAGGGGAAAAGTGTCTTCGTAGTTTGCTCTTAATGTCTGCCAAGGAGACTAACAGTATGTCTGCGGGCGCCACCAGGGATCGTGTCACGTCGAAGACTGTTCACTCACACGAGCTGAGGAGCGTCGCTGTCTTTGTGGCCTCTTCATCAATTTGGTTAGCGCACAGGTGAAACTCAAACCAGATAATGTATGAGTCCCAGCAACTCGAACTTGGTGCTGGCTGCCATCCTCATAGCCAGTGCCAGCGGTGGGTTGGCAGGGTGAAGGTTTATGGTGGCCAGGGTCCCGGACGTCTCTGGATTGTCTGCTGTGAAGTGGGTTGCTCAGCGGGGCTGCCTACCCGCTATAACCCAGATCCCATCCTCGTCGCCAATGTTAAGTATGAGACGTAAGTAAGATAACTAGTGATTCAGCTTTATTCAACTCAACAGTAAACCAACACAAGGAACAGTGAAGCAACAGGCTCCCTTTTTAAACTATATGGGCTGTGGTAACCATGTCCTTAAACAAGTTAATAACCAATGAGAAAAGAGAGATAACAACCAATAGATTCCATTCCCTCCAGAACAACTCCAGCTACTCTGATTAGCTTGTTTCACAGAGCAGTGCAAAAAGAAGGTCACAGTTGTACAGTAGAACAACTTTATACTGATATACTATAAACAACTTTATACTGATATTGAAACTTGAAATATATATTGGAATGTCAACAAAGTTATCGTTGCTTCACTGGGTTGTTGTTTCTTTCCTTCGATGTTATTGCTATAATGTTATTCCTTTCCTTTAACGTTGTTGCTATAATGTTATTTGTTGTTGTTATTTGTTGTGACGGTGGTCTTCAAAATGATCTACTGTTTTGATGGTGTTTCTTTTTCCAAACCGAAAAAAATGTAACACTTAGCCAAAGAACCTTGTGAAATGTTAAATTACTGTTGAACATTAACCCTGCACCCCATAACAGGCATACAATAAAATTACATGTTACTTTAAACAAACATATCAAGCCAATTTCTCAACAATGATGCATACCGGATGAATCCTAATCACTGGGTCATATCTAAAAAAAGCAGTACCAAAAATTACTACCCAACAGTAAAATTTACAACAATTATAATAAAGCTCATATATGTAACAAAGTTTACAAAACTTACCACCCATATTAACAAGACATCTCTGACAAGCAGGCTATCGCTCAGTAACTCCTACTTAGTGCACAACCCTAGAGCTGTTTAATACAATGCTCAAAGACTAACAGTAAGTATCCTGCAAACACTTGTGCAAAGGTAAATATTTCCAGAAATATACAAATTAAGAAAATATATACAGTCAAGGCAGGACTAAACATATCAAGCACAACGTTATAGAAAACATGCCAATTCCAGGGAAGTGTTCAAGCCTGCTGGTTGAAAAGTGTTGAGTTTAAAGATCAAAAAACCTCCATGCAGAGTAGGACCTTATGGATGTCCTTATTAGAATATTTACTGTGTTCAACCACCTCCAATACTACAAACCTGAAATCATCATATGTGACCTACAGAAATGAAATGATTAACAAGGGGTGCTTCTACATGTTGGTGTTTCATTTTTTATTTATGTTCAGAAATGCGTGTTTTTACAGAACGCATGGACTCCCCAATATATGTTAAGCCACAAGGGCAGATTATTGAATAAATAACCCTTTTGGTGTAACATGCAGAGTATGATGTTAATGCTGTCTTCTGCCCAGGGAGTTCCACCGTTCACGTTTCCCAACACTGTGCACACAGCGTACAATGATGACACTTAAAATGTCCTGTAGGCAAACTAGTTGGTACAACATCCACTGGTAGGTCAGCCTGGACCAGCATATCTCTAATACTTGTAGTACTACAAAACCCAATCTGTGGCTTTTCCACACAACCTGGAATATCATTAACAATGTGCCAATGTCAAAGAACAATCTTCTTAATATCATAGGCTAATGGAGTATAATCAACTGCCCAACTAATGGCTTCTCATGGTAACTCACTTGTCTCTTTAAACAAATCCTCTCTCCTCATGTCAGCCCTCCAGCGTGTCGCAATTATTATACTTTCAGGATATCCCCTATCCATAAACTCATTCACCAGTCTGTCTGACTCCCTCAAATAATCTTCTCTTAAAGTGGAATTACTCAAAGCTCTCAAAAATTGCCCATAAGGCACATTATGCCTAATGTGCCTCGCATGAAATGAAAGGAAATGTAAATATGAATTTTTATCAGTTAAAACAAACTGCACACATGCTTCCCTTGGAAATTCTCTTTGTTTTACTGTCTCCCAGTTTGAAGTTTGCACCAAGCACAACTACACAGATGGCTGCCATTGTACCAGTCTCCTTCTCCCCAATAAACCACTGCTAACAGCCCCTAGCACAGTCTCCTCCATTCCCACTGCCTGACACCAGCCACCATCTTGCCACCAACCTTGAAGCATGGCCCTTAGGGAGGCGGGACTTCCGCCATGTGGGGGGATGGGGGCTGTCACTTCTTGATTTTGACAGGTGGTACATCCATAATCTTCTTCTACTATATTTATGTTGATACAGCTCAAAATCGCATTTGCCTTTTTAGTTACTGCATCGTACTGCTGACTCGTGTTCAGTGTATGGTTTACTATGACCCCTAGATTCTTTTCGCACATACTACTGCCAAGACAAGTGTCCCCCATCCTATAATTATGCATTTGATTTTTCCTATCTAAATGCAGAACTTTACATTTGTTTTCATTGAAATTCATTTTAATTAATTTTAGCCCAGTTTTCCAGCCTGTCAAGATCATCCTGTATCCTGACTCTGTCTTGTACCGTATTTGCTACCCCTCTCAATTTAATATCATCTGCAAATTTAATAAGCATTTCCTCTATCCCTTCATCCAAATCATTGATAAAGATGTTGAACAAAACTGGTCCAAGGACAGATCCTTGATGCACTCCACTTGTCACTCCTCTCCAAGAGGATGAGGAACCATTAACAAGCATTCTTTGGGTGTGATCTGTCAACCAGTTACAGATCTATCTAACATTTCACCAAATCCAAACCACATTTCATCAATTTGCCAACAAGAATATTATGTGGAACCTTATCAAAAGCCTTACTGAAATCAAGATAAACTATGTCCACAGCATTCCCCTGATCCAGCAAGGTAGTAGCTTTCTTTAAAAAACAGATAAGGTTAGTCTGACATGACTTGTTCTTGAGAAATCCATGCTATCCGAACAGATGGCTCAATTCCAAAGCCTAATGTTAGAATCAGAGGACAGAGGACAGCGAAAGACAGGAGGGCCTGGAGCGATCTGGTCCATGAGGTCGTGAAGAGTCAGACTTGACTGTGTGACTGAACAACAATGTTAAAATCACAAGAGAAGATAAGGACAGCAATCACAGAAATTAAGCAGAAGATTAATCAAATGAGCATGGAAATAAAGGAGATCAAGGAACTGGCTACCCAAGCTGATAAAACAGCAAGGGAAAACAAAGAGCCTAATTAGCCAGCTGAAGAGGCTCAATGCAGAGTTTTCAGACAGAAGTCGAAGAGCTAATCTAATTGTATATGGAATTTCAGAGGATGTAGACGCAAAGCAGTTAGAAAAATGCATGATGGAATAGTTATCAGAGCAAGGAATAAAATTAAACGAGGAACAGATAGAACGTGCACATTTGAAGGGTACAAGGAAAGGAGGGGAACCACGCCCTGTGATGATTAAGTTTGCGAGGGAGAAACTGCAACAACAAATATTCCTGACTCTGAAGAAAAACAAAGAACTGAAATACAAAGAGAAGAGAATTTATGTAAGGCAAGATTTTTGTCAAGAAACATTGAAACAAAAGAGCCTAATGAAACCATATGCGGAGAAACTTTTCCACAACAAGATACAGTTCACCTGGGCATATCCAGCCTCCATAATTATTTTCAGAGAGGGGAAGAGACTAACCGCAAGAAATCCAGCAGAAGCAACGAAACTTCTAGAGAAGCTAGGAATTGACCTGATGATGGAGGAGACCACAACACTGGAAGAAGAAGGAGAAGGAATTGCCACACACTGGGACAAACGGACAAGGACGCTCTCATAGACACAGATAAGAAAAATGGAAGTATCCATAAGACAAGGGGTCATAACCAAAGGATATAACTAAATATGAAGGAGGGGGGGGGATGCGCATACCCCAAGGTATAGAGAGGGGATGAGATATCCTCCCCAGCCACAAGCTCTATATCAGGGACAGGGGGAGGGGGTGGAGGAGAAGAAGGAAGGAGGATGGGGGGGTAAGGAGGGAAGAATAACAAAAGTAAACATTCAGCCAGGAAAACAGGGAAAGTTCAGTGTAAAAGAATATGGTTAGGATGTTGAAGATGCTGACACTGAACGTCAATGGGGTAAGCTCTGATCTTAAAAGGTATAGACTCATTAAATTCACAAAGCAACAAAATATTGATATTATGTGTTTGCAGGAAACACATAAAGCAAAAAAGGATAACAAACCATTATTCAAAGCCCCAGGATGGGAAGTATTGGCAGAAGCAAGAAGTACTGCCAAAGCAAGGGGGGTGGCAATTCTGGTACATAAAAGGAATGACATTAAATTAGTAAATGTGTAAAGAAATGGAGAAGGAAGATAATTGTTGGATAAATGCTCATTTCAAAATAGATGGATAACATTGAAAAATATCTATGCCCTGAATAAAGGACAGCATTTTTTTTATAAAGGTACTAAAAAAGATACAGAGATTTTCTGAGGGAGAAGTGATAATAGCAGGAGATTTCAACATGGATGTCACTAAAGATAAAATAATTAGGTGGAAAAAATGGAATTTGATAGAAGCACACGAATCTTTGAGTTCAAATCCTCAGCCAACTCATTTTTCCAGTAGACACAAAACAGCTTCATGCTTGGATCTTATAATTTTTAAAAGAACAAATAATTGGGAGATGAAAAGAATAACAACCCATCCAATATGGATCTCAGACCATGCCCCATTAAGCATAGAAATAGAAATAAAATATGAACAGATTAAAAGATTATGGAGATATAATAACATGATCATGGCTAAAGAAAAAGACAAACAGTGCATGGAAAATCAGTTAAAACTATATTTTCAGGAAAATAGAGGGACAGTGGCCACAGACATTCTTTGGGATGCAGCTAAAGCAGTAATTAGGGGACAATGTATAATGAAGGGAAAAGAGATTAAAAAAAGAATGGTTCGCTAATAGGAATGAAAAAATTCAAAAATTGGAAATGTTACAGAGAAACCAAGCAAAGAAATTTTGCCATAATAGGCATAAATTAATTAATGAGCTTAAGAAGCAATTAGACTCTCTAGGCTCCATGGTACTTTGGAATAAACAAACTATGGTAAGGAATGAATTTCAAAGGACTACAATAAATTCAAATAGGAGATTGGCAAATTATTTGAAGGATAGAAAAGATAAGCAAAAGATGAAAAGTATTAGAACAAATGTAAATACAATACAAAACACAAAAGAAATTAGGGAAGCCTTTCAAGACTTCTATAAAACTTTATATGGGAGAAAAGATACAGTTGAATTCAAGGAGCAAATAGGAATAAAGCTAAAAGACTCAGAAAAGGAAAGTTTAGAGAAAGAAATCACAGCCCAAGAAATAGATGAGGTAATAAAGGGCCTAAAAATTGGCAAATCCCCGGGTTTAAACGGCTTTACAGCTGAATTTTATAAGGAAATGAAAAAAATATTAATCCCGGAATTACAGACAGTGTTTAACACTATACTAAAGGGAGGAAGGGCCCCCAATACTTGGAGAAAAGTGGAAATAACCTTAATATTGAAATCTCAGAAAGACCCTCAAGAAGTGGGTTCATATAGACCAATAAGTTTATTAAATCAGGACTATAAAATTTTCGTTTAAATAATGGCAGACTCAAAAACGTTATCCCTCACATAATAAAAGAAGATCAATATGGGTTTGTGAAAGGTAGAAGCATAGCACACCCAATAAGGAACATACTAACTGTATTATGCCATAATCAGTCTAGGAAAATAGGATTACTAAAACTGGATGTATATAAAGCATTTGATACGCTGTCCCATGAATTTCTGTGGTCCATAATGTTGAAATATGGAATAGGCCAACCATTTATAAAAACAATTCAGGAAATTTATAGAGAAGGCACAACGGTAGTCAGGGTGAATGATGAACACACTGGACAAGTTTTAATTTCAAGGGAAGTAAGAAAGGATGCCCACTCTCACCAGCTTTATTTATAATGGCAATGGAACAACTGGCTGAAAGAATTAGAAATTCAGGCAGAATAGAAGGATACAGGATGGGTAAAGAGGAGATGAAAATTAATCTATTTGCAGATGATATAATTATAATTATGGCCAATCCCCAAGAGGGAATGAAAGAAATTGAAGTTATATTAAAAGATTTCAAAGCATCATCAGGATTAAGAATCAACATAGGGAAATCAGAAATAATGTATCATAATATGAATCTGGAGGAAAGGAAGGAAATTAATAAATCAAAATAGGAATCGGAACTAAGAAATTTAAATACCTGGGAATAGAAATTCATAAAAATAAGATAGTGGGAAAAAACTACCAAAAGGTATGGGAAAAGATAACAAGAGATATGAAGAAATGGGAGAGGAAAACCCTGAGTATAACAGCCAGAATAAAAAGTGTTAAAATGTTTTGGATACCAAGACTATTATATTTATTTCAAACAATACCATTAGTAATTAACAAACAAAAAATGGACAACTGGAATACAAAAATAAGAGAATGAATTTTTAATAGCAAAAAATGTAGAATTGCAAAAAAGTTAGTATATAATCATAATTCAGAACTAGGATGGGGAGTACCAGACATAATAAGCTATTACGAAGCCTTTCAGCTAAATGCATTATTAGAAATAGAAGAAAATCAGAAATGGGTTAGGTTTGAAAACGAAGTAAATAAAGGAGTAGGAAGATTTGGCATTTTCACAAATAAACGGGCTAAAGATTTTAAATTGAATATAGGACCTAGGAAAAGCACATTAATAGTTTGGAAGAAGTGGCAGTCAAAATGGTTAAAACAAACATCTAGATGGGTGCCACTAGAAACCCTGGAAGAGGAAGGTATAGACTATAGATGGTGGGAATTACTTAAACAAAAAGGATACAGCAGAATACAGGACTTGATGTCTGCGAACACTTTAAAACCACTTCAAGCCCTAGAAGAGAAAGTAGGCACAAAACATTGGTAGAAGGTTGCAGGATTATATACAAGAATTAAAAATATAATGGAAAAAAGCAATATGGATACAGAAGAACCAATAGACGAGATATACAGATTAATGAAAAAATCTAAAAGAGGAATAGCAGGTGTAATATACAAGAAAATGTCCTCAGATAAAGAAGGGATAATAGCCCACCTCCAAGGAAAATGGAGCACAGAAACTCGAATAACAGAACAAAAAGCAAAAAAACTAATGGAAAGAATTAAGGGAGTAAAAATACATAAGTTTAGGGAAATGGAACTAAAATTTTATACTAAATGGTACAGAACTCCAGCCACCTTAGCTAACATGTTCTCAGGACTAAGCTCAAACTGTTGGCATTGTAAAAGAGCGAAAGGATGGTATGCCCACATGTGATGGGAATGTCCTGAGGCTAAAAAATTATGGAAAATTATACTAAGAGCAATAAATGAGCTTTTTCAGGTAAAGCTGAATATAGATCTTGAACTGATGATGATGAGCATTGTAGGTAATGAGACAATAGAGAAAAAGAACCAAGATTTATTTAAAGCAATGATACTAGCTGGTAAAACAGTGATAGCAGTAGAGTGGAAAGATAAAAGTAAATGGACAGAAAGAACCTGGCATAATTATCTGTTTGAATTTGTTCAGTCAGATATAATGGCTACAATTACCCAGGATCTGCCATGGGAGGACAGAACACTGCAGATTAAGGAAAAATGGTCTCTCTACCTGAACTGGATAAAAGAGGAACAGAAGGAAGACATTCAGTGGAAGCTACAAGCTCTGTGCTCCTGGCTGAAAGAAGAAGATTAAACTGAGGGGGGAGGGATTAGGCAGAAATTGTTAAAAAACTTAAAATGGAACAATGGAACGACGAAATGACAGAATGACAGAAATATGTATATTTAAACTAGCTACAATAAAAAGTTTTTTAAAAAAGAAACTCTCATCCCTCTTGAACTCCCTTCTCCTTTAGAATTTCTGACCATAGGATTCTACCCAGCATAACTTGGTCAAAATTTGCTTTTCTGAAGTCCAACCTATATGTCTGACTACATACACATAATGTACTCATCTCTGACCATGTGCGAGGTGAGGTCCCCACGGGGTCAGGTGAAGCATCTGAGCTTCGCTGCCAGAGACAATGGCCAAGCGAATCCTAGCCCGAGCCGCTCAGAGGGCTAGACTCTGGCCGTAAGCCTATAGAACTCTCAGCCACGTTTTAGAGCCTATCACGAGTGCGGGGTGTGTTTGGGTGTGGGGTTCTTTTGCACATATAAACTGGCCTGCGAGCCGGGAAGTTTGTCTTGCTCTTCACCTAATAAAAGAATGAGAGCTGAAATCACTAGTAAGTTTCAGTACTTTTCACTGGCAATAAGGATGGGATTCTACCTCCCATGAACAATGACCAGGAAGAAGATTTGAGCATCGCATCGAGCCCCGTGCCGCCGGCCACCATTCACCACCCCGCTGAATCCGAATGCGGCGCGGCACTGCATTGCACCACACTGCCGACACCGCTCCCGAGCTACAACCACCACACGGAGTCGCGAAGATGGCTGTTCCCCAGGAGAGCATCACCACTTTTGATATCTCCCGCCCAGCACAGTGGGAGACGTGGCTCGAGATTCCAGAGAGCTACTTCTCCTGCCACGACATTGTGGACCCAGGTAAGAAGAAGGCCTGTGGGATGGACACCGTGCTCCTGCTAAAGGATCTGATTGCGCCTAAGCAGACCAAGGACGAGACCCTTCTGACCACCTCTCACCAAAGCCCACAAAGTTTGCTGAGTGCATGGACTTCTTTGCACGAGTCCAGGGTCTGGACTAAATGGCTTCCAAATTCTTGGCCGGACTCAGGCGGGTGGCCACCAAGTGCTCCTTCCCCAACCTGGTGGACGCTTTGATTAACCAATTCCTCTTGGGTCTCCAAGAGCTTAAACTTCAGAGGAAATTGGTTAGCCAGGATGACCTAGACTTGGATAAGGCGTTCCGGGAGGCCATAGCCTACAAAAAGGCACACCAGGACTGCCGCGGAAAGACGATCTATCGCACCCAAGCTACCATTGTGTCGGACGAGCCGTAGACGAAGAGGTGCTTCAGGTAAGTCGCTGCATGTCCCAACAGCAGCATTGGTCAGTGGACCGTTCCTCGGGCAAGACACCATTGTCATCGTCATCCTGTGCCAGCTGCAGGGTTGCAGATGAATGCTGATTGTGCCATTTCAGGGATGCCGTCTTCTGGACGTGTAACCAATTGGGCCACATTGCCCGGGTCTGCTGCTCCGGAGGTCCACGCCTGAAGACATCGGCCCACCAGACAGATCTCCACTCTGACCTCCACACCCTCTCAACCTACCACTAGCACCAGTACCTGGTATGTAACTTGCCCCCCGACAGCCCCCATAAAATGCACGTAACGGTGTTAATCGAGGGGTCCCCATGCAGCATGGAAATTGACTCTGGGTCACCCTTCTCCATCATTTCGGAGGAGACAACTGCGCTCGCTCTTCCCACGGGGGGACCCCTCCTGCAAAAGCCACAGGGACTCGTGTTGCGGGACTTTAACAAGAACCCTATGGCCATTCATTTAATGTGCAGTATAAGGACTTCTGCGGGGTCCTGGACTTGCTGGTGGTGGAGAGGAGGCTCACGAGCTTGCTGGAACTCTTGTGGTTTGGGCCCCTGGGTTTGACGATCATGGGGATTCAGCAGGTCTGAACTGTGGACTTTGCGGCAGTGTGCAACGGGTTCCCCAGGGTTTTTGATGGCACGCTCAGCTGCTACACATGGCCACCCATCTCCCTCAATCTTGACCTGGCAGTCTCCCCCATTCAGATAAAAGCCAGGCACCCCCCAATCGCGATGAGGTCGAAGATCGAGGGGGTGCTGGAGCCAGTCGCTTCTGCACGGTGGGAGATCCCAATAGTCACCCTGGTTAAATCCAACGGGGACATGCGCGTCTGCACCAACTATAAGTGCACATTGAATAAGGCCCTCCAAGACCACGCATACCCGGTACCAGTTCTCAGCCATGTGCTCGCCACCCTGGGGGGGCTCGAGTCTTCAACAAATTGGACTTGGCCCAGGCGTATCAACAACTTCTGGTTGATGCCGCCACTGCCAAAGCTCAGACTATAACGACATGTAAGGGGGCCTTTAAAGTTCACCGACTTCAGTTTGGGGTGTCAGTTGCGCCGGACATTTTTCAATCTTTTATGGATTCTCTCCTGAAAGGAATCCCCAGAGTTCAGCCATTTCTAGATGATGTGCTCATTGCGGCTCCGGATGCCTTGACCTTCGCCAAATGTCTCCAGGCGGTACTTCAATGGTTTGACTCTGCGGGCCTAAAAGTCAAATGAGAAAAATGTCTTCTGGGAGTGCCTCGGGTGGAGTTCCTGGGTTTCGCCATGAACAACACAGGCATACACCCCACTGATGACAAGACGAAGGCGATCACTCAGGCTTCCCTGCCCTCTTCAAAGTCCGAACTGCAGGCCTTCCTCGGCCTATTAAACTTCTATCATTCTTTCCTTCCTCTCAAGGCAGCCGTGGCAGAACCCCTTCAATGCCTGCTTGACAAGAACGCCCCTTGGGCCTGGGGACCAGAGCACACCACCGCGTTCCAGACCATGAAGGACTTACTGGTTTCAAACTCTGTCCTCTTGTACTTTGTCGAGGACCTGCCAGTGGTCCTCGCCTGTGATGTGTCTCCGTATGGGGTCGGGGCAGTCCTGGGCCACCAGCTTCTGGATGGCCGGGAGGTCCCGGTTGCTTATTATTCAAGGACTTTGTCGGCTGTGGAGTGCAACTACATGCAGATTGACAAGGAGGCGCTGGCTATAGTGGCGGGGGTGAAGAAATTTCACCATTATCTGTATGGCAGTCCCTTTATGATCCTCACCGACCATAAACCGCTTCTTGGCCTCGTGGCACCTGACCACCAGACCCCACAGATGACGTCACCCTGGGTGCTTCAGTGATCTGTTTTTTTGGCAGGATACACGTATTCACTCATCCACTGGCCTGGGAAGGCGATGGGCCATGCGGGCGCTTTGAGCTGTCTTCTGCTGCCAGCTTCGGATACGGACCTGGTGCCGGCCCATCAGGTGGCACTCCTGGAGGCTCTCCCTGGCCAGCCCGTACACTTTCGTGAGGTGGCGCGCCGCACTGCCGAGGACAAGATCCTCTGCTGCATCTTGGACTGGGTGAGAAGGGGGTGGCCCTTCGGTCGGGGGGGCAGACTTCACAGTGTTCACCTCCCACAAAGATGAGCTATTGGCCCACAAAGGCTGCTTGATGTGGGGAGGCAGGGTGATAATCCCGACCCCCTTGAGGGAGCAGGTTCTCACAGATCTCCACGAGACACACCTGGGTGTGGTCCAGATGAAAGCACTGGCCAGGAGCTATGTCTGGTGGCTAGGGCTAGATCAGGACATCAAGGACGTGGTCAAGAGATGCCAGCCCTGCCAGGCTTCCAGACCCGAACCTCCCAGGGCCCCCGCCCAGGCCTGGGAGTCATCCCACAGACCCTGGTCCAGGCTACACTTGGACTTCACAGGCCTGTTCCAGGGTACCTGTTCTGCATCCTGGTGGACGCATACAGCAAGTGGCTGGAAGTGGTCCCGGTGCCATCCACCTCCTCACAAGCAGCAATACAGGCCATGTGGAGGATTGTCAGTGCTCAGGGCATTCCTGACACCCTGGTCACTGACAATGGCAAGGCCTTCACATCCAGCGAGTTCCAGGACTTCACCCGGTACTACACGATCCACCATGTCAGGTTGGCTCCCTTCCACCCTGCAACCAAAGGCCAAGCTGAACACATGGTCTGGATGACCAAGGAAGCACTTCACCACCTGGATAGCAAGGACTGGGACTACAAGCTAGCTGCCTTTCTCTTTGGCCAACAAACAATGCCCCACACCATGACGGGACGCAGCCCAGCGGATCTCCTCCTGGGCAGACGCCTGACAATCCGGACAACTTGGCTAGATTGTCTTCACCCCGATCGTGCACCGGAAGAGGAACCGGACACCGAGTCACCGGAGGCAGCCAGAGGATTCTTCCTTGAGGATCCTGTATATGCCAGGAACTATGCGTGAGGCCCACCATGGATTCCAGCCTGGGTGGTGAGAGTTACAGGGCCCCAATCATACGAGGTGGCCAGATCCTCCACCGCCACATTGACCAGCTGCATAGGCGGATGCTGCCATACGATCCTGAGGACTTTGATAAACCAGCCCTTCCCGAGGCTGAGTCGTCCCCTCTGCTACCAGAAACTCTGGCTCCTCCCGATACGGCGCCCGACCTGTCACCACCCTCCCTGTCTACAGACAGTCTGGTTGCACCTATTGGGACAACGCAGAACGTTCCACCTCAGCCAACACCAGCCAGCCCACAGCCAAGTGAATTGGCGTCAGCTCCTGTCAGTGCACCCGTCCTGCATCGCTCCATGAGAGCACAAAAAGCGATCATTTACCTCCAGGACTTTGTATGTGGGTGTCTTTTGGACCAAGGGCAGAGGGGTGTAATGTACTCATCTCTGACCACATGCAAGGGGAGGTCCCCACGCGGTCAGGCGAAGCGTCTGAGCTTCGCTGCCAGAGACAATGGCCAAGCGGATCCTAGCCTGGGCCACTCAGAGGGCTAGGCTCCGGCCGTAAGCCTATAGAACTCTCAGCCACGTTTTAGAGCCTATCATGAGTATGGGGTGTGTTTGGGTGTGAGGTTCTTTTGCACATATAAACCGGCCTGCGAGCCAGGAAGTTTGTCTTGTTCTTCACCTAATAAAAGTATGAGAGCTGAAATCACTAGTAAGTCTCAGTACTTTTCAGTACAGCACAATAGTCCCCCAATAGTCACTCTTGTCTCCCTCTGCTGCCTGAGTCATCTTTAGATCCCCAAAACATCACTGATGATGATGTTCCAGTTCAAAGGTGGTTCAATGATAGGAAACTGTTCATTTAAGTAGTTCGCAAGTGCCTCAAAGAAAGTTGGTATTTCCTGCAACTCTTGGGATTTTCCACAACTGAGGCCTGTTTTTAGCTGTCACAAGGCCAACTTGAGGGGAGAATGCTGCCTGACAGCATGTAAACCTACTCAATGGGAATCTGCAGGTCTAACCAGTCTTTCTAGTTCCTGTACCTCATCATGCAAGGCTTCAGGACTTCCCCAGCTCACCTCCCAAGATTCTTTCTGTGGTTTGCTGCTGGAACTAGGTCTCGTTGCTGAGACTTGGTGGCAATGCAGTATTTGCATGGGTTGGCTTATTTTGGAAGCTGCAGCATTGTATCCAGCTACCTTGACCTTGCTCTTACCTGACTTTCAGGGGCTGCCTCAGAACAGAATCCTGAGCATGGTTGTACGTTGTTGCTTAGGCAACAAGGGACAAAAGAAGCATCTTCCAATCATTTTGCTTGTCACATTTGTTACCTTAAAAGTAGCCCAATCACAGGGAGGCTTTCTGAAGTGAACTTTTCTTCCAGAGACTGACTGGAAACTGAACTTGAAGGCATCCCTGCAAGTTCAGCTATGCGCTCCTTGGCAAAGTCCACTTTTGTATCGAGTGTCTTTTTTAAAAGGTGACCTTCAGGATGGGATTTGCAAATTTTACCATGGACCAAAAAAGGCTTCAATGAAATGTAAAGCAGAACCAGTTGGGTTTGCAGTGGTTATTGCTTTTCTGATGCTGAGGAAGTACTACTGGCAACTTTAGTTTGCAAAAATTTTACCCCCTCAAGTATCTTTCAGCATGTGCAGAATGCCTTTCCCTCTTGAGGGGAAATCAGACTTCTTTGTGTCTCTGAGCACATGCAGAGTACCTGTCTGCAAAAAAACCCCACTACATTTGTACTCTATACAAAGCCATATTACTTTATTCTAAAGATTTGGACCCCATTTTTTATCAAATTGTCAACAAAATGGCTTATTTCTTTCTTTAGATATTTATGACCCATTTTCATCAGCTCTGGGGACTCAAAAGCAGTTCACAATGTTATTCTCCTCACGTCCATTTAGGCTGAGAGTCTGTGACTAGCTCAAGGTCACCAGCAAGCACTTCCATGGCAGGGTGCTAATTTGAACCTGGATCTCTTGAATCCTAGTCTGACATTCTAATTACTATACCATGCCAATGGCAGATAGGGATTTGGGACTGGTGTCTAGCAAAGGGCAGGGTTTAGGGTGGGGATGAATCTCAGCAGGGATGTGAGGACATCAGGTTCACTCTCCAAAGCTGCCATTTCTTCCAAGGGAATTGATCTCTGCAGTCTGGAGATCAGCTGTAGTTCTTGGAGAACTCCAGGATGCCCCCCTTGTAACATCACTTCCCCCACTCCCTTTTTCTATTAATCTAGCCCCAGGGTCCTCAAACTACGGCCCGCGGGCCACATGCGGCCCGCCAAGGACATTTATACGGCCCGCCGGGTGTTTATGCTGCCGCTGCTTGTCTGTCATTTTTTTTTACATGAGAAGGAAGGTCATTGGTGGAAGAAGGAGAGGGGGCGGCCACCACAGCCGATTGGCTGGCCGGCTGAAGCGCTGGATCATGGGAATTGTTGTCTGGCCGCAATCTAGCTTCAGGCGGTGAGAGGAACCGAACAGCACAGCCGGACTACAACTCCCATCTCCCAGGATTCAGAGGAAGCCAGGGCATTTGGGAGGGCCGCCTGTGCGGTGACTTGTGGGCAGTGAAGGTCGGAAGCGGGAGCGCAGAGAGCGGGAGAGAGAGCGTGGGAGACGGAGGCAGTAGTAATAGGGTATACACTTCTTTTATTCAGAGACCGGAAACGTTTGACAGCTGCCCCATCCCCCTGCGGAAGCTACGCTTCTGCTAAGGGGGGGGGCATGCTTCAAAAACAGGGATGGGCAAGATGGCCGCCAGTATCAGCCCAGAAGGGAATGGAGGAGGCTGTGCTATGGGTCTGTTAGCAGCAGGGGGTTTGCTGGGGAGAAGGAGTCTGGTACAATGGCAGCCATTTGTGTTGTTGTGCTTGGTGCAAAAACTTCAGGCTGTGGGGGCAGTAAAGCAGAGAGAATATCCAAGGGGGAGCAAGTGTACAAGTTTGTTTTTAACAAAGTGTCGTTGGAAAAGTGTGTTTGGTGTAAGTTCAAGTGCCTGGAGTTTTCAAAACATCCCCCCAGTTCTCTCTCACTGGAAACTCAGACAGGCAAGAAAGGGGGAGTTTTCCACCCCCTGGTTGAAAAAAGGGAGAGCTGAAATCACTATGCTCCCCCCCGCAAGTCATTCCCCCCCACCCCCAGTGAGAAAAAAGGAATGACTATTGGTTCTAATGTGTGTCTAGTAACAGAAATGAACACAATTGCTAAGATCTAACCAGGTATTTTAGAAGTGGGGGAAATGGGCACGACAACACTCTTTTTTCTTGGGTTGTGTGTATTTTTGCTTGTGTGTGTATTATGTCTTTGAAATTTCCAAGTCTTTTTTTGTTAGGAAGAACTTTTTTTGGAAAAAAATGCAACTATTTTAAAATCTGGTTTGGTAAGGAACTATTGTAACATCTCAAGACTCTAATTTACATTTTACAGGTTCCTCTGCCTGACTTCTAGAAAAGTACCCCTGCATAACTACACACAGTACAGAAAACAAAAAGATGCCATGACTTACTGTATATTAGTTTTTCTTGAGAGAGAGGCTCCCCTAGGCAGCTTAGGCATGGGCGGGGGGGGGTGAAATGCAGCCTTTTCCTAGAGGCTGCAAAGAACTTTTTTAAAATTTCCAAGTCTTTTTTTGTTAGGAAGAACTTTTTTGGAAGAAAAACACAACTATTTTAAAATCTGGTTTGGTAAGGAACTATTGTAACATCTCAAGACTCTAATTTACATTTTACAGGTTCCTCTGCCTAACTTCTAGAAAGTATCCTCTTCTAGAAAAGTACCCTGCATAACTACACACACAGTACAGAAAGCAAAAAAGATGACATGACTTACTGAATATTAGTTTTTCCAGACCCTGCAAAAAGCCCAAAACAAAATTTTTTTCCAAAAAGGCTTGCCCCCCCCCCCCGTCAACAGCCACACAACATTTAAAAATAAAAAATAAACAAGGCAGAGTTTTTCAGTATAAAATATTCAGCTTCATGATGGTGCACCGGTAACATTCCCATGCTGCATGATCAGCAGAATTTCAGGGTTCATCACACAGTGTAAGGAGAAGGCAATATTCCGTCTTTGTTCAGGGACAGATAAGGATAACAATAAGAGATTTTCTAAAAGCGTGGTGTCCGGCTTAAGATGGTTATTGACTATTGTTCAGAGCTATCTGTGATGTCCATTTGGTATTAGAACCAATGGAAAAACAGGAGATGATGTCACTGCTGCTCCAACCTAAAAACAGGATATGGCAAGTGTGGAAAAAAACAGGAAAATTACATCATTTTAAAAGATTGGAGGAGTGGTGGATGATTTTTATATCTCCACTGATTTCACTCAAAATGTATGTCACAGTTTAAAAAACCTGTTTTATTTAAGATATGAGAATGTTTAAGCACACTGATCATTTATAGAAATATTCCGTGTCTCTGGTGAAAAAAGGTTAATCACATATGATTGTGGCATAATAGCACGAGGCATTTTAGGGTCCCCATTGGTCAGAACCCACCTACAATGTGTGAAGGAGAGAATGACATTGATACTGCACACACACCCCAAATACCAGCACATGTATTTTGAGACAGGGACAATATAAGGAGAAAGCGTGGCTTTCCCTTGAAACTAAAAGGCTACTATTGTGTTCGTGCCCACCCTCTTTCCCTTCTGTGTGAAGTGAAATAAATCCTAGAGGAATTGCAATAAACAAAACACCAATCCTGCAGTGTGCGCCGTGGTATAGAGAACCCCAGCCTTCTAGGAGAGGTCAGGGGGGAGTGTCCCGAGGCGGCACATGCGATTTGGGGGGCTGTAGGAGCAGTTTTGTCGATTTTAGCCTACGCCGACCCTGCGAGGTAGAACACCCAAGCAGCACATGGTTTCATTCCGGGGTATCGAGTGACCCCTCAGCGGACTCACCTCGACGAGGGGGACCTCTGGGCACTATTATTGGGGTGATTGGGGGTACCCCCAAAATTTCGATTTTGGGGCGCCTTCCTCCATCACATGTCTGGCGACATTTAAACGCACCAATGAGCAGCGGAAGGGGGTGGTTCCAGGGTAACAGAGATAAAAGGGACAGGCCGCGCTGCACACCTGTCCACGCTATCTTTAAAAAGCTACCAGCTTTCACATTCCTCTCTGCCAGAAGCAAAGAATGGATTATTAGGACCTGCACACACACCCGCAGCATTCCAGCTTCCTAAAAGGCACACAGATTAAAACTACAATCACTTTAAAACAAGTATCTATAACACAGGCGTTATCATTATGCAGGGGAATGAATGTGATCTGTGCAAAATTAAAGGAAACTTCTGACAAAGTTAATACAGCCGCCCCCCACCTCCCAAAAAAAACCTGAAAGAAGATATATTGTTTTGCAGCACATGAACATTGGTTTTATGAAAGTGTATTTTATTTGCTGTAGCAGGAGATCCCGACAGCTCATATTAAGTTTTATATCACAGCAAAATGCTTATGTAAAATACTCTCATGCTAATTCTAAAAAGAAAGAGCTGCAACAGTTTGCTTGTAATCCTATACCATCATGACCATTCCCATGTTCTGTTGCCTCCAGTATGACTGGAGGTTTTGTATCATCTTCTGGGTGTGAAACAGGGGTCATCAGGGTGGTGTGGGGGAGGTATTTGTGAATTTCCTGCATTGTGCAGGGGGTTGGACTACATGACCCTGAAGGACCCTTCCGCTCTATGATTCTATGATTCTGTGTCATGGTTTGGGGAACGCTAATATAGGCTGCCTCTGAGCGTGTACACGGGGCTGAGTTTCCCCGAGTACTTCACACACACACACACCCCATGCGTGCATGTTAGCATGAGCGAAGACCCTGATGAGCAGGGAGGAGTTTGAAACACAGACATCTCTCTTAAACAGGAAAACTTTATATGCTACAAATTATTAAACTAGAGCACAAGATAAAGGGAAACGACAGTTGTGTCTACTAGCTACACAGATTAAAAGAAAGAAACAGCAAAATCATATCACCAAAGCTAAACTTAACAGTATAGTAGTCATCAACACACCTTGCTACAGATGTTCATGGAGCAAATACATGTAGGGTAACCCAGATCCTAGCATTTGGTCAAAGAATACATTCAAATGACTTATCCTGATATTAGTGGGATTTTTAAAAGTTGAACCGTGGCCCCTTCAGCTTATGCCTATCAGACTGATTTAATATCTAGAAATGGCATTCTTCTAGACATAGATGTATTCCATACAAACCCATGATAGTCTGTGTGGTTTTGGCCTGCATTATTATATATAGAATTTCACACAAATCATCAATAATATATTTTTGTTTTAAAAGAGTAATAGGATATAGAAAGAAATAATTGTATAAAATTCATATTAAGTATAAGACAAAAAAAGAGATAGTCCAGTTTCTTTTTGCATAGCTCTCTAGATTACTATTTCCTTAAACTGAAGTTCTACACTCGCACACACATAAGTTTAGGCCCACCCCACTTTACTTATAGTATGAATCAATTATTTAAGAGCAATCATTTAGCGTTTGCATTTTTTTTTTCTACTAGTGGAATAGTTTAAAAAAGAACCGCAGCAGATCTTCAGTAAGAATCTAGGCATTACCGTTTGGATCAGGTGGGAAAGTAACTTGTTGCAAGATATATTATGATTTACTAATATTTCTAACCTTTTGCACAGGGCCTGTAATCTATGGGACACATACGTTCTTTACAAAAACAGGAAACCATGTCGGATGGTTGGGAATACAAAACACGGGGAAGAAGCGGTACATTATATTGCCTGTGTTGTAGGACTTCCTGAGATGACTCGCTATTCCCAGCTAGGAGAGAATTCAAATTGGGAACACATTACCCATGCCTTTCTGAAAAAGAGATAGTACGGATCAGATCTTTGCTAATAAATTTCCATCGGGGCATTGCTATCTGCCATACTAATTGATATACATTACAATATTATAAAGAGCTTTTAATTGTTATTGTGATTGTCGTAGTGCATCTTCAACCGTTAGAGAATAGGGGGAAATTCTGGATAGCGGATAGAGTGAGAAGAGCCAGCTCTGGGAAACCCCAGCAGCAAATCTTTGCTAGGAGACTCTGCTTAGGATGGCCCTATTGGTGGGTTACAAATTTTGCATTTTAATGTGGAAGAGTTTTGTTGTTGGCAGGGCAGAGTCCTGAACGGCTAGAATATGGGGTTGAAAGAAAATAAATGCAACACACCCCTCCAGCAAAAGGTATTCAACAAGATATATGTATTTTTGGGAGTAAATGTCCCCTTGAATTCAAAGGGGTAAACATGCCAAAGTTATCAAAGTGCAATGGAACTGAAACCACTTAACTAGGAGCAAGAGAGCATTCAATTTATCATTTATGTAAGAGTTGCCAGCAGGCTGGAGAAAAATGTCTTATCCCTTAAATGGGGGTTTAATGTGGTGGAAATAGGCATTTGAAGCTTTTAATGGTATGGACATAAAATAAAAATTCAATTAAATCTTTATTAAAGGAACAAGACATTCTTTTCTCATTTCGGCAACCCTAGTAATATTAAAATTCCTTTTATTCGCTTTATCTATAATCTGCCTTTCCCACTGAGCCTCAAGGAGTATTACAGGATATAAAACAGTGCAATCAGACAGTATAACCAGTGAACTAGGATTACAAAATTACAGTACAATGCAAACAACAAATTAAAATATAGAATATTGTTATAATAAAAGTTATAAAAAGCAGACTAGTGGCGCTTTAAATGTTATTTATTGTTGTATAAACTCTTGTAGACTAGGGCCCCTGATTAGTAGTGGAAAATGAGGTCAAGTCACAGCTGATTTATGGCAACCCCATGGGGGTTTTCATAGAAAAATATGAACAGAGGTGGCTTGCCATTGCCTGCCCCTACATACCATCCTTGGACTTCCTTTGTGGTCTCCCATCAAGTACTTACCAGGGCCAACTATGCTTAGTCACGGAGATCAGGCTAGCTATGGCCATCTAGGTCAGGGCAGGCCCTATGCTTACCTACTTGAAGTATAATAAAAATAATGTTTACTTTCAATTTGTGACCATTTCAATTATAAATATGCATCTGTGTAGGAGCTGCGGTGGCTCAAGCGGTTAAGACGCTGAACTGCAGGCTGTGGAAGGTCAGTAGTTCAGCAGTTCAAGACCCGAGAGTGCCGCATGACGGAGTGAGCTCCCGTCTCTAGTTCCAGCTCCTGCCAACCTAGCAGTTCGAAAGCAAGAAATTGCAAGTAGATAAATAGGTACCACTTCGGTGGGAAGGTAACAGCGTTCCGTACGCCTTGGTGTTTAGTCATGCCGGCCACATGACCACGGAAACGTCTTCGGACAGCGCTGGCTCTTCGGCTTTGAAACGGAGATGAGCACCGCAACCCTAGAGTTGGATTCGACTGGCTTTCGAGCAAGGGAACCTTTACCTTTACCTATGCATCTGTGTAAATATAACTATTACATGCATGCGTATATAGATGTATGTGATTATTCTGTGGGTATAAATACTTAAAAACAGACAGCCTCGGTTTCTTAGAAGCTGATCGCTTCCTGTTCGTACACTTTAGCATCCTTGCACGCGTCAGCCAAGCTTTGCCAAGCTCAGCAGAAATTAGAACACCCAATCTGTTATTTTTTTATTTCCCTTCTCCAGGGCGACCAATCGCCTTCTTGAGCCAAGTTCCTGGGAAGTGACTGGCAGCTTCCAGGTCAAATCGCAGCGCTTGTTTTGAAAGCGCAAACCCGAGATCAGGGTGGGACAAGAGCTTCACCCGAGGAAGACATTCAAAGGGATATTTTTTTGTGTGGCGGTGCGTAAATTTTATTTTTGCTTCGCAGCGTCATCTTTCAGTGGGAAGAGAAAGAAAACAGGTGAGCATTTGAGTTGCTTGCGCAGCATTTTGTACAGCTGTGCTTTGGCCTTGGACGCATGCTTTTGTCGTTCTGTAGTTGAGACGCCACAGTTTGGGGTAGAGGGCATACCCTTTTATTGTTTTGCTGATAAACTGAAGCGACTGATTAAGGGGTTTTGTTTGTTTGTTTTGTTAAATGTGGATTTAAATGTAACCCGAAAGTAAAATGGAAGAACTTTCTTTTGCAAAGCTGAAGATTCCCCTCCCCCGGTCCCCAATTCATTCTTTTTTTCATTAGAACTTTCATACCCATGCCAGGGTCCGTTCCAGAGAGACAGTCCCAGCTCTGCTTCCAGCAAGCTTATGCGGAAATAAAATGTTCATTCTTAAAGTGCCGCAAGATTCTTGTTCGCTTTCGCTGCCGCAGACTGACACAGCTACCCTGCTCTGGAATTCTTAACGAATGTAGGTTGGCCAAAGACTTTGGGTGCTAGAGCTGCTTTTCTGGTATGTGAACTACAACACAATCCTCAGCATGTCTATTCAGAATTAAACATTGTTGTTTTCAGTGGGGCTTGCTATGAGGATTGCAGTAATCTCTTATCTGGAGTTGGTAAATATTAGAGATTGCCAGCCTTTAAAGAGAGCTACTCTTGAGGAATGGAAAATATCCCATACCTGAGTCGCCCCCCCCTGCGTGTTACCAAGTTTTGTTCTGTCTTAGAAACAGAACATAGACTAGGAAGAGTACCAGAAATGAAGCTACTTGTTCAGCACTGCTGAGAAAAATTCTATTAAATAAGTTGGTATAGTGGTTAGAATGTGGGACTAGGATCTGGGAGGCCCAGGTCTGAATCCCCCATCCTGTCATGGAAGCTTGTTGGGTGACCTTGGGCCAGTCACACACTCTCCTCCTAACCTACCTCAGCGGGTTTTTAGGATAAAAGAAACAAAGGAGGGGAGAGTGATGGGTACCCATTGGGAAGGAAAGTGGAGTATAAATATGTAAATAAAATGCCTTGGTCTGGATAGCCCAGGCTAGCTTGATCTAGTCCAGGCTAGCCTACTCTTGGAAGCTAAGCAGCATTGGCTCTGGTCACTAGTTGAATGGGAGGCCACCAAGGAATACCAGCATAACTACACAGGCAGGCAATGGCAAACCAGCTCTTAATATCTCTTGCCTTGGTGTCTCTTGCTTTGACAACCCTACGGGGTCACCATAAATCAGCTGCAACTTGATGGCAAAAAAGCATAATGACAGTTTTAAAGAAAAGCCTAAAGCAAGGGGATGTACATGCTACTGTGCAACAGCCCTCAACCTACCTGTTGGATACCTCTAAATACTGGAGGGGAGGGGGATTGTATCATTACAAAGTGAGGCCAAGGGGTCAAGCATTATGAGAGAGGTGTTGTGTTGCAAGTGAATACTGAATTTGATCAAAAGAACACAGCCTATGATCAAATCTGTGAGGGCTGCAGTTGCATTTGTGCATACTTAGCAGGCCAGTCCCGTTTTGCCACCATGCGTGGGGCTGGGCTGATAAAACTGGAGGCAGGCAACACATTGGGCTTTTCATGTGCTGTAATGAAAAAAGAGCTATCAACAGAAAGAGAAAATAATGATCCTTTAATTTAGCCTGATCGGTAGTGCAAGGAGTGATCCTCCTAGCTGTACTTGCTTTACAGAAGATGTGGGTTTTATGGCCTGGAAGGGCCATTTGTGTTGAGATGAGATTCCACAAACGTTTACTCCAATGAAAGTGACATTGAGTTGCAGACTGTATGATGTGACCTTGGCTCAAGGGTTCACTGCAGACTTCAGAGGCATTGTAGAATTCTGAACTGGGGATAGGCAAGTAGGTGTGGGGGGTCAAGTGTGTATGTTTCCAGTAGTGTGGTGAGGAGTTGCAGGGAACTCTAGAGGTGTCCTGGTACCTTTGCAGATTCTTTTGAAGAAACTCATTAGCCCTTTGCTTACTGAAAAATCTTCTGTTTCCTGGCTTGATTTTATCAGCTAGGCTTCTTTTTACTGATGTAATTTGTATTTATTGACTTTTTTATTGGCTCCATTGGTTTTGTTGTATTGTTTTTAGTTACGCACTGCCTCAAGAAGTTCTTGAGAGGTGGCATTTGCTAAATAAATATCATTATTTCAAACGTTTACCCTGTTCACTCATCTGTAGCTGGTAGCAAGGGGTATATGTGGGAAGAGATGTGTATTTTCCCTTCTCCAGCTGCTGATATGGAGGTAATATTTGTAGCTAAGGAATAGCAGGTTTCAGAGTGATGTACACAGTCTTGCCCTCCAAGGCACTGCAAGTGGGAAGATTGTACCAGAGCTTCAGCTCAATTAAAGTGCACCAACATTATCTCCTTTAGGGCTAGATTCCTTCTAGGCAAAAGGTGGGAGGGTAACCATTGGATCCAGGAGGATATAAATGCCTCCTGCTTGGACATCAATTACACTTCCAATTATCAGCCACTTGCAAATCTCTCAATTTTTGGCAGGGTGCTTGAGCAGGTGGTGTTAGATCAGCTTCAGGCATTTTGGGATGTTGCCTGGGTTTTGTACAGAAGCCACCAATGGCTCTCTGGTTTGATGACCAGGAGAGAAAAGGGGCGGAATGCAACCCTGTGAACCCTACAAGATTCCAGGGATGGAACCTGGGATCTTGCATGCCAAGCAAGTGCTCCGCTGCTCTGCCTTGGCCTCAGTTCTTTCTTCCAGCTCACTTTATTCCACTTCCTCCCTCTTGGTCTCATAACCTGTCTGAGCAAGAGAGCTGCAACTAGTTTTTGGGACCTGACTCAACAGTTTGAGAACCACCTGCCTAGTGAATTTTGACTTGTCCTCCAGCCAACCACATAACATTAACTCTCAGTTACTTCATCTAGAAAACGAAAACATCAGGACATCAAAGCTTCTTTCTTGGATAAATTCCTCTCTTTTTGTGTTTTATGTTTGTAGGATGAGGGAATAGGAGAATGCCAATGAACACCAGACCTGCTGAGCAGTGTGTCTGTAGCTTGGAAAGCACAATGTAGAAGTGGACTATGGTGGACCCCCTTTCCCTCAAGTCTCCTTTTTAAAGTGCTGTTGTGGCTAATTGAGCAGGCCAGCAAGGTCAAGAGGGTATGTGCGAATGAGTCATGATGGAAAGAATGAACGGCCCTACTCTGCAGCAACTTCCTCTTGCAACGGCAGCTGGACCCCGACTGGGTCACGAGGATTCCTTCTCATATAAGGTAAGATTATTTCTTACCCAAGGCTTTTAGTTTGAGTGATACAGGAGGGGATTAAATAGTGGAGACTTGTCTCTTTGGTAGTGTGATGGTCCATTATTATGTTGGAAGTCTGTTTGTGCAGCTTCAGGTTTCCTCACAGTCCTAGTTTGGTCAGTAAATCTGAGAATTACACTATCAGGGGAAAGAATTGCTCTGAGTAGACTTGAGCACCCATGAAGGTGCCTTATACCAAGTTATGCCCCATTGGTCTATCAAAGTCAGTGTCTACTTTAACGACAGCAGCTTGCTGGGGTTTCGGGCAGAGATATTTTGCATCATCTACCACCTAATTCCTTTAAGTCAAGTGCCAGGGATTGAACCTGGGATCTTCTGCATGTCAGCCAGATGCTGTACCATTGAGCCACAGCCCCTCCCGCCTGGACAGGCCTTCTCCCTGTATACCCTCAACACCTGCAAGAAATTGGATCTATCCTATTGTGACACAGACCCAGGAGAGGATGCCAGTCTCCTCCTATGCAGCTGTTGGCTGGGAGTGAGCTGCAGGGTCTTGGCACCCTCCCTGTTGTGCCTCCACAAGTGCAGTCATTTTGGTGGCTTCGCTGGAGAACCAGTCCTGGCTAGTAGATTTAAAATGCAATCCTATGCAGAGTCATTTTTTCTAAGCGCACTGATATCAATATTAATATTACGCATTTATATAAAATTGTAGGTTCCAAGTTCCAAGAACTTCACATGCATTGATATCAGTATTAATGTTATTATGTATTTGTGTAAGAATTTATGTTGTAAGAACTTCCCATGCCTGAAATAACTTTATTATGTGGTGTTCCTAGTATTTAATGTGAGCTATGCACTGTATGTTAAGATATAACTGTGTTACTTTCCCCCCCTGGGTTGGTGCAATCAGCTTCATATTGCAAGTTCATACCTGGAACTCAGTCCAGGAGTGCACAGACCCAATTCAGATTGGAACTATGGTGCCTGAGAAGCAGGAGCTGTCACTTCCCCTGACCGTGCTGTTTTCCCTGATTACAATGGCTTTGAGGCAACACTGTTCAGCTCATTTAAGGCTCCATGTATACTAAAGGGTTACACCAAATAGCATCCCCCCAGGGCCATTTCAGGTTGGGAAAACAGCACTGAACAGGGGAAGAAATCCATTCTTTTCTCTCTTTTTTGAAATTCTTGTATTTTTCGTGTCTGTGTGTGTGTCTGAGTGTATGAGAGAGTGTGTGTGCACCTGGAAGTCATAGCGACCTCTGTTGACTGACCCCCACTGGTGGTCTGGAGGATATTCAGAGAGGTGGCTGAATAAAGCCTGGCCCTGTCCTCCCGAATGCTGGTATTCCTTGGAGGTCTCCCATCCAAGTAGTTGCCAGAGTTGACTGACCTGTTTAGTTTCTGAGATCTGTCGAGATTGGGCTTGCCTGGCTACCCAGGTCAGGGTAGAAGAAGTCCATTCTTGTGAGCATTGATCCAAACCCAAATTGAGCCTGTGCATGCCTCAGAATTCAGTTCCCAGCATGGAACACCAGGCACACATGTGATCATGTGGGCCCATGGTGGACCCTGAGAAAACATAGTATATGTTTAGGACCTGAGTCACAATCAACAAGGCCATGCCAGCAGGCTTACAAACTGTCTAAAATGTACCTCATTCTCATCCTGTCCTTTTTTAAGCAGCTCCGGAGGGCATAAGTGGCTCTCCCCTTCCCTGCTTCATCCTCACAACAGCCTTGTGAGGTATGATAGGCTGAGAGAAAGAATATGGCTGGCCCAAAGTCAACTCCTGATCTTCCAAGTTGTGGACTTTCTCCATGTGTACCCTCATAGGGACATCATAAGTCTAGTGTCTGTCTGTATATCACCATAGAGGTTGTTGGTCCTTCTGTAGAGAAGGAAACCGATCTTTTTTTAAAAAAAACAACAACAACACACACCTCACCTTGCTTAGAAGAAAATTGGAGAAGTGATTCTGCTACTTGGAAAGAGGGATATGAGGAAACTCTGACAACCCAGCTTCCAGGCGAGGAGAGAAAGGGCTGCAGAGGAGAGAGGAAAAGTATCCTCCAGAGATGCTTCATAGCAAGGGAGGAGTGCAGAAAAGAGAAGAGGATGAAGGGAGGATGGCGGTGGCAGCGGACGGCCTTTGAGAGGGCGAAAGCCACCACCGTTACCTCTCCACCCTTTCCCACTTCCTCCACAGTACCTTCTCCCCTCACAGTGGTATTTAAAAATCTCCCTGCTTCCTTTTTTCCAAGTCTCAGAATTGCACTTCCTTTTCTTCTTTCTGCCAAGGTAAAAAAAATTTCTCCTTTGTAGGAGGACTGAATGCGTCCATGCTGATGGTAGTAGCAGGCGGGCACAGTGCTTCAGAATTTACTGTAAGCGTATGAGTGGGAAATGTCACATCTGGTTAGGCCTGGAGTGGAAATTTGAACACAGGACTCTCTGTTCCAAGTCTGAAACTCTGACTTCCGCATTGCACTGGTTCTCATACAGGGCACAAAGAAGTCAAATGGGAATCCTTTACAGAATTTCTAAGAAATGGTAGGGAAAAGAAAAGAACTTTAGATTTGGTTGTCAAAAAGTCCCATGACTTGCAGGAAAAAAAATACTAGGTAGATAGAGTTAAACAGATGTTTGAGGCCATTTTAATTTGAAGTGGGGTAGTTGCTTTTCTAAAATACTGTGTGACTTCCTTTGGTCGAGCTATGATTCAAACTCTTGATGTCATTTAATGAGCACAGCTGTGTCATCCTGGGCAGGCAGTTGCTTTGACCTGCTCAGTTAAGGTTTGGCTAAAATCTGCAGAACTTGCTAGGTTCCAAATTCACTGGAATGTCATTACCTTTCTTCTCTTGCATAGATGAAGTTTCCCTGAGCTTTAGACAGGAGTGGTTGGAGGACCCTCTTATACCTTCCTGTTTCCATATGTCTGTGGTTCGAGGGCAGTGCTTTCTTCAGGGAGACAGCTCTCTTCAGAGAAAATGTGAAAAGAATATGGCCAAAGTGGGTAGAGGAAGTGACCCGGTGTGATGAACTGACCTCCAAAAGCAGGATGCTTAGTACATCAAATTCAGAGAGCTGGGAGATTAGAAGTTAATGCCTCACTGTAAAGCACTTTGATTGGCAGGCTGCTGCCTGCGTACACCCCCTTCTCTCTGATTGGTCAGCACCAGCTGAGGAGAGTTTTAAAAAGTCTTATCAGAGGGAGTCAGTCTTCCGTTTGGACTTTGGCTTGGCAGTTGCCAGTCAGGGGGAATGTGTGTGTCGGTCTGAGGGAAACAGACAAGTCATTTGGGAAGTGACGGGACACAACTCATTGCCCTTACTATGTACCAACATAATTGAGGAAAAGTTCAAAAATCAGAATTAAAAGTCGGGGGTGTCAAACATAAGGCCCAGGGGCCGGAACCGTCCCATCCAAGGAGCTTATGCGGCCCACAAGCAACTAGTGCAAGGGAGGGAACAGGAGACTGTTTGGGGGGGGAGTGGGCAGAGTCACTCTGATTATGGCTTCAGCAGGCAGAAGAACCTCATCTGCAGCAGTCAAGCAGCATGGGCGCGTCTGCCTAGTGCTGCGCCGCTAGCTCTCCAATCTGCCCATTTGGGTTTTCCTCTGGACCTCCCCTTGCCCATGGGGCCTAGCAGTGAGGACACACCAACTTGGAGCTTACCAGCTGCTGTCGTTAATACAGTTTCTGTCTCCGGTACCTGGCATTACATATTATGGCGCACACACATGCGCCAGCCCGACAAAGTGTCATTTATGACAGAACGAACCCTCATAACAAACGAGTTCGACACCTCTGGTCTAAGTGTCAGCCCTAGCTGAATTCTGTTTATTCACAGTCCCCAGAACTGGGGTTAAGATTTGACAGAAGGGACTGGTCAGGACGTTGGAAACTGCATGTCTAGCCAAACAGAAAAAGATTACTGCTCCTATTTCTTACCCAGTTGTTCAGAGGGTTCATCTCAGAAGGGACCCCTGTTTTGTGTGAAAAGGGAAACTGTCTTAGACTCTTCAAGAAAGGGAAAGTTATAATCCCGCAAGGGAAGTACTCAAATACAGGAAGAAAGTACTAACTTCCAGGAAACTAAAATAGTTTTATGAAACTTTATTAAGACACATTGTTGCTGAAAGAAATCTCCAAAACAAACAAACATCTCACAGTTATGAAATGAGTCACTAGGAATATAAGCTTCAATTATATTCTGTTGCCTGTTCAAAATATTGTAAGTTGTATAAAGAACCAAATTTCCCTCAACCTCGCATCCCCTGTCCTATTCCTGATTCAACTGTGCCTGTTCAATAAAATCAATTTTTTTGTTTGAACTTTACTTCGTGTTAAGTGCCATTTCCAAAGGGTTTTGTAAGAAGGCTGCTGAGTTACAATAAATCTCTGGCCTGGGCAAGAGCCAAATAACTTCTCTATCACAGGGTGGGACACACAGAAAGTTGTAATACTATACTTCAAATACACTGCTAAGAGGCTGCTCAGTCAGAGTGGGAAACAGTATTTAGGTGGGAAAATCTGCCTCACAGAGAAGAAGAAGCAGGGATCCATCATATCTGGGGTGAAATGGGAGGGGGCTGGTAGCTTGACATCTGTAGCGTGGGGATGGTAACTGTGCCCTACCTTGTAGGGTTGTTGGAATTACTGAGATAACATATGGGAAGCACATCATGCATGCTTAAGTGCACAGTCTGTATGTTTTGCCTTGATTTAGTACCAAGTCATATTTCATGGCTGCCACTAATCCATCTCCCCCTGCTCATCCTTTGACATGCTCTGAGATTATTAGGTGCCAAGAGGGAGACTAGCTGTTTCTTGAAAATCTTTGCAGAAAGGGACCATCCTTCCTCCATGTTCCAACTAGACAAGATAGCAGGTGGGCTCTGTTTGAGTCATCTGCTTCAGAATAACCAGGACCAACAGCATCTTGGGAGGGTGGTATTTGGATTGGGGTTTCAGTGGTGGGGGCAGAGGAATTATTACTTGTTCCTCTGTGTTGTTTTCCAGTTATCCTTCTCTTAACTGCCTCTTCCTCCTTTCTCTGCTAGTTGCCTCTCTGGAAGAGACCCAGCAGATGACCATTTGGTTTTTTTCCTATAGGGAGGAAGTGGAATGATTTCAATGGGGAAAACATCAGAGACAAGGAGAGTTATGTCCCCTCACTTTACATGCACACCACAGTCCAACTTGGGGGAGGGAAAGGAGGACAACTGCTGCCATTGGCTTTATCTGAAAAGTCAAAGACCCAATCATGAACCTGCTACCAACTTGTTGAATTGGCCCTCAGGAGAAGGGAACTTTGTACCAGCCAATGGTGGGAAAGGATGTTACCAGTGGAGGTGTGGTTGGGGTAGGGGAGAGGCTATGTTCTTCAGATTTATGGATCCTTGAGTTCCAAGTATTACATGCTTAATGCCAAATATATTTACCCTGTAGGCACCTGGAAGGGAAAACTAATAGCTGTGTATTTCTTTCACTTGCAGGATAACCTGATTGGTGCATTGTTGGCTATTTTTGGGCATCTCCTCATCAGCATTGCACTTAACCTCCAGGTGAGCATGAGAAGGACAAAGAACTGATTCTGAAATCAGGCTTGTTGTGACTGGCAGCTTGAATGTTTTTTTGTTATCTCCATTTCCTAGAAGTACAGCCATATCCAGTTGGCGGGTAGTAAAGGCCACCGAGTCTACTTCAAGACCAAGACATGGTGGTGCGGGCTGTTTCTGCTCTTTTTTGGAGAACTTGGAGTATTCTCTGCCTACGCCTTTGCACCTATTTCCCTGATTGTGCCACTTGGTGCCGTGTCAGTCATAGGTAAGTCACTCTGTACTGGTTCATTTTATTGATTAAAACTATCCTGGAGGTGGGGAAGGGGAACTGGGAGACCCAATATTTAACAGTTTTTAAATAGAAAACTAGTAAAATGCCCAGCACTATAACCAGCAGTGAGTGTGGGTATCAAGGAAGGTATTGGTACAGAGCTGTGCTGAAACCCCGTGGGTGATCCCTGTCAGAAAGCATTGGGTTGCTGAGGACTCAAACAGATGACAGGAAGAACACACATCTCTGGTTGTGTTCGTAAAATGCTAGTTGCGTTTTGAGCCATGCTGGAAAGGGAGAAAGTTAACCATTCAACTTTCACTAGGTTTACCATTCAACTTTCACTAAGTTTTGGTGTTCAAAACTAGCATTTTAGGAACCATTTCCAGTTTGGCAGGCTGAAGGCAGCTGTTTCTCCCGGCTCCTGAGGACACGGACTGCAAACCAGCGGGTAGAGAGGGGGTGCGATCATATGAATCCCCCCACGGCTCATGGGATGAGACCTGAGTCAGGGGGCACTGAGGTTCACCACCGCCCCGGCTTCTAGCCTGGGGTGAGGGCGTCCTTTTGCCCTGATGGTCTCTCCGCTGTGTTCCAGTATTGGCCAAGGCTTCGCGCACTGGACCAAGCGGGCGGTGATCAAGTTTTAATTAAGCGACTGGCTGAATCGATGAAGTAACTGAAGAAGAGTGAGTACAAGTTAAATGAAGCATTAGAGGGAAGCAGTTTATCCCTGCAAGCATGCGGGGGGGGAGGTAACTGCAGACCCCGCCCCCCCTCCCGGATGACTAGATAAAGGAAAATAACTACTACTGGATAAATGGAGCTTGAAGGGACTGTGATGGAGGAGTGCTGAGATTTAAGAACCAAGTAACAGCTAAGCAAACATTTGGGACTTTAAAAACAGTATTTGAAAATGTACGCCATCTGGCTGGTTAGAAATGGCTAGAAGGAAGAATCAGAAGTTTTCTTTTTAAAGACTGTTAACATCACAGTAAGAGTCAGAGTGAAGCAAAGTCTACCCCTCCAAAAGAAGCGGGGGGGGAAGGGAATTCCCTCCCCCCGTATAACAATGTTAAAATAAAGCTCCTGAGGGGGTAGACGGAGCGAAAAGAGAGAGAGGATTGAATGGGAAAACTTACGAGTGTTGAAGTGCTCTTACGAATGGTGGCTGTAAATGCAGCAGAACTTTCCTCTAGCAGACAGAGGGTGGGAAACCCCCCTCCTCGAAAGACAAGGTCATTATGTAAACATCTGAAAACAACCTTTTTAGGCATTGGAAATCGTCCTTCTCCTTTTTAAAGAGTCTCTAAACATCTCTGTGAGTGGAGGCTTTAAAACGTGGCGAAATTTCGTTTAAATGGGGGGGGAACCTCCTTTTTAAAATAAAACACCTTGGAATCAACTTGAAATAATCTGGAGAAGTTTTCTTTTTAAAGTCTGTTAACATCACGGTAAGAGTCAGAGTGAAGCAAAGTCTACCCCCCACCTCAAAAAAAAAAAAAGCAGGGGGGAAAGAGAATTCCCTCCTCCCGCATAACAGTGTTAAAAGAAAGCTCCTAAGGGGGCAAATGGAGCAAAAAGAGAGAAAGGATTGAATGGGAACACTTACGAATGTTGAAGTGCTCTTATGAGCAGCTGTAAATGCAGCAGAACCTTCCACTAGCAGACAGAGGGTGGGAAACCCCCCCTCGAAAGACAAAGTTACTATGTAAACATTTGAAAACAAACTCTTTAGGCATTGGAAATCATCCTTTTTAAAGAAACTCTAAACATCTCCATGAATGGTGGCTGTGAGAATGAATTGATAGATTTATGGGACCCTGGCAATTTGGTTATAAAAAGAAGATAAACAGACCCCTAAAATGGCGCCTATTGTGTCGAAAGAATTAAAATGAAACTGAATCTTCTTCAGGAAGTCAAAAGTTTAACTGAACAATAAACTCTACTGAGAAAGATTGGTGGGAGAGAATGGCAGCTACATCCTCCCTCAACAATTCTCCCCAAAATAAAGTTACTATGTATTTTAATGGGGGGCGGAGCTAATGAAATGTTGGGTGAAAGGTAGATACATGGGTTAGTTGTTCAGGAGATAGCAGATTTCTAGAAGATATCAACAATATGGACTGTGAGCTGAAGAAGATCAAGAGAAGAAGATTCTCCAGCAAAGATTTTTTTTTGGAGACAAGGCTTTTAGTTAAGGGGGGGGGAGGTGAAGGGCCTATATAGAAAAGATGGCTGTTTGATGATTGTGTAAATGAACTTTAAATGTGTTTTATCAACCCAGACCAGTATTTTAAATGGAAGAGGTGAAGGGGATGTTACTTGATGCCTATTTAGGTTCTTTCTTTTTTGTTTTTTTTAATAAGAGTATAAAAGGAGTGAGCCTAATTTCGATGTATTTAGTAATTCCACTTAAATAATTTTGGATGTTGGGCGGATTGCAGGCAATGGTTGGTTAGAACTTCTCCTTCAGTGGGGGAAGTCATCCAGGAACTGGTTAGGTCACGCCTCTGCTCGCTCGATAGGCTATGCAAATTTCTTTTGTTGCATAGCTCCTGTTGGAGTGGCCCTGGCTGACCTCTCCAGTTCCTGCATAGCCCCTGCGCTCGGTAGGATACTGGAGCTCCTGCTCCAAGCCTGAAACCAGAGCAAAAGCCTGGGAACAAGGGAAAAAAATTACAAATACCTGAGAAGAAGATTCCAGCGGATCCTGGTTACTTCCCCTACCTCTGGGACCAGAGAAGGAAGGAGGCTACCAAGAGGATCCAGAAGACTGAAGACCTTCGGCTATCCAACTCTGGGGACCCCAGAAGGAGACAAGATGGCTGTGTCCATGCCTGAGGAGCAGCTGCCTATAACTCCCGAGGCTTCGGGGGTTGGGCAGCAGAACATTCAGCGGCTGGGAACTGCGCTGCTGCCGACACACGTTGGCTCCTCCTCCGTGGGAACGGCTGATCGCACGGAGCCAGCCGGACCCTGCAGACCCCACCCCCGCACGTGGCAGAGGACGGCTCCACAGCCGCGGCAGCAGTGAGTAGCGGAGGCGGCGGTCGCAAGGCGGCATGAGCCCCGGACTCCTGCAAGCCGCCACGGAACAAGAAAAAGAAGAAGGAGGCGAAATCGGCTGGCGGAGCGGCCAGCGGAACCGGGAGGTCGGAGAAACACCGCGGGAAAGCCACAGGGCCGGCGAGCCCAGCAGGTGAGCCCATTCCAGGGGGGCCGACGGGAGACGAGCAGGAAGAAATCGTGCCGGCTCCATCTTTGCCCCGAGCTCCAGCACCGGGACTCCTTCCATTCCCGGGGGTGCCCAGGCCAGTTCCGGGGCCAGCTCTAGGCCAGCCTGGGACCCAGAAGGGCAACATTGCTGAATGGCTCCCACCCCAGCCATCTTGCCTGGGAAAGGGCCCAGCATCTCCGCCCCCACCATTCTACCCGGGGGAGGCCCCAGCACGACCAGGCGGCCTCGGGCACACGCAGGCCCTGCCCTTCACCCAATGGGGGATCCTGGGCCCACCAGCACCGTCGGTGGCAGTGGGGAGCACGCAGCTGCCCCCGCCACATTTTTCCCAGACCCAGCCATTGTTAACGGCCGCTACCATGCCACCACCACCTCAAGGGTTTGGAGGGGCGGGCCAGAGCGGCCTCTTCCCCCCAACATTCACGGCAGGACACCCCTGGATCTGGCCACTGATGGGAGGGCCTTGGTAGACCCCACAATGGGCCCCTGCGGGACCGCAAGGGGGGGGACCAACCTGACTACCCAAGTACCAGGGTGCGAGGGAGTCAGGGGCAGAAGTTGTGCCAGAGCCTCAAAGAGGAGACGGAGACACCATTCTTCGTACTCCAAATCATCATCAAGTTCCAGGTCCCCCTCTCCACGGAAGAGGCACAGGGACCTCAGGGCCCCGGCTCACAACGAGGTATCAGGGGCCTCAGAGGCGGAAGGCGAACAACAACAGGCCACTGTGCACAGGGGACTGGAACGGCCACTAGCTAGTGATACGACAGGAAGACAACGCCTGCACAGCACTAGCTCTGAGCAGGTAGAGACAGCCTCTACCATTACTTCCTCACTTCCCAGCGGAAAGGAGGAGGGAGAATGGTTGGGAGACGAGATGGAGGTCAAACCCACCTCGTCCCGCCTATTCCAGATGGAGCATTTCCAGCGTCTTCTGACAAAGGTCATCTCCACGCTTAACTACCAGGTGGAGGTGACAGAGAAACCTAGATCATCTGCATCTGCAAACTTAGACCCTAGAGGTTTCAAGAAACCAGTAAAGGTCCAGACATTCTCCCCATTTCTGGACTACTTTGAGGATGTGATACGGGAAGAATGGACTAACCCGGGGGGGGAGCCTCTCTCCTATCAATAGCACGGCGTCTCTATATGTTACCCGAGGACACAATGGAAGACCTAAGGGTACCCTTAGTGGACGCCCCGGTGGTGGCCATGCACTCAGGAGCTGTCCTTTCGAAGGACAGGGAAAACGTCCTGAAGGACATCATGGACAAGAAGAATGAAGCCGCCCTGAAGAAGGCGCATGAGGCCATCTCACTAGCGATACGCTCGGCGGCGGCACTGTCCAACTTCACTAGAGCCACAGCCATTTGGGCCGACAACCTCCTACAAAACCAGGAAGTATCCCCCCTGGAACTATGGAAGTCACTCTTAAAAATAAAACGTGCTGCGGAATTTGCAGCGGATGCCTCTCAGGACAACATACAATTCTGCGCCAGAGCACAGGCTGCTAACATTATCATCTGACGGAACATCTGGCTCAAGCACTGGAAGGTAGACACATTATCAAAAAGTAACTTGGCTACAGAAAAGTATTCTGGCCGCCTCCTGTTTGGAGAATCAAATCTGGACAAGGTCCTGGTGGAAACCAGGGAGAAGAAGAAGGCAATGCCTTCATCTGCCCACAGGCAAGAACGGGAATACAAGGGCAGACCTTCCCATTCCTTTCGTGGCCAATTCAACATGGGAAGGGGGCGAGATGGCCGGGACCACAGGCCATTTAAATCATTCAAATATGGCGCAAGATCATATGCTAGGAACGCTGCGAACTACAGGACTGACAAAACTGCCTCCCCCAAGAAACAATCAGCATGACTACCGGATTGGAGGCCGGCTCTAGGCGTTTGCGCAGGCCTGGAGCCAGACCACTTCAGACCAGTGGTGCGAGGGAGGGGGTGCTGAAGATTGTATCTCAGGGCTACAAAATAGAACTCACTGGCACACACCCCCACAGTTTCAAACCATCACCAGCCCCGAGGAACAAGGAGCGCCTTCGACAGCTACAGGATGCGAAACAACACCTCCTGGAGATCGGCGCCGTAGAAAGCGTTCCCACAAACGAGCGCTTCAAAGGGACATACTCTGTGCTATTTGTAGTACCAAAGAAGTCAGGAGACTGGAGGGCGGTCCTAAATCTACGTGGCCTCAACAAATGGGTGGCAAGGAAAAAATTCCGGATGGAATCCCTACGCCACATCCTGCAGGTACTGCAGCAAGGGGTCTTCATGACCTCCATGGACCTCAAGGAGGCATACCTACATATTCCAATACACCCCAATTCCAGACAATTTCTGCGTTTCTGCTTCCGGGATCAGCATTTACAGTACAAGGCACTTCCATTTGGCCTTTCTTTGGCACCCAGAGTCTTCACCAAGGTCCTGGTGACTCTGGTAGCGGCCTTGCGCATGGAGGGAATATACATCCACCCTTATCTGGACAATGCCCTTCTACGTGCGAGGGACTATCAGACAGCGGACCGCTATACAAAAAGGGTCAAGACCTTCCTGAGAGCGCACGGCTTCATTATCAACGAGGAAAAGAGCCACTTGACTCCTACACAGGACCTCGTGCACTTGGGCGCGAGACTGGACACAGAGCAAGCCACAGTGTCACTATCAGTAGACAAACAGGTCAAGTTTCAGACCTTAGTGGCAAAGATCAGGACCAGGAAACAGGTGGACCTGATGCAGCTGGCAGCGCTGCAGGGACTTATGATCTCCATGATCGACCTGATCCCTTGGGCACGACTTCATGCCAGGCCCTTACAGTGGACCTTGCTACCATTTCAACAGGACATTGCCAGGAAGCGACACGTCCCAATAAAAATCTCAGAAGACCTTCGAAGAGACCTGCACTGGTGGACACAACCATCAAACCTGAGCAAGGCCATCTCATTTCTGAGGCCACAACAGCTTGTGATAACCACAGATGCGAGCAAACAGGGCTGTGGAGCACATTGCGGACACCTGATCGCACAAGGCAGGTGGACCCTGGCCCAGGCATCACGCAGCATCAACTGGTTGGAGCTACGAGTGGTCTCTCTAGCGCTGAGGGCCTTCCACCACCACACACAAAACCAGCACGTCTTAGTGCGGACCGACAACGTGTCCACGAAGGCACACATCAACCGACAGGGCGGCACCAGGTCGAAGTCCCTATTCAGGGAAGCAAAGTCCCTACTACAATGGGCAGAAAGACACACATCAAGCCTCAGGGCAGAACACCTGCAGGGCCGATCCAACCGGCAGGCGGACTGGCTCAGCAGGGAGGACCTGGACCCGGGCGAATGGGCACTAAACCAGGAGGTATTCACTCAGATCACACTGCAGTTCGGAACGCCCGTGATGGACCTCCTCGCGAACTCCCGGAATCACCAAGTCGATCGGTTCCTCTCCCGATACCACGATCCAAAAGCGGAGGGGACAGACATGCTAGCTCATCCATGGCCCCAAGGCCTCCTATATGCCTTCCCACCTACACCCCTAATAGGGGCAATGCTCAGCAGAATCAGAAGGGAGAGGGCAACAGTGATCTTTGTGGCTCCACACTGGCCAAGAAGACCGTGGTTCTCGGAGCTGGTACAACTATCAACAGAGAAACCGTGGACCCTGCCACAGAGACCGGATCTACTGCAACAAGGGCCCATTCTTCACCCGGACCCGGCATGGTTACAACTGACAGCATGGAAATTGAGCATACCCGACTAATCAGCATGGGGTTTCCGCAAGAGGTGACTGAAGTCATGCTCCAGGAAAAGCGACCCTCCACGCATCGAATATACAGCCATACGTGGAGCACGTTCACAAAATGGGCCTCGTCTCAGCGCATTCAACCCAGCCAGGCCACGGATAAAGAGGTCATTTTGTTCCTTTCCAAGGGTTGGAGGCGGGGTCTTCAACCAAACACCCTCAAGCGGCAGGTGGCAGCCATACAAGCATGTATGGGTGGCAAAGCACGGAGACGGATATCTTCCAGCAGTTACATCAAAAAGTTTGTCAAGGGAGCAAGCCAGCTGGCTCCCCCGGTCCGACACAGGTTCCCTACCTGGGACCTCCACAAGGTGCTGAATGCACTGACAAAACCTCCATTCGAGCCTTTAAAGACAACTGAACTGCGATTCCTGTCATGGAAAGTCACCTTCCTTATTGCAATAACTACAGCACGGAGAATATCAGAACTTGCTGCTCTTTCGGCACGAAAGGAACTGTGCATATTCCAGCGAGACTCTGTATCATTGAGGATGGATCCTTCATTCATTCCCAAAGTAAATTCAGCTTTCCATCTAAACCAACCGATTACGTTGCCTTCCTTCTGTCCGAAACCAGTACACCCCAAGGAAAAGGCATGGCACAAGCTGGACGTCCGGCGGGCTCTACATATATACCTCAGCAGAACGGCCACCTTCCTTCACTCTGACGGATTGTTTGTGACCTATGGGGTCACAAATCAGGGCAAAAAGGCCTCAAAAATATCAGTGGCTTACTGGATTCGACAGTGCATCACCAAGGCGTATGAGGTACAAGGCCTCACGCCACCAGAAAAGCTGACGGCACATTCCACGAGAGCCACCGCTACAACTGCGGCATTTTCAACAAGAGCCACGGTAGACGAAATATGCAGAGCGGCTACGTGGGCATCATTTTCAACCTTCGTAAAACACTACAGGATAGACCAGGCTGCATCAGCGGAGGCGGCATTTGGCAGACGAGTTTTGCAGCAAGTTGTGGACATTTCCACAGCGGACAATGACTCACCCACCCCAGAAAAATAGCTTGGGCACAGCTAACCAGTTCCTGGATGACTTCCCCCCACTGAAGGAGAATGGTACATTGGACCTACCTGAAGGTTCCTTCTCTTCAGTGGGGGAGAAGTCATCCACATCCCACCCAAAAACGGCAGCTGAAGAAGCCCGGGTGGCTTAAAGATCAGAAGGGTTACACTAAAATATCATGATAACGTGGAGGACAACGCACACATAGCAAGAGCGATCCACGGATGGGGCTTGGACATCACTGGAGAGGTCAGCCAGGGCCACTCCAACAGGAGCTATGGAACAAAAGAAATTTGCATAGCCTATCGAGCGAGCAGAGGCGTGACCTAACCAGTTCCTGGATGACTTCTTCCCCACTGAAGAGAAGGAACCTTCAGGTAGGTCCAATGTACCATTTTTTAAACAGTCAGACGGGCAGAATGTATTAGCCAGATGGGCAGAATTTATTATTATCAGATGATGAGGATACCTGATGTTTGCATAAAAGAAATTTAAGTGTATTTTAGAAGTATACGCCAAACAGTCAGTATGAGCTAGAGCTTCTATAAGCGATTTATTCAACTGTCACCTTCAAGGTTAACAACTGAAAGTTTTTCTTACTGCCATATTTGTAAGCATTGTATACGATCACCACACCTTGGATTTTCTTTTCTATCTCTCCTTGTAGTATGTTTTAGTACCCTTCCCCTTTTCTGTCGTTTTTTAGGAAATGCAATAAAAAATCCCCTTTGGGTGGCCAAAAAAACCAAAACTAGCATTTTAAAGGGTAGGTGGAAGGCATGTGCATTAAAAATATATTTTTCCTCTTTAAAATGCAAGGAACCCAGTTATGTGTAGCAAAACTGAGTGGAGGTTGAAGGGTTAATCCCACTGTCCCTTCTCTGCATGCACCCAGGCAAACTGGGGCTGCAGAGCCCACTTCTGCATGTTTTTTTAATACAAGGTATGATCTTAATTTTATCTATATGAACCCTGTCAGAGGTGTCTCTCCTTCCTTCCCACATCATTGTCAAGTGCTTCACTCTTCTCTGTAGCATGTGAATGGGAACTATTCCTTGATATAGAAGAAATAAAAAAGTGCCCTCAGGGATACCACTAAGGTTGGGTGCTAACTTGGATCCTTCTGCATAGTGACCGTCCAAGAAGGGCAGTTTGAAGAGCCCATCTTCAGAGTCTGACAAACGTATTCCGCCTGGAATTATTTGCGAAGTTGTTTTCTGGGTTCTGCTTCTTGGTTATGCCAGGGTCTGAGAGCAGGAGCTGGATCTTAAAGAGTGGGAAAGATTCTGATAGTGTTTACTGGGATGAAGTATTGCTGCATTCTCTCCCCAATCCTACATGTCATTCTTTGAAAGGAAAAATCCTCTTCTCTTGGTTTCCATACATCCCAGGTGAGTGGTAGCTTCCTATAGAGAAACAGCATGAGATAGTGGTTAGAGAGTCAGACTAGGATCTGGGAAACTGAAGTTCATATCTCTGCTTTGCCATGGCAACTTGCTGGGTGACCTTCAGATAGTCACACACTCTTAGTGTAACTTACCTCACAGAGCTGATTAAATGGAGGAGAGGAGAACAATGTAAGTTACTTTAGGCTCCCATTGGTGAGAAATGAAGTAAGTAAATGAAGCAAATATAATTGCAGAAGGCTCATTCTGTTATTTTCCATATACACCCACCTCTCCCATTTTTTTATTCTAGACCAGGTCCATATTTTATTTCAGGAATGCACCAACCTAGAAGAAACTAGTAGGAGAAACTAGAAACTGATAGAAACTGGAGAGCTCTTCTTGGTATCTCAAATCATTTCCAAACCTAGCCAAGGAGATAGATGGGGGCAGCTGCCCCAGAGGTAAGGAGTGCAGCATTAGCAGCCTAAAGAGAGAACAGAAAGGGTTGGAGAGTCTGCCACCCCTTGCCCCCCTCCCCAAGCCCCTGCCTGCAACATGTTGGAAGTGAGGTGGGATAAGAGTTCAGCTTCTGAGATCTGACAAGAACAGGCTAGCCTGGGCTATCCAGGTCAGGCAGGGTAGGGTTTGGGAAGATGGAAGTATTGATAGAGGAGAAGCTGATGCCACCAGCCCCAATTTCCTTTGGTGACACCCACATACCAACTCATAACTTCGTCTTTTTATCCCCTTAGCAACTGCAATTATAGGAATCATATTTATTAAAGAAAAATGGAAGCCCAAAGAGTTCTTGAGTAAGTTCCAGATCCATGATCTGTTGTTGTAGTTGTTTCCATGTGCAGCATGATTTATTTTATTTTTTTATTTTGCTTTGCTTCTTTCATTACCAGCAATACCAATCAAATAAAATTGCTTGCTAGCATTCCTCTCCAGAAACCCCTGCTCTTCTTACAAATGGCTGCTTTTCCCAGCATCCTTTTTTTCTGTTTTTTAATTACTAACTTGCAAAAAGGATCTAGCCTACCTGCCTGTGTGTAATAGTTTCTAGTACCTTTGGCAGTTTGAAAGAGGGAGGGGAAGTAAGGAGAAAATGCTCCTCACATTTACAAAAGCTTCCTTACTTGGTAACCAAGAGGTGATCTTTGCTTAATCCCAGAGGAACAGACAAGTGGCAGTTCACAAGCTTGGCTTAAAACAGTGGCAGACAGTTGACAGGCAGTGAACTTATGGAACCTTCCCCCACTGGCCAACCTCACCAAGAAAGGAAACCTTTTGCCCAAGATGCACTCCTGGAATCAAGTTGCCTCAGGAAAAGCAGATTGACAGCAATTGGATTGTGATGTCTGTATGTTTCCTGCAGTGTTCCTTAGCCTCCCAGGGCACTAAACTGAGTTTTAACATCCCTTGTGGCACTGATTCCCAAACTTGTGGCATTCTATTGTGTCCCCTATTCTAGTGTGTCCCCTAGAAAATTCATTTGCCAGATGCATTAGCTGTTCTCACACTTATTGCCTCAGAGAGGACCCCTGCAGTATTAAGTCATCTTTTTGTCCCTCGCTTTCTGCCAGTCTGTGGGCTGAGACCCCCCCAAATAGAGGATTTCCTGAAGGCTGCCCTGAAGCATAGCTTGAAACACACAAGGCTGTCCCTGGGCCCTGAATGACTGGCAAAGGGGAGCATGGAATGCCTGGGCTCTACCCTAGTTGCAAGGAGGGTGTATATTCTTGTTGATCAGGTGCTGACTGAAGGTGGTGGTGGGGATATATTTATTTAGTTTAACTAGACAATACAGTCCTTGAATTGGATCTAGGTCTGCATCGAGGACTGTTGGACATGCACATGTGAGTTCCCTGTCGGGAATGCAGTTTCCAGGCACACAAGGCCCGATATAGATGGAGGAGAGGGTTTTATGTCTTCTTCCTGGAGCCCCTTCCAGTGCCATTTTTTTATCCAAAATGGCCTCATAAAAGTGCCGGCTGCCTCATTGGGGAAACCCTCATGTAACCCATCATTACATCTCTGAACGCAGAAATGTATTTGTAGCATCAGATCCAAGAGTAATGGAGAATCAACACCTAAGCCTTTTCTCTACCACCATGGTGATCTTGAAGTTTCTTGCCTTCAATTTTTAAAGGCTGAGATTCTCAGGGATAGTGCTCATGCTGGAGTAAATGGTTTTTACTATATGTGACCTGTTTTCCCTCTAGGTAGGAAGGGGGAATGGATTCTATGGGGTAAACAACACAGGGGGAAGAGCTAAGCCTACCTAACACATACTCTCTACTAGGGCTCTTTTTGTAAAAAAAAAACCCAGCAGGAACTCATTAGCATAATAGGCCACACCCAACAGCAGAAACTCATTAGCATATTAGGCCACACCCCTGATAGCACAGCTCATTAGCATATTATATATTATGTATGTGAGCTGAAGGCATTGTGTACCAAAGGAAAAAGAATATGGACTGAGAAAGACAGAGAGATAGAAAGTAAGAAAGACAGAAACACAAAAAGGGGGGGGAGAGACAGAAAAAAAGACAGAGAAAGAGAGAAAGGCAGAGAAAGAGAAAAAAGACGAAGTAAGAAAAAGACAGAGTGAAAGAAAGAGAGAAAAGAAGGAAGTGAGAGGTAGAAAACAGTTGGGGAGAGAGGAGTAAAAGAAAAAAACAAAAGGAAGGAAAGAAGGTAGACAGAAAGAAAGACAATAGGAAAGCAGTTAGAAGCCTCCCTTTTACTCCCATTTGCTTTTTTGGGGGGGGACGAAAGGGCACCCTGAAATGGCTGCCCACCCGCCCTTTAAAGGGAGCAGCTGACGGTTGGATCGCTTTAAATGGCTGGCATCCCTCCCTCCCTCCCTTTCTCCCTGGGCTCTAGGATGTGCTTTCTGAGCAGGGTACAAAGACATGCCATTGCTTTCCAATTGCAGAGGCTCAGTAACCAGGCTACAATTGGCAGAGGATCTGTCATCCTTTACTGGAGTTTCCTGAGCATCAAAGCCATTAGCTTTTCTAGGAACTGGCTTCTGATACCTGGTGGGCTGGAGGCACCCAAATTTTTTAAGACTGACCTTTTGCTTTCCAAAGAGCAGCAGCCCATGGGCTCCCCCGGCGCTGGCAGGGGCCACTTGCTGCCTGCCTCGTCGCCCCTGGCCCCTCTCTCTCCAAAGAGATGCCCACCGCTGCCTCTTCCTATGGGGCTTCTCAGCTGGGGGCAGCCCATTCCTGGGCCAGGAGGTCACATCCACGCTGGCTGGAGCCAGTGGCCCCCGCCCACCTCTCTCTCTGTCCCGATTCCCCCTGGACCTCCCGTCATGACCACACCCCAGACGGAGAGGCCCGTGCCATGTCGGCCCCCGCTTACGTAGGGGAGAGAGCGGCAATGAGGCAAGCAGCAGTGGCAGGAGCATAGGAGCCATGGTGGAGGAGTGACTGGCAGAGCAGTGAGTCGCGGCTGGAGGCCCGGGCCTGGGGTGCCGAGGAGAGGTGCCTGGACCACAACAGCTGGAGGCACGAGATCAGGGGTGGCCCTGGAGTGGGTGTGGAGGGAGCTGTTGAAGGTCCAGCTGAGTCCCAGGGGAGGCTGGCAAGAGTAGCGCTGAGGTGACATGAACAGAGAGGAAGAGCGGCACACATGGTCGGCTGCTACAGTTTCACTTTTACTGAGCGCAGCTGCTTTTGGTGAGATGAGGGAGGCGTGGGGAGGGGCAGGCTTGGAAGGCAGCCGGAACACAGTTCCAAGGCATTTCAGTCCAAAAATAGCCCTGGTCTCTACTATCCCTGTGTCAGGTCCCCAGCTAAGACACTTTCTATACACACTATTGGCAGTGAAATGTTTTATTAGAGATTTGCTGGCTGTAGGTACAAGAACATTTGTTAGGACTGAAGAAAACCACGGGAACTAACAAGGTATAGGTAAAAGCATAAAGTTCCATACATTCATACGTCGCACTTAAGTCCAAGCGTTTCTATGGCAACACAGACAAGATATATGGTGCCCGATCTAACCTAGCCTAGGCACAGAGAGTCTCCAAGGTCAATCACATGAGAACCAGCTCTTGGGGCACAACTTGAAGAATGATTATGGCTACTACCACCATGCACTCCAACAACACTCCCCCCCCCCCCCAGGAATTCAACATGACAAGCGAAGGGAAAAGAAAGCAGAACTTAAGGAAACAAAAGTTAGGCCTGAGCTTGACACCCTGTCACTTCCCTTCCCCATTTGGATAACTGCTGCCATTGCGTTCTTATAAAAGGTGGGAGATCTAATCATGGACTTGCTGCCATCTTGTTGAGTTGGCTGTCAGGAAAAGAGATCTTTGTAAGAGCCAGTGGAGGGAAAGGAGGATACCGGTGGAGAGTGGGAAGAGGTTTGCTGACCAAAGTTCACAGATTCCCCCTTGCCTTGCTTTGCTTTGTAGTCATTTTTGTGTGGTCTGTGCCTCCTGATTAACCAACTAACATGGCCTTTCCTGTCTTCCTTCTGCCAAAGGACGCTATGTTTTATCCTTTGTAGGCTGTGGCCTGGCTGTTGTTGGGACATACCTGCTGATAACCTTTGGGCCTAACAGTCATGAAACCATGATGGGAGAGAACATCACAAAGCATTTAGTCAGCTGGCCTTTTCTCTTGTACATGGTAAGGGACCTCCACACACCTGTTGAAACAAAGCTGGATGGGAGTAGGTGACTCGAAAATTTATGCTCAGCGTTGGTGTCCTTATTTTGCATCAAGAAGGCGCTTCCTCATGGACAGATCGAATCATGCGTAGTGTAAGAGAACAATCTATTCATGAGGCAGGAAGGTAAAGGGGAGGGGATAATCCCATGTTTCTGACCATGGGGGGGCAGCCTTGAAGCAGCCTTATCAATTTCAGGTTAGTGGTGTGAACCACATTTGCCAACTCTGGGGACAAGTAGGGCATAGTCATCATTTGCCCTCATGCACTGCTTGGTTACTTACCAAAACTAGTTCTGCCCAGGCCCTGTTGGAAAGGGGTTGTCCAACCAGATGAATTTCTGGATCTACCTCGTGAGTGAAAAAAGCTAGTAGCATTAAAGCTATAAGCAAGTATACATTTGACTATCATGTAAATTAGTTTTTTAGAAGATTACTTCCATAACCTTGTAAAAATCTCAGAATAAATTCTTTTAAATTATATTTAAACTATATTTTAAGAATAATTTAAACATTTAAGAATAATTTAAACAAGAGAAAACAAAATCCAGTCAAATTTCACCCACCCCTTTCCACTATATTGGTAGACGTCCTCTGGAGAACAAGTCTACACACCCCTTTCCACTATATTGGTAGACCTGGCCTCCAGAGAACAGGTCTACCCACCCCAGTCCGCTGTGTTGGTAGACCTGGCCTTAAACTGTCTTCTTGTGCTGAGCCTTAGAAAACATACTGGGGGGGGGGGCCTCTTGTAGTCTGCTTTAGTTTTTTTAGTGAAATATGACAACCAACATTACAGGTCAATTAAAACAGAGGAGGAGCAATCACTGTCAGAACCCTGCCTAACCTAACAAACAGGAAATTGCTTAAATGTTGTCAACCTGCCCAAACTATTTATTCAGATATTTATATCCCACTTTTCCATGTGACTTAAGGCAGCTTACAAGTCATACTGAAAAGAATAATAGGAGTGTGGGGGGGATTCCCCTGGCTCCACTGTAGCCCATGGGGACCATAATAGTCAATAGGCCCCATAGACTATAATGGAGAATCAATCTGGGGGTATCTGGGGCTCTGGGGAGGCTGTCTTTTTAAGTAAAGTCACCAAATTTGCAGCATAGCAGCTGGTGCCTCGCCTCAAAATGCCCTCCACGTTTCAAAAAGATTGGACCACGGGGTCCAATTCTGTGGGCCCCAGAAGGAAGTGCCCCATCCAGTGGAGGAAAAAAAATCTGAGCAGAAGCTCTCAACCCCTGAGCTGCCTGTTAAAATTTTGTGTGCCAGCACCCCCTACTGCAGCTTAGAGAGAACTATGGTTGGGAGTTTTAAGTCTTGTTTCTTTTAGTCATGTGTGTAAATGCTGTGATGTTTTTATAACATTGTAAGTTTTGTGAAAAATTTCCAATTCTGAGGTTGCCAAGCATCTAAACCAGAAAAGCCCCATCTTCTGGAAACTGAATGTGGTCACGTGCAAAATGAAGACTGTTTTGACTTAGTTATAGCTCTGCCTTAACTTCTACTATCATCTTTTTTCTTAGCTGGTAGAAATAATCCTCTTTTGCCTACTGCTGTATTTCTACAAGGAGAGGAAAGCAAACTATATCGTTGTGATTCTCCTGTTGGTAGCGCTGCTAGGTAAGTTTCACACATGCACTTATTTTGCTGGAGACCTTCTGCTGGACCTCCTGATGGCACCTGGTATTTTTGGCCACTGTGTGACAGAGTGTTGGACTAGATGGGCCATTGGCCTGATCCAACATTGACTTCTCTTATGTACTTATGAGTTACTACCAAGAGAGTAAGTTGCTCAATTTTCTAACCTATGTATGCAATAGAAGGCATGTTTGCATGTTTAGGTCCAGTTGTGATCTCCAACATGGCACCCATGTATACCATGGCATGGTGTTTCCTAATGGCCACTTGCTTCTTGTCAGCAGCAAAAATTAGAACAGGAAGTGTCTTAAAAGAGCCCAGACCATCACATTTGGGTCTGCAGGGAGCAGAGCATATATAATGATTCTTGCCTTAGAATGCTTCAACATTTTGTAATTGGTCCTGCCTCAATGGCAGCTATCTTGCAACGGTACCAGCTACCTGCTCCCAAAATTCCACATCTGAGGACCCCTGAGCTACAAGCTACAAGGGCTAAACTAGATGTGGCCCACTGCCACATGCCTGTTTCCCCCTATTGGATGTTTATTTTTTAACAACAACAAAAGAACAACTTTGAGAGACTGCAGATTTAGATAGGTTAAAGGCAGGGGAGGAAGGATTACAATCTTTTCTCCCTTATGGTTATTTTTTGTTAAAAATTCCATTCTCAGCTGCTTTTTTCACCTTGGATACTCATACTTTGTTCCCTGAGGAAGAAAAGTGCCTGAGAGGAATTTTGAAGGGAAAGGGTTAAGTAGCCTTCCCTTCCTCCTCCCAGCCCTACTGCCTTGTTTCTCTGTTTAAATGTGGAGCTCCCTAGAGCTTTCTTTGTTTCTGTTTTTTTAAGAAAAGAAGGGGAAAGAGATGCAACTGAGTTTTGTGTCAAAGTTGGTATGCCAGTTCAGTGCTGCCTTATTTGGCTTCTGATTGGGCTACCTGCTTCAAAGGACTGCTGCCAGAGTGCATCATATATGGAACCCATGGAAGGCCAGCAATGCTGGCTCCAAACTTGAAGCCTTTGCCTTACCTTTTGCAACAGGAAATCTTGCTCTTATATATTACTGTGATTTATTTATATAGCACCGTCAACATTCAGGGCTCTTCTGCAGAAAAGTGTAAGAGAGACTGGGAGAGATGGGTCCAGTTCTCTTCTCCCAGAGTGCAGTCAGTGAGGTCAATGGGACATTGGGGAAAGGTTAACGGGACAGTTAGAGCAGAGAGAGCTGTGTGAGAGGAAGACGGGTTTGAGTTTGTAAGTGGAAGAACATGAGTCAAAAGCTGGCTGTAAAAAAGATAGCTTGTAACTGAGAGGACTGGAAGAATAAAGAGTTAAGAATTAAAAGTTTAAGCACTGAGGAATGTGTCTGTGCCTGTAGCTCTCCAGTGACTCAAGTTAACTCATTTTCCTTCATCCATGCTGACTGAGAGTGAATTGTCTCGGGAAGAAACTACACACACAAACCAGTTAGGCCTCAGCATAGTTATATGTTTATTTAAATGATGGCAATGTGAATGGGAAGCAGTGTTTAGTTCCCTAACCCAACAACTCAGGGAAATATCTGGGTGAGGGTGATTGAAAAAGAGCTAGGTTGCCCTTTTTGGTGGTGTCCCTGGGAAAGAGAGCAGGGACGCAGTGTGAAAAAGGGTCAGGGCTCTTGTAAAACTAAATAGGGACAAGACGGGTGGTGAACCTGTGACTGTCTAACCTACCTACACCTCTGAGTCTGAGAGAGGTTGCTTTGGGTGGTCAAAGAGGCATTCCTCACTCCAAGGAGCTTCTTTTTTTTAAAAAAAAAACTTTTATTCATAGGATATGTTGACACGTTCCATATTTCGAAATATTTTTAGATACATCCTTTTCTATTACCCCCTTCCCACTCCCCCCAGCTTCCAGCAATGCTCTACCCCCTTATTACTTCAATCAGTATTCACTAACATTAAAAACTTATCCAATATTCAGTTCTTCTTTTATAACATATTCATTCTTTCGATCTAACTCTTAGGTAACATTTTAGCTATTATTCAGTCATTACTTTCTATATTCTATTCTTAATAGTTATCAAAGCAGAGTAACTTATTTCTTACATCCCAGTTCGTTTCAAGATAATCTTTAAAATCCTTCCATTCTACCAAAAATTCTTCATCTTCTTTACCATTAAGTTTCTTTGTCAATTTGTCCATTTCTACCATAAAAAGCATCTTCTTTATCCATCCCATTTTTCCAGTATGTTTTCTTGCTTCCAAAATTGAGCAAATGTCATTCTTGCTGTTGTAATCAAATACCATAACAATGTTCTCTTTGTTACATTCACTTCTTCCATTTTAAGACCTAAAAGTAACGTTTCAGGTTCTTTTTTCAGGTTACACTTCAGGATCTTCTGAATTTCCTTGTGGATCCAATAAGCTGCCGCTTTGTCACAAGTCCACCACATATGATAAAAGGAGCCTTCCTTTTTTTTACACTTCCAACATTTGTTAGACAAGCTCTCATTCATATTAGCAATTTTTTTTGGTGTTATATACCATCTATACAACATTTTATAACAATTTTCTTTCACATTAACACATGTTGAAATTTTAATTGACTTTTTCCACAAACACTGCCAAGATGACATATCTATTTCTCTATTAATATTTATAGCCCATTCTACCAGCTGTTCTTTTACAGTCTCATCTTCTGTATACCATTTTAACAAAACTTTATAAATTTTGAAATCACTTTTTCCCCTTCTCAGCCCATACCATTTCAATTTCATTATTCTCCTTCCTGAAGCCATACCTCTTTTTATCGACCTTAAATAAATCATAAATCTGTCTGTAATTTAACCAATCATATTCAAATTCAAATTCCTCTCTGGCTCTCATCACGAAACTACTCCCCTCTACCTTCAAAATGTCTCTATAAGGTATCCAGTCTTCACCTTTATGCCTTGGAAGTGGTTTAATTACCTCAACCGGTACTATCCATAATGGTCTTGCTTAAAAAAAAATATTTTATATCTCATCCACATCATGAACAGTGATCTTCTTATAAAGTGGTGTTTAAAAAAATTGTCCATTTTGGATTTCTCATACCATAAATAGACGTGCCAGCCAAATTTACAATCATGTCCTTCCAGTGCTAACATTTTTCTATTATCCAAACTAACCCATTGTGCCAGCCAAGTCAGACACCGCATCATGATACAGTCTGAAATTAGGTAATTGAAATCCTCCTCTTTCCTTTGCATCACATAGAATCTTCATTTTAATCCTCGGTTTCCTTCCGGCCCAAACAAATTTTGAAATTTCTTTCTGCCATAAGTTCAACACTTTACAGTCCTTCACTATCGGAATCGTCTGAAATAAAAACATTAAACGCGGTAAAATATTCATCTTGACCACCGAAATTCTTCCCAATAATGACAGGTTCAAAGTGTTCCACCTTTTTATATCCTGTTGAATTTTGCACCAAGTCTTCTCATAATTATTCTTGAAAAGATCTATGTTTTTCATTGTCAACTCAATTCCTAAATATTTTGTTTTTTTAACCACTTCACATTTTATTTTTTCTTGGAGTTCCTGTTGCTTCACTTTTGTCATGTTCTTACATAACACCTTTGTTTTATTCTTGTTGACGTAAAATCCCGCCAAGTCTCCAAATTCCTTGATCTTTTCCATCAACAATGGTAAATTAATTACTGGATCTTCAATCAAAAACATTACATCATCCGCAAATGCCCTATATTTGTACGTAAAGCCTCCAATTGTAAGTCCCCTTATATCCTTATCCTCTCTTATCTTCCCCAACAATACTTCCAAAATCCAAATAAACAATAAGGGGGATAGTGGGCAACCTTGCCTGGTCCCTTTTTGAACCTTAAAATGTTTCGTCATCTCTTTATTCACGTTCAACGATGCTTTCTGTTCAGAATATATTGCCCAAATTACATTTTAAAAAGGCTGTCCAATATCCATTCTCTCCATCACTTGAAACATAAAGTCCCAGTTTAAATTGTCGAAGGCTTTCTCAGCGTCTACAAATAAAAAGGCAACCTCTTTCTCTGGATGTTTATCATAGTATTCAATAGCATCTATCACCATCCTTAAATTGTCCCTGATTTGTCTGTTTGGTAAAAAACCGGCTTGTTCTTCAGTTATAACATTTTTCAAATAGTTCTTCAATCTTTCTGAAATTATTTTGGCAAACAGCTTATAATCATTATTAAGTAAGAAATTGGTCTGTAATTCTTAACGTCTGTTAAATCTTGTCCTTCTTTTGGTATGAGTGATATATTGGCTTCCTTCCATGTCTCTGGTATTACTTTGGTCACCTGTATCTCATTTGCTAAAAGTTCCAAGATTGGGATTAACTCCTCTTTTAACTTTTTGTAAAATTTTACGGTAAATCCATCTGGACCTGGAGCTTTCCCCAATTTAGCATCTTCTATTGCCTTATAGATTTCTTCTTTTTGAATTGGGCCATTCAGCATTTCCTTAATTTTTGTTCCCACCTTTGGAATTTCTACCTTGTCCAAATATTTTTTGATTTTTTCAGAGTCTATGTTCTTTTTTTGAAATAACTTCGCATAATACTTAAAAAGACTCTTTTTAAACCGTTCATATCCACGATTTCTTTACCTTCTTCGATAATTTTGTTTATTAACCGATTTTTCAATTGCCATGCCAGAAACTTTCCTGGTTTATTTGCGCCTTCAAAAGATTTTTGTTGTAGTTTCTTTAAATTCCAATAAAGTTTCTGATTAAGTATCACGTTCAATTGCTCTTGTAAAATTTGAATTTCTTTAATAATGTTCTTTTTTTCCCGGTCTCCTCTTCAGTTCTTTTTCTTTTTCCTGAATTCTTTCTTGCAACTCCTTTTGTTGCTTTATACTCTGTTTCTTGTCAGTCACATTCAGCGATATAAGTAATCCTCTCATCACAGCCTTATACGCATCCCAGACAGTCTGTATTTTAACATTTTGATTCAAATTCATTTGAAAAAATGACTGGGTTTCCTTACGTAATGTCTCAATTATTTTCCTCTTATCCAATAAATTTTCATTTATTCTCCATTGAAACTGTTTCACTTTTTCTTTTAACATCCAAATCACCGGGTTGTGATCAGAATTGATCTTTGGCAAAATTTCCACTTTCTGGGTTTTTAATGCCATATCACCAGACATCCAAATCGTGTCTATTCTAGAAAAGGAATTATGTCGATTAGAATAAAAAGTAAAGTCTTTAACTTTAGGATTCCATTTTCTCCATACATCCTCTAATTTCTCTTGTTCCATCAATTTAAAGAAAATTTTAGGTAGTTTTCCAATCTTCTCATCAATCTTTTTCGATTTCCTGTCCAATTTGTTATTAACCGTTCCATTAAAATCCCCTGCCAGAATTATCTGGTCATAATTCACTTGGTCCAATTCCTTCATCAAGTCCTTAAAGTAATTTTCTTTTGCTCCATTAGACGCATATAAGTTAACTACCAATGTCTTTTTCTGAAGCATTGTAATTTCCACTCCAATATATCTCCCATCTTTGTCACTGAAAATTTCCTTTGGATCCAGTTCTTTATTTACATAGGTCACAACTCCCTTATTTTTTTTTCTCTGCCAATGAGTAGAATTCTTGTCCTAATTTTCTATTAGTCAAATACTTATTGTCCCGTTTTTTAATGTGAGTTTCTTGCAAACAAATGATATTAGATTTTTGCTTTTGTAGCTAATGATTTACTAACTTCCTTTTAGAAGGTGAATTAAGTCCATTTACATTCCACGATAGCAATTTGTAATCCATCATGTCTTGTCTTTAAATATCTCCAAAATCTTCTAAATTTTCTGCCTTGAACCTGTGCATGTCTCCTAAAGTCTTAATCGTGTGCCTTTTCGAATTGTAGGTAAAAGACAGACCTTGTGGTATTTCCCATCTGAACCTGATACTTAACTGCTTCAATTTGTCCACCAGCTTCTTATATTTCTTTCTGTCTTGCAAAATCATTCTTGGGAGTTCTCTCATTATTATTATCTTTTTGCCATCAATTTCCAAAGATTGTGTGAATTGTTTTTTAAAAATGTCTTCCTTCATCTTCCTTGTTACTAATTGCACAATGACATCTCTTGGCAATTTCTTTCTCTGTGCATATGCTGAATTCACTCTATAAATTAAATCAGAATCAGAATCCAATTCTCCTTGATCCTCTCCCAGATACTTTGTCAAAGCTGTCATCACCACCATACGTATGTCTTCATCAGTCGTTTCTTCAATCCCTCTTAACCTCAGATGGTTTAACATCACTTTATATTCCATCATTGCCTCCAATTTGAGATTATCTTGTAGAGTTGTTTCCATTTTTTTGTCTATATCTTGTGTTTTTTGCTCCAGTTCAGTCGATTTTGTTGCCAGACCTTGAACTTGACTATTTGTGTCTGCCAATTCTTTTTTAATTACAGCCACTTCTGCTACCACCAACTCTTTCAGGGCTGCCACATTCTTTTCTTGCACTTCTTCTAACTGCTCCAGCTGTTTTTCCATTTGCTTCTCTAACTGTTGCTCTATCTGTTTCACCAATCCTTGAATTGCTTCCATCATTCTCTTTTCCATTGCTTCAATTGCAGCTTGCCACTCTCTCTTTTCCTTCGCTGCCATACTTGGACTTACAGTCGAAGCTGCCCTTTGTCGATGTTTTGGATCTGTTTTGAAAGTTCTTCAATATACTCCGACTGCCCTTTGCGTCTTCTCTTGAATTGCCACCTTTTCGCTGCCCTTTAAAGTCAATTCCACTTATAAAATTAAATTTTTAAATTTAGTCCTCCACAAAATGGCGGGAGCAATTACTCTATGATCTTTCGGGCTAGAGTAGGCTCTTTTTGAACTTCCTGTTTCCTGTCCCCCTCAAACGTCATCCTACCGGAAGCTCCCACTCCGCCACTCTCACAGTTCTCCGGAAACCACTCTAGCCCTTAGACACAGTTCTAGCCGGACACAGATACTTGCAACACCTTAGTCTCGCGATCTTTTCCATTAGTTTCAGTCTTACACTCCGCTCCCGATCTTTCTAACCACAGGAATGTTAAACAATGTCTATTTTTCTCAAATTACGCGCTTTGATGAACTCTTCTTAATTCCTCAATGAACCGATTATTCAAGATTAAGTCTTTTACGCTTATCTGCCTTGTTCAAACTTCGTTAGATCTCCATTCCAGTAAGCAAAATGTTTATGTTACCTTGCATGTTTATCTTGGGGCTTCACATCACTTCTCACTTTCAACTTTCTTAAGAAGTCGGGAAATGATGAATTTAAGCTGACTTTTCAGCTCGGTTGGCTTCTTTAGTGCTGTCTTGCAAATGCCCGCTTCTGAGAGGGGATCAAAGCGTAAACAAGCCTCCTTCGAGACTTATACATGCCAATCTCAACTCTCACTTGGACCTCGTTGCTTGCTTGTTAGCCCCCTGCCTGGGGGATGCTGCGTTGGGCAATATAAATGCCCAAACTCCAAGGAGCTTCTGTCTTAAACTGTCAGAGGTGGCTTAGTAAGGGAGCCATCGGTTTTGCATGCAGATGGTATAGATAACAAGTGAAGTGAAAGACCTGAGACCCTAGAGAGCTTCTGCCTGTCAAACAGGCAGGACAGACTGTAATAGATCAACACTGTCTGCTTCAGTAGAAGGCAGCTTGGAAGGAACTGTGGCTCGGTTATAGAGTATCTGCGGTCCCAGGTTGAATCCCCTTAGTGTTCAGTTTGAAACAAACTGGTAGTTGGTGAGGTGAAGAACCTTTACTTGAGATCCTGGACAGCCTTACCTGGTCAAGACAGACCTTGATAGACCAGTGGCCTGGCTCAGAATAAAGCAGCTTTGTGTATTTATGGGAAGCCCGTTTTCCTTGTTTTCTAGCATCAGGAGTTTTGTCTTTAATGTTTTCCAGGGTCCATGACGGCCATTACAGTGAAGGCGGTTGCAGGCATGATTGCAGTCTCAATCCAAGGGAACCTGCAGTTGGGTTATCCTATTTTCTACATCATGGTGGTTTGCATGGTAGCAACAGCTGCCTTCCAGGCAACGTGAGTGGTTTGGAACGTCCTCTCCTCTCTTGATTTAAAAAAAAAAATTTGTAGTGTACTATTGAATGGCAACATAAATGTAGTTAAAATGAATTATACATATATATTTAAAAAAACTAAAATCAGCCCTGGGAGAAAAAGGAGGTGACTGTGTTGTTATTGCTAGCTCTGGCAGAAGTTGGAGGTGTTTTAGGAATTATCAAATTGTTTCCTGTTTCATGGCATTTTAGGCTTTTTTGAATAACTTCTGCTTCTGCTACCAGTCAAGTGCTGGAGCACGGAAGGATTACCCTGCTGGGCTAGATTGTAAAATCCACATAGTTTGGAGCTCTGGCTCCACTGGGGGCCCATCAGATTCCCCCGGAAGCCTTGTTAGCAAAGCAGGATGGGAGGTGGCCTTCCCTGTTGTTTGTCCTGAGTATCTGGTAACCTACCTCTGAACATGGAGGCTCATTTGTATCTGTGGGGAAATGCGAAAACATTTATGTGGTTTGTTAGTTTTGCGAGGGAAACAGCTACAGAGGAACATGATAGAAATGTATAATAAAGTAAATGGCTGATTGTTCTGAGGTATACCAAACCTACTATCGAAGTATCTTACAGAATTCAGTGCAACAGACTGTGGTGACAAATACTGGCTTAAGTTTATTTAGTATTTTTTTTTTTATCCTGCCATTCCTCCAGTGATCTCAGGGTGGCATACCTAAGTCTCCTCCATTGTATCCTTCGAATCATAGAATCATAGAGTTGGAAGGGACCTCCAGGGTAATATAGTCCAACCCCCTGCACAATGCAGGAAATTCACAAATACCTCCCCCTCCACACACCCCATGACCATTGTTCCACACCCAGAAGATGACAAAAAACCTCCAGGATCTCCAGCCAAATTGGCCTGGAGAAAAATTGCTTCCTGGCGATCAGCATTTCCCTGGGCGTGTAAGAAAGGGCCACAAGAACAACACACCTGTGAGATAGGTTAGGCTGGGAAAGAGTGACTGGCCCAAGATCATCCAATTAGTTTCATAAACTGAATGGAAATTTGAACCTGAATCTACCAGGTCCCTGTCTGACACTCTAATGAATGTACTATACTGGCTTTCCAATCATTGACTTTGAATTGGCTGGTATCTTCATGGGCTGCATGTGAAATTCTGAGAGGAGTAAACGTGGTATAGTAGTTATGGTGTTGGAGTAGGAGGACCTAGATTTAATCTCCCATTTTGCCCGGAAAGTTACTGTGAGACCTTAAGCCACTCATTCTCTCTCAGCCTAATCTACCTCACTGGAGGATAAAATGAAAGAGGGAAGAATTATATATGCTGCCTTGAACTCCTTGAAGGAAGAAGGGGGGGATGTACTAAATAAATGTCCTGGGCACACTGGGAGCAGGATACTGGCCATGATGGAACTTTGGTGTGAATTTTTGCAGGGTTTTTCACTTGTTATAAGAGAGGTTCCTTCATGCCATGAGTTGTTTTTCTAAGGGCTGGTGGAAGCAAGTATATCTTTTCCCAAGGTACCTCCATGCTCCTGGAAGGATGTGGAATGTCTGGACCACACCACTCTTACCAGTTTATTTATTTAGAAAATTGGTATGCCACTTCTCCAGACCTGCTTGAGGTAGCTCACATTGGTTAGAAAGAAGAAGAGAAGTAATTCATGCCAATAAAAACAAATAAAAGCAAGCCAGGATGTAAAGCCAGATAAAGACAGAGCTGTGTAAAATGATGTTTATAAAACAATTATCTGGCTAGGAGCAGACCATAAAACAGCTCAAAAAGATGGAACCCCTTAGATGAGAGCCTACTTAAAGAGAAATGCTTTAGCTTGGTGCCTAAAAAAGAGTAAGGTTCTGAGGGGTATGTGTTTGCCAGTGGGATGATTTGGTATGAGCATAAGTTAGAGGCAGATTTTGGATGCCCTTGAGGGAGTCCGATGGATGTCTGTACATAGAATCCACTGTTATGTTGTCTTGCACAAATCCCACTGAAGTGAACGAGAACTGGACGAGAACCCCTCTACTGTTAGAAAAGCACCTATTGCATGGCCTAGCTTGAAGTCCTGCTAGTGGGTGAAACTAGCTGTGTTTGTGAGACCATTTTAGTAACATGGAGTCAAATGGCCCTCTTACTTCAAGAGACTGTCTTCTTTCTCTGATGTTGCAAGTGAAAAACCAAGGTCCTGCTACTAAGTGACTTAGCCAGAAATCTGTGGGGAGAAAGATGGGGAAGGATAGGGGGAGCAAAATTGTCCTCTCAAGTGAGTCTGTTCAGGGCTGTGGCTCAGTGGTAGAGTATCTGGTTTGCATGCAGAAGGTCCCAGGCTCAGTCCCTGCTTGAGAATCTGTAGAATCTGAGTAGACAAAACTGGCCTTGAGATATCAGTGATGTGATTAAGGTCAGGACAGCTTCATGTGTTCAAGTCTGCCAGTAAAATATTGTTATTAACTGATATGTCCTAACTGTCAATGTGTTGTCTGATTATTTTTGTTTTTTGACTGTAGGTTTTTAACCCAAGCTTCACAGCTGTATGATGCATCCCAGATTGCTAGTGTAGGTTACATTTTGTCCACCACGATAGCAATTACTGCAGGTAATATCAATCAATCATATATCTGATAAATCTGAAGGCTTTTTAAAAGAAGGGAATAAAACAAAACAAAATCATTTATAAGTGTCAATCTTACGCAATCATCTCATGAAATCTTAGCAGCCATTTTCTATGCCTAGGCAACTTAAAATGGCTGCCAGGATCTCATGAGAGTATCACAAGATTTTGGTCATCATGTATTCCATTTTGAGAAGAAGAGGAAGTAGTGGGTTATCAGGGCAAGCTGGAATATCAGGTGGGGGAACAATGAGTGGTTGAGGGGAGGAAGCAGAGCCAGAATGTGGGGAGGAAGCAAAAATGAACCAAAAGGAGGAGGGCAGCATAGGGAGAATGAGATTCCTTTCTTCTGAGAAAATGATTAACAGAACAGTTCACCAGAGTATGGAGGAGTGATTAGAGTGTTGGAGTAGGACCTGGGAGAACCAGGTTCAAATCCCCACTATGCCACCAAAGTTTGCTGACCTAACCTACCTAACTGACCTCTCTACCTGACCTACCTCACAAGGCTGTTGGTTGTGAAGTCAAAATGGAGAAGGGGAGAACCAACTTTCTCCTTTGGGGAGAAAAATGGGGCATAATTAAATTGAAGATGTGGGAACACCTGCTATGTAGAAGCCTTGTTGTCACCGCACTGAACTGGCAGGCACAGCAGCAACAGAGAAATTGCACAAATCTATCCTTTAATGTACAATGACAAGCTGTGGGAATTAGAAGGGGAGGGGGCAATAGTCCCCACAAGAATGAAGTCAACCACTTCACCTGTGCATTTTAGTAGTGCTTGCCTATTGAATGCTCTGTTTTATCTTTCTCTCTGTGGGTCAGGTGCAACATTTTACTTGGACTTTACTGGGGAGGATGTCCTACATATATGTATGTTTGCCTTAGGGTAAGTTTACAGTATTGGGCAAGCAGCTTTGGAGCTGTGGTCCCAAGTAACCAAACTCATAGCAGATTGAAGTCTTTGCAATTTTTTAAATGCAAAATCTTTATAACTCAGCACTGTTAACACATGAGCTCTTGCTTTATAACCTCAATTCTTAGAAAATGAAAAAAATCAACAATAAACAGCAATAGTTATCAATCCTGCCACCCCAGAAGCTGATTGCAAGGACTCTGAGCAATAAAATCACCTGTAGAATCTGCTGCTATCATTACAGTTCTGAATCAGTTGTAGTTTGGTCTCTCAGGGAAAAATGTGACAGTTCCATATTTTTGAATGCTAGAATCAAACTTTTCAGTTCATGGTACATTCTCTATGTTTGTCCTCTGTTCAACATCACATTATTTTTTTAAGAAAATTTTTTTTTGAATATCACAAGAACTGTTAAATTATGAGCTGGGGGCTATAAGGAACTGCAAGGGAGAGAATTTAGAAATCCATTCTCTCCCCTTCCATGAGAAAATCTACCCCTTCAGGCTTCTGTAAGCACTCAAGGCCTTCACCTTCTGTTCACGTCTGTTTTTTATCCTTACGCTGGAGGTCACTCAGCCTCCTGTCTCTTCTGGAGCGTTTTCAGCCCTCTGCAGCTTGTTCCTGCCCAGCTTCGGATAATTAACAAAATCCGTACTTCCCGGCATAACTTGGAAGTCTCTGAAATAGGAATCCCTACATTGTCTGGGGGAGGGGATAGTTTATATAAAGTGATCTCTCTGTGTAAATATGCTGGTTTGAAGACAGGTTTGAATTAGGGTTGCCAGGTCTGATCATTGCGCTGGTGGGAGAGGGAGAGGGACTTTCTGGGAGTGTGGGTGGAGCACTGTGACATGCTGATGTCTAGGGATGCCAGTCCCCAGGTGGGGGCGGGGGGTTCTCCAATTTTGGGGGCTTCCCCCAGATGCCAGCCAGGTAGCTGGCAGGGGGGAAGGCCCACCCCCCAACAGTTGCCCATGGGCCCACTTAAAAAGAGTGGGCACTATACGCACCTGCCCCAAAGGAGTTATTTTGCCACTTGCTAGGCAGGTGCATAGGGCACCCACTTTTTTGAAGCAGAGGCCATGTATACCTGCCCTGCAAGCCACGATTTTGTGGTTTGCAAGGCAGGTAAGCACAGCACCCGCTTTCCCCCCAACCATTTAAAGAGAAGGTTCCCTTTAAATGGTTAGGGGAAAGCAGGAGGGGCATGTACACGTGGTGCTGCACCCATGACAGGATAATGTCACTCTGCATGAGAATATTGCATTGGGGACAGTCCCTCCCCCTCCTGGACCACCCTCCAAATCCCCCCCCCGTTGGGAGAGAAGATGAGACCTGGCGACCCTACTGACCTCAAGCAGAAGTGATGTCATCATGTCAGCAACATTGCGCAGCCACACTGATTTGGGGGCAAAATTCTATGGTAGAATCGCCTTCAAATCATAGAGTTTTGTCAAAAAACCAGAGTGTCATGTGCGACGTCGCCAATGTGATGACGTCACTGCCGCGTGACATCAGCATGTTGCGTTTGGAGGTGGGATTCCCCTCTGCCAGCCAGCTGGCCAGCGGCAAACAGGAGCCCGAAAAACCGGAGTGAGGTTTTTTCAGAATATCCACAAAAGACATCCTCCAGTTGTTCTCCTTTCATGGTTAGCCCCAATATTTCCCAGTCTTGCTTTGCTCTGGTCTTTCTGGAAAGATCGGAAGCAGAGCAGTTTTACCCACAATGTGAATGGGAATAAAGCAAACTGGAATTACGTTAAATTGCAAATTGAAGAAAGTTCAGTGTAATTATTAAGTAAATATATGTAAGGTATTTGATGTGAACATCAGGAAAGTATTGAAGAAACTGAATGGAAGGTGTGATAAGATAATATGATTTAGAACAGAAAGATATTAGTAATTGGTATAACAGAATTGGGTATAGTAGCAGTTAGCAACTGATTATAATAGAAGTTAAAGGAATAGCGTGAGAATACTTTCTATTATTAAATAATTGTAGGATTGAGGGAAAACAAGGTCAACGTTTTGTATTACTGTGCACTACAGAAATGAATAAATTATGAATTAAAAAAAATGTGGATGGGAAGGTGTGGATTTTTAAACCTCCCTGGAAGTATCCCCTTGTGCCCTGCTGTCCACCTCCCCCCCCGCCAGCAGCAGGCTTTCTCCCAGCTTTTCTGTAGGTAGTAGGTATATTGCTGTAATATCCTAATGGTATGGCAATATGGTGGAAACTTCTGTCAAGTCGCGGTCAACTTACAGCAACCCCATAGGGTTTTCAAGGCAAGAAACTTAACAGAGGTGGTTTGCCATTGCCTGCCTCTGCCTAACAACCATGGAATTTCTTGGTGGTCTCCCATCCAAGTACTAACCAGGGCTGACCCTGCTTAGCGTCCGAGATCTGATGAGGTAAGATCCAGGTCAAGGACAGTAATGTATCCACTAGCAATTCCAAGAAGAAGAAAAAAGGCAAAAAACACTTTGGCAGGGAGAAAGGGCTGTGGCCATAAAGAGATACCACAGATAATGCCTCTGCATTCACAGAAGTGGTGAACATACATTGGGGAATTGTCCCTGTGTGGAAGCCATCAGAGTACTTGCTGTGCCCCTGCCCCCACTTAGTAGAAGCAGAATAATTATGTGAAATAAGAATATATCTGCCTTCCTTATGCAATTTAGATCCCATTGCAGAATTTTTATTTCTTTTCCCCTCTTTATCGCAAAGAGCAGGCAGCTATAATAAGTGGGATGATATGAAGGAAAACTTAAAGTTTAGTGTATATGCATGTACATATTGAAAAAACAGAAACATGAGAGCCAGCAACTTCTTCCATGACAAGCCAATCTTGTATTATGCCTCTTCTGCTGAAGTAGTTTTCTCACCACCCTCCTTTTTCTCTCTCTCTTTCAGGTGTCTCATTGCGTTTTTAGGGGTCTTCTTGATCACTAGAAACAAGAGGAAATCTATCCTTTTTGAACCTTACATCTCTATGGATGCTATGCCAGGTAATGCTTAAAAATCCATCCTCTTACGGGCCTACTAAAACTCTCAAGATAATATAAAAGTTAGTCATCCACTCCCTTCCCCAGGATTTTTAATTTTCTGCTAGTGAAAAGTCCATCAAATATGATGAGCTTGAGGGGGTTTCCGGTGACTGGGAGCCTGTGCAATCAAGACCTGAGCTCCTAAAAACACCAAAATAAGATTAATTGAGGACTCCAAAGATAACAGTTGTTTGCTTAGAGGAATGGGGAGGCCAAGAGGAGGAAAAGGAGGGGGGGAAATCCCAAAGAACCTCAACAAACAGAACTGTGCAAACTTCAGAGGAGGATCCCCCCCCGTTGGAAGCAAACTCAGATTAAGAAGCAGCAACCCGAACCAGCAAAAGAAAATGTGAGGATTCTTTAACAAAAAAGGACATCCAGGCTATGTATTCAGAGATGAAGAAAAAACTGAAAGAAATCATCACCCCAATTCATCAAAAGCTCGATGCCATGAATCAGAATATAACTGACTTGAAAGACAAAACAGACAAAGCATTGACGGAGGCAGCTAAAAAACTCAAAAGCAACTGAAGAACTAAAGACATTTGAATCATGGAGCAAAAGTAAAATTATACTTTTGGATATCAAAACCCGTGAGAGGAAAATCAAGCTTAGGGGAATCTCCCCAAATTTTGCAATGGATAAAGACCTCACGAGTGCTTTAAATGAATGGCTCCAAACCCTGTTGCAATTTCTGGCTCCACCAATTAGTCAAGTGTACTGTTTGAATCCACCACAATCTGGCTCTCCTGCTTTGATTCCTGATATAGTGGCTGAACTAATTGACACTAAAGTAAAGAAGATCGTGTTAGAAGCTGCCAGGATGAATAATGGACTTCAACTGGAGGACACTCAGGTTCAAGTATATCAAGACTTACCATATGAGATTCTAACAGCACACCAGAACCTGAAACCAATTGCTCAACGGTTAGCAGAAAGACACATTCGTTAATGCTGGCTCCCATTGGGGCACCTTGTAATAAATCATAAAGGCAGAGCCTTCACCATTTACAATGTCAAATCTGGGGAAGATATGCTAACAACCCTAGAAAAAGGAGCTATATTATAAAACTCAACAAAGATGAGCCCTAAGGACTATATAAGAACTTTCAAGAGCTTCTGATAACTTAAGGAGCCCTCTGAGAGAGAGAAGTAAGATTAGAAATTTATAAGATCGGAGCAGGGCAGGTGAGGCATTCGGGAGGAATTCCCCCACTACCTCCCACAGGGCGGGGTCTTAGGTAAGGACCCCCTTCGGAGTCTTCCGAAGTCCCAAAGTGAGGTGACAAACTCCAAGAACTCCACTATGAAGAAATAGCTATTGTTTTAAATGAAAGCAATTAAAGAATATAAAACTTAGGAGATAGAATACTATGAGAAACAGCTTGTGGTTCATGGTAAAAGTGGACATAGTAATTATTAGTTATCTGTTTATTAAATTATGTATTATTTATCTAGGAGTTCGAGGAGATGATAGAAATTGTTATACAAGCATTCACTGGCAGTTAATAAGAAAACAACTCTATTTAGTTATACATATATTAAGCAGACACTGCCAGTGCCACAGTGTACAATTGGAAGAAACAGTTTGTATATCATTCCAAAATTGTACAACATCTTTGTTATAAACATGTTATGTGGAAAATAATAAAATATAATTTTTAAAAAAATGTGATGAGCTAGTAGAAGGAAAAGGCTGTCACTGTAGGTGGAACTAGGAATGGGGCCAGGCTTGTAGGGTTCTAACTACTACTTAGAGCCTTAGACAAATGCTAGGAAATTCTGGGGGTGGTGCTTAGGGATGGTGCACTGAGTGTCACTGGGTGGCCATTTCCCCCTTCTCCTCAGTTTCCCTTTCCCAATCTTGGTTCCGGTGGATTTGGGGGGGGGGGGATGGGGAATGACATACAGAAACATGTTACTTCCTTTCTTCACATCCCTGGATGTGTTTTCAGAAGGAATAGGTTCTTTTGAACTATTTACCTTCCCCGGTGAATGGGTGAGAGGAGGCCAAGAGAGGAGGAGTCATGGTATACAATACAGCAGTCTGTCTACCGTGAGCCGTTGGGTCTGATAAAAAAATGTAAATAACCTTGGGTAAAAAAAAGAGTGGCCTGTTTGCTAGCAGCTTTAAGTGCTCTGTGCTGAACACAATGGAGTTTATATTTATGTAACAAGTATACAGTCAGGACACTCAACTTCTGAAGAATCTGATTTTTAATCATTGGTTCCTGTTCCTGGGTTATACTGAGAACTGTAAGAGAGCTGATTCCTTAACGCTTCATCCCCATACAGTTCCAAGGATTTTTTTTTCAAGGAGACATTTTTGTTAAATCTGTATAAAGCCAACATACATTTGAGGGGAAGCTAGAGCCCAGATGGTACAATGCTCAATCACTTTCTTCCTAAGTTGCATGACTGCTTAGCTGAAATTGAATCCTGACGAGAAGGATGGGAAAGCAGAAGTTCTGATGAGAATGACTCTAGAGGATGTTCAGATGTCATCGAATCCAGTGCAGAGTTTGAGTGGAGCCCTTTGGACTTAACATTGTGGATAGAAAAACAGGATGGAGCAATTGTGGACAGTACCTTCTTTCATCTTGATCTTGTTTGTAAATGCCTCAAGAAGCAAAAAGGAACTGTGATATTGAAAAATTAAACAAAATTTATGAATATTATATGCAATATATAACAGAAATATAAAGCGTGAAGTCTGTGAAGTCTGACGGCGGTCTCCGGAATGTGGAGCCGTTTCGATGAACGTCTTCTTCTGAGTAGAGTGAAACAATTCAATGTCTAACAACTCTTCTTAATGGGACAGAGTCTCATATACAAAATTCCAATGTAGTACACCATATTTCTCTAGCTATTTTTACAAGTCTAAGTCAAGAGACTTAGACTTGTTCGGTAAGAATGTCCCACTTCACTCTTTATATTTCTGTTATATATTGCATATAATATTCATAAATTTTGTTTAATTTTTCAATATCACAGTTCCTTTTTGCTTCTTATTAACTATATATACTGTTTACAGAGAACCATTTTGTAAATGCCTCAAGGCCTTTCAGAAAGCATGTAAAAGCTGTGTTTGAGAAGGCATTTTGTGGAAACCTTAAAATTTTAACCATTCTCTGCAGGCAGTATTTTTTAGGTGAACTCTGCTGATCAGTGGAATATTTGGAAGATCATTCTTAGTGTACCATAGAAGTTTGTTTTATGTGCCACAAGCTGTTCTAAATGATGTGGAAGGTCGGAATAGAATTCTTGTTGTTGCTGAAAAACAAGTAGTGGAACTTTCGGCTACTGAAATTATTTCCTCACAATGGAGGAGACTCTGGCCCATGGCAAATAAGTGGTTTCTCTCCCCATTTCCTGCTATTGACTTGTGGCTTTGTTCTTTCCCCGTTTTTAGGCATGCAGAACTTGCATGACAACGGAACTGCAGTTCAACCTGACCTCAAAACTTCCTTTTCTTATGGTGCCCTGGAGAGCAATGATACCATCTCTGAAATCTATGCTCCTGCTACGTTACCAGTAGTTCAAGAAGAGCATGGTTCCAAAGGAGCACCTATCCCTCCTTACCGGGTCGCAGAGCACAGCAAAGAAGAGTGAATGCTCTTGGAAGAACTGGTGTAAGCCTGCAAAGAGAGAGTGTGTGTGTGTGTGTGTGTGTGTTTATTTATTTCTTTTTTTGCTCTGCTGGAAAAACAAAAATCAGCTGAACTGTGGTTAAATAAGTATCAAATATTTAACTTCCAAGTATGAGTTGTGTTAATTAAGGTTTCCCTATTGTTGCAAACTCAAGCATTCCTCTCTAAGAGAAACTGTAGTCCTCCTTTTGAGGATGTGAGCTGCTACATGGAATGAAATGCAAAAGGCAATATGGTGACTGTACTCATGATGGTAAAACTGGGAGTAATAATGCTGAGTTTAGGCTGTATGTTACCCTGAACATACATACACTCACATTATGTAGACTGTATTTTGTGTTCATGTACCACTCTCCACTGGGCACAGCCTCTTTAATATGAAGCAGCTCTTCATGTGTGATTCACTAGCTGCTTTGTAGTTCAAGAAGAAAACCTGCAGGGCAGTGAGGCTTGAAGATATTAAACAGGAATGATTGTTTTTTTTAAGTTTCTCCTTCGGCGCTGATCTGGTCTCCTACCATCTCTGTTGCAATGAAAGTCAACTCCTAAAAATACACCCACACACCTAACATGGGCTTGTTTAGTAGAGCCAACCATTAGAAATCCCAGATACTCAAAATCCACTAAGATTTCTAAAAAATATTTGTCACTGTTTAATATTTGCATCTAAACCATCTATGCTTTCTGTATTGGCTACAAAGCAATACCCCTAATATTAGGATTTCCCCTCCAGTTTGCTAACTCATTTCCACTATATATTTAGATGTCTATCAGCTTTCCAGTCCTCTACAAGCCCTCTATAGCTGGTGGTTTGGAGTCCAGGCTTTTTGGCAAGTTGATGGAATTAAAACAGATATCTGAAAAGTTGCAGTTGCTTTCTAGATTTTGAATGTGGAGTTCTACAGCTTTGAGCGAAAGAAAAATTGTTTACACTTATGTCCTACTGAAATCAATGGCTCAAGTAAATTGCAATCTTCATCAGATGCAGGAGTTGTAAAACAGAAGGAGAGGTTAGCAAGTATGTGTGCATGGACCACTTCTAATGAATTTGCAATATGTCTTGGAAGGTTCACTCGACTAGAAGTGCATTGCTGTAGAACAGGTATGAGATCCTTAGGTATTACTCTACCTGCCTTCTCCTTTGAGCAGACCATTCCTTTGTTCTGCACACAAATGAGGCTATAGGATCCTAAATTCTTCTCCCCCCCCCCCGCAATATAAATGCAGGTGTCTGCTGTAAAAGTGTCCTTGACTCCCCTTTGGTTTGTTACCTTTCCTAATGCCTGAGATTTGATCTGCTGAGATCAATATTCTTGCAATGGGAATTCATCCACTGGATAAATGGAGGCTGCTTCCAAGTATACATACTTAGGATTGCACTGTGAATGTCTTAGGTGTGGGCACTGAACACACCTTTCTGCATTCCCTCAGCTTCAGGAATGCTGATCGTTTTTACCACCAATGGATTTTCTATATGAAGTCTGCTTGAAAGCAAAACTGGTTGTTGCTTATATTGTGTGTATAAACCTCTGCACAATTGCTTTAACTACTGAAGGGGCCAGATTTTTATCTGCAGTGTACGTTTGCCACAACACATTCTATCCTTTTTAGCAAGATGATATTATTGGACTAACACTGTAGGGTCATGAATGTTATTGGGCTAATGGTGAACACTGACCTGATCTAGCACCATAGACTTGGGGAACCCCTCACTAATTTCATTTAGCTCATTTATGAACTATGCAAAATGTGCTCTTTAAAGAGTGATATAGCTGAGAAGCCAAGGGTTTGTGAGCAGGAACAGACCTTTAAATCTCCTTGTTGCTGTTATTAACGCAGGAGGCTGTCTTTGTGCCACTATGAATGTACTGAAGACCTCTGCTGTTTATAACTACAAAATGGCATGTGTTTTAAACCGCCTCCTCCAACCGCGGAATATTGTGCCTCAGTGATTCATCTTTGTGTCTGTTTGGGCTGAAGTCCCAAGTGGTTGCTTGCATGGATAGATTGCACTTTGCGTTATTTATTTTTGATAGTTTCTGATGCACTTTCGTTTAATTATTTTTAAACTTTTTGTTTCTTTGAACTGTGGATAGAAAGAGGATTTGCAAATGCAGGGTTTTTTCCTGCCCTGGTTTTGTGGTGGTCTGGCTTTTTAATCTTCCATTCCCTGTATTATGGACTTTTCAAGTATATACCCTGCCATTTCAGAATGGGGAAAAAAACAAAAACTCTTGGCAGTCACGTTGTTGGTTCCTGCTTCTGAAGGGTCCTGTGGAAAGAGCAACACGTCATTAGATCATTTTTAAAATCCCTCTAAAACTTCCCTGAATGATGGCTAAAGTTTGAAAATAACTTTGTGGCAAATCCTTTTTTTTTAAAGCAGATCACGAGGGCAAAATGTTTCATAGATTCCTAAGAGCAGAAGGAAATTTCCTATAATTCATGCATTAAAATTTCTTCCTAAAGATTGTTGACTTCCTTTTTTTATTTGTAGTAGATATAAGCACTGTTTTCCACAATGCAAAGAGACACCTTGTGCTTTTTGGCAAGGCTTTTCGATCTGTTTATGTCCCATTCCAGGCCACTTCATTGTCTTCAGGATTGCCTTAGAACATATTTATGTGTAATTCAGGAAATTAACATACAAGTTGTCCTCTGGCCTTTGCCGCTGACAGGATGCACATAGCAGAAGGTGTGGGCTTTCAGTATTCCTGGGGAGAGAGGGGATATCAGTTGCTTCTGCACTGACCTTTAGCTGCATAGTCCCCCACAAACTGCAGCAGTTTTGTTTTTTCTTTCACATGTCATCATCATATTATGATCTACTTTCCCTATTTTCTCAAACCTGCTTTGGTGCAATCTTTCCAGAAAGATGATACTTAAAGCTTCTGCACCTCCCCATGCATATCCAGCACCGTTTCCCCCTCGCCTGCTATGTGTGGGCTTCTTACTCTTTTTTTCTTTAAATCAGTACTGAGTACATTGCTACAGTGTCATCTTTAAGCTGACAGAAACCACTCTGGCAGGAATGAGGGGTGAAGTACAAGGGGATACCATGGAGTGGAACACGGGAACTGCCTGTGTGGAACTTATGCTGAGAGCACAATGGGAAATTGGCCCCCCCCCCATGTGGAAGCAGCCATTCTGGGAAGGGTTCGGGGTCCTTGGACTCCCAGGGGATCCAAATGAACAGCCTTGTAGCCCTTAGAATGTCCTTTGCTCACAAGAGCTTGCACCACTGTAAATCTGTTAGCCTTTCCCCCACAGTATTTATAGTACCTAGACTCGTTTTGCTGTGTTAAGGATGGCTGCTGTTTCCCTCACTTTGGATTTTGCTTTGTCTCCTCTCATTTTTATTCCCTGACCCCTTTGTCTGTAAAAGGCAAGGAGGGAGAGAAGGCAGGTTGCCAGGTCTCTCCTTGGGTACAAACTCAAAGAGGCCATGGGAGAGATGAGCTGGGAGATCCAGGAGCAGGATTGCCCATGGATTTCTTTCTGACCAAAATAGCTGTGAGTGTTGGGCGTATACACCATTCTACCCCTGTGGTCATTTTCTGATTTAATCACCCCTATCTGCTGGATCAGGGAAACATATTATTCATCGTCATGTCTTCTGTGCAGTCCCACATGGGTCTGCCTGTAGGCAGGCCTGCCATCGGGAGAAGGTTCCAACAGCTTCTATTAATCTACTGAGTATCCAGTCCCCTCCCCTCCTGGAGGAGAGCTGTGAAGCTTTTACCTCCCTTTTGGTCATGTGACGGGGGAGGCACTATCTCCTCAGTCCTTTTTCTGCCGCCGTAGGGAAAGGACGTATTGCCAAGAGCTGTTACTTACCTCAGAAAGAATTACCTCAGTGATCCTGTGGAGATTGTTCCTCTCGAGGCATTTCTATTTCTCTCTTGCTGGAAAGACATTTAGGACTCTGAAGACATGGCTCTCTTCAAAAAATGCCAAGCCTGTGGCACCAAAATGGCTACTAATGATGACCATCTTAAGTGCCTTTTGTGCCTGGGGGAATCCCACATCACCTCGGCATGCCAAGCCTGTGAATTACTAACCCCCAAGATGAGGCAGGGGAGAGCCTTGTGTCTGAAAGCTGCCCTTTGGGAAAAAGCCCTTACTGCTGTACCTGACAAGGCCTCTTCCCAAACGAATTTTATGGCCACTTCAAAGGGCAAGAAAGACACCCATAAGCCGAAGCACTCGGCAGGGTCCTATCATAGCCGCTCTCAATCGGCCCAGCCACCAGTGAAGAAATCGCGTAGAGAGAGGGCTACTTTGTCAAGGGACCAGGCAACTCTCACCATGACGACGCCAGTTCCCTCCCAGGACTCCGTCGTAGTCGTGTCTACATCGACGTCGAACGTCGATGCCAAATTACCTTTGACAGCGACTGTACAACCACTGAAATCTTTGCTGGCGAAGGGCTCAATGGTGAGATGATCGAGGTCGATGAAGCGACGCAGTCTGGCGTCTGAACATCGACGCCATTCGACTTCAAGTGAGGAAGACGCTCGACATCATCAACGCTTGCCTCCCTGATCACCACCTGTGGAAGAGGTAGAAATTATTAGCTTGCCTGACTCGAATTGTTCAGCACACTCTCGCTCTTCAAGTACCAGACAATCCAGAACCCTGTCCTGGGGCTTACCTCCCTGGGATCAGATGGCACAGTGATTTGTCCCTCCTTGGTACCAAGATGCCTACAGTCATTCCCATCAGCATCGTGACACAGACCACTCTCCTCAACATCGAGGCTTCAGATCGAGGTCAAGATCCGTCCTACGGGAGTCGTCACCATCGACCCCAGGGAAGCAACTCCAACTGGAACCTCCAGACTTGGATCCTCTTCAAGATCCTGAATCAGATGAGGATTCTGACCATGCCTCTGTTCCATCCTCTGAGGACATGGTCGGAGATCCAACTCCAGTCTCACCCACAGAGGACTTGCGTGTCTATTCTGAGCAGCTTCTTTGGATGGTTAAGGCACTCAAGATAGACTATGTCTCCCCAAAGCCTTTGGAAGAGGATCCTGTAATGGACACACTGTACTCCTCTGACCCTGGCCCAGTTGCTATTCCCTTAGTCAAGGGTATCAAAGAAATGACCAAGGCCACATGGGCTTGTTCCGCGTCTTACAGGCATTCTACTAGGAAGAAAAGAGAAGAGTTTGGATTTATACCCCACCCTTCACTGCCCAAAGGCGTCTCAGAGCGACTTACAAACTCCTTCCCCTTCCCCTCCCCACAACAAACACCCTGTGAGGTAGGTGGGGCTGAGAGAACTTCTGACAGAAACTGTCCTTGAGAGAACAGCTGTGCCAGAGCTTGTGACTGACCCAAGGTCACATCAGCAGGTGCAAGTGGAGGAGTGGGGAATCAAACCCGGTTCTCCCAGATAAGAGTTCGCGCACTTAACCACTACACCAAACTGGAAGGTAGAGAACCTGTATAAAGTCAAGGAGGATGAGGCCTATTTCGTCTATCACCACCCCCAGCCAAACTCAATGGTGGTGGAGGTGATACCTTCGAAACAGACCGGTGTTCCCAGGTCCTCTCCTCTTGACAAGGAGGGGAGAAAATTAGATATTTTAGGACAGAAGGTCTACTCAGGAGCACTGACCTTTATTGCCAATTTCAAGGCCATTATGGCTAGATATCAGGTCCTCCTCTGGGACCAGCTGTCCCCCCTTCTCAATTCCTTACCGGTTGGGAAGAGAGAGCAAGCTAAGCTTCTCCAGTCTGAAGGGTCCAAATTAGCTAAACAGGAACTCAGTGCTGCCAGACACACTGCAGATGCTGCAAGTAAGGTACTTGCTTCAGCCATAGTCCTACACAGACACTCATGGCTACATTCATCAGCTTTGCCCTTAGATACTAGAGCTCGCATAGAGGATTTACCCTTTGAAGGGAAACTCCTGTTCAGCTAACAGACTGATGAAGTCCTTGAGAAGGTGTGCAAGTCAAAGTACACAGCTAAGTCTCTAGGACTCAGTTCGCACCAAACCACTAATGTGAAACCAAGGTACTTCTCCAGGCATTTTCAGCAACCTTATGCGGGAAAAGGGTATAGGTTTCAATCCCCCCAGACCCAGTCTTTTGGGGGTAATTTCAATCCTCCTTTCCCACCTAGGAGGCAACAACCTCGCAACCATAGTGCTAATAACCGCTCCCTGCATGGTGGTTCCGCAAGATCCAGAGTTTCGATTTGAAGTTTTCCTCCTCTGTTCGGGGCGCGTTTGGCTCAGTTCTCTCATTACTGGTCTGTCATTTCTTCTGATTCCTGGGTGTTGAATGTAATAAAGTTTGGTTATTTGTTGGAATTTAAATGCAGTCCACCGCATCTCCATGAAGTTTTTCATGCACCTCCCCAGTATTCCTCACTGACCACAGAGATTCAGAGCTTATTGGCTAAAGGGGTCTTAGAGGTAGTCCCTGCTTCAGGGGAGTGTTTTGGATTCTATTCCAACTATTTCCTTATAAAGAAAAAAGGAGGAGGCCAGAGGCCTATCTTAGACCTCAGGGATTTGAATGTGTACTTAAATGTTCGGCGTTTTTGTATGCGATCTTTACAGGATGTCTATCAGGCTATCGTCCCAGGGGATTGGTTCACAGTCCTGGACCTTCAGAACACGTATTTTCACATTGCCATTCATCCAGATCACAGGCAGTACCTCCACTTTAAATTTCAGGGCGTGGCTTACCAATATTGTGTTTTACCTTTCGGGTTGGCTACCCCCCCCCCCCGAGTTTTTACTAAATGCTTCTCTACAGTGGTCGCTTACCTCAGACTCAATGGTTGTTCTCTCTTCACCTACTTAGATGACTGGCCCTTAGTGGCACGGTCCAGGGACCACTTGAGCCAGCAGGTGGACTTGACATTGCAAACCCTACATCGATTGGGGGTTATTGTCAATTTTACTAAGTCTAAACTGGCGCCTACTCAGTCAATAGAATTTATAGGTGCCCTCTTGGACTGCCAAGCCCATAAGGCATTCCTATCACTGAAGCGAAGCAGGGCAATTCACACACTAACCCGGAGACTTACCAGATCTAGATGTCAGAGGGCTGTTACAATCCAGAAATTACTGGGTCTCATGGCTTCCACCACTTCCACTGTGCGTTGTGCCCGGCTCAGGATGCGCCCCTTACAGAATTGGTTCCTACATGCATTCACGTTAGGTGTCGATCCCCAGTGGTGCTATCTTTCCATTCCCAGGGTAATTGTTCGTTCACTAGCCTGGTGGATGGACGACATGAACCTGTCACAGGGTTTTCCCTTGGCCCCGGCGACACCCGAGCTGCATCTCTTCACTGATGCATCCTTGGAGGGGTGGGGGGCCCACTGTGGTTCTAGAAGAAGAAGAAGAGATTGGATTTATACCCCGCCCTTCACTACCCAAAGGTGTCTCAGAGCGGCTTACAAAATCCTTTCCCTTCTCCTCCCAACAACAGACACCCTGTGAGGTAGGTGGGGCTGAGAAAGCTCTTGACAGAAATTGCTCTTTTTTTCAAGAACAACTCTTATCAGAACTACGGCTTGCCCAAGGTCATCCAGCCAGGTGCAAGTGGAGGAGTGGGGAATCAAACTCGGTTCTTCCAGATTAGAGTCCGCACACATAACCACTACACCAAACTCTAGACAACTCAGTGCCCAGTGGTCCTCATATGAGTCCATGTTCCACATCAATGTGTTGGAGCTCCGAGCAGTGAGATACGCCTTTCTTTCTCTTGCAGGTCTAACGTCAGGGAGAACTATCCTGCTGTCTACAGACAATATTGCCACAAAGTTTTATGTCAACAAGCAGGGTGGTACTTGTTTTCTATCGCTATGCAGGGAGGCTTCCCTCCTGTGGGAGCTAGTCATTGAACAAGGAGCTCACTTATTGGCCATTCACATTCCCGGCGCCACCAACACGCTCGCAGACACTCTCAGCAGGCAATCCCTGCTCAACCACGAATGGTTCATTCACCTACGATATCTAAGACCCATTTTCTGAGATTGGGGAATACCAGCAGTGGACCTGTTCGCCTCCAGGGCAAATTTGAGGTGCAGGTTCTTCTGCGCGAGGGCCCCAAGGTGGGGCAATTGTCTAGGGGATGCCTTCCTCCTGTCATGGACGGGGGTGTTGTTTTATGCCTTCCCACCCCTGCTCCTGTTGCCCAAAGTCCTTGCAAAGTTGCAGCAGGACAAAACCTCGTGCATCTTGATTGCCCCATGGTGGCCAAGGAGGCCATGGTTCCCCATACTGCACCAGCTAGCCAGTCATCGCTACCAACCTCTGCCCTCCGTTCCAGACATTCTGGTCATAGACCAGCTGCTTCACGCAGACGTGCACATGATGCATCCTCATGTGTGGTTCGTTTTACAATGAATGAGTGTTCTGACCAGGTGGCAGAAATACTGTTAGCTTCATGCAAACCCTCAACTTGGTGCTCTTACAGAGCAAAGTGGAATAGGTTTGCTTTATGGGCTAAGAACATAAGAACATAAGAGAAGCCAATGTTGAATCAGGCCAATGGCCCATCTAATCCAACACTCTGTCACACAGCGGCCAAAATATACCAGGTGCCATCAGGAGGTCCAGCAGTGGGGCCAGGGCACCAGAAGACCTCCCACTGCTGCCCCCTCCAGCACCAAGAATAGAGTGCATCACCTGCCCCAGACTGAGAGTTCCCATCTATACCCTGTGGCTAATAGCCACTGGTGGACTTCTGCTCCATATGTTTATCTAATTTCCTCTTGAAACTGTCCATGCTTGCAGCTGCCACCACCTCCTGTGGCAGTGAATTCCATATGTTAATCACTCTTTGGGTGAAGAAGTATTTCCTTTTATCTGTTCTAACCCGACTGCTCAGCAATTTCATAGAGTGCCCACGAGTTCTTGTATTGTGAGAAAGGGAGAAAAGTACTTCTTTCTCAACCTGCTCAATCCCATTCATAATCTTATAAACCTCGATCATGTCACCCCTCAGCCGTCGTTTCTCCAAGCTAAAGAGCCCCAAGCATTTTAACCTTTCTTCATAGGGAAGGTGTTCCAACCCTTTTATCATTCTAGTTGCCCTTCTCTGCACTTTTTCCAATGCTATAATATCCTTTTTGAGATGTGGTGACCAGAACTGTACACAGTATTCCAAATGAGGTCGCACCAATGATTTATACAGGGGCATGATGATACTGGCTGATTTGTTATCAATTCCCTTCCTAATAATCCCCAGCATAGCGTTGGCCTTCTTTATTGCAGCTACACATTGTGTAGACATTTTCAGCGAGTTATCCACTACGACTCCAAGATCTCTCTCTTGGTCAGTCTCTGCCAGATCAGACCCCATCAACGTGTATTTATATTTAGGATTTTTGGCTCCAATGTGCATCACTTTGCACTTGGCCACATTGAACCCCATTTGCCACGTTGACGCCCACTCACCCATCCTCAACAGATCCCTTTGGGAGTGCCTCACAATCCTCCCTGGTTTTCATCACCCTGAACAACTTTGTGTCATCTGCAAATTTAGCCACATCACTGCTTACTCCCAATTCCAAATCGTTAATAAACAAGTTAAAAAGCATCGGACCGAGTACTGATCCCTGTGGTACCCCACTGCTTACCACCCTCCACTGAGAAAGTTTCCCATTTATACTCACTCTCTGTTTCCTATTTATAAGCCAATTTTTGATCCACAAGAGGACTTGTCCTTTTATCCCATGACTATTGAGCTTACTTAGGAGCCTAAGGTGCAACCAGAACCTTGCCCGTTAATAGAGGTCTTCAATTACCTCGTATCTTTACTGGAGAGTGGCTTATCTGCTTCCTCTGTAAAGGTGCATTTTGCAGCTATATCTGCATTCCATTTAAGGGTAGATTCTAAACCCATTTTTTCCAATGCCTTGTCTAAGCATTTTCTCAAGGGTGTATTTAACAAATTTCCACCAGTCACCAGACCTTTTCCACAGTCGTGTTGGCCCAGTTAATGCACTCCCCTTTCGGGCCTTTGGCTACTTGTCAATTGTCATTCCTAGCAGACAAGGTGGCCTTTTTAGTGGCCATCACATCAGCTCGCAGAGTTAGTGAGTTGGGAGCCTTGAGATGCGACCCTCCATTTTTAAAGGTTCACCCAGATAAGGTGGTTCATTGTCGTGGCTTCTGTGAATCCATGCCTCACAGTCGCAGGCCAGCCACGGAAAAGATTTCCAAGCTTTCTAATAGACTAGGAGCGCCCCTCCTCCCTCTGGCGCTTTCCCGCCAAAACGCTGACATGACCAGGAGGAGGGGCGCTACTCCCTCAGTTCTCTTTTGCCGCAGGGGAGAGATAATCTCCACTGCTGTTCTCTGTGTTTTTCCTCACCTCAGTTTTGACTCTGAGGAGATTTTTTTCTCTCAACAGTTTTTATTCAAATGAACAATGAAATACATCTAAAGAAGATTTTTTTTGTGGATTTTCACTGTGCCATTATGACTAAAATGGTGCTGCTAAACGGCCATTCTCTGTGCCTTGGCTGCCTGGGGGTTCACACAGCAGAGCTGCCTGCTCTTGCTGTCACCAGTTTCCCCTGAAGGCATATGTGGAAAGAGCTGGACTCAGAAGAGTTCTCTTTAAAGGCTTCCCCCTCCCTGGAGGAGCCTGGCTGTGATGGCCCTCTTTGGAGGTCGCCTAGCCTGATGATGGCCTATTCCCCCTCTGTTGAGGGGTGTGCACAAAGAGCTTGGCTGAAACGGCCCTCTTCAGAGGTCGCCTAGCCTGATGATGGCCTATTCCCCCTCTGCTGAGGGCTGTGGACAAAGAGCCTGGCTGAAACAGCCCTCTTTGGAGGGAGCCTGTGAGCCCAACAGCCAGATGATGGCCTATCCCCCTCTGCTGAGGTGTATGTGTGGGGGGAAAGGATTCTGAATGGAGGTGTATTCTCCCGTCTGTGCTGGGGTGTTGTAGACAGAGCCTCAGAATAACTGGCTCTTTTCATGAACTTGGGCTGTGTGCCTTGAAGTCAAAACCCCTCAACGTCGAAGCATTTTTGCCTAGTCATTCCCTGAGGGATTTTTGGCCTCTATGCCTTTGATGTCAACCTAGAAGCCCCCCCCCTTCTCTTGGTGCCGAGAGAGAGAGAGAGAGAGAGAGAGAGAGAGAGAGAGAGAGAGAGAAAAAGAACAGGCTGGGAGGTGTGGCCTGGCGTGGGCTGCTTGAATGAAGGCCCCTTCATTTGCTTCAAATGAAGAAGCTTGGAGGTGCAGCCTGACAGAGAGAGACTGGCTGCCTGAAAGATTATCTGGCCACCAGTGTTCCCTCTAAGCTGAATTAGTGTGAGCTAACTCACTGTTTTTTAGCCTCCAGCTCACACGTTTTTGTCTTAGCTCAGGAAGGATGGCTCCAGAGCAAACTAATTGATGCAGTAGCCAAATTGCTCGCTCACAACTTTAATGCTTGTAGCTTGCAAAGGAGAATTTTTGCTCACAGCTTAGAGGGAACATTGCTGGCCACTCCCATTACTTCCAATGAAGCAGCTTGGAGGCGTGGCCTGGCAGAGGCTGTCTGTCTGATGTGGATCTTTCACCTCTCTGCCACCAGAAGCCTGGAAGTGTGACCTCATGAAGGCCCGTTTTAAACCTTTGCTGTGCCTGACTGAAGGAACCTTTTCCTGGCTGTCCTCAGGTCCACGGTGGAATCTGTGGAGGCATGGATTCACACAGCCTTGAAATTCTCTATGCCCCTTTGTGGAAGGTACTATGTGTCAGAATGCTATTGTGCCCTTTAGTTGGGATTGTTTGGACCTCTTCAGCTTCCGTAGTTTTGAAGAGTGGCTGAGGTGGGTGGAGTTTCCTCTTCATGTTGTTAGCTATGACCTAGATAACAGACTACTTATGCTTAAGTCCTGCTGTGGTTTTTGACCACTCACTGTATTGGGACTGCCTGGATTCCAAGGTCAGAACCAGTTCTCTGCCGAGCTCTGCTCCAAGCCCTATTCCTAAGATCTAGTTTTAAAGGCTGACACAGCAGCCCTGCTGTAGTCTCTCAGCACTGATATTTAACCCTACAGGGCTTTTCAGTGTAGGTGTTATTTCCAACGCAGGCAAGGCTTACTGTTTCCATCTTCATGTGGGACTCAGAATTAATTGGCAAGTATCTGTTGGGAGGCAAGCCTAGGTAGTTTGCCACTCTTCTCGGTTCCATGGTATCCCTCAGAACCATCAATGAATTGGGGGATTCCTTAGTCCACACAAGTCACTCTTATGTGACATCATTCACACTCAGCCCTACCCCACCTTCCTGAGTAGATATAAATTACTTGCCTACCTTTTTTCTTCTCACCTTGGCACAGAGAGTACCCCATCTTTCTGTGTTATACCTCTGAGGATGCCAGTCACAGCTGCTGGCAAAACATCAGGTCCTACAATGCCAAAACCACGGCCATACAGCCCGGAAAATCTACAACAGCTACTCTTATAAGACTCTTTGACTCCGCATTACAGAGTAGAATAAACTCCTTACTATTTTTAAAAGAGAGCATATGTTTTTTCTCTGCTCATAACAGCTGCCTTAATAGACAAGGGTCCAATGGGCAAACCATAATTAATGGCTCTTGTTGCATCCTCTGCTACAATCAAAGATTGTATTCTTGATTCCATGGGTCATCCATATTGTTCCTGTTGGCCTACAGGTCAAATACCCCTTTTTATTTAACCAGTGCAGAGTATTAATGATATAAAATTAGCCCAGTTGGGATGCAGTTTGTTTCTTTTTCTTTCTATACTGCACTTTCCCATTAGTTTATAAATCAACAGGTCACTATGACCTTTATGCTATTTTGTTTGAACGTATCTTAATGCACTGTGGCTCACGGCATATGCTGGTGATCTGCATGATACATCTGTCCCTTTAATTCGGATCACTCATGTTACCCTACCCTAGTTCATGTTAGCAGATAATATAAACAAAATAAACAAGCAAAAAACAGAACAAAACAAAGCATTAAAGTAAATGACCTCCTCGCAGAGGCTGTGAATTCTGCTGTCCAGTCGGACAACATTCTGGAGGCAATAACAGGCTTGTTGTCGGATCCCTGAGTCATGTTTCTTTCCCGCCTTCATTTAACATGATGTCTCAGGGTTCTGCATACCTTTTGTCCATGTACAAGAGGCCAAGTTCCATCCTTGGCATCTCCTACTGACAAAGTCTCTGGTGATCAAGATCCTTTCACCTCTGCTGTTTTGTACACCAGGCTTCCTGCAGTTCTGTGTGTACCTATGTCAGTTGGTGGACTTAGATCCAACAGTTTGCCATCCTCTCCTCTATATGAGGGTTACTGGTCTCCAATTGATTATATCATTCCATTTAGTGATAAATGGGGAGGATCTATGGCTCAGTGGACGAGCATCTGCTTGGCAAGCTGAAGGTCCTAGGTTTAATCTTTGGCCCTCCAGTTAATCCTCTGGCAGTAGGTGATGTGAAAGACCTTTCTCTGCCTGATACCTTAGAGAGCTGCTGCCAGTCTGAGTGGACAGTACTGACCTTGATGAACCAATGATCCGATCCACTATAAGGCAGACACACACCCAGACAGGGAAAATGATGTGATTTCAAATGATTCTTATGCCTTCAGTGCAGCACCTGAACAGATGCCTATGATAGGCCCAGGTTCAGTGACTCATAATATATGTCTTTTGCTTGGCAGTTCTATGTCTTGAGTGCTCTACTGTTCATGCAGACAGTACCCCTCTTGTTGAAGAGGGAAGTTTCCAATGGTAGAATTCCAATGTTCCCTTTCACAGGGTTTATACTTAGCTGCCTTTCAATATGCACAGAGATTAGTGAGACCTATGTGCAGCTTCTATATTAAATTTTCCCTGCCACTTTGACAGATCTTATTGATCCTTTTCAGAGCAATCTGCCTGAATTTCCCCCCCTTGTTTACTAAGATTGTCAGCTCTGTTTAGCTTTCACTGCTGCATTTCCTAGCATTTTTACACATCTATATGTGACACCGTAAATAAGAGTGTTGTTTTGCTGTGTCTTTTATCCTTCATGGGATGCCCAGACTTAGTTTTCTTTCTTTCTGAGATGGACCTACTATGCATCATACATGTGGTCTCAGAACACCTTTTCTTTTACAGCATTCTTTGGTCTATGATCTTCTAGAAGTAGTGCCATTTCTGATGGCTCCTTCACTATATATGTGGGAACCTTTTCCCAGTAACTCCTGGTGTTCTGAAATACTAATTGTCTTGACATTACTTTGCCTTGACATGATGGGCATATTTACTTTGTCTCATGTTTTATCTAATTAGCAGAAACCAGTTCCCTGGTATTCTGATTGGAGGTCTGGGGTACTTGGCATAGCCCCACAATATGACATTCCAGACCCTTGCCTTTTGCTTTATTCCTGGCAATAACCTTGTCATTGAGGAATGCACTTCTAATCTCTGACAAAGACAACCTGTTGTTATGCCTTTTTTCCTCTGCCTAAATTGCTGCACAAATTGCTCTGCAGACTACACAAGTTTTTTCCTTGTGGTGCATTCTGTCCATCCTTTCTTTAGCAACATCACACCTCTCTTTACTGCCTTCGTTACCATTGTGCAGATCTGCTTATTCTCACTCCTGCTGACAAATTAATACTTTAATCATCTCCTTTCCTGCATTGTAGCAGTAGCTTCCCACTTTTCTGAGTGGCAAACATCACTCTTGTACCTTGCACGTCTAAGTGGAGAGGAGAGTCTCTATAGAAACTGCAGCAAGGTTTGGACCTTGCTTCTTGTGCTGTTGAATGTTTTTGGAATTGATTTTTTTTAAAAAAACAACAAAATAAAACAAAACCCCTCTCTGATCTTTTCCTTGTTGGATTACTAAGCATGCTACAAAAGACGGGTATAACCCCTTGTTTTATTTTTGGCACTTACATGGTGCTTCAATTATGATAGGGTTCTAACTTATACCCTCTCCATGCATGAAATTAAAAAAAAAAAGTGATGTCCTGCTGGAATCCCCTACCAAGGGTGGTCTCTCACTCCTCATGTAATGCATGGTCAGCGTCCACGCATAATCCATCCTTGTGGGTCAGTTGACGCTATCACACAGCCTGTCATTACCACTCTCTGTATGATGGCTCTTTTCAAAAGAGTGCTCTTTTTTCTTTACCACATTCCCACATGTATGTTGGTGGAGGCACTTGCACAGAGCTTACTGCTCTGGTACAGGAGAGTTCTGGGTGAAGGTCAATTTGTGCCGCTAAACAACCATTGATAAAAGCGGTCCTCAATGGTCTCCTTCTGAGAGCTTCACACCCACCTCCTTCACTCAGTGATCTTGCTAATCTTCCCATGTGGGACTGCACAGAAGCCCACGATGATGAAAACAAGGTTGCACTTACCTGTAACTGTTGTTCATCGAGTGGTCTTCTGTGCAGGCACACATCCCTCCCTCCTACCCCGCCGTGAACTCTCTAGAACTTTAATTTTCTAGGGGTCTTTTCTAGGGGCAGTATGGAGAGAACTGAGGGAGTAGCACCCCTCCTCCTGGTCATGTGAGCATTTTGTTGGGAAAGCGCCAGAGGGAGGAGGGGCGCTCCTTGTCTATTAGAAAGCTTGGAAATCTTTTCCGTGGCTGGCCTGCAACTGTGCAGTCCCATGTGTGCCTGCACAGAAGACCACTCGATGCACAACAGTTACAGGTAAGTGCAACCTTGCTTTCTTAGACCTAGTCTGGAATTCTGCCCTAAGATAGTGTCTAGCTTTCATCTTTCCCAGGATATTACTCTACCCGTGTTCTTCCCTCACCCTTCTTCCCAGGCGGAAAGGAGGTTACACTCGCTGGATTTGAGGAGAGCTCTGTTGTTTTATTTGAATTGCACATCCCTGTTCAACCGTACTACTCAACTGTTTGCTGCCTTTGCCGGTCCCTCGAAGGGCCAAGGGGTATCCGCCCAGTCCATCTCTAGATGGGTATCCAAAGCTATCATGATTTGTTATGAATCAGGAGGTTTGGAGTATCCACTGTCCACGCTCATTCCGCCAGGGCTCAAGTGGCTTCCACAGCGTTTCTGGCGTCAGTGAATATTGCTGATATTTGTAAGTCGGCTACGTGGTCTTCGCCTTCTACGTTTGTACACCATTATTCTATCAATGTTAATTCTCGAGCAGATGCAGCTGTGGGTAAAGCAGAGTTTCAGTCATTGTTCAAATTAAGTTGTGTCGCCCACACCCATCTCCTTTCATTGTGTGCAGCTTGCTAATCTCCCATGTGGGACTGCACAGAAGACACGACAATGAAAACATCGTTGCTCTTACCTGTAACTGTTGTTCATCAAGTGTCTTCTGTGCTGGCACACATCACTCCCTCCTTCCCTGCTGTGGGCTCTGAACAAGTATTTTCCTATGGCGGCATCAAGGACTGAGGAGATAGTGCCTCCCCCTCCCCTCGTCACATGACCAAAAGGGCGGGAAAAGCTTCACAGCTCTCCTCCAGAAGGGGAGGGGGACTGGATACTCAATAGATTAATAGAAGCTCTTGGAACATTCTCCCGATGGCAGGCCTGCCTACAGGCAGACCCACATGTGCCAGCACAGAAGACACTCGATGAACAACAGTTACAGGTAAGAGCAACTATGTTTTTCCATGGTACCTGCATCTGTGAAGAATAGTGGCTCTTCTCTGTCTGTCATTCCTATTATACATCTGTTTAATCTGTAGCATGTGCATAACTAGAAGTTGCTTGGAACAGGAAGAGAAGTGAGACCGTTTTGATTGGGCAGGAACACATCTGATCTCTGGATGGTTTTGAAAACTCTCTTAAGTCTTTTCTAGGAAGAGGGCTGACAATGTCAAATAATTTAATTTGCAGGATCATGGCCTTGTTGAATAATTCCACACTGTCAGATAGACTGGATGCTGGCTGACTACTTTCTGCAAGCTTTCACATTAGTATGTGTTAATAAACTGAGTTTTATGGTATACCCAATGAAGGCTCTATGGTGTCCTTGTTCTTTGAAAATCTCACTGATAAAGCTGGGCTATAAATGGAAGGAAATTAAAGGATAAAGGCAAGTTGAAGCTAAGTGAAGCCATGTGCCAGATGGCACATGGGAAGGCTTCACCATTTTGAGAGATGTGTGTCATGCAAAACTGTGATGCTGATAATAAGATTTTGGCAGTGGAGAACTGGCAGATGGGAAAGAACCTTAATGTTTCCTTCATATGCCTATTATTCATAGCAATGGCCCTATCAGGCTTTTTTTGCTCTTGCCCCACTTCAGAAATCTGGACTGTTAAAGCAGAAATAAGTCCTGCTTGGGGGGCATTTGCAAGGATAGCAGGCATGGAAAGAGGTAAGCACTATCTTCTCTTGCCAATTCAATATGAATACAGGGGCAGCATGTCTTGGCAAAGACATGTTTGGAATGCACAGTTGTTGAAGGATTGTATCAGTTCACTCATAGCATGAATGAAAATACAATTCCAGTATGATACGAAAGAACAGGCCTGCATAAACCAATAGGAAAATAGAAGTGGATTCAAAGGCTTGAGATGTGCAGCATGATACGATATCTTCATTTGAATGTACACTTCTTACTGTGCAGTCCCTAGAAAAATTACAACTTAAGCCCATTGACTTCAATGGACTCAGAAGGGTCTAACTCTGTTATGGAATTCTACAGGATTTGAAAACTTACAACTAATAAATTTGAAATGCAGTTTCAAACATGGAATGCTACCAATAAAATTGGCTAAGCAGTTGCCCGCATAAACACTGGCCATATGGATTTTATTCCAGAGATGTAAACAAAAGCTGACCTGGAGAAAATCTTTCATTTGTTTTATATTTGAGTACTAAAATGTCAAGGGAGGGAAGCACTAGAAGCCATCTGCTGTCATACTAAGAGGGCACTTAGTTGATGGTAATAGAAGGCATAGAAATTACTGCACATTTGAACTAGTCCATATGTATGTTTTAGGCAACACTGCTGACTGGAAGAGAGCATTCAGGTGGGTAGCTGTGTTGGTCTGAAGCAGCAGAACAAAGTTTGAGTCCAGTGGCACCTTTGAATAAAATTTTGTTGGTCTTAAAGTATAAGCTTTTGTGTGCAAAGCACACTTCTTCAAACAGGAAAAAAGAGGGTGGGAGCATCCATTGGGAGGGGCCACTCATGAAAAAAAGCTTGTAATTCAAAAGCTACTTATTATGTTAAATGACCACTGGGTTTTTACATAGATGCTGTTTTTGCCATTTGTAATAACTGTTGACAGACATGCCACTTTTCTTATATATTATACTAGGAATAAGGCCCGTTGTGGAAATAAATACAACGAGCTCTAGAAAGAGGCTCTGGGAGAGTGCCCCGGCTTTGAATTTGCTGTGGCGACTTCAGCAGGGTATAATGACAGAGTCCGCTGTTTTTTCCAGAGGAACTGATCTCTGCTACCTGAAGAGCAGTTGTAATTTTGAGTGGTCTCCAGCCCTCACCTGGAGATTGGCAACAATTGTTAACCAGGATGAAATGGTTGGTTTGGAGGGTAGAGTCTATGGCATTCTACCTGTCTACCCTCCTAAAACCTCACCCTATTCAGGCTCCACCCCTCAAATCCCCAGGAATTTGCCAACCTGGAGTTGGTAACCCCATCTCCTTCCCAGCTAACCATCAACCTACCATTATCTGCCCCTCTGACTTCAGCTGATTTCTGCCCTCCCTCTTGCAGAGTAGTTGTAATTCTGAGTGGTCTCCAGCCCTCACCTGGAGATTGGCAACAATGGTTCCCCATGAGGGACTGGATGGTTTGGAGAATGGAGGCTATGGCATTGTACCTGTCTGAGATCCCACCCCTCCTCAAATCTCACCATCTCTAGGCTCCACCCTTCAAATCTCCAGGAATTTCCCAATCTGGAGTTGGCAACCCTATCTCCCTCCCAGCCAATTGTCAGCCTACCGTTATCTGGTCCCTGACTTCAGTTTTCCATCTCCTCCCCTCTCCCTCCTGGAGAGCAGTTGTAATTCTGATTGATCTCCAGCCCCCACTTGGAGATTAGCAACAATGGTTCCCCATGATGGAATGGCTGGTTTGATGGGTGGAGTCTATGGCATTGTACCTGTATGAGGTCCCATCCCTCCTGAAACTCACCCTCTTCAGGCTCCATCCCTCAAATCTCCAGGAATTTCCCATCTGGAGTTGGCAACCCTATCAGGACTGGCCCCAATGAGTTTTCTCCCAAAGGCCAAAATAGGTGACAGGACCAAGCTTGGTTGCCTACCAACAGGCACTGAGGGGAAAATAGGGTTGCCAGCTCTAAGTAGAGAAATACCTGGAGATTTAGGGGGTAGATCCTGTGGAGGGCAGCACTGGGGGGGTGGAAGGACTCAGCAAGGTATAATGCCATAGGCATTACCCTCCAAAGCAGCCATTTTCTCCAGAGGAACTGATCTCTGTCATCTGAAGATCAATTGTAACAGCGGGAGATCTCCAGGTCCCACCTGGAGATTGGCAACCCTAGGGGAAAGACAGCTGCACAGCAGGGGTTTGAAGAGAATGGTTTGATGGCCACTGGGCCGAGATTGGCAACAATAGTTCTCCAGGAGGAAATGGCTGGTTTGGAGGGTGGAGTCTATGGCACTGTACCTGTCTGAGGTCCCTCCCCTCCTCAAACCTCACCCTTTCCGGGCTCGTCCCCTCAAATCTCCAGGAATTTCCATACCTAAAGTTGGCAACTTTATCTCATCCCCTCTCAGCAGCCTCTTCCTAGGCAAAATTCTGTCTTTCTCATTAGCGGGGAGCAAAGCAGCTTACTTCATTCTCTTCTGCTTTGTGATCTGTACAGCAACCCTGTAAGGTAGGTTAGGCAGAAAGTCTGTGGCTGGTCCGAAATCACCCAGGCAGCTTCCATAGGGATGGTCCTGCTGAACAGCCAGGGTTAGTGATGCCATGCCAGTCAGGAGGCATGAAGTCACCCTGAGAGTGTTGGAAGGCCTAGGGTTGCCATTGCCAACAAAGACAAGTTGATGCAAAGGAGGATGGAAAACTCTCCATATCTCTATTTTGCCTTAAATTGGTTTTGATGCCAGCAGAGTGAGAAAATGCCAGAGGCTCTGGATGGGTGGCCCATGGTAAATTCACCAAACAATTCCTAAAGATTTTCCAAAACAGTGCTCTGTCGATAAATCATTTTCTACACTCACAGTGTCCCCTGCCAGAACGCAACTCATCCCCAGCATTTTGAATTAGTACCAGAACTTTTTTTGCTTTTTGGTGTGTTTTGTCTTTTTTGTGCTGTGGCATGGTTGTGTTATTGGGTTTGTTCTTTTGAAAGGAAAGTGTTGTGAGTGAGGACATATTTTACCTCAGAAAACACCAGGTCTCATATGCAACTGACAGTTTCAACTGTTTCGCGGGGGGGGGTGCTCAGGTGCGGAATGGAGTGAAGTCCAATCAGCTTCCATATGCAAATAACCTTGAAATGCTGACCCAAGAGTGGCCTAGGCTGCAGTGGGTGGGAGAGAACTCAGGCAACGCAGCTAGTGGATAGGGACAGCTTCTGAGTGACATATCAGAGAGCCAACTGATTTTGCTGGTCATAGAACTTTGCCACCCCAACTGGCTTTTATATTTATAGAGAGAGAATCTTATGCATCTGTCTCCAAGTTGGAACCTTTTAGGAGAGTTAGATTCGAGTCCAATAGCACCTTAGAGACTAACAAGACTGGCTTATAAGCTTTCAAGAGTTAAAACTCCCTTCATCAGATACCCTTTAGGAAGTCTTTAAATTGGGACTTTTTAGAGCTGCTTTAAGTGCAAAAGGATCCTGGTGGGTCTGTTGCCCTAGAGAGCTACAGGTGACCAAGAACAATGCAGTGCCATAGACACCACCCTCCAAAACTACCATTTTATCCTGGGGAACTGATCTCTGTAGTGTGGAGATCAATTGTAGTTCTGGAGAACTCCAGGCCTCACCTGGAGGTTAGCAACCCAAATCAGTAGACTATGCCCACTACTGGAGCTTGTAAGCATGGCTTGCTGTTAATTCAAATCTGTTGTAACCATGCACTCACTGTACAGAGAGTACAGTGAGTGCATTGCTTTGGAAAACTCGCTTCCCTGTTACAAATCCAGTTGGTATTTGTTAATTTACTTCATTTCTACCCCAGCTTTCTCCCCAGGGGGGATCCAGAGCAATTTATGTCTTTCTCCTCTCCCATTTTCTAGTCACAACAATGTTGTGAGGTAAATTTGGCTGAGAATGTGTAACTGGCCCAAGGTCACCCCATAAGCTTCCATGGCAGAGTGAGGATTAAAACCTGAGTCTCCCAGATCCTGGTCAGATGCTATAACCACTACACCCTGCTGGCTTTCACTGGTATGGTATGCAGGCTGAGAATAACTAATGGTAGAAGGATTGCTTCATTTGGTGTCCAGACCCAAACTTAATGTTTAGTGTGTCAAGGCAATGCAGGACGGGTGGCATAGATGAAGCCAAGAAGAGTATACAGTGAAATATAATCACAAGGTCACTGTCTCATGCCAGGTTTAGCTCAGATGCACACAAAAATGCCATAAACCCTCACACATTTTATGCTGATTTGATTTGATTTAGCTCAGGGCGGCTTACAGAACAGAATAAAAATTCTAATGGTATGCAAAACACAGTTATTTCCAATAGTACAATTCCAATAATACATAAAACATAATCAATATAAATACAGTGTTAAAATCAACATAGTAAGAAAGTGCTAGCAAAGTTCCACAGTTTTCAACATTAACTCCATTGGACTGCTTCAGTTGTCTTAAGGGGGGACTGGCTTGGGCAGTAATTAGAGGGGCCAGCGGATAGGGGGTCATCCACCATAAGATGTCAGTTATTATTAGTAATAGCAACATTGGTCATGGTGGTGGTGGTGGTGGCAGCTCCAAAAGCCTGGTGGAAGAGCTCCGTTTTACAGGCCCTGCGGAACTGTAGAAGGTCCCGCAGGGCCCTGGTCTCCTCTGGGAGCTTGTTCCACCAGAGTGGAGCCGCCACCAAGAACACCCTGGCCCTAGTTGTTGCCAGCCTGACCTCCTTAATGGTCGGGAGGGCCAGCCGGTTTTGGGTCCCTAATCACAGTGCTCTCTGGGGTATATATGGGGAGAGGTGATCCCTCAGGTATGTAGGTCCCTGGCCATAAAGGGCTTTAAAGGTAAGAAACAGCACCTTGAAGCGAATCTGGTATGCTGTAGGCAGCCAGTGCAGTGCCTGTAGCACAGGCCAGATGTGCTCCCGAATTGGAAGTCTGGCTGCAGCATTTTGCACCAGCTGCAGCTTCTGGATTTGGAACAAGGGCAGCCCCAGGTAGAGAGCATTACAGTATTCCAGTCTCGAGGTGACCGTCACATGGATCGTTGCCAAGTCGCCGCGTTAGAGGAAGGGAACCAACTGCCTAATCAGCCGAAGATGGTAAAAAGCCGACTTGGCAGTGGCTGCTACCTGGACCTCCATTGTTAAGAAGGCATCCAGGAGCACTCCCAAACTCATAACCTCCGGGGCTGGCACCAGTGGTGCCCCATCAAATGTCGGAAGTGGGATCCCTACCCCTAGACCACCACGGCTCAGGCACAGGACCTCTGTCTTCATCGGATTCAATTTCAACGAGCTCAGCCTAAGCCAACCAGCCAGGGCTGGCTCACCTGCTAGGCAAGCTAGGCGCTCGCCTAGGGCCCACCGGCCCACAGGGGCACCAAATCCCCCGCGAAAAGCCCCCCACTGCCAGCCGCTGCCACCTCCCCGCTGCCGCCGCCAGTGAAGAGCGCCCTGGCAGGGCGCAGGATGTGGCAGTGGAGCTTGCCCGCCCTCCCCCTTCGGGGGGGAGAGGAGATGGGGGCGGCGGCAGTGGCCGCCAGCTAAGAACACCCTGATGGGGTGCAGGATGTGGCAGCGGAGCTTGCCCACCCTCCCCCTCCCCCCTCGGGGGAGAGAGGAGGCAGGGGCGGCCACCGCCGCCACCAGTGAAGAGTGCCCCCGTGGGGCACAGGAGGCGATGGTGGAGCTTGCCCGCCCTCCCCCCTTGGGGGGGAGAGAGGTGGGGTCGGCAGCCAGCACCGCCAGCGAAGAGCACCCCAGTGGGGCGCAGGAGGTGGCGGCAGAACTTGCACACCCTCCCCCTCCTCCTTTGGGGGGAGGGGGCAAAAGGGAGGTTGGCATCTGCACCCGCCTAGGGTGCAGAACCACCTCGAGCTGGCCCTGCAACCAGCCATGGCTTGTAACACCCGGTCCAGATCTTCCGGTTTGGAGTCGGATTGGCCATGCAACAGCTGTATACTGGTGACAACCCAGCCCATGCCTCCGGGCAATCTGGGGAAGAGGGCGCATTTAGATACTGAAGAGCACTGGGGATAGCACTGCCCCTTGGGACAGTCCACAATCCACTGGACGCCTTTGGAACAGCTGATCCCCCAGCGCTACTCATAAGAACATAAGAGAAGACAATGTTGGATCAGGCCAATGGCCCATCCAGTCCAACACTCTGTCACACAGTGGCCAAAAATACCAGATGGGACAAAAAGAGAGGGGAGGGGGGACTGAACCTAGAAACCTTGAATCCAGAACCTGAAAAGGTTAGTCAAATAGAAAAGAGGGCCAACAATAAAAGCTTAATATATATAGTATATAAAAAGATACGTGTATTTATTAACAAGAACTTTTAAAAATAAATATAAGGGCCCAATCACACCTCATGTAAAAATACCAAATGCCAGTGCTGTTCAAAATATTTATGTGTCTTGGCTTTTTCCTATCAAGTGAAAGCATGCCAACCCTGGAGTAGATCATGGGCTTCTATTTTCAAAAGTCTGTCATTTTCCAGAGTTATCCACTCCTTAATCCAGGCTAGGGCTAATGCTTTATAATAGAGAAGCCAGTCTGGAGGGGCAAAGCCCCCTCTGATCTTTAAGTCCTGCATTACTTTAAATTTAATCCTTGGTTTTCGGCCTTGCCAGATAAACTGAAGCATTATTTTGTCAAGTTCTTTAAAATAACTAAGTTCTTTACCACTGGTATCGTTTGAAAGAGGTATAACATTTTCGGTAAGATGTTCATTTTAATCATTGCTGTCCTTCCCATGAAGGATAGTTGAAGGGTATTCCATTTTAGCAAATCTTTCTTAATCTCTTTTAAAAGCTTGTTATAGTTATTTTCTATCAAGGAACTTAATTTGTTTGTAAGATTTATTCCCAAGTATTTGATCTTTTTCTGAATGCCTATTCCCATTTGTTCTTGCAAGTAGTCTGCTTGTATTTTAGATATATTTTTGATCAGCATATTAGTTTTTTTTAAATCAATTTTAAGACCACCTACTTTACCATATTCTTGTATAGCAGAAATCAACTTAGGTGCTGTGTCTTGTGGCTCCTCCAAAATAAAAGCCAAATCGTCCACGAACGCTAGGAGTTTGTATTCTTGATCTTTCAGTTTTAATCCTTTAATCTGGGTATCCCATCTAATTTGATCATTCAAGACTTTGAGCGACCAAAATAACAATAAGGGTGACAGGGGGCATCCCTGTCTAGTGCCTTTATTAATTCCAATCATGTGTGATAGTTGTTGTTGTTGTTCAGTCGTACAGTTGAGTCTGACTCTTCGCGACCCCATGGACCAGATTACGCCAGGCCCTCCTGTCTTCTGCTGTCCGCTGAAGTTTGCTCAATTTCATGTTCGTTGCATCGATGACACTGTCTAACCATCTCATCCTTTGCCGTCCCCTTCTTCTTTGACCTTCAATCTTTCCCAGCATCAGGGTCTTCTCCAGTGAATGCTCCCTTCTCATTTGGTGGCCAAAGTATTTCAGCTTCAGCTTCAGGATCTGGCCTTCCAGGAAACAATCAGGGTTGATTTCTTTTAGGATTGACTGATTTGATCTCCTGGCAGTCCAAGGGACTCTCAAGAGTCTTCTCCAGCACCATAGTTCAAAAGAATCTATTCTTCGGTGCTCGGCCTTCCTTATAGTCCAACTCTCGCAGCCATACATTACTACGGGGAATACCATTGCTTTGACCATGCGGACTTTTGTTGGCAAGGTGATGTCTCTGCTTTTTATCATGCTGTTTAGGTTTGCCATCGCTTTCCTCCCAAGGAGCAGGCATCTTTTAATTTCATGGCTGCATTCACCATCTGCAGTGATCTGGGATCCTAGGAACGTGAAGTCTGTCACTACTTCTATGACTTCCCCTTCTATTTGCCAAGGAGTGATGGGGCCAGATGCCATGATCTTACTTTTTTTGATGTTGAGCTTCAAGCCCACTTTTGTGCTCTCCTCTTTCACCCTGAGCAAGAGGCTCTTTAGGTCACTTTCTGCCATCAGAGTGGTATCGTCTGCATATCTGAGGTTATTGATCTTTTCCCCAGCAATCTTAACTCCAGCTTGTGATTCATCCAGGCCAGCATTTCGCATGATGTACTCTGCATATAAGTTAAATAAGCAAGGTGACAATATACATCCTTGTCGTACTCCTTTTCCTATGCTAAACCAATCAGTTGTTCCATATATGGTTCTAACTGTTGCTTCTTGACCCTCATACAGGTTTCTCAGGAGACATGTGAGGTGGTCCGGTACTCCCATCTCTTTAAGAACCTGCCATAATTTATTGTGATCCACACAATCAAAGGCTTTAGCATAGTCAATGAAGCAGAAGTAGATGTTTTTCTGGTACTCTCTTGCTTTCTCCATAATCCAGCGAATGTTGGCAATTTGATCTCTAGTTCCTCTACCTCTTCGAAACCCAGCTTGTACTTCTGGCAGTTCTCTATCCATGTACTGTTGGAGCCTAGCTTGTAGGATTTTGAGCATGACCTTGCTAGCATGTGAAATGAGTGCAATTGTGCCATAGTTTGAACATTCCTTGACATTGCCCTTCTTTGGGATTGGAATGTACACTGACCTTTTCCAATCCTGTGGCCACTGTTGTGTTTTCCAAATTTGTTGGCAAATTGAGTGCAGCACTTTAACAGCATCTTCTTTTAAGACTTTGAATAACTCAGCTGGGATACCATCACCTCCACTAGCTTTGTTGTTAGTAATGCTTTCTAAGGCCCATTTAACTTCGCTTTCCAGGATGTCTGGCTCGAGGTCAGTGATTATACCATCGTGGTTGTCAAGGACATCTCCTTTTATATTTATCTTAGATTTCTGTTCTTTATAAATTGCGCTCACCATCTGAGTAAATTCGGGTCTAGCCTGTGAGATTGAAGCAATTCATATAAAAAATTCCAAGGTAAGTTATTGAAGGCTTTCTCCACATCTATAAAGATAAGTGCTAATTGCTTCTCTGGATGATCCTGATAGTATTCTAATACATTTAATAATATTCTTACATTCTGAGATATTTGCCTATTTGGGAGAAAAACCTCCTGATCTGAACGGATCATTCCCGAAAGTACTTTCCTCAACCTTAACGCTAATATAGATGTGAATATCTTATAATCTGTGTTCAGTAAAAAAACTGGTCTGCAGTTTTGTATTTCTGTCTCATTTGTATTTTCCTTACTTCCAAAATGAAACCACTAGACACAGAATAAAAGTACAAATGAGGCCTCCAAAGGTGCAATCACATGCCAAGTGGTGTTTTACTGGTATTAATCTAGAAACAAAAAAATGTATAAACCAATGCATTCTACAATTTTAAAACTTAATTCAAAAAGTAATAAGTAAAGAAAATTATTTAGTTACTTCTGGTCCAGAAAATGCCTTCCTATGATTGTTCAGCCAAAGTGTCCTCAATAGAATTGTCCTTAGGCAAAGAGCAGTGCTGGTCAAGTAAAAATGCTGGAGCTTTATAGCAGGTGAAGGATGATGCAATCCTTGTGTGAAGGATGATGCAGTCCTTGTAGAGTGCCTTGGAATAGTCATGTGATTGCACATCCCACATAGAGCATAACATTAAAAACTATAAAACAATATAAATTCCAAACTAGATGTTAAACAGTCAAAAAGTCATACATAGATGTTACACTGTCAAAAAATCATAAGACCATAAGAGAAGCTAATGTTGGATCAGGCCAATGGCCCATCCAGTCCAACACTCTGTGTCACACAGTGGCCAAAAATATCAGGTGCCATCAGGAGGTCCACCAGTGAGGCCAGGACACTAGAAGCCCTCCCACTGTTGCCCCCACACACACACCAAGAATACAGAGCATCACATGCTCCAGAGTCCCTATCTATACCTTCTGGCTAATAACCACCGATGGACCTCTGCTCCATATGTTTATCTAATTCCCTCTTGAAGCTGTCCATGCTTGTAGCCGCCACCTCCTGTGGCAGTGAATTCCATGTGTTAATCAGTCTTTGGGTGAAGAAGTACTTCCTTTTATCCATTCTAACCCGACCGCTCAGCATTGAGTGCCCACGAGTTCTTCTACTGTGAGAAAGGGAGAAAAGTACTTCTTTCTCAACCTGCTCTATCCCATGCATAATCTTATAAACCTCGATCATGTCACCCCTCAGCCGTCGTTTCTCCAAGCTAAAGAGCCCCAAGTGCTTTAACCTTTCTTCATAGGGAAAGTGTTCCAACCCTTTTATCATTCTAGTTGCCCTTTTCTGCACTTTCTCCAAAGCTATAATATCCTTTTTAAGGTGTGGTGACCAGAACTGTACACAATATTCCAAATGAGGTCGCACCATTGATTTATATAGGGGCATTATGATATTGGCTGATCTGTTTTCAATATCCTTCCTAATAACCTCCAGCATAGCATTGGCCTTTTTTATTGCAGTCACACACTGTCTTGACATTTTCAGTGAGTTATCTACTACAACTCCAAACTCTCTCTCTTGGTCAGTCTCTGCCAGTTCAGACCCCATCAATGTGTATTTATAGTTAGGATTTTTGGCTCCAATGTGCATCACCTTGCACTTGGCCACATTGAACCCCATTTGCCATGTTGACGCCACTCACCCATCCTCGACAGATCCCTTTGCAGTGCCTCACAATCCTCCCTGGTTCTCTGAACACCCTGAACAACTTCATATTATTCGCAAATTTAGCAACTTCACTGCTTACTCCCAACTCCAAATCATTAACGAACAAGTTAAAAAGCATCTGTACAGGATTCTTGAACCCTCTCACCCCCAGTCCAGGAGATAAGAAAGGTCCAAGTCCTGTTACTATGCCAGCATGTGCAGAATCTCACTACTCTCCCACGCCCCTCCAGGAATGAGAGTTACCAAAGACCCACATGCTTCAGAAACACTGAAATCAGTATTCTGCCACCAGGACCTATGTAAGGATGTTCCCAACTCAGACAGGAGCATAGGTCCCACCTCCTGCCAGGGTTCTGGGAATTAGCAACTTATTAGCTCTGGGCTAGAGCTGCAGATAATTAACTAACACACAGTAGTAGCTTTCTAGGCGAGCAGCCTAGGCTCCAGATCTAGACTTAGAGATCCAGTTGCAATACAGAATTCAAACTCAGATGAGATTAATCTATATAAGAGCTTTATTAAGCAAAGCAGTTATATGACAAGAGACTAGCAGCGGTAGAAAACAAAGAAATCTAAAGCTTGTCCAGCTCTGACTACACATAGAGGTATGTTATAATTAACAGTCTTACAAAGTCCATGGTCCAGGGAATCTTAAAGAGGAACCACATGCTTGCAGTAGGCAATTAAGACCAGCTTGTTGCCCACTAGCAAAATTCAGTGTTGCAGGTTTGTATTCCAAACAGAGACTAACTCTTAGAAAGGGGCCCACTTCCAAGAGAGTTCTGTCTCTATTTTCATAGGCTGAAGACAATCCCCTCCTACCCTTGTCACAACTGAGCATGGCCATTTACCCAATCCTGACAGGGTCGAAAGGCGTGTCTAACTATGTAGGAGCAGCCATTGCTTACCCCTTTAAAAGCACATCTGTTTGAGCTTTGAAGTTTGGGAAGAGTCTCAATGTCTGGTCTTCCCCTCAGAGGTGCCAAAGTGGCTTTTGAAATGGATATCTAGGCTTGGCATCTGTGCATGCCCTCTGTGCAGGTGACAAAAGTCACAGGGACTTGTTATCAGCTAGGCCATTTGGGCCTAGTATGAATGAACCAGGAAAGTCTTTTACTATACAACATCGGACCCAGTACTGATCTGTGCAGTACCCCACTGCTTGCCATCCTCCACTGAGAAAATTGCCCATCTATGTTTCCTATTAATTAGCCAGTTTTTGATCCACAAAAGGACTTGTCCTTTTATCCCATGATTTTTGAGCTTACTTAGGAGCCTTTGATGAGAAACTTTATCGAAAGCTTTCTGGAAGTCAAGGTAAACAACATCTATTAGGTCCCCCTTGCACACGTTTGTTCACCCCCTCAAAGAACACGTAACAGATTAGTGAGACAAAAAATCTAAAAATCTGAAGGATATGTTAGTGAGAAGCAGCTTAAAATACAAAGCAACACAAAGGGGAATAGATGGTCAGAATTTACCAACTGGCAACTTTCCCTGTAGAAGATGTGAGGTCTGTGATTTGATGTTACGTACTAACATTTGTTATGATTCAGCTAAACAGAAAAAGTATTCTATTAGATCATTTTTTAACTGTAACTCAAAGGGTCTTATCTATTGTATCATCTGTAAGTGTGAAAAAAGTACATATGGTATACTTCAAGGCTGATAAAGATCAGAATCACAGAACACAGAAGCTGCATCAGACGAAGAAGAAAAAATGCTTCCCTCACCGACCACTTCACTACAACAGGACACAATGACAGAGACTTCTCTTTCTTTCCTCTGAAATATGTTTGACCTTGTAACCACCTGTGGATGACTCAGCACTTGAAAACCAGAGAATTGTTTTGGATTCATGCCCTTAAAACTGTAACCCCATATGGTCTAAATGAACAGATAGACTGGTGTGTAATATGATCTGCCTCCATTCCTGAGGACTGGAAGGTAGCTAATGTCACTCCCATCTTTAAAAAGGGTTCCAGAGGAGATCCAGGAAATTACAGGCCAGTCACTCTGACATCGATACTGGATAAGTTGGTGGAAAATGTTATTAAGGAAAGAATTAGTAAGCACATTGATGAATAAAAACTATTGAGGCTGACTCAGCATGGGTTCTGTAAGGAAAGAACACTAACAGATTAGTGAGAGAAGATCTTACATAAGAACATAAGAGAAGCCAATGTTGAATCAGGCCAATGGCCCATCTAGTCCAACACTCTGTCACACAGTGGCCAAAAATACCAGGTGACTTCAGGAGGTCCTTCTAGTGTCCTGGCCCCACTGCTGGAACCTTAAACATCAACTTCATTACATTACAGTAATTATACTCAATCTAGTAGGCAGTTAATAGTTAACATTGAACCCCATTTGCCTCGTTGATGCCCACTTGCCCATCCTCAACAGATCCCTTCGGAGTGCCTCACAATCCTCCCTGGTTCTTCTCACCACCCTGAACAACTTCGTGTCATCTGCAAATTTAGCCACTTCACTGCTTACTCCCAACTCCAAATCATTAACAAACAAGTTAAAAAGCATCGGACCCAGTGCTGATCCCTGTGGTACCCCACTGCTTACCACCCTCCACTGAGAAAATTTCCCATTTATACTCAATCTCTGTTTCCTATTGATTAGCCAATTTTTGATCCACAAGAGGACTTGTCCTTTTATCCTGTGACTATTGAGCTTACTTAGGAGCCTTTGATGAGGAACTTTATCAAAAGCTTTCTGGAAGTCAAGGTAAACAACATCTGTTGGGTCCCCCTTGTCCACATGTCTATTCACTCCCTCAAAGAACACTAACAGGTTAGTGAGACAAGATCTTTCCTTATAGAACCCACGCTGAGTCTGCCTCAATATTTTTTGTTCATCAATGTGCCTACTAATTCTTTCCTTAATAACAGTTTCCACCAACTTACCTGGTATCGATGTCAGACTGACTGGCCTGCAATTTCCCAGAACTTCCCAGGAATGGAGGCAGATTTTAATGAAAGATTACATATTTTTGTCAGGAGATCCACAAGTTCATATTTGAGTTCTTTCAGAACTCTCGGATGTATGCCATCTGAGCCTGGTGATTTATCAGTTTTAAAGTTGTCTATCAGTTGTAGGACCTCCTCTCTCGTCACCTCAATCTGACTCAGGTCTTTCAACACCCCTTCCAAAATCAGTGGATCTTCTTCGTGGTCTCTGTGCATCACACCTCTGGGATATAGTGTGTCTGCGCCGACCCCGATTAGTATTGTAGAAAGCTAAAGGGATTTTTGCGCCTAATCCCCGGTCAGGTGCCGGGCTCCAGTGCACATGACCAGGGAGGGGCATGACCATCCCACCAGTTCTCTTCTGACCACCACATTGGTAGGACTCTCTACGCCTCAGTCGGTAAAAAACTTTGGCTTCGGCTTCTTTTTCTTCTGTTTTTGTAGTTAGCTAAGGTTAGTTTTCAGTTTAGTTAGTTAGGTTTTTCCTTCTGTCTGCCTTGGCAGACTTTTTCTACCCGCCTATGGCTTACGGCCAAACGGTGGGTCTTCAGACGGTGCTGGAAGTGCGGCAGCAAAATCGCACCCCCTGATGAACACTCCCTTTGTTTATTGTGCCTGGGGGAATCGCACTGCGTTGACTCTTGTGCCCACTGCACCAAATTCTCCCGTCAAATGAAGAAGAACTGAGCAGCGAGACTGCGGGTGGCACTACTTGATTCGGCTCTCTCTCCGATGGCATCATCACAGGACTCTTTGGGACATGCCTCTATGTTGAACCCCAAGTTGGGGTTGATGGCTTAACTGTCTCCGACACCGAGCCAATCCGATGCCAACAGATTGGTGCTGAAACACTCGCTCCTGGCATCGCAGTATGTAGCCCATACACCCACTAAGAAAAACCGGGTGGGCAAGGATGAGTGGCCTGTCAAGCACAAAAAGAGCTCCTCTGCTAAAATCCCAGTACCATCAGGGATTGCCTCAGATGGAGCTGCTTCACTTGACTCCTCAGGCCATGGGCAGTTACAAGGTGCACAATCCCCACCTTCCTCGTGCCCAATTCAGCTCACAGACTCTGAGCAGGACATGGACCTGACACAGGTTCCCCAGTCTCCCAGCATGGAGAGCCTTCATTCGGAGCACGGAGCAAACATAGCTCACCCGTCCCAACAGGGCCATGACGGTTGGGATAGATTGCCTGCAGTTTCAACCACCCTGGGACCAATGCCAGTGGCAATACATGTATGGGGCGTACCTGTTTCCAGGCAGCATGCCCTGATTCCCTCCATGGCCTCCCATGGAATGGGATCGGCAGTCTGTGTCATCTCGGATCTCTCAGTATTGAGATCCTCGCCTGCCGCCGGAGTTCATAAGATCGCCACTGTTGGCACCGGCATGCAACCCTCATAAGATTCAAGTGTTGGCATCGATGCATTTCGGGGACCTATCAGACCCGATGCAATTGACACTGGTTCACCTGCCATCATTCTCCAACCCTTAGAAGCACTCAAGCTCCTCCAACACTTCCCATTCTGGGGATGAGGATGCTTCCACCCCACTTCAGCTGTCTCCGCTGCAGCAAGTGAAAGACGATCTTCCAATTTCCCCGTCGGAAGACGTGAAATCCTATGCTGACTTTGTTAAAAGAATGGCTGATACTTTAGCCCTTCCCACGATTCAGCCACCACCCGTCGTTACCGACTCTGTTTTTGCCATCGTTCAAATAGACACGTCAACTGCGATTGCCCTTCCCATTACTTCGGTACTCTTGCAGATAGCTAAAGCCTCCAGGGCTCACCCTGCCTTCGTTCCCATCTCCAACAGGGGAATGGATCATATGTACAAAGTGCAGGAAACGGGAGCTGAATTTCTGTTTGTCCATCCCAAACTTAATTCTGTGATTGTCACCTTTGCATCTAAGGGCAAACATAGCCACTCTGCACCATCTGACAAAGAAGGAAGGAAGATTCCTTCGGTACAAAATTTTATTTTGCGGGAGCATCTCTCTGGGGGTGGGCAGCGCACCTTCAAGGGCTGTCTATAGGGGCTCAGTGGGAACTGTCTGTAGGGGCTCATCATCATATCAATTTTCTGGAGTTACTAGCCATTCAGTACTCCCTAAGATCCTTCTGTCACTTGGTGCAGCAACAGGTAGTGGTGGTAGTGGCGGTGCTCACAGACAACACCACGGCACTCTGCTATCTCAACCATCAGGGTGGGATGGTGTCCCGATGCCTATGCCGGTTGGCCACAGACATTTGGAATGAGTGCCAGTCGTGGGGCATGTTCATAGTGGCAGCCCATTTAGGGAACCCTCAATGTTCAGGCAGACTTCCTGAGCAGAGGGGGTGGATCGTGGCACGAATGGGAGATCAATTGGACGTACCTCCTGCCAATCTTCCAAAAGTGGGGCCATCTGGATGTCAATGTTTTTGCAATGTGAAAGAACAAGAAATGTCACCTGTTTTGCTCAAGAGCAGGGGAGGACCCGCTCTCTCTGGGAGACGGTCTCCTTTACTCGTGGGTACACAAATACCTCTTTCTCTTTCCACCCTTTCCCCTTCTCACCAAGGTGATAGCCAAAATACTATGGCAAAGCCCATGTTGCATTCTAGTGACTCCCTGGTGGCCCAGACAACATTGGTTCCCCACGCTCCTTCACATCTCCAAGGGCTCCTTTGTTCATTTCCTGCTGGTACCGGATCTTCTTCTGGCCCTGGAGAATCAAGTGCTGCATCACGACGTTCTGCACCTGAAGCTTACAGCATGGGAGATCCCTTAATCACTCTTAGGGACAGAGTACACCATGTTTTGCTGAATTGTCGTAAGCCTTCCACTAGGGTTTCCTATACTGGAAGACCTTCTTAACTTACCTCCAGTCATCGGAGCTACCCCCTCCTCCCTCTGACCTGATGACTTGGGGGGGTTGTTATCACGTTTAGATTTAGGTCTCAGTTGTTCTTTGCTGCAGGTGTATTTAGCAGCCATTTCAGCCAACCACCCTGTGGTAGATGGACACTCTGTTTTTTCTCATCCATGTACTAAACAGCTCCTGAAGGGGCTTAGGCACCTCTTCCCTCCATCTCGGGGCTCCTTGCGGGCTTGGGACCTCCCCCTGATCCTCAACAAGTTGATGGGGAAGCCCTTTGAACCTATGGCTACCTGTAGTCTACACCTCCTTTTCTGGAAGACTGCCTTTCTGGTAGCTATTACTTCAGCCAGGAGGGTGAATGAGTTGTCAGCGCTTCGCTGTGACTCTCCTTGTCTGCACACCTTAGATGTAAAGAGATCTTTGCTCTTCTACCTGGACAGAACCTGCTCCTTCAGGAAGACTCCAGCCCTTTTTGTTTCTCATGCGTTGCCCATGCAGGGAAAAAAGCTGTCCTCTCAGTGTCTATCCAGATAGATTGTGGAGACAATCAAGCTCGGCTACTTCCTCACCAGGAAACCTCTTCCTGGGCCGCTACGAGCACACTCTACCCGGGCGATTGTGACATCCATGGCCTTCCTGCGAAGTGCGTCACTTCGTGACATCTACAATGCAGGGACCTGGGCTATTCCTCACATGCTTGTGAAGCACTATGCCCTGGACGTTCGTCTTCATCAGTGTATGGCGGTGGGATGGGCTGTGTTGCAGGCGGCGCATGTTTAGGACCTTCAGCTCCCTCCTCCAGGTAAGTGGTTATTGCTTTTTAGTCTCCAAGAGATGTGATGCACAGAGACCACGAAGAAGATAAACAGGCTGCTTACCTGTAACTGATGATCTTCGAGTGATCATCTGTGCATTAACACCACCTGCCCTCCTTCCCCTCTGCTTTCGGTCCTTTCCTTTTATTTTGTGACTGGGGGCAGCGGTCAGAAGGAACTGGCGGGATGTTCATGCCCCTCCCCTGGTCATGTGCACTAGAGCCTGGCACGTGACCGGGGAGCGGGCACGAAAATCCCTTTAACTTTCTACAATACCAATCGGGGTTGGCGCAGGCGCACTATATCCCAGAGGTGTGAATGCATAGATGACCACTCAACGATCATCAGTTACAAGTAAGCAACCTGTTTTTCTGGAGTGGACAAACACTTCTCATCTTCCACAGTGAAGACAGAGGCAAAAAAAAATGCATTCAGCTTCTCAGCCATTTCCCTATCATCCTTCACTACACTTTTTACCCCTTGGTCATCCAAGGGCCCCACTGCCTCCCTGGCTGGTTTCCTGCTTCTAATGTATTTGAAGGAAGTTTTATTGTTGGTCTTTATGTTTTTCGCTATATGCTCTTCATATTCCCTTTTTTCCTGCCTGATCCCAGACTTGCATTTTATTTGCCACAGCCTGTGTTCCCTTTTATCAACCTCACTGAGACTAGCTTTCCACCATTTAAAGGAATCCTTCTTACCTTTTACAGCTTCCATTACTTTATTACCCATGCAGCCTTTTTTCTATACCTATTTGTGCCTTTCCTAACCTGCGGTATATATTTTTCTGAGCTTCTAAGATTGTAGTTTTAAATAGTCTCCAAGCTTCCCCAATGGTTTTGACCCTTTCTACTTTTCCTTTCAGTTTCCTCCTCACATGTCCCCTCATATCAGAGAAGTTACCCCTTTTAAAGTTAAAAGTGGTAGTGTCAGTCTTTTTGGGCAACTCCCTATTTATACAAATGTTGAATTCAACAACATTATGGTCACTGTTTCCAAGTGGTGTAATCAATTTTACATCTCTCACCAGGTCTTGGGCGTTAGTTAGGACCAAATCCAGGATCACCTCTCCCCTGGTAGGTTCTGTGACCATCTGTTCCATAGCACAGTCATTGAAAGTGTCTAGAAACTCAATCTCTTTTTCCCAACTTGAACACATATTGACCCATTCAATGTGTGGGTAGTTAAAATCACCTATTATGACACAGCTATTTTGTCTAGCCACTACCTTTAATTCATTCATCGTTTTATAATCCTCCTCTATCTTTTGATCTGGGGGGCGATAACAAGCTCCCAGTGTTAAGCTTCCTTTTGGGCCCACTATTTCAACCCATAGCATTTCCAGAAGCGAATCCAGTTCACTTACCCTCTTGGTCTTACTGGACTGTATACTCTCTCTGACATACAGAGCCACTCTTTGTCCTTGACCTTGGAGGAAGGAAGCAAGCCACTGTAAAGCTAGTCCCTGAATTCCAGTGTTGGCGAGACGGTGGATTAGTAACTGATGGTCGACCTTGTCAAACGCAGCCAACAGGTCTAACAGCAACGGTACTGCCAATCCACCCCAATCCAGATGCCGTTGGAGGTCATCTGTAAAGGCGACCAGTGCCGTTTCTGTCCTGTAACCCAGATGAAAGCCAGACTGGAAGGGATCTAAAATGGAAGCATCATCCAGAAAGCCCTGTACCTGCTTTGCCACTCCCCTCTGTATTATCTTGCCCAAGTAGGGCAAGTTGGAAACTGGCCAATAGTTGGCCAATTTGGCCGGATCCAAGGATGGCTATTTCAGAAGGGGACACACCACTGCCTTCTTAAGAGCCTTCAGGAACTGTCCCTCTAAGAGGGACATTGATAATCTCCTGCAAGGCACTCTGAAGCCCCTTGTGGGCAACTTTAATTAGCCACGACAGACATGGGTCAAGGGGGCATGTGGTAGGGCATACAGTTAAGAGCAATCTGTCAACTTCCTCTAGGCTGAGCGGGTCGAAATAATCCATAATGTAACTAGAAGATGTGCTAGGAGCCTCAAGTTTGTTCACTGTATCAACTAGCGGGAAGATCACGGCAGAGTGACAAGACTTTATCCACAAAATAGCTTGCAAAAGCCTCACAGCCTCACATAATATCCAGTTCCTTATGGTTTAGGCTGTCTTGTGACAGAGCAGTAATAGACCGAATTGTTCTAAACAATTGAGCTGGGCATGAGTTTGTGGATGCAATCTTGGTCGTATAATACTGTTTTTTTGCGGCCTTGACTGCCATCTCATAGGATCGCATAAACATCCTATAGGATGCTCTGGTAGCTTCATCGCGAGCACATCACCACTGGCTCTCTAGCCATCTCAGCCCCCATTTCATTAGCCGCTGCTCCTGGGCATACCATGGAGCGGGTCTGGCCCGGGGGTGCAGAGGGTGCTGGGGAGCGATCTCATCAGTGGCTGTTGAGAGTCAGCTATGCCAGTCTTCTACAAGCTTATCAACGAGGCACCAGGGGTGCTTCGGATCCCGAAGAGTCAGAATGGAGTATTTAAGCGGGCCTTCAAGGCAAGGTGGTCCAACCATGGTACTGCCAAAGCAGTAATCCGGTCCACTGTAACCCCCACCGCAAAGATCAAATCAAGCATGTGTCCAGCCCGGTTAGTGGGGGCCATTATAAGTTGGGAGAGTCCCAGGGCCGCCATGGACAACACTAGGTCTGCTGCCTGTGTAGAGGTCGTGTCATTGGCATGGACATTGAAAGCACCCAAGACTATTAGTCTAGGGTGTTCCAAGGGCCAGCCTGATACACACTCTACCAAGGACAATAGGCTATTGGCTGGTGCGTTGGGCAGCCGGTACACCAGCAAAATTGCCACACTCTCCTCAGCTTCCCATATCAGGCCGACACACTCAATGTCCGTGATCCCTGGAGGCGGGAGTGCCCTAAAGGAGTAAGCCTCACGGATTAATAATGCCACTCCTCCCCCCTGATTGGTGAAGGACTGAGAAACCAGGCAGAGCTGATTGGGAGAGAGATACTGTCTCTCCCTCTCTCACCCAGGTCTCAGTCATGCATGCCAGGTCTACATTCTGCTCCAGCAGGAAGTTCCGGAGGACTGTGGTCTTATTATTTATAGACCTGGTGTTACACAACGCCAATGTCAGAGGGGGGGTCAGTCATCTGAGCCCCTCTGCCTATCACCTTTGGGATGGGACATAGGCTGGAAGAAGGCAAAGCTAGATTATTTCTCCACCCCCTTCCCTTGACTGTCTGCCCAGTCCCACTGCTATACTTTCCTCTCCCCAGGAACACTGGTATCACCTACCCAGCCATCCCCTAGATGCTCTTTGCAGCTGCAGACCAATCAATGGACTGACTAACTGTCCCAATATGCTGTATAAAAGGAGACGGAATGCTACAACAGTACTTCAGTGCCACTTGTCCTGATCACTCCTAATAATCTAATCTATCCTACCCACACTCCCTGTCCAATACAACCCTATCTACTCTATCTTAACTGCTAATATACTACTAATAGCAACCTAACAATTTGGAATATTAATCCAGTTCCTGGCAAGTAACTACAAATAAAGGCCAATAATAATATATACTTCTAATCCCCAATTTGTCAGGTGATTAATTAAATGCTCATTCAATAATAGGATAGACTAATACAATACTCTGATCAGTTAAATAATAGGACAGTCAATCACAAATTAGTTAATTAGTTTAAACATTCAAGGAACTAATTTAACTCTCATCCAATTCAAGAGAGGGAAAATAATACATTACTGGTTTAAGCTCTCTTCAATTATATACCAACTCCCTATTAAGCAATTATCAATTCTTAGCCAAATCTAAATTCATTAATTATCCAATTCTAATTATCTAATCACATCCTATGGGTGATCAGGACCAGCAGTTCTTTCAGCAGATGATATAACTGGGGTCTTCTAGTTGTTGGCTGGTGTCTCCTCCAGTCCAATAGTCTGTTGTAGTGTAAGAAGCTCCTCCCGATGGTGTGGAGGGCAGCCACTTCCCTGAACTTCCCAGTAGTCCTTTGTAATGTGAGAAGCTCCTCCCAATGGTATGGAAGGCAGCCACTTCCCTGAACCCTAAGCGCTTCTCCTTGATCTCGAGCTCCCCTGTTCTCATGCCAGTGTCCTTTTAGTGTGAGAACCTGCTCTTGGAGCTCCTGCAGAACCTGATGCTGAAATGCCAAAAGCTGCTGCCAATGCAACCCAGCAGAGCCAGGCATAGCCAGGCATCCTATGTGAGACAGAGGTCTCCCCGGTTGACACTCCGGCTGCGCTGCCTTGTAGAACATATACTGCTGCAGTTAAGGTTGCCAAGTCTGCATTAGAAAGTACTTGGACATTGGAAGGGGGTGGAGGGATCTCATGGGGTAATAACAAGAACCCCATGCCATAGCTATGCAAATTGCTGCTTTAAATAAGGGATGTGGACTGTCAGGCCCATAGCCAGGATTTTTTTGTTCAGGGGATATTTAAATATTTAAGGGGCAGTTAAAAGAATCTGAATGACTGTCTTTAAAAGGGACAGTTCCAAGCCTGTTTGTAACCCCTCCTTTCAAGGGACAAGGCAACAAATAAAACATCTCAGAAGGCATTTAAATGCCTTTTGAGTTTCCTTCCAAAGGGGAAGAAAGCTTAGAAAAGTACTCAAGAATGGTACCTTCAGTACTTCTCTAATCATCCCCGTCATTCCAGTCCTGCTATATACCACCTAGGTCATGGTGAGTCTTCAAAAGCATTCCCATGAGCCTTTGGGAAACATGCAAATTAAATTAATTAAAGACTCACCATGACCTAGGCATACAGCAGGTCTGCCCTAGCAGAAAGTGGGATTGTTGAAGATGTACTGAAAGTACCACTCTTGTGACCCCTTCTATGCTTTTTTGCTCTGTGAAAGGGAACTCAAAAGGCAATTAAATGCCCTGTGAGCTGTCTTTTTCCAGGTCCCATAATCCCCCCCCAATTCTATAGTGGAAGAGAGGGAAGCCAGAGGGCAAGCCAAGCTGTGGCTGCCAGCCCACTGTACCAACAGGCCTGTGGACCAGGGGCCAGATCAGGCCCCTGGAGGGCTTCTATCAGGCCCGCAGTGGAACTGGCTGTCTTCTGCTGCTTCTTCCAGTTCTGCTCCTGCATCATCGTAGGTTTGCAGCTTACAGATACACACCTGAACAGCATACTCAAGATTGCAACAGCATAGATATTTTGATGCAATTATTCAGAGCAAGAGGTGTCAGCTATCAGACACTAGTTAAATAAACAAATTATTGCAAGAGTGCTAAATGTTTTAAGCATGTTTTTATTTTAAGTAAAAAAATTACCTTTGTGTTTGTGTCCTTTATAAAGTTTGTATCTCTGCTACCTAGCATTACATTTTATGACACACATGGCCCAGCCCAAGAAGGTCTCATTCATATCAGATCTGGCCCTCATAACAGATGAGTTCAACACCCCTGCTGTGGACTGTACCACTGTGTATAAGTATATAGTATCTATTGCCATATGTTTTGTCCTACTATGTAATTTCTACATTGTTTAAAATTCCATGTTAATACTTAATGCTGTTTCAGTTGTGTTTTCAAATTCTGCTTGCTTTCATTTTTCTGCAATAACTATTGCATTGTTATTGGATTTGCTGTTCTGATAATCCTGTGCAGCCTGCCTTGAGTCTCAGTGAAAAAGGCAGACTATAAATAACATAAATAAGTGAAAAGTAAAAACAATTTTTAAAAGTAGGTGTGTGCCAGAGTGGACATTTTGAGGGGTACAGAAGCCACCTTCTTATGAGAGGTGTTCCATTTAACCTCTCTCCACGCTGGGGAGAAAGGTGTCCCTCAAAAGTGTTGGAAACGTTTGTCTTCCTTAGCCACTCCAAGGAACACATAAAAGAAAGTCAGTCTGGAGTATCTTTTAGGTAACTTTATTGACAATAAAGGGAGTCCAACAAAGGCAAGCTCAACTCAACATTCCAAACAACCTCCATTTATCACCTCTTCCCGGCTGGCTCTTCCCTGTCCTGTTCCCCTTGGCTGGGTAATGAGGACTTACTCTCTTTCAGTTCTGCCTACAACACACAATAAAACATACAACATTAAAATTAGCTTTTTAAGCAAACAAGATGGAACAGATAATATTCATGAGTTTATTAGGCATGTGCGGTTGATTAGCATCTGTGTAAGTCAAGGCTATTCCTTGCAGTCCACATTTTTTCCACACACCCCTCCCATCTTATCTCCAGGTTTTGGTTACTTTGCCTAATTCCTCAGGCAACCTCATAATTCAGTCATTGTCCACACAGTGACAATTGCTTTAGCTCACTTTAAGTATTCACTTCCCCCAAAAGGAAGACAGTTGATTCATTCGAAATGTAGTGCTGAAAGAGAGTTTTACTTATCCCGTGGACCAACAAGAAAATATACAAATGGGTTCTAGATCAAACCAAGCCTGAACTTTCCCTAGAAGTTGAAAAGACTAAACTGAGGCTACGGTAGTACTTTGATCACATTATGAGAAGGCAAGCATCACTGGAAAAGTTGAAAGCAGCAGGGAAAGAGGAAGACCCAACATGAGATGGCTCGACTCAAGGAAGCCACGGCCCTCAGTTTACATAACTAGGAAACGACAGCAGTCCTCTCTCTTTCCCTCCCTGAACTAAAAACTCAGAATGCGAAAGAAGCGAGGAGAGAGAAACCACCTTTTTTGCCACACGCAAAGCCACCAACTACAAAAGGCACCAACGCCTCCCCTTGGCGAGGGGAGGTGTCTTTCCCTTTCCCTTGTTCCCGCCTCTTCCATCCGGGTCACTCCTCTATAGAGGTGCCAAGCGCCAGAGAACGCGATAAATGGACTGACGCATGCGCATACGAACAAGCCTGTCTAGGGAAATGCTCGCACGGGGGGGGAGGGTCGAATTCGCCGCTCCGTCAAGACAGGCAAGGGGGGGGGCGTGTCGCTCCGCAGGCTCCTCGTCAGAGGAGGAGGTGCCTTAGTATTACCATCCGTAGCTGCTCTTGTGGTGCTTTGGGAGGCTCCAGTCCCCCCCCCTTCGACATCTGTGGGATGAAATGAATTTGTGAGGGGAACGGCGGCGCCGATCTGATTCTCAGGAGAAGGACGCAGTGAGTGAGAAAGAGCCAGTTTCGGTGTCTCTTTCCCCTCCCACACGTTCAGGCTATGATGCCGCCGCCTTGTCCTTCCCTGTCCTCTGATTCCGCTTTCATTCTGTCGCAGCCCCCCCCCCCCCCAAATCTACACACGTCTCGTTTCTCTTTTCCAGGTTTTTCTTCCCTGCCTTGGCCACCCCTTCCACCTCCTTCCCCCCTCCCTATTCTTAGTGCTTTTCATAAACCTGTTGCCTTCTTTTTATGCCTCCTCCCCTTGATATATCCCCCTCTTCCCACCCCCTCAATTGACTGACAAGATTGTCAGTGACAGTGTTAGAATGGCACAAAACTGTTACAGCCACTCCCTCAGCTGCTGTCACTTAAAGATCTTTCAGAGATAGAAGCAAATATATGTGGTTTTTTCAGTTCAGACACATCCACTGCTATGTAAATGGAGACTCTATGGACAGGGGCAGTCTATCTCTTAAAGCTGGATGCTGAGGATTTTTAAAAATTCATACTCTGTATTTAGTTATACCCAGTGGGGACCCAAAGCAGCTTATGTCATAGTTCTCCCATCCACTGTTTTATCCTGTTAGCATAACCCTATGTGGTGAATTGGGCTGAGAAAAAGACTTAGCCCAGGGTCACCCAGTGACCTGCCATGGCAGACTGGGGATTTGGGCCTGGGTCTGGCAGATTTTGCTCCAGCATTCTAACTGCTAGACCACACTGGCTCTCCATACCAGTGGGAGGCAGATCATTAGCACATATATGAAGGGTGAAGGATGGCCACCTGCCTTCATGCTGTGGTTAGGAGTTTCTCAAAGGGGTGGTACTGTAACTGAATGCTTTCCATGCAGAAGGCTCAACAGTTAGTTTCTGGCATTTGAACTTGAAAGGATCAGGTAACAGGTAATGCCTGGGACCCTGGAGAGTTCCTGCCAGCCAGAGCAGGCAATACTGACCTTGGTAGAGCAATAGTCAGGCTCAGTATAAGGCAGCTTTATGTGTTCAAAGGCCATCTGGTTGGCTGCCATTGGCCACAGGATGCTGGGATAGGTGAACACTTGAACATAAAGCTGTTGTCTTATATTGATTGCATCTAGCTCTCTTTGGCAGCAACTGTCAAGAGAGCCAGTATGGTGCACTGGTGTGCTGGACTAGGGTTTGGAAGACCCAGGTTCAAATCCCCACTCTGTTGTGGAAGCTTGCTGGCTGACATTGAGCCAGTCATACACTCTCAGTCTAACCCACCTCATGGGGTTGCTGTGAGGGTAAAACAGAGGAGGGAAGACCGATGTAGGCTGCTATGGGTCTGTATTGGGGAGGAAGGTGGGGTATAAACAAAATAAGTAAATAAACTCTCTAGGATCAAGGAAAGTCTTTTCTATCACCTTCTACCTGAGATCCTTTACCTTAACATGCTGGAGATTGCACATGAGACTTATTGCATCTAAGGGCGCTGCTCTGCTATTGAGCTACGGACTGTCCCTCTCCTTCAAAGATGATATAATTTGTGTGTGTGCACAGATGCTTCTGTGAACTTCTTAGCCTCTTCCATTTCAATAATCTGTTGTCCCACCCCTTCCTGCTTCTCTTCTTGCTCTCTCCCTGAAAGAGACATTCTACTTTCAACTGTCCTTTTGTAGAGCCTTCGTTTTGTATCATCCCCAATAGTGCTGTTATTTCTGTGAATCCTTTCCACTCACATACCCCCATGTCAAATCCCATAATTGCTCCATTGAGCTTTTGCAAGGGAACTTGTCTCCCCACCACCACCAATTAGTGTTAGTTGTTTGTTGCCACCACAGATCCAGGCCCTCTTGTTATCTTCCCTGGATTCTCCTCCCCCCATCCCTGCAGGGGTGTATTACCTTCACCCATTCTCCTTTTACTGATTTTGCCTTGCCAGTGTCCTGCTCCTTACTTTTTGCTTCTTAAAAGAATGTTTTGGCAATTCCTCTAATTTACTGCTGCTTCCTTCCCTGCCTGTCCCTCAGTTTCTGCTTAGTGTTGTCATCATTCTTTATGGGTTTCTCGGCTGTTAGTTTTACAAGGAATCTCCTTTGCTTTTCTCTGCTCAGCTTACTTTCCTATTTTCAGATATATGGTCTCTTCATGCCTCACCTTTTCTCTGTAGCATTCCTGTTCCCTTACGTTTGTATCCTTGCTATTCATTATTACTTTTTTCTAAACATGTTCCTTGCTGAACCAGTCAGTCTTTTCTTCATGTTATCCCTCTGATTTCCAGAAGACTTAATTTCTTCCAAATGCCTTTCCCCTCCATCATGTATACGTGTCATCCTTGAGCATATTATTTACTGCTGTTGCTCTGGGGTAGGGGTCTATTGTCCTTTCTGCCTTGTGAGGATGAGAAGCCACTCACATACCAAGAGGATGGTGAGGGGGTAGACAGATAGTACTTCTTGCATTGGGAAAGAAGGGGAATAGTTGGCCCCTTTGTCTAAATATATAATTAATTACTTCACTGATTTGGGAAGTAAGGGGGATGCAGTGATTACCTTACCTTAGAGCAGAAAATCTTTAACATCAAGTTATCTGCATTTACGCATCAAAGTTATCTGTCATTGCACTTGAGTAAATTTTCACCTCCATCATGGATCACTGACGTGGCGAGGGGGCTTGCATGGTTCAATGAGGCTGTGGGCTATGCTGTGAAGGGCCACCCAAAAAGGACAGTCCACAGCAGAGAACTCATACAAAGTGTGATCCACTGGAGAAGGAAATGGCTACTCACTCCAGTATCTTTGCCAAGAAAACCCCACGGACAGTAACAAAAGGCTAAAAGATATGGCACCAGAAGATGAGCCCCTCAGGTCGGAAGGCGTCCAATATGCTACTGGGGAAGAGCAGAGGACAAGTACAAGTAACCCCAGAAAGAGTGAAGCGGCTGGGCCAAAGCTGAAAGGACACTCAGTTGTGGATGTGTCTGAAGGTAAAAGGAAAGTTCAATGCTACAAAGAACAATATTGCATAGGAACCTGGAATGGCAAGGCTGAACATCGACATCTTGGGAATTAGTGAACTAAAGTGGACAGGAATGGGCGAATTTAACTCAGAAGACCATTATATCTACTACTGTGACCAAGAATCCCATTAAAAAAATGGTGTGGCCTTTATAGTCAACAAGAGAGTGTGAAAGGCAATAATGGGATACAATCTCAAAAACGACAGAATGATCTTGGTCCGAATCCAAGGGAAACAATTCAACATCACAGTAATCCAAGTCTATGCCCCAACCACTAATGCAGAAGAGGCTGAAGTGGACTGGTTCTATGAAGACCTACAACACCACATACAACTAACACCAAAAAAGGTGTCCTCCTCGTCACAGGGGACTGCAATGCTAAAGTAGGAAGTCAAAAGATAACTGGAATAACAGACAAGTTTGGTCTTGGAGATCAAAATGAAGTAGGGCAAAGGCTAACAGAGTTTTGTCAAGAGAACATGCTGGTCATAGTGAACACCCTCTTCCAACAACCTAAGAGGCGACTCTACACATGGACATCACCAGATGGGCAACACTGAAATCAGATTGACTATATAATTTGCAGTCAAAGATGGAGAAGCTCTATCCAGTCAGTAAAAACAAGACCTGGAGCTGACTGTGGCTCAGATCATGAGCTACTTATTGCAAAATTCAGACTTAAACTGAAGAAAGTTGGGGAAACCACTAGGCCATTCAGGCTTGATCTGGATCACATCCCTTATGAATATACAGTGGAGGTGAAGAATAGGTTTAAGGGATCAGATTTGATAGACAGAGTGCCTGAAGAACTATGGACAGAGGTTCGTGACATTGTACAGGAGGCAGCAATCACCACCATCCCAAAGAAAAAGAAATGCAAAAAAGCAAAGTGGCTGTCTGATGAGGCTTTACAAATAGCAGAGGAAAGAAGGAAAGTGAAAGTCGAAGCTGAAAAGGACAGATTTACCCAACTGAATGCAGATTTCCAGAGAACAGCAAGGGGAGATAAGGAGGATTTCCTAAATGAGCAATGCAAAGTAACAGAGGAAAACAATAGAATGGGAAGGACTAGAGATCTCTTCAAGAAAACTGGAGAAATCAAGGGAACGTTCCATGCAGACCTGGTCATGATAAAGGATAAAAACAGTAGGGACCTATCAGAAGCAGAAGAGATTAGGCAAAGATGGCAAGAATACACAGAAGAACTATACAAGAAGGACCTCAATGTCCTTGACAACCATGACGGTGTGATCACTGACCTCAAGCCAGACATCCTGGAATGCGCAGTCAAATGAGCCCTAGAAAGCATTACTAACAGCAAAGCTAGCGGAGGTGATGGTATCCCAGTTGAGCTATTCAAAGTCTTAAAAGATGATGCTGTTAAAGTGCTACACTCAGTTTGCCAGCAAATTTGGAAAACGCAACAATGGCCACAGAATTGGAAAAGGTCAGTTTACATTCCAATCTCAAAGAAGGGCAATGCCAAGGAATGTTCAAACTATCACACAATTGCACTCATTTGACACACTAGCGAGGTCATGCTCAAGATCTACAAGCTAGGCTTCAGCAGTACATGGATAGAGAACTGCCAGAAGTACAGGCTAGGTTTCAGAGAGGTAGAGGAACTAGAGATAAAATTGCCAACGTTCGCTAGATTATGGAGAAAGCAAGGGAGTACCAGAAAAAATCTACTTCTTCTTCCTTTGGTTGTGTGGATCACAACAAACTATGGCAAGTCCTTAAAGAGATGGGAGTACCAGATCACTTCACATGTCTCTTGAGAAACCTGTGTAAGGGTCAAGAAGCAACAGTTAGAACCAGATATGGAACAACTGATTGGTTTAGCATAGGAAAAGGGGTACAACAAGGATGTATATTGTCCCCTTGCTTATTTAATTTATACGCAGAGTACATCATGCAAAATGGCAGCCTGGATGAATCACAAGCCGGAAGTAAGATTGCCGGGAAAAAGATCAACAACCTCAGATATGCAGACGATTCCACTCTAACAGCAGAGGACCTAAAGAGCTTCTTGCTCAGAGTGAAAGAGGAGAGTGCAAAAGTTGGCTTGAAACTCAACATCAAGAAAACTAAGATCATGGCATCTGGCCCCATCACTTCTTGGCAAATAGAAGGGGAAGTCATGGAAGCAGTGAAGACTTCATGTTCCTGGGATCCAAGATCACTGCAGACGGTGACTGCAGCCATGAAATTAAAAGATGCCTGCTCCTTGGGAGGAAAGCGATGGCAAACCTAGACAACATAATAAAAAGTAGAGACATCACCCTGCCAACAAAAATCCGTATGGTCAAAGCAATGGTATTCCCAGTAGTAATGTATGGCTGCAAGAGTTAGACTATAAGGAAGGCTGAGCACCAAAGAATAGATTTTTTAAAATTATGATGCTGGAGAAGACTCTTGAGAGTCCCTTGGACTGCCAGGAGATCAAATCAGAAAAGCATAGAAAGGTCACAGCCACATATGACTGTACAAAACTGTACAAAATTGTGCTTATATTATATCATTTTAATAATGTGAAATCTCATTGCACTATGGCATAATAGGTTGTAGAGAAGAACAAGAAGTCTTTTACACAACAAGGTGATGGTAATGGTGATGACGAAATTCTCCAGAGTAAATCATGTTTCGTGGACACTTCTTCCAAAAGATCCTTAATGAATTACATAATATAATATAATATAATATAATATAATATAATATAATATAATATAATATCAATGCCTTATTCTTAAAACATTTGGAAAATCCAAGCAATGTACATATCATACTCAATAAACAATATACATACAAAGGTGTCTCTCCTTATTCCACTCTTTCAAATGAGGTAATTTACAAAGTCTAAAAAGAGAGAATACATACATATTATAATTATTGTACATTATTACAAAAGTCATCCGCAATATTTTACAAAGAGAAAGGACTCTTACCCAATCCATTATGTGTATTCATTCTTACATCAAGGGGCCAAAAATTACAATCATGCCTTAAGAGGTGCAGACAGTCTAACCTCTTTTATATCCAAACAGTCTCTGCCCTTAAAAAAACATATCCATTCCCGGTATCCAGACGAATGCCTATGAAATTTACAAACTACAAATGAGGCTTACCAGAATTTCTTTGAAATTCTTTGTAAGTCTTTGTAGGGTAGCCTTCTGGAAGAAGAGGCAGAAGACAGCCAGTTCTACTACGGGCCTGATAGAAGCCCTCCAGGGGCCTGATCTGGCCCCCAGGTCACATGTTTGACAACCCTGCCCTAATGGGTTGAAGGAAGATTAGGGCAAAGGGGAGCATGATAGTGTTGAAACGGGTTAACAAGGTTGGGGGTGTCTGTAAAGCAGCTGTGTATGTTTGGATCCACACATGCATGTACATATGAGAGATGGGGAAATATCCCTGGCTTTAAGTACTGTACTTATCTGAGCTGAAGTGAGGAACTAAACAAAATTATTGATTTACATATGTGTTCTCTAGGATATTTATCCTTAGGCTTAATTTTGTAGTTATAAGTAATATATGTTGGCTGCTGTGACTTATGAGGATTGTTCATGCTGTAAAAGCAGATGAATATGTAAGACAGTTAGTCCTTGGAAATCCAAATTTGCTGACTGTTACTGAAAGTTATTTAACAGGGCTTCTGTAAAGGTCTTGTATTATGCTCATAATACCAAGCTTCACTGTAAAGGATTTTCTTTACTGAATAGGTGAACACTTATGTGTTACAGCAGTGTATATTGTCATCCTCTGGCAGCTTTAAATTTTTCCGTTTAGTATTAAAACTTCTGCAATTCCATATTCACATTTTAAGGGCCAAATAGGTTTTAAATAGCAAGTATATTAATAAAAGAAATGTATTTTAAAGATATTTTGTACCACCTTGCTACCAAAGGTGCTGAAGATTTTTTACAAAATAAACAGTCTCACATCCTAAAAATGATGGACTCCATCAAACCCTAAAATATAACACCAAATTCCAAAATTAATAATAAATATACAGCAGCAGGTAGAACAGTCATAATTAATGCAATCCAACAGCAGGGCACAAAACGGAGAGAACATAATAAATCTATTTTAATAATAAATAAATACCAGACAGCAGTCAATAAAATAAAACCATGTTGGTCTAGTGCCAAAAAGGGGGTGACAGTGCTAAAGGCAAGAAAAGGGGGAAAGATTTCCAAAGTCAAGGGGCAGTTACTGGAAAGGCTGTCTCCCCCACCCCAGCCACTCAGTTCAGAAGGTGTGGAGAAAATGACATGAAGGAGAGCCTGAGATGAAGAGTGCAGTGCAAAGGCAGGTCATAAAGGCCTTTAAGTATCCAGGTTCAAGGCTTTGTGGGGCTTTATAGGATAAAAGTAGTGCCTTGAATTGGGACTGATAGTGGACAGTCAGGCAATTAAGATCTTTTAATACTGAAATGATATGCAGCTTGTAGTCCACACCAGCTAGCTGTTCTGCTGCTGCATCCTGGGCCATTTGAAACATCCACAGCTTTGGCACACCTACACAGAGCACTTTACACTAATAAGCCTGTTGGTGACAAGAGCGTGGGTCATTGTGACTAGGACACAGTTATCACAGTTCCTAGGATCCAGGAGATGCCATCTTGAGTCTCACTAGGATAATCTATGCAGTCCATGCACACGATCTTATTTATTATTTATTAAATTTTATTTGTAAAACTGCCTTCCCTGTGAGACAGGGCTCAGGGCGGTGTATATGAGTATAAAAACATATATGTATATGTAGTAAAATCATATTTAGATCCATACTATGATACAACAAAAGATAACCTATACCCATTGGGTTGGCGATGAAACTGCTAAAAATTATGCCACTGCCTCATGGGAGGGTTGCCAGGTCTGTGTTGGAAAATACCTGGAGACTTTGGGGTGGATTCAGGAGAGGGCAGGGTTTGGGGAGGGGAGGGGCCTCAGCATGGTACAATGCCATAGAGTCTACCCTTCAAAGCAGCCATTTTCTCCAGGGGAACTGATCTCTGTCAGCTGGAGATCACTTGTAAAAGCGGGAGATCCTCAGGTCCCACCTGGAGGCTGGCAACCCTAGGTTGAGGACAGCTGGCTGGGCACCACAAGCAGGTTGTTATCTTATACTCTTACTTCCCTCCAGCTATCTGAGTTGTGCAGTGTATTCATTTCTCAGATGTTCCTGTACCTACCAATCAAATAGCATGGTCATCTAATTGCTACGTCATGGATATTTTGCCTGGTTCTAAACTGCATGTTCAGTTTTGTATATGTACTTACAAGTGGCGTAGTGTTTAGACTGGTGGCCTAGGCCCTGGAGGACCGGGCCTCAGGCCAATCACTCTTTCAGCTTAACCTACTTCACATGGTTGTTAAGAAGATAAAATGGAAAAGTGAGACCCATATTCTTTCCCTGAACTCCTTGGAGGAAGGGTTGGGTAAAAATGTGCTAAATAGACATAGTAAGTCCCTCTGTATTCAAAATTACTTCAGCCTTGACCTTCAAGTAAGTGTTTCTTGCTTAGTTAGCATGTCCACAGAGGTAGCCAGGCAGAAAGAAAGATAAGGTTCTCCATTTCAAAGAGTTTGTGGACTGTGTATTCAGACATTTTGGATTATTCTCCTCCCAGATTGTATAAAGGCTTTATTTAGTTGTAAATAATTGTTTAAGTGTTATATATCAACCATTTGTATACCTGGTCATTAGGAGGTATATGCATTTCAAAATGCAAAATTTGATTTAAAATTAGTTATATAAATTGTTCTTCTTCAGCTAACTTAAAATTGATTTGATTTAAAACAACCCACCCTACAGAAGAGGGAAGTGATTGCTTTTTATGAGCCTGTGATTAAGACATAATTAATGTCCAATAGTATGTCAGAGTGGCCCTTGTTCTGTTCTCAAGCCATATCTGAGATTCTGTCTATGAATACTTCAAGAAAATAATGGTAATGCCAAAATCCCCCATCATAAAAGCAGTAAGCAGCCATGAATGGTATCAGCTAAATATTTACCTGCTTTACCTCCACCTCTGTCCTTCGTAAAGTTCCTGCCTCTTAGGGGAGAAAACGTTCTGCTGTTTTACTTAATTTGTATTGTTTCTCCTCAACTGTTTTGCAGCCTTGTTACTTGTTTTTGAATCTAGGTGCATCACTCCTGTGCTCTTAGGTTACTTCTCTGTCTCCTGTATATGAGCTCTTCTGTCCATTGTGGTTTGCAGTCTCTCCTGAGAGCTAACATTATCTGGGGCAAAGTTCAGAGTACTTATAGTGCTGGGTTGAGTTTCATAATGCTCCCTTCCTGTTCCAGCTTTGATTTTTGGATAGCTTTCAAAGGAGATAACAGCATAAGTATTTTAAATAACATTTATTTATTTCACCTGTTCATAAACCACATTCTGGCCCTTAGGGATAAAGTACTGATTGGTTTATGATGATTATCATTCATAGCTGAACAGATTATTCTTTGCATTTGAAATCTTGAACTAAGAGTGGTCCTGTGGTGCTGGCAAAAGGCAATTCACACAGGTATTTATTTCTTGCACATAATGAATAATCTTTAAAAACAGAAGGGAAATTTTTGGTAAACCTGCCATACGTTTTCTTTTCTTTTGGTCTCCTCTAGAAAAGCTGTTGTCACAGACCTTGAAATATAGAGAAAGGAAAGGTGGTTTGAGTGGGCGATGATTAGAGAGACGATGAAGGCCTGGAGTGACAGCCAGTTGGACCTTTACAGCAGTGACCTAGAAGAAGAGGAAGAGATGATTTTTGGAGAAAATGGAGATGACTTGGAAGAGATGATGGACTTAAGTGACCTGCCTACCTCACTTTTTGCTTGTAGTGTTCATGAAGCAGTATTTGAAGTTCAAGAACAAAAGGTAAGGCGTTATACAAAGAAACAGGGAGATATGTTGATTGATAAATGTTGCTATGAAAATCAAGAATGTTACTGCGCCTTAAAGTGATGAATGGCCTTGCTTGAAATATATAAAAAAGTCCAGTGGTACATTACAGACTAACAATGTTTATTTTAACATGAGCTTTCATGAATCAGAGCTTACCTGAGTTTTGGCTAGGCGGGTGCATTCAGATCTTCCCAAGCCAAAGATATACCCGAAAAATATCTTACTGGTATTTTTCAGGTATATTTTGGCATCTCAAAAGTGTTGGGGATTTTTTTTTTTTTGTGGGGGGGGGGATCCCAGATATCTTCAGGAACCAGGAAGATTGGGAAACATCTGAGAGTCTGGGAAACTGCTCCCTGCCTATCAGCTGTTCCCCCCCCCCTTCTTCTGCAATCCATTTAAACCAGGCTGGTTTAAAGGGACAGCAGAAAAGATCGGGGAAACAGCTGAGAGGCGGGAGTTGACACTAGGCTATGTTTTGTGGCTTTGTCAATCCTGGATTGGTGTCTCTCCCCTCCCCTTATTTATTTTCATTTTGGGTCTATTGGACTTGAAAAAATTCAGGATTTCAAAAAAAAATCCTGGATCCAAATACTTTGCTGGTATTGGAATCTGGAATTTTCAGAAATCCTGAATTTTTTTTCAGTCCAATAGACCCGAAATGGGAAAAAATGGGGGGAACCCTGCACACCCTAGTTTTAAGTGCTCACTGGCCTTCTATTTTATTTTGCTATAATAAACTAACACAGCTACCCCTCTGCAATTCTTTGCAATGCCTAATAATGATGCTTTGTTCAATTCTACAGTCAATGTTATAAGGTTGCATATCAGTTTGCATAGCTTAAACATCATCATATTATATGTTAATTTGCTGTTAAGTCCCTGTCTACAAGTTTGAACCTTACCTACCATTCCAGTATATTTGAAAAAGTGTGCCTTGCACATGAAAGCTCATACCTTGAATAAACCTTTGTTGATCTTAAAGGTGCTACTGGACTCTAAATTTGTTCTTCTGCTTCAGACCAACATGGCTGACCACCTGGTTTTAATGTTATAAGGTGTCATTCACCATACCACTGTAAAGATAGCTAGGTTCTCTGTTAATTGAGAATGTTCTTCTCTGGTCACTGTAGGTACTTAAAGCTTGCAGTCTGCAAGTGCTGAAGTTTCACGTAAACAAATGGTCCTTCCCTTTAGTAAGAGAAAGTGCTGAAGTTGAGAGCTTCCACTCAATAAAATTGTATTCTGTCTTCTGTCTTGTTTCCCATGTTCTTTTTATTCCAGCACAGAGGAAATAAAATACCACTATTACTTTTCATTGTCATGACAATCAAAACAAGCTAGGTAGATCATGCATAGGTAGGCATGTTTCCATGACAGCTGTATGTGAGGCTGAATGTGTTTTCTAAAGGAGCTTTGATTCCAATTTTTATAGTATGTATTGCTGACAAAACATATCTTATCTTATGCTTGTATCAAGTTCTGTGTAAAACATGAGGCATTTAATAAGCATTATTAGATAAAACTTAGTATACTAATTGATAGGATAGTGTTTATAAATTTTGTACTCTGTTCAGTGGTATGCCCCCCCATGCCATCCTTGGTCATTACCTGCAGACACTTTGTTCCCATAGTCTGTTCTGATTGCTTTGAAGTCCATCAGTGTGGTGGGCACTAGGTAGGCGATGCCCAATAACTCTTTAAACAAACAGGAAGGCCTCCAAATAGATTGAACTAAAAACAGTTTACAGATACCATTCAGATATTGTTCAAAAACTGAAAATAATCTGGGATGACACAATTCAAAATTATTATTCAAGTGACTCTTTTCCAGTTATTATTAGATGAGTTAACAGGACATATAAGTGTTAGATTCATACCAGTGTTTCACATTTCTGCAATATGTAAGGTGGTGTTCAGGCATATTTTAACTATTAATTTTTTATTGTTTAGCTAAAATAGCTGCTACTAATGAATTCATGAATGACAGATTTCACCTTCTGTCTTCATGTCACCATCCTTGTAATGCTGCTATTTGGTTTCTTGTAGAACTGCCTCTAGTGAGTTCAGATATCAGTTTTAATGCAATATAAGGAACTGTTCTGTGCTCACCACCCCATATAAGAAGAGAAGCGTGACGGATGAGGGGGAAATAAAGAGAATGTATAGTAGTAGGATTGCATTAGGTGTTGGGGAAGAAGTTGAAAGAAGGATTTATTGTGCTTCTAGATGAGAAAAAATTAACAGAGAGCAGGGAGTTCTCTGGGGTTTGAGATGCAAGACCCTAAGAGGTGGACTTTGACACTGCTGTAGTGGGTTGGGTACTTATGATTCAATGGGATGGTATATTGCTTCACTATGGAGGTTTTGCTCAAATTTGGTACTCAAACTGAGGCACGTTTTTGGAACATCCATGTGACAACCCCTGATCATCTCCTGTCCAGATTTTCCTCAGCTGTTTCTTTAAAAAACTGGCTTGATGGAGACTTCCGGTTTATGGCGACTTGCTAGCAGACGTGCCTCCCGGTTGATCCGGGGGCCCGATCTGCGCGCTAGCGGTTTGAAGGGGGTCGATCGTTCGCTACCCTCTGGGAGCCTTTGTGTAAAGGTTCCTAGCCATGGGGCTTTTGAGGGGTTGCCTCTTCGCCAGCGCGATGCTGGAGAATTGAGGCGCTCTTCTGCCCCGACGGTCCAGCCGCCATGCGTCCATATGGAGCTAGAGCTGCTGATTGGGACAAGCGTCGGAGACCGAGCAATTAAATAAACTGAAGCGAGGTCGCAAGACTGGCAATGAGCAGTGAGTTGAGTAAAGGTGAGAAAACAGTATTTTAAAAAGAAAGCAACCCCCCTTGGGATCGGTGTGGGAAGCAAGTGGGGGAGGGGCCCCTCCCAGACGCAGAGACTTTAAAGCAGTACAGCAGGGGTGGGGGCAGAGAAAAAAGCTAAGAAACCTGTTTCAAGTGTTTTAGAGACTTTCAGAGACTTTAACAACTTTCAGTAAAAGTAAACAACCCAGAAAGATGGCGGAAAAAAGGCTTGAGAAAGGACCGAAACTGAAACCAGCAGGCGGCATGAGTCTGAGAGCGGAAGAGACCACAGAGTTCTCTAAGCTCTTAGCAGATTCTTTACACCCTCTACTGGACCAGATGACTAACATCAACCAGCAATTAGCAACTTTAAACCAGAACTTTGCAGCACAGCAACTCCAACTTGTGGAAACTACAAAAAAAAATGGAGCAGGTGGCTAAGAAAGTTTTGGAAATGGACGCCAACTTGAAACAAGCAGGAAAAAAGATGCAAATGCAGAAAGGAAGCAAACTTCAGAAGAATTTCTACTGTTACAACTGCAAATGGAGAGAACAGATTTGGTGCTCCGGTTTCAAGGGGTTACTGAAGCCAAAAATGAGAATCTAAAGCAACTGCTGAGCAATGCATTAGCCTCAGTGATGGATCTAAAAGCGGAATACATACTAAGCGAAATGGATGTGGTCTGTAGAGACTACTCTACGAACATTAAGAAGAATAATCTGCCAGGGAAGATTGTGGTGAGATTCTCAAAGAGGTATATAAGCGATTTAATCCTAAAAGTGACTGCAAGTACACCCCTGAAAATCGGGGGCAACAACATCAGAATTCTAAAAGACATCCCTTTTGAAATAAGGAAAAAGAGGAAGAAGTATAAGGACTTAATTCTCCTTTTACAAGCAAACAGCATTGCATACAGGTGGTTGATCCCCAAAGGTGTCACCTTCAAAATAAAGGATAAAAAGGAAAAAGTTGACTCTGTTTTTAAAGCACATGAGTTCTTGAGGCTGCAACTGGGAGAGCCAGAAGAGGACGTGAAAGAAGAAGAGGATAGCAAATCCACCGATGAATTGGACTCTGTGTCTTCTGATGAGGATTCTGACGTTGAAAAGGAGGCGGCTGCTCCCAAACAAGGTTATCAACTGAGAGGCCGTAAAGATAAAGCAAAATGAAGATTGAGACTCTGAAGGCTTTTGTAAAGCATTTGGTTTTAAGATGATCTGAGGAGGGTTGTTGAGCAGGGAAAGTGGTTAAAAGGATGTATAATTTAGATTATTTGACCATGCTCAATGTTATAGAAGCATTTTTAGACTAATACATGCATAAGCTATAATGATGATCTCCAATTCTTGGGTTTTTAGGTAGTTGTGGTTAACTTTTCTTTCTTCTTAGATGTAGATGTTCCCCTCCCCTATTTTTTCATTGTAGTTTGTAGTTTATGGGAAAATGCAAATAAAAAATCTCCTTTGGGGGCCAAAAAAAAAAACATGGCTTGATGGGGTCTTTTGGGGACAGAACATAGTCAGAATGTTTCTGTGTGCCACATTTTTGCAGGTCCCATCTGTGTCTGAGCCATATTCCTTACCTTAAACCAGTCCCTGTGTGGGGGAAACCGCTGTGTGGATGCTCCATTGGTGCTGCAAAGGAGAGCTCCATGAAGAGTTGTCACTCTGTGGCAGCAACCTCAGTTGGGATCTAGGGAAAAGGCTTTTAGGATTGAATTAGATCAGACTTGGAGATCTGTGTCTGGACCTCCCCATCCCTTTAAATTTGTATTCATAGTACCTGTGGTCTCACATACACCTTTTGTTAATAATAATTTTGAGAGCTCCAGTCTTGCCTTCAACCAAGAGGTCTGGGAATGGGGAGAGTATGTGGACTGAGTGCTGTAACCCTTGGTTCACTTTATTTTGTATTTGTTGTATATTTATTAGTATTGTAGTCTTTTCAGAGCTCACAGGACTGAGTATGATAAAATCCCCTTAAGTAAATCCATTGAAACAGTATCAAACCTAAACTGCATCTCTGCCACCTGTGAAATGTATGTTCATAAATCTATACTTCCAGCTTCCGTTAAATAAACATGAATAAAATTGTAATCAAAATATTCCATCTGTGTGTAGGTTCATCTTGCCAACTGCATTCATTTAAAACATCCATTCCCTAAGGCCTGAAGTTCATAAGACATATAGTGGAAGTGTGTTGGCCTGATCCACTATGGAAACCCTTCTCCTTATTTGTCCTGCCTTCTGCAGAGATCTCATTTTGCTTTCTAGTCAAGCCCTGTGTAGTTGTTTCTGGCTCACCATGTGAAGAGACAGCGGCAGGAAATCATCCTGGGATGTTTCACTGTAAAATACCTGGTCTGATTATTTTGATTTTATTTCCTCTAATCCTTATTATCTCATTTCAGTAATTGTCTAATATGTTTTCTGATAAGCCTGACTTATTCAGTTGGCTGCTTGCAAGTGTTTGTCTCCTGGGGTTCTGAAAAACATGATGACTTAACAGAATCACACCTCTCCTACACAAGGTCATCTCAAGTAAATTTGACCATCAACAGTATAATACTGTATGCAGCTTTTTTTTCTCTAGTTGCAAGCATTTCTCTCAAATTACAATTCCTAGTTTGGAGTGTATGTGTATGTGTTAGAGTACTAAGGCATAAAAGGGGTTAATAGAAAGAATGTGCTTTATTTTTGGCAGGAAGTTGCCCCAGGCATCTACTGATGAGAGCTTACTTGACTTAGTTGTTACTGCAAGGACATGTGTTACAGGTGTGTTTTCAGGATTCTAGGGCTTTAAAACAAACACTAGAGAAGGTGGTGGGAGAAAATCAAAATGTCCTTTCACCTCATCCTTTTTTTTTACTTGTTTGTAACTCTATGTAATGTGTTCCTTTTAGGTTTTCTTTTCATTGCTGTTGCAAAACCTGTGTAGTGAATAGACTATCCATGACTGGCGGCATGCTGTTGCAAATCAGATACACATATAATTTTAAAAGCAGCTTACTTAATAGTCTTTGGCTAATTGCTGCAAGAAGGTGAGGAGGAAATGACGCAAGTAAATTTGGTAGGGGACAAACATTAATTCAGCCCTTCCTTTTAAAAAGTTCATTTCCAGTGGATGTAAATTAGCCTAATCCCTAGGTTTAAAGTGCATATTTTCATTAAGGTGTGTTGTAGATGTTGGAGGTAGTGTTTCACTTGATAGGCAGTTTTGCTGAAGTCGTATAATTCCATGTTGCTTATTCAAAAAGCAGTTAGAAGAACGAAATGAGTTCTCCAGATTATAAAACTAAACATGCCAGGAACTTTCTGGACTGAACTGAATTTCATTGGCTTTAAGGGCTTTCTCATGTTAAGATCTGTCTGTTTTGTTTTAGTTATTTTGTGCTTTCCCCTATATCCTGTTTTTATGACTTCCAAACATATATTGGGACGTTTATAATCTATCAGTGGCTTCTTCTATGCTGGAATATCACCGGATCTCAAAGATTAGAGGAGCCTTGATGAGGCTGGATTATGCTTCCCTGGAATACACTCCAGCCATCTAATGATGCAGCTGCTTAAGCATGTTGCAAAGGGAAGGCTCAGTATAAACACATAAGAACATAAGAACATAAGAGAAGCCAATGTTGAATCAGGCCAATGGCCCATCTAGTCCAACACTCTGTCACACAGCGGCCAAAATATACCAGGTGCCATCAGGAGGTCCAGCAGTGGGGCCAGGACACCAGAAGCCCTCCCACTGCTGCCCCCTCCAGCACCAAGAATAGAGTGCATCACCTGCCCCAGACTGAGAGTTCCCATCTATACCCTGTGGCTAATAGCCACTGGTGGACTTCTGCTCCATATGTTTATCTAATTTCCTCTTGAAACTGTCCATGCTTGCAGCTGCCACCACCTCCTGTGGCAGTGAATTCCATATGTTAATCACTCTTTGGGTGAAGAAGTATTTCCTTTTATCTGTTCTAACCCGACTGCTCAGCAATTTCATAGAGTGCCCACGAGTTCTTGTATTGTGAGAAAGGGAGAAAAGTACTTCTTTCTCAACCTGCTCAATCCCATTCATAATCTTATAAACCTCGATCATGTCACCTCTCAGCCGTCGTTTCTCCAAGCTAAAGAGCCCCATGCCTTTTAACCTTTCTTCATAGGGAAGGTGTTCCAACCCTTTTATCATTCTAGTTGCCCTTCTCTGCACTTTTTCCAATGCTATAATATCCTTTTTGAGATGTGGTGACCAGAACTGTACACAGTATTCCAAATGAGGTCGCACCAATGATTTATACAGGGGCATGATGAACACTGTCGTTCATGGTTCAGAACTCGCCAGCATTCCATGTCTCCAAAATAACGAGCTTAAGTTTGGCTCAGGGCAAAAGGATGCATGCATAGCCTACTTTTGTCCTACTCAAGCAGGATCATAGTGATTCTGAGGCTCCAGGTAAAACTTGACAGTGGAACCTTGAAATCACTGGGTGCTGGGGAGACTGCATCCCCTCTGCTGTATAGCTGATTGCCCCTAGCTGCTGCTTGAGTGAAGCTTTTCCCGCCAAGACTCCAGAGCTTCTGGAGTTAAGGTGGCAGCTTTCAGCTGTAGAGTGGTGGTGGGAATCCCACCGCTCTACAGTTGATTGTGCTGCTTGAGTCTGTCTCCTGTAGCAGCATGATCAGCTGTAGGGCAATCAGGGGGGCCCTCAGCGTGAGATCTAGGATGGCTGCCCTGTACTTGAAGTTAAATTACATGGTACATGTAGCTGCATGTGGGAGTTCTGGGATTTGATCAAACGTGTGCAGCTATAGCACATGGCCTGTATGAGAAGCTACACACAAGCTGCCAGTGGAAAATTATGGAACAGAGAGTCTCTGCATTCAGGCAAGGATTGTGTTGCCTGTAAAATCCTGACTTTTACAAGGCTTGGGAGCAAGTGGGAGTTGCTCCTACCATTGCTGTAGGAGGATCCTAGATTACAACCAAAAGATAGCGAGCTGCTTACACACATGCATTCTTGATTTCATGAAATATTTGTCTGTTCGGCCTCCTAGCTCAATCCCAATGAATATCAAGCACTATGCTGCATCTGCCTTATAGAAAGGCTGGGGAAGGCAGGGTCATAGGAGAAGCTGCATGCGTTGACAGAACAACTTGCAGATCAGATTGTGTAACATGATTTTGAATGCAGCTTTTCCCTCACACCTTAAGACACCTGGATTCAGATCCCAACTGAGCCATGACATCTGTGGATTAATTTAGAGGCAGGGATGTAAATTCCATGTAATACAGCAACTCTTTAAACTATCTAAAAATATAGCATTTAAACAGCGGCAGTATGTAATGCTCTTGAGAGTCCCTTGGACTGCAAGGAGATCAAATCATTCAATCCTAAAAGAAATCAACCCTGACTGTTTCTTGGAAGGCCAGATCCTGAAGCTGAAGCTGAAATACTTTGGCCACCAAATGAGAAAGGAGAAGGCCCTGATGCTGGGAAAGACTGAAGGTAAAAGAAGAAGGGGACGGCAAAGGATGAGATCGTTAGACCAGTGATCCCTCTAAGCTGAGTTAGCGTGAGCTAGCTCACAGTTTTTTAGCCTCTGGTTTGCACATTTTTGTCTTGGCTCAGGAAGGGTGGCTCCAGAGAAAACTAATTTTTGCAGGAGCCAAATCAGTCGCTCACAACTTTAATGCCATGAGCTCACAAAGTAGCATTTTTGCTCACAAGACTCCACGGCTTAGGGGGAACATTGGGTTAGACAGTGTTATCGATGCAATGAACAGGAAGTTAAGCAAACTCCAGAGCACAACAGAAGACAGGAGGGCCTGACGCAATGTGGTTCATGGGGTCGCAAAGCGTTGGACTCGACTGTGCAACTGAACAACAACAACAAATGTAATACTTTAGCCTAAAATATTGATAGCTGCCAGTAGAGGGCACTATTTTGTACATTTACCTTGCGCTACTGCCTGACTGGGGTGGTCAGAGGGCTGAAAGTGAACGAATTAAAACCGAACCTAGACAAGATGGAAGTGATGCTGGTTGGGAAGTTAGAGATCTTGAAGGACATTGTTTTCCCCACTTCTGATGGAGTTCAGCTGATTCTATTAAGAACCTTGGGATTATACTGGATCCAGCTGGAGAAACAAGTTAATGTAGCTGCAAAAAACACTTTGTTCCACAAGATGACCCCCTGCCTTGACATGGCCAATCTGACCACCTGGATCTATTCCACAGTAACATCAAGACTAGACTACTTTAATGCACTCTACATAGGTCCCCCCTCGAAGTCAACGTAGAGTCTCCAGTTGGTGCAGGATGCTGCAGCTCGATTCTTATCAAAAGCTTGGCACCACATGCATATTACTCCCATTCAGCAATCACTCCATTGGCTGCCCATCTGTTGGGGGTGGAAAGTGCCATCAAGTCGCAGCTGACTTATGGTGACCTCATAGAGTTTTCAAGGCAAGAGACGTTAACAGGTGGTTTGCCATCGCCTGCCTCTGTGTCACAACCCTGGTATTCCTTGGTGGTCTCCCATCCAAATACTAGCCAGGGTTGACCCTGCTTAGCTTCCGAGATCTCTTGAGATTGGGCTAGCCTGAGCTATCCAGGTCAGGGTGCCTATCAGTTACCAGGCTCAATTAAAGGTATTGGCAATCACATACAAAACCCTCCACTGGCTTGGTCCCTTATATCTGCGGTATTGCTGCTTTTCCATGCTCCACCATGACAGCTTCACTCATCTGAGCAGGACCTTCTGTAGGTGCCACCCTGCAAATGGTCAAAATCAACAACTGCCCATATACATGCATTGTCTGTTGAGGCCCCCACCTTATAGAATGGGCTGCCCGAAGGCTCCCTCTCTTGTGGCTTTCCAAAAATGATGCAAAACTGAATTATTCATGAGGGCTTCTTTACACAGGTAATAGAGTTGTACTATAATGACATGGTCCAGAAAGATACTTTGGTAAAGGGACAGGGACTGTGGACTATACTACTGTGTTCTGTCTGTTGCTGTAAGTATGCTCCTACTAAGTAATTTCTGCATCGTTTAACATGTCATGGATTTCTGCAATCCAAACCCTACTGCATTGTTTATTGGATTTCCCAGCCTGTTTATTGTAGTGATTTGCACTGTGTAATCTACCTTGAGTCTTAGTGAGAAAGGTGGACTATAAATCATTAAAAAATAATTATGATTAGTACCCGATGTGCCCTTTTATGTATATCTACATGGAATTCAAGAATAAATCAGTGTTTACATTTATTGGAGGCTGTTGCCTTTTGTCTGTTCCAGCAGAGGCTCACTAAAATTGCTGGGTAGCTCTCTACGAAAAGACGCTGCACACTGATTGCCAGAAGTGGTAAGATTGGAAAAAGCTTAAAAAGAAAAAAGTGCTCTCTCTTTTACCCTTAGGAACGATTTGAAGCGCTTTTCTCCATCTATGATGATCACGTTACATTCCAGCTATTTAAAAGTTTTAGAAGAGTAAGGATAAACTTTAGCAATCCGGAAGCAGCAGCAAGGGCACGGATAGAACTACATGAGACTGACTTTGGTGGGAAAAAGTTGAAGCTGTATTTTGCTCAGGTATGTTGGCCTCTTCCTTTCTCCCTGATGCAACCTTGGAGCAAGCACCTCGTATTAGAATTTATGCCTCTCTTTCTTACTGTTTGTGACTTCTGCCACATTTTATATTAATATAATGATGGGCAATATTTAGGCAATGGATTCTGTGAATTACTTAATACTTAATCTTTTTTAAGCTATGGAAAAAAAGATGCTAATCCAAAGATATTTCTTTTGCTAATTAAAAATCTGTAAAATTAATTAAAATAACTTTTTCTTCAGTAGCAATGTAGTGACAAGCTCTACCTGTCCTGCAGCTTTCTGTGGACCGGAGAGACTTTTCTTACAGGTTGCATGAATTCCATTTTTTTTTAAATTACAAAAATAAATGTACGATTGCCACACATAGCTTGTGAATCCTTTAGAACAACCCACCCTAAAACAGTAACCTGGGAACAGAAAGGTTTACTGGTAAAAAAGTTGTGTATACAGACCCTATGTGTTCTTCATAGACGTGTGGGCAAGGGATCAATGAATATGATTTTATACCTCTGACATGTATGCATGCTTATATTGCCTGTATTCATGAAGTATACTGATCAGTTAATCCATGAGCCTTAGTTTAGCAGAAAAATATAAAGTTGCATGTTAGAAAATGAAGCTGGATTTTAGAGAATCATTTCATCTGAGTTCACTCAGGAAACAGGAAGACAGGAATGTGCCTAAAACTGGAACCATTTGATCAACTGTGATCTCCTTTGTTTAATTACTCTAAAAGACAATTTATGGCCCAATGTTTTGCATTAGAAAAATATTGCAATGGCTCAGTATGTTCCCAAACAGCATACTCCTTTGTAATGCCAGGCACCAGGATGTCTTATAAGAGCCAAGGGTTGTGTTAGAAATCACACCTTATCTGGGAAGCTCTCTACTCTATACAGATGCAAAGGGTCTTGAGGTATTCCAGAAGAAGACCTCAATGTGCCTTGATGTCTCTAGATCAGATAAACAAATGCAAATGTCTGTAACCTTATCTGAAACTGGGGTACACCAATGGAAAGAAGCAAATTCATGTTTGGAACCAATAACGCTCTTTATTGATTGTAAACTATCATGATATCATTTTGGGTATAAGATCTGCTGCCCTTCCTGTCTGGGAGAAAGATCACCTTGGTAACATTGGGTGCTTTGACATCTAGTTCTGTATCTCCTGTTTCATTGCAATAAACAGTTAGTTACCAACTCACTGGACTCCGACTGTGTGTCCTCCATCAGACCCGGGGACACATGGGGCACAGATTTGTGCAGCAGAAGACTTACGATACTATAACACAATTAATGTAATTGGAGTTGTGTGTATTTAATGCTTTCTTTAAAAAGGTGGCCAAATAATCAAAACTGCACCAAAGAGGACTGACCTGTGTCTAACATAGATTATGAAATGTGTTTAGTTTTTTAGTTTGTGTAATTCTACATTTAAAAAAAAAACTTTTGAATAATTTTAGTCTAGTTTTGCTAGACGTAAGTTTTTATCCCTCCTCTTGGAAGGCACTGAGGTCCATCATTGAATTCAGTCTCCCTCCCCCAACCTGCCCAAGAGTCTCTGCAATCTTATCTTGGTTTGACAGCATTCAATGCTTTTTCTCCTTTCTTGTAAATCACAGTCCTGTGTATCATTATGGCCTTTAACATGTGTAATTGGCTCTCATTTGTCCCTTCAGGTGATATAGTGGTTATTGTGGAACTAGGATTAAGAAAATTTGAACTTTAGTGTGCCAGAATGCTTATTGTATGACCTTGGGGTAGGTGCTATCTCTCAGGCTAACCTACTTCATAAGGGGGGTTGTGGGAATAAAATAGGGAGGGGGGACCAGGAGGCTGAAGTTGGTTCCTTATTCGCGCTTCCTTATTCATTACTTATTCATGTAGTCATTCAGAAACACTAAGGAGAGTTGGAAAGCTCTGAACCCCAAAATTAGGTCTGGACGACCACATGTCATATACCCCCAGGTTCGCAGGACTCTCCGCTTCGAGGGGACATGTGCTGTCTCCTAGTCCAAAGCATGGTTCTCATGCCAGCTACTCCAAAGTGTGGTGCCCCTAGGACAATCACACGAGCAAACACTGGGGCCAGGCTGCACCCCCAAAAAATCTTTGGACCACCCCAAATGACACATCCCCATGTGCCCTGCAAGGTGACATACAGTGATGCCCAGTCCAAACACTGGTCCTGATGCCACGAGCTCCTATTCGGAGTGCTTCCCTGAGGCCTGTATTTCAAAGGAGATTTGAATAAGGAAGTGCTGTCTGCACTCAAAATAAAGTTTGGACCCTCACACTTCATACACTCCCATCTTCAGCAGACTCTCTCCTTCGAGGGGACATATGTTGTGTCCTGGTCCAAAGTGCAGTTCTGGTGCCAGCTGTTCCAAAGTCTGGTGCCCCTAGGACAATCACACAAACAAACACTGGGGCCAGACTGCACCCCAAAAAAATCTTTGGACCACCCCAAAGGACACATCCCCATGCTTGGGAGACTGTGCCCTGCAAGGTGACATACAGTGATGCCCAGTCGAAACATGGGTTCTGATGCCATGAACTTCTATTCGGAGTGCTTCCCCAAGGCCTGTATTTTCGCACCTTCCCCTCCGGCACACGCAGGAACCCCACTGTGCATGCCCAAGGGGCGGGGCACAAACATCCCACCAGTTCTCTTCTGACCGCCGCACTGTTAACAGCTCATTCTGCTGGTCGGTGAGAAGTACTTGTCTCTCTTACGAGGGATTGCTCACTTCGAATTGCTGTTTGGTTTTTTTGGCTCTTCATTTAAAAAAAAAGAGAGAGAGAAGAAAGGGGTTTTTGCTTGAGGGTTGCCGCTACCTCTGGCGGCTTTCCCCTCTTCCCCTCCCCCCGAGGTAAAATTGTCTCTCAGAAGTAAAATTTCTTTCACCTCAGCGGAGGATCCTTTTTCTTGTATTTTTTTGTGCTGCTCTTTTTATGGCTGAAAAGTGGGGTTGCATCAAGAGGTGTGCTGGCTGTGGCAGTAAACTTGCCCTTAGCGACGGTCATACTCTTTGTATCATCTGCCATGGGGAAGCCCATTGTTCAGAGACTTGCCGTCACTGCTGCCAGTTCTCTAACCAGACACGCAAAAACAGGACCATAAGGCTCCGAGTAGCTCCCTGGGAGTCTACTTTGGCTCCATTACCGGTCAGGACTATGTCTTCTGAGAAGCCTCCAGCCGAACTTCTGTCAACATCAGTGACCTCAGCATCGATCCAACCTCCCTGTCCCAAGTCAGCATGTGGGTATGTCTTCCAAGCATCTGGCACCAAAACACACCTCTTCATCCTCGACCCCAGTTAAGAGGAAGAAGGAGAAGCACAACAAAGAAAAGTCTGCTTCGGAAAAGGCCACGCATAAGCCTCACAGCATGAGTGGCATTGGCAAGCAAATGGGCTCTGCATTACCCCCTCTTCAGCGGGCGCAACCCAACTCCGTTGACCCTACTGAGCTGGAGCTGCCTGTGATACCACCAATTGAGTTACTGGATTTGCCTATCCAGCAGCTAAACCCCCCCCTGGTATCAGAGGCTTCCGTCAGTGCCAGACCTATCTCACTCTCGCCGTCTGAGGTCGAGGAGGTGGTGCCACACAGACATTGGGAGGATCGTTCACTGTCATCCTCTTCTTGGGTGAGTAGGGGCTCCCAGATTGACTCTCAGTATCGATCCAGATCCCCCAGACCTGGAGAGCGTCCATCCAAATTTCCCAGGTGTGAAGAGCGTCGGTATCGAGCAGAAGATTACCATCATTCCAGACCGAGGCTCTCCTACTTACCAAGACAGGAGTTAAGACCACACTCCCTGACCTACTTTGAGCCACCTGTACCACCTCCAGGGGAGCATCGGCAGCACATCTTACTGGTTCACATCATACCCAATGTGGGTATTGATGCCATGGATGACGCCCTGTCCACAGTCAGACTGGGACAGAAGGTCGCGTCGTTCCCACTCTCCACAATGGCGATGTAAGCCTTCCACGACTGTTTCTAAGCCTCCGGAGGAACCTCAATGTCCTCTCTCTCCCTTACATCTTGTGTCTTCCGTACCGTCTCAGACCGCCCCGATATCGGGGGGCCCTGTCCAGGTTGAAGAAGTGTCTTTGCTGCCGGCGCTGTTGTCGCCCTCGGGATCTTTGGACTCTGATTCTGGCACTGACACTTCAGAACGGCCCAAGTCACCCCAGGGCCCTTCGCCAGATCCTGCGGTGGCAGACAACCTGCCCATTTCTCCTTCCGAAGACCTCTCTTCATATGGGGATATGATCAAACGAATGGCGCATTCGCTGGGGTTTTCGATTGTCCAGCCTCAACCGTCGGTATCAGATGCAGTCTTCGATGTTGTGCAGCTAGATACCTCCACATCGATTGCCCTTCTGATGTTGTCTGTCCTGCTCCAGGCTGCTAGGGCCCCATGGGACAAACATCTTCTGTTCCAATGTCCTCCCGGCGTCTGGACCATATGTACAGGGTTCAGGAGATGGACACTGAATTCCTTCATATCCATCCCAAACATAATTCAAAGGCCATGTCGACCTCCTTGGAGACTAAGAGAACCTTGGCTACGCCTTCAGATAAGGAGAGTAAGAAATTGGAGCCCTTGGAATTAAAACCACAAACTACATTGCATGCATGGGACGGTATGAATACTCTCTCTGGGAGAGTTTTACCAAACTCCTGTCATCACTTCCTGAGGACAAGCATCAGGAGGCCAGGAAGTTACAAAAAGAAGGGTTATTACTCTCCAAACAAATCATTAACTCTTTTAAGCATGCTGTTCAGCAGTAACTCTCCGAAGAGCATATATCTAAGACCTACCTTTTGATGGTCAAGGTCTATGTAATGCTTCCACAGATTCGGCCCTGCAGGAAATGGATAAAAGTATCAAGGCATCTAGGTCATTGGGAGTCACTGCCCCATCCAAGTCTTTTTGTCCTCGCTTTTGATCAAGGAACAGTTCCAGACAGCAGTATACAAAACCATCGCCAGAGGGAGGATATTGGTCACGTCAGTCTTCGCCTGGGAACAGACAACAGTATCAGCCCAGACAGAGGTTTGGATCTGCACAACAACAGCCCAGACCGAAACAATCGAAATCCAACAAACAGAGCCTTTGACTCCCACCTGCGTACCACTTCCAACCCTACCCGGCTCTACCAGTACCTATACCAGTACCAGTACCAATGAGTCCTTTCCATCCTGATCAGTGGCTATTCCATCGAATTTCTGGAGCTCCCACCTCTTCTTGCAGTCGTCACCACCTCACCTTGCCACAGTTCTGTCAAAGGGTGCCATAGAACCTGTGCCTCTAGATCACCAGGGCCGAGGTTTTTATTCCCGTTACTTCGTGGTGCCCAAAAGGGATGGTGGGCAGAGGCTTATCTTAGACCTTTGGGGCCTCAACACCTATATACAATACCGGAAATTCAAGATGACATCTCTACCGGTCATTCTGCCTCTCCAGTCCAAAAACTGCTGGGTGGCTACTCTCGATCTTGAGGATGCCTATTTCCATCTAACCATCCACCCCTCCCATCGAAAATATCTCTGCTTTGCAATAGGAGGCAGCCACTACCAATACAAGAGTCTACCTTTTGGCCTCAGTACGGCACCTTGGGTCTTCATCAGGACTATGGTGGTGGTTGTAGCATAAATTCGCCTCTGTGGCCTTATGGTATTTCCATTTCTGGACGACTGGCTTCTGGTCACACCTTCCAGGGACCTTCTCACACGTCAGGTATCTCAGGCCCTAGACATCCTTCGATGCCTCAGTCTCCGGGTCAACCACAAGAAATCGCAGTTGATTTCTTGTCAGAGAACGCAGTTCATAGGGGGGATACTTGACTCCAGGGAAGGCAAAGCTTTCCTGCCCCGGGACAGAGCCCTCACTCTAGCCGCTCTTGCAGAACAAATTTGGCTGCAGGACACATCATCTGCTTTCCAGATTCAACGCCTTTTGTGCCCGATGGCAGCGACAACAGCAGTTTAAGACTACACATGCGGCCACTCCAGCTCTGGTTCCTTCAGCACTTCAAGCTCCTCCGGATGTCCCAATCACTTTGTCTCTCTCCATCACAGGACACCCATGACTCCCTTCTTTGGTGGGCACTAGCAGACAACCTGACGCAAGGTGTTCCCTTCCATCCCCTCACTCCTGGCTCACTCTTACAACCAACGCCTCATTGTGGGGTTGGGGAGGCCACCTCAACGGCTTCTCTTTAGGTCACAGGTGGGATGCCTCGACCTCAAAAAACCATATAAACTTTCTGGAACTTTTGGCTATCAAACTGGCTCTCCAATGCTTCCAGCTCCTTCTCTCAGGGCAATGTGTGATTGTATTGACAGACAATACGACAGCCCTCAGTTACGTCAACAGGCAGGGAGGGATGGTCTCCTGCAGTCTCTGCCGTCTAATGTTCGAACTTTGGGCTTGGTGCATACCTCTGCACATTTTTCCCATTGCCTCACACCGTCACGATTCGGAGCTGAACTGGACCTACCTATGTCCCATCTTCAAAAGATGGGGTACACCTTGCATTGATGTGTTTGCCACCCAGGACAATGCGAAATGCAGCCTGTTCTGCTGCAGAGGGGCACAAGATCCCAAGGCCTTGGGAGATGGGCTCTTTTATCCATGGAACAACAACTTTCTATACACGTTTCCCCCTCTACCATTGTTGTTGAAAACAGTCCAAAAACTCATAGGGTGCATTTTGATTGCTCCCTGGTGGCCGAGGCAACCTTGGTTTGCCAACTTCCTCTCGCTGACCAAGGCTTGCCATCCTCTTTCACAGGTGCCAGATCTGCTCCTAGCGGAGGACGGTGCTCTACTGTTCCATGAGGTCCACAAGCTCAAACTAACAGCCTATCCCTTGGACACCTAACCTTTTGGGATAAAGTCAAGACTGTGTTACTCAATGCCAGGAAGGACTCTACAAGACGTTCCTATAGTGGGAAGTGGGCTTGTTTCTTGGCCTTCTTACAGTTCTCGGATGTATCTCTGAGTTCTGTCACACTTGACAGCATCCTAGAATTTTTGCTTTCCTTGGCAGAGAAGGGCCTATCCCACTCCTCAATCAGACTATACTTGTCCGCCATTTCTGCTTACCATCCGGGGTTCACGGGTTTTTCCATCTTCTCCCACCTGGTCTCCAAGAGATTCCTGAAGGTCTCCTCCGCTTATATCCGCCGACCCATTCACCGGTACCCTTGTGGGATTTGCCGCTGGTGCTGCGCCAGCTGATGAGACGACCCTTTGAGCCTATGGCAACTTGTGAACTGAAACTTGCAGCATGGAAAACTGCTTTTCTCATTGCCATTACCTCAGCCAGGAGTGTGGGTGAACTCATGGCCCTTCGCCATGACCCACCTTTCCTTGTTTTTTTGCCAGATGGAGTGCGATTGATTCCTGACATCTCTTTCCTGCCTAAAGTGGTCTCCGAGTTCCACCTCAGTTCGGAGATCTTGCTACCAAACTTCTTTCCTAACCCGAAAGATGGACAACAGCATCTCCTCCACACTCTAGATGTAAAGAGGGCACTACTTTTTTACCTGAACAAGACACGTTCGAGTAGGAGGGACACTAATTTATTTGTTCCCTATTCCAGTCACTCCACAGGACAAAGGATCTCAGCACAATGTCTCTCCAAATGGATTTTAGACACTATTAAGCCGTGCTACCTGCTAGCTAAACGCCTGTTGCCTTTGCCTGTACGAGCACATTCTACAAGATCCATGGCTACATCTACAGCCTTCTTGAGAGGTGCTTCCCTGTCAGCGATTTGCAGGGCAGTGACATGGTCTGCTCTGAACACTTTCATCAAGCATTATGCTGTGGAAGTTTGTGAACGCCACAGAGAGGACTTTGGTCATCTAGTCCTTTCATCTGCAGAGCATTGAATTTACGACAGCTCCCACCTCCAGGTGAGCAACTGCTTTTCAATCTCCCATAGGTGTGATGCACAGAGACCACAAAGAAGATAAACAGGTTGTTTACCTGTAACTGATGATCTTTGAGTGGTCATCTGTGCAGTCACGCCACCTGCCCGTCCTTCCCCACTGCTGTCGCTTCAGTACTTTTATTTGGTTATGGGCATGACAGCAGTCAGAAGGAACCGGCAGGATGTCCGCGCCCCGCCCCTTGCGCAGTGGGGTTCCTGCATGTGCCAGAGGAGAAGGTGTGAAAATCCCTTTGTGAGCTTTGTACATCACTGATTTGGATCAGCACAGGCGCATAATCCCATAGGTGTGACTGCACAGATGACCACTCGAAGATCATCAGTTACAGGTAAGCAACCTGTTTATTTCCACCCCAGGCAGCCACATGTCATACACCTCCTGGTTGAGGGGGCCCTCCTCTTCAATGGGGCATATGGCACTTCCTGGTTCAAAATGAGGTGCCCCAGGACAATCACACAGGTTGCACCCCCCAAATTTTTTTTTCAGACAATCACAACTTTGTGCATAGTCAGAATACAGCTTCTCATACTGAAATGTTGCAATATAACATCCCAGACCCCTACTTTCCATTGCTTGAGGTGTACTAGGTCCAGGCTGCCAATCACACTTAGGTAGATTTTTGTATTGTTCTGTGCAAAACCATCTGCCAGTTACAAAGTTATTTACTTAACTTTTAAAACATTTTTATGTCACCTCACTAATGTGACACCTGGGAAGTGTGGGGACTTTTCTTGGAAGTGAGTCTGGAAAGCCCCAAGTAGAAATTGGGCTAGTGAAGAGATTGTTGAGGAGGATCCATGTCTAACTATTGTGTCATATGGTCTAAATAGTATATTTACATATATGTCACCTGGTCCCTGGTGTCCCTCCTGCCCTTGAACTTCACACTATAGTTAACTGGAAGTCCAGTATGGATCACAAAATAATGTCATAATAAAATTTGAGCTGCAACCTTGTTTAATATACTTTAGAAGAAGTGTCCCTGGAAATGTGAATGTTCCCTCCTGGGCTGGGGGAGGGAATACTAATGTTCATGATTGACGCACAGCAACAATGTGGTTGGGAAGTGGATGTTTCTTCAGAAAATTGCTGAAGACAGCTTCTGTGGCCTCTGTGTTGCCAAGTCCTGGGCTTTGTTGTTCCTTTTAGGCCATCATATAGATGCCAGTTGCCAATCTTTCCAAATTTGTGGAAGCAAACAAAATGTTGTCCTGTGTTATAAGTTATGCCAACAATCTTGCATCTGGAGAAGAGAAGAGATTGTTAATTTTTGTGTGTACTCGTACATGTACTATGCTGTTGGGGTGGGGGGAAGGGAGGGATGCATTCTTTTTTTAAAAAAATGACTTTTTTAGGAAGTATAGAAAACATCACGATTTCCTTCCATGGATTTTTGAATACAATACATAATATATTAACTGTTGGAGACTGTGTCTGCAACATATTTAATGCTATGTACTGAGATGTCAGCTGGAAAGCAGTTGGTGTTTCTGTATGGACCTTTGACAGCAATTGTGATAATAAGCATGCATGGTAGTCCATTGGCAAATAAGCAGGAACCCAGTTGACGTGTGCCTCTGCATTTCTTTACAGTGATTCTGAAACGAATATTGAAAGGGTGTGTTATATACATCAAAATGAGTCCAGTCAGCAGATAACCACAATTCTAGAACATACAGTGGGTGGACCAAACACATCATTCATTTTTAAAGTCACTCGGTAGATATTTTATCTGAGTCACACATGAAACAGCCCCCTCACCCCTTCAAGTTCGTACAGTGGTGATTACAGTGCCTTGTTAGACAATTCCACCACCACCCCAAACATACAGTGCATAGGGAATGGGGATTACTACGTTGTTTACATCTCAACACCCAGAAAATGAACTTCTCCCACTTGGGTAGCAAAACATGCCTTCCAGTGGGCTAAAAGACTGAATAATTTGTTGTCATCAGTGTTTGTGTGACATTCCTGTGCACTGTCCGGTACTGACTTAATTGCTTAGATCATGAATATGTCACAGAGAATATTCCATTTACCTTGTGCCATGGTCAGATGTGAGGCAATCTTTCTGATCATTGATGGGCAGTTCTCTCTCAATAAAGTGCATTGTGCATGGCAAAGTAGATGGTTCATGGAATACATTCAGAGCCTCCTGGATTTCCTGGGCATCACTGAGACTACATTCGCAAAAGAAAGAAGACCAATTAAGATTACTTTTCTGACCAGTAGTCATGATGTGAAACATCACAGATATAACTCTCCTTATCAAAGACTCCTATGTATTACCCAAGTGCTTTAAATTCTATGAATGTATACTCACCACAGAATGATCTCTGAAGACTTAATATGACATTCCTTTTTTGAACAATCTCGTTTGCTGCAAGTGGAGTACTGTATGGTATGCCAGAAGTAAGAGAGGGGTGAAGTTACCATCTCTTCTTCAGTTCCATAGCAGTCCCATAAACTCTTCCCCTTGAACCTCTCAAATTGCAGCAGCCATTCCATTTTTCCTATACTCTGCTTCTTTTCTGAAAAGGCATAATTCACTCGCAGCAGAATGTTAACTGCTTCCACACCGTTCTGCAATGCCTTGATCTCTTTTTTCAGTTCTGGATACTGTTCAAAGCTCATATGAATTATATACAGTAGATTGTTGATAGTGCAAGTGTTTCTCAGGACTACCTTCCTCCTGTTTAAGTGAGCTGTTCCATTCTAAGGAGGGCAGTCATATTCGCTATGTTTTCATTTGCGCAGAGACACAGATGGTGCTCTGTAATACTTGGGCACTTTCTGGGATACTGATTGTGGGTGTTTGCTCCAAGTTTCCACCAGAGTCAGTGTATGTGGGATATCTTCATTTTTTTCTGTCTTTTTTTAGCACCTTCTTTTTAATAGGTCTTCCTTTGGATTGTTTTCCTGGAAAATGCCTATTGCAGCCACACGTCGTCTTCCCTGAATAGTTTCTTTCATTATCTCAACAAATTCTGCTGGTCTGCGATGAATCTTGGAATTCAGAAATTGATCCTTAACTATTCTGAACCAATTTTCAGCATTCAAATTACTGTCTCTGGTTTGCAGACACCATTTGGATTGCAGCATAATTCCACTCCATAATGGCAGTGCCCAAATGTATCTTGACAAGAGTTTTTTCAGTTCTAAGTTGTAGTAGATGTTGGGTTTTAAAGCACTGCTCAGTAACTCAACCTCAAGGTTTTCTTGTGGGATCAATTTTACAAAGGGTGACCCCTGATATACATACTCTGATGGTGTTTCCATGATGTCATCTTCCAACTCAAAGTATTGATCACTTGCTGATATTTTTTGGTTTTTTAAGTCCTGCTGTATAGCGCTGACTGCCTTCCTACAATTATCTGTAAGATATTTGCTCCCATATATTATGGTGAGGCGCTTAACGAGCTCACTGCACTCCTGTATTGTTTTTCCATTTTGCAGCAGTGCAAATGAGTAGAGGAAAAAACTCTTCACTTCTCTTGAAAGCTTTAACTTACTGACATGTCCAACCATAAGTTTTATCATAGGCGCTGCACAGATATGTACTACTGTAAAGTTGACCTTTCTGTCATTAATACACACATCATAACACATGTGGAGATAGTGAAGTGGTGTTACATGGTTGAAAACCTCGGTGACCGCATGAATTAAAGCCTAGCTATGGTCACATTCAATTTTTTGAGGTTTCAGATGGTGTCCAGTGACTTGAAACATATCACGTGAAAGCAATGCCAACCAGTGAGAGATGGTGGGAGTGCTCTGGTCTGAGGCAAGCATCTCCGCTGTGGGAATTATGCATGATGAGTCTGAGGGTACTTTTGTGCACAAAGCATAGTATAAGATTTGGTGTTTAACTGATGGTGGTTTCTCACAACAGATCCAGTGGCATCAAGGTATAGCTCACATAAACCTGCTCTCTGAAGATCTGACAACAGGTGAAGCTGCACTTCCATATACACGTGTGATTCAAAAGGTGATGCAGAAATCACCTGTAGATATGAATGGCCCGTTTTATAAACAAGATGTTCTTCAGCATCCTGTTTCCCCAGTACGTTGATGCAGTCCTGGACAACGTCGCAATCTGTCCATCCATCAAGATTCCCTTCACTAGAAATGTTTTGCAGTACTGAAGAACTCTTTATGTCATTGTGATTGCCAGCAATTAATGCTTCAGGGTCACAATGACTGATGAGCCTAACCCTCGACTGACTTGGCCTCAGCTGACTTGGCGTGCCCCCTTTAAGTTCTTTTCTTAGTTTAATTCTTTCTGGTTGATGTGTGTGCCTTTTGTAATCATGGCCAACTGTATGACATATTTGTCCTCTTACAGAGATACTTATTCTAACAGAACTTGCCTCTTTTTTTGGCATATCTTTAGTACTCAAGTATAGCAGAATGCACCCATTAAATTTGCATTTTTCTTTGCCATACCAAAACGGGGCACTTCTTTTCCTTTAATTCTTTATTTTCTAAATAGACGCTCGTGGCATCAGAACCAGTGTTTGGACCAGGCATCACTGTATGTCACCTTGCAGGGCACCGTCTCCGGAGCATGGGGATATGTCATTTGGGGGTGGTCCAAAGATTATTTTGGGGTGCAGTCTGGGCCCAGTGTCTGTCTGTGTGTTTGTCCTGGGGGCACCACACTTTGGAGCAGCTGGCGCCAGAACTGTGCTTTGGACCAGGACACAGCATATGTCCCCTCAAAGGAGAGAGTCTGCTGAATAGGGGGGTGTATGAAGTGTGGGGGTCCAAACCTTGTTTTGAGTGCAGACGGCACTTCCTTATCTCCTTTGAAATACAGCCCTCGGGGAAGCACTCCAAATAGGAGCTAATGGCATCAGGACCGGTGTTTGGACCAGGCATCACTGTATGTCACCTTGCAGGGCACCGTCTCTGGAGTTTGGGGATGTGTCATTTGGGGGTGGTCCAAAGATTTTTGGGGGGTGCAGTCTGGCCCCAGTGTCTGCCTGTGCGTTTGTCCTGGGTGTACCACACTTTGGAGCAGCTGGCATCAGAACCGTGCTTTGGACCAGAACACAGAATATGTTCCCTCGAAGGGGAAAGTCTGCTGAAGATGGGGGTGTATGAAGTGTGGGGGTCCAAACCTTATTTTGAGTGCAGACGGCACTTCCTTTTTCAAATCTCCTTTGAAATACAGGCCTCGGGGAAGCACTCCAAACAGGAGCTCGTGGCATCAGGACCGGTGTTTGGACCGGGCATCACTGTATGTCACCTTGCAGGGCACAGTCTCCACAGAGTGGGGATATGTCATTTGGGGGTGGTCCAAAGATTTTTTTGGGATGCAGCCTGGCCCCAGTGTCTGCTTGTGTGATTGTCCTAGGGACACTGCACTTTGGAGCAGCTGGCGCCAGAACCGTGCTTTGGACCAGGACACAGCATATGTCCCCTCGAAGGGGAGAGTCCTGTGAACCTGGGGGTATATGACATGTGGTGGTCCAGCTTCCTACCTCTCCTTAGTGTTTCTGACTGACTACACGAATAAGGAATGAATAAGGAAGTGCGAATAAGGAACTTCAGCCTCCTGGAGGGACCGTGCATGGTATGCTGCACTTCATGGAGAAAGAGCAGAATAAAAATTATTAAATAAAAATAAATTGTTACTTAGCCGTTGCCCAAGCTACTTGCTGAATTCTATATCCCCACCTGTAAAATGAAAACAGATGACCACAAATGATTCTGTAGGGTTTTTGGAAGAATGAACCAAGATAAGAATTGAAAACTATTCTGCACTCAGAGTAGTTTTGGTTAAGAGCTCAGTGCCAAGTACATTGTCAGTGTTTAACTATAAGAAATAAAGGGGAAGAAACTCTGCGTTTCATATCCACATGGCTTTTCCAGTCACTGAAAGTTCTGGAGTGAGACAGGATGAGATGCTAGATTCACAAAACTCTGCTAAGGAGGAATGTTCCTCTTGCTGCTCAGAAGTGAGAAATGAAAATTGTAGCTTTACATTACTGTTGTGGCTGTGTGTGCTTTTTTTCAGGTTCAGATGCCCAGTGACGTGGGAGACAAATCTTACCTCTTGCCCCCACAGCCTGTCAAACAGTTTCTGATCTCACCACCTGCCTCTCCACCTGTAGGATGGAAGCAGAGTGAAGATGCCACACCTATGATAAACTATGACTTGCTCTGTGCAGTTTCAAAATTGGGGCCTGGTATGGAATGCTTTCCAACTTTCTGCTCTACTTTATCTCTTTGTTTAGCAAAAGTGATCAAGCAGGCTTGTAAGTACCACAGGCGAGCAGCCAAGAGAAGAAGAGTTCTTCCTAGGAAGAGGAACTTTACAGGTTCTCTTTCTTCTCCCTCTCCACCCTCATAGATCACACTGGAGTGGGCAGGATTTGCTTTCAAAACTGTGATAAAGGGCTGTATGTACAATGTGTAACAAGAAAGCTCAAGTTTTAGAAATTGGAATAGATTGTACATATTTGTACTTCAGCTTGCACAAATTGACGAGATTCCCCCCTCCCCCCAAACTTACAAGTTTCTATGTCTGTGTGTCTGTGAGACTCATGGTTGGAGGGGTATGTTGTGGGGGGGGGGGATTTATACTCCCTCAAAGAAACTCTGAGGGTGATATACTAGTAGTCCAGAAGGTAGACATCCACAAGTGATATTGTTTCACTTTCTCCCAATCCTGTCACCTCTAATTCTTCTCACCTGTTATGTACCTCAAGGAATGTGTCCTCACATTTTCTTCTGCAAAATTCACTGGCTAGAAGCACTCTTGCCAGTTTGGCACTGGCTGTCTGATTATCTATAGGAAGTCATACTGTGATCCTGATAGCATCATACTACTGACTACATGGGTTACCTTGCCAGTATGCTTCTGAAACTTTTATTCTGGAAAATACTACATGTAATGATGGCAAATTCCTGACTGTAGCACTAATAGATCCTTTAGAAGATAGGTTTTTGTTAAACTTACAGTAGGGTTGATCAAGGGGGATGTAGACATCTTGGGTATATTTAGGATGCATCTTGCTGTGATATATAACTAGCCAGCAGTATAAATTCCTTAAATATAGCTGGTGTTAACAATTGAAATTACTTTGGGATGGAGAAACTGCCACTCCAGTTAGAAAAAGCTTTTTCTAGGACTTGCATACATTCTGAGGTACTCTGAACTTGCGTTGGTATATTTTGGGTGTGTTTCTGAATTTTCCCAAGTTCAAGGAAGCACTTCATGAAAACTAAGTCTTGGCCAAAAGGCACCCTTTGACTGGAGGTGAAGGGCATTGTGCTTCAACGTGGTTGGTTCTCCATTGTGCTTTCATTGCTGCTGCGAATGTAGAGGAATTTGCAGCAGCAAAGGAGGCTCTACCTGGGGGATTCTCTGTGTTACCTCCTTGTACGCACCATTCCCCACCACCCCCAACAAACACCAGGGTGCTTTTTGCCTGCTTTTAAAAAAATTGCTAGTAGATGTATCACTATGTTGTGATGCTGCTATATACACATGTACTACCAACTGAAAAATTAAAAAACAGCAAAAAGCCTGCACTGGTGGTGGTAGGGGCATGGCTGACATGAGGAGAAATGGTGACGCCTTCCTGTCAATGCATATCCCAAACCCACTTTAAGTACAATCTACCATAGAAGGCTTGGGAAAACATGCAGAAGGACAAACATGAGCTTTTGCGAGCTCTGGACCTCACTATTCCAGCAAGATGGAAACATGGTAAGGACTCCAAGAAACCGATGAGGATGAACCGAGAGCTTCAGAATAAGCTAAAGGAGAAAAAGGAAATGGAAGGAAATGGAGGGAAGGTCAGACCTCTAAAGAGGAATATATGAGAGTTACTAGGTACTGCAGATCAGCCATCAGGGAAACCAAAGCTCAATATGAGTTGGATTTGGCCAGGGGGCTCACTACAATAAGAAAAACATCTACAGGTATGTGACAAGCAAATGCAAGGTAAAAGAGGCAATTGGACTGCTTTTGGGAGTAGAAGGAGAAACTCTAGTGGAGGACCAAGAAAAAGACAGGCTTAATGACTTTTTTGCCTCTCTTTTCTCCCAGAAGAACTCGAGCCCATCTAGAGATGGTAGAGGACATGAAAGGACCAATGTTCCCTCTAAGCTGTGGAATCTTGTGGGCAAAAATTCTACTTTGTGAGCCACTGGCATCCAAGTTGTGAGCGAGCGATTTGGGTACTGCATAAATCAGTTTGCTCTGGAGCCATCCTTCCTGAGCTAAGATAAAAATGTGTGAGCCGGAGGCTAAAAAACTGTGAGCTAGCTCACACTAACTCAGCTTAGAGGGAACACTGAACAGGACACCTGAGTGCCCAGTTGATATTGAAAGGGAGGTTGTGGAGAGACACCTGGCTGCACTGGACGAATACAAATCCCCTGAGCCAGATGATGTGCACCCAAGAGTGCTCAAAGAACTGTCTAATGAACTTGCAGAGCCTCTGTCCATCATCGTCAAGGCCCCCTGGAGGACTGGGGAGGTGCCATAAGATAGGAGAAGAGCAAATGTTATCCCAATCTTTAAGAAAGGGAAGAAGGATGACCTGGGAAACTACAGGCTGGGCAGTGTGGGAAGGTATTAGAGCAGATTTTAAAGGGGGTGATCTGTAAGCATCTGAAGGACCACTTAGTGATCCAGGGAAGTCAGCATGGTTTTGTCCCCAACAGATCTTGTCAGACCAACCTGGTTTCCTTCTTTGATCATGTGATGAGTTTACTGGATCATGGGAACTCTGTTGATGTGATTTACCTGGGTTTCCGTAAAGCTTTTGATAAGGTCCCCATGACTTTCTGATGGGCAAACTGGAAGACTGTGGACTGGATGATAGGACAGTTCGATGGATAGGGAACTGGTTAGAGGACCGCACCCAAGGAGTGGTGGTCAATGGAGTTTCATTAGCTTGGAGAGAGGTGTCCAGTGGGGTGCCGCAGGGCTCGGTTTTGAGCCCGGTACTTTTCAATATTTTTACCAATGATCTGGATGAAGGGGTAGAAGGCTACTCATTAAATTTGCTGATGATACCAAATTGGGAGGAGTAGCAAACACCCAAGAAGATAGAGTTAAAATTCAACAAGGCCTGAATACTCTGGAGAAGTGGGCAGCTGCGAAGAGGATGCACAGTGTTACATCTGGGCCACAAAATAAATGCACAGTGTTACATCTGGGCCACAAAAATGTCAAGCACAAATACTGGATGGGGGATACGTTTCTGGGGAGTAGTGTATACGAAAGAGATCTTGGGGTAAGAGTGGACTATAAATAAAATATGAGCAGTCAGTGTGATGCGGTGGCAAAAAAAGGCAAATTCAGTCTTGGGTTGTATTAAAAGGGCCATAGCATCGAAATCGCAGGAGGTCATAGTCCTTCTGTATATTGCCTTGGTCAGGCTGCACCTGGAGTACTGTGTGCAGTTCTGGAGGCCTCACTTCAAAAAGGATGTGAACAAAATCGAGAGGGTGCAGAAGAGAGCGATGAGGATAATCAGGGATCTGGTGGTTGAGCCCTATGAGGAAAGGCTAAGGGCTCTAGGAATGTTTAGGTCGGAGAAGAGGAGATTGAGGGGGGACATGATTGCTCTCTTTAAATATTTGAAAGGCTGTCATTTGGAGGAGGGCAAGGAGCTGTTCCTGTTGGCAGCAGAGGATAGGACCCGAAGCAATGGGTTTAAATTACATGCAGAAAGGTATCGGCTGGATATTAGGAAAAACTTTTTCACAGAGTGGTTCAAAGGTGGAATCAGCTGCCTAGGGTTAGCTCCCCTTCACTGGCAGCTTTCAAGAAGAGGCTGGATGAATATTTGTCAGAGATGCTTTAGGCTGGTCCTGCATTGGGCAGGGGGGTGGACTAGATGGTCTGTGTGGCCCCTTCCAACTCTATGATTCTCTGATTCTGTGACAATTGTACTATGGTGTTGTATGGAACCCCCCCCCCCAAAAAAGTTCCTGTTGTTGGGGCAGGTGGAGGGGATGCATTGCAAAATCTCAGTGTGGAAGCAGCCCACATGTGTATGCATCGTCATTTCCCAAATACATTAGAATAAATAAGTGTAGAGTTTCTAAAGCTTTATGTGTTTAATAACTCTGCTGGTATTGTAATGTTGTGACTTGTTCTGCCTCTAGGGGAGAAGTATGAGCTTCACGCAGGAACAGAATCCACACCCAGCGTGGTTGTCCATGTGTGTGAAAGTGAAACGGAAGAGGAGGATGAAATTAAAAATCCCAAACAGAAGATTGTGCAGACAAGGCGCCCCGATCCACCACCCACATTGCTGAGTGAAACAAAAACTTTTGAATGTATGCTAGAGGTAGGGGGTGGGATGCACTTTTGATCTGAGGTGATCTAACAGCAGCAGTGGATGGAAATCATGTTTGTGTTGCTTCATGATGTGTAGCAGCAGCAGACATGTAGTCATCTCGCATCAAAAAGACTTTAGATGCCAACATTCTGAAGAGCACTTTAAGGTTTTAACTCCCAAGATGTAGCAAATCCTTTGGGGTTTTGAGTCCTAGCTCACTAGACTAGGAGGATGCCATTTTGGAATGTGTGTATTGCCATTTTCTTGGTGTATAAAAAGGCTGAAAGAAACTCAAATGCTGCCATCTTTGTATTGGTTGCCACGTGGTTTTGTACACGAGTTTCTCATGTATATTTTTGTGTGCATTATCCAGTTAACATGATGTTCAAAGTAATATATTGATAAAACATTATGTACAATGTACATTGTTATCAAGTAGAGAAATCTCTAAATGGCTTGGGAGTTTAGAAGCAAATCTCCAGATTTGTTTTGTGCTTTTGTTTTTTCTTAGAAATGCCATAGTTGTGTGTGTGTGTGTGTTGAATTTCAAAGTACTTTTGTTAATTAATGTGAGGCAAAAAAAACACAAGTCTAATAGTCTGTCTTTGTGCTCACTGTAACTGTGAAATCTGAAATGCAAGCAGGTAAGCTGCATATTAGAGGCCAACTCCCTCTTTTCTTTTTGTTTCTTAGGATGCAGCTTTTCCAAATGGAGTATACTTATGTAAGCTGGCAGCAGGAATAAGGCAGTCTGTACAGCTTCTGGCACCCTCTTGTAATACAGTCTCACTACCTGCCTCCCACTGCCTGCACAGCCCCATTGTGCAGGAGTAATAGTATGGCCACGCCCCACACAAGGCTGGAATTAATGCTTCTTGCAAGAGTGTAACAACTTTTTCTCTGCATCTAATCACTTTAAGTTGCAGGATAATAGATTTTGACAAGTGGGGGATCCACAAGGACTTCTGGGGGGCAGTTCATTTTCCTCTCCCCCAATATTTCTTCTTTCCCTTCTCCTGGCAATCTTCATATCCTCTCACCTTTCCCTGTTTCCGTCTCTCCTTCCCATCTACCATCCAATCTACCTTTTATTGGCTACCCATCTTCAAATATATTTATTGTTTATTTACTTCATTTATGCCCCACATGTCTCCACACTGGGGATCCAGAGCTGCTTTCATCATTCTCCTCTCCTCCATTTTATCCTCACAACTTTCCTGTGAGGTAAGTTAAACTGAAAATGTGTAACTAGCCCAAGGTTAACCCACCAGATTCCATGGCAAACTGGAGATTTGAACCTGAGTCTCCCAGCTCCTAGTCTGAAACTCTAACCACAGTGGCTCTTGTGTTGTTGAACAGTAGCAGAACAGCCAGTCCTGGGTAAGTCATGCAAGATGCATGGTAATGAGTTACCCAAAGGTTGTTGCCAGTCTTCCCTTAAAGGCAAAATAGCCCTGGAAAAGGCCCTGCCTCCTCTCTTACCTTTTAGTGACAGAAACCAAGGCTTGAAGGCCGGCAGTACTGTTATGGTTGCCTAGCTATGACGACAGAGGGCATTTGTTTCTTTAAAGCTACAGGAGCTGTTTCTTTTATTGGTGGTGGTAGAAAGTGTCATCTTGTCACAGCTGAGTTATGGTGACCTCATAGGGTTTCCAAGGCAAAAGTCATTCAGGGGTGGTTTGCCATTGCCTGCCTCCATGTCACGACCTTGATATTCCTTGGAGGTCTCCCATCCAGATACTTGCCAGTGTCGACCCTGTTTAGCTTCTGAGATCTGGCGAGATCAGGCTAGCCTGGGCTATCCAGGTCAGGTACTGGGTTTTTATTGGGAGGATTAATTCCTCATTTTTAAAATTTCAGCTATTTCTGCAAACCTGGAGTGTTTTTCAGGTTTGTAAAAAGATCTGACTTGTGTGCTCATGGCTCCAGTCACCAGATTCAGGTATCCACAGATTTGGCCATGTTGAGAGTTAGATATATTGATGATGACTGAACATTAGGGGGAACTAAATACCAGTAAGAGCAGTTGCAGTTCAAGCAGGGAAATAGGTGTGCTCTCTTTCTCTGGAGTCTAGCTAAAGCCATGTGTCAAGAATACTTTAGCTTTCTGCTTTCAGCAGGAAGTTGGGCTATATGGCCTATAAGACCACTCCCAGTTCTCAGACTGTATCCCTCTGTGTCCTAAAGGTGATTTATGGCATGCTAGTGTTCTGATTTACTAAGCTATTTCGGGGGCTGTCTCCATTGTCCCACCTTGTGACAGCTGGACCATCTTGGAATTCCCAGTTTGCTCCTACTTGCCTTGCACTAAGTTCTGGCCAGCAGCAGATTTGAACATGACTCTTCTCAGATTGCCACCTTGTTGTTTGGTCCATTTTTACTTACCCCCTTGTTGGTTGGTCTGTTCTTACCTTCCCCCCAGCCCCATGCCCTCTGCACTTCTCCCTTCCTGAGAGAAAGTGTTTGTCCCAAGGCAGACCTTTGCCTTGCTGGTACAAGAAAAGTGCTGACACCCCAGCTGCCTGGATTTCATAAATGCTAAGGCCAGTACACCTTGTAGTCTTTCCTTTCCAACAAAATAGCACCTTAAGATTCCTGTTTCTGACATTTTTGTAAAGTGTCTTTTCCAACAGCAGATGTTTTACTGCTACAGAATTGGGGGGGCACAACAACAGCTGAAGTTCTGGAATATTTTCACAAAGTATTTGCAATAACTGTTCACTGTCCCCATTTTGTCTATAAAATTACAGTGAACTGTACCATGGGAGAAAGAGACCCCACACACACATACCATCTTTCCTCCTCAGCATGTTCTTTGGCATATAACAAGAACTCAGCACAGGGTGGAAATCGTCCTCTCACGTCTACATTTTGGAGATACTAAGCAGCAAGAAATGCTTGGCTTCCAAGGAGCTTCAAAACCCATCATAAAGTAAAAAGCTGACCAGTTCCTCTTGAGTCTTGTACATCTGGCAAAGTAGTGTGGGCTCACACCTAAATGGCTTCTGAGGCCAGCTAAACCTCTGGTTTATATATAAACTTAAAGCCTTTTTTCTTTGCTTGAAACCAGGGTTTAAGAGTGCAAAATGCAGTTATTTGAGTGTTGGATCTAGACCAAGACAATATGTTTCTAAATCCATAAGCAGAGAAGCTCACAGCTAGTCTTGGGCCAATTATACTTAATCAGTCTAACCTGGCTTGTTAAGGGATGAAATGTAATAATGCCTATTTGTGTATGCTGTCTTTGAGCTTCTTGGATCCAAATGTGATACATTAATAATGGAAGGGACTAAACAATTTATTCTAGCAAAAGCAGCAATCTTCTGCCTGTTTTGGGGTGGGTTTTTTTTTTACAACAGTTAGTATTATAAAAAGCTTTAGGGGGAAACAAGTTTCTTGCAGTGTGACAAAGTTGTTTCTTCTATTCAGTGTTCCCTCTAAGCTGAGTTAGTGTGAGCTAGCTCACAGTTTTTTAGCTTCTGGTTCACACATTTTTGTCTTAGCTCAGGAAGGATGGCTCCAGAGCAAACTAATTTATGCAGTAGCCAAATTGCTCACTCACAACTTAAATGACAGTAGCTCATAAAGTAGAATTTTTGCTCACAGGGCTCCACAGCTTAGAGGGAGCATTGCTTGTATTCTGTTAATATGTTTACAGAATCCTACAATTCCACCCTAAATGTTTTTCTGTATTTTTTTTATTTTGGAGTACAGTAGAATTATTTTAAATAAGTGCTCAGAACCCCTACCCTATTTTTAGTAGAGAAAAATCAAAACCATAGTATTGAATCCATAGCTGCCTTTTTCGTCTTAATAAAGTAAATGGGGAGAAGCCATCAAGAAATGAATTTGTGAATCTGTCTGCTTTAGGATGGCATGCAGCAGAAAAATCATCTATTAATGTCAAAAATTGCTTTCCAGGTACTTGCCAAAATTCTAAGCCACCTCTCTCCCCCTAAAGCAATAGAAAAAGCAGCTTTTGTGCCAAATCTGATTATGTGAAACATGCTGCCTCAGTTGACAGTGGAGACAGCAGAGGGTGGGACCTGCAGCTGTGCCAAAGGGGTCTGTCATCACAATGCTTTTAAAGAGCAGGGTCTGGAGTACCGGATTGCCCCACCCCAATACTGTCTAAGAGTGGCCCTTTGAGACTAGGTGGCCCTCATGAGGTCAGAAAGAGTTTATCAATGTTGTAAATAAATCAAATAAACACTATATTGGTGGGTCAGAACCATAGAGCTTTGAGAGTATTGTGGCGTTAGAATAAAAATAGTCAGGACACAAAGATGCATGTAATGGATTGGTATTACCACAACTGACTGTGTTTTTAAAGAAGACTAATAAAATGCTTTCCCATTTCCGTGCCTTGTTGTCTTTCTCTGAAGTAGTGGTGGTGGCACTTCTCTATGATCCTTGCTGCAATTCCTGTTTCAAATGGTAAGAGAACTCCCTGGTGGGTTGAGCTTCACATGAATTAGAATGTGAGAGGGTGCCATTTAGATTTTCTATCTCCAGAGTGGGCCAGCTGGCCTGTGAAATGTAGCAAGAGGGACTGGGTTCTGAATGGGGTGAATGTAGGAGTTCAGAAGTATTCTTGGCTTCAAAGGATTGTTTGGTACCCATCACCTATACGGGAACAAGCAAACCTTATGTGCATTGAGAGTTATTTGGGGAGTGGGAGTGAGGGTGGGTGGGAGAGAAGAGTTGCACCGATCTGCAGGAATTCATGTTCAAACTTTATACTTCTATTATAACGTTGGCTGCATAAACCTGTTTCCAGATTCTTCTTCTTCATCATCATCATCATCATCAACAACAACCTATATTAACCATGTGAAATCCTCAGGATCATTGTGGTATGTGTTTCACCCTATGAATGCCAACTGCAACCACGCACAGGCTTTCTGACCTCCATGTCCATGGAGCTAGTTCTCATTCTTCTGCTTGCCTTTTCTTAGCTGTCTCCCATAGGAAAGCCCTGGAGTCTTATATAAGTCCTGCTTAATTTTTTCCCCCAGGCAGGTGACACAGCCTATATAGCTTTCAAGCACTGACGTAAATTTTTCCCTTTGGCACTGGGAGAGAGTTTTATCTAGAGACATTGGGGGTGTATTTACCTGGACAATTAAATGGTTGGAAAGGATGGGAGGGAGGGAGAATCCAATGTCCAAAAGCTTTCCAACAAGAACAATCAACATTTTTCTATTAGAAAAAAAGAGACACGGATATCTTTACCACTTTTTTTTTTTACCCAAACAGAAATCTGGAGAAGCAGAGGAGTGGTAAAATTCTCCTTACCACATCGCAGATACAGCCAGTTTACCTAGTGGTTACAGGCCAACTGTGGTACATTACTGCTTGATAAATGGTGACCTGTATTCACTCTTCATAGTAAGTTTTGGGATCTTTCTTTGCTCCTTACAACAAATCCCTTGAGGGGAAATGGACATGAGGGCAGATCCTGGATTTGGATAATTCGGGATGGGGGACTTTTAGCCTGGGAGAAACGTGTCCAGACCGCATCTCTTGATTTCCTATCATTGGATAGGAGCGTTTTTACTGTTTTATCTGTTGTTGCTGTGCCATTTGGGCTGAAGATGAGTGGGCTAGGTAACCATGTAAATGAAATTTTTAAAGAATTATGTATGCAAATTAAATGGGAAGATGTTACGCTTGCCAGCCTCCAGGTGGGGCCTGGGGATCTCCCGCTTTTACAACTGATCTCCAGCTGACAGAGATCAGCTTCCTTGGAGAAAATGGCTGTTTTGAAGGGTGGACTCTATAGCATTGTACCCTGCTGAGGCCCCTCCCCTCCCCAAACCCACCCTCTCCTGGATCCACTCCCAAAATCCCCAGGAAGTTTCCAACCCAGACCTGGCAACCCTAGAAGATGTGCTGCATCATTTTCCTGTGTATCATTTTTTAAACCATCATTAAACCAAATATAGGATTAATTATTACCATTGCATTAAATTCTATTACATTAAACGTATTATGTGACATGTTTGTTTAAAGTGAAAAGCAGTCATGATTTCACAAGCCAGATGCACTGCTATTTATCCTCCCCCCCCAAAAAAAAACCAACCCCTCGTGTTTCTTTCTACTTTTCAGCTCTGTTTGTTGGGTAAAATGAAGTCAGAGGCTTGGGAAGTGGGTGTGTTTTAGGCCTAGACTGGATGGTATGTTGTGGCAGGCAAGTTGTTGTGAATCCTCCCCCTTAAATTAATTAGGGCAAGGTATTGCACATACACTCCATCCCTAAGCTGCCTACTCTGAGCTGTTTTCTCCTAGTGGGACTTCAAGGAGTCAAATATTGTGGGTGGAGGGAAGAATACAGCATCCCTTGACCCACTGCTCAAGTGTACACTAACTCGCCACTCCCACTTTATTGCTAGTTTGCCTCTGGATGCAGAAGTATTTTGCTGCTTTAAGTACCCCATTTACCTGAAAGGAAGACTAGGGTTTCCCACACACACACACGTGCTGTCAAGAAAAAAGGGGGGGGCGTCTTCTGTTGGCATACAAATTACAGCTTGTACCATAATCATAAAAAACAAGCAAACACCAAAAAACCCTTTTGCGTATCTTTTTTTAGTGGGATTGTCTTGCCTTCTGGGTCACCTTCCTTCTGGATAAATACAGTAGCCTCCCTGTTTCAGTCAATTCCATTCATAAATGAGTGTGATGACAAATGTGCATGTGCCTCTTCCTGCCACAGCTAAGTGTGTGGTTTGCTTTTGCAAACATTTGTGTTTCAGAGTATGGTGTTGTCCTTAGAGGATGCAAATATTAAACCACAGCACATATATTCTGTTTGAGGTATAATCCTGTGGGCATGCTGCCTCTCAAAATCCTTTGGTTAATGATTCTTCTCTAATCCTGTTCTTAGTTTAATGAGCTGATTGAGCTTCCCACTTTTTACAAGCATCTGCATATTCTACAGTATTATTTTCCTTGTTACAAAATAGATGAAAGGCAGGAAGAATGTGTCAACAATCACTGTTCGGTGATACTACTAGCTATTCTAAGTGAATTTCTGGAGAAGCAACAGAAACATAAATGAAAAATTCAGTAATTTAAAAGCTATTCATTTTCCTGTAGACTTATTTCATTTATTTTATTTCCTGTAGACTTATTTAGGCCAATCTTAAACAGAACTACACCCTTCTAAGGACCCTGAACTAAACGAGCATAGAAGGGTATTAATTCTGCTTAGGATGGCACTGTAACCCTTCCTTCTTTGACTTAAACTAGAAATACTGGGTTATCTTGCACAGCCGGATGCCATCAAACAGGGACAAGCAATCAGCAGCCTAGCCTCAGTCCCCAAGAGCTTCCTGTCTAGCCCCCACGTCACCCTGATCCCAAAGCTATGCACACACATAGTCTTAAAATTATGCACTTCAAACTATTTTCTTCCAAGTGTGAGTCCAGGAGCACCTTAAAGACCAACAAGATTTCCCAGGGTATAAGTTTTTGTGAGTCAAAGCTCACTTAGTCAGATGCAAATGAGGATCCCTCAGCCCTTGTATCGAGGTCAGAAGGTGGGAGGGGTATTACAAAGAAGGGCCTCTCATTTGCCGTTAAAGCGCTCTCGCTCCTCCGTTTGTGCCCTGGTGGGTCTCCAGCCACCGCCGCCTTCCCCTCCCTCAAGGGTTTAAAAAGCAGAGTTCAGAGAAGGGCTTCTCAGAGAAGGGATGCAGAAGTACAATGATGGATCCTCATTCTCATTTGCCTCTGACAAAGTGAGCCCTTGACTCACAAAAGCTTATACCCTGGGAAGCTTTGTTGGACCTTACGGTGCTACCGGATGCAAATTTTGTTCTATACTACATGCTAAGAGAGGCCTAGACCTCTTTAACTACTTCCCCCATTCCTGTGAGAAACTTTATTCACAAGAAAGTCACTGTCATGACCCCAGCGGGTTGCCACCTTCAGCTGCCACCACTCTGGACTTTGGGTCCCTTGAGAAGGCCCAGAGTACCCTCCCAAGCCCATCCAAAATGCCCCTTTTTAAGCCGAGAACATAGGTGTGATGACCAGGCAGAGAACAATTTAACAAATGGTTTATTAACACAGTAATGGGGCAAGGAAAACCAGACAAGGTGCTTTAAAATATATAACAGTGTTCAAAGGCAAAAATAAATCTAACGCGACTACCTAGTTCACTTAACTGTTTACTATTTCAAGGCTCACAAGCCTTATACCAGGCCTCCTGCCTATATTCACTCTGTCCCAAGTGAGGGATCTTCTCCTCAGACCAGACTATTTCCTTCAGTTTAACTCTGAAAGGGAAGACCACAGAAGAGCAAAAGAACCCAGTTTCATGGCCCACAAAACTTAAGTTCCCTCTCCTCACACAATCCCTGCATTCCCATTGGTTACAACCATTGCTAAGCATTATGGGGTTTGTAAGCTGTCAGCTTTCCACTCCCACACAGGTCTCTAGAGGCCTACACAGATCATGACAGTCCCGCTGAGTTCTTTCAGTCTTGCTTCTAAGAAAATGCCCACAGGATTGCAGCCAGCTAAATGGAATCAATCCAGATTTTTCAGGTTGATCCTGTATACATATATTCAGAAGTGCATCCCTGAGTTAATGACGGATTCCTTCCCGGTTAGAGTCCACAGAATGGAACACATGAAGCTGCCTTCTACTGAGTCAGGCCCTTGGTCTGTCAGTGTCCATCTTGTCTACTCCAACTGGTGGAAGCTCTCCAGGGTGTCAGACAGAGGACTTTTCCATCCTCTGAAGCAGAGATGGTGGGAATTGAACCTGGGACCTTCTGTGTACACAATAGGCACTGTAAGCCATAGCTCCTCCCCAAGTCATAGATCTACTTTCTGATACAAATATAGACTTTGGGCTGAGCTGAAACTCTGCTTCTAGACACTCCTCTGCTATTTTTTTAGCACATGGACAGCAACGGAGGTGGCAAGCAGACACATCCATTTTATTGTGTAACGGAGAATTAAGCCTTTGCCTCAGTAACCCTATCACTCCAAAGATGTAGCTGGAAATGAGGAAGTGAATTTTATATCTCGTAGGCAGTCTGATTTATGTTCCTTTCATTATCTGGAAAGGAAGATTCTAATTGGACAAAATACAGCCAGTATCATGTAGCTGTGAAATGCCGCCCCCAGTCAAATCCCACCCTTTGCCTGTGTATATCCTGCCTCTGCTACTGTGCTTAATTATGGGGGGAGGGGGGCTGCACTGGGAATGGAAACAGCACTTGCTGACTTATTTACTTAAAATATTTATTGAAAATTCATATACTAATTCATATTCATAAACTAGTGCTTTACTGCACGGCAAAACACCCAAACCATTTGCAAACCAAAAGTGTACCAATCCCAGAATTAAGAAAGTGGCATTGACAGCACAGTCCTATCCAGAGTTACCCCAACCTAAAGCCCCTGGTTTCAGTGGGCTTAGACTGGGATAACTCTACATAGGATTGGCACTGTCAGATGTACCAGAGTCTACCTGTGTGTTTTTTTGGGGTTCTCCTTACAGGTGCAAGAGGGCCTGCCTTTCCTCAGCATATTTCACTAGGGTGAGGTAGTCTCTGCTGATGCAATTGTTCTTCTCACAAGTTGACAACATTTTACCCCCGCCCCCGCTTGAATATTTAGTCTGTTTTACCAAGCAGTTCCTTCTTTTCTAATAACCCGCAAGCTCCTTGTTTGAAAAGGGACTTGATAGCATAGTCAACTGAACCTCAGGTCAGCATGACTCAATAAGTGACAGATCTGGAAAATCTCCCAGGGAGATCATGGTGTTCTCCCCTCCCCTCTGCATTTTAGGTAGGTAAGAAACAGACCAGCACAGGCCAGCCAGGTAGCTTCTGGGCTGCCTGGGAATTTGAACCCAAGCTTCCACAGGCCTCGCCCAACACTGGAGCTGCTATACCTCACTGGCTTTCAATAAGCATCTAGGTTTGAGCTGCCTCTGCCATAAATTGATTGCATGGTCAAGAACAAAGCCTCGGCTGCCCAATCTATACAATGAGAATAAATCTAGTCCCAGGATTGTGGACAGGACAAGAAAAACAGCTCTCAAGTGGTGTTTAAAACAAATGGTATGAAACAGAGTTTCCAGTGAGAGTTCTGTGGAGCAACAATCTGACTCTGACAACAGTGATGATTTCCATAACCACCTTTCCCCCTAGTATGATGGATCGGATGGGAGGGGACCTGAGTCTGAGGAGTTCCTTGCCAAAGGCTACCTGATGAACTAATTATTAGGGAGAGATATTATTGAAACCAGTGGCTTTCTGATCCACATTTTGCAGGCAAGGGGCTTTCCTCTCACAATCAATACCTGGCCCCCATCCCACGGAGGCAGGGACAAGGTAACATTTTCTTTGTTGTGTGACTGGGTCACATGAAGCTGGTTTCGACTGAATCAAATCCCTGGTCCATCAAGGTCATGACTCTGACAGGCAGCAGCTCTCCAGGGTCTCTGGTAAAGTTCTTTCACATCCCCTGCTACTTGATCCTTTACAGTGGAGATGCTGGGGACTCAACATGGAATTTCCTGCATGCAGGGCCGGCCCGTGGTATCTGGGTGCCCTAGGCCAGCTTGTGGCCCCACACCCCCCAGGCGATGCCAACCTCCCAGTGGGGCTTGGAAACGGGGGAGGGGGGGCGGCACCGGCAAGCCAGGGAAGAGACAGGGGGTTAAACCCCCATCTCTTCCCTCTAAGCGCCAGTGGCAAGAGGGGCTGCCCAAGTTGCCGGAGTGCGTGTTCACCTGTGGAAAGTTGGAGCAGCTCTGCAGAGCAGGCAGGCACCTGAAAGGCCGAGTCTGGGGCGCGTTCTTCTCCGTGGCAGCCTGTTGCTGTGGGAGCGAGTAGCTCCCCGGAGGAAGCCCAGGTGATGCCGCTTCCCCCATGCGGGCGGGCTGTGGGATGGACTGGGCGCTCAGAGCTCAGCCAGCCAGCAGGTGGGTGAGAGCACACAGCACAGCAACTTTTCCCGGCCTCAAGGAGCCGCCCGCCCCCCCAACTCCTCGTTTGGGCGCAGCGTCCACCAGCCTGGAGAAGCGGCACTGGCAGCCGGGGGGGGGGGTCTCCTGCTCACGAGGGTCATCGAAGAGAGAGTGGACTGGAGTGGGGCTTGGAAGCGGCCGGGGCGGTGGGCGAGGGGGGGGGTGCTGAAATCTTCCAGCATCCCTTCCCTTGCAACTTAGCCGGGCTCCTCCCTTGAGTACCCCCATAGAAAGTGACAGGACAGCTTGATGGCGATGCTCGTCAGTGGTTTGATGAGGGATGGCCTGGGAAGGTGCTCAGGCTATCGCTTTTGGTCAGGGCAGGGGCTCTTCTTAAAACCTTCTCCAGTTTAACTTCTTCCCTCTCCAGGGAAGAGGCGGAGAAGAGCCGCCGCCCCGCCTCCCCAGGGGGGAGAGGGAGGGCAGGCAAGCTCCACCTCCACCTCCTGAGCCCCACTGGGGCGTTCTTTGCTGGCGGCGACAGCCCCCACCTCCTCTCCCCCCCGAGGAGGAGGGGGAGGGTGGGCAAGTTCCACTGCTGCCTCCTGCGCCCTGCTGGGGTGCTCTTCACAGGTGGTGGCAGGAGGCTTTTTGTGGGGGGGGCGCAGTTTGGCACCCTTGCAGCTGGCACGCTCTAGGCAAGCCGGCCATGCCTGCATGCAAAGCGTATACTCTGTGGCTGAGCCACAGGTCACCCCCCCCCGTATCCTTTGTGGCATGAAGTCAATATTTCCTACTTTGACTGGTAGGTGCTGTCTAGGTAGTCAAATAAAGGTTTTTCATAGTTTCTGCTACCTGATCCTTGAAGGGGATTCCAGAATTAAATGTGAGACCTTCTGCATGCAATACTCTTATCACTGAGCCACAGGTATCAAGTTGTAGTAGTAGTGTACCTGCTGCCATTGCCTTCCCATGTGCTAGCATTTATTTTATTTGACACGTTTCCATGCAGCTTGGGCATGAAACTTACCCACAAGGTGGCTTTCAAAAACAAGCCACCAGGGCCATTAAAACTAAGGTGAAGACCATCTGATAAGACATACAGCCCGCAGTGGTACAGAATCCACTAGACTGAGAAAGAGAGGGGGAGCCATACTGTTATGTATCAAGATGGCCATGACTGAGTGCGCCTGGCCATGCGGTCAAACGGACCTACAGATCTTCTGTTTGAGAACAATAGCTACTGTGGATCCTAACGCAGACCAATGGGAGAGCCTGGATCCTGAAGGGAACCTATAGTTACCTGGGCCGTGTATATAGAACCTATCACGGGAATTGGGAGTGTGTTGGGTGTGAGTGTGGATCCGCATATAAGCCAGCCTCATACTGGTTATTTTTATCTTCCGTTCTGGTGTAACCTAATAAACTTGAGCTGATTTCACCATGCTGAATCTCAGACCTCAGTACTTTTCACTGGCGATGAAGGTGGGATCCCGATGAGCGAGCCTGACTCCGACTCCAGCCCGGCACCTAGCACTGATCTCCAGAGGGACACTGCGACCCACATCACTCCTTCGCAGCACTGCACCACGCTCTGCTCCCCAGATCATTGCCCGGTGCAACAAGTCATGGCTGCAGTTCTGGGATACTTTGAAGTCTTCAACCCCGCTCACCCCAAGTTCTGGGAAGCATGGGTGGACCAGCTGACCAACTACCTCACTTTCCAAGAAATTACTGAAATCCAATAAGAAACGGGCCCTACTCTTCAGCATGTGTGGAGTGGCCACCATCCACCTGGCCAAGGGACTGCTAGCTCCTGCTAAATTGGCTGACAAATTGTACGAGGACATCCTCAAGGTCCTGAATGAGTACTTTGTGCCGAAACCCACCAAAATGGCGAGGTACATGGACCTATGGGCGCGGATGCAGAAGTCCAGAGAAGGGGCCACTGTCTACATGGCCGAGTTACTCCAACTGGCCATAGACTGTGAATTTCCAGAGGTTGAGGAAGTCATCCTCACCTAGTTCACCTGGGGAGTCTGCGATCCCAAGCTATGCAGAAAACTCGTGGGGACAGCAGACTTCAAGCTGGAGAAGGCCCTCCAGGTCGCCACCGCATTCGAGAGATCGCATCGGGACCGCCAGCCATCTTCCACGATGCACCAGGTATCACCAGTAGCTGCATCAGCCTCCTCAGACGAGGTACTACAAGTCCACCAGCCCACTCACTGCAACCCTTGCCCGGTGCCGTCCACAGCCACATCCTGCGCACCAACGGCTTGCGCAAGCTGCGGGGAATCGCATGAACGGAGGTCCTGCCACTTCCGGGATGCCATCTGCCAATCCTGTGGGAAGCAAGGCCACATAGCCCATGCCTGCCGATCCAAGGGACATCAGAGCCGTGCCACAACACATCAAGAAACAGCAGGACTCCACAGCATCTCGGTACATCGCAACCAGGTACATTTTTTGCCCCGGGGGTCCACCCATAAGATTAAAGTGACTGTCGTAATAGAGGGCACCCCATGCATAATGGAAGTGGACACAGGGTCCTCCCTCTCAATAATCTTGGAGGAGACCCTCCGCACGCTCTGCCCTACTGGGGGACCCCCATTGGAAGACATCAGCCTTACGCCAAAAGAATCCCATAGCCATTAAAGGGATGGGCCAGTTCCACGTAAAATGCAAAGCATTTGAAGGCCCATTGGAACTGGTTGTGGTGAAGGGCCGTCTCACCAGTTTACTGGGGCTAACCTGGTTCGACGCTTTAGGCCTGGCCATCACTGGAGTACAGAATATACAGGCGGGAAACTTCAGTAACATATGCAACGAGTTCCCAGCTGTATTCAACGGATCGCTTGGCTGCTACACGGGTCCACCGGTTGCCCTGACCCTCGATCCTGTGGTACGACCCCTCTGCCTGAAAGCCTGGCAGCCCCCGTTCGCCCTCCAGCCCAAAATTGAAGCTGAACTTGACCGTCTGGTCAGCCAGGGGGTCCTGGAGCCAGTATCCCACACAGAATGGGAAACCCCCATAGCAACCCCAGTTAAGCTCAATGGGGAAATCAGGATTTGTAAAGACTACAAATGCATCATCAACAAGGCTCTCGAAGACCACGCGTATCCCATTCCCGTGGTCAACCATGTTCTGGTGTCCCTGGCTGAGGTCAAAATCTTCGGCAAACTGGATTTGGCGCAAGCCTACCAGCAACTGCCAGTAGATGATGCAACTGCAGAAGCTCAGACCATCGTCACACATGGGGGGGGGGGTTTAAAGTCAAGCTTCTGCAGTTTGGGGTCAGTGTAGCTCCAGGGATTTTCCAGAATTTAATGGACTGTTTACTTAAAGGAATTCCCGGAGTGCAACCCTTTTTGACGACATTCTGATTGTGGTACCGTCTCCCGAAACCTTCACAGACCATCTGTGAGCCATCCTGCAGCACTTCAATGCAGCCAGACTAAAAGTCAAGCAAGAAAAATGCCTCCCCAGTGTCCCCAGTGTCGAGTTCCTGGGATTCAAGGTTGACGCCAGCGGCATCCACCCCACTCTGGACAAGATCACGGCCATCGTCAATGCACCTACACTCTCCTCCAAACCAGAGCTGCAGGCCTTCCTCAGCCTGCTGAACTTTTATCACTCATTTCTCCCCCAAAAAGTGGCTGTGGCTGAACCCCTGCACCACCTTTTGGACAAACATGCGCATTGGAATTGGGGGCCACCTCAGGCCGTGGCTTTCCGGGCCATTAAAAACTTACTGACTTCCAACACTGTCCTGGACCATTTTGATGAATCCCTCCCCATGGTGCTTGCCTGTGATGCATCGCCCTATGGGATGGGGGCTGTCCTGGGGCACAGGCTGGCAGATGGCCACGAGGTCCCAGTAGCCTATTACTCGCTCATCTTGTCTTCGGCGGAGCAGAACTATGCTCATATAGACAAGGAGGCCCTGGCGATCGTGGCAGAGGTGTGTAAGTTCCATGACTACCAATACATAGCTGGCCTTTCATTGTTCTCACTGATCACAAGCCACTGTTGGGCCTCCTAGCTCCTAACCACCAGAAGCCCCAGATGCTGTCTCCCCAGGTGTTGCGGTGGTCCATCTTTCTTGCAGGCTACCAGTACACCTTGCTTCACGGGCCTGGCAAGACAATGGGCCACACCGATGCCCTCAGCCACCTTCCGCTGCCTGTCTGCAACCCTGATCTGGCTCCAGCACACCAGATCCTCCCCAACTGGCCAGTACAGGTGCCCGAAGTCTTGAAGCACAACAGTAAGGACCGCGTCCTCTGCCATGTTTGGGACTGGGTGGGGAAGGGCTGGCCCAAAGGGTGTGCGGGCCCTGAGTTCGCAGCGTTCTCATCCCGAAGGAGAGAACTGTCCACACACAAAGGCTGTCTCTTGTGGGGATAAGCATTGGTGGCAGAAACTGCGTTTAGGCCCCTGTAATCAGTGCAAAGTCTCAGCCCCCCATCTTTCTTTTTACAAAAGAGCATGGGGGCCGCGAAGGGGGATGAAGCCGGCCGGATAAATCCCCGGGCCAGGTTCTTGTTGATGAACCTGCGTAGCTCTTCTTTCTCCATCGGACTCATGGCATAAATTTTCCCTTTAGGCAATTTTTGTCCTGGGAGGATCTCTATAGCACAGTCTGAGTTACGGTGGGGAGGCAGTTCGTCAGCCTCCTCCTCCTCAAAAACACGGGCCAAGTCCCTGTATTCTTTGGGAATGCAGTTAAGATCCTCTGTTGCCAAGCAGGCTCGTGGGGGATCATTGTCTGGAGGATTTCCCCACTTAGGATCCCACTTATGCTCCGTAAATTTTGGGGAAATAAATCGCACTATCCCTTCGTCCCAAAGTATATAGGGATCATGACCATGCAACCACGGTGTCAGAAATGCTTCTTTGATGTTTCTCACTGAATCCATTGTTATGTGTTCCCTACCCTGCTTTGCTGCTCTGCGCTTGCGTAGCTATGCAGGCAGAAACGTGGGAGCTTCTTCCCTGCCGCTTTTCCTTATCACGGTGGACTTGAATGTAGGCTTTGGGCTATTCTTGTGTTGCTGAGAATTTTCCAGTCCTGGGAAGGCAAAGGGAGGGGGAGTAGTCTCCCGCTCATGAAGTATATCTCCCGCCGGGAGTTTCCCGCGCGCGCGCTCATATTTCATTTGCTAGGCGCTTTTTGCATCACACTATAAGTTAGCTTGCATTGCTTCGCCCCCATTCCTGACAATGACCTCCTACTGTGGGTTTTAGCAAGATTATCCAATAAAACCTTTCTTTGCATAAGAATGCTTGGATCCACTTGTTATTGAACCTGACAGAAATTGTCAGGAATCACCATCATTTCCCCACCTTCAGTTTCTGCCGTCTACCACGATGAGCGGAGCTGGGGGGGGAACCTCTGGCGCAGTCCCAGTGACTACCACTTCGGGAGCCACGGCCCCGGTTACCACCGTGGCAACTCCAGTGATCGCCACTCCGACTACCACCGTTGTTCCAGTGACTACAACTTCGGTAGTGGCAGCGCCGACCCCGCAGTCCGCGGCAGGATTGGTCTCCCCTCCATCGATCAGCACAGTGGGAGCTTCGTACACTCTCCCAATCTATAGCCCGGCCGGGCCAACGCAGAGTCAGGGGGGAGCCATTCCACGAGCCTACGTGCCGGGGGCCCCAACACCGTGGGACAAAGGGGTGACCTACCGCAGGTCACGCGATTGGACTAAGAACCTGTTGGACACTACCCAGACGACCTGGTCCATGCCGGGGAGCCAGAGCCGGGACAGCCTGTTGGATCCCAGAGGGAGCTTCGGACTACCCCAGGGACGGATGTCTCGAGGATCTCCCAGAACAGGGTCCGGTTCCGATCCAGAGGCTCGCATAGACTTGATTCAAGAGGATACCCGACGTTTGGTACGGGACATGGGCAAATTAATGCAATCCCTACCACAGATGATGGATCAAGCAATTCGAGCCCATCCGCTGACGCAACCAAGACCAGCGCCAGCGCCTGCACCACCAGTGGCACCGGTACAACCACCTCCTGCTCCACCGGCCCCACCTCCACCAGCCGGCCCAGTACCGGGACCCGGGCCAGGGCCGCCAGTACCTATCCAGCCACCAGCTTAGCCTCCGCCTCAACCCCCTGACCCAGCACCCTTCCCGCAGCCGGCTCCTGCACCGATCATGGCCCCTGCTCCCCCGGTGATCCGCCCCAAGGACATGTTGGAGATCACTTTTGACGGGGATCCCGAAACTGTGTCCTTTTTCATATTGCAAGTAGGGAAATTTGTGCAGAGATGGGGCTATGTGTTCCCGGATGAGGAGCAACAGGTGGAGTTTATCGCTTCAAGGTTCCGGGGGAGTGCTACCAGCTGGTACGTAGCCCTTCATGATCTGGAGGCAGCGGAACTGGGGAATGTCGATGACTTCATGTGGGCTTTGAGGAACCGTTTCGAGGATCCGGGGGCGGCCCAGAAGGCAGAAGCCTTCCTTCGCACTTTCAGACAAGGTAAACTCACCGTGCGGGAATATTCAAGGGAGTTTCAAAGACATGCGGTGAAAATTCGAGACTGGACTGATGCTGTGCTGGCTCAACAATATCGAATGGGACTAGCAGTAGATGTCCGCAACAATGTCCTCAGCTCTCAACAGCCTCGCACTCTCCAAGGCTGGATGGAGGAGGCCGAAAAAGCTGAAAGCCGCCTGCGTGTCATGAAACTGGACCTATCTCTGGGTAATAACCGCCCGAGCCTCTCGGCAGGACAAACCAGACCCAGACCAACCTCCACCCCGAGCGGGGTGAGAGATCAGCGCATGCGACAGGGCCTTTGCCTGCGGTGTGGAGAGAAGGGGCACTTCGCCTCATCCTGTCCCAGAGGGGATCCCAACAGAGCCCTACCACAAGAGGAGCCCAAACGATGGCCAACCCCTACTCCAAGAAAGGGAACAGTGAAACCACGCAACACATGAGCTCTTTTCGCCAACCCTGACCAAGCGGATACCATGATGCTGGAGGAGGAGAGTGAGATGCAGGGAAACGAATTGGTCCTGTTTGTGAATGGTGCTACACAACAGGACCCGGTCCCTGAGGCGCCTAAACTGGTGAGCAATTACCCCTCTCTCTTCTTTGTGACTGTACTTGTGATGAACCCAGCGATGATGACCCATATCAGGGTTCGAGCCCTCATTGACTCGGGGTGCGGGAGGGATTTGATAAACCCATCTATGGTTATGGGACTGGAGGCGACTGTTGTCAATCTAAAAGACCCGATAACTTTTACTCAAATGGATGGATCACCGATGAAAGAACCATGTCGATTTGAAACTATTCCTTTGAGAGTAGGCATTGGTGAGCACTGTGAACTACGCTCGTTTGTAGTAGCCCCTCAAGCCCAGTTCCCATTAGTGTTGGGTAGCCCATGGTTACATGGTCATGATCCTTATATACTTTGGGAAGAGGGGAGCGTACGATTCATCTCCCCGAAATGTGCAGAGCATAAATGGGACCCAGGGTGGGGAAAAACCCCATGCAATGAACCTCCACGGGCTTGCCTAGCCGCGGAGGACCTTAATCGCATCCCCAAAGAATACCGGTACTTAACCAGGGTGTTTGAGGAGGAGGAAGCGGACGAACTACCTCCCCACCGTAACTCCGACTGTGCAATTGAAATCCTTCCCAGCCACAAATTACCAAAAGGAAAAATTTATGCCATGAGTCCCATAGAAAAGGAAGAACTACGCCGATTTATCGATAAGAATCTGGCCCGTGGATTTATTAGGCCAGCATCGTCCCCTTTCGCAGCACCCGTGTTGTTTTGTAAAAAAAAAAGATGGGGGGCTCAGACTGTGCACGGACTATAGGGGTCTTAATGCGGTATCTACAACCAATGCCTACCCAATGCCCCTCATCAAGGACTTGTTGGCAGAGGTGGCAAAGGGAAAAGTGTTCTCTAAACTGGATTTACGTGATGCTTATTTTCGGGTCCGTATTAGACCGGGGGACGAACATAAGACTGCATTTAATACCCCGCTGGGGCAATTTGAATATCGGGTTATGCCCTTCGGATTACAGGGGGCACCCGGGGTCTTTATGAACTTAATCAATGAGGTGTTACACCCCTACTTATTCAAAGGGGTGGTTGTTTACTTGGATGATATCTTGGTCTACACCCCAGATCAAGAATCTTACACCACGCTCATGCGGGAAGTCTTGGAAATGTTGTTAGAACACAAACTGTTTGTTAAGCTGTCAAAATGTGAATTCCACCAGGAGTGCATTGACTTTCTAGGGTACCGCATATCCTCCGCTGGATTAGAAATGGACCCAAAAAAGGTCCAAGATGTGTTGGATTGGGAACCCCCAAAACCAGGCGGCAGCTCCAAAGTTTTCTCGGTTTCGCCAATTTTTACCGTCAATTCCTGCCTCATTTTGCCCAGGTGGCCCTCCCCCTCACAGACCTTCTGAAGACTAAAGGGAGAGGGGCTAAAGCTTCAATGCCCGGGTCCCCTTTGAATTGGACTCCCCAATGTCAGGGAGCATTTGAACAACTAAAGCAGTTATTCACGTCTGAACCCATATTAGCACACCCCGATGAGACAAAAAAAATTGTGGTCCAAGTAGACACATCGGATACTGCTATGGGGGGGTGATCTTGCAAGAGAATGCTCAGGGGCAGCTACAACCCCTTGCCTATGTGTCCAAAAAGTTTAATGATACGAAGAGATTTTGGCCCATTTGGGATAAAGAAGCAGCCTCTATACGCTTAGCGTTAATCACCTGGAGGCACTGGTTGGAGGGGTCCCGGGTACCTTTTGAAATCTGGACTGACCACAAGAATCTTGAGGTGCTGCGGAAGCTCCGGAATCTAAATGCAAAACAATTCCGGTGGGCTGAGTTTTTCTCCAAATTTCAATTCACCCTCCACCATTTTCCAGGTAAATCTAATCATCTGGCTGATGCTCTCTCTCGCCTTCCCCAACACCTTTGTAAGAGGACAGAAATAAGAGAGTCTATGTTCACCCCAGAACAACTAGTTGGGGCAGTAGTAACCCGAAAAACCCGGCAGGCACAATCATTAACCCCAAGCCTTGGCACGACCTGGGAAAAGCAATTTGCCACTGACATTACTAAACAAGAAGCAGCTGACTTAAAAGCTCGAGGAGACGTGGAATGTAGCACGAATGGCTGCTGGTATAAGGGAAATAAAATCTTTGTTCCAGAAGCTACCCGAGCCCAGGTGTTGCAATCAGCCCATGACTTCAAATCTGCTGGGCATTTCGGGTATGTAAAGTCGCTACACCTACTGCAACGCAGCTTCTGGTGGCCCCAAATGAAACGGGATTTATCCCTCTATATACAATCCTGCCCTACATGCAATCGTTGCAAGAGTAGACCAGGGAAACCTCCAGGTCTTTTACAGCCTTTGCCCACCCCGAGCCGACCCTGGGAAGTAATCTCCATGGACTTTATCACTGATCTTCCCCCCAGCAAACATATGACAGTCATTTGGGTGGTAGTGGACTTATTTTCTAAGCAGGCTCACTTTATACCATTTGCTAGCCTGCCGACGGCCAAAGTCCTGGCCAAAGCCTTCCTTCAGCACATTGCCAGGCTACATACATTACCGCTCAAAATAATCTCCGATAGGGGGGTTCAATTTGTTTCAAAACTGTGGTCGGAGTTGATGACTCTTATGGGTATTGAACGCGCTCTCAGTAGTGCCTATCAGCCAGAAACCGATGGGCAAACAGAAAGAGTGAACCAAACTTTAGAACAATACCTAAGATGTTTCACTAACTATCAACAAGACAATTGGGTAGAGTTATTACCACTAGCAGAATTTGCGTATAACAATTCATGGCATGCTTCCACGAATATGTCTCCCTTCAAAGCTGCCATGGGTTATAACAGCCCCCCTCTTCCGTTTTTGAAGCCCGGCGAGGCTGGTGGGAAAGCCACAACATGGTGTAAAACTTTTCAAGAGTCCTGGCCCCTAATAATTGAGACTTTAAACGAGGCCAAGGCACAATACAAAAAACAAGCAGACAAAAAGAGGGCGGGTGGCTGGAATCTGCAACCGGGAGACCATGTCTACCTCTCCACCAAAAACTTAAGGCTGGCACAACAATCCAGAAAACTTGCGTGGAAATATATTGGTCCATTCAGAGTAGTGCGATGTATAAATCAAGTAACTGTACAACTGGATTTACCTAAATCTCTTAAAGCAATACATCCAATTTTCCATTACAGCCTCCTCAAACCAGCATTACCCCCGACTAAGTGGCATCCTGAGTTTCCAGCACCTCCCCCACCACTGATGGTCGATGATGAGGAGCACTATGAAATTGCTGACATTTTGGACTCTAAGATCCTCCGTGGACAACTGCTGTACCTTATTGAATGGGTACACTTTGGGCCTCAACACAGGGAGTGGGTGAAAGTGTCTGATATCAATGCACCTGATCACCTGAAGGAATTTCACACCCGCTACCCAAATAAACCTGGGGGCCCATCATTCTCTCCTTCCTGAGCGGTGGGTGGGTGGTATTTTGGGAAGGGCAGAATGTCAGAAATGCTTCTTTGATGTTTCTCACTGAATCCATTGTTATGTGTTCCCTACCCTGCTTTGCTGCTCTGCGCTTGCATAGCTATGCAGGCAGAAACGTGGGAGCTTCTTCCCTGCCGCTTTTCCTTATCACGGTGGCCTTGAATGTAGGCTTTGGGCTATTCTTGTGTCGCTGAGAATTTTCCAGTCCTGGGAAGGCAAAGGGAGGGGGGAGTAGTCTCCCGTTCATGAAGTATATCTCCCACCGGGAGTTTCCCGCGCGCGCGCTCATATTTCATTTGCTAGGCGCTTTTTTGCATCACACTATAAGTTAGCTTGCATTGCTTCGTCCCCCATTCCTGACAATGACCTCCTACTGTGGGTTTTAGCAAGATTATCCAATAAAACCTTTCTTTGCATAAGAATGCTTGGATCCACTTGTTATTGAACCTGACACACGGGCTGCCCAAAACTAGTGGAAACTGAGCTTGTGGGGCTATCATGAAAGACCGCAGCTCCCAGTGTTCACCAGCACCCACCCGTAAGGGAATAGTCTCGAACCGGCAAGGTTCCTTCATTGGTGACCCATCCATTTGGGTAAAGGTAATAGGGTCCTTTAGGCTAGTAACTGTTGCCTCCAAGCCAGTTACCAGTGATGGGTTTATCAAATCCCTCCCGCACCCAGAGTCAATGAGGGCTCGGATCCTGATGTGGGTCATCATCATTGGATTCATTATAATTACAGTCACAAAGAAGAGGGAGGGATAATTGCTCACCGTTTTGGGCGCTTCAGGGGTAGGGTCCTGTTGTGCTGCGCCACTTACAAACAGGACCAATTCGTTTCCCTGCATCTCGCTCTCTTCTTCTTCCAGAATCATTGAATCCACAGGATCCGGGTTGGCAAAAAGGGCCCGTGGATTGCGTGGCTTGGCTGTACCCTTCCTCGGGGTGGGCATCGACCGTCTCCATTGCTCCTCTTGAGTTAAGGCTCGGCCAGGGTCTTCCTTGGGGCAAGATGCTGCAAAATGCCCTTTCTCCCCACATCTGAGACACAGGCCCTGCCTCATACGTTGATCTCTCACCCCACTCTGGGTGGAAGTTGGCTTGCTTCTGACCTGGGTGGTAGAGGTACTTGGACGATTGTTTCCGAGAGATAAATCCAGTTTCATGAGGCGCAGTCGGCTTTCGGCTTTCTCTGCTTCCTCCATCCAACCTTGGAGCGTGCGGGGCTCCTTGGAGCTAAGGACATTATGGCGGACATCCACCGCTAGTCCCATCCGATATTGTTGAGCCAGCACTGGATCAGTCCAGTCTCTAATCTTGGCCGCATGCCGTTGGAATTCTCGTGAGCACTCCCTCACGGTCAATTTGCCCTGTTTGAAGGTGCGGATAAATGCTTCCGCCTTTTGGGCTGCTCCCGGGTCTTCAAAGCGATTTCTCAAGGCTCACATGAAGTCATCCACATTTCCCAGCTCCACTGCCTCCAAATCGTGTAGGGCTACATACCAGCTGGTAGCGATTCCCCGGAATCACGAAGCGATAAACTCCACCTGTTGCTCCTCGTCCGGGAACACGTGGCCCCACCGCTGCACAAATTTCCCGACTTGTAATATGAAGAATGATACAGTCTCCGGGTCCCCGTCAAAAGTAATCTCCAACATGTCTTTGGGACGTATTATTGGAGGGACGGGAACCATGCCTGGTACTGGAGCGGGCAGCGGGAGGGGCGCCAGTGCAGGAACTGGCGGTGGTGGGAGGACCGGTGGAGGCTGGACCGGGCCCGGTTGTCCGGGTACCGGCCCTCCCGGCACTGGTGCCGCAGGGGGTGGCTGGCCAGGAGCCGGCTGGCCTGGCACTGGGGCTCCTGGTACTGGTTGCCCCGGGACTGGTTGGCCAGGAGGGGGCTGCCCCGGCAATACTGGTTGCGCTGGGACTGGGGCTGGTCGTGGTTGAGTCAATGGGTGGGCTCGGATAGCCTGATCCATCATCTGCGGCAGAGACTGCATCAACTTGCCCATGTCCTGCATTAACCGTCGGGTATCATCCTGGATCGTGTCCATGCGGGCATCAGCATCCGGGCTGGACCCAGGTCTTGTTGACCCGCAGGACATCCGTCCCTGGGGGAGTCCAAAACTTCCCTGTGGATCCAGTAGACTGTCTCAGCTCTGGCTCCCCGGTAAGGACCAGGTCGTCTGGGTAGTGTCCAAAAGATTCTTAGTCCAGTCTCGCGGCTTCCGCTGGGTAACCCACTTGTCCCAAGGGATTGGGGCACTGTGATAGTAGGTTCGAGGTATCGCCCCTCCATGGCTCTGGGTCGGCCCAGCCGGGCTGTAGATTGGGAGAGTGTACGATGCTCCCACGGTACTGATCAATGGAGGGGTGACTGGCCCAGCCGAACAGTACAGGATCAAGGCTGTCATTACCGGAGTTGTAGTCACGGGAGCGACGGTAGCTGGTACGGTCGTAACTGGAACGGTGGTCACTGGTATTGCCACGGTGGTGACCGGAACCGTGGTGACCGGTGTAGTAGTCACTGGGACCATCACCGGTGTTACCCCGGCCCCACTCATCGTGGTAGAAGGCAGGTGCTGGAGGTAGTGAGTTTGGATTCCTGACAATTTCTGTCAGGTTTAAAAGCAAGTAGGTCCAAGCATTCTTAACCAAAAGAAAGGCTTTATTGGAATACACTGCTAAAACCCACAGTTGGGGTCATTGTCAGGAATGGGGGGGAATAAGCAATGCAAGCAGAGCTATAGTGTGATGCAAATTGCGACTAGCAAATGAACTGTAAGCGCGCGCGTGGGAAACTCCCGCTGGGAGAATTACTTAATAGGCGGGAGACGACTCCCTCCTCCCCTCGTCTTCACAGGACTGGAAAATTCTCATAAGCTCAAGAATAACCCAAAGCCCTCATTCAAGGCCACCGTGATAAGACCAGGCGGCAGGGAAGAAGCTCCCAAGTTACTGCCAGCATACCTACGCAAGCGCAAAGCGATACAGAGAACACAGAACAATGAACTCAGTGAAAATTAGCAAACAGACATTTTCTGACAGGTCGGTGCCTAACGACCAGGCCGAACCGGCTTCACCCGGACCAGGTACCAGACCACAACCCAGGCCCGATAACCCAGGAGGCACCCCGTGGGTTCTTTCCTGAGGATCCAGTGTATGCCTGAAATTACGCATGGGGCAAACCATGGATTCCAGCCTGGGTGGTAAGAGTGACGGGACCTCTCTCCTATGAGGTCTCAACAGAAGATGGCCAGTTCATCCGGAGACACTTAGACCAACTACGCTGTCACCTGCTGCCCCTAGACGACCAAGAGGTATGAGATGCTGAGGACAGCGAGGAGGAGCAGGACCTGGAGGAATCAGCATTGGGACCAGCGGAGTCCGACACGGCCATAGCTCCTGCCCCAAGTTCTGCGCCAGAGCCCAACACTGGACTGGCCCCCAAAACTGGGACTCTCCGCAGGCCGCAGTCTCCGAGCCGCACAACAGGCCCACCATGCCAAACAGCAACCCAACGGAGCCATGCCGCTCCACAAGAGAATGGCGCCCAGAGTACTTATATATGCTAGAACTTTGGAACTAAGGGGGCAGGGATGTTATGTATCAAGATGGCCACCACTGTGTGTGCCTGGACCTTCGTCCAAGAACAATAGCCTCCGCAGGTTCTAGCACAGACCAAGGGGACCCTCCGAATGCTGAAGGGAAGCTATAGTTACCTGGGCCCTCTATATAGAACCTATCAGGGGAATTGGGGGTGTGTTGGGTTTGAGTGTGGGACACGCATATAAGCAGCCTCTACCAGTTATTTTTATCTTCCATTCTGATGTAACCTAATAAACTTGAGCTGGTTTCACCATGCCCAGTCTCAAACCTCCCTACTTTTCACACACACACAAACTAAAATCCATGCGGGCCATCTCCATGATATGGGACTACCTATGGCCGGTTTGGAACCATTCCCTCTGCTTATGCTGTCTTCGCCAGCCCTTCACTTCACTGGGAACTAAAATCAGATCGGGGTGAAACACCAACCTGAGCGAGGGAGAGAGGCCACTCTGTTTCTCTGCGCCAGCGGCCGGGAAGGACTGGCAGAGGGAGGGCCAAGGCTGCTGTTTGCCCGGCCCCGGCACGGCCCCACGCCAGCCGGATCACCTGCGCAAGGGAGGCCGAGGGAGTGGCAGGCGGCAGGAACGCGCGGCGGGGAGCCAGCTGAGGCAGGCGGACGAAGAAGGAAGCGGCGGAGAAGGCATGGAGGAGCCCGCCTGGAGCAGCCCCCGGCCAACCTGAGAGCCAGCCGCCCGCCCGCTCCCAGCAGGTGGGTGCCCCTCGAGGGAGGCGGGAGAGTCCCGGGGAAGCTGAACCGGCCGAAGCCAGCTAGAGCAGCCCCTCCGACTCCGCTGGGCCCTCCCTCCGTTCCCGAGGCAGCCTGCGTAGGATCGCCGCCCTTTCCGAGCCGCTCTCCCATGCTGGCCGCGGGTGCGCAGAGGCGGCTTTCTCCCGGGAGCTCCCAGGTGGGCGGGGAGGGGGCTTCGACCCACGGGATCCGCGCCGTCTCCTCCGAAGTGAAGCCCACCGGGCTCCTGACTCTCCCCGAAGACGCTGAGCTGGCCCTCGGTGCAGGCACCTGTCTTCGGGGAGAGTCAGGAACCCGGTGGGCTTCACCTCGGAGGAGACCGCGCGGATCCCTTGGGTCGGGAGCTTGCGCGTCGGCGCGGCTTACACCTAGGCAAGCGCGCCGCACTAGTTATACGGGAAGAAGCCCCCCCTAGCCCTCTAACACCTGACTTGAAAGTCAAACATGTACAGTCAGAAGAGACCTCAGGTAGATTCCACCTGCCTCCCTGGACCCGTGCACAACCCTTGCTGACGTTTGCCCACACTGCAATGCCCTTGCTTACATTCCTTGGTTAAAAGACGCCAAGAAATAACTGGCCGGGAAGCTCCTCCATCCCAGAGGTTCTCGCTGGGGGTGCTCGCTCTGCAAGTGCTCAGAGGAAGCCGCTTCATTATTACGGCTCCCTCCTGAGTTTCGGGGCTGGCTCAAATCACTGGAATGGTGCACTCCTGAGCTACGCTCTCTTGTGCCTTTGACGGTCGAGCGGCAAAGGGGAAACTTTTCCTTCTGCTTGATTTTCCTACCAGGAACTGCTTTGTGCTCCTCTGCTGGTGCCTCTGGGGGCGGCAGTCCCGACTCCCAGCCTTTGGGCTCGAGGGCCTCTCTCTCTCTCTCTCTCAATGTGTGTTTTGCTGCGGTTGGAGGCACAAGAGCACCCTCTAGAAAGAGGGAGGACAATTTGCTGTGTAGTGTCAGGAGACCTTTACCATACTTGCATGTTAATAAAGAAGGACCTGTGGCTCAGTGGTAGAGCACCCGCTTTGGATGCAGGAAGTTCCTGGTTCAAGCCCCAGCATCTTCCCTTAAAAGGATCATGGAAGAGATGGTTGTAACTATACCTCTGTGGGTTTGGAGAGCTGCTGCCAGACAGGGTAAATGAAACCAGCCTTGATAGATCACTGGGCTAAGGACTTCCTCTGATAAAGCAGAGTCCTGGGGTATTATTTTTAAAGACAAAGTTATTTGGAAATAACAAACTGTGGGTTCTTGGAGCCCATGAGACAGAGAGGAGAGGCATGCAAGCTTGGCTTGTGTCTTGGAGGTACCTGAACTGTTTTCTTGGTGGGTGCACCAGTTCATTAAGTGAGGGCATCTGCTGCTTTCTGGGTTGTGTGGCTTGATTTAGGGAGTGAGGCTGAACTGTCAACAGACCTGCCTTTTGGTTCATGTGTAGATTTCTTGATGCTTTCCAGCTCTGTACTGTTGGGAGGCAGAGGAATTGGGTGACCCTGAAGGATTCTGAGGAAACTCCCATCAGTATCTGTTGACATCTCTTTGGATTTCTGGCAAGCATAATCTGAACTGAGATTGCATCTGGCAAACATTTATAAGGGGGAATGACTGCTCTCCGCTCCCTGTTGCATTGGGTATTTGAGTGAACATATTTCCCTAGATCACAATTTGTGGAGTGACACAGTTTTGCTATCATTACAGAGTGAATGTCATGTTCCGACTTTCACACTTCATTTTATGGTACTTCCTAAATAACAAACACTAGAATAATTTATTCATCTGCATTTTAACACAAAGTGACACGATTAAGATTTCCTGTTTCTGATGCCAAAGAGGCTGTGTCAGTGTGAAATTCAGGATGGGCAAAAGGATATCCTAAATTTGCACAAAATGTACTGTCTCTTTAATAGTAGTTTTAAATTGCAACAATTAGCAGTTGGTCCCAAGATAGCTGATTGGCCATGAAAAGTTCTGTCTGCTGTTTTCTGTATTTCACACCTTTGCTAAATAAACAGAAGCAGATCACTGCCCCCCCCTTCAGTTGGCAACCTACAATGGAATCCTAAACAGAGTTACACCCTCCTAAATTCATTAATTTAGAATCTGATTAAGATTGCAGAGTTATTCCAAAATGACTATTATTTTATTTCTTTAGTACATATTTATCCTTTTTGGTGTAGTGGTTAGAATTGCAGACTCTAATCTGGGAATACCAGGTTTGATTCCCCACTCTTCCACATGCAGCTGCTGGTGTGACCTTGGGTCAGTCACAAGTTCTTTCAGATCTGTTCTGTCAAAGGCATTCTCGAAATAGCTGTCTCAGCCTCACCTACCTCACAGGGTGTCTGTTATGGGGAGGGGAAGGAAAAGGGATTGTAAAATGCTCTGAGACTGCTTCGAAGGGCGGAGTATAAATCTAATCCCTTCATCTTCCTCTAAGGAGTTCAGGGAGGGATATGTGGTTATTCCCTTCTCCTGTGAGGTAGGTGAGGCTGAGAGTATGTGACTGGCCCAAAGCTACCAAGCATGCTTCCATGGCAGAGTGCAGGTTCGAACCCATGTCTCTCACATCCTAGGGTGCGGTCACACTGGCAGGTAATCGCGTTTTGTTCCCGCTTTGTTTAAATTGGGAACATTTTTCTTCAGGTTGGGCTGCTAAATGCAGCTGGCCCCTCTCTTTCAGCACCCGCTCACCTGCCACTGTGCCGTCCCTCCAGGCGATCTTGCCGGCCACGGGGCAGGCTCGGGCGGCTGCTGCTTCTGCCGCCACTGTGGGGGTTGGTGCCACTGCTGCTGCTGCCACCATTGCCCCATGAAAAAAGGCTCCGCCATCTCCACCATCCTCCTTGCCGGCCCCCATCCAAGCTGCTGGAGCCCCCATCTCTCGTTCCCGCCTCCAGGGCCGTCTTTGTGCATTTTTTTTAAAAAAAATCTTCCGGTTTGAGCGCTTGAGCAAACATGCGCTTAATAAACCCCTTATTAAACATTAAATGGTTTTATTAAGCGCATGTTTATGCAAGCGGTCAGACGGCCCTAATCGCAATCATTGCGAAAGATGGGCTGTCCAGACGGGCAAAATCGTGCATTCAAAGCACAAGTGCCAGGAAAATACCTGATTTTCCAGGGGGCAGGAAAACCTGGGAGCATTGCAGGAGTGTGCCCACTGTGGCGCGGGAGGCAGATTGGCACATGTGAATGTGAAATTTACATGCGCGAGGGAACAGTGGCGAACACCAATCAAAAGGTCCATGTCTGGTACTCTATGCTGGCAACAGCTATACAGATTTAGTCCCATGTTTCTCGATGCAGAAATGTAGCAGGATGCAGAAGTGGTTGGTGGTAAATCAGTGCACATTTCAAATACCCTGTACAGTTCTAGTGCTTGTCCCCCCCATATCAAAATGAGTACCATGCAACTGGAAAAGGTGCAGCAGAGCAAAATGATCACAGAACCCCTTCCCTGTGAAGAGGGTGAAAGAATTGCAGGGGGGGGGAAGCTTAGAAAAAGAGCGAATATAAGGGGTTTATAGATCTGTGTGTGGGTTGAAGTAATAAGTGAAGAGAACATGCTCCCCTCATACTTGAATTCAGGTTCACCCAATCAAGTTGATGGGTGCTAAATTTAGGATAGGCAAAAGGGTATACTTCATTCACACCAAAAAGTACTTAACTTAATGGAATTGCCACCACAGCATGCAGTGTTGGCTGTAAGCAACCACAGATGATTTTAAAAGGGGCTTGTTGAAGGACAGGCTCTTCAAAGGCTACTTGCCATGATGACTAAATGGAACCTCCATATTCAGAAGTGATGTACTTTGGAATTCCAGTTGCTCAGGGTCAGCAGCAAGGGGAGGCTTTGACTGTTAAGCCCTTCACTGGATTGGCTGCTGTGTTTTTCCTAATTAAAACTTTTTTTACCTCAACTTTATCCCAGGGTGGGGCTTGGGGAAAACATGAGCTTGTATCCTGTGATATGTGTCCATTAACAGGAGGCATTTCTATCAGTAGGACTGATGTAGGCAGGGTGGGGGAGATGTTTCCAGATCTCCCCTGCGCATTGAAGGTCTTGCTTGCAGTTTCTGATACTCTCCAGCATCTTTAGTGATGTTGTTGTAGGACATATGCTATTGGCATGTTAATGCATTTGTTTATTTAGAGCGAGCTTTTTAACCATAAGATCACCAAAGTGATTTAGGGTGATTTAAAAATACAGTATGCAAAGATACAATATAATCTTCCTGCCCTCCATGCTCTGTTCCAGACATTAGCCCCTGACCTTGGATATCATTTGGAATGACTGTGTGAAGGCTCCTATACTCACTAGCCTCTTCCTCCAAGGCTGAGTCCCTGTTCAGAAAGGCAGTTGCTCTTAATGCTGTTTTTGACTATAAAATCTACAGTGGAACACTGTACATGAGCCAGCAATTCAGTCAAATTACCTTCCTGTCATCAATGCAGATGGTAAAACTGTAAATCTGGCCAGCATAAAAGCATAGCAATATCTTGGAATGGATATTGTTGATAAATATTGTGCATATTGATAGTGCTAAACTGAATGAGAGGAGAACACATTGCACGGGCTCTTAATTCTGTTGCTTTTAATTTCAATTACTATGCTTTCTTTTATTGAACGTTATAATGGAGAGTCTTGACAACATGTAGTGTGAGGCAGGGTGGATGTCTGTATTTTAAATAAACTAGGCAAGTAAGACTTTAGGGTAAGGACTCCATCTTGGGTAAGGACTCCTGGAGAGAGGAGGAGGAACTGTGTAAGTTGGGAGAAGATGGGGCGGGGGGGGGGTTTGCTACTGCAGTATGTGTGAAATGGATACAGCATACAGGCTGTTGCTCAATAATGACCTATATTTGTAAATACTAAAATAAAGTGTAAGCTTGCTCATTGTTAACTGATTTATGGCCCTTGCATTTTATGCTGGGAAAGAAGAAAGGAGCATGGAATGGCTTTGCAAGTGGGTCCTGAAAATGACAGTGTGTTTAAAAGTGGTCTCCCTTAAACCAGGGCGTATTTTTGTTGCAAACTTTCATTAATTTTATAGAAGTTAAAACTGCCATGATTTCCTCCAAGGAATATTGGGATCTGTAGCTTGATGGAAGGTCTAACACATTTCTAGCCCTGCTCATAGTTTCCAGGATGCCTGTCAAAGGTACCCCACTGAGATATTTGTAGCTTGTTTTTTTCACCAACAGAACCCAAAGTGGCTTACAAGATCATTCCCCCCTTCCATTTAACCTACACAACAAGAACCCTCTGAGGTAGGCTAGGCCAATGTCACCCAGCAAGCCTCCATGGTAGTGGGGATTTGAACTCAGGTCTCTTAGATCCTAGTCCAGCATTCTTACCCACTCCATTGTCCTAGCTCTGTAGAGGAGGTATGCTTTGGACATTTGTCTTTTATTCATGCAGAACAGAAGCTCTTGTAATGCCAATACCACATTGTAATTGCTGTGCAGGTGCAATTCACTTGACCAGCTCTGACACCTTAAGCCTTGTATGTGAACTCCCTCAGGCAGGGGTGTCGAACTCATTTGTTATGAGGGCCGGATCTGGCATAAATGAGACCTTCTTGGGCCGGGCCACGTGCGTCATAAAATGTAATGCCAGGTAGCGGAGATATAAACTTTATAAAGGACACAAACACAAAGGGTTTTTTTTACTTAAAATAAAAACATACTTAAAACATTAGCACTCTTGCAATATTTTGTTTATTTAACAGTGTCTGATAACTGACACCTCTTGCTCTGAATTATTGCATGTTTGTGCTGCTGCAATCTTTAATATGTTGTTTAGGTGTGTATCTGTAAACTACAAATCTATGACGACGTAGCAGCAGCAGAACTGGAAGAAGAAGCAGAAGACAGCCAGTTCCACTGCGGGCCTAATAGAAGCCCTCTGGGGGCCTGATCCGCCCCCCAGGCCACATATTTGACACCCCTGCCCTAAGGTCTGTGTCAAACAAGACTTGCTGCCAAGTAACTTGTGTGGGACCGTGCTGTGCCATGTGCACAGGATCCCAAATTGCAGCTGGCGCTGGCAGAGGAATGGTGTCCTGGCATGTTGACAAAATTTCATTTAAAATGATGTGTCACATGCACTGTGCCTCAAGAAACTCCAGCTAGCTGGTGGAAAGTCTGCAGTCCAATGCTCATGCCTTCTAAATAAGCATGCACGGGGGAGCAGAGGTGTGAATCAAATTATATTAATAGAGATCGAGTCATTATGGGAAACTGAAATCACTGGCATGGGGGGATTAATAACAATGACAATTAACATTTATATCATGCTTTGAGAGAGTTTGGAAGTGCTTTGCTTACATTCTTTCAATAACTTATGTTAGCCTCGTAGGGTGGGTCAATATTGTTTACTTAGTTATCCACCTTTCTTATTGAGATTCAAAGTGGATTACAGAGTTATAAAAGACAATACAATAAAGACAGTATAATGCATACAGTAAAGGATGCAATAGAACTGGATCACACACATTAGAGAGCAGTGAAACTGAAACAGTATAATACATCCGGTACACAGTGTGGTATAAAATGAGGAGAAAGCTATCCTCAAATTTTACAGTCAATTTAAATTGCAACGTTGTTACCTTTATGGAAAGTGCCCTTCCTGCAGAATTCCATCTTTCCACATCTGTTTCCTTTATGCAAAGGTCCTCCTGAACAACTGTTTTACACACTGTGCAAACTGAGCCTTCCTCTCCCTGTATTGTAAATATAGAGAGTGAAGCTGAAAAACAGGGCTTTTGCCCAGAGTACTGAGGCACAATCTGCACTTGGTGTTATGTGACTTTCAGCTTTATTTGGCAGAATCAGATGAGGGAATTTTAACTCTGAGAGCAGGGCTAAAGCTTGCTCTGTATACCCTTTGAACTTAGCATTCTCTTGGCTTCTCTTGGTGTGGCAGCACAGAACCTTCTACTGAGCAAGGTGCTAAAGAGTTCACAGTTTTGCTTCTGGGAGGGAGGAACAAATTGTCATCTGGCTGGGATTAAACCTGGAGGAGATCATTGGGAGGGATAATCTAAGACACAGATCCCAGAAGCAAAGAGTTTAGGAGAAAGGACTGGGACCAAAAAAGCAGAGAAAAAGAATCTGAATTTCAAATAAAAATTTAAATTAAGCCAGTAATTTTTTGTCTGCAGACTTGTACTTACTTAATCAACTACTTAACATGTACAGAGAGCTTTCCTGTGTGGCATGTCTGCAGCTTCTCCCCACACACTTAGAATTAATAAGCAGGGCTTCCTTTCCCAGCAGGTAGAAGTGCTGCCACAGAAATCTGATTCTCAAAAACTTCCATTGTGTACTCATGTTGGTGGCAATCCATACTTTGGGGCAGGAAAGAAATGTGATACGGGTGTGGAACAGTCTGCTATTTGGAAACCAAACCAGGGGGCTATTGTAGTCACCCTGCAGAATTCTTTTAATTGGGGAAATACTATAGAAAGTGAATTTTAGGAAGTGACTTTGTCTTTGGGGGATACCACTTCATGTATAAAAATTTTTTAAAGGAGATTTCCTAACAACTTCCTTCATCTCTGAGGCAGCATGAAGTCCTTGTTCTGATTTCTTCAGTTTCAACATGGTGAAAAATATTTTATGCTCTGATTCTGAGGTTGAAACAAATCAAACATGAGGCTACTGCAGAAAACCAGCAGCCCCCCCGCCCCAGATTTAGGAAGACTTACCTGTGCTTGATGTAATTTTCCTGCCCAGACTCCTTGTCAGCAGCCAATCATGGCAGGTGAGGAAATGTACACAGTAACATCACAGAATCTTCCCATGCAGAATTATTATTCCCATTTTGTTGATGGAGGATTGAGGCCAAGAGAGTGGCTACCTGGTGAGCCTGTGGCATCGAGATTTTAACCTGGAACAGCTGAAGCTCTTACCTGCTGTGCTGAACCACCTCACATCAGAATACTGCTGGATTCAAATCCCCACTTGGTCATGAAGCTTATTGGGTGGTCTTGAACTGGTCATGCTTGCTCTCTCAGCCTAGCCTAACTTACAGAGTTCTTGTGACAATCAAATGAAGGAAGGAATAGGTAGGGCTAGACAGTAGCCTGGAGGTAGGCTGGGCTAAATGTGACAGACCGGTACTTAAAATGTTCATACAGATATTACATATATTTCATATAAAATCTAAAAAGAATGATAGCATGAAAAGGTTATTTTTTTCCCCTTACAGATGTTTAAATCCTGTCCTAGAGAGCCAGACTAAGATCTGTGATAGGTTCAGTTCCCCACTCTGCCATGGAAGCCAGTCACATGCTCTCAAACTAACCTACCTCACAGGTAGGGCTGCCAGCTCTGGATCAGGGGTGGAGCCTAGGGAGGGTGGAATTTGGGGAGCGGAGGGATCTCAGGAGAGTATAATGCGATAGAGCCAACCCTTCAAATCTGCCATTTTTTCCCAGGGGAACAGATCTCGGTCATCTGGAGCACAATTGTAATAGTGGGAGATGGCCAGGTGCCACCTGGAGGTTGGTAACCCTACTCACAGTGTTGTTGTAAGGTTAAAATGAAGGAAAGGAGAATCATGTCATAAGAACATAAGAGAAGCCAATGTTGAATCAGGCCAATGGCCCATCTAGTCCAACACTCTGTCACACAGCGGCCAAAATATACCAGGTGCCATCAGGAGGTCCAGCAGTGGGGCCAGGACACTAGAAGCCCTCCCAATGCTGCCCCCTCCAGCACCAAGAATAGAGTGCATGACCTGCCCCAGACTGAGAGTTCCCATCTATACCCTGTGGCTAATAGCCACTGATGGACTTCTGCTCCATATGTTTATCTAATTCCCTCTTGAAACTGTCCATGCTTGTAGCTGCCATCACCTCCTGTGGCAGTGAATTCCATATGTTAATCACTCTTTGGGTGAAGAAGTATTTCCTTTTATCTGTTCTAACCCGACTGCTCAGCAATTTCATGGAGTGCCCACGAGTTCTTGTATTGTGAGAAAGGGAGAAAAGTACTTCTTTCTCAACCTGTTCAATCCCATTCATAATCTTATAAACCTCAATCATGTCACCCCTCAGCCGTCGTTTCTCCAAGCTAAAGAGCCCCAAGCATTTTAACCTTTCTTCACAGGGAAGGTGTTCCAACCCTTTTATCATTCTAGTTGCCCTTCTCTGCACTTTTTCCAATGCTATAATATCCTTTTTGAGATGTGGTGACCAGAACTGTACACAGTATTCCAAATGAGGTCGCACCAATTATTTATGTCGTGGCGAGGGGGCTTGCGTGGTTCGATGAGGCTGTGGGCTATGCCGTGGAGGGCCACCCAGGACGGACAGGCCACAGCAGAGAACTCAGACCAAGCGTGATCCCCTGGAGAAGGAAATGGCAACCCACTCCAGTATCTTTGCCAAGAAAACCCCATGGACAGTAACAAAAGGCTAAAAGATATGACGCCGGAAGATGAGCCCCTCAGGTCGGAAGGTGTCCAATATGCTACTGAGGAAGAGCAGAGGGCAAGTACGAGTAACCCCAGAAAGAGTGAAGCGGCTGGGCCAAAGCCGAAAGGACGCTCAGTTGTGGATGTGTCTGACGGTGAAAGGAAAGTTCGATGCTGCAAAGAACAATACTGCATAGGAACCTGGAATGTAAGATCTATGAATCAAGGTAAGCTTGACGTGGTCAAAAATGAGATGGCAAGAATGAACATTGACATCTTGGGAATCAGTGAACTAAAGTGGACAGGAATGGGCGAATTTAACTCAGAAGACCATTATATCTACTACTGTGGCCAGGAATCCCGTAGAAAAAATGGTGTGGCCTTTATAGTCAACAAGAGAGTGAGAAAGGCAGTATTGGGATACAATCTCAAAAATGACAGAATGATCTCGGTCCGAATCCAAGGCAAACCATTCAATATCACAGTAATCCAAGTCTATGCCCCAACCACTGCTGCAGAAGAGGCTGAAGTGGACCAGTTCTACGAAGACCTACAACAGCTCGTAGAACTAACACCAAAAAATGATGTCCTCATCATCATAGGGGACTGGAATGCTAAAGTAGGAAATCAAAAGGTAACCGGAATAACAGACAAATTTGGCCTTGGAGAACAAAATGAAGCAGGGCAAAAGCTAACAGAGTTTTGTCAAGAGAACATGCTGGTCATAGCAAACACCCTTTTCCAACAACCTAAGAGGCGTCTCTACACATGGACATCACCAGATGGGCAACACCGAAATCAGATTGACTATATAATTTGCAGTCAAAGATGGAGAAGCTCTATCCAGTCAGTAAAAACAAGACCTGGAGCTGACTGTGGCTCAGATCATGAGCTACTCATTGCAAAATTCAGACTTAAATTGAAGAAAGTTGGGAAGACCACAAGGCCATTCAGATTTGACCTAGATCACATCTCCGATGAATATACAGTAGAGGTGAAGAATAGGTTTAAGGGACTAGATTTGATAGACAGAGTGCCTGAAGAACTATGGACAGAGGTCCGTGACATTGTAAAGGAGGCAGCACTCACCGCCATCCCAAAGAAAAAGAAATGCAAAAAAGCAAAGTGGCTGTCTGATGAGGCTTTACACATAGCAGAGGAAAGAAGGAAAGCTAAAGGCAATGGGGATAAGGAAAGATTTGCCCAATTTAATGCAGATTTCCAGAGAACAGCAAGGAGAGATAAGGAGGCTTTCCTGAATGAACAATGCAAAGTAATAGAGGAAAACAATAGATTGGGAAGGACTAGAGATCTCTTCAAGAAAATTGGAGAAATCAAGGGAACGTTCCATGCAAAGCTGGCCATGATAAAGGACAAAAACGGTAGGGACCTAACAGAAGCAGAAGAGATTAGGAAAAGATGGCAAGAATACACAGAAGAACTATACAAGAAGGACCTCAATGTCCTTGACAACCACGATGGTATAATCACTGACCTCGAGCCAGACATCCTGGAAAGCGAAGTTAAATGGGCCTTAGAAAGCATTACTAACAACAAAGCTAGTGGAGGTGATGGTATCCCAGCTGAGTTATTCAAAGTCTTAAAAGAAGATGCTGTTAAAGTGCTGCACTCAATTTGCCAACAAATTTGGAAAACACAACAGTGGCCACAGGATTGGAAAAGGTCAGTTTACATTCCAATCCCAAAGAAGGGCAACGTCAAAGAATGTTCAAACTATCGCACAATTGCACTCATTTCACACGCTAGCAAGGTCATGCTCAAAATCCTACAAGCTAGGCTCCAACAGTACGTGGATAGAGAACTGCCAGAAGTACAAGCTGGGTTTCGAAGAGGTAGAGGAACTAGAGATCAAATTGCCAACATTCGCTGGATTATGGAGAAAGCAAGAGAGTACCAGAAAAACATCTACTTCTGCTTCATTGACTATGCTAAAGCCTTTGATTGTGTGGATCACAATAAATTATGGCAGGTTCTTAAAGAGATGGGAGTACCAGACCACCTCACCTGTCTACTGAGAAACCTGTATAAGGGTCAAGAAGCAACAGTTAGAACCGGATATGGAACAACTGATTGGTTTAGCATAGGAAAAGGAGTACGACAAGGATGTATATTGTCACCTTGCTTATTTAATTTATATGCAGAGTACATCATGCGACATGCTGGCCTGGATGAATCACAAGCTGGAGTTAAGATTGCTGGGGAAAAGATCAATAACCTCAGATATGCAGACGATACCACTCTGATGGCAGAAAGTGAAGAGGACCTAAAGAGCCTCTTGCTCAGGGTGAAAGAGGAGAGTGCAAAAGTGGGCTTGAAGCTCAACATCAAAAAAACTAAGATCATGGCATCTGGCCCCATCACTCCTTGGCAAATAGAAGGGGAAGTCGTAGAAGTAGTGACAGACTTCACGTTCCTAGGATCCCAGATCACTGCAGATGGTGACTGCAGCCATGAAATTAAAAGACGCCTGCTCCTTGGGAGGAAAGCGATGGCAAACCTAAACAGCATGATAAAAAGCAGAGACATCACCTTGCCAACAAAAGTCCGCATGGTCAAAGCAATGGTATTCCCCGTAGTAATGTATGGCTGCGAGAGTTGGACTATAAGGAAGGCTGAGCGCCGAAGAATAGATTCTTTTGAACTATGGTGCTGGAGAAGACTCTTGAGAGTCCCTTGGACTGCAAGGAGATCAAATCAGTCAATCCTAAAAGAAATCAACCCTGACTGTTCCCTGGAAGGCCAGATCCTGAAGCTGAAGCTCAAATACTTTGGCCACCAAATGAGAAGGGAGCATTCACTGGAGAAGACCCTGATGCTGGGAAAGATTGAAGGTCAAAGAAGAAGGGGACGGCAAAGGATGAGATGGTTAGACAGTGTCATCGATGCAACGAACATGAAATTGAGCAGACTTCAGCGGACAGCGGAAGACAGGAGGGCCTGGCGTAATCTGGTCCATGGGGTCGCGAAGAGTCGGACTCGACTGTGCGACTGAACAACAACAAAATTATGATACTAGCTGATTTGTTTTCAATTCCCTTCCTAATAATTCCCAGCATAGCGTTGGCCTTTTTTATTGCAGCTACACACTGTCTAGACATTTTCATTGAGTTATCTACTACGACTCCAAGATCTCTCTCTTGGTCCGTCTCTGCCAGTTCAGACCCCATCAACATGTATTTATATTTAGGATTTTTGGCTCCAATGTGCATCACTTTGCACTTGGCCACATTGAACCCCATTTGCCATGTTGACGCCCACTCACCCATCCTCGACAGATCCCTTTGGAGTGCCTCACAATCCTCCCTGGTTTTCACCACCCTGAACAACTTTGTGTCATCTGCAAATTTAGCCACTTCACTGCTTACTCCTAATTCCAAATCATTAATAAACAAGTGATGCACTCTGTCAGTTGCTTTGGGTTCCCCTTGGGGTGAAAGGCAGAGTATAAATGAAGTAAATAAAACAAAGAAAAATATTTCTTGATTAAAATCAAACAGGAGTCCAGTGGGATCCTAAAGACTAAACCAAAAGTCTTCTATCAAAAGGTTTGAGTCAGTGCTTACTTCTTCAGATGCATGAAGTGCAGACCCATAATGGCTATAAAGTTGCATTAATAGTGGCATAATATGTATCCGACGAAGTGAGCTCCAACCCATGGAAGGTTGTGCTGAAATAAAAATTGTTACTGTTTAAGGTGCCCCTGGACTCTTGTTTCGTTTTGCTGCAGAGGACTAAACTGATTACCTGTCTGGACTGTGTCCTCCTGTGCCGACTAGTAGTGCTGCCAAAGGACAGGGAAAGTGTGTGTGTGTGTGTGTGTGTAATATCCATGCTTTAGGAGAGCAAATCGCCTTCCACTCCACCCCCCTTTTGAAAGGGTTATGTTAATGTGAGTTCTTCACTGTAATCCCTCCCCTCCTCAAGAGGAAACCATAGAAACTGCTCTGAATTTCAGTGGGGAGAAGATCAGTACTAAACTCTGGGTTGGGAAATTCCTGGAGATTTTGGGGTGGAGCCTAGGGAAGCTGGGATTTAGGAATGGAGTATAATACCTTAGAGGGAACTGATACCTGTAGTCTGGAGATCAATTATAATTCCAGGAGATCTCCCGGCCCCACCTGGAGGTTGGCAACATGATGTATGTTACTTGTATAGATTCCAGTGCAGCCAGATGAAAACCAGCTTCATATCCCCAGTTGCAGGACCGATCCTGATGTGTGTCACTCCTCCCTGATCCCACTCGGGGTGGAATTTGATTTGGGCCAACTCTTTTAACTTGGGCTGTACCTTGGTGTGAATTGCATGTGAAAATGGAAGGAGACTTTCAGTCCATGCCTGCTCCTCCGCCACCCTGGTGAGGTAATTTGGACAATAGCCAGTAAGACAGACTCCTAACCGTCTGCTGTTACACAAGAGGGAGCAATGCAGAAGTGAATGTTTTGCAGAAAACAGAGCCAAGGTGCAGGAAAGGTGCTGGATACCTTGAAGGCAAATAAGTGACTCTTTTTAGACAAGGTCATCCTGAGCTCAACATGGACCTCACAGGCCTAAGTTTTCCATCTGCGCCCTTAACAGTCGTAACATAAGAGCGAGAAGCCCTATTTAGAAATTACAGTAAATGTACAGTCCATGTTCAGTGTGGACCTGATTTTTTAAATCATGTTACATTCAATGCCTGTAGAACTGAACATGTAATGTAAACCTCACATTTATTCAGGTCCCTAGTTTCAGTTGCAAAGTAAACATTCATTGGTTCTTTCTTACGAACATGATGTGCACATGTACACACAGCCTGTGGGTGTAATCACTGTAATGTGGGAACAGGGCTTCAAATTCTACTAGTGCAGCATTTCCATCACAGAGCCTCCCTTGGGCACGAATGAGACCAGGTTAAATGCCTGCCTCCAGCGTTCTGGTTTCTTCCAGCATGTTCTTACCCTGAAAGCTGCACCTTTCAACCCCTCCCCCCAACTATATACATTTTTGGTGTGTGCTGAAGTCATGCCTGGGTTTTCTTGCCCCCAGGCTGTGTGTTTGGCACCACACACTTATTTGGCTTGGACCTCTGAAACAGAAACCTGAATTTTGCTAGGTTTTTTTTCCTCCTTAGAAGGAACTGAATTTTGGGAATTCTTTAAAAAAAAAACCTTTTCAATTGGGCAGCAAGAGGCAGTTTATTTTGGAGACTGGCATTTTCTGACAAAGGTTGTTGATGGCTCCCATTTGAAATTCCTTTTCATATACACAAATTGGTGTCCTTGGAGTGATCAGCAGCTCCCTTTTATTTGAATGTCTTTCAAATATATGTTTGACTTGCTTGTGTCTTTTATCAGAGCACTTTCAGTCCACTTCCAGTGCACTTCAGAGATAGTCTGCAAGTGGATGTGGCCATGGATTGTAAATGTGTGTTTGCAGGCCTTATCTGTGAGGCACTGGAGTGGTATACACCATACAGCACCTCTGCACACCTCAAGGAAGTCAGTGCCAGAGTCCTGTGCTGCCAATGCTTGGCAGAGTTGACCATTTAGTTTGTTTGCTTTATTGTCTGAGACTCAAGGAGGATTTTAAAAATGCAGTAAAAACAGCATAATGTATACAAACAATGCATTAAAAGCAGGTTACAGATATCTGATTATGCTGTAAAAACAGTGTAATACATGCAGTAAACAATGCTATGAAAATTGCCTAAAGTTTTCACAGATGTTCAGACTATAACCCTGTTCCCTTTAGAAAAATGCCTTCCTGAAACAACTGCATAGTACACGTCTGCAGGATGATAAAAGCACTGGGGCCTTCCTGACTGCCTAAGGCAGGATGTTCCACAAGGTGGGTACCACAACAGAGAATGCTCTGATGTGGGCAGCTGCTGATCTTGTCCATTTGCAGAGTAGGACCTTTGGAAGACCTACCTTCATTTAGATATATTTATATCTCACGTTTGTCTGCAGTGGGGGGGAGCTAGAGCAGTTTACGGGATTGTAAACTTGGCCACACATACCCCTTGTATAAGGTAAAGGTTCCCTTGCTTGAAAGCCAGTCGAATCCGACTCTAGGGTTGCGGTGCTCATCTCCGTTTCAAAGTCGAAGAGCCAGCGCTGTCTGAAGACATTTCCGTGGTCATGTGGCCGGCATGACTAAACACCAAGGCGCACGGGACGCTGTTACCTTCCCACCGAAGTGGTACCTATTTATCTACTTGCAATTTCTTGCTTTCGAACTGCTAGGTTGGCAGGAGTGGAACTAGAGATGGGAGCTCACTCCGTCATGCGGCACTTTCGGGTCTCGAACTGCCGAACTACTGACCTTCCACAACCTGCAGTTCAGTGTCTTATCCACTTGTATACACATGAACAAAACACTGGGCATTAAAAGAATGTGAGAGTATGAGGTTTCAGTCCCTCCTCTAGGGCTGTGCACATGTATGTAGATGGGTGTATGTGGCATGCTTAGTGCAGGGAGGGGGCTTACCGAAGGACATCTTGCCTTTTTTTTGCCATCAAATTGCAGCCAACTTATGGCGACCTAGTAGGGTTTTCAAAGTAAGATACTTTCATAAGTGGTCTGCCATTGCCCACCTCTGCATAGCAACCTTGGACTGCTTTGGTGGTCTCCCATCCAAGGACTAAACAGGGCTGACTCTGCTTAGGTTCTGAGATGTGACAAGAGCTGACTAGCCTGGGCCATCCAGGTCAGGACGCATCTGGCCTGGGCCTCAATAAAGCCTGGAATATAATTTAAGTCAAAGGGACAAAGAGCTTGTGTGTGTGTGTTTAAAGATGGGAAAATGACATGGGGGGAGGAGGTTAACCTTCTCCTCCTTGATATTTCTCTGAAATGCCTTCTCAGCACTGATGTTTCTGCTGCTGGGGGGGACGGACATGCATGTTATAGATGAAGGTTCACATGATTTAATGTTCCTCTCTAGTAAAAAAACCTCATACTCAGTGTGTAGAAAACTGCTGTGTCACAGAGAATTCTAGTCTAACCTTTTTGACACATTTATTTTCTTATGTTTGGGGATCTTTTTTGTTGTTGCTGTGTGTGTATGCATTCATAAGAGCCCAGGTGCAGGTTTAATACCTGGGCAAATACTAGGCTTTGAATGGAAGGCCGCATCAGACTAAATATGTACTTTCTGGAGTATGCTGAGAGTCCTAACATGGTCTCTGCCACAGTGCAAGGCCACAATTCTTGACTTCCCTAGGAGGTAATTCTCAAACCGTTCTCACAGAAAAGCCACCTGTGGTTGTCTTTTGTCCTCATTCCTCTTGTGAGGGTTGGTAGGATGGTCAACCAGCAAGTACGTTTACCAATCAGGTAACTCATCGTTGAGTCTGACAAGCTAGTAAATTCTAGACCCTGACCATGCTGCACTCCTTGAAAGCAGAGCAACAGAAAAACGTGATGGGCAGGGATTTGTGAAGGGAGCGGCCGTGGCCCAGTGGAGACGATCCCAAGTCCAGTCACCAACATCTCCCATTAAAAGGACCAGTCCCAGCAATAGGTGATAGGAAAGACCTCTGCTCGCACACACATCCAGCCTGTGGCTGGCTTCCACACACTTGGTTGCTTGTTTTGGCAATAAACTGTGGTGCTCTATGTACAGTGTGTGTGTGCGCGCGCATTCAGCTTCCCTTCACCCTCTTCTCTTTCACCAGTCAGGAAATTTTGCCCAAACTGACAAGTCTCTGGAAAGAGGGGAGTCAGCTCGACATCTCACCAAAGAAATGGCTCTTTCTTGCTTCCTTGTGAGCACCTGCTGCACCAGACAGCTCCTGGGTGTTGGATGCAGAGAAGTCAGAAGCAGCTGTGTGCTGTTTCCCCACCCCACTCCCCCATAAAGGTGTAAGTCTAAGAGTCAGGTTCCTGTTGCATGAAAGACAAGCAGGTGCTGTGCGGATCAAGACAGGAAGGGGGAAAATCCTCTTTATGTAAGGTATGACTAAAAAGAAAGGGGGGAGAGTGTTTACTGGAACTGATTCTTTTTTGTAAATGTTGGCCGATAGCCAGTCTTTCAGCTCAGCCATCTGAACAGCAAAACCAATTCTAAGGACTGGCATGTGTTTTCCGCATGCTTTATGCTAGTGCAGTCAAGTGGTTAAACTGTCAGACTAGGATCTGGGAAACCCAGGTTTGAATCCCCACGCTGCCATGGAGGCTTGCTGGGTCACCTTGGGCCAGTCACACACTTGCCGCCTAATCTACCCCACAGTGTTGTTGTGAGGATGAAGTGGAGGAGAGGAGAATGGTATAGGCCCCTTAGGTCCCCCATTGGTGAGAAAGGCGGGGTATAAATGGTGTAGATAAAATAAATGACTGGAAACATCGGCCCTGGGGCAACAACAACAATTAGAACTGTTCATGCCATGATATAGGGTTGTCAACCTCCAGATGGGGACTGGATATCTCCTGGCATTACAACTCATCTCTAGATTATAGAGATGAATTCCCCTAGTGGAAATGGCTGCTTTGAGTTGTGGCCTCTATGGTATTATACCCTGCTGAGGCCCCTCTCCTTCCTAAGCATTGCCTTCCCCAGGCTCCAACCCCAAATCTCCAGGAATATCCCAACCCAGAGTTGGCAACCCTAGCCATGAATAACAAGAGTAATGTCAAGAATCTGAGGCCTGATTGGAACATAAAGCTGGCAAGGAGAAAGAACTTGGCACTCACCCAGTGCCTTGTAAGTGGACCACACTGCTGCTTTGCACAGGTTCAGTGGAGTGCTGTGCAAATGCCAAGTCCCACAGGTGAGTTCTTTTGATTTTGCCAGCATCCTGTTTAAACCAGGCCTCTGGAACTTGCTTCAAGCATTACGGCTATCCTGGGGGCAATGCTCCCTCTAAGCTGTGGAGTCTTGTGAGAAAGAATTCTGCTTTATATGCTACTGGCACTAAAGTTGTGGGGGTGAACGATTTGGCTGCTGCATAAATTAGTTTGCTCTGGAGACATCCTTCCTGAGCGAAGACAAAAATGTGTGAGCCTGAGGCTAAAAAACTGTGAGCTAGCTCACACTAACTCAGCTTAGAGGGAACACTGACTGGGGGGTACACGTGTGTCACACACCAGGGAGATATCTTCTATGGTGAATGTTTATGTGAGTGACTGCCTCTGGAAAGTAATTTTACCAAACAGATTTTTTGGTAGAAGACCACAAGTGTGTCTGTATGGGGTTGCTCTAAGCTGCTGGTTGGTTCTCTACTTAGGAGGCTGACAACAGCTAGTTCTCAGGGAAAGTCTTAGCCAATGGGCAACAGGAACAGCTGCCCTGATCCCATGCTGTGGAGGGCCCTGACTGCCCATGGCCCCACCCATTGCTGATGGAAGGGGAGGAGAATAAAAATAGCAGGTTCCTGTTGCTGCTGCTTGTATTTGGCTTGTCCAGGGCTCAGGCAGCCTCCTTCTGGCGACACATCCCCTCTGTCTCTCACAGGGCAGGGGTTGGCCCTGCTTGGCCCTAGCAGGGAGGGTTGGCATGGGAAGCAGTGATTCTGAGGCCCCGTCCTGGGCTATTGCCCAGGGCTCCAGAATCACTAACACTACCCCTGTACAAACTTACCAAAGTATCCTGGTGTAGCCTGGTGATCTGGTATTACAAGTGATCCCCAGATGACAGAGATCAGTTCCCCTGGAGAAAATGGCTGCTTTGGAGGGTGTGCTCTATGACATTATATACCTGTGAGGTCCCTCCCTTCCCCAAACCCCACATTCTCCAGGCTCCACCCCCCAAATCTCCAGGTATTTCCTAACCCAGAGCTGGCAGCCTACCCATGCACTTTCTGTGCATGGAAAACTGTCAGCAGACACCGTGGTACCACTTTTGGAGTACAGCATTTCTTAAATGCAGTTTAAGAGCCCCACTGTATGAAAACCAAAACCACAAGCAGAGTATGAAGGTAACAGCGCTTCCCTGTTCCCCTCCCACATTATCTGATACACTGAGGTACACTGCCTTTGAATGTGGAGGCTTATGTTTTCATGTCCCGAAGTACACATGCTTTGAAATAATATTTGCCCACCCATTCTGTGCTGATGACTCGTTCCCATCCCTTGGAAAGGAGAATGCGCTCCCTTTGACTGGGCTCCTTGTGTTGATTTTCTCATGAAGTGGGAACGAGATGTTCAGCAGTGGCCTTGTTAGGATCAGAAATGACTGATGGCATGGCAAAGACAGAACTTGCTTTAAGAAGAAATTGCTATTTAAAAACAAGACATAGTGCTGACAGGTTGAATCCTGCAAACCACAGACTTGCTACAAAAATAATGAATGGTAGGTAGGGTGGGAGAAGCAGGAAGGGAGAGCTCTGGAGATTAAGTTCTTTTCTTTCTTTCAAGGGAGTAGGGGCAAGAAGGATCCCTGACCACAGCAGTTGATCATATTACAAAAGTAACTCAGCTTTGGCTACACAAAGAAGCCATTGATTTGGGGGAGAATAACCTAGTATGGATTCTGAGACCAAAATTATTTTCTTCTCCTTTTTGGCCAAGACCACTTTGGCACAAAACAGCCTTGTAATTCAGAATATTGAAAACTTGGGGGCAAAAGCCACAGAGAAGCCAACATTCCTGTGGGCAGCCAGCCACTGTCTGAATTTCCCATTTTATTTCAAACTAGGAGTAAGGCCTCTTGTGGAAATAAATACAATGGGCTCTAGAAAGAGGCTCTGGGAGAGTGCCCTGGCTTAGGGCACACAGTGTGAATTTGCTGTGGCGACCTCAGCAGGGTATAATGACAAAGACCACCATTTTCTCCCGAGGAACTGATCTCTGCTACCTGAAGAGCAGTTGTAGTTTTGAGTGATCTCCAGCCCTCACCTGGAGATTGGCAACACATTACCCAGGAGGAAATGGCTGGTTTGGAGGGTGGCATCTATGGCATTCTACCTGCCTGAGGTCCAATCCCTCCTCAAACCCCACCCTTTCCAGGTTCCACCCCTCAAATCCCCAGGAATTTGCCAACCTGGAGTTGGTAACCCCATCTCCTTCCCAGCTAACCATCAACCTACTGTTATCTGCCCCTCTGACTTCAACTGACTTCTGCCCTCTCTCCTGCTGAGCAGTTGTAATTCTGAGTGGTCTCCAGCCCTCACCTGGAGATTGGCAACAATGGTTCCCCATGAGGGACTGGATGGTTTGGAGAATGGAGGCTATGGCATTGTACCTGTCTGAGACCCCACCCCTCCTCAAACCTCACCATCTCCTGGCTCTACCCCTCAAATCTCCAGAAATTTCCCAACCTGAAGTTGGCAACCCTATCTCCCTCCCAGCCAACTGTCAACCTACCATTATCTGCCCCCTGACTTCAGCTTTCCATCTCCTCCCCCCTCCCTCCTGGAAAGCAGTTGTAATTTTGATTGATCTCCAGCCCCCACCTGAAGATTGGCAACAATGGTTCCCCAGGATGGAATGGCTAGTTTGATGGGTGGAGTCTATGGCATTGTACCTGTATGAGGTCCCACGCCTCCTGAAACCTCACCTGCTTCAGGCTCCATCCCTCAAATCTCCAGGAATTTCCCATCTGGAATTGGCAACCCTATCAGGACTGGCCCCAATTAGTTTTCTCTCAAAGGCCAAAATAGGTGACAGGACCAAGCTTGGTTGCCTACCAACAGGCATTGAGGGGAAAGTAGGGTTGCCAGCTCTAAGTAGGGAAATACCTGGAGATTTGGGGGGTGGATCCTGTGGAGGGCAGCATGGGGGGGGGGCGACTCAGCAGGGTATAATGCCATAGGGTCCACCCTCCAAAGCAGCCATTTTCTCCAGGGGAACTGATCTCAGTCATCTGGAGATCAATTGTAACAGCAGGAGATCTCCAGGTCCGACCTGGAGATTGGCAACCCTAGGGGAAAGACAGCTGCACAGCAGGGGGTGGAAGAGAATGGTTTTATGGCTACTGAGCCAAGATTGGCAACAATAGTTCCACAGGAGAAAATGGCTGGTTTGGAGGGTGGAGTCTATGGCACTGTACCTATCTGAGGTCCCACCCCTCCTCACCCTCTCTGGGCTCCACCCCTCAAATCTCCAGGAATTTCCATACCTATCGTTGGCAACTTTATCTCATCACCTCTCAGCAGCCTCTTCCTAGGCAAAATTCTGTCTTTCTCATTAACGGGGAGCAAAGCAGTTTACTTCATTCTTTTCAGCTTTGTGATCTGTACAGCAACCCTGTAAGGCAGGTTAGGCAGAAAGTCTCCGGCTGGTCTGAAATCACCCAGGCAGTTTCCATAGGGATGTTCCTGCTGAACAGGAGCAAGCAGCCAGGCCTAGGGGTTGCCATTGCCAACAAAGGCAAATTGATGCAAAGGAGGATGGAAAAGTCTCCGTATCTCTATTTTGCCTTCAATTGGTTTTGATGCCAGCAGAGTGAGAAAATGCCAGAGGCTCTGGGTGGGTGTCCCATGGTAAATGCACCAAACAATTCCTAAAGATTTTCCACTGTCGATAAATCATTTTCTACACTCACAGTGTCCCCTGCCAGAATTAGTACCAGAGCTTTTTTTGCCTTGTGGTATCCTGCTTGTGGTGTGACCTGTCTTTTTTGTGGTGTGGCATGGTTGTGTTATTTGGTTTGTTTCTTTTGAAGGGGAAGTGTTGTGAGTGAGGACATATTTCACCTCAGAATATAACAGGTTGCATAAACAACTGACAATTCCAACTGTCTTGGGGGGGAGTTTGAGGTGCGAAATGGAGTGAAGTCCAATCAGCTTCCATATGCAAATGAGCTTGAAATGCTGGCCCAATCAGAGAAGAGTGGCCTAGGCTGCAGTGGGTGGGAGAGAACTCAGGCAACACAGCTAGTGGGTAGGGACAGATTCTGAACGATATACCAGGGAGCGAACTGATTTTGCCAAGCATAGAATCTTGCCAGACCACTACCCTTTTATATAATACTAGGAATAAGGCCCGTTGTGGAAATAAATACAACGGGCTCTAGAAAGAGGCTCTGGGAGAGTGCCCCGGCTTTGGGCACTCAGTGACAATTTGCTGTGGCAATCTCAGCAGGATATAATGACAGAGTCCACCATTTTCTCCAGAGGAACTGATCTTTGCTACCTGAAGAGCAGTAGTAATTTTGAGTGATCTCCAGCCCACCCCCAAGATCAGTAATAGTGGTTCCCCAGGAGGGAGTGGCTGGTTTGGAGGGTGGAGTCTATGGCATTGTACCTGTCTGAGGTCCCACCCCTCCTCAACACTCACCCTCTCCAGGTTCGACCCCTCAAATCTCCAGGAATTTCCCAACCTGGAGTTGACAACCCTATCTCCCTCCCAGCCAACCTACCTTTAGTTTTCCATCTCCTCCCCCCTCCCTCCTAGAGAGCAGTTGTAATTTTGAGTGATCTCCAGCCCCCACCTGGAGATTGGCAACAATGGTTCCCTATCAGGGAATGGCTGGATCGGAGGGTGGAGTCTATTGCATCGTACCTGTCTGAGGTGCCACCCCTCCTCAAACCTCACCCTCTCCAGGCTCCATCCCTCAAATCTCCAGGAATTGCCCACCTGGAGTTGGCAACCTGATCAGGTCTGGGCTCAATGAGTTTTCTCCCAAAGGCCAACATAGGTGTGGAAAGGGCCTTTTACTTACAGAGGAGAAAGTACAGGTGCCAACTCTGATTAGGGAAATACCTGGAGATTTGGGGGGGTGGATCCTGTGGAGGGCAGCATTTGGGGTGTGTGTGGAAGGACTCAGCAGGGTATAATGCCATAGAGTCTACTCTCCAAAGCAACCATTTTCTCCCGGGGAACTGATCTCTGTCATCTGGAGGTCAATGGTAACAGTGGGAGATCTCCAGGTCCCACCTGGAGATTGGCAGCTCTAGGGGAAAGTCAGCCACACAGCAGGGAGTTGAAGAAAATGGTCTGATGGTCACTGGCCCACGTCGTTAGCCAGCCAGCCATGCTGAAGCTAAGCAGGGGAAAGAGCCTTTTTCCATTTGTTGTGAAAGGAAAGTGGCCGTTGGGGAGGGGGTTATGGGCGGTGGAGGGGGTTATGCTGAAAGTCCTTTGTTTTTTTACTCACAGAACCAAGCTTGGCTGCCTACCAACAGCCACTGAGGGGACAGTCCCTCACAGGAGTCAAGAGAACTGTCTTCCTCAGGAGAGAGGGCTGTCTGCCAGGGGGAGTGGGTGGGGAAGAGGAGCAGACCCAGCACCTGGCCAATGGCACGTGAGTACTCTTGAGTGGCGGCTGATGGGCCAATGGCTGGGGGGGGCATTTTACAGTCAATGGGAGTGCATGGAATCTTGCGAAACCAAAAGATAATTATTTATAAGGAGAGATGACAGGATTCTAATGATAGAACTTCTCTGACTGGGCCAGATTCAAAGTGATCAGCCCCTTAAAACTTAAGAGTATTCCTCCTCCCCGCTGGGAAAAAAACCAGGTGCCTGATGTTTTTGCTCTTGGCCTCTGACAGACTGCTCTCTCTGCTCATTAGACAGGAGAAGGGTGTTTGCCCTGACCCCAGGTGGCTGCAGGTCTTCCCAGCAGGGGGCCTGGGGCCCAAAGGCATTTAACCTCTTGGATCACTCCACATGGTCCGTTTTATTGGTGGAAGGAGTGCCAAGCTCCCCTCTAACGTAGCAAGAGGATCTTGTGGCTTTCCCAAACTGGGCATATTTCCTAGATTGGGGCCAGACTGAAAATGGAGCATTGAGGCTGGGGACCAATGAATAATCCTTCTTTTCAAAGAGCTGAAGGTAGGTTTTGCTGTGGTTAGGCATCCAGACTAGAGCAGGGTTTTTGGGGGACACACACACCCATGTCATGATGTTGTCCCCTAATCATCCTCTGTCCTCTTTATTGCTGCCATTTCTCCCAAACCTAGAAAATCTTTTTTTTAAAAAAAGAAGATGGCAGCCTTTGTAAGCCACATGGATAAGAAGGGGTGTTTTTTGTGTGTGTCCTTACACAGACATTTCCTTGATAAGCCCCTGCAATGGCCATTTGCTTCCTGCACCACTGGAGGGTTTTTTCAAACTTAAAAAAAATCAGCAAACTCTAGACCACCACCACATTATAGCAATCTGTTGCCAAGTCTCTGGTCCACTTTCTTCAATGTGCACAGAATGGCTTATAATGGGATGTGGAACTTACATGCCACGAGCACCGAGGTTGGTGACGTTGCTGCTGAAAGGTGACACAACCTGCTTTTGCCTGCACTATCAGTACTCAGCTTGCAGAAGGTTGAAATGAGGGAGCTGAAGCAGACTGTTCTCAAGGCAGGGTATGAAGAACCTTCTCTCCAGCTCACCCTTTGCCCACCCCCTCCCTTTTCAGATTTTGCTGTTAGGACTTCCTGTGGATGTGAAAATGAGGAGGGACATCTCCAGGTTCTGCCTTAAGACTGGTCAGTTTCATAGGCCCAGAAGGGCCTATATTCCTCTATGAGACTGCACCCAAGCTCAGCTGAACAGCTCTTCTACTCTAAGCACAGTCCCATGCTTCTAAGTGCATTGAAATCAGTGGGCTTTAGAAGGGTGTAACTCTGCTTTGGATGGCACTGTTAGGCTGTTGCAGCAAAACAAAATCAGAGTCCTGTTTCATTTTAGTTCCTCTTAGGGGCACCCTTAACTGCAGGTGGTACACTCTTCCTCAACCTGCTCAAGATTTTTTTCCTATCATTGCTACCCTGGGGTTCTGGAGACCGTTTGAAGGGCCCCATCTCTTTCAGCTTAAAGAGAGAAAGCTAGACTGTTTTGTTTGAGAGCCTTTTTGTTTTCCTTTTTTTGCTGAGGGTTTGCAAACAGTAGTTTCAGTAAGGGCTGTGCTTCTGGTAACAAGCAATTTGTTGTGTGATACATCTGATGGTGTAGCACCTGGTTTTGATGCAATGTTATTAGGTTGGATTCCACAGAACTGTTCTGCTAACATAAGTCTTTTCCTCTAGTGGAAGGGAGAAGACAAGACAGATTTCATTGGAAGAAGTCACCTCTGCTAGTATAACAAAGTCATGGGATCCAACCTACAGGTTTAAAATTGCCCAGAGATTTGTGAAAGGGCAAGGCTAAAAAGAAAAAAAAAATCAAATTAAATGTAGTTTCTTACCTGCTACATCTTTATCCTACCTGTTCTCCAAAGAGCTTGGGCATTTCCAGGGGTCTTTTCGTAGAAAAAGAGCTGCAGGAGCTCATTAGCGTATGGTATGCTAATGAGCGACTAGGCTATTAGCATATACCACGCCCCCTGACATCAACAGAAGTGATGTCAGAAGGGGAAGCAAAAGGGGGAGGCATCTTCAAAAGCCTCCGTCCCTTCCCCAGCTGGCCTGGGTGGGAGTGAAGAGAGAAGGGGTTTAAAGTTTAAATCCCTTCTCACTAGAGTTGGGCCACAGAAGGAGGAAAGAGGGAAGGAAAGAGAGAGAGTAGAGAGAAGGAAGAGGGAAAGAAAGAGAAGAAAAGAAGGAGAAGGGAAGAAGGAGGGAAAGAAAGAGAAGGGAAGAAGGAGGGGAACAGGGAAAGGAGGAAAAAGAGAAGAGAAGAAGGCGGGAAAGAGGAAAAGGAGAGAAAGAAAGGAGGGAATGAAAGAAATTTGGTGGAAATTCGGCTCCATTATATATCTTATGGGCCATTGAAGTCAATTGAGGGAATGGGGCAACCTGTTTGGGGGCCCATAGAATTGGATCCCCTGGTCCAATGTTCTTGAAACTTAGTGGGTATCTTGGGGAGAGATTCCAACAGCTACCCTGTGAGTTTGGAGCCTCTTCCTTAAACCCTCTCTTCTCCAGACCCCAGAATATACCCTATGTTTTCACCATTGACTTCAATGGCCCATAGGATATAATGAGGCTGAAATTGACATTCAGTTGGGGGAAAGACTCCCAACTGGGCTTGTACAGCCGAAACTGACATATGGGAGCCTTTGTGCCCTCAGAAGCTGCCAGAGCTGTGCTCCGGTGTGCTCCCCCCCAAAAAAGACCCCATTTCTTTCTGTAAATGTCTTGTTTTGGCCCTCACTCATCTTGATCTTTCTGTGCTGTATGTGTATGACCCATAATGACTGAAGTCTCCTTCACTGCCCCAATGCACATCACTCAACCTTCAAAAGCAGGGGGAGATGACAACAGCACAGCCTTCAGACACCACAACAAAGCTGTTGCAGCAGTGCTAACCTTCGTCCACCAAGGCTGCAATTGCACAATCATCCTGCAAAGTCTGGAACTTGTTGGAGATGCAGTTTGAAATGATCTCCATGAACTCAAGTGAGTTCTGTGTAACTGGAAAGCTTGCATAGTTCTCCACCAACAGGAATTTCCAGATAGAAAGTTTGGGTCTTGCCAGAAGTGCAAACTGAATGGCAAAACCCAAAGGGTTCTTGGTCCCTGGCTCTTACCCCATCTTGTACTTTGGACAAGCTGGCCCATCAGTTTCAGGACCAGTCCAAGATACAGCTAGTTTGTTTTTGTTATTTAAATTGTACTTTTTCCCTATTGTATTTTGTACTGTAGTATGCTGCCTTGGATCCCTTCATGGAGAAAAGCAGGGAATAAATATTCTAAGCAAGCAGGTTTCCCTACTCCCATTGTCCTTTTGAGCTGTTCTAAACTAGTTGTTTCTTTGCTCTATCTAGCTGGGATCAAGATGACGACACCAACTCCAGTGGCTGACAACTGCCTGTCTTTGACAAACGTGACCACAAAGTCTCAAGAACATGTCCTTTATCAAAGTAAGGGAACCCAAGGCTGCCGTGGGGGGTGTGTGTGCTGACATTCTGTGTGTTTCAGCAGGGCCGGTTCGAGGTGCTTCTGCACCCTAAGTGGGCGCAGATGCCAATCTCCCGGTGGGGCCTGGAGTCCCTGCGCTGGCCGGCCGCCACCTCCTCCTCCACCACCTGAGGGGGGAGGGGGAGGGTGGGCAAGCTGCGTGGCCGCCACCTCCTACACCCTGGCTGGCTGGCCGGGCATTCTCAGGTGGCGGTGAGTCCCTGTGCTAGCCGGCCGCCTCCTCCTCCTCCACCTGAGGGGAGAGGGGGAGGGCAGGCGAGCTGTGTGGCCACCACCTCCTGCACCCCAGCTGGCTGGCCGGGCATTCTCAGGTGGTGGCGAGTCCCTGTGCTGGCCAGCCTCCTCCTCCTCCTCCACCCGAGGGGGGAGGGGGAGGGCAGGCGAGCTGCGTGGCCGCCACCTCCTGCACCCCGGCTGGCTAGCCGGGCATTCTCAAGCAGTGGCGTCCCCACACTGGCTGGCCGCCACTGCCTCCTCCACTCGAGGGGGGAGGGGAAAGGCGGGCAAGCTGTGCGGCTGCTGCCTTGTGCGCCCCTGGGCATTCTCAGGCGGCGGTGAGTCTCCGCGCTGGCTGGCCGCCACCTCCCCCTCCTCCCGGGGGGGAGGGTGGGGGAGGTGCACCACCGCCGCCTCCTGCACCCCGGCCGGGCATCCTTTCACTGGCGGTGCCAAGCAGCAGCAGCAAGTCCCCACTGGCCGCTGCCATGCTGCTGAGGGGGGAGGGAGGAGGGTAGGCGATCTGCAGGGCATAGGAGTGCCCCAGCTGGGGCAGTTTGGCACCCCTGAGGGCTGGCGCACCATAGGCCCTGTGTTTCAGCCAGATGCCCCAAGAATGGGCAAACAGTTCTGTTTTACTGTTGAGGGACTTAGCAGTGGACTTGAAGGAACACCTTGGTCCACATGAGCCTGCCTGTACTTTGAGATGGGCTTCTGGTGCCCTGTTCTGTGTGCCAAAGATAGCTAAATTAAAGTTGGAGGGTATGTAGGATAGGGCCTTCTCAGCTGTGAATTACTCTGCCTCAGGAATCTAATCTCCTACCTTCTGGAAATTTTTAAATTCAGAAACATCCTAATTTTTTCTGTGTTTTTTCTTTTAAAGACAAACATCACAATGACCAAACACACAAGTACATAACACACAAATACATAAATGTAGGGGGTTCAGTTACATCATCAGTTTACATGCTTGAATACTTCATACCATATTTGTTTTCCATGTTCCACCTTATGGTCTTAGAAGAACCTTTTGCAAACTTTTAAATATCAGTTTTCATAATCTATGAAAGGTTATATGTTAGTGTACTTTTTCTATTGTATTCTTCAGTTCATTTTAAAATCTAAAACCATGTAATTTCATACATACACAAGCATTTACATAGGTATCTAAATAAAAAGGGATTTCATTACCTCATCAGATTACCTATTTAAATACCTCAAAATTTGTTTTTCAAATTTCACTTTATATTCTTACAATAATCTTTCACATACATTTTAAAAAATTTAATACCATTTTACTATATTTTATAATGTTTCAACTCATTTATATAGTTTTAAACAGCTGTGAACTGTGTTTCTCCCTTATCCAAATAAATTGTTTTTTATGTATCTCTCTTATCCACAGAATTTTGGAACTTTTCCATAAATTTTCATCCTCTTCTTCATTCTCTGATTTCTCCTCATTAGCCTTAAAGTCTTAGTTTTGTGCCTTTTTTCCTTGTAGATGGAACAAGTATCTTCTGGTAGGAACCATCTATAATAAATTTTTAAAGTAGTTTGGAGTTTCATATATTCTTCTTTTTTCTCTCTTTGAGTGGGTGTTTTATTTGTTGGTTCAATAATTCCATCTCTTGTCATTCTTCAATCATCTTGTCTGTTTTTGAATATGTTTTGTAAGTCATATCAGTTGGATTGTAGACTTCATCTAAATCTTCTGTATCAATATATTCCACAATAATAAGTGTCATATCAGTTTGCTCTTCCTTCTGATTGGTACTCTGCTGTAAAGATAAATCAGGCTTAGGTTGCACATTTTTCATTCTTTTTTCCAGAGCTGTTCTTACTGCTGTTATAATTGTTTCCTGTAATAATCATTTAAAATCTGTAGTCAATAATGTATCTTTGTCTACACCAGCCATGGAAAACAGGGAATCTCTCCAACTCTATGTCGGTACAACCTACCTTCACACAACTACCTCTATTTATACAGCAAGTTTTGTTATGGTTACATTAAAGCAGGCGTGTCAAACATGTGGCCTGGGGGCCGGATTAGGCCCCAAGAGGGCTTCTATCGGGCCCGCAGTGGAACTGGCTGTCTTCTGCTTCTTCTTCCAGTTCTTCTGCTGCTGCGTCATTGTAGGTTTGCAGCTTACAGATACACACCCGAACAGTATGCTCAAGATTGCAAAGGCACAGACATTTTGATGCAATAATTCAGAGCAAGAGGTGTCAGTTATCAGACACTGTTAAATAAAGAAAATATTGCAAGAGTACTAATGTCTTAAGTATGTTTTTATTTAAAGTTTTAAAAAATCTTTAATTGTCTTTGTGTCCTTTATAAAGTTTATATATCTGCTACCTGGCATTACATTTTATGACACACATGGCCCAGCCCAACAAGGTCTCATTAATGTCAGATCCAGCCCTCATAACAAATGAGTTCGACACCCCTGCATTAAAGCAAAGCAGGTGCATTCCCAAGTTAAAATACAGAGAATCTTTCGGGTTGCCTTTCAGTAAAAAACCTTACATCACCCCACTTCTATATTTGTAAAACAATAGCCATTATAGTCATATTAAAGACTGAAACAGGCCAACATTCTTATCAATTGTTAACGATACAGAGAAAACAATGTACTTTTATAATTTCAACAAAAGAAGATAAAGTATGTTATGAGAATATAACATATAAAAATTCAAATTAAGTTCCTAATAATTCTTATTGATTCTTCTTCTTTTTAACTGTAGTACTTATTAAAATATATTTATTTGTAATCCTTTAAAAGGTCTTCATATAGTTCATATAATTCCAGATAATTTATTTGTAATTCCAAACAGAGGAACTATTATTTCCCTCTAAGTCAAAGCCAAATAAGATGAATATTTCCAAAATTTTGTAGTCCACTACAGAGTATTAAAAGATCAGTATTTTTATTGACAGTTTTGTTCTCAGATCACAACCTTCTCTTCTTTTGCCCAAGCCATTTTAAAGAATACTTTCAGATCTTTTTTTTTTTTGGCCCCCCGTAGGGGATTTTTTTATTTGCATTTTCTATAAACTACAACAGAAATATAGGAAGGGGAATTTCTACAAACTACAGGAGAAAGAAAAGAAAGCCTAACTAAAAACTCAAGTGATAGAAGTTATACAATGCTTATAAAATTGCTTATTACTCTTACACAATTTTTCTGAGATGAGGAGTATTCAATAGTAATCGTTTCTGAATCAGTATCAGCTTATCTGGCCCAACAAAGAATATTTCTATCCCTATATCATGATTACAGACTTCAAAAGACCATGGCCCACCCTTATGCGCTTGCCACCCCCCTCAGATATTTTTAATTTGAAACCCTATCTCTTCGATAATTATTAAATTCTCTTGTCTTCCTTCCTCTGTAGTTCTCAATGCTTTTTTTTGTTGTTGTTGGCTAGCCCAATTATTTCTTTTTTCCAGCTGTCTAAAGTCAAAAGAGTCCTTGCTTCTTTTGTTTCATCTTGCACTTATTCACACTACAGACCGCATCCTTTACAGTCTGATTATATTCTCCGGATTAGTCCAAGTTCAATCCTTCGCTTAAAGAAACCACTTTTCAGTTGGGCTGCCCATTCAACTGTGCTCCTAAATCTCTTTTGGACAATCCATAAAGTCGCCACTTCTCCATTGGTAACAGCGTCCCTTTTAAAGTTAAAGCCACATTGTATGATAATATCCTTCAGTGCATCCTGGAGACCAACAGAGGGCAGATAGCTTCCACCCGACAAAACAGGAAGAGTCTATAATTCTTGCAGAATCATATGATCTAGTCCAGCTAGGTCACATGATCAATCAGCGAATCAACCTCTTCCTGAAGAAAAAATGGGTCCTGCGTCCTCCTGCGCCATAATCACCATTTTTAGAGGGTGTTTACATTTGCCGATAAAATGCCAGAGTCCCAAAGGTCTGTCAAAATGGTTATAAAATTTTGGAAAACTCTCTGCTGTAGTCCATTATCTCTATTTGCTCAGTCTCCCCCACCATAGTTCCGCTTCATTAAATCGCTTGGGGGGGGTAGGGTGTCCCCTCCCCCCTCCTTCTTGTGCTGGGGAGACTTTGCATTAAAGAATTTGATGTCTCACTTCAACTTTAAAAACTTACTTATCAATCTTCAAGACGATCCATCAGGTCTCCCTGGGATCTCGCTAAGCAGAGTTAAATTGCTGCACTTCCAAGTGCTTGTCTGGGTGGTCGCTTTGAATCCAATTCTGGGAATCAGGGCAAGACCTTCGGGGCAGGGAGTAGCCCCCCCTTCACCAGCTGCGTGCCGGGGGAAGGGCTCTCCTAAAAGCCCCCTAGCTAGGAGCCCATCAGCAAGGGCTCCTTGGGGAGTGCGGATGATCGCGCCCCCTCCTATCCATGGATTCATGGCTTAATCAATGGGGAGTCTCTGATGTTGTTGCCTGTACTCTTACTCATGGTGATGGTGTTTTTAAACAGTTCAGTTGTCTGCTTCTCTCCCTTGCTCAGACGGTCATGGCTCTGCGCCCATGCCTGGAATGGGTGCTCTCGATTGGTTCTTGCTTCGGGGCGATCAAAGGACTCTCACCCCTTGCTGCCACGTGAGGGGAGTCCCAATCAAGCCCCCTGCACTGTGCTCTTCTTCTGGGAGCCCCTGAATTCCTCTAAAAAAACCATTGATCCAGCAGGCACATAGGAGAGCTTCCCTGTGTTGACTGTTCTTGCCACGCCGGCACCCGCATCTCCTCAATTTTTTCTGTTCTTGATGGCTTGATGTTCTATCTAGTTGTCTCTAAAGTGGTGCTTATGGGAACACCATGCTTGAGAATGTTTTCCCTTGTGCCTGCTTGCTTCGTTCCTAAAGCAAAAAGCAAATCCTGACTTTCCCCCACCCCCAGGAGGAGGAAGTGGTTCCGAAGAAGCTAGGAAACATCACCTTTGTGTCTACAGGGAGTACGCATTTGGAACCAACTGCCTGTATCATAGGAGGATGCTTGCTTTAGAATCTAATATTTTGTGACTGGCCCTGTCCTTGGTGCCCATTTTGCAATGGTGCCCCGTGTGTGTGTGTGTAAAGTGCCATGAATTTGAAGCTGACTTGTGGAGACCTCACAGGGTTTTCAAGGGAAGAGACATTCAGAGGTGGTTTGCCACTGCCTGCCTCCATGTAGCAACTCTAGATTGCCTCAGTGGCCTGCCATCCAAGTACTAACCAGGGCCAACCATGCTTAGCTTCTGAGATCTGATGAGAACAGGCAAACCTGGGCTATCCAAGTCAGGGCAGCGCTGCCCACTGTCCTCAACATTCTTAAAGCACCCACAGGTTTAAACAAGGTTGGAGACCCCTGCTATAATCTTTTGTTGTTGGATTGTTGTGCCTTGAATATTCTTTATAAACATTATAAAATGTATGAAATGCCCCTGACCTGGATAGCCCAAGCAAGCCTGGTCTCATCAGATTTCGAAAACTATGCAGGGCTGACTCTGGCAGGTACTTGGAAGGGTGAACTCCAAGGAATACCAGAGGCAGGACACAGAGGCAGGCTAACCAAGCCACCACTCTGAAAAATGTCCAAGCCCCCAGTAGGGGTCACTAACTCCCCATGACTTCCAGGCACGTACACAAAACACACATGCAAGCACACACAAACACACAAATTAAATTTATGAAATAAATTAAAATTCCATGTTCTTTTTAACCAAGCACTGGGGATTGGCTGTATTCCTTCAGCGCTGTGCTCATGAACTAGCCCTTGGGAGCCAGCTGCCACAAGCTGTTTGGCAACAGAGGAACTGTGTCTTCAGGCAATAACATGTGGAGAATCGAAGGGGCTAGTGACATTTCACTGCTTTTCTAAAGTTGAGAAAGGATGGACCAAAGATGTAAAAGGATGGACCAAAGATGTAAATCTCTGGAAAAAGTAAGGGTGGGCCAGCTTGAAAAGCAAAGGCGGGTTTGATGTTGGGCTGTCATTCTTTTTTTAGCAAGTGTCCAGAGGGGAAGATTTAGAAGGAAGGGATCTTGTTTATCTTCCACTCATAAGAGTCCTTGGCAGGGACCCAGAGACCTGCTTCTCTAGCAGTATGATCTGAACCAGCTGTAGGATCTGTGTTTTTCAAGCTGCAGCCCCTTGTGCCACAGGGCAGGCTGGTTTTGAAACTGGTGGGGGGCATATTTCAAAAGTCGTTTGTGGTGCAGAAATGTTATTGTTTAAAGAAACGAAATCCAAATATCTGACTGGGGATGTCCAAGGTCTTAGGTACACCTTGGGTAACTCACTGATCCCTGGCCCTTGCAAATAGCTTATTAACCTGTGGGAAATTGAATCATGGTAGTGTGTACATTGTCATTCTCAGTTTTTCTGATGTTCTTTCTTCCCTTGTGTTAGGTTCTGGAGCAATTGTGGCAGCCATTGTTGTCAGTGTGATAATGATATTCACGGTGGTTCTGCTCCTGCTGAAAATGTACAATAGGTAAGCCCAGTGAGCGGTTTTGCCTTCAGGCTCTAGTTCTGCTGAACAAACAGCAGATTGTGTACGGTGCTTGTGGGTGTTCCCACATGATTTGCTGAAAAATAATTTTAGCATGGGATGGCTTACTTGTGCCAACACTGCTCTGCATTTTTTCTTTTTGCAAGATCCTCCCACAGAGTTCTATTTTCTGGGACAAAAAATATGCACAAAAGGAGTCAGTGAATAGGAAGCAGGACAGAGCTCCAGAGCTCAGAGTCCAAGCGCATGAGCAGCTGCCTTGGGATGTATTGTGGGCCCATTGTTATGTTCTCTCAGTGGGAGTATGGCTGCTTCCCACACCCGTTTGGTAACTCAGTATGGGCAGGCTAGTACAATGCCTGGCAGAGGCAACCCTGGTGTGAGAAGTCATCATTTCATTCATTCCTCCTCTGTGATCATACCATTCTGATGTCACTGGAGTAGTGTGGAAACAAAACCTTTTTGCTGGACTATACTGCTTCAGGTGGGGTTAGGGCTAAAGTGGTAGGCCTCCCACCAGCAGCTCTAGTTGCCCACCACCAAAAATAGCTATGTCAAATACATTACTACTTCATTTCTTGGGAAAACTGAGGGTAGCTCATGGAATTTCTGGAAACTATCGTTTTACTAGATTTTCTAGAGGTACCCTATGCCAGTTTGGGTTTTCCCTGGAAGTGATATTGAAATGCAGTCGGTGTTGCACCTCCAGCAACCACCAGGCTTAGCCTGGTAATCTTGGTGGGTTAGTGAGTGTCCTGAAATGGTGCAGTTCAGTAAGGGATGGTATCTTGTGGAGCTGCTGGAGACCAGTGTTCCCTCTAAGCTGAGTTATTGTGAGCTAGCTCAGTTTTTTAGCCTCTGGCTCATATATTTCTGTCTTAGCTCAGGAAGGATCACTGCAGAGCAAACTAATTTATATAGTAGCCAAATCACTCGCTCACAACTTTAATGCCAGTAGCCCACAAAATAGGATTTTTGCTCACAAGACTCCACAGCTTAGAGGGAGCATTGCTGGAGACCAGAGGATCTGGCAAGTCTCTTCCTCATCCAAGGTCACAGTGCGGGGCCAAGGGAAATCGATGGGAATGTCTCACTTGCCATTCAAGACTGATGAGACTTGCCATAAAGTAACATTTGCTGTGCTCTTTCGTAGACGCATGAGGACACAGCGAGAGCTGGAACCTAAGAATACAAAGGCCTCAGTCCCTTCCACGTCAGGACAGAACAGTAATTGCACAGGACGCCCTACAACAGTGACATTTGTCCCTGTGGACATCCACATGCAGAACAGGAGACCATGAGGCATTGTGGGGTCGGCTGAGAATGACAAACAAGAGGGAAATTTGGGCCTACGGGCTCCAGAAGGACCTGCAATACTCAATGCAGGCGAAGTGTCACCAGTTATCAATTTTCTGTGGCTGGCTTGCTATGCTTCTTTCATTTTCTTTTAAAGAGGAGAGATTGAGCAACTCAGAACTGATGAGAGAACACCACGGTCACAAAAATGGCATTTTCCTGTCTACAGCTGCTGTAACTAAGAGGCAGCTGACAAAGTTACCCTGGTGTTGGACCCAGAGATACTATACTGTTCCACAGTGGTTTTTTTACTACTTCTGTTTTGGTTCCGTTCATACAGTCCCTCAAAATGATGGATGAGAGTTGTCACCTGTTGGTTGGGAACTCAAGAGGAGACAAAGGAGGAGGGGGCCCCATCTGCCAGTATTTGCTACAGCTCATTGGTGGCTGTTTTTATTGTAAAAAACCCACAGAAGAGAAGGACCAAGGAAAGCTGAACATGTATTGCAACTGGTGGTACAAAACTACACATCCCAATAGATGATCAATATGAACATGAAACATTAAAACATTATAAAGAGACTCCAAATAATTGTGTTACCTTCCTCTGGTGTAGGTATCATTGCATGAACACTCAGTAATGTGGGACATATTTTTGTACCACCAGGTGAAATGAGGGATATAAGCTGCAAGAATTTTCTTAGGGAGAAAGATCAATTGGAGTTTTATTGTACTTTATATGTTTTAAAAATAGAATCATTTGTTCTCTTGAACAACAAGGAAAAAGTATAAATATTAAAATAAAGAAATACATGTTAATACTGTCCTTGGTTATCATCTTCTGGGGTTTCCTACTGGTGTACTGAGGACCTGTTCCTTTTTTTTCCTAGCCACTTTGTTATCCCATGCCCTCAGAACAATGTTGCCAAGCCACAGCCAGCAATCTCTGGGAGGAATGGGGATAGAGCCTAGTGTCCCAGTGTGCTTATGCCACTTCCAGTTAAAACTGGCATGGGCATTCTATCATTTCACAAAACCTCTATGGTTTTGCCATAGGGTTTTTGTAATATTAGAGGATTCTCTATGTCACTTCTGGTTTAAACATAATGCCTGCATGCATTCCCCCCCTCCCCTTCCTCTCGCAGGCACCTTGAAGTCCTGGTGGGCAATGAAAGCAGATGCAATCATCCCCATCCCACCCCTCCCCCATCCTTCACAGCAGCTGCAGCAATCTTGTGAAAGCAGAGAGGCTCCAAAGGCATGTGAACATGGCAACCTTGTTAAGTAGGTTTGAGGAGTTCCTATCTGCCATCTTGAGTTCTGTCATGGAAGAGAGCAGGATAATAACCCAGCTCCACAAGCAATCACTGCTTTTGCCAGCTCAGGGAAGATCAGCAACTGCAAGAGCAGACGAAGAACTCTTGCTTTCAGTGGGTTGCCCGTGGCTGCTGGAAAGAATAGTGCATGAAGACAACTGCTCCTGGGCCTCCCTTTAACAAGAGGTGAGGTGATGATCCTCAGTATCTCTCTCCCTCACCTTGAAGCCCAATTAAGACATTAAGTGGAATCCAAGCCTTGTGGTGTTTCTTGGCCTCTGCCTTCACCTGACATGTCAAGGTGGTGGGCTGAATCCTTGTCCCTGACATGCTTGTCTTGTGTATACAGGAAGTATATATACTTTTTGTACAGGAAGTCCTAGAGTTATAAGGCTATCTAATCCAACCCCCTGCTCAATGTGGGAATCCACAGCAGTAGTGTTCCTGATGGATGCCTGCCTTAAAATCTTCAGCAAGGGAGAGGCCATCACTGTTCTAGGTTACTGGTTCCACTGTTAAATTTCTCTTAATGGTCAACCCAAATTAACTCTCTTGTGTCTTAAGGCCTTTTTCACATTATTTGCTGATGTTCGATTGATTGATATTGCTGAATAGCATCCTCCTCCCTCCCCCAGTTCCCCCACAGCATTATGCGTTCATGCACTTTTCAGGTTTTCCCCTAGTGTTTCCAGAACACGCTTTGCTCTGAAGTTCAGAGAAAAGTCTGAGATGGCTGCTGTATTTATGGAAAAGTTTGATTTTCCCACATGGCAGCTGTTTCCTGCCAACAACTTTTCTTGCTTGCAATCAATAATGCAGGCAAAGGGGGGGGAAGATGCTTATTTCTTTAATTCCAAACTTGGAATCATAAAAATTGCAAACATGAAATAGTCTGTGGTGATGGTGGATAGAATCGTCAACTTTTGGAAGGCACAAAGCTAGTAAAGGGAGGACCCCAACCATGAGTAAAAACCCAGGTCCCTCCCACCCACCCGCAGAATTAACAGGTTCACAGGGTAGAGCTCAGTGAGGATAAGGCTGAGCTTGAGGACGTAAAAGATTGGAATTAAAAGGCAAAACCAACAGAAAATGTTAATCCATCTAAAGTGCAAGCCTCTTTCTCCAGCTGAGGAGACAGCTGAAGGGAAACAGCAAAGACAGTTGTGTTTACAGAAACTACTTTTGAGGCACAGAAAAACCTCAGCTGAAAAGGAAGCTAAAATTGGCTGTAAGCCTAATGCTGCAAAGGCCCTAAAAGTGCAGCACAGCAAATTTCTTTGCCTTAAAAGCCACTAGTTAACCCACCCTATTCCTTCCACTATATAACAAAGACCGTATCTGGTAACTGACCCAAAGGGGAACACGCACACACAGATTATTCTAGTGGAAAACTGGCCAGTTGGCAACCCTAATGGGGACAGATCAGAGGTGTGGCACAGCACATGCTTAAGTATGCTTTTGTCATGTTCCTTTCATGTGGCTCAAGTCTGTACAGGGCTGAATTTTGGTGTGTTCTCTTGCCCCATTGTACATTGGTACGATGCCTACGGAATCCAAGCACAGAAGCAACTGTATTTATTCATTTGGGCTTGGTTCTTGCATCTTTGTTTTAATAAAGAGGGTTGGTCAGGGAAATCATATTATAGGTGCAAAGTAGCAAAGAGCAGCGGGGACTGCATGCAACCTTGTGGACATTCTGCATGCTGCTGCTTTTCTATAATTTAGATTTTTTTTAAAAAAAAACCTGTCCATAAATGTGTATCATGAGATTTGTGTCTGTCATTAGTAATACACTACTTCTTAACTCCAGAACTGTAGTCACACCAAAACAAAAAAAGTTTCAGTAGACTATTCTTTTCAAAAGTTCCTGCATTCTAGGTTTTTCATGTTAAGCACAGTGTTGCTGCTTTTCAGTATATGCAAATATGGAGCTCCCTCTACTGTTGATCTAAAAGTTTGCCTATCAACATTGCTTAGCAAAGCTAAAATAGGGTTTTAAAAATATTCATACCTAGATTTGTTCAGTGCCCAAAAGGGTTGCCAGGTCCTGTCTACTCACTGGTGGGGGACTTTGGGGGATGTCCTTGGAGGGGGAGGGGATGTCCCCAATGTGATGACATCACACAGAAGTGATGTCATCACATAAGGGAGGCAACCTGAACTGCAAGTGAACATAAGAACATAAGAGAAGCCAATGTTGAATCAGGCCAATGGCCCATCTAGTCCAACACTCTGTCACACAGCGGCCAAAATATACCAGGTGCCATCAGGAGGTCCAGCAGTGGGGCCAGGACACTAGAAGCACTCCCACTGCTGCCCCCTCCAGCACCAAGAATAGAGTGTATCACCTGCCCCAGACTTAGAATTCCCATCTATACCCTGTGGCTAATAGCCACTGATGGACTTCTGCTCCATATGTTTATCTAATTCCCTCTTGAAACTGTCCATGCTTGTAGCTGCCACCACCTCCTGTGGCAGTGAATTCCATATGTTAATCACTCTTTGGGTGAAGAAGTATTTCCTTTTATCTGTTCTAACCCGACTGCTCAGCAATTTCACGGAGTGCCCACGAGTTCTTGTATTGTGAGAAAGGAAGAAAAGTACTTCTTTCTCAACCTGCTCAATCCCATTCATAATCTTATAAACCTCGATCATGTCACCCCTCAGCCATCGTTTCTCCAAACTGAAGAGCCCCAAGCATTTTAACCTTTCTTCATAGGGAAGCTGTTCCAACCCTTTTATCATTCTACTTGCCCTTCTCTGCACTTTTTCCAATGCTATAATATCCTTTTTTGAGATATGGTGACCAGAACTGTACACCGTATTCCAAATGAGGTTGCACCAATGATTTATACAGGGGCATGATGATACTGGCTGATTTGTTTTCAATTCCCTTCCTAATAATCCCCAGCATAGTGTTGGCCTTCTTTATTGCAGCTACACACTGTCTAGACATTTTCATTGAATTATCCACTACGACTCCAAGATCTCTCTCTTGGTCCGTCTCTGCCAGTTCAGACCCCATCAACGTGTATATATATTTAGGATTTTTGGCTCCAATGTGCATCACTTTGCACTTGGCCACATTGAACCCCATTTGCCACATTGATGCCCACTCACCCATCCTCGACAGATCCCTTTGGAGTGCCTCACAATCCTCCCTGGTTTTCATGTCATCTGCAAATTTAGCCACTTCACTGCTTACTCCCCATTCCAAATCATTAATAAACAAGTTAAAAAGCATCGGACTGAGTACTGATCCCTGTGGTAACCCACTGCTTACCACCCCCTCCACTGAAAAAGTTTCCCATTTATACTCACTCTCTGTTTTCTATTTATAAGCCAGTTTTTGATCCACAAGAGGACTTGTCTTTTTATCCCATGACTACTGAGCTTACTTAGGAGCCTTTGATGAGGAACTGTATCAAAAGCTTTCTGGAAGTCAAGGTAAATAATATCTATTGGGTCCCCCTTGTCCACATGTTTGTTCACTCCCTCAAAAAACACTAACAGGTTAGTGAGACGAGATCTTCCCTTACAGAACCCATGCTGAGTCTGCCTCAATAGTTCTTGTTTATCAATGTGCCTACTAATTCTTTCCTTAATAACAGTTTCCACCAACTTACTCGGTATTGATGTCAGACTGACTGGCCTGTAATTTCCCAGATCTCCCCTGGAGCCCTTTTTAAAGATGGGAGTGACATTACCTACCTTCCTGTCCTCAGGAATGGAGGCAGATTTTAAAGAAAGATTACATATTTTTGTCAGGAGATCCACAAGTTCACATTTGAGTTCTTTTAGAACTCTCGGATGAATGCCATCCGGGCCTGGTGATTTATTAGTTTTTAAATTGTCCATCAGTCAGAGGACTTCCTCTCTTGTCACCACAATCTGATTCAGGTCTTTCAAACCCCCTCCCAAAATCGGTGCTTCTGGAGTGGGCAAGCACTTCTCCTTTTCCAGTGAAGACAGAGGCAAAAAATGCATTCAGCTTCTCAGCCATTTCCCTATCATCCTTCACTACTCCTTTTACCCCTTGGTCATCCAAGGGCCCCACTGCCTCCCTGGCTGGCTTCCTACTTCTAATGTATTTGAAGAAAGTTTTATTGTTGGCCTTTATGTTTTTTGCGATATGCTCCTCATATTCCCTTTTTGCTTGCCTGATCACAGACTTGCATTTTATTTGCCATAGTCTGTGTTCCCTTTTATCAACCTCACTAAGACTAGCTTTCCACCGCTTAAAGGAATCCTTCTTACCTTTTACAGCTTCCATTACTTTGTTAACCATGCAGGCTTTTTTCTATACCTATTTGTACCTTTTCTAACCTGCGGTATATATTTTTTCTGAGCTTCTAGGACTGTATTTTTAAATAGTCTCCAAGCTTCCCCAATGGTTCTGACCTTCTCTACTCTTCCTTTCAATTTCTTCCTCACATGTCCCCTCATACCAGAGAAGTTACCCCTTTTAAAGTCAAAAGTGGTTGCGTCAGTCTTTTTGGGCAACTCCCTATCTGTACAAATGTTAAACTCAATGACATTATGGTCATTGTTCCCAAGTGGTGCAATCACTTTTACATCTCTCACCAGGTCTTGGGTGTTACTTAGGACCAAATCCAGGATTGCCTCTCCCCTGGTAGGATCTGTGACCATCTGTTCCATAGCACAGTCATTGAGAGTGTTTAAAAACTCAATCTCTTTTTCCCGACTAGAACTCATATTGACCCAATCAATGTGTGGGTAGTTAAAGTCGCCTATTATGACACAATTATTTCATCTAGCCGCTATCTTTAATTCATTCATCATTTTATAATCCTCCTCTATCTTTTGATCTGGTGGGCAATAACAAACTCCCACTGTTAAGCTTCCTTTTGGACCCACTATTTCAACCCATAGCATTTCCAGAAGCGAATCCAATTCTCTTACCCTCTCAATCTTACTGGACGGTATACCCTCTCTGACATACAGAGCCACCCCACCTCCAACCCTTCCCTCCCTATCCTTCCGATATAATTTATAACCAGGAATCACCGTATCCCACTGATTTTTCTCATCCCACCAAGTTTCTTAAATACCCACAATGTCTATTTCCTCCCCCAACACCAAGCATTCCAACTCCCCGATTTTACCTCGGAGACTTCTAGCATTTGTGTATAAACACTTATAGTTTCCCACGTTTGTTAAGCCCACAGCCTTCCTCTTGCTACCTCGAGACCTTGCCAGGCAGTTCCTATCATTAGCCACAGTCTCAGTGGACAATTGTAATCCATTTCCTTGTACAAAAGTAATAGCTACCCCTTCATCTCTTTGAGATGAGCCATCCCGAACCAGAGACTTTTCATCTCCTGTCGGCTTTCCCCCATTATGCTCTGCCACCTTTTTGGTTTTGAACGCCAGCAGCCTGGTTCCTTCTTGGGACAAGTGGAGACCGTCCCTTTTGTACAGCTCCCTCTTGTCTCAAAAAATGGCTGCTTGCAGTTCAGGCATGCAGCCAGTAGCCGCTCCTCTCCCTCCTCTCCTGCAAGTTTTAAAGGAGGATGTGCTCCAGCCAATCAGCTGGAGGGACCTTTAAATTGTTGAAGGAGGGGAGGGAGAGGGATGGCCGCAGGTGGTCACTCTTGGGGGTAGGGTTTGTGGCTTCCCCCACTGGTCAGCTGGTGGTGGACAGGAACCCGCTAAATTGGAGGATCCCCCACCCCCACCTGACGACTGGCATCCCAAATGCCTATTGATCATAAATATTTACCAGATCTGAATTTGAGTCTCTTGTGCCCTCTTGGCATATAGTGCTGAGGAAAGCTGGATTGCTTGAAACTCCCTCTCCTCTGCAACTCTTACAAGTACCCACTGGATATTCTAACTATGTTATTGTTCTATGAATAAAATATTACACTGTAAACATGAAAAAAGAAAATTCTAAATTACAGTTGCACCAGTTGCCCAATACTTCCATAAAGTCAATTCTGTGAAAAATGAAATTTCCTGTGTTTTTTTTAAATCTGTTTTTATCTCACCCTTCTTGTGAGAAGCTCAAGGTTGTGAGAATACTTGCGGATTTCATTTTATTTTCGTATGAATCCAACATACACAAGTACAGAAGTCTTAAGTGGCACCTCATCTCCCCTGATGTACTAGCTTCCTGCACCCCCACTTTTTATCTTGTGCAACTGCCCCTCCTTGTGTGCAGCCTCAAGTGCTTCAGTGCAGGTAAAGCTTAAGCCAGCCCAACAGAACTTTCCAGTATCTCCTCTACATGCTTACTCAGAAGTAAGTCCCAATGCACTCCTGTTTTTTTCCCAGGTCAACCTGCGCAAGTTTCGAGCCACAGAGCCAGATTTATCTATTATTTATTTACTTCATTTATAGTCCATCTTTCTCACTCAGAAGCAAGATGGAATACTAAATTAAAACCAAGGCAACAAGGTAATAAATAATACTGCAATAAAGTCAGCTGAAATTTTTCAGATATCATTTTATTTGGGCTCCTAGCTGGGTTATATCCCTTTGTTTACTAATTATGCAGAGGATAATTTGCCCCACACTGGGACAAAAAATCCCAACTTCAAGTACAGGCTAATGGGGTCTGACCTTGCTGAGACTGAGAGGGGAAAAGATCTTGAGATCATAGTGGACAGCTCAATGAAAGTGTCAACCCCAGGGTGCTGCAGCAGTGAAAAGGTGAACTCTGTGCTCGGATTAGGAAAGGGGTTGCAAATAAAATGGCCAATACTGTAATGCCCCATATGGTGCAGCTTCATTTGGAATACTGTGTCCAGTTCTGATTACCATATCTTTTAAAAGGACATTGCAGAGATAGAAAAAGTAGAGGACAGCAACCAAAATGATTAGCACCTTCCCTGTGAGGAAAGGCTGAAGAGTCTGGGGCTTTTCAATTTAGAAAAGAAATGATGGGGGTGCAGGATAGAGGTTTTATAAAATTATGTATGGGTAGAGATTGTTGAGTAATAACTTTTTCTCCCTCTCCCAAAATACTAGAACTTGAGGGCGTCCAATGAAACTATTGGGCAGTAGGTTCCGGACAGGCAAAGGAAATAATACTTTATACAGAGAGTGATTAAAATGTGGAATTCGCTGCCAGCAGATGTTGTGATGGTCACAGGAATAAACACCTTTAAAAGGGGATTAGATAGATTCATGGAGGGTAATTCTATCAATGGCTACCAGCCATGGTGGCTGAGGGGAACCTCCACATTAATTCCAGAGCCAGGAGACAACATAAGGGAAAGGCCTCAGCCTCTATGCCTAAGAGCTGGTTGGCCAATGTGCAAGACAGGAGAGCTGGACTAGTTGGACCATTAGTCCGATCCAGCAGGGCTCTTCCGTTCAGTCCAGGCAATGGCAAAGCACCTCTGTTCGTCTCTTACCCTGAAAATAATAAGGTGCTCACCATAAGTCACCTGTGACTTGAGGGCACTTTCCACCAAAAGCCCCAAGCAAGCTAATGTGGTTACCTCCTTTACAAGCTTCACAGGATTTGCCCAGGACCCTCTTTCTCCTCAGCTTCCTCTCCCTTGGCGTGAATTCCATCACCGCTCACGTGCGTCACTGCGCAAATACAAAAGTTCCACCGTTCTCCCCCTCCCTCTTTGTGAGCCGCGGCAGTGTCCCCCTTTTGTTTCACAGTCCTTCTGATTGGCTTGAAGTCTTTTTTAGGGTTGCCAGCCTCCAGGTAGGGCCTGTAGATCTCCCTCTTTTACAACTGATCTCCGACTAACAGAGATCAGCTCCCCTGGAGAAAATGACTGTTTTTAAGGGTGGACTCTATGGCATTGTACCATGCTGAGGCCCCTCCCCGCTCCAAACCCCACCCTCTCCTGGATCCACCCCCAAAGTCTCCAGGTATTTTCCAACCCAGAGCTGGCAACTCTGCCTCTTTTACTTTCCCCTCCCGGCAATTGAGCTCAACGTGTACGAAACGTGAGCACGCCACTGCCTGCCTCTTTCAGCGAGTCCCAACTCCTCCCCTCAACCGTCACCTACTCCGCGAGAAGGACGTCTTCGGCGCATGCGCACTCTGCCTCTTCCTCTCGCTCCCAGTCGCGCAGTGCATGTTGGGATACGGAGCAGTGCTCTCTGCGGCCAGGCAGGAGGAGTCAAGATGGACGCGGGATTTTTCCGCGTAAGTGTCGCTTTCCTGAGGGAAGGAAGAGCTGTGGAAGATGTGAAGAATGCCTGAGCAGGGGGGATGAGGATCGTCTTATGCGACGGCTCTCCTCAGCCGGGCCGTTTCTTTTCCCTTGTCCTTTCCCCTCCCCCCTTATCCGACCCTGTAAGGAGCGGAGAAAATGGCGGCTCTTTTCCAGCGCGCGGCAGAAACTGAGGGGGGGGGTGGAGGGAATCTCCCTTCTTTTTTCACCTTCCCGTTCCTTGTTGGTTCTTTTTCGTTTTTCTGGTCATTCTCTGGCCTCTTTGGTTAAACTGTCACGGAAAAAAGCGGGAGGAGGAGAATCGGCCTCTTCCCCAGTGAATCTCAGAGGGCCATTTTCCGGCCGTTCATAGGCATGCCCATGTCTACTGGAGGTCAAAACAGGAGCTTAGTGACCCCTTAGAAACTAACAGCTTGTACCTGCATACATTCCTTTCACTGTTTTGTCATTAATATAAATGCGTTGGCCTGGTGGATATATGCCGAAATGCCATTAGACGAAGTGAGGTCTAACTCACGAAAACTTCTGCTGGAATAAATTTTATTACTCTTTAAGGTGCTGCTGAACTACTATTTAAATTCTGTCACTACAGACACGTGGCACTGGCATCTCATCTAGAACTGGCACGTTTGCTCCCCCCCACGGGCATATACAGGTGTGCTGCGTGCTCCCCTTTCCCCTCTTTTCTCTTTAACTAGACAGAAGAAGAGAGAAAACAAAGAAGAAACTCCTGTAGTGAAATCCAAAACCAAAGATCATGTAGTGTATTTTGTTAAGGTCAACCAAATACAGCATACAAGTTTTTGAGTTCCCGAAATTGCAAAATGTGTTGTGATGTTTTGCTATGAACCAACACAGCTGCCTACTTTATTTTGCTTGGTTTTGAATGCTGGTGGTTCTTGTGGATGTTCATCCATCAATGAGGCTTGAAGGTGTTTAGTTAGAAAGGAAATTCCTCTGAATTAAAGTAAGCTGACTCTGTAGAAAGTGAATGTAAAGTTGCAGCATATGAGCTGTTATTGGACTGGGGCCTGCTTCATCAGCTGGCAGGTGCATGCGTACATGTGTATGTATATCTGTATGGGAAGGTTTCTTGGTGCATGGGTCAAAAGTTCATGGAAAGCAAGCAGATCAGAAGGCCTGTAACATTTCTGTGTTGAACGCTGATGTAGACAGGATAAGAATAGTGGCTGGAAAACTGGTTGGTGATAATGCAAGCTTCCTTGTTTTGTGGAAGAGGTCAGGTATTGTGTCTACAGGGAAAAATTATTTTTCAAGATCCGTGTAAAAGTAATTAAGGTGTGCGTACATGTAAAAAGAGGGAGTAGAAAAATGTAAATAAGCAAATGTACTTTTTGTATTTGGAGGGACAGGGGGAGGTTTGCATACGTTTTTATTTACTTTATTTATGCTCTACCTCCTCAGTTGGGGGTGCAAAGCAGCTTTGTTCTCCTCTCTTGCAGTTTATCCTGACAACAACCCTGTGAGGTAGGTAGGTTAGCTTGACAGAGTGACTAGCCTAGGCTTATCCATCAAAAAGCTTCCATGGCAGAGCTGGGATTTGAACCTGGTTTCTCAGCTCCTAGTCAGACACTTAAACCAGTACACTGGTGTATACCCCCCAAGTCAATGGCCTTTGAACTTTCTACCTTTGAGCACTTTTAATAGTAGCTTCTCTGCAATACAGGCCTAGAACATATATCTGGTACTCCCCTTGGCTGAATCCTTCAGAAGTCAATAGCAATTTTTCTACGCTTAGAAGAACTTCTGAGAAACCCATGGATTCTGTGGAACACATTTCCCATAGGTTGTGGGTGGCCAGCCACATATGTTGCAGGTGGCATGGCTTTGTGACATAACATCAAGCTGATGCTGTAAAACGAGCATTCTCTGTTTTTTTGTGTTGTAATGTGCATTACAGCAGCACTAGTGATTTGTGGCATACCTCCCAAGTTTAGGCATTTCTGCCATTATACACACACACACACACACATCTAGATAGTCGAGATAAGTTCATGTGCAATAATCAACTATTTTTCGATATCTTTGCAAGTGTTAACAGCATGTTGGCCACTAGTATTTGTGTTCCTGTCAATAGACTAATTAAACATTATTAACTGACTGGTGAGTTGTCTATGAAGTCAAGGGTATGCTTCAGAATGAGGCAGCCTACTCTTCTATTACATTATGGGGTCATATGACACCAGTGTCAGGACTGATGGCCTTTAGCTCCCTAGCCCTGCAGGATTTATAGCACCTACAGCCCACACTGTCAATTTAGAAAAAAGTTAGAGTCCAGTGGTACCTTTAAGACCAACAAAGTTTTATTCAAGGTGTGAGCTTTTGTGTGCATGCACACTTTGTCAAATGATGAAATGGAATTACATATCATAGTTGTATATATAAGAGTGGTTTGTTAAATTAGCATGCAAAATAGTGAGGACACATTTTTTAACAGATCAAAAGAATGACAAGCTTAGTCCCTGGTTATCATCTGTTTCAGTTCAACTTGCAGGGGGGACGGGACAACATAGGTAATAGATATGCTAGAACTGAAGATTGATGTGCCCTAATCTGTGAGAATCCCATCCTTAGAACCCATCCATTTCCTTCTAAGCATGGAGGTGAATTTTACAGCATCTTTGGCCATGTAGAGTGTTTTCCTTGTTCCCAAAACAAAGAACTGCATTTAAATCTACCATTCCAAATTACATTACATATTCAATTATATTCTTAAATTGCTAAGAGTCCTAATAACATTTTTCTTTGATAAAACATGGAGTTAATTGATTTAGAGTCATGGGTGTGTTACTTTGCTACTCTGTCTAGAGAGAGCTTCTGCTTTCTCAAGTCCTAATCCAATCTGTGCACTGGAGGCTTGTTCACTAATTATTTTTTATATTTTCTGTTTGCATGCATAATAAAAAAGTACAGAATAAATGGCTTTTGAGTAAATAGTCCAACTGTTTAAAATGTACAAGATTCTTCAGCCTTTTTATTTGGAAGTATGATAAAAATATTAGAAGAGTAATGCTGGATCAGAGCAAGGCCCCATTATGTCCAACATTCTATTCACATGAGAAATGTTTCTTGAAAATATATTCTATGAAACTAAGAGATTATTTGATTACATATCCTTTTTTGTTTGGAGCAAGAACAGCTAAAACATTACCAAACATAATAATGGTGGGTATCTTTAAGAATGCCGGCACATATAGTAACTTGCTATCAAGGTGCCCCATGATAATGGGATTTGCCTTAATGGAGTGCTTTCAAGACTGATCATATTCACATATCTCTGAATTTAATCTTTGCTCATTATAAGACAACAGCAGTGTTCTCCCCCACCTTTCTGGTGCCAGTTATTGTTTTTATCTTCTTATAGATATCTGGTAGCTCAGTGTCCAGTGTGGTATGATGTCTACCATTTGTAATTAAAAGCCACTATTGCCACACTTTCAAAGTGGTGTTGAAAGAAACAGAGTTTGTTTCAGTGGTTTGCCTTAAATGAAAATCAGGAGATTACTTCAACGTTGTGCACGATATGAAAAGTAATTTGTTTTCAGTACTGAGGTTTCATTTTACTTTTCTGTAAAACTTTTCCAACATGGATGCCCTGTTGTATTTATAGGAATGAACAGAAAATACAAACTAACATAGTGCAAACTATCAGCGTCATACTAATTGCTCTCTGTATTGGTAGACATGCCTTTAAGATTCCATGTGAAACTTATAACAGGTGTGGGTGGGGCATTCTGAAATTTGTTTATCATGACCTGTTCTTCAGGATTCCATATTGAAGAATAATAAGACTTACAGACAAGTGAGACCCTTTCAACTAAGTTGATTAACAAGGCAATTTTTAGCTGCATGTGTAGATACAATAACTAAATTAAAGTCGAGGTGAAGAAAACCGGGGGTGATAATTTGTTTAAGTATGGTTCATGTAATTAAACTCTGCTGTTCTTTTAGGGAACAAGCGCAGAACAGGATAACCGTTTCAGCAACAAACAGAAGAAGCTCTTGAAGCAACTGAAGTTTGCAGAATGCCTAGAAAAGAAAGTAAGTTTAGTGCAGTCTTTGCCACTATATATTCAAACAACTTATTTTTTTTGCAGTGTTCTTTTAGAGAACATCCAGCCTGACCAAGTATTTTAGGAAACATTGCATGCCGTTTGGTCCCAATAAAATAATACTACACAGGTTTTGTTTTTGGGAATTATCTGAGGCCTATTGTCTAAGCTCAGTTTGTTACTTTCACAGATTCATACTGAATTTTTTAAAAAGCTGCAGAATATAATTTAATTAAAATATGTTAGGCTGCTGCGAATATGGGAAGTCAAAAGTAATGCTAATTTGTCTCATTGCACTAGAAGTAGGAAAAACTGCTTTTAATTTTGCTGCCAGATTTGATTGTGACTAGACAGTGAAGTAGTTTCATTTTACTATAGCTAGTTGTGGCTAGGTGACAGCAATCTTCTGAAAAAATATGCTAGAAGGATAGCAAAAAAAAAATCTGCTGGAGTTAATTGCTCTGTGGAAGAAACCATTTTTAACTTTGGGGTTCAGTCATGCTTTCTCAGGAAAATTCTGGCCACTGCTCTAAGTAGGTTAGACATTTTAATTCCACTGAGGAAAGATTGTAAAGAATTATAAAATGCTAAACTTTAGCGATCAATCGCAAACCATCGGCTTCTAGTGACAGGCAAAAAATGTTCATCATGTTACATGAATTCAAACAAAGGTGTTATAGTGTAACTTGCAATAACCTATACTGTTTGATAGCTTGTTGGAAATGTTATTAGATGAACATAATGTGTAATAATACTTTTTGTCTTATGAACTCAGGTGGACATGAGCAAAGTAAACCTGGAAGTAATCAAGCCTTGGATAACAAAAAGAGTAACAGAAATCCTTGGATTTGAAGATGATGTAGTAATTGAGTTTATATTCAACCAGTTGGAAGTGAAGGTAATAATTTTGCTGTGTGACTTATCTACATGTTCATAAATGTATTGCATAATGCTTTGGAAACTGAGACTTCTCTATGGAAAACATTTGATGAAATTAGGTGGGGATGTTGTTACAATGTATATTTGTGAATAAATCACTTTGTAAAACACTTTGTTAAGGTTGGCAGTTTTAGTGAAAGGTGCTTTAGTTTGCAAAACTGCTCAGGTGGAAAAAAAATCAGACTTACTGTGTTGATTTTGCTGTTACATGTTAAGTTACTTTGACAGCAATTTTCTAATGATGATGTGATTTATGATTTAAAAGGCCTGAACCAAAATGGAAGTTATTCCTTGCGTCTGAAGTATAGCACCATCACCTTATTAGGTCACAGCAGAGTGAGTGTCCAATGTCGCTCTGACCAACTCCCTTGATGATGCAGTGTGTGTTTGGAGGTGAGTTGTGTAAAGTGGCCGAACCAAAGACAGACAAAGCATCCAGCAAAGAGCAATTGGGCAAAGCTTTACACTGCTCTTGAAGTTGTGAAGTAGATCAGGTTTAAATGCAAAAGCATTGAGGTGCAACTCTAAATTGGTAAGAGACTTCTCAAGGGAGAAGTTGTGGTATTAAGATCAGCTTGGTAGAAAAATGGCTGTCTTCAGTTGGGGAGGGGGCTGATATACTTCAGAAAATCAATCTTTCAGATTGATGTAGAAAGAAAGCTTAATTAAAGGTGTGAGCCATCTCCTGCTGAAATCAATGGCAAAGAGAGAGAGAAATTGGTAATGGTACAGCTGGATTGCACCATCGTAATAAAATTAATCGTTTACGAATCTTACAGCATGAACTGCATAAATAAAGCTGAGTTCATGATAGTAGACTTGTTCATTTATTTTACACAGTCTGCCACTGCATCCCAAGACATGGTGAAGTCTTTTCTTTGAACTATTGGCAAAAAATGCTTTTGTGCTAATATACTTTATGCTCAGTCTTCCTTCCAAAGAGTTCGTCTTTATGATTTGACTGAACGGTTGACCTTTCAACTGAGAAAGGTGTTGCTGTTTAAAAGGGGAAAAAAAGGCTATGCCGTATTTGAACGTAAGATTTTACCATTTTTTAACATCTACTGGGGAAGTAAGTTTTTAAGGGATCAACTGAATAAAGTTTGTATTAGGAAGTACCTTGCTAACATGTAGTAGTATAATAAAACCGAAATAAGCATTTTTTTAGTTCCCCTTCATAGAAAGCATGATTTAAAACGTAAGAACTTTTTAAAACGATTTTTTTTCCTTTTTGTGGTTGTGTACTCATTATTGCTTGTTCGTCTTTTGCAATTTAGATAAATGATATAACATTAAACTCAAGGTGGTTGAGTTGCAGTAGGGAGTCGGAAGCAAGCCAAGGGAACATCTTTCTCTACAGGGGACTTGGCGATTCCAAAACCCCCCCAAAGTTCCAAGAAGAAACTGAAGACACCTGGAATCTGTACTTGCTTTGTGCTGTTGAGCTGTGCTTGTTATATGGACCTTGTTGCTTTGAACAACAATGCTAGAACTCAAGTGCCCACATGTACTGTGAGCCGCTCGACCTCTTAATCCTTTGTGGGCATTACATAACTGTAAAAAAATCCCCAATATGGCAGCTTTTCTTCCATAAGCAAGATGGTGGAGGCTTAGTCTAGTTTGCTGATGAAAGTAAGCAAATGCATGCATAAATTCTTGTTCAGTTTTCACAGCAGGACTTTCAGGTACATTGTAGTTTTATAAATTCTGTAATGTTAAGTAATTGTGCATCTTCTGTCCATTGTATGGATCCCAGTAGCAGCAAAACCAAAAAATGTTGAGGGACAAGTGCTTAGATAACTACAAAACATTATAGAAGCATCATAACAGTTGGTATGCTAAATTTTTTGCCCTCAGTTGTAGCAGCTGCACAGACCAGAATACTTATGAAATCCACAAAGGATTAACAGGCCATTCTGAATGTAATGGCAAGGTGAGAGAATTGGATATCTGCTAGGCCTTTTATTACTGAACAGCCTTTCAGAGAGAGTTGTTAAAAACTAGAAATGAGCATAATATACTGTAGTCTCATGGTAGACGATTAAGTCAAAATTAAATGAGTTTGTCTGGGTTTGTTTTTTCAAGTAACCTGTTTTTCTTCCTGTCATGTATCTCTTTGCAGAATCCAGATTCCAAAATGATGCAAATCAACCTGACTGGATTCTTGAATGGGAAAAATGCTAGAGAGTTCATGGGGGAACTGTGGCCATTACTGCTGAGTGCACAAGAAAACATTGCTGGTATTCCATCTGCTTTCCTGGAGCTGAAGAAAGAAGAAATAAAACAGAGACAGGTAAGATTTTCATAGGGCTTGCAGGTGGCAAATGGAAAAGTAGTTTCTGTAATAGCTTTGTGCTGTTTGCTAGAGTCGTGTTTTCATGAGAGGGAGAAAGCTTTTAAGTAGTTGTGACCCTTTTGTTTGGACTAAGAGCATTAGACTTGGACCTGGTTTCAGATCCCAGTTCAGGTGTGGATTTGCTGGACCACTGATTCAGATAACTGGCTTGAGAATGAATTGGGCAAATTCTGGGTTAATTCTGAAAATCTACTATTTCACTAGTACATTTACTAATTAAATAGATATGTATACATCTAGTTAACCAGTTATGGTTATTCAGTGGGATGGTGTTCCCTTACTACAAGGTTGAATGACTTTTTTGTGTGGTTCGCTGTACAGAATTGATGTACCATGTAAAATCTATATATGGTGAGGAGCTAATCAGGTGTTGACAGATGTAGTTCTCAAGCATCGTGTTTCAGCTTCTTCACCACCCAAGGAATTTTTGTTTAGTTCTTCCCTGAGAGGAGGTCATCTTGGTGGGTGATTCCAACCCCTCCTACCAGGGAAGCAGGAACAAACTCACTTCTTGACTCCTTGTTGGCAGCCCCCCACTACTTCACTTCTGTTCCTGCCACAGCAGGGAGAACAGTGCTAGACAGGCTATCCATAGCTTTTCTACCTTAATCTCGATGGTACCACCAGATAATACACATGAATTGTGTGTTATCTCCCTGCTAGGTTGGGAAGATTGTGGCAATCTTCTAGGGGCATAAAGAGTTGAAATATCATTAAGCAAACTCTTCAGAATCTTGCAGTATTTCATCTTTTACTGCCTCCCATGCCTTATCAAGTTAAATTCATCGAAGACGGAGGTCCTGTACCTGAGCCGTGGTGGATGGGGTATGGGAATTTGGCTCCTGGCTCTGCGTGGGCACCATTGCCACCAGCACCGAGAGTAAAGAGCCTAAGAGTGATGCTGAATGCCTCATCAATGGAAGCCCAGGTCACTGCAGTTGCCAAATCAACCTTTTCCCATTTTTGGCATTGTCACAGCTCAGGTGGGGTATCACCTGACGCTGCCACCACTCTGGATTTAGGATCCCTTGAGAAGGCCCAGAGTACCCTCCCAGGACCTTCAGTCCTCCCTTTTGGCCAAATAATAGATGTGAGAACCAGACAGAGTGAACAAGGAAAACAGTTTATTTTATAGAAGGTCAAGAAAAACAAGGTGCAGAATAATAACAGAAACTGGGTGAAAAGAAAGGAAATCAAATGCCCTAACGTGTCTGAATATACTGTCCCTAGTTCACTATTTCCAGTGGCCTTATACTACTCACCCTTCCCTGAGGATGAGGGTTTCTTCCCCACAGCAGCCTCTCTGGCCCTGTTCCCTGGGAAGAAGAACAGCTTGTCCTCTTTCACCAGTTCTTTTGTTCCCCAGCCCTCTTCTTCCTTATTGGTCAAAATCGGCACCAAAACTTCCCTGGGCCTAGTAGGCCTCTGATGGCACAGCCCAGATCATGACAGGCAGGCTCAGAAACTAGCTGCCTACCTTTCCTCCCGCGAGTTGGCTACAGTGATCCATATGATAATCACTTCCAAGTTATTGTAACTCACTTTACACAGGACTACCCTTGTACCTGCCCTGGAAGCTGCAGCTAGCGCAAAATGTGACAGCGCACCTGCTGACTGTTGTCTTCGCAAGCACACATTCAGCTGGTGCTACACCAATTGCCCTGGCTGTTGATAGAGTTCCAGATCCATTTCAAGGTGTTAGTGTTAACCTTTAAGGCCCTATGTGGCCAAGGACCAACATACCTGTGGGACCACTTCTCCCCATATGTTCCCTTAGGAGCCTTGCGCTTAGTAGATCAACATCTACTGGTAATCCCTGCCCAAAAGACATCTGCCTTGCCTCGACCAGGGCTAGGCGTTTTTGGCTCTGATCCCAACCTGGTGGAACAAGCTCCCAATAGAGATTAGGGCCCATCAGGACCTATTACAGTTCCACAAGGCCTATAAAATGGAGCTGTTCCACCAGGCCTTTAGTCAAGGCAGTGGATGTCCAACCAATTTGGCCCCTCCTACTCAAGCTGCCCTTGATCCTGATGGCAACAGATTTACCACTCTGAGAAACCATACCAGTCAGGTTCCATATCCACTTTGATGGAAACAGGCACAGGATACCACAATTTTTTGGAATGCCATCTTGTTTATTAAGGGAATTGGAATGGTTGTTTTTAGAGTTTTTAGATTGATCTTTGTTATTATTTTGTATGTTTTGATCTGCCCTGAGTCCACTTGTGGGCTAGGGCAGGATAGAAAATAAATAAATAAATCAAGTCCTAGAGGCAGAAGCTTTGTGATGTGTATAGCATTTCGCTTGGTTGGTGTACTCTGTCGTATTCTCTAAATCAGGAGATGGCTTTAGAAGTCACAGCAGAATCTGTGTGAATGGCCAGTTCCTTCTGAACTTCTGTGCAATTGACTTTTGCCTCTAAAGGGGTGCAGTTTCATGAGGCAGTTGAAGAATATTCCTACTTTTTTCAAGGCCATTGAATTTTTTTTTAATATATCAATATCCATGGCTTGATGTTTTCTTCAACAGTGGCCCCGATATTCTGAATAGCAAATTTTTAAAAATGCTTCTTCACTTACCCTTTAAAGTTAATTTCATGGCAGAAATTGCTAAGGGTATGAGTAGTTCTTTGAGACAAAAAAGACCCATCCCAGCTGGATTTGAATATAGTTTCTTGGGCATACCCAAGCACTTATGTAAAGTTGCAGGCTGATTGACATCTCAGTATCTGAGCTAGTATACTGGCTTATAAATCAGGCTGCCCAAATCTTGTTTCTTTCAGGAAGTCATTGTTGTTGGTCTTTAGAGGCAAGCCACTCTCTCTGCTGCCCCGTCTTGTAACATCTGGATGAGAATAATGAAGTAGCGTATCCAAGTTGAAGTGTTTTGAACTGCGTTGAAGCAGTAAATGATTATGGTGGTGGTGAGGGGAGAAGTTCATTGTATGGATTCAGCATTGTATTTGATTTAAGACAATGATATTTTTTTAGATTGAACAGGAAAAATTGGCTTCTATGAAGAAACAAGATGAAGACAAAGACAAGAGAGACAAGGAAGATAAAGAAAACAGAGAAAAAAGGGACCGGTCTAGAAGCCCTAGACGGTAGATATCTAATTGTTGGCATTGTCATGCATAAGTCCTGCCTGTAGTTGAAGTACTGTGAAAGATGTACTGTGAAAGATTTGTTAGCCAGCATTCATGGGGGAGTGGAGTTGCCAGTTAACAAAGATTTAACTGAACTTTCCAGGTAAATTGGTGCCAATAGCTTTTACTGTACTAGTGTACTCAATAATTAAATTATGGAATTTGTTATCAGTGGATATAGTCACCCCTGGAAGCATAGATGGCTTTAAAGGGGTATTATGTGGAGGGGGTAGGCAGATTCATGTAGAAGAGGCCCATCAATGGCTACCAGCTGTAAAGACTAAAAGGAACCTCCAGAGGCAGTCAGCCTTTGAATACCAGTTATCTAGGGGATGTCATCAGGGGAAGGCCTTGGCATCAATGTCCTATTCGTTGGACCTGTGTCAAATGCTGCCCTGGTCTGATCCAGCAGGGCTGCTCTTACATTGTTGTGGACATCTGGACCTCTTTGGTAGTGTGATTTATTATAAACTTGAGCTGCTTTTGGCAAATGTGTACTTCAGTACTTGGCAAATACTCTAACCACTAAAACTTAGCTTCATTAAGTTTTATATTGAAAGTGAGTTGTGGACATCCATTTTACCATTCTGAGCCAACAGGAATATTGCTGGAAGAGAGAAATAGAAATGCTTAGTTGAAATGCATATCTGTTTGGAATCTTTTAAAAATTGCTGCTAAATACATGAAATCAAAATTGATTCTGTGTAGGCGCAAATCAAGATCTCCTTCCCCTCGAAGGCGCTCTTCCCCTGTGAGGAAGGAGAGGAAACGCAGCCATTCCCGTTCCCCCCACCATAAAACTAAGAGTCGTAGTGTTACTCCTGCACCAGAAAAGAAAGAAGAGACTCCTGAGCCAGAGCCTTCAATCAAAGTAAAAGAAACATTGATACAGGAAGCAACATCTACTAGGTATTCTTATTTACTCTCACCTTTATATCTCAGGCTTCCATACCACCGTTATTCTGGAACTTGTTTTCTAGAGTAATTTTATCATGATAGGACTTGCCTCTTATTTTTGGAGCTTTACAAATGTTATTGGAAGTCGTAGGCTTAATGCATGATGGTATAGTACTGGGTAGGACTGTTGCTTGGTGGTAGAGCAGCTGCTTGGCATGCAGAAGTTCCCAGGTTCAATCCCTGGCACCTCCAGTTTAAATGATCAGACTGTGGATGATTTGAAAGACCTCTCTCTGACACCCTGGAGCGCTGCCAGTCAGAATAGACAATAATGACCTTAATGACCTGCCTTGGTGTAAGGCTACTTCATTGATTGGATCCAGCTAGGTATGTCACACAGTCTCCCCCAGTTTCCCTCCTTATAACTTCCCCCATCTCACATGACTTTTGTCCATGCAAGTCACATGATTCCCAGTTGACTATTTGTAGTGGTTGAAGGGGACCCCTGCTTCCATTTACAGCAGTGGAAAAGCTCATTGGATCCAACCCCCTGTGTTCTTGTTTGTGTATTTGCACTGTTTTTTGTGGTGTTTTGGCTCCCAAACAAAATTGACTTGTACAAGAATGGGACTATTATTTGAGAAATGTCAAGTTGTATTTCTTTTAATACCTTGACCTCGATAGCCCAGGCTAGCTCAGTTTCATCAGATCTTGGAAGCTAAGCAAGGTTGACCCTGGCTAGTATTTGGATGGGATGGGAGACCTCCAAGGATTACCAGGGTCATCGTCATGATGCAGAGGTGGGCATTGGCAAGCCATCTTTGAATATCTCTTGCCTTGAAAACCTTAAGAGGTTGCCATAAGTCAGCTGTGACTTGACAAAACACCCCTCCATTCTAATATAGCATCCTGTCTAGTTTGCTTAATTCAATATTAGTATTAATTACTTAATACACACTGAAGATTAGTAGACAGTTTTTCTTGTGACATTGGTGAACTTTGAAAACATTGGGTTGAAAATGGAAGCCAAATAGAGAATTTCTTCAGCTGTAATCATCCAGTAGGGAGCTGATCCCAAGGGCACATGCATGCAAAGATTGCTAGTTCTTGGCTATGATGCAGAATGGAGTTGAGGAACACTTGCAGGTATGTCAGTCAAATTGGGCTTATCTCAGCCATAGTAGGAATTCTTTTTGTTAACTCAGTTGTAAACCATAGTTTTAAGCTTTAAAATTTCAATTTCCACAGTGATATCTTGAAAGTACCTAAAATTGAGCCTGTGCCAGATACTAAAGAAATATCCCCAGAAAGAGTTTCAAAGAAGGAGAAAGAGAAAGAAAAGGAGAAGAATCGTCAAAGGACTCCATCTCGATCCAAGTCAAGGTCAAAATCTCGCTCGCGCTCTCAGTCTCATTCAAGACCAAGAAGGCGTCATAGATCACGATCAAGGTTAGAGGATCTAAAATAACTTTTTTGTTTGTTTCAACATATGCCACCCTCCTTGGTCATTTGGTGTTCTGATACAAAAACTTTAAATGCATGGAGTCTAATAAAAATGATATTCCCTTGAGGATGTTTGTCATGATCCATTAGTTAAGTCTTTTTTTCCTCCAGAGATCTTATTGTAATGCCTGAGCATGGTAAAGAACTGTATTTTGGGTTCTGTCCATGTGGTTTGGGTTGAGTTGGTCATAGAACAGTCCAGAATCATCTCATCAAGCTCAAACTGTGCTGTACACACTTGTGTATTGGACCTTAATTACTTCTGTGGTACTGATTTGCTTTGCAGCAGTAGCACATAGTTTAGTGTTGTCTGCCCTACAAGTATGGAACCTTTTTTGGAGACTTCCAGGTCTCAGCCTGAGTATCTTTGTAAGTCAGGAAATTATCTCAGTATTCATTGATTGTATTGACAGGTCTTATTCACCAAGGAGACGGCCCAGCCCAAGACGGCGCCCCTCTCCTCGGAGAAGATCCCCACCAAGACGCATTCCACCTCCACCCAGGCACAGAAGGAGCAGATCTCCTGTCAGGCGGTAAGATTTGCTAATTTAGGAGCAAGAGTCACCAAAGGATGCTGGAATATTTGAAGGCACTAATGTACTGGTTGCTTGGGCTCATAAGATGCCTGGGGGGGAAGAGAAGAAACACTCTGACTTTGTAAGTGTGCTCAAACCATTGCTACTTTTCATGAAGCTTTGATTACAGAATGACACAAAAACTTCAGGGGAAGGGTGTGAGGTGGGAGATAACTTCCTGTTACCTAACACTTCACAGCCATTTTGTAATTCATTAACAAACATGGATTAACTGACTTGTATATGTGGAGACTTCATTTCTAGAAAGCGCTTACACTAAAGCTCAAGGAGTAAGCATTATGGACAAATTATTGTTGTCATTCCAAGAGTAAAAGAAACCTCACTTTTTTAGTTCCAAAGGCCCTGAACATGCTGTTCCAGGTGATCAGTTTTGACAAAAAAGATTCAGATCTATTAAGTATAGCTTTTTCTGAATCTTCCTCTCAAAGTCAGGTATGGAATTTTCTGTAGCTGGCTGCTACCACTTAATGATGTGAAAAACAAAAATGTATTAGTATGGAGAGGCAGTGATTTGTTCTGACTTGGAATGTCTTAAATTCCTTCTGACCCAGTTTCGTATCATCTCTATTGCTAAGGTGCTCTTACGTATTTCTACAAAGTATTTTCTTAGAATCATACAGGCTAGGTTTCTAACGCCACTGCCACAGCTTTCAGGCTTCCTGTTCTCAGGAAACCGTTTCCACATAACTTGCTTGCTATACAATGATTGTGCAGTGATGGGAAATGTGGATGTGTGCTAGCAAGGAAGTCTCCAGGAAGCCTTCTCTCTGTGAATGGGGATTGTCCTTTATTGTTGATCTTTTTGTTGAGGGACTGCCAGTGGCTTCCAGAGAATGCTAGTTAGTTAGCTTGTAAACCAGTGCACTAACTAGCATGGACCCACTTTCCTAATCTGATCATAGCATGCTGTTTAACATTACTGAAACGTATACACATGCTGGGTTGGGAGCTGAATATTTCTTGACAAGAGTCGTAACTGGATGTTGAGGCTTTCTTGAGCTTGTTTTTAATTATGGGTGTGCTGAAAGTTTAAGACAAGGACAGTGATACAACTTGCCTCGGGGTTTTTTTTTTAAAACTGTCATGAAGTCTGCAGTGAGGTACATAATGGCAACAGAACTGGCCACAGTGTGTGTGTTTATCTTCAGATTAATCGCTTTAGTAAAGGAAGTCAATAAACTAGAGGCTTTTGAAATCTACTTATTCTGTCCCTTGGAAAGGACAGTTTTGGGCGATTCTGCTCCTCTAACTACTGAAAACCTCTATCACAAACAGTAATTGAGGAAATACAAAATTGCTTGTACTCTGTAGGTTTAAAATGAAGGTGGACAAAATAATCTATGAAACTTTTTTTTTGGGGGGGGGGTTGATCTTAAAATGGTTCCTAAAGTAATGTGGTTAGAAGGCAATTATCTTTGTGATGACATAGGGCAAGCTATCGAACTGTGCTTAGTCAGTGCATACTTAATGACAACTTGAATTTTGCAGGAGGAGGCGGTCATCAGCATCTTTGTCAGGAAGCAGTTCTTCCTCTTCCTCTTCACGTTCCCGATCTCCACCAAAAAAGCCACCTAAGAGGGTTGTCTCCAGCCCTCCTCGTAAAACACGTAGACTGTCTCCTTCAGCAAGTCCTCCTAGGCGAAGGCACAGGCTATCCCCACCTCCAAGTCCACCCCCAAAGCCACGCAGGTCTCCAACACCTCAGCAATCAAACCGTGTGAGAAAGGCCCGAGGCTCAGTTTCTCCCAGCAGAATGTCAGGTGAGGTCAAATTAATTTTATTTCTTTGGGTTTCTTTGACAGCTGAATGCTTCTTTCATGTAGCTAAGAACATAAGAGAACATAAGAGAAGCCAATATTGGATCCGGGTAAGAGCCCATCCAGTCCAACACTCTTTCACACAGTGGCCAAAAATACCAGGTGCCATCAGGAGGTCCACCAATGGAGCCAGGACACTCCCAAGTACCAAGAATACAGAGCATCACTTGCCCCAGAGTCCCTATCTATACCTTGTGGCTAATAGCCACTGATGGACCTCTGCTCCATATGTTTATCTAATTCCCTCTTGAAACTGTCCATGCTTGTAGCCACCACCATCTGCTGTGGCAGTGAATTCCATGTGTTAATCACTCTTTGGGTGAAGAAGTACTTCCTTTTATCCGTTCTAACCCAACAGCTTAGCAACTTCATTGAGTGCCCACGAGTTCTTGTATTGTGAGAAAGGGAGAAAAGTACCTCTTTCTCCACCTGCTCTATTCCATGCATAATCCTTTAAACTTCTGTCATGTCACCCCTCAGCTGTCGTTTCTCCAAGCTAAAGAGCCCCAAGCGCTTTAACCCTTCTTCATGGGGAAAGTGTTTCAACCTTTTTATCATTCTAGTTGCCCTTTTTTGCACTTTTTCCAAAGCTATAATATCCTTTTTAAGGTGTGGTGACCAGAACTGTACACAGTATTCCAAATGAGGTTGCACCATTGACTTATATAGGGGCATTATGATATTGGCTGATCTGTTTTCAATATCCCTCCTAATATTCCCCAGCATAGCATTGGCCTTTTTTATTGCAGTCACACACTGTCTCGACATCTTTAGTGACTTATGTACCACAACTCCAAGATTTCTGTCTTGATCAGTCTCTGCCAATTCAGACCTCATCAACGTTTATTTATAGTTAGGATTTTTGGCTCCACTGTGCATCACCTTGCACTTGGCCACATTGAACCCCATTTGCCACACTGATACCCACTCACCCATCCTCAACAGATCCCTTTGGAGTGCCTCACAATCCTCCCTGGTTTTCACCACCCTGAACAACTTTGTATAATCTGCAAATTTAGCCACTTCACTGCTTACTCCGAACTCCAAATCATTAATGAACAAGTTAAAAAGCATCAGACCCAGTACTGATCCCTGTGGTACCCCACTGCTTACCACCCTCCACTGACAAAATTTCCCATTTATACTCACTCTCTGTTTCCTATTAATTAGCCAGTTTTTGATCCACAAAAGGACTTGTCCTTTTATCCCATGATTTTTTGAGCTTACTTAGGAGCCTTTGATGAGGAACTTTATCGAAAGCTTTCTGGAAGTCAAGGTAAAAGATATCTGTTGGGTCCCACTTGTCCAGATGTCTGTTCACCCCCTCAAAGAACACTAACCAGTTAATGAGACAAGATCTTCCCTTACAGAACCCATGCTGAGTCTGCCTTCTTTCCTTAATAACAGTTTCTACCAACTTACCTGGTATCAATGTCAGACTGGCTGGCCTGTAATTTCCTGGATCTCCTCTGGAACCCTTTTTAAAGATAGGAGTGACATTTGCTACCTTCCAGTCCTCAGGAATGGAGGTAGATTTTAAAGAAAGATTACATATTTTTGTCAGGAGATCCACAAGTGCACATTTGAGTTCTTTCAGAACACGCGGATGTATGCCATCCAGGCCTGGTGATTTATCAGTTTTTAAGTTGTCTATCAGTCATAGGACCTCCTGTCTCATCACCTCAATCTGACTCAGGCCTTTCAACACCCCTCCTGAAATCAACAGTTCTGGAGTGGGCAAGCACTTCTCGTCTTCCACAGTGAAGACAGAGGCAAAAAATGCATTCGGCTTCTCAGCCATTTCCATATCATCCTTCAGTACTCCTTTTACCCCTTGGTCATCTAAGGGCCCTACTGCCTCCCTGGCTGGTTTCCTGCTTCTAATGTATTTGAAGAAAGTGTTATTGTTGGTCTTTATGTTTTTTGCTATATGCTCCTCATATTCCCTTTTTGCCTGCCTGATCCCAGACTTGCATTTTATTTGCCACAGCCTGTGTTCTCTTTTATCAGCCTCACTGAGACTAGCTTTCCACCTCTTAAAGGAATCCTTTTTACCTTTTACAGCTTCCATTTGTTTGTTAACCATGCAGGCTTTTTTCTATACCTATTTGCGCTTTTCCTAACCTGCGGTATATATTTTTCTGAGCTTCTAAGATTGTAGTTTTAAATAGTCTCCAAGCTTCCCCAATGGTTTTGACCCTTTCTACTTTTCCTTTCAGTTTCCTCCTCACATGTCCCCTCATATCAGAGAATTTACCCCTTTTAAAGTTAAAAGTGGTAGTGTCAGTCTTTTTTGGGCAACTCCCTATTTATACAAATGTTGAACTGAGTAACATTATGGTCACTGTTCCCAAGTGGTGCAATCACTTATACATCTCTCACCAGGTCTTGGGCATTACTTGGGCATTTACATATCTTTCTGTCTTGTGGCTGGAGACCTCTGAAAAGTCTTGCCTATCCAGAGTGGCGAGGCCAAATACATCTCTCCACTGCATACTAAGTTTCAAAGTGATCATTCCACAGTTACAAGATTTCTCATGTTGCAAATCATCAGAGCATGATGAACATCCATTAGAAACAATCCAAGGCCTTTTTATTTAAAGTATTTTTGCGTTGCTTTTTTCTGACATTCAGAGCTGCTTGCAGCATAGTGAAACAGTCACTGTAAAATTGTTTAAACTATAAGTAAATGTTAGATGACGACGGTTTAAATTCTGGGATATCGAACAACAGTTAAAATTTTACAGGCCAAGAATATCAACAGGAAGGATTTATTAATGTGCTAATAATCCAAAAAAATCATTCCCAAGTGTTAGCAGCAGACTAAACATTTAACTTGGCCTGACAGAGGCCACAATTATAACTGAACCATAATAACTCAGCCAAAACCAAATAACCAGGGGTCAGATTCTGTGGATCTGTTCTGCCAGCACTGATACTTCCATTAGCATAAGGAGCCTTCCACCAAAAAGAAGTATCCTCCTTAGCAGAATGGGATCCAATCCCAGGCCTTCACTTGAAGCTTAAGCACAAGTAGAGAAGTGTGTGTTTGTGTGTGTGTGTGTGTGAGAGAGAGAGAGAGGGAGAGAGAGAGAGAGAGAGAGAGAGAGATTTTCTTAATAAGGAGAGAATGTCTTAAGCCGTCATCTTCCACTGCACCTCAGAGAGCGGAAGTGTACCTCCAGCAAGAATAGACTTCTGCCGGATATGCTTTTCTTCCTAATACTCTGGGCATACTTGTTGCCAGTTTGGTGTAGTGGTTAAGTGTGTGGACTCTAATCTGGAACTGGATTTGATTGCCCATTTCTCCACTTTCAGCTGCTGGATGACCTTGGGCAAGCATAGTTTTGTCAGAGCTGTTTTTGAAAGAGTGGTTCTCAAAAGAGCTCTCAGCCCCACCTGCCTCACAGGGTTGTCTGTTGTGAGGAGGGTAAGGGAAGGAAGTTTGTAAGCCACTCTGAGACTCTGAGTGAAGGACGGGGTATAAATCCAATCTCCTCTTCCTCCTTCTTCCACACATCAAAGACTACCTAAGTGATGAGATACACAGTCAAACTTTCCTTGGATCTTCCTTAAAGTTCTGTTGTTGCTTTTTACCCCCCAGCAGCCAAACATAAAAATATTGAAAAAAGGGAATCTCCCTCACCAGCACCGAAGATGAGGAAAGTAGAACTGTCAGAATCAGGTAAGAATTTTATTGAACTTTTTAAAATAAAAGAAACTTGCATGCTTCTGTGAATGCAACTGGGTTAGCAGGGCTTCAGTGCATAGTTTAGGGACCTTGTTCAAATCGCTTGTAGGAACTTGTAAGAAGTAAACAGAGGTTATGTGAGGACGCATCTGTAACTCGCTCTGTGAACTTGGGATGCATTCTGAATTACTGATGTAAAGAATTGGATCTGAATATAGTCTTCCAATGTTCTTTCAATTTACATGCTTTTCAGAAGATGACAAGGGTGGCAAAATGGCAGCTGCAGATTCTGTGCAACAAAGACGACAGTACAGAAGGCAGAACCAGCAGTCTTCATCAGGTACAGTATTTTGTACCTTTACAGTCAGACCCTATATATGCAGGCCTGCATGAAAAAGTTCAGTTTCATTCAGTGGAACTTAGTCCCAAGCAAGCATGCTTAAGATAGCAGTCTTGATACTATTTTTAATAAAAATGCAGAGCCCTGTTTTACTAATGTGAGTTGCTTTCAAATAACTTCTGTTCCAGACCTATAGTTAAGTCAGATTTCTTTATGTGTAGTGCCAGTAGGGTTTCTGTCTGGTGTTTGATACCAAAGCATGCTTTCTGGAATTGTTTGCAGACTCAGTAGAAACTTAAATGACTTCACTTTTAGGTTTTCTGCTCTGGAACAAGGGAAGAATAGCACGGCTGTTAGGGGTGGAGACAGCTGTTGTTGGAAGAAAAACTAGAGACCACTTGCCTAAGAGAGATTGGTCTCCTCTGCAGATGCAAACTTGGAGCTAAGGTGTTTTAAGAGACTACATGTGAGAGGAGCCTGGGGGGCACAAATCCTCAGCCTGGTGGCGGTGGGAGAAGTGGAGAAAGAGAAGCCTGGTTGCGGTCCTGTGGCTGGTGACCTGGGTTGGCTGAGTAACTTTCCTCATTTCCCCATAGTGCAGAAAAGAATTTTGTTTTCATATGGATCCATTTTTGGGCTCAGGTGGCTCTTATCCCATTCATTCTTCCTCCCAGTTTGCTTATGTATGACCAGAGGCAGAAACTGATTGCTGCTGTTTGCCATATGATCTGTGTTCTTTTGCTAATTCCGCACTATGGAATTACCTTATCACAGCACAAACTTCACACACTGTTAGAAATGGCTTCCTTTCACTGCTAAGCATACATCATTTGTGTACAACAGTTTGCCAAGCTTTTCTCAGAACCCAGCTACCTTACCTAATACAGCCCAAGCCTGGTTCTGTTTCTTGGTGAAAATGATAATTTTGCATGCAGCTTTTACTTTAAGAAAAAAGCAATAGTTGGCAAGCTGGCTTTTTCTTGATCTCAGGAAATAATGGATGCTGGTTGTTAATGGAAGGGATCCTATGTGAATTGAACTTAGATGACTGTTTGAAAGCCATTTAATGGTGTGTGGTGCAGTGTGGCCTAGATGATGTTGCACCATAAAATCTCTCCCTTACATGCATGTTAAAACGTTAGGGGGATGAAAGGAAGCATGTCTGAAAGTAGAACATATATGTCTGCTATCAAACTGTTAATGACAGAAAGAGAATTATGGGCATTATGTGCGTTCCCCCTCAATTATTCCTAAAAGCAACTTGATATGTTTTCATTTTGACTTTGGAAGCTCATGACAGAGAATGAGAAACTCCCTATTCTCCCTTGCACCCAGAGGCTTTCAGAAAGTCTTTGGAAGACAAGCCCAACTTAACACAAAAATAGCCACTTCATAGAGATCTTTTTTTAATACAGTGAATCTTTTTTTAATACAGTGAATCAGGCATCATGTTTTTGTTGCATTTTAACACTTGCCTTCCATTTTGTTGTAGATTCTGGCTCATCATCTTCCTCTGAAGAGGAACGGCCAAAAAAGTCAAATGTAAAGAACGGTGAAGTGGGCAGGCGCAGACGGCACTCTCATTCCCGCAGCCCATCTCCTTCCCCACGAAAATGGCAGAAAGATTCTTCCCCTCGGTAACTTCCTTTCCATTTTGTATGCATAGGTTGTCACCTGCTAGTAATTATCAAGTTACCTGTAACTGTGCCATTGTTGCTAATAATAATAATTGTTGTATGGCATTGTATGTAATATAGCCAGGAGATCCAAAGATTGTCTGGCAGCCTTAAGTTCTAGTTCATTAGTATCATGCACCACTAGGTGCTAGACTTATTTTGGGGCCTGAGAGAGCTTTGAAAGAGCTGTGACTGACCCAAGGTCACCCAGCTCACTTCATGTGGAGGAGTACAGAATCGAACCTGGTTCTTCAGATTAGAGTCCATCATTCTTAACCACTACACCACGCTGGCTCTGCCATTGTTGCTGGACTCCATTACTACACAGGTTGGAAGTAAAAGTATATATATAGCTGCTGCGATTAAACATTGTTAATATAACATTGTTAATATAACATTGTTAATATAACATTGTTATTGCTGTCTTTTTCTTGTCAAACAGCCTATTGGTTTTAAGACCTAGATGGGATGGGAAGTAAAAGTGAAAGCAGTACTTGCCTGCTGCAAATTTAGAACACGCTATGTTACCCCTTTCCTGCTAAACATCAAGTTCCACTGTTCCTGTTGGTTCGCTTCAAAGTTATCTGCTGATTTCAGTCATTAGGTCTTATAGAAAGAAATTTTTCTTGAGCCAGCATAAAGGGATTACCCAGTTGCTGAAAATTCTAACTTAGTGACTTTCTGCCTGCTTAATTCATCCTGCCAAGTAACCCTTTGGGATGTTTTGACTTCTTGTTTTCTTTTTCTTCAACTGCTGTCAGGATGCAGATGGGAAAGAGGTGGCAGTCGCCAATTGTAAAAAGGTTAGTTAGCAGATGAATCTGCTAATTAGGACAAGTTTCTAAGTAGTTATATAAAGTATGCACTAGTCACTGATTTTACCACAACCACCCTTTGTTTGTGAAAAGAAGAGGTATACTAGGGGACTGAGCAGAAGGGGGGGTCTTACTTCCTCTCCCAAATCAGTGTCTGCCACTGGTGCATCTGTCAGAAGAGGGAGAGAGAAATCAGATAACTGAATTAGCAGATACAGCCCATTATAGTACATCTGTTTTCCCAATATACATGGAACTAATCTGTAAAACAATGGAAACTTTTTTCAAAGACAGCTGCTGCATTTTTGCAAAATTAGTTGTGGACCTTTTTTACAAAGTTATAACACTGTTGCATAATGTTATCATTAATGCATCCTGTTTCAGGTGTCTTACTCCCTTCCCCCCGCCCCAAGACACTTTAAGTTCTTTACAGCACTGCATGATCTGTATAGGGTGTTGGGATCTTTTCCCAGCATGCACAGTGTAGGAAAAAGTTAGTGCTGTTCAAAGGATCTTGGCCGGGTAGCTATGAAAACTTCGTCATGAACTAAAATGCATGCTAAAATCACATAAATAGCTATAAAAGGGTCAGCTCTGCACTAGATGATAGCGGCAAGCAGTTCATATTGAGGTATTCCAGAAGTCTTGATTTGGTGCCTAAAGGCATACTTATGAGGGTGTTTCGAAGGTATTCGGGGCCAGCCTCGTTAGGCCTTTAAAGGTCAAAATCAGTACTTCGAATGGGTCCCAGAAACCTGATGGGGAGCTGTTGAATATTAAATTCTGAATGGTCTAGCTTCCACTTTCTGAACCAGTTGTCATTTTCCAAGCACTTTTTGGAGAGTGGACGCTCTTCAAAGACACCTCTTGCAGAGTTTGTTGTAGTAGTCTAGTCTTCATTTCACTAAATTGCTGTCAGTTACTCTTCCATTTAAAGTCATTAACTTGAATTACTTGAAATTGAAAAGGTTGAGTATGTGGGTGACCACAAGCTTCATCCAGGCAACTAAGGCTCAACTGAGCTGGGCCAGGAGCCTGGTTACTGTTGTTGCTCCCTCAACAAGTGAGTTAATTGAACTCCCTGAACTCCAGCTGCTGATGTGTCCATAGGAGCCCAGGGTTTCAGGTTGTTGGGCCTTGGCATATTTCTGTGCTCTGGGTTTTTCAAGTTGGCAGAAGTGTACTGTGAAAGGGTAACAAGCTGACCATTTTGGATTTTAATACGGTAAAAAAGAAAAAGCTATGTGTTGTTTTTTAGAGCGCTCTTCTGCCCTATGACTACAGAAATCGAGGCCAGTTTGAGATTCGCATACAACCAAGTTAGGACTGAAAATGGACCTGAAGTTCGAGGTCTACCCAAGTACTTGACTAGACTGACAAATCCAGTATAGTCATATCTATTATTTAGATGGATTTCTCTGTGTAGTTGGTTGGGTTGTTTTCACAACTGCCAAGGAAGGCTGAGGCTTCCAGATCTGTTTATTTTGGGTTTCTATGCCAGTGAAGGAGTAGTGCTCTCAGGACTGGTCCAGTGCAGCAGTTTTCCTTGAGGAATTGTTCTGGAAATATGATGACTCTTTGGTCTGAGCTGGGTTAGTCAGTGTTGTTGCTGTTGCTACATCTTTGAATTGGCAATGTGACATGGATCTGTTGCAAAAGCTGAAGTTGCGTGTTGTATAAAAATGGCAGGAAAGAGGGGCCTGGTGGCTGGACAGATGATCCCTGCAGCAGCAGTCTAGCAAAAGGTACAGACACTCATGCACTGTACTAGCCTCCTTGTCCAGACACACCTGTGCTTGCCACAGTATGTCAACGAACAGAAGTTGGTTGCTTCATTTTAAAGTTTCCTTTCCTGACCACTTGTGACATGATTCTTCCTTGGCATAGCCATCCAGGCAAATAGCAATTTACCAGCCCATTGTAAAGGCTTGTTGGGAGCTGTGCAGAACCATAACTGTGGCAGAACCAAACTAACCTCATGAGATGGTTAGACCATGGAATAATGGGGTTGGGGCTGGTGGGTGCTCTGAGATTGCCTTGCTTAGCAGTGCACCACTCTGTGCAGTCATGCTTAGAACCTGAAAGATGTGCAAATCTTCTGAGCTTGTTTTCTTCTGCTTAGTAGGAGGAGGAGAAGCCCCTCACCACCTCCAGCCAGAAGACGGCGGTCTCCTTCTCCAGCCCCGCCTCCAAGACGGCGCCGGTCACCTTCTTTACCACGCCGAAGGTAACTTTGTTGCTGTATTGTAGCCATGAGAATTCACATCATCTAAACATATTTTAGCAGAAATGTAGCTGATGGTTGAAGGTGCTCTGGTACTTAGAACAATTGGGTTGGATCTATATGTTCAAAATTAGCAAATTCTACTGTTTCTGATATAGAACACCCCCCTTCCATTTCATTCTTCAAGGTCCCCTGTTCCTGTGGAGCAGCAGGATCAGTGGGACAGGAGAGGCAAGAAAGCTTCATTGTCACATCTTCAACATTTCTTTCCTGTTTTGTTTAGGTCTCCATCACCACCTCCTCGCCGGCACTCTCCCACACCTAGAAGATATTCTCCTCCAATACAAAGAAGATATTCCCCTTCACCACCACCAAAGCGAAGAACAGCTTCTCCCCCGCCCAAGCGAAGGGCATCTCCTTCTCCACAACCGAAGCTCAGAGTCTCTCGCTCTCCCCCACCAAAACAAAGAAGCTCTCCGCCTCCCAAGAGACGGTCACCATCCATATCTTCCAAGCACAGGAAAGGATCCCCACCCAGCAGGTCTAACCGGGAAGTCCGCTCCCCACTGCAGAACAAACGGCACTCACCATCCCCACGGCCCAGATCTTCCCGTACCTCTTCAAGTCCCCCACCACTACGCAGGGGACCTTCATCTTCGCCTCCACGGCGGCTGTCTCCATCTCCAAGCACCAGGCCTATCAGGAGAGTGTCAAGGACCCCAGAGCCCAAGAAGTCAAAAAAGTGAGATTCCCTGACTAGTAGAACTCCCCTTGGGTATTGAGAAGTCAGGTGGAGGTTGGTCCATCAAGGGAAATTTGAGATGTGTCATATCCCAAGATTGTCTCAAAACATTTTTGTGTAAAAATAATACCTGATATTTGTGATGAGGTTTCATGTCATATTTTACATATTTATTTTTAAAAAATTATGTGCTGCCTCTGTAGACACCTGCTCAAAGAGGCTTATGACTAATTAAAAAAAACCATTAACACAGGGATTAATAGAAACAAAAGCCAACATTCTTAAAACAAGCCAGGATATAACAGCAGCATAAAATATGCACTGAACGGCCTAGAATGATAGTGCCAAGCTTACTGCTAACAAACCTTTCTGGGTAGTAGTATGTATATTATTTTCTAACAAGAATTCTCCTTGGGACAGGCATCATGCAAACCATTTCCCTATGTTTCATATTTGAGGCCTCTGCAGGCATAGTGGAAGCATCTAAAGTAGCTGCACTGAAACAGTTCTAATATAATGAATTTTAATTTGCAACAGGCAGTCCAGATGGCATGGTGGTATGGGGGAGAATAGAAAGAGAATTAGATTTGAGGCTTTGATTTCAGCATAAAACTTCAAGAACAGAGCCTGCACGCACAGCATGGTTGTTCTAAGCTGGTGTGGTAGCCAGAATGTCATGACTATGAATGTGGAGGCCTGGGTTGGAATCCTCCCTCAGCCACAAAGCTTTCCCTGGAGAGGCCATTTCATTTCTTTTAGCTTAACCCATGTCACATGTTTGTGAGAATAAAAGGAGGAGTGAGCAAACATAATCCCCCTTCTGCCCCTTGGAGGAAAGGAGGGGTAAAAATTTGGAAGACAGACCTATATATTTGTACACTTAATTTTGCACAATTCTGAGGTGGAATAGAGCATTTCTTGGTGGGCAGTTCTCAACTTGGGTGGGGAGGGGTGGGATAGAGGAATGCAGAGTAAGCAGCTTGGAGTTGCATGTCAGTGGCATTGCTTCTTTATGTCAGGGAGAAAAGCATTCATGATCTTACATCAGCCTTTTATAAACAGGATCAGTAAACCACATGGAGTATTATAGCCTGTTAATCCTTGTTCAGAGGCTGTGCCTTCTGCTAAACTGGCTAGATTTTCACAAAATGTCCCACTGTCCTTCTAAGGCCTTCCACGCCAAGTCCGCATTCTGCAAGAAGGGAATCTTCATCCAGGTCTGTGTCAGGATCACCTGAGCCACCTCCCAAGAAACATCAAGTCCCTCCATCTCCTGCTCAGTCTAGATCACCCTCTGCTCACTGGTCTCCTCCAGCCCCTGCAAAGAAGGCTAAGAGTCCTACACCAAGTCCATCGCCTGTCAGGGTACGTATCTTCTAATGCAGGTGGAGAGTCTACTTTTCAATTGTGTCAAATCAAAAAAACACAGACACTGACTAACAATGTGTCTGCTTGAGCTAAGTTGGCAGTCAGTCATCTCCCATGCAAAACTGACAGCTACTTTATTATAACTGGCTCCCTGTTTTAAAGTGGGCCAGCCTTCATTTCAAATGTACGCACCTTGCATTTTACTTTCTGGAAGAGGTTTGGCTGGGGAAGGACCAATTTGTGTTATGGGCATTATGGGGAATGGGTTGTGTCTTACCACTTAGCTTGGCTAAGTGCAGAACCTTTTTCTGAAGGAGAGGTCTGTTCTGCCCATTGGAATGATAGCAGGATGGAATCTGTTTGTTTTTCTTGACTTTGGAGAGTTCACTTGGCTTGCTGTCATTCAGTATTGTGCATGAACCAAGAGTTGAATGAGCTGCTTGACTTTGCAGAACTCCGATCAGGAAGGCAGTGGCAAGAAGAAGAAGAAAAAGAAGGATAAGAAGCATAAAAAAGATAAAAAGCACAAGAAACACAAAAAGCATAAGAAGGAGAAAGCTGCAGCAGCAGCTGCAATGGCTGTGTTTCCCACATCAGCGCCAGAAGACCAAGAGAAAATTACAGAGCCCAAAAAGGTGAGGAGTTGGGAGACAGGTGGGGCTATTGATGTGACAAGCTATTGAGATGGCAAACATCAGAATATGAGAGCTATTGTAGTATCAGACATGAAGCTTGCAGTGTTCCAGTAGAGTTTAGGAGCACCTTTGTTTGAATATGCTGATGGTTTGAGCTCTGAACATCTGTAGGTTATGTGATGTCTTCTCCATTTTATCCACAAACTTTGTGAGCTTGGTTAGGATGTGTGTGACTGGCCCAAAGTCATACAGGCAAGCAAACTTCCATGGCAGAGTGGAGGATTTGAACCTGGGTCTCCTAAATCCTAGTCTGACATACTTAATTATTACACCACACTATACCAAACTCCTGAGTGCTTATTTTTCCAGTTAGAATTCCTGGCTAGGTGCTGTTTGTCTCAACTCTAGGAGTTTTGCTGTTTGTATTAGGCAAATGTTTACGGATGACTCTCAGGTTCACATTCTGTGATGATGGAAGTAATTGCTGTCTTTCTGTTGTCTTCAGGAGACTGAGAGTGAACCAGAAGATAACCTCGATGATTTGGAAAAACATCTGCGCGAGAAAGCACTGAGGTCAATGAGGAAGGCGCAAGCATCTCCGCCCTCTTAGGCTGAAGCAGGAGTTTGATCTAATGTACATTTTATTTGGTTTGTACTGAGACTTCAATTTCAAAATCGCTAAAATGTGTTTGAGCTTTAGACTTTAACATTGATTGTAACAATTGCTTAGGTTCACCATGTTTAAAAGAAAAAGGGCATGGATCTTCATTACAGAAAGGCATTCACAGTGACATCTTTGACAGTTGACATCTGTTTCACTATAATTTTTAATGCAGTATTTCTCCCTCCTCCCCGAGACAGACCTCTCAATTTCTTGGTTTGCCACTCTGGAAATGTCCCAAGCATCTGCAATTTGACTTCCTGACACAAGTCAATTTTGGTCTTGTATACAGAGGCAAAACCATAGCAAGAACACTTGAGAATCCCCAGGTTTTTCTGTGGTTGCCTGCATTGTCTCTGCTTGTAGACCAAGGTTAGAATTTGGAGATGGCACCTACTTAAGCCTGAACACAGCGTGTTCACAGTAGTGCAACAGGTTTATTTAGAACACTGGAATTTCATTTATACCTAACTTCTCCCTCCCACCCTTTCTTAAAGGCAGTTCCCATGATCAGCAGTCTCAGCAAAGTTTTGCATATAGTTTCGTTCTGTGAAATGTTGTTGTTGCCCCATAGTTTTCTTTCCTCCTCTCCTTGTCTTGTTATGGTCCTTCAAAATAGTGTGCAACTTTCAGAGCTGTGGTCTCTCAAAGTCGGAAGGACCTGAACTTTGGATATTGTCATGTTCTCACTGGGGTTTTTTGTTTTTGTTTTTTAAGAAAACTTAAAGCTATTATAAAGCTTGTGGATTAAACAAAATAAATTTCTAAATTTAATGGATGTCAGTGATTTATTGATAATAGTAGTTATCTGCTTTCCCCTTAATCTTCAATAAGCAGCCTGCTTAGCTTGCAGAAACTTAAGTTATTCCAATCCTTCTACAGAAGATGAGAGTTTGGTTTAGATTTCATATGTTACTTCCTCAGCTCTTGCAGAGGCAGAACTCCACCTTCTCTTGTTGTTAAGTTCTTCTGGTTCACTGAAAGAAACAGCTCTTGCAGGAATGGAGGCACCTGCTAGCACCTTATGGTAATGGACCTCCTCCTTAGTGGAGAACAGCATCTCACAAGTGGAAGCAAGATAGTAGGACTCATGGGTTGTAGCCAAAGGTTCTGTTTTGCTAATGGAGGTTTCTTTCTCTTGTGGAACATTCCTTTTCTGCTGGAGGAAGGCTCCACTGTTAGAGGAATAGGACCCTTTGCAATCAGCCCTGCGTCTGAAAGTCATAAAGGAAAAGCAGGTAGCCACGCAGAGTGCAGGTGTTCTGCCTTGCCACTCGGAAGTCTTAAACTGTATTGACCTTTAAGGGTTCACTTTCAAGAGTGCCAGATAGCCCTTACTGCTCAAATATAGCTTAATGAGAACCTAAATGCTTGTAATCAAGCTCTTGCCTCAGCCACACCAGCTACACAATGAGGAACGTTTAATAGTTTTCTAAAGAAGAATAAAAGAAGATGGTAAATATTTTCATCAACCAAAACAATCCATAGAGAATAATTGGGACAACTTTTAGGTTAAAAACTTGAACAGGACCTGGAACATAGTTCTCATCACTATTTTGTAAAAAAAAAAATCGGGTCTACCTGAACTGAAAATATATCTGAAAATCACTTTATCGGTATTTTGGGGGTATATTTTGCCTTCCCAAATGTATCTAGGCTTTTTCAGGAGAACCGGGGAAAAATCCCCGGAACCCCCTCCCCCCAGATATATTCAGGAATTACTGGCAAAACTGGGCTGCCCAGCAGAGCCCCAGCCAGGCCTATGGGTAGAACTCTCCCCACAGGATCAGCTCCTGGGCGGGCTGTGTTGGGCAGCCCAGTTTAAACTGGGCCCCAGCCATACCTGCAGAGAGATTTCTCCCCGCAGGATTGGCTGCTTGACAAGCTCTTTTGGGCATTCCCGTTTAAAGGGACACCCAAAAGAGCCCCAACTGAACCACCTCTTGGCTGTTACTTGTTGGATGTCTTTACCATTCAGAATCCTCCTGAACAGTAGGATTTTTTTTCAAGAGAATCCAACTACTTTAGATATCTAGTAATTTTACTTTCAGGCCTTCTTTAACTCAGTATTCAGAGAAAGTTTTTAATCTGCCGTGCTAGATGATGCTTTGGGGTTTTGTCTATATTTGATGCTCCAGTCTGTTATTGAACAATCACCTACCCCATTTTGTGGCATCCACACAGCTAGTGAAATTGCTGTTAGGGGTGTGCATTCGGGAATCCCAAAACGGAAAAAAACCCGAAAAAAGCATTTTCGGGTTTTTTTCGGCTTTTGGGATCCTGGACGGGCTATTCACTGTAATCTTCGAATTCCAAAAAAAAAATCCCGGAAAATTCGGGATTTTTTCGGCATTGCCGAAAAATGGCGTTGTGGGGGGTTTTAAACTGTTAAAGGGCCCGGGAAATCCTTTTCCCACCGTTTCCCCCTCTTTCCCGCCTTTTCCTCCTGTTTCCAGGAGGGGGGGGAAGGAGGCTCCAGACAGCCAATCACTGCAAATGCAAGTTTGCAAGGCTGTTGTTGCTGCCTGCATCCCAACCACCAGTTTGCTCCTTTCCCAGGGAAGGAGCACTGTGGTGGCCAATAGGGTTTTTCCTTTTTGAAATCCTTCTGTGTATGCTCAGAGAGCATAAAAGGAGCCAGTCTCTGGGCTGACTCTCATTGCTGTGTTCCTGGATCCTGCTAGCTGGGGTGAGAGAGCTGCCTGGCTTGGCTGTTGGAGATTGTGGCTGGCTGGCTTCTGCTGCCCCTGCTCCTGAGTCTGCCCTGCTTTCCTCCCTGCTCTTTGTGGACCTCGGATCAATACCTCAGAAGACTTCAGACTGGTTTGATTTATTAGGGCACTTTTAAATTTAATTTCTTTTCTCTTTATTTTATTCTTCCTTAGGGTTGGTTTGGGAGAGACCTGAGGTTGGTGGGGTGGTGGTTGCATGTGGTCTGCTGCTGGCTTGGCAAACATGCCCCCTCACACCACCACCACACCTCTCAGATTTTTTTACAGGGAGAATCTGCTTGCCTGATCCATTCCCATAGGAAACAATGGAGAACTGGGGGCACCCTCTTTGGATGCCCCTAGAATTGGACCCCCTGGTCCAATCTTTTCAAAACTTGGGGGGTCTTTTGGGGAGAGGCTCCAGCAGCTACAGTCCAAATTTGGAGTCTCTACCTCAAACCCCCCCCTCTCCAGCCCCCTGCAAACTTTCCAGAAAATTTTGCCATTGAAGTCAATGGCCCCATTGGATATAATGGACCCAAATTTTTCAGGAATCCCAAAAATTTTCGGATTTCAATGCTTTACCGGTATAGGTATTCGGGTTTTTTTCGGGAATATCGAAAAAAATTGGGTCCAATATGCCCAAATCCAAATTTTACCGAATTTTTTTTTTTTTGCACACCCCTAATTGCTGTATAAACTTACTATCCTACATTTCAAATCTTTACAACTGTTTAAGGCCGGCACTCAGTGGTTTTTTCATGCTTCCAGAAAATGTTCTTAATCAGATTTTTGAGTCTGGGAAATGGCTTTTGCTCTGCTGCACTGGCTATGAATTGGACTGACTGATTTCAGTTGCAGTCTTTGCAAGCTTTTTGTGATGGCGTTGGGGAGTTTAAGCTTGGAGTATGTCTCCTTTTCGGCATCAGGCATTTGGAATTGTGCCGACATTCCTGGATATTGGACAGATTTTCAGCAGATTCATCTTGCTACAGCAGCAGCTGATCGTCACTAGAGGGCATGATGAGACTGAATTGAAAGCCCGGGGACTGTGGCTTTTGCATAACTGATCTTGGAAACTTGGTGGTGTTGTTTTTTAAGCAGCTGTTTCACCATCTCTGAAATGTTTATACTGATATTCTGCCATTGTGAACAAAGCCAACAATCTCAACACACACAGTTGCACTGGAGCCAGTTTGGTGTAGTGGTTAAGTGTGTGGACTCTAATCTGGGAGAACCGGGTTTGACTCCCCACTCCTCCACTTGCATCTGCTGATGTGACCTTAGTCAGTTACAAGCTCTGGCACAGCTGTTCCTGAAAGAGCAGTTTGTGTTAGAGTTCTCTCAGCCCCACTTACCTCACAGGGTGTCTGTTGTGGGGAGGGGAAGGGAAAGGAGTTTGTAAAATACTCTGAGACTCCAATTGAAGGGCGGGGTATAAATCCAATCTCTTCTTCTCACTGGAACATTGTGGAAATTACTTCACGATATTTCAGTAACTGTTACAACAACACTGTAAGATGGAATCTGTATTGTTGCTATGTTGCATATGTGGAGCTAAGAATGTGCTGCATGCCTGAAATCACTTGGTGAAATCATGTTGATAGGGGAATTATATATTTTGTTGTTCAGCTGTTACACTGCATTGGCCCTCAGGGCCTGTTTAAATCAGAATTGTTACTGCACTTCCTAAACATAGAGAGCTTTGTAGAGAAGCAATTTTCATAAAGCCCAAGCACTGCCTTACCCTGGCTAGCAGCAGCATAAGGAGAGTTCTTTCCGTACCCTCCACCCCAGGCCTGTTCTTGCCAGGAGATGTTTGGGACTGAAGCCGGGAATGCAGATGCAAAACCACATGTTCTGCTCTTCCTGATGTTTCTTTGTGATGGGGGGAGGCTTTCTTAAAGAAGAAGCTGCATCCTAGAGGGAGCTGCTGCAAAAAAATCTCACTTCTTCATTAAATAACCCATCTATGCAAATCTTGGCTTTGCTTCCTTAATTCAGACTGTAGAGGGCATGACAGCTTGGAATCTCAGAATAATAATCATCATTGTATGGAAGTGTGTGTAGTATAGCCAGGAGGTCCTAGGATTGTCGGGCGGCCGGAAGTTCTAGCTCTTTTAGCATTATGCCACCAGGTGGGAAGCTAGGCTTGTTTTTAAGGCAAGAGACATTTCAGAGGTGGTTTGCCATTGTATGCCTCTGTGTCACATCCCTGGTATTCCTTGGAGGTCATCCATCCAAATACTAGCCAGGGCCAATCCTGCTTAGCTTCTGAGATCTGACAAGACCGGGCTAGCCTGGGCTATCCAGGTCATGGCTGGAACCTCAGACCTCTCTAACTCATACATTACGTGTAACAACAAAATCTATTCCAGTCCCTTATACTGGGAATCACACCAGAAAGATTTATGACAAAACACCAAGCCTCTCAATTCCCAATTCCTTCTTTCTCCTGTCTCCTCCTTTGATTTATAAATGATTCCTAATAAGCATCTGAAGAAGTGAGTTCTGTGTCACAGAAGCCATGCTAGAGCCAATGTTGTTAGTCTTTTTTTTTTTTTTTTGCCCCCCGAAGGGGATTTTTTTATTTGCATTTTTCTATAGACTACAAACTACAACAGAAAAAGGGAAGGGAAAACATCTACAACTAGGGAGAAAGAAAAGATAACCACAACTAACTAAAACCCCAAGAGATGGAGATCTTCAATAATGCTTATATTCATGTTAGTCCAGTAAAAAAGCTTAAAAAACATTGAGCATGATCTAATAGACCTAATTGTACATCAGCTTAACTATTTTCCCAGTTCAAGAACCCTCCCCAGATCATCTCCTAAAATAAAAGCTTTATGTGAACTTTCAAAGTCTCAGTTCTTATTTCGCTTCTCCTTGCGCTCTCTCAGTTGGTAGCTTTGTTTGAGAGCAGCCGCCCCCTTTTCTTCATCAGAGTCCTCGTCGGAAGACACAGAGTCCAATTCACCAGTGGATTTGCTGTCTTCTTTTGTATCCTTTTCTGGATCTCCCAGTTGCAGCCTCAGGAACTCACATGCTTTAAAAACAAAGTCATTTTTTTCTCTTTTCTCCTTTTGAAAGTGACGCCTTCAGGGATTAGCCACCTGTACGCAATGCTATTTGTTTGTAAGAAAAGGATTAAGTCCTTATACTTCTTTCTTTTCTTATCGCAAATGGGACGTCTTTTAATATCCTGATGTTGTTGCCTCCAATTTTCAGGGGTGTATTTGTAGTCGCTTTCAAGATTAGGTCTCTTAAATGTCTCTTCGAGAATCTCACAACGGTTTCCCCTGGCAGATTATTCTTTTTGATATATGTAGAGTAGGCTCTATAGGCCACATCCATTTCACTTACTATATCTTCTGCTTTTAAATCTGTCATTGGGGCCAATGCATCGCTCAAAAATTGCTTAAGATTCTCGTTGGGAATCTCAGTCACCCCTTGGAACCGGAGTATCATATTTGCTCTCTCCATTTGTAGCTGTAGCAGTTGAGTTTCCTCCGAAGCTTGCTTCTTTTCTAGCATTTGCATCTCTTTTCCTGCTTTTTTTGAGCTGGTATCAAGTTGCAGTTGCTGTTTAAAGTTGTCAGTTGCTAATTAATGTTAGTCATCTGGTCCAGTAGAGGGCGTAAAAAGTCTGCTAGAAGCTTGGGAAATTCTGTGGTCTTTTCCGCTCTCGGACTCATGCCGTCTGGTGGTTTTGGTTTCAGTCCTTTGTCGGGTAGCCTCCCCACCATCTTTCTGGATTGTTTACTTTAACTGAAAGTTCTTAAAGTCTCTGAAATTCTCCAAAACGCTCAAACTTTTACTGGTAAGGTTCTTGAAGTTGGTTTCTTGGCTTACTCTTCCACTCCCCCCTTGCTATTCTGCTTTTAAGTCTCTGCGTGTGGGAGGGCCCCCTCCCCTGCTCGCTTCCCATGGTGCTACCAAGGGGGGGTGTTTTCTTTTTAAAGCGCCAATTTTACGCTTTTATGTAACTCGCTGCTCATTGCTTGTCTTGCGACTTCGCTTGCATCTGTTTAATCGCTTGATCTCCGCTGCTTGTTCCAGCCGGCAGCTCTAGTTCCATGCAGTCGGACCGTTGGGGCGGAGGAGCGCCTCAATTCCCCAGCATCACGCTGGCGAGGAGGCAGCCTCTCAAAAGCCCCTTGGCTAGGAACCTTTTCACCAAGGCTCCCGGGGGTAGCGATTGCTCGCGCCCCCCCCGAACTGCTAGTGCACAGATCATGCCCCGGGAGCACCCCGAAGGCACGTCTGCTTGCGAATCGCCATTAACTGGGCTTCCGGTTGATGTTGTTAGTCTTTAAGACATCACTGGAGTTCTCTTTTATTTGCTACAGTAGACAAATACAGCTTTCCCTCTGGATTCATAGATAAGCGCCTACCTCAAATGGTGCAGCAGGGCTCAACCTTCTTATTTCTGCTTTTCCTTAATTTGGAACCACCAAGGGTGTTACGTTTCAGCTAATGCTGAATTTTAAAAAGTCAAGGCTGCATAAATACTTCAAAAGGCATACCTGCACAGAGCCCTGGAATGAATGTGGGGTAGTGAGGAGGAAGAGCGGAGGAAAATGTAATTACCAGGAGGACATTTCAAAAAATGCCTTTAGTTTATGATCTTCATTCCTTAATGCTAGCAGTTCTCAGTACAGCCAGGTATAAACAATTGTGCATCTTTATAGAGTGCAGTATGGATTAGGGGCTGTCACGGCTCAGGTGGGGTATCACCTGACGCTGCCACTACTCTGGTTTTAGGATCCCTTGAGAAGGCCCAGAGCACTCTCCCAAGACCTTCAGACCTCCCTTATTTGGCCGAATAATAGGCATGAGGATTAGGCAGAGTACACAATAAAAGAGTTTTTTTTACAGGTGGTCAGCTAAATATGGAAAACAAAGTGCAAGAACAATAGCAATAAGTGGATGAAGAGAAAAGAAGCCGTGCAAGAACAATAGCAATAAGTGGATGAAGAGAAAAGAAGCCAAATGCTCTAATGTGACTAGGCACTCAGTCCCTAACTCACTGTCTCAGTTGGGCCTGAGTCTACTCACCTTTCCTTTCAGGATGAGGGTCTGTCCCAGCAGCAGCTTTCCCTCTAGCCCTGTTCTCTTGGAAGAAAGAACAGTTCTCCTCCTGTACTAGCTCTTTTATTATAAGTCCCCTTTCTGTGTGATTGGCTAAAATTGGTGCCAAAACCTCTCAGGGGCTTCCAGGAGTTGTAGGCCTGGCCTCTTCCCACTGCTATCAGGCTCCCTGGTTCTGCTAGGCCTTTGCTTGCACAGCCCAGATCATGACGGGTATTGATGATCATTTCAAAAATGGGGCTTAATTTTTAGCCATGTGAAGGATTCACAGTCCCTTCCCTATTCCATCTGGTTGGCCTCCAGGAAGTCAGAAAAACCCTGTGGTGGTCCCAAGTCTCTGCCTGATGCTGTCAAACAAAAACAAACTGGGTACCACCTGCCACCATCAACAGCTGTCAGAATGGTGCCTGTTTAATGGAGTTGTATGTCTGTGTTGCTGCGCCTCCCACTATGTTCCTACAAGAAAGGTCAATTTACTGCAACTCTGCATGTTTAAGCTATTGCACTCCAGTGATGGCAAATTGACTTGCAAAGAGATGTCCATTGATTCAGCATTGTTGTGGCATGACTTGGGTGTATCTTAAGGTCAGCTGGAGACACTTGAAAATAGACTGGATAGGCTCTCCCACCCTGCCCTCCCTGTTTGTTTTCTACCTTTACAACTGCTTTTTAATGCCTTTACAGTTAAAGCAGGGGTGTTGACTTGGCATTACGCATTTATCGAATGACGAGAGGGACAGGTTCGTGCCCTGGCTTTCTTGCTGTTTTCCTGAACCAACACAGTTGCCCAGCTCCCTAGCCTCTTAATCTTTCTCACACGCTTTCTTGCTGTGATAGTCATACACTGGAGCTCCCTTGGTCATGAAGCTGGCATGAAGGATACCATTTTAAACTTCACAGCATTGGCACCTGCATCCCTGGAAAATGGGATTCAGACTTCCATTAAAGTTTCATAGGACTGTCTGATGATTTTTTCATTCATTGAACTGTTTGCCTACTCATGTGAATAGAATCACTTTTCTCAATAGGATAAAAGCTCCCCCTCTCTTTTTGAAACAAGGCAAATTAATTTTTAAGAAGCCATCTTCATCCATTCCTTGCATACCAACACAGGAAAAACAGAAAATACACTGGAATGGATTTTTAAAATTCTCTATGTAGCTAGGGTTTGAATGGGTCCTATCTCTTGTCTTAGTGCATTAATTAATCATGGTACAGGTAAAAATACTATTTTGCAGCTTCAAACAGCTGCACAGAAGACTGAAGAAGTGAAGCTGGGAAGCATTTAGTCTGTTTCCCTCACCCAAATTGGCTCCCCAGTGCAGCAATTAGTTTGGGGCAGCAGGAGGAGAGAAGGGGGGACATACAATATCCATATCTGTCTCTTTGGTGCCAGTTTGGTGTAGTGGTTAAGTGTGTGGACTCTTATCTGGGAGAACCGGGTTTGATTCCCCACTTCTCCACTTGCACCTGCTGATGTGACCTTGGGTCAGTCACAAGCTCTGGCGCAGCTGTTCTCTCAAGGACAGTTTCTGTCAGAAGTTCTCTCAGCCCCACCTACCTCACAGGGTGTCTGTTGTGGGGAGGGGAAGGGAAGGGAGTTTGTAAGCCGCTCTGAGACGCCTTTGGGCAGTGAAGGGCGGGGTATAAATCCAAACTCCTCTTCTTCTTCTTCTTCTTTGCTCTTATGGAATGGATATGAATTGCGGGGGGTGATTTCGATCAGGAGACAAAGATGAAATACTCCTCCTCCAAACCCATTTCCTTGCTTTTCCAAACAATAACAAAAAATTATAGGAGATCCAAACCAGAGCCTGTTAATAGTGGTATGAATTCCACTGCTCTGTGCACAGTGTTGCAGAGTTTTCCTGCATTCTGCTCAGTTCGTACAGCCCCTTCTGACCCTTGGGAAGATCATTCAAAAGTTGTGGGACACAGATGGAGGAATAGTTTGTGGCTTGGGGACTGAACTGAGGAAGGGCGAGGGGATTAAATCACTCTTCCTCCCCCCCCCCCAGTTTTAATTAATTAGTACCCTCTATCATTTGGGCTTCTCCCCTAGCCTCAGCTTGGAAGAGGACGGGGTGTACAGCAGCTAGCTCCTCTTCCTTCTATTGACCCTCCACCACACACTCCCAGGAATGGCCCATTGAGTGTCCTCTACCAGCCTCTCAGCCCTTTTGAAGAACATGCAGTGTTTTGCTTAGGGCCCATTGGTCCATTACAAGAGTCCCTTCCCTCAGGAGAGGATGGACTGTCTCCTGGATGTGGCCTCAATGCTACCCCACCCACTTCTGTGGCTGCTACCCAATGGAGGAGGTAGTACCACTTCAAAACCCTGTATCGTCTCACTGGGTGTCCTCTTCAACTGCCTGAAACAGCTGCCAAATGGCTGGGTAAGACTCCATTGCCCTGACCTGGATGGTTTAGGCTAACATGATCTTGCCATATCAATGCTGAGCAGGGTCAGCCCAGTCACCACTTGAATGGGAGACTATCAAGGAAGTCCAAGGTTGTTACAGAGGCAGGCAATGGCAAACCAGCTTGGTGTAGTGGTTAAGAGCAGTGGATTCTAATCTAGAGAACTGGGTTTGATTCCCTACTCCTACATCAGCTGGGTGACCTTGGGTCAGTCACAGTTCTCTCAGAGCTCTCTCGGCCCTACCTACCTCACAGGGTGTTTGTTGTGAGGAGGAGGGTAAGGTGATTGTAAACTGCTCTGAGACTAGGCATGTGCAAACCCGAACTCACCCCCCCAAAAAACAAACAAACCCTAGCTGAGGCTAGGGAGAAGCCTAAATGATAGAGGTACTAATTAATTAAAACTGGGGGGGAGGAAGAGTGATTTAATCCCCTCGCCCTTCCTCAGTTCAGTCCCCAAGCCACAAATCTGGGAGAAAATCCCCCAAAAATTCAGTTTCCCCCTGGCTTTTTTCAGGATTCCCAAAAAAAGGTGTGTGTGTGTGTGTGTGGGGGGGGGGGGTTAAACTTTAAAGGGTGCCAGAAAACCTCATTTTCCCTCTGTTTTCCCCTCTTTCCCACCTCTTGCTCCTGTTTCCAGGAGGGAGGGGGAAAGAGGGACCTTCCAGATAGCCAAATTTCAAAATGCATTGCAGCCTGCAACTTTTTGGAAGGCTGTTGCTGCTGGCTTCAGTTCTTGAAGCCCAGCTACTAGCTTGCTTCTTTCTCAGGGAAAGGAGCACTGGTCAGTAGGAGTTTGGCATCTGCTCTCTGGCCAATCACAGAAAATGGTTCCTTTTTGAAATCTTCCTGCTCAGACAATATAAAAGCAGACTCTATGGCTGGCTGACTCCATCCTGTTCCTGGTTCCTGCTGCTCCTGGCTTGGAGATTGTGTGTGGCTGGCTTCTGCTAGAATCAGCCCCTGCTTCTTGAGCCTGCTTTCCTCCCTGCTCCTGCCTGCCTTGAGGACTACGTTGGATCAAGATTCAAGACTGAAGACATCATACTGGTTTGAATTATATTAGGGCACTTTAAAAAATTATTTCTAGTGCATGTGCCTGGAGCTGAGGAGAAAGCTCCACCCCCACTCAGTTTCTTCTTTTCCGCCACCTTGTTTGGACCTCGTTGCGTTTTCTCCTCATCTTTTTCGCTCAGACCAACTTTCACCACACTGTTGACAGACAGACACTCGCTCTGCCTATTTTGTCTAGGAGAGGGCCATTGGGTTGATTCCTGTGCTCACTGCAGTAATTTCAGCAATCAGGCCCGTAAAAATTGCACAGCCCTTCTACGAAGCTATCTTTTAGAGACTTCCCTTCGACCTCAGATGTCTCATTCATTGACGGCTCATGCCTCGCCATCTCCCTCACAACTGAAGGGAGATTCTGCTCAGTTGGCAGCTACCCCTAAGCTGAAGCATAAGTCCGACAAAACTGGGAAATCGTCCCTGAAATTGACTGTCTTGGCCATGTCTGATAAAGAAAAACGTGTGTCCAAGAAAGGGTCAAAACATTCTTTGGAATCATCCTCTGAGCCCTCTAAACCAAAAAAGTCCAAGTCATCTTCGACTGTCAACGCTTCGACACCAACAGCGGCTCCGACGTTGACGGCGGTACCGCCGGTACCTTTGGATTCAACTGCTCTCTAGTCCAACATGGCGCAGTCCCAACTGTTGGAAGACTGTCCTGACAACATGCACCACACTCAGGTTGTTACGATCCCGTCACATTCACCATCGACTTACAGTCGGCCGCCATCTGATCTCCTCGAATCCAATGATCCTCAGGATCGCATTCTTCGGGACTGTGAGCAATGGTTCTCCACCATTTCGCCTTTATCGCCCCACCAAGTCGTTTGCAGAGCCTTCAGTACCAATCTGTGTCCCCTCTCCGTTATCGCTCAGATCCTTTGTCGACAACGCTACCTCGGATTCAAGGTCGCTGTCTCCGCGGACATATGAGAGCTGCTACTATGCTTCTAGGATCTGTTCTCGCTCACATTCTCGGTTTCCTATGTCATACTACCCTCATGACCATCTAAAGGGTCACCTCGGCTGGTGGGAGCATTGGAATGCTGACTCCCCCCAACACAGGTTTCTAGTCATACTGCCCAGGCTATGCCATTGGCGGCTCTGGGTGCTCCACCTACACTGGAGTCGGCTCCTGTGGAACAACCTACAGAGCCCCCTCTATACATGCCAGATGACCTCTCCAAGAATGTCGACTCCTCATCAGATTTGTCCAATCATGACTCTGAGCCATCGGATTCTGAGTGCGAGGACCCCTTACCAACTTCTCTGGATTCAGACTTGGGACATTCAGGCTCCCTTTCTCCTTCAGAGGGTCCCAAAACATACTTGGAACTCATAGCCCATATGTGCCAGGCACTGAAGATTCAACTAACCAGTGAGGCGCCTAACTTGTGCACAAGTTAGTCCAAGCGGATCTTCTTTCAGGGGCCCTATTGCCCATGCTTCCAGTTCACCTGGAATCTTTAAAAGAGGCTTGGGACACCCCGGCTACTATCCCTTGAGCTCTGAGACACTTCGATACCCTTTATAAAATTCAACCATGCGATGCAAAATTTCTTTTCTCTCACCCACCACTGAACTCTCTTATAGTGCAGTCGGCATCTAAGGCCAAGCAAGCCAGACACCCAGCACCACCTGACCATGAGGGTAGAAAAATCAACACCCTGGCTAGGAAATTTTACTCGCTTACCACAACTGTGACCAAACTGCACAATTACCTCACCTATTTTTCAGCTTACTCATATCATCTGGTGAACCAATTTAGACCACTGCTTTCAGAACTACCAAATCCATCATAAAAGGTGGCCTCGTCTCTGGTTGAAGAACTGTCCTTGTTGGCACGTCAGCAGATCAATACGGTACATCATGCCGTCGCATGTTCCTCCAGAGCTATGGCCACTTCTTTCGCCCTTCATCACCATGCATGGCTCCGGACGGCCTCCCTCCAGGATGATGTCAAGGCCAAAATTGAGGAACTCCCTTTCGATGGGGAAGGACTATTCCATTCCATCACTGACCAGTATCTCTCCATGGTAGATGACAGCAGGAAGCGGGCCAAGCTCCTTGGCACCACTCATGCCACACTTCCCCCAAGTTTAAGCCTTGAACTTGGACTTCAAGGCCTAACCAGCGTCAGCAGTGTCCCCGTTCCACTGATTCTTGTAGACGGAAGAGGCCTTATTCAAGATCTTCCTTTCAGTCTAAAGGCAAGACCCAACTACCCAAATGGCCTGACTCTAACACTAAGCAGTCTCTTTGACTTCACGAAGCTTCCAAACATTCTCATACTGTCCACCATCACTCCTGGTTGTGGCACCAGACTTCTTCCTTTTCTCCCCACATGGGAGCATATTACTACAGACTCCTGGGTCCTCACCATAATTTGTATGGGATATGCCATAGAATTTCTGCAGTTACCTCACCTGCCTCATTTTCATACCACTCCTCCAAACCGTTTCCTCAAAGCAGAGGTCACAGACCTCCTTTCCAAAGGCACAGTGGAAACCATACCCCCGTCTCAACACCACTTGGAGTTTAACTCCTGCTACTTCTTGATTCCCAAATGGACAGGAGGGAAGCGTCCCATCATGGATCTCCGAGATCTAAATTGATCTTCTTCGTGGTCTCTGTGCATCACACCCATGGGATCTAGTACGCCTGCGCTTATCTGATGGGCATTGTACAAAGCTCATGATGTGATTTTTGCACCTCCACCTTGGGCTTGTGCGGGAACCCCCACTGCGCATGCCCAAGGGGGTGGGGTACGGACATCCCGCCAGTTCTCTTCTGACCACCGCACTGTTAGCAGCTAAATCGTCAGTTGGTGTTCGAGAATTTTTACCTCACAGTTGGGATCTTCAGTCAGAAAATTTTTTTCTCCTTATTTCTTCTTTCGTCTGGACTTCCACCTCATGGGTTGACTGGAAGTGTCCTGAAGGTCTCTGGACCATGGTCTCTGGACCGTTGCTCCCCCCTGTCTTCGTTTACCTCAGACGGAAGTCCGTTTATGGATAAGAAATGGGGGTGCTTCAAGAGGTGTGCTTCCTGCAGCAGCAAACTAGCCCCTCAAGATGAGCACACCCTTTGCATTATTTGTCTGGGCGAGAGTCATCGACCAGATGCCTGCTCCTTTTGCGCCAAATTTTCCAACCAGACGCGCAAGAACAAGGCTGCGAGACTCAAGGTCACCCTCTGGGAGTCTGCCCTTGCCCCTCCGGCACCCTTGATGGAAGTAGATCCAATTTCTGTTCGTCTACGTCGACTGCTTCCCAGCATTCGATATCGGTGCCAAGGGAGACAGTGGTGTCTCCAACACTGAAGCCACCTTGATCTGGCGAATCGGCTTCCAATATGGGGCCTGCCCCCAGGAAGAAACGTCCTTTGAAGTCAGTCTCTTCGATATCTACACAGGTGAAGAAGGACAAGTTGCAGAGGCCCATAAGTTGACTTCGTGGAACTCGCATAAGTCTCACAAGTTGAGCAGCGCAGTACTTCCCAAGGGCTCTGCACTGCAGGTTGATACACAGTCGCAATCCCTACAAATACACCGATCTACACCGGAGCTGCCTAAGATCCATCTGGAACCTCCAGTCGAGATAATAGATTCTCTACCCAGGCAGCTGAACCCTCTGGTGCTGGAAATGAGGTCGGTTCACAAGCCTCCATCCGTGTCGGCTTCCAAGGCCGAGGTCGACCTGATTTTGGAGACTCAGGCAGTGGATCCTCACTCTCCATTGACCACCTCCTGGGCCAGCGGTGACTCCAATCGTGGTGGCCGATACTGACCTGGGGCAAATCCCGCTCTCCTCATCCCGATGATCGCGATCGATGGGACGACGATGGCTCTCATCATGACCAATACCATCCATCTCATCCACCTCGTGATTTCCTGTCCGAATATCCATATGGACCACCAATGTATGGACCATCGACACAGTATGCCTTATTGGTTTTCCTTGATGCCATGGCTGCTGCCTAGGGAGCATATTGACTGGGACGCCCGCCGTCAGTGATCCAGTTCTCCACGCCGTCCAGCACCGTCTGCAACTGTGTCGAAACCACCACTTTCCCCACCACCGTTGACTGACCCCCTTGTACCGATGTCTCCCAAGAACTCATCGATACCGATACCGGCCCCGGGCCTTGGATCACATTTGGAAACTTCTCAAGGCGCTTCAGAGATCGACCAGTCAAAGGATGAGTCCCCCAGAGATCCCTCGCCAAAACAAACGTCTCCAAAAACATTCCGATCTCTCCATCTGAAGACATGTCGTCCTGCAGTGATCTCATTAAGAGGATGGCTCACTCCTTATGTTTGCCAGTCGTTTAATCGCAACCTCGATGTCAAATGAGGTCTACAACATGGTCCAGTTGGATGCATCAACACCAGTCGCCCTACCGATGTCGAAAGTCCTCCTCCAAGCAGTTAAAACTCCTTGGGAGAAACCATCATCTGCACCGGTATTGACAAAACGTCTTGATCATATGTACTGGGTGCAAGAGGAAGCAGCAGGCTTCCTCTATACCCATCCGAAGCCAAACTCGATGGTGGTCTCCTCATCCTCCAGAAACAAGCGTTCCAGTGTCGCTCCTTCAGATAGATTGACACCTTTGGGGGACACTTTTACTCTGCCGGTGCCCTGTGCATAAAAGCCTCAAATTATATTGCCTGTCTTGGTAGGTACCAGTACTCCCTTTGGCAGAGAATGGCAGAATTCCTTTCCTCTGTGCTGGATGATAAGATCCAGGAGGCTCGTGCCGTTCAGAAGGAAGGCTTGGTTGTGGCAAAGCAGCTCCTTAATTCTTCAAAGCACACCCTTGATACCTTCACCACAATGGCCTCTTCGGTGGCTCTTCGCAGACACGCCTGGCTACGGACAACTTCCTTGCCCCCGATACCAGGGCATACATTGAAGACCTACCATTCTATGGGGAAGGCCTGTTCCATTCTTTGACTGACTCAGCATTGCAAGAAATGGACAAGAGCATCAAAGCCTCCAGGTCTCTGGGTGTTTCTGTCTCATCAAAGTCGTATCGTCAACAATCGTGGACTCGCTATGGCACCAAGCGGCAGTACTCCAACAAACCGTCCCCTGACAGTAATTGGAGACCTCGTCAATCCCCTGTGCAGCAGCAGCAGCAGTATACCTACCAGGCAAAGTTGTGATATGGGTCTCAGCAACAGCAGCCTAGAGCTAAGACCCAACAGGGTCCCAAACAGGGACTCTGACTTCTCCTACCCTGTTTCGAACCAACCAACTTGTCTTTACCCATTCCTGTCTACCTGGCAAAATATTACCACCGACTCTTGGGTCCTATCCATCCTGACCCAAAGATACCTCATATAGTTTGTGGAATTACCCACATTCCCAGTTTTCCAAACCATCCCTCCCTCTCCCATCCTCCTCCAGGAAATCAAATCTTTGCTGGAGAAAGATGTGATAGAACCTGTACCGAAGGCGTACGAAGGGAAGGGCTTCTACTCCCGTTATTTTGTGGTTCCGAAACAGGATGGCAGTTTACGCCCGATCTTGGACCTATGGGACCTAAACATCTTCATTCAGTACCAAAAATTCAAAATGACGTCCTTAAAAGTTATCCTCCCTCTTCTATCCCGAGGCTCCTGGATGGCAACCATCAACCTCCAGGACGCCTACTTTCATCTAAACATCCATCCATCCCACCAGAGATACCTCCGCTTTGCCATAGGGGACCTCCACTTCCAGTACAGGTGCCTCCCATTAGGTTTGTGTACCGTGCCAAGAGTCTTCACCAAGACAATGGTGGTGGTGGTGGCCTACCTTCATCTACAGGGAATTGCCATCTTTCCCTACATAGACAATTGGCTCTTGGTAGCAGACACGCCAACGCTCCTGGACAACCACATCTCCCAGACGCTGCACCTTCTGCCCTCCCTCAGCCTTCAAGTCAACCACTGGAAGTCGCATCTGCAACTTTCCCAAACAGTGCAATTTATCGGTACGCTCCTAGATACGGTGGCCTGCAGAGCTTACCTGCTTGCAGACAGGGCTGCAACCCTGTCATCTCTGGCTATGGGGGTCCGGACTCAGGTCTCATCCATGGCTTTTCAGATGCAAGGTCTCTTGGGACACATGTCAGCCATCACAGCCATCCTGCCACTGGCAAAATTGCATGAGACCTCTTCAACTTTGGTTCTTGAGTCGCTTCAAGCCGTCCAAGATGCCACAATCCAAATGTCTCAATCCTCCACCAAATGTACGGGACACTCTCCTATGGTGGACGGAGCTGCCCAATATTACTGAAGGGGCCCCCTTCCATCTGCCGAGCCCTAGTTTCACACTGACCACCAATGCCTCCCTTTGGGGATGGGGAGCCCATCTCAACGGTGTCAGCGTAGTATGCCAGTGGGATGCTCTCAGTGCAACCAAGCACATCAATTTCCTGGAGTTGCTTGCGATAAAACTAGCGTTGAGATTCTTTCAACCCATTCTTCGGGGACACTGCATAGCTGTCTTGATGGACAATACCACAGCACTCAGCTACGTCAACTGTCACGGGGGGACAGTGTCCCGGAGTCTCTGCCACCTGGCAAGCGACCTATGGGACTGGTGTGTAGTAAACGACATTGTCCCTGTAGCCACCCACATCCCAGGAACCCAAAACGTAAGAGCCGACCTCCTCAGCAGGAGTCTCGCGCATCATCATGAGTGGGAACTGAATTGGTCCTACCTTCATCCCCTCTTTCAAAAATGGGGCACGCTGGAAACAGATGTTTTCGCTTCAAGGAAGAACATGAAATGCCCCTTCTTCTGCAGTCAGGGAGGACCAGATCTTCTCTCTCTAGGAGACAACCTACTCCATCCATGGGGACAAATGTTCTTGTACATGTTTCCTCCTCTACCTCTCATGTTACAGGTAATTCACAAAATGGCCAAGGTCCTACTGGACTGCATCCTGATAACCCCAACCCTGGTTCCCCACTCTACTTGAGCTTGCCGGGGCAGGTACCTCCATTTTCCCATGGTTCCAGATCTCCTAGCAGAGGACGGAACACTTCTCCATGTAGGAGTGGATGCCCTGAAATTGACGGCCTGGCGAATACAGCAATGACTTTCTCCGACCGTGTCTCTGAGGTCCTCCTTAACGCGAGGAAGGAATCTACACATCTCTCATATCAGAGGAAGTGGCATAGGTTCCTCTCCTTTCTTCAGACTTTGATGGATTTGCCAGCGTCCATAGGCCTGGACAAAGTCCTTGGCTTCCTTCTGTCACTCAAGGATCAAGGCCTCTCCCACTCTTCCATCAGGGTCTACTTGGCAGCTATCTCCGTGCACCACAAGGTGTTGGATGGCTACTCTGTCTTCTCCCATCCAACCTCTAAGAAGTTCCTTAGAGGTCTCATCAGGCTATATCCCCCTGTAAGCGCTCCTACAGAGTTACGGGACTTACTGCTGGTGCTCCACCACCTCACCAGGAAACCATTCAAGTCCATGGCGACCTGTGACTTGCAATGTGCTGCTTGGAAGACAGTCTTCCTCGTGGCGATTACATCAGCTAGGAGGGTCAGCGAACTCATGGCACTGTGTCATGACCCTCCGTACTTAGTATTTTTGCCAAACAGGGTACGTCTAGTACCGGACTTTTCCTTTATACCAAAAATCGTCCTCCACCTCAACTCAGACATATTTCTACCTGACTTCTTTCCACATCCTGATGGAGAAGAGCAACGCTTGCTTCACGCTCTGGATGTCAAGAGGACACTCCTCTTCTACCTGAAAAGAGCTCAGCCCACCAGACGGGACAATAATCTGTTCCTGTCTTACTCCACCACCTCCTTAGGGTCGCGAATCTCGAGTCAACGCCTGTCCAAGTGGATTGTTGGGGCAATCAGGCTGTGCTATTCTTTATCAAACCACCCTTTCCCTGCTCACTTGAGGGCGCACTTCACCAGGTCCATGGCGACTTCAACGACCTTTCTGAAGGGTGCATCATTGTCCTCCATCTGCAGAGCTGCTATGTGGTCCACGCCAACCACATTCATCAAGCACTATGCTCTGGACGTTCGTGTGCAACAGAAGGGTGACTTGGGTCATTTGGTCCTGTCCGCTGCGGCTCACTGAGTCTGACAGCACCCACCTCCAGGTGAGCCATTGCTTTTTAATCTCCCATGGGTGTGATGCACAGAGACCATGAAAAAGATAAAGAGGTTGCTTACCTGTAACTGATGATCTTCAAGTGGTCATCTGTGCATTCACACCGCCCACTCGTCCTTCCCCACTGCTGTCATCCTCAGTTGTTATCTCTCATGACTTGGGTTGATAGCGGTCAGAAGGAACTGGCGGGATGTCCGTGCCCCACCCCCTTGGGCATGCACGGTGGAGGTTCCCATGCAGGCCCAGGGCGGAGGTGAGCTTTGTACAACACTAATCAGATCAGTGCAGGCGCATTAGATCCTATGGGTGTGAATGCACAGATGACCGCTTGAAGATCATCAGTTACAGGTAAGCAACCTGTTTTGTCATCAAACACAGGAAATTTCATATGATTACCTTACAATCCATTATCCCGCTTCTACAAAAGGGCCATTGGTTGGCATCCCTGGACCTCCAGGATGCGTATTTTCACCTGACCATCCATCCGCACTTCCTCCAGTACCTTTGTTTCACTGTCGGGCCCCAATATTATCAATACACAGTCCTTCCCTTTAGTCTTTCAACAGTCCACGTGGTCAAAGCAATGGTATTCCCCGTAGTAATGTATGGCGGCGAGAGTTGGACTATAAGGAAGGCCGAGCACCGAAGAATAGATTCTTTTGAACTATGATGCTGGAGAAGACTCTTGAGAGTCCCTTGGACTGCAAGAAGATCAAATCAGTCAATCCTAAAAGAAATCAACCCTGATTGTTCCCTGGAAGGCCAGATCCTGAAGCTGAAGCTCAAATACTTTGGCCACCAAATGAGAAGGGAGCCTTCACTGGAGAAGACCCTGATGCTGGGAAAGATTGTAGTTCAAAGAAGAAGGGGACAGCAAAGGATGAGACGGTTAGACAGTGTCATCGATGCAACGAACATGAAATTGAGCAAACTTCAGCGGACAGCGGAAGACAGGAGGGCCTGGCGTGATCTGGTCCATGGGGTCGCGAAGAGTCGGACTCGACTGTACGACTGAACAACAATGGTGGTGATCACTGCCGCACTGAGACAGCAAGCCATTGTCGTCTTCCCGTACATAGACAATTGGCTTCTGGTAGCTCCTTTTCCACAAGACCTACATCAACAAGCAAGGGAGCACTGTCTCGATCAATCTGTGCAAGCGTACCCTAGCCCTGTGGACTTGGTGTTTAGCCCACGATATGCACCTGACAGCGGTACACGTCCCGGGCGCCTCCAATGTACAAGCAGATCTCAGCAGATCTTGCTCCAATGACCACGAATGGTCATTGACCACAGTTTACCTCAGTTGGGTTTTCCCTATGTTTGATTGCCCCAACATAGATGCATTCACGACCCATCACAATATAAAGTGCCAGTTTTTGTTCAGTCATGGCGCTCCGAAGCATGCCTCTGGAGGAGATGCCTTCCTGCACGAATGGACAGGGAAACTATTTTTCATGTTCCCTCCGTTTCCCCTGATTTCACAAACTACAAAAAATCACCAGGGATCGCACCTCCTGTATCTTAGTGACCCCGTGGTGGCTTCAGCAACCTTGGTTTGCAACATTTCTTCGACTTTCTTGGGAGACCTACATCCATTTTCCATTAGTTCTGGACATTGTCACCAATGCAACGGGAAAGTAGTCCACTACAACCCATCAATTTTCCGCCTGATGGCCTGGAGTATCACTCACTGATGTTCTTCCCTCAGGTCCAGTACGTGTTTCTCAATGCACGTAAGCCGTCTACATGGTGTTGTAATACCGGCCAAATGGACTCGCTTTTCCAACTACACCATTGGTCATAATCTGGATCCTAAATCTGCACCCCTTTCTTTGGTGTTGTCGTACCGCATCTCCCTCAGTGACTCAGGTTTGTGTTATTCTTTGTTGAAAGTTCACGTTTCGGCTAGTTCGGCCTTTCATGACCCTGTTGAGGGTGTTACTGTTTTTTCTCATCATACATCTAAGTCATTTTTGAAAGGAATGTTGCGGCTTTATCTGCCTGTTAAGCCTTTGATTCCTGCCTGGAGTCTTTCCTTAGTTCTTTCAAAATTGATGGGGAAACCCTTTGAACCCTTGAGGACAGTGCCTCTCCACCTCCTATCCTGGAAGATGGCCTTTTGGCCACCATTACTTCAGGAAGACGGGCTAGTGACATTTTCCCATTTCCCTTTTTATGCATGGCTTGCTGGTGGTGGCTGGAAGAAACTGAGTGGGGGTGGAGCTTTTTCCTCAGCTCCAGGCATGCACACTAGCAGCCTGCTCCCAAGAGCCAAGGAAAAAGCCTGCCAAAAATGTCTGATCTCTTCCAGATCTCCAAGGTCGGGTTCATGGGCAGGCCCCAAACCCAAGTGTGTGGCTGCATAGGTGACCACTCGAAGATCATCAGTTACAGGTAAGCAATCTGTTTTTCTCTTCCCGGTTGAGAAGGATGCTTTTGGGGTGGCCCCAGCAGAGGTGCCTGCAGGTGCTGGCACTGGGCAGGGGTCTGCTGCTCAAGCAGTCCCTCCTTAAGCCATTGCTGCTGAGGCTTAGCGGCAGGAGGAGGGGCAGCAAGAGCTGTCTTTGAGGTTGAGCTTTGGGGACACTCTGTTTTCAGGGCTCACTCTACAGACTAAGAGGGTTCTAGAGGAACTGGAGGAGGAGCTGGCTGGCCAGTCCACTCCTCCAGTTTCTCTAGGCTCCAGCAGACCTCCTGAGGGACAGGAGGAGAGGCTGGGAGAGGAGGAAGAGATGGAGGTGGTGTGCCCCAAGCACCTGCCATCTCAACCCCTTCCCCTTGCTCAGCCATCTCTTCCTGCCCCCCAAAGACATGGTGTGTCTGGCCTGAGCTCCTCACAGGAGTCAGCTCCGGGGACCCCCATGGTCAGCGTGGGTGCCCCTTCACCTCTGAAGTCTGGATCCACTTCTGGGTGAGAGAGGATCCCTGCTTTGCACAGTGCCAGCTGTGTAGGACCCGGGTAAGTTGAAGGAAGGACATCACCTATGTCTCAACCTCCGGGCTGCGGAACCATCTGAGAAAGCACCACCAGGCGGTGCTTCTTCAGGGGGAGAGAGAGGCTGCTTCTAGAGTGGCCAGGTGGCCACCGCCAGCCAGCCAGGAGGTTTGTCATCCTGCAACCACCTCCAGTGCTCTCTCTGCATGCTCCGTGGTAGGGATGGGGCAGGGATGCGAAGGATCTCTGACGGAGATGGTTGGCGACATCAGCACTAGTGTTCCTAAGGGTGGGGGGGGAGCAGCAGGCTAGCAAGAGGGTCACTCGCCTCATTGCTGAGATGCTTGCTCTAGACAGGCGCCCCTTTTCCATGGTCAAAGACATCAGTTTCCACAGGCTGCTCCAGGATGCTGATCCCTGGTACACACCCCCTGCTCACACCACACTGAGCAGGACCATGATGCCCTCATTGTACAGGGCTGCCAGGGACCACATGAAGGCATAGTTGTCCTGCGCTTGTGGGAGATATGTGCACTTCACATTCAACATCTAGACCTCCTGTCAGGCGCACGATTTGTACCTTTTGTTGACTGCGCACTGGTGGCAACCAAGTGCCGCTTTTGGTGGGGGAGGGGGAACCAGTGTCAGGCAGGGTCAGGGCTGCCAGGCTGGCTACTGTCAGGATGGCTACAGCCAGGCTCTGTTCCGCATCAAGAAACTCGATGGGTCACACACGGCGGACAACATCAAGACCACCATTGAGAGACAGTTAGTGATGTGGGTAGGCAGGGATGTCACCAGAGGTTTCATGGTGACCAATGGTGGCTCGAACATTAGGGCAGCAGCACAGCAACTGGGCCTGATGCACATTTACTGTGCAGTCCACCTTCTCCACCTCATGGTCAAGGATGCTTTGGGGTTGGGTTCTGTGGAGAATCCCAATCTGGATGCTGAGACTTGTGAGTTACAGCATGTCTCCCAGAAATGCCAGTACATTGTGAGTCACTTCTCTTGCAGTACGAAGGACCGCTGTCTGCTGTGCAAGAAGCAGACGCTGACAAGTGTGCCAGAGCACCACCTGCTCGGCGACATCTCCACTCACTGGAACTCCACCCGTGTCATGCTTGAACGCTTGGTGGAGCAGGACTGCCCTGATCTCTGAGAGCAGGGTAATTCGGGAAGAGAGCCGGCTTAACCGGGAGGACTGGTTGACCATCTCTCAGACTGTGGAAGTTCTTAAGCCCTTTAAAGCTACACAGAAATGCTCTCATCTGACACGGCAAATTTGGCTCTGGTCATCCCCATGGTCCATATGGCCCGTGAGGACTTGGCCTCATTTCTGGAGCCAGCTGCAGGACGTGCAGATATGCTTCCAGCAGTGTGCGTGCTGGCAAGAAGGCTGCAAAATGGACTTGAGAGGTGCTTTCGGTCTATCCTCCAGCAGAAGGTCTACATGCTGGCGACCATGTGTGACCAGCGCATCAAAGGTATGATAGCCGAGCGGGCCAACAAGTTCACTCGATGGCAAGATGAGCTCTCCTGGTGAGTTGAGCGCATGCGGGCCAAGAGGGTCAGGTTGCCACAAGCTGAGGGAGAGGGGGGTGCCAGCAGTCCCACTGCTGTTCATCCCCCACCTGCCCTGCTAGGCAGTATCCCCTCCCCATGGCTCCCGCCACAATGACTATTGAGATGGCAGTCATCGGGCAGATCTTTGGCCCCTCTCCTGGGAGCGGCAGGTGCACGAGAGAGGACACAACGGCTGTGATGGTGAGGGAGTACCTTGCGGAGCCCTACAAGTCACAGGCAACCTGTCCACTGAGCTACTGGGCCATGAAGGAGGCGATCTGGCCGGACCTCTCTGCCATGGCCCAGAAGTGGCTCTCATGCCCTCTGACGAGCGTGCAGAGTGAGTGCATTTTTTCCTATGAGGACGACATTGCTTGCACCTCTGGTCAGTTGAGCAGTTGGTCTTCCTGAAGGTCAACTTGCCACTGTTCAGTTTCCCAGTCCTAGACTTTGGGAGTGATTGAAATGAGCACGCATACTTGTGCCTGCAATCCCCTCTTGGTCTGTGCTGGGAAGTTGGGTTACAATGCTCTTCCCATGATTAAAAATAGAAAGGCTAGGGAGAAGTAGCAGCCAGGGCCATTACCATGCTGAAATTGAAACAGCATCACAAAAATTATTCTCCATTTGAACAAGGTAGAGTGGGGTAGATGCCAAGCTGCCAGAAACCAGCAGAACCCACAGGAGCACGATAAATAATGAGTGTTGCTTATTAAAAAATAATTTTCTTTTGCAGGGGTGAGGTGGGAAAGGGAGGGCGAGCCTGTGATGAAGGGCAGCTGCCGCACCTAGGCTAAGCCTCCTCCACTGGGGAAGGTAGTGATGGCTGGTGTTGGTGTACTGCTGCGAGAGAGGAGGATCAGTGGACAGATAGACACTACTCCCTCCCCCTCACTTTCTGAGGCATTAGTGGGCAGGGCTTCTTCTGGTGGTGATTATTACTAACTGCCCCCACAGGTAATGCTGCAGAGATTCTCCTATTTGACCTGAGTTCTGTTGGGTTTGGGCACTGGCAGGCACAGTGGCACAGGTCCTGGGGGTCACATTGCACTGGTTCAGTAGCTGGCTGGCAAACATGCTCCCTCAGTTTATGCTGCAGAGATTCCCGTATTTGACCTGAGTTCTGTTGAGTTTGGGTACTGCTTGCCACAGTGTCACTGGTTCTGGGGGCCACATTGCACTGGTTCTGCTGCTGGCCTGGCTGGCAAACATGCTCCCTTAGGTTATGCTTCTCCTATTTGACCTGAGTTCTGTTGGGTTTGGGCACTGACTGGCACAGTGGCACAAGTTCTGGGGGCCATATTGCACTGGTTCTGCTGCTGGCCTGGCTGGCAAACATGCTCCCTCAGTTTATGCTGCAGAGAGATTCTCCTATTTGACCTGAGTTCTGTTGGGTTTAGCACTGATTGGCACAATGGCACTGGTTCTGGGAGGCACACTGCACAGGTTCTGCTGCTGGCCTGGCAAACATGCCCCCTCACACCACCACCACACCTCACTTGCTTTCTTACAGAGAGATTCTTGGAGAGACACTGTATGCTGCCTGCCTTTTTTCCATCTCCATAGGAAACAATTGGGGGCACACTCTTTGGTTGCCCCTGGAAATGGACCCCCTTGTCCAATCTTTTCAAAACTTTGGGGGTCTTTTGGGGAGAGGCTCCAGCAGCTACAGTCCAAATTTGGAGCCTCTACCTCAAACCCCTCCCCCCAAGCCCCCTGCAGACTTATCAGAAGATTTTTGCCATTGACTACAATGGCCCCATAGGATATAATGGACCCGAATTTTTCAGGAATCCCAAAAATCTTTGGATATCTATATTATACTGGTATTGTTATTTGGTTTTTTTCAGGTTTCCTGAAAAAAAATCGGGTTCAATGTACCTGAATCCGAAAAAATACCAATTTTTTTCCCCTGCACACCCCTATCTGAGATTCCTTCAGGTAGTGAAAGTAAAGGTTTCCTTTGCTTAAAAGCAAATTGAATCTGACTCTAGGGGGTAGTGCTTATCTCTGTTTCCAAGCTGAAGAGCCAGTGCTGTCTGAAGACTTTCCGTAGTCATGTGGCCGGCGTGACTAAATGCCGAGGCACACAGAACACTGTTATCAGGTAGTGAAAAGCAGGTTATAAAAACCGACTCTTTTTTTGTTCACTTGATGACCAAAAAAGTCTCCATCCCTTGGTGACACCAAGAATCTCACTTAATGGGAAAAACCAGTGTAATAGTGCCAGGTTCAAAAAGAGTTTTTAGAAACCAAGTTCAAAAAGAGTTTTAGATATACTGTTGTCAAGGGCAAGCCTGCTGCCACCTCTTCCTCCTCAAAGGAATTGGAAGACTCAGGCTCTGAAACAACAGAATCCCCATCTGAGCAGCTGGTTCCAGCAACAGACCCAATGGGGGAAGCATTGGGAAGTGAGAATGCTTTCCAGCCACAGCTGGGCTGCTCTTTCATCCCCGCCAGCCTTCCCTGAGCCAGCAGAGTGTGGAAGGAGGTGAAAGAGTTTGACAGCTCAGGAAAGATGATGAAGCACCCGCCTGGCAGCTCAGCGATGATCAGTGTTCATTCTTGGAATGAAGTCCAAACAGGACCAGCGCTGACAGGGAAACAGTAAAAGATCTGTACTTGTAGGAAGGTGAATGCAATTGTAAGGAGCCTTTAAGAACAACAAAGTTTTATTCAAGGTATAAGTTGAAGAAGTGTGTGTGTACATGAAAACCTATACCTTGAGTAAAACTTTGTTGGTCTTAAAGGTGCCACTGGACTCAAATATTGTTCTGTTGCCTCAGACCAACATGGCTACCCACCTGCAACTGTAAGGAGTAGCACCTAGGCTTCAGGGATGGGTCAGCAAAAGAGGCAGATAAAAGGAACACTTAGAGCAAGGTTCAGTGTGGAAGCAACCTTACTCACTACCCCTCTGTGCGTTGACCTGCTTAGCAAACAGACCTCTATCCTGCCCCTGCTGCCCTGTACCTTGTCGCTGGTAATCTGTGCTTGCTTCTGAAGTCTGGGACCCAAACCCTATATCCTGCATCTGTTCCCAAGCCTGACCCCTGGACTGGACTTTCAGACCTCTGACTCTGGACTGGTTTATAGACCTTGCTCCTGTATCTTGTTTGACGTTGTCTCCCTGCCCTCTAAGTTTGGTGAGGATTGGACTTAGGGGGTCCGAGTTATGGCTCCCCAAAGAAGGTGCCTCCAGGAAAGTGCTTTCTGGGGAAATTTCAGGCACAGGTTGAGGATTGTATAGAACAGACCCTGTGCAAGCCAGAGGCATCAAACTCACAGGGGATCTCCTCCTGACCCACTTCTGCATGCCCTCCAAGTTATGTGCAGATTGGACTTAGGGGGTCTGAGTTACACCCCCTCCAAAAAAAGGTGTCCCACAGGAAAGTGCTTCTGGGGGGAAATGTCAGACACAGGTTCAAAATGGACCCCCTGCAAGCTACACACACCAAAACACACAAGGAACTTCACCCGGTTGCCTGCTCCTCTACAATCTCTCCAAGTTGAGAGCAGATTATGTTTCTGGGGGCCCAGTTACAGACCCCCCCAAAAAGTTCTCCCCACTGCTCTCTCTGGAAAAGTGTCAGCTAGCTGCCATGAATTGGAATGTTGGATGTGGGGGATGCAGCTGGTTGCAGCTTTGGAGGGTTTTTTCCTCTCTACTATCTCTCTGCCTTTCTCGCTTATCGGCCAGTAGCCTTGAAACAGTGCTCTGCTTGCTCCAGCCTGTTTTCACCTTCCTTTTGTATCTTGCTTGGAAACATGTAGCTGTTATTCAGCCCGCGCACTCAGGTGCCCTATTATTGGCCCCGATGTATCAGGGGAGTTGGTTTGAAGGGTTTTAGTGTTCTGTTTGAAAGCGCCATTACTGACACAAGAGTTTCATGATGCCTAGTTCATTCCTCAAGAAACTGAACAAACTACATGACTGTTGTTGAGTGTTATGACCGGGATACTGACAAAAAGATAGCTGTAGTTACAGGCATCTATGGAATGGCTCAGGAACAAGCCAGTGACACCAAACTTACAGGGAAATTTCATCAGGCAGACCCCCCCCAGCCAGACACTGGAAGTAAGGCAAGCATCCCCCCGATGCTCGAAGCTCCCCCAAGTCTTTAAAGCCAGGTTCTGAACAACAAAAGGCAGGCATCACTGACAATTCTGACAGGGGCTCCCCAAAGTAACCTCACAGTACCTTGGCAGGCACCCAAGGTGCATCCACATGAGCATGGGAAGCCAAGGAGTGGCTTTTGATGCAAACTCTCAGGATTGCTTCCAGTACTACAAAATATGGTTTAATGCATTATGAAGTGTTAAACACCACTCTTCTGCTTGATTCAAATTCCTGAACACCTTTGTGTACTGTGAGGGTGGAAGTCGATGCAAAGGGTGCTTGTCGTGGGGGGAAGAAGTCCTCCATTCCCTGCCTACCGCAGGTCCCTATACCCGGGCACCAAATCCATCCTGCCAGCCCACTAGAGACTGGCATCACCAGGGGTCTCAAAGCCTCCTTCCCCTGATTTATTCCTGTGGCTCTGCCCAGAGGCAAAAGAGTTGTTAGCACTGCCCAGAGATACCAGCAGTTGCTAACACTCTTTGGAGAGAAGACCAGAGCCAGCTTGGCTCTGAGAAGGGCAGGAGAGGGAACTGCTGCTGGAGTGGTGAGTGTTTTATTATTTGCCTTGCTGAGGAGAAGTCGCTGAGGCTACTATGTGGGAGGACACTGTTTGAAGTTGTGTGGGTGTGTATAACCTGTTGGAGAGTGGTGCTTGTTTGAGGGAGAGTGGTTTCTGTTTGTCTCTTTTGCCTGGTTGTAACTGATTGCAGTTTTTAGCACTTTTGCTTGGGGCTGACTGCTGGCCCCACCCTCTGCTGGGTGAGCCTTTAATTATATTAGGCTCCTCCTTGCCAGAGGCGCAAGCCTTTGGTGTGAGCTGAAGGGTGAGAGCACAAGGGCTCTTGCCCTGTGGCTCTTAGCCTGGGGGCCCCATAGAAGGCTGAGTAGCTCTTACACTCTATATTTGTTAAGTTAGTTTTTGCTTCTGCAAACCTTTCACCAGTAGTCTTGAGAGGCAGTTCGGCAGGGAAGTTATCAAGGAAGTGTCAATTAAACTGAACTGATTTTGAAATGGATTGCAGCAGCATGGCTGGTAAGGGAGCTGAGTGACATGCAAAGTCTGTGGCATGTTCATATTCTTACCTGAGGGTAACAGCAATTACACTTGCAGCAAGTGTAAGTTGGTAGCCCTACTGGAGGAGAAGATACAGGGACTTGAGGCACGCTTGTCCACACTCCAGTTTATAAGGGAAGATGAAGAGTTCATAGACAGAACACATGAAGCACTCCTGAGTGGACAACAGGAGGAGGAGGGAAAGGTATTTCATCAACTGGAGGAGTGCCCAACACAGGAGGAGGGCACGTGGAAGAATATAACCCACAGGAGCAGGAAGATCAAGAGACATTCTGAGCCTCTGTTACTAAGCAATCAGTTCCTGAACCTCCCCACAGATATTGATTCTGAACCACTGGAACAAGGGCTTCTCCCCCAGCCTCCATGAAGTTTGAAAAAAATTTCTCAGACCCCTATATATAAGAGGACTCGAGCCTCTGCTCCCCAATATAGGAGAAGTTGTGTGTTGGTAATTGCGGATTTCCTACTGAGAGGGGTAGAAGCTAAAGTGTGCCAACCAGACTTGTTATCTTGAGAGGTATGCTGTCTACCAGGTGTACACATTCAGAATGTGGGGGAAAGGGTAGGAAGACTTATCAAGCCCACAGATTATTATCCCTTCTTGCTCATCCACGTGGAGAACAAATGATACCACCCGGCACAGCCCAGAACATATTAAAAGAGACTATGTATCTCTGGGTGAAAAGGTGAAGGAATTGGGAGTGCAGGTTGTATTCTTGTCAGTTCTTCCTGCTGAAGGCCATGGCTTAGGAAGGGAAAGAAGAATACTGCAGATCAGTGATTGGCTATGTAGATGGTGTCATCAGGAAAGGTTTGGATTTTTGGACCATGGCTTACACTTTCAAGATGAAGCTCTTCTATCGGGAGATGGTTTGCACCTCATGAGGGTAGGAAAAAATGTGTTTGGAAACAGCCTTGCAAACCTAATAAGGAGAGCATTAAACTAAATCCTGTGGGGGAGTGAGACAAAAATGCAAAGCCCAGTATGATGCATATAACTGGAGATAAGAACTTGAAAGTTTTGCGGGGATGTATGCTAGGTAACATTAATTTATATGTAAGTACAGAAATGAAAACCTCAGGGTGCATAAAACATGGATTCCAATGTCTCTATACTAATGTGCAGAGTATGGGAAACAAGTAGGAGGAACTTAAAGTCCTAATACAGGAAGGGGACTATGACTTAATAAGCATTACTGAAACTTGGTGGAATGACACTCACAATTAGAATATTAGGCTTGAGGGGTATAACTTATTTAAAAGGGACAGATAAATAAGGAAGGGTGGAGGAGTCGCATTATATGTAAAGGAGGTATATACTTGTAAGGAAATACGTGAATCTGAGCACGAAAGTCCAGTTGAGAGTCTCTGGGTAAAAATAAAGGAAGTAAGAAATAATAGTTATATTATGGTGGGGGTCTGCTATAGACCACCAAGCCAGGCAGAGGATTTGGATGAGACACTCCTACAACAGATTACAAAGTTCTCAAAGAGATGGGACATGGTGGTGATGGGAGATTTCAATTACCCGGATATCTGTTGGAAGTTCAACTCTGCTAAAAATGAAAGGTCCAATAAATTCCTGACTTGTCTTGCTGACAACTTCATTTTCCAGAAAGTGGAGAAGGAAACAAGGGGATCTGCTATCTTGGACTTGATTCTTATAGTGTTCAGTTTTGGGCACCACAATTTAAGAAAGATGTAGACAAGCTGGAACATGTCCAGAGGAGGGCAACGAAGATGGTGAGGGCTCTGGAGATCAAGTCCTATGAGGAAAGGTTGAAGGAGCTGGGTATGTTTAGCCTGGAGAGGAGATGACTGAGAGGTGATATGATAACCATCTTCAAGTACTTGAAGGGCTGCCATCTAGATGATGGTATGGAGTTGTTTTCTGTTGCCGCAGAAGGTCGGACCAGAACTGACAGGTTGAAATTAAATCAAGAGTTTTTGGCTAAACATTAGGAAGAACTTCCTGACAGAGTAGTTCCTCAGTGGAACAGGCTTCCTCAGGAGGTGGTGGGCTCTCCTTCTTTTGAGGTTTTCAAACAGAGGCTAGATGGCAATTTGACAGCAATGCTGATTCTCTGAACTTGGCAGATCATGAGAAGGAGGGCAGGAAGAGTTGCCTCAGTGCTTAGTTCTTGTGGCCCTTTCTTACACACCCAGGGGAATGCTGATTGCCACTTTGGTGTCAGGAAGCAATTTTTCTCCAGGCCAATTTGGCCAGGGATCCTGGAGGTTTTTTGTCATCTTCTGGGTGTGGAACAGCAGTCACTGCAGGTGTGGAGGGGGAGGTATTTGTGAATTTCCTGCATTGTGCAGGGGGTTGTAGTAGATGAACCTGGAGGCCCCTTCCAACTCTATGATTCTCGGAGGACTCTGACAGCAGTAATTCGGGGGGGGACCCACAATTTGGAACAATTTCGCCACCCTCCCCAATAACACCCATCTGGCAGAGTGCCAGGTGTGCCGTACCCATTTCAGAGGGGGGAACCCCCAACACTTAAGCTCCGTCCTCCACAGGCACCTGCAAAGGGTGCATCCAACTGTGTTGCCACTGGAGGAAAGAATGGAGGCCAGCAGGAGGAAGAAGAGGCCTCATTCCCTCTCAGCAGGGAGAAGTGGATGGGGAGCAGGAGCCCCTCCAAGAGGTCAAAAGAGCTATGTGGAGAGTCTAAGAACCAGTTACTTGCTTCATAGGCAAAGTGATTGCTGTGGATGGCCAACCCTTCTCCCTTGTGGAGGACACAGTCTTTCATCGGCTGCAGTGGCAATGGTCAAGGCTAAGGTCTCCAGAGTGCAAGGCAGAAACATGTACTTCATGGCAGACCTCTGGAGGAGCCAGCAGGACTGTTGGGGCGTGGCCCAGGCCCCAGGAGAGGTATAGTCCTGCCACTGGGCCACAAAGTGGTTCTGATCCATGTACAGGGGATGGATGCAGACCATATGGCACAAAGCATTGCTGCTGTGTGATACAGCACCTCTGCCTCAAAGAGCCCAAACAGGGAGAATCCCCACTACTGGTTGTTAGTAGTGAACTGGGAGGTCAGCAGTTGGGATGCCAAGCATGCAATAGCGGAGAATTTAGCAGAGATTATGGTGAGGGAATACCACGCCAAGTCCCCTGAGCCTGCCAACGCCAATCCCCTAGTGTACTGGTCATGCAAGGCTGTCATCTGGCCCAACTTCTCTTGCATGGCCATGAGCCCTGAGTCCACCTAGCACCCAAACCCCAGCAGGGAATAGGAGTTCACAATCAGGAGGGAATAAATGAATTTGCTCTGCTAGTCTGCTTTTAACAAGTTCTCTGTCTCTCTGTGTAATTGCCAACAGCCAACAGAAAAGACACTGTGGAGATGAGCTGATATATAGCATTCTGATCCCATAGAGCAGAATGGGAACTCTGTTATTGTCAGCCTGCAGTGCCTGTTAAGCTTTGGAGGGCTCCTACTGGTGTTTCCAGGGCTGGAGAATTCCACACACCCCATTGCTTTGGAATTTTGTAAACAGTTTGAGAGGACTGTATCTGTCTGAAAATGTATACGTTCACAAACCGCCATGAACAGCATCAAAGTGCATGGAATGTTTGCGCCGGGTGCCCTTCCACGAACATTACTTCATGAACCACAAACTGACTCATGACAAACTTTAGTTTCTGAGCTGGTTTGTGCCCATCCCTACATAGTATAGCCTGTTCTCTCTGGCTTGAGTTCTTCCTTTCTTCCTTTTATTTTTACCTGGGATACATTGATATTACTCAAGACCTGTAGATCAAAGGAGCAGAAAAAGAAAGAAGAAAAAGAATTTTTAGAAACTAGCAAATAGTGTTCAAGAGTAGACCACCAGAATGGCAACAACCAAAGCTGAAATGACCTGGCCCTGTGAAATAAGCAGTGCTGCTCAGTGCAAACCTTGATTATGACTTAGGCAATCTAGTGAAAAGCTCACCTCACTTCTGATCAAAGGAGTTTGTCTGGTGATCATATTGACGTCAAAGTTCACAGCATGCCCAGGTCATGCAATACTGAAAGCTGTTGTTGCTGTTTTATTGGTGCAGCTTCAAAGTGTATTGTTTGACTGTGCCTAGCTTTCCTTTTGAACAGACCATGCTGTTACTGAAGTGCAGGAATCAAAGAATAAATATAAACACCACCTGATAAATGTTACACAGTTATTCATGTTACATAATAATCAGGGGTCGTTTGGGGCTGGAGCGTGCCAGAGCACCACTCCGGCAGTCCAGGTGGCAGCAAACCCCGCCCCCAGCTCCCTTACCCATGCTCCTGCCTCCCCCTGAGCCTCTCCGCTTTTGCAGAGAAACAGGTTTCTTTAAAATCCCTGGCTTCCCTGCCCAAGCTCCTTCAGGTGACCCGCAGCCTAGAGAAGCTGGGGCAGGGAAGCCAGGCATGACTGTCTCCGTGCCCTCCCTGTTTCCAGCCAGTTTGGCATGGCAGGTTGACTGGAGACAGGGAGCGCACGGAGGCAGACATGCCCACCTTCCCCCTGAGCCTCTCTGCTTTTGCGGAGAGACTGGGGGGGTGTTTAAATTCCTGGCTTCCCTGCTGGAGGAGACTAAACAGGCAAGGTCCCCACCTCCCATGAATCCCCACCTCCTCTCCCATGAATCCCCACCTCCTCTTCCTTCTCCAGCGAGCCTGCTGTGGTGGGAGGGTTTCAATCCCTGGCTTCCCTGCCTGAGCTCTTCCAGGTGCCCTGCAGCCATGGGGCACCTGGAGGAGACTGAGCAGCCAAGCCAGGCATGTCTCCCTCCCTCCTCTTCAATCCATGATCCAAGCCCCTTTCAAGCTTGTCTCTCCCCTCCCCCAGCCCACGGGAATCCAGGGCAAGGCTGAAAGGGGCTTGAATCTAAGAGATCCAAACCCCTTTCAGCCTTCTATCCCCCCCCCAAGCCCATGGGAGCCCAGGGCAAGGCTGAAAGGGGCTTGAATCTAAGAGATCCAAGCCCCTTTCAGCCTTGTCTCTCTCTCCCCCCAAGTCTGTGGGAGTTGATGGCAAAGCTGAAAGGGGCTTGAATCTAAGAGATCCAAGCCCCTTTCAGCCTTCTCTCTCCCCCTCCCCCAAGCCCATAGGAGCCAATGGCAAAGCTATGTGTAATGGAACAGTGTACTCTTCCCTTAATATCTATGTGATTTAGTTTGGTCCTCTTGTAGCTCTTGTTTCACTTTCGTTTTTATATGCTGAATGGACCTGAGAACAGATGGCTGAGTTAGTAGTCTATCCTGGGAATTCACAGCTGAAGGGGGACATTTCAAATCTAAGCCTTCAAGGTCCTTTTTAACTGCTGGTGGAGGAATTTAGAACTTGGGGAAAGCAAACATACACAGGGGCTTTCATTTTCTTTCCCTTTCCATTTTTTTTTCTTCCCCTTTATTTCCAGTTCTTTGTTCCCCTTCTTTTCCTTTCCCCCATTTCTTTCTTTCCCTTTCCTTTCTTCCTTCCCTTTCTTTCTGTCCCTTTCTTTACATTTTTTTCTTTTCCCTTCTTCATTCCTTTTTTCCTTCCTTCCTTCCCTCTCTCTCTCTTTCAGCTAATGGCTTAGGCTATAACCAGCTGAAATAAAATGTGCCAAACAAAGCTTGAGTCCAGTGGCACCTTTAAGACCAACAGAGTTTAATTCTGGGTCTGGCTTTCGTGTGAATAAACTTTGTTGGTCTTAAAGGTGCCACTGAACTCAAACTTTGTTCTGTTGCACTGGAACAGATATTCTTAAGTACCACTGCTAATGAAACATTGAGCTGCTATCCTACCTTAAGCATGTGTGGACAGGAGGTGATGGGTCAACCCTAATAATTTGTTCAAGTAACTTTGTGAAGTCTTTTGTACAGTGTAACCCTATTGCCTGTGTAGAAGAGCCCTCTTGAATAATTCTGGTTTGCATAGATTCAGGTGGGTAGCCCTGTTGGTCTGAAGGAAATAGAACAAAGTTTGTGTCCAGTGGCACCTTTAAGACCAACAAAGTTGAATTCTGGGTATAAGCTTTCATATTCATGCACTCATTTTCAGATACATTGAAATAGAGTCATCAACCATTACATGTAGGTAGCAAGTGAGGAGGCTGTTGCCCATATCTGTAGACTTCTGTAAATGCAGGAACTGTAGCCTCTGTTCATACCTGGGTCCCTGGTCACTTCTTCAGCTATGAAGTATCTGTAGAAGAGAGCAGTGGTTCACAAAAGTTGATCCCCTGCTACAAATTTTCTTTGTGCTTTTGTGGTTTTGAAGCAGTTTTTCTCCAGGTAGACTTGCCAGCTCTGAGTTGGGAAATACCTGGAGACTTTTGGGGTGGAGCCTGAACGATGGGTGTTGCCTTCTGACATACTTCTGGTGATGTCAGGGGGTGTGGCATATACAAATAAATTATGCTAATGAGCTCCTGCACCTTTTTTTCCTATGAAATGACCTCTGATAATAATAACAGTGTGCACTCAATTTGCAGCTAACTCTTGGTGACCTCAGGACCTTGTGGGGTGTCCAAGGCAAGAGATGAGCAGAGGTGGTTTCTTATTGCCTACCTCGATGTAGCAACCCCAGTCTTTCTTGGTGGTGTTCCATCAAAGTGCTAATCATTGCCAACCCTGCTTAGCTTCCAATCTCTAATGAGATAGGGCTATTCAGGATGTTATCAGTAGTACTGAGGTTGTTCTGTAGTCTGTTGACATCAGGGGAGTCTTTCAGGGTCATTTTCATCATAGTCTAAATACATAGATTTTAATATATGGGAATGAATGCAGACTAGTTTGATGGTTGCTTAATAGTTGGATCTCTTTCAGTATATAATTGAGAAAACAGAATGGGGAGGGACCATCAACCTAAAGAGAAAGAGACAGAAACAGGAGGGCAGCGGGCAGCACTTAAATACCCACAGAAACAATTCTACTTTAGAAAGGATTAACAGTTCAAAAGTGGATGGGAACAAAGAATTGCAGCAAAAGAAGTTTTGGCAACTGTGGGCCAACAGTGTGCTGGAAGCGGTCTGAATGCAGATTCCTGTAAAACAAATGCAGAAACAAGAAAAAGCCCTGACACAAATTGGAAGTAAAAGTGGGAGGGAATGCTGTACAGAAGAACAGGATGCACTCAGAAATAGAGGCAAAATATGGGTGCATAAAGCCATGGACAGAGAGGTAGTTGTGAAGCACTTCTCTGAACTGAATGAGTAAAATCCCCTGGGCCAGATCGTATGCACCCAAGAGTGCTCAAAGAACTTTCTAAAGAGCTTGCAGAATTTTTGTCCATCATCTTCCAGACCTCTTGGAGGATGGAAGATGTGCCACAAGACTGGAGGAGGACAGATGTTATCCCAATTTTCAAAAAAGGGAGGAGGGATGACCCAGGAAACTGCAGACCAGTCAATCTGACCTCTGTCTCAGGGAAGAGACTCTGTCTCAGGGAAGATACTGGAGCAGATTTTAAAGGGCATCTGTGAGCATCTAAAGGTGATCTGGGGAAGTCAGCATGAATTTGTCCCCAAGAGGTCCTGCCAGACCAGCCTCATTTCCTTCTTTGATTAAGTGGTGAGCTTACTGGGTTGAGGGAATGTTGTTGATGTTGTTTACCTGGATTTCACTAAAGTTTTTGACAGGGTTCCCCATGATGTTCTGATGGTAAACTAGAGAACTGTGGACTGGGCTCCTGGATAGTTAGGTGGATAGGGAGCTGGTTGGAGAACTGCACTCAAAGAATAGTTGTCAATGGCATTTCATGTGAATGGAGAGAGGTGTCCAATGGGGTGTCACATGGCTTGGTTCTGGGCCCAGCACTTTTCAATATTTTTATAAATGATCTGGATGATGGTGTGGAGGAGCTACGTATTAAATTTGCAAATTGGGAGGAGCAGTGAACACACTTCAAAAAGGATGTGAACAGAATGGAGTGGGTGCAGAATAGAGCGACGAGGATAATTGGGGCAAGCCCTATGAGGAAAGGCTGAGGAACTTGGGAATGCTCAGTCTGGAGAAGAGGAGGTTGAGGGGGGACATGATTTCTGTATTGAAGTATTTGAAGAGCTGTCACTTAGAGGAGGGCAGGGAGCTGTTCCTGTTCCTGCCCTTTAATTTAAACTCCAAGGACTCCACCTGCCTTTCCCCATTCCTGTCTGCCTGGCGGGACATCACTATGGACCAGTGGGTTTTGTCCATACTGGCCCAAGGATATTCAATAGAGTTCTTGAACTTTCCAGTATTGCCTATTTTCCTGGCCACCCCTCCCACTCTCCTCCTTCAGGAGGTCACCTCCCTCCTGGCGAAAGATGTGATAGAACGAGTGCCAAAGGTGCACGAGGGGACAGGCTTTGCCGTTCCCAAATGGGATGGGGGGCAACGTCCAATCTTAGACCTTCATGGCCTCAATAACTTTGTGGAATACTGCAAATTCAAAATGACATTGTTACAAGTGATTCTCCCTCTCTGGGCTCGGGGGTCCTGGATGGCAACCATCGACCTCCAGGATGCCTATTTCCACCTCAACTGAAACCAAGTATAAGAACACATCACCACAGAGACTTCTAGTATCCCCATTGGTTGCAGCTGGCTCTAGGCATTGTGGGAATTGTAGGCAGCTTGCTTTCTACTACCACACAGGCTCTCCTGGGCCCTAGGCCTCAGGCTTTTCTCCCAGTCATGTACAGATCTCCAAAATCTCTGCACTCTGATTAGCTATAACCTTCTCTAAACATTATGGGGATTGTAGGCTGTCTGTTTTCCACTGTCAGACAGCCCCCCCCCAGAGCTTAGGCCTGTAGGCCCTGCCTCCATCCTGCACGGATCATGACACCTTCTCTGATCAGGTCTCAGAAGTTCTATTGAATGTGAGAAAACAATCTACTCGTCATTCCTACCAGAGGAAGTGGCTTAGGTTTCTATCCTTCTTACAGACTTCAACCACTTCAACATCTGTAAGTCTTGACAGAATTCTGGAGTTCCTCCTTTCACTTGCTGATCAGAGCCTTTGCCACTCCTCCATTAAGGTCTACTTGGCAGCCACTTCTGCTTACCACGACAGACTGGATGGCTACTCTGTCTTCGCACATTCTGTCTCAAAGAAATTCTTATGGGGGCTCATGCGTTTATATCCCCCTGTCAGTGCCCCGACACCATTATGGGACCTACTCTTGGTGCTCCATCAACTCACCAGGAAGCCGTTTGAACCTAAGGAAGACTGCATTTTTAGTGGCAATTATGTTGGCCAGGAGGGTCAGCGAGCTGATGGCACTATGCCATGGTCCTCCATACCTGGTCTTCCTGCCAAACAGGGTGTGTCTGGTGCCCGATGTCTCCTTTCTACCAAAAATAGTCTCTGAATTTCATTTAAACTCCAAAATCTTCCTACCTGATTTCTTTCCACACCCTGAAGGGGATGAACAATGTCTTCTTCATACCCTCGATGTTGAGGGCGCTCCTCTTCTACCTAAACCAGACACGGTCTACTAGAAAGGATGACACTTTGTTCCTCTCTTATTCCACTGCTTTACTGGGGTCGAGGATTTCAGCTCAGTGCCTATCCAAGTGGATTGTCAGGACAATAAAGTTATGCTACCTGTTAGCGAAGCGTCCCCTCCCTATATGCTTGAAGGTGCATTCCACCAGATCGATGGTAACCTCTACAGCTTTCCTGAAGGGCGCATCACTGTCCTCTATCTGTAGAGCTGCCACTTGGTCCACGCCAACCACATTCATTAGACATTACACACTAGACATTCATGCGCAACATAAGGTCGATTTGGGTCGTCTGGTCCTGTCATCTGGTCCTGTCTGACAGCACCCACTTCCAGGTGAGCCACTGCTTTTCAATCTCCCATAGGTGCGATGCACATAGACCACGAAGAAGATAAACAGGTTGGTTACCTGTAACTGATGATCTTCGAGTGGTCATCTGTGCAGTGACACCGCCTCCCCGTCCTTCCCCACTGCTGTCATCCTCAGTTGTTTATTTTACATGGCTCTGGTTGCTGGTGGTCAGAAAAAACTGGCAGGATGTCCATGCTCCACCCCCCCCCGGGCATGTGCTGTAGGGGTTCCCGCACAGACTCAGGGTGGAGGCACAAAAATCCCGTTGTGAGCTTTGTATAACACCAATCAGATCAGTGCAGGCACACTAGAACCCATAGGTGTGACTGCACAGATGACCACTCAAAGATCATCAGTTACAGGTAAGCAACCTGTTTATGTTGATTGGGTGCATATATATTTACAATCAAGGTTATTTTACCTTGTCTTTGTATTTGAATTATCAGAATTCTTCCATTTCCTGAGCTGTATATGTAAATGTTCTTTCACATATTTTACTACCCCTTTTTTCCTTTCCATATCTGAAGAAATAAATACTTTTCCAAATTTATTAATTTCCAAATATTTTTGATCTGGATATATTATATGGGTCTCTTGTAGGCATATGATGTGTAATTGCATCTTTTTCAGTTGTTGAAATATCTGTCTTCTTTTTTGGGGTGCGTTCAATCAGCTGACATTTATTGAAATTATCTTTATTTTTCTTTTACCCATCTTGTTGTGTTTTGGTGCCTTTTTGTGCTTCAGTTTAAGTCTTGTAACTATTTGGGATGTTGTAATATTTACGGTTTTTCAGGTTGCTGTACTCCTTTTTGTTGTCCCTGATGCTCCTTGTGAATCTTGGTTGTCCTCTTCTGTATTCTCTGGTTCCTCTGTTTTCAGATGTTCTCCATATGTTTTAATAGTCTTCTGCTTTGAAAGTTGAGTTAATTCTATATCTTTTACCCTTGTAAGTAAGAAGGATACCTTCTAGAAGTAGCCATCTATATGGAATTTCATTGTTTCTCAAAATTGTTGTAAGTTCCATATATTCTTTCCTTTTCGCTCTCATTCTCCATGGGATTTCTTTTAAGATTTTTATTTCTCTGTCTTCTTTGAAGGGATGTTTCATTTGCTGCTTTAAGGATTTCATCTCTTATTGTCCTTTTATGAAATCTCACATGTACTTCTCTAGGAAGTTTATTTCTTTTTGCATATACAGAATTCATTCTATGGGCTGAATATAGGCTGAATCTCATTATGAACTTCATCAATGTCTTCTGTAAACATGTATTTTGCAAGTGTTTGCGCCATTTCACTTTAAATTTTCATTATCTTTCTCTGGAATGTTTTGAAATCTCAAAATATAGGCTGCATTGTCAAGTTCCAGTTTCATCAGGGTCTCTTCTATAGAGGTTTGTTTTGATTTTACTGTTTCTAGTTTAAGCTCCATTTCTTCTGATTTATTTTCCACTTTGTTTTTTAGTTTAGTCAAATCTGAAATTTCTTGACTATTTGCTTTAAGTTGTTTCTGGACCTCTTCCATCTGATGTGTCATTTGTTGTACAAGATAATCTATTTTATTTTGTATAGGGTCAACTGCTATTGCTACTGCTGTAGTAACAGCTGATGTTACTGCTTCTTGAATTAATGCTTGTATGTCTTTTGTTGAAATTTGTGCTAAGTTAGCACCTACAGATTTGCCTTGCCCTGGAGATGGAGAACCAGAAGGCTCCCCCTCCCAATGCCACCAGACATGTTTAACTTTATATTAAGATCAGAGACTCTCTTAAAACTCCTTCCCATCAAATACTTTTAAATTCAAACAGTTTTCTATATTTTCAAAACAATTATTATTATTGAGAACCTGCAAACAGAAAAGAAACCTCTTGCCAGCTTATTCAGACAAAGTTATTGTCAGAATCCTGCAGCAATCAGTCCCCACAACTTTCTTTCCAAAGGAGTAAAGTTTATTGGAGTCAGTAAAGGCAAGTCATCTGCACATACATTCAGTGTCAGGAATGAAAGTAAACATGTGTAGCTGAATAATATACAAGATTCAAAGGGATCAGGGGGATGGACCAGAGCCAATCAGAACAACTGCAAAAGCCCGCCTAAGCAACTGGCTAAGAATTCCCAGAGAATAGAGTAACAAGGCACCAAGGTCACAGGCCTAAGCTGCAAGAAGATAAGGAGGCATTGAGAGAACTCTAACACAAACTGCTCTTTCAGGAACAGCTGTGCCAGTGGAGGAGTGGGGAATCAAACCCGGTTCTCTCAAATAAGAGTCCACAAACTTAACCACTACACCAAATTTTAATACCAGATTAAAATTTACATCATACAGGAAGTGACGTTTGAAAAGTGAAACTGAGTTTCAGATAGTTTACCAATTCCTTTTTCCTTCTTTCTTCTCTTCTTATCCAAGGCAGTAAATGAACATCTGTCTTTACTTTGTAATCCAAATAGTGTTAAAATATATTTAAGTGTAATCCATTAGGGTATCTTCATGCAGATCATACAGTTCTAAATTGTAAATTGTAAATCCAAAGAGGAGAAAGCTTCAGTAAAATAAAACTTATTCCAATAGGAAGGAAACCACTTTTCCAAATAATTCAATATTATAATCCACAGTCTATTGTTGCAAAACCAATAGATCCGTTAAACAGTTCATTCTGAGGCATCAACCATTTCTCTTTTTTAGCCCACGGTATTATTTAAAAGGCTCCTTTTACGTTTCTTTTCCAAGCCACTTCAGGGGAGAAGGTGTGTGTGGGGGATTGCTTCACCCAACTGCTCTTCTTAGTTTTGTAGTTAAAAAGTTTAAAGGGCTAAAAAATTTTATAGACACTTTGTGCATTCAGAGTACTCACAATGTGGAAATTCTTGTTGAATTACTTGTGCGGGGTTTGCTGTTCTCCCCTTGTCCCAGTAGTCACGGCTCTGCTGCTATGGCTGCCCACAGAAGCTCTCACCTGGTTTTTGCTTCAGAGCAGCTCTGGACTCAATCCAATCACCACCACTCACGGAGAGTCCAGAGTCAAGCCCCCTGCATTGGACTTCTCTTGAAACCCAGTGATCCAGCAGGCTATTCAGGAGCAAGCCCTGGAGCCGACCACTGTTAAGATATGAAGATCTGTTGGATAATAAAGATGAATTAAAACCAATAGAAAATCTTAAAATAGAAGAATCCAACTGAAGTTGGTGGGAAAGAGTTCAAATAGAATCAAGATATGCCAAAGATAAACAAATGGGCTTTTATTCATAAATAACAGAAATAGACAAGATATTGTTACATACTGATGAGAAATTGATTAAAAATTATATGTAATAATTATATGTAATAATGTAATAATTGAGCTTTTGCGAGCTTAAGCCCTCACTATTCCAGCAAGACGGAAACATGGTAAAGGCTCCAAGAAACCGATGTGGATGAACCGAGAGCTCCAGAATAGGCTAAGGGAGAAAAAGGAAATGGAGGGAAGGTCAGACCACTAAAGAGGAGTATATGAGAGTTACTAGGTACTGTAGATCAGCCATCAAAGAAACCAAAGCTCAGTATGAGTTGGGTCTGGCTAGGGGGGCTTGCTACAATAAGAAAAACTTCTACAGATATGTGAGAAGCAAACACAAGGTAGAAGAGATAATTGGACCGCTTTTGGGAGTAGAAGGAGAAACTCTGGTGGAGGACAGACAAAAAGCAGACAGGCTTAATTACTTTTTCACCTCCCTGAAGAACTCAAGCCCATCTAGAGATGGTAGAGGACATGACAGGACACCTGAGTATCCAGTTGACTTTGACAGGAAGTTTGTGGAGAGGCACCTGGCTGCACTGGACGAATACAAATCCCCTGGACCAGATGGTGTGCACCCAAGAGTGCTCAAAGAACTTTCTAATGAACTTGCAGAGCCTCTGTCCATCACCTTCAAGGCCTCCTGGAGGACTGGGGATGTGCCACAACATTGGAGAAGAGTGAATTTTATCCCAATCTTTAAGAAAGGGAAGAAGGATGACCCAGGAAACTACAGGCCAGTCAGTCTGACTTCTGTTGCTGGGAAGATATTAGAGCAGATTTTAAAGGGATCGATCTGTAAGCATCTGAAGGACCACTTAGTGATCCAGGGAAGTGATGCTCAAATCTGTGCCCTGTGTGCTCCTGGGGCCGAATAAGGAGTGCACGGTTGGAGTCCAGGGAGAGGATAAATATCTGTTTATTGCAATAATCAGGAAAATACAGGACTGGATACCTTGGCACCCAGTAACACCAAGCTGTATTCTGTTTCAACCAGGAAGGGCAATAGGTCTTATACCCCAAATGACATCATTACAGTTTATACATTAAGAAATCTTTAATTGGTGTTCAACATGTCTCATCATCAGGGCATCATCTGAGCTGGCACTTCTCTATTGGGGTACCCCTATCTGGATTTTAAGTGTCAATAATTTCATCGGCTGATCTGGTCCCGGAACAGTAGAAAACATGAATGGACAAAGGGGCCTTCTTTTGGCATCATTCCTGACTTATCTGCTTCAGTCAAACTAGGGAGTTTCCTGATAAGATGCATTAAACTTAGCTCTTGGCAGACATTCTGGGGCCAGATGCTCAGCTCTACACAGAAATATATTCATTGTGAGAACACTCAGAGTCTTTCTGTCTCATAGCTATAGTTTCAGGATGTCCTTCAACCAGGGAACTTGTAATTTCAAATGTACATTCCATTCCATTATTTTCTGACTCTAAGAAAAAGACCTTTAACCACTCATATAATACTCTAATTAACTCTGCTCTACAGCTTCTCTGTCTTGGCTAAATATTTAAATCTAAGTTCACTTAAATCAGACTCCTAATAAGGCACAGTGACAGCTGTCATTCTACCTGTCAAGAAAAATTTCAAAAACCACAATAATAAATCACATTCATTGGTCCCTTGTCCTACAGAACTCAGCATAGTTTTGTCCCCAGCAGAAGCAATATTCGGCTACACAAAAGATCAGCTCCACTAGTGAGTCACTATCTGGACAAAGGACACACGGACAAAGAGCTAACATTTTGGATCATAGAGATTGTACAGACTAAGAATCAGAACATGTGCAAAGTGCTTCTAAGAAGAGAATTATTCTGGATCCACACACTACAAACTTCAGCTCCATTTGGACTGAATGAAGAAGTAGATTGGACTTGCGAATGGTTGGAGCCTCTGTTTTAAAGTGTATAATACTGTTTACTGACAGGTATTCTCCCTCCTCCCTAATTAGGTCCTGACCTTCTATTTTTTACACCTCCTCTCTCCCCCGCTTTCTGTATATCTCTTAATTAGTATAGGGCAATGGCAAGGTGTGATTGCATCATCTTTGAGCTACTATTTTAGGTGGCTAACACAGTAACTTACAACAGTATTCTTGCATGGATGGAGAGACACACATTCATACCTGAGATACCCTGACTACCAGGTTGGTTATTGCAAACATAATTTATATATTATATGGATTATTAATACAATTATTTCATTTTTCATTTAGAATACATATTGGCATTGGTATGACCCATTTTACATACCTGTAACTAAATTACATCTATAAAAGGTAATAATTTTTTTTAAAGCAATAGTTTTCAATTTATTAAAATTTGGTTTACAATGTAATAATAATTGATTTTTCTTCCTTTGATCTTTTGATCTGCAGGCATCACATCTGGTTTTTATACAAAGGGTTTTTAAGGATTTGTATATTATTGTATGAATGTGTGTCTAGACAAGATTGTATTTGTGACCACTGAAGAAGGCCTTTCATGGCCGAAACGGGTCTGGTCTTTAGTATCATATGTATTGTCCCATCATGTGTATAAATGTGTGAAAGTCCTGTTTACATGTGGATTTTAAACGTATTTTAACTCGTGTACACCTTATTAAATTTTGAACTGTTTAATATTACATTAGCTCAACCCTCTTGGTTTCTAGCATTGTCTTGGGTTGAGTTTGTTCTTCTGCCCCCCTTCCCCTATTGTGTAGTCCCCAGCAGATCTTGTCAGACCAACCTGATTTCCTTCTTTGATTGTGTGACGAGCTTACTGGATAATGGGAACTCTGTTGATGTGATTTACCTGGATTTCATCAGTAAAGCTTTTGATAAGGTTCCCCATGACATTCTGATGGGAAAACTGGAAGACTGTGGACTGGACTATAGGACAGTTCAGTGGATAGGGAACTGGTTAGAGGACTGCACCCGAAGAGTGGTGATCAATGGCATTTCATCAAATTGGAGGGAGGTGTCCAATGGAGTGCCTCAGGGCTTGGTTTTGGGCCCAGTACTTTTCAATATTTTTATCAATGATCTGGTTGAAAGGGTAGGTAGAAGGGCTACTCATTAAATTTGCTGATGATACCACATTGGGAGGAGTAGCAAACACCCAAGAAGATAGAGTTAAAATTCAACAAGACCTGAATACCCTGGAGAAGTGGGCAGTTGCAAACAGGATGCAATTCAACAAAGATAAATGCTCAGTATTACATCTGGGCCACAAAAATGTGAAGCACAAATACTGGATCGGGGATATGTTTCTAGGGATCTTGGGGTAAGAGTGGACTGTAAACTAAGTATGAGCAGTCAATGTGATGTGGTGGCAAAAAAGGCAAATTCAGTCTTGGGTTGTATTAAAAGTGCCATAGCACTGATATTGCAGGAGGTCATAGCCCCTCTGTATACTGCCTTGGTCAGGCCGGAGTACTGTGTGCAGTTCTGGAGGCCTCATTTCAAAAAAGATGTGGATAAAATTGAGAGGGTGCAGAAGAGAGCGATGGGAATGATCAGGGGTCTGGAGACTGAGCCCTACGAGGAAAGGCTAAGGGCCTTGGGAATGTTTACTTTAGAGAAGAGGAGACTGAGGGGGGACATGATTGCTCTCTTTAAATATTCGAAAGGCTGTCATTTGGAGGAGGGCAAGGAGCTGTTCCAGTTGGCAGCAGAGAATAGGACCCGAAGCAACGGTTTTAAATTACATGCAGAAAGGTATCCGCTGGATATATTAGGAAAAACTTTTTCACGGTCAGAGTGGTTCAAAGGTGGAATCAGCTGCCTAGGGAGGTGGTAAGCTCCCTTTCACTGACAGCTTTCAAGAAGAGGCTGGATGAATATTTTTCAGAGGTGCTATAGGCTGGTCCTGCATTGGGCTGGGGTTCAACCAGATGGTCTGTATGGGCCCTTCCAACTCTATGATTCTATGATTCTGTACTATGTTGTGTGCTCAAGTTGCCAGGAGAGGCCATGAATAATTGAGCTGGCCATAGGGCAAAAGTAACAGCTGGGGAGGGGAGTGAATTTCAATCACACTGTCCTTGTTTTGAAAGTCAAGAGCTTTTCTGCATGAGCCTTGTTTGGAACCATGGCCCAGCACTGTGGCTGACAATTACTTGGATGGGAAGTAGAATTAATTTTTTTAAAATTATGACATATTGCTTGATAATTACTAATTTATCTATATTTTTTCCTGCTTCAACCTTTCTTGGAGAATAATAATACTGTTTTCAGAACAAACAAAATCTCCCCCTTCCTCCAAAGAACTCAGACTGCTCTCATGACCTTATTGTGAGGTAGTTAGGTTGAGAGGCTATAACACTGCATTGTGGTTACCCAGTAAGCTGGACCATATTCTCCCAGTGCTGACTTCATTGCTCTAACCATTACACCACAGCCAATAATACAGGAAGTTTGCAGAAGTATAGCTGGAGTAACTAACACATGTAAGGGATGGGATACCACTTATGCTAGAAAAATCAAGTTAGTCTAAAGGTGCCATGGGTCTCCTGTCTCACTCTGCTGCTATGGACTAATGCAATTAAAATTATCCATCAGAAAACAGGGACTCAAGGGTGTAACTGCAAAGAATTACAATAATTTATTAGAGCATAATGGAAATGATAAAAATGAATGATAATACCCAACTGCATGGAATATACGATGCAAATGCATTATATGAATGCTGTAGTGAAAAGATTAACCTTGAAATAACCAAGCATCAGGAACACTCCAATCCACATACCAGAGGTGCATCAAAATAGGGTGGAAGAGAAAACCTTATACTGCCTTTCAGAAAAGTAACGAGGAATAAAAATTAGCAAAAACCAAGGTCTGTCATCAAATCTCTACCCTATGGTCCCAGCAATGCTGATATTGTTTCAGCACCAGCAATGTTTTGATCTGATAGCCGAGCACTGCTGCCCTACTTTCTGTAGGGAGTCAGTAAGACTTCAGAACCAAAGAAAGAACTGGGCATGGAAGAAATTGGAGTTAAAGGAAAATAAAATAAAACTGCAAAAGAAGAAAGGGTGGGGGGGGGGAGAAAGCAAGCACAAAAGCCACCAAAAAGGACAAGCAGGCCTGTAGCTACAGTGGACCATATTGGGGCCAGGCCCCCCAACTTACCGTCCAGGCCACTCAACTTTTTGCTGAGCCGGGTGGAGAGTACTGTCATGGAGAAGCTCACAACCTCCCCACTATCAACAGCAAGACTATGGGAGTGCCAGCCATACACGTGCACCTACTCTGCCACTCAGCCACACTGAGGCCTGAGGTAGGCTCGTGGGGCTGGGCAGGTGGCTGGCTGGCCGGCCAGCCAGCACTGACTGTCCTTCCTCCCTAGGCAGTGGCCAAGGCAATGAGGCTGGGTGCACCAGGCTGGGTTGCTGCTGTTGCACATGTGACCCAGGTAAGGCCATGTGGGTGGTTGGGGATCCCGGCTGGCGTGGCAAGGGAGAAGGGGTGTGATGTAGTCAGGCTCTGGGGGGAGTAGTTGGGGGGGTGCACCACTTTTCTTTCTCTTCATGGCACTTGGAGCTCAGTTTCAGGCTGTATGGCAGGGGGGCTGGCTTGCATGAGAGCCCAGAGGCTTCTGTGGGGTGCTCCCAGGCTTGGATGTGTGTACAGGGGTGATCTTGAATTTAAAAAATTCTGGCTATCGGCCTGAGGAAAAGGCATTTTTGCTAGAATGGAATCAGAGGATTTCTTGAGGCAGAGAATGCTTAACAAATTTGGTCTGATTCTGAGATGGGGCCATGGCTCAGAAATATGGGCTCTGCTTTTTTATTCCTTTTTTTTTAAGTAGAAGGTCCCCAATTCAGTCTCTGAAATCTCCTGTTTAAATGGATCTGGCAGCAGGTGATGTGAAAGACCTCCACCAGAGACCCTGGAGAACTGCTACCAGAAAGAATAGACAAGACTGATATTGATATCTTTACAGTATTTTAATCTAGACGTCTATACTTCACATTTCTCTCCAACAGAGAGAGACTCAAAGAGGTTTACAGCAGTGTCCCCCCCCTCCCATTTTCATCTTCACAACAAATATGTGAGGTAGGTTATGCTAACAGTGACTGGCTTGAGGTCAACCAGCAAACTTCTGTGGCACAGTGGGGATTTGAACATGGGTCTCCCAGCTCCCAGTCTGATATTGTAACCACTACACCATGCTGGTTCTCAATAGAACAGTGGCATGATTCAGCGTCCTGAATAGGGATTTAATACCAGTTAGATCAGAGCCTCTCAAAACAGGATCTTAATGACTCACAAAGGAATATCTGATGAAGGGAGCTCTGCAGGGCCATAGCCAGGATTTTTTTTTACTTCAGGGGCATTTAAATAAGTCAGGGGTGAGAGGTGAGGGTGCTGGCAGACAGGGCAGGGTGATGGCTTGGCATGGCCATGGTGTGCATGAAAAATAAAATAAACTGGCTGGATGGGAAGTCGGGAGGCCTGGGGCAGAAGTTGGGGGCCTGGCCCTGAGATGCCCCACTGTAGCTACGGGCCTGGAGCTCTGACTCTCGAAAGTTTATATCCCCTCTGGCTTCAGGGGCCTCATCATATCCGAAAAAACTCTACACTTTTCAGTGGACAGACCATTTTTGGCAATATCTAGGAGTTAAAATCCCATTGGATTTAAAAGATATTATGAAATATAACCACATGGAGGTAAATGATCTCATCCATAACTCTCTCAAATCATGGGAAGTTAAACCCCTCACTTGGTTTGAGCAAATCAATATAGTGAAATTGTTTATACTACCTAAAATTCTATACTACTTCCGAGCTCTACCAATTATTATCTCCCCCAATACCTTACAATATAGCAAAGGAATCTAAATAATTTCATCTGGCAAACTCGTAAACCTAGAGTACAATTCAGAAACCCAAGTCACAGGGAGGACTGGTGGTCCCAGACCTTTTCGTGTACTACTCAGCTACCAATCTTTCAAATTTAATTAAACATTATCATCAAGCCTATGGAGTAGATTGGAAGATCCTTGAGGACACGTACTTCTGCACAGACTCATTCCGGGAAGCACTTTGGAGAGCCCCCAACTCCAGACAATCCAACCAGAATACCCATCCTTTCCTTAATTCTGTTTTTAAAACTTGGGACAAATTTAGAAAGATCCTGACACCCCATGACTCTCCAGTTGTTACATTCTAAGGGCAAAACTGGTTTAATCCAGGCTTTAGCCCTGAATCATTCCCTAATTGGAGGTCAGCCAACTTGACCAGGTTCATAGACATATCCAAAAATGGTTTAATGTTAGGGAAAGCCACTGTAGAACAAGAAAAACGTACCAACCTACCTTGGTTTGAATGCTCACAGACTGCTCATCTATTTCAGTCATAGAAAGGTAGTATAAATTTTAACAGGCCCTTAACTTCTTCGGAAAAACCCTGACTGCAAACTCCTCCTTTTCAATGAAGGGCACAATTGCATACCTCTATAAAGTGTTATTATCAGACTCAGAGTTAAAACTCACCACATCCCAAAAAGCTTGGCATAAAGACCTTGAAAGAATAATCACAAGAAAGCACTGGGAGGGAATATGGAGCTCCTCACGCTACACTTCAAGATCGATTCCCATACAGTAATTTCTGGTCAGAGGTTCCCCTTGATATCCAAAAAATCATGAGTTTTACTCTCCAGAAAGACCCTGCAGTAATCCTATTGAATCTTTGGCCTCGATCCCAGATCATCAATAGGGATAAAGAACTGATCTCAGTACTATTTACTGCTGCTAAATGTGTAATTGCGATGAAATGGAAAGACAAAGCTGTACCTACAACTGAACAATGGTACAGGAGAATTTGGGACTACTTCTTAGCTGACAAAGTTACAGATTGGATTGCTCACAATGAGAACAGACCAAAAGAGTGCAATGTTAAAATGGACTAGATTTATTGAGGCACATGCTGAGCTTGACAACAAAAACAGACAAAATAGTTGGATGGATCATTCCTCTTTATTACTGTTTCATTAAAACTTTATTAAGCAATAGAGCAACAGTAAAGTACAGATAATATTAACTCAAACCATAAGAGAGTTTTTAAGGTACAATAGCAAATCTTTCACCTGTTTAATGTTTAGTTACACATGTTAAATACAACACGCTTCTTGTTTCAATCAGTTGAATCTAGTTGTACATTTTATGGATTTATATTCTATGGATTTATATTTTATGGATTGTATTGTAACATAAAATCTAATAAAGTTTTTTTTTAAAAAAGCTTATATCCCCAAAGTCTTATTGGCCTCAGAGGTGCTACTCAACTTGAATGTAACTGCTCTACTGCAGGACCAACGCAACTATCTGCTGAAACATTTTCATACAGAAACAAAAATTAACATAAGTCCTCAAATTCATGTTGCTCATTGTATTGATTATTTAGCTTTCCCCCCTGGCCTCCTCAGATGAAATGTTCCCTACTATACCCTTATCGCTGCTCTCATTTGCCATTGCATTCCTTAGGGGGGGGGAGCGAGTGTGTGTAGTGTGCTAGTGAGGATAGCTTGGTAATTTTCCTTTCATACAAATCTGTGGCTGGCTAGATAGCGGCTGCATATCTTTCAGAGTCACTATAGTAATGCTGATGTAGGTGTGCATGGAATTTTGGGGCCTTTACCTATATCCTGTACTTTCCCGCCTTTGCAAATTAGTCCTAACAAAGAGCTTGAATCCACTGCATCTCATATTGCTAAATAAAGCATTCACTGCCACAGTGTGTATGGAGAGTGATTTGACTGGGAACCTGACAGATTGTTAGGACTCCCTCTTCACTCCTACCCAAATCCCCCTCCTCATCAGGCATGCGGAATGGAGATGGAGGGGTAGGCATGAGCACCAGGTCCGAACCCAAGACCCTTGCACCTGACCCCCATAAGAAGAAAACTGCCAAGAGCACAGGTGCACATCCCAAGAAGCAAGTCTTCTTCCAGCCCCCGTTCTCTGGGATGATCTGGCCTGGTTGGGGAGCACCCCGGGGTTTCGAGGAGCCTGGGGTCAGAATGAATGGGAACGATGCTGTGTCTTGTGCACCTTCCAAGATGATCCAGAGCTGGGGAAGAGGATTCTTCTGCAGAGAAGGCCTACTCCAGTTTGTGCTCAGATTTGAAGGAGCTGAAAGATGGCTTCCAGTATTTGGTGAAAAATCTACCCAAGCTCGTGAAGGAACGGATGGAGAAGGAGACCTCTGAATCTTACAAAGAAGAGGAAGAAGGGGGTGGGGACAAGGCTGAACCATTACCCCAGCTGGTCCAGCCACTTTGCAAGGTCAGCATGGAGCATGAGAGGCCCCAGGATGCCCTGGGTGGTGGGGGGCTAAGAGGAGCACGGGGTAGAGGGACACTACCCAGCGGGGATTGAGAACACCACCTGAAGAGGGGCCTGTGCCTACAGTGTGGCAAGCCTGGTCATTCCATGGCTGATTGTGCCTGGACCTGACTTGAGGACTGTGAGAGATGGAATGAGAGGGAGCAGCGCAAAGCGGTGACTGTTACTATCCTGAACCCTGGGGCCGGGACCAAAGTGTGGGTGAGGGCCCTCATTTACTCTGGGTGCTCTTGGGACTTAATGAGTCCAAACTTAATTATGGGGCTGGGGGCTGGGGTGATGAGACTAAAGGAACTGGTGGTGTTTACTCAGATGGATGGCACCACTATGCAGTCATGCCAGTACCAGACTGTTGAGTTGCCTGTAGCAGTTTCTGGACATTGGGAGCAAAGGTCATTTACAGTACACCCTACAGCCCAGTTCCCCATGGTATTGGGTAACCTTTGGCTGGTGGCCCATGACGCATATATACAATGGAGCCAGGGGACTTTGACTTTCCTAGACCCCCACTGGAAGGAGCATCAATGGAACCTGGTGTGGGGGAGGAGCCCTGTCCCACACCAGAGAGGGTTTGCCTGGCATGTGAGGAGTTAAATGCCATCCCACCCATATATAGAGACTTAGGAAGGGTATTTGAGAGGGAAGCAGATGAGTTGCCCCCTCACTGAAAGACTGACTGTGCCATAGAAATCTTGCCAGGACATAAAATGCCTAAGGGGAAGCTGTATGCCATGAGCCCTGCCAAAAGGGAGGAACTACGCTGCTTCATTGACAAAAACCTAGAGCAGGGGTTCATCCAGCCAGCCACTTCCCCGTTTGCTGCACCTGTGCTGTTCCGGAAAAAGAAAGATGGGGGGCTAAGGTTGTGTATGGACTACCGGGGCTTGAACACTGTGTCTATGTCAAATGCCTATCCTTTGCCTCTGATTAAAGACTTATTGGCAGAGGCTGCTAAGGGTAAAATATTCACCAAGTTGGATTTAAGAGACACTTATTTCTGGGTGCGAATACAGGAGAGGGACAAGCATAAGACTACGTTCAACAACCCCTTGGGGCAATGAGTATTTGGTTATGCCGTTTGGACTGGCTGGAGCCCCAGATGTGTTTATGAACTTGACCAATGAAGTGTTACACAAGCACCTATTCAAGGGGGTGGTGGTGTATCTTGATGACATGGATTCACATGTGAAACTAGAGGGTACCCTCTATGATAACCACCTCTATGCAAAACTGTCCAAGTGTGAGTTCCATAAGTCAGAGATAGACTTTCTAGGCTACCGCATTACTCAGCAAGGCTTGGGAATGGATCCCAAGAAAGTACAGGATGTGGTGGGGTGGGAAGTCCAACGTACGCGGGGACAATTACAATCCTCATTCAATTCGCTAATTTCTACCACGCGTTCATCCCCAATTTTGCTCAAGTGTCTTTGCCCCTAACGGATCTGTTAAAAACCAAAGGGAAAGAACCGGAGGTGAAGAAGGGGGGAAGTAAGTTACAATGGATTTCTGAGTGCCAGCAGGCCTTTGAGGATTTAAAAATGCTGTTCACCTCAGAGCCCATCCAGGTGAAATGAAATGATTTATTGTTCAGGTGGATGCATCCAGTGTGGCAATGGGAGGGGCTATCTTGCAAAGAGGCCTGGATGGAAAGCCTATGTTTCCAAAAAGTTCTCAGGGGCAGAACGAAATTGGGGGGTCTGGGACGAGGAACCTGCAGCAATTAAGTTGGCATTGACTAAGTGGTAGTATTGGCTGGAGGGGGCAAGAGTACCATTTGAAATATGGACAGACGATAAAAGTCTAGAAGCTCTGAAAATGCCCCACTGCCTCAATTTATCATATAAATATTACCACATATAAGGTATCAAAACTATCCAAATATCAAATATCATCTCCAAAGAATCTCAAAAGTTATTATACAACCTCTTAATTAATATCAGTCCTCCTCTGTTAAACAAAAGTTTCAAGAGGGAGGACACCTTAAAGTCTCTTTAGAACATGTGCTCTGTCTTCCTCCAACAGAGGTCCAGATATCCTTCTGTTTCAGAATCTTCCTCAGGGAGTTCAACAATAATTTTCCAGCACAAAGTTGCCAAATACCAAAGTATTAATCCAAATTTCTCTTCAATGAATGCTGCAAAAAAAATTCTTATGAGCTACAAGCCTCCTCCAAAGTGAAAAGCACATTTCTGCAACATGTAATATGTCTACATACATTGCCGAGAAAGGTCATATCTGACCGGGGTACACAGTTTGTTGCTAAATTCTGGAAGGAACTAATGGTTTTATTGAGGGGCAAGTGAGGAGTAAGTAGTAGCTACCATCCTAAAACAGATGGTCAAACCGAACACACGAACCAAGTCCTTGGACAAATTTTAAGGTGCTATGTCAATCACCAGCAAGATAATTGGGTGCAGCTACTGCCTTTTGCAGAGTACAATTATAATAACTCTCTTCATATTCCAGCAGGATGTCTCCCTTCATGGCGGTGCATGGGTGTGAAGGGGGATGCTCAAATATGGTGGTCTACCATGACAAGAAATTGGGACACATTGCAAAAGACTTTAAACAAAGCCAAAGAAGACTACAAGTGCTTTGCAGATGGCAAAAGGAGCCCTGAGTGGGATTTGGCTCCTGGAGACTCTGTATATTTCTACTAAGCACATTAAGGGACTGCAACCCAGAAGAAAGCTGGGATGGAAATACATAGGACCATTTAAGGTTATACGTGCTATCAATAAGGTAGCTGTTGAAATTGAACTGCCTAAATCACTTCATTCTTCTGTTTCATTTCAGCCTCCTGAAAAGAGATCCTGGACCCTTGCCCTGGCCTCCTCATCCTCCAGCTCCACCATCTCTTCTGATAGATGGGCAACTCCACCAAATAGTGGAAATGATTCTTGATTCCAGAATTAAGAGAGGCCAGCTGTATTATCTGGTCAAGTGGAAGAACTTTGGGCCAGAGAAGAATGAATGGGTCCTTTCCAAGCATATTAGGGTGGCTCAATTGATTAAGGAGTTCCATCGTAGCCATCCTCACAAGCCAGGGGGTGAGTGCTTGGGGGGGCAGTATGTCAAACTCAAGCTTCTGACACTGACTTCTGATTTACAATGCTGGTCTTCTGTACCCTTATCATTGCTCTCATTTGTCATTGCATTCCTTGGAGGGGAAGCGAGTGTGTGTAGTGTACTAGGGAAGATAGCTTGGTAATTTTCCTAAGAGGACCCCAAGACATCCTTCATATGAGAAATGTCCTTCGAGAAATCTGTGCCTGGCTAGATAGTAGCTGTACATCTTTCAGAGTCACTATAGTAATGCTGACATAGGTGTGCATGGAATTTTGGGGCCTTTACCTATATCTTGTACTTTCCTGCCTTTGCAAATTAGTCCTAACAAAGAACTTGAACCACCTGCATCTCATATCTCCAAATAAAGCATTCACTGCCAAAGTGTGTGTGTGGAGAGAGATTTGACTGGGAACCTGACAACCCCAAGGACAGTAATAAATGGCTACAAAATATGACACCAGAAGTTGAGCCCTTCAGGTCAGAAGGTGTCCAATATGCTACTGGAGAAGAGCAGAGGGCAAGTACAAGTAACCCCAGAAAGAATGAAGTGGCTCGACCAAATCCAAAAGGATGCTCAGTTGTGGATGGGTCTGATGGTGAAAGGAAAGTCTGATGCTGCAAAGAACAATACTGTATAGGAACCTGGAATGTAAGATCTATGAATGAAGGTAAGTTGGATGTGGTCAAAAATGAGATGGCAAGACTGAACATCGATATCTTGGGAATCAGTGAACTAAAGTGGATGGGAATGGATGAATTTAACTCAGAAGAGTTATATCTACTACTGTGGCCAAGAATCCTGTAGAAAAAATGTTGTGGCCTTTATAGTCATCAGGAGAGTGAAAAAGGCAATAATGGGATGCAATCTCAAAAATGACAGAATGATCTTGGTCTGAATCCAAGGCAAACCATTCAACATCTCAGTAATCCAAGTCTATGCCCCAACCACTGACACAGAGGAGGCTGAAATGGACTGGTTCTATGAAGACCTACAACACCTCATACAACTAACACCAAAAAAGATATCCTCATAATCATAGGGGACTGGAATGCTAAAGTAGGAGGTCAAAAGGTAACCGGAATAACAGACAAGTTTGGCCTTGGAGAACAAAATGAAGCAGGGCAAAGGCTAACAGAGTTTTATCAAGAGAACATGCTGGTCATAGCGAACACTCTCTTCTAATAACCTAAGAGGTGACTCTACACATGGACATCTCCAGATGGGCAACACCAAAATCAGATTGATTATGTCATTTGCAGTCAAAGATGGAGAAGCTCTATCCAGTCAGTAAAAACAAGAGCTGACACTGGCTCAGATCATGAGCTACTCATTGCAAAATTCAGGCTTAAACTGAAGGAAGTTAGGAAAACCACTAGGCCATTCAGGTTTGACCTAGATCACATCCCTTATGAATATACAGTGGAGGTGAAGGATAGGTTTAAAGGACTAGATTTGATAGAGTGCCTGAAGAACTATGGATGGAGGTTCATGACATTGTACAGGAGGCAGGAATCAGCACCATCCCAAAGAAAAAGAAATGCAAGAAAGTAAAGTGGCTGTCTGATGAGGCTTTACACATAGCAGAGGAAAGAAGGAAAGCTAAAGGCAACGGTGAAAAGGAAAGATTTACCCAACTGAATGCAGATTTCCAGAGAACAGCAAGGAGCGATAAGGAGGCCTTCCTGAATGAACAATGCAAAGTAATAGAGGAAAACAATAGCATGGGAAGTACTAGAGATCTCTTCAAGAAAATTGGAGAAATCAAGGGAACATTCTGTGCAAAGCTGGCCGTGATAAAGGACAAAAATGGTAGGGACCTAACAGAAGCAGAAGAGATTAGGAAAACATGGCAAGAATACACAGAAGAAGTATACAAAAAGGACCTCAATGATGGTGTGATCACTGACCTTGAGCCAGACATTCTGGAGTGTGAAGTCAAATGGGCCTTAGAAAGCATTACTAACAACAAAGCTAGTGGAGGTGAATGGTATCCCAGCTGAACTATTCAAAGACTTAAAAGATGATGCTGTTAAGGTGCTGCATTCAATTTGCCAGCAAATTTGGAAAATGCAACAGTGGCTACAGGATTGGAAAAGGTCAGTTTACATTCCAATCCCAAAGAAGGGCAATGCCAAGGAATGTTCAAACTATTGCACATTGCACTCATTTCACATGCTAGCAAGGTCATGCTCAAGACTCTACAAGCTAGGCTTCAGCAGTACATGGATAGAGAACTGCCAGAAGTACAAGCTGGGTTTCGAAGAGGTAGAAGAACTGGAGATCAAATTGCCAACATTTGCTGGATTATGGAGAAAGCAAGGGAGTACCAGAAAAACATCTACTTCTGCTTCATTGACTATGCTAAAGCCTTCGATTGTGTGGATCACAACAAGCTGTGGCAAGTCTTTAAAGAGATGAGAGTACCAGACCACCTCATATGTCTCCTGAGAAAGGGTCAAGAAGTGACAGCTAGAACCGGATATGGAACAACTGATTGGTTTAGGAAAAGGAGTACTACAAGGATATATATTGTCACCCTGCTTATTTAATTTATATGCAGAGTATATCATGCAAAATGCCGGCCTGGATGAATCACAAGCTGGAATTAAGATTGCCGCGAAAAAGATCAACAACCTCAGATATGCAGATGATACCACTCTAATGGCAGAAAGTGAAGATGACCTAAAGAGCTTCTTGCTAAGGCTAAAAGAGGAGAGCACAAAAGTTAGCTTGAAACTCAACATCAAAAATACTAAGATCATGGCACCCGGCCCCATCACTCCTTGGCAAACAGAAGGGGAAGTCACAGAAGCAGTGAAAGACTTCATGTTCCTGGGATCCAGGATCACTGCAGATGGTGACTGCAGCCATGAATTTTAAAGACACTTGCTCCTTGGGAGGAAAGCGATGGCAAACCTAGACAGCATAATAAAAAGTAAAGACTTCACCCTGCCAACAAAAGTCCGTATGGTCAAAGCAATGGTATTCTCAGTAGTAATGTATGGCTGCGAGAGATGGGCCAAGAGCCGAAGAATAGATGCTTTCAAACTATGGTGCTGGAGAAGATTTTTGAGAGACCCTTGGACTACAAGGAGATCAACTCAGTCAATCCTAAAAGAAATCAACCCTGACTGTTCCCTGGATACTGAAGCTAAAGATACTGAAGCTAAAGCTCAAATACTTTGGCCACCAAATGAGAAAGGAACACTCACTGGACAAGACTCTGATGCTGGGAAAGATTGAAAGTAAAGAAGAAGGGGATGACAAAGGATGAGATGGTTAGTGTTATCAATGCAACAAACATGAAATTAAGCAAACTCTGGAGGACAGCAGAAGACAGGAGGGCCCGGCGTGATGTGGTCCATGGGGTCACAAAGAGTCAGACTCAACTGTGTGACTGAACAACAACAACAAACACACCAGGTCAGTTGACGGATATATACTTAAATGAAGGATATGTACTAAACATATGACATTGCCTTTAACTGGATCAGACCAGTGGTCTGTTTATCTCAGGGCTGTCTGTTCTGGCTAGACAGGTTCTCCAGGGTCTTAGGTTCCCAAGCAGACAAGGGTTTTTCCCACCATTCACTTGTCTGAGGCTGTTCTAAAGAATATACTTAACCATCCTCAAAGTTGGTGAGGTGAGTACTACCCCTTTGCATTGATTGTTGTAGATGATAACATGTATTGTGTGGTATAAACTTTTTAAAAATCTAATTGCAATGTGTTTCTGTCCCATTCCCAGAAATCTGGAGGTATTCTATTACATGAGACAGTGTTAACTTCATTTTTTATGTTTTTCTTTCATTTTAGAAGTAATAGCACACATATGGTGATAGGAAGGTAAGTAACATTCATACTCTTAAGGGCATCAACCCCCTCAAGAGACAGTTAACAACTAAACGCTCAAAAATTAATCCAGTCCTGATAGTGTTCATTAGAAGGAATAATCTCATTCTCAGCTAGATATTGCAGTATCAGGAGCCAGGTAACTACAAAGGTGCTGTTTGTATCATCACAGGATTGGGGGTTTAGACCATCAGCAATCTTTCCCATGACTAATTGTGTCTGTAGTTTATCAAACCACAGTTCTATAGTTGGTGCTTCCTTGGTTTTCCATTTGGAAGCAATGGTTAGCCTTGCTGCCACCAGTAGGGTAGAAATCATAGCCTTCATATCCTTTCTCAGTGTGCATTCGGACCACAGTTTTAGTAGGACTAGATCTAAGGTAGGAGAGATGACCTGACCTGCCACTCTACTGATCCTAGCTAAAACATCTTGCCAGAAATCCTGGATTAACAGGGCAATCCCACCAGCAATGGCGGAATGTGCCAACTTGGCCACATCCCTTCCAACACAATGGGCTGATGCCCTTGTTTACCTTGTGTAGCCTGGAGGGAGTATATTACCACCTAGTCCGCATCTTAAAAACTTGAAGCTGAATATTTAAAATATTATTAATTTTTTTTTGAGGAATGAGCACCATAGTTCCATACCTGATGCCATTCCATAAGTGAGAGTTCCCTACCCAGGTTCAGTTCCCATTTCTCCTGCTAACTTTCTGAAGGAAGTTGCAGAAAGCCAGTACTTCAAAGAACAACCAGAGCCACATAGGAGGCTAGACAGCCTCTATTTTTTCTGCTGATTTTGAATAAGACTCACTATGCCTAGGCAGATAATAAATCCATATCCCCCGTGAGGATAATACAAGCTTTTAAAATGCCACAGATGAAAAAGATAATGTTAAATCATGGAATTCTTGAGGATAATCTTGAGGTGGCAAGTGACCAACTCAGCATGCCAGTCACATGTGGTAAGCTTTACAAATGAACAAATATGTCATGTGAACACAGAAAACTCCATGTGGGAAGTTTATCATTTAGATGGGGCTAGAGATCCTTTAAATGCAGATGCCGGGGATTGAACATCAGCGGGGAACTTATATTTGCAAAGCGTGTACTCTACCATTTCAGATAAGGTCCTTTCCAATTCATATTTTAAAGGAGAAAATGGCAAAAATACCCCTGAAGTCAGGGACTCAGGCATCTTTGTCACTTTATCTGGACCTAGATAGCCTAGACTAGCATGATCTTCTCAGATCTTGGGTCAGCCCTGGTTAGTACTTGAATGGCCCTGATCTGGATAGCCCAGGCTAGTCCAATCCCATCAGATCTCAGAAGCTAAGCAGGGCTGGCCCTAGCTAGCTAGAATACCAGAGGTATGACACAGAGGCAGGCAATGGCAAACCACCTCTGAAATGTCTCTTGCCTTAAAAATAAATCTAGCTCACCACCTAGTGGTGCATAATGCTAAAAGGGATAGAACTTCTGGCTGCCAAGCAATCCTAGTATCTCCTGTCTATACTACACACACTGGCATACAATAATTTATTAATTAATTAGACCTCCAAAGGAGTTCAGGGTCACTATAAAGAGGCAGGTAACAATAGACAAACTACCTCTGTTTGTCTCTTGCCTTGGAAACTCTATGAGGTTGCCATCAATCAGCTATGACTTGACTGCACTTTCCACCACCAAGGCTACAGCAAACTCTTACCTTCTCTCTTACCTTCTCTCTGCTTTCCTCCATAGCTGGGGAAAACAGCTTTAGGAATAAATTAAATCATTAATCTGCATGGGATTAAAGAGAATATATTGACTCAAGGCCATTGTTTTAATTGGCAGCATTCTCTCTGGACACTGCTAGCATGCTGATGGAAAATGGCAAGCAGAGAAAACTGTGTTTCCAGAATCTGATTGCAAACAATCAAGCCAAGCTGTCACATTTGCATTTTGCACTCAGGAAGTGCAAATTCTGGGATCAAAATGAATCAGGAATATTTGTACAAAAGAGCACATTCATATGTTTCCCCAACAAACCAAATTACACCCCTCCAGGCTGTTTCAGGATGGAAAAAATGGAGAGGCTAAATCCTCTTCTCCATGTGTGTTACAGTTGTGTGCTGAATCAGGAGCTCTGCATATCGGAACTGAGAAGAACCTTCAACTCACATCTGACTGTTACTCAGGACACAGACAAACCCTGCATCCAACCAGTGTATTTGTATTCCATAATGTGTCACAAACTGCTCCTTTCAGCCCTTAGGGCTTCCAGTGCCTGGTGGGGGTGGGAAATCCTTATCACCTCCAGCTCTCAGTCAGTTTGGTGTAGTGGTTAAGTGCGCAGACTCTAATCTGGGAGAACCAGGTTTGATTCCCCACTCCTCCACTTGCACCTGCTGATGTGACCTTGGGTCAGTCACAAGCTCTGGTACAGCTGTCTCTCAAGGACAGTTTCTGTCAGAAGTTCTCTCAGCCCCACCTACCTCACAGGGTGTCTGTTGTGGGGAGGGGAAGGGAAAGGAGTTTGTAAGCCACTCTGAGACGCCTTTGGGCAGTGAAGGGTGGGGTATAAATCCAAACTCTTCTTCTTCTTCTTCATTATCCACCTTCGCTCTGAGCAGTGGCAGGAGAAAACTAAAAGTGCCACTGGGCCTATGGTATGACAGCTCTTCTGGAGTTTTCTTGGAAGTGACGTCATGCTGTCACTGCCTGCCAGTCATCCCCATTTACCTCTCCCCACCCCATGCCATGCAACCCTCTCAGCCCTTCTTGCTTACACTCTGCCAGGCAAGACTGTTTTCAACCTCTGCCCAAATAAGTAGTAATGACTCGCCTTCTAGATTCTTGGAACAACCAACTGCCCCCCATCAATACTCAGACTGAACCAAAGCCTAAAGGGAAGAGTCACTTTACAAAAAAAGGCAGAATGACTTAGGAACATTGGAAGTTGACTTATATGGAATCAAATGATCCACCTAGTTCAGTATTTTCTGTAGAAGCTCTCTAAGCTTTTAGGTTGAGAGACATCTTTTCCCCACAAGTTCTACCTGAAATACTTCCAATGCCAGGGCCTGGGCCTGGGCTCTCATGCAAAGCAGATGCTCTACTACTGAGACACAGCCCCTTCCCACATTAGGTCATGCAAGGCAATTAAAAAACAAAACAAACGTATTTAAAAATAGCATTAGATGGACAACTGCAGAGCAGGGTTGTGCAGTTTGGATTTAGAAATATCTGGAACTCAATTAATAGTGCCTATGATAAAGTTTCTGGTCAAAACTTCAACAAATGGCAGGCTGACGGCATGGCGAGACACATGCACTTGAGCGTGTGGTAATCTTCTGATCTTTAAAGGGGTCCTTTGATCATCAAAAGGACCCCCTGCTGTCCCGGGAAGGGACTGTGAGCTGCAAGGGGCTTTGATCTGAAACCCTGTGTGAGTTGCAACTCACAGGGTGGGCTGGATCGCCCCCGACGTGGGATCAAAGTTCGGGCTCAGTTCATCTGAGCAAAGCCAATGCTCCTGAACCCGATGGGGGGGGAAGAGAAACCTTACCGACAGAGCGCTTCTGTGAGTATCCATGACAGAAACTGTATGGTTTGAAAGGGCGATTTAAAATAATTAGCCCTAAGAAGTAGCGTAGTGGGGAGGACACTCACCCCTGAAGAACAAACAGCTAGAAACTGAAAGGGAGCGTGGCGAGGTTGGAGTGGAAAGGGTGAGAGGGAAAGAGAATGCCATCCGAAAGCTATGGAGCTGAAGAGGCTGAGAGGGAAGCAATTGGGCTTTAGAACGTTTAACCTGGCTCTCAGTGGGTTTTGAGAAGGAACTTGGGTCTTCCTTTAAACCTCTTTTAAAAACTGAAAATTGGGATGGGAAGCAGTTTGCGGGCAGTGAGAACTGGAGCGGAATCCGTCCAGTGAGAGAGGCTTGGTGAAAATAAGAAGTTTTAAGGTGAAGACGGCTGGCAGGAGACCCCTTTGCAGCGTGATCAAATTTTAACCCTAATAGGGGTAGGGTAGAAGAATCGGAGAAACAGAGAAGAGGAGGCCCACTTCATCGCACGCTAATTTTTAACCCTTGAGGGCCAGGGTGGAAGAGTAAGAGAGTGAGGGAAGAGAGAGTGTTTGCTACGTCCTCAATTTTTGCTGCGATTGTTATTGGTAAATGAGGTGTGAGAGAAGGATGGACTCTGTTTAAAGACCACTGGATGAAAGAGCTTGGTATGACAATAAGGAATTTGATTGTTGATTGACAGTGTGTCGGCTGGTCACTTCATTTGGCTTTAGTGGGCTATAGGGGGAGAATAAAGGACGGGGAAGGCGGGCAAGACAGTCTTTCTGGGAAAATTGCCAACAGGAGGTCTGTTTTAGTAAATAGATGGGAGGATAGTGAAAATAACTACTGGGGACTTTGCCAACAAATAAGATAGCCTAAACATTGGTACCTGTTTTAATTTTCTCTGAGATAGAAGTTCTGGGAATGGGGCCAGAAGGCCTGCGCTGTTCCCAAACATTGGATAAGGGTAAAGAGTAAATTAAAAAATGTGAATATTCTCTGTGCATGTTAAGAGTGGGATTTGGAAGTGGTGAAAAATAGACAAATATGGCCAGTGGAGGACCAAGGAAACAGTCTCTGATTTCTCCAGGGGCTGCTAGCTCTGCTACAGGGAAGTTGGGGGGCACAGGCCAGAAAGAGCCCCAAAAAGAAATGCAAGCGGTGGTGCAAGCAACTATCCTGAGCACAATTAATGATGTCATAGAACCGATCAAGGTCAGCATGGAAGAAATCCGGAACTCTGTCCCACAAGCTATTCAGGAAGTAAGAGATATGATCCCCCAAGCGGCGGTCCCGATCCAGAATGCAATGAAGGACATTACGGAGCAGTTCACCAAGAGTCTACAGCTGTTGCAGAAACAAATAGCCGATAATACTACAAAAATTGTGACACTAAGTAATGCAGTGGAGGAAGTGGAGACAAAAATGAGACAAGTGGAAAGGAAGGTTCAAAAAAATGAAGAAAAACAATCGTTATTGGAGCAAGATGTGATGAGACTACAGGTGGAGAGGGCGGCGTTTGTTCTGAGGTTTCAAAACATTCCGGAGGAAAAAGAGGAAGACCTGAATTCAAAGATGTCGGAACTTCTGGCAAATCATTTACAGTTCGAGGATATAAATGAAGTAGCAAAAGAGATTGATGTGGGTTTCAGAATGAATTCGGCCTATGCAAGAAGATTTAAAGTGCCCAGGGAGTTACAGGTGCGGTTCCACAAACAAGCTGTCAGAGATAAGATACTGAAAGAAGTAAACGCTGTACCGTTGAGGATGGGACAAGAAGAAATTAAAGTTTTAAAAGAGATACCCTGGAGAGTGAGGGAGAAGAGAAGGGTGTACTCAGACTTAACGGCACTGTTGAGAGCCAATAACATCACCTACAGGTGGATTTTGCCAGAGGGGGTCTTCTTTAACTTTGAGGGAAAGAGATTCAGAATCACCTCTGTTTTTAAGGCTAAAGATTTCTTAGAGACGTATGGCATGGAGATGTCGGATGACCAAGAAGAAAAAGAGGAGAGAGAAGAGGGAGAGGTGGAAAGGGAAGGGGAATCCCAACCCCAGGGAGCAACAGCACCAGCTCCCTCCGCCAAACCTCAAAGACCAAGAAGATTTAGACTGAGATCTCCAATTGTGACAAGACAAAAAACAAAAGGTGAAAAGGAACACAGACAGACACAGAACCTAGATGGATAAAAAGAAGTTGAAAATAATTTAGGTGAACGTCAATGGCTTAAATGGACCCCAGAAAAGAAGAAGGATATTTCATCAATTGAAGAAACATAAAGCGGATATAACATGTATTCAAGAAACCCATATTAAGAGGAATAATGAAAAACATCTGAATTATAAAGGGCTAGGCAAAGTATTTGTGGCAATGGATAAAGAAAAGAAGAAACGTGGAATGGCCACCTACATTAAGGAGCACTTACAACCAGAGTTAATATTCGCTTCAGAGGATGGGAGAATAGTGATGGTGGCAGTTCAAAAACAAAATAAAAAGGTTTTAATTGTGAATATTTATGCCCCGAATCAAAATCAGGAAAAATTCTACGGTAAGCTTTTGACTTTGATAGCTAAACAGGACTTTCAAGAGTTTTGTTTGATTGGCGATTTTAACGCGGTTTTTGATAACAAATGGGATTGGAAGGCGAATAGCCAGAAGAAGAAGCTAAAAGGTAATGAATTTACTAATTCACTTTTGCAGATTATAGAGGAGTGGCGTTTAGTGGATGTCTGGAGAATAAGAAATCCTAAAAAGCAGCAATACATGTTCTATTCGGCAAGGCATGATTCCTGGTCTAGATTGGTTATGTGTTGGATGTCATCCTCAATGGCGAGGGATTTACAGGAGGCGGGAATTGAAGCAGGCATGTTTGCTGATCATGATCCGATAACAGTGGAACTACAAGGAATAAATTGCAGAGGTAGATGGACATTGAATCCCTTCTTACTTAAGGATAGCAAGGTGGTAAGAAGTTTGCAAACAGAGTTCACGTTCTTCTTTAAGGAGACTATCACCCCAGGAATTGTGAGGCGGACGGTATGGGATGCGTTTAAGGCCTTTGCCAGAGGACTTTTAATGAAGGAAGCGGCAAGGAAGAACAGGGAAAGAAACGAAGAATATTTTAACCTGAAGAGAGAGATATTGGAACAAGATTAGCAGGAAATGGAGAGTGGAGGAAATTTGGACAGGAAAGCGAAAATTAAGCTTCTCATGCACAGGATGAATTGCTTATTGACAGCAGAACTGGCAAAGAAGGTAAGATACGCTAAACAAAACTATTTTGAGAATGCTAATAAACCTACTAGATGGCTGGCCTATCAAGTGAGAAAGCAGTTGGAAAGGACACTGATAAAATCAATGAGAGACAAAAACGGGGTGGAACAAAATGGAATCGAAGATTTAAAGAAGATTGTGGAGGATTTTTATAAGAAACTTTATGCAAGTGAGAAAATAACTAGAGAAAAAATATCCCTGTATTTGCAAGAGCGTATGATGCAAAGGTTTTCGGGGGGAGACCAGAGGATTTTAAATCAATCTATTACTATGATGGAGATGGTGGAGGCCCTGAAAAGGCAGAATAAAGGGAAATCACCAGGGACAGATGGTCTACCAGTGGAGTTTTACATAACCTTTGAAGAAATACTGCTTCCACAGCTGCATGAAGTCTATAAGAAAACTTGGGAAGGAGAGGAAGTTCCAGACACGTGGAGGGAAGCACTAATCTCTCTGATACACAAACAAGATACAGAAGGGAATGATGTTAAAAACTATAGACCGATCTCCTTGTTAAATGTGGATTATAAAATATTTGCTTCTATCATGGCAGATAGATTGAAGCGTGTTTTGGCAAAAGTAATTCATAAAGATCAGTTTGGATTTCTGTCGAAAAGACAGATAAAACACAATGTAAGGCAGCTAGTAAATGTGTTGGAATATTATGAAGCTCATCCAGAAAAAGAGATGGCAGTGATTTTTGTAGACGCGGAGAAGGCCTTTGACAACTTGGATTGGGCATTTATAACAGAGACACTTAAACAGGCCAGAGCGGGAGAACGATTCATTCAAGTGATTCAAGCAATTTATTCAAAGCAAAAAGCAGCTGTTATGGTAAATGGGGAACGGACTGAACAATTTCAGGTACAAAAGGGCACGAGGCAGGACTGCCCTCTCTCACCATTGCTTTACATATTTGCTTTGGAAGTAGTGACAGAGGAGATACGACAAAATCCAGAAGTGAAGGGTCTAAAGGTGTACGGAGAACAATTTAAATTATTGGCTTATGTGGATGACCTGGCATTTATTTTGGAGGAATCCAGATCTTCAATTGTGGAGCTAAATAAGCTTTTGAAAAACTATGGGCAAGTGGCAGGTTTGAAAATTAACTCAGCTAAAACCAAAATCTTAACTAAAAATATGATATTAGAGCAAAGAGAGTGTTTGCAAGAAGAATCGGGATATAAACTCTGTGTGAAGGCAAAATATTTAGGAATCCAACTGAAGAACAGATGCAGTTCGCTGCGAGAAGATAATTATAGGGAATTATTAAGGGCAACGAAGCAAGACTTGGAAAAATGGAAGAATTTAAAGCTATCCCTAATGGGAAGAATTGCTCTGATAAAGATGAACATTTTACCAAGATGGATCTTCTTGTTTCAAACGATTCCTGTTCTGAAAAACCTGGCAATATTGAAGGAGTTGGAGCAAATTACTACCAAGTTTGTGTGGCAAGGGAAGAGAGCAAGAATTAGGCTTAAGGTATTACAAGATTCAAAAGAAAGAGGTGGACTTGCCCTATCTAATTGGACATTGTATTATAGAGCTGGGGCGTTGGCCTGGATTAAGGAATGGGTGATGTTGGAAGACAGAAGATTACTGAAACTGGAAGGCCACGATCTTCTGGAAGGTTGGCATGCTTTTCTATGGGACGAGAAAGTGGCAGCACGCAAAAGCTTTAAACAGCACTGGATACGAGATGCACTTGGAAGAGTATGGGAGACCATCTGAAGGAGGTGGTTTTCCAAAACTTCAAGGTTGATGGCTCCAGTAGAAGCAGTGACTTTGCCTAGGCTATACTGTGAAGACCCCCCACAAAGGTATTTGGACATTATTAATGCGAAGGGGGAGTTGGAATTGGATGATGATATCAGTTGGTGGCACAGAGTGCAGATTCAGTCTACATCGGCCTTCCTCAGAGGAATTGGCTATTATAAAAATATAGTACAATCATGTAAATACAAAGCATACATTCAATAAGGACTGGGAGCAAGTTGCTGTAAAAGATAAAAAAGGGAAAATTAAACACATGTATTAAAACAAATAAATAGACTGTAAATATACATTGCCAATAAATAAATATATACCATTGACTTACTTTCAAGATAAACCACTTCTGTTTTTTATTATTGATTATTATTTTTTATATTTAGGCTCTAAATTGTGGGATACATTGATTTATATATGTTTTGTCTTTAGGTTTATATCTGAGAACGACTTAGCATGTGATTGCACTATTAGAGGCCTCATTTATTTTTTGCTCTGTGCCTGGTGGTTTATCTTGAAAGTAAGTAAATGGTATATGTTTATTTATTAGCATAGTGTTCCTCACTATTGATCTCTGAAACGTGTCAGGTCAGATTTATGAGCCCTTGTGTTTTATCGTTTGTTATTTATACATAACATGTGATTGGGCCCTTATATAATTTTAAATTTGTGATTAATAAATACATGTATTTTTATATATTTCCTTCAGTAAGTTTTTAAAATTGGCCTCCTTTCTTACATTTGACTAACCTTTGTCAGGTTCTGGATTCTAGGTTTTAGGTTCAGTTTTTGTCCCCTTTCCCCTTTTTTCCCCTTGTTGAACCACAAACCAAACCAAGAATGGCTAGGCCAGTCTGTGAACCAAAACAGTTCATATTGGTTTGTGAGCCATTTAAAGTTTGTAGTATGAATGGGAATATAAAGATTTTTTTATATCGGTTTTTTCCTTCTTGATTGTTCATATTCATATCTTTTCCTTGGTTTTATGGATTTCTCTTTTAAGTAATATTTTATTAGGATATAAGGAAGGCCTGTTATATTGAAGACTTTACTCTTGTAGGTCTGATATTGTTAGCAGACAACATAATACGTATAAAGTTCATGATTCTGTAGTTCTTAAGGGCAAAACTTTGCAATGTCTGGGTCAGATAAGATTTTGGTCTCATATCAAGAACAACAAACACTTTTGCTTGGGATATGAAGAATCCTTGCCCATTATCATTTAGGTTAGGTTAAGTAAACACTTAGGTTTTACGTAGATTTGATGTAGATATGTTTCTTTACATCTGACAAATCAGGCTTATTATTCAAATGACCACTGTCTTTTTAACCAATTATGCTTTTTGAATTTTTTTTTATGTCAGTCCATGTATAAAATATAATGTATTTCCTGAATATGCTCAGAATATGTTCAAGAAGAAGAAGATGAAGAAGAAAAAGAAGAAAGTAGTCCATTTTTTTGATGAGTTATTTGGTTCAATTGTTTTCCTGTTAATTGAAATTATGCTGAGAAGAAAGTAGTCAATTTTGGATGGACTATTTGGTCCAACTGTTTTCCTGTTAATTGAAATTAAAACATAGAACTTCCTCCTCATTTGACTTCATTTTTGACATGGAATCAAATATGTACAACAAGTTTAAACCCCTGCTTTCTGTTCCCCATGAAAAGCAATGGTGAGAAGAAACCAGAGGTATAAATGGCTCTGAGCCATTTAAACCCCTGCTTTCTGCTCACTGCCAAAAGCCACAACAAGCAGAAAGCAGGGGTGAAACGCTTCCCAGCAATTTCACTCCCTGCTTTTTGCTAGCTGTCAAAAGCCACAGTGGGCAAAAAGCAGGGGGTAAAATGGCTGGGAGGCATTTCACCCCCCCGCTTTCTGCTTTGTGCTAGTTTTGGCAGAGAGCAGAAAGCAGGGGGTTAAGTATCTCTGAGCCATTTAAACCTCTGCTTTGTGTTCCCTGCCAAAAGTGGCAGAGAGCAGAAAGCAGAATTTTAAATGGCTCAGAGCCATTTATACCTCTGGTTTCTCCTCACCAGTGTTTTCATGGGGAATGTGAAAAGTGGCAGAGAGCAGAATTTTAAATGGCTCACAGCCATTTAAACCCCTAGTTTCTGCTTTCCGTGAACTGCCATGAACCGGCACATACTGCATTAAAATTTGTGGAAGTTTGTGGCAGCTCTTCAGTTTGTGAACATCACTTTGCAAACCATGAATCACCCAAAATTCATGATAAACTTTAGTTCGTGAGCCGGTTCATGCCCATCCCTACTAAGCCATGATTGGCTATCTTACCACTAGCAATGTTAAGAGATTGTTACAACAGTATCTGCTCTTGTGACCAGAAATCCGTCAAGGACCTGCCCCATGTGGTTTTTTGGTGCCCAAGATTTGCAGTGGATCATGAAAGATTACTCAGGAACATTTTTTAACAAGATATCCAGGATGACTGGATTGGTCCAAAACTGTAATATCACTCGCAGACCAAAATAAATGGGTCACATTGCAAATGAAAAAATTTAGTTATAAAGATTCAGTCAAAACCCTCTGATACCAGTGTGGTCAATGAAAAGTTATCTTGCTCATGCTGGGTGTTTATGTGCTATAATAGGATCAGTAGTTCATTGTTAAACCTCGCCCTTTGTTACTAAGATTCATATTTGTTAATTATATATTATGTTTTTAGATTTTTATTTATTTCAATGAATATTTTATGGGTTTTAACATGTACTGTAATTGTTTTATGCTATGTTGCACTTCCCCCCCTTAATGTCATTTGCTATTGCTACTGCAATAAACTTGACTTACACAAAATATAAGAAACATAAAATTATGATTTAGACAAACCAGGAGGTGGGGGGGGGGACAGTCCAAATCCAACTCCTGAGCTGGCATGGCTCAGGGCCAAACTAGATGTGATGGCATCTTTGTGTCTGATACCAGGATGCTGCTGCCACTTTAAATCCTGAAATGGGTGATTTAAAAATGCCACAAGAGCCTGATCTTGATCCTTTGTGCACTTGGTTTGTAGTTTAATGTGAGTCCTTATTACTATTTTTGTTTATTTCTTATTTTTTTGCACCATTGTCAAAATATATATATCCCAGTCTAATTTTTTTTTGTTACTGCCTTACAAGGAAAGAACTAGCAAGTCTTTCTTTTTGCCCCAGTTCTTCTGCAAATTTGCTACTGCAGCAGCCAGGCCTGGACCAGCCAGGTTATATGAGCGTTTATACTGCCAGCCTTTGATGCAGGGGCCTGACCTAAACAAGGAAGCCTGCAAACAATGCTTTCTTTGTTTCTACATCTTTCTGTGATCCTTAGGCACAATTGGTTACCTGGCCTTAAATGCACAACTTTTCTCCTGCGCAGCTCCCTAAGGAAAGCAAGGGCTGCATCAAAGTCTCTAAGGAAACTGGAAAACCACGTGGCTTCAGTCAAACAGCATGGATTGTTCAGTGTCTCTTCAACTGCAATTAAATCTTGCTTCTTCCTTAGTATATTGTCCCTGGAGTGCAGGAGCTTGAGTGAATGCACTTGAAATTTGCCTTAGGATTGTTTTCAGGTGCAGTGATACTCTGAAATAGGGTTGCCGATTTTTCCCCTCGTATCTCTGCTCCTGTGTCTGTATTCATAGCCTGAGCTGCAGGCTTATCTCTGTTTCATAAAGAACATTCCCCTGTTTTCTGCAGGATGTTAAAACCACAGCTTCTTTTGTTCAAGGCAACCCCCCACCCTCCAGGAAGCAAGTGAAGTTACCAATTGATGTTGATCTTGATGTAGATCTTTCCTGAAGAGAGATTCAGGGATGCCCCAGAGCAGGTGATGGGGCTGTAGTGAATACACTGCTTCTGGGGTTGCCATCTTTATTTATGACTAGGAATAAGGCCCGCTGTGGAAATAAATACAACGGGATCTAGAAAGAGGCTCTGGGAGAGTGCCCCGGCTTTGGGCACTCAATGACAATTTGCTGTGGCAATCTCAGCAGGGTATAATAACAGAGTCCACCATTTTCTCCAGAGGAACTGATCTTTGCTACCTGAAGAGCAGTAGTAATTTTGAGTGAACTCCAGCCCACCCCCAAGATTGGTAACAGTGGTTCCCCAGGAGGGAGTGGCTGGTTTGGAGGGTGGAGTCTATGGCATCGTACCTGTCTGAGGTGCCACCCCTTCTCAAACCTCACCCTCTCCAGGCTCCATCCCTCAAATCTCCAGGAATTGCCCACCTGGAGTTGGCAACCTGATCAGGACTGGGCCCAATGAGTTTTCTCCCAAAGGCCAACATAGGTGTGGAAAGGGCCTTTTACTGACAGAGGAGAAAGTACAGGTGCCAACTTTGATTAGGGAAATACCTGGAGATTTGGGGGAGTGGATCCTGTGGAGGGCAGCATTTGGGGTGTGTGTGGAAGGACTCAACAGGGTATAATGCCATAGAGTCTACCCTCCAAAGCAACCCTCCAAAGGAACTGATCTCTGTCATCTGGAGGTCAATTGTAACAGTGGGAGATCTCCAGGTCCCACCTGGAGATTGGCAGCCCTAGGGGAAAGTCAGCCCTAGGGGAAAGACAGCGGGGAGTTGAAGAAAATGGTCTGATGGTTGCTGGCCCACCTCGTTAGCCAGCCAGTTATGCTGAAGCTAAGCAGGAGAAAGAGCCTTTTTCCATTTATTCTGACAGGAAAATGGCCATTGGGGAGGGGGTTATGCTGAAAGTCCTTTGTTTTTTTACTCACAGAACCAAGCTTGGCTGCCTACCAACAGCCACTGAGGGGACAGTCCCTCACAGGAGTCAAGAGAACTGTCTTCCTCAGGAGAGAGAGCTGTCTGCCAGGGGGAGTGGGTGGGGAAGAAGAGCAGACCCAGCACCCGGCCAATGGCACGTGAGTACTCTTGAGTGGTGGCTGATGGGCCAATGGCTGAGGGAGGGCATTTTACAGCCAATGGGAGTGCATGGAATCTTGCGAAACCAAAAGATAATTATTTATGAGGAGAGATAGGAACATAGTAGAGAGTCCAGTTTCAAACAGTTAAAGGGAATAGTGTTTGAAGGGTTAAGCTCTCCTCCCTTCACTGCCTGGCTGCATGGCAAATTAAGGCAACAAGAGCCACAAATATGCTTTTTCCTGGTTTGGAGACCTCCCACATTATTTTCATCTGGTCCAATGGTCCCCAGTGGGCACTTAAAAAGTCTTAAGCATTGAGTGGGTGCCACCAGTTCCAATGACGTGCAGGAAAGCCAGAATTGGCTCTTTGCTTTGAGAAAGCCAGCATGGTGAAGTGGTGAACTAGGATCTGGAAGACTCACATTCAGTTTCCCACTCTGCCATGGAAGCTCATGGGGTGACCTTGGGCCAGTCACACACACACTCAGCCTAAATGACAGGATTGTTGTGAGGATAAAATGGAGGAGAGAAAAATGATGTGGGTAGCTGTTTTGGATCCTCATGGGGGGGAAGGTGTAGTATAAATACATAAATAAATAAATAAATAAGTGGGTGGTGAGATAACACATGGGTACCATGTATGAGATGTCTAATCTGTGTTTAGTAATCCTGATATTTTACTTAAGAACATAAGAAACACATCCACTGTGTGAAGTGAAGGCCTATGCGGTTCAACATCCTTTGACCACACTGTTCTTGAGAATATTCCTGGGTTCCAGATCTTGCAAATTCCATGCAGGCAGTTTTTAGCTGCCTTCTTCCTCTGCCCAAGCTTCTGCCATTAAGTATCAGAGCTGGAGAAAGAATCTATTGAAACCAAAGAAAAAGTCAGCCCAGCAACAAGTAAAAGAGCTTAACGGATTTCGGAGGAAAGCAGAAGATGCTTATGCAGTTGGCCAAAAAGAACCTGGCAGGTAGCCATTCTGCATGCCAACACAGCACAAGGCTATTTTTTCAACCGAGGAAGAAAAGCTCAGTGGCTCCCAATGAAACCACAAGTTACAAGGCACAAGAGGAGGACCCATGGAGACTTGCAGAGGAGAGAAAATCACATTCCTCCCACTGCTTCTCACCTGCCTCTCTCCCCTTCCAACCTGCCCAGGAAGTTAGTTAGGGATATTGAGGATAACTGATGTGGTTAGTCCAGTCACCATTAGTTAGCAAAGCTACAAATGGAGGAGCATAACTTTATCAGGTTACTCAGCTTAACAGAGCTACACAGAGTCACATTGCAAGTTTAGAAGGGTAACAGGATAGGATAGGAATAAGCAGAGATTGAGAGATTACTAACTTACTAGCTAAAGGATGGAGACAGATGGCGAGAGGCCCATCTGCCTCATGGTGCCAAGAGAGGACAGCATGTCCCTCTCTTGGTGTGTGCAGGTAGAGAGCACATCTTCATCTAGAGGGAGAGAGATGAAGGAAGGGGAAATTGATCCCTGAGAACATAAGAACATAAGAACATAAGAGAAGCCAATGTTGAATCAGGCCAATGGCCCATCTAGTCCAACACTCTGTTACACAGTGGCCATAAATACCAGGTGCCATCAGGAGGTCCAGCAGTGGGGCTAGGACACTAGAAGCCCTCCCACTGCTGCCCCCCCCAGGACCAAGAATAGAGTGCATCACCTGCCCCAGACTGAGAGTTCCTATCTATACCTTGTGGCTAATAGCCACTGATGGACTTCTGCTCCATATGTTTATCTAATTCCCTCTAGAAACTGTCCATGCTTGTAGCTGCCACCAACTCCTGTGGCAGTGAATTCCATGTGTTAATCACTCTTTGGGCGAAGAAGTACTTCCTTTTATCTGTTCTAACCCGACTGCTCAGCAATTTCATGGAGTGCCCACGAGTTCTTGTATTGTGAGAAAGGGAGAAAAGTACTTCTTTCTCAACCTGCTCTATCCCATGCATAATCTTATAAACCTCAATCATGTCACCCCTCAGCTAAAGAGCCCCAAGCGTTTTAACCTTTCTTCATAGGGAAAGTGTTTCAACCCTTTTATCATTCTAGTTGCCCTTCTCTGCACTTTTTCCAATGCTATAATATCCTTTTTGAGGTGTGGTGACCAGAACTGTACACAGTATTCCAAATGAGGTCGCACCAATGATTTATACAGGGGCATTATGACACTGGCTGATTTGTTATCAATTCCCTTTCTAATAATCTCCAGCATAGCATTGGCCTTCTTTATTGCAGTTACACACTGTCCAGACATTTTCATTGAGTTATCCACTACGACTTCAAGATCTCTCTCTTGGTCAGTCTCTGCCAGTTCAGACCCCATCAACATGTATTTATATTTAGAATTTTTAGCTCCAATGTGCATCACTTTGCACTTGGCCACATTGAACCCCATTTACCACGTTGATGCCCACTCACCCATCCTCGACAGATCCCTTTGGAGTGCCTCACAATCCTCCCTGGTTTTCACCACTCTGAACAATTTCGTGTCATCTGCAAATTCACTGCTTACTCCCAATTCCAAATCGTTAATAAACAAGTTAAAAAGCATCAGACCGAGTACTGATCCCTGTGGTACCCCACTGCTTACCACCCTCCATTGAGAAAGTTTCCCATCTATACTCACTCTCTGTTTCCTATTTATAAGCCAGTTTTTGATCCACAAGAGGACTTGTCCTTTTATCCCATGACTATTGAGCTTACTTAGGAGCCTTTGATGAGGAACTTTATCAAAAGCTTTCTGGAAGTCAAGGTAAACAACATCTATTGGGTCCCCCTTGTCCACATGTTTGTTCACTCCCTCAAAAACACTAACAGGTTAGTGAGACAAGATCTTCCCTTACAGAACCCATGCTGAGTCTGCCTCAATAGTTTTTGTTCATCAATGTGCCTACTAATTCTTTCCTTAATAACAGTTTCCACCAACTTACCCGGTATCGATGTCAGACTGACTGACCTGTAATTTCCCGGTTCTCCCCTGGAGCCCTTTTTAAAGATGGGAGTGACATTAGCTACCTTCCAGTCCTCAGGAATGGAGGCAGATTTTAAAGAAAGATTACATATTTTTGTAAGGAGATCCACTAGTTCACATTTTAGTTCTTTCAGAACTCTCAGATGTATGCCATCTGGGCCTGGTGATTTATTAGTTTCTAAATTGTCCATCACTCGTAGGACTTCCTCTCCTTTTTTCTATGCCTATTTGTGCCTTTCCTAACCTGTGGTATATATTTTTTCTGAGCTTCTAGGACTGTCTTTTTAAATAGTCTCCAAGCTTCCCCAATGGTTTTGACCTTTTCCACTTTTCCTTTCAATTTCTTCCTCACATGTCCCCTCATACCAGAGAAGTTACCCCTTTTAAAGTTAAAAGTGGTTGTGTCAGTCTTTTTGGGCAACTCCCAATTTATACAAATGTTAAACTCAATAACATTATGGTCACTGTTCCCAAGCGGTGCAATCACTTTTACATCTCTCACCAGGTCTTGGGTGTTTCTTAGGACCAAATCCAGGATTGCCTTTCCCCTGGTAGGATCTGTGACCATCTGTTCCATAGCACAGTCATTGAGAGTGTCTAAAAACTCAATCTCTTTTTCCCGACTAGAACTCATATTGACCCAATCAATGTGTGGGTAAAGTTGCCTATTACGACAGTTATTTCATCTAGCTGCTATCTTTAATTCATTCATCATTTTATATTCCTCCTCTACCTTTTGATCTGATGGGCAATAACAAACTCCCACTGTTAAGCCTCCTCTTGGACCCACTATTTCAACCCATAGCATTTCCAGAAGCGAATCCATTTCTCTTACCCTCTCAGTCTTACTGGACTGTATACCCTCTCTGACACACAGAGCCACCCCACCTCCAACCCTTCCCCCCCATCCTTCCGATACAATTTATAACCAGGAATCACCATATCCCACGGATTTTCCTCATCCCACCAAGTTTCTGAAATACCCACAATGTCTATTCCCCCCCCACAACACCAAGCATTCCAATTCCCCAATTTTATCTCGGAGACTTCTAACATTTGTGTATAAACACCTATAGTTTCCCACGCTTGTTAAGCCCACAACCTTCCTCTTGCTGCCTCGAGACCTTGCCAGGCAGTCCATATCGTTAGCCACAGTCTCAGTGGACAATTGTAATCCATTTCCTTGTACAAAAGTAACAGCTACCCCTTCATCTCTTTGAGTTGAGCCATCCCGAACCAGAGACTTTTCATCTCCTGCTGGCTTTCCCCCAATATTCAGTTTTAATACTGCTCTGCCACCTTTTTGATTTTGAGTGCCAGCAGCCTGGTTCCTTCTCGGGACAAGTGGAGACCGTCTCTTTTGTACTACTCTCTCTTGTCCCAAAAAGCATCCCCGTGCCTAACAAACTTGAACCCTTCTCCCCTACATCATCGTCTTATCCACACATTGAGACTCCTTATCTGTGCCTGTCTCTCTGGCCCTGCACATGGAACAGGTAGCACTTCTGAGAAGGCTACCTTGGAGGTCCTGGCCTTGAGCTTCCTGCCCAGCAGCCTAAATTTCTCCTCCAGGACCTCACGACTGCATTTCCCCACATCGTTGGTGCCGATGTGCACCACGACCACTGGCTCATCCCCAGCACTATCTACCAGCCTATCTAAAACACGTGTAATGTCCGCTCCCTTCGCACCAGGCAGGCAAGTCACCATACAGTCAGTACGTGGGTTCACCACCCAGCCGTCTACCTGCCTAAGGATTGAATCACCAACTACCAAGAGCTCCCCTCCCACCCTTCCCAGGGACGGTTCCTTGGTACAAAAGGATACCTGTTCACCAGCTGAAGAAGAGGTCCCTTCTGAGGGCACATTCCCCTTATCCTTACCACGGTGCCCCGTTTCCCCTTGACCCTCATGCTCCCTGGCAGCAGTGGGGTTGCCAGATCCAGAGTGGGACATAGCTAACAAGTCCCCAAGAGTCTTCTCCATGCACCTAACTCACTGTGTCTGCTTCTCCAGGTCAGCCACCTTGGCCTCAAGGGAGCAAACTCACTCCCTAAGAACCAGGAGCTCTTTGCACCGAGCACACACCCATACATGTGACACTCCATGCAAAACACTGGATAGCCCCCAACCCCCTGCTGGCATTCTGACTTCATAATTGCTTTTAAAATAATACTTTTATATAACCCCCCTTTAAAAACCCTTTGTATTTATGTGGTTCCTGTTGTAGAAGTCTACTTACCTTACCAGGAACCCAAGGAGCCTGGGTCCCTGGCTTTCTGGCTCTTCCTGGGCTTCTTACAGAGCCCCTAGTCTAAGAGTCCCTAGGCTAAGAGCCACAGGCCAAGAGCCTCACCCTTTGGCTCGTGCCAGAGTCTCGTGCCTCTTGCCAGCTTCCTGCCTTAAATAGAAGCTTCCCCCAGGAGAGGGTGTGGCCAGCAGCTATTCAAATCCACCCAGGCACTCAATTACAGGCAAACAATGACCCTTTCACACCCTAACTCGAGCAGCCAGGACTCTGCAACAACTCACACAATCTGCATGTCAAAGAGGACAGTGGCAGAAGAGTAGATACAGGAAGAAAGGTCAGTGTGCCTGTCTAGCTATCTAGGCTCTCTTGTGTGGAGGTCTGAGAGAGGGACATTGCATCTGGAACTTCCAACACCCCCTCTCAATGGACCATGGCTCAGCTGGACCAACTTCATTCCATCTCTCAGAACTTCAAATCATTCTCTGGGTAGAGGCTTGGTGAGTGCATCTGTTTTGTTGGGCAGTGCATCTCTTTTGTTGGACAGTGAATCAGCTTGGCAATTAAGAACATAAGGGAAGCTTATGTTGGATCAGGCCAATGGCCCATCCAGTTCAACACTCTGTCACACAGTGGCCAAAAATACCAGGTGCCATCAGGAGATCCAGCAGTGGGGCCAGGACATTGGAAGCCCTCCCACTGTTGCCCCCCCCCAAGCACCAAGAATACAGTGCATCACTTGCCCCAGACCAAGAGTTACTATCTATACCTTGTGGCTAATAGCCACTGATGGACCTCTGCTCCATATATTCATCTAATTCCCTCTTGAAGCCATTCATGCTTTGAGCTGCCACCACCTCCTGTGACAGTGAATTCCATGTGTTAATCACTCTTTGGGTGAAGAAGTACTTCCTTTTATCTGTTCTAACCCGACTGCTCAGCAATTTCATTGAGTGCCCACGAATTCTTGTATTGTGAGAAAGGGAGAAAAGCCCTTCTTGCTGCACATCGATGGGCTTGGTATGCTGCCTCACATTTGTCAGAGTCCCACAGCACTCAGGCTCAACAACGTTCCTTGGAAGGATCAAGTTAATTGAGTTCTGTAGTAGCAGATCATCTGTATATACATCCTGTGAAAAGCTAACTCACAAGGTGGGAGGGGAAAAGTTATACTCGGTTCAAAGCGAGGTCTTCTGACTGAGTTAGGCCAATTAGAGGTGCTGTCAGGGTCAACAGCAAGCAGGTCCAAACACACTTCTCATCAAGAGTTATGTTTTATTGGAATACTATTCTGTCGCCAAGTAGTACAGGAACATTGTCAGGAATAATGGGTAGTGCACAGGGATCTATGTATATACTCTGATGCTTCAACTAGCTAAGCAAATGAAATCCAAGCGTGCGGGCGGGAATTCTCCCGGCGGGACATTACATCATGAATGGAAGATCTTCCCCAACCCCTTGAGAGCAGAAATATTCACACCAGTAGTGGAACGCAAGCCCTCCCTTCCCCTCAAGGTTATACTGATAGCTGTGTCTGGTGGAGAAGCATATTCCACGGTCACTCAGCAAAGCAAACAGGCATGCATGCGTACAAGTTAGGGATGGGAAGTTACAAGATACATGGCAGTTATCTGACAGGTGCTAACCTTACGTGCGCAAAGAGATGACTACAGGTTCCTAAGGAAGGAGAAAGCACGAAGCATCAAGGTTAGGAAACCAGATAAGAGCCAGCGAGCAAAGAGAAAGCTAACATTCCTGGACAGTAAGATGTTCACCCATCAGACTCCCTTCCCACCTCCCTCACTATGGCAGCATAGCTGACAACATCTTCTTTCTCAGAACTGGAGATGCAACTGTTGTTGTCCTCATATAGTATAACAGGTTTTGGTACATCTAGGCCCATGTTTTTCAGTAGTTTTACCAGCCAACCTCTCTTGACAGCCTAGTGCTGCTGACACATATTCTGCTTCAGCAGTGGAACTTGCAACTACACTTTGCTTCTTGCTTGACCAACTTATAGGTCCTCCACTAAACAAAACTCTATTGCCTCTGGTGGACTTTCTGTCTGTTAAGTCTACATCCCAGTCTGCATTCACATAGGTGGATAGCTTAGGGCGGTCAGTTGCAGACAATTTAAGTTTAAGATCTCCAATGGTCATTAGATATCTCACAAGTGTTATAAAAGCGATCTAGTCTCTGCTTGTGGGCTTTGCATTCTTTCTACATAACAGTCCCACAAGCGGTTGCTTCATGTCAATTTCTTCTTCCAGCTCTCTATACAAGAAAGCAGTCTTTACATCTAGATGACTGATCTGTGTTGCGACAATCCTGAGACCGGCAGGTGCCAACCCCCCTGGAGCTCTGCTGGGTTCAGTAACCCTTTGGTGGCGGCCCATTTACCAAGAGCTGTGTGGTGAGGAAAGGAAATGGCTCTGCCTGAAGCAGCCCCAAGACACACGCACACTGATAGTCAAACAAACAAGCTTTCTTTATTTGAAGGTTAGTAGCAAATAATAATAGGCCCAGTCCAGAAGGCGCTAGACTGGAACCCTTTAAAATAAACCCCTATGCACTATAACAGACATTCGCATACCATAGATAAGACATGAAAACAAAGTAACAGACACACAGAGACAAGGGCCCTTGGTTCCAGTCAGAGCAACAGGGAGAGTACAAGCCTCTCAGCGTTCCAAAGAGTGGACAAAGATGGCTTGAGATGGACCCCAATTCATACAGATACATCAAAGGTTTTCACAAGAATTGATGCCTCAGTGAATTACATCAATCTGTACTTCAGTTGTTGATTTGATATGTAATAGATGTTCCCTTTAAATCATGACATAGGAGGAAACATTTGTTTGTCTTGAGATGTTCCCAAACAATTTACAAGTTGACTTATTACATTTGAACGAACCCTGTCAGGATGCTCCTCCACGTTCCCAAGGAAGAGATAACAAAAGACCCCGGGCCTGGTTTCTGCTATGTGCAAGGGACTGTGAAAGGCTAGGCCCTTTCACACTTTGACATACCTAATAGAAAGGTTTTAAACTAATTGCCTATTGCATTCCAATACCTATAGACTTCTAAATTACTCTTTTACTATTTGAGATGTAAATGCTCAAAGGCCAGATGCTTGGGAAACAGGAAACCTGTCTCTATGTTCCCAGGGAAAGGAAAGCTAGTTTAAAGTTAGGCTCACTGGTGAAAGCCAGTTTGGTGTAGTGGTTAAGTGTGTGGACTCTAATCTGGGAGAACTGAGTTTGATTCCCCACTCCTCCACTTGCACCTGCTGATGTGACCTTGGGTCAGTCACAAGCTCTGGCACAGCTGTTCCTGAAAGAGCAGTTTATGTTAGAGTTCTCTCAGCCCCACCTACCTCACAGGGTGTCTGTTGTGGGGAGAGGAAGGGAAAGGAGTTTGTAAGCTGCTCTGAGACACCTTTGGGTAGTGAAGGGTGGGGTATAAATCCAATCTCTTCTTCTTCTCTCTTATGGGATAACAGGCCTAAGACTTTGGTTTTAAACAGATCCAATTTGGGGAGACAAACCTTAATACATTATTAGAAAAATTCTTCCAACAACCTGCATTTCCTTGCTTGCAGCAACACTAAGAACAGTTCTTATAGTTGTGTGCTTCACTACAGGAGCAAAAGTATGATCATAGTCCTCTCCATACTTTTGAGAATATCCTTTAGCCACCAGTCTGGCTTTGTGGCTCTGGATCTTCCCATTTGCATCGTGCTTCAGCTTGAAAACCCATTTGCATCCTATTGCTTTCTTCCCTTTGGGAAGCTCTGTGGTTGAGTTCAGACTGGCAATTTGCCCTGCTATAGCCACTTTTCAGCCGTGTTTCCCAAGCGGATTAAAGGGGGTGTTCAAACAGGCATATCTGCCTGGCATTCCCCATCCATAGGCAACCCGTGCTGTTCTGCTTCGCTCCCGCGTTAAAAAGCTACCTGACAAAAGTGGTAGCAAATCCCGGAGAGAGCCTTTATCCTGTGTTATTCCGCTTACCGGAAGTGTGAACGCAAAGCCGAAAAGCCGGGAGCAACCTGCTTCTATAGTGTGCACCGGGTGTTTCCGTACATAAGGCAGCAGCGATTGGATTGGATTGGCTCTGCTCTACTGCCCAGTGCGGTGCCGGCACAACGGGGCCCACCCCAAATCGGCTGGATGCACTTATGCGCATGAGCGCATATGTGCCCATACACACATAGAGGGAAAAGCCATTTACAGCCGCGCCTCCGGGCCAGCAGTCTGAACACTCCTGCGCGCCTCCTCCTGGTATGCTCCCGCATCTGTCGGCCCCGTGTGACTGGAAAACCCAGAACAGTTTATTCTGGGGCTTTTTTGCCATGACTGGCTCCCGCTGCAAACTGTCAGTCTGAACTCAGCCTGTGAATATCCATATTTTAAGCTTATGTAGAACATTCAGCTCCTCTCTTGCTGCTTGCTTCCATACCTGTGCTTCCTAAGGTGGTAGTCGGGAGATGTCTGCATACAATGAAAACTCCAATGTTCCCACCGTCTTTGTAAGCAGATGCATTCTCAGGGGTGGAACACCTTTGTTAGAGTGCGCTGATCATCTCACTTCTGGTTGTCCAGTCTCTCTGGGTTCCCCTTGTGGTTCAGGCACATCTGATGCATCTCTGGGTTGCATCTGTGGTTCAGATACAGCTGGTGGAGAATCTTGGTCATCTTATCTGCCAGGATGTGTTTCCCACATCAAGGGATGCCAGCTGGTTGTCCACTACAGTGTCAGCCCCCTCTGAACCTTGAGGCCTTTCACTTTCATAAAAATGAACAGATCTGCTGATAGTTATTTTGTTAGTCTTTGGGTCCAAGATTCTGTAACCCTTGCATCTAGGTGCATATCCATCAAAAATGCCTTCCTTTGCCCAATCAAGATTTGATCGCTTTTCTTTAGGGATGTGTGTGAAGGCTCTACAGCCGAACACGCTCAAGTGGTCCATGGATGACTTATGGCCAACCCACAGTTCATACGGAGACACCTGTTGCTCTTGTGACTAGCCTATTCTGTGTGTAGTTAGCTGTGATAATAGCTTCACCCCAAAATTGTACAGGTAAGCAACTGTCTGCAAGCATGATTTGTACTGCATCCAGAAGCATACGATACTTTCATTCTGCGACACCATTCTGTTGTGGATTGTGGGGCACAGTCATCTGGTGCTCTATAGCGTTTGAGCAAGATTCTCCTCCATTATCTGAAGGCAGAATTTCTGGTTTCCTGTTGAACTTAGTAGAAACCATTGCTTTATATTCCTTTATATCTTATCAAAAGCATCAGATTTGTAAGAAGATTTTTAGAAGATATGATACAATACCTTGAATTATTATAGTAACAGTACCCACCAAGGGTAGCAATACCCACCAAGGGTACCCACCCTAGGTCAGGATGGATCAGATGCAGTGGGGCTGTGGTCTTCCTTGTGTTGTGCTGAGGGAATGGTTGTTTAGTGCTTTTTCCTTGTAAACAACAAACATAAATTGGGTTAGAATTACATTCAGTAAAGTTCATGCCTTTCACCAAAACCTTATTTTTCATGTCCTTAATATTTTGAATATTCCTATGACATGTTCTCCTATGCCACAGGGTAATGCATCCATTGTGCTTGCAAGTTTTAGCAACATTTACTAATTGGGTAGGTGGTTCCTCCTCATAGTCACTGTCTGACGAGTTTTGGCATACCTTCATATTCTGAAGTCTGATTGCATTCTTGCATCTCATCATTTTCATTTTTGGGCATTGCTTTGTGTACAATCATTTTAAAACCATTCAGAATTCTTATGGCACACTTCAGGAGAGTAGAAATCTATGCAAACATCTTCATTTCTTTCCATACTATACAGTCCATTTACTTATTTTCCTTTGATATGGGTCTGTCCATCTTTTATAACAAAACAGCCACGAGCATTAAAAAGTGTTTCAAATCCTAGTTTGGCCAGTTCACTTATTGATATCTGTTTTTAGTTCAGGAATCAGGAGGACATTCTCAATTTTAAGTTGTTATTTTGCATCATTCACAGTTCCAATCTGATTTGCTTTCACAAAGTTCCCACTGGCCAAATACACTGATTGGCCTTTTTAGTTCTTATATTTCAGTAAACAATTACTCTGAGCTAAATAGTGACTGCGTAGTTCCAGAGTCTAAAAATATCTCTCCACTCTGTTCATTATCAAAAATAGAATAATTCCTATGCTTAAAAATGTGATCAGATTTCCCTTTGAAATCATTGTGTTTGTCTGCCTTAGGTGGTGGACGTGCTGCCAGGTTATCTGAGCTCTTTTGTTTGAAGTAGTGGGAAGTGGCTTGGCATCCTGCTGTTCCTTCCTTAATGGCTCTAAAGGTCAGTGGTTGCCAACTTTGGGATTGAGTGAATAGGCTCCAGCTCTGGAGTTCTTGAGACTCCGTGGTTTAAAAGCAACCTGGTTTAAAAACTGCTCCAGTAACATTTGCAAGTCTTGAGACAATGCTTTCTTACAGGAAACTTCCAAAGAATCCAGATTCACAGCCCGCTCAAAGCTTAAATCTCCTTTTAATTTTTTTTATTGAGTTTTAATATATTATTGGACAAAAATATAAGGGTGGGAAGGGTACAAGGTGTGGAATATGACATAATTTCATCAAATTTGTATAACAGCTGCTACATATTTTCAGTCTTAATTCTTTGTTTCCAGTTATGTTTCTTTGTATAATTGCTAAGGTCAGTATCACTTAATCACTGACATATTCTGTTATGTTTCCTGATAAGAGTCTAATTCTCTATAGTTCCAATTGGAGTTTATTCATTGCTCTTGGTCTTCGAGGTTTCTTTCGACCCAGTCATAAAATAGTGCCCAGCTATTTCTTAGTTTCGTTTACTTCTGTCCTTCAATAGGTTTAACAATATATCAATTTCTGCTATTCCAATTTTTTTTGTCAAAAGTTCATTTTTTGTTGGTATCTCTGCTTTCTTCTAATACTTAGCATATAAAATTCTTGCTGCCGTAACTACAAGTATAATTAGATATGTTACTTTCTTATTTTTTACACTGGGTATAATATTAAGCAAAAAAAATTAGGCTTAAGTGGTAGAGGTAACAAACTTATTTTCTGTAACATTTTATGGAGCACTAGTTGCTGAAGATTTTCTGGGTTGTGTAGCCGTGGTCTTGGCATTGGTAGGCAAAATGGTAGGCAAAATGGTAGGCTATGGAGGCTATGGAGTCTATGGAGAACTACTACAAGATAATGACTCAGCCCTACCCCACCTTCCAGGGTAGATATAAATTACCTGCGTACCATTTTTCTGCTCACCTTGACACAGAGAGTACTCCATCTTTCTGTGTTATACCCCTGAGCAGGGCCGGCCCAAGGTTTTTCGGCACCCTAGGTGAAACTAGCCCCCTCCCGGCGAGGCTACCTTGTGGTACCCCCCTCACCTTGTGTCTCCCCCACCACTGCGTTGCCTCTCCAGCCGGGTGCTAAGCTGTGCACATCGGGTGGGGGGGAGAGGGGGCTATAAGGCTCTTCCAAGTGTGGCCCTTCTGCTTTTTCTTCCCCCCCACCCGCTTCCCCCATCTCTCCATCCCCCAGGGGACCGAGAACCCACCTAGCCATGTGCGCCCCATCCCCTTGCTCCCTGCGGGGGCGGCACCAAGAAGACTCACCGAGGGCAGCATGGAGGAGTTGTCCAGTCCGAGCAGGCCCGTCTCAGAGAAGAAGCAGCAGCGGGTCTGCTCCAGCTCACTCTATGCACCACACACACCTACCTGAGTTGCCCTGGTGCTGGGCCCTTTAGGCAGCACTGTTCACCTCCTTCCTGCCCAGCAGGCCACCTGCACCTCAGGACAGGCCTCGAGCACAGCAGGGGGGGATGCTTCCTCCCTCCTTGCTTCCTTCCCCCCACTTCTGGGCGCACTGGGTGCTGGACTCGGGGTGAAAGAGGTGGAGGTGGTGGTCCCCTGGTCAGGGACTGGATGCATGCAGGTCTTTGGGAGGGGGGCTTTTGGCAGGGGGAGGGTGTAGTTTGGCGCCCCTAAGGGCCGGCCACTCTAGGTGAATGCCTAGTGAGCAAGCCGGCCCTGCCTCTGAGGATGCCAGTCACAGCTACTGGCGAAACGTCAGGTCCTGCAATGCCAAGACAACCCAGAAAATCTACAGCATCTAATGAACTCTGGCCATGAAAGCCTTTGACAACATTTTATGGACCCTTCTCCAATATAACATTGCCTCTAAACATGAAAATAACTTCCTACCCTTATCTTATATTTCCAGCATTTATCAGACATTGGAGGATACATTCTAGCTAGTTTCTCTGGTGTTATATGCCACCTATTAAACATTTTATATAAATTCTCTTTAAAGGCAACTGATTTTGTTATTTTAACTTTGTTTTCCATATTTGCAACCATTGATCAAAATCAATATTATAACGAAAATGTTGAACCCATTTTACCATACAGTCTTTAATCACCTCATCCTCTACCCTTGTCCGTAACAAATGCATATAAAATTTCTTAATCGATTTATCATTTGTTTCATTTAAAAGTATGTCAAACTCTGATTTTTCTGCTTGAGGTTTTCTGCTTGAGGTTTGGCTTTAACATATCTAGATTCTAGTTGCACTCTTGTCTACCAGTTGAGATATATATTTTGTACCTCTAGTTCGTCTTTGGACTTCAACCTATCTTCTTTTCCTAATAAATCTTTATATCTAAATACTTTGTTCTTCTCCAATAAACTAGGTTGAGTAAATGCTTCCACTGGAGAGACCCATTTCGGGATCTTCACATATATTTTTTACCTCATCAAATGATTTCTGAAGTATTTATGATTATCTACCTTTTGATACCAGAGATAGGCATGTCATCCTAGCTTTAAATCATGTCCCTCCAATTTTAACAGTGTTGTATTTTCGATTCTTATCCACTCTTTAATCCATGTCAGTGCACAAGCATTGTAATATGTTCCCCAGTTGGGAAGACCAAAGCCTGCATTTTGTTTAAAGTCCTGCAATGCCTTCAATTTTGTTCTAGGTTTCTCCCTTTGCCATATAAATTTTGTTGTTATTTTATTCAGTTCCTGGAAATATGATTGTTTCAAAAGTATTGGGATAGTTTGGAAAAGAAAAGTTTAGGAAGTATATTCATTTTAATTGCAGCTATTCTTCCCATAAATCTTCCCATAAATCCCATAAATCCCATTCTTCCCATAAATCTTTTTAGATTTCTTTAAGTAGTTTCATATAATTATCTTCCACCAGACATCTACATTTATTTGTCAAGTTAATACCTAAATATTTGACTTTACACTCTAATTGAAATCCTGCTTTCTCTACCAGTTCTTTTGTTATAGCTTGTGTTAGGTTCTTTGTAATTGTTTATTCAGCATCAGTTCTAAAAGCGCACTAATGTTGCATTGTCAGGAATAAAGCACACAAAGGAACATCTACAGATATACCCCACTGAGCTAGCCACCCCTAAGCATTCTACCAATGGCTACATAGCCCGTGCGCGGGAGAAAGGTGCGAAAGTTGTTCGAGCCATAAAGGGGCCCAGCTGTCCATACCAGAGAAACCGAAACCATATGACAAGACCATTTGGTCAGATAGGAGATAGCCCAGGCTGAGAAATACCCTGTTGCCCCAGCAACCTCCCCACTTCCCCCCTTCAAGCATAAAAAGTTACAGACCATCTCATCCTCCTTCCCTCCCTCACATCTTATGGCAGGATCACCTGACATTCTGCCCCTCTGATGATAACCCCCCACCCTTCGGCTTTAATGGGTACAACTTGTGAAATGCACAGATTAATCGGGGGGCCCGAACATTGTCTGCCCTCACCCATTCCCTCTGTTCAGGCCCAAAATCCACCCACTCAATCAGATAATACAATCGGTTTCTAGAGATCTTCAAGTCCAGAATTTGCGCTATCTCATAGTGCGGTTCCCCCCTCACCATTGGGGGGGGGGGGGAGCAGGTCGCTTTGGTCTCCATTCATTCTCCCCAGGCGAGCGTCTTAATAATCTGAGGTGGAATACCAGATGAAGAGATCTCAGTGATTTAGGTAGTTTTAGTTCAACAGTTACATTATTCAAAACACGTTTGACTTCAAAAGGGCCAATATACTTCCACCCCAGTTTCTTGCTGGGTTGCAGCCCTTTCAAATTCTGAGTGGATAGATACACAAACTCCCCCAGTTTTGGGGTCCACGACTTGTCTCGTTTCTTGTCAGCCTGCTCCTTGTAAACCGACTTAGCATCTTCAAGAGTTTGTGCTAGGAGCGGCCATGCCACGTGAAGTTTTTTACACCACTCCCCCGCCTCCCCCTGCGGCAAATTTGGTGAAGCCAAGTAAGGGAGTGGCGGGACTTCATAACCATGCACAGCCATAAAAGGGGACATCCCTGTAGAAGCATGACACGTGTTATTGTAACAGAACTCTGCCAAGGGCAATAAAGATTCCCAATCGTCCTGCTGGAAGTTAGTAAAACATCTCAAGTACTGTTCAAGGGTTTGATTCACCCGTTCCGTTTGCCCATCGGTTTCTGGGTGATACGCACTGCTTAATGCCCTTTCCACCCCCAACAGCGCCATCAACTCCCCCAAAACTGGGAAATGAATTGTGACCCCCTGTCTGAGACCACCTTCCCAGGAAGAGTATGGAGTCTTACGACGTGCTGCAGAAAAGCCTTTGCTAGTTTCTTAGCCGAGGGGATGGACTTGAAAGGAACGAAATGTGCTTGCTTGGAAAACATGTCCACCACCACCCATATCACGGTCTTTCCCCCACTTGGTGGTAAGTCAGTGATAAAATCCATCAATACAACCTCCCAGGGGCAGGACGGGGTCGGTAATGGTTGAAGGGGTCCCGGTGGCTTCCCCGGGTGATGTTTACTCATGAGGCAAGTCTGGCAGGCTTGCGTGAACAAAGACAAGTCTTTTCTCATCCCCAGCCACCAAAATTGTCTCTGAAGCAATTGCAGTGATTTAACAAACCCAGTGTGCCCCGCAAGTTTAGAACCGTGCGCCCATCCCATGACCTCCCCTCACAGGGAAAGCGGAACGAAGAGCTTCCCATTTTTCCACCAGCAACCCTGCTCGTCGTTCACCACCCCCTCCTCCTTTGCCAGGGAGACGCGGTCGGCCTCGGAAAGTTCTGATGCGAACTTCAGCTCCCATGGGGAAGTGAGGGGGAGCGGAGGCAGGGTCTTTGCTTTGCTCCGAGTCGTCACCACGCCCCCCAGTTGCGAGGGCGTGAATACCGAATCTCGAACCACCTCCCTCTTGCTGTCGTGTTGCGGGAGGCGGGACAGGGCGTCTGCTAGCGAGTTTGCCTTCCCTGGGAAATGGTGCAGTGTGAAGTCAAATTTTGAAAAGAAGTCAGCCCACCGCAGCTGCTTTGCATTCAAGGACCAAGGCGAGCGCAGCAACTCAAGGTTTTTGTGGTCAGTCCAAATCCTCGCCCCCTCTAACCAGTGCCGCCAAGTGGAGAGAGCCAACTTTATTGATCCTGCTTCCTTCTCCCATACTGACCAGTTCCGTTCAGTGTCCGTAAACTTTTTGGACACATATGCGAGGGGGTGTAATTTCCCATCCTCCCCCTCCTGAAAAATGGCCCCCCCATAGCGACATCCGAGGCATCAACATGAATTATGGATTTTCTCGTCTCATCGGGTTGCGCCAACACAGGCTCAGATGTGAACAGGGTTTTCAACTGTTCAAACGCCTGCTGGCAGTCAGCAGTCCAGTTCAATTTGGCCCCTGGCCGGGTACTCTCGGGGCCTTTCCCCTTTGTCTTAAATATGTCAGTGAGGGGCAGGGCCACCTGCGCAAAATTCGATAGAAACGATCTGTGAAAATTTGCGAATCCGAGGAACGCTTGGAGTTCCTGCCGTGTTTTGGGGGGCTCCCACCCCACCACGTCTTGGACCTTCTCAGGGTCCATCTCAATGCCCTTCTGTGAGATACGGTAGCCCAGGAACGAAATCTCCGACCAATGGAACTCGCACTTAGATAGTTGGCAAACAGTTTGTGCTTGTGTAACGTTTGAAGCACCTCCCTAACGAGTTGCACATGGGATTTCATATTGGGGGAGTACAGTAAAATGTCATCAAGGTAAACGAGGACCCCTTTGAACAGATATTTGTGCAACACCTCGTTATTCAAATTCATAAATACCCCTGGGGCCCCTTGTAAGCCGAACGGCATCACCAAGTATTCAAATTGACCCAGGGGGGTGTTAAAGGCGGTCTTGTATTCGTCTCCTTCCCTGATGCACACTTGGAAGTACGGATCCCATAAATCAAGTTTGGAGAACACCTTCCCCCCGGCCGCCATGGCGAGCAGATCCTTAATCAACGGCAGTGGGTAAGCATTAGTTGCAGACACAGCATTAAGGCCACGGTAGTCCGTGTACAAACGGAGCCCACTGTCTTTTTTCTTCTGGAACAGGATGGGAGTGGCAAACGGTGAAGAGGACGGCCGTATAAACCTGCGCTCTAAATTTTTATCTATGAACTTTCTGAGCTCCACTTTCTCGGCTGGGCTCATAGAGTATAGCTTCCCCTTCGGGAGTTTCTGGTTGGGTAACAGTTCAATGGCACAGTCAGAGTTGCGGTGGGGGGGCAGCTCATCTACCTCCTCTTCCCCGAACACCGCAGACAAGTCCTGATACTCCTGGGGGATCGTGTTGCAGCTCATCTCAGCCACCCCCACCACCACAGGGCAGTGCTCAGGTTTCCGCGGACCCTAGTCGCCTTTCCAGGTATGGGTCTCACACCATGGGAAGATGAAGTTGACAATCCCAGCCTCCCATAGTATGTGTGGATCATGATAAAAAAACCATGGGCTCCCTAAGACAAGGGGAAACCTTGCGGCGGAGGTCACCATGAATGGTCGCACCTCCCAGTGTTTCCCCACTCCCATCCGTAGAGGTACCGTTTCGTATTTACAGGGCTCTTTCATAGTGGAGCCATCCATTTGGGTAAAAACCAGCAGCTCTGCCAGTTTCACTACTTTGGCTCCCAGCCCAGTCACTAGGGAGGGATTTATAATGTCTCTCCCACACCCCGAGTCTACTAATGCTCTCACCCTCACGTGGGTCAGTAGACCCGGGTCCATTAGAGTCATGGTCATGAAAAAAAGGGAAGAGTATTCGCTCACCGGATTTAGCGCCTGAGAGTCCAGGACCTGCTGTTCAGCGCTGTTTACAGCAGGTCCTTCTCATTTCCTGCCACCGCAGTGGTCTCCTCCTCCGACGACTCGGTTTCCTCTCCCAAGGGGGTGACCTGCAGGGCCCTTGTGCCCCTCTGCTTTCCCGGGGGTTTCGGTGTAGACGTCTCGAACTTCTTTTTAGGCCCCTTCGCGGCACTAGGCAGGGTGGATGACCCTGGGCAACTCGTGGCGAAATGGCCTGCTTCTCCACATTTTAGGCACAGCCCTTGCTTCATCCTGCTTTCGTGCATCCCATCTTTTGGCCGCTGTGCAGGGTTCGTCTGCCGGCTCTTTAGAGGGGCGGTGGTAGATTGGGTCATCTTCCCCAAAGCCGCTGCATCATCCAGTTTGATGGCTTTCAGTCAAGTCTCAGTGGCCGCCGCTTCTTTCATCCAGCTCGATAAGGTTTCCGGGTCTCGTCCTCACATAATCGTGCGACGGATCTCCGGGTTCAGGCCCAGGTGGTACTGTTCCACTAGTATGCCATCGGGCCAGCCTCGGATCTTGGCGGCGTGTCTTCGGAATTCCGCCGTATACTCCCGAATGGACTTCGTCCCTTGGTGAAAGGCCCGGAAGAATGCCCGGGCAGCCTTGTTCATGTTGGCATCTTTGAACTGGTCTTTCATTGCCCACATGAACGCATCCACCTCTCTCAGCTCGCGCCCGTCTTCCTGGTGTAAAGCCACATACCAGTCGGCCGCCGCATCCTTCAGTTGGGAGGCGATGGCGTCCACTATCTGTTCCTCGTCCGGCAACAGGTGGCCCCAGTTCTCGATAAACTTCTCCGCCCTCACCAGGAAAAAGGAGAACTTCTCGGGCGTACCATCGAAAGTGGCATCCAGCAGCTCAGCTGGGTTTGGCAACATGGGCCCCCAACCCCTTGGCATCCCTGGTGGCCATAGGTGGGGGCCCCACGGGTTGGTCTGGATGTGCCCTGGGCTGCCCCGGCACACCCCTGGGTGGCAGTCCAGCCGGTAGGAGCAGGGGTCTCTGCGCTGGGCCCCCGTTGGGTCTGGAGGTTGTCTCTTCTCCATTTCCTCTCATATGCCATCCAAGATCATTTTCGGGATTCGAGACAAGGACTCGTCTATGAGGTGAAGGAGTCGATCCTGGCTGGGATCCCCACTCCATCTCCGGCTTCCCGCAGTCCTTTCCAAGTCTTGTGTATCAGGGTGAACATCTTCATCCTCCGCCATACTCAAGCGGTAGACAGATCTCTCGACCCGACTCTCCCGTACCGATGCTCGGGGGTGAGGAACCACATCTCATGCGTCTCTGCGAGCGGCTTCGTCCAGTCCCACCGCTTCCGCGGCCTGGTCATCACTTCAGCATATGCTCCCCCGTACGGTTCTCCGTAGAGCCCTCCCAGGTTGTAGTTGGGGCCCCATAGCGCTGGGGCACTGGAATCCGGGACCACAGCCGTGGTCACAGGCACAGTAGATGTCAGAACCTTCTCCTCCTCTGAGGTTGGGATTGGGGTGGTGTCTTCCTCGTCACTCATCTCTGTGAGAGAAGTGTGGTGTAGAACCGATCCCGATCGAAGACAATTCCTGACAATCTTTCAGGCACTTCAGAAAGGCAATCAAACACCAGGCTTCATAAGAAGATAGAGTTTATTCAGCATCAGTTCTAAAAGCGCACTAACATTGCATTGTCAGGAATAAAGCACACAAAGGAACATCTACAGATATACCCCACTGAGCTAGCCCCCCCCCAAGCATTCTAGCAATTGCTACATAGCCCGCACGCGGGAGAAAGGTGCGAAAGTTGTTCGAGCCATAAAGGGGCCCAGCTGTCCATACCGGAGAAACCAAAACCGTATGACAAGACCATTTGGTCAGATAGGAGATAGCCCAGGCTGAGAAACACCCTGTTGCCCCGGCAACCTCCCCACTTCCCCCCCTCCAAGCATAAAAAGTTACAGACCATCTCATCCTCCTTCCCTCCCTCACATCTTATGGCAGGATCACCTGACACTAGAGAGGACAGGAACTCCATCAAGACTAGGAGGAGATCTGCCCCAGAATGCTGCAGGAGGGAGAGCCAGTTCCTGGGCGGGAAACTGATGTTTTATATTGTGGAGTTTTGGGCTGGAAGTGAGTTCAGTCAGCAGTCAGAAGTCTGGAGCTAGTCAGACTTTTGGTTAGTGTCTGCAGGAGGCAGAGGCCACTTTGGGAGAAATGCTGATCCAGCTTTCCCCAATGAAATGGCCCTGCAGACCATTTAGATAGGGCATGAGTGTAGAGAAGGGAGAGGTGGAGCGTTTGGGTCAGCTTTATTTTGATTCTTTCATTCACTATGGAGATGCCTGTAAATAGTTAAGTTCTTGAATAAACCCTTTAACTGTTAACGGCGAGATATCCCTCTGTACCACATAGTTCCCCCAGCCACTTGGAAATGCTAGGGGTGGGATGGGGACTCCATGAGAACTGTGGAAAAATGGCCAGTTGCCAACTCTCCAGGGGAGCCCCAAAGATTGCCAGGAATCCCCAAAGTGGGTTCTTAGTGACACCGGAGGGAGATTAGGAGCCTGTCCCACCTAACCAGAGCCCACGACAGGGACAGTGGTGGCAGCAATAACTCAGAAGCAGTGGAGAAAAACTGCCCCTTCAAGTGCCAGGTCAGGCAAAGGAGGGGTGGACAGAGCCGGGCTTACCAGCTGACACAGATCTGGTTCTGCCACAGTAATAATCTTTGCCTGTTGTTTATTCACTTTCATTCCCGCCATCTCTCCATATTCCTTTAAATTCTTCATCAATATCTATAGAAGTGCTGGGATCTTCTAAAATAAAAGCTAAATTGTCTACAAAGGCATGTAATTTATATTCTTCTCTGTGTATTTTTGTTCTTCTAATACTTTTATCGTCTCTGATCAAGTTTAATATTTCTAAAGTGAGAATGAATAATAGCGGGGATAATGGACATCCTTGTCTCGTTCCCTTCTCAATCGTTATCTCTTTTGTTAAGTCTCCATTGATTCTCACTTTGGCACTTTGTTGAGTATAAATTGCTTGAGTCATCTTAGTAAATTCTTCTCCAGCATCCATCTCTCGTAGTTGCTCAATAATAAAGTTCCAGCTAACATTATCAAAGGCTTTGTTTGCATCTAAACAAATTAATGCTATTTGTTTTTCTGGATGTTCCAAATATTCCAAAATATTTACAATTATTCTCACATTGTTTCTCAATTGTCTCTTTGGCAAGAAGCCTGCTTGATCTTGATGTATTATATCTAGTAATACCTTCTTCAGTTGCTGTGCCAGGACAGCAGCAAAGATTTTGTAGTGCACATTTAAAAGTGAAATTGGTCTATAATTTTTCACTTATTTAGAGTCTGTTTTTTCTTTATGTATCAAAGAGATAATAGCTTCTTTTCATGATTGTGGTAGATTCCCTTCTTCCAGTACATTTTCTTATATGGTAGTAATAAACAATTTTTGAAAGTGCTATAATACTCTATTGGGAGTCCATCTGGTCCAGGAGCTTTCCCATTATTTTGTTTCTTGATTGTATCTACAATTTCTTGTATTGTTATAGGTCCATTTAGTTTTGCTTTCTGTTCTTCCTTTAATTTAAGATTGTTGTGTTCCTTAAGGTACTCTCTCTGTTTATTGACTGAGATACTTTCTGCCTGGTATAGCTTTCTACTATCCTCTTGAGTTCTTCTTGTCCACACTTTTCTAAACCATTCTCATCTTTCAGTACATGTATTAAAGATTTCTCTCTCTCTTTCCTAAGTCTGTATGCCAGCCATCTTCCTGATTTATTAGCATTTTCAAAATAATTTTGTTTTGCAAACTTGATTTTCTTGGCCATTTCTTCCAATAATATTACATTAATTTGATGTTGTATCAATTGTATTTTTATTTTCAATTTGTTAACCGTTGGATTTTTTTCAGTTTTTCTTCTTGCTTTATTAATTGATCTTTCAACTCTTAAAATTTCTTTGACCTGCCTTTCTTTTGTTTTGCTGCAAATTTAATTGCTATGCCTCTGAAAAAGACCTTACTTGCATCCCAGACTGTATTTATAGAGATATATCTGTCAGGGGGGAGGAGGTGGAGAAGAGCTAACATCATTCACTGTTCTGGAATGCGGGAGTATCACAGGTTGCCTCACAAACACTCCAGGGGTCCAGATTTACTGTGTCTATGTAGTGGCTTATCTCTGCAGATGGCCTTGGTTTCCAGGGCTCCTTTTCACCTTTCTGGAATTTCTGGTTAACTGTTAATTAGTGCTTTTGCCGCGCGCGCGCTAAGTAGCCATTGGTGGGTAGTATGGGGGGGCAGTTCAAACGGGCTATAATTGGTGTTATAATGTAATTCGCAGCATCACTGACAAAGAATGGTTAATGCATCTCTATGAGCAGCTTTTAATAAATACTATCTTCTTTATGTAGCCTGATGTCTGACTGACTATCTGGAGAACTTGACAGATTGTCAGTGATCCTTGCTTTCGGGCTGGATGTTGCACCACACCTCTCTCGAACGAGATGAGTGACACGGAAGACACCCCAGTCCCGACGACCTCGGCGGACAACGGGGTCCTGACTACTTTGGCACCGACCACTTCAGTACCGACTTCAGTAGAGAACCCGGTGACGACAGTCCCCTCAACATGGGGACTCGAGTACGACCTTGGTGGGTTCTACGATGAACTGTATGGGGGGGCGTATGCTGGCGTGAACACCCGGCCACAAAGGAGATGAGACTGGGCCAAACTGCTAGCGGAGATGCAAGAGACATGGTTCCTCACCCCCCGGGCATCGGTCCATGAGGGTCAGTATGAGCCCTCGGTCTATAGACTGAGCATGGCGGCAGGTGGAGAAGAAGCCCGCCCACCCCCTCAGGAAACTGAAGGTGCCGGGGGGAGCAGACGATGGAGTGGGGACCGAAGCCAGGACCGGTTGCTCTGGCTGGTGGAGGAATCCCTACAACGGATCCCAAAGATGATTTCCAATGGGATCCGGGAAGAGCTGGACCGGAGGCAGCAGCTGATGCCCCCAGGTGCACCGGGGCAACCCCAGCCAGGGGCCCCAGTCATTCCTGCCAGACCAACAACTGGTGGTGTGCCAGGGCAACCTGGGGAACCCCCGGACCAATCCGCGGGTCCGCCTGCGGGACTGCCAGCGCTGGGACCTCGCGGGGGACTGCGGGGTTGGGATTGTATGTTGCCCAATCCAGCTGAACTATTGGATGCTACGTTTGATGGAACACCAGAGAAATTCTCCTTCTTTTTGGGGAGAGCCAAGAAATTCGTAGACAACTGGGGCCACCTCTTCCCAAACGAAGAGCACCTCCCACCTGCGAGACACAGCAGCAGATTGGTATGTGACTTTACACCAAGAAGACAGGCGAGAGCTCAGGGAAGTGGACGCCTTTATGTGGGTGCTCAAAGACCACTTTGAGGACTCTAATGCAAGTGAGACGGTCCAGGTGTTTCTCCGCACCTTCCGGCAAGGGAAGAAGTCAGTGCGAGTGTACACTGAGGAGTTTTGCCGACAAACTGCTAAGATCCAGGGATGGCCGGATGGGTGTTAGCTGAACCCCGAGATCTGGGGAACGATCCTCCGGGGTCGTGATCCAAGAACCCTATTAGGCTGGATGAAAGAGCTACGACCGGTGAGCAATTCCCCTTCCCTCTTTTTCGTGACTGTGACTTTAATCAACCCCGATTTACACACCCACGTGAGGGTGCGGGGCTTAGTGGATTCAGGCTGTGGGAGAGACATTATAAACCCCTCTTTAGTGATGGGACTGGGGGCCAAGGTAGTGAAACTGGCCGAGCCCCTGATTTTCACACAAATGGATGGGTCCACAATGAAAGACCCTTGCAAATATGAAACGGTCCCACTCCACATGGGTCTAGGGCAGTGATGGCAAACCTTTTAGAGACAGAGTGTCCAAACTGCAATCCAAATCCCACTTATTTATTGCAAAGTGCCAAAACGGCAATTTAACCTGAATACTGAGGTTTTAGTTTAGAAAAACAATTTATTAACATCTTTTATCTTAAAAGAAAAGCACAATAACAGAGCTTTCAATGATACAAACAGCTTTTTATTGAAAGGTAAAAGTTTGCCTTTGGCATGAAGTTTGCATTTGACGTCATACACACAAACTCCTTCCAGTTAGTACAGGACAGGACCCTTCCTATTTACCTGGTCTGTCTTTCTCAACATGATCTTACACATTTTCACACCTAAAGTGACAGCCCTCTTCCCCCTTCCATGGGAAAGAGACAGAAAAACAGGACACTCAGTGGAATCTGCCACTTCTAGATTGATTTGAAGTAAATTAAATTTTGATCCTGCAAATCTTGACCAATGAACAAATAAAGCACTTCAACTTGAGCACTTCAACCAGGTGACCCACCCCCAAAGCATATCAAGGCTGCATGGAATGAGAGACCATGGAGTGGAATGACAGCCCCTGGGTGTAGCAGAACACTTCTGCTACCCCCAGGGGCTGTCATTCCACTCCATGGTCTCTCATTCCAGTCACAGAACATTCCTGCTCCACCCTGGGGCCATTATTCCACTCTGTGCTCTCTCATTCCAGTCCCTGAACACTCCTGCTCCACCCTGGGGCCGTCATTTCACTCCATGGTCTCTCATTCCAGTCCCAGAACACTCCTGCTCACCCTGGGGCTGTCATTCCACTCTGGGACCTGTCATTCAAGTTCTTTTTTTTGTGAAGAAATTTTATTAACAGGATATTTTAACATGATCCATAATTAAAGACAATTCTTAAGATATCCTTTTCCACAACTTCCCCCCCTCCCCCCTGGCTTCCAACAATGTTCCACCCCGTTATCATTTCAGTCAACATTCTGTTACATTAAACACTTATTCAATAATCAAATCTTCTATTAAAACATTTTCCTTTTCTATTTCTCTCTCTTAGGTAACATTTCCCCCCATACTTTATTTATTCCACATTTTCCATTCAGTTTACAAACGTCAAGATTTACATACATGTATAGAGTCGTAAACATTTTATCATGTCTTTGCATATGGTATTACCTCACATTATTTTATATTCTTAACAAGCTTTATCCAATTATAAACCCTTAACCATCTTTTCTCTTGAATTTTATCATCCTTAGCCTGAAGTATTAAACTCAAGTTGTCCATTTGTGCTAACTCTAACAATTTTACTATTAGCTCCTCTTTAGAGGGTAACCTATCCACTTTCCAGTTTTTCGCCACTAACATTCTTGCAGCTGTTATAATATACACTAAAAGGTAAGTATCTTGCCTATTGTAACCTTTGGGAATAATATTCAATAAATATGTCTCAGGTGATAAGATCACATGTAAGTTCAAAATTTCAAAAATAATATTATGAACCATTTTTCAAAATGATTGTATTTTTTTACACTTCCACCACATTTGATAAAAGGTCTCCACACTGGATTTACACTTCCAACACTTATTTGAATTTTGTGGAAAGCATTTTACAATCTTATCCGGGGACCAATACCACCTGTGAAACAGTTTGTAAATATTCTCCCTATAGGAAATGGCTCTCATAAGTTTCGTGGTTTTCCATATTGTACTCCATTACTATACTTCTAATCTTAATTGTTATCAAAGCAAAGTAACTTGTTTTTAACATCCCAGTTCAGTTCTAAGTAGTCTTTAAAGTCTTTCCAATCTGCTAAAAATTCTTGATCTTCTTTTCCATTAAGTTTTTTGTCAATTTGTCCATTTCTACCATAAAAATCATCTTCTTTATCCATTCCCATTTATCTGGTATCTTCTCCTGCTTCCAAAATTGAGCATATATCATTCTCGCTGTTGAAATCAAATACCATAACAATGTTCTCTTTGTCACGTTAACTTCCTCCATTTTAAGTCCTAAAAGTAACATTTCTGGCTCTTTTTTCAAAGTACATTTCAGGATCTTCTGAATTTCATTATGAATCTCAGTCCAAAAAGCCGCTTTCTGACACATGTGGTAAAATGAGCCCTCTTTCTTTTTACATTTCCAACATTTGCTAGACATGTTCTCATTCATATTAGCTGGTGTCATATACCATCTGTACATCATTTTATAACAATTTTCTTTCACATTAACACATGTTGAGATTTTAATCGATTTTTTCCACAAACACTCCCATGATGACATGTCTATCTCTCTATTTATATTTGTAGCCCATTTCACCATCTGCTCTTTTACAATCTCATCCTCTGTATGCCATTTTAACAAAATCTTATAAATTTTTGAAATCATTTTTTTACCTTTTTCTGTCCATACCCTTTCTATTTCATTATTCTCTTTCCTGAAACCATACCTCTTTTTATCTGTCTTAAATAAATCATAGATCTGCCTATAGTTTAACCAATCATATTCAAATTCTAGTTCTTCCCTAGCTCTCATCGCAAAACTACTCCCCACAACCTTCAGAATATCTCTGTACGGTATCCAATCTTCTCCTTTGTGCCTTGAAAGTGGTTTGATTACTTCTGCCGGAACTATCCATAAAGGTCTTGCTTCAAAAAAAAATCTTTTATATCTCATCCAAGTCATAAACAGTCATCTTCTTATAAAGTGGTGTTTAAAAAGGTTATCCACTTTGGATTTTTCATACCATAGATAGGCGTGCCATCCAAATTTGTGATCATGCCCTTCTAATGCCAACAATTTTCTATTGTCCAAGTTAATCCATTGTTCGAGCCAAGCCAAACACACCGCATCATGATACAGTCTGAAATTGGGGAGTTGTAGACCTCCCCTTTCTTTTGCATCACATAAGATCTTCATTTTAATCCTAGGTTTCTTTCCAGACCAAACAAACTTTGAAATCTCTTTCTGCCACAAATTCAACACTTTACAGTCTTTTACAATAGGAATTGTCTGGAATAAAAATAACAAACGGGGTAAAATGTTCATTTTGACTACCGAAATTCTTCCCAAATTTGACAAGTTCAAAGTATTCCACTTCTTTATATCCTGTTGAATTTAAGTCCAGGTCTTCTCATAATTATTTTTTAAAAGATCAATATTTTTCATTGTGAGCTCAATTCCCAAATACTTGGTTTATTTCACCACTTCACATTGAACTTTTTCTTGCAATTCCAGTTGTTTTTCTTTTCTCATATTTTTGCAAAGCATCTTTGTTTTAATCTTATTCATGTAGAATCCAGCCAAGTCTCCAAATTCTTTAATCTTTTCCATCAATAATGGTACATTGGTTACTGGATCTTCAATCACAAACATTACATCGTCTGCAAAAGCCCTAAACTTATACATAAAACCTCCAACTGAAAGTCCTTTTATGTCTTTATCTTCTCTTATTTTCCCCAGCATCACTTCCAAAATCCATATGAATAGTAAAGGGGATAATGGACATCCTTGTCTAGTCCCTTTTTGAACTTTAAAGTGATCCGTCATCTCTTTATTTACATTTAGCAATGCTTTCTGTTCAGAGCATATCGCCCTAATCATATTTGAAAAGGGCTGACCAATGTCCATTCTTTCAATCACTTGAAACATAAATTCCCAGTTTAAATTGTCAAAGGCTTTTTCAGCATCCACGAATAGAAAAGCAACCTCTTTTTCTGGATGCTTGTCATAATATTCAATAGCATCAATCACCATCCTTAAATTGTCTCTGATTTGTCTGTTTGGTAAAAAACCGGCTTGTTCTTCCGTTATGACGTCTTTCAGATAATTCTTCAATCTCTCCGCTATTACTTTGGCAAACAATTTATAGTCATTATTAAGTAATGAAATTGGTCTATAATTCTTGACATGTTAGATCTTGTCCTTCTTTTGGTATGAGTGATATATTGGCTTCTTTCCAAGTCTCTGGTATTACCTTAGTCACCTGAATTTCATTTGCTAGAAGTTCCAAAATCGGGATCAACTCCTCTTTTAACTTTTTATAAACTTTACGGTAAATCTGTCTGGGCCTGGAGCTTTCCCCAACTTGGCATCCTCTATTGCCTTATATATTTCTTCTTTCTGGATTGGACCAGTCAGCATTTCCTTAACTTTTAAATCAACCTTAGGTAATTCCATGTCAGGCACTTCAGAAAGTCAGTCAAACACCAGGCTTCATGAAGAAGATAGCGTTTATTGAAAGCAGTTCTAAAGGCACGGTAACATCTCTTTGTCAGGGATGACTAAGTCTAAAGAAGCATCTACAATTATACCTGCTCGAAGTGCCCCCCCTCCATCTACCAATGGTCACTAAGCCCGCATGCAGGAAGAGGTGCAGAAGTAGTAAAGCAGTAAATAACCAAACTGCCCCAAAGCTGTCTCAGACAGAGAAAACAAGAACTGTGAGACCAAGGACATTTGGTGAGATAACAGGCTGCCCAGGCCATGGAATCCTGAATCTCCTAGGCAACCTGCACACCTCCCCACATTCCAAGCGTGAAAAGTTGCAGACCATCCCTCCCTCCTTCCCTTCCATCCATCTCATGGCAGGACTACCTGACATTGCACTTTATCCAAATACTTTTTAATTTTTTCAGGATCAATGTTCTCCCTTTGAAATAATTTCGCATAATACTTGAAGAAAACTCTTTTTAGACCATTCATATTAACAATTTCTTTGCCATCCTCAATTACTTTACTTATTGTCCTTCTCTCCCTTTGATTTTTCAGTTGCCAAGCTAAAAAATTTTCCTGGTTTGTTTGCACCTTCAAAGGCTTTTTGTTGCAATTTCTTTAAGTTCCAATAGAGTTCTCTATTAATTATCACATTCAATTGGTCTTGTAAAATTTGGATTTCTTTAATAAGTTTATTTTTCCCTGGTCTTCTCTTCAATTCATTTTCTTTTTGTTCGATTTTTTCTTGTAATTTCTTTTGTTACTTGATATTCTGTTTCTTATCAGTCACATTCATTGATATCAACAATCCTCTCATCACAGACTGTCTGTATTTTAACGTTTTGATTTAAATTCATTTGAAAGAAAAGTTGTGTTTCCTTACATAATGTCTCAATTAACTGTCTTATCCAATAAATCTTCATTAATTCTCCACTGGAACTGTTTGTTTTTTTTCCTTTAAAGTCCAAATTACCAGATTATGATCCGAATTTGTCTTTGGCAAAATCTCAATTTTCTGAGTCTTTAATGCCATCTCACCTGACAGATTATAAAGAGATTAAGATAGGTGTGCCAGATTGTTAATCTCCTATACCCTCCACTGAGAAAATTGCCCATTTATGTTTCTGTTTCCTATTAATTAGCCAGTTTTTGGTCCAGAAGAGGACTTGTCCTTTTATCCCATGACTATTAAGCTTTCGTTAGGAGCCTTTGATGAGGCACTTTATCAAAAGCTTTCTGGAAGTCAAGGTAAACAACAGCTATTGGGTCCCCCTTATCCACATGTTTTTTCACTCCCTCGAAGAACACTAACAGGTTAGTGAGACAAGATCTTCCCTACAGAACACATGCTGAGTCTGCCTCAATAGTTTTTGTTCATCAGTGTCCTACTAATTTTTTCCTTAATAACAGTTTCCACCAACTACATACATACATTTTAAAGTACCACAAAAGCAGAGTATTGGTGTGAACCAGGTGCATGGAAGGACAAGCATGTTCCACAAAGTTCATTACTATGCTACTATGCATCTCCAGTCAGTTTGCCAAAAAAGAAAAGAAAACAGTGCAGCCATATGCAAGACAGTCAGTGTGGCTGGGTTAGAACCAGGGAAGTCTAGAGTTCAAATCTCCCTTACCATGAAAATTGTTGTGTGAGCTTGGGCCAGTCACTTTATCTCAGTATAACATAGCTTATAAGTTGTTGTGAGGATACAGTGAAGGAAGGGAGAGTCAAGATAAATCCATTTCCCAGCCATTGCAGATGCACTATATTTTCTTTTTAAAAAGCAATCACCAATCGCTGGTAACACTGCTCATTTGTTTCCAGTTGTGTGATTTAGTCTATGTGGTGCCACTGTGGTCTGGTGATTATAGTACTGGATCTGGGATGTGGGGGGCTCAGGGGAGGGGGCATCTCACACAGTTGTTTCTGCACTAAACATCGTTTGTACAAGCACTCCTTCCCCTGTACAAAAATCCCACAGGATTGATGTTTCTCTGTTTTTTAAAAAAGGTTTGCAATAAGTATACACACAGAGACAACCCGCCAGCCATTTCTCTTTTAGGCTCCCCCACCTTCCCGCTGTATAAAACCATGGTGGCTATTTTCCCCAAGCCACCTTCTTCCCAGCAGTCCCTCCACACAAGCCTAACTCCTCCCTTCTTCATTTTCCATTGAACAGCTGCTCAGCCAAAGCTGGAGGAGGGGGGTGGGACTTTAGGGGAAAGTGAGTGGGGGGAAGGTGTGGATGCATGGAGAACTTTGACATTTGTGATTGTGACAGAAGCCACCCTCCTATTCCTCCTTGCGCCAGTGTCAGGTTTTCAGTGCAGCCTCAGAGTCCTGGTTAGAGAGCGAGTACAAATAGAGGTGAATGCATAATTCTGGATTCAAAATTGATGTATTTGAGTATATACAATTTTGTGATGTCACTGGTATAATAATTGACTTCTGCATTCAGGCATCTGTAACACAGTGTGCACTTTTCCACTGTCATGCAGCAGCCTGCAAGAGTTCTGAGCAAAGTGTGCAAGCATGAAGCATGGAATGCAAGCATGTTCTCTTCTTAGCTGGAAAATGCTTTACTTGGAGAGAGACTGCACTGAAAGTGCCAGGCATTCCATAAAGATGATGGGAAGGGATGTGAGTGAGAATACCTGCACATGTGGAACTGCTGAGTTGCAGCCACAGGCTTGAAGCCTAGTTTCAGTCAGTTTTGACAAAAGCTGGGAATTGCATTGCTGTAACTAATTCAGAATGCAGACAAGAGATAGGAGCATGTTTGTGTACATGTTCCCACAGAATCATTCATAGTTACCATTCCAGGATACAGGGAGCTGCTGCTGTCCCACTTGGCATGCAGCACTGGGCATAATTGTGGAGAAAGCTTTAGTTGGAGTCCATCTTTACTCAACTACATGTTATTTGCTCCATGACCTCTATAAAACACAGCCTTTTGCCTGCCCTTGTACACTGGGCCAGTGGGAACAAAGACTAGCTGTGCATATCAGCTGCTGATATAGACAAGAACTGAGTTCCATTTGTCGAGTTTTTATAAGTTTGCAGGCACCATAAAGCTGGAGTTGATGCTGTAAGAGACTGATTTTGCAAAGACTGAATCTTTGCAAATATAGAGTTGGCAACCTCCAGATGGGGCCTGGAGACCTCCCAGAATTACAGCTGATCTCCAGACTACAGAGATTAGTTCTCAGGAAGAAAATGGCTGCTTTAGAGGGTGGACTGTATGGCATTATACCTGCTGAGGACCCTCTCCTTTAAAACCCCTCTGTCCCCAGGCTCCACTCCTGGATCTCCAGGAGCTTCCCAACTCAGAGCTGGCAGTTCTGTTTGTTTCGCCTACAGAAGCCATACATGCCTTGTGCTGTTTGTTTTTATTAAACTCCCTCTGAACATGTCAGCTATGGGCTCCTTATGCCACTTCAGAGTCTTAGAAGTGGCTTCTTGAAATATCATAGAAGAACACTGCTGATGTTTTCTTATTTACGTAAGTCTGCAAATGTTAAATTCTTCAACATTCCAGATTGCAAGAGCAAAGGTCTCTCTCTCCCTCCCTTCCTTATGCGCTGGAAGGAAGCCTGTACTATATGCAAGACTGCCCTCTGCTGTTACATGCTGGTCACCTTCAGGAGTTGATACACATCAATATAGTTTTAAGGCAGAGAATTCTGTGCTTTGTTTATGTGAATCAAACTTCAGGTGGAGGGGGATCAAGTTTGCTCCCATTTCCTTTTTACATGTGATAGGTTTCTGCTTTTTTTAGCAAACCATAATTTGTTAATTAACATGAAACATAAAAATGCTGCTCTGTTTCCTGAAAATCAGGTTTCAAAATCATGATTAAATTAAGAGTCCAGAGTCCTGGTTTGTAGGGAAGAGAGTAAACTTTAGATGCAAATGATGGTGGCTTGCTGTGAAAGTGCAGTCTTATAAATAACAAGATACACATTTATGTGTGTGTCATCAAGGCACTTCCAATTTATGGTGACCCTATGAATTAATGGCCTCCAAAATGCCCTATCAGTAACAGCCTTGCTCAAGTCCTGCAGACTGAAGGCCATGGGTTCCTTTATTGTGTCACCATATACATGGGCAGCTAGAACCCCACTTTTCTGCTCAAAGGTCACCTAAGGCAGCTTAGCATAAAATAGGTACACATTGCAATGCAGTAAAAAAAGAGAGAGAGAGAGAAGGTGTCGGGGGTCTTGAACAGCCCGTCCATCTCTGGGTGATAGGAGCTGCTGAGACCTTGTTGCACTCCAACACCTGCAACAGTTCCTTCCAGAACTTAGCGATGACTGTGACCCCCAGTACAAAATTATCTTGTGGAGGAGGAAATGCAGCCTCACAATGTGGTGCATGAAAAGCTCGGCTGTTCTTTGCACGGAATAAAATGTGCCTGCTTGGAGAACGTGTCGACCAACACCCAAATCACTGTTTTGCCTTTACTGGGTGGTAAGTCAGTTATAAAGTCCATTGAAATCACTGCCCATGGTCTCACTGGCATTTCAAGGGGTTGTAAGGTCTCAGGAGGCTTTCCTGGCCTCCGTTTCCCCATTAGGCAGGTGTGGCAGGAACCCACGTATTGGGAAATATCTGTCCTCATATGCGGCTTCCAGAATTGCCTTTGAAGAAGCTGCAGGGTTTTCAGGTATCCAAAATGCCCCACCAGTTTTTTTTTTGTGTGCCCCAAAGTCAGAATTTCCCCCCTTAATGCTTTAGGAATGAACAGCCTCCCACCCCTGTACCAATAGCCATCCCCACTCAGCTTCACTGAATTGTAAGTCTGAACATCCTCTGTAAAAGCTGTTTTAAATTTGCAGGTCCAGGGTTCAACTTCAATGGGGGTTTCTGCTTTCGCCCGGCTGCAAGTTACCCCTCCCCATCTGGGTGGGTGTGAACATTGAATCTATGACTTCTTCCCTCTGGATATGTTGTGGGAGGTGGGAGAGAGTCAGAGAGTTCGACTTCCTGGGGAGGTGCTGGAAGGTAAACTGAAATTTAGAGGAAAAACTCTGCCCGGTGGAGCTGCTTGGCATTTAGGCGCCTGGGCGTGCATAATGCCTCCAGGTTTTTGTGGTCCATCCACACTTCAAACGGCCCCTTCGCCCCCTCCAGCCAGTGCCTCCAGGTCATAACGGCCAGTTTGATGGCAGCCACCTCCTTGTCCTGTCAGGATCCACATTGGCCTCTCAGAGAAATCTATAGTTTGCTTATACAGACCCAAAAGGCCTAAAGCCTTATGTAGGCCTAGAAAGGCCTAGAGGCCCAAGGGAAGCCTCAAAACGTTGGTTCAGCGAGGCCTGAAAGTAACAAGGCCGAAAATGGTTCAGCTCAGAAAAATCATTTGCAAGAGCTGTTTGAATTGAAAAAGTTATCCTATGATGAGAACAGCTGTCTTGAGAGGAAATGACCGCTTAGAACTAAGAACATAAGTAAACAGTATTACCAAATTAGGAAAGCACCTGGAAAGACTGCGCCTGAATCAACATTCTTTCTTGACACAGGAAAAAGGCTTTTTTCTTTCAAATCATATAGATCAACTGCGCAAAAGCACATATATATCCACATACGTTATAGGAATAATTTATACATATATGGTAGGGAACATTATAAGATTAGAATGTTCAACAGGGCATAATAGGGGAAGGCTGGTAGGATGCCTCAGAACAGAATGTTTAGAAGAGTAAAAAGGTAAACATTGGCCAGGCCTCCCCAAATTAGGAGATCACAATATCAGCAACAGCGTGTTTATCGGAATAGGGAATAAAACAGCCTGGGCGAAGTAAAGGTCAGCGGAGTTCGGCATCAAGATACCTTGTGTAAGAGTGTCATGAGGTGCATGAGGTACCTAGGCCTAGGTCACCATGACCCACCAGGAAGTGAAGGAAGTGAAGGAGGGAATTTCCATACATGGAAAACCCCGAGAACCCCAACTTTGAGAAAAACAAGATAATATTAACAATCACGACTAATTAGGAAGAATGTAAAGGTCAGCGTTCCTGATTGGTTAAATGAAAAACAAGGTGGGCCAAGGGAAAAAAATATAAAACGGAAGGCTGGGGGAACATGGGAGTTGGGCCAAGAAAGAAAGGGGTACGCTCCTATCTCTTGCTCCAACTTCTGTTTTCACAGGAACCCAGGAACCTGTCAGCCAGCCTCATCTTCAAGTTGCTTCAAGAGTGGTGAGACAATATGCTCTTGCTGGGAAAAATCTTGCTTTTGGCTCATTTTGTTAGATTGAAATAAAGAATTAGGGGACTATGCACGGTGTGATTTTCTTGAATGTTAATGATGAAGGTTGTTGTTAAAGTTATGCTAAATAAATCTACATCCTGTACCTTTACAAAAGTGTCTGGTCTTTCATGCTTCTGAAATGCATTCATCTTCAGAGCATAACCTAAAAGATCCCTTCTCGCGCTGCCAAAAAGAGCTTAGCTATTAAGAGCTAACAGTCCCAAACAGCCCAATTATGCTCCGTGGGTGAGAACTTCTTGGACAGTTATGCCAGGGGGTGGAGCTTTCCATCCTCTCCATGTTGCAGGATTGCCCCCCCCCAAAAGCCAAATTGGAGGCATCAACTTGGATCACAAAAGGCTTATTTTTGTAAGGGTGGTGTAAAATGGGCTCAGAGGTAAACAGCTCCTTGAGTCTTTCAAATGCCTGCTGGCATTCTGGGGTCCAGTCCAGCTTGGTACTTGGCTAGTGTCACGTGCTCCAGGTCCCCCTAGTAGTGAGCCGCCCATAGCCATCCCATCTCCGGGTGAGGGTCTTCCTCCTGTGTGTATTCCTCCTGTGTTGAGAGAAGGAAGGAGGGAGTGATGGCCTCAGATGATGAGACCTTCAGAGGGTTGCCTCACCGCTCTTCCTGTCCTGGGGATCTGGCCTCTGACTTCTCACACAGTCTAGCTATGCTCTCTTCTCTCTAGCGCCTCCATTCCTTCTTTTATTACCCCCTTGCTCCTCTGTCCCTCCCTCACCTTGGCTCTGCCCCTCCTTAAAGACTGAGATGCTGTGGCCTGTGGCTCCACCCTTCCTCCATGCTCGGGGGCTGGGCCCTGCTGTGCTGCTCTTCCTGCAGCTCTTCTGCCTCCCCTGGCTACCTATTCTGTCATCTCTGGGCCCCGTCTGGACCGTCTCCACCCCTTGGGCTGTGGGATGAGCTGCACTCTCCCTCTGGGCGCCGTCTCACCACTCAGCCCCCCAGCTCCTCCGGCTGACATCTGCTCGGGCTTGTGCTCACCCAATCAGTGGCACCTCCTCCTCACCCCACTGCCCCGTGCCCGGGATGTCCTTACTGCAGCTGGTGCCAAACTATGCTTCCCCCTTCCACACCCTCCCCGCCCTCCCCACCACTGTTGCTGGGACCGCCACTGGTGGCAGTGGCTCTCCTGCAGGGCATTGGAGGTGGTGGAGGAGGGCTGGGGAGCTGCACTCTCCCTCCGGGCACTGTCTCACTGCTCAGCCCCCCGGCTCTGGCTGATGTCGGCTTGGGCTTGCCCCATTGGCAGCACCTCCTCCTCGCCCTGCAGCTGGGCTACCTGCAGTACCTCAGTGCCAACCAGACCATCTATGATGGCAGCGACAGGTCGGGTGTGCTGGCCACTGGAGCCACCACCACCCTCCCCTCCCCCCAATCTCCAGGCCCCACCGGGAGGTTGGCATCGCCGGGGTGTGTGTGCACCACAAACTGGCCTCACCTAGGGTGCAGAGAGACCTGGGGCCGGCCCTGGTCATAGTTGTCCATGCTATCTCCCCAAGTGCCTCTGCCCTCTCTCTTGAAAGAAGCCAGTCTTCTGCTCGATCAAGCAGACTTCTTCATGGGGGAAGGGTGGTTTGGAAATCTATTTCCACATCTCCTGGGCCTTCCTTGAGGCACAAAGCTGAGTGTGTTTCATTGTCTTGAGCTATCAGTGGATCCAAAGCTGACTCTCTGGGTTGACATGGATAGATTACAGATCCTGCCAAGAAGAAAGAATCAAATTGATTTCAGCTCTGTTTGAACAGTGGCATGATTGCCAGGAGCAGCACAGCAGGGAAATGGGAAAGGTCAGTCCACAAAGAAAGGGCTTGATGGTATATGAGAGCAACAGGTAAAACAGCACCTAGCCAATGGATTTGATATCAAAAAACTATCCACGACCATTTATGGAATGACAGCACCATTTTATAATGCCATTTGAAAGTGACTTTCAACACAGTCTTTGTTTTCCTTTTGTTACTGTCAGACGCTTGAACAAACTTACTCCCAACAACACTCTTGGAAGTGATTTGTGTATTAAGAGATAAAGATGTTTCAAGCTAAGACAATCTGTGTCAGAACTTGACCCTCTTGGTGCCAATTCTGGTACTGTACATAGTTCAAACAGCTCCCCCCCTTGCGCCCAGTCCAATCACACCAACACATGCAGCTCACCAAAATCTACTGTGCACTGTTAGCCCTCCACAGAACCTGAAACCTTACTATCTAGCAGTGTCCTCCCAAGAGAAGGGAGGCCCCGCTTAATGCAGTTACAAGCTAGCACGACTCTTAGCACACCCACACACTCATACACTTACAGACTCCCTCCTCCCAACCAGAATAACACAGGACAATTGGCATACAGAACCAAAGAAAATTAAGAACTCCATGGTGGAGAACACAGGCACAGCACGGCAGCACGGATGCCTAAAGAGCGCTCCAGCTCTTTTGGTTTCTTCAAATTGTTATGTAAAAGATCCCCTGTTGCTCTGGAGAAGGGGCGTGTGGCAGCAAGGGGCTTGATCCAGGCCCCTGTGAGCATGGCTAATCACAGGGAGTACCAGGATTGCCCCCAACACGGGATCTGAAGTTGAGCTAATTTCCATGAGCTAAGCCATTGCTCCTGCATGGGGGGGGGAGAAACCTATGCCTAAGAAGCACTCCTGTGAGTAACTTTGTTGAAATGGATCTGATTTTAAAGGGTAGCTTGTTATAACAGTTAGCCCTGAAGGGAGTAGCAAAGAAGGGTGGGTTCCCCCGCCCAATAAGCGGCAATAAATGGGATATTTGATTGATGGCAAGTTATTAAAGAGGAGCAGGGCGAGATTGACAGAGAAATAAACCTCACTTACAGATGGAAGTGCTGATGGTACCTTAGCTGTAACTTAAAGGTGGCAGAGTGATGAAGTTACAGATATAAATCTTTCACCTGATTAAAGCACTGCTTTGGCTATGGAAAGAGGAGGCTGGTGAACATTGAATACCCTTTGCAAGAGAGGGGGTGCATAAGTAAAAGAGAAAGTTGGTGATTTGGCAGAGAAGGAGCAGGAGACCCCTTGCAGCATACTCAATTTTAACCCTAGTAGGGATAGGGTGGAAGAAAGGTATTTATCGGGAGCCCCTTTGTAGCGTTCTCAAATTTTTAACCCTCTCTAGGGGCAGGGTGGAAGAATCGGTGACATCCTGAGCCTCTGTGCAATGTTCTCAATTTTAACCCTTTAGGGGCAGGGTGGAAGATTAGAAGCCTGTACTGCTTTAAGCCTTTTTCTGGATTATATCTGCTGTGTTAACGAGGTGTTCTGATATAAGTTTGAGTGAATGGTTTTGGGGCTCTTCCATGGGTAAAATATAGAGTCAAAATTGTTGTGGAAAAGGGGAAAGAAGGAAAGAATGTAAACACTCAAGAGAGAGATCTGTAAACATTGCCTAGGCAGAAAGCCAATTTTCTAAGAGGGTTTGGTAAATAATTAGTTGGTAATAATAATAAAATTCTGGGCGTACAGCTAAAGTCCTTTAACCCAAACAATCACTTGGACTAGTATACATAAAGGCTGGGCATACAGCCAGGTGGAAGAGGCTGTTCCTAAACACTGGCTGGATCTGAGATAAAGAAATTTCTCTTCATTTAGGGCATTTAAATTGTAACTGGGCATGTAATAAGTAAAAAGAAGAGGAGATAGGCTATAAATCTTTGAGTAAAGGTGGAATATAAGTTTGAGAAAGTGGATTAGAACTAAAAAGAAAGCCAGGAGGGACAAATATGTCAAATATACCCAGCCAAGGGAGGAACATTTCTGTAGTTTCACCAGGGGTCCCCAGTTCAGCTGTAGGGAAATTGGGAGGTCCAGCACAGAAAGAAATGCAAAAAGAAATGCAGGAAGAAATGCAGGTGCTAGTGCAATCAACAATTTTAAGCATGATTTCTGAAGTTGTGGAGCCCATTAAAGAGGCTATGGAAGAAGTTAGAAATTCCATCCCATTAGCGGTGGACCCCATCAAAATTGTGATACAAGAAATTAGAGACTCTATTCCTCTGGCTGTAGAGCCCATCAAGGATGCTATGAAGAATATTACTGATCAATTTTCGCAAAGCCTACAGGCACTGCAAAAGCAAATTACAGAAAATACTACAAAAATTACGGAGTTGAATACTGCAATGGAAAAAATGGAGGCCAAGGCAAAAGAAATGGAAAAGAAAATTAAAGGGAATGATGAGAAACAGACCGCCCTAGAGCAAGATGTTCAAGACTCCAGGTGGAGAGAGCAGCTTTCATATTAGGATTTCAGAACGTGCCAGAAGAGAAAGATGAAGATTTGACAATTAAAATGGCTAAGTTACTGGCGGAACATTTACGGGGAGGGCGGGGTATAAATCCCATAATAAATAAATAAATAACATATGGATGAAGAGAGTATGATGGAACAAGAGATAAATACCGCTTTCAGAATGAACTCAGCATATTCAAGACAATTCAAAGTCCCGAGAGAAGTACAAATTCAATTCCATAAGAGAGCTGTAAGAAATAAGATACTGAGAGAAGTAAATGCCTCAATGTTGAATGAAGTTGAGATAAATGTATTAAAAGAAATTCCATGGAGAGTCCGAGAGAAGAGAAAGGAATACGCGGAATTAACGGCATTGTTGAGGAATAATGATGTAAATTACAGATGGATTTTACTTGAGGGACTATTTTTTGTGTATAGGGAGAAAAGATTCAGAATAACTTCAATTTTTAAGGTGATGGATTTTCTGAAGATGTACGGGGAGGAGCTGTCAGAAGAGCAAGAAGAAAGAGAAGAAGGAGAAGAAGAAAGTGGAGGAGGTGAAATGGAGTCCATAGGGGTGGCGGTACTCCCAGCATTACCTCCAAGACAGAAAAGATATAGATTCAAGAGATCTCCAATTGATAAGAGGCAATGGGCAAAAGACAAACAGGAACAACAGAATTGCAATCAACAAGGAAAATAAAGTTTCTTTCAGTAAATGTTAATGGCTTAAATGGACCACAGAAAAGAAGAATATTTAACCAATTTAAAAAGTAAAATGTGGATATAATTTATATTCAAGAAACGCATATAAGAAAAAGAGACGAAAAGCATTTAAATGTCAAAAATTAGGGAAATTGTTTGTAGCTTCGGATCGGGAAAAAAAAGAAAAGAGGAGTAGTTACTTAAGTCAAAGAACACTTACAACCAGAATTAGTATATGCATCTGAGGATGGAAGAATCCTAACGGTGGCTATAGAGAGACAAGCTAAAAGGACAATTATAGTTATATGCACCAAATCAACATCAGGAATTTTTTAATAAAAATCTCCACAAACTTATCTCAAAGCAGGACTTTCAAGAAATTTGCATAATTGGAGACTATAATGCGGTGCTTGATAAGAAGGAAGATAGAAAAGCAAACACTCAAGGAAAGAAAATGGGAGGTAATGAGTTCCCGGAAGTGCTTTGTAAGATGATAGAAGAATGGTAATTAATAGATGCTTGGAGGGTGAGAAACACACACCCCCCAGCAATATACCTTTTTTTCTGCCAGACATGATTCCTGGTTGAGACTTGATATGTGTTGGATGTCGAGCACAATGACTAAAGATTTACTGGAAGTGGAAATTGAGGCTGGAATTTATGCAGATCATAAACCCATCACTTTGGAGTTACAAGGAACGACTTAGAAGTAGATGGACTTTAAACCTTTTAATACTGAAGGACAGGAAAATAGTAAAACAATTGAAGGAAGAATTCCACTACTTTTTTAAAGAGAATATTCAGCTGGATATGCCTATGAAAATCATATAGGATGCATTTAAGGCATATGCTAGGGGCCAGTTAATAAAGGAAGCTTTATTAAGATGGTTAGCCTACCAAGTTAGGCAGCAAAAGGAAAAAACATACATTAAAATGTTAAGAAAAAAGAACGGAGAAGTAAACAGGATTCAAGAGTTAAAGAATATACTGGAAAACTTCTACAAAGATTTATATAGAAAGACTGATACTAATATAGAACAAATAAATCAATATCTAGAGGAACATCAAGTTAAAAAATTTACTGAGGAGCAAAGAAAAATACTCAATCAACCTATTACGATGATGGAGATGGCGGAAGTAATAAAAAGACAGAATGGGGGCAAAGCACCTGGACCAGATGGCCTACCTGAAGAATTTTATTTGATATCTGAAGAACAACTTCTTCTGCAAATGAAAGAGATTTATAAGAAAATGATGGAAGGAGAAGAGATTCCAGACTCATGGCGAGAGGCAACAATATCTTTAATATAAAAACCGAACACGGATGAAAAGGAAATTAAGAACTATAGGCCAATCTCATTATTAAATGCAGATTACAAGATGTTTGCCTCTATTATAGCGGAAAGACTAAAGAGAATATTGTTAAGAACAATACATAGGGATCAAGTGGGTTTCTTACCCAAAAGGCAAATAAAAAACAATTTAAGATGCATTTTGGATGTAATAGAATATTATGAAGCACATCCGGAAAAGGCATTGGCTTTGTTTTTTTTTAGATGCGGAGAAGGCCTTTGATAATCTGAATTGGCTCTTTGTAATGGAAATACTGAGGAAAGCAGAGGCAGGAACAGAGTTTATTCAGATGATTCAAGCTATATATACGAGACAAACTGCCTTGGTTATGATTAATGGTGATCATACGGAAAATTTTGAAATACAAAAAGAAACATGACAAGGTTGCCCTTTGTCACCATTACTGTATATTTTTGCACTCGAGACATTAAATGAAGTGATAAGATATAATAAAAAGATTAGGGAACTGAAGGTGAGTGGAGAAGAATACAACCTTTTAGCTTTTGCGGACAATCTCGTATTTATACTTGAGGATTCTCTCTCCTCAATCTCTGATTTGAACAAGGTTTTATGGGAATATGGCCAAGTGGCGGGGCTGAGGATTAATATAAATAAGGCAAAAATTATGACCAAGAATATGAAGACAGAACAGAAAGATATATTGCAAGCGGCTTCGGCTTCGAGGAGTGGGGAATCAGCTATGCGATAAAGTAAAATACTTGGGAATTAATTTAACAAACAAATGTAGTGTGTTACTAGAAAACAATTACAAAGAGCTACTGAAAGTGACAAAGCAAGATCTAAAAAAGTGGAAGGATCTACAAATATCATTGATGGGGCGAATAGCCCTTGTTAAAATGAACATTCTACCAAGATGGATTTTTTTGTTCTGATTTTACAGAATTTTGGGATATTTAAAGAACTGGAGCAGATTGTTTCAAAGTTTATCTGGCAAGGGAAATGGCCAAGAATTAGATTGAAGGCACCGCAGGATCTAAAAGAAAGAGGCAGATTTGGGCTACTGAATTGGACATTATATCATAGAGCAGCGGCATTAGCCTGGATTAGAGAGTGGATTATGTTGGAGGATAGAAGGATATTAAATTTAGAAGGTCATGACCTAATGATGGGCTGGCATGCGTTTCTTTGGTATGGAAAGGCCTCAACGCATAAATATTTTAAGCAACATTGGTTATGTGTATCGTTAATGAAAGTATGGGAGATTATACAAAAGAGTTGGTTTATAAAGGTTTCTAAACTGACTGTACCGTTAGAGGCATTTACTCTACCTAGGTTATATGATGATGACCTGACAAAGAGATATATGGACATACTAGACTCAAGGAATGAGTTTAAACTGGAAGAAGATCTATTGTGGTGGCAAAGAGCGCAGATAGAATCGAGATACGCTAAGGATAAGGAGATTGGGTTCAATAAGAACCTTACAGAAATGGAAAAGATTTTGAGTGCACCAGAGGAGAAATTTATAAAGAAAATGTATATAATACTTTTAAAAGAGATGATGGCAAATGAAATTGTTAAAAATAACATGATTCAATGGGCCCAGAATTTAGGCTATAGTATTGAACTTGAGCAATGGGAACAAATATGGAGTAAAAATGTTAAAATAACTAAAGCTGTATCTTATAGAGAAAACATGTATAAAATGTTTTACAGATGGTATATAACACCAGAGAGAATTGCGAAATATGATGATAAATGTGCTAACAAGTGTTGGAAGTGTGAAAATAAGATGGGGTCATTCTATCATATGTGGTGGACTTGTGGGGTTACTAAAAAATATTAGATATGGGTACATGGGCTGATACAGAAAATTATAGGTGGGGCAATTCCATTTAAACCGGCGTTATTGCTTCTAGGTATACTACCTAAGGAGGAGAACAGAGACAATCAATACTTAATAATATATTTGATGTCTGCAGACAGGATTTTATATGCAAAATATTGGAGGACTACCCAAACACCATCAAAACAAGAATATATCGTTAAGATTCTAGAGACAGCAGAGATGAATAAGTTGACTTTGACTATAAAAGGACATACAGAATCCCCCTTCCAGAACACTTGGTCATGATTTTATGAATGATATAATTTAAATGAGTAGAAGGGGTTAGAATCAAAAGTACTTGCATTGTGTTTAGAAAAATTTGAATGGAAGTAGATGGGGTGATAAAAGACACATAAAGGGGAAAAAAGTTTTTTAGAGTCAATAATAGATATGGCACAGTGAAGACGATGTTTAAAGATTACCCCCATATATATTTTGTGTGGTGTTGTGTTATGTATGTATTGCATTGTATCGTTTTGTAGTATTGTTGTATTGTTGTGTGACTGTCTTGTTGGAAAATTTAATAAAAGTCTGTCTCTTGGGACAGTTAAAAAAAAAGAACTCCATGGCAAACGGGACCTGAGTTTGACAGCTACAAATGTTTGCTGCTGCTGCACAGTGTTTTGTTTTTGCTCTTAATGATATTCTTTATTAGCCTGAATTGATTCATGTGTATAGAGTTAGATGGGGTAGCCATGTTGGTCTGAAGCAGCAGGAAAAAAAATTAGAGTCCAGCGGCACCTTTAAGACCAACAAAGTTTTATTCAAGGTATAAGCTTTCATGTGCACACACACTTTTCCAGATACAATGAAATGGAAATTACCAGTCATATACATAGGTAGAGGGGGAGCACTAAATTAGCATACAGCATAATGAAGCTATTTAACAGATTCAAGGACCAAACAGGAATAACAAGCTTAGTTTATATGGTTACGATTTGTTTGGGTTTAATTCCAGGCGGAAACATAGTAAAGGAAATAAATATGTCGGAATTAGAGATTGATGAGCAGATGTACCCTTAATTGTGGAATGCTGAGAGTAATTAACGGAGACTCTGCCTTTATGCTTCATCCATCTCCTTTCAAGCATGGAAGTGACCTTACAGCATGGGAGATGCTGTAAGGTCACCACCATGCTTGAGAGGAGACAGATGGAATTCAAATTTTTTTTTACTCAAAACAGAGGCAGGGATTTCCAGCTGGAAAGAATTGGTGAGGCTCTTCATCTAGCTGCTGTTTGTACCTTTATCCTCTAGGTGTCACTCTTTTCCTGCTTTATTCCTTGTGGGAAGTGAGGACAGGAAGAGTGCCCCAAGGATGTGTGTGTTTAAATGTAGCAACTGAATAAGGCTTAACAATTTGCTCTTACTTTATTCCTAAGAACCTCTCAAGGTAGCTCATAACATACTAAAAATACATTCATTAAAAATAACCCTATGCAAAGTAACAGTAAAGAGCCAGCATGGTATATTGGTTAGTGTGCTGATCTGGGAGAACCAGAGCTTTTTAGGAGGACCTTTGGGGTTGAATGAAAAAGAGTTGGATTTATACCCCACTCTTCATTTGGAATCTCAGGTTGCAGTCACATGCACCAGAAAAAACGGGGGGGAGAACAAGGCTATTTCCTCCGGAGGAATTTGACACGCAGTTGTGCGATCGCACAGTCCTTGGAAACTGCGGGCACAGCCCACCACTGTGTGATCAGACGCAACAGTGGGTGAGTCGGGGGGGGCGTTGCTGTTTGTTTCCAATACACTTAAACGAGGAATCAATGAATTGCATCTCTGCACTGAGGGCTCCCTATGGAATTTGCGATGATGCGCATGCTGAGAAGGGATGGGGGGAACAATGGCACGAAGTCAGGATGGCCTGATCAGACCATCCTGACACCATGAGAGCACACTGGAGCAATCAGACACAGGAAAGTCTCTCCGTGGCCCATCGCAACCTGTTTTCGACTGGATTTTCCCTGGTGTCTTTTAACTCCGCTTCTGCGGCAGAGCAGAACGGGTTGCTGACGGCTGTGGGGTGCTTCCCAGATGTTGTTCTCTGATTGCGCCCTTTAAATCCGCCGGGCATTCGTGCCTGTGGTGGGTCTAATTATGCCTATGATTGCAGAGAAATTCACCTTCCCTTTCTCTCCCCACAGCAGACACTCTTTGAGGTAGGTGGGGCTGAGAGAGCTCTGAGAGAACTGTGACTGATCCATGGTCACCCAGCTGGTGGAGGAGTGGGGAATCAAACCTGGTTCTCCAGATTATAGTCCACTGCTCTTAACCACTACACCAAACTGAGATTTAATGGACTATGGGCTGTTTGGGATTTGGTTGGACAGTGCTTTGTTAAACTGGCATTACCATTTTATATTTTAATTATATTGCTGCTTATCAATTATTTTTGTACTTCTTTTACCTGCTTTGGATCCCAGTCATCTAGGGAGAAAGACGGATAAAAAAGCTATTTTAGTTAAATAACTTTAAAAGCCTAATGTTAACTTTGCTTCTCCCCCCCTGCAAAAGCTCTCTGTACCAGAAATTCTATAACTGGTGGCAGCCACTGAAAAAGCTACAGCTAATCTAGCCTCTGAGAGAGGTGGACATTGGATTAGGACCTTGGTTGGTGATTTCAGTATGGAAGCAGAGGGCCATTCAGGTATCCTGCACTAGACAGTTGACTGGTGATACACAAGCATCATACTACTTCTCTTGTTTTCAAGGCCCTGGAGGGCACACACAACATGATCGAATGATATTTTCTTTTGAATATCCAGTCATTGCAGGTAAACTGGATGTGTACAGTTTTACCACATAAGAACATAAGAGAAGCCAATGTTGGATCAGGCCAATGGCCCATCTAGTCCAACACTCTGTCACACAGTGGCCAAAAATAACAGGTGCCATCAGGAGGTCCACCAGTGGGGCCAGGACACTAGAAGCCCTCCAACTGTTGCCCCCCCCAAGCACCAAGAATCACTTGCCCCAGACTGAGAGATCCTATCTATACCTTGTAGCTAATAGCCACTGATGGACCTCTGCTCTGTATGCTTATCTAATTCCCTCTTGAAGCTGTCCATGCTTGTAGCCGCCACCACCTCCTGTGGCAGTGAATTCCATGTGTTAATCACTTTTTGGGTGAAGAAGTACTTCCTTTTATCTGTTCTAACCCGACTGCTGAGCAATTTAATTGAGTGCCATGAGTTCTAGTATTGTGAGAAAGGGAGAAAAGTACTTCTTTCTCTACCTGCTCTATCCTATGCATAATCTTATAGACCTTGATCATGTCACCCCCAGCTGTCATTTCCCCAAGCTAAAGAGCCCCAAGCATTTTAATCTTTCTTCATAGGGAAAGTGTTCCAACCCTTTTATCATTCTAGTTGCCCTTTTCTGCACTTCTCCCAATGCTATAATGTCCTTTATGAGGTGTGGTGACCAGAACTGTACACAGTACTCCAAATGAGGTCACACCATTGATTTATACAAAGGCATTATGATACTGGCTGATTTGTTCTCAGTTCCCTTCCTAATAATCCACAGAATAGTGTTGGCCTTTTTTATTGCAGTTGCTCACTGTCTAGACATTTTCATTGACTTATCTACTATGACTCTTTGTCAGTCTCTGCCAGTTCGGACCCCATCAATGTGAATTTATATTTAGGATTTTTGGCTCCAATGTGCATCACTTTGCACTTGGCCACATTGAACCCCATTTGCCATGCTGATGCCCACTTGCCCATCCTCGACAGGTTGTCCATTTCAGCAGGGTCTGCCTACCTACTTCAAATAAGTTTTTCATATTTGGTTAGGTTCTCCCTCACTCTATATTTCTTGAAGCGCATGTGGCTTTCTGAGTGTCTTTTACCAGTTAGATGAGTATCTTATTGGGCACCCTTTCAAAGCTTATCTGCTGCACTGGAAAACCAGAAACCAAGACCTTCCTTGCTATCCAGCCTAGGTGGGGCTGCCAGATGAGGCTTTAGACAAGTGAAAAGAAGAATCTATGGTTTCTGGATAACAAACCGAAACTTCTACACCCCTCTAGCCCAGTCCAGTTGTCTTCTTGTGTTTTAGTATCTATGAACTGTTTACTTCCCAAACATAAGCTGAATGGTTATTTCTCATATTATCAATTTAGGTATTCCAAACTCTGCCTGATTTTGATAACAGCTTCCTAAAATTAAAAAAAAAAATCTTCCTTTTTGGAAAAAGACCATGATTGTTGATTATATAAATGACATATCCTCAGTGCTCTGCTTTGTTTTTGCTGTCATGAAAATGATCATATAATATGACATGATATGTGTTAGTCTGTATGAAAATAAATAATGGAATTTGTAAACAAAGAAACAAACAAAATTATTGGAAAGTGGGAAAGATCTTCCTTAAGCCACCCTTCACATATGCACACATCTGGATTTTTACTGGCTGGGTTTTTAATGGTTTGATTTTCTCTCTCTTTTTTTTTTAGGTGCCCTAAGCAAGTCCTTGAAGAGGTGGCAAAAAACATTACCAAGGCAGTGATTTAGTGTTTATTTAAATGTTTATATGCCACCTCTTCAAGGACCTGCTTAGCGCAGCTCACAAAAATAAAGACAAAATCAAACCGCCTCCCACCTCCCATTTACCCATCTCCTCATATCACTTGAACATAAGAGTGACAGTGCTATTGACAAAACCTGAGCAAGAGGAAATCTTTTGTGAGCCCACCAGGGCAGATGAGATGGGGAGAGTTTGGACTGGAGTCACATCCACACGATCCACTTTTTAACCATAGCTGTTACTAGAAAGCCCAAGATCTCGGGCTCAACTGCCGGATTGGCAAGCTGATGGCAGCCATTCTCCCCTTTCTTCGGGGAATGGTCTGCAGACCAGCAGGTAGAGAGGGAGGGTGATCATACGCTCTTCTCCAGGGTTCAGGATGAGCCCTGAGTCAGGGAGTGCTGAGGTTCACCCCCCCCCGGCTTCTAGCCTGGGGGTGGGGGCATCCTTTTGCCCCGACGGTCTCCCTGCTGTGTTCCAGTAATGGCCGAGGCTTTGCGTACCAGAAACCAAGTGGATGGTGATTAAGCTGTAATCAAGCGACTGGCTGAATCGATTTCTTACTGAAGAAGTGTGAATACAAGTTAACAAAGCACCAGAGGGAAGAATACATCCTCCCAAGCATGGGTGGGGGAGACAATGGTTTGTTGTTGTTGTTCAGTCGCACAGTCGAGTCCGACTCTTCGCGACCCCATGGACCAGATTACGCCAGGCCCTCCTGTCTTCCGCTGTCCGCTGAAGTCTGCTCAATTTCATGTTCGTTGCATCGATGACACTGTCTAACCATCTCATCCTTTGCCGTCCCCTTCTTCTTTGACCTTCAATCTTTCCCAGCATCAGGGTCTTCTCCAGTGAATGCTCCCTTCTCATTTGGTGGCCAAAGTATTTGAGCTTCAGCTTCAGGATCTGGCCTTCAAGGGAACAGTCAGGGTTGATTTCTTTTAGGATTGACTGATTTGATCTCCTTGCAGTCCAAGGGACTCTCAAGAGTCTTCTCCAGCACCATAGTTCAAAAGAATCTATTCTTCGGCGCTCAGCCTTCCTTATAGTCCAACTCTCGCAGCCATACATTACTACGGGGAATACCATTGCTTTGACCATGCGGACTTTTGTTGGCAAGGTGATGTCTCTGCTTTTTATCATGCTGTTTAGGTTTGCCATCGCTTTCCTCCCAAGGAGCAGGCGTCTTTTAATTTCATGGCTGCAGTCACCATCTGCAGTGATCTGGGATCCTAGGAACGTGAAGTCTGTCACTACTTCTACGACTTCCCCTTCTATTTGCCAAGGAGTGATGGGGCCAGATGCCATGATCTTAGTTTTTTTGATGTTGAGCTTCAAGCCCACTTTTGCACTCTCCTCTTTCACCCTGAGCAAGAGGCTCTTTAGGTCCTCTTCACTTTCTGCCATCAGAGTGGTATCGTCTGCATATCTGAGGTTATTGATCTTTTCCCCAGCAATCTTAACTCCAGCTTGTGATTCATCCAGGCCAGCATTTCGCATGATGTACTCTGCATATAAATTAAATAAGCAAGGTGACAATATACATCCTTGTCGTACTCCTTTTCCTATGCTAAACCAATCAGTTGTTCCATATCCGGTTCTAACTGTTGCTTCTTGACCCTTATACAGGTTTCTCAGGAGACAGGTGAGGTGGTCTGGTACTCCCATCTCTTTAAGAACCTGCCATAATTTATTGTGATCCACACAATCAAAGGCTTTAGCATAGTCAATGAAGCAGAAGTAGATGTTTTTCTGGTACTCTCTTGCTTTCTCCATAATCCAGCGAATGTTGGCAATTTGATCTCTAGTTCCTCTACCTCTTCGAAACCCAGCTTGTACTTCTGGCAGTTCTCTATCCACGTACTGTTGGAGCCTAGCTTGTAGGATTTTGAGCATGACCTTGCTAGCGTGTGAAATGAGTGCAATTGTGCGATAGTTTGAACATTCTTTGACGTTGCCTTTCTTTGGGATTGGAATGTAAACTGACCTTTTCCAATCCTGTGGCCACTGTTGTGTTTTCCAAATTTGTTGGCAAATTGAATGCAGCACTTTAACAGCATCTTCTTTTAAGACTTTGAATAACTCAGCTGGGATACCATCACCTCCACTAGCTTTGTTGTTAGTAATGCTTTCTAAGGCCCATTTAACTTCGCTTTCCAGGATGTCTGGCTCGAGGTCAGTGATTATACCATCGTGGTTGTCAAGGACATCGAGGTCCTTCTTGTATAGATCTTCTGTGTATTCTTGCCATCTTTTCCTAATCTCTTCTGCTTCTGTTAGGTCCCTACCGGTTTTGTCCTTTATCATGGCCAGCTTTGCATGGAACGTTCCCTTGATTTCTCCAATTTTCTTGAAGAGATCTCTAGTCCTTCCCAATCTATTGTTTTCCTCTATTACTCTGCATTGTTCATTCAGGAAAGCCTCCTTATCTCTCCTTGCTGTTCTCTGGAAATCTGCATTAAATTGGGCAAATTTTTCCTTATCCCCATTGCCTTTAGCTTTCCTTCTTTCCTCTGCTATGTGTAAAGCCTCATCAGACAGCCACTTTGCTTTTTTGCATTTCTTTTTCTTTGGGATGGCGGTGAGTGCTGCCTCCTTTACAATGTCACGGACCTCTGTCCATAGTTCTTCAGGCACTCTGTCTATCAAATCTAGTCCCTTAAACCTATTCTTCACCTCTACTGTATATTCATCGGGGATGTGATCTAGGTCAAATCTGAATGGCCTTGTGGTCTTCCCAACTTTCTTCAATTTAAGTCTGAATTTTGCAATGAGTAGCTCATGATCTGAGCCACAGTCAGCTCCAGGTCTTGTTTTTACTGACTGGATAGAGCTTCTCCATCTTTGACTGCAAATTATATAGTCAATCTGATTTCGGTGTTGCCCATCTGGTGATGTCCATGTGTAGAGACGCCTCTTAGGTTGTTGGAAAAGGGTGTTTGCTATGACCAGCGTGTTCTCTTGACAAAACTCTGTTAGCCTTTGCCCTGCTTCATTTTGTTCTCCAAGGCCAAATTTGTCTGTTATTCCGGTTACCTTTTGATTTCCTACTTTAGCATTCCAGTCCCCTATGATGATGAGGACATCATTTTTTGGTGTTAGTTCTACGAGCTGTTGTAGGTCTTCATAGAACTGGTCCACTTCAGCCTCTTCTGCAGCAGTGGTTGGGGCATAGACTTGGATTACTGTGATATTGAATGGTTTGCCTTGGATTCGGACCGAGATCATTCTGTCATTTTTGAGATTGTATCCCAATACTGCCTTTCTCACTCTCTTGTTGACTATAAAGGCCACACCATTTTTTCTACGGGATTCCTGGCCACAGTAGTAGATATAATGGTCTTCTGAGTTAAATTCGCCCATTCCTGTCCACTTTAGTTCACTGATTCCCAAGATGTCAATGTTCATTCTTGCCATCTCATTTTTGACCACGTCAAGCTTACCTTGATTCATAGATCTTACATTCCAGGTTCCTATGCAGTATTGTTCTTTGCAGCATCGAACTTTCCTTTCACCGTCAGACACATCCACAACTGAGCGTCCTTTCGGCTTTGGCCCAGCCGCTTCACTCTTTCTGGGGTTACTCGTACTTGCCCTCTGCTCTTCCTCAGTAGCATATTGGACACCTTCCAACCTGAGGGGCTCATCTTCCGGCGTCATATCTTTTAGCCTTTTGTTACTGTCCATGGGGTTTTCTTGGCAAAGATACTGGAGTGGGTTGCCATTTCCTTCTCCAGGGAAACAAAGCACCAGAGGGAAGAATACATCCTCCCAAGCATGGGTGGGGGAGACAATGGTAGACCCCCCATGGAGGACTAGATAAAGGAAACTAACATTGGAGAAATGGAAAATGAAGGGACTGTGATGGAGGAATACTGAGAGTTATGAATTGAGCAACACACAAGCAAATATTTGGGACTTTAAAAACAGCAACTGAAAGCATTTTATATGGCTAGCTAGAAATAGCTAGAAGGAAGAATTAGAATCTCCTTTAAAGACTGTTAACATCATAGTTAGAGACTGAGTTGGAATAAAGTCTTCCCCTTCCCTCCCAGAAAAGAAGCAGGGGAAAGGGAACTCCCTCCCCCTGCATAACAATATAATAATATAAAAATGATGATTTTTAAGGGAATGGGGGAAGTGAAGAAGAAGCATAAATAGAAAAGAGAAAAGTATTGAATGGAAATGGAAACTTACATTAGCTTGAAGTGTTTTCTGAGTGACGGCTGGAAACGATGCAGAATTCATCTTTAGCAGGCGGAGGGGGGGAAACTCCCCCTCTCGAAAGATAAGGAGACTGTGCAAACATCTGAAAGTAATCTTTTTAGGCATTGAAGAACCCTCTTTCTTCTTAAAGAAACTCTAAATATCTCTGCAAGCAGTGACTGGGAAAGGCTGAAGGTTGGGGGGGGGGAGCTCCCCTCCGCCTAAAAAGAAAACAACTCGGAATGAGCTGGAAATAAGGCTGATTAATTTAGAGAACTTTTAGAGGCGGTGTAAAGATCCAATGGATTTATGGGACCCTGGCGGCTTGATAACAAAGAGAAGATAAACAGACCTCAGGCTCTGGAGTGATTCTTTTGATATTGCGTCTTGTGTCGCAGTTAAAATTAAAACGAAACTGAATCTTCATTAAGAACTCGAAAGTAGCTGAAAGTTGGATGAGACAGCAATGTAGCTATGTTTTCCCTACAATAAGCGGGGGGGGAACTCTCCTCCTAAGAAATAAAGTTATTATATATTTTGATGTGGGGACAAAGCTAATAGAAGGTTGGGCGAAAGGTGGTTATGTTTTAATAATAATGAACTTTGAGTTAAAGAAGACTGAGGAAGATTCTATAGTGAAGAGCCCTTTCTAGAGATGAGATTTTTGGCTAAGGGGGTATGTTGGGAAAAATTGATAATGAATGGTTAAACCAATTCTAAAAGGATTTTACTAATTTAGGCTAACTCCAAAAAAGGAAGAGGGAAAAGGGGTGCTATGTGATGCATATGGAGGTTCCAGTTTGTCTGTCTTTCTTTTCTTTTTTTTAATAAGAGGGTAAATGGAGAGTTTTCTTTGAAGAGAATCATGTTTAAGCCTAACTTGGATGTTTTTTAATAGCGGTATTTAAATGCTATTGGACTCCATGCATTGATTGATAAAAATTCTAAAGAGTTAGAGGGGCAGAAAGTAATAGGCAGAAATTATTGCAATGAGATGATGAGAGTGCCTGATGTTTGCACAAAAGAAATGTTAGTGTATTGCAGAAGTATACTCCAAACAGTCTGTATGAGCTAGAGCTTCATAAGTGATGTACTCAACTGTCACCTTCGAGGTTAACAATTGAAAGTTTTTATTTGTTAATGCCACATTTGTAAGCACTATATACAATCATCACGTTTTGGATTCTCTTTCCTATATCCCCCTTCTTGTAGCTATGTTTGTTAGTACCCCTCCCTTTTTCTGTAGATATTTAGAAAATGCAATAAAAAACCCCTTCGAGGGGATTAAAAAAAAAGAAAAGAAAGCCCAAGATCTCATTCTTTCCATGGAAATTTAAATGCCTGTTATTTGAAAAATCTTTTATTGGGGTAGAGCACCCAAGGATGGAATTTCAGGGCATGTGAAATCACTTCCTCTGTGATATACTATGAAATCTCCTAGTCAGAGGTCAAATCTACATTTGCATTTTTAAATCAGTTTCGTGCTGCTGTGACACTGTCTTTCTCTATGTTTGATGGCATCACAGCAGCACGGAACTGATTTAAAAATGCAAATGTAGATTCAACCAGAGACTGAGGAAATTCCTCGATCATCATAGAATGTCACTTTGAGGTGGTTTGGAGGATGTGACTGCTTGTGGTTGGTGATTTTGCTTCCGGTTGGCTGTCTAGGAATCCTTCCCATCTCTCAGGTATTTACCAGAGAGACTGGGGAAATTCCTAGAATGTCACCATCAACACTATCCCCCCCTCCTATTTTTTCTCCCACTCCACAAACCACTAACAGAAGGCAGGCAAGCCTTATCTATCTTCATACCTCCCCCATACCTCAATTTATCTATATAAAAGCCAGTTGCAATTATTTTGCCATGCTTTAACGTGACCAAGATGGAACCCAGAGTAAGGCTATGCAGGCAAAGGCTGGCTTGGTGGCTGTTGCCACCAGAGATCAGGAGCAGGCTTCATTCCCTTTCCTTTTTCTCATAGAAGGGAATGGCTGCTGTTCTCTCCTCTGGAGTAATAAAGCAAATACACTTGGGAATACCATTGATGTTCACAGCTGATGTTGGATGATGTAGACCTTCCTGGAGGGGATCTTGAAAACGTTTCTCTGTGACCCTCATCCCTCTTATTTCCTTGCAATATACAAGCCCTCTTTTCATGCATACTGCATCTTTCCTGCTTGCTAGTTTTTATATAAAGTTCCTAACATTATGACATGCTGTGGTGTGACCAAGAACAATTCAGAGTAGGGCTATACCACTATGGAGCAAGCTTGATTCTCAGGAATTAGGGTTACCAGACCCGGGGACCAGGTGCAGAACCTACCTGAATGGTATCCACATACACATTGTTTTTCTCAAGAGACCAAATAGTATAGATCTGGGACCATTGCTGGTTGAGGAAATGATGGTGGTGGGGAAGCTGAAGCCCTTTCTTCATGTATGTCATGGTTCTGATCCAAATTGAGTCCCACATACACAGGGGTGGAGAATAATCCACAGTACATGTCTAGCACATAATGGAGACCCCAGACTTAACCTTTATACCCTGTAATGTGCAAAACACTGAAGAGGAGTGTTGGAAGGGTTAGTGGTAGCTGGAAGGAATTTGGGGCAAGTTACCCCCAATTGGGTCCTTTGAAGCTGGAAGAGAGATGTGCAAACGTTTGACCTTTGATAGGGTGGCTTGTGAGCCACATTGCTCAGGTTGGGGAGGGGCTCATTACCAGCCTTTGGACCCTACCACATGCTGAATGTGCTGCACTCTGTTGCCAGCTCCTGAGGATGCCTGCTTTTTCACCATCTGAGCTGCCCCATAACAGCCTGTATCTACAATGCTAGATTAGAAGGAAACTTGAGAGCAAGTGTCAAAGTTCTCATTCTTTTCATGAGCCAGGCTCTTGTGTTTATATGTCGGGGTTTTTTCTTGAGCCAGTCCCTCCCAGATGATGCTGGAGACATTCCAGAGATGGAGAAAAAAGGCAAACTCATGATCCTTTTGATGGGAGGCTTGTGTTCTTACCACCGGACCCACGAATGAATAAATGGGTTTGAAGACAAAGATCAAGCATGCAAACTTCAAAACAGAGGATGCCAAGTGACATCTCTACATCTATGAGGCCCCAGGGAAAGGGCTTGGCAGGGCACCATTGGAGAGCAATTTTTGTCAGTTTTCTTTTAATAAGCCTTCCACCTAGTAGAGCCTCTGTTTGAAGCCAGATTGCTCTTTTAAGCAAGAGTTGCGGCTGCTGGAGCAACCAAAGGAACTGCAGTAGCTCTGTCACTCTGCACTGGGCAAATGTCATTTTCTGGAGGGACTGAGTGAGGCTTCCTAATTTCTTGGCCATGGGGGGTGGGGGTGCTGCTTCTGTGGTTTCCACGAAAGAGAAATACTTTTCTGTTGAGCATCTTCCTGAATGTCATGAGTCGGATTTAAAAGGCTCTTAGTTAGGGCTGCCAGAGCTTGTGAAGGCCTGAGCTTGAGCTCCAAAGATGGAGCTTGTGAGCGTATGGGTGGAGCAGGGCTGCAGTATAGCACACCTAGAAAGCACGGGGGGGGAGATATTCTGCCCCTTGGTTTTTTAGCAACCAATCTGTCAGGAATGAAGGTTCTTACATTCTTGATAAGCTGGTGCTATGTCAGCACCCCCTCCATTTATGGAGGTCTAGAAACTTGCTACATTTTGAAAACAAAATTGGTGGAACAGTGTGATTTGTACTTGTGGGAACTTCTCACTTTGCCTCCCTCTTTGAGGGCTTGACCACTTTCCAGTCATAGTTTGTTCTCTGCAGTTGTGCTTGTGTTGTATACAAGTACTTATTTACTTCATTTATACCCCACTTTTCTTCCCAATGGGGACCTAAAGTGACCTCCATGCCATCATTTTACCCTCATAGCAGTCATCCTGTGAGATAGCTTAGGTTGAGAGTGTGTGACTGATCTAAGGTCGCCCAGCTAGCTTCCATGGCAGAGCAATGATTCAAACCGGCGTCTACCAGATTCTAGTCTGATCTTCTAACTAGTATACCACTGTGGAGCAACTGGACTTTGTTACTGCTGAAGTCCTGAACTCACTTCTCAAATGAGAGGTGCAACCTTTTCAAGGAAGCCTTTCACTTTGGTGAGTGGGGGCCATGGCCAGCCCTGATAACAGCAGTGTTCATACAAATTTTGTACCCAAGCAAGAAACCATCTTGCCTCCCTAAGGATGACCTCACCTGTTATCAGGCTGAGGTTCCTGGCTTTCCAAAATGGGTAATGAGACTAAATACTTAGAGTTTGGGTGTACTGCAATTAAATTTTTATGAAAGTCCCCAAATAAGGCTACCATTTTGAGATTTAAAAAAATAGAACACAGGCTTGGATCCAGCCAGTTTTCTTGCTGCATGTCATCTGACATCCCTTTTCCATCACTGCCACAGCCTTTCCAGGGAGTCAAACCTGCCCCCTCCTTCCTTCATCAGCAGAAAAAATTGTAGAATCCAACCCACTAGTTTCATGGCAGAGCCTCATAGGTGGAGCTAGTTTTGGTGGAGCTAGTTTTGGTGAAGCTGCATTGGAGTCAGCCAGGTCCAAGGCAGAGCTAAGAAAACAGGAGGGCTCAGGTTGACAATATCTTGAGCTTACTGCTTTTCAGACCTCTCCTTCCTGAACCCTGGTTCCTGGCCATGACATGATTGCATTGCCTAGTTGCACTCCCCAATTTCTTGATAGCACCTTGAAGACTCACTTTTGTGGATGAGATGCCCTTTTCAGCAGTGGCCTGAAACTTATTCTCAGTCTGCAGATCATATGTACTTTCACATATAAGTGGGCAAAAAAGAAGGGGAAAATCATAACCAGTTATGAATGTTAAAGCAAAAGAAGACTCAAATGTTGATTATGACATAAGATTTCAGCAGCTGAAGAAACTGATGTTACTGCAAACGTGTTGGTCTTTAAGGTGCCACACAACTTCTGTTTATTTCTCCTTGCAGTACACTAATGTCCCACTGGATGTGATATTCATGGAAGACAGAGGTGATGTTGGAGTCTGGAGCCAAGTAAGGATCCCTGCCAGCACCCTTGTTTCCATCACCACAGCCCTTATGCCCATAGCCGCTTGGCCCTTTGGAGAGCAGAGGTTCCTGAGAAGATGGGTACTTACAATAAATGGGAAACTGTTTCTTTTGTCCTACTCAAACAAAATGGGGAGATGAATTTGTGGACTGGGTTGTTTTTGTGCAGGCTCCTGAAGGCTCACGTATACTTGTGCAGCCCTGTTCTGGTTTTATAACCAAGAGACAGGTGCTTGGCTGCATGTCAGAGTAAATACAGCTTGCCTTTCTCTGTGGGGCTGCCCTCAGACTGCTCTTCAAAACAGCTGCAGGAGAGCTCTCTTGGGCTTCATAACACATCTGCAAGATTCTTTGACATTTTTATAGCCTGACACCCACCTTGCCCCAGACATGTTTCATCCCTCACCAATGCTTCACTGGTGAAAACTATTAAAGGGAAATGCTTTATGTACTTGATGTTTATTTTTCCATGTAGCTGTTAACATCTCCCTGTGGTCACAATTTCATCACCTGACCAAGCCAATGCAATAAGATGAGCGTGGGGGGAGGGCATGCCCAGGCTGGTTGGCATGAGGGTTGGACTAGTGGATGAGAATGGAGTTGCCCAATCCCCTGCAGATGAAGGCAAAGGTCCAACAGGTACAGCTACAAAAAGGAGAAGCAATACATACCTGTATGGCAAAAGGCTGCTGTGTTGAACTCTGTCCTCTCCCAAGTTTCCCCCATTGTAAGTGGCTCACCCAGTATGATTAATCCCCGGGGGGGGGGAACCGGGGTCCTGGGGTTTAAAGCATATCAAGGGAGATTTCCATTTGGGGAACAATGTGGTGGACATTAAGGGCAGTGGGAAAAGTCCTGGTGGGTCAATAGCCTGGGCCACCTTCACTCAGTGTAAGGCAAACATGAACTTGCTCTTCCGTTCCTCTTCCAGGGCCGTTTTTATTTCCCTGTCCATTCCTGATGGGAAGAACCACTTCCCCTTTCCCCACTACAGCCACCCTAATCCATATTTCCCCTCCCTGGCACTACTTTTTGCAACTCGCTTACTCAATTGGAGATCTGAAGACAGATTTCCAAGACCACTTTTTGTTTTTTAAGAGATACCTGCACTTGACTGGTTGAATGCCAGCTTCTTTCAAGAGACAGACATCTGGTCCCCAATGGGCTGTTTCCAAACTGTAATGCCACTACACCAGATGGGGCGCATCCCACCCCCATTGTGCCATGCCAGGTGCCATGCTACCCCATGGGTTGCCACCTTCCTCTGCCACCACTCTGGATTTAGGGTCCCTTGGGAAGGCCCAGAGTAACCTCCCAAGCCCAACCAAAAAAGCCCCTATTAAGCCGAGAAAATATAGGCATGATGACCAGGCAGAGCACACAAAAATGGTTTATTAATACAGTAATGGGCAAGGAAACAAGACAAGATGATTAGAATATATATATGACAGTGTCTAAAGGTAAATAAAATAAATCTAATGCAGTTACCTATTTCTCTTAACTGGTTATTTTCAAGGCCCACAGCCTTTTATATCAGGCATGTGCCTGTACTCACTCTGTTCCAAGTGAGGGATCTTTTTCTCAAACCAGACTGTCCTCTCAGCTTAGCTCTGTGAGAGAAAAGAATGCAGTTCCACAGCCCACAGAATTTTTAGTAACAATCTCCTCATACAATCCCTGGACACCAATTGCTTACAAAGGGCACCACGCATTGTGGGGATTGTAGGCGGTGTCTGCACACAGGTCTCCTTGTCTCCTGGTCCTACACAGATCATGACAACCCCCCACCAGACCAAATCAAGAACCTCATTGATTAGGGCTACATAAGAGTGATCTGTGCTGGATCTGCCATTTACATATCTACAAACCATAATAAAACAGTAAACAATATTCTGATCAACATTAAAGAGAGTACAGCATCAGGTTACATTTCATTGCAGGTCCTCCTTCTCGATGGTTTGCCTCTGGGTTTGGGGAATCCTGCGAGCTTTCTCAGTCACGGGTGGCTCATCCCTGGTGAAAATAGAGTGCTTGGCAATCGCAGAGCAACCTGGCCATGCTGAGAACTGCTCAGTAAACTCACCACATAACTGTCTGGCCTCTTGCCTTTGTGTTTTAGTTAGTAAGGGAGAGTAGGTGAGTACTTCCACTCCACTGCCACCTGGATCTCCCATACACATGTCCTCAGGACTCCCAAACTCCTCTGTTAGTTCGGGGATAAGATGACAAACAATAAACTCCCGAGAATGGTAGGGCTTTAGAGAGCTGGCATGATAAACCTGGGGAGGAAGATCTGTGTCTGGGAACTGGACTAGATGTTTTACCTTCCCAGTGTGGTCTTTAATCTGGAAGGGTCCCTCCCAGGAAGCTTCCATTTTACTGTCTTTTTTAAAAAAACAAAACAATTTTTATTAGGATATATAATACTTCACAATTTTAGCTAAAATAATATAGATCATATCCTTTTCTTCAAATTCTCCTCCTCCCCTATTGGCTCCCAGCATTGTTTCCACCATTTTACCAATACATAATGCATATTAATTCACTATTATCATATAACTTCTACAGGTAACGCAATTTACTTATTTGCAACCACTACTAGTACTTATTGATTATATACCTGTTACACATTTATTACATATCTAGTAGCTTTCCAAACTGAATATGCTATCCTTCATTTCCCAATGTTTCTCTAAATATTCTTTACAGTCATTCCACTCTACCAAAAAAGTTTCTGCTTCTAGATTGTTAAGTTTTCTTGTCCATTTGTCCATTTCTGCCATAAATAGCAGTTTTCTTAACTAGTCCCAGAGTTCAGGAATTTTTTCATTTTTCCAACTTTGAGCATAGATCATTCTGGCAGTTGTTATCATCAACAGTGTTCTTTTACCCACCTTTATTTCTTCTAATTTAAGATCTAAAAGAAACATTTCAGGTTCTTTCTTGAAGGTACATTTCATTTTTTCCCCCCATCTCTGTATGTATTGCAGTCCAGAATATTTTTGCTTTATCACAAGTCCACCACATATGATAAAAGAAACCTTTAGCATGTTTACATTTCCAACATTTGTTAGATAGATGTTTACCTATATTAGCTATCTTTTTAGGTTTCATATACCATCTGTACATCATTTTAAATCAATTTTCTTTAAGGTTGGTACATGTAGATATTTTCATAGCGTTTTTCCATAAGAATTCCCAAGATGACGTAGATATTTCCTTATTTATATTAATTGCCCATTTAATCATTTGCTCTTTAATTACTTCATCTTCTGTATACCATTTTAACAAAATTTTATACATTTTCGATATCATTTTCTTCCCTCCCTCCAGCCATAAATTTTCAATTTCATTATAGTTTCCCCTAAACCCAACCATTTTTAATCAGTTTTATACAAGTCATAAATCTGTCTATAACGTAACCAAATCATATTTAAAATCTAATTGGCTTTCTTCTTTTATCATATACGATTTCCCTTCCAGTTTCAACAGTTCATTAAATTTCAACCAGTCCTGTCCCTTGTATTCTTAGAAGGGTTTTATTACTTCTGCTGGTACAATCCACATTGGTTTTTCTTCAGGAAATTTTTTTTGTACTTAATCCATGAGTCAAAAAGTGTTCTTCTGCTATAGTGATGCTTAAAGAAGTTATCCATTTTCGACTTACCATAGTAAAGATATGCATGCCAGCCAAACCTGCAATCATGTCCTTCTAATGCCAACAATTTTCTATTTTCAAGAGTGATCCACTGCTCTAACCATGTCAGACAGTCCGCATCATGATATAATCTCAAGTTTGGTAGTTGAAAACCTCCTCTTTCCTTTGCATCACACAATATTTTCATTTTGATTCTCGTTTTTTCCCCTGCCCACACAAATTTTGAAATTTCCTTTTGCCAAGAGTTAAATACTTTTGAGTTTTTTACAATGGGAATCGTCTGAAATAGAAACATTAAACGTGGCAAAATATTCATTTTGACCACCAAAATCCTGCCCAACAAAGATAGATTTAATGTATTCCATTTTTTAATGTCGTTTAGGACTTGTGACCATAATTTTTCATAATTGTTTTTAAAAAGGTCAATATTTTTAATTGTCAAATCTATACCTAGATATCTGGTTTTTTTTCACTACTTCACAACTTATAGACTTCTGCAGCTCCATTTGTTTAGACCTTGTCATATTTTTACACATCACCTTAGATTTCTGTCTGTTCACATAGAAGCCTGCCAAATCTCCAAATTCTTTTATTTTATGTAGTAAAAGCGGTAGAGTCTTCATTGGTTCCTCTGCTAAAAACATAACATCATCAGCAAAGGCTCTGTATTTATATGTAAATCCCTTAATTGTCAAACTTTTAATTTCCTTGTCTTCTTTAATGTTCCGAAGTAAAACCTCTAAGATCCATATAAACAATAACGGAGAAAGCGGGCAGCCTTGTCTTGTTCCTTTTTGTACTTTTAAGTGCTCCATTGTTTCATTGTTGATCACTATTGTTGCTTTTTGTTCTGAGTAAATTGCTTTAATTATATTTAAAAAAGGTTCTCCAACATCCATTTTTTCAATAACTTTAAACATAAATTCCCAATTCAAATTGTCAAAAGCTTTTTCTGCATCAACAAAGAAAAAGCCGACCTCCTTTTCTGGATGCTTATCATAATATTCAATTGCATCTACTACCATCCTGATATTATCCTTTATTTGTCTGTCTGGCAAAAATCCAGCTTGTTCTTCTTCAATTAAGTCTTTCAAATATATTTTTAGTCTCTCGGCTATTATTTTGGTGAATAACTTGTAGTCATTATTTAAGAGCGAAATTGGCCTATAATTTTTCACATTTGTTAAGTCTTGTGCATCTTTTGGGAAAAGAGAAATGGTAGCTTCTTTCCAAGAGTCTGGTATTTTCCTTGTATCTCTGATCTCATTTGTCAAAACTTCAAAAGTCGGGGTTAGCTCCTCTTTTAATTTTTTTATAGAATTTTGCTGAGAAGCCATCTGGACCTGGAGCTTTCCCCAATTTTGCGTCATCAATAACTTTATAAACCTCCTCTGTTGTAATAGGGCCGTTAAGCATATCTTTTATTTTTCTTGTAGGACTTGACATTTTTAAGTTCTGCAAATATTTTTGACCTTTTACTTGATCCATTGGATTTTCCTGGAAAAGCTTTGCACAATATTTTAAAAATTTTCCCTTTATCCCTTTACAGTCCACAATTTCTTTATCTCCTGCCACGATTTTGTTTATTACCTTATTCTCCCTTCTTTTCTTAAGTTGCCATGCCAGATATCTTCCTGGTTTGTTAGCTCCTTCGAAAGACTTTTGTTGAAGTTCCTTTAAATTCCAATAAATTTCTTGATTTAATATAACATTCAGTTGATCTTGTAGAATTTGTATCTCTTTCAGTATTTTCTTTTTCCCTGGTCTTTTCTTTAATTCTTTCTCTTTTGTTCTAATCTTTTCCACGAGGTGACTCTGTTGTTCCCTTCTTTCTTTTATTTCTTTGTTATTTAGCGAAATTAATATTCCTCTCATCACTGCTTTATAGGCATCCCATACTGTTTGGATCTGTACATCTTGATTCAAATTTGCCTGGAAAAAAAAGCTTAGTTTCTTTACGCAGATTTTCAACTACAGTCTGTTTATCCAGTAAATCTTCATTTAACCTCCATCTGAATTGTTTTTCCCCTTGTTTAGATATCCACATTAGTGGATTATGGTCAGAGTTTATTTTTGGAATTATTTCAATTTTATGGGTTTTAAATGCTAGATCTCCTGTCATCCATATCATATCTATTCTGGAGAATGAATCATGCCTGTTGGAATAAAAAGTAAAGTCTTTACATGTAGGATTCCATTTCCTCCATACATCTTCCAAATTTTCCCGTTTGGCTAATTCAAAAAAGGCCTTTGGTAACTTCCCTACTTTCTTGTCAAATCTTTTTGATTTCCAGTCTAATTTGTTACTGATCGTCCCATTAAAATCATAAGTCACTTGGTCTAACTCAGATATTAAGTCTTTGAATTTTTTTTCTTTTGTTCCATTTGGTGCGTAAATATTAACAACCAATGTTTTCTTCTCGTGTAAGACAATTTCTACCGCAATATATCTTCCTTCTTTATCCTTAAAAATTTCTTTAGGTTCCAATTCTTTTTTAATATATATTACTACTCCTTTCTTTTTATTGACTGCCAAGGAAAAAAATTCTTCACCCAATTTTTTGTTAATTAAAAATTTATAATCTTGCTTTTTAATGTGAACTTCCTGTAAACAAATTAGGTTACATTTTTTGTTTTTCCAGCCAATGTCTTATTATTTTTCTTTTGTTGGGTGAATTTAGTCCATTTACATTCCAAGAAATAAATTTGTAATCCATAGTGGTATGTAATTATTTGTCTCCAAAATCTTTATCATTGTCCAATATAAATGCCAACATCTGCTCTTGGTCTTTAATGGTATGTCTCGCACATTGGAAGTTGAAGCTCAAACCTTGTGGGATCTCCCATCTGAATCTCATATTCTTTTGTTTCAGCTTGTCAGTTAACCGTTTAAATCTCTTTCTTTCTTGGATAATTGCCCTTGGGAGTTCTTTCATAATTATTATCTGTTTCCCATCTATTTCCAATGGTTCCTTAAATTGTTTTCTAAAGGTCTCTTCCTTGATTTTTCTTGGTCACGAACTGAACTATCACATCCCTTGGTAAATTTTTCATCTGGGCATAAACTGAATTAACTCTATAAATCAGATCAATGTTGTATTTTATTTCTTGTTCTTCCATTTTCAGATAATCTGTCAGTGCTTCAATTATCACTTTATAGATATCCTCATTCAAATTTTCTTCAATGTCTCTTAGTCTAAGGTGTGTCTGCATTCCCCTGAATTTCATCATTGTGTAAATTCTGTGGGTTTCTTTTGTCACTGTTCAGACATTCTTCTCCATTTCTTGCATCTTGTTCTCCATATCAGTAGATTTTTGTGTAAGATTCTGTAGTTCCTTTGTGATTTCTGAAATCTCGTTTTTAAGTTCAGCAGCCACTTTGTCTAAATTCGAGGTTTGGACTTCTTCCATCTTCTCCATTTGTTTCCCCAATCCTTGTATCGCCTCCATCATTCTTTTTTCCATCGCCTCCATTGCTATTTGCCAATCTTTGTCTTTTCTCTGTGACATCCTTGGTGAAGACCATAAGCCTGCTCTCTGCCTTGGTCTTAAATCTGTTTTCAGTATTTCAGTTGAGCAGTTTGACAAGCCTTGTTTACTGTAGTTTTAATCAAATATTAAGGCTTGAGAAACTTAACTTCAATGTCCTTGTTCTTTCATTCTTTATGTGCTTGTCCAAATCGCCTGTTCTTCGAATCACCAAACTTACAGATTACTTGGCAATTTTAAATTAAAGTTTTGATTTTTTGACCTTCTCAAAATGGCGGGCGTCTTTTCTCTATGGTATAAGGTCAGAGTCCACCACTTCCTGTTGCTTCTTCCTGTCCATCTGCTTCTCTTGTCCTCCTTATCTTTCCGGGTCGTCCCTTCCTCTTTTAAAATAGTCCTCCTCAAGCCTGTCTTTTACAATCCTCTTGTCTCCTCTGGTAACAGTCGTCACATCCGGTTATACAGTCCATCAATCAGGGCCGCCCAGCTAGAAAGTCTCGCATTGAAATACATAGTTTTCAGCCCCTTATCTCTCTGCTAGCCGCAGGAATGGTAAACAAGCTGTCCTTCTTGGTTCTTTTAGCTCTAAAACTTGACTTTTTTCATGGGAAAATACACAGTAACTTTTGTTATGCTGCAAGTGCTTCTCCGGATATTTTTACCAATCGTTCCTTACTGGTCCCAGTAAGCAAATCGGTTTTCGTTACCTTTACTGCTTCTTCTAAGGTGTACACAATGCTTCTTTTTTTATACTCTTTCTTCTTGTCTCAAGAAGGGGGGTGGCAGTTTTAAGCTGGATTTCCAGCCCGGCTCAGTCCTCTAGTGATGATCGCAACGCCCGCTTCGGGAGAGGGGATCAAAGCGAGAAACAAGTCTCCTTCGAGGCTTATCTCTCACCAATCTCAACTCTCTTGGGTCTTCAGTGCTTGCTGGTATTTCCCCCGCCTGGGGAAAGCTGCGTTGGGCACAAACTTTGCCCAAACTGTCGAAAAGGACAGCCGTCCACCCTGAATGATTACAGGGTGCATCAAACCACCATCTTACCCCGACCGGGAACCCTCCCAGGAAGCTTCCATCTTACTGTCTTTTACTGGTTTCAAGACCATCACTAAGTCACCAGGTTTGTAAACCCGCTCCCTGGCTGTTTTATCATACCAGGTTTTCTGCTTGTTTTGGGCCTCTTCTAAATGAGTCTGTGCTAGTAGCAAAGCTTCCTTCAGATGATTTTGAAGCCTGTCCACAGAGTCTAAAACATTAGTACCTTGGGAAGGTATGGAGCCCTCCCAATGATGTCTCACCAACTCCAGAGGTCCATGGGCTTCTCTCCCATATACCAGTTCAAAAGGAGAGAATCCCAAACTGGGGTGCGGAACTGCATGGTGGGCAACAGGAGCTGTGGCAAGGCTAAGTCCCAGCTGTTGGAATGGGCAGCTACAAACTTTCTAATCATCTCCCAGAGGGTACCAGTAAACCTTTCCATCAACCCATTGGATTGATGATGGTAGGGAAGAGTCACTAAGTGTTGTACCCCATGGCTACTCCACAGCTTCTCCATTACCCCCAAAAGAAAATTGGTCCCAGAGTCTGTGAGCACATCTAAGGGCTAACCCACCCTTGCAAACACAGCCGCCAAGGCTTGGCAAACCGTTGTGGCATCGATATTGTTAAGAGCCACAGCTTCTGGCCAGTGAGTTGCAAAATCTACAATAGTCAGGATATACTGTTTTCCCCTTGGGGTTTTATTTGCCAGAGGCCTCAGCACATCAACAGCTACCCTCTGGAAAGGGATACTGATTACAGGTCGAGGCTGCAGTGGGGCTTTAGCCTTCTCCTGGGCCCTCCCCACAGCCTGGCATACCTCGCAGGACTGGACAAACCTAGTAATGTTCTTGCCCATCCCATCCCAATAAAACTGCTATATCAGCCAATCTTTGATTTGTCTCACACCTGCATGCCTGCTGGGGTGGTCATGGGCCAGGCTCAGGAGACAGAGATGATGTCGGACTGGTACCACCAGTTGATGATGTGGCTTCCAGCCTTTCTGGTCACCCTCTTGAAAGGACTCACAATACAGCAGGCCTCTGTCTAGCAGGAACAAGGATCAGGTGGTTCCACTGAAGTGAAGATTATTCTGTGCCTGCTCATGGACTTCCTCCAGGCTGGTGTCTTCCTCTTGATCCTTCTGGAATGCAGTCGGAGTCACTGGAGGGGACTCTACCACCATCAGATCTACAGCAGGGTCTGGAGAAGTTGCTGGGGTGTGCTCACCTTGCTGCTGCTTCTCAGACTGGCTATGGGTTAACACCCCTATGTAGACATCAGTTTGCTGGCTGTGTTCCTCAGGAACATCTTCAAAGTCCTTTAAGAACGGCTGGTAGACATCTTCCTCTGGATTGGCCTCTTCTGCCAGCCCAGGTTCATGGACTCTGGGTTCCATGGTCATATGCTCCGCTAAATCCTCCCCCACAAACATGGCTACCGGGGTATAATTGTGCACAGCTACCTTCCACAATCAACTCCAACCTTCGCAGCTGATCCCTTCTGTTTCGTGCAGACACCTTACCCACCTCTCTTCTCCTGGGAGAAGGTACTTAGGGTTGATTAGCGAGCAATGCACTGTTGTTAGGAGGGAACCAGTATCTCGCCAGGCTGCTATTTCTTGGCCATCTACTCGGACCTTCTTCTGGTGGCACTGGGGAATATATTCCAGATCGAAAACAGGAGCAACAGCTTGGTTGGTTTCCAGCATCATGTGGTGCATGCTGGTTCTGTCCTTAGGGCACTGCTTCTGGATATGACCTAGTTGGTTGCAGGCAAAACACCAGGGCACTCTCCTCTCCTCACGTGGTGACTTCACCCTGGTGTTTGAGGGAACATTCTACTGCTGTTGTGGTGGCTCTCCTTTCACCTCTGACGGCTTGCCGAACCGAGATGGGGACTTAAGAGACTCCCTCTTACCCCAGTCACAAAGGGTGCTGTACCTCTCTTCACTTACCATCTGGCCAGACACTGAAGCCAGGGCTCCACACAGCTGTAGTCTCAGCTTTTCCATATACCATTCTTTGAGAACCTTGTAGTCTATGCAGACTGTCACGGTTCCTGTCACACCTGAGCCCTTGGAAGCTGTGCAGGAGCTAAGTGTCAACAGGGATGAGCTCCTCCCGCCAGAAACCTCCACACCTGACAATGCGGCGAGCTCCGAGCCTGGCCCAGCAACAGCGACATGCCCCCAACTCACCTTCACTGGTGTCTCATTTATGGGAGCAGTGCTGGCGGGACATGGCAGCCCGGCTGTGTGAAGCACACATGTGCACCCGGCATTCGTTTAGCCTAGAGTATTAGCAGGAGCCGGGCTGTGCTCAGAGCATGCTAAATAACAGCTGCTGGGTGTCAGGTTCTCCAGAAAGTCAGTCAAACACCAGGCTTCATAAAGAAGATAGCGTTTATTGAAAGCAGTTCTAAAAGACACGGTAACACTTCATTGTCAGTGATGACGAAATCTAAAAAGGCACCCACAGTTATACCAGCTCGAAATGCTCCCCCTCTATCTACCAATAGTTGCTGAGCCCGTGCGCGGGAAAAGGTGCGAAAGCACTAAAGCAGTAAATAACCAAAATGCCCTAGAGCTGTCCCAAAAAGAGGAAATAGAATTTGTGAGACCCAAGGACATTTGATGAGATAACAGATTGCCCAGGTGATGTAAGCCTGAGTCTCCTAGGTAACCTGCAGACCTCCCTACATTCCAGAGCATGAAAAGTTGCAGACTATCCCTCCCTCCTACCATCCATCTGATGTCAGGATTACCTGATATTCTGCCCCTCCAATACAAGGCCCCCCCCCTCTAGGATTATGGGGGTACAATTTGTGGAACCGGCAGATCAAACGCGGGGCGTGAACATGTTCCTCCCTCACGCATTCTCTCTGTTTAGGCCCAAAATCCACCCACTCAATAAGGTAATACTATCGGTTCCGAGAAATTTTGGAATCCAGGATTTCAGCAACCTCGTAGTGTGGTTCCCCCCCAACCATCAAGGGGGGTGGCGTCGGGTGTTGTGGTCTCCATTGGTTCTTCCCAGGCTAATAACCTGAGGTGAAACACAGGATGAATTGCTTTCAACGAATTGGGCAAAATCAGTTCAACAGTCAAAGCATTAAGCAGTCGTTTAATTTCAAAAGGGCCCACATACTTCCAACCCAGTTTCTGACTGGGCTGAAGTCCTTTGATGTTTTGAGTGGACACATATACAAAGTCCCCTGGTTTGGGGTCCCACCCTTTGTCCCTCTTCTTGTCCGCTTGAGCTTTGTACACCGATTTGGCATCCTCCAAAGTTTGCGCTAAAATCGGCCATGCAGCTTGGAGTTGTTTGCACCAATGCCCCGCTTCCCCAGCTGGCAGAGTTTGATGTGACAGAAATGGGAGAGGAGGGGCCTCATAACCATGCACCACCATGAAAGGGGAGACCCCTGTAGATGTATGGCAGGTGTTGTTGTAACAGAATTCTGCTAAAGGCAAAAGCGATTCCCAATCGTCTTGTTGGAAGTTGGTAAAACTCCTGAGATATTGTTCCAGAGTCTGATTAACTTGCTCAGTCTGTCCATCCGTTTCTGGGTGATACGCACTGCTAACCCCCCTCTCCCTAACAGTGCCATCAGTTCTCCCCAGAACTGCGAAATGAATTGAGACCCCCTATCGGAGACCACCTTAGTGGGCAGAGTATGGAGCCTCACAACATGCTGTAAGAAAGCCCTAGCAAGCTACCTTGCTGATGGGATCGATTTAAAGGGGACAAAATGTGCTTGTTTAGAAAACAGATCCACCACCACCCATATCACGGTTTTCCCCCCACTGGGAGGCAGTTCTGTTATAAAATCCATGGAGACAACTTTCCAAGGCCGGGTGGGGGTCGGTAGAGGTTGGAGCAAGCCTGGCGGCTTCCCAGGGTGGGGCTTGCTCATTAAGCAAGTTTGACAGGCATGTACAAATAAAGACAAATCTTTTCTCATCCCCGGCCACCAAAATTGTCTTTATAGCAATTGCAGCGATTTGACAAAACCTGTATGTCCTGCAAGTTTAGTCCTGTGTGCCCACTCCATAATTTCCCCCCTCAGGGAGAGCGGGACAAATAGTTTCCCATTTTTATGCCAACAGCCTTGCTCATCTTGAGCCACCCCCCCCCTTCTCCAGAGAGATGCGGTCAGCGTCAGAGAGGGCGGAGGCAAATTTCTGTTCCCAGGAGGGAGTCGGGGGGGAAGCGGGCGGACGCCTGGTTTGGCTACGTGTCGTCACCACCCTGCCCAGCTGGGCAGGCATGAACACTGAGTCCTGAACCTCCTCTCTCTTGCTGTCGTGCTGGGGTAGGCAGGACAGGGCGTCAGCCAAAGAGTTTGCCTTTCCCGGGAAATGGTGCAACGTAAAGTTAAATTTAGAGAAGAAGTCAGCCCACTGGAGTTGTTTTGCATTCAGGTTTCGTGGAGAGCACAACAGTTCGAGGTTTTTGTGATCAGTCCACACCTCGAATGGCACCCGTGCACCTTCAAGCCAGTGCCGCCATTTCGAGAGGGCTAACTTTATCGACCCTGCTTCTTTCTCCCATACCGATCAGTTTCTCTCGGTGTCATTAATTTTTTTAGACACATAAGCTAAGGGGTGAAGCTTCCCATCATCCCCCTCCTGCAGAATGGCCCCTCCCATACCAACATCTGAGGCGTCAACGTGAACCACAATTTTTTTCAGTTTGTTCGGGTGTGCTAAGATGGGCTCTGATGTAAACAGGGTTTTAAGCTGGTTAAATGCATCTTGGCACTCCGCAGTCCACTCCAGCTTAGCCCCCAGTCTAGTACCTTCCGGTCCCTTCCCTTTAGTCTTAAGGAGATCAGTGAGGGGGAGGGCCACCTGGGCAAAGTTCGCTAAAAAAGATCTGTAAAAATTCGTGAACCCGAGGAAAGCTTGTAGTTGTCTCCGGGTTTTGGGGGGCTCCCACCCCACGACGTCCTGGACCTTCGCTGGGTCCATTTCAATCCCTCTCTGTGAAATGCATAGCCAAGGAAGGAGATTTCTGACCAATGGAACTCACACTTAGATAACTTGGCATACAGTTTGTGCTTGTGCAACATCTGGAGTACCTCACGCACCAGTTTGACGTGGGATCGTTTATTGGGGGAGTACAGTAAGATATCATCAAGGTAAACAAAGACCCCCATGAACAAATGCTTATGCAGTACTTCATTGACCAAGTTCATAAATACCCCTGGGGCCCCTTGTAAGGCGAACGGCATCTCCAAGTACTCAAATTGCCCTAGTGGGGTGTTGAATGCGGTTTTGTATTCATCTCCCTCCCTTATGCGCACTCTGAAGTACGTGTCTCTCAAATTGAGCTTGGAGAAAATCTTCCCTCCTGCCATTGCACCAAGTAAGTCTTTGATCAGGGGTAACGGGTAAGCATTGGTTGCCGAGACCACATTGAGTCCTCGGTAGTCCATGCATAGTCTCAACCCTCCATCCTTCTTTTTCCGGAACAACACGGGGGTGGCAGAGGGCGAGGACGCTGGGCGGATGAACCCCCTCGCCAAATTCTTATCGATGAATTTTCTTAATTCTACTTTCTCCACCAGACTCATAGAGTACAATTTCCCTTTGGGCAGTTTTTGGTTGGGCAATAGTTATATAGCACAATCGGAGTTCCTATGAGGGGGTAATTCATCCACCTCCTCCTCTTCAAATACAGTCGTTAAGTCCCAATAGTCCCGAGGGATAGAGTCCCGTTCCGCCTTCGCCAGCCCAACCGGTACCATGTGAACCCCCTGGTGGGGGGAGCCCCAAGAGTCCATCCAGAGGTGGGCCTCGCAGCAAGGGGAAATGAAGTTGACCACCCCTTCCTCCCACAGTATGTGTGGGTCGTGGTCATAGGACCAGGGACTGCCCAGGACCAGTGGGAATCTGGCCGCCAAGGTGACCACAAAAGGCCTCACCTCCCAGTGCCTCCCCAATCCCATTCGTAAAGGCACAGTCTCGTACTTGCATGGCTCCTTCATCGTGGAGCCGTCCATTTGGGTAAAGATCAATGGCTCCGCCAACTTTAGGACCTTAGTTCCCAACCCTGTCACTAAGGAAGGATTTATAATGTCTCTCCCGCACCCTGAGTCTACCAAACCCCATACTCTTACATGCATCTGGTGATCGGGTTCCATCAAAGTCACAGTCACAAAGAAGAGGGAAGGGGATTTGCTCACTGGGTTCAGCACCTGGGAGTCGGGGACCTGCTGTTTAGCACTGTTCACAGCAGGTCCTTCTCGTTTCCCGCCACCATAGCTGTCTTCTCTTCTGATGATTCTGTTTCATCTCCCAACGGAGTGGCCTGGAGGGCTCTCGCTCCCTTAGGTCTTGCCACTTGCTTCAGGGTGGAAGTCTCGAACTTCTTCTTCCCTCCCTTGGGGGCACCAGGGGAGGGGGTCCCCCCGGGCATCCAGCCCCGAAGTGACCGGGCTCCCCACATTTCAGGCACAGCCCTTGCTTCATCCTCTACTCGCGGGTCCCATCTTTCTGCCTGTGGGAGATGGCGGGGTGTTGCTCAGCTGCCTTTGGCGGGGTGTTGCTCAGCTGGGTTGTCTTCCCTAGGGTGGCTGCATCGTCTAGGCGGAGGGTCCGCAAGCGGGTCTCGGTGTCCGCTGCTTCCTTCATCCATCCCAGCAAGGTCTCAGGATCTCAGCCCCTCAGGATAGTGCGTCGAATTTCGGGATTCAGCCCCAGCTGGTATTGTTCGGCGAGTACTCCATCTGGCCAGCCTCGGATCTTGGCTACCTGTCTCTGAAACTCCTCGGTGTACTCACGCACTGATCTCGTCCCTTGACGGAAGGTGCGAAGGAAGGCGTGCGCCGTCTTGTTCGCATTGGAATCTTCAAAGTGGTCTTTCATGGCCCACATGAATGCGTCAACCTCCCGCAGCTCTTGTCCGTCTTCTTGGTGCAAGGCCACGTACCAATCCGCGGTGGCATCTCTCAGATGAGAGGCGATCACATCCATGATGCGTTCATCGTTTGGGAACAAGTGGCCCCAGTTCTCCACGAATTTCTTGGCTCTCACCAAAAAGAACGAGAACGTCTCTGGGGTTCTGTCAAAGGTGGCATCCAGCAGTTCCACTGGGTTGGGAAACAGCCGTCCCCAACCCCGTGGCACTCCCTGTGGTCCCAGTGCCGGCAGCCCCACGGGTGGCCCCGCGGGTTGGTTTGGAGGTGCCCCGGGTTGCCCTGGCACACCTCCAGGTGGTGTTCCGAGTGGAGGTACGGGAGGCCCCCTGAGGGGGTTGGCCTTGCGGTCCGGGCAGAATCAGTAGCTGCCGCCGGTCCATTTCTTCTCTGATCCCGTCGGAGATCATTTTGGGGATGCGTTGCAAGGATTTGTCTGTCAATCGGAGTAGGCGATCTTGACTGCCGTCTCCGCTCCATCTCCGTTGTCCCACAGCTCCCTCGGACTCTCAGGGTCCCGGGTGGGTATCTTCTCCACCCTCTGCCATGCTCAGATGATAGACCGACCTCTCAAATCAGCTCTCTTGAATCAAGGCCCGGGGGGTGAGGAACCACGTCTCGTGCATCTCTGCTAGTGGTTTGGCCCAGTCTCGCCTCTTTCGCTGTCGGATCGTCACTCCAGGAAACGGTCCCCTGTACATCTCTCCGTAGAACCCCCCTAGGTCATATTCCGTCCCCCATGGTGCAGGGGTGGTCGAGACTGGGTTCTCTCCGGTAGCAGACACCGTGGTCACAGGCGCTGCGGATACAGGAACCCCATTGTCCGATGTGGTCGTTGGGATCGGGATCTCGGTGTCTTCTCCATCACTCATCTTTGGCAAGAGAGGTGCGGTGTCGAACCAGGTCCTGAATAAAGGATCACTGACAATCTGTCAGGTTCTCCAGAAAGTCAGTCAAACACCAGGCTTCATAAAGAAGATAGCGTTTATTGAAAGCAGTTCTAAAAGACATGGTAACATTGTCAGTGATGATGAAATCTAAAAAGGCACCCACAGTTATACCAGCTCGAAATGCCCCCCCCCATCTACCAATAGTTGCCGAGCCCGCGTGCGGGAAAAGGTGCGAAAGCACTAAAGCAGTAAATAACCAAAATGCCCTAGAGCTGTCCCAAACAGAGGAAACAGAATCTGTGAGACCCAAGGACATTTGGTGAGATAACAGATTGCCCAGGTGGTGTAACCCTGAGTCTCCAAGGCAACCTGTACACCTCCCTACATTCCAGAGCATGAAAAGTTGCAGACCATCCCTCCCTCCTACCCTTCCATCCATCTGATGTCAGGATTACCTGACACTGGGATTACTATTTAGCCCGTGCTGGCACGGCATCAAACTCGTGCCAGCAACTAGTCACATCCGCAAAGCTCTGCGCTGCACCACTCTGGTTCCTGACACCTCGTTCCTGGTTTTATCTCTCCGGTTCGTTGACCTCGGCTTGTCTTGACCTCGCTACTCTGCACCTCGCACCCCTGAACTTTTGATGCTAGGCTTTCGGACTCTTTACTCATGGCTCTCGTACTCTGGACCCTCGACTCTTGGACCTCCTGACCATGCTAACGGTTGGTGACTTGGACTTGGCTCCCTGGTTTTCTTGGCCTTCTCACTCTGAACTGTCTCTTGACCACCCCATTCGTCTTCCTCCTTGAACTTGGTTGTTTGCTCCCGGCTGGCTCTGACCTCGAACTGTGTCTTTCGACCACCCCACTCATCCTACCCATTGAACTTGGTTATTTAGTCTTGGCCTTTTCTGACCATGGACTCTTCTCTGACCACCCCACGCTTGCCTGGTCCCGCACCCCAGCCCATGACAGATTGCTGGCACGACAAACACACGCTCATCCCTCACAATGGATGAAGCAGGTGGAGGGGTGCTTCAGCTAGCAGACTTGGCTGCGCAGCTGCAACAGCTTATGCAGGTCATCAGCCTCCTGCACATGCAGCAGCAAGCTACTGTCGCCACCATTCCACCACCCCACTGTCCGGTAAACCCTCCCAAGAAATTTGGTGGGAATGTGGAGGAGTTTTCAGCCTTTCTCGCCCAGCACAAGCTGTACTTTGAGTTGAAAGACTGTGATTTCCCAAACGACAAGACAAAGGTTTGCTTTATCATCAGCCTGTTGAAAGGGCAAGCAGTGAAATGGGCCACACCCCTCCTGGTCTCCACATTCCCACTCCTGTCAGACTACCCCGGGTTCATGGCCCATTTCTCCACCGTGTATGCAAACCCCGAGCAAGCTGCCACAGCTAACCGCAATATCCGTGCCTTGAAACAAGGTAAATCATCAGTCACCCACTATTCGGCAGAGGTCCAGCTGTTGGCCCAAGACCTGAGTTGGAATGAATCCGCCCTCATGGATCAATACACGGAGGGCTTGGTGGACGAGATCCTTGATGAACTGGCCTGCGTTGACCAGCCAACCACCTTACAGGCCTTAATCACCCTGTGCCTTTGCATCAACGGCCGTCTTGAGAGTCGCCAGCATGGAAGCTGCACCCATGGCTCCCCCAGCACCCACCAGTCTGCCTCGTGGTCCCCCTCAACCTGCAGTTACCAGTTGAATGCTGGTTATGTATCCACGCGATGCTCGACTCCGGAGCCGCCTGCTGTTTCATGGACACTGCCTTTGTCAAGCAGCACCATATCCTGGTCCAGGAGAAACCGACCCCAGTGCTGGTAGAAGCGGTTGATGGGCACTTCCTTCATTCGGGTCCTGTAACGCATGAAACTCAGCCATTGACCCTATGCATCCGGCAACACTGGGAGCAGCTACAGTTCAACATTGCTCGCATGCCCCGGTTTCCAGTAATCCTGGGCCTATTCTGGCTGGTGGCCCATAACCCCCAGGTGGATTGGGTTCACCAAGAACTGCACTTTCCTACTATGCCCTCCTCGGCAGACCCGGCCACCACCACGTTGCTCGCTTCTGCTTCAGACAACTAGTTGCTCCTCCCTCGCCCATACCACGACTTTGCTGATGTCTTTGAAAAGAAAGGAGCTGACCAGTTACCCCCACACCAGCCATACAACTGTGCCATAGACCTGGTTCCTGAGGCACCCTTGCCAGTGGGTTGCCTATACTCCATGGCTGAACCAGAACTCACCACGCTTTGAGACTTCCTCGAGAAGAACCTGGCCTGAGGATTCATCCAGCCTTCTACCTCTCCGTTGTCCGCACCAGTGCTCTTTGTAAAAAAGAAGAGCAGAGAACTGTGCCTCTGCAATGACTATCGTGTGCTGAATAAGATCACCGTCCATGACCAATATCCCCTGATGCTGATCCTAGAGCTCCTTGATCACCTTAAGGAAGCTCAGATCTACACCAAATTGGACCTCTGCGGCACCCACAACCTCATGCACATCTGCTCTGGTGATGAGTGGAAAACCGCTTTTGGCACATGTTACGGGCAGTGCGAATACCTCGTGATGCTGTTTGGTTTGACCAATGCACCCACATGAGTTTCAAAGGCTCATGAATGATGTGTTCTGGGACCTCCTTGATCACTTCATGATCATTTATTTAGATGACATCTTGGTGTACTCCAAGAGCCCCGCCCAGCACGTGAAACACATTCGGTTGGTCCTGCAATGCCTCCGAACCCATGGCCTCTATGCAAAGCTGGAAAAGTGCGCCTTCCACCTCCACTCCATAAAGTTCCCCAGCCACATCATATCCCCAAAAGGGATACTGATGGATCCTAAGAGGGTGGAGGCCATCTTGACTTGGCAAGTCCCCCGCACTCACAAGGACATCCAATGCCTCCTCGGCTTCACCAACTATTACCAGCAATTTATCCCCACCTACGCATCCCTAATGACTCCCCTGACCCGTCTTCTCCGTCCCAAGGAACCGTTCCAATGGACTCCTGAGGCCGACCAGACCTTTGCCACATTAAAAACCTGCTTCGCCTCTGGTCCCTTACTTCGTTACCCGGATCCTCGGCTCCCATTCACTGTTGAGTCCGAAGCCTCCAGTGTCACTATTGGTGCCATGCTATCCCAATGAGACAACCCCTTGCAGCCCCTGCAGCCATGTGCTAACAATTCCCGTCAATTGACAGCTGTGGAACGAAACTACACCATTTGGGAGAGGGAGCTCCTAGCTATCAAAGCAGCTTTTGAGGTCTGGAGGCACCACCTCGAAGGGGCTCGTCACCCTGTCCAGGTCCTCACCAACCACCAGAACTTGGAACATTTGCAGACCAGCCGTCATCCCAATCAATGGCAGATCCAGTGGTCCCTCTCTTCTCCCAGTTTTATTTCAAAATCACATAAATTCCCCAGACGCAGAAACAGAAAGCAGGTGCCTTGTCCCGCAAACTGGAATACGCACCCGCCTTAAAGGAAGAAACCCTTGAGACGTCCATCCTGTCCCCCTCAGTGTTTGCCACCACCACCAGTCCTTGTCCCCTGTCCAAGGAGGTCTGCTTGGCACAAGCCCAAGACCCCTGGGCTCAACAACGACTGTGTGACCTCCAGAATGGGGCATCCAGAAACCTCACCACCTGTGATGGCCTCCTGGTTCACCAAGACTGCCTCTATGTACCCCCAAGGCCTCTCTGGACCCAGATCTTGCACCTCACCCATGACTCGCTCCCCGCCAGACACTTCAGCCACCATAAGGCGACCCACCTCCTCACTCGAGAGTTTTGGTGGCCCCGAGTCCGCACTGATGTAGCTCACTACATAAGCTCCTGCAAAGTGTGTTGACGAGCCAAAGACATCCCTGCCAAGCCCCCCAGCTTGCTGCTTCCGTTACCTGTGCCCTCCGAACCCTGGGACACCATATTGATGGACTTCATTGTTGATCTTTCGCGCTCCCATGGGCACACCTGCATCTTCCTTGTGGTGGACTTGTTCACCAAAATGGCTCACTTCATCCCCTGCACCAAGGTCCCCATGGCTGCAGAAACAGCGCAGCTGTACATCCAGCAGATATTCCAGCTCCATGGTCTCCCCAACTATGTGATCTCTGACTGAGGCCCCCAATTTACTTCCCAGTTCTGGCAAGTGATGCATTCTGGCCTCGGTACCCAGGTGCACCTGTCCTCCGCCTACCATCCCCAAACGGATGGGCAGACATAATGCACCAATGCCACCCTGGAACAGTACCTTTATTGCTACTCCTGCTACCAACAGGATAACTGGCCCACGTTTGCTGCCTTTGGCGAAATTCGCTTGCAACAATTCCGTCCACTCATCCACCCAAACAACCCCCTTCGCAGCCAATTACAGATACCACCCTCATTTCTTCCCCAACGTCCTGACACCCACCAACATCCCTGCTGCAGAAGCACACTTGCAAGAATTGCAGGCCCTTCAAGCGCTACTCCGGGAACAGCTTCAGCAAGCCAAGGATGCTTACAAGCTGGCAGGCGACTGGAAATGACAGGAGAGTGCACCTCTACGTGTAGGGGATCAAGTGTGGGTTTTCTACCCATTACCTGTGCCATCCAGGCCAGTCCCAGAAGCTGGATGCCCAGGTTCATCAGCCCCCACGAAATCCTTGAACAACTCAACCCCGTTTCCTTCTGACTGCAACTCCTGGTTCACCTCTGTATCCATCCTGTCTTCCACTGCTCCTTGTTACTCCCGTCAACCCCCCCAGTCCAGATTGCCCAACACCACCAGCACCTCCACTGCCTGTCCTTGTCGATGATGAAGAGGAGTATGAGGTCTGCCAGATCCTAGACTCCCGTCTCCACTGGGGTTCCTTACAATACCTCGTGGACTGGGAATGATATGGCCCTGATGACCACTCCTGGGAACCAGCAGACAACCTCCATGCTCCTGCCCTGGTCCAGCAATACCATGACGTGTACCCCGAGAAACCTGGCCCATCGGTGGGGGGGGGGCCTGAGGGAGGGGATAGTGTCATGGCTCCTGTCGTGCCTGAGCCCTCAGAAGCCGTGGAGGAGCTAAGTGTCAACAAGGATGAGCTCCTCCCTCCAGAAACCTCCACACCTGACAATGCGGCAAGCTCCGAGCCTGGCCCAGCAACAACTGGGGCAGATCGCTGCTCAAGCGACATGCCCCCCAACTCGCCTCCACTGGTGTCTTGTATATGGGAGCAGCACCGGCGGGACATGGCAGCCCGGCGGTGTGAAGCACGCATGCACATTTGGCATTCGTTTAGCCCAGAGTATTAGCAGGAGCCAGGCCATGCATGGAGCGTGCTAATTACCAACTGCTGGGATTACTATTTAGCCTGTGCTGGCACGGCATCAAACTCGTGACAGCAACTAGTCCCATCCGCGAAGTTCTGCGCTGCACCACTCTGGTTCCTGACACCTTGTTCCTGGTTTGATCTCTCCGGTTCCTCAACCTCGGCTCATCTTGACCTCGCTACTCTGCACCTCACATCCCCAGACTCTTGACCCTAGGCTTTCAGACTCTTGACTCACGGCTCTTGTACTCTGGACCCTTGACTCTCGGGCCTCCTGACCACGCTAGTGGTTGGTGACTTGGACTTGGCTCCCTGGTTTTCTTGGCTTGCTCGGCTTCTGACTCTGAACTATCTCTCGACCACCCCGCTCATCTTCCTCCTTGAACTTGGTTGTTTGCTCCCAGCTGGCTCTGACCTCGAACTGTGTCTTTCGACCACCCCGCTCGTTCTACCCCTTGAACTTGGTTATTTAGTCTTGGCCGGTTCTGACTGTGGACTCTCTTCTGACCACCCCATGCTTACCTGGTCCTGCACCCCAGCCCATGACACAGACCTGTTCAAAGTTCTGAAGGAAGGCCTCAACGTCACCCCCTTCCTTATACAGAGGGTATTTCCTTCTATCCCCTTGTACATCAGCATCTGGAGGAAGTGAAGGTGTCCCTCTTTCCAACTTTGCCATTTCAAACTCGTGTGCCATCCTCATTCTCTCCAGCTCTATTTGGGCTGCCCTGTCTCTCTCTCTTTTCCTTTTCTCTCTCTCTCTTCCTTCAGCATTCTCTCCTTTTCTAGCTCTCTCTGGGATGCCTTGTCACTCTCCTCTTTCTTGGCTTGCATTTTGGCCATCTGTAGGTGGTGTTTTCTCACCTTCTCCTCTTTCTCAAGTTCCATCTGCTTAATTTGAAACTGGAGATGCAAGACCTCTTCACTTGGGGTTGCCATCCCTTCGTCTGCTTTCTCCTGAGACATCTGATCAGCAGCAGGAGAGCACATCAGTAAGGAAATGGGCTTTGCCCAGGAGGTGGTGCAATGTGAAACTGAACTTAGAGAAAAAGTCAGCCCACCTCAGCTGTTTTGCATTGAGGTTTCTAGGTGTACTTAGGACCTTGAGGTTTTTATGATCTGTCCATACCTTGAAAGGTACCCAAGCCCCTTCCAGCCATTGTCTCCAAGTTGAGATGGCTAATCAGATTGCCCCCGTCTCTTTATCCCACACCAACCAGTTTCTCTCAGTGGCATTAAATTTGCGGGACACATAGCCTAAAGGGTGCAGCTTATTGTTGGGCCCCTCTTGCAAGATTCCCCCCCCCATGGCCACAACTGAGGTGTTGATTTGTGTGATGAATTTGCAACCCTCATTGGGGTGGGCTAGGACAGGTTCTGGCGTGAACAATTTTTTGAGGTTCGCAAAGGCAGACTGACATTCATTCATCCACACCAAGTATGCCCCTGGCTTCGTGCTTTCTGGGCCCTTCCCTTTCATTTTCGACAAGTCAGTTAGGGGAAGGCTGACCTGCACGAAATTGGCTAAAAAATCTCTATAGAAATTGGTGAATCCCAAGAAGGATTGGAGTTGGCAATGGGTGTGGGGCACCTCCCACCCCAGAACTGCTTGCACCTTGGTGGGGTCCATCTCCAACCCATGGGGTGAAATTCAATAGCCTAAAAAGTCTACTCCAGGTTTGTTGAACTCACACTTAGACAGCTTGGCCAACAGCTTGTGATCATACAATGTTTGTAGCACCTCCCTCACCAGTTTGACATGTGATTTCTTATTGGGGGAGTATAAAAGGATATCATCTAAGTAAACAAGCCCCCCCCCCCGAAACAGGTGCTTGTGCAACACTTCATTGATGAAGTTCATGAAGACCCCAGGAGCCCCTTGGAGCCCAAACGACATCACTTTGTACTCAAACTGCCCCAGAGGAGTGTTGAATGCTGTCTTGTATTCATCCCCCTCCCTTATGCACACCCAATAGTAAGCATCTCATAAATTCAGTGGTGAAGATTTTCCATTTCACAGCCTCTGCTAACAAATCCTTAATTAGGGGCAACAGGTAAGTGTTGGTAGTGGACACTGCATTCAAACCCCGGTAATCTGTGCATAACCTGAGACCCCCATCCTTCTTTTTCCTGAAAAGGACAAGGGCTGCAAAAGGGGAGGAAGCCGGGTGAATTAAGCCGTGGGACAAGTTCTTGTCGATGAATTTGCACAACTCCTCCTTTTCTCCCAGGCTCATGACATATAATTTTCCCTTGGGGAGTTTATGGCCCGGGATCAATTCTATTGCACAGTCTGAGTTCCGGTGTGGGGGAAGCACGTCAGCCTCCTCCTCTCCAAACACTAAGTCTCGTTATTCCAGAAGGATGGTGGCCAGCTCCTCTTGAGCCAGGCAGGAGGGCACCATCTTTTCTGAGGGAATCACCCCTCAAGAAGCATCCCACACATGGCTCCGGCACTTTGGAGCAATAAATTGCACCCTCTCCTCATCCCAAAGAATATACGGGTTATGGTCATGTAACCAGGGGCTTCCCAACACCAGTGGGAACTGAGATGTGGGGGGAATTACAAAAGACCAATGTTCCCACCCCCATCTGCTAGGGAACAGTCTTGAACTTGCATGGCTCCTTCATAGAGGATCTGTGGGTAAATACAATGGGGTCTGTCAGTTTGACCACTAACGCCCCTAGTCCTGTGACCAACATTGGGCTGATCAGGTCTCGGGCACAGTCTGAGTCTATTAGGTCTCTCACCCATACATGGGTCCCCATCTCAGGGTTTATTACAGTTATTGTCACAAAGTTACTGTCACAAAGAAAAGGGAAAGGTAGTTGCTCACCATCTATGTCACCACTCACAAGAGGTCCTGGCCTTTTCCTGCTGGCTCAGGTTCCCCTTCACTGCTAGAATCAAAACCCCCTTCCAGGATGCTAACTTACAAGGCTCGTTGAAACTTCGGCTTAGCTGTACTCTTCCTCACCAGGGTGTTGGGGCATTTCTTTTCACCAGTTGTAGGGGGGGGCCTTCAGTCAAGCTGCAGCGAAGTGGCCGGCCTCACCACATTTCAGGCAGAGCCCCTGCTTCATCCATTGCTCCCACACTCCTTCTTTTGGGTTAGATGTGGGAGGCTTCACTTTTGGAACCCCCGGTAGACCCTGGGGTCCAGAGGCGGCATTAGCAATCTGGATCATCTGGAGCTGGCTCTCCACATTGGATGCCTCATGGATTCATGCCAGCAGCGAAGTTGGGTGCACGGTGTGCAGAATGGTTTCCGGAATGTCCAGGTGCAGCCCCAGCCAGTACTGCTCCGCTAGCACCCCATCTGGCCATCCCTGGATGTGTAGCGCTTGAACTCCTCAGTGTACTTGTGCAACTGAGCATTTACCTTGCTTCAGCACTCGCAGATGATTTTGTGCCTTCAGGTCTTCCATCGGGTCCTCATATTGCACTCACAGGGCCCACATGAAGGCATCCACATCCTGCAGCTCAGGGCACATTGCATTATGCAGACTGATGTACCAGTTGGCCGTGCCATCTCTCAGCTTAGTGGCGATGAAAGCCACCCTCCGCTCATCATCTGGGAACATGTGGCCCCAGTACTGCACAAATTTCTCCACCTGAACTACAAAATGGGCCAGTGGCTTGGGAGTGCTGTTGAATGTTGCCTCCAGTTAGCTCCCTGGGGTGGAACCACAGGTCCAGATGCTCGCACTCTGGGACCCCCAGGTTGTGGAAGGGGAGCCGGCAGCCCGAGGGGAGGTGGGGGCGGCATGGCCAGCTGTGGCAGCGGCGGCCACTGGCAGAGCTCCCCCTACACCACTTGTGCCACAAGCTGGGGAAGGTTCAACGGCGACTCCTCCATGGCACGAAATGCCCTAGCTTGAAGGGCTTCCATTCAAACAACCCGCTCCTCCTAGTTCCTGTGGGCTGTCTTCAAGGAGTTAGCTGCAATGGTTGGTATTCCTATCTCTTGGTTGGGTGCTGCCCAGGAGTCATAGTCCAGGTTTCCTGGGTGTCTGCCCTGAATTGGCCCCATCACCGGGGCTGAATATAGATTCCTCTGAACCTCAGGACCCCCTCTACTCCTTTGCTCATGGTCGCTGGCGGAGCGGTGGTGATTGATGTGGTCATTGGGGGGGGTAGTAGTAGTAGGCATCTTCCCTTCCCTTAACGGGTGCCAGAAGATCCTCCTCACTGCTCATCATGGTGGAGATGCAGGTCGAGGGTCTATTAGATTACTGACACTCTGTCAGAGGTCCCAATCATAACACTCAACAACAGTCCTGTAGTTAGTTCAGTTAATTGAGGAATGAATTAGGCATCTTAAGACTTTTGTGTCAGTAATGGGGATTTCAACCAACACTAGAAGAAATACCCCCTTCAAACCAGATCCCCTGATACATGGGGTCCAATAAAGAGGTCCTGGAGTGCACGGGCACAATAATGGCTACATATTCCAAGATGAAAGTGAAAACAGGCTGGAGCAGACAGACCAGTGTCTCAAGGCCACAGGCCGATAAGCGAGCAAGGCAGAGATAGCAGAGGAGAGGGGGGGAAATGCAAAGCAGCATCAGGCAGCATCCCCCACAACCAACATTCCATTTCATGGCAGCTAGCTGACACACTGTTATTAGGCCTCTTACTTGGTCTTACCGCACCTTAAAAAAAATGTTGCTTCCTTAAGCCAGACAAAGGGGAGGAGATTTTTTTTTTAAGAAAATAAATTGATTATGCTGTGCCTCTCCAGGTCAACATCTGGCACATCCCACTGCTAAAAGCCACCATGTCATGACCCCTAGTGGGTTGCCACCTGACACTGCTACCACTCTGGACTTAGGGTCCCTTGGGGAGGCCCAGAGTACCCTCCCAAGCCCAACCAAAAATGCCCCTGTTAAGCCAAGAAAATATAGGTGTGATGACCAGGCAGAGAACATAAAAATGGTTTATTAATACAGTAATGGGCAAGGAAACAGGACAAGATGTTTAGAATATATATATAACATTGTCTAAAGGTAAATAAAACAAATCTAACACAGCTACCTATTTCTCTTAACTGGTTATTATTCAAGGCCCACAGCCTTTTATACCTGGCTTGTGCCATTATCTGCCACAAATGTCTCATTCCTTTAAATTCACTCTGTCCCAAGTGAGGGATCTTTCTCTCAAACCAGACTGTCCTCTCAGGTTAGCTCTGTGAGAGAAAAGAACATAGTTCCACAGCCCACAGAGTTTTTAGTAACAGTCTCCTCATACAATCCTTGGACACCGATTGGTTACAAAGGGCACCAAGCATTGTGGGGATTATAGGTGGTGTCTGCTTTCCACTCCCACACAGATCTCCTGGGCCTAGGCCTCACTAGGCCTTGTCTCCCAGTCCTACACAGATCATGACATCAGGGATGTAGGGAGGTTTCACATGTGCTGAATAATGCAATTTCAGTCCACTTTGCAACTGGATATTATTGTGTGAAACAGCAAAGTCCTGTTGCAAACAATTGCTACAGTGCATAGAAAGCGAATCAAACATTCCTTACTCAGCATGTGTGAAAGTGCCCTAATGCTAGAGCAGTGGCAGGGAGGAGAGTTTGGTGTGGGCTTTGGCCTGCAGTGGAGGAAGGTTACTGAGCTTGCACTCAGTATGTGGAGGTTCCTGAGCTTGCACTCCTAGCTCCAGCTACACAGTCTCCTAAAGATTAGAGAGTGGAGTTTGTGAGCTCAGGGGCAGGGCCTGGAAGATTAAGTGGTGGGACTTGGTAGAGTAGGGTGGAGTGGGGGGGCAGAGCCTAATGGTAGGAGGGTCAGAGGATGGGATGTGGAAGGTCAAGGGAAGACCTTGACTCTGCCTGGTGCTTTGGGGTGAAGCTTGATGAACGTGTGTGTGGGGAGGTATGAATAACTGTATGTTAATGCTGGAGCAAGGAAGAACTCAATGAAATAGATGCTCACACAATAGAATTTTTTTTTTAAAGGAATTAGATATCTTTATGCCTTTCTGGGGATAACAAATGGGACTGCTTCTTCATTGAACAAACTGTCATTTTCAGCATGGCTGAGTGTGTGTGGGGGGAACCCTGCCTCTTCCTAAGAAATTTCACTGGCCAGTTCATAAGTTTTTGTGCTTTGTTCATAATTTTGCAGATGGCCCTGTTGGAATATGCAAGGTCTATCATGCATAGATAAAGATGACAAGAACATCCTGCAGGGGGCAGCAGAGGGGACAACTAGTTAACATAGTGAGATTAGGGACTTCCTACTATTTTCAAATAATCTCCATCCTGTCTCCTGATTGGCTCAGTGCACCTGCTGAGCTTCTGTTTGTTACTGACTTCCTTCTAGCTAATTTGACTTCCTTTTCTGTCACCTCTTTCTTACAAAGTTTGTTCTTTCCTTAATAAACTGATTTAATTATTTAAACAGTTTGTGGTCCCTTTTTACTGTATATCTACACTCTCCCAAGGGGTCCATCCCAGCAGGAAGCCTAGAAATATTTTGGGAGTGTATGTGGGGCCATTGTAGTCATTTCCCAGCCCTGTCTGTTTGCCCCCTCCCCATCTTAAAAACGACAAAAGGGTTTTGTAAAAAAGGAAGCCTTCCTTTCAGTGCAGCTTTGGTGTTTCTGAGGATCCCAGCAGGTATGGTAGTTCTGACTGGCCCCACAGAAATGTGGGTAAGTCTAAGCATTGCATAGTGGCTAGCATCTGCTGTGGAAGCTCATTGAGTGACCTTGGGCCAGACGCACACCCTCTCTGCAGAATCTTACAGGTTAGGTAGTTATGAGAATAAAATGGAGACAGAGAGAACAGAGTTATAAGCTCTGGGCCCCTGCTGGGGAAATAAGAAGGGTATAAATGTTTAAATAAATAGATATGTTGGGATGGCATATGTGATTCTTGTTGGATGTTTAGCAGAGCAATGTTGTGTGGTGGAAAAATAAAGCAGACACAGGGGTGTGATTAGCTTCCAATAAAAGTTTACTACATAAGAAAATTAGGAAAGGTTATGGACAAAAACAATAATAAACATTTTAACTGATCTTTTCTAATCCTAACTCCATTTTATCTTCTTTATGATCCTAGCCACAAGTAAGAAGAACAAAGGAGAGAAAGTTTACCCCCCAAAACTCCTCCTCTTGTGTATGTGACAAACTGCATGTAGCATCCTCAATAAATTGATCAGCCAATAGACATTCCCCAGGTCATCTTAGGCCCCAGTCATACAGGCCAGATAACATGGGGGGGGAGGCGGGGCTATTTGCGGTGCTGCAATTAGAGCCGCCAGAACACAATCCCATGTGTCGGCAGCATGCCATGGTTCCTTCTCTCTGTGCCTGCGTGTCAACAAGGGGCTGGAGGGAAAAGCTGCACGCCAGTGCGATCACACCAAGGGAGTCCAGAGGCAGCCCATGGCAAACCGTTTGCTAGTACCTTCAAGGAGGTAGTTTTTTCCTCCACATCTTCAGCGGGAAGCCGCGGGTTGGCCACAGGAGTACTATGCCTCCCAGATGTTGCGGTGTGATCGCGCCCGGAAACTCTGCCATTCAGTCGTGGCTCTCCTGCGGCAAATTTGGCATGTGACCGGGGCCTTAATCAGGAATGACACCTCCCCTTCTCTGGTGAGAAAAACATGCCTAATTGGTTCTAAACTAACTAGGCAATGTTAGCATATACAAATAACAATTTAACTCGTGCATGACCGAAGTGTGACACTTGCAGAATCTAACAGTTCTCCCCTGCTCAATTTTATCCTCACAACAACACTGTAAGGTAAGTAAGACTGAGAGATGAATGACAGGGTTATCTAGTAAATCAATATGCAAAGCAATTTGAATCTGGGGTACCTGGTTTAGCTCACCAGCCACTGCAAGGATATTTTATCACTGTCGTCTGGCAGTGGGAGAAGACTCTTTTGTTTTGTCTGGCATACTCTTGAGGATCCCAAATTCCCAATGACCTTCCAGCCCTATGTTTTAATTGCTATTTTGTGTTTTTACATATATTTGATAGTTTTTATTTTAATTGGATTTACGTTGTGTTTTTATAATGTATTGTTTTGTTACCTGCCTTGGTGGACATTATTGTGCTGAAAGGTGGGGTATAAGTTTCGTAAGTAAAATAAAATTCACCACTCTGCACCAATTATATTTGTGACCAAAGTCAGAGGTGTGATCAAACAAGAGTTCAAAATGCTCTTGTGCCCACCTGGGCCATTGTATCCAACCTCTCACAGCTGGGAGGACATCCAAGATGACTTATAAACAATGCTCCCTCTAAGCTGTGGAGTCTTGCAAGCAAAAAATTCTACTTTGTGAGCTGCTGGCAATAAAGTTGTGAGCAAGTGAAATTTGGCTGCTGAATAAATTAGTTTGCTCTGGAGCCATCCTTTCTGAGCTAAGACAAAAATGTGAGTTGGAGGCTAAAAAACTGTGAACTAGCTCACACTAACTCAGCTTAGAGGGAACACTGCTTAAAAATGTTCCATGTGCCACATTCATTGGGGCGAGAGTGGTTCTAAGCTCACTGCAGCATTGTCTAATTAATGTTGTTATGAATCATTTGGCAAGAACCTGGTGAGCATTATTCTCATTCATCCTCATAATAGCCCTGTGGGAAGGCAATTAATATCTGGATTATATAGGGGAGTTGAGTGGCCTGTGCTCATGGCAGCTGGAAGCTGCAGGGCTGAAAGTCAGCCAGCTCCAAACAAGAGATCTGAAGAGCAAGTGCTGACTCTGGTCATCACAAACTAGACAGAACCTACCTATTATGCTCTATTCCACTTTTCCTCTAAGGATCTTGGGTGCACAAACTGTTATTTGCACCTCCATTTAATGCTCACAACAAACTTGTAAGGTAAGTCAGGCTGAGGGACAGTGCCTGGTTCAAGGTCATTCAGTGAACTTTGGTGGCTGAACAGGAATTTGAACCTGGTTCCAGTTTTGAGATCTTACTCCACCAGCCCTCAAAATGATGGTATGCCAAAAGCTGTGAGTGTGGAGTCAGGCCTTGTCTAACTGCATCACCAGCTCTGTGTACCTGCTTTAACCCTGGTGTTGCTTCATGCTGTTGCCAACTCCAAATGCAACTTGACTATTTCTGAGAATCTGCCGTAATATTACAGAGGATTCTGGGCATCCTGGTTAGTTCATTCAGGGAACCAGCCATTGTAAGGGCAGAAAGGCAGGATACAAATTTTGTAAGTAATTAGACAAACCAGCAATCCTGAATCAAGGAAAGTTCCTGGATTCCCATGCCAATATCCAAGATGGTAGACAATATCCCTTCCATTGGGCCATTCTGGTATACCATAAGGCAAACATTACCCTTCTAGTCATGTTGTAAAGACATGTGCTCCATTGCAGTGATCTAACAAAGCTTGTTTCTAGTTAGACTATATTAGAACAAATGACATGCAAATTCACCAGAGTGGTTACACTGTGAGGCTCTCCTTTGGAGAAATTTGGCTCAGAGCATATTGCACAAGGCTAGATTGACAGGACTCCAAACTATTGGGATTCAGGTCACTTAAGAGAAAGAATATGCAAAAACACCCCATTTAGTTCTGTGAAAAAACTCCCTTGCCAAAAAGTGATCTCATGGACTATTTTGATGAGCCAGTGTTATCATTTTCACAAGGGGTCTTTCCAAACAGTTTATCTGAATGTTGTCTCGGAGGTTGTCCTGAAGACAAACAGGTTGGGGAGCTTCTTATTGTGCAGGGAAAAAGCTATCGAACATGCAAAACTGTCTTCTACTGAGACAGGCCATTATCTTATCTACTCTGACCAGTGACAGAGTAGGGTCCTGGTTGAGGTCATTCACATCACCTATTTCCTGGTCCTTTTTACTGGAAATGTCAGGAACTGGACCTGGTACCTTCAGTGATCCACTATTGAGCCACATCCCCTTCCTTTTGTTAGTCAAATCTTTGATCTATCAAAGTCACTCTTGGCTGCTTTCCAGGGTCTCAGACATCTTTCACAGAATGTGCTACCTAACCCTTTTAAATGGAGATGCTGGGGATTGAACTGGAGAACTTCTCTACCACTGAGGCATGACCCTTCCCCAAAATGGAGGTCCCATAATGGCTCACTCTCTCCAAATGATCTCAACTGGGCTTGTTTCAAGTAGCTTCTCCGCAACCAGTTATTCATTTAAATGCATATACTACTTTTCAAAAAAGCAGTTTATATTAATAAAGGTAAAACAACAAAACATCATATAAAATAGATTCAGGTGGGTAGCTGTGTTTGTCTGAAGCAACTCTGCTCTGTTTTGGAAAGATATCCTACTTATGATCTGAAAATGAATATATTTGTTTCACTCCTGTGTAAGACCCACAATGGAAGCATACAGTGGATGGTGCTGGGTTAGGTCAGTCCATGCAAGATCTTATATGGATGCATTCAAATCTTCCTGGTGTCTCCTGGTTCTCACACTGTGATCACATTTTGAATGGTGTGGCAGGAAGGATGGGTTCCTGGGAACTTTTCTGTCCTTGAAAGGGCACATTGTTAGCTGAGGGTGGGAATCAATGTTCTGTACACAATCTCATTACACACCAGTTGGCAACTGAAGTTTTTCTCAAACCAAGAACATGTGTTCCTGCTGTTGCAAAACACACCTCTGAACAGCTTGAATGGCTTTTAATGGGGGGGGGGGAGGGAATCTCAGTTCTGTTGTATTTTTCAAAGTTGCCCAAACCTTGTGAGATCTGGTTCTGTCAGAGTCAAGGTCCTGATGTAATGTAATCATGAATGGGTTTGTACTTACAGGGAAACAAGCTCTGCTGAAGTCAGAATGGTCTGACGTCTATTAAAGGCCTAAATCCAAGTAAAGTTTGCTGTTCTTAAGTATAAAATTGGGACAAGCTGGTGGCAATACCCTTCAGCTCCACTGTGCTAGACAAGTTGGTGCACCTTACATGGTGATTCTCATGGAACTGACTGGTTGTGTATCTCCCAATTTGTCTCTCAAAAGTGGCATCAAATGGAATTTTCCATGCAGTTCCACAGCAGGATAGCCACCATTTTAGAAAGGGCAATTGTGTCACATAACCATTTTGAGGCTTCCTTTAGACTAGGTTCATCTTTTTTAGAGAAACAATACTTAGTGGCCTGCATCCTTCCCAGCACTCAGCTCAGCATAGTTTGAGGCCTTCCTCCATTTTAAGGAGCTTTCCTCTACCTTAAGGCCTCTCCTCCTGCAAAAGAGGATGATTTCTGCTGGAAGAATGCTCCTTAGACTGGAGAAAGGTTTCACATTTTGGTAGGATACGTAGAGAGTGCTTGTATAGCTCTTTAAATGTTAAAAAAAATCACATTTAACTAGGTCACTACTATTATCTTCATATTACAGGTGGTGGAGGGGGGATGACAGCTAGCAACTGAATGACAACGTCTTGCCTAAGGCTACCTACTGGACATGATCCTGCAGAAAGAGCTCCCAGCAGAAAGAGCTTTCCTTTGACACAAAGAGGCAAGATCCTCTTGGGACAATGGGAAAGCTTCTTGAGCTGGGGGAAAGTGCCATGCCACCATTTGCAGAATATATCTGCAGGATTCAACCCGCTGAGCTTATTGCAGATGCAAGATTTGAACCAGAGATGTTCTGTTTTGTTATCCAGTCTCTTAGCCCCTCTGCACCAACAAACACTATTTCCTTCCTGCTTTCACACAGTAACCTGCCACATGCATATTTTGAGACTAGGTGGTGGGCCAGTTCCTCTCTGCACTGGGCAATTTAAAATAATTAAAAAGTGAACTTTAAAAGAATTAAATCAATAGATGCAGGAGACATGTTTATTCTGTCCTGGAATAGAAAGAAACCTAATTGGTTGGTAAAAGAAGATATTTTGAGCTATCTGAAGAAAAGACTATTAGACCAAAAAAAAAAAAAGAAAGAGTTGGATAGTAGCAGGTGCAAAATTATGAGTGCAAATCAGTGGTAAAAGTTACAGATCGTAGGAATATGGTATCCCCCCCATACCTAAACTGAACTGGATATATGATTTATGTTATATTCTTTTTATACTTGTTCACTTGAGTATTAAAAATTATAATAAAAACTTTAAAATAAATAAATAAGCAGATGACCTTTTTCTGTTTGATGGATTTTTGGAAAATGAGCGAAACTCCCTGCCTCCCTGATAGCTGAAATCAGTAAATTAATTGGTAGGGTTGTTGGATGCCTCTGAAGCGGCCTTGAGCAGGTAATGGTGATTGTGAGCAGGGCTGCCCTCACCAATTGGTAACACCTGGTATTGATTGAGCTGAGAAAAACTTGCAGATTCAGTTTTACTCAGAAACAGTGCCTTCCATTGACAGCAGGATTCTCGTGGAATCAAGAGTGAGGGTAGGATGGTGAAGGAGGACCATGTATGATGACAAAGGGGCTGAGAGGGGTGAGGATTGTGGGAGACAAAAACACATTATAGGTGTCTATATGTCAATGCTACAAGTCTCTGAGCCAAGAGCTGGTGTGGTGTTTAATGACAATTTAAATATAGTAGGTATCATGGCTCAGGTGGGGTGTCACCTGATGCTGCCACCACTCTGGTGTTAGGATCCCTTGAGAAGGCCCAGAGCACCCTCTCAAGACCTTCAGACCTCCTTTATTTGGCTGAATAATAGGTGTAAGGACCAGGCAGAGTAAACCACAAATAAAAGGTTTATTTTTACAGGAGGTCAGTCAAATAATGGAAACAACAAGGTGCATGAACTATAGCAATAAGTGGGTGAAGGGCGGCTGCAAGGAGCCCAGGCAAGCCAGCCCTTGGAAAGACCAGAGAAGGCATGGGGAGGCATTTAAATGCCTCCCCGATCCTTCCATGCCCCCCCGGCCCCTCACCTCAGAGTCGCCGGGGGTGTGTCACTCTCTAGGTTTTCCTTCTGTAGCCACGCATGCAGAGGTTTTGGCTATAGTGGGCATGGCCAACTCTGAAGCCAGCTGGAACTCTGTCCCTGTGCATTCCTGCCCAAAAATAGCCCCGGAGAAGATTGTAGTGTAAAAAATGAAGCGAGATGTACATACTTGGTTTTTTTTCTCTATTGAAGGACCTCTCTGTAGACCACATTGGTGGTTCTGCCTTCAAGTGCTAGGATCACCAGGCTGTGTGGTGAGCTGATTCTGGAGCAGGCAACATAGAACTGTCCATTTAAGAAGCAGTCCTCTGTTACGTCAACTCCTGCCACCTTCCACGAAAGTGATGACCTTTCTACTTGTGTTCCTGGATTGTTTTGCTCATATGGAGACTGTGATGTTCTGAGCACCTCAGGGTGATCTCACTGATGCTTGGCCTGTGCAGCTCAGTGCCACGCAGGAGTATTATATGCAAATGTCTTTGCCGCATTCCTAAGTTGCCTCCTCCTTGTAAGCATTGGTGTATCTGGTTCGATGTCTGCCAGGAATTTTCTTGGGAGCAGTAAGATGTGAGAGGTTGAGGGGGAGTTGGTGTGGGGGAGTTGTGATGCGGTGGACATTTCTTCAGGTTCATGAGGTAGGCACACATCAAAATGGCTTCTTGAAAGGGCCTTTACTATCTCCCCATGAACATTCATTAACTCAATTGCCATGCTGGCTTTTTTGAAAAATGTCTATCAAGGAGTCTTGAATCACTGATTTCTGTAACTGTCCTCAACTGTCTGTAGTCTCTTCTAACTGTGTTTAGATCCACAGCTGAGCAATCAGAGGGAGGCAGGTGCAAACAGGCAGAACTCTGAACTACACAGTTGACCAATGGGGGGAGGAGGCAGGGGGAAGGAGACATGGAAAACAATTGGGGGGACATAATTTGCCCCTTTTTACCCTCTTAGGGGTCGTGTTTCTCAGAAATCTCTTTGTGGGGGGCTTGACGTCATGGTAGGAATGCATTCCCCTTATTTTGTGTTTCTTGGTGCAGGGGTTTGGCCTGGGCATTGAATTGGGGGGAGGGCATACAAAATTGCTTCTCATTTAGATTACATTTAAGAAGTGGGACATAACTACGTATTCAAAACACCATCCGAGCAATCAGATATTAAGCAAGTTCATATGAACCAATTTTCTAGAACCCACATCGTGAGAAGTTAAATAACCTAAAAAGGTAAACCAGTTTTCTACAAATTTGGTATATATTTCCATTGTAGGTGGGAGTGTGGCTAAGCTAGGCCAGCAGCACTGCTAAGGTGATCCTGCTGGGGCAGCGTCCCTGATGGATTAAAGTACCCTGGCCCTGCTCCTACCCCTGACAGACATTGGCCTGTCTGGTGTTGGGGAGGATTGTATTTAAAGGCATTGGGAAGGCTGGGCCAGCAGCAGGGCTAAGGTAATCCTGGTGAGCAAACCTCCCCAGTGGCTGTAAGCATCCCACTTCCTATCCTACATCTGACAGGCAGCTGCCTGTCCAGTGTGGGAGGGGGAGGGAGGAGGAGTATTAGAAGCCACTGTGGAGGTGGGGCCAGCAGGATCACTAAGGCGTTACTGCTGGGGCAGTCTCCCTCATGGCTTTAAGCACCCTGCAACCACTGCTGCACTTGACAGACAGTGACTGTTAGATGTAGGAGGTGTGGGGAGTGTGTTGGAAGCCAAAAGAGAGGCTGAGCCAGCAGCAGCACTGCACCTCACAGGTGGTTGTTGGCCATTCCTGATTTCCTCAGCGGTCATTAGCTCTGTGCAGTGTTCTGTAACTGTTGTTTTTTTTTTACCTTAGAACACTGAGCTCTGCAGCTGACCAATCAGAAAGTGGGGGGTACAAGGAGGCAGCGGCCTGGCAGCCACATAGGAATCAATGGGGGAAGCACATTATACTCCTTTTGACCCGCTGAAATGTAGCTATAGCGGGGCAAATTGCCAGACTGAACTCAGCCCATTTGTATATCATGGCTTCTTTCAAAAGAATCTTGGGGATTGTAGTTCAATGGTTGAGAATGCTTTACTCAATTTCTATTCACTCCATCCTCTTAGCATTGCAGGTCCAGGGTTCCCTAGCAAGAGAGAATGACTCTAAAATAATATGTCTGTGCATAGGGACACTTTGTGGGTTTTTCAGTTGGCAGTTGTGGCTCATAAAGACTTTGTTCCACATGACAGTGGTTCAGTTTTGGGGCTATCTGATTTTTCCCAGCCCTTCAAACTACACTATTGTGTTCCTGGGGAAACAATTTTTTTTACCAACCCATGGGTTTATTACAGTTGTGAGCACTCTGTGGTTGTAATTAAAGCCCCATTAATCACAAACCAATGTCTCCCGAGGCAGCAGGCCTCCAAATATTTACACCAGGCCTGGCTAATCCAGAGCTTTCATACTGCCTGCCAATAGCTAAGGTTGCCAACCCTCAGGTGGCACCTCGAGATTTCCCACTATTACAGTTGATCTCCAGATTATCGAGATCAGTTCCCCTGGAGAAAATGGCTGCTTTGGAGGGTGGTGTCAGAATCCTGGTTAAATACCATTCTCAATACCATTCACTTCCAAGAAATTTAGTTTATTGAGACATGATAGATACCATGCTGGACACGAGCTTTGTTAGGACCGAAGGTGAAAGCAAGAAGATTGCAGATATATTTTGTTCAAGCAAAGGCACTACAGATCAGGACCCAATCACCCCACAGTATTTGTCTGCTAGAAATAACAGTCAACTAACCCCCCACTAAGCATATACCCCTCTACAGAAATGAAACAGAACAACAGTTCTCAGTGTCTGGCACATCAAAGCATTTAGGAAAGTGAAATCATTTCAGTCTTTACACCCCTTTCTCCCTCCTCCTTCCTGTATGGCAGGTGAACTATAAAATGCATAATGAGCCTGACAGGTGGACTCTATGGCATTGTACTCCACTGAGGTCTCTTTATTCCCCAAACCCTGCCCTCCCCAGGATCCACCCCCCCAAATCTCCAGGTATTTCCCAACCCAGGGTTGGCAACCCAGAGTTAGCAAAGGCCCATCTTGCATACCCATTCTGTTTGTCCTCAAAGGTTCTGAAAGGTAAAACTTCACTATCACAGGTGGCTCATTTGGAAAATCCTGGCCATGATATAACTAGTCGCTTGGGTTGCCATCTCAAGGTTGGGAAATTCCTGAAGATTTAGGGGTGGAGACTGGGAAGAGTGGGGGTTGGGGAGGGGCCTTAGTAGGGTACAGTGTCATAGAGTCCACCCTCCAAAGCATCCATTTTCTCCAGGGGATCTCTGGAGTCCGGAGATCAGTTGTCATTCTGAGGGATCTTCAGGCTCCACTTGGAGATTGGCAGCTCTACTGTTTGCAGCACAGGAAGTCCTGACAGGAAGGCCTGGAGCATGGATATTCTACTTCAGGAGTCCCAAATCTTTTTGTGCCTATGAGCATCTTAAGAATTCTGACACAGTGTAGTGGACGCAGCCTGCTGCAAAAGAGCTGCAAGAGGAGGCATTCATGGCTGCTGCAGCTTACCTTCAGTCAGACAGCAGAGATCCTTATGCTGTGGTAGCAGCTGCTGCCAAAGCAGCATTTAAAAATCTGCGCAGCCAATAAAATCTCCAGTGGCCAATCAAAAGCCTTGCTGAGCAAAAGACCCACCTGGTCCTGCCCACATTCTAAAAACACCTGGTGGGCACTAGAAAAGGTGTCAGTGGGCGCCATGGAACACATGGGCATCCTGTTGAGGAGCCCTGTTCTATCCATTCACAGCCCATCATTTTCCAACTTGTCTTTAATCTTCTAGTTCTGTTCCCCCGCCCCCAAGGCTCAGTACTGGCCATCTTAATGAAGTAGAATCACAGGTGCTGGGGAGCTAAGGATGCTGCAAAATTAGATTTAGATTACACTGATGTAGGTTCTTCCAAAGAATCTTGGGAATTGTAGTGTGTTGAAATGTGGCAAGAAGTCTCTGCTCAGGATGCCTGCTGCCCCACACAAAGCTTTCCTTTTGAAATAGAAAGCTGAGAATCATTTCACTGCTAGCCTTTTGGGCTTCTGCAGTCTCCTTCTTAACAGAGTAGCCCTTCTTTGCTTCCTGCCTTATTCTTTTCAAGCCTATTGTAGGAACGTGCCAACTGCCTGAGCCGGCCTTGCTGGGAGGGTGGGGTAAAAATCAATCAAACAAACAAACAAACAAATAAATAAATACATTTGCCCTCATCCAGCTTTGATGCTGCTAATAGAGCTCAGAGGCATTTCAGCTGCCAGCCTTTCTTGATCCTGCCAGGAATAATGGCAAATGCCCAATTCTCTCCTGATCTCCTGGACTGTTGGAGCTTCAGCGTCACACTGGTTACGATATACCTGACTTCTGCCAGTATGAACCACGGGGCTAAGGCAACCACCAGTAATCAGTCTTCTGAAAACTATATCCCAGGCCATCTCTGCAGATGGCCAGTCAGTTTCTCCCTCTGTCTGGACAGCACCCTGCTTGCAGCAAACATGCAACCAGAATAATGTCTCGTGTGCACACCTTACCGCTCTTCAGGACACTTGAACCACATCTGGAAGGCTTGCAGCAGCTGTGTGCAAATATTCTAGTTCATACTCACAATCCACAGTGCAAATTTATACAGATTTACCCTAATTTAAGGCCTGGAGTAATCAGTGAGCTCAGACTGGAGCAACTCTGCACTGGTGGATGGCCCATTTATCTCACACACTGTGCAAAGGGACTTGAGACATGGGTGGGGGGAAGGGCATGGAATGATTGTATGAATTGGGCAGGCATAAGGTTGCTTCCACATGGATATTTTGCTCTGGTCTGGCATCCCAAATAGAGTTTTGGGGTTTGTTTGTTTTTTGGAGTATCCAGACCTTAACCATCTATTTCCTGAGTTTTCCTCTGCTTTGCTGTGATCTAAACTGAAATACACTGGGTTCAGACGCATTCAAGTGATTAGCTCATAGTTTATTAGTGATTCAGCAAGAAAAAGAAGACTGAGAAACCCCTGGCCAAAGCCGGGTATTTATGCCTGAAACAGATTACACCCAAAATACACTCCACTCCCAACTATAGGCTATTTACACTACATCGTTTCCCAATTGGGTTACTCTAGGATCCCTGTCACCCTACTGGTCCATTCTAGGATCCTAGAAAGCTATTGGTGTGCATCTCCAAGCTAAGTCCTTTTGCAAGTACAGTTCAGGCTCAATACGTAGCATAAAATTTGCTTGAAATGGGGGGGGGGGTCAGAAGCCAGACTGCAAGGAGATCAAATCAGTCAATCCTAAAAGAACTCAACTGTTGACTGTTCCCTGGAAGGCCAGATCCTGAAGCTGAAGCTCACTTTGGCCACCAAATGAGAAGGGAGCACTCACTGGAGAAGACCCTGATGCTGGGAAAGATTGAAGGTTGAAGAAGAAGGGGATGGCAAAGGATGAGACAGTTAGACAGTGTTATCGATGCAATGAACATGAAGTTAAGCACACTCTGGAGCGCAATAGAAGACAGGAGGGCCTGGCATGATGTGATCCATGGGGTTGTGAAGAGTCAGACTCAGCTGTGCAGCTGAACAACAACAAATCTTGCTTGGCCTAGGCTGGCCTGATCTTATCTATGCCTTGGAAGCTAAGCTGGGTCAGCCCTGGTTAGTGTTTGGATGGGAGACCATCAAGGAATTCCAGGATAGCAAAGCAGAGGAAGGCAACAGCAAACCACCTCTGAACATCTCTTGCCTTAGAACCCTATGGGGTTGCCATAAGTTGGCTGTGACTTTTACCTTTTCTGCACCTCAGTGTTGCCATGTTTCCCAGCAAGCTGAATCCCCAGCTGATGCTCCAACTTTGTGGCACCCCTTCTGCAAAAGGGCATTTATTTTGGGGAACTTTTTCTTGAATTCAGATCCAACCCTTCCCATGTGTTCTGTACTTCCTTTGAAAAGGGGTTGTACGGCTGTGTCATCATGTACCGATGCACATGTGCAATAAGGCTGGATGTATCATGAGGAACAGCATAGTTGCAACCATTTCAAAGGTCCCCTGCCCCTCCTTAGTCACCAACTAAGATAATGGCCGGCAAAGATTTGAACAAAATCCTAATAAGGGAGAATTAAGAAATAATACAAGTGCAAGGTGACATAACCTACCCACCACCACTGCCCCCAAAAAAGGAAAGGAAAGGAACTTCATGGATGGGTAATTGCACAGAGAAAGCTCATTTTGTCACTGCTCATTTTGTTCCTGCATTATAACTCAGCAATATTATTAAGTTTTTAAAAAATCAATGTTGTAACACAGCTAAAATTATGCTTAAAAATCAGACAGTTGTTCGGCAGACTTGGGGCCAAGGGGCAGGGTGTACTTGAGATGCTGGGCCCGGTGTTGTTCAATGTTTTTATAAATGACCTGGAGGAAGACATAGAGGGGATGCTTATCAAATTTGCAGATGACACAAAGCTGGGTGGGATTGCCAATTCTGAAGAAGACCGAGTCAGGATTCAAAATGATCTAGATAGGCTGGAACAGTGGGCTGAGGCAAATAAAATGAAATTCAATAGAGATAAGTGCAAAGTCCTACACCTGGGCACAAAAATTCAAAGGCACAGATATAGAATGGGAGGGACTTGGCTTGACAGCAGCACATGTGAAAGGGATCTAGGTGTTCTGGTTGATCACAAGCTCAACATGAGCCTGCAGTGCGATGTGGCTGTGAAGAAAGCTAATGCAATCTTAGGATGCATTAACAGAAGCATTGTGTCCAGATCACGGGAGGTGGTAGTTCTGCTCTATTCTGCTATGGTCAAACCTCACCTGGAGTACTGTGTCCAGTTTTGGGCACCACATTTTAGGAAGCATGCTGACAAGCTTGAGCACGTCCAGAAGAGGGCAACCAGGATGGTGAGAGGGTTTGAATCCAAGTCTTAAGAAGAAAGGCTGAAAGAGTTGGGTATGTTTAGCCTGGGAAAGAGAAGACTTAGAGGGGACATGATTGCAGTCTTCAAGTATTTGAAGAGCTGTCATGTAAAAGATGGAGCAGATCTATTCTCTCTTGCTCTGCATTGCAAGACTAGATCTAATGGGTGGAAATTACAAGGGAGTTGTTACCGGCTAGATATCAGAAGAAACTTCCTAATGGGTGGAAATTACAAGGGAGTTGTTACCGGCTAGATATCAGGAGAAACTTCCTAACTGTAAGAGTGGTTGAGTAGTGGAACAGTCTGCCTCAGGAGGTGGTGGATGCTCCTTCCCTGGATGTTTTCAAACGGAGACTGGACAACCATCTTTTGGGTATGTTGTAGGTATGAAAGGCTATCTTTTGGCTATGCTCCTGCAGAGTGTAGGGGGTTGGACTAGATGACCTGCAAGGTCCCTTCCAACTCTAACATTCTATGATTCTATGCCACAAAATGGTGGCAGGAAACAAAAATTGATTCTGAGAATTCCACATGTAAAAACTGCTAGTTAATATCCAAAGGAAAAGAATTGTGGGAAAAGTGGATCTGGAAAACACAGGGTAAAGGGGTGTTAAATTTGGAGCTACTCCTGGAACAGCCAAAAATTGTGCAGAAAGTTTTGCAAACATCAATGATTTAAGAACGCTGATGCAGTGGTTTGCATCACATGTGCGGAAATAGTTTTGGTGCATTTTACATAAACTTGCAAACCTTGTTTGAAATGATCTTGGAAAGATCACAGTCAAAATGTGTTTATTCACCACATGCATGAGAAGGTGCACATTTTTAAAGTCCCTGCCTAGATTGGTGCCATTTTCCTTACCTCATCCCCCTGTGGTCACCTTTTACCCCCTGTAGCACCACAGTGCTTTTCGAGCAGTTACAAGTTCCTCTCTGCTGGATTTGTAAAAGCAGGGAGTAGTAGTTGTGTAAAATGGTTTTGATTGTCACTGCTCTTCAGTTACAGAAAAGATGCTGAAGGGTGCTGATCTTCATTGCTCAGAGCTTATGCTAGCATGCAGCTATGTGGGAATGTCGACATATATTCAGGTGGGCAGACGGCACACTGTTTTGCCAAAAGGAAAAAAAGAGATCATGGGAGTGTGCTTGGAGTCTCAGTGAGGCAATCTGGATATGTGGAGGCTTCACATTTAACTAACCAAATAAGTAGATCCATCTGTCATTGTGTTAGCCAGCAAGGAGCTTTTTGCTCTGTTACGAACTATGAACTGTGCATAATGTGTGCCAAGGGACTATGATGTATGGTGACCAGAGTGAGATGCCAACACACCCACACCAGATAGTGTACTTATGGCTTCCAAGAGGTTTCCCTGTCCCAGAGATGCTCCTGTACACACATAAAGTACCACACAGGAGCCATTTGCTATGGCTGTTCAAACCGAAGACGTTTCAAGAACATTGGAACATTCCTGCCCCACAACTTCATCAAACACAAAAAGGATTAACTTCAGCTTTTTCTTAACAAAGGGACTAGCTTGCCTGCCCATCTGGAAGAGAACCGGTCCTGCAACCTCAAGACAAAAGGGAGCAATCAATGCTAGCCGCTGACTCATCATGCTAATCAGGTGTCTCTGCCACAAGCTTAATTGGATCTCAATATTGCCCCACCTTTAAGCCCCTCACCTTCACTGCATAAACAGATCACAGAGGGGCTGTGTCAAGGGAGGAGTCCAGCAAGCCCTCCCCCTGTGATACCCCAGAGGAGGTGGACCAAGACATGTGACCAGCTTAAGCCACCCCCAAGAGACATGTGACTAGGACATGTGGCCAGCCTGGCCCAAACCCCCAAGCCCCCCTCATTAAAGGGGACAGCCAACCACATGGTCTCTCTCTCTCTCTACGCCCCCTCTACGACCTCTATACCTTGCTACCCATCCTACCCCAGGCTCTTAGTCTGCAGCTGAGGCCTATGTTGGGCTTTCTGCTGGTCAGTCTGCACACTCCCCTTTCCTAGCATAATCCCCATTTTTCTGGAATTCCTTTATTTTTCTATTTGGCAAGCTTCATCTCTTCAGACAGGTAAAGTATATCCCAGTCAACAAATCTCCTGCTAACTCAAACGTGCTTAACATCTCTCTTTATTTCCTAGAATCTGAATATTTGTGTGTGTGACTGTGTATTGTGTGAAGAAGATTTACAGTAAAAGACATAATTTTAACTAAAACTCGGTCTCCTTGTCTGTTACTGGTACTTCTGGAAGAGTGGAACCTCTGTATATACAGGTGAAAGGTCCCTTAGCCGATTGCATATTAATAATAATTCATAATTCCCCAATATTGGTAATAATCTAGAGCAATCAGGCTAACAATTGCATTGTATTAGATAACAAGGTAGGTGTGGGTAGTAGGATGAGGCCCCAGCATGTTGTGGTCAGAATGAACGTGTCTGATGCTCACTTCTTCCCTGGTTCCTGTTCTGGAAAAAATTATGTACAGGTAGCATTCTAAAACTCTAAAATGCATACCTTCACCAAATGATTTGAGTACGCTCTGGGGCATACCTCTAATACAGACATGCATTTATCTAATGGTAAGTTACCATAGGGGAGTGTGCTTGGGTAATTCAGCTGCCTACATTGTTTACTTAAGTGGTCCAGAGAATCTTACCACACTTGTGTACCTGAGAACTGAACTACAGTTGCCAGCCTCCAGGCATAATAAGCATAATAAAGGTTGTTTAATAGATGCAAGGACCAAACTGAAGTAACAAGCTTAGTTTATATGGTAACCATTTGTTTGGGTTTAATTCCAGTGGAAAACATAGTTCCTCATCATAGTTCCTTTTTGCCTATTTGATTACCAACTTGCATTGTATTTACCTCACTTGGATTAGCCTTCCACCGCTTAAAGGAATCCTTCTTACCTTTTACAGTTTCCATTACTTTGTTCATTAAGCATGCAAGCCTTTTTTAATACCTATTTGTATCCTTCTGAACCTGCAATATATGTTTTATCTGAGCTTCTAGTACTGTAGTTTTAAATAGTCTCCACACTTCCCAAAGGGATTTGACCCTCCTTTCCTTTCCTTTCAGTTTCTTTTTCACAAGCCCCCTCATTTGAGAGAAGCTACTCCATCTAAAGTTAGATGTGGTTTTGTTGGTCTTTTTGGGCAACTCCCTATTTACATAATCGTTAAACTTAATAGCATTATGGTCACTGTTCCCAACCAGTGCTATCACATTTACATCTCTCACCAGGTCTTGGGTGTTACCTAGGACCCAGTCCAAGATCGCCTCTCCACTGGTAGGTTCAGTGACCATCTCCTCCATGACACAGTCATTGCAAGTCTCTTTCTCTCGACTTGATCACATATTGACCCAATCAATGTGTAGGTAGTTAAAATCACCTATTATGACATTTAAATGCTTTCCTTAATTTGTTTGCTGTTTTTAAATCATCCTCTAACCTTTAATCTGGTGGATGATAACAAACTCCCAGAGCTAAGCTTCCTTTTGGGCACACTATTTTCATTCATAGCGTTTCTGTAAGTGAATCTATTTCTCTTACATTCTCAATCTTACTGGACTGTATACTCTCTCTGACAAACAGAGCCACTCCACCTCCGACCCTTCCCTCCTATCCTTCTGATTAAATTTATATCCAGAAATCACGGTATCCCACTAATTATCCTCATTCCACCAAATTTCTGAAATGCCTAGAATGTCTATGTTCTCCTCTGACACTAAGCAGTCCAGCTCCCCCATTTTACCTCGGACACTTCTAGCATTTGCATATAAACTTCTATAATTCCCCAGACATGTTAGGCCTGCAACCTTCCTCCTGTGGCCTCTAGACCTTGTCAGGCCGTGCGCTCGATCTCGAGAGGAGGTCAGGCTTGTGGGGAAACGCTAGCTTCTTGTACTGCCCTTTAAGTGCAGGAAGCTGGCATTTCCCGGCACTCCTCATCTCTGCTTGAGATCTAGCATGCGTGGAAGGCTGCCTGCACTTAAAGGGAGCTGGCGTTCGGGTGAGCGGGGAAACGTCAGCTCTCTGCACTTAAAGGGAGCCCTTCAAGAGAGAAGAGAGAGGGGTGGCTGTGGGTGTTGGGGCTTGGGGGTGGGGCTTTCCCCCGGCCATCTGGCTGGTGGTGGATAGAACCCCCCCCAAAGTGGGGGACCCCTGCCAAACCAGGGGGTTTGGCAACCCTACTTCAGCACCAAGTTCTGCAGTGTGTGGGTACAAAGGCTTTTTCCCCACCTTCATGAATGATTTTTTTTCTGGGTATGCCTTGTCTGGACTAGCTTTATACTCAGGAGAAGTTACAAAAGGCATTCTATTCTTAGCTTACTCTCGCATTCATGCTTTTGGATGCAAATGCTTATTTATTTCCCATAGTGGATGACAAGCAGAAAGAGCAGTGTTTGGGCAAGACTGAAGATTCTATCTGCCGCCCTGCCTTCTGGAGTGAAAAGACAACTGTGTTTTTGGCAGGAGGTGGAAAAGGATATGCAGAGATAGAATCGGGGCATGGATTCATTCTTGGTGATCCTTATCCATTGTTATCAGCAGTCTTTGCATTCAGATCATATGTTCAGTAGGGAGGAGTCCCTTCTATTGGTTTAGAGGAGACCAAGGCCAGACCAGTTAAGGTGTCCAAATCTGTTCTTCTAGTCATTGCTACTGCTTCTGATCTTCATCCTCCTTGAATCCTTTCACATGGGCCAAAAGTGGCCCAACAAAGTTTTTTTAATGTTCTACCTTTTATTCCTTAAATTTCCACCTATTTCCTCAATACAATTCACTCAATTAGAAAAGAACACTCAAATACAACACAGCTAGGCCTGCCAACCTCCAGGTGGCTGACAAATGAAGATAATCCCAAGACGACTTATTCAATAACTTTAAGAACTATCTATATATCATTAAAATCCAATTTTAATGCTAACCAATTTTAATGCTAACCAAGTCTTTTGTAATGCAATCTCTATATATCCAATAACATAATCAATGACAGAAAAACTTCATAGCCAAACAAGCAGTCACGAAATGTGCTCACAGGCACTAATAAATTAATACACAATTTAAGTGGGTACACATAGTCACTCCAGCAAGATGTGGTCACAGGCACTAAATCAATTTACAAAATATGTTCATAGGCACCAATATGTTTGGAACACTTGACTTGGTCACTTAAACTTGAAATGCAAAGTTCAAGTTTAAGTGAACAAGTGTTCCAAGATGCATGGAGTAAAATAATTTCAGTTAGTTTTTTGAATTTAAAAACTGGACATGTATGGTCCTTATTCTGGACCAATTTACAAATTCATGTTGCATTGCATCCACTTTAACTGTGTGTAAATAGATTAGTGCCTCTGAGCACATCTTGCTGGAGTGACTGTGTACACCCACTTTTGTAGCAATTGCTTGTGAGCAATGCTTCCTCTAAGCTATGGAGTCTTGTGAGCAAAAATTCTACTTCATGAGCTAAAGTTGTGTTAAAGTTGTGAGCAAGCGATTTGGCTACTGCATAAATTAGTTTACCCTGGAGCCATCCTTCCTCAGCTAAGACAAAAATGTGTGAGCTGGAGGCTAAAAAATTGTAAGCCAGCTCACACTAACTCAGCTTAGAGGGAACACTGCTTGTGAGCACATTTTGTGATTTCTAAGCTGCTTGTTTGGCTATGAAGGTTTTCTGTCATTGATTATGTTATTAGATATATAGAGATTGCATTACAAAAGACTTAGAGACTTGGTTAGCACTAAAAATGGATGCTAATGATATACAGATAGTTTTTAGAGTTATTGAATAAGTTGTCTTGGTGTTCTCTTCATTTGTCAATTACATACACTGAGCATCCCAATTTTGCTGTATAGAACCTCCAGATGGGGCCTGGAGTTCTCCAAGAATTACAAGGGATCTCCAGACTACAGAGCTCAGCTCCTGTAGAGAAAATGGTAGCTTCAAATGGTAGACTGCATGGTATCACATCCCCACTGAGGTCCTTTCCCTCCCCAAACTTCACCCTTCCAAGGCTCCACCCCAAATCTCCAGGAATTTCCCAACCCAGAGCTGGGAACCCTAAACACACTAATAATGCAAAAATCCATAGAAATGGCCAAAGAGGTAATTTTATAAATGGATCATAGATCAAGCCTTAAAAGAAAAAGCCCTTCACCATAACATTCTGCTAGAGATTATTAAAACTGGCACCAATCAGCCTTGTCATGATCTAGCAAAGACTATCCTATCTTCTCAGAAGCAATGGTGAACTGTCCTGGTGACTGAATCTGAAGAAGGAGTTTCACAATGACGGTGCCACCATGTAAAAGGTCCTTGATTTGTTTTGCTTCTGTCAAGACACAATTGGAATATGCTTATATGTACACTTCTTGTTATCATGTTTGTTCATGAGAGGGGGAAGGCATTTGAAAGTTAACAAAGGATTGATTTCAGTGGGGAGGAGAAGAATGTAGCCCAGACACCCGACCAATGCTCCCTCTAGTTGTGGAATCTTGTGAGCAAAAATTCTACTTTGTGAGCTACTGGTATTAAAGTTGTGAGCGAGCGATTTGGCTACTGTATCAATTATTTTGCTCTGGAGCCATCCTTCCTGAGTTTAGACAAAATGTGTGAGCTTGAGGCTAAAAAACTGTGAGCTAGCTCACACTAACTCACCTTAGAGGAAACACTGCCCCCAACTTCCTCAGGGAGTCCTTTCATATCTCAAAGAAGAAGCATTAATTCTTCCAATCTCCACAGAAACCCAACCCACGCAAGACTCTACCAAGAACTTTACTTCACAGAAACCTCCTCACCCACACAGCCTCAGAACCTGCCGATTGTGCCCTGAAGACAGGATACTGTTGCACAGCAACTTCCGGAAGCTGTCAGCCTAACTGATTGCTTACTCTACATTGTATGGGTCTCTAGCACACCTGCAGGCACACTGCTGTGCCAGAGAAGTTAGGCAGCAAACAGAGCACCTGTCTTCCTTGCGAGTGAACTTCCTCTTGAGGATAGAAGAGCAACTAAGGAAACTGGTACATCTGGACCTTGGTCACACCATGCAATGGAACAGGTTGATGAGTTCCCATGGGCTTTTTCATCATGTTACAGTAAACAAACACCTTATCTGTCAGGGCATGATAAGCAGGCAGAGTCAGTTAAGTGGAGGAATGTCCTTAGAATTTCCAGAAGGCAAGATCAAACCAATCATAGCCTCCAACAATTGACAGATTATGGTTCGTGGAACATTCTTCTGACTCCAAGGGCCACTTTTCCTGAAGGCTCTGCTCTTCCTGTTACTTGGGAAAACTATTTATGCTATGGTGGTGGAAGTACTGTCAAGTCACAGCCAAATTATGGCGACCCCCGTAAGGGTTTTCAAGGCAAGAGACCTTCAGAGGTGGTTTGCCATTGCCTGCCTCTGCATAGGAGCCCTGGACTTCCATGGTGGTCTCCCATCCAAGTACTGACCAGCACCGACCCTGCTTAGCTTCTGAGAACTGATGAGAGTGGGCTAATCTGGGCCATCCAGATCAGAAATTTACAGTGTTGCAGCCTGCTTTAAAGGGTGCTTGCAGTCATCCTGCAGTGTCCCCTTTGAGCTGGATTTCCTGTAATCCAGTTCAAAGGAGAAAGATCTGGGAGGTTTGTGATGTCATGCTCATCATGAGCATGATATCATGTGGAAGCTCTTCTCCCTCCCAAAATGTCAGGGCATACTGTATTGCATGTGGGAGTTAAAAACAAACATAAAAACAAACAAATATGTGAAAGCATCATTCTTGTAGAGAGATTAGGGCTGTGGAGTAATGGATCAGCTTGGGAGATGACCTCTGGGATTTTCTGCATAGTTTTTTCCCATTAATTCTGGTCCCATACTGCTTCAGTTTATAGGGAAGTGTCCTTTTTGTGTGAATTTTTTGTGCATTTAGTTTTCACTTCAGTTCTTTTGTTCCCTCCCCCCGGTCTTTTTGTTCTTTTGAGACCACTTTTACCCTAATGTTTTTCTGGAAGTCCATTTTGAGTCTGCCTTTTCCTAGTGCATAATGTTTCTATTGGTTTGTTTGGTCTACCCGCCTCCAGCCTACTTTTCAATTATTGGACTGTCATTATGGTTAAACTGCTCCCCTCCTCAAGATGAATAATTTCAGGTTTGTTTTTTTAAGGGCCCTAATTTATTGATATATTGATATAATGATACCAATGACGACAGAACCCTCTCTTGCAAATCCTCATTACTGAAGCCAGGTGTGGAAGAAAATAAACTGACTCCACAACTGTAAAAATGCACAGGGAGAGCAGATATGTGGTAGAACCCTGCCCAAGCCAATCACAATGCTTATGGAACAACTTCCAAGAAAATCAGGACTAAGTCCAGTATGCAGAAAATATCTCTGTTACGAATAATATGTTTTTTTTCCTTCCAGATCCTCAGTCCCAGTCCCAACACATTATGATGTTTTACTAGGAATCTTTGCTGTTAGACTCAAATGTTCTCATATTCTGTAACCTGCTTGCTGATTGACTGAATAAATTTGTTTTAATCTTTGCTGTTAGATTCAAATGTTATCATTCATACGTTATCATATTTTGTAATCGGCTTAGAGTTTACTGAATAGTTCTATCGTTCTTGTAATCTGCCTTGAGTCTCAGTGAGAATGGCAGGCACTATAAGTGAAAAGAAATAAACAATAATTCTCAGCTGTCTGCAGGGGGTGAAGCAGCAGACCAAGTGCAGCATGGTACCTTAATGTTCATGTATATACATGCATGCGCTCTACAAATGAAATTTTAACTAAGCAAAATAGGCATATTTTAGAGACAGCAATTGACATACATTTCAAGGGTCTCTGTTTTGCAGGACAATTCTGTTTTTCCTTGCCTCTGGTGAAGTGCTCTTCTGGATTTCTTAGTTGTTGTATTTGGCAGATGCTTGATCAAAATGTTGTTGTGGGTTGTCAGCACTGTAATTCTTCGGGGTCTAGCTCTCTCTTGGAATGGGGAAAGGATGTAGCATTCACCCTCTGGACGCACACATATGAACACTAAGCAGCTGCCAAGGTGTATTTTGAACTGGTGATAATTTGCTGTAGGATTGTTATATCCCCTCCCCCGACCCATTAGAAAATACCACTCTTGATTTTTCCATCCATAAAGAGGCCCCGATCATACGGGCTGGATAATGCGGGTGGGAGGCAGGGCTATTTGTGGCACCACAAATATAGCCACCAGAACGTGATCCCACGTGTCAGTGGCATGCCACAGTTCCTTCCCTCTGCACCTGCATGTCAATGAGGGGATGGAGGGAAAAGCCGTGTGCTGGCGCAATCACACCAAGGGAGTCTGGAGGCAGCCCGTGGCAAACTGTTTGCTAGTACCTTTGAAGAGGTAGTTTTTTACTCCGCATCTTCAGCGGGAAGCTGCGGGTTGGCCGCAGGAGTGCTATGCCTCCTAGATGTTGTGGTGTGATCATGCCCGGAAACTGGCATTCAATCGTGGCTCTCCCACGGCAAATTCAGTGTGTGACTGGGGCCAGAATATAGTTGTTGCTGGGTAAATGAATGCAGCATATAGTCAGTGGAGTAAAATATTCAGCAGTGAATGTGGTGGGGTCTTGGGTATCAATCCTTGATATGGACAAAGGGATGTTGTAAGAATGTCTCTAATTTCCTCTGAGAATTATTGCAAGGTATGAATTGACCAGGGACAAGTTATATAACCAAGAGCTATCTCTGGTGAATAGGGCAGCAGGAATGTGTGACTAATGTCACCATGCTTCAAAGACTGAGGACAACAACACGGCATGCATCATTCCTGAAAACATAAGGAGATCTGTAATAGAACAGAAGCAAATTTTGGGTGATGTAAGGTCAGGGGAATTCCTAGGCTAACTCTCCTGACATGTTAATGTACAAAAATGTTCACTGATGTTATCCAAATCCATTCTTTTGGCAGTATTTTCTCTCCTGATAACTTCAGGCTGAGTGATTTTGTTTTGTTTTCTTTAAAGATGTTTGGATTCTTCAGGGTTTTGTAGAAAAAGTCCAGCAGGAACTCATTAGCATAATAGGCCACACATAGCTGCAGAAACTCATTAGCATATTAGGCCAACCCCCCATGCCTTCCCTTGGCTTGCCCAGGCTCCCTGCAGCCGCGGGGCACCCAGGCAAGCCCCCCTTGAAGGGAAGGGAAGGCAGTTTAAACTGCCTTGCACAGACTGGAGAAGGCACATTTAAATGCCTCCCCGATCCTTCCAGGGTCCCCCTGGCCCACCCGCCTCGGAGTCACGGGGGGGGTCACTCTCTAGGTCAGTGATGGCGAACCTTTTAGAGACTGAGTGCCCAAACTGCAACCCAAAACCCACTTATTTATCACAAAGTGCCAACACGGCAATTTAACCTGAATACTGAGGTTTTAGTTTAGAAAAAACAACTCATACATTAACATCTTTTGTCTTAAAAGAAAAACACAATAACAGAGTTTTCAGTGATGCAAACAACTTTTTATTGAAAGGTAAAAGTTTGCATTTGGCATGCTTTTGAATGTGTTTTTTGCTGTTTTATGCATGCTGATAATTTGTCTAACCTTGGCTCATACTTGTAAATTTGAGAGCAACACAAGCAGCACTCAGGTCACCTGTTAGTCAATTTCTGGTGTCAGATCCTGTCCTTATTAATATTTGAATTTTGGTTCCACCGCATTCTATGCTTGCCATAATTGATTCAGCTCAAGAACTGGCAGTCAGAGGACACTGGCGAGGGCTGACTGGCTGCTTCGCAAAGTCCCGCCCACGTCAGCCCCGGTGGGTGTTTTCAGCTCATTCTGCTTCAGTCCTCCAACAGGAGAGGACCGTCTGGAATATGAGCACAGGGACAGGCCCTCAAGGCTGAGGCAAGTGAGAGAAGCCCTTTTCTGCCCCCCCACACCATCCCCTGGGCCTTCTATGAGGGGACTAGGCCCAGAGAAGGCCTTTTCCGCCCCCCACACGCCATCCCCTGGGCCTTCTATGGGGCACTAGGCCCAGAGAAGGCCTTTTCTGTCCCCCACACGCCATCCCCTGGGCCTTCTATGGGGGCAGTAGGCCCAGAGAAGCCCTTTTCCACCCCCCTACCATCCCCTGGGCCTTCTGTGGGGGCAGTAGGCCCAGAAAAGCCCTTTTCCGCCCCCACACCATCCCCTGGGCCTTCTGTAGGGGCAGTAGGCCCAGAGAAGCCCTTTTCCACCCCCCCACCATCCCCTGGGCCTTCTGTGGGGGCAGTAGGCCCAGAAAAGCCCTTTCCCACCCCCTCACACCATCCCCTGGGCCTTCTATGGGGTCAGTAGGCCCAGAGAAGCCCTTTTCTGCCCCTCTACACCATACCCTGGGCCTTCTGTGGGGGCAGTAGGCCCAGAGAAGCCCTTTTCCACCCCCTCACACCATCCCCTGGGCCTTCTATGGGGCAGTAGGCCCAGAGAAGCCCTTTTCCACCCCTCTTCCCTTCCTTTCCCCCCTTTCCTTTTTTCCTCTCTCCTTTCTTTCACTCTTCCCCCTCTCCCTCCCCCCTCCCTCCCTCCCTTCCTTTCTCCAACCCTCTCTCCCTTCCACCCTCCCTCCCTTCCTTTCTAGGGCCCATTGTCTTCCACCACAACGGGCTTTGCTCCCTAGTTTGATATAATTCAAAGCTGAAAACAGCTGCACACAAGCATAAGTTGATCCAAACAAAGTAGGGAAAGCAATCCCAAGAGCTTTCATTGACTTAAATTATTTGGCAGAGAATTCCACACTTTATGAGGATTTCATTTTCAGAACTAACTGTGCTGTCCTGTATCATCCCTTCTATATTCTCAAGTGTTTCATGCAGGTCATAGAATTTATTTTTCCAGATAGAGCTTTCTTGAAATTCCAATAGCTCCATTTCCAGATTTCCTAAGTCGAACCAGTGTAAGCAGGAAAGATCAAGTTCTTCAAATCTGGCTTTAAACACAGGGTTGTCTCCATCTTATGGAACTGTAAACATCTTACTAAAATTCACCTTTGTAACTGCTACAATGTTAGAAAATGCCTTGTAGATTTCCTGATGGCTTGTAGGATTGTCTGCAAATGTAGGATTTTCTAAATGCATTTTTAGATTTGGAAAACATGTCAGCTGCCCACTTTCAAGGCCTCTTTCAAAAACCTGCAGTTTTCTCTTAAATGTTTTGATATCACAAACCATCCTTTCTGCTGTTTTCCCTACACCTTGTAGTTGTTCAGTACATCGAAGTGTAGTGTAAAATCTGTAAAAAACATGAGGTTGGTAAGCCGGGCCGTATCAGTGAGCTGTGGATATTCCTGTCCTTATTCATTCATAAACAGCCTAATTTCATCAAAGCAGGCTACAAATCTCTCCAGCACTCGTCCTCTGCTCAGTCACCAGACATTATTGTACATAAGTAAACAATTATACTGTGCCTGAACCTCAAGAAGTGCTTTAAACTGTTGAAAATTCAGAGCATGAGCCATGATGTAATTCACCATTTTTGTGACATCTTTGAGGACATCTTCAAATTTTTTGCTGCTTCCCCTGGCACAAAGAGCTTCTTGATGTATAATGCAATGGAACTGAATGACTTGATGTTTTGTTTCTTTAACAAAGAACTGTATGGAACCAGATGTTGCCCCCACCATAGAAGGTGCCCCATCACTAGCAATTGAAAGCACTTTTTCTGGTCTTATGTCTTGTGACAAAAAAGCCTCCATCACAGCATTGTAGAGATCTATCCCTTATGTTCTTTCAGGCAAAAACACCAGTTACACCAACTCTTCTCTCATGATGTTACCAACAGCATAACACAAAATTACTGCTAGCCTTCCATGATTATTTATATCTGTGCTTTCATCCAAGCACATGGAGTAACAAGCTGCCTTTTCTAAGTCAGTGGTGAGCTGCTGACTAACATCATTTGCCATGCACTGGACTCGATCTTTAACAGTATTTCTGCTAAGTGGCATCTAAGAGATGCGTTGAATAATTTTATCCTTTTTTGGGAAAAGGGAATTACTTCCAGACAACCTGGCTGTTTTGATAATATCCCCATCAGGGAGGGGGTTACCATGTTTTGCTATGTACAGTGATGTCTGAAAACTAGCAGCTATCAGATGATATTTCCTCAATTTTCCCTTCAAGAAACTCTTTTCTTTCAGTTTCACCAAGTTTGGTAACACTTTTGTGGTTGGTGTCCAAGTGCCGTCTGACACTTGATGTGCGATACACAACACTTTCATTACACAGAATACATAACACTTTCCCATTGCGTTCAATCACTTCAAATGACTCTGTCCAGGCCTCTTGGAATGATCTTCCACTATCTGTTTTTGCTTTTTTTGCTGTACTCGTTTTTGGGTGTTCAAGACTTGGAGTCTGTTGTTGTTCAGTCACACAGTCGAGTCCGACTCTTTGCGACCCCATGGACCAGATCACGCCAGGCCCTCCTGTCTTCTGCTGTCCTCTGAAGTTTGCTCAATTTCATGTTCGTTACATTGATGACACTGTCTAACCATCTCATCCTTTGCCGTCCCCTTTTTCTTTGACCTTCAGTCTTTCCCAGCATCAGGGTCTTCTCCAGTGAGTGCTCCCTTCTCATTTGGTGGCCAAAGTATTTGAGCTTCAACTTCAGGATCTGGCCTTCCAGGGAACAATCAGAGTTGATTTTTTTAGGATTGACTGATTTGATCTCCTTGCAGTTCAAGGGACTCTCAAGAGTCTTCTCCAGCACCACAGTTCAAAATAATCTATTCTTCAGCACTCGGCCTTCCTTACAGTCCAACTCTCACAGCCATACATTACTACTGGGAATACCATTGTTTTGACCATTCGGACTTTTGTTGGCAGGGTGATGTCTCTGCTTTTTATCATGCTGTTTAGGTTTGCCATTGCTTTCCTCCCAAGGAGCAGGTGACTTTTAATTTCATGGCTGCAGTCATCATCTGCAGTGATCTGGGATCCCAGGAACGTGAAGTCTGTTACTACTTCTATGATTTCCCCTTCTATTTGCCAAGGAGTGATGGGGCCAGATGCCATGATCTTAGTTTTTTTGATGTTGAGCTTCAAGCCCACTTTGCGCTCTCGACTTTCACCCTGAGCAAGAGACTCTTTAGGTTGTCTTCACTTTCTGCCATCAGAGTGGTATTGTCTGCATATCTGAGGTTATTGATCTTTTCCCCAGCAATCTTAACTTCAGCTTGTGATTCATCCAGGCCAGAATTTTGCTTGATGTACTCGGCATATAAATTAAATAAGCAAGGTGACAATATACATCTTTGTCGTACTTCTTTTCCTATGCTTAACCAATCAGTTGTTCCATATCCGGTTCTAACTGTTGCTTCTTGACCCTTATACAGGTTTCTCAGGAGACATGTGAGGTGGTCCGGTACTCCCATCTCTTCAAGAACCTGCCATAGTTTATTGTGATCCACACAATCAAAGGCTTTAGCATAGTCAACGAAGCAGAAGTAGATGTTTTTCTGGTACTCTCTTGCTTTCTCCATAATCCAGCGAATGTTGGCAATTTGATCTCTAGTTCCTCTACCTCTTTGAAACCCAGCTTGTACTTCTGGCAGTTCTCTATCCATGTACTGTTGAAGCCTAGCTTGTAGGATCTTGAGCATGACCTTGCTAGTGTGTAAAATGAGTTCAATTGTGCGATAGTTTGAACATTCCTTGGCATTGCCCTTCTTTGGGATTGGAATGTATACTGACCTTTTCCAATCCTGTGGCCACTGTTTTGTTTTACAAATTTGTTGGCAAATTGAGTGCAGCACTTTGACAGCATCTTCTTTTAAGACTTTGAATAGCTCAGCTGGGATACCATCACCTCCACTAGCTTTGTTGTTTGTAATGCTTTCTAAGGCCCATTTAACTTCGCTTTCCAGGATGTCTGGCTTGAGATCAGTGATTATAGCATTGTGGTTGTGAAGGGCATTGAGGTCCTTGTTGTATAGTTCTTCTGTGTATTCTTGCCATCTTTTCCTAATCACTTCTGCTTCTGCTTCTGTTAGGTCCCTACCGTTTTTGTCCTTTATCATGGCCAGCTTTGCATGGAACGTTCCCTTGATTTCTCCAATTTTCTTGAAGAGATCTCTAGTCCTTCCCATTCTATTGTTTTCCTCTATTACTTTGCATTGTTCATTCAGGAAAGCCTCCTTATTTCTCCTTGCTGTTCTCTGGAAATCTGCATTCAGTTGGGCAAATCTTTCCTTTTCACCGTTGCCTTTAGCTTTCCTTCTTTCCTCTGCTATGTGTAAAGCCTCATCAGCCACTTTGCTTTCTTGCATTTTTTTTCTTTGAGATGGCAGTGATTGCTGCCTCCTGTACAATGTCACGAACCTCTGTCCATAGTTCTTCAGGCACTCTGTCTATTAAATCTAGTCCCTTAAACCTATTCTTCACCTCTACTGTATATTCATTGGGGATGCGATCTAGGTCAAATCTGAATGGCCTAGTGGTTTCCCCAACTTTCTTCAGTTTAAGTCTGCATTTTGCAATAAGTAGCTCATGATCTGAGCCACAGTCAGCTCCAGGTCTTGTTTTTACTGACTGGATAGAGCTTCTCCATCTTTGACTGCAAATTATATAGTCAATCTGATTTCGGTGTTGCCCATCTGGTGATGTCCATGTGTAGAGTCGCCTCTTAGGTTGTTGGAAAAGGGTGTTCGCTATGACCAGCATGTTCTCTTGACAAAACTCTGTTAACCTTTGCCCTGCTTCATTTTGTTCTCCAAGGCCAAACGTCTGTTATTCTGGTTACCTTTTGATTTCCTACTTTAGCATTCCAGTCCGCTATGATGATGAGGAGGACATCTTTTTTTGGTGTTAGTTCTATGAGGTGTTGTAGGTCTTCATAGAACTGGTTCACTTCAGCCTCTTCTGCAGCAGTGGTTGGGGTATAGACTTGGATTACTGTGATGTTGAATGGTTTCCCTTGGATTCGGACCGAGATCATTCTGTCATTTTTGAGATTGTATCCCAATACTGCCTTTCTCACTCTCTTGTTGACTATAAAGGCCACACCATTTTTTCTATGGGATTCCTGGCCACAGTAGTAGATATAATGGTCTTCTGAGTTAAATTTGCCCATTCCTGTCCACTTTAGTTCACTGATTCCCAAGATGTTGATGTTCATTCTTGCCATCTCATTTTTAACCACGTCAAGCTTACCTTGATTCATAGATCTTACATTCCAGATTCCTATGCAGTATTGTTCTTTGCAGCATCAGACTTTCCTTTCACCATCAGACACTTCCACAACTGAGCATCCTTTTGGCTTTGTCCCAGCCGCTTCACTCTTTCTGGGGTTACTTGTACTTGCCCTCTGCTCTTCCCCAGCAGCATATTGGACACCTTCTGACCTGAGGGGCTCATTTTCCGGCATCATATCTTTTAGCCTTTTGTTACTGTCCATGGGGATTTCTTGGCAAAGATACTGGAGTGGGTTGCCAATTCCTTCTCCAGGGGATCACACTTGGTCTGAGTTCTCTGCTGTGGCCTGTCCGTACTGGATGGCCCTCCACAGCATAGCCCACAGCCTCATCGAACCACGCAAGCCCCCTCACCATGACAAGGCAGTGATCCATGAGGGAGTTTAGAGTCTACAACAACACAATTTTTTTTTTTAAATGAAGCACCCAATAGAAATCTATCCCATACCAAAAATAGCTAATACTATTAGTTAGAACCTGTTGGATCAGGCCAATGGCCCATCTAGTCCAGCTCCTGTATTTCACAGTGGACCACATCTATAATAGTGAAAAAAATTATCCTGGTGTAAAAATTCATCCTGGTGTAAAAATTAATTTATTTCCACCTCTTAGAGGGAAGGTTGTCAACATTTCCCATGGGTCAGAAAACTGGGTTTTAGCACTGGTCAACTTACTGGTTAAACAATGGGTCAGATCCAGTGCAGCATTCTCATGGATGCAAGGACATCTGCCCACAGAGGACAACTGTCTTGGCTCCATTCACTCCAGCCACAGCTTAAAATTCCCCTCAGAATCCTGCTTCTGGGGGAGAGGAGCTGAGAACATGGCACTTTATGGCGGGAATTCCTTGTGCTCATGGAAATGTTTTACACTGTCTATTATTACATGTAGCAGAATAATGTGAATGGCTTAGTAGCCAATTTCCTCTTCTCCCTGCCCTGTTTTGGTATAATTTGTTTGCCACAACTGCCTTTAAAATCTGTAATAGTGCTATTTGTTTCCTGGATTTCTGTTTTTTAAACATTTGCAACTGTAGGCTGACCCTGATGTTCCAGGACCAGAAAGAATTGAATTGTTCACATTTATTTAACTTGTTCACCTTGCCACCTTGCCAACAATTAATTGCAATTTTTCAAAAAAATTAATGTTCTTCTGCAAGAATAGTTAACTTAAAAAAATAGCATAAGTATTCCTGAAGACTTTAAAGACCATGTAAAGAACAGATTTGAGTTAATAAGCACAAGATAACATGAACCAGAAGGACTATGGGCTGAAACCAGAGAACAACTACAAGGTCAAGGAAGAACGCACAAAGATGATTCCTGTAGCCAAAAGAAAAGAAAAACTGCACTGAGAACAATTGGTAGAAACAAGTGATCAGGAGTAGATGGAATATCAGTAGAGCTATTCCAAACCACATAAACCGAGTCCATTAAAATATTAACAAGACTGTGCCAACAAATATGGAAAATAAAACAATGGCTCGCAGACTGGAAATGCTCAATTTACATTCCAATTTGAATAAAGGAGACATGAAAGACTGCAGCAACTATCAAATGATTACATTAATTTCTCACACAAGTAAAGTGATGTTCAAAATCTTACAACAAAGACTATTACCCATATGTGGAATCAGAAATGCCAGATATTCAAGCTGGATTCAGAAAAGGAAGAGGCATTAAAGATCATATCACAAATTTACATTGGTTACTGAAGCATACAAGAGAAAATCAACTTATGTTTCATAGATGACAGCAAAGCTTTTGACTATGTGGATCATGAACAGCTATAGCTAGTTTTAAAGGAAATGGGTGCACCACAGCATCTAATTGTTCTGATGCGCAACCTGTATCCCAGACTAGAAGCCACTGTTGGGACAGAATAAGGAGAAACATAATGGTTTCCAATTGGCAAAAGTGTCAGAAAAGGATGTATTTTAGCTCCCTATCAAGTTATATATATGTGGAACATAAGGAAAGCTAGATTAGTTTTAGATGAAGGTGGAGGTGAAGGTGGAGTGAAAATTGGTGGAAGGAATATTAACAATTTGAGATACACATATGACACTACATTACTGGCAGAAAATAGTGAACTTGAAATGACTACTCATGAAGGTTAAAGCAGAAAGTGCCAAAACAGGATTACAGCTGAACAACAAGAAGACAAAAGTAATGACTACTGGAGGAATAACACAACTTTAAGGCTGACAATGAAGAAACTGAAATTGTTCATGATTTTCTATTCCTTGGCTGCATCATCAATCAAAAGGGAGACTGCATTCAAGAAATCAGAAGAAGACTGAGACTCAGAAGGGCAGCCATGAAGGAACTAGAAAAGTTCATAAGGATGTGTCACATAACCAAGATCAAGTTAATTTATGCTATAGTATCCCCCTTTTTGATGTACAGGAGTGAAAGTTGGACAATGAAGACAGTGGAAAGGAAGAAAGTAGATTCCTTTGAAAGACCTGAGCAAGGCTGTTAATAATAGGACATTTTGAAGGACATTAATTTCTAGTGTCACCATAAGTTGGAAGTGACTTGACATCATCTACACACATACTAGCATCAAACTTGGAGATGATCAAAGTATCCTTTAAAAACATTCCAATGAAAACTTTCAGATCCCGTACGTTATTTTATAGTATTTGACCAAATCTGATTGATTAAATATGTAAAGCACTTGAAAAAAACTGAAAAACATTCTAGAACCTGTGTGGGTTGTGTCATAGGCAACAGAGAGAATTGCAAAGCAAAGATCTTCCATATTTGCTCATCTTATGCATTAGCTGATGTTGCTTCATAAGAGTAGTTAAAATACCATTTTCTGATATGGCAAGAACCTGGCTTTGCAGCTGGTATTACTAACATACATACCAGCGGGGGGCAGGGGGGCGGAGCGCTCAGGCATGGACGCCTAAACCTGACCCTCCGTGATTACCCACCCATTTTTCTCCCTCTAATGGGCTAATTTTATAGAAAAACTCACCTCCACAATGACTTTTTGATTGTAGAAGATTGCAGGAGTTCGCTGTGCTCTGAGGGGTGAAAAGCAAAGTTGGCTGACTACTGAAATGATCGATCCCCGTCATGCGGTGTGCCAAATCCAAAATGGCCATCAAAAAGAAAAAGAAAAAGAAAGGCCAACAGGAAGAGCCAGTGATGCTCAAAATGTTGCAGACCACTTAGAAAACCTCTCTTCAATCATTTGAGAATTCAGTACTGGAGAAATTTACATCTAAAATTGATAAAGCTCTCCAGCCCTTAACGGAGTAGATAAATCAACTGGCACAGGCTTTAGAAAATACAAGGATGATAGCTGAAACAGCTTGCACCTTGGGATCCACTATACAAGCTGAAAACCAAGAACTACAAAAAGAACAACACTATATGAAGGATAGACTCTGGCTCTGGAAACAGAGATTTGAAAACATCATCTGAAATTAAGAGGATTTAAAGAAAATTCAGAAGAAGAATCTAATCTCTTAAAATCTATTCCAACTTGGCTGGCTTCAGTGATTCAGAAAGATGACAATGAACAACTGTCAGTGATAAAAATATATAGACTTGGAAATCCTAACAAGCCTAACAGAAGATACCCAAGAGACATTTTAATTTAACTGGCAGATATAAGGGAAAAAATGGCTATTATGAAGATAGCACGTGAACTTGGGCTTCTAACATTTCAAGATATAAAAATCAGTGTTTTTCCAGATCTTCCTGCTGAAGCCTTGGAAATACAGCAACAACTAAGAGAAACTACACAAAAACTTTGAGAACATAAAATCCAGTATCGTTGGTCATCTCCAGGTCAGATCAGAGTAATACATCAAAGGGAAACAGCTCTTTGCTTCTGACGAAAAAAGTGGTTTATGTTTACTGAGAGCCCTACAGCTGGAAGAACCAATGGAAACAGCAAAACCAACTGAGGTGTAGGTAGGAGCACTGAGACAAAGAGTGCTGTGAAGGTTAAAGGTAGAGACTTAATTAAGGGTTTAGTTAGGTAAGTTAGGACAAACAGGTTACTAAGATAGTCAATTGTTAAAGGAGGTAGAACAAGTTAGATAAGATTCCACGTTTTGGAAGCGTTATTTGTGTTTGACCGCTATATTATTGATTTCAGGTGGTAATTAATAATTCATAAGTATATAATGGCACAATCTCTGAAAATTATGTCTTGGAACGTGCAAGGTTTAAATAATAATATAAAACAAAAATGTATAACATCTCAAATTTTGAAGTACAAACTAGATTGTATTTTACTACAGGAAACACACTTAAAAAGCAAAATCCACTCTGTTTTCAGATCTGCTTGGTATAAAGACCAGTATATGTCTGTAGGCTCATCTAAATTGAGAGGCACTGCAGTCATTTTGGCCAAGAATTTACATTTTGAACTAAAAGGGGAATTGATTGATACAGCAGGTAGATATAATTTTCTTAAAGGCATTCTAGATGGCAAATTAATTACAGTAGGATCTGTCTGTGCACCAAATGAAACACAGCTCATATTTATTAAAAACACTCTAGAACTTTTGCAAACATTCCAAGAAGGAGAAATAATAGTGGGGGGAGACTGGAATTTTCTTTTAGATTCTTCTATGGATAAATAAAAACAAAATAAATCGCCTAAGAAGACTAGGGGTACAACTTCTCAATTACAGCATATAATTAGAGCTCATAGGCTCTGTGTCATTTGGAGAATAAAGAATCCAAATGAAAGGGACTATACTTTTTATTCATCCAGGTTTGATGTTTATACACTTACCAATTATATTTTACTTTCACATTCATTAATCGACAAGGTAGAACAAGTGGACATTGGTGTAAAGATATGGTTGGATCACCATCCTACACATTGTGTAATAAAATGGTCAGAGAAAAGACACACTGCAAAAAAATGGGTTTTAAATAAATCTTTATTAATAAATCCTGAAATGAGTAGTCAAATATCACAAGTTTTTTTTTTTTTTAAATTTTTAAATTTTTTATTAATTCTTATAACAATAAACAAACTTGTAACAAGCAATTAGGTGAACTATTTAGCATATTGAGATTTCAATCACATCTAAAGAAACAAAACATCTAACAAAATACACTAGGTTAGTAGTTAATAGTAAACAACGTGCAAATATGTTGAAAAAACTTGTAAATTAAAGACAAAGTATTTCATATCGTTAATAACGATGTTAACAGAAAACTTTACTTTCTATAAACAGGTAAGTATTTCTCTATATTTATTTGGTATGCGGTTCGTTGGTGACAGTCGGTCACCATGAGTGTAGTCCAAAAAAGGAGTCCATTTTTCAAGTAAGTCTGTGGTTGGTTGACTTCCATCTGACTTTGCAATGGAGTCTGAAATTTTGTCCATCGTTAGAAGTTCCCAAATCTTGATAAACCATCTCTCACTGGAAATATATTTGGAGTCTTTCCAGCTTGCTGCGATGATTGTCTTTGCAGCTGACAGTAAGGTCGAGATGAGTTCTTGATAAAGTTTAGGTACAGTGGTGCCTTTCCATAAGTCTAGCAAAACTAGTTCAGGGGTTTTAGGTATGTCAAAACCTGTTATTTTTTTAATGTAAACAAAAACCCTTTCCCAAAAGTCAGTAACAAAGCGACATTCCCACCAACAATGCAAAAAGGAACCACGTATGCCACATTTCCTCCAACATAAGGGGGAATAAAAGGGAGAGATATGGTTAATTTTGCTAGGAGTAGCATACCATCTCATTAGCAGTTTATAAGCCTGTAACCTTACTGTAATAACTTTGGATGTGAGTGATGGGGAAGCCCAAATTTTTTCCCAGTCTTTCTCTGATAGGGTAGTGTTGCAGTCTGCCTGCCAGCTAATTTGGTAACGTAATTGCTGACTGGGGGAGGTTTCCAATAAGGTTTTATGTAAAATTGCAATTATGCTTTTGTATGGTAAGTGTGAATTTTTTAAAAGCCTCTCAAAATTTGTGTATGGTCGATGTATTACTCCTTGAATAGAGTAAAATAGTGAGGCTATTTGGTTGTATTCTAGCCATGGGATACAGCAAGAATGTGATTGATCTAAAAATTCTTTGCTAGCTAGGCGTGAACCATGAATGACATCTGTAAAACGAGTCAAGTTTTTCTGCTTCCAAACAATAAAAGATCCTATAGGTTGTGCTGGTAGAAACCATGATTGATCAACAAATGTGGTGAGTGGGGAAGGTGAAGGTGATAATACCTTTTTCCTTCTATCCCAGACTTTAAACATATTGTTCAGGAAAGGGCTTTGGTGAATAGTGGAAGGTCTTTTAGTTGGATTTTCCCATAAAAGAGATTGTATGCTACGCCCACTCAGGTATGTATGTTCAATTGTTTTCCAATCACTATCAAAGTAATTGTTATAGTGTTTCAGGACTCCTACTAATGCTATTGCTTCGTGATACTGAGACAAGTCAGGGAGTGCAAGGCCTCCTCTAGAAATAGGCCTCCGTAGGGTGTTATAACTAATCCTCGGTCTGGCTGATTTCCAAAGAAAGTTTGAGATGGCTCTTTGCCAAGATTTAAGGTACGTTTTTGGGATTTCTATAGGTATTGTACGCATTAAATACAAGAATTTAGGGAAAAGAAAAGTTTTAACTATTTGAATTTTTTCCATCCAAGATGAATTTGCTAAAGTTTTTTCCAAATGAGGGTCTTCAAACAAAGATTTAAGAGGGTGGAAATTAACAAAAAGGAGATCTTTTATATTTAAAGGGATTTTTATTCCCAAGTATGACCAACTATTTCTTACCCAACTATATTGAAAGTTTGATCGTATGTATGTTTGCTGTAGTTTTGACAGATTTATAGGATATAGCTGTGTTTTAGAAGGGTTAGCTTTGAGGCCGGATACTAGGCTAAAAGTCGAAAGAAGGTTTTCTAACTCAGGTAAGCTTGCTTCAGGTTGTGTAAGCAATAAAGCTAGGTCATCCGCAAACAAACTAAGTTTTATCTGTTTAGGGCCTATAGCAATACCATGTATGTTATCATTTCCCCTTACAGCCTGTGCAAATGGTTCCATGGCAAGGGCGAACAACAGAGGTGAGAGGGGGCAACCCTGCCTCGTGCCTCTTTCCAATTTGAAAATTTCTGTATCTGAATTGTTGATATGTAAGTATGCAGTAGGGGATTTGTACATTGCTTTGAGTGCTGATTGGAATAGAGGACCAAAATTCATACTTTTCAGGAGTTTTTCCAAATAATAAGGTTCTACGGTATCAAAGGCTTTTTCCATATCTACTGAAAGGATAAAAGATGATTTGATGTGATTATTTATGCCAAATTGAATAACATTAACGATTTTTCTTGTATTGTCTGAGATGTCACGACCTGGAATAAATCCGGTTTGATCAGGATTTATATAGTGGCTAATCAATTTATTAAGCCGGGCTGCTAATGTAGCTGTCAATATTTTATAGTCGGTATTTAATAACGAAATGGGACGGTATGAACTAGGAAGGTGTGGATCTCTTCCTTTCTTAGGAATCAATATTATTTTAGCAATGTCCCAAGAAGGAGGCATTATACCAGAATGAATAACATTATTACAAATCTCAGTTAAATGTGGGGCTATTAAGGGACTAAATTTCTTATAGAACTCGGCTGTAAAGCCATCAATACCTGGGGTCTTATTATTCTTAAGTGCGGTAATTGTATTTTGAATTTCCCAAGCGGTAATTGGCTGCTCCAAATAATTTTTGTGACTCTCAGTTAAAATATTTTGCATGGGGTATTTGGCAAGGAATTGATCAATTTTAGCATCCTGAGGTTTCGTTGAAGTATACAAGGATTTATAATATTTAACAAAACTGTCTTTAATATCTGTAGTTGCAAATTTCAAAGTGCCTGTTTTATCTCTAATAGCTTGTATCATATTTTTTGCATTTTTTTGGCGTACTTTCCAGGCCAACAGCCTCAGAGCTCTTGGGCCAGAAAACCAATATTTTTGCTTAATATATAAAAGTTTTTTTTGAATTTTAGAGACCTCCATAGCTTCTAATTTTTTACGTTCAAGTAAAAGTTTTTGATAAATTTTTCGTTTACAGTGTTTTTTAAAATCATTTTCTAATTTTTCTATATTACTAATAACATCTTGCCTTAACTTTTCTTTCTCTTTTTTATAGGAACTAACAATTGCTATTATCTTTCCCCGAAGAACCGCTTTGAAAGCATCCCAAATTATATTCTGAGGCGTACCACACAAAGAATTAAACTCAAAATATTCCTGTATATCTTTTCCTATATTCTCTACTATTGTAGGTATTAATAAAAGTGTGTTGTCCAATTTCCAAACATAGCTGCGTGGAGTGTGTTCTTTATTTTGCATACAGCAAAGCACTGGAGAATGGTCTGACCAGAGCTTGACTCCTATATCTGCAGCGGGGAACCGGTTGCTTATGTTTGTAGATACTAAAATAAAATCAATGTGAGTGTGTACATTATATCTGGGGGAATAGTAAGTATAATCTTTTTCGTGACCATGTCGAATGCGCCATAAATCACTTAAATGAAATCGCGCAAACAAAGCCATTAGTTGAGTGTCATAATCCGATATGGATTTATTGAAGGGGATGCTACCCGTTTTAAGCCTAGACCTATCTAAGAAGGAATTAGCAATAAAGTTGAGGTCCCCGCCTATTATGCAAGGGTCGTCACTAAATTCTGTTAATTTAGTTAAGGTTTCCTTTAAAAAATTAATTTGACCAGCATTTGGGGCATAAAGGGAAACTAAGGTCATCTTTTCTCCATTCAAAGATCCTTTTAAAAAAATATATCTACCTAGCGGATCCTTGTAAATTTTGTCTAGATTGTATCTGATATTTCTATGAAGTAGAATGGCTACTCCTCTAGATTTCGTTGTACCAGCCGCCAAGTATTGCTGGGAGAGTTTGGGGGTGTTAAATACCATATTCTGTTTTTTGTTTAAATGAGTTTCTTGAAGGAATATAATTTCTGCACCCTGTTTCAAAAGATTATTCACAACACGTTTTTTCTTAATTAAATTATTCAATCCTCTACAATTAGCAGATACAAATTTAACTGATTTACTTTCCATAATGATAATCCATACTCATAATAGGAAGAATTGTAACAATAACATATTTGTCTATTACCAAATTGAGGTTCCATAGCATTATAAGATGTACCTCAGACCAGAACCACGATGTTGCTTCAAAGCCTGCAGGCATAAAACGAGCCTTGTGAGACCAGAGAAGTTTTCTGCAGATTAGACTAGTGTAACAACATAAAAAAGCAAAAAAAAAGTTAATCATCAGTCAAATATCACAAGTGATTAAAAATTACTGGAAAGAAGATAAACCTGAAGAGAAATCCCAACAGAATATGTGGGATGCAATGAAGGCTGTTCTTAGAGGTCATTTAATTTCATTAACTACAAACCTGAAAAGAGAAAAAATAAATGTTAATAATACAAGATAAGATTAAAAGCTTAGAATTGTCACATAAACAAACCGGCAATAAAAATATTTTTTAAGCAACTATTGGCTGAAAGAAAAATTTTAGAATTAACCACAACAACTCAAATTCAAAAGGACTTAATCTTTACTAAACAAAGATATTGGAAAAAATCCTTAAAATCTCTTAAATTACTTTCCTGGAAAGTCAAAGACTTGAAAATGTCACATCAGATTCAAGCTATGCAGAACACTAATGGTCACATTTCTATTATAAAAAAAATTATGAAACAAAATCTATAAAAACTAAAAATATCACAACTTTCATGAGGAATCATAACATCCTAAAGAAAATTTCAAAAACACATCGGGATTATTTAAATAGTAGAATTTCAAGATCAGAAATTCTGGAGGCAATTAGCCAATTAAAAAATAATACAGCAGTAGGAACCGATGGATATCCTCCAGAATTTTTTAAGACTTTTAAACTAAATTTAATTGAACCACTGGAACTCCTATATAATGAAAACAGGCAACATTCCAGCATCATGGAACCAATCTGAGATGGTTTTAATTTTAAAGCCTGGCAAAAATGCACTATACCCTGCAGCGTATAGACCTATATTATTATTAAATTCAGATGGAAAAATATTTACTTTTTTTTTTTGGCCCCCCAAAGGGGATTTTTTAATTGCTTTTTTATAAGACTACAAAACTACAACTCAAGAAAAGGGAAGGGAAACTAACACTAGGGAGAAAGAAAAGCAAACCCACACTACACTAAAAACCCAAGAGTAGGGGATCTTTATACCCGTTAGTATCTATGTTAGTACTTTATCGTTAGCTAACCGTGAATATAGTGAGTTCCTGTCTGTCTTTCCCTACTTAATAGTTAGCTGATTAGTTGTTATGAGAGAATTCCAGAGCATCTCCCGAATTTGCTTCATAAAGGCCATTTTCAGAGACCTTCTGCCTTTACTTAGGCTTTCTATGCCTAAATGCATAAGTTGGTTTTCGGGCACCAGCGCCTTCTTCTGCAGCCAAGTCCTCGTCCATTTCTGAGGGTGCAGAGCCACTCGAACCAGTTTCACCGTCTTCTTTGCTTCCCAGATGGCGTTTGAGAAATTGTTTAGCTTTAAACACGGAATCAATCTTCTCTCTCTTATCGTTCATCTTAAAGACCACTCCTTCTGGGACTGCCCATTTATATCCAATTTGATTAGTTTGGAAGAGTGTCAAGTCCTTGTAATTTTTCCATTTTTGCCGAATCTCGAATGGAATGTCCTTTAAAACCTTGATAATGTTGTTCCCCATTTTCAATGGAGTTGCTGAAGTTGCTCGCAAGATTGCATCCCTAGTTTGTCTTCTCGAAAATCGAACTGATATTTCACCAGGTAAGCTGTTCTTTTTGGTGTAATTTGAATACACCCTATACGCTGCTTCAATATCATGCATTATTTCTTCCGCTTTACAGCTTACCATTGATGTGAGAAAATCACTCAGGAGCCTCTTTAAAGCTTCCTTTGGTGATTCTGGAACTCCTTGAAATCTGAGGATAATGTTAGCTTTTTCCATTTGCAAGGACAGGAGCCTGTGTTCCTGATGATTTTGTTTATTTGTCAGTTGGTCCACTCTTTTCTTCAACGCGCTTGCCAGTAGTGTAGGCATATCTGCTGTTATTTCCTGGTTGTGGGAGGGAGTCGTTGGTTGGCTATTTCCAGTTTGTGTTTTTTTCTCCAGACCCGCCTTCCGCCCTCTCCCAGCCATAATATCAACAAGAAGTTTCCCAAAACAAAGTAAACGTTGAGAAAATTTTATCCGCTTTGCGTTATTATGCAGTTTTCAATTTCACTGATATTCTGATGCATTTAGCTTAGTTCAGAAAGTTTTTAAACCCCGTTTTAAAACTGCCTTACTTTAAGTGGGGGCGGGATTCTTGAGTTTCCTCCCTCCTACGCCGCTTTGCACTTAGGCGCTTCTAATTGCTACCAAGGTTCTTGTAGATGCTTTTAATCACCTGAGCTTTGCTTAACTCACGCTTTGAAGCCTTGGAAGTCTTTTAGAAGCATTTCAAAACTTTTGACCTTGTCCGCTCACCCGGCAGTTGTCCCTTGGTGCCATGCTGGCTCTGTGGCAATGGGACCTTTCAGGGAAGAAGGTGAGCCTCAGTTCCTTGGCTGTCGCCTTGGAAGAGGCTCTCCTCAGCTCCCCAGATCCTGAGAGGGTCCAAGACAAACTTGGACCCTTCCCATCAGCCAAGTCTCGGCTCCCCCCCATCAGAGCGAGATGGAGTGCAGCCGAGCAGTGAGACGCTTAAACCGGAACTCCGAAAATGTATGTTGTTGATTGTGACTTTTGAAAAAATTGTTAATTAAAAAAAAAACATACATACCAGCAAGTCAAACTCCAGATTAATAAACTGCTCAGCCTTATGCATCAGGAAAGCTGTCTGACTTTTTGAAAGAGATGTGTGCATGTATTTTTATGTACATATATATTCATCCTTTATTTATTTATTCAATTTATACCCTGCCCTCCCCACCAAAGCAAGCTCAGGGTAGCTTACATAAAAGATTCAACATATGCATACAATTAAAACCAATCATAAAACAATCATAAAACAGTCCAATTATCATAATTATCATACTGCTAGAACAGTGGTCTAATAAAGTGCTAGAACTGTAGGTCTCATAATAATAGTATTACTTAAGGTGACAATAACAGTCATGAATGTATGTGAAAGCCAGTGTTAAAGCCCTCAGTTAAAGCCCCAGTTAAAACCACTCTGGGGATTCGGGGGGACAAGGTGAGGGATATTAGTGATGTTACAATCATTAGCCAATAAGCACTGCTGCTCTGTGTCTGATCCAACCCAAACTGTACTAAGACCAGTAGAACAATTTTTTGCAGGCTCATCCCAGGAAGGGGGAGAGCTAGTGTGTTTTTCATGGGGGCCAGGGGTCTTTTGGGGGCGGAGTGTGCCGGAACACTCCAGCAGCCCAGGCACCAGCACAAAGGGTGGTGGCAGCAAGCCCCGCCCCTAGCTCCCAACTCCCGAGTGCTGCGGCCCGGGGGAGACCCGTCGCCAGCCTCCTGGGGCCCCCACTGGAGCGCTGCAACCCTGGGGAGGCTCAAGGAGGCCCCTTGCCGGCCTCCCAGGGCCCGCGCTGGAGCACTGCAGCCCGCGGGAGGCATGAGGAGGTCCACCGCCCTGGGAAGGCCTTGATCATGGTAAGTGAGGGATCCACAGGGCTGTGTGGGGGGGTGGGGGCTTGATGGGGGGTGGGAGACCCTTCCTCCCTCTCCCTATCTCTTTGCCCCCTTTCTGTCCCTCCTTTTCTTTCTTTCCCTTCTCCTCATTCTTTCCCTTCTCTCTTTCTTTTCCTTCTCTCCTTTTTCTCTTTCCCTCCTTCTTCCCTTCCCTTCTCTCTCTTTCTTCCCTCCTTTTTCTCTTCTCTCTTTCCCTCCTTTCATTCTCTCCTTTTCCCCTTTCCTTCCTTCTTTCCTTCTCTCTACTCTCTCTCTCTTTCCTTCCCTCTTTCCTACTTCTGTGGCCCAACTCTAGCAAGAAGGGGTTTAAACTTTAAACCCCTTCTCTCTTCACTCCCCCCCGCAGGCCAGCTGGAGAAGGGAAGGGGAGTCTTTTGAAGATGCCTTCCCCCTTTTGCTTCCCCTTCTGACATCACTTCTAGTGATGTCAGGGGGTGTGGAATATGCTAATGAGCTATTATGCTAATAGCCCAGTAGCTCATTAGCATATCTTATGCTAATGAGCTCCTGCAGCTCTTTTTCTATGAAATGACCCCTTATGTTGTCAAATTAACATCCTTTTAAAATATTACACCTGCCTTATAGCCAGTGGTAGAGACCATTTCTAGGATAGCGGATCTCAATTATTTGGCCCCCAATACCTCCTTTGGGAAGCAGTTCAAATGACAGAGAAGAATCAAGATTACAAAGGAAAAACTGGGATCCATGTTCTGCTCAGGCAATGTGTCCCAGCTTTAAAACTGAATGTTATTCTGTCAGCTGCATTGAGATATTTGGAGGTGAATGGGCTTATTTTTTTCACTGAAATGCTTGGAAGATTGTTGTTTTAATTGTACACTGGCCAACAAAAGTATTCAGAGCCTGCTTCTTTTGCAGGGAAATGTAGAAGGCTGGGCAGCTAGCAGCCGTGCTTGGATCCCCAAACAGAAATGTGGGGAGTTTCTACTGTGTCTGTTCCCAAGTTTTCTTTTTGCCTTCCTCTCTTAGTTATTTATTATGTTTCTAAGACTTAGAGTAGAATCAAACTGTTACCAAGAGAGAGAGAATAAAAGAAAACAGTAAACAATACTGACTTCTCTTGAAGTTACCTATTGGTGTGCAGGGTCAACATGTGCAGAGAGGGAGCTGGGACAAGTGCACTCACCTCAAACCCCCCACGTATGTGTTTTCACTGTGCCTGGATATAGTACCCACATTTAGGAATGTTAATTCCTGATTGTTTTGGAACAGGGGGTCACAGTCCACAAATGTACTTGTACCCATGGTGGAGGAACCCATGTAGGAAGGTCCTGTGGGTTAGCACACTCAGTTTGAAGCAGGGGCAATGTTTGTGTGCTTCCCCTGTTTTCCCCTCTATGTGCAATGGTCTTGTGAAGAGGGATCAGGAGTTCAGAGTTTACATAAAGGTACTATCGAGGTACTGTGCATGCACTGCTCTGGCATGGGCAAGAAGTCTGAAAAAGCAGGGCTTTTTATTGCACCTTCAAGTGACAGTTTGTATCAGAGTTTACTGCTGTGATGCCTCAAGTGAAGCATGATGCTCCTTCTCTATGGAATGTTGTATAGAAAGGGTTTACATTGCACATGAATGTGTGAAAGAGAGAGCCTGCATCTCTGCTAGAAGGCAGTAGTCCAGAGGAGGCAGTTTGAAAGAGGGAGGGGGTCGGGGCATGACACTTAAGCTTTCCCGTCCCCGCTATTTTCTCCTTCCAGCACAGGCTGGTCGCTGCTCCCTCACAGGGCTTTTGAAGTGTGTCTGTTGGGGAAAAAATCATCTCAGCCTTGACTCCCTGGAGCAGCAGTGGGTGTTCCCACCCATCCCTAATTGTGGCTTATAATGTATCTGCTCCTCACTTTTACCTCCAGCAAACAGGTTTGTCATGGTATTAAATGTTATTTCTAAAACCTGCAAAACCTGTGTACCCGTGGCAACAATGAGGTGAAAAGCATTGTGTATGGACACCATCCCTTTCCTGAGATTTCTCAAAGCTCTCTTTAGCTCTCTCAAAATTTGTCTCCAGGCTCTGGCCTTAAGGCCAAGTTAGATGTAATCAGGGGTTGGACTCTTTATTTCATGTCTTGTTCATGTATCAGGAAGGGAACTGGGGTTGGAGAGGAGGGTCTGTTTTTCTACATGGAAAGAATGGGTTGGGGGGGTCATGCCACCCTTCTCCACCTTGCTTCATTGCATCCTGTTGCTTTAAGCCCTTTCCTTCATATATTGGAGGTAAGCTGGTACAGTGGAGGTTTGAGAAGGGGAGGCTTCAGTTTCCCTGACTTGCAATGAGGAATGCATGGAGTAGTAAAGTGAGGGCAGTAAAGTGAGGCAAGACTTCAGACAATGAAAGGCAGTGAGGGAAAGTAAAGAGAGACTTCAGCTTTTCTGACATCACAGTGAAGTAAAGCAAATGAAGGTTTTAAAAATGGAGAGCAGTGACATAAAGTGAGAGGATTCTCCAGCTTCCTGACCTGCTTATTTGAGATAAAGACATACACCTCCTTTCACTTTGTACACGAATGGGGCAGCCACCTGGATAAATACACGTCAGCCCTCTCATGTCTAGTTTAGCTCGGTAATCCTTAAAACAACATACCAAGTCAGATCCTTCCTTGCTTGCTTTTAATGTTTTTTGCTCAAGTTTCACTGAAACCTACCCCAGAAACTTAGACCTAAATCATTTGGGCACTGTAAAATGCAGGAGAGGTTCCTCTGTGCATCTCAGATGATTCAGAAATTTTCCCCCAAACATAAGCACCAGTAGCTGGAGAGGATCTAAAATTGCTTTAAAGTGTCAGATTGGATCTGACTTCAAATTTCAAAGGGTAAATGTGTTAGATGCAGATCTCCAGACTACTGAGCTCAGGTCTGCTGGAGGAAGTGACAATGTCAGAGGACTCTGTGGTATACCATACTGTGGTACACCATAGAGTCTGCCCTCCAAAGCTATGGTATTCCATACAGCCTGGGAGAAACAGCAGTCCTAAAGTAACATCACATCCCTGCTAAGCTGCTTCCCCAGGGTCTGCCCCCAAATCTCCAGGAATCTTCCAAGCCAGAGTTGGTGACCCTTCCATAAAAGCTTGTGGTCAAATAAAAACTGTTAATCTTTAAGGCACTACAAGACTCCTGTTTGTTCAAAATTCAAGCTTCAAAATTTGAAAGGTAGGCTTCTATTGAGTTACTTTGGAATCAGAATCTGCCTTTAGGTTGGCAGCCACGGCTTTTGAGCGGATGCCATCTCAAACCCATATCTGGAATCACACACCACCTTAAGGAGCTGCTTTCTTTTTCTTTCTGATAGGGATGGGTCTCTAGAGTTCTGTAGATGAGTACATCAAGATACGGCTTATCTTCCAGAAACTTGCATCATGAATACATCCTACAAGCAAGCCGGTCTTGCCCACTAGTGATCACTTACTCACATGTTTTGGTTAAAACAATACAGCTCAGGAGGCAGCATAACGAGCTACGTGGTGACGCCTGCTGTACCCATCATCTCACACACAGAGACTCCCACAGCTGAAGCAGGTCTTAATTAAGTTAATGCCAGGAAAGTACTTTGAAATCCTCATATGAAAAAGTGCAATAGAAAAATGATTATGCTTCAGCCCAGAACAAGCTCTTTGAAAATTGTTAGTATGACTCCTTTTGTTCATTTGTTGTTGGTGTTGTTGTTCTTTCCTTGGGTGCTAAACTGGGTTGTTCTTTGCCAAGGAGGAGTTCAGCTATCTTGTTTTCTAAAGGTAATCTGTGTTAATGAAAGCAACCCCTCTTTAATTCCTTGAAGTTGAGTCAGGCTAAGGGCAATGCTGGGTAGCAAACTCAGTGGGTATTGAAGTTCCTGGCACAAAACCATCTTGGAGAAGGATGAAACGGTCCCTTTAATAGTTCAGAAGTTAAAATAAATCAGTGCCGCAGGTCTACAAAAGGAAAAAACACACAAAATAACAGGTCACATGTTTAAAATTGTTCCTGGATTGTACCATTTTAGAATGGGGGGATTGAATGTTTCGTTGCTGTTGAGGGGGGCATATCCACACCACAAAAGATGTAGGATTGTTTCCACAGAGAGGCTTTGATCCAGTTTGACATTCAAACTCAAGCGGAGTCTTTTTTAATATATAATGTTGTCCCCTGACTGCGTACTATCTAGATTTCCCCCTTCTTTGCCCTGACCTTTCACAAACCTTGTTTGATATGACCTCTTTTTTGGAACAATTGTAGTCAAGGCAGTTTTGCATGCCATATGGCTGTGAAGCTGCATGTTTTGAAGGTCCCACCCGCGGCAGTCCCATTTTCCTTGCCACAGCCACCCCCACCCCTCCAACACCAGTGCACAAAGGGATAGAGTCTTATTTTGGAAAAAAAGGAATTAGTGGAATTCAGAGGAACTAGTAAATTAGGATCATAGCTTGCTATAACATTATAATGCCACAGAGATTTAGCAATTTTCAATTCTGTTTTGAAAACCAGAAAATAAGAATCCCTCTGGCAGCACAGGGGGAAATGGAGGGAAAATGGCAGCTGATGGAGGAAAATGTGCTCAAAACTTCTGTGTCCCAGGAGTCCCACTGCCAAGAGGAGTGCCTCTGCATTCATGGCTGGGATAGCAGGGAAACAGAGAATACTTGCAATGAGGCTGCCCTGTAGGGTTGAATCAAATATTCTTCCATTGCAGTTGTTGTGTCAATAATAGTGATTTTGTTGGGGTAGAAATTTTTCCTGAAATATTTAAATGATGTGAATGTTCACCTATTTTCCATCCTGTTGGAGACTGCTTTTATACCAAACGCAGCCAGGTTGCAGCACAGGCTCAGGAGAGGTCTGAAGGAGGCCTCTTCCCCACCTTTTGCCTTACAGCCGCAAAGGTGGGAGTCTCAAGTGACTATGCTGGCTGGCCCCACATCATCTGGAATTGCTGGCCTGGTTGGGTGTTGTAAGTTATGGTGGGCTTTGCGCAGTGGTGATGCAGAGCCTGCCCGGAGCTATTTAAACCGTGCTGCCAGATGGTGTCAGCATTTTTGTTGGATCTCCACCAGTCACTCTCCCCCTTTTTCGCAGTTCTCAGGGTATGTATACTTTGGCTGTCACAGCTGGTGGGTTTGTATATCTGTGCAGATCCTTTTGGGGGAGATGGGCCTGCATGTCCACCTCCCCCCTTTGGGGACTCCCTTAAGGAGCTTGGGGGTTTGAGCTACCACATGCTATGCCTAGCTCAGGGGCTGTGCCCAGCCTCACCCCAAGTGTTAAATTGGTACCACTCAGCGGCAGCTGCTGCCTTTGTTGTTATGTTCTGGGTTTACTCATATGCTGTTTTGAGTTGTGGATTGCCCTATGGTATCCTATTTCCCTTATTATGATTGGCTGTCTAATAAAGACCTTCTATTGGTCCTTTTTTAAAAAAAGAAAATTTATTAACAGAATATCATAACATGTTCCATATTTGACAACGAATTCATTACATATCCTTTTTTGAAATTTTTATCCCCCCCTCCCCCGGCTTCCAGCGATGTTCCACCCCCGTTAACATTTCTATCAATATTTTCTTACATTCAATTCATATTCAATAATCAGATCTTAACTTTCACTATTTCCTTTTCTATTTTTCACTATTAGGTAACTTTTCTATTACAATTCCTTTTTCTTACAACACTTCTATTCTTAATAATTATCAAAACAGAGCAATCTATTTTTTACATCCCAATTATGTACTAAATAATCTTTAAAGTCCTTCCAATCAGCTAGAAAGTCTTCATCTTCTTTTCCTTGAAGTTTTCTTGTCAACTTGTCCATTTCAATCATAAAAATCATTTTCTTTATCCATTCCCATTTGTCAGGTACTTGCTCTTGCTTCCAAAACTGAGCATAAGTCATTCTTGTGGTTGAAATTGAGTACCATAGCAAGGTTCTCTTTGCCATTTTGACTTCTTCTAATTTAAGTCCTAAAAGTAACATTTCTGGCTCTTTTTTCAAAGTGCATTTCAAGATTTTCTGAATTTCATTATGAATCTCAGTCCAAAAGGCATTTGCTTTTTAAGACCTTCTATTGGTCCTGAGGCCACCCAGAGTAACCTATCAGAGAAGCCACCCAGAGTAACCTATCTGGGTGGCTTAGGTCCAATCAGACCTCTCGTTTATAGTTACGTTGTATATAGTTCAGTTGTGGAATGGTATAAGTTCGGGTGCCACTCTTACCAGATCAGATCAGAGCTGAGCAATGTCATGAATAAAAGCCTTGTTATTGTTCATCGTCTCCTGCCTCTCAATACTTAAAACTGGCGACGAAGGTGGGATCCCAGGCCTAACCAAATAGGAGAAATCACTCTCTGCCTGCCTAGACTGAAATCACTAAGGGTGCCTAGATCTAAATCACTACAGGTATGGCATCCAGGGGCCATATTGAACCGTTCAACCCCAAGGTTGGGAACAGGGAATCCTACCTCGACTGTTTTGAATGCTTCCTCATAGCAAACAGTATAGAAGGAGATGATGTCCACTGTGCCATGTTTCTGAGTACTTGCAGCCAGGCTGTATTCAACATTGCTCAGAACTTAGTAGCTCTGTCCAAATTACTGGAGACACCTCTCAGCATCATCAAAGCATGGCTCAATGATTATTTTGTGCCAAAGACATCTGCTGCTGTACCACCAGCGAAAGCAGAAAGAGGGTGAGAAGGGCTGCTTGTGACTGTCAGTTCCCAAATCTAAACTCAGTCCTAATGGATCAGTTAGTCTGTGGTCTTAGAGACGACAGCAGTCAGCAGGCACTTCTATTACAAAAGACTCTCACTTATGAATTGGCCTTTGAAGAAGCACTGCGAGTGGAGGCTGCCAACATTTCTCTTCGCGAGCTCTGATTGGTTGCCCAGAGTCGCACATCAAGCCACACCGATGTGGTTCACCACAGTGATACCGCAGACTCAGCTGATTTCCAAGATGACCAATCAGAATTGTCTGATGACAGAGTCCACAGAATGGGAGCCAACCAGAAGCCACACTGTTCTCAAAAAAGCCCGCAAAGTGGATATGTGCTGGCTGCAGTGGCGTGCATGCTTGTAGAGACTGTCAATTCCGTGACGCCATCTGTCATTCTTGTGGGAAGACAGGCCACCTTGCTAAAGTCTGCTGCTCATCACAAAGTCATCCTGCAGCTGAAGTCTTCCATCATCTGAAAAGAGCTTCCAGGAAATCTCGCCATTCATCTCATTTTCCATCTTCTTGATCATTCAGTTGAAGGCCACAATACAACAATGAAGCAAGAAGAAGAAGAAGAAGAAGAAGAAGAAGAAGAAGAAGAAGAAGAAGAAGAAGAAGAAGAAGAAGAAGAAGAAGAAGAAAAGAGATTGAATTTATACCCCACCCTTCACTGCCCAGAGCGGCTTACAAACTCCTTTCCCTTCCCTTCCCTACAACAGACACCCTGTGAGGTAGGTGGGGCTGAGAGACCTCCTTGAGAGAACAGCTGTGCCAGAGCTTGTGACTGACCCAAGGTCACATCAGCAGGTGCAAGTGGAGGAGTGGGGAATCAAACCCAGTTCTCCCAGAAAAGAGTCTGCGCACTTAACCACTACACCAACTGGCTCTCAAGAGCATCAGAAGACTACACCAATTGTCTGTACATCCACCAAGGTCTTCACACTTGTCTCAAGATCAAGGTGACTATCTTCCTTTAAGGTCGTGCTTGTCAGATGGAGGTCGATTCTGGTTCCGCCCTGTCAATCGTCTCATGGAACACTTTCCAACAAGTCTGTTCTTGGTTCCCTGCACGCCGTCTTCAGAAGTGCAGTCTGCAACTTTTCAATTTCCAGAGAAACTGAGTTCCTGTCATTGGCATCACCCCCATCCAAGTCAAGTACAAAAAAATTCAACTGTTGCCTTAACTTGCTCATTGTTGAAGGTCGCCATAGGAGTCTTATCGGTTTGGACTGGTTTGCCGCCCTCAGTATTGACATTATTGGCATCAACCACACAAGTCAGTCGAGTGTTACCAATTTCGTGGAAGAATTCCCAGATGTTTTCAGCTCAGAACTTGGCTGTTATAAAGGACGGCCAGTCTCATTCATGTTGAATCCTGTAATCCAACCCATACGCCTCAAGCTGAGGTGATGCCCCATCGCTCTCAAACTGCATATTGATGAGCAAATCGATAAGCTGATAGCTCAAGGCATATTGGAACCTGTTCCCAATGCCAAATGGGAAACTCTGATCATCACTCCAATCAAGCCAGATGGTTCGATCCGCTTGTGCATGGATTACAAGTGCACCCTTAACAAGGCCCTGCAGCTGCATGCATACCCGGTTCCTGTGGTGAGTCATCTTCTAGCAACCATCTCCAGTGGCTGAGTGTTCGCTAAAATCAATCTTGCCTAGGCGTACCAGCAACTGCCTGTCGACGCAGCCATGGCTTAGGCTCAGACGATCGTGACCCATCATGGTGCCTTCAAGGTGAACCGTTAGCAGTTCGGAGTAAGTGTTGCCCCCCAAAATTTTCCAGGAGCTGATGGAGCGTCTTCTTAAGGACTTAGGTGTTGTCCCCTACTTTGATGATGTATTGATAGCGGGGGCCTCAGAACTAGAACTGCCTGCTCATGTGTGAGAGGTGCTCCACCATCTGCAGAAGGTTGGCCTTCAAGTAAAAAAGGAGAAGTGCGAGTTCTTCATCCTTACTGTCCAATTTTTGGGTTTTCTCCTGGACAAAGATGGCATCCATCCTGTGCCAGAGAAGGTTGACGCAATCCGCAAAGCACCCCCACCGAAATTGAAGAGAGAGTTGCAGTCCTTTTTAGGGCTCCTTAATTTCTATCATTCTTTCCTGCCAAATAAGGCAGCTGTCACTGAGCCTCTCCATCAGCTCTTAGACGAAACAGTGCCGTGGGCATGGGGTCACAAGGAGCAAGCAGCATTCCAAGCCATCAAGGCTCTCCTAGTCTCCAACAGAGTGCTGTCCACTATGATGAAAAGAAACCACTTATCCTGGCCTGTGATGTGTCTCCCTATGGGATCGGGGCAGTCCTCAGCCACAAGCTGCCAACCAGCCAAGAAGCCCCCATTCTATTCCAGGACTCTATCTGCAGCAGAAAAGAATTATGCCCAGATAGACTGGGAGGCATTAGCAATCATTGCAGCAGTGAAGAAATATCACGATTTCATCTATGGTCGTGACTTTGACATCATCACCGACCACTAGCCACTGCTTAGCATCTTCACTAAAGAATGCCAAACCCACAGATCCTGTCACCTCGGATGATGCATTGGGCCATTCTGTGCTTATGACTTCAACCTCGTCCACAGGCCCAGGAAAACCATCGGGCATGCCGATACCCTCAGCCACCTGCCGCTGCATGAACAACAAGAGGCCCAAGTCCAGGAAATGCTCCTCATCAAAGAACTACTGCAGCCTCCACTCACGGTTGCTGACGTCATTTTCTACACCACCCCGGACCGGATGCTCAACCACGTCTTCAACTACGTGTGGAGGGGCTGGTTGCCTGGGAAGCTCAAAACCAAATTCCAGCCATTCCAGTCACGCTCAATGGAACTGTCAGTGAGTAAAGGCTGCCTCCTGTGGAGAAGCTGGGCCATAGTCCCTCCCCCACTAAGACAGTGAGTGTTAGATACCCTACATGTGGGACACCCTGGCATCATGAAGATGAAGGCAATCACTAGAAGCCATGTTTGGTGGCCAGGGCTTGACCAGCAAATCAAGCGCTGGGTCCTGTCAGCCCTGCCAGGAATCAAGGCCTGAAGCCCCCACAGTTCCCATCCATCCTTGGGAAAAGCCACGGGGACCATGGTCCCGCATCCACATTGACTTTGTCGGCCCTTTTCAGGGCAGAATGCTCGTTTTGGTCATTGATGCTTACTCAAAATGGCTAGAGGTGTGTCCGGTCACTGCCATGACTACAGCTGTCATCACCTGCTGCCTGGATCACCTATTCACCACATTTGGCCTGACGGACTGCCTTGTCTCGGACAACGAGGCTCAATTCACCTCCGCCAAGTTCCAGAGGTTCGTGGATGAGCAGGGCATTAGGCACATCACCTCATCTCCTTTCCATCCGGAGATGAATGGCCAGGCGGAGCACATGGTGAGGACCATGAAGGATTCCCTCTGCAGGCTCAGTGGAGGGAACTTCCAGGCCAACCTCAAGGACTTTCTGCTCCACCAGCATTCTATGCCACACTCAGCTATGGGGAAGACCCCAGCAGAACTCCTCATGGGACGCCAGCTGTCCACTCGTTTGAGCCACATCCACCCGGACCTTGCACCAGACACTAACCACGATCCCATCACCTCCAGGAGCATGAAGTCCTTTGCACCGGGCAACACAGTCTATGCCTGTAATTATGGAGATGGTCCGTACTGGGTTCCTGCCGTCATCCTCCATTCCACAGGGCCCATCTTGTATGAGGTGCAGGACGATGCAGGACAGGTCCGTTGCCATCACCTGGCCCAACTCAGACATCTTTGGCCAGCTTGGAGTGAGACTACAATGCACCCCAGTTCCTGATGAGCTGTTGCAATGCACTCCAGTTCCTGTTCCCTGTCCAGGAGATCTCCTGTCCCAGTGCAATGTCGGTGCTCGGGAGACGAGTCCCTCTGAGGACCTGCGGCTGCCACCTCCAGTCTGGGAGGCTGATGATCTACAGGGAGAACCACTTCCCAGCGGAATGGCCGAGCCCATTCACTCTCCCTCATCTGCTGTGCCTGCTCTCCGCAGAGAACTATCTCCTGCTCGGGGCACTGTGGCGTCTAGCCCATGGGTTGAGCCAGCACCTTGCTGAACAGACTCTGAACCCATTCAGGACTTTGCCGGATCTGACAAACCCCCGGATCAATTGGATTATGGCCATTCCCAGGGTACCCCACGGGCTGGGCAGTCTCTGAGAGATACCCCACGGCTGCGATGGTCCGGCTGAACGAGACATGCCCCCACCTATCTTAAAGACTATCTTGCTTAAACCAAAGTGTGTTGTGTTCTGGGTTCACTTGTATGCTGTTTTGAGTTGTGGATTGCCCTATGGTATCCTATTTCCCTTATTATGATTGGCTGTCTAATAAAGACCTTCTATTGGTCCTGAAGCCACCCAAAGTAACCTATCAGAGAGCTCTGCGTAGGTCCAATCAGACGTCTCGTTTATAGTTACATTGCATATACAGTTGTGGAACGGTATAAGTTCGGGTGCCACTCTTACCAGATCAGATCAGAGCTGAGCAATGTCATGAATAAAAGCCTTGTTATTATTCATCGTCTCCTGTCTTTCAATATTTAAAATTTGTGATACCAATAATATTTGTCACTGCCGGGTTTTTCCCCAGTAGACAGGGTGAGGAATGTTGTTATCAAACGGCAGGCAGGTCACTCGATTTTCCAGGATCCTTCCCCATGCTTCATCAATGCTTGCTTGGTCTGCAATCAATAAAAACTGTGGCTTTTATTCCAAAATATTGTGTGGTGTGTTTTGTGTTTCTCTGCTAGACCTCTTCTTACTAAGCCCTGTGCCTGCAAGTGGATGCTGTTTTCTCTTTCCTGGGGATCCCACACAGCCAACCAGCTAGGAGAGGGCAATTGAAAGGGAGGGCACGTGAAGGCTTGCTTTCTTGGATGAGTCATATGGCTGCTCTCATTCAATCTGTGATGCAGTCAATGGCATGATGTCTCAGCTCTGGTACAGCCAAACATCTCGGGCTATGCGGTGATGTGACTGACTGCAAGTGAAGGCAGTTGCAAAGGTGAGCATGTGTAAGACATGGGTACAGATAGGCAAACATTTTTTTGCCCCAGGTGCAAAAAGTCATTCAAAGAACAGAGCCATTTTCCAGCACAGCCAGAAATGTTTGTGGAGGAATTGTGAGTAGCTTCTGCTCTGCTCAAAAGGAAGCATATGAGGGAGAAATGATATAGACCTTCAGTTTTTTGTGTATGCAATGAGTTTGTTTGCTTAGGGAATTTATATGCCACCTCTCCACAGTCCTGCTCAAGGTGGCTTACAAGTAAAAACAATACTATAAAATTAGTTGCTGTAGATCTTCCGGATTGTGTGGCCATGGTCTTGGCATTGTAGGACCTGACGTTTTGCCAGTAGCTGTGACTGGCATCCTCAGAGGTAGAACACAGAAAGATGGAGTACTCTCTGTGTCAAGGTGAGCAGAAAAATGGTAGGCAGGGAATTTATATCTACCCTGGAAGGTGGGGTAGGGCTGAGTCATTATCTTGTAGTAGTTCTCCAGGTTATGAACATGTTAATGGAGGAGCTTTCCTAAGGATGTTCTTTTGTCTATGGATTGTTTCCTGAGGAGGTTTCCTGTTTCTTGAGGAGGTTCTTTTGTGTGTGGAATGGCTATTGAAACTCTAATCTTATCTGTAGTGCTATTGTCAGCTGTAGAGCATGCCTTGTCAACTGTAGATCACACCATAAGGATGCCAATCACAGCTACTGGCGAAACATCAGGTCCTACAATGCCAAGACCATGGCCACACAACCCGGAAGATCTACAGCAGCTAATGAACTCCGGCCAAGAAAGTCTTCGACAACAAAGACTATAGAATTTTATAAATGATCAAGCTGAAAGAAAACCATGGATCACTAAAAATTGCCTGTATACTTCCACTCATACTTAAGAAAGCTGAAGTCTTTCTCAAGACAAAGCCTTCCTCAAATTTAAGTGACTCTTCCTTTGGTAGAAAAGCCACTGAAGTCTGAGTTGGGAGGAAGGCTGTAGGATATAGGCCAATAATTTGAAAGCAACACAATAGTATTGAACAGGGGTCATTTCCTAGAAAAAGAGGTGCAGGAGCCCATTAGCATAACTCATTATCATAACTTATATACATATGCCACACCCCCTGACTTCACCGGAAGTGTGTCAGAAGGCAACACCACCATTCAGGCTCCACCCCAAAAATCTCCAGGTATTTCCCAGCTTTTTCCAGGCATTCTCTGTTCTCAGTATGTTCTCTCGCGAACTTGATCTGGAAAGAACACCAATCCAAGTATGCTAACAAGCCATCTGAATGGGAAGGTGTACATTTTCAAAGGCCTTGCCCACATCAGTGCCATTTCCCCTCCATCAGCCCCTAGTGACTTTCCCTACTGCACCACCAAAGGGCTTAACCCCCCCCTCCAGGTAATTACTATTCCATTATAGTGCAATAACATTATGACAATCTAGTGTCAGTTCCCATTTGGATGTTACCCTTGCAAGCCCCTGAGTGGGTCCCTGGAGAAGCAGTGCATCCCACACAACACCAGAAGGCAGCAGCTGCAGCTTCTTTCCTCTATGGGCAGCATGCACAAACCTAAGGTTGGTTGCCAACCCCCAGGCAGGACCTGAGAATCCACTACAATTACAACTGATTTTCCACATGTGGCTAATGAATCCTACCTTGTGAGCCAAAAAATCTACAAGCATAAAAGTTGTGAGTCTGCCTAATTTTTTAAAAAATTAAGTTCAAAAATTTACAAACATATGAAGAAATGGAAAAATGGGAAAAGGAAGGAAGGAGGAAAGGGAAAGAAAGGGAGAAAAGGGAATGAAGGAAAGAAAAGAAAGGGAGAGAGAGGGAGGTGAATGAAGGAAAGAAAGGGAGGGAAAAGGAAAAAGTGAAAGAAGGAAAAGAAAGAAAGGAAAAGAAATGGAAAGAGAAGAACAAAAGGGAAAAAGGAAAGAAAGAAAAAGAAAGAAAGAAAGAAAGAAAGAAAGAAAGAAAGAAAGAAAGAAAGAAAGAAAGAAAGAAAGAAAGAAAGAAAGAAAGAAAGGAGATAAAGGAGATAAAGGAGATAAAGGAAAAAAAAGTGGGAAGAAATTGAAAGAAAGGGAGGGGAAAGTTGGGGAAGAGAAAGAAAGGAAAACAAAGGGGAAATGGAAAAAATGAAAGGGGAAGAAAGAAATAGAAACAAAGGAGCCAAGATGGCGTGCAGAGGGTGTTCAGGAGCACAGGATGGGGTGCTGGCAGTTGCCGAGGGGCGGGTAAAGTGGCTGATGAATGCCTTCCTGCAGGGGACATGGTGGTGGATGGTGCAGCAGGAGCACCTGCAGATGCACAATGTTGAGATCTCCAAGCACCTCGGCGCTGCCTTGGAAGTGCCTCCCGGATGCTGAGAAGCGGCTCTTTGTGGATGAGGCCAAGCACCTCTGCACCAGCCACCTACAAGTTCAGGCCCCATCGCAGGGGGTGCCTGCCCGCCCCTGATGCCGCCCTGCCCACCCCAGCCACAGGAGGAGAGCCATTTCAGGATTCTGTTTCGCTTCCCCCACTTCTAAAGGGGGGGAGCAAAAGGGAAGCCTCGAAGATACTCCTACCCTGCATTTCAGGGCCCTGAAACTGCTGCTGGTCATTTAAAGCGATCAGCTGACTGGCGGCCCGGCTGTTCTCTTTAAATGGCTATACAACACAAAGAGACCTTTATAAGCAATGTTGTAACACTGAGTTTTAAGGCATTCTAGCAGAAGGAAGCACATTGCTGTGTTTGACTAGTGCCCATAAAGGTCTTTTTGATGCTTTTTTCAAGATTGTTGTTGTTGTTGTTCAGTTGCACAGTCGAGTCCGACACTTCGCAACCCCATGGACCAGATTACGCCAGGCCCTCCTGTCTTCCGCTGTCCGCTGAAGTTTGCTCAATTTCATGTTCGTTGCATCAATGACACTGTCTAACCATCTCATCCTTTGCCGTCCCCTTCTTCTTGACCTTCAATCTTTCCCAGCATCAGGGTCTTCTCCAGTGAATGCTCCCTTCTCATTTGGTGGCCAAAGTATTTGAGCTTCAGCTTCAGGATCTGGCCTTCCAAGGAACAATCAGGGTTGATTTCTTTTAGGATTGACTGATTTGATAGCCTTGCAGTCCAAGGGACTCTCAAGAGTCCTCTCCAGCACCATAGTTCAAAAGAATCTATTCTTCGGCGCTCGGCCTTCCTTATAGTCCAACTCTCGCAGCCATACATTACTACGGGGAATACCATTGCTTTGACCATGCGGACTTTTGTTGGCAAGGTGATGTCTCTGCTTTTTATCATACTGTTTAGGTTTGCCATCGCTTTCCTCCAAAGGAGCAAGCGTCTTTTAATTTCATGGCTGCAGTCACCATCTGCAGTGATCTGGGATCCTAGGAACGTGAAGTCTGTCACTACTTCTACGACTTCCCCTTCTATTTGCCAAGGAGTGATGGGGCCAGATGCCATGATCTTAGTTTTTTTATGTTGAGCTTCAAGCCCACTTTTGCGCTCTCCTCTTTCACCCTGAGCAAGAGGCTCTTCAGGTCCTCTTCACTTTCTGCCATCAGAGTGGTATCGTCTGCATATCTGAGGTTATTGATCTTTTCCCCAGCAATCTTAACTCCAGCTTGTGATTCATCCAGGCCAGCATTTCACATGATGTACTCTGCATATAAATTAAATAAGCAAGGTGACAATATACATCCTTGTCGTACTCCTTTTCCTATGCTAAACCAATCAGTTGTTCCATATCCGGTTCTAACTGTTGCTTCTTGACCCTTATACAGGTTTCTCAGGAGACATGTGAGGTGGTCCGGTACTCCCATCTCTTTAAGAACCTGCCATAATTTATTGGGATCCACACAATCAAAGGCTTTAGCATAGTCAATGAAGCAGAAGTAGATGTTTTTCTGGTACTCTCTTGCTTTCTCCATAATCCAGCAAATGTTGGCAAACTGATCTCTAGTTCCTCTACCTCTTCGAAACCCAGCTAGTACTTCTGGCAATTCTCTATCCACGTACTGTTGAAGCCTAGCTTGTAGGATTTTGAGCATGACCTTGCTAGCGTGTGAAATGAGTGCAATTGTGCGATAGTTTGAACATTCCTTGACATTGCCCTTCTTTGGGATTGGAATGTAAACTGACCTTTTCCAATCCTGTGGCCACTGTTGTGTTTTCCAAATTTGTTGGCAAATTGAGTGCAGCACTTTAACAGCATCTTCTTTTAAGACTTTGAATAACTCAGCTGGGATACCATCACCTCCACTAGCTTTGTTGTTAGTAATGCTTTCTAAGGCCCATTTAACTTCGCTTTCCAGGATGTCTGGCTCGAGGTCAGTGATTATACCATCGTGGTTGTCAAGGACATTGAGGTCCTTCTTGTATAGTTCTTCTGTGTATTCTTGCCATCTTTTCCTAATCTCTTCTGCTTCTGTTAGGTCCCTACCGTTTTTGTCCTTTATCATGGCAAGCTTTGCATGGAACGTTCCCTTGATTTCTCCAATTTTCTTGAACAGATCTCTAGTCCTTCCCAATCTATTGTTTTCCTCTATTACTTTGCATTGTTCATTCAGGAAAGCCTCCTTATTTCTCCTTGCTGTTCTCTGGAAATCTGCATTCAGTTGGGCAAATCTTTCCTTTTCACCGTTGCCTTTAGCTTTCCTTCTTTCCTCTGCTATGTGTAAAGGCTCATCAGACAGCCACTTTGCTTTCTTGCATTTCTTTTTCTTTGGGATGGCGGTGATTGCTGCCTCCTTTACAATGTCACGGACCTCTGTCCATAGTTCTTCAGGCACTCTGTCTATCAAATCTAGTCCCTTAAACCTATTCTTCACCTCTACTGTATATTCATTGGGGATGCGATCTAGGTCAAATCTGAATGGCCTTGTGGTTTTCCCAACTTTCTTCAATTTAAGTCTGAATTTTGCAATGAGTAGCTCATGATCTGAGCCACAGTCAGCTCCAGGTCTTGTTTTTACTGGCTGGATAGAGCTTCTCCATCTTTGACTGCAAATTATATAGTCAATCTGATTTCGGTGTTGCCCATCTGGTGATGTCCATGTGTAGAAACACCTCTTAGGTTGTTGGAAAAGGGTGTTTGCTATGACCAGCGTGTTCTCTTGACAAAACTCTGTTAGCCTTTGCCCTGCTTAATTTTGTTCTCCAAGGCCAAACTTGTCTGTTATTTCGGTTACCTTTTGATTTCCTACTTTAGCATTCCAGTCCCCTATGATGATGAGGACATCATTTTTTGGTATTAGTTCTATGAACTGTTGTAGGTCTTCATAGAACTGGTCCATTTCACCCTCTTCTGCAGTAGTGGTTGGGGCATAGACTTGGATTACTGTGATATTGAATGGTTTGCCTTGGATTTGGACTGAGATCATTCTGTCATTTTTGAGATTGTATCCCAGTACTGCCTTTCTCACTCTCTTGTTGACTATAAAGGCCACACCATTTTTTCTACGGGATTCCGGGCCACAGTAGTAGATATAATGGTCTTCTGAGTTAAATTCGCCCATTCCTGTCCACTTTAGTTCACTGATTCCCAAGATGTCGATGTTCATTCAAGATTGTATGTGATTCTTATGATGAGTGTATATTATAAATGAAGTGTTAACTTTTGGTTTAAATTTAAATTTAATTCTTATACTAAAAGCTATTTAATATTGTTACAGATTTGTTAAATTGATAATTCTACATCATTCCAATAAAGAACAGGACTACAGTTTATGGTATGAAAATAATTTTAATAGTTATAATTAACTGTATATGTAGGGTCCAATTTACAATAATATGTATACATGTAATGTTCTCTTTATAGAGAAGAAAGCTTACTTCTGAGGAAGTTGAATTTACAAAATAAAGAGAAGAATCTGGAATTTTCATCAATTATTAATTATTATTTAGTATTTACTTGTTATACTTGTATGTTATTTGGTACTTTGTTCAGTATATTGTGTTATACATAATATACTATTGTACAGGCTGTAACGTCTCCCTAGCCTTTTTTCCCTGCTCTTTAAATGGCTGGCAGCACCTCCTCCCTGTAGGAGACGACCTTCTTTGTTGTGGGGGTGGAAGCTTGGCTTTTTTGCCTCTTCCCTGCACTTCCAGGCGCAACGGTAAGTTTCCTGGCCCTGCACTAAGCTGCAGATTTGTGCACTGGGGGCTGGTGCAGCTTAAAGAGAACACTGGAGGTGGTCAGCTTGATTCCTGGAGCACTGCTTCATTGCACTCAGCCTTGAAATGACCCCTGAGCAAACAAGGGCTGCCGGCCATGGCTCACCTTGCCTTCTCTGGAGGCAGGAGAGGTTGGAGTGGTTCGTCCCGTGGGGTGGGCCATGGCGATCCAGTTCAGCTCCAGGAAACCCAAGGGCGGCAGCAGGATCTGCGCTGGGGCTGGGAGCTTGGTTTGGCTGGGCCGAGGCTGGCCGGACATGTGGAAGGGGGCTGTCAACCCTGGCAGGAACCTGCACATGGCTGGGGCTGGGAGCACCGCTCAGCATGGTCTGAGGCGTGCAGCCACGGCATTGGGAGTGGGAACGGGAAGCCAATGGGGTGGGAGGCCTCCTCCCCATGCCTCCCTCCTCCAGCTTGCAGGGGCACGTGTGTCCCGTGGGAACAGGACAGGAGGCTGGCTGGTCGCAGACTCTGGGCTGCCCTGTGCCATTGGCTTGGTGGGGGGTTGCTTGGCCCAGTCCCTTGGGAAGGAAGTGCAGAGCAAGTGGCTCCTGCCCTGTCCAGTGGTGGGGAGTCCTGTGCCTTCCTTCCACCCAGTGCATGGGGAGAGCTGCTGGTGGTGGGCAAGGGGCCAGCCTTGTGGAGCACATCTGGGCACTGGGCAGGGGAGCTGGGGGCATGATCCACAGCAGCAACAGCCGCTGGCCTAGAAGCTCACCTCTGCACTTCACTGCACGCTGAGTGGGATGGTGCTGAGCATCGAGCGAAGCAGCAGACAGTGTGAAGCGAGCACCTTGGATGGGGTTGGTCGGGCCAGTCTGTGTGCCCGGAGAGCCATGCTCGAGGGCCCAGCAACCCCCGCTGCAAGGCTGCTGGGACTGGGAGGTGCGGGCAGGTGGGCTGAGGACTACCAACTTGTTGTGGGAGTCGGGACACCAGCAACTTTGCCCAGTGAGTGCAGCGGGTGGGCAGATGGCTGCTGGGGTGGGGCTGGTGTTGCTGGTGCTGGGTGGGTGGGCAGCGGCGGAAGGGGTGGGGGGCGGGGTAGGCCTGTTCTCTACTGGAGCATTGCTCTGGCCCAAAGTGAGACCTGATATTGAAATATATACATGTACACGTGGGGGGTAGCCCTCTCCCTCGCTTAATGTACCACCATCACTGGGGCCAACATGGCTCCCAGCCACACACCATGACAACCTATGGGCTCAATGTGAGAGAGGAGAAGAGAGATTGGATTTATACCTCACCCTTCACTACCCAAACGTGTCTCAGAGCAGCTTACAAACTCCCTTCCCTTCCCCTCCCCACAACAGACACCCTATGAGGTAGGTGGGGCTGAGAAAGCTCTTAACAGAAACTGCTTTTTTTCAAGAACAGCTGTTATCAGAACTATGGCTTGCCCAAGGTCATCCAGCCAGGTGCAAGTGGAGGAGTGGGGAATCAAACCCAGCTCTCCCAGATTAGAGTCCACACACTTAACCACTACTCCAAACTGGCTCCCAAATGTGGTTCCCAGCCTCCGCCAATGGGTCTGATGCAACTTCTTCTCACCCTGCTACCCCAGAGCTGCCATTGCTCCCAGACCCCCACACACACACCATTACAGACATTGGCAATGGGTCCACTTTTTTCAAATACATTAGAAGCAGGAAACCAATCGGGGAGGCACTGGGGCCCTTGGATGATCAAGGGGTAAAAGGAGTACTGAAGGATGATATGGCAATGGTAGAGACTCTGAATGCATTTTTTGCCTCTGTCTTTACTGTAGAAGATGAGAAGTTCTTGCCCACTCCAGAACCACTGATTTCGGGAGGGGTGTTGAAAGACCTGAGTCAGATTGAGGTGAAGAGAGAGGAGGTCCTATGACTGATAGACAACTTTAAAACTGATAAATCACCAGGCCCGGATGGCATACATCCAAGAGTTCTGAAAGAACTCAAATGTGAACTTGTGGATCTCCTGACCAAAATATATAATCTTTCATTAAAATCTGCCTCCATTCCTGAGGACTGGAAGGTAGCTAATGTCACCCCCATCTTTAAAAAGGGTTCCAGAGGAGATCCAGGCCAGGCAGTCTGATGTCAATACCAGGTAAATTGGTGGAAACAGCTATTAAGGAAAAAATTAGTAGGCACATTGCTGAACAAAAACTATTGAGGTAGACTTAGCATGGGTTCTGTAAGGGAAGAGCTTGTTTCACTAACCTGTTAATGTTCTTTCAGGGAGTGAACAAACATGTGGACAAGGGGGACCCAATAGATGTTGTTTACCTTGACTTCCAGAAAGCTTTTGATACAGTTCCTCATCAAAGGCTCCTAAGTAAGCTCAATAGTCACGGGATAAAAGGACAAGTCCTCTTGTGGATCAAAAACTGGCTTATAAACAGTAAACAGAGTGAGTATAATTGGGCAATTTTCTCAGTGGAGGGTGGTAAGCAGTGCGTACCACAGGGATCAGTACAAGGACGGATGCTTTTTAACTTGTTTATTAATGATTTAGAATTGGGAGTAAGCAGTGAAGTGGTTAAATTTGCAGATGACACGAAATTGTTCAGGGTGGTGAGAACCAGGGAGGACTGTGAGGCACTCCAAAGGGATCTGTTGAGGATGGGTGAGTGGGCATCCATGTGGCAAATGGGGTTCAATGTGGCCAAGTGCAAGGTGATGCACAGTGGAGCCAAAAATCCTAACTATAAATAAACGTTGATGGGGTCTGGATTGGCAGAGACTGACCAAGAGAGAAATCTTGGAGTTGTGGTAGATAAGTCACTGAAGATGTTGAGACAGTGTGTGACTGCAATAAAAAAGGCCAATGCTATGCTGGAGATTATTAGGAAGGATATTGAAAACAGATCAGCCAATATCATAATGCCCCTATATAAGTCAATGGTGCAACCTCATTTGGAATACTGTGTACAGTTCTGGTCATCACACCTAAAAAGGATATTATAGCATTGGGAAAAGTGCAGAAAAGGGCAACTAGGATGATAAAATGGTTGGAACACTTTCCCTGTGAAGAAAGGTTAAAACGTTTGGGGTTCTTTAGCCTGGAAAAACAATGGCTGAGGGGTGACATGATTGAGGTTTATCAGGTTATGCATGGGGAGTACTTTTCTCCCTTTTTCACAATACAAGAACTCATGGGCACTCAATGAAATTGCTGAGCAGCTTGGAGAAACGACAGCTGAGGGGTGACATGATCGAGGTTTATAAGATTATGAATGGGATTGAGCAGGTTGAGAAAGAAGTACTTTTCTCCCTTTCTTACAGTACAAGAACTCATGGGCACTCGATGAAATTGCTGAGCAGTCGGGTTAGAACAGATAAAAGGAAATACTTCTTCACACAAAGAGTGATTAACACATGGAATTCACTGCCACAGGATGTGGTGGTGGCTACAAGCATGGACAACTTCAAGAGGGAATTAGATAAGCATACAGAGCAGAGGTCCATCAGTGGCTATTAGCCACAGGGTATAGATAGGATCTCTCAGTCTGGGGCAAGTGATGCACTGTATTCTTGGTGGCGAGGGGGCAACAGTGGGAGGGCTTGTAGTGTCCTGGCCCCACTGCTGGACCTCCTGATGGCATCTGGTATTTTTGGCCACTGTATGACAGAGTGTTGGACTGGATGGGCCATTAGCCTGATCCAACATTGGCTTCTCTTATGTCCTTATGTTCTTATGGACCAGTGCACCTCCCAGCTTTGCTGCTGGGTCCACTGCAGCTGCTTCTTCTCCCCCCTCCCCATTACTGCTCTTTCCCCAGGGCCATCATGACTCCTACCCCCCTGCCATTGCTGACAACATTGGTAGGCCCAACATGGCTTCCATCTTCACTGCCAGGCCTACTGCAGCTTCTCCCCTCCATTGATGCTGCCACCACTGTAGCATCTCCCATCCACTCCCTCCACCATTGCTGGCAATACTGGCAGGCCCAGCGTGGCTCCCAGTTTCATTTGCCAGGCCAGTTGCAGTCCCCCCACATTGCCAGTGCTGTTGCTGGAGTCACCAAGTCCTGGGCACCCCCCATTACTGCTGCCATCCTCCATATGCCTGCAGGAATTTAAACCCACCAATGTATTTTTTTATTATTTTAGATTTTTCTGCAAACTTGGGGGTGTTCCCAAATTTGCAGGAAAATCTGTTTAGTGTCAATGTGATTTAGATATCTGCATAACAGAGGCTAGACTTCATTATTAGATATATAGATATTTGTTATATATTGAGTTTGAGGCAGCATTTCATAACAAGTGATTTCTTTATTCAGCTCATAATGCAGAGAACACAGACAGACAGCACACAGCAATGACCCAACTCTAAACAGTTTGAACCAGTAAAACCACACCCCTGGAACAATAATATCCAATCAAAGGTGAGTGCTTGGAACCAATGGGAATTGTTCCTGCCAAATGTCCTGATTGGTCTGTCTCCTGACACCGACCAATCCTGTTGCAGATTTCAGGATACCACGAGTCAATGGAGCTTGTGGCTGAAGCTCAGGCATTCTGCACTTATAAGTAACACAATACACAACACGACTCCTTCCTAAGTTAGCATACATAGCCTCTCAGATAGTTAGGGTGAGTCTGTGCCCTTTTGGAATGCCGGGAAGTCCTGCTGGCAAGGCCGGGTCACTGCTGACATTGGCTGGATGGCAGAGTTCCCATGTTCAGTGCCAGGTGGCTGGCCACTAATGCCTTCGACCCAGTAGGTGACTAGGGAGCATTGCAATTAGACTGGGGAGTGCTGCAATGAAACTGGGGAGCATTGCAATTCATAGGTGATTACTATAGCTGTGATCCAAGTGGCCCGTCCGTAGATGAGGTCACCAGTCTACCATGCCGGTGGGACCCTGGCAGACATGTAGTTTTCTGGATTGGTTCCAGTGATGGCTCTTGTCGTGACTCTTGGCAGGACAGGCAGCATGCAGGGCCTCCAGCAACTGGCAGTGACATTGGGGGGAATGGCCATGTGATTCCCCCAAAACAGGCATCTCTTGTGAACCAACAGTTTGTGTTGACACAACTTGAAAACCTGGAACTCTGGGGTCTGCCTGGCGGACTTGAAAACCTGGAACTCTGGGGTCTGACCCACCCCTCTGATGTGCACCCCTCTACAACCAGTTGAGGGCATGGGAAATCACGGGGTCCTTTGAGGATTGGGAGGCGACATTGGAAATGGGAAATAGGGGTTGGGAAGTTCCTCACTGGCCCTGCTTTTGCAGGCAGGGGATTAGTTGATGTCTGGTTCCTGGATTGGCAGGCATCTGATGGCTTTTCCCGACCTGTTGTACACTTCGTAGCAGTATGCCAACATGAAGACTTACCAATGAATTGTTCTCGGTGAGAGAACCAGAGGGGTCTGGCCTGCTGGACCCCTGTAAGTCCAGAAGAAACCATGATGGAGAATGAATGTAGATTTGCTAAGGGATCCTGAATTTATAAACAACACCAAACTGGAAAATCAAGATTTTTTAAAAAGAAATATCCAGCCTGAGATATCTATTGGAATAGTTTGGGACACTTTTAAAGCATATATAAGAGGATGGTGCATCAGTCAGGAGGCACGGAGAAAGAAGAAACAAAAAGAAACTTATGAAAAACTAGAGTCACAAATTAAAAAAAGAGGAGGATAAACTCATAAGAACATAAGAACATAAGAACATAAGAACATAAGAGAAGCCAATGTTGAATCAGGCCAATGGCCCATCTAGTCCAACACTCTGTCACACAGCGGCCAAAATATACCAGGTGCCATCAGGAGGTCCAGCAGTGGGGCCAGGGCACCAGAAGCCCTCCCACTGCTGCCCCCTCCAGCACCAAGAATAGAGTGCATCACCTGCCCCAGACTGAGAGTTCTCATTCTATACCCTGTGGCTAATAGCCACTGGTGGACTTCTGCTCCATATGTTTATCTAATTTCCTCTTGAAACTGTCCATGCTTGCAGCTGCCACGACCTCCTGTGGCAGTGAATTCCATATGTTAATCACTCTTTGGGTGAAGAAGTATTTCCTTTTATCTGTTCTAACCCGACTGCTCAGCAATTTCATAGAGTGCCCACGAGTTCTTGTATTGTGAGAAAGGGAGAAAAGTACTTCTTTCTCAACCTGCCCAATCCCATTCATAATCTTATAAACCTCGATCATGTCACCCCTCAGCCGTCGTTTCTCCAAGCTAAAGAGCCCCAAGCATTTTAACCTTTCTTCATAGGGAAGGTGTTCCAACCCTTTTATCATTCTAGTTGCCCTTCTCTGCACTTTTTCCAATGCTATAATATCCTTTTTGAGATGTGGTGACCAGAACTGTACACAGTATTCCAAATGAGGTCGCACCAATGATTTATACAGGGGCATGATGATACTGGCTGATTTGTTATCAATTCCCTTCCTAATAATCCCCAGCATAGCGTTGGCCTTCTTTATTGCAGCTACACATTGTGTAGACATTTTCAGCGAGTTATCCACTACGACTCCAAGATCTCTCTCTTGGTCAGTCTCTGCCAGATCAGACCCCATCAACGTGTATTTATATTTAGGATTTTTGGCTCCAATGTGCATCACTTTGCACTTGGCCACATTGAACCCCATTTGCCACGTTGACGCCCACTCACCCATCCTCAACAGATCCCTTTGGAGTGCCTCACAATCCTCCCTGGTTTTCACCACCCTGAACAACTTCGTGTCATCTGCAAATTTAGCCACATCACTGCTTACTCCCAATTCCAAATCGTTAATAAACAAGTTAAAAAGCATGGGACCGAGTACTGATCCCTGTGGTACCCCACTGCTTACCACCCTCCACTGAGAGAGTTTCCCATTTATACTCACTCTCTGTTTCCTATTTATAAGCCAGTTTTTGATCCACAAGAGGACTTGTCCTTTTATCCCATGACTATTGAGCTTACTTAGGAGCCTTTGATGAGGAACTGTATCAAAAGCTTTCCGGAAGTCAAGGTAAATAATATCTATTGGGTCCCCCTTGTCCACATGTTTGTTCACTCCCTCAAAAAACACTAACAGGTTAGTGAGACAAGATCTTCCCTTACAGAACCCATGCTGAGTCTGCCTCAATAGTTTTTGTTCATCAATGTGCCTACTAATTCTTTCCTTAATAACAGTTTCCACCAACTTACCCGGTATCGATGTCAGACTGACTGGCCTGTAATTTCCTGGATCTCCCCTGGAGCCCTTTTTAAAGATGGGAGTGACATTAGCTACCTTCCAGTCATCAGGAATGGAGGCAGATTTTAAAGAAAGATTACATATTTTTGTCAGGAGATCCACAAGTTCACATTTGAGTTCTTTCAGAACTCTCGGATGAATGCCATCCGGGCCTGGTGATTTATTAGGTTTTAAATTGTCCATCAGTCGGAGGACTTCCTCTCTTGTCACCGCAATCTGATTCAGGTCTTTCAAACCCCCTCCCGAAATCAGTGCTTCTGGAGTGGGCAAACACTTCTCCTCTTCCACAGTGAAGACAGAGGCAAAAAATGCATTCAGCTTCTCAGCCATTTCCCTATCATCCTTCACTACTCCTTTTACCCCTTGGTCATCCAAGGGCCCCACTGCCTCCCTGGCTGGCTTCCTACTTCTAATGTATTTGAAGAAAGTTTTATTGTTGGTCTTTATGTTTTTTGCGATATGCTCCTCATATTCCCTTTTTGCTTGCCTGATCACAGACTTGCATTTTATTTGCCATAGTCTGTGTTCCCTTTTATCAACCTCACTAAGACTAGCTTTCCACCGCTTAAAGGAATCCTTCTTACCTTTTACAGCTTCCATTACTTTATTTGTTAACCATGCAGGCTTTTTTCTATACCTATTTGTACCTTTCCTAACCTGCGGTATATATTTTTTCTGAGCTTCTAGGATTGTCTTTTTAAATAGTCTCCAAGCTTCCCCAGTGGTTTTGACCTTCTCCACTCTTCCTTTCAATTTCTTCCTCACATGTCCCCTCATACCAGAGAAGTTACCCCTTTTAAAGTTAAAAGTGGTTGCGTCAGTCTTTTTGGGCAACTCCCTATCTGTACAAATGTTAAACTCAATGACATTATGGTCACTGTTTCCAAGTGGTGCAGTCACTTTTAAACTCAAAAAACTAGAATCTAAAACTGGGAGGGGTAAATTAAGAATGTTACAACATGAAATGAATCTCGTAATACGCAATAGGCATATATATAGGAATAGGAATATAGAGTATACAAGGCTGTATTATTTCAAAAATGCTAATAAACCGTCAAGATGGTTAGTGTATAGGCTTAGAAAGGAAAGAGGGAAAAAGTAACTTTTTCCCACCATAGAGAATAATGGAGGGAATAGGGGCAACCTGTTTGGGGGCCCATAGAATTGGACCCCCTGATCCAATGTTCTTGAAACTTGGTGGGTATCTTGGGGAGAGGCTCCATCAGCTATCCTGTGAGTTTGGAGCCTCTCCCTCAAACCCCTCCCCTCCAGCCCTCAGAATATACCCTATGTTTTCACCATTGACTTCAATGGCCCATAGGATATAATGGAGCTGAAATTGACATTCGGCTGCCTGAAAGACTTTTTGGGATGCTGGCTGGGGGCAGGGCTTGGCTCCTGAGCTCCCGGAGCTGTACTCCCATGCGCTCCCCCCCAAAAAAGGCCCCTGCATATATCCTTCTTAAATGTCGACTATAAGATATATGCAAATATTTTGGCGATGAGATTAAGAAAAGTATTATCACAGGAAATTAATCAAGATCAAGTGGGATTTTTGCCAAGAAAGCAAATCAAAAATAATATGCGGACAATTTTAAATGTAATAGAGTATTATGAACACCACTTGGAGAAACAACTGGTCATAGAACTTCTTGTATTGAACTATGAATATGCCTATTCCTGTGCTGTCTCTGAAAATCAACGAGGTGGAAATTGCAAGGCTTGAGCCGTCGTTTGTTCCATCTGGGGAAGAACTGGCGTAGAGTCTGTGTGGAGATGATGGTGAACGTGATCCTGAATTGACCTCCATCTCACAGGGAACATTGTCGAGGACCACGGTCACTTTGATTTTGTTTCTTGTTTGGAGCTGAGTGCTGTACTCCAAGTGGCAGCCGGCAGATGCACTAGTGTCCTTGGATGATGATCAAAATCTACTATGCAACAGTCTCGGTGACATCTTGGGTGATGTCTTTGCTTCAGACAAGCAGCACACCCAGGTGAGGTGTCCAACCTTCCCACAATCCTGACACTGGACCTTGTGGAACCAACACTTATGGTGCTCATGGTCACCACTGCAACTGGCACATTGTGATCTGGGAGAGGGTCATTGACTGGAGTGCTTGCACCTCTCGGTCTGTGTTCGGTAGACTGAGTTGTCCTCGTAGTCTGATGATTCCAGTATCCCCTGATGCACCAGCTGCAACTTTCGGGGTGTTGGTGGAATTCTGGCCTCATGCACATCTCTGGTCGACTGGTCAGCAGTCACTGCAGATATTGCCTCTTCATACGTGGTTTGGAATGTAAGTTCTCGTGTGGCAAAGAGCTGCAGGACTTTTCGTCCTGCAGGCTGCACACTAGCCTGTTGTGGAGTCTATCATTTAAGTCTGTGAAGTTGCACTACCACGCTGCTTTCCAAAGCGCTGTCATATACTCAGCAATTGACTCGCCTTTAGCTTGGTCTCATTTGTGGAATGTGTCTGTTGCTCTACGAGGCCCTTAGTGTACTCTTATGAACTCACAAGTTATGAGAACCTGAACTTTGCCAGTTATGTGCAAAAGAGACTGAACTGCAAGGTGACTCCAAGTCATGCCAGTTATAGCACACATCCAGAAGAAGAAAGCCTTCCTGTGAAAGAGTGTGCCTATGATTCCTGCATGTCACCATCCCAGTTTCCTGCAGCAAGGTGGACCAGCTCCCTAGCCATACATAGCATTGAGAAATCAGGTAGCTGCCATGCCAGGTCAGAAGACAGGGGACCTAAACTCCATGAAGAATCTCCTTCCTTGCACGTAAGCAACATGTTCTTCTCCACCTAATACATCACCTAGCCATAAGACAACAAGGAAACAATGGCTCTGGCCAGCACAGGACATAATCTCATCAGGTGCCATTGTCCAGACTAGCTTGTCATTAGGTCTAACATTGCCCACTCCCCAGACCTTCAAACCCAGCACCAGTCAGCATATTTTTGGGGACAGACTAACAGGAGGTGGGCCAAGAGAGGTGGCCAAGCTTGGCCCACCCCTCAACCTCCTAATAAAAGAGACGGTCCAATGCCAGCTCACTCGCTCTCTTACTTGCACTCTTGTCCCTTACCTGAACCCCTCCTATTCTTAGCCTCTGACTCTTGGTTGCGCAGCCAGGGTCTTATCGTGCACCTGCCAGTTCAGGACATGTCCCTCTCCCCAGTATCCCATAATCCCCTCATTTTCCTGAAATTTGCTCCATCCAACTCCAGACAGGTAGAGTATCTCTCATCATCAAAACATCCTGCTAATGCAAATGTGCTATTTTCTTCTATCTATATTTCCTAGAACTTGTGTAATTGTGTGTATGCTTGTGTTATTGTATGCTTGAAATATATTCAGTAAACAAAATCAGCTTATACTGACATCAGTCTCAGCATCTATTTGGTGGGTCTGGAGGGAACTGCACCCCTGTATATATAGATGCTTGCCCCCATATTGCCTATTGTGTATATGAGATCATTATTCCCCATTTTTAAATAACAAGTCAAGGCAATTTGGCTAACAGAGTGGTGGAGAATGCGGGCAGTATCCTGAACTTCTGAATACATGCGAGTCGACATGCATGTTTTTCTGACAGGCAGATGTGGGGTTAAAAGTTTCTTTTGATATCTGCTGGATCTAGGCACTTTTGTGTTTGGTTTCTGTCTATGTGATTGGCTCTAGAGAGCTACCTATTGTGGGAGGCTTTCCCCCCTTCTCTCCTTCAGCCGGCATTGGCTAGCCGCACCGGGCTGATTGCTAGGTGAAAGCCGTCGACCAATCAGAACCCAATCGCACTGGGGCCTTTTTCAACAAAGTCCTATGGCCAATTACAAACCAACTTTTGCACTATCTTGTGGGTGGGCACTGTAGGGCGTTAGGTTTTTCTCCCTTGCACCAGACTCCTCGCCATCTCTCCCTTTTGCTTTGCTACAGCAGAGTGTTGTACATAGACTGGTTAGGGAGGTCATCCCATAGAGGCATATCGGTCTGAAAACCCCCACGGGTTCCAGTGGTGATCCTGTCAGAGTGAGAGGCTTGAAACCCTGATGGGTTAGGTGGTAATCCTGTGAGAGTGTGAAGCTTGAAACCCTGCTGGTTTAAGGTAATCCTGCTAGAGTGTGAGGGTTGAAACCTTTATACGGGTTAGGAGGTTATCCCATCAGAGAAGTGAGGAAACTGGCCAATCCCATTCTCGAAACTCCATAATTAATAGGCTGGGTGCCATTATATGGGTTTTCTGAGGTAATCCTGTTGAGGCTGAGGGAAGGAAAGCCTCGTCTCGAAACCCACAATTTTGAAAAGAGAAGAGAGGGTTAGGGAGAATCCCCTCTTCTTGCAAAGGAACAGAACTTAAGTAAGTGAGCATGTACCGCATGAAGAAAGAGACTGTGCCGAAGCTAGAAAAATGGATGGTTAAGAAAGGCAGTTCACCTTGGTTGGAAGGGTCCTTTAAAGGACCAGATCCTTTGAAGATGGTTAGGGATGCTTTCCAAGATGATTGCATGAAAGAAAAGCCCAGTGCCACTAACAAAGACTGGTCTGCTATGTGGGCAGTATACACAGATTTGCAAGACAGCGCTACCCTTATCCAGCAGCGCCAAAATATCATTGACAATAATGAGTCTGAGATAGAAGAACTCAGAATGCAGATAGAGAAATTAAGGGAACAGTAAAGTACACATCAGAGGGAAATGGAGAACCTCTGCCTCCAGCATAGCTGTGAGTTAGAAGAACAGAGAGATAATTTTGAAATGGAGATAGTGAACTTAAAGCAGACTTTGAAGATGAGACTCAGGCACTGAAGGCAGAATGCCTGAATTTAATATTAGAAAAACAGGGGCTAACCTCCACCACTCAGGAGGCTAAGATTCAAGCTGCAATGGCTCTTCAGAGAGCTGAAATAGCTGAGGACAAACTAGAGCAAGCTATGGAGCAACTGTCCACTGCTAGCAGGGCTGCTAAATACCTTGCTGATCAGAATCAAGTTAAAAGAGAGCAGGCTAATCATGATGCCTGTAAGAAGCTAATTGCATCCTTGAAGGAACAGCTGGGAATTCAAAAGGCAGTCATCTCCACAATTCACCCAGGTGCTGTGGTGGAATCTTCTTTGATGATATAGACCCCATGCCCCCAAATCCACCCTGTAATCAGGAGTGGGTCGATCCCCTTCCTGTAAACCCTATTAGTACTAAGGAAATATAGGCCCAATCTGGAAGCAGAACAACTACCCAAGTAATTGTTGAATCCAGAACATTGAAACCTGAGGAAGTAAAAGCTATAGCCGCCCAATTGGGGCCATTCACCAAAGAAGCAGCCATTCAATGGATTACTATAGTGGCCATTGCATATGGCCAGGGCCGGCTCACCCACTAGGTGAGCTAGGTGCTCACCTAGAGCGCGCCGGCCACAGGGGTGCCAAAAGGCACCCCACCCCCCATGAAAAGCCCCTCCCCACCTTTCCCCTGGCTTGCTTGGGTGCCCTGTGCCCAAGCAAGCCAGTGCTGGGAGGGAAGGGGTGGAGGTTAACCCCCCACCTCTTCCCTGGCTTGCTTGGGTGCCCCGCAGCTGCAGAGCACCCAAGCAAGCCAAAACGCCCCTGCCCCCCTGCGGAAAGTGCTCCCTGCCACTGCTGAGTGCCCCGGCAGGGTTCAGGAGGCAGCAGCAGAGATTGCCTGCCCTCCTCCCTGGGGGGGAGAGATGGCAGAGGTGGCACCCGGTGCCCGCAGCTCGGCTCAAAGGGAAGGGGTGGGGGTTACAACCCTGCCCCTTCCCTGGCTTTCCTGGGGGCCCTGCTGCTGTGGAGCCTCCAGGAAAGCGGCGCTGGGAGGGAGGGAGTGGCGGTTGCAACCTCCACCCCTTCCTTGCCTTTCCTGGGGGCCCCTCTGCTGCGGAGCCTCCAGGAAAGCGGCGCTAGGAGGGAAGGGGCAGCGGTTGCAACCTCCGCCCCTTCCCTGGCTTTCCTGGGGCCCCCACAGCTGTGGAGCCTCCAGGAAAGTGGCGCTGGAAGGGAGGGGGTGGCGGTTGCAACTGCCACCCCTTCCTTGCCTTTCCTGGGGGCCCCGCAGCTGTGGAGCCTCCAGGAAAGCAGCGCTGGGAGGGAGGGGCGGTGATTGCAACCTCTGCCCCTTCCTTGCCTTTCCTGGGGGCCCCGCTGCTGCAGAGCCTCCAGGAAAGTGGCACTGGGAGGGAGGGGGCGGCAGTTGCAACCTCTGCCCCTTCCCTGGCTTTCCTGGGGGTCCCGCAGCTGTGGAGCCTCCAGGAAAGCCGGCGCTCTGCCACCACCCGCCCCATCTCCAGGCCCCACTGGGAGGTTGGCATCCCGGTGGGGGGCGCCCCAAGCTCTCTTGCCTAGGGTGCCCAGAAACCTGGAGCCGGCCCTGGATATGGCACTCTTAATGGGGAAGATCTTACTACTTTAGCAAGACAGTGTGCTACGGGCAAAGACTTAGCCATCATTAACTCTGCGGCGGCAAGCCGAAACCTTAATGCACTGTCAAAATAGACTGGATAAGGGAAGTGTTAAAATACATGTGGCCAGGCAGAGGGCTTACAGCTCTATATGTCCTGGAATGCCAAGGACCAAATGAGGATCTGGAAATATACATGACAAGAAAACAATTACTAGCAGTCTTGGCAGAGCAAGTCAGAATGGTAAATAATATGCCATTCTCAACCCCTCATTCCCTCTGTGTTTGTAGATCTCGAGGAACTTCAGAAGAATGATGCAGACATCACTGATCTCTTGCACAAGGGAAAAAACCCTTTAGGCAGATATACAATAGAAGAGGAGGAAGGTGTCGTTTGGGCAATAGCCAATACAGGCACTTGTCATTGGGTTGTACCTGTAGAAGTCCGGGGAGATGTCAAACAGTTTGTACACGAGCAAGGTCACCGTGGTAAGGACCTAACATTGGAGAGGGTAAAGGAAGTCAGATGGTGGCCCGGCATGCACCAGGAAGTAGCCAAGTGGGTGGACAATTGTCTCTCCTGTGCTATGGTAAATGTGGACCCCTCCGGACCCAAATCACCTATCCAGCATCAATGTATAGAAGGACTCTGGGCTCAGATGCAACTTGATTTCATTATTCCCCATTTTGAGTAACAAGTCAAGGCAATTTGGCTAACACAGGCCGACATGCGTAGTTTGGCCTTGATTGTGACGCACGCAGTGTCCTTGAGTTCAGCAGGTGCAACTAATGTCTTAGCCACATTGAAAATGTTCTTGCCGCAGATGCTGAGAATGGTGGCTTTCTTGATATTTGCATCCATAATCTGTTGAGCTGTAATATAGAACTCAAACCAGGTGACATAGGTGTCCCTGTTCTCTGTAGTTGAATCGAATGGTTTAAAGTGGCCCTTGGTGGCCATTGTGGTGCACTGGAGCAGCAGATGCTTGTGTTCTCTGGCTGCTTCCAAGGGCCAAGGTGACACTTTTTTGCCCACTGTAGTGATCAGCTATGGTTCTGTGGGGCTGCCAACTCACTGCATCCCACCTTTGTCGCCAGTGATGTATACTGAGATCAAGGCAGAGTTTCATAACAAGTGATTTCTTTATTCAGCTCATAACACAGACAACACAGACAACACACAGAATGACCCAACTATATACAGTTTGAACCAGGAAAACCACAACTCCTGGAACAATAATGTCCAATCAAAGATGAGTGCTTGGAACCAATGGGAATTGTTCTCACTGAATATCAACTACTGTGCAGATTGGTCTGTCTCCTGACACTGATCAATCCTTTTGCAGATTTCAAGATACCAAGAGTCAATGGAGCTTGTGGCTGAAGCTCAGGCATTCTACAGTTACAAGTAACACAATACACAACAATATTCCTGTTGAAATGTTTGTAGGTTTGTAAGAGTAGTGGACTCTAAACCTCAGTGTTTGCTTGGGGATGCTGAAGATACCAAAATGGAGGGTGGGGAGGGGAAGGGGAGTATATTCCTCTCACACTCTTGACCAAAAATGGCCAGGATTGGAATGAGCCACTGCTGCCTGCCCTCAGGCCCACTGTTTTTGTGGGGATGTGCATGTATGTTCCTGTATGCCTCAGGGGAAGATCTCCAGCTGCAGAGGACAGAAAGCTGATACTAGCCTGTGAGAAGCTGGACTTGGCCATTCTCCAAATCAATTTCTCCAAGCCCAGTTTCCTCCACCACACATACACCATAGGCTTCCTGTTTGCCCTCCCACAGTGCGTAAATTCCTACCCACTGCCCTTGAGATATTTAACTGTAGGAGAAAACAGGGACACAAAATGGTCACCATAATGACACACTGTCTCTATGGTTCCCCCCCCCCCCAATAGAGATTATAGGAAATTCCTATACTTGTCACCTGGAAGTGACATCAATCTGCCCCAAATTCTATACTCCCCAGGCACCACCCTCAAAATTTCCCAGTATTTGTCACAGCAGTGCCAGCAACTGTAACACTCCATCAGGGGTGGATTGGCCTTTAAGGCCCCCTGGAAAATTTAAGGTTGCCAGCCAACCACTGGCACCTGGCAGGGGAGGCTTGAGGGGGCAGGAGCATGTACAATGCCATTGCTTCAGTGGTGTAACATCAATTCTGGGTTTGTGCCAGAAGTGATGTAGTGCTGTCAGAGTGATGGCAATTTTCATGGCATTTTCCCCCTGCTGCCCTATCAAGGGGTGGTGGGAGTTGGGGGTTGCTGGGTGGGAGGTTTCCCACTATAGGGGATGACCTAGAAGCCCTACGAAAAGTCCTGGTGGATCAATGATTTGAGGGACTGTACCAAGGGGGGGGATGAGGGCCACCACCAATTGCCCTCGCCTATTGCAAAGTGGGCAGGAGTTGTTGCTTTCACTTTGAGGAGGGCAGAATTATTTATTATTTATTTATTTGTCTCTTTGATTTATACCCCATCCTCCCCACCGAAACAGGCTCAGTGTGGTTTACATAAAAAATTTTTGACAGATAAAAACAAAAAATATATAAATATGAATGTTGTAAAGTGCTAGTAAACAGTTTGTATGACATTGGCAAGGCAATGGTAGCATCAAACATAATGAGTGAAGTCAGCATTGGTGCTAGGACTGATATTACAGACTGGTTCTTGCTGGTGAGGCACAGGCTGTCGGTGGTATTAGGACACAGGGTTTTAGCTTATTGGGTGCGGCTCCTTAATCAAAGGCCTGATGGAAGAGCTCCGTCTTGCAGGTAAAAGGTCCCACAGGGCTCTAGTGTCTTCCGCAAGCTCGTTTCACCAGTATGGAGCCACCACTGAGAAGGCCCTGGCCCTGGTTGAAGCCAGCCTGGCATCCTTGGGACCTGGGAGGGCCAGACGGTTTTGGGCCCCTAAACACAGTGCTCTTTGGGGAACATGTGGGGAAAGGTGGTCCCTCAGGTATGTAGGCCCCTGATCATAAAGGGCTTTTAAGGTAAGGACCAGCATCTTGAAGCAAATTCAGTATGCTATAGGCAGCCAGTGCAATGCTTTTAGCGCAGGCTGGATGTGCTGCCACATGGGGAGGCCCAACAACAGCCTGGCTCCTGTGTTCTGCACCAGCTGCTGCTTCCAGATTTTGGACAAGGGCAGCCCCAAGTAGAGAGCATTACAGTAGTCTAATCTCAAGGTAACCATTGCGTGGATCACTGTCGTCAAGTCATTGCATTCAAGGAAGGGAACCAACTGCCTGATCAGCTGAAGATGATAAAAGGCTGACTTAGCAGTGGCTGCTACCTGGGCCTCCATTGTTAGGGAGGCATCCAAGTAGGGTTGCCAAGTCTCTTACCTGCAATAGCGGGGGGGACCTGGTCCTGGTCTGGGAGTTTTGTGTGCACACGCTGCAATTACATCACCCAGAAGTGACATAATCATGCTGGGCTCATTGCAGGACAGTGCTCTAGCAATCACCCTAATAATTCTATGGTACCATAGAATTTTTAGGGTGATTGCTAGAGTGTCGCCCTGCGACGTGGCCAGAGTGATTATGTCACTTCTGGGCGACATAATTGCGCTGGGCACGTTGGCCTGATCTGGCTACTTCAGCGGTGGGTTTCCCCCCGCCATCCGGATCCAGAATGGCGGATTGGGGGCCCTTTCAGCAGGGGAATCTCTGCCCCCCAGGGGGACTTGGCAGTCCTACATCCAAGAGTACTCCCAGGCTCCTAACCTCTGGCACTGGCACCAGCGGTGCCCCATTGAAGGTCAGGAGTGGGATCCCTACCCTCGGACCTCCTCTACTCAGACACAGGATCTCCGTCTTCAGGGGTCTTTTTGGGGGGAGCGCACCGGAGCGAAGCTCCGGGAGCTCAGGAGCCAAGCCCCGCCCCCAGCCGGCGTCCCGGAGAGTCTTTCAGGCAGCCGAATGTCAATTTCAGCTCCATTGTATCCTATGGGCCATTGAAGTCAATGGTGAAAACATAGGGTATATTCTGGGGGCTGGAGGGAGGGGTTTGAGGGAGTGGTTCCAAACTCACAGGATAGCTGATGGAGCCTCTCCCCAAGATACCCACCAAGTTTCAAGAACATTGGATCAGGGGTCCAATTCTATGGGCCCCCAAACAGGTTGCCCCTATTCCCTCCGTTGTTCTCTATGGTGGGGAAAAAGTACGTTTTTTTCCCACCATAGAGAACAATGGAGGGAATAGGGGCAACCTGTTTGGGGGCCCATGGAATTGGACCCCTGGTCCAATGTTCTTGAAACTTGGTGGGTACCTTGGGGAGAGGCTCCATCAGCTACCCTGTGAGTTTGGGGCCTCAAACCCCTCCCCTCCAGCCCCCAGAATATACCCTATGTTTTCACCATTGACTTCAATGGCCCATAGGATATAATGGGGCCGAATTGCCGCCAAATTTCTTTCATTCCCTCTTTTCCTTCTCTCTTTTCCCTCTTTCCCTCCTTCTTCTCTTCTCTCTTTCTTTCTTTCCCACCTTCTTCTCTTCTCTTTTTTCCTCCTTTCCCTGTTTCCCTCCCCTTTCCTTCTCTTTCTTTCCCTCTTTCCTCCTTCTGTGGCCCAACTCTCATGAGAAGGAGTTTAAACTTTAAACCCCTTCTCTCTTAGCTCCCCCACCCAGACCAGCTGGGGAAGGGAAGGGGAGGCTTTTGAAGATGCCTCCCCCACTTTTGCTTCCCCTTCTGACATCACTTCTGGTGATGTCAGGGGGCGTGGCATATGCTAATAGCCTAATAGCTCATTAGCATACCATATGCTAATGAGCTCCTGCAGCTGTTTTTCTACGAAAAGACCCCTGTCCGTCTTCATCAGATTCAATTTCAGTCAGCTCAGTCTAAGCCAATCAACCAGTCTAGCTGCCAATTAGCTGCCAGTCTAGCTGTTAGAGAGAGGGAAGGGTGCAAGATGGGCAGGCATGGGAACTATGCTCAACACCAGTCCCTCCAGAGGCCACTGTTTCTGTTTGTTTTTGTATGTTGATGTTGTAAGCCTTTTCAGTTTACCCATTTGCATTGTGGGTGTTCTCAAATTGCTTTGGGTTATATTTAGGGCATTTATACACAATTGGCTTGAAACCAGGCATCAATACTGATTATAATCTGCCAGCATTTTTTGGTGGTACAAATTGGAACAGGGTGTTCCCAAAATCAGATAACATCCCTGATTTAAATGATCATGTTATGGCAATGCCAGGAAGTTGGGTCACTTTTTACTTTTCTGGTGCTTTTACAGTTCATATGCATATTCTATAGCCCAACTCGGCATTTTGGATTTTAGTATTCTCATCTCCCTTAACAGGAGAACATGCTACTTGCAGTCCTCCAGATATGCATTGTCGCCATTTTTATGTGAATAGTGCATGTATTTTCCAGCTTTGGTACCTGAAACTGCATACTCTAAAAAATCTGCAGTTCTGATTGTGCTTACTAAAGCTGGAAAATACATGATACTCTGTTCACACAAAATGGTGACCGCAAATACCAAGAGGGTGATGCATACCATGATCTCCCCTTATGCATGGCTAGATCACCAAAATTGTAAAGACTGAACGGGGCAGCTGCTGGGTTGCTTTCATGATCAAACATTTGCAGAATATAGATGCAAAAAGGGAGAGTCTCACACCAATATGGAATCAAAGCAGAGAAGAAAAAAACATTGGTGCAGTGGGGAAAAGATTTTTATTATATTTCACTCAGAGATTCCTATACATTTCTCAAGTTGTTTAGTGGATCTTATAAAACCAGATTAAAAAACTAAACATACAAATACAGAAAATTAAAAACTGCAAATTGAGCACAGCAAAACTATTTTACAGGAGCTATACAAAATGGTTGAGGCTTTCCCACATAACTGGCTCACATTCTTATAGACTAAACTATTTACACATACTACATAAGTTTCAGATTAAAATAAATTTCCCTAAATGAAAAGGATTAAGAATCTGTAAAACAACCGTCTCTCAGAATTTTCACACCATAATAAACTGTAGAATAGATGACCCATATACAGCAAGATTTATAGTAATTAACTCTAAGGAGTTATGTTTTGGAGCCTTGAGGATCCATTCTACTTCCTTCCTCAGTAGCACCTTATTATGATGACTGGCAGTTTTTGAATGGTACAAATGATTATATCAGTACCACCATGATTATGTTCAAGAAAGTTCTGAATCAAAAGAACACTTTTTAAAGGGAAGCATTGATTTTTTGTTTTAAGATTTCTAGATGTGTTGCCCACATATATCTTATTATGAGGGCACTTGATAATATATACAATCTGTCTGGAACTACATGTGGAGAAATCTGTAAGCACATACTATTTTCCATCGTTGTTTTTTAAAATTCATTAATACTACATGTGCTGTTCCCACAGGGAAATGCCCCATTTGGGGGTGGGTAAATCTGTATAAATGTGTACCAGTAGGTCTCTCACATTAGATGTTCTTATAAAACAACCAATAGGATTTCATGTAGGGATTCTGTCCAATATATTTCAACATTGGAATATGCTCTTACTGAGTCTGACCATTATATGGTTATATTATAGCCAGCATATTCTAAGGCCTAATGGGGGGGGATCAGAGTAAGACGGAAAAACTGACCTTGAGAGACTGGTTTGTCGCTTTTCTTTTAAACATATAATGGATGGACTCAATAAAAGGGAGTTATAAGGTTTATTCTGCTCTGGTCTTCTCTCCCTCACCTCTCCCATAATTATCACAGGTCATTTTTGGTATGCTTATATAAAAATAAATATGCTCACTTATGAATTAAAAGTGTACTGTAGTTTTTTACTGTTAAAAGAGAGAAAAGCACAGAACATTTTTTTAAAAGTTCCGAAAACATTCCATCATCTGCGGGAATCAAAGACCCATTGAAAACTACAAAAACCCTTACATTCAGGGTTTTAATGAAAACCAAGTTTCTCGTTTGGTGTGTTTTTCTTTGCGAGGATGTCCAAGAGAATACAACTGAGTTGTGGTGCTGATTTAAAGAACTGGGTTAAAATGTTTCCTGATCCAATCAGATTGCATTTGTCTGGGGGAAAAGGTCACTATTTCATAATTTTGGGAGCCTCTTGTACTTTTTATCTTCCTCCTCCCCATAGACATTGATAGTCACTTCATTGAAAGGGGTTGGTCACTTCATTGAAAGTTAGATTTGATTGGTTTCCTGAATGGGAAGTAATCGATGCTCATTGTTAAATACTGGGTTCTGGATGCATTGCAGTGATCAGCTCTAGTTTGGCCCCAGTCACACGTGCCAGATAACATGGAGGAGAGGGGATGCTATTTGCGCCATCGCAATTTGACATGCCCCAATGCGATCAGATGCGATGGTGGTGAACCGGCGTTGTTTCCGTTGGTGCATGTTTCCATTGCACTCTAACCAGGAAGCAGGGATGCAAGAGGAGTGCGCTGGAGCACTCACACGGACAGCGTCCATCTGCAGCCCATCGCAACTGGTTGATAGCGGACTTTCCCAGGTACTTTTAAACTCCACATCTTTGATGGGATGCTATGGGTTGCCGATGGGCGCATGCCACTTGCCAGAAGTTCCCATGTGATCACGCCCATAAAATCTACCCGGCATTTGTGGCTCTCCCGCGGCAAATTCTCCATGTGAACGGACGCTTTATTTAGCGATTTCAGGAACACAACAAGGTTTTAGCCCTGCTTATAAAGCATGCAAACACCACACCCCACACACCCCCACTCCCAAGGATATGCTATTTTCATTACAGTGCTTATCTATAGGTCAATTCCAAGATCCTGGTCAGCTATTGTTCGTAGAGCAAGCTCACCAGTTCAAGGTTCACATTCAGGGATGGCTTAGGCTCAATACATAACACCCCTCCCCCTAAGTTCCAAAACACCTTAACAGACATAGTCTCTTAGGTATGCTGGTTGGCAAAGTTCTCAGGTTGAACATCGCAGCTCTGGCTGAGGGGTCGCAGTTACAGGATCTGAGTCCACCATTGCTGGTGGAAGGCTGTGGGGCTGGCATGACATCTGGAGAGTCCATGGCCTGGTGTTTTGGCCCCCTGGTGGTTGGGCTCTGTGCTGTCAGGCTAAAACTCACTCGCAGTCTCCAGCTCCTGCGGTTGCGGCAGTCCCTCATTGTAGTCTTCCGCTGCTGTTGATGGTGACTCCAGGTCAACTGGAAGCAGACAGTGGTGGAGCTGGTCTATGTGTCTACAGAGAACCTGACCATTATCAGTCAATACCTCGTATGACAGAGGCCCAGTAACTGATGACTTTGGCAGGAACTCAGGCAGGACCACTGGAAAAGTTCCTTATGTAGATGGAGTTGCCGGGGGAAAATCCTCTGAGCATTTCCTCATTCTCTGTTGCCTGGTGATGCTCAGGGGCTCTATCTGGATGCAGTCTGTCCAGTCGGGTGGTTAGGTGCCTGCCCATGAAGAGTTCTGCTGGGCTGTGGCCAGTGGTGGTGCTCGGGGTCACCCGGTGGCCAAAAAGGAAGGCATGCAAACACCACACCCCATACTCCTAAGGATAGGCTATTTACATTACACTGTTTATCTATAGGTCAATTCCAGAATCCTGGTCAGCTATTGTTCTTGGGAAGCAAGCTCACCCAGTTTAAGGTTCACATTCAGGGATGGCTTGGGCTCCATACATACCACTCATGGTCAGCGGTCTTCAATGCATGGGTCAGGACTCTCAGGCAGATCATGAAGCCCAACCTGCTGGGTTGCTGAGTGCGTACTAAGGGCATTTGTTGCTTTGGGGTAGGATCTGCTGTTAGTGTGCATGCACAGAGCACAAGGATGCCATGCCTCCTGCTTTGTTTCTTTTTTTGCACACAAATTGAATGGATCAACAGGACACTCAGCAGTGGAGAGGGGTTTTTCACAGCTCTTCCACATTATGAAGCTGGCACAGGGGGATTGGAGGAAGGGGGAAATAGCCGTGGAAAAGGCAGGGTGGGCATGTCCCGTCCCTCTCTGTGGCAATGTTGGGCTGGGCACATGTCTCCCTCACTGTGGTGAACCTTCCTTCTCTGTGCCCTTGGCTCTTGCCTCCTCTCTTTGGGCAGTGACAGCCCCCAGGTTGGGTATCCTTTCACTCCAGTCAGCAAAGTCTGAACCTGTCCTCTAGTCCTTCTCGAACTCAAGTGAATCTTTCACCAGAGGGGGATGGAGGTGAGTTTACAAAGTGGCGAGGCTATTGCAGAACAAGAGATTGTGCAACATGGAGCATGGAGGCTTCCAGCAACCTGTCATAGGTGGGGAGGGGAATGGGTGGAGGACAGAGGGTGATCTTTGGTATGAGAAAAGGGATTTTAATATAATATGACAGCATCCCTGTTTTCAGCTGTGAAATATTGGAAGGGTGTGATTCTGGCTTTATTCACCGAGCAGGCTTTACTCACAAAGCAAGTGTAAGGATTACCCAGGCCTCAGGAGGTAATAGTGTAAAGTTGCAGAGGAATTCTGAACATTAATTTGACTCCAGCTTTGATGGTTCAAGAGAGCTCTTTCAAGATGAGGGATGGTATCATGACTGCCCAGTCTGTTTAATTTACAGACAATTTTCTGACAGAAAAAAGACATTACTGTGTATGCCTTGTTCAAGATTTGGGGATTAACTAGTCCCTCCCAACTGTATATCTGCTGGTTGGTTATTCTTTTGTCATGTTGATGCTGATGTTTCCTTAACTGTAAATTAGGGGATAAGAGCTTGAGGCTACAGGAAGGCAAGAGATTAATTCAACAGTTGGTCTAAAGGTAAGCACTTTGCAGATTTTTGTTTGCAGATTTTCTGTGATGATTCAGGGCCCCCTGACCTTGAAAAATTTAATCACAAGAATCCTCTTGAGCATTGCAGGAGAAATGGGCACAACTGTTTCCAAAGCTTCAGCATAGGAAGTTCGAAGGCTAGTCTTCAGCCATTCAGACACTTGTGTTCATGTCGACTTCTTCAGAGTCAAAGCCATGCAACTTCCCTCAAATGGTCCTTAGCCAGTGTCTTAATGCCAGCCTCAAGCTGTTTCAAGGTGGGGCCTGCCTGTAGCTCAGTGGTCTAGTACATGCTGTGTTCATAGGAAATCCCAGGTTCAGCCCCCAGCATCTCCATCTGAAGGAATCAGGTAGTAGGTGATATGAAAGATATCTTCCTAGAGACCTTCAGAAGCTGTTCCGGGTCAGAGTACGTAAAACAGATTTTGACAAACCAATCATAATCTGGCTTAGAGTAAGGCATCTAGGAAGGGGGCTGTAATGCATGAGCATCTGTGTTGAGTGCGGAAGGTCCCTGCCAGGATCAATCACCTCTGACTGAGACCCCAAATAGCCACTGCAAATCAGAATAGGCAGGACTGACTTTGATAGACACAGGGTCTGGCTCAGGATTATGCAGCTTCCGGTTTTCGCAGTAACTAAAGCCAATGCACAGACATGAGCTTCAGACTTGTTTTAGGGCTGAGAAAGTTGGATGTTAGGGTGGGCAGGACTGCTAATCGTCCTCTGGGTGTGGAGAATTCCCTGTCCCCAGCTCCAAGTGTCAGGAGAAAAAATTTAAGAAAGGCAATGTTGTGTGCAGTGCTACTTCACTTCCACTAAAAACCCAGAAATGACATAGGGTAGCCCTAGGAATAGAGTTTCTAGCAATTCCTATAACTATCCTATGTCACTTATGAGTTTTTACCAGAACTGATATAGCACTAGTGTTGTGGCCCTGCCCACAATACTACTGCAGATTTCCAGATACTTCCTGCCAACCATTCAGGTAGGGGAGGGGGAAGAAATGGTAGATAACCTACCCTGACTTCTTTGGAGGTTGTCAAATGTTAATGCCAGCTCCAAGTGCTGAACAAGATGATTTAGTGCCGCAGTTACAACTTTAAGCCCCATGTACCTGGGGAAGGGGTCATGATCCTCTGTTTGAGAATGGTTAAATAGTCTACCTTTCTGTTTCAAAAGGGGAAATGAGGGCTAGATCTAGGAAATGGCACTCTCAGGGCCACACAAGTTGTCAGCTAGACATTAATCCAGACCCAAGTCTCCTGCTGGCTTTGTTAACCACGAGAAGGTTATTTTGTGGAAGCGCAGGGGGGAGAGGTATATTATTTAATTCTCAGAACATGGATCCTTTATGAAGGAAAATCAGCCCTCTTCAACATCACCCTCATATACATTTCTCTGTCTCATTAAACAGACCCTTTGGAACAATTCATTCTTTGAGCCTCTTTTTTTTAAAAAAACAGCCAACTTTACAGCCTATTCCATTTATGACCCAGGAATAAAATTACTGTATCAGTTTCATTACATAAATTGAAACCTGGGTGTTCTACATTCAATTTTTTTTAAAGAACCCATGAAATATAAACAATAATTGCTGCCAAACTGGAGGGAATTGAAGAGAACAGGTATTCCACAGCCTGGGGTTGCTAACTTCCAGGCAGGCCCTGGAGTTCTCCTGGACTACATAGAGAAGTTCTCCTGGAGGAAATGGACTGTATAGCCTCGCAGCCACACTGAACTCCCTACCCTCTTCAAACTCTGCCTTCCCTAGGCTCCACCCTCCAAAAACTCCAGGAACTTCCCAGGCCTACTGCAGACTTTGCTGCCTAGTGCTGGTTTAAAGCACAAATAATATGGAGAACTAATGTGGTATGATGATAAAAGGACAGGGAAATCTGTCATAGAAGCAGGGCTTTTTTTAAAAAAAAAAATAGGTGCCAGAACTCTCAAGAAGGAAATGAAGTTTTCAATCTGCATACTGAAAACTCATGAACTTTTAAACATTTTAAAAAGAATTTTGTCGAAGAGGTTCTGGAACTCCCCATTCCCCCAGAAAAAAAGCCCTGCATAGAAGTCACCGGGTAGGGCTGCCCAGTGTCAGACTCAGATTGTGGTGTTCATTTTCAGGAAGGCAGGTTGAAATTTTAAGGCTGTTGAGCCCACACACTTGATGGCATCTTCTAAGGACTTCTGTACGTGCCTGCTTGTGGTAACTGCTGTGCTGTAGATTTGAGATCGCAGGTGATAAACTGGGACTAACAGCTCAACATTTTGGTTGTAATGCATAGTTAGTGTTAGGGATGCCACTTCCCCACTTACAGTGAGAGACCACTCACTGATCCTTCCTGGTACCCCACCACTGCTTGAAAGAGCAGCAGGAGAAAACAGAGAAGGGAAAAATGGAATCATGTAATACTACTTTTAGCCAAAAAAAAAATGTAGTGATGATAATGCTCTAGGAATTCAACAAATCTTTATGGTAAAACCACAGAGATATGTTGGGTTCCTAGAATGTCTCCATTAGAAGATGATGTCACTTCCTTTTTGGACCCTTTTTTGTGACCTTGTAAGTTGCCCTGCTTGCGGGGAGGGCAGGTGTGACGGAATTAGAGGTTTATGGACAGCAGCAAGGTAAACCCAGCAGCTGCTGAGTCACATGACACTGAGAGAGGTGGGGGCCAAGTGGCTTGGAACTCTCAGGGAAATGAGTGACAGATAACTGTACAGTAATGACAGTTGAGAGCTGACTGGTGGGAGAGTTAGGGAGTTACTGGGAGAGCTTTGAGAACACAACAGCCTCTGAGCTCAGTGAAATCAGTTTGAGAGCAGTTTATGTGGAAAACTGTGGCTGAAAAAATCATCTGCACTGGTACCCTCTAACATAAAGAGGAGAGTGGTGAGAGAGTGAAAAGCACAAGACCTCAGGGGTCACAAACCACAAATACCCTGCTCCATACAAACCTAAGGTGGCTAAGGAAGGGCAAAGGATCTGGAGGAGTCTGGAGAGCTGCGGTTTGTCAAACCAGTAGACTCAGGAGGCCAGGCAGTTGAAGCACAAAACAGGTTCTGGAGAGTGGAGTCAGAGAAGGGTTTTGTGAACCAAAGAACATCTGAGTCAAACTGAGAGTAATAAGCCTACAGCTTATAAAAAGGCAAAGTGAAGTGTTTATACTACAAAGTATCCAAAGAATCCTGTGTAAATATATCCCATCCCCCTGTTGGAGTTTTCTGTATAATAAAGATCTGTTTTGTGTGACAGTTATAAGCCCTGGTGCCTGACTCTGTGGGGAAGAATAATACTGTGCAGTTGTCCTCCATATATCCAGAAGTTAAAGCAAACCCCGAAGAGACTACTGTTAAGGGTGAGCTGATCAGCCATCAGAGATAGGAATTAGGACTGATCAGTCACCTCATAAGATCATAAACTGAATACAGTGCCATTACATATATAGAAAGGTGGCGACACCACAGCTACCTCATGGCCCCGCCCTGCTTGCGGGGAGGGCAGGATATAAAACAAACAATTAAATAAAAATGTTGTTGCATGTCACATGAAGCCATTTCAGTCTCTCTGCTGGCCACCAGCCCTAGTTAATGTCCTTGTTATTTTTTAATGTATTTTTAAAACGTGTGTGTGTTGGTGAATCTCTTGAAAGCCATACAGGCTGGGAAATCTACATCAACTAATACTGACCTTGATACACCAATAGCCTGATTTAGTATACAAGGCAACTTCCTGTTTGTGCTTCACCCTGTAACATCACAAACAATCACTAGGTAACCTTGGACTGGTTACACTTCCTGAACCTAAATTACCTCAAATGTCTGGAGTGAGGAAGAATAGCCAGGGAGAATGAAGCTATGAGCAGGAAGGTGATTTTACTTGATTTTCCATTGTGTGGCATTTTATGCTTGTGAGATTCTCCTCCTGATTCTCATAGAGGTGTTTTGGAAACAACAGCAGGTTGGTTGGGGAAGGTGGGGAAAGATCTGCAGTACCCTCTCCTGCTTTGGAAAGACTTACACAGATGTAGTAACTAGAGGCTTGTGGCCACTGATGAGAACATAATGCTGCTTGAGTTTTTTAAACGGCTTGTGTTTTATATTGTGTTTTTTAATTGCAAGCTGCCTCGAGCAAGACTCTGAAGACGTGACATAGAAATGTTCTAAATAAATAAACGTAAGAAGATCAGACCAGTGGCCCATCTAGTCTAACAACCTGTCTCACACAATGGCCAATCAGGTGCCGGGGCAACCAACAGGGCACAGAGAGTGAATTTTCTTCCATATAATTATTTATTGAATTTCTTTGCACCCTAAAATAAATACTGCTTCTTTATTTATTTATGTTTGGTTATATTCTGCTGCTGACAGACATCTGGAGGAAAATGCTGTTGGTGTTTTTTGATAGGTATCAGATATGATATTCATGGTGTTGGAAAGTGCCATCAAGTAACAGCCAACTTATGGGGAACCCCATAGGGTTTTCAAGGTACAAGATGTTCAAAGGTAGTTTGACATTGTCTGTCTCTGTGCAACAGCCCAGGACTTCCTTGGTGGTCTTCCATCGAAGTAGTTACCAGGGCTGAAACTGCTTATCTTCCCAGAACCATTGACATCCAGTTAGCCTGAGCCATCCAAGTGCAATATTGCTCCCTCCATTCCACATAGTGAAATATCACATTGTGATAGACTATTTATCTAACTCAATATTATGCCCTAAATTCTGAGCCAATTTAACCACAGAGGACTTAACCACCTCATCTTATGTTTTCATTTCTAACATCATAACATACATTTTTCATCAGTATGAATCAATATTTTATTCATCTCTGTCAACTTTTCATAAAAACCCGTTTGCTTATCCTTAGCATATTTAGACTCTAATTGTGCTCTTTCCCACCAACTCAAGTCAGTACCTTGTTTTTTAAGATTTTCCATTGACTTCAACTGATTTTTATTGTCTAACAAATCTTATCTCCACATTGGTTTGTTGTTGTTTTTTAATAATTTGGGATTCACAAAAGCTTCAAGTGGTGAGACCCATTTTGGTACCGTAGTATAAAAAAGTCTTTTAGTTTCGTCCCATATCTTCAGTAAGGATCTTCTAATGTGCTGTTTAAAATACTTATGTTTATTGTCTCTACCATACCACACAAATGCATGCCAGCGCAATACCAGATCATGACCCTCTAACTTTAATATCCTTGGATTATCTAGCATAATCCATTCTTTCACCCACGTCAACAAAGATGATTTATAATCTGGTAAAGCAAATCCAGCCTTTTCTTTTGAATCCTGTAATGCTTTCAGTTTTATTCTAGGTCTCTTGCCTTGCCACATGAATTGTTTCATCAGTTTGTCCAGTTCTTTAAAATATTGTTGGTTTTGTAGAACTGGAATTGTTTGAAATAGAAAGATCAACCTTGGTAAAAGGTTCATTTTTATAGTAGCTATTCTTCCCATTAAAGATATTTACAAGTCTTTCCACTTTTCCAAGTCTTTCTTAATTTCTGATAAAAATTTTATATAATTATCCTTTAATACTTGAATTTTTTTGTAACAATTGAATCTGTTCTTTGGTGAAATTTTTTGTCAACATTTTTGTTTTATTAAGGTTGATTTTCAATCCAGCCACACACCCATATTCTTGCAGCGTTTTTAAGAGTTGCATAATAGAATCTAATGGATCTTCTAAAATGAATACTACATCATCTGCAATGCTTGTAGTCTATACTCCTCTTATTTTCAATCCTTTAATCTGTATATCTTCTCTGATCATATTATTCAATGTTTCAAGCACAAAAATAAACAGTAATGGAGAAAGCAGACAACCTTGTCTAGTTCCTTTTTGTATCTCAGTACTTTGTGATAAATCTCTGTTAACCAAGGCCTTTGCTTATTGTTTGGTGTAGATTGCTCTAAGCATTGTATAAAAGTCTTTTCCACAGTGCAAAATTTATAGTTGTTCCAACATAATATTCCAACTGGCATTATCTGTGTATTGCCTTGAATTACATAGTACAAGGAAGGTGGACTAGAAATATATGAAGTTAATGTACCCCATGCCTCTGCTGAAGGATACTGGCAAGGCTTTTCAGGCCTTATTGAGTGGGTGTGGTTATTGAGTGGGTGTGGGCTGAAATGTGTGGAGTGGGGTGAGCATTAGGCTGGTGGTAAAGAAAATGCATAGAGTACAGCTTTATACAGAGGTGGAAGAGGGCTGGTACAGAGTACCAGTAAGAAAACAGCTGAATGTGAACCTCCCACATTCTGCTCTGAGACTCCCAAAACAGACAACACTGGTGACATCTTGCAGTAATTTCTACCTCTTAGAGTTTATACAGGATTCTCTGAATGAGTGGTAAATTCAGACAATTAAAGCTGATCTGACCAAAATTCTTACGAATAGCAATTTTTCATCATGTTTGTACACTAGTTTTGTAAAAACATCTGAATTTGAAAAGTATTCTTAAGGGACAACATTGTTGCAATTGTTTGAAAACATTTCCTCATTTGCAATTAATTTTCAGCTCTGGTTCAAAACAATAATTTAAGCCCAGAGATGGTGCCTGTGATTAGGGATGGGCATGAACCAGGAAAATGTGGCTCAGTTTGTGGTTTGTGGCAGGCTCAATTTGTGAACCATCATGAACTTCAGGGGCTAAATGAACTGGTTTGGTTCATGGGGCATGCTAGAGACTTGCAGGAGATTTCCTGCTGACTTTCCTCTGTCTGCCCTCCAAGTTTGGTGAGGATTGCATTTATGGGATCTGCGCTACAGACCCCATAAATATCCATAAATCCCCCCCAACAAAGAAGGTGCCCTCATCCAATGAAGGGGAGGGGGGAATCCAGCAAGAAAAGCAAGGGTAATAGAAGACCAGCAGAACAGAATTGAAGTCTCCAATAATCCCTGCAATAGAAATGAAGTTGGGAGCATTTTTGCAAACCAAGCAGAACCCGTGCAATGTGCTCAGCAGAACCAGTGCCACTATGGCAGTGCAAACCCAACAGGACTAAGGTCAAACCAGAGAATCTCTGCAGTAGAAACTGAAGTTATGGGGGGGCATTTTTGTAAGGCCAGCAGAACACAGTGCCATTGTGGCAATGCCATCTCAAAAGGACTGATGTGAAGCACAGAATCACACTCCAAGTGTGTGTGCACGCGCACGTGTGTGTGTGTGTGTGCAAGCCCAGCAGAAGGGATGTACTAAAAGGAATTACAGAATTGCCCACTGGAAACAGTGGGAGAGGATTGAAGGCCCATTGAAGATAATGAAAGCCAGGAATACCAATTGACTTGCATGGACTCCATTCAAATACATTACAACATAAAATAGTTGCAATGAAAATGTGGAGTGGATATTCAATAAATTTCTCTAGGCGCAGATAAACTTCTGTGAGACTGGAATAACAGGCTCCAGAATGGAATGACAGTATCCTGAAATAGTATTTGTGCTCTGGGACTGGAATGACAACCCTCCAAGTCAAATAACAGCCCCTGGGAGTGGCAGAAGTGTTCTGGGACTGGAATGACAGCCCCTGTGAGTAGCAGAAGTATCCTGGGACTAGAACGAAAGCCCCCAGAGTGGAATGGGGCCCCCTGAGAGTAGGAGAAGTCTACTGACACTGGAATGACAGGTTGCAAAGTGGAATGACAGTCCCTCGGAGTAGAAGTCTTCTTGAGCTGGAATGAAAGCCCCCAGAGTGGAATGACAGCCCCTAGGAGTAATAAAATTGTTCTGGAACTGGAAAGACAGCACTCAGAGTGGAATGACAGCCCCTGGGAGTAGCAAAGTGTTCTGGGACTGGAATGACAGGTTACAGAGTGAAATGACAGTCCCCAGAGTGGAATGACAACCCCTAGGAATAGCAGAAGTGTTCTTGGGCTGCAATGATAGCCCCCAGAGTGGAATGACAGCAACTGGAAGTAGAAGTATTCTACTCTGGGGGCTTTCATTCTAGTCTCAGGACACTTCTGCTATGACCTAAGGGCTCTCAATCTACTCTGGGGACTGTTGTTGCAGTCCCAGAACACTTCTGCTCCTCCTAGGGGCTCTCCTTACACCCTGAGGGCTGGTATTCCAGCTCTAGAACACTTCAGGTATTCCCAGGGGTCGTCATTCCACTTTAGTGATTTTCATTTCAGCCCAGAGCACTTCTTATACTCCCAGAGGCTGTCATTCCTATCTAGGTGCTGTCATTCCACTCCCAGAACACTTCTGCTCGTCTCAGGAGGGGGCTGTCATTGGAGGGGGCTGTCATTTCAGTGTCCTTTTCTGGCTGAAGGTTTTTAAAAGGGGTTGGGTGGGTTGGGTTCTGATAGTTAGTTGGCTTACGGTGCTTTCTGAATACCAAAGCAGTGGTGGCAATCCTATTGAAGTTTGTTAGGTAGAGAGTCCCTTCTTAAGATACTTCTGTGGTGAGCTTGTTTCTAATCAGTCTTGGAGCATCTGAATGCAGAAACCGCTTGTTTGATGCTGATGCTCCCTGTGCTAGAACACTTGGCTCCATGGGAGGGGTTGATGTTAGCTTGGGAAGTAACCACGACGTTCCAGATATAGCCATTGTGGCCTGGCCTTCAAACCTGGGCTGTGTAAGAAGTAACCTGAAAGGACGGTGGCTTTCCAAAGCTACCAAGGAGAGAAGGGATGTAAAGCTGGGTTTGTCCATATCCAAGACCAGGCCTTGAGCCACCGGTTTAGGTATATGTGGCTGTCTTCCTATTAGTGGGGATTGTTGATAGAACTTCATCTGTCTATCTTCCACACTTGTGCTGAAGGACATTTCACTCATTCCATGGGTTGGCCAGCAATGTATGTTTGGCCTGTGTCACTGTAGGATACATGGTCAGTCACATTTTTGGGTGCACATCTCTGGTGACACAGAGAAATCAAGGTCATATGAAGACAAGAATTTGCATTGTCTTTTTCTGGCTGAAGGTTTTTACAAGGGGTTGGGTGGGTTGGGTTCTGATAGTTAGTTGGCTTATGGTGCTTTCTGAATACCAAGCCCTTTTGGTTTTTCATGGGTTTCATATGAGCATTTTTTACAGCTCTGTGAAGACTGTCATTTAGTGTACAACTCAACAGAGTGGGGGTTCAGGTCAGCTGCATTCACCCATGGCCTTTATGCATTCAAGGGATTATCTGCACAGGGACCTGAGCAACATAGGGTGTACAGGGTATGGACTGCACAGATCCAAGTGTGCACAGGTGTTCAAGGAGGACCTTCAATGCATGAAGCTGAGGAGGAAAGCCAGCAAGCATGGCTCCAATCCCACATATGTTCAATTGCACACCTAATGAACACCTGTACAGGATAGTTGATCTCTCCTGCTGTCAGGTTCAAAAGCAAGTAGGTCCAGGCATTCTTGATCAAAAGAAAGGCTTTATTGGATTACAGTGCTAAAACCCACAGTAGAAGGTCATTGTCAGGAATGGGGGCAAGAGCAAAGCAAGCAGGGTTATAGTATGATGCATGCAAGCGACTAGCGAATGAACTGTAAGCGCGCGCGCGGGAAACTCCCGGTGGGAGAGTTACTTCATGAGCGGGAGACGACTCCCCCCTCCCCTTGCATTCACAGGACTGGAAAATTCTCATCAATACAAGAATAGCCCAAAGCCTACATTCAAGGCCACCGTGATAAGGAGAAGCGGCAAGGGAAGAAGCTCTCACGTTACTGCCTGCATACCTACGCAAGCGCAAAGTCGAATAGGGAACACATAACAATGGACTCAGTGAGAAACATCAAATAAACCTTTTTCTGACACTCTGCCCTTCCCAAAATACCTCCCACCCACCACTCAGGAAGGGGAGTACATGGGACCCCCTGATTTGGCTGGGAAACGGGTGTGAAAATCCCTTAGAAGATCAGGTGCATTAATATCAGAGACTTTAACCCATTCCTGGTGTTGGGGCCCAAAATGTACCCATTCAACCAAATAATACAATTGTCCACGGATAAATTTGGAGTCCAGGATGTTATCCAGCTCGTAGTGCTCCTCGTTATCGATGATCAGCGGGGGGGGGGTTGCCGGAGGCTCCGGATTCCACTTAGATAGGGGAGATGCCGGTTTGAGGAGGCTGTAATGGAAAATTGGATGAATGGCTTTAAGTGACTTAGGTAAATCCAGTTGCACAGTCACTTTATTAATACAGCGAACCACCTTGAATGGACCAATATATTTCCACGCTAGCTTCCGCGACTTCTGTGAGAGGCGTAAGTTCTTAGTGGAAAGGTACACTGAATCCTCTGGTTGCAGATTCCATCCCCCACCCTTTTTTTGTCTGCATATTTCTTATATTGAGCCTTGGCTTCGTTTAAAGTCTCTACAATCATTGGCCAAGATTCTCGAAAAGATTTACACCATTCTGTAGCATTCCCAGTAGAACCCCCGGTTTCAGGAACGGAAGAGGGGGCTATCATAACCCATGGCAGCTTTAAAGGGAGACATTCCGGTTGACACGTGCCAGGAGTTGTTGTATGCAAACTCAGCCAAAGGCAACAATTTGACCCAATTGTCTTGTTGGTAGTTGGTGAAACAACGCAGGTATTCCTCTAGTGTTTGATTCACCCTTTCTGTTTGCCCATCAGTCTCCGGGTGGTATGCACTGCTTAAAGCACGCTCAATACCCTTGAGGGCCATTAACTCTGTCCATAGTTTGGAGACAAACTGAACCCCACGGTCGGATATTATTTTGATCGGTAAAGTGTGGAGCCGGGCAATATGTTGTAAGAAGGCTCTTGCAAGTATTTTGGCCATTGGCAAACTAGGAAACGGTATAAAGTGAGCCTGTTTAGAAAATAAGTCCACCACCACCCAAATAACAGTCATGTGTTTGCTGGGGGGAAGATCAGTGATAAAATCCATGGAAATCACTTCCCAGGGTCGACTTGGGGTAGGCAATGGCTGTAGTAGACCTGGGGTTTTTCCCACTCTGGTCTTGCAGCGACTACATGTAGGGCAAGATTGTATGTAGAGCGATAGATCTCGTTTCATTCGGGGCCACCAGAAATTGCGCTGCAGTAGATGTAGGGACTTCACATACTCGAAGTGCCCTGCTGACTTGGAATCATGGGCAGCCTGCAGTACTTGGGGTTGCGTACTTTCTGGGACAAACAGTTTAATGCCTTTGTACCAGCAGCCATTGGGTTTGCATTCCACATCATCTCGAGCTTTTAGCTCAACTTTCTCCTGATCAGTGATGTCATTAGCAAATTGATTTTCCCATGGCAACCCCTGACTCGGGGTAACGGGCTGTAATTGTCTCTGTTTGCGTGTTATAACGGCCCCAACAAGTTGGTCTGGGGTAAAAAAGGATTCTCTCACCTCCGTTCTCTTGCTCAGGTGCTGGGGAAGGCGTGAGAGGGCATCTGCCAAGTGATTGGACTTACCCGGGAAGTGGTGAAGGGTAAATTGGAACTTGGAGAAAAACTCAGCCCAGCGGAACTGTTTGGCATTTAGATTCCGGGGTTTCCAAAGTACCTCAAGGTTCTTATGATCAGTCCAGATTTCAAAGGGTACCCGAGCCCCCTCTAGCCAGTGCCTCCAAGTAATTAGGGCTAAGCGTATAGAAGCAGCTTCTTTGTCCCAAATGGGCCAGAACCTCTCTGTGTCATTAAACTTTTGTGAAACATAAGCAAGAGGGTGCAAGTGCCCTTGGGCGTCCTCTTGTAAGATCACCCCCCCCCATTGCGGTATCTGAGGCGTCTACTTGGACAATAAATTTTTTTGTTTCATTTGGGTGTGCCAGTACTGGTTCGGAAGTAAATAACTGCTTCAGTTGTTCAAATGCCTCTTGACACTGAGGTGTCCAATCTAACAGGGCCCCTGGCATGGCAGCTTTGGCCCCTCTCCCTTTAGTCTTTAGGAGATCTGTGAGAGGGAGGGCTACCTGGGCAAAATGGGGCAAGAATTGGCGGTAAAATTTGGCGAAACCGAGAAAACACTGGAGCTGCCGTCTGGTTTTGGGGGTTCCGAAGCCAACACATCCTGGACCTTTTTTGGGTCCATTTCCAACCCATTTGAGGATATGTGATACCCTAAAAAGTCAATGTGATTCTGGTGAAATTCACATTTTGAGAGCTTAACAAACAGTTTGTGCTCTAGCAACTTCTCCAGTACCTCCTGAAGCAGCCTGGTGTGAGATTTTTGGTCTGGGCTGTACACCAAGATATCATCCAAGTAAACAACCACCCCCTTGAACAAATAGGGGTGCAACACCTCGTTTATTAAGTACATGAAGACCCCAGGCGCCCCCTGCAAACCGAAAGGCATAACCCGATATTCAAATTGTCGCAACGGGGTATTGAAGGCGGTCTTGTGTTCATCTCCTTGCCTAATGCGAACTCTAAAATAGGCATCACGTAAGTCCAATTTGGGAAACACCTTCCCCTTTGCCACTTCTGCTAATAAATCCTTGATGAGGGGCATGGGGTAAGCATTGGTAGCCGAAACTGCATTTAGGCCCCGGTAATCAGTGCACAGTCTCAGCCCCCCATCCTTCTTTTTTATAAAACAACACAGGGGCCGCAAAGGGGGACGACGCCGGTCAGATAAATCCACGGGCCAGATTCTTGTCAATGAATCTGCGTAGCTCTTCCTTTTCCATAGGACTCATGGCATAAATTTTCCCTTTAGGCAACTTGTGGCCCGGAAGGATTTCAATCACACAGTCTGAGTTACGGTGGGGAGGTAGTTCATCAGCTTCCTTCTCCTCAAACACACGGGCCAAATGCCGGTATTCTTTGGGAATGCGATTAAGGTCCTCTGCGGCTAAGCAGGCTCGTGGAGGATCATTATTAGGGGGTTTTCCCCACCCCGGTTCCCACTTGTGCTCTGCACATTTCGGGGAGATAAATTGTACCATCCCTTCGTCCCAAAGTATATAGGGATCATGCCCATGCAACCATGGGCTGCCCAACACTAATGGGAATTGGGCTTGTGGGGCTATTATAAAAGACCGCAGTTCCCAGTGTTCTCCTGTGCCCACCCTTAAGGGGACAGTCTCAAATCGACATGGTTCCTTCATCGGTGACCCATCCATTTGGGTAAAGGTAATAGGATCTTTCAAACTGGTAACTGCCGCCTCTAGTCCCGTTACCAGTGACGGGTTCATCAAATCCCTCCCGCACCCCGAGTCAATGAGGGCTCGGACCCTGATGTGGGTCATCATTGCTGGGTTCATTATAAGAACAGTCACAAAGAAGAGAGAGGGGTAATTGCTCACCATTTTTGGCACTTCAGGGGCAGGGTCCTGTTGGGCAGCGCCACTCACAAACAGGACCACTTTGTTTCCCTGCAGATCACTCTCCTCTTCTTCCAACATCAAGGTATCCGCAGGGTCCGGATTGGCAAAAAGGGCCCGCGGGTTGCATGGTTTTGCTGTACCCTTTCTCGGGGTGGTAGCTTGCCATCGTCGGGGCTCCTCTTGAGTCAGAGCCCGACCAGGATCTCCCTTGGGGCAGGATGCGGCGAAGTGCCTTTTCTCCCCACATCGTAGGCACAAGCCCTGTCTCATGCGTTGGTCTCTCACCCCACCCTGGGTGGAGGTAGGCTTGCTTCTGGTCGGGGTGGCCGAGGTGCTCGGACGGTTGCTCCCAAGTGACAAGTCCAGTTTCATGAGGCGCAATCGGCTTTCAGCTTTTTCCGCCTCCTCCATCCAACCTTGAAGGGTGTGTGGCTCTTTGGAACTGAGAACGTTGTGGCGGACGTCCACTGCTAGCCCCATCCGGTATTGTTAAGCCAGCACGGGGTCAGTCCAGTCTCGAATCTTGACTGCGTGCCGTTGAAATTCCCGTGAGTACTCCCTCACTGTTAGTTTGCCTTGTTTGAAGGTGCGGAGGAAGGCTTCAGCCTTTGGAGCCGCCCCCGGGTCTTCAAAGCGGTTCCTCAAGGCCCACATGAAGTCATCGACATTCCCCAGCTCCATTGCCTCCAGATTGTGGAGGGCCACGTACCAGCTGGTAGCAATTCCGCGGAACCTTGAAGCAATAAATTCCACCTGTTGCTCCTCATCCGGGAACACATAGCCCCATCGCTGTATGAATTTCCCGACTTGTAATATAAAGAAAGACACAGTCTCAGGGTCCCCGTCAAAAGTAATGTCCAACATATCTTTGGGACAAATTATTAGAGGAACGGGACCCATACCAGGCACCGGAACGGGCAACGGGAGGGGCGCTGGAGCAGGAGCTGGAGGCAATGGTAGAACAGGTGGAGGCTGGACAGGTCCAGGTTGCCCCGGAACGGGCCCTCCCGGCAATGGGCCAGCCGGAGGAGGCTGACCAGGCACCGGCTGGCCGGGTAAGGGTGCTGCTGGTGCTGGCTGCCCCGGAACAGGCTGGCCAGGAAGGGGAGGTACAGGCAATGGTGGTACTGGGGCTGGCGCTGGTCTCGGTTGAGTCAGCGGGTGGGCTCGGATGGCTTGGTCCATCATCTGCGGCAGGGACTGCATCAGCTTGCCCATGTCCCGCATTAATCGTTGGGTATCATCTTGAATAGAGTCCATGCGGGCGTCCGCATTCGGGCTGGACCCCGACCTGGGAGATCCGCGGGACATCCGCCCCTGGGGGAGCCCGAAACTTCTCCGGGGATCCAGTAAGCTGTCCCGGCTCTGGCTCCCCGGTAATGACCAGGTAGTCTGGGTGGTGTCCAAAAGATTCTTAGTCCAGTCCCGCGATCTACGATAGGTAACCCCCTTGTCCCAGGGAGTTGGGGCACCAAGAAAGTAGGTTCGAGGTATCGCTCCTCCATGACTCTGGGTTGGCCCGGTGGGGCTGTAGATCGGGAGGGTGTACGATGCTCCCACTGTGCTGGTCAACGGAGGGGTGGTTGGCCCAGCCGTCGAGTATAGGACCAAAGCCATGGTCACCGGAGTTGTAGTCACTGGAGCAGCGGTGGTAGCTGGAACGGTGGTAACCGGAGTGGTGGTCACTGGAATTGCCACGGTGGCGACCGGAACCATGGTGACCGGTGTGGTAGTCACCGGTGGACCGACCCCAGCCCCGCTCATCGTGGTGGACGGCAGGAGCTGGTGGTGGTGAAAGAATGATGATTCCTGACAATTTCTGTCAGGTTCAAAAGCAAGTAGGTCCAGGCATTCTTGATCAAAAGAAAGACTTTATTGGATTACAGTGCTAAAACCCACAGTAGAAGGTCATTGTCAGGAATGGGGGCAAGAGCAAAGCAAGCAGGGTTATAGCATGATGCATGCAAGCGACTAGCGAATGAACTGTAAGCGTGCGCGCGGGAAACTCCCGACAGGAGAGTTACTTCATGAGCGGGAGACGACTCCCCCTCCCCTCGCATTCACAGGACTGGAAAATTCTCATCAACACAAGAATAGCCCAAAGCCTACATTCAAGGCCACCGTGATAAGGAGAAGTGGCAAGGGAAGAAGCTCCCACGTTACTGCCTGCATACCTACGCAAGCGCAAAGCCAAATAGGGAACACATAACAATGGACTCAGTGAGAAACATCAAATAAACCTTTTTCTGACACCTGCCCATGTTGATGAGGTCTAACTTTTCCAAAAATACAGCTGTTTTCACTGTATTGTTTTTAAGCTTGAATGCCCTAACCCTTCTGACAACTAAGTCAGGCCTGTGCTGGGAGTTCTTTGTTTGGATCTCCTAGTGATTTTAGCAAAACTTCAAACATGGCCTCTTCAATTCACACCTGTCTACAGAAAAGGGGTTTAAATCTATATCCTATGCTTTTCAATGCAGGGGGAAGCTTAATCCCTTCCCCCTTAGGGACACATGAAGCTGTCTTATACTGAATAAGAAGTCTGGTCTGTCAAGGTCTGTATTGTGAAAGTCAGAATGGTGTCGTGATTAGACTGTCAGATTAGGATCTGGGAGATCCAGGTTCAAATCCCCACTTTGCCATGGAAACCTGCTGGGTAACCTTGGTCCAGTCACATTCTCTCTGTCTAGTCTACTCTTCCAGGGCTATTTTGAGGCTAAAACAGAGGAAAGAATAATGGTGTAAGCCACTTTGTGTTCCCAATGTGGTGAAAGGTAAATAAATAATAATGTGGCTCTCCAAGGTCTCAGGGGGAGGTGCTTACTACTGATACTTTGAACTGGAGATGCTGAGAATCAAACCTGGGACTTTCTGCCTGCAAAGCAGATGCTCTGCCAGTGAACCTTGGCCTCTCCCCTGATCTGAACTGGGGGGCCTGCACATCCGATTTTTAAAAAAAAAAATATGATGGGAGTTCCAGACATGGAATTCCAAACATATATCTGGATTGGAGTCAAGAGGGTTCCTTGTGGTACCTTTCCTGGGGGCTGCCAAATCCTGGAACCCGCACAGTTAAAAATAGAAGGTGTGAAAACGTTACTATAAGGATGTTTCCTTCTTTCAGTTGTTGACATAGTTGAGCTTGACGTTGTTGAGCTCTGGTGTGATTAATCCTACTTTTTAATATAGCAGCAATCAACTTTGTTTGCATGACAGGTAAGTGAAGCCGCAAGGGTTGTAATTAAAATACATTAAATTGCTTGCATGGTTAGTGAGGTGAAGTCCCTCTGGATTTTTACACTGTTGAGATCAGAATCTGCCTCTTTTTTTCTCACCACTTTTTTTCTTGGGGATAAAGGATAATGAGTAGCTTGCATCGTTTAGGTGGAGATTTCAAAGTAACTTGCAAACCAGTCTTAAGGCAGACTTTTCTATGGGAATATTGCTAGTTCCATTTTACAGATGGCAGAATATCACTGAAGTTCTATTTGCACCTCTTGTAGATGTGTGCAGTGCCTTTGAGAATTTCTTTAGTTTTATTAAAAACAATTTTTGCTTCTCTTGAAATCCATCATATGTTTCTCTATAGCAGCAGGGATATTTGAATACCTGCCATTCAGCTGACATCTTATTCCCTAGTTCTGAACAGATACCCATTTTTTAATGAACATTGACCCATTTGTGGCTATTCATCAGCATCAGGTAGCTTCACTGTATCTCTTTCTAACTGTCCACAGAACTCTTTTCCCCACCCATCCCTGGAACAAAATGGATTTTGGTCGTAAACACTGGACTCTCTCTCTCTTTTTCTGGCGTGCTCCCTCTGGCTCCCTCCCTCCCTCTCTCTGAAGAAAAAGTGTGCTTATACCTGGAATAAAATGTTGCTGGCTGGTTTTCTTAGAAGTCCTATGAGATGTCACCCCCCCCCCGGCTCTTTTCCTCCCCCTCCCTTCCCAGAGGAGTGGGGGAGCTCTCAGCCAATCAAGGGAAAGCTTTCTTTCTCTACTCTGAAGCAGGAACTAGGAGAGACTGGCCGGAAGGAGCTGCAATGGAAGGAACAGGAAGCAGGAAGCTGCACACAGCCAGTTGCTCTCGGGCCACACTGGGGCCTTGCAGGGGCCAGATCCAGCCTCTAGGCCGTATGTTTGACACCCCTGGTCACAAATCATATATAAATGCTGTGTTCAAAGAAATGCTACAGTTCGGTGTTCATCTAGGTAGTCTTTAGTGCATTTAATGGCTGTTGATCTGTTTGGATCATCAGCATTTTGATGCAAGTGTAATTTTGCAAAAGTCTGCCACAACCTTGTTTGGCATTCAAGTTTTCAGTGCTGAACCAAACAGAACTAGTGATCGACTGGCAAACTTGTTCAGTTTGTCACCATCAGATGTGAGCCAAACATGTTTGCTATGAAATTTGCCTTAAAATTTCACTTTGGGTCAAATATGGTGACAATTTGGGTAGGTTCGTCTTTCCCTCTCCAAGAAATGTCGCTTGCGTTATTAAAATTATTTTTGTCTTCCTCAAAATTCTTTAGATATTCTGCTTGAGCAGGAACTTTCAAATGCACCTCAACATTTGGGAATAGGTGAACTGTGGTGGCAACTCAAACTATCTGTCGTAACTTGTGTGCTAAGACATTGGCTTTGGTTTTCTCACAGATGGAAAAGTTTAGTTTTAAAGTACGAGTCATTTGACTTCACAGCAGCCTTGCTCCTGTATGAGTTGCTGTCCTGAGCATGATTTTAGATCAGGAGAAGGCAGGGCCAGAGTGGTAATACATGTAGAGATGCAGCAGGCATTTCCATCAAAGGATACAGGGTTTAATTATGTAAATAACTGATTCCCTGGACCTTTTGAAGGTACTGCTGAACTTGCAACCCAAGTTCTAATACAACGCATGAAGTACTGGGGAGCTGTATTGATGCAACCTTCCTATCACAGTGACACTCCATGGTAGCACTTCTAAACACAACCTTCGTAGTTGTGTTGGAAACTGTAGTGGGGTCAGCTTGGTGAGCTGTTCCAGGGATGTGGTAAAGCATTCAGATAAATATATGCTGGCCAGAATAGGATGCTCAACTTGCCTGTATTTCCTGTCATCATCACAATCATGAATATTAATGTGGCAAAAACTTTGCTGCTGGTGCTGGTGTTTTGAATGTTTCTGACCTTACCCTACCCTACCCTATCCTTACCCTGACCCTGACCCTCTGAAAGTGATAGCATCAGAAGGAAGGCATCACATGAACACATGAAGCTGGCTTATACTGATTCGGACTTTTGGTATTTCAAGATCAGTATTGTCTACTCAGAATGGTAGCAGCTTTCCACGGTCTCAGGCAGAGGACTTTCATGTCACCGATGACCTGAACTCTAGCTGGACATGCTGAGGACTAAACGTGGGATCTTCAGCATGCCAAGAAGATGCTCTACCACTGAGCCACAGCCTCTCCTATGGGAGAGGAGGGTGAAGTTCCCCTTTCTCAAGTTTCTGACCATATGTGATTATTCTAAAATAGCACACAAAACTCTGGGTATCATGCTATGTAAAAGCCAGTTTGCGATATTTAACTAGATTTAATTAGATCACACTGGGGAAGACCAAGAAACACTATGTTAGGAATTTGCTTGGGATAGTGAGGTGGGGGACACTTCCTGTGTGATCTAATCCAGGTGCTGCAGAGCACCATGCTGATGCGACCAAGAAACACGACGTGTCCATCTTGGTTTCTGTGGGATTTTGCCCCAGAAGACATTGCTCTCAGTGATGGATTTCTGAGTGAGGAGCAGGGAAGGAAAAAAGAGGGCAGTGACAGTCTGGAAAGGACTGGAATTCTCCTGCATCCCCTCATTTAGTTAGAAATTAACCCCTCTCAAATGCTTTTAATATATTACATTTTTTTCAGTTTAATCATGAATATATTTTGAAACTTGTTCACCAACTTTGAAATGGTACCCCAGAAATGGCCTTTTGGGAACCTGAATTTAGTGTGGAAATCTTGTGTTTCCTACTCTGGAAAAACATTACAGACATTTTTGATGGATAAAAGAAAATATGTACATCTCTTCCACCCCCTGCTTCATACAGTTTGAATGTGAGTTTGTATGACTACTGGTAAAAATGTACGAAAAAAAAATCAAATTTTGTAACCACAGCTAAATTATACAGACAGATCTTGCAAATGTTTTCTACTATTCCCAGTATTCTGTCCCTAAATTCCTTAATGCAGGATTTTCTGGTGAAAATATGGAATTTGCAAACAATAAATCTCTATAAGCAGTAGACATCCTCAGAAATAGATAAGTGTCCTTTGTCACTCAAGCATCTGGAGTCCACTGGCTTAAATGTTTTCTTCTTTTCTGTACGCTCATGTTGACTCAGGAGTAATGCAAGTGTTTTTTCCTTGTGGCTTCCTTTAGCTTTCCTAATTAAAACCTTCTATCTTTCCCATGATCTTGCATGATTCAAAAGTCAAGTTAATGAGAATAATTGTTCTTCGTCTTCTCCTATCATGCCACTTTGAAGTTGTAAACTTACTTTCATTCTCCCTCTCTCTATGAAAATGAATATTTACTGTGCAGGCAAGGTAGAGGATGCCAGAGATATGCCTTATTTCCCTCTGTTTTTTGTCTTGCCTGTACATTACCAAGAACAAAAGATTTTCAGATTAGGAATATAGATTTAATTTCTGCCACCACCACCACCCCCGTCTTGCAATATGAGAGCCCAGCCATAAGGTTTCTCAGGCTTGAGGCAACCTGGCTTGGATTGCCCTGGCTATGGTCAGGGGACAAACATCTTTAAGAGTCTACATTGCTAAAAGTTAGTGGAAGTATTTGAGCTGGTGGTGCTGAAGAAATATAGAGACACCATAAGCATTATGTGTTAATTCTTTTTTGTAAGAGATGGCAATACCAGAATGGAGCATATCACTCACCCAATGCAAAGGGACACAACCCACTGGAAAAGTCTCCTGTATACAGCTTTAGTTGCCAGAGGTGCCAGCATCAGAATATTTAGTGATGGGTTGATGTAGCTGAAAGTTCAGGGTTGATGTAACTTATTTGCAAAGAACTTGGGAGCCTTGAGCCAGAAAGTCCCTGATTTGATTCTAACCACAAATATCAACTCACTAAGGGGTATTGACTATATGTAATGACATCACTGAGATCTGATCCAATTGTATCTGAATGAACCTGCACACCTGTATCCCAAACCTAACTATAAACTATGGTACCAGTCAACTATTTAGGAGGGTGCTGCTTTCGGGGTGCCATTTTTCTGCTTTCAGTGGGCAAATTCCCTCCAAAGCACCCCTGTTCTCCACTAGGGATGGGCACAAGCCAGAAAATTGTGGTTCTCTTTGTGGTTTTTGATGTACCTGGTTTGTAAACCACAAACTATCACACACTTTTTAGGAGCTAAACAAAGTGGTTCAGTTTGTGAGGTTTGTGGCCTGGTAGAATGTCCCCCTGGCATTCTAGAGACACCAAATTCACAGGAGATCTCTGACTGACTCTCCCCTATGTGTCCTTCAAGTTTGGTGAGGATTGTATTTACGAGGTCCTATTTACAGCCCCTCAAAGAAGGTGCTCCCATCTTCCATTGTTTCCAATTGAGGAAAAAAATAGCAAAAAAATGCAAGGGCAATACAAGCCCAGTAGAACAGAATCAAAGTCCCTGTGAATCTCTGCAGTAGAAACTGAATGTGGATGGCAATTTTGCAAGTGACCATTTATCATTTCCTCAGAAAGCACTTTCCTGGTGGGCAATTTTTGGGGAGGCTGTAACTCAGACATCGTAAATCCAATTCTCACCAAATTTGGAAGGAAGGTAGAGGAGAGTCAGCCAGAGTTTTCCTATGAGTTTGGTGTCTCTAACTTGCACAGGATCCATTCTATACACTCCCAAACCTCCTGAACCTGCACCTGTCAAAATGACTTCTTAGTGTTCACTTTGACAGGCACAGGTTCAGGAGGTTTAGTAGAGTGGATTCGGTGCAAGGGAGAGACGTCAAAGTCACATGGGTCCTCCCCTGGATGCTCCTCTACATGCCCTCTAAGTCCCCCCCCCCGGGTTGCTTTGAAGTTGGTAAGCATTTAGATTTAGCAGAGACAGTCTGTCTGGAAATGTATCCATTCATGAACCAGCACAAACCTCCATGAAAAGCTTGAAAGTTTATGGAAAATTCATGCTGGTTGACCTGCCATGAACTTCAATTTGTGAACCATGAACTGCCAAAAATTAATCACAAACTGTAGTTTGTGGCCTGGTTCATACTCATCCCTGTTCCCCACTGGTGCTCAAATGAATGGCAGGATGAAATGGGGGGTGGTAACATCATCCATGTGCTGGTGTCACTTCTGGCAAAACATAGAAGTGATGGCACTGACACTCTAGCACTGTCACTATAAGATCTGTGATATCACTTCTGGGTGTTATCCAAGTGATATCAACACACTGACAAAATTCTTTCTTCCCATGCCCCACTGTGCAAAGTTTCTTGTGGCTTCCAGACACACACCTCCTAACCCTATGCTGTGGTTACTAGTTTTACTGGTCAGACCAAGCCAGTGCCGTAAGGACTGTGGGACTAAGTCTGTTTCTAATACTGGACACAAGTTGTTTCCCAAGTCATATGTGGTCCATCAGTATACACAAAGCTTCCACAACAAATAGGTCAAATAGTAACACCCCCCCAACATTTGGGGTTGCAGAAATGCCAAAGGGTTGGAAAGGCTGAAGCCACTTCCCACCACCCGCAACTATGGCCTTGGTCTGAATCAGAGCTCCACACACTTCAGAACTGAGTTTTTGTGGGGAACTCACAGCTGCTTCTTGATGGCAGGCCTCTCCATGGCAGTCACATGTTAAACATAACGTCACATTGGGCCTTCAGTAAGGGACACCTAGAGCAATTAGTCTGCTGTCCTGCCCTCTCTTTCCATCATCAGAGTCTCCATGGCTAGTGCATATATTCTATCATTTTGAAATAGATGTTTGTCACCCCCAGTTCAGAATCATGTTATCTAATTTTTAAAAATCAAGTTTCTTACTCATAAGCCTGGGATAATTGGGTGGAAAACTCCCAGTTTAGAGCCCTATGCATCTAGAAGAAGAAGAGCTGGTTTTTATACCCCGCCCTTAAGGAGTCTCAAAGCTGCCTCCCTTCCCCTTGCCACAACAGGTACCTTGTGAGGCAGGTGAGGCTGAGAGAGTTCTGAGAGAACTGTAACTGGCCCAAGGTCACCCAGCAGGCTTCATGTGGTGGAGTGGGGAATCAAACCCGGTTCTCCAGGTTAGGGTTTGCTGCTCTTAACCACTATACCACACTGGCTCAATTTATAAAATTCACAATTTGTTCCATAAGACTGGCTTGAAAGCATTCAAGCCACATGAGGTAAAATAAGAGACAACTAGGGAGCGAGCTGGACTTCCTGTGGTCAGCAGGAGGACTTCCAAGTGCTCTTTGTAGTTTCTCCCCCCCCCCGCATATATTATGCAAAAATAAACATATTTTATGATCCCTTTTTCATTTTTTCCTCTTTTCTTCCAATTGAATGTATTTTTCACCTTGGCAAAGAAAAAGCAAATAAAATACTGCAAAAATAATATACGACAGAGAACTTGAAAGAAAAAAATGGGTATCTACTTACCCTTTGTAGAGTATACCACAGGCTACAAAATGCACCTTGATCAGCTTGGATTTTTCTTTACAGAATCAGGGCCAAGTGACATGTTACCTTTTTAATGAGGTTTCTCAGACTCACTCATTATAGAACATAAGGTGTCATGTGGTCCTCTGTCTATGCTGTTATCTGCCCCTTAGATGCTTCTCTCTGAATACACCCCCATTGTGTTTCTTTATGTTCCGGTGCATGTATAGCTACATGGAGGAAACATGTAAGACTACCATGGCTGTTTTGAATTGGTCCTGCTCTTGTGCCTTTATTCTGACACAGTGACTAAGCTGGAGCAGCTTTTCCCATCACTTATCACCACCACAAGACAAGCTAAATTTCTTCTGAGCTTCTGCGCAAGGCACAGGGATAGAGGTAGTCAAAGGAAAGCAGCTCTAGAAAGATGCCTTCCAGGACTGCTATGATTACAGAGTACACAGAAACACATGAGCTGTGGGTTTTCCTCAGTTCCTGCATGTGCTGGGCCGGATCAGAACCATGGAGCATGTGGAGAAGGGGATTCAGTCTTCTCCCCTCTGCCATTTTCCCAGCCTGAAACAATCTGTTGTAGAGACATCATGGCTTTCCCCAAATAGCACTCCCCAGATCTATTTTGTGTTGGGAAACATTGCAGGGAACAAGGCTGAAACCCCTTCTTCACATGGTCCTGATCCTAACTGGGCATCATGCAGGTCGGAATTGAGGAGAACCCTCCATTTGCAAGTGCGATTGTGTTACACAGGGTGGGAATTCAAATCCAACATTATGTGGAAAGACAGGAGCTTGCTTGGTCGATATCAGCCAATGGAGCATTTTCTTGGTAGGAAAGTATTCTTACCTGCTCATCTTTGCAGATCCAACCTCCTATCAAAAGCTCAGGAACGGGGGGAGGGGCTGCATTATCAAAGAAGTCTACAGGGGGCAGATTGATTAGCCCTTCCCATGGTTGATGATTCAAACTCCCAAAAGTTTGACTCATGTTCTGGATTCTGGTTGCATCATTTTTTGATGATGGCTTCAATTGTTATTTAAGTGATTCATGGGAGTTTGGCTCATTGCTTCATTGTATCTATATACAATGTCAGCCTGTGGGCTGACGCAGCCATGAGAGGGCTTGCGCCGGTCCCGGGGAGCATCATGGGGGCTGCAGCGGGGAGCTGCTGGGACCACTGGCGAGGTGGAGCTCCTGGTCTCCGACGGGGGGAGCGACGACGACGGTTGAGCAGCCCTCTGAGTGCCCGAGGAGGTGGAGGAGTGAATGGGGAGAGTCGGAGAGCCGGCGATTGGAGAGAGAGGACTGCCCCTAGTGGTGGGTCCGAGGAAGACCAGCACAGGAGAAGGTGGCGTGTCTCAGTAGCGGGCCCTTGGAAATCCAGCATAGAAGCTTGGCTGGCAGAGAAGCGGACAGGGGTATTTGGTGTCCCCTGGCAGCAGTGGACTTAGACCTGGGGACTGAACTGGACTAACAGCAGCCCTAAGTGTGGATTGAATGGTGATGAGCTGATGTACGTTGTATGGTTGAAGCTGAATGCCAGGTAGATTACTATAGTCATATGATTAGGAGTGGATGGGGGAGAAGCACTTATTGAAGTGCTAGGAGATGGGCTGGAGTTAGCTTCTTGGGACCAATTTAATTGGACGTTGGGGTAGGAAATTGCGCGATTTTGTATTATAGTAAATTGTATTTTTGTATTATGGTAAATTGTATTTTTGTACGACCAGTTAATTGGGACGGGAACTGTTTATCTTGTACATCAGCTAAGTCGGAGTTATTTGAGAGTTGGTAGGGTAATGGCCCCAGGAAGGAGAGCTGCTTGTGAAGGGGTCCCCGACAGTCTGGTGCCACGGCGTGGACTGGTTGGGGCGGTAACGCCACAGCAGCTGATTCTGGTGCTCTTGGGGAGGGGAAGGTATAGCGGTGGGTCCAGGCAATGTGGTAAAGGAAGGGCACTGAGAAACAAAAGGGCTCGGTGCCCTTCCAGCCTGCGACCCATCCCAAAGGTTGCCAGCAGTGGGGCTCAGATGAGTAAACCCCCTCCGTCATTGGCATTGTGTAACGCCAGGTCTATAAATAATAAGACCATGGTCCTTCGGGACTTTATTATGGAACAACAGGTAGACCTGGCGTGCGTGACCGAGACTTGGGTGCGGGATGGAGAGACTATAGCTCTCACCCAGCTTGCCCCACCTGGATTCTCGGTCCTTCACCAATCACGGACGAGGGGATGGGGGGGAGGTGTGGCGATATTCGTGCAGGAGGCTTACTCCTTTAGGGCGCTCCCCTCACTGGAGATCGCGGGCATGGAATGTGTCGGTCTGGTGCTGGAGGCCGAGGAGAGTTTGGCGATCTGTCTGGTGTACCGACCGCCTAACGCACCGGACAGTAGCCTGCCGTCCCTGCTGGAGGCCGTAGCAGGCTGGGCGCTGGAGCACCCTAGGCTTATGGTCTTGGGTGACTTCAACGTCCATGCTGATGACGCGGCCTCTAGCTGGGCAACGGACCTGATGGCGTCCATGGTGTCGCTAGGACTCTCCCAATGTTTATCGACCCCCACGCACCAGTCTGGGCACATGCTCGATTTGATCTTCACGATGGGGATTACAGTGGACCGGATGACTGCTACGGCAGTACCATGGTCGGATCACTATGCCCTGAAGGCCCGTGTGAATGTCCCACCCCGACCCTGTATAGGCGGCGAGTGGATTTTGGCTCGCCCGCAGAGCCAAATGGACCCGGTGCGGTTTCAAATGGCTCTGCGGGATCCGATGCCCCCTGGCGGCTCGTTGGATGAACTGGTGGAAGACTGGCATAGCCGACTTTCCACAGCCATCGATGAGATCACTCCCAGGCGCCCTCTGCACGCTCGCTCTAGGCTAGCCCCTTGGTACTCCCAGGGGTTGTGGCTTATGAAACAAGAGCTCAGACGGCTAGAGAGGCGGTGGTGCCGTGCTCGCGACGAGGCAACGAGAGCATCTGATAGGACGTTTATGAGATCCTATGAGATGGCAGTCAAGGCTACGAAGAGGGAATACTACGCAGCTACGATTGCATCTGCAAGCTCATGCCCAGCCCAATTGTTTAGAACAATTCGGTCTTTGACAACTCTGCCGCAGGGCAGACAAAACAGTAGGGAATTGGATATTGGCTGTGAGGCATTTGCGAGCTATTTTGCAGGTAAGGTCTCGGCGCTCCGCCGCGACCTCCCCGCCACACTTGAAACAGTGAGTGAACTTGAGGCCCCTTGCGCGTCCTCGTGCTCGGGTTTAGTATGTTTTGACCGGCTCAGTCTGGAGGAAGTCGACAGACTGCTAGTATCTGTGCGCCCAACCACATGCGACCTTGACCCGTGCCCCTCCTGGCTTATTAAGGCAGTCCACGAGGGGTTTCGAGGTCCCTTGGGGGAGATTGTGAACAAGTCCCTCTTGGAGGGATGGTTCCCCGAGGCACTCAAGGAAGCGATGGTCCGCCCTCTCTTGAAAAAAACAACTATGGACCCGGCGGAATTGGCCAGCTATCGGCCGGTGTCCAACTTGCCCTATTTGGGCAAACTGATCGAGAGAGCGGTGGCGACTCAGCTACAGGGCTTTCTGGATGACACTTCCGTCCTCGATCCATTCCAGTCTGGCTTCCGCCCGGGGTATGGGACGGAGGCAGTACTGGTTGCCCTAACTGACGACCTTCGGAGGCATCTGGATCGAGGTGGTGTGGCGGCACTGTTGTTGTTAGATCTGTCGGCTGCATTTGATACAGTCGACCACCAGTTGCTGATCCACTGCCTCGCCGACGTGGGGATTCAGGGGCTCGCCCTTCAGTGGCTTGCCTCTTTCCTCCAAGGTCGGGGACAGAGGGTGGTCTTAGGGGGGCAGCAGTCCCGGAGGCACTTGCTGGAATGCGGGGTGCCTCAGGGGGCGGTGCTCTCCCCGATGCTGTTTAACATCTACATGCGCCCCCTCGCCCAGATTGCCCGGAGGCATGGGCTGGGCTGTCACCAATATGCGGATGACACCCAGCTCTATCTGATGTTGGGTGGCTGGTCTGACTCTGACCCCGAAGATCTCCACCGGGCTTTGCAGGCTGTGGCCGGGTGGCTCAGGCTGAGCCGGTTGAAGCTAAACCCTGCGAAGACGGAAGTCCTGTGCCTGGGTCGGACCGGTCTGGGGCTAGGGCTCCCACTTCCGACCTTCGATGGGGCGCCGCTGGTGCCAGCGCCGGAGGTTAGGAGTTTGGGAGTGCTCCTGGACCCTGCGTTAACTATGGGGGCCCAGGTGGCAGCCACTGCCAAATCGGCTTTTTACCATCTTCGCCTGATTCGGCAGCTGGTCCCGTTCCTTGACCGCGAGGACCTGGCCACGGTGATCCACGCAATGGTCACCTCAAGGCTAGACCACTGTAACGCCCTCTACATGGGGCTGCCTTTGGGGCAAATCTGGAGGCTGCAGCTAGTGCAGAATGCTGCAGCCAGGCTGTTGGTGGGCGTCCCCAGGCGGGAGCACATTCGGCCTGTGCTGAAAGCGCTGCACTGGCTGCCTATAGCATACCGGATTCGCTTCAAAGTGCTGGTGCTTACCTTTAAAGCCCTATATGGCCTGGGTCCGGCCTTTCCCTGTATATGCCCCAAAGAGCACTGCGGTCCGAGTCCCAACATCGCCTGGCAGTCCCTGGCCCTAAGGAGGCCAGGTTGGTGGCCACTAGGGCTAGGTCCTTTTCAGTGGCGGCTCCTACCTGGTGGAACGAGCTCCTGGAGGAGATCAGGGCCCTGCGGGACCTCTCACAGTTCCGCAGGGCCTGCAAGACGGAGCTCTTCCGCCAGGCCTTTGAGTAGGAGCCGCCACTCCACTCCCCTCTGCCAATGTTACTATCTTATGTGGTGGAGGGAGGGGACAGCTGAGGGAGATCTAGCTGTACCCACTGTGATCAACATCGCTGCGACCAACATCATTGTGACTAACACCGCCATTGGATTGAGTTTGTAAATAACTGTTGAGCACCTTAGGGTGGTTACTTTTTTAGAATGCTATCTATTTAATTGTTTTATATGGTTTTAAGTTGTTTTGTCTCTGGCACATGGTTGCCCCTATGTAAGCCGCCCTGAGCCCGTTCGCGGGGAGGGTGGGGTAAAAATGTAATAAATAAATAAATAAATAAATAAATAAATATACTTATAGTAAAGTTGGCCAAATCTTTGGATACTTTAATGCTGTGACTGCAGCTGTGAACTCACAAGACAAACTTTTCTACAAACCTGAAAAAGGCCTCAGGTTTGCAGAAATATGGGAACTCAGGGGGAAAAAATACATTGGGGGATTTAAGAAACCTGAAAATGATAAAAGGAGCACCTGTAGCTTTAAGCCATGGTTTAAACAGGCAACCACAGTATTCCAAGCTTGGTTCTGTCAGTAAAGGGCAGGGAGAGGGGGGAGGGCCCTTTCCAGGCCTATTTTGGGCTTTGAAAGAGGACTTCTTGGGGCCAGGCCTGACTAGGGTTGCCATCTCCAGGTTGGGAAATTCCTGGAGTTTTTGTGGTAGAGTTTGGGGCAGGGTTTGGGGTAAAGAGGGCAGGGTTTGGGGAGGGGAGAGGCTCAGCCAGATATAATGCCATAGAGTCCACCCTTCAAAGCAGACATTTTCTTAGGGTTGCCAGGTCTTGGTTGGAGACTTTGGGGGTGGATCTGGGAAAGTGTGGGGTTTGGGGAGGGGAGGGGCCTCAGTGTGGTACAATACCATAGAGCCCACCTTTCAAAGCAGCCATTTTCTCCAGGGTAGCTTATCTCTGTCAGCTGGAGATCAGTTGTAAAAGTGGGAGATTTCCAGGCCCCACCTGGAGACTGGCAACCCTTTTCTCCAGGGGGACAGATCTCTGTTGTCTGGAGTTCAGTTGTAAGTCTGGGATAGCTCCAGGTTGTACCTGGAGGCTGGCAATTTTTGGTCTGGCAGCAACCTCTGAGTGACTTGATACCACCTGACTTGCTTGACTTGACAAGGCCTGGCTTTTTTCTAGTGTTCAACAGCAGCTACCCTATGAAAGCCAGTGTGGTATAGCAGTTAGAGCTCCCATCTTAGTGCAGAAGCTCACTGGGTGATTTTGGACCAGTCAGATACTTTCAGCCTAACCTACCTCACAGGGTTGTTGTGTTGATGAGGAGAAAAGAATAATCTGAACTCCATTGGTCCCTCCTGTGGAGAAAGGTGAGGTATAAATGAAGTAAATAAATAATAAGTATAATGAAGATGGGAGCCATATAAAAGGTAGGTTGTGGAATGGCTGAGAAAGAGAGAATGAGGCAGGTAAAAGGGTTGCCGGGGGAGGGAAAGACAAGATAGTGTGGGGAGGGGACACAGGGGAAAGAGAAGCACTCCCCCACATACCCTTGAGGGTTCCCTACCATGCAAGTGGGCCTGGCCCAATGGCTGGCACCACACAGCTCGGCCGTGGTTTTCCTACACAGATTCTGCCAGAGGGGAGAGGAACAGCTTAAGACAGAGGGACATATAAAGGTAGGTTGCTTGTTGGGTGGGAAGGAGATAGGGTTGCCAACTCCAGGTTAGGAAATTCCTAAAGATTTGGGGAGTGGAGCCTGGGGATAGTGGGGTTTGAAGGGAGGGACTTCAGAGACCATTGACTTCACCCTCCAAAGCAGCCATTTCTTCCACTGTAACTAGGGTTGGAGATAACCCAGAATTACAACTGCTCTCCAGATGACAGAGAAACTGCTTTGGACAGTGGACTCTGTGGCATTATATCCTGTAGCATTATATCGCAGGGACTGAGAACATTGCCTCAAGAAGGGTTTGTGTCTGAGATGTGGCAAACTGGGCCACTTTGCTATCTACTGCACCTGGACCCATCTTGAAGACCGAGATTGAAGAGAAGAGTGGCGTGATGACTACCAGGAGAAGAAAGGGAAACTACCTGGGAAGAGACCTACATCTCCAAGGGTGCTGGAAGCGGCCAAATTCCCCTAACTGAGGACAGCTTCCTTCAGCGACGGAGATGAGCCTCAGTTGCAGGGAAAAGGCCAGAACCTGCTGTGAAAGGCACCAGCCAGCAGGTCTGTGACACCCTGGCACGAGAATCTGTGAGAAATTGTACCTCGTTTTTTGTGACGGTTACTATTTTATACCCTGAGGCCAGAACCTAAGTGTGGGTGAGGGCCCTAATTGACTCCGGGTGTTTCCGAGACTTAATAAGCTCTGGGAGCTTACAGGACTGGGAGCTGGGGTGACTAAATCAGCAATATTTTAAAGACTTAGACAAAACTATATGTCAATTTATATGGCAGTCTAAAAGACCTAGAATAAAATTGAAGTTATTGCAAGACAGGAAAGAAAGAGGAGGTTTTGCCCTTCCAAATTGGGTCTTATACTACAAAGCAATGTCTATGGTGTGAATAAAAGAGTGGATTGAAGGGCATGACCTATTAATGGGATGACATGCCTTTGCTATGGTAAAGAGAGGGTGTACTTTAGGCAACACTTTCTCAGGGGAGCATTGATAAAAATGTGGGCAGAAATAAAACAAGACCATTATATGAAAACCCCTAAGTGGGTTTCACCTCTGGAGGCCTTTGTAAAGCCCACACTTTTCACCAAGTGTAGGATGTGGAGATATGAGGATTTATTACTAGACAATAAAAATATCTTGAAATCATCAGAATGTTACAAAACCAAAATACTAAATTAACATGGTAGGAAAGAATTCAGTTGGAATCAAGGTACAAAAAAGACAGGGAAAAAAAGGATTTGATGAGAAACTGGTAGATTTAGATAAGATATGGTTGGGTATTGAGGAAAAACTTATAAAAACATATAAAGAAATTATATAATTTTTTCTTGGAATTTAAAATGCAAGATGAGATAGTTAAACTGTCCATGATAATGTGGGCACAAAATTTAGGATATAGCATAGACTTGGAGCAATGGACAAAGATATGGAGGACCAACATAAAACTTACTAGAGTCACTTCATATAAGTAATGAATAAGTAATATAATGTTTTCATATAAGGAAAACATATACAAAATGTTTTATAGGTGGCATATGCCACCAGATAGATTAGCAAAATGATACCCTAATTTGGTAAATACATGTTGGAAATGTAAAAAAAATGTTGGGACGTACTTTCATATGTGGTGGGTATGTGACAAAGTTAAAGGAAGTGCCCTCTGCACCCAAAATAAGGTTTGGACCCCCACATTTCATACACCCCTGTCTTCAGCAGACCCTCCCCTTCGAGGGAACACATTCTGTGTGCTGTTTCAAAGCATGGTTCCAGTGCCAGTTGTTCCAAAGTGCAGTGCCCCTAGGACAAACACAGAGGCAGACACTGGGGTCAGGCTGCACCCCCCAAAAATATTTGGATGCTTCCCTGAGGCCTGTATTTCTAAAGAGATTTGAATAAGATACTGGTTTAGAGGAAGCTGAAGTTGGTTCCTTATTCGCACTTCCTTATTCACGAGCTTTCCGACTGTCCTTAGTGTTTCTGAATGACTACACGAATAAGTAACAAATAAGGAATGGATAAGGAAATGCGAATAAGGAACCAACTTCAGCCTCCTGATTTTATGTCTGTCTGTCTGTCTCATCTATCTATCTATCTATCTATCTATCTATCTATCTATCTATCTATCTATCTATCTATCTATCTATCTATCTATCTGTCATCATCATCATCTACCTACCTACCTACCTACCTACCTACCTACCTAGGACCAAAAAAGTATTTTGCAGGGACTATACAATGCCCTACGGAGCTGCGGTGGCTCAAGTGGTTAAGACGTTGAACTGCAGGCTGGGGAAGGTCAGTAGTTCAGCAGTTCGAGACCCGTGAGTGCCGCATGACGGGGTGAGCTCCCATCTCTAGTTCCAGCTCCTGCCAACCTAGCAGTTCGAAAGCAAGAAATTGCAAGTAGATAAATAGGTACCACTTCAGTGGGAAGGTAACAGCGTTCCGTGCGCCTTGGTGTTTAGTCATGCCGGCCACATGACCACGGAAACGTCTTCGGACAGCGCTGGCTCTTCGGCTTTGAAACGGAGATGAGCACCGCAACCCTAGAGTCGGATTCGACTGGCTTTCGAGCAAGGGAACCTTTACCTTTACCTTATACAATGCCCTGACCAATCCAGTTGATTAAATGGTTGAGGCTCTTCCATATAACGGACCAACGTATATACAAACTAAACTATTGACACATAACACATACTTACAAAGTCATGGCCTTACAAGGTCATCATAATTTATTCTAAAATTCCCTAAATTAAAAAGATTAAGAATATGAACAACCTGTAATCCCTCAGAATGTTCCCATTGTAATAAACTGTAAAACAGATTACTCATGCACAGAGGGGTTTAAAGTCACACCACCTGCAAAATATCTAGATTCTTATTTAACTCCTGCAGAGCTATAGTTTGAAGTATGGGGATCCGTTCTGCCTCCTTCCTCAATAGCACCTTATCATGATGACTCAGCACTTTTTGAATGGCACAAAATATTGTATCAGTGGGTCCATGACTGTATTCAAGAAAGTGAATGAAAGGCCAGTATTCCAATATAACATCCATTATATGTTTAAAAGAAAAGCTACAGACCAGCTCTCTCAAGGTCATCTTTTTTCTTACTTTGGAACAGGGTTTTTTTCTGTTCCGAGGAAAGGCCTTAGAATACACTGGCTGCAGTATACATCTAGGGTATCATTTAGTGGTCAAATTACATTCCAAATCTAGGGCCTCTTTTGGAAAGTCTTATATTTTAGCATAATTCCTCCTTATTTTAAAAAAACTTACTGTATGGTAGATGGGTAGTGACTGTGAACTCTTAAAAATGAATTCTTTTCTGTGTACTCTTTGCGTTTTAAATAGTGCATCCTGCCCTATATATAAAAAAATTGTTCTTAAATTATTTCAGTTGCTCCTTAAATTGTTGTAGTTCATCTCCAACTTCTGTGATTTCTGTTCAAAGATGTTCCCAGTCTGTGTTTCTCTTTACATGGATGTTTTGTTTTCTATGGAAGAATGTGGCTGAATAAAAATAGACCAGTGAGAAGTCTCTATAAGGTATCAGAACATTTATTAAGAATGGAGAACCATTTTTAAAATAAATTCTTTATCATTGTGCAACAGAACAGGTTCCTCGTTGACCCTTAGTCCTCTTGGGACTACATTTAGTTCAGCAATAGTCTAATAGTGGAAGCATTTAAATCAGTTTTAATAGCCTCTTTGTGTAGAAACACAAGTTTATCCCAAATCACAGAATTATGTGGAGGATGGGATCCAAAAATGGATGGCTTGTTCAGAAGTGTGTTCTTGAGAAACACTCATAATGCTTCATCATTTGTCTGGAAATTATGACAATCTTATGTGGCCTGTGACTTGGTAAGTATGTGTAAATAGTTCAGTATGTATGTTTGCCTGTTATGTGGAAGAACCTCAATCATTGTATGGCTCCTGCAAAAAGTTTTGCCATGTGCAACTTGTATTGAATTGTCTGTCCTTGGTTTTTAATTTTCTGTATTTGTATGTTTGTTAAAGCAAAAAACCCTTGACAAAGACTCTCTTCTTTTTTCCAGGCCCAGCCTCTGCAATCTCCGGGTTTTGCTTCTGTTCAGAAAAACAGCTGATTTTTTTTTTCTGAAGGAACATTTTGTAAATATTTGAGAGCTGCCACAAGAGTGAGTTGGGTTTCTATTTAAATTATATTGATTATGCACAAATCAGCATATATGAATGCCAGATTGGCACATGTAGATTCTGACTTCTTTCATGATGTTTTAAGGTTCTGTGGGAGATGATTCTCATGCTGTACAGGCCTAGTATTATATGGAAAGCCTAGGAGAACTTCCCTTTAAGAGGCAGGAAGAGCAAAGAAAATGTGTGTGTGTGTGTGTGTGTGGAGAACACACTCCTCTCTGCTGATCAAGCTGAAGAAATGCTTCTCCCTCAAGGCGTACAGTCTGGCTTAGTAAGGGGATGTGAATGATATATCATGCAACCACTTTCCCAGGCAGCTAATGAATCTCCCATGTTTCTTCCCTTCCCTCCAAAATACATTTTGCTTCTAAATAGCCAGTATTCATAGAATGATGGGGTTTTTTTTATGAGAGGACATGCCGGGGGGCAGAATAATATGAAGCCAAATGCACGTAAAAAACAGCCTGAGTGGCAACAGAGGGAGATATGGTCTCTCATTGATCCCTGGGCTTGAATGCGGAGGCATTTTATGACTGTGGGAACTGGGACACTTCTGATTGGCTTCTAATTTTTGAGCTTCCTGCTACCCACCATATTTGAATGGGGGGGGGTGTTGGTTTGGGAGCTCTTCTTCTTCTCCTTCTCCTCCTCCTCCTCCGAATATCTGTGGGCTTTCCTTCATTTTTTTCAGAGTCTACACAAGGGCTAACTGTTAAGTATGAGACTCAACAACAGGATTCAGCAAAAAGTGATTTCAGCTTTATTTAACAGCAAGACTTAAAACTCAGGAACACACAACAACAAGTGGAGCACAGCTCCCTTTTTAAACTCTCCCGGGCTGTCAAAGCCACACCCACAGTTAGCTAAAGGCCAATCACAACACAGAGATAAAGGCCAATCACAACACAGAGATAAAGGCCAATCACAACACAGAGATAAAGGCCAATCATAACACAGGGATAAAGGCCAATCACAACACAGATATAAAGGCCAATCATAACACAGGGATAACTGCCAATCAGGACTGTTCCCTCTTTGCAACATATTTACAAGATGATTGGTTCTGTACAGAGGTTTCTTAGAAACCAGCCAATAGTAATGCCACAGCTGAAGAGCCACATTTGAAATCAAGCTTAACATAGGAATGTATAGCCCAGATTCACATTCCAATACATAACAATTCCTCCCCCCTAAGATGGCGTATTACCCTGCCAAACATAATCCTTCAAATAGGATGGGGCACAATGACTTCGGCTTGACCGTCGCAGCGGTCTCTGCTCCAATGGTGGAGTTGGAGCGGCACACCCTTCGGGGACCCTGGTCACTTCTCTCTCAGGAGAAGGGGGAACAAAGACAGGGGTCCCAGGTTCTGGAGTTGGGGTCTGCCCAGACTCCGAATTCCCTTCTGCAGCACTCACCTCCTCGGTGGGAGGCCCCTCCTGCTCGGGGGCCAGCTCAGAGTCAGGCAGTGACTCGGCACTTGAGTCTGCCCAGCGCTCTCTGAGCTGGTCTACGTGGCGGCGTATCTCCCGTCCGCTGGGAAGCCGGACCATGTACAGCCTGGATCCTGTGATTTTGGTGACTACGGCTGGTAGCCACCGATGACCTTCCGCATAGTTGCGGGCAAACACTTTGTCCCCCACAACGAAGACTCTCCCCTGCTCTGGGGTCTCTGACTGTTGCTTCGACTGGTCAAGGTCAGGGTGCAAGCGGTCAAGAAGTGAAGCCAGCTTTCGGCCCATTAGAAGTTCAGCTGGGCTCCTCCCCGTTGTCGAACACGAGGTGATGTGTTGCCTCAAGAGGAATGAGGCAAGTTTCTGGCTCCAGTCCCCACAAGTCAGACGCCCAAGTGACTCCTTTGCTGTCCAAACCATCCATTCAGCCTGTCCGTTAGAGGCCGGATGGAACGGGGCAGAAGTCACATGGCGGATGAGGTTGTCTCGCAAAAACCCCTCAAACTCGGCCGACATGAACTGTGGCCCATTGTCGGAGACCACACAGTCCGGCAGCCCATGTGTTGCAATCAGTTTGTGGAGGGCCTTGATCACAGCCCCGGACCCAGTCGAATACATATTTACAACCTCCAACCATTTGGAGTAAGCATCCACACATATTAGAAACATTTGCCCATGAAAAGGGCCTGCAAAGTCTATATGGAGGTGGGACCATGGTCTCCTCGTCTTCTCCCAGGGCTGAATGGGAGCCTGTGGTGGTTCTGGACGGGACTGCTGACACGACATACACTGCCTTACCCAGGCCTCAATGTCCTTGTCCAGTTTCAGCCACCACACGTACCCTCTGGCGAGGGCTTTCATGTGGACCATGCCGGGATGGCCCATATGCAACGCCTCCAAAACATCCTCCCTTAGTTTGGCGGGAATCACCACCCGACTCCCCCAAAGCAGACAGCCCTTGGTAACTGACAACTCATTTTGGCGCGAACAGAAAGGTTTAAACTCAGGCGCCATTTTCCCTGCCGGCCACCCCTTCCATGCCCAATTAAGGATACGGGCGAGAACAGGGTCCTTAGCTGTCGCAGCGGCAATGTCCGAGGAGGTAACCGGTGCCTCCAGGAGCTCCTCAAGCACCAGAACATCCTGTTCAGGATCAGAGTCAGAGTTAGTCAGCGGTGCGGGGCAACGGCTAAGGGCGTTGGCATGCCCGATAGCCTTCCCCGGGCGGTGCTCGAGTTCAAAATCGTACGCCGAAAGGAAAACTGCCCACCTCAACATCCGAGGGGACAATATGTTCAGCGTCTGCCGGTCTGGGGAGAAGATGCCCAGGAGTGGTTTGTGATCGGTCACAAGGAGGAACCTCCGCCCATAAACAAAGTCATGGAATTTCTTAATTCCAGCGATTAAGGCGAGGCCCTCCTTGTCGATCTGGGCATAGTTTTTCTCCGCCATTGTGAGTGATCGTGAATAAAAAGCGATCGGTGCCTCCGATCTGTCCGGCATCAGGTGGCTGAGAACGGCGCCCACCCCATAAGGGGACGCGTCAGCCGCAAGAACCAAAAGTTTGTTCTCGTCGAAGTGGGTCAGCACCGCACTCGACGATAGAAGTTCCTTCACAGCCGTGAAAGCTCGCTCCTGCCGCTCTCCCCACTCCCATTTTGCGTTTTTGTGGAGCAGAGCATGCAGGGGTTCAGCAACCGATGCCTTGTGGGGCAGGAAGGCATGGTAAAAATTGAGGATTCCCAGGAACGACTGGAGATCCTTCTTTGACCGTGGTGGGGGCGCGTTCTTGATTGCGGTGACTTTGTCGGGTGTGGGGTGGACCCCATCCGCATCAATGAGGAATCCAAGGAACTCAACTCGGTCCACCCCAACAACTCACTTAGAACGCTTCACCCGCAAACCAGCCTCCCCAAAACGGCCCAACACTACTCTCAAGCAAGCCATCAGTTGACATTCGTCAGCACCAGCTATTAGGACATCATCAAAATAGGGCACTACGCCTGGGACCCCACGCAGGAGCCCCTCCATAAGCCCTTGAAAAATACCTGGGGCAACAGTCACTCCAAACTGAAGGCGTTTGACCCTGAACGCCCCTTTGTGGGTCACGATTGTTTGTGCCTCAGCAGTTGCATCGTCCACCGGCAACTACTGGTATGCTTGAGCAAGGTCGACCTTGGCAAAAACCTTACCCCCTCCCAGCGATGCCAGCACGTGGCTGATTACCGGCACAGGGTACAAGTGCTGTTGAAGGGCTCTATTTACAGTACATTTATAGTCAGCACAAATTCGTATTGACCCGTCAGCTTTTACAGGTGTCACAATGGGGGTCTCCCATCGACCATAGAGCACCAGCTCGAGGATGCCCTGGTTCACCAATTTGTCTAGCTCGGCCTCAATTTTTGCCTTTAGGGCGAGCGGTACCTTTCTGTACTTCAGCCGTATGGGATGCACTGAAGGGTCAAGATCAAAAGAGACCGGAGGGCCGGTATACGTACCAAGCCCTTCCCCAAACACATTCGGAAACTCTCTATACAATGAGTCCCATTTATTATCACAGATCTTATTTACACCGGTAACAGCAATGCCCAATGCCTCGAACCAATCGAGGCCCAATAGACTGACTCTTTCCCCCTCAGCAACTAGGAGGGGCAGCTCAGCCTTCTGATCCTTGAATTCAACTCGGAAAGTCGCCTTTCCCGCCAATGGAATGCACCTTCCTTGGAAGTCGGTCAGGCGGGTCGACACGGGTGACAGCCAGCGGCGACTCCGTGTCGGGAACAAGCGTTGCCACGTTTGTGTGGAGATGACTGTGACGGACGATCCGGAGTCCACCTCCATCGTGCAGGGAACGCCATCCAGTCAAAGCGTGATGTGGATCTTCCGCATGGCCTTGTCACCAGTAGCCAGGATGGTTGACGGGCAGGTGTCGGTCTGACGACAGTCGGGCGACCTGCCGTCATCTCGGGGTCGAACCTTGGGGTCTGCACGTCACGAAGACGGTGGCGATTTTCTGGCTGCTCGACAAACTCGGGCCAGGTGACCTCTCTTCCCACAGAAGCAACAGATCAGCTCCTTTGCCCAACAGAGGTCTCTGTCATGCTTACCGCCGCAGCCGGCGCAGGGACGGGTCATTGTAGTTCTCGGTCTGGTCCGCGGTGGGCGTTTTTCCCGAGTTCGGCACACGCCATCGGCGTCACTGTCGGACTCGCTAGCGGACTGCTAGTGAACTGCAGGCTCTTTGCTGACCTGGGTCTGCCGCTGCCGAACCTCTCGCGTTGACTTGTCAGCGGCTTCTGCTGCGATGGCCTCAGTGTAGGCGACCGCATACGTGAGTTGGGTGCGGGCGAAGAGACGCTGTTGAAGGTGCTCGTTCCGGAGACCGCACACCAATCGGTCGAGGAGGGCTTCCTCTAAGTGATCTCGCATGGCCTCGCCGCCTTCCATAAGGCGGTGACGAACTCGGCTATCGATTCAGATGGCCCTTGGCACCGCTTGTAAAAGGCGTGCCGGCATGCAATTCTTGACGGTTGCAGCAAGAAATGGCCCTTCAGTTTGGCTGTGATTTCAGCCCATGTTGCTGCGCTTAGTTCAGTCGGGGTGACCAGGGACCGGCGATGTCGAAGGCGTCCTTGCCGCATGAGCTCAGGAGTGTCGCCTTCTTTCTCGCCTCGTCGGTGATCTGGTTTGCCTGAAGGTGGAACTCAAACCGTGCCAGGTAAGAGTCCCAGTCCTCCGTCGCTGGGTTGAACGCTTCGAACGCCGGGTTGACGGCCATCTGCTTGTGGAGCCTCAGTCAGTGCGGCCAGGTGTGTGTCCTCTTCTGCCATTCTGCATTGGTTCAGCAGGGCTGCCTACCCGCTCTCAGGATCCCATCCTCGTCGCCAGTTGTTAAGTATGAGACTCAACAACAGGATTCAGCAAAAAGTGATTTCAGCTTTATTTAACAGCAAGACTTAAGACTCAGGAACACACAACAACAAGTGGAGCACAGCTCCCTTTTTAAACTCTCCCGGGCTGTCAAAGCCACACCCACAGTTAGCTAAAGGCCAATCACAACACAGAGATAAAGGCCAATCACAACACAGGGATAAAGGCCAATCACAACACAGGGATAAATGCCAATCAGGACTGTTCCCTCTTTGCAACATATTTACAAGATGATTGGTTCTGTACAGAGGTTTCTTAGAAACCAGCCAATAGTAATGCCACAGCTGAAGAGCCACATTTGAAATCAAGCTTAACATAGGAATGTATAGCCCAGATTCACATTCCAATACATAACACTAACAACCCTTTGGCATGGTTAAGCTGAGGTCTATGAGGTAGCAGGCCCACTCCACTGACAGAGTGTCTCAGTTCCAGTGACAAAGTGTCTGGAATGAGATAATAAACATAAAAATTTAGCAGATGTGTGAGGAGAGGGTAAGTGGTATTTTAATATATATACATCTCTCCTTATAATAATTATCTTTTGGTTTTGTAAGATTCCATGCGCTCCCATTGGCTGTAAAAAGCTCTCCCTCAGCCATTGGCCCATCAGCTGCCACTCAAGAGTACTCTCGTGCCATTGGCCAGGTGCTGGGTCTGCTCCTCTTCCTCACCCACTCCCCCTTCAGACAGATTTGCATGTCAGATTTACTGGCAGACAGCTCTCTCTCCTGAGGAAGACAGTTCTCTTGACTCCTGTGAGGGACTGTCCCCTCAGTGGCTGTTGGTAGGCAACCAAGCTTGCTTCTGTGAGTAAAAAAACAAAGGACTTTCAGCATAACCCCCTCCCCCTCCCCCACCCATAATCCCCTCCCCAGTGGCCACTTTCCTGTCAGAATAAATGGAAAAAGGCTCTTTCTCCTGCTTAGCTTCAGCATGGCTGGCTGGCTAACGAGGTGGGCCAGCAACCATTAAACCATTTTCTTCAACTCCCCACTGTGCGGCTGGCTTTCCCCTAGGGTTGCCAAGCTCCAGGTGGGACCTGGAGATCTCCCACTGTTACAATTGATCTCCAGATGACAGAGATCAGTTCCCTGGGAGAAAATGGTTGCTTTGGAGGGTAGACTCTATGGCATTATACCCTTCTGAGTCCTTCCACACACACCCCAAATGCTGCCCTCCACAGGATCCACCCCCCCAAATCTCCAGGTATTTCCCTAATCAGAGTTGGCACCTGTACTTTCTCCTCTGTCAGTAAAAGGCCCTTTCCACACCTATGTTGGCCTTTGGGAGAAAACTCATTGGGCCCAGTCCTGTTCAGGTTGCCAACTCCAGGTGGGCAATTCCTGGAGATTTGAGGGATGGAGCCTGGAGAGGGTGAGGTTTGAAGAGGGGTGGCACCTCAGACAGGTACGATGCCATAGACTCCAGCCTCCAATCCAGCCATTCTCTGATGGGGAATTATTGTTGCCAATTTCCAGGTGGGGAGGAGATGGAATTACAACTGCTCTCTAGGAGGGAGGGGGAGGAGATGGAAAACTAAAGGTAGGTTGATAGTTGGCTGGGAGGGAGATAGGGTTATCAACTCCAGGTTGGGAAATTCCTGGAGATTTAAGGGGTCGAACCTGGAGAGGATGAGTGTTGAGGAGGGGTGGGACCTCAGATAGGTACAATGCCATAGACTCCACCCTCCAAACCAGCCACTCCCTCCTTGGGAACCACTGTTACCAATCTTGGGGGGTGGGCTGGAGATCACTCAAAATTACTACTGCTCTTCAGGTAGCAAAGATCAGTTCCTCTGGAGAAAATGGTGGACTCTGTCATTATACCCTGCTGAGATTGCCACAGCAAATTGTCACTGAATGCCCAAAGCCGAGACACAACGGGCCTTATTCCTAGTTTTATATATATATATATATATATATATATATATATAATATGTATATGTTTTAATATACATAAGAATATAAGAGAAGCCAATGTTGGATCAGGCCAACTGTCAGGTTCCCCAGAAAGTCCATCAAACACCAGGCTTCTTCAGAAGATAGCATTTATCAAGGCAATGCTGGACAATTCTGTGTCAGTGATAACTTGGAGCTAAAAGCAGACTAAGTTATACCCCATTCAAACTACCCCCCACACAGCTAAGCCAATGGTTACATAGCGCACACCAAAGGCAAGCAGGCAAGCTTAAGAAAACAATCCCAGACCAGTTACATTTCCCAGCGGCTATGTGTTAGTGGCTTGAGACCCAAGGTCAGGCAAATTGATAAGAGACAGAACAGACAATGGTAAATCACAGCAAGAAAAGGAGGACCCTCTCAACTCCCTCATTCCTGTACCAGAGAAGGGCACCTCCCACATTCCATCCATGGCAGGGTTACCTGACACCAACAGCCCAGCCAGTCCAACACTCTGTCACACAGTGGCCAAAAATACCAGGTGCCATCAGGAGGTCCATCAGTCTATCAAGATTGGCTAAGTGAAAAGGATTAAGATAGTAAGGAGGGAAACAGTAAAAAATACCTTTCGATACCAACAGTGTGTAATTTCTCAGTGTTGTAGCTGCTTGAACCATACAGGAGTACCTAATTTTAATTCAGTGCCAATTTTCTGGTCTAATTCTAATTTCAGTTGGTTGTAGCTGCTCAAACTACTCAGGTGTAGCTACTTTTAGTTCTAAACAGGCTCAGAGGATCTTGTCTAGTTTTATTGCAGTAAGGGACGGGTTATACAGAGGGTCAAACAAAGGACAAGGTTTAAGACTGAGGGCACAGGGCTAACTTAAACTCCGATATCACTTTGAAACTTCTTACACCTACAGATATAAGTAATAATACCAGAGACTAGGGATAGCGAGTTCAGAGATACGGCTAAACCTTAGGCAGGTTTTTGTAACAGAAAAAAGGAAACAAATAACAAAACAAATTGTAGATTGTGTTTAAGTACAGTTAGGGCTTAAAAAACAACCAGGGGGTCCAATTTTAATCTAAATCTAAAAAACTAATTCTTACATTCTTTAAAGAAGGGTTTTTTTCCTACAAGAAAACAAGCAGATAAGTATATCCTGTAAGGTAAAGGTTCCCTTGCTCGAAAGCCAGTCGAATCTGACTCTAGGGTTGCAGTGCTCATCTCCGTTTCAAAGCTGAAGAGCCAGTGCTGTCCAAAGATGTTTCTGTGGTCATGTGGCTGGCATGACTAAACACCAAGGCGCACAGAACACTGTTACCTTCCCACCTAAGTGGTACCTATTTATCTACTTGCCTAGAAGGCCTCAATTAACATTTGAAATTAAATTAGCTTTTGAAGTTAAAGGCAGCCTGAGAAGGAGAGGAGATCTGAGCATCTCCCTTTCAGTATGACCTATTGTTAACCAACCAGGGGCTGACTCACTCATCCTCCTTTATTGATTAACTCCCGATCAAGTGCAATTGGCTCCAGCAGGGAGTGGAGGTTTTGCCCAAGCTGTTTACCTAGGGCTTCTATGAGCAGGCCCAGCTCTGCGATGTAGGAGGCCTGCTCCAGTGACAAAGTGTCTAGAATGAGGGAATAAACAGGTAAATTTAGCAGAAGTGTGAGTTCAGCAGCAGGGTGAGGCAGCCACAGCACTAGTCTCTCCATGTCCCTAATAGGGTAAGCACACTTTCCACAAAGTTCTGCATAAACAGGAAATTTATAAAAAGGGGAATTAAGAAAAGAAAACCCAACAAAAAAAGCTATGAAGGTAGAATGCCAGCAGGTGGTCGGGGCTATCTAGTGTATTGCACTGAGTGTAATATGTATGGCTATCTGCCAACTGGACAGAAGTCATGGGTGTGTGCTCAGTGCAAGGAGCTCCTAGTTCTCAGGGAATGGGTTTGCACCCTCGAGGTCAAGGTGGCTGACCTGGAGAAGCAGAGACAGTCAGGCACATGGATAAGACACTAGGGGACTCCAGGAATGGCAGCCCCACCACTGTCAGGGAGCATGGGGGTTAAGGGGAAACAGGGCATTGTGATGATGAAAGAGGGAATGTTCCCTCAGAATGGATCCTTCAGAATGGATCCCTTCTACAGTTGGTTAACAGGTATCCTTTCAGCCCAAGGAACCATCCCTAGGCAGGGAGGGAGGGAGACTCTTGGTAGTTGCTGATTTGATCCTTAGGCTTGTAGATAGATGGGTGGCAAACCTACATACTGACTGCATGGTGACTTGCCTGGTGCGAAGATAGCTGACATTACACATGGTCTAGATAGGCTGGTAAATAGTACTGGGGTGGTTGTGGTACATCTTGGCACCAACAATATGGGGAAATGTAGTTGAATGGTCCTGGAGAGAAAATTTAGGCCACTAGGCTGGAGACTCAAGGGCAGAACCTCCAAGAAAATTTAGGCAGCTAGGCAGGAAACTCAAGGCCAGAACCTTCCACTTCTCAGAAGTGCTGCCTGTTCCACATGCAGGGCCAGCTAGTCAGGCACAAATTAGGAGTCTCAGTGCGTGGATGAGATGGTGGTGTAGGGAGAAAAGAGTTACGTTTGTTAGGCACTGGGATGCTTTTTGGAACAAGCAGGACTTGTACAAAAGAGACAGCCTCCACTTGTCCCAAGAAGGATCCAGGCTGCTGATGCTTAAAATCAAAGCAGTTTTTAAACTAGGGGGAAAGCCAACAGGACTTTAAATGTCTCTGGTTCATTATGACTCATCTCAAACAGATGAAGGTGTGGCTGTTACTGTTCTACAGGGAAATAGATTAGAGCTGGCTACTGAGAGGGTGACAAACAATATTGATTGCCTGACAGGTTCTAGAAGCCACAGGAGAAAGGTTGCAGGCCTAACATATTTGGGAAATTATAGATGTTTATTATAGAAGTGTCTGAGGTAAAATGGGGGCGGTGGAATGCTTAGTGTCAAGAGTAGAACATAGACATTGTGGGCATTTCAGAAACTTGGATGAGGAAAATCAGTGGGATACAGTGATTCCTGGATATAAATTATATCAGAAGGATACAGAGGGAAGGGTCTGAGGTGGAGTGGCTCTATATGTCGGAGAGGATGTACAGTGCAGTAAGATTGAGAATGTAAGGGTGTGTTCAGACGGATCTTTTGATCTGCCATAGGAACGACTCCCTTGCGGATCAAAAATGCACGACCAGACAGAAACATCTGCGAAATATTCCGGTCCCATAGGCATCCCGTTCTGCTGCGCCTCCAATCCTGATTTAAAAAGTAGTAGTTTCAATGTAGGGTTTTCGCTTACCCGCGCAACAACTGCAGACTTTCTTCCGTCTGGTCACTCCATTAGCGCGCGATGCTCCCGTCGGCTCGGTCTGACGTCAGACCGAGCCGACGGGGGCGCGATTTTTAAAAAATTGAAACCCCATGTGCGCTTTAACGAGGAAACGCATTCAGCGATAAGCGCTACGAGGAATGTAATATTCATGCTTATTTCTTTTAGGGACAAGATGTTACCGCGATGGGAGATGGAGGGGGGAAGGACTGTTCTAACTTGCAAAATAGTCCCTCCATTGATCATGATGGCAATGGCAAGGGGGAGGACCGGGACTTTGCTGAAAACCCTCCGCGATCGCCTCAGTTCTCCAAGGAGGCGCAGCCTTGCCTATGCGAATGTACAAAACTTTTTTTTTTTAAATCCTCGGTGGATGCTGTGTAGACAAATCACGGCGGGAACAACGCGCGGTGAGGCTATTTCATAGGGGGGTGTCTGGTCGTGCTAGGCTGGATTTAAAAAATCGGGATAAAATTTTAGGAGGGCTCATGGCGCGATTGACTGGCCGTCTGAACGCAGCCTAAGAGAAATTGATTTGCTTACAGAAATGCTATGGGTAAGAATAGTGTGCCCAAAAGGAGGTTTAACTCTGGGAGTTTGTTATTGCTCACCAGATCAAAGGTTAGAGGGATGATTTTAAAATAGCAAAAGAATTAAGGAAAGCAGGTAGATGAAATAACTGTGTCATTATAGGTGATTTTAACTACCCACACACTGATTAGGTCAATATGTGTTCAAGTCAATATATGGCCTGGGACCAGCATACCTTCAGGACTGTCTCTCTCTGTATGTGCCCCAGAGAGCCTGGTACTCTGCAGATCAACAGCTACTGGTAGTAACAGATCCAAAAGATGCCCACTTAGCCTCAATCATGGCCAGGGCCTTTTCAGCCCTGGCCCTGGCCTAGTGGAACATGCTCCCATCTGAGATCAGGGCTTGTAAAAGGGGACTGTTCTGCCAGGCCTTTGGCTGAGGTGGTGTTCAACTGTGTCGACTTCCCCTGCCCACAGTAATTCATTATCTGACTAACATCCTGCAGGAGTTGTTTTGTCTTAGGTGCCATCTTGTTCTGATTGTTTTAAATTTGGCTTTGATTATATGTTTATTCCTATTTTATTCTATATTTTATATGTTGTGAGTTGCCCTGAGCCCACTTGTGGGATATGGCAAGATATAAGTGTAAATAAATAAATTAGTCAGGAGGAAGATATTGTGTTTCTAGATATTTGCAATGACTGTGCCATGGATCAGATGGTCACAGAACCTGCCAGGGAGAGAACATCCTGGACATGGTCCTAAGTAATGCCCAAGATCTGGTGAGAGATGTAAATGTGATAGCACCGGTTGGGAACACTGACCATAATCTTAAATCAGTTCAACTTTTATGTAAATAGAGAGTTGTCCAAAAAGAAGAACACAACCACTTTTAACTTTAGAAGGAGTAACTTCTCTTAAATAAGGAGGGTTATGAAGAAGAAACTAAAAGGAAAAGTAAGGAGGGTCAAATCCCTTCCGGAAGCTTGGAGACTATTTAAAACTGCAATCCTAGAAGCTCAGGTAAAATGTATACTGCAGTTTAGGAAAGGTACAAATAAGTATAAAAAAGGCCTGCAAGGTTAATGAACAAAATAATGGAAGCAGAAAAAGAAAGAAGGATTCCTTTGAGTGGTGGAAGGCTAGTCCGAGTGAGGTAAATAAAAGGGAGCACAGGCTTTGGCAAATAAAATGCAAGTTGGTGATCAGATAGGCAAGAAGGGGACTATGAAGAACATATTGCAAAAAAACATAAAGACCAACAATAAAAATGTATTCAAATACATTAGTAGCAGAAAAAAAACAAGGAAGCCAGTTAGGCCCTTGGATGATTACTAAAGGATTACTAAAGGATGATAGAGAAATGGCAGAGAAGCTGAATGCATTTCTTGCCTCTGTCTTTACTGTTGAAGATGGGAGGTGCTTGCCCACTCCAGAGTTCCTGATTTCGAGAGGGGTGTTAAAAGACCTGAGTTGGATTAAGGTGACAAGAGAGGAGGTCCTACGACTGATGTACAAATTAAAAACTGACGAGTCACCAGGCCCAGATGGTATACATCCAAGAGTTCTGAAAGAACTCAAATGTGAACTTGTGGATTGCCTGACAAAAATATGCAATCTACCATTAAAATCTGCCACTATTCCTGAGGACTGGAATATAGTTAATGTAACCCTTATCTTTAAAAAAGGGTTCCAGAGGAGATTTGGGAACTTACAGACTGGTCAGTCTAATGTTGATACCGGGTAAGTTGGTGGAATCTGTTATTAAAGATAGAAGTAGTGGGCACATTGATGAACAAAAGCTATTGAAGTAGAATCAGCATGGATTCTGAATGGGAAGATCTGGTCTCACTAACCTGTTAGAGTTCTTTGAGGGGTGAATGGACATGTGGAGAAGAGTGACCCAATAGATGTTGTTTACCTTGACTTCCAGAAAGCTTTTGATAAAGTTCTTCATCAAAGGCTCCTAAGTAAACTCAGTAGTCACGAGATAAGAGGGCAAGTCCTCTTGTGGATTAAAAACTGGTTAATTAACAGAGTGTCAGAGTAGAACACAGACATTGTGTTTTCACAGTGGAAAATGGTAAGCAGTGGGGTACTGCAAGGCTAAGTTCTGGGTCTGGTGCTTTTTAAATTGTTCATTAATGATTTGGAATTGGGAGTAAGCAGTGAGGTGGCTTGCAGATGACACTAAATTGGTCAGGATGGTGAGATTAATGACCAGTTGATTTAAAACAGATAAAAGAAAGTACTTCTTAACCCAAAGAGTAATTAACAAGTGGAATTCACTGCCACAGGAAGTGGTAGCAGCTACAAGCATAGACAGCTTCAGAGGGGGATTAGATAAACCTATGCAGCAGAGGTCCACCAGTGGGTATTAGCTACAAGGTATGGATAGAACACTATGTCTGGAGTAGAGATGCTCTGTATTCTTGGTGCTTGGGCAGGGCAACTGTAGGAGGGCCTCTGGAGTTCTGGCCCCGCTGGTGGACCTCCTGATGGCACCTGGGTTTTGGCCACTGTGTGACAAGAGTGTTGGACTGTATGGGCCACTGGCCTGATCCAACATGGTTTCTCTTATATTCTTATGTTCTTAAATCGCCTGTCCCATGTGGTAGATTTCAGACACACCTGCTGAAGAGCAAGATTTGAATCCAGTAGCACTTTAAAGACCAGCCTGATTTCCAAGGTATAAGATTTTGAGAGTCTGAGCTCCCTTCAACATGTATCTGATAAAGGTGGCTTTGAGACCCTCAAAATTTACCCCCTAGAAATCTTGTTGGTCTTTAAAGTGCTACCAGACTCAAATCTGGTTCTTCTACTGGCAGACCAACACATCTACCCACCTGCGAGTAACACAGGCTGTAATACAGTAATGGATGGATGGTGCACTTTCATGGCTGTTTAGCAATAATTTACAACTAGATTTTCCTGTGTGAATAAGACAATCCAGTTGTGAATGATTGCAGACTTCCAATGATATAAAGCTTCAGTGAAATATATGTACTGTTTGGATTTTCCATAGGGCCAGTCCCTATTTTATGGCACTCATCTCTGATAAATCCCATTTTATTTCTTTCTCATATTTATGTCACACCTTTCACTTCTGAGAACTTTCAAAGTGGTTTTCAAATAAAAGCAAATAGTAACATTCATTCACAATATTACAGTAAAATTGATCCAATAAGCATCAATAAAATGGCAACCTGTACAATTTTAAAGAAAATACTCAACAGATAAGAATGTTTGAACACCTGCTTATTTGGTTCGTGTCATGTTCACAGGTTGTAACCAGAGATGTGATTTTTCGGCAATCAGTTTGAGAGTTCAGCAATCTTTTTTGTGGGTGTTTGGTGGGTTGTTTCATTATGTTCCTCACTAACCATGCAGTACAGGGCAACTGGCTTTTTGTGTGTTTTCTTACACAGCTTCATTGAATTCATCTAACTCCCCATCTGTGCTGTGCAATGGCTCCACTTGTAGGCAATTTTTTAAAGAGACAATCAGATCACTCACAAACCATATAACTCATTTATCAATCTATGTTATGTTTCTGTTTGTGTATACATCTCTTTGAGTTACGTAGTTACATTATGTTCTAACTGTGTTATACTTTTTTCAAAGTGGTATACTTAGTTAATAATAATATGGAGCTTATATATTATACAGCAATACTTATTTGTACTATGTATACTATTTGATTACAATAGGTTTGATCCTTCTGTAGCTGTTTATTGCTTTTATAAAATAAAATATAAAAAATAATAATTTTAAAAATAAATGTTATGGTTGAATAAAATCTGCTCTTTGGTGTTTCTGAGCCAGTGGAGTTAGAGCATTAGACTAGGACCTGGGAGACCCCACATTTTATCCCTGGCATTTCTAGCTAAATGATCCCAGGTGGCAGGTTTAGGAAAGATCATCCACTTGAGAACTTGAAGATCCAATCAACAAAGACAGTACAGAGTCAGATAGACTAATGGTCCAGCTTGGTATAAGGCAACTTCAGATGTTCTTAAAGCTGTAGTTAAGGACGTTTTGCTTAGACATATGGTACTCCTGCTGCAGAGCAGGCCCTACTGGGCTTCACCACAAGTTGCAAAACAGGCCTTGCAAAATCCTTCCCTCTGCCACAAGTATCTATGGGAGGTTTCCCTGGTCCCTTTCAACACCCCCCCACCAGTCCCTTCTAATCTTAACTTGAGCTCCAAAATGCTGTGATCAATTTGGAATGGAAAGTTCTTTTAAATGAGGGTCACACCCTGGGGGGGTTTCCTTTCCCAGTCGCTGTGACAGAGAGGTGGCTGTGTGTTGTGTGCCTGTGCTGCAAATATATTTCCGTTAGTCAGGACTGTGAAGCAAAATTCTCACCCGCTTGAGTGCTTCTTGTGGTTTCTTCTAAATGCAGCTACAGGGCAGACAACTGTGTGCAGAAGGAGGGTCAAAATAATTGCTTAAGCGTCAGAAAGAACTGTTTCATGTGCAACTAGATTCTGAAGCTCTTCAGGGCATGAACTGTGATTAAAACAAGCAGAGGGAGGGGGGGAAGCTGGGAGGGGGATCCAGACTGCAAGCCCATTACCATAATATGATCTATTTATGTCATTTCACAAATAAATTTTGTAAAAAATGATTTCATAACCAGTGTTCCCTCTAAGCTGAGTTAGTGGGAGCTAGCTCACAGTTTTTAGGCCTCCAGCTCACACATTTTTGTCTTCGCTCAGGAAGGATGGCTCCAGAGCAAACTAATTTATGCAGTAGCCAAACTGCTTGCTCACAACTTTAATGCCAGTAGCTCACAAAGTAGAATTTTTGCTCACAAGGCTCTACAGCTTTGAGGGATCATTGTTCATGACTCATGAGGGAATATGGTAGATTGGGTGGGTTTGCTGGAGGAAACAGGGCCATGGCAACTTTGTGCTGGGCCTAGCAGAACGATGTTTAGGATCAGCATGATTGTATTTACACAAAAACACATGAATCTAGCAAGAGCTTCAGATTATGTTCCTGGATTCAAAGACGATAGGTGCATGTACCAGTTCTGGGTTCTGTTCATTGTCCCACAGGATGTAAACTTCTCTTGGGGCCATTCCACTTCAGAGTGCAAATATGGGTTCCTATGTTTGAATGTTCCTATGTATGAGGTGACTCCTTGCACATGCAAAATGTGAGGCTTGGCGAAAGTCCCTTTATAGGTGCGGTCAGATGGCATGCTGAGAGCGGGTTAAACTGCTCCACTTCTAACCGGATTATATTCGATCTGGATAATCGTGATCACACTTGCCTCCCTTATCCCGCCTCACTGCACAGTCATGTTGTTCCCCAGTGTCTACACTACTGACGTGCAGAAGCATGTATCGGCGGGTTTTTAAAAAAATTTACTCAGTTTGCGCATGTGCATAGGCGCCCCTCCATAGAAGGGGGAACTATCATGGTGCATGCGCAGAACCACCAGGGCGAATCAATCCAACCCCTCCAACAAAAGACTTCCCTTTAAATGTTTGACCTGAAAATGGCCTCCATGAGATCCCGAACTAATCTAAACACTAAAACAAGTGACCATTGAAATGTCATTTTCTAAACACAGTGGCGGAGCTCTGCCTATGCGCACACCGCCAATGCATAAAAAAATGGTGGGCAAAAAGTGGAAGCCTCAGGTAGCTTTCAAGCAGGGAGGAGGTTTAAACTGGAAGTGGCTCGACACCGCAGGAGCGATGAGGCATCAGAAAAGTGCGGCTAGAACCGGAGAATCAGGAAAACACCACTTGGGGACCTGGTATCAAAATACTCCATTTTAAAGGGGGTTTGAGCCAGAAAGCAATGGCTGGGGATGGTGCACAGATGTTAGGTGTGTGAACATGGATATAAAATCCGTTAATGAAACGTGCCGAAAGCGGACTAAATAGCCCGTCTGAATGCATGCAATGTTAGCTTTCTGAGTGCGGGGAGTTACTTTGTATGGAAGAGTATTCAATATACTCCCCCACACACACCTTATAGAGGGAAATGGTATAGCCTCAGCAACTTTTTGCTGCCTCTGCAAAGCTCAATGGCCATGTTAAGAACACCTTGGCTCTTTCTACTGCTGGGTGAAAAAGCAGCTTTTGTGGGCCACTTTTGAATTGAAAGCGACTGGAGGAAAAGAGTTAAGTAGCTTCTTTTATGTACCTCTTGGCCTTGTGGCTGTTGTACATTACTTTGGATTTTAAAAAAAAAATAAAAGCAAATCAATCTTGCGTTGGCTAAGCATGGCCAAGAAACAGAGGCTACAGTGGAACTATGTAGATGAACACATGAACACACATGCTTCTGTGTAGCAACCCTGGAATTCTTTGGTAGTCTCCAATCCAAGTACTAACCACTGCTGACCTTGCTTATCTTCTGAGATCTAATGAAATCAGGCTACCTGGGCCATCAGAGGTCAAGGGTGTCTGCATATAGGCTGCATAAATAGAAAGGAGGGAATTTCACATTACTGAGATTCTGCCAGTTTGAAGTCGTTTCTGATTCATCTTGAAGTAAACTGGTACAGGGCTGCCATTTCACACATGGCTTTCCCCAACCGGAAAAGAGCTGAATCAGAAGCGGTTCAGCAATTCAGACTGCACCGCTTTGTTTTCCTGCCATTTCCCGCCACGCCTTTTTTTTTTAACGTTGGCTTTAGAGCGCTATAGTGCTATGGTGCTATAACAACACTCCAGGCATTCCAACAGGGTTGCTATAATGCTTTTGCGTTATAGCACTATAGCGCTATAGCGCTCTAAAGTGAACGTTAAAAAAAAAAAAAAAGCCGGAGATTGCCCATGCAGGCGAAAAAAGGCAGGAAAAAAGTGCATCGGATCCGGGAAAAGAAACTGATGACTACTTGGAAGCGGTTGACAGGTAAAACTCTTCAGCCCTGTATCCTGAATGGGACAGAAGCATTTCTGTGTGAAATTAAAAATATATTCCGGTAGGGAACCGGTTCTAAAATGGTTCTGTCTGAAATGCCAGACCAAAAACCGTTTGGGAACTGTTCCTCTTCCAGATTATATCATCTGTCTGAAATTCCCCAGGGTCTCCTCAGGGTTCCTATCTTACAGCGGTCCTCCAGTCCCCCAGTTCCAACTTATAGTTATGAAGGGCATTTTCTAGTGCAAATTAATCAGTGCAGCAGGGGGCCTTTCCCTATGCATTCAGGTGTGCTGTTTGACCACTGAGACTGGAATGCAAGTCAGTGGTAGTAACATCATAATCTGTAGGAATCTTCCACCATTTCACTATTTTCAGATTAGATCCACCACGTCTTACATACTATTTTACACAGAGTATCAAGTAAAAGCCATGATCATTTCATAGAAACAGAGCTGTAAGGGATCTCAAGGGTCATCTAGTTGAACCCCCTGCACTACACAGGGAATTCATATCTACCTCTCCTCCCCATCCCCCAGTGACCTGCTCTATGCCCAAAGGATGGCAAAAAAAACCTCCAGGATCCCTGGCCAATCTGGCCTGGAGGAAAATTCCTTCCTGACCCCAAAGTGGCAAACAGCATTACCCTGGACATGTAAGAAAGGGCCATGAGAGTTGAGCACTGACTCATCCCTTCTTGCCTCTCTCTCATAACCTGCCTAAGTTCACAGAATTTCCATTGCTGTCAGAGAGCCATCTAAGCCTCTGCTTAAAAACCTCCATAGAAGAGGTCACCACCTCTGGAGGAAGTGTGTTCCACTGAGAAACCGCTGTCAGGAAGTTCTTCCTAATGTTTAGCTGAAAACTCTTTTTTAAAAAAACAAATAAAAAATTATTAAACTTCAGGTAACATGGTTGTGTTCCCATTTGGAGCAACAGTATCAGAAAAATCTTACAGCAGTACCACTGTTGAAATTGCAGAGCAGGGCTTCTCTTTTTTGACCGAAAATTCTTTTGATGTAATTTCAATCCATTGGTTCTGATCTGACTTTCTGGAGCAATAGAAAACAACCATCCTCTATATGACAGCCCTTCAAATACTTGAAGATGGCTATCATATCACCTCTCAGTCATTTCCACTCCAAACTAAACATATCCAGCTCCTTCAACCTTTCTTTATATGGCTTGGTCCTTATCTTTCTTTATATGGCCAGACCCCTTATCATCTTCGTTGCCCTCCTCTGGACACATTCTAGCTTGTCAAAATCCTTCATACTGTACACAAAACTGTACACAATATTCCAAGTGAGTGTGGGAAATATGTGTGTGTTCCAAGGTCTAATTCAGTCATTATAGAGTTAATCTGTTTACCTTGTGTGTGATTGTTTAGACTGACCTGGAAGGGAAACCTGGCTCAGAGCCAATGGGAAGAGAGCCCAGGAAATCTAAGTCTGTTTACTCACAATCATTGGTTAATGTATTCAGGTGATTTACTTCTAGGAGTCAAGAAGAAAAAGAATCTCCATTGCTGTTGTTGCAGTTGTTGTGTGACCGTGTGGTCGGTCTGTTTTGTAGCTGCAGAGATGTAGGCTTAAGTCTTCGTTATTTTGTAGATTTTCCTATGTACCCGTCAGGCCCCAGTTAAGACACTCTCCACATACACTCTTGGCAGTGAAATGTTTTATTAGAGATATGCTTACTATAGGTACAAGAACTCTTGTTAGGACTGAAGAAAACTGCAGAAACATACAGGTTATAGGTAAAAAACCTGAACCCCCCTACATTCATATGTCACACCTACCCCCTAGTGTTGCTATGGCAACTCAGACAGATATACGGTGCCCTATCTAAACTAGCCAGGTGAAAAAGTCTCCAAGGTCGATCTCATGAGAACTCCTGTGGCATCACTTGAGAAACGGTTGTGGCTACTACCCCCATGCACTCTCACAACATACACCCCCCTCAGGAATTCCACCCCCTTACAATATGACAAGTGAAGGGAAAGAAAGCGAAACTTAAAGAAATGAAAGTTAAGTTGACCTGAGCTTGACATACAGCCCCCCAAACCCCCTCAACCTCCCAGATTGTGGGGATGACCGCTATGAAATGCTCGAATAAGGCTTGAAGCCCTGATGTGTTTAGCAGACACCCACTCATTATGTTCAGGGCGAAAGTCCTTCCAGTTTACTAGATAGAACAATTGGCATCTCTTCAGCTTAGAATCCAAGATGGTCTCCACCTCCTGGTGGAGTTCTCTTTCAATCTAGAGAGGAGGAGGAACTGGAGGTCAACAAGTCCAGGGTCCTTCTTTAACAGATTGAAATGAAACACAGGATGTACATAACGCAGATTTAGGCAATTCAACTTCTACAGCAACCTTATTAATCACACGGGTAACTTTAAAAGGCCCTATGTATCTCCACCATAATTTCTGTCCTGGTTGCAGTCCTTGCAAATGCTTAGTGGAGATATATACAAAGTCTCCAGGGGCCAAGTCCTACTCAAGACCCCAGGTCTTGTCAGCATAATGTTTGTAATCCTCTTTAGCTTTATTCAAAGTCCTCTGAAGGATGTCCCAATCTTTAGTCACATTAGACTGCCAGAGCTGAGCATCTCCCTTCACAGGTTCACACAGATCCATAGTGGGCAAAGGGCCCCCTTCATATCCATGAACTGCCTTGAAAGGGGACATCCCTATAGAACTATGCACAGAGTTATTGTAACTGTACTCAGCAAACAGTAGCCATTGTACCACCCAATTTCTCTCCACCCCAGAAAACCTTTTGGAGACATAAGCAAGGGGGTGCAGCTTCCTGTCAGGGCCCTTTTGCAAAATCTCCCCCCCCAACATCCGAGGCATCCACCTGGACAATGAATGCTTTTGTTTCATCTGGGTGGTGGAGAATGGGCTTGGAGGTGAATAACGCCTTCAGGTTATCAAACGCTTGCTGGCATTCGGGGGTCCACACCAATCTACTCTTCCCTTTTTTACTGTCAGGTCCCATCCCCTTTGTTTTTAATATGTCAGTCATTGGCAAAGTCACTTGTACAAAATTGGGGATGAAGGTGCGGTAGAAATTCACAAATCCCAGGAATTACTGTAACTGCTTTCGGGTACATGGGGGTTCCCACCCCACCATGTCCTGCACCTTTTGAAGGTCCATGCCCAACCCCTCCTGCATAATGTGGTAGCCCAAGAAGTCTATCTCCATCTTATGGAACTCGTATTTGGAAAGTTTGGCATAAAGGCGGTTGTCCTATAGCGCTGTTAGGACCTCTCTCACCAACTGCACATGTGATTCCAAGTCTTGTGAATACACTAACACATCATCTAAATAAACAATCACCCCTTTGAATAGGTGCTTGTGCAACACTTCGTTGATCAGGTTCATGAACACCCCCAGGGCTCCTGCCAATCCAAAAGGCATGACCAAATATTCAAATTGTTCCAGGGGGGTATTAAACGCAGTCTTGTATTTGTCCCCCTCCCTTATGCGCACTCTGAAATAGGCATCCTTCATATCCAGTTTGGTAATTTTTTCCCCTTTTGATACCTCCGCTAACAGGTCCTTAATCAAAGGAAGGGGATAGGCGTTAGACATGGAGACCAGTGTTCCCTCTAAGCTGAGTTAGTGTGAGCTAGCTCACAGTTTTTTAGCCTTCGGCTCACACATTTTTATCTCAGCTCAGGGAGGATGGCTCCTGAGCAAACTAATTTATGCAGCAGCGAAATGTCTCACTCACAACTTTAATGCCAGTAGCTCACAAACTAGAATTTTTTCTCACAAGACTCCACAGCTTAGAGGGAACATTGATGGAGACTGCATTTAAGCCTCTATAGTCAGTACACAGTCTGAGCCCCCATCTTTCTTTTTCTTGAATAGTACAGGTGCAGCAAAAGGGGATGTTGCCGGGCAGATGAACCTGTATTCTAAATTCTTGTCTATGAACTGCTGCAACTCCTCCCTCTCAGCCGGGTTCATGGTGTAGAGCTTCCCCTTAGGCATTTTATACCCTGGCAATATCTCTATGGTGCAATCGGTTTTGTGATGGGGGGGCAGCTCATCAAACTCATGAGTCAAGTCTCTGTACTCTGGTGGTACAGTGTTCAGTTCCTCCCTTGCCAGGCAAACCTGCTCAGGTGTGGGGCATGGTTCCTCCTCTCATTCTGGGTTCCACTGATGCTCCTTGCATTGGGGGTCTAGGAAAGTAAGAGTCTTTAAACTCCACTGCACATAGGGGTCAGGAGCTGCCAATTACAGGCTACCCAGCACCATGGGAAACTTCACAGTGGGGTGTACTATGAAGGACCATTGCTCCCAGTGTCCTGAGACCCCATGGGCAATTTAACGGTAAAATGACATGAATGCATAGTAGTGCCATCCATCTGAGTGAACACTACCGGGCCCTTCAATTTTATCACCCCGGCCCCAGTCCCATAACTAATGCTGGGCTCAATAAGTCCCTAGTGCACCCTGAGTCAATAAGGGCTCTAACTCTTAGCTGGGTTCCCTTCATAATAGTAACCATCACGAAAAAGAGGGAGGAACAGGATCTCACCAATTCTCGTGCCAGGGAACTATGGACCTGCTGGCTGGTGCTCTTCACAGTGGGTCCCAGCCATTTCCCTGTACCTGAGGCTCCTCAGCATCACTGGAAGAAGTTCCCTCCGATGTGCTGTACTCTGCCACTTGCAGGGCTTTAGGCAACTTGGTTTTTTTCCCCGGAGGCTTGGCTTTTTTTTGGTGGTGCTCCTCGCTCCTGGGTTGTGTGCAATCTGCAGCAAAGTGCCCGGCCTTCCTTAGGTGATGTTCCCAATCCCCTCCGGGTAGTGGTACCCTACCCTGAGTCATCCTTTGGGCTCCTCTGCCATGGCCAGCTATCTTGTGCTGGTACAGTTTCACCAAGTTGTGCCTGTTCTCCGCTTCTCAGGCCACTTGGATCCAACCAGCCAGGGTTAGGGGGTTGTCTTGAGCCAGCACCTTCTCCAAAATGAGGGTGCTCAGACCAGCCCAGTAAAACTTGATCAGGACCTCTTTTGGCCACCCTTGCAGTTTGGCCAGTGTAGCTTTATATATATATATATATATATATATCTTTTGTCTCCTTACTTTACATAACTCGATAAGTTCCCCCTCCCTCCCTCTACCCCTTGTTTGTTGATCCTTTATTCACAGCCACGGGCACAAAGTCTGAATCTTCCACCGAATGTCCTGTCTGCCTTCCACTGTTATCCACTTTAGATAGGTCTTCCATCTCGCTTTAACTTCTTCGGCTTTATCCTCCCATGTGGTCTTCTGGTGCAATTTCTCGATGATGTCCGACTGCACAAAATCAAACAAATAAGTGTGCCAGGTATCTATTGTCCATTTGCTCTTATCTTTCCAGCCCAGAGCTATCACTGCCTTGCCTGCTAACACCATAGCTTTGAGTATAGCCTGGGTTTCCTTATTAACTGCCTTATTTCCTAATATATCCATTAACATTAAAGTCTACATTCAATGAGATTCTACATATTTTCTTTATAGTTTTGGCCATTGTAGCTTTAAACTCATCTGAATACTCCTGCACCAACCGAGTCCCTTGGCACAGGCCCCGTAGGCACATGCGGGCTTTTTCCAGCTTCAGCGGGTCTTCGAATTGGTGTCTCAGGGCTTGTATGAAGGCATCGACATCTCGTAGCTCTGGAGCCAAAACATTGTAAAGCCCCATGAACCAGTCGGCTGCCTACTCTCTGAGATGGGAGCCCACAAAATCTACATGCTCCTCATCAGTGGCAAAGGTGTGGCCCCACTCTTGCAGCATCTTTCGCACCTGAATTGTGAAGAATGCCAGCTTCTCCAGGCTGCTGTCAAATGTGGCCTCCAGCACATCACAAGGCTGCTCACGCTCCACATCAGGCCTCCAAGGAGGTAGGGGTCTCTTGGGCTCATCCTCACTCTTCTCTTCCTCAGATGTTTCTGATGCCTCCTTCTCCATCAGCTCCTTCATCAACTTGGGGAGGTTCTTCATCAAGTACTGGAACCCTTCTTTTAGTTCCTTCACCTTGGATTGGAGGATAGCCTTGCCCTACTCTGCTGCCGGTTCATCCTTCCACTCCTCTTGCATCTTGCCCAGGTCTGGGTTGTCATGGAAGGTGTGGGAGACATGGTGCTTCTCCCAGTCAACTTTCCCCTGGGTTCCATGGAATCCTGGGGTACTCGCTAGCCAGGCAGGGTCATCCCAGCAATCAGGGCTGTCTCGCCTCTTGGGAGGATTGAAAAGGACATGCTCCTTGGGCCTGGCACCTGTAGCTTTGCTGTCTCTCTTCTTCTCAGGGTCGTTTGTGCGGTTCTCAGGTTTGGACCCAGTACTTGCACTTGCCCCTCCGTCTCCATGTCTGTTCCCCATACTGTCAAAGGTTGGGGTTGGGGTGAGAGCAATATGTGAGTCCTAACAATATGTCAGGCCCCAGTTAAGACACTCTCCACATATACACTTGGCACTCATAAGAACATAAGAGAAGCCAATGTTGAATCAGGCCAATGGCCCATCTAGTCCCACTCTGTCACACAGTGACCAAAAATACCAAGTGCCATCAGGAGGTCCAGCAATGGGGCCAGGACACTAGAAGCCCTCCCACTGCTGCCCCCTCCAGCACCAAGAATAGAGTGCATCACCTGCCCCAGACTGAGAGTTCCTAGCTATACCTTGTGGCTAATAGCCACTGATGGACTTCTGCTCCATATGTTTATCTAATTCCCTCTTGAAATTGTCTATGCTTGTAGCTGCCACCACCTCCTGTGGCAGTGAATTCCATATGTTAATCACTCTTTGAGTGAAGAAGTACTTCCTTTTATCTGTTCTAATCCAACTGCTCAGCAATTTCATGGAGTGCCCATGAGTTCTTGTATTGTGAGAAAGGGAGAAAAGTACTTCTTTCTCAACCTGCTCTATCCCATGCATAATCTTATAAACCTCGATCATGTCACCCCTCAGCCATCATTTCTCCAAACTAAAGAGTCCCAAGCATTTTAACCTTTCTTCATAGGGAAAGTGTTCCAACCCTTTTATCATTCTAGTTGCCCTTCTCTGCCCTTCTCTGCACAGTCTTGTCAGGACTGAAGAAAACTGCAGAAACATACAGGTTATAGGTTAAAAGCTCTCACAACATACACCCCCCTCAGGAATTCTACCCCCCCTTACAATATGGCAAGGGAAGGGAAAGAAAGAGAAACTTAAAGAAACAAAAGTTAAGTTGACCTGAACTTGACAGTACCCTTCCCTTAGAAATAAAGATTTTTACACAGAAATGCCTCCTCTGCAGTGAAGCAAAGATCCATTGCAAACTCTGAATATCTATTTTTGCCAATTTTTTCAAGTTGAAAGACTCGAGGATGGAACCTTTCTTCTATGCCAGAAACGAAAAATTATGGAATTTATAGAATCTGTTGGTTTGAAAAACTGCAAAGCATCATCTTACCACTTGAACCTGGATATCTAAAGGAAAAGGATGGAAGACCTCTCAAAGACATTGGAGAATACAGACAAGCAGTTGGAAAACTTCTCTACTTGAGCAAAACAATAAGGCCTGACATCACGGCAGCAGTTGGCATCTTATGCAGAAAAGTGATTTCACCTAACTGTCATGATTGGAGTGCAATAAAGAAACTAGCAAGGTATCTGAAAGGAACAATGGACTTAGAACTGAAAATTGCACCATTTGAATATATGGACACCAACTGGGGAGAAGAATCAAATAATTTTAAGTCAATGAGCGGATATCTATTCTTCTATGGAGATGGATAATAGACTGGACTAGTAGAAAGCAAACTGTTGTGGCGCAGTCTACAGCAGAAGCTGAGTGTGTTTCAGCAGCAAGTGCCTGCAGTAGACGTGAATGGATTTTTCACTTATTGAAGGACTTTGGAATAAGAGAACCTGTACCTGTACTTATGTTTGAGGACAATCAGGCTTGTATTACTATATGTAAGGGAGAAAGCACCACAACAAGAAGTAGATCTATTGGTATTAAGTGTGCTCTTGTGAAAGATTTGTACCAGTAGGGGCTAATAAAGATTGAACATTGCCACACAGAGGAAATGGTGGCTGACATTTTGACTAAGCCACTGACCAAAGAAAAATTTGAACGTCTTTGTAAAATGTTGAATATCGTTAATCCAAATGTTAAAGTGAATAATGAATGATGTTGGTATGTGCATGTATAATAACTTATGTGTTAGACCTTGAGAAGGGGTGTTGGAAATATGTGTGTGTTGCAAGGTCTAATTCAGTCATTATAAGGTTAATCTGTTTACCTTGTGTGCTATTGTTTAGATTGACCTGGAAGGGAAACCTGGCTCAGAGCCAATGGGAAGAGAGCCCGGGAAATCTAAGTCTGTTTACTCACAATCATTGGTTAATGTATTCAGGTGATTTCCTTCTAGAGGTCAAGAAGAAGAAGACTCTCCATTGCTGCTGTTGTTGTGAGACTGTGTGGTCAGTCTGTTCTGTAGCTGCAGAGACATAACCTTAGGTCTTTGTTATTTGGTAGATTTTCATGTGTACCCTTCCCTTAAAAATAAAGATTTTTACACAAAAAGAAATGCCTCCTCTCCAGTAAAGCAAAGATCTATTGCAAACTCTGAATATCTAAGTATTTTTGCCATTTTTTCCAACAGTGTGGTCAATCTAGAGCAGAATAAAGTGATACCATCACTTCACACGATCTGGACACTATATTTCTGTTCATGCAGCCCAAAACTGCATTTGCTTTTTTAGCTACCGCATCACACTGCTGACTCATGTTCAGTGTATGGTCTACTAAGACCCCTAGATCCTTTTTGCTCATACTCCTGCCAAGACAAGTCTCCCCATCCTATAATTATGAATTTGATTTTTTTCCCTGTCTAAATGCAGAACTTTTCATTTATCACTGTTGAAATTCAATTTGTTTTAGCCCAGTTTTTCAACTTGTCAAGATCATCTTGTTTCCTTCAAGGGAGATCTCTGCTGTTGTGTGCCAAAATAATTTTTGCCTGATTGGGCTCAGGAGATGAATAGGATGGATAGTGTTGGTTGTCATGCTTAGGGATGCAAGGGACCAAGTACCTCACAGTGATTGGTACCAAAAAGAATCAGACCTGCTGACCTGGGAAAGGGGGATGGACACAACAATAGAAGGATCCTTCATTTCACTAGACCACTCAAATCTTTCTCTCTCACTGAGGTAGTCAGAAGTCAGGTTCCATGAGATGGAGGCTCACAGGGGATGAGGTGGGGACCCAGAAACCAACCTGTGAACTGTCACAGTTGCATATATTCTCTCTCCCTGTGTTGTGTACTAATGGCGACCGCACACGCACTTGTCTTTCCACATGGCCAGGTGGACTAGCCTAGCTTTGCATCCCTAGACAATAGAAGGAGAGGATCCTAGAACCAGCCTATCAGCTCACCTGGATCCTCAAGGGAACCTATGGCTGCAGTAACTTTGTATATAATCCAATCACGGATGAGTGTGTGTGTGTTGGGTGTGGTTTGTGCTTGTATTTAAAGCAGCCTCTCAAGTCTTTCCTAATTCCGAAGTAAAGTATGACCTGAAATCACTACGCTATGCTTCAGTCTCAGTACTTTAAACTGGTGACGAGGATGGGATCCCAATGAGTGAGCCTGACTCCGACTCAGCAGCCGAGAGCAACGTACTGCACAGCGATCTCCAGGACACTGCGCCCCACACCGCTCCAGCTCCTAGAGTCATGGCTGCCACTCTGTGACAAATATTCACCTACAATCCAGTGCATCCTGCATTCTGGGAAGCCTGGGTTGAACAGCTGAAACACTTTTTCAAGATCCAGAAAACAGAAGATGCTGATTTGAAGAAATCCTGGCTGCTAAGTACATGCGGGGTCACCACGATCCGCTTGGTCCAGGGCCTTATCACCCTGAAAACCTTGGAAGCAGCCACCTATGATGAGCTGGTAAAAGCCCTAACGGACCATTTCATGCTGAAGCTCTCCCAAATGGTGATGCAGATGGACTTCATGGCGCGCACCCAGAGGTCCAGAGAATTGGCCGCCGATTTCCTAGCTGACATCCGATAGCTAGCATTTGATTGTGAGTTCCCGGCCATCAAAGACACCCTCCTGAACCAGTTCATTTGGGGGGTCCGGGAACCGAAACTGAGAAGGAAGCTCATCGGCCTGGAGGAACCCAAGATCAACAAGGCACTCCGGGCAGCTACTGCTTTTGAGAAATACCAATGGGATCACCAAGCCCCCACCACACACCAGGCCATCAACGCCCAAGACTCCAACATCTCGGACAATGAGGAAGCTCACCAGGTACAGTGTCCCCTCCAGTCACCTGGCCCTCAGCTCAAGCGCATGCAAGTCCAGAGCTCCTACACCCTGTGCAAGCTGTGGGGAAGACCACGAGTGCCAATCCTGTCGGTTCTGCAATGCCATCCACCAGACTTGTGGTAAAGCCGGCCATTTCGCATGGGTCTGCTGCTCCTGGGGGACTCGCCAGAGGTTGACCGGGAAGCAATGGACCTTCACACCCTGACCATCAACCAGCATCAGGTACTGAATTTGCCCCCTGAAGCCCCCAACAAAATGCATGTAACCGTGATGATAGAGGGGTCCCCCTGTAAAATGGAATTGGACACTGGGTCTTCGTTCTCTATCATTTCAGCAGAGACCCTGCAGAGGCTCTGCCCGAGGGGGGAACCCCTCCTGAAGAAACCGCTAGGCCTGCCTCTATGGGACTTCCAAAAAAAACCCCAGTGGCCATCAGGGGTTGGAGCAAATTCAAGGTTCAATACAAGGACTTAGACGGGGTGTTGGATCTGCTGGTGGTGGAAGGGTGGCTCGTGAGCCTACTGGGACTTTCTTGGTTTGGGCCCCGGGGGATTGGAGTCACAGGGGTCAACCAGATGCGGCTGCAGGACTTTAACGCAATGAATTTCCAGGGTCTTTGATGACATGCTTGGCAACTACACCGGTCCCCCGGTCACGCTGGTTTAAACCCCAATGTAAGGCCCATTAGAATGAAAACCAGGGTACCCAACGTAAGCCCCATCACAATGAAAGCCAGTTTGCACTGCAGCCCAATATCGAGGCAGAATTAAATCACCTGGTGGCACAGGGCTAGAGCCCGTTCTGCATGCCTGATGGGAAACACCCATAGTCACCCCAGTTAAGCCGAATGGTGACGTCTGGATTTGCGCAGACTATAAATGCACATCGAATAAAGCACTGCAGGACCATGCCTACCTGTTGCCAGTCATCAGCCATGTGCTGGCCTCACTAGGGGGTGCCTGGGTCTTTGGGAAATAGGACCTGGCACAAGCATATCAGCAGCTACCAGTGGGTGAGGCCACCGCTGAGGCCCAGACCACAGCCACCCACCAGGGCGCTTTCCAAGTTCACAGGCTGCAATTTGGGGTGAGTGTGGCTCTGGGGATTTTCCAAATCTGATGGACTGTCTCCTCAAAGGCACCCCCAGAGTCCAACCGTTTTTCGATGGCCCACTGGTCCGGCAGGACCAGAGTTTACAGCATTCTCTTCTCAGAGGGATGAACTGTCTTTGCAAGGGGTGCCTGTTCTGGGGCAGCAGAGTAGTGGTGCCCACACCTCTGAGAAATAGAGTAATTGCAGCCCTGCACAAAAATCACCCGGAGATTGTAAGGATGAAAGCCCTGGCCTGGAGTTATGTGCGGTGGCCGGGTCTTGATAGGGAAACTGAAGACAAGGTGAAGCGGTGTCAGAAGTTCCAGGAGTCACGTCCAGAGCCACCAAAGGCACTGGTGCAGCCATGGGAGTCTTCACACAAACCATGGGCTAGGCTCCACCTGGACTTTGCGGGGCCCTGCCAAGGATAAATATTCTTTATTTTGGTCGATGCATACACAAAGTGGTTGGATGTGGTCCCAGTGCCCTCTATGTCATCTCGCTCAGCCATCCGCGCAATGCAGCAGATCTTTAGTACTCATGAGATACCAAACTCCCTTGTGACAGACAATGGCATGGCCTTCACCTCCATGGAATTCCAGGAGTTCGTGCAGTATTATGGGATCAGGCACATCCACTCGGCTCCTTTTCACCCTGCCACCAACAGCCAAGCTGAGCACATGATCCAAATGACAAAAGACTCCCAGCATTGCATGGATCAAGGGGACTGGGACTACAATCTGGCGGCCTTCCTATTCACCCAGCGAATGACACCCCATTCCACCACAGACTGCTGCCCAGTGAAGCTACTCATGGGAAGGCTCAACCAACCGGCTAGACCGCCTCCATCCAAAGAGGGCCCCAGAGCACAGCGTGGCCACAGAGGAGCAGGAAGCTTCCCGAGGGTTCTTTCTGAGAGACCCAGTGTGCACCCGGAACTATGCCCAAGGCCCCGCATGGGTCTTAGCCAAAGTCGTCTGGGTGTCGGGCCCCCATTCGTACGAGGTGTCCTGTAAGGATGACCAGCTGCTTCAATGACATATAGACCAGCTGCACTGCCGCATCCTCCCAGCTGCTCCAGAGGTACCAAAAAGGAGCAAAGCCGACTATCAGAGCCAGGAGGAGCCGGTAGTATCCAGCCCCCGCTACAGTCAAGTGCCTCGACGGGGTGGGGGGGACATGATGGCGGCAACCCAGAGCTGGCCTGTGACCCAGATCCATGCAGCACATCTGCCCCGGCAGCAACCCTGGCACCTTCCCCAAAGACCACAGGAGCGACACAGGACAGCACTGCCCAGGATCCCGAAGTACACCGCTCAACACGAGAATGACAGAGTCCCACATACCTCAAAGACTATGTGTGCTAGGGGGGATATGAACCATGGGGGGAGGGGTGTTGTGTACTAATGGCGACTGCAGACACAGTCGCCTTTCCATGTGGCCATGCAAACTAGCCTAGCTTTGCAACCCTAGACAATAGAAGGAGAGGATCCTAGAACCAGCCTATCGGCTCACCTGGATCCTCAAGGGAACCTATGGCTGCAGTAACTTTGTATATAATCCAATCACAGATGAGTGTGTGTGTGTTGGGTGTGGTTTGTGCTTGTATTTAAAGCGGCCTCTCAAGTTTTCCCTAATTCCGAAGTAAAGTATGAGCTGAAATCACTACGCTATGCTTCAGTCTCAGTACTTTATACCCTGTGTATACACCTTCCATTCCAGATCAGGCCCACACACTCTTACCCTGAACAGAAGGGGTCTTGGAAAGGAGGAGGAGGAGGATGAAGAAGAAGGAGGAGGAGGAGGAGGAGGAGATTGAATTTATACCCTGCCCGGAGTCTCATAGTGGCTTACAATCCTTTTCCATTCCCCTCCCCATACCAGACACCCTGTGAGGTAGGTGGGGCTGAGAGAGTTCTCTTGAGAACTGCCCTTGAGAGAAGAGCTCTGAAAAGGTCACACCAGCACCAAGGTAACACCAGCAGGACCTATTTCGCCCATTGTGGAAGCGCCTTCTGCACATGTGCCACAGTCTGATCTGGAATGAGAACAGTGAACTTGGGAAGAGAGGAAAACACACAAATCAAATGCGTTGTGATGCAGTTCACAGGTTGTGTAGGGGGTCCCACCAACTTGTATCTTGTCTTGTGGAATTTGAATCTCAGGCCTCCATCTTTTCCTCCTCACAATCTAGCTCCTAGAAAATCTTGCTAGCTCCTAAGTTTTGAAAAGTGTTTGTACCTGTAGTAATGTACCATTTCATCAGCCTTACGATATTTTGAACAACATATTATGCTGTCAATTGTCCCATCATGCACAACAGTGTATCGTGCATGATTACTTCTGACTTCCTTTAATTCAAAGCAAGATTTTGAGCCTGGCAAAACATTTTTTCAGTGGCAGCCAACATAGATAATGCCAATGTTAATCTGATGTATCAAGAAGTACCTCTTGGCATTCAGGTCAAAGTGGCAGAAACTTCAGGAAGTTCCATCCAAAATCCAGGGGGTGCTGCAGCGGGCATATGGTGCTCCTGCACACACAGATGTCCTTATTTATTTCAGGAGCATCAGAAGAGGAGACTGAACAGGCAAGAGACTGCTTATCCATTGGTAACCATACATTTATTTATTCCACATGGTAAGGCATTAAAATGATTACACGTAACACCTAGCAATATAATCATGTAAATTTTGATAATGAACATGGAACTTGGTTGGTATTTCCTTTTTTTTCCATTAAAGAGAAATGCAGGATTGATTGCTCTTGCTAGGGTTTCTTTTATCAACTGTACTCCTAATAGTCCAGGAGACAAAGTTGGCAGGAAAAGACTCCATTCCACTGTTGAATGTATGAAGCTTCAAGGAGGAGAGGCCAAGGCAAGCAGATGCAAAATAAATCTGTTCTAAACATTCATTAAGAAACAAAAAAATAAAAATAAAAGCCTTTCCATGTTTTCTTTTCCAGACTTTGGGACAATTTACAGCAGAACTGGTGTCCCAAATGGTTACAAATGCTACAGGTAAAGAGATGAATTTGGTTGCAATCCTAACAATACTGTCTAAAGTGGGACTTACTTCTGAGTAGACCTGATTAGGATTGTTTCAAAAATATTGGCAAGGGGGGCTACATGTCAAAACAGAGATACCACCAAATAAGGCTGGAATATTGTGCAAACCCTCATCTTTAAACATTATTAACATCTTTAAAAATATGTAGCGTCAAACCCAGTTCCATTTTTTAAAAAATTGCCAAACACAAACAAAGCATGTCTACAGAATGTAGGGTCTTTGTTCTAACCTCATCATTCTCCATTTTTTAAATTCCACACACAAATTCTAAGAATTATTTAAGCACTGGGATCCTTCAATGACATATCTTATGAAAGGAATTATATTAGTATAACAAATAAAGATCAAGTAATTTTTTTTACACTTAAATATTCCATGAGCCAAATGGAAAATTTTCCTCTACAAGCAATTGTGCATTTTAATTTGTTTTAAAAAGAAGCATATCATAGTGCAAAAAAAAGAAAAAAAAGAAAAACCACCAAAAAGCCCCTTTTCAACTTCTGACCATTTGCACAGAAGAGATGTGTTTCGCTTCACACCTCCGCATGACAATCTCTCAATAAACCTGAAAGGGCTGGGCTGTCAGAGACGGCATTTTCTACTGTGGTTTACAAGTGCAGATCAAAAACTTTAGAGTGCCCTGAAGATTTGAATTCCCTCCACTCATTTGATCTCAAGAACAGCCATCAAGGTTTCATTAGAGGCAGAAAGAAATGAAAGGTACTTACAACATTTTTAACCAGATGAAAACACAAAAATGGGTAGTCCCCTATGGGATCAGTCTTGAGGTCTAATAAAGAATTTTAAAAATGCAGGACACAGTGAGATGGGGTCTCACATCATGGAACTCTCCATTATACAAAGACGATTCCCTATATGTAGAAAATCAGCAGTGCAGTTGACCATGTCAGTGAGAAGTGGGCCTGTGTGACAGTGAGTATATGCAGCAGCTTAGGTCATGTGCAAATGGCTCTGTACAAACAGATGGAAGCATGCCAATTGGTTGTTTTGTTTGGGAGGCACAACAGAAAGATTAGGGGCCCATCATAAATGTGATTCCCCCAGAATACACCTGGTTCCACCTGTACCATTATTCAGACACCAGATAAAGGCTGCAATCCTAAGAACATTTTCTGGGGAGCAAGCCCCATTGAATAAAATGGGACTTACTCTTGAGTAGTCCTGCATACGACTGCTCCCAAAGATGCTGTTGTTTTCCTGCTTAAGAGGCTTCTTCGATGTTTAATTTTGTTAGCTTTGCTGCTGTTCTGCTATGGTTTGAGACCTTTTAACAATTTAATTTGCCAGCTTAGTGGCTATGGTTTTTGATTTATGATCTCTAGGCTGCCTTGCACAAAATCAAGGAAAAGCAGCTGTAAATATCTTAAATAAAATCAAATAATGAAGACCAAGCCCTTGTTGATCAGCTAATCCATATATCTCCAACTTCATTGTTTCTGTGGGATGATGCTCGAGAATTGTACATATAATTTCAAATCCAGCTGTCTGGCTCTGGCATATCAGGTGGTGGAGGAGGAAGAGATTGGATTAATACCCAGCCCTTCACTTGGAGACTCAGAGTGGCTTTCCCTCCCCCTCCCCATAAGAGACACCCTGTGAGCTAGGCGAGGCTGAGAGAGCTCTGAGAGAACTGTCCTTGAGAGAACAGCTCTGACAGAACTATAGCTTGCCCAAGGTCATCCAGCAGCTCCAAATGGAGGAGTGGGGAATCAAACTCGGTTCTCCCAGATTAGAGTCCATGCACATTATCAAGAGAGTTCTGGGGTGTTGTTTGTGGTTAAAGGACTGCAGAGTCACAAACCCAGGCCAAGGCATTTTGGTTCTGGAGGCAGAAAATTCAAAATGGTACCCCACCACCAGTGCTGATTAACAGGAGATGCAACTTCATTTGGGAAGTTCTTTGGTACAAGACCCACTGGCACAGAGAGCAGCTACAGTCCCTTCAGTGGAAGAACTTTCCAGTGTCTTGAGCCCCATGGGTTAGATCTGCCTCCCCCCAGTGCCCCAAAGCCACTACATGAGGCAATCAGCTACCCCTATATCCTGGTGGGGCTGCAGCTGCTGTCTGGAAGGAAAGGGGGGCAGGATGTGACAGCACAAAGGCTTTTGAGCTGTTTCTACACATCTCACTTGCTATCTTCAATAACAGGAGGTCCCAATGCCAGTTCATTGATTTAACATTTATTTTGTCTAGTGATGATAAATATTGTGTGTTAGAAAAAACAGGACTATGACATTTGGGGCTGGATACTGTAACTCCCTTCCACTATGACTTTTCTCTGCTAAGTCTTCCTCCAACAAAGGCAGAAAGTCAAAGAAAGGCTTCCTCTGATGGAGAAAAGTGTTTCTTGATCAGAAAAAGGTCATTCTCCATTGGAGGATATCTTTCTCTGTTGAAGGAAGGCTTAGTTAAGGGAAGTCATAGGATCCTGATTAGTGGAAGGAGTGACAGGATTCAACCCTTGCAGCCTGAGCAATACTCTAAAACTTTTCCCTCTGACTTTTTTTTAAAAACACACATTTATTTTAAAAATCCTTTCACCTTTGAGATTATTGATTAGGGTTTTTTTCTTTCAGACATCTCTCTGCAAAGTAAAGCAACCCATTCTATACATTCCTATGTACATTCAGAACATGATGGATGCCAGTCAAGGGGGAACCTGAGGGAGCAATGGTAAACAATTTTTTGTTGTTTCTGAAATGCATACAAATTTCAGCCTATCTCCAGCCTGTCTTTGCTTAATCAACTGCCTATGTCTTATACAAGAGCAGTCGTATCTTTGGGATGAGCATTGCTAAGGGCACTGCAGCAGCTCCCTTTTCAATTAGCCACTCATTTTAATTCTTAACATAGCACTGTTAATTCAAGGAAAGTGAAAGGTGGCTGGTTTACTGGTCCTTTTCAGTATGGCCTCCAGACAGCTTCGTCCATCCTCCCAGTAGTTGTCATAGCTGTTGGCGAGTTACTGTGGCTCCCATCTGCCTCCACGGCATCATTTTGGTTGGCGAGACTGGGGTTAATCAAGTTGTTGCCAGATGATGCACTTGGGCAAGAGGGAAGCATCCGTGTGGGCGAGCGCTCTCCTCCTGCCACCATGGAAAACTGGTATGACCCGGAGGATGTACCATAGTACAGATGGTAAGGGGATGGGTTGGTCTGGAAATGTCCACTCTGGTTTTGGGTGGAGCTTGGGTAAGGTGGGGGAAGGTATGTATGGTGGAAGCGAGAGGCGGCAGGCATGCTGGTCATACTGATGCCTCCAATTCCAGTGGCAGAGGGTGTGGCTGCGTAAGGGAAGGCTGCGGACATTGCACCCGAGGGTCCAAAATGCATCCGAGGGTCTGAAAACCTGCCCTCGGTAAGGCCCGGTAATGCAGAAAAGGATCGGTCAAACTGACGTGGATCAGGGAAAGGGCTCAGGTCAGATGTTCCTGTTTTGGGGGGAAAAAGAGAGAGAGAAGAATGTTGTTATATAGTGGGATTTTTAGCTGTCTCCTGTTGCGTTTAGTAGACAGGAAGGAAGTTGGCCTATTAGAATGTCCGTTTTTTGTAAAACAAACAAACAAACCCAGCAACAACCCAAAACAGCTCAACTGAAATATGTCCATGCTAACTACAGAAAAGAACATAAGGAGAGACCAACGGTCCACCTTGTCTAGCATTTTCTTCTTATATTCTTTAGCGCGGCATACCACAATGCTTCCAGCAACCTCACAAGGAGGGCAGAAGGGAGATTGCTACAAACTTTGCTTAGTGGAGGGCTGGGATGCAGGCCAATACACTTTTGGCGAACCTTTCTCCTGTGAATGTCATCCAAAAGGGAAGCCTACTTTTCCTAGCAGAAGCCAAATATCGCTGAGAGTTACCACCATGATTTTACAGGCATAAGTCACTGGGAATTTGTCCTGCACAAACCACTTCATCTCAGTGTGGCTTCTTTACGATAACTTCCAGGTAGCTTGTGGCTGAAATTTCCCACTTTCACACCAAGCAACACAAAACCAATGCCTATCCACAGATGTCTTGTTTTATATGAGCTTAGCCAAACTCTTGTACCTATAAAGTTCCATATTTTATTGAATCATCCACAAGCTGGGATGAAGTCAGAGGAGTGTTCTTTTTTTTCTTTTTTTTTTGGGGGGGGAGGTATCTCTAAAATAGAATTTTTAGCCCCCCCATGAATGTCCTTCAGGATAAGCCAGGACTGCTTAACCGGTATAAATCTCATGCAAGCCCACAATATAAATTTGCATACATTAGCAGTTAATACACTCAGGTTGTATACCCCATTGTCTATCCCTTCCCATTCCTGCCTTCCCTCTTGTTTGGAACCAGAAATTCTTCAGTCTTCACATGCGCGTGTATATGTGCATGAATCCTAGGACTTCTGGGTTTATTTTTTTGAGTAATTTTTCATGATGTCTGAATGTAGGGCCAAAAGTTTTGCTACCACTGGGACTGACAGTGGTGTGAAATCCAGTGAATTTCAAGATTCATGTAAGACCTTTGCTGTCATTACAGTTTTGGCACTCAAACTGTAAGGGTATATTATACTACCCACAATCCTCTCATAGGTGTAGTCACCATTTTGTGTGAATTGTTTGATACATGTATTTTCCAGCTTTAAAATATGTAGATGTATGAGGAGTATATGCTCATGAATAATGAAGTTGGAAAATATGTGTGTTGCTATATTCACACAAAATGACTAGCAAACATATCAAGAGGATCATGCAGTATCATGATCTCCCTCAGGTGAAGTTTGAGCATCAAAATTGTAATTACTAAAAAGGGCCATACACAATTTTTGATTTAGAGTTTCCCACTCCTGGTCAGATCTCCATATCAGTAAGTATTAAAAACAAATACCACTAAATTAAAAAATAAATACCTCTGAATTTGTGACTATCATAGACCATTTCAGTTTGCCACCGTAACTTTGTGGTGTGTGGGTGTATGTACAGCAATACACATGCTTCGATTTTTTATTTCCACCCATGCAGTTATAAACACAGATATAAAACTATTTAGCTGTTCTCTTGGGCTTTGTAGCAAAGAGATGGCACCGCCTTCATACCATGAGTCCCCAAGCTAGCTGATCCATCCACTTTGGCACACACACACACACACACACACGCTCACACAAACACAAAAATATGAAGGAAAATCTGGAGTCCCTGCCAGGCCTTGAAGCCTGCATGTGGGTGGTCTGTTTGTGCCGATAGGCTCGAAAGGCCAGAGCTGATAAACATGCCATTAAAAGCTCCCTTACTGTGTAGGTCATGCTATTTCGGGGGCGGGGGGTGGGTGGGTGTTGCTCCCAAGAGCCTTAACAAAAAGAGCACACAATGTTTTTCTCCTTCTGAGCAGCAATATTTCATTGAGGAAAGAAAAGAGAAGCTACTTCAACGTGGTAGATTCCTTTCCCCCCCTTCCCCAGACCTAGAGGTTGCCTACCAGGGGGCTGTGTTGCAAGGGGCCACATTCAAGCATGGCATGCTCTCATCACCAAGGATGTTACAAGGACCTGGGACTAGAGTTGCCAACTTTTAAACTGGTCCCTCTAGCTGTCCCTTTAATATCAGCTTGATCTGCAGGGAATACCAGCTGATGTTCTTTACCTTGATGCCATGAAAAGCTTCAACTTCCCATTTTCAAACATTAACAGTGAAAAGTCCCTCCCATTTTGGCAGAACTCCTGCTTTGGAACCCCACAAAGCAGTGGGAGCAAAATGGAGTGGGGGAATCTGAGGTCACAATGCCATTTCTACCACAAAGCCAGCAGTGATATTACCATATTCGGGTGACACTTTAGGATTCACCTGAAACTCTATGGTAAAATTATAAAGTTTCAGGTGAATCCTAGAGTGTCACCTCAACACACTGGCATCACTTCTGGGTATGTGCCAATAATCACACTGCAGCATTGGTGTGATGCCGCATGTCCAGACTCCGCCCACTGAGTCTTCCGGGGGTTGCCACCACTCTGCTGACAACCTTACTGCATGTGAAGCCTCAATAGAGAAGACATTTTTCTCCAGGCCTGTTGGCAAGCCTAACCAAGGAGCAAGCTGAGCTGAGTGGCCCTTCTCATGATGGTTGCCCCACAGGAGGCACTCGGCCAGGCCCCTGACCACAACAACTATGAAAAGTACTGAAGTCGCAGTCTCAGCATAATGAATCTGCTCTTGTTTATTGGATCACATCAGGAATGATGCGGTGGCTGGGGTGGTCGCCAATGCTGTGCTCATGGTTGCGGTGGAGTCAGGCTTGCTCAACGGAATCCCACCCTTGTCGCCAGTGAAAAATACTGAGGTTGGAGACTCAGCATAGTGAATCAGCTCTTGTTTATTGGATCACATCAGGAACGAAGGATACATGGGCCAGGGAGTGCCTGGCTTATATTCGTGCCCCGCACCACACCCACACACGCACCCATCACCCATGATTGGCCTTATTTACACATCTACAATTCAATAGGTCTACTTTTGGATCCGGGAGAGCCCATAGGTGCGCCTATGGATCTGAAGTGGCTATTGTCTTTGGAGCGAAGCTCTGAGGTTTGTAGACTGCATGGTCAGGCCATGCAGTGGTGGCCATCTTATTCCAGTTAATACACAACACCCCTCCCCCCATAGTTCAGGTGTTCCTGCAAACATAGTCCTTCAAGTACTCCGGGCGCTGCCGCTCCTGAGTCGACCTGCACAGTTCTGAAAGTGGACAGTCAGTTACGGGCTGGGCCAGCTCTGGAGCAACTGGTGGCTTGAGGGCCGCTGGAGGTGGAGCGTTGTTGGGGCTTGAAGCTGGTAGCCTCTAGCGGAGGACCCCTGTGTGGGCATAGCTGCCTGAGAGTCTCCTCTGAGATAATGGACAGGGACGATCCCGTGTCTATCTCCATTTCACAGGAGGTGCCCTCTATCAGTACATTTTCAGTCAATTTGTGGGTGGACCCCTGGGGCAAGTAATGTACCTGGTTCTGATTAATGGTGAAGTGGTCCACAGTCCCTTGATGCGTGGAGGTGCCCTTGGCATTCCATGAATGGCAGGTGTAGGCAATATGCCCCTGCTTCCCACATGTCTAGCAGATGGTCTCTCAAAACCTGCAGGTCTTCCTCTCCTGCGGATCCCCACAGCTGGCGCAGAGCGTGGACCCAGGTCCCTTGGCGCCGTCCCGGGAAGCGGTGCGGATGGCTGATGAGTGGCTTTTGCGTGTGCTGGGCCATGTGTGAGGCTTTATCTGGTGAGCTTCCTCATCCGAGATGTCAGATTCCGATGCTGGCTGGGTCTGGTGTGCGGAGTGGGCCTGTCAGTCTCTTTGCAACATGTCGAAGGCGGTCGCTGTTTGGAGTGTAGTGTCCAGTTTTAGGTTTGCCTGGGTGGTGAGCTTCCGCCGTAGCTTCGGATCGCTGACCCCCCATAGGAACTGGGTCAGTAGCATGTCTTCAAGGGTGGGGAACTCACATTCACTGGCGAGGTGGCGGAGGTCAGTGAGGAATTTTCCTGCTGACTCTCCTGTATTCTGCGTTTGCCCCATGAAATCCGTCCGGACAGCCCACTTCGAGGGTTTTGGTGTGTAATAGTTGGTCAGGGTGGTGATCAGCCCTTCATAAGTTGCGGTTTCCAGTGTCTTTGGCATGACGAGGTTCTGTGCCAGTGGGATGGTGGTGACACCGCACGTGCTCAGCAGCCACGACTTCTTGAGTTCCACATCGGTTTTTCCTTGGATGTTTAGGAAGTGTTTCAGCTGGGCAACCCAGGCCCCCCAATACTCGGGATGGGTAGGGTCGAATGCCGAGAGGTGCTGTCCCGGAGCAGAAGCCATGACTCGGTGCAGTAGCAGCGGTGCAGGAGCCGGTTGCAATGATGCGGTGGCTGGGGTGGTCACCAATGCTGTGCTTGTGGTTGCGGTGGAGTCAGGCTTGCTCAACGGAATCCCACACTTGTTGCCAGTGAAAAGTACTGAGGTTGGAGACTCAGCATAATGAATCAGCTCTTGTTTATTGGATCACATCAGGAATGAAGGATACATAGGCCAGGAAGTGCCTGGCTTATATTCGTGCCCCGCACCACACCCACACATGCACCCATCACCTGTGATTGGCCTTATTTACACATCTACAATTCAATAGGTCTATTTTCGGATCCGGGCGAGCCTATAGGTGCGCCTACAGATCTGAAATGGCTATTGTCTTTGGAGCGAAGCTCTGAGGTTTGTGGACCGCGTGGTCAGGCCATGCGGTGGCGGCCATCTTATTCCAGTTAATACACAACAAACCACATCAAAGGGCATAGTATTCTATCAGTTTTTATGCCCCTGCCTTATTTTTGTGTCTTTTAAAAATATTGGCAATTCCTACATTACCATTTTTATGATTACATGGTAAACAGCCTTGAGCAGGTCTCTGGAGAGGCGACATATACATTTTCTAAATAAATGATAAATTGTAACCTATCATGTGTTCTTCAGCTGAAGAGCATTGCTTGTGCTTGGTTTCAAATGCACAGGCTTCTCAACAAGGCCAGGGCAAAATCTTGTGGAACAACAATGGGGGTCAAACAGGAATTTGGCCTGGAAATGTGAGTTTTGGGTCTCATTCTTGAGGTGATAGATTGAAAGCACCTGACCAACAGCTTGGCAAGGTGGAAGTGGAACCAGGGCAAAAATGTGATTTTTCAGTATCGACTTGAGCAGATTGTGGTGTTTTTCTCACTTGTGTTGGGTACTAGACAGGACAATCCAAACCAGTGTCAAGTGCTTCTATGTCAATTACAATGGGCTTAGAAGAATGTAAATCTGTTTAGGATTGCATGCTTAATAACTGTACATGGCTCTGGAATATTTTCAGTAGGAAAATGACAAAATAAATATCATAAAGTAGTAATGAAATAAAGTAAGGCAAAATGCTTCCTCTGACTCAATGGTAGCCAACCGCCCTTCCCCTTTACTGTCTTCCAAATCCTACCCTAACACTTTGAGCTGTTTAACATTCTTTCTGGATTGTTCCTGCAACTTTTCCCTTGTTCTGTCTTCCTCCACTTCTTCCAAGGCAATGCTGTTTGTGAGAACGCCAGTAGATGGCTATCTGGAAATAAACAGCAGCCCGGCGCCATTTACCTTTCACCGGTTGAGCAGAGAGAGGGCTTAGCGTTCCTTTGTTCTGTTTCATGTGGCTGTAAATAATATTCCATAAAGAGCAAATTGAAATTTTAAAAAACCCTAAGTGCTCAGGGCACATTTCCCCTTTCTTTTTTCCTCTCTTAACACCCCCCCAATGATTTTCAAGAGACCAAATTTTATGAGTCTGTGCTTGCCACACTTGGCAGTTGACACTGCTGCTAATATAAAAGCAACAGTGTAAATGTGCTAATTACCGACGGCTTGCAAAACAAAAAAAGGAAAGAATTAAGTGTATGAGTGAGAGAGTGCTAGAAAAAATGTTCAGATCTCTGGCCTAGAGAATTCTTTTCCTGCAACTAGGTGGTGTGTGCCTATTGGTACAGGTAAAGGTAAGGAGGGGCATAACACCCACCAACTTCCTTGCACTGATGCAGACCAAGGAATAGTACAGATGTTCTAATGGTGGGCTCCAGGGCTTTTTTTGTAATAAAAGCCCAGCAGTAACTTATTAGCATAATAGGCCACACCCAACAGAAGAAACTCATTAGCATAATAGGCCACACCCCATGTTGCCAGATGTGCGGTCATCCAGCCACACCCACCTTTTGCTTCTTATTCTGTTTACCTTGTTTGTTGTCAAAACCCAGGGCTTTTTTGTAGCAGGAACTCCTTTGCATGTTAGGCCACACCTGCTGGGCGTGGCCAACTCAGGAGCCAGCCGGAACTCCGTTCCTATGCGTTCCTGCCCAGAAATAGCCCTGGTGGGCTCAGATCCCCAGCTAGGGGATTAGGGTTGCCTGTCTTTATCCTGGAAATGTGAGTTTTTGGGGTCTCATTCTTGGGGTGATAGACTGAAAGCACCTGACCAACAGCTTGTCCATACACTTGGGGGCTTCTTCTAAGACTTTGGTACATGACTGCATGGGGAACAACATAATGACTTTGTATCACACCAGAGCGGGGGGAGGATAAGGTCTACAGTGACAGTGAGAACCCTCCTGGTTCTGGCCCCCCATACATCACTACCGTTAGCAGAAGGGATTAAGGAGGCTTGCCAGAATTGTGCCAATGCGCCAAAGTGGAAGTTACATCATTGCATTGCCCCAATGCACAGACATCATGTCTGCACCAAAAATAACATCATGCTATGATGTGACTCAGGCAAACCCATCCCCACTCTCTTGGTGGGTTGTCAGCCACAACTGGCAATCCTAGTGTCAGGAGTTTTGTGACTCTCAGATGCAAATCAACTCTTTGCTACTATTGACCACACAAGTAAGAAAAGTGGCTTCAGTCTCTCCCTTAGGGTTGCCAACCACCAGGCTATACCTGGAGTTCTCCCAATACTACAGCTGATCTCCAGACTACAGAGATCAGTTTCCATGGGGAAAATGACTACCTTGGAGGATGGACTCTATGGCATTATATCATGCTGAGTTCCTGCCCTCCCCAGGCCCCACCCCCCAAATCTCTAGGTATTTCCCAACCCACAGCTGGCAATCCTATTCCCCAAACATTGTTTTTATTTCTGTAAACCATGCCATGCAGTCACTATTGGCTGTGTTGTAAGAGCTGATGTGTTCCTAGGAGGCACAAAACTCCTGTTGCATGTGCAATATGAGGTCCTTGTGTTGTTCCCCAACAAACAGGTGGACTTTGTAATGTGTAGACAGAGCCTGAGGACATAATTTTTTAATTTCATTTTTCACATTTATATCCCGCCCATTCTGTAAATGGGCTCAGGGCGGATCACAACAGTTCCATAAATACAATAACATTTAAACACATTAAAACATAAAATCAATAGTCATGCTTGCCATAGGGAGAATCTGGCTTACTGATGTAACTAGGTATGGTTGGTTATCAGTAGGTGGGAGACCGTGACCTCGGCGGGGAGCATATGTGGATGCCTGCTGCCTCAGCCAAAGGCGTGGCAGAACAGCTCCATCTTGCAGGCCCCCCGGAATTGAATAGGATCCTGCAGCATCCTGATCTCGATAGGGAGCATGTTCTACTAGGTGGGGGCCAGGGCAGAAAAAGCCCTGGCCATGGTCGAGGCTAGGTAGACATTTTTTGGGCCAGGGATCACCATGTGGTATATGGGAAGAGGCAGTCCCTTAGGTAAGTTGGTCCCAGGCCATATAAGGCTTTGAAGGTAATTACCGGTACTCAACTGGCAGCCAATGCAGCTGACAGAGCACATGCCAAATGTGAGCCCACACAGGTGTTGATGTCAGCAGGTGTGCTGCCACATTTTGTACCAGCTGTAATTTCCAGATCAGCTTCAAGGGTAAGCCTGTGTAGAGTGAGTTGCAGTAATCAAGCCTGGAAGTGACCATTGCATGGGTCACCGTAGCTAAGTCCTGCAGGGAGAGATAGGGCTTCAGTAGCCTGATCTGCAGAAGATGGAAAAATGCAGATCTGGCGACTGCAGCAACCTGGCCTCCATAGATAAGGAGGTATCCAGTGTTACTCCCAGGCTCTTCACCAACTGGGCCAGCACCAGAGGTGTCCCTTCCAGTGTGGAAAGCCTGGTGCCCACCTCCAAACCCCCATGACCCAGGTACAGGACCTACATCTTCAATGGATTTAACTTCAATCGACTCTGCCGCAACCATCCAGCCACAGTGTCTAAAGCCTCAGCCAGATTTCCAGGAATGGAGGATGGATGACAGTCCATTAACAGATAAAGCTGAGTGTCATCAGCATACTGATGGTAACCCAGCCCATAACTCTGGACTAACTGGGCAAGGGGGTGCATATAAGATGTTAAATAACATTGGCGAGAGGATTGCCCCCTGTGGCACACTACATTCTAGTGGGTATTGCAGGGAGACCCTCTCACCCAGTGCCACCCTCTGTCCCCAACCATGGAGAAAGGAGGAAAACCATTTCAAGGCAGTCCCCTGGACTCCTACATTGGTGAGGCAGTGGGTCATAAGATCATAATTGACCGTATCAAATGCTGCCATTAGGTCTAATAACAACAGCAGCGCTGACCCGCCCTGATCCAGATGTCTACGGAGGTTATCTTTAAGGGCAACCAGAGCCATCTACTGACCAACTACGCCCCAGACTGGAAAGGATAAAGGATGGAAGCATCATCCAGGAAGGCCTGGAGTTCTTCGGCCACCGCTCTCTCAACCACCTTCCAGAACACTTGGTCTCGATTTTACAAATGGTATAAGTTAAGTGAGCAGGAGGTGTTAGAATTAAAAGTACCTGTATAATGGCTGGAAAATCTCAAATGTAAGTAGATGGTGTGATGGAAATTACTCACATAAAAAGTGATTAGAGTAAATAATAGATATGGAGCACGGAGGATGTCGAAGAAATGTTGGAGAATACCCCCCCGGACATGTTGTATGTTGTGTTGTGATGTAGTCTGTATGTATTGTATTGTATTGTATTGTATTGTATTGTATTGTATTGTATTGTATTGTATTGTATTGTATTGTATTGTATTGTATTGTATTGTATTGTTGTAGTGTTGTTCAGAAAACTAAATAAAATTCTGCCCCAAGGAGCAGTTTATAAAAAAGGGGGAAAAAAGAAAATCCACTACCAGAAGCTGTGGCCTTCCTCTCCTTCATGAGTTGGGGCTAGCCCTGAGGATAAGGGTAGTTCAAACTTTTTATGCTTTTACTGTCTCTTGCCTCTTTGCTCTGTCTGCAGCCGGAAGAGCTGGCAATGGTTATTTTCTCCTCTTGCATGCAGCATAATTGTGCACAGAATTCACTGGTTAAAGTAAAAACTGTCACAGTTTCATGGCTCTGAATTTTATTTTTTATTTTTTTAAAACTACTGCTCGACTTGTATTTTGAGATCGCCTCCTCTACCGCCTTACTTCTTTCCTCAGGCGCTGGCAATTCCAAGGCGAGTATTTTGCTTGTCGCACTGCCAACCAAAATATTTGAAAGAAATGTTTATTTTCTTCTCGAAATCGTACCAGCTGCTGCCTTAACTGAATAAGCCCATTTAGAGGTAAGAATTTCACCATTGTGAGTGCTAAGCCATGGGCCCGCGCACTCCAAATATCTGACCTGATCTATCAACGGAAATGGCAGCACTTTGGATCAGGGGACTGGGAAACGAAGAATGCATGCTGAACAAGTCAGAGTCCCAATGGGTATATTTTTGCAATCTCCAGGGGCTGACCACTCTCTCTGCCTTGTTGGAGGGAATGGAGGTCAGTAGGATCAAAAAGGACATCATGTTTGCTCCCATTGTCCATTGTTTTTTTTTAATTGTGGCTGCCAGTGCCTCCTCTCTTTGCCAGGCAGTGCACAATTTGGGTTTCAAGCTTTGCAGACCCTTTCCAGATCAAACAAACCCCAAAGCAACAAAAGATTGTCTTTGTTTGCATAACAGGCTTGGAGAAAATCAGGGTCTTAATGGATTCCCAGAAGCAAAGCGAGGAAACTGGGGGCGGGGTCTTTGTTTTTCTCATCTGGAAGTGAAATGAGTGGAGGTACAGTTCAGTGATGGAGCATGTGCTTTGCGGGTAGGAATACATTGTGGTGTGGAGGTTACTGTGTCGGATGCACATCTGGGAAAGGCGGTATCAGGTAGCCCTGTCATGTATTTGAAATGTAAGGGAATACTTTCTCCTCTGGGTTTCTCACCAGTTCTTTTCACTGTATGCTTGTTATCATATGTCTGACCTTACTAATAAACAGAATCTTCTTATGAAGCCCTGAGTTGTGTGATCTGACTAAGGAGCCTGACAAAGTTTCAGGAATCTTTTCATCCTTTCAACCCGTATCTCTCTATCTGAGATGAGCAGAAGCAAAGAAGAGACCACCCAGACAACATCTGAAGACACAGTCCCTACAACCACCGTGACGACCACTGGGACATCCACCTCGACCGTGGATGAAGGGATGGGCGCGGGAGCGCTTTTATTCAATCCCTTTGTCAGGGCGAATGCCCAGTTGACGAGGCAAAAGGGACTGAATTGGGGAAAGTTTGTGGTGACACCCTTGAAACCTGGACGCCCACCCAGGGGATGTGTCAGGAAAGTCGCTATGACTGACCCATTCATAAACTTAGTCTTGAGATGGGAGCAGGTGACACCTCCCATGAGACATTGGCTGCCGAGAGTATAGTGGATACTCAGCTGGACCTGCTCGAAAGTGGGCAAGGCAGACTCTTCTGCATGGTTGAGGAGTCATTCCATAAACTACTGGGAATCATGGCAGAGGTGGTTCAGCATGAATTTGATCAACAGCTGCCAGCACAGCCTGCTCTGCCACCTCTCCAACAATCAGCCCAACCTCCAGCACAACAGCCACCGCCCGACCAGCAGGTGCCCCCCATCAGTAGGCAACCAGCCCTCCCAGCCCTGAGGGGACAGGTTCCGGGCAATGTTCCCTCTAAGCTTTGGAGTCTTGTGAGCAAAAATTCTACTTTATGAGCTACTGGCATTAAAGTTGTGAGCGAGCAATTTGGCCGCTGCATACATCAGTCTGCTCTGGATCCGTCCTTCCTGAGCGAAGACAAAAATGTGTGAGCTGGAGGCTAAAAAACTCTGAGTTAGCTCACACTAACTCAGCTTAGAGGGAACACTGGTTCTGGGACAACCACCCCATGAGGCACCCCAACCGGCTGAACTGCTGGATGCGACATTCAACGGGACCCACGAGAAGCTGGCATTTTTTGTGGTGCACACTGAGAAGTTTGTCCTGAACTGGGGCCACCTGTTCCCAGATGAAGACTACATCGCTTCCTGGCTGCGAGACAGGGCAGCCGATTGGTATGGAACTCTGGGGATGAACGCTTTTATGTGGGCTCTCAGGTCCCAATATGAAGACCCGATTGCCAGTGAAATTGCCTGGGCCTTCCTATGCACCTTCTGGCAGGGGAAGAAGTCCGTGCAAGAGTATTCCGAAGAGTGCAGGCAACAAGCGGGCAAGATCTGGGGTTGGCCTCATGGTGTCTTGGCAAAACGGTACTGCCTAGGTCTCAGCACAGAGATCCAGGAAACGGTCCGTCCAACATGCAACCTGTCTCCCTGCTTGCATGGATCCAGGAAGCAGTGGATGCCGAGAGCCGTCTGAGGATCATTCACATTGACAATGTGACCACCCTGGGTAAGGGAGTATTGGCGACGCTAAAATCCAAGTCACTGCCAAAGCAGAAGGAAGGGATGCGGGAGCAATGGATGAAACAAGGTCCTTGCCTGAGATGCAGTGAGGCCGGTCACTTCGCGGCAGCGTGCCCGAGATTGGGACCATCGAGCTCCCCCTCCAAGAAGGGACTGGAGAAGAAGCGCACCGACACCCCAGGGAGGAAACCAACTGCCAGACCCAAGACAGCATTCCCAAAGGGGAGATGGAGTCATCCAGTGAGGAGGAACTGCAGCTGGCGGGAAACGGGCAGGACCTGGTGTGAGTTGCAGAAGTTGCAGAAAATGGTGAGCAGTTACCGCCCCCCTCTTTTTTGTGACTGTCACTATTATGAACCCTGATTTAGGCACCCATGTGCGGGTGAGAGATTTAATTGACTTGGGTTGTGGACAGGATCTAATCAATCCCTCACTGGTGACAGGACTTGGGGGCTAAAGTTGTTAAACTCCTTGAACCCCTGGTGTTTACCCAGATGGATGGGTCCGCCATGAAAGACCCGTGTAAATATGAGACTGTCCCGCTGTGGTTGGGGGTAGGAGCGCACTGGGAGCACCGGCCGTTTGTGATCACTGCGGTGGCTCATTTCCCTTTGGTGCTGGGCAGCCCATGGCTCCACAACCATGACCCCTACATACTGTGGAATGAAGGCATAGTTCATTTCATTTCCCCCTGATGTCAATCACATGGATGGGAGGAAGTGTGGGGAACCCCCTCCTGACGAGCCGGTACAGGCATGCCTGGCTAGTGAGGAGTTAGCCGCAATTCCCCCGAGTACCGATTTATCACGAGTACTGAGATTTATCACAAGTGTTTGAGGAGGAGGAGGCGGATGAGTTGCCCCCCCACAGGCCATTGAACTTTTGCCTGAGCATAAGTTACCTAAAGGAAAATTGTATGCCATAAGTCCGGCTGAGAAGGAGGAGCTGCGCAAGTTCATAGACAAAAACCTGGTAAGAGGGTTCATTCAACCAGCTTCCTCCCCATTCGCAGCCCCCGTGTTGTTCCGGAAAAAAGAAAGATGGGGGTTTGAGACTTTGTACAGACTATAGGGGTTTGAATGCTGTCTCTACTACTAACGCTTACCCCCTTCCCCTAGTTTTGGAAAAGTTGCACAAGCACAAACTGTTTGGCAAACTGTCAAAATGTGAATTCCATTGCACAGAAATTGATTTTTCGGGCTACCACATTTCCCCCGGAGGTTAGAAATAGACCCAGCTAAAGTCCGGGATGTGGTGAGGTGGGAACCCCCTTGTACCCAGAGACAACTCCAAGCATTCCTCGGTTTCACCAATTTCTACAGGTCCTTTCTCGCTAACTTTGCCCAGGTGAGCTTACTGCTCACGGATCTTCTTAAGACTAAGGGGAAGAGCCCTGATAGCACTCGGCCGGGGGCTAAATACGGAGACGTTTGACTGCTTAAAAGCTCTGTTCACGTCTGAGCCCGTGCTGGCCCACCCAAATGAACTCAAAAAATTTATTGTTCAAGTGGACACATCTGATGTTGCTATGGGTGGCGCCATCTTGCAAGAAGGGGAGAATGGTAAACTGCACCCCCTTGCATATGTCTCCTGGAAGTTTACCAAGACCAAGTGCTCTTGGTTTGGGATAAGGAGGTGGGGCCAATCAAATTGGTGCTCTCTACATGGCGGCACTGGTTGGAGGGGGCCAGAGTGCCTTTTGAAGTGTGGACTGACCATAAGAACCCGAAAGTCCTTAGGACGCTCCGTAACCTTAACGTGAAACAGCTTCAGTGGGCTGATTTCTTTTCTAAGTTCAACTTTACACTCCACCATTTCCCCAGCAAAGCTAATTCCCTGGCTGACGTGCTGTCCTGCCTTCCCCAGCATGACAGCCGCCGGGAGGAGGTCCTGGACTCAATGTTCATGCCCTCCCAGTTTGGAGGTGCTGTCGTGACTCGTAGCCAGTCAGCAGCTGAACCCCTTCTGGACACAGACTCATGGGAGTTGAAGTTCACCCCTGCTCTCTCTGATAGTGATCGGCTTGAATTGCAAAAAGAGGGGGAGGTGGAGGAGCGGGCTAATGGCTGCTGGTACCACGGCCATAAACTGTTTGTACCTTTGACTTTGCGGGGAGATATCATGTTGGCTGTACATGGGAACAAACTGGTGGGGCATCTAGGGTTTGTCAAATCTTTGCACTTGTTACAATGTCAGTTCTGGTGGCCAGGGATGAGGAAGGAGCTCTCCCTCTTTGTTCAGTCCTGTCAAACATGCATTATGAGCAAGCCATGACCAGGGAAACTGCTGGGGCTCCTTCAACCCCTACCCACCCTGGGGAGGCCATGGGAAGTTATATCTATGGACTTTATTACTGATTTGCCTCCCAGTTGGGGGAAAACCATCATCTGGGTGGGCGTGGACCTGTTCTTGAAACAGGCTCATTTTGTTCCGTTAAAGCCCCTGCCTACTGCACGTGTACTAGCCAAGGCTTTCCTTCAACAGATTTTTAGATTGCACATGCTCCCCCAAAAGATAATCTCCGACCAGGGCTCACAATTCATTTCCAAGTTTTGGGGTGAACTGCTGCACCTTATGGGGGTGGAACAAGGGTTGAGCAGTGCTTACCACCCAGAGACCAATGGGCAAACAGAGCAGGTGAACCAAACACTCGAACGGTATCTCTGCTGTTTTTCCAATTATCAACAGGACGATTGGGAGGGGCTTGTTGTGTCATTCTTCCACTGGGGTCTCCCCCTTCATGGCGGCTTACAGGTATGAGGCACCACCCCTCTCATTTTTGTCAGAAGCCCACTTGCCACAGGGGGAGGTGGGGGACTGGTGTAAGAAACTTCAGGCTGCCTGGCCGCTCCTTTGTAAAGCCTTAGACAAAGCTAAATTGGATTACAAACTGCAAGCTGATAAAAAATGCTCTGTGAGCTGGAACGTCCAGCCTGGTGACTCTGTCTATGTATCTACGAAAAATACCAAAGGTCTACAGCCTAGTCGGAAAGTATGTGGAAAATCAATGATGTGACTGTTGAATTGGTCTTGCCTAAATCATTGAAACAATTGCATCCTGTATTCCATTTCAGATGGAATACACAAAGATCCTGGACCTAATGCTTGGCGACCACAACAGGCACAACCCCCTCCCCCTTTATGGTGCAAGGCGAACCGCATTATGAAGTTGCTGACATACTAGATTCTAAGCTTGTTCGGAATAAACTGTTCTATTTGGTTGAATGGGTGGACTTTGGGTCACAGCACAGGGAGTGGGTGGATCACATCTGGGGCCCCTGACTTCTTCAATGTTTCCATCATCACTACCCCGACAAGCCCAGAGGGAGGCGCTTAGGGGAGCAGAATGCCAGGTAGCCCTCTCATATATTTAGAATGTAAGGGAGTACTTTCTCCTCTGGGTTTCTCACCAGTTCTTTTCACTGTACACTTGTCATCATATGTCTGACCTTGTGGTGTCTCAGCCTACTAGGTACTACACTGGGAAACAATGGCTTTTAAATTGTTTTTCTCTTCTGCTTGCTTGCTTTGCCTGCCTGCACGAATTATAATCATTGGCTTCATTTGACCAGGGGGTTGTTTGAATTTACTATAAGTCAGGGGCCTCCATATCTATGGCCATTCCTGACACAAGCTGTGTATGCATATTTAGAGCTGATTTACCAATAAACAGAATCTTCTTATGAAGCCCTGAGTTGTGGGATCTGACTAAGGAGCCTGACAGGCAGGTTCAAAGGCCCACTCAACTATGAAGCTGGATGGGTGACCTTGGAGATGGTCGCACTCTTTTCAGACCAAGCTGCAAGTCAGCCACACAGGGTTCATAGAATCATAGGGTTGGAAGGGACCTCTGGGGTCATCTAGTCCAACCCCCGCACAAGGCAGAAAATTCACAAATACCTCCCCCTCCACATCTGCAGTGACCACTGCTCCACACCCAGAAGATGACAAAAAACCTCCAGGATTCCTGGCCAAACTGACCTGAAGAAAAATTGCTTCCTGACCCCAGAGTGGCAATCAACATTTCCCTGGGCGTGTAAGAAAGGGCCACAAGAACTAAGCACTGAGGCAACCCTTCCTGCCCTCCCTCTCATGATCTGCCTAACTTCACACAATCAGCATTGCTGTCAGATGGCCATCTAGCCTCTGTTTGAAAAAGAAGGAGAGCCCACCACCTCTGCTGAGAAAATGCAGGAGAGGAAACTCATGTATTCCACCCTGAGTTCCTTAGATAAGTACAGGAGAAAGTGTACCAAATAGAAAGGTTTGATTCCTGGCATTTCCAGTTAACAGGATTCCTCAGGGAATGGAGATATGAAAGCCCTATGATATCTTAGTTAGCTGCCACCTAGACAGACCAGTGATTTTGTTCAATTTAAACTAGCTTTCTAATGAAAGGAAATCGCAGAATCTCCCCGAACAAGCATGTTTCCACCTCCAAAACCAGTGTGGTGTCACTCATGAGTTGCTAGGCTTGCATTAGGGAGACTAGAATTTACATCCCTGCTTAGCCATGATACGTGCCAGATGGCCTTTGTTAAGTCCTTATCAATGCATTCATAAACCCTGCCACTGAACAGGCTCAGATATTAAGCCCTAATAAACTCAACTAACTAGCTAACTCAAAGCTAGGGTGGCATAGCTGGAGGCAGCAGGGCCAGGGCACCAGCACAGAAGTGGGCAGCCTGCCAATCACAGGAGATTGTCCATGAAGAGTTCTGTCAGGCCTGAATGCACACAGGTTCCAGTTTCAACCCTTGGGCAATCAGAATAAGATTGGGGCAGACCACATTCAAATCCCTCAGCCACGAAGCTCACTGCATGACCCCGAACAAGCATGACCCCAATCAGGGGTCTTTTGGGGGGGAGCACACCGGAGCACAGCTCCGGAAGCTCAGGAGCCAAGCCCCGCCCCCAGCCTGGGGAGTCTTTCAGGTAGCTGAATGTCAATTTCAGCTCCATTATATCCTATGGCCATAGAAGTCAATGGTGAAAACATAGGGTATATTCTGGAGCGTGGAGGGAGGGGATTTGAGGGAGAGGCTCCAAACTCACAGGGTAGCTGATGGAGCCTCTCCCCAAGATACCCACCAAGTTTCAAGAACATTGGATCAGGGGTCCAATTCTATGGGCCCCCAAACAGGTTGCCCCTATTCCCTCCATTGTTCTCTATGGTGGGGGAAAAAGTTACTTTTTCCCACCATAGAGAACAACGGAGGGAATAGGGGCAGCCTGTTTGGGGGCCCATAGAATTGGACCCCCTGGTCCAATGTTCTTGAAACTTGGTGGGTATCTTGGGGAGAGGCTCCAACAGCTATCCTGTGAGTTTGGAGCCTCTCCCTCAAACCCCCTCCCCTACAGCCCCCAGAATATACCCTATGTTTTCACCATTGACTTCAATGGCCCATAGGATATAATGGGGCCGAATTACCGCCAAATTTCTTTCATTCCCTCCTTTCCTTCTCTCTTTTTCCTCTTTCCCCCATTCTTCTCTTCTCTCTCTCTCTCTCTCTCTCTCTCTCTTTCTTTCTTTCTTTCTTTCTTTCTTTCTTTCTTTCTTTCTTTCTTTCTTTCTTTCTTTCTTTCTTTCTTTCTTTCTTTCTTTCTTTCTTTCTTTCTTTCTTTCTTTCCCACCATCTTCTCTTTCTCTTTCTTTCTTTCCCACCTTCTTCTCTTCTCTTTTTCCTCCTTTCCCTGTTTCCCTCCTTCTTCCCTCTATTTCTTTCCCTCCCCTTTCCTTCTCTTTCTTTCCCTCTTTCCTTCTCTCTACTCTCTCTCTTTCCTTCCCTCTTTCCTCCTTCTGTGGCCCAACTCTCATTAGGAGTTTAAACTTTAAACCCCTTCTCTCTTAGCTCCCCCACCCAGACCAGCTGGGGAAGGGAAGGGGAGGCTTTTGAAGATGCCTCCCCCCCTTTTGCTTCCCCTTCTGACATCACTTCCGGTGATGTCAGTGGGCGTGGCATATGCTAATAGCCTAATAGCTCATTAGCATACCATATGCTAATGAGCTCCTGCTGCTGTTTTTCTACAAAAAGACCCCTGACCCCGATTGCTTAAATGAGCAGCAGGGGAAATAAGGAGGGGGGAATAGTGTCATGCAATGCCCTGACATAATTTCTGGCTGACAAGGCAGAAGTGATATTGCCACATTGTGGTGACACCATAGGTCAAATAATAGAGATCCAGGAAATTCCTGTGTTGTCTGTGCCATTCTTTGAGAGATGCCATAATGCAGTGATGTTGCTTTCAGTGTTTCAGCTGGTAATGACATCAAGGTCACAGTGCTGCCATTACCACCCGTCCCCCATGCTGGAGCCTCCCACTGTGAGACTGTCAAGGCCTGGCAACCCTAAACCCGCCTTATGGGATTGTTGTGAGGACAAAATGGAGGCAACTCTAAGAAAGGCTCCACATCTACTCTGGCTTTCCCACAATATTCTTCCTTTGAAAGATGTAGAAGTTCTCGAATTGGCTTCTGTGAGCTGATGAAAACAACAGGGCTCGGGGAGGGAAGAATGGCTGTATGTAGTCATGCAACATGCAGCCATTCACTGTCCAGGATGACCAAAAGTTCACTCACTTTCTCAGCATGCACACACAAACTATATCTGTTCCCAGGTCAAAGACTAATTAAGTCCCTGGTCATATGGCTGGATAATGCGGGGGGAGGCGGGGCTATTTATGGTGCCACAATTAGAGCTGCCAGAACGTGATCCCACATGTCAGCGGCATGCTACGGTTCCTTCCCTCCTGCCTGTGCGTCAACAAGGGGCTGGAGGGAAAAGCCGCGTGCAGGCGTGATCACACCGAGGGAGACTGGAGGCAGTCTGTGGCAAACCGTTTGCTAGTACCTTCGAGGAGGTAGTTTTTTTACTCTGCATCTTTGGTGGGAAGCACGGGTTGGCCACAGGAGTGCTATGCCTCCCAAATGTTGCGGTGTGATCATGCCTGGAAACTCCGCCATTCAATCGTGGCTCTCCCATGGCAAATTTGTTGTGTGACCGGGGTCTAAGTAAATTACCTGTTTTATTTTCAAAATGTCTCTTTTTTCTTTTTTAAATGTTTTGGTGTAGCTGAGATCAGCACTAATATACAGGCAGCAAGTGAATAATTTTTAGTATAGATTAATTTCTAGCACTGATACTGAAGAGGGCTGGGGCTGCAGAGCCAACCCTGCCCCTCCGATATGTAGCTTATACCCAGAATTAAACTCTGTTGATCTTAAAGGTGTCACTGAACTCAAACTTTGTTTACTTCTGGTTTGGCTACCAGGGGGCTGGGCAGAAGCCGCATGAATGTCACAAAAGATTGTCACGTTGTAACAGTAGGGAGAGTGCAGTGTAGTGGTTATGGTGCTGGGCTGGGAAGGCGGGTGTTCAAATACCCCCTCTGCCATGGAAGCTGGCTGGGTGATTTTGAGCTAGTCTCTCTCAGCCTAACCTATCTCACAGGGTTGTGGAGGAGAACTTTGTTGGTGGCCTGGAGTTCCTTTGAGAAAGGGCAGGATGAACACTGGAAAGGTAGGTAGGTAGGTAGATGATAGATAGACAGACAGACAGACAGACAGATGGGTGACAGACGGATGGATGACAGACAGAAATAACTGAATGACTAAAAGACTCAGAAAAAGAAGCCAGCCAGGCCATATTGGTGCCTTCTTTCCTTTGAAAGAGAAAGTACAAGATACAACATATTCACTTGCCCTAAATTCTTGCTTTAATTTCCTTTGGAAAACCATTTTGCTGCTGCCCAGAAATGGTTATTTAAGTGCATGGCAGGCCTTTTGGAGGCTTATGAAGCAACTTTTCAAAGTGTTTGTTGGATGTATATAATCAGGGATTTACTTCTTAAAAGGAAGAAGCCAGCCTGTGGGCTTGCCTAGAAGCTTGTACACTCAGAACCCTCACACAATTGTGAGGAGAATTTACTATGTGTGTGCCTAAGAGAACTCTATGATTCTTTGACCCTGTACCAGGACTGTTCCTTAGTGCTGAGGACAAGTTCCCAGGGTCGCCTTTCCTCCCACACTATAAGGCCTGTAAGTCAGTGTTACAGTCAGAGAGCCGTGGGGCTTACGAAATGACCTTCATAGCTGTTTGACAGGTAACATCAATGCTCAGCCGCAGGAGCAGGTTTCTGTGGGAAAGAGTGGTAGTGCTTTAGGGGCCCTTTTGGCCACTGTCCTCTCCCCTGCCTCCTGCAGTAAACGGACCTCTCTCACTATGGCACACAGCAGACTAAAGAAATCGGCAGGCATTAAATAACAGACAGGTAGTATTCAGTCTTCACAAACAAGTTCTGGTCTGTTTGTGACAAGCACAGACCTGGTTAATTGTCCATTTTGTGCATTCCCAGAGTGATCTTAGCTGATGGGCAACAGGGACAGCTGCCCTGGGCTGGAGGGGCCCCTGACCACCCTTGGCCATGCCCCTCATGGAGGGAGAGGGAGAAGAGAAAGAGCAGACTCCTGCCACCACCACTTACACCCAGCCTGTCTGGGGCCTGGGTCACCCACAGGCGGCTACAGCCACTTATGCCCATTCCATCTGGGACACAGGCATCCAGTTTAGTGCTGACTGCTTGTGCCTGCTTCATCCAGGGCTCAGACAGCCAGCTTCCAACAATGGCTCCTGCCCAGCTCACACAAGACAAGAGCTGCCCCTTGCTTGAGGGGCAGCAATTCTGGGCCCCTAGCCTGAACTTTTGCCCAGAACCCCAGAAATATTTAAATAACACCATGCATTCCTTCTCTCCCCCCATTCCCTTTCCCCTTCTGCATGGAATGCAACTGAACACTGTCTGCTTTCAGAAGTCTTCAGTCTAATTTCTTACAACCCCTGAATGCAGGCACTTCAATGAACTGGAGTTTGCTTCTCTTCCAGTTAAATGGCATTTCCAGTAACTGGGAAGAAAACGAGCTCAGAGACATGCAGAGATACAAAGGGAAGTATCCTTGGGATGTTTTGATATGAGTCATTGGTTTGAACATGTCTCCTGATAGAAATGAGAGAAGGCAGTTTAGTGATTAATGCAGAGATGCAACCGGCAGCCTCTTCTGCAGTGACTCATACAGAGATGTAGCAGGGAGCTTCCTGTGTTTTTGCAGCTACTTTGGAATCACAAGAGGCTTTAAGTTATTTAACTTATGTATAAATTCCAACAGACTAGTGGTTTTCACAGCTTTTAGTTATCTAAGGCCCAAACCGATTATCCCTAGAATGAGGATTCACAGAAGGTTAGTGGCTTGTGAAGGCGATTATAGTTCTCCCCTGCGGTGAAATGTCATCTCTGCTGTTCAAAGGAGCATCCAGAAACAACATAAGATCTTGAAGAGCCCAGAGGAGGCAGAAGTGAGAGCCTCAGCATGGTTTGTGTGAAGTCTGGCCTCAGTTCAATGATTCTAGCCTTGAGGGCATGAGAGAGAGAGAGAGAGAGAGAGAGAGAGAGAGAGAGAGAGGAGGGAGAGAGAGAGAGAGAGAGAGGAACAAAAAAATACAAAGATTTGGCAGCCCTGACAGAATACCACACCTCACTATACAGAAAAATTCAAAACATGAGCGTGACTTTGAAAGCAAGTGTCAAGCTGGCACTTTAACTCACACTCACCTGCCAAATCTGTACCTTAGTGAATTGTATTTTATTAAGAAATAAGATCTAGGCTGCCCTCCTTGGCAGGGCCCCCTCATGTGTAAAATGGAGCATAAGAAATGTCCTGCAAAAAAGCAGGCATGTTCTGTCTCCTCTGACAGCCCAGTAATGAGTGCATGAAGTCAAGGCTAACAGTATGCCATCAGGTGGACAGATAGATAAAATTATGGTTTTCTGTGTGGGATGCGAGCCCTAGATGATAAGCGTCAGCCCTGGACAAAGTAGACTGATGGATCTTTCTCAATTACACATGGATTCAAACTTTCTCTAAAGAGCTAACTCACAATGTCCTTCTCTGCTGTTATTTTCACAACAACCCTGTGAGGCAGATTAGATTTGGAGGGAGTTGCTGACTTCCCCAGTGAGCGCTATGGTTTTCCTAGCTAGGGTTACCAACTCTGGGTTTGGAAATTCGTGGAAATTTGGTGTACAGCTTGGGGATGGTGAAGTTTAGGGAGGGGAAGGACCTCAGTGTGGTACAATGCCATAGAGTCCACCCTCCAAAGCTGCCATTTTCTCCAGGGGAATTGTTCTCTGTAGACTGAAAATCAGTCATAATTCCGGGAGTCTTGTGAGCAAAAATTCTACTTTGTAAGCTACTGGCATTAAAGTTGTGAGTGAGCGATTTGGCTCACTCTGTTTGCTCTGGAGCCATCCTTCCTGAGCTAAGACAAAAACGTGTGAGACAGAGGCTAAAAAAACTATGAGCTAGCTCACACTAACTCAACTTAGAGGGAACATTGGTTGGCAGCCCTACCCTGGGCCCAAATTGACACTGGCAGTTTTGTTATTGCGAAGCTTTTGTGGTTTAGAAGAGATTGCACACGGCTTGACTATGACTTCAGGAAGGCTTTGTGACAAATATGGACAATTATGACCTGATCAGGGACAGGCGCAAGAACACGGGTGAACAGGGACTGTTGGAGGCTATCACACTCTCATGCACCATGATCAAGCCGTGCAGTGTGGTCCTCGGCATCCCACAGTGAACACTGTGGCCTCTGCAGGACTGTGTGGGTTGACCAAAGAGCTCCAGAGGACTGAGGCCAGTCAGCCAACCAGCTGAGTTGTATGCACCATATTCAGCTCTGCAGATTATCCAGATCACAACCAAGACTTCAGCCAGCTCTGGGGCTGGCAACAGGATGACCTGCCGAGAGATTAACTGCTGCTGAGGAACCCAGCCTTCTTACCTTGTATCTGACTCTGTGCTTGCGTTCCAAAGTGACCAGGTGTGCCCAAGGATCCTCGTGGGTTGGGGGTGGTGGGGGTGACTCTCATGGAGTGTCGCAGCCTTTCCAAATCCCCAAAGCGATCAGGAAAGGATTTGGTTTGTTCTTCAAGCTTCTGTCTGTGCCCTGCAATGTTAAGTAGGGTAAAGATTTTTTTCATTGTAGTATCGGTGGAGTTATAAAAGTGAATTTAAAGAGATTGTTTAAAGAGAGGCAGGGTGCAATGCCATAACCATTAGTCCTGACAGTTCCATTGAAACTGGGGGTGGGGCTCAAGACAATCCTGATTAAATGTGTCTATGTATGGAATTTACTGTGATCAGCCTAATCATTTCCCAGAGACTTGAAGGTAATGAAATAAAACTAATGATTGCTAGTGGGTATGTGCATCCCCCCCCACTTGCTCTACTATAATCAGCTCAAAAGATTTGGCAGGTTTGGGCAGCCTCCAGAAAGTGTACACAGGTTCACTAAGGTTAGGGACCCCAGTCCACACTAACCAGGAGCAGCTATCCTGGATCTCTAAGAAAGGGTCTTTCTCAAACCCCACTACCTGAGATCCTATTTTTAAAATAACCCAAGTCTCCAGAGATGGGACCTGGCCCTTTTAATATGTAATCCATGTTCTATTCCATTGAACCAATTTGCCCGGGGATCCTGGAGGGTTTTTTGCCATCTTCTGGTCATGGAACAGGGCTCATTGGGTGCGTGTGTGGGGTGTTTTTTTTTAGTGAATTTCCTGCATTGTACAGTGAGTTGGTCTAGATGATCCTGGATGATCCACTTCTATGATTCTATAAACCACAGAATCTCAGCTGCCTCACTAAAAGCTGTATTGGGAGCCAGGGCGGCCAACTACTCCCCTCCCCCCGCCCCGCCGAACAACATCCCACTGGAACGATTGCCAAACTTTTTGGATGCAATTCTGTTTAGATACCTGATGCAGTTTCCAGAATTTATTTTTTCTTTTTTGGTGTGTGTGTGAAAATTAGCATCACAATGGGCATGTTTGAGACTGTGTTTAGATATTCAGTTAGTGACTTCAGGAATTTGCATTCTGCCTTGCTGCTTAAATCAGGTCTTTATGCTGATTCACAACAATTAGAAACAATTCACAGCAGTTAAAAACAATGTGGAATAAAAATAACTACCCACATGTATAAACTCAGCAAAATCCATGCAGAAATGGGAGAGGCATATGAATCAAGCAAGTATTGCCAAAGGCTTCGGTAATTAAAGCAAAAAAGTTTTTAACTGGCGCCTTATTGTTAATGATGCAGAGCTCTGTGCATATGTTAAAAAGTTCCTAACAGTGTATATGGATAGATGGGAACAGGATCATGCTTGCTGGGCTTGACACTTGCAGTGAGCTCTATATGCTTACAAATGTATGCACACGGGTGTTCCCACACAACCAGGACCCTGCTTTTTGCAGCACTCTTGGTGTGTGCTTTGTGGATGTGTGATTGTTGAAAATAATCATGTAGATAATACCTCTTTGTGCTTACAATGGTGCATGCTTGTGAATATCTGCATAGAGCTTGGGTGCCTGCTGGATGAAGCTGGGGAGAGTATTCCCCAATCCGGATGCTACCATGGAAAGGCTCTGTCCACTGTGGTCACATGCCTTTGAAAAAAAGAACTGAACACATTTGTGTAGGATGGGCTATTAGCTACGATAGCGAAATGAAGCCTCCATGTTCATGGGATGAAAAAGTCTACCTTTAAGCCAGGTTCAGAACAACATTATTTCCTTTTATGTTTTTAATTCCACATAATCAGATTTCCTAACAATAAAGTTATTTTAACTTAATTATTGTGCATATACAGTGAAATCCTACTCTTTTTTTGTCTCTGCATGTTGAATTTTATATTATTAATGTGAATCTGGCAGAAGGGCATCTGCAAGGGAGAATCAGTGAATGGGAAAGATAAAGGTAAAGGTTTCCCTTGCTTGAAAGCCAGTCGAATCCAACTCTAGGGCTGCAGTGCTCATCTCCGTTTCCAAGCCGAAGAGCCAGCACTGTCCAAAGATGTTTCTGTGGTCATGTAGCCAACATGACTAGATGCCAAGGCTCATGGAATGCTGTTACCTTCCTACTGAAGCGGTACCTATTTTTCTACTTGCCATTTCTTGCTTTCAAACTGCTAAGTTGGCAGGAGCTGGGAACAGAGACTGGAGCTCACTCTGTCATGTGGCACTCGGGTCTTAGCTTGGCCTTCTCCTTGTCTCCAATCTCAGTGGTGGAAAAAATGGTAAAAATAAAGCTGGGGGACAGGGGAGTATTCAGAGGTTAAGCAAACAGCCTGTAAAGTACTGGGTTGATTTCATGGAGGACGCTGACAACAACATGTGGTGTGACGCGTTTATTGGTACTTCACAACACAACAACACAATGGCCCTGCAAGGCCAACTATATACACACCCTCCCAGCACACCCGCAGTCCCGTTGGGGGGTTCGAATTTCCCTCCATCTCACTATAGGTGGATGCTAGAACAAGGAGCCTTAGTTCTATTGTTCTTAGGAGCGAAGCTCCACACTGTAGCCACAGACACCTGGTGGTGGCCTGCATACATAACACCCCTCCCCCCATAGTTCTGACCCCACCTAGGTGACGTAATCTTTAGATAGGTGTGGGGGGGGTTGGCGTTCCCTGACCGAACACCGGGGGGCTGGCACTGGGTCACTGGCGGTGGCCTCAGGTTGACTGGCGGTGGCCTGTGGTTGACTGGCAGTGGCCTGTGGTTGGGGCATCTGTGGAAGCAGTAAGGGTGTCTCTTGTTCGGTTGGGGCTGGTGTAGGTTCGCTCGGTGGTGCAATTTCCTTGCTCGGGACTTCAGGCTGGACTCTGTCCTCTGGGGTGTAGCTGCCTGGTTCTACTGTGATTGGGGGGGGGGCTCTCCTACCTCCAGAAGCTGTTGCCGATGCAGTTGGTCCACGTGTTTTTTTAATAGCTGGCCATCTTCTGTAGAGACCTCATACGAGACTGGGCCTGTTACTTGGATGACCTTGCCTGCTAGCCAGAGGGGGCTGGACCCGTAGTTCTGGATGAACACTGGGTCTCCTGGGAAGAACCCTTGTGGAGCATCGCACTGTTCAACTGTCCTCTTGGAGTCCGGGGCACAGTTGGGGTGCAGCTGGTCCAGCAAGGTCAAGGGGTGCCGTCCCATGAGCAGCTGTGTCCAGTGATGGGGTTCGGAGTCATCCTCTGTGTCAGTTATCTGGCTGAGGGCCTCCTTTGCTGTGTGCACCATCCTTTCTGCCTGACTGTTGGTCATGGGGTGGAAGAGGGTAGATTGGATGTGCCAGATCAGGTTCTGCTGGAGGAAGCTCTGGAACTCTGCCGACGTGAAGGCCGTCCCATTGTCGGAAACTATTGTGTCCAGCAGGCCATGTGTAGCGAAGATCTGATGAAGGGACCGGATAACTGCCTTCGTGAAGGTGGTCGACACTGGGCTCATCTCCAGCCACTTTGAGTAGGAGTCAACAGTCACTAAAAATAGCAGTCCCTGAAATGGGCCGGCAAAATCAATATGGAGCCAGGACCATGGTCTTCCCGTTAACTCCCATGGCTGCGTTGGCGCACTAGGCGGGTTTGGCCGGACCTCCTGGCAGGCCTGGTATTTGTGGATCCAAGACTCGATCTCGGGGTTGATCCCTGGCCACCACACGTAGCTCTGGGCCAGTACCTTCATCCGTACAATGCCTGGATGTGCTTCATGTAGAGCTGTGAGGACCCATTGTCTCAGGGTGTTGGGAATCACGACTCGGTCCCCCCATAGGAGGCACCCCTTGAGAGATGATAATTCGTCCTTGCGAGTGATGTAAGCCATGAATTCAGGTCCCAGTGAGGCCTTGGGCCATCCCCTCACCACCCAGCCCAAGACCCGGGAGAGGATGGGGTCATGGGCAGAGCGGGCAGCGACATCGGCAGCTTGCAGTGGAGGGTCCGGAAGGCCTCCGAGAAGCAACACTCCTGGTGCGGGGGCAGGATCGGAGTCTGTGGAGGGCAGTGGCAGCCAGCTCAGTGCATCCGCATGTCCCATTGCCTTGCCCGGGTGGTGCTTCAGGTTGTACTGGTAGCCTGCCAGGAATAGGGACCAGCAGAGGACACAGGGTGACAGAACTTGGGGTGTCTGTTTGTTCGCTACGAACAGGCCGAGGAGAGGCTTGTGGTCCATCATGATTGTGAAGGGCTGACTGTAAACGAAGTTGTGAAACTTCTTGACCCCCGCCACGATCGCCAAGCTCTCCTGATCTATTTGCATGTAGTTGTGCTCAGCAGCCGTCAAGGTCCTGGAGTAATGGCCACTGGGACCTTGCGGCCGTCGGAGAGGATGTGGCCCAGGATGGCGCCAACACCATCGGGGGAGGCATCACACGCTAGGACCACCGGCAGGGATTTGTTGAAGTGTGCCAGCACATTGTTAGAAATGAGTAGCACCTTTACCTCCTGGAAGGCTGCCGCTTCCTTCAAGCCCCAGGACCAAGGAGCTGACTTGTCTAGGAGGCAGTGGGGGAGTTTGGCAACCGCAGCCTTGTGTGGCAGAACGGCATGATAGAAATTTATTAGTCCCAAGAATGCCTGCAGTTCTGCTTTACAAGTGGGTGCCGGGGCCTCCACAATTGTCTTAAGTTTGTGTTTTGCAGGATGGAGGCCAGAAACACCGATCCTGAATCCTAAAAACTCCACTTCTGGGACCCCAAGGAGGCATTTCTCCCATTTCACTTTGAGGCCTGCAGAGTTGAATTGGTGTAGGATGATACAGAGGCAAGAAGCGAAGTCATCTGGGGTAGCCACGGTGATGAGGATGTCATTGAAAAACGGCGTCACTCCAGGGATTCCTTTTAACAATGAGTCCATTAATTGTTGAAAAATCCCTGGTGCACGTGGCACTGTCAGTGGTCTTCCCAGAGGAACTGGCAGTGGCGACTCCTGGTGTCTTCTGGTGGGTGGGCTGCCAAACCAGGTGGACATCTTCCTCGTCGGAGTTTTCCAGCGCCAAGTCAGGAAGGATGAGGTGCGCAGCGGTTGATGGTCAGTCGTGAAGCGAGGCCTCGTGCGTGATGGTGAGTTGTAGGGCCTCGTCGAGGTGGATGCTGGTGGCACTGATCATCTTTCAGTGAAACTTGGTGTCACTGATGCCCCACATGAACTGGGTGAGGACATTGTCCTCGACCTTCGGGAAAACGCATTCCATGGCCAGCTGGCATAGCGCAGCCAGATACGCTGCGGCCGTTTCCCCCGGCTTCTGGAGGCACCCCTGGAGGCACTCCATGCACCTGGCGAGTGCCATAGGCTTTGGTGTGAGGTACCGTGTCAGTGTGTCAATGATTTCTTTATACGAGCAGTCGAAAATGGACCTTGGGGCCAGGAGGCTCTTGGCTAGCCGAATGGTGGCTGTGCCGCAGGAGCTTAGGAGGAGGTTCTGTCACTTGGCCCCATCAGTCACATTGTGGTACACCAGGTAGCAGGTCAGCTGGTCCCTCCACAAATCCCAGAACTTGGGATGTGTGGGGTCGTACGTTTCGATGTGTCCCTGGGCGGAGGCCATTGCCCAGTGCTGTGCAGTGAGTGGAGCTGGGGAGAGCCGGGCACGATGTGGTGCTGCTTGGGAGCGACGCAAGGTGTGGTGGCTTCCTTGGTGTCGGTGCTCGTGGCTGCTCTGGTAGGATGTTCAGGCCTGGGCCAGGTATCCCACCTTTGTCGCCACTGTAAGGTACTGGGTTGATCGCAGGGAAGACGAAGACAACGACATGCGGTGTGACACGTTTATTGGAACTTCACAACACAACAACACAATGGCCCTGCAAGGCCAACTATATACACACACTCCCAGTACACCCACAGTCCCATTGGGGGGGTTCAAATTTCCCTCCAACTCGCTATAGGTGGATGCTAGGGGGAACTAGGAGCCTTATTTCTCTTGTTTTTGGGAGCAAAGCTCCACACTGTAGCCGCAGACCCCTGGTGGCGGCCTGTGTACATAACACAGCCCCACCCACCTGCTCTCCATTGTGAACCCCCCATCTCTGTCCCACCCTCTGCATCAGAACTGTGAGAAAAACACTTGATGTGTAACACATTGTTCCTCCTGCACTCAAGGGGAAAAAGGTTTTCAAGTTATAAGGAAGGTAGTACACACTTTAATGTTACATCTCTCAGTAGCAATGCACAAGCTATACCTGACTGCGTGTGCTCCATAGTTTGAGAAAACTTGACTGCTAGATGCTACTGATTTTACGACAGATCCTGAGCACCAAACTGCCATGTGGAGAACAGGGAGACCCTGCGAATGCACTTGCCTCTTAGCTGGACATGAACCATGTGGAGCCCTGGAGGTCAGGCAGCTGGGCTCCCACGAAGGGATGAGCAACAGGCTCAAATTCACTTTTTTTTTTTTTTTGCACAACCATTTAATCTATGGAAGGCCTGCTCTCTGTCATGTGCAGCCATGACTGTGCAAACCTCTAGCCACAAGGACATCATAGGCAGGGGTCTTTTTGTAGAAAAACAGCTGCAGGAGCTCATTAGCATATGGTATGCTAATGAGCTATTAGGCTATTAGCATATGCCACACCCCCTGACATCACCGGAAGTGATGTCAGAAGGGGAAGCAAAAGGGGGGAGGCATCTTCAAAAGCCTCCCCTTCCCTTCCCCAGCTGGTCTGGGTGGGGGAGCTAAGAGAGAAGGGGTTTAAAGCTTAAACTCATTCTCACGAAAGTTGGACCACAGAAGGAGGAAAGAGGGAAAGAAAGAGAGAAAGTAGAGAGAAGGAAAGAAGGAAGGAAAGAGGGAAAGAAAGAGAAGGAAAGGGGAAGGAAAGAAAGAGATGGAAGAAGGAGAGAACAGGGAAAGGAGGAAAAAAGAGAAGAGAAGAAGTTGGGAAAGAAAGAAAGAGAGAAGGGAAGAAGGAGGGAAAAAGGAAAAAGAGAGAAGGAAAGGAGGGAATGAAAGAAATCCGGCAGCAATTCAGCCCCATTATATCCTATGGGGCATTGAAGTCAATGGTGAAAACATAGGGTATATTCTGGGGGCTGAAGGGGAGGGGGTTTGACGGATAGGCTCCAAACTCATAGGGTAGCTTATGGAGCCTCTCCCCAAGATACCCACCAAGTTTCAAGATCATTGGACCAGGGGGTCCAATTCTATGGGCCCCTAAATAGGTTGCCCCTATTCCCTCCATGGTTCTCTATGGTGGGAAAAAATTAACTTGTTTTCCCACCATAGAGAACAATGGAGGGAATAGGGGCAACCTGTTTGGGGGCCCATAGAATTGGACCCCCTGGTCCAATGTTCTTGAAACTTGGTGGGTATCTTGGGGAGAGGCTCCATCAGCTACCCTGTGAGTTTTAAGCCTCTTCCTCAAACCCCCTCCCCTCCAGCCCCCAGAATATACGCTATGTTTTCACCATTGACTTCAATGGCCCATAGGATATAATGGAGCTGAAATTGACATTCGGCTGCCTGAAAGACTCCCCGGGACGCCGGCTGGAGGCGGGGCTTGGCTCCTGAGCTCCCGGAGCTGGGCTCCGGTGCGCTCCCCCCAAAGACCCCTGGGTATAATTATAGAGGTTCCATTCAGTTGTCATAGCTAATGGCCTTTGTTGGACCTATTTCACATTAATGTATCCAATCCTCTTTTAAAATCTTCTAAACTAATGGCCATCACCACATGCTGTGGCAGCAAGTCCCACAAGTTAAGTATACATTATGTGAAGAAGCACTTCCTTTTGTTGCCAAAGCTCAGGTACTTCCCTGGGCAGGGGGAAGGGGAGGAAATCTAATCTATAGACAACCCAGAGCCAAGAGTTTGGTACAGGAGATGGGGAGCTAATTCTGCACTGACATTTTTGTCACTCATTTTTCCCTACTGCTTTGCCCCCCCTTTCCACATGTGTTTTGCTCCCTCTGGGACTACTAGAGAGAGCAAAACACTTTTTTGGGGGCGGACCCTGAAGCAACAGGGACAAACAAGTGACAAAAATGTTAGTGCAGAACTGTGGCTCAACAGGAGGAAATTACTTTGGCTAGTTATTTGAATGTATATGTGCATGCAGCAAGGCTACTGAGAGATAAAGGTTTATAGGATTATGTTAACATAATTTCTTGATATGCATGTATCAACAACAGCCCCAGACCGCCTCTGCATGAGTGGGAACATGCACTGTGACTGGGATAATTATATCATGTAACACTCATTCTCACCCACAAGAATAGCAAATAAATGAGTGATGGGAAGGACCAATATCGAAATGAAACTACTCCATGGCATTTGCTGATCTGCAGGGATATCAGATGGAGCAGGCAAGAGTCAGGCTTGGTGGGGCCTTCTTCAGCTTTGACTGTTTTGAGCAGATTGCTTCAGATCTTATACAGGGGCAGACAGGGCTGGGTAGGTTGGCTGTTAAGTTCACTGGGAAAAGTCCTGGTGGGCCAATGGGCTGAGGGGCTGCCCTGACCCTAGGCAACTCTTGCTTCAGCAAGGCAACAAGAGATTTGTCTTGTGCATGGCAACTCTCAGCAGTTGCCTGCAGCTGTAACCAGCCAATCCTCACTCCATGGGGAGGCATGGAGGAGGGGTGCGGCAGGGAGGGATGTGGCCTTCCCTGTCTGCCCTTGGTGGCAGAACAAATCAGACCACTGGTCCCAGGATGGTTTTTTCACATGATTACTGTTATTGTTTAGGAAATTTTTATCCTTCCACCTCAGAGTCTTGCTCAAGGCAGCTTACAAGAATCCTAAATTATCAATATAAAAACAAAACAAACCATTAAAACCAAACCAGGTGCATAAAAATGGCTGAAAGCACCAAGTGAGCACCTAAACAAATCCATAAACCAAACCTTAGACCAGAAGGAGATCATAAAACAGCTAAAAAGATAAGTCTGTAGTTAAAAGCTTGGTTCCCAGAAGTCCCAGCAAACAGAAGCAGGAAGTGGCTGCTGGGACAGAGGTGTGCCAGCTTTTCAGTTGGCCCCACCATGGTTATGCCTAGGATTGCCAGCTCTGGGTTGGGAAATAACTGGAGATTTGGGGGGTGGAGCCTGGGGAGGGCAGGGTTTGTGGTGGGGAGGGACCTCTGCAGGTACAATGCCATAGAATCTACCCTACAAGGCAGCTATTTTCTCCAGGGGAACTGATCTCTGTCATCTGAAGACAAGTTGTAATTCCAGGAGATATCCAGCCACCATCTGGGGGTTGGCAATACTAGTTAGGTCCTTGATAGCAGCCTGATGTGATGAGATGGTCACTCTTTCTCAAGAACAGTTTGCCATGGAGCTGGAAAGAGCACCTAAAATGATCAGGGAAGGGGTTAGAGTTCCTTTTCTACAAGGATCTGCAAAAACATTCAGAGGCTTATCACTGCAGAAAAAGGGTGAATGTATATTTCCTTCTGAGAAATGCTGTGGAGGTATGTCTGCGCACTCATCAGCAACAAGGTTCACTTAATTAGTTAGGTTGTTTCAAACCTTTTGATCAACTCAAGAAGTGAATCACCAAAAATTAGTTATAAAAAGTATCTGGAACTAGGGTTGCCAAGTTCAGGTTGGGAAATTCTGGGAGATTTGGGGGTGGAGCTTGGGGAAAACAAGGTTTGCAGAGGGGACGGAGCTCAGCAGAGACATGCCGCTATAGAGACCACCCTCCAAAGCAGCCCTTTTCTCCAAGGGAGCTGACCTCTGTAGTCTGCAGATCAGTTGTAATTCCTGGAGATGTCCAGGCCACACCTGAAGGCTGGCAATCCTATCTGGAAAATCCAGGACAACTGATACAAACAAGCAACAAAATTCATTTCGGGCCTAACTAAACAAGATGCTGGGAGATCCAGGAATAGTTATTATTAGCATTTTAAAAATAGGAACAACCACCATACAAAGCCCCAGTTTGGATTGAAGCTGGATATATGGGGTTTGAACATCTTCCACCCCTTCAGTCTTTGGCAAATAAAAAATGATGCCCCAAATCTGCTAGTAGTCTTGGAAGGCAAAAAGAAGAGGGACACTAAGATTTCCCCCCCCTTTCAAGTAGCAGCTGCTGCTTATCTTGACAAGATTTGCTCAGGAATCTTTTAATTAGTTAGACCTTGGCTGATCCTGATCCTGCTCACTTTTTTGAGCCTACCAACCCCTGCCTCCTGTAGATGAAAGCAGCTCCTAACTTGTCTTGCCACAAATTACAGTGCTGCAAAACTGCTGAAAAGCTACCATGAAGCATACTGATTATATGTAGTAAATATGTAGTACCATACAACCAAGGGGCAAAGGACTTCAGTTTTGTTGTTGTTCAGTCGCACAGTCGAGTCTGACTCTTCGCGACCCCATGGACCAGATTACGCCAGGCCCTCCTGTCTTCCGCTGTCCTCTGTTGCTCAATTTCATGTTCGTTGCATCTATGATGCTGTCTAACCATCTCATCCTTTGCCGTCCCCTTCTTCTTTGACCTTCAATCTTTCCCAGCATCAGGGTCTTCTCCAGTGAGTGCTCCCTTCTCATTTGGTGGCCAAAGTATTTGAGCTTCAGCTTCAGGATCTGGCCTTCCAGGAAACAGTCAGGGTTGATTTCTTTTAGGATTGAATGATTTGATCTCCTTGCAGTCCAAGGGACTCTCAAGAGTCTTCTCCAGCACCATAGTTCAAAAGAATCTATTTTTTGGTGCTCGGCCATCCTTATAGTCCAACTATCACAGCCATGCATCACTACTGGGAATACCATTGCTTTGACCATGCGGACTTTTGTTGGCAGGGTGATGTCTCTGCTTTTTATCATGCTGTTTAGGTTTGCCATCGCTTTCCTCCCAAGGAGCAGGCATCTTTTAATTTCATGGCTGTAGTCACCATCTGCAGTGATCTGGGATCCCAGGAATGTGAAGTCTGTCACTACTTCTACGACTTATCCTTCTATTTGCCAAGGAGTGATGGGGCCGGATGCCATGAGCTTAGTTTTTTTGATGTTGAGCTTCAAGCCTACTTTTGCACTCTCCTCTTTCATCCTGAACAAGAGGCTCTTTAGCTCCTCTTCACTTTCTGCCATCAGAGTGGTATCGTCTGCATATCTGAGGTTACTGATCTTTTCCCCAGCAATCTTAACTCCAGCTTGTGATTCATCCAGGCCAGCATTTCAGTTTGGGTTACTTCAAATTTGCATCTCTTTCAAGTAATTGGTAAAATCCCTGTCCCTATTTTGTCCCATTTGCTTTGGGGGCAGAAACAGGCCACAACTTGTGAAGGCCTTCTTTAACAGAAGCTTGATACTGAAATGGAGCAGATGAAACTTTTCCTGGAATGAAGATTACGCAGTGGTTGGAGGCGCCAGCCAGTTTCTATGTGCTAGAAAACTGACAGGCTTGTCACCAGCTGCAAAGTAGACCAGTAGGTGGTTCTGTAAGTGCAAAGTGATAACACCTGCTCAGAAATAAGAACCTTAATCCACAGCATTATCTGTTTTCTACTACTTGCCATTGTGGAAGGTGATGATGAAGGGCTTGCTGCAGCCCACGGTTTGAAAAATAGAAGAGCAGCCCATGATTCATGCCAGCCCTGAAGGGGGGTAGGCTGAACCCTGTGGCTATGGTTGCCAACCTAGGGCCAGGGCCTGGAGATCTCCCGGAATTCCAGTTGAACTCTGGATGACAGAAATAATAAGAAGAAATGGCTGCTTTGAAGGGTGGACTCTATGGTATTATACCTGCCCTTCCCCAAACCCTGTCCCCCTCAAGCTCTACCCTCAAAATCTCCAGAAATCCCCCAAATCAGAGTTGGCAACCCTACCTGCAGTGCAGGGACCTTCCCCTCCCAAGTACTTGCATGCCTGTAGGTGGCACCAGAAGACAAAATGAAAGCCCACACAATCTATTTAATATATTTATATCAATCCAAAGATAAATTCAAACATGTTGGGCTCAGTCCTAAGATAACCTTCATGGAGACAGGGCATTGTATGTGGTGATCTGATGTGGTTGCAAATTTGCATTTGGATCCAGGAATGGATAGAAATTATTGTGGCTGACAATACTAGTGCCCCATTAGGATTACTCGCATCTCTGGTTTTTATCATAGAGATTGGAAGGATTCCTAGAGTGTGGCATGATGTTCTGACATCACTGCCAGTTTTTCATCCAGAAATGACATTGTGGCTGTTTCCCCCCATTTTCTCGCCACTGCCCTATTGAGCGCCTAGGGGGAATTTGGAGTGCTGGTTGGAACTGCGAAACTGGCAACCCTATCTCCCATTGACCCTGTGCACAAGGAGCATTTTATCTAGGCTGCCCTATGCTATGGATGCTAATGGGAGGCCTCCCACTATCCAGTCTCATCGCCTGCCAGCACCTCAGGTGTTGGTGGTGAAAAATAAGTGGGGGAGCATGCATCGGTGACACACTGGCATGCTTACATCACTTCTAGTAAAAACTGGAAGTGGCATGGGGACACTCTAGCCTTTTTCAAAAACTGTGGTAAAACCATAGTTTTTGTAAATCCTGGAGTGTCTAAGTACATCACTTCCAGTTTTTACCAGAAGCAACATAAGTGTGCTAGTGAGAAGTTGTTATGACAGCCTCCCCCCAATCCTTTACATTCTTTAAAGTATATCCAAAACAAGGGAGGATGTGGGGAATGGTAATTAACATATAACTATTGTTGCTCATGCACAAAGCCTGACCTGGATGCTAGTTCAGGGAGACTGAATACAAATCACAGAATCACAGCACTGGAAGGAGTCTTACAGGCCAGTGGTTCCCAACCTTTTTGGTATGGTTGGTTACCTACAAGCCGAAATTTACTTTGTACAGTGACCCATCCAGGGTTAGCCCAAGGTTTTTCGGTGCCCTAGGTGAACTCTAAAATTGGCAGCCATCTATTCCAGCATTCCATTTTCTATAGTGCCCACCAGGTATTTTGAGAAACCAACAAATATCACACAAAGGGTGCAACTGCCCCCACTATGAGCCACAGGAAAGTGGAAGTTCATCTGTTCCTCCTCTGCCAACTGGGTCAGAGCTGGAGTTTGAGGATGTGTGCTTAGAAGGTGCTGAGTTGAGGAAATACATCACGATCACAGATGGCAGTGAAGAGGCTGGTGACAATGGACTTAGTGCAGTATATCTCCCACCACAGGTAAAGGGCAGTGAAGCAATGCAGGGGGTTTGGGCTGCTGAAGGAACAGCACCAAGACAGAGTCCAGACACGCACACACCTCTTTCTGCCACCCTCTGGTTTTACCTGGCTTTACGCTGAATAGCTCCCCCCTACCCTCCAATCATTCCCTTTCTCCCCTTTCAGCTACTACCTTGAAGTTACTAGTTGCCACTGCCCCCCCCGTCACGAAGAAGGAGGAGGAGATGAGAATGTGAGAACGTGGTGAGAAGGACAGAAAGAGAAGGATGCAAAGGCCTGCCATTAGAGAGGGCTGGCCTGGGACCCACTGTTGGAGGCTTTGTGACCCACTGTTGGGTTCTGACCCACAGGTTGGGAAGCACATAGGCCTTCTAGTCTAGCCCCATCTGGATGCAAATTATTGTATTATGAAACAGAAATATGTGGGCAAGATTGAGCGGAAAAGCTGGTAGGATCCAACATGGTAACATGCTTATTACAGTCTTCTTACAATGTCTTCAATATCTTTAAAAAAAACCAACACCTGGACTGAGGTTTTAGTAAAGTACAAATTTATTTAAATGCAACCAACAGATGACTAATCAACTAAAAATCTTTACTTGGGTGACACACAATGGGGATTGAAAGCCAACTTTAATTTTTTCCCTATGGCTGCCAATCACTCATCAGCACATAAAGCACCCTCAATTTCTTGGCAGTTGATTCCACTGCTAAACGAGTCTTAACATCACACTGCAATTTTGTTGCACACTTATTTGGGAGTAAGCCCCATTGAGCATATTAGGAGATACATTGGCATGTGATTGCACCGCACAGAATGTTTCCCCTTAGTTTAGTTTTCTGTACCTTATAAATTCTGGCCCTGTCACTAGTGAATAATGATGAAGAATTCTACCCCTCTTCCCCCTTCTCTCTAGCAGAATCATTATTTGGAAACTCAGTACAGAATAGGACAGGAATTCCCAAGGCATATACTGATGGCGCACACCACTATGCTGTGAGAAATAAATCAGGCATTTATTACAAGTTACATAACTGGATCAGACAACATCAAGAAATAGCACAAATGAACAATCATAAACTTTAAAGAAGGGGGGAGGAGGAAATTATCCAGAGTTATTGACATTCAGTTCCCAGAGCTTCATGGAAGAGAAATAAATCAATAACCTCTCCTGCAAGCCCAAAAGAATCCACCCACAGATGATGTTGTCTACTGCATCTCTGCCTGATTCACAGCACCTGCGTATAGGCCACCCACCGTCTACCTATGCACATGGACTGGTAACTTCCATTTCATTGTATCTGAAGAAGTGTGCTTGCACACAAAAGCTTATACCTTGAATAAAACTTTGTTAGTCTTAAAGGTGTCACTGGCCTCAAACATTGTTCTGCTGCTTCAGACCAACATGGCTCCCCATCTGATTCTATCTTCATGGTAAGCGCTACATTTTCAGATGTGAGAGTGAAGCACGTGTATGATTTTAATTCAGGAAGAAAAATGGGTGCTTCAGGTCCTAATAGTCTGAGAAACACACCCACTTTAATCTGTTTTGCTCCAGGCACTAAGCCTCATGAGCATTCTCCCTTATATTATTAACTCACTAAGAGCTGGGAGCAGAAAACCTCAGCAGTGCTCCAGGCTAGCTGTGCAAGAGCACATTTGATATGACTTGACTCCTCCAGGGTGCTGTTGGGCATACTGAGCTCTCGGGTGCATCATTTTCCCAGTAGGCTGGGAAACCAAAACACTTACTTCTTGCAACCATGGGAGATAAACTGGTACATGAGGGGTGTTTGCTCCTATTCTACCTTGCTGCCAGCCCGATTGCTTTGCCTCTGTTTCTCAGTTCCTGCAGCCTCAATGTCCTGATTTGTTCTTTCGTTGTTGTTGTTCAGTCACATATTCAAGTCCAACTCTTTGCAACCCCATGGACCATATCACAGCAGGCCCTCCTGTCTTCCATCATCCTCTGGAGTTGGTTCAACTTTATGTTTGTTGCATCGATAACACTGTCTAACCATCTCATCCTTTGCTGTCCCCCCCTTCTTTGATCTTCAATCTTTCCCAGAATCAGGGTCTTCTCCAGTGAGTACACCCTTCTCATCTGGTGGACAAAATATTTGAGCTTTAGCTTCAGTACCTGGCCTTCCAGGGAACAGTCTGGGTTGATTTCCTTTAGGATTAACTGATTTGATCTCCTTGCAGTCGAAGGGACTCTCAAGAGTCTTCTCCAGCACCATAATTTGAAAGCATCTATTCTTCAGTGCTCGGCCTTCCTTATGGTCTAGCTTTCGCAGCCATACATTATTACTGGGAATACCATTGCTTTGACCATACGGACTTTTGTGGGCAGGGTAATGTCTGTGCTTTTTATTACGCTGTCTAGGTTTGCCATTGCTTTCCTCCCAAGGAGCAGGCATCTTTTAATTTCATGGCTGCAGTCATCATCTGCAGTGACTTTGGATACCAGGAACATGAAGTCTGTCACTGCTTCCATGATTTCCCCTTCTATTTGCCAAGGAGTGATGGGGCTAGATGCCATGATCTTAGTTTTTTTGATGTTGAATTTCAAGCCAACTTTTGTGCTCTCCTTTTTCATCCTCAAAAAGAGGCTTTTTAGGTCCTCTTCACTTTCTGCCATTAGAGTGGTATCGTCTGCATATCTGAGGTTGTTGATCTTTTCCCCAGCAATCTTAATTCCGGCTTGTGATTCATCCAGGCTGGCATTTTGCATGATGTACTCTGCATATAACTTAAATAAGCAGGGTGACAATAGACTCCTTTTGTTGTACTCCTTTTCCTGTGCTAAACCAATCAGTTGTTCCATATTCGGTTCTAACCATTGCTTCTTGACGCTTATACAGGTTTCTTAGGAGACATACTCCATGTTGCTGTCCAAGGTCTGCAAGAAGTGTCCATCACACCACTGTTTGGGACCATCCACCCACAACTGATTTAGATATCGTTTGGGTGATGCCATCACATTTCTGATTTGGCAACACAGTGCACAATCAGGACTGCAAGAAGCATGGCACATTGAGTTGGCAACTTTTCTATTAGCCCCTGATCCTGTGCCTTCATTGCCATTTGATTGGCAGATAACAAGGAACAAAAAAAGCTTCCCCTTTCTGCAGATTGAACTTCCTGATAAAAGTACCAGAACGAGTCAGGCCATTTTACCCCACTTCTTTCAGCAACCATAACTTCAGAGGAAAAGTTGAAACATTCCTGCACTGCACTCACTGACAATTGCTGTGTATTTTCTGGGTCCTGGTGGTATGCTTTTTACAGCAGTCTGAAAGGGGGGAGGGAGAACGCTACTCTTAAAGGCACAGGAGCATAGCCTGAAAAAAGTGGCTACTCTTAAAGGCACAGGAGCATAGCCTGAAAAAAGTGGCAACATCTAACTAGCCACATGGGCAGCTCTTCTTCCTAAGACCACAGACAGTTGCTGCTGATCAGACTAGAGATGTGACTAGGCAAGATGAACTAATGGTTAAGAAAATGCACCCTATTCCTTCTGGTGTGCTAACAGACCTGAACTGCATTCTTTACAAAAAGGGGGATTAGAAAAGATCTGACTGAGGATGGGGAAGATCTGGAAACAGGAAGATTACAGCACAGTGTGGTATGGAAACTTCCTGTAAACAAGCAGTGCAGTTCGGAAGCCAAGGCAGAGAAAAGCCTCCATGTGTAAGCAGAGTAAAGCTGCCATGCACCCAGAGCCCTATTCCCTCTCCCAGAGCTCATTTGAGGACCATATCAGTGGCTGCTGCTCACAGATTTTTCTGTGAATCATCCCATCAGCAGATAAAATACAAATGCTGGATTCCATTCATATAATTGCTCCCCTAGAAAAGCTATCTGGATTATCCACTACCCAGTTGTTTTTCTGGGTCCGGTCTTGCAGGTTTACTTCCATAGGCACTCCTAGCCATTCAGCACAGATGCACCTAAGGCTGCCACTCCAAATGGCATCCCTGTGTCTAATTCTCCCTGATAAACTCTACTGATAATCCCTGTGCGATGCACTGTCTCCACACAAAGGGTTGCACTGCCCCCAGCAGCAGATGGTAAAACTGTGGATCATCAGATGACACAATGATTTTCACTAGACTTTATGAAGGACTGGAAAACTGGACACAGGGATGCCATTTGGAGTGGCAGCCCTGAGCCTTCCATATGGCTTGCTTTCACCAAGTATTCACCTTTCTGTTGCCAAGCAATGGAAACACAATATGAGGCCATGATCAGTGAAGCCTTTTTTTGATGTGCAATACAATCACAATGCAAATACCACTCTTCTTCCCCCCCACTATGGATTTCTGTAAAAGTTCCCTCGACAGTGCATGACAACCAAACAAAAATAGCCGTCCACACACTCACTCAGCTGTGACACGAGGGAATCTCTTGAGAGGAAGTTGAACAATCATGATGGAGACCTCCACTGTCTCACTCTCAACTCTCAACTGCCTTTTCATAAACTGATGGGGTGGCCACACATTTGTAAGGTGGTACGACTTTGGCTGCCCCCATCTCAGAAAAGATATCATATACACAAATAAGACAGAAGCATCTAAAATGGGAGTGCTGAAGAGAGGACAGGCAGAGAGACATTGGTTGTCTTGTCTCCTACTTCTAGAGTTTGGTGGGATTGATCAGTAGCAGATTCAGAACACATTAAAAAGGAGTTACCTCTTTGCCCAAAGTAATGACAGACAAAAAGCCCTTTGAGCCTGTGTTTTCCAGAGCCTGCAAGCTGTTGCATCCCCACCCCAGCACACTGCATCACTTGCAAATGTTAGGCGCTGCGGTGGGTTTGGTTTGGGAAAAGGGGGGGAGGGCTCTTTGCCATAAGATGCTAAGAGATGCAGAAAATATCAGATGCCAGGAAATAATTGGGGCTAACACGGAATTTTCCATCATGACAAAATATCATGTACAATGCAAACATTTGCACAGAGAAAAGGTATGGTGGGCCCAAGCCCTTCGATGCCCTGGATTTACTACACTGTGTACAGACTTCAGCCCTTGATGGAGTTTGATCTGAGCTAATTGCCCTGGTCTAGGTAAGCCATAACCAAATGCAAGCGTTATGGGCCATGACCATTCCTGCTTGCAGCAAAGTCTTCTATCTTCCACTGTGGAGTTCCCAGAGCTGGTTGGCAGTTTGCCCTTGAACAGCCAAGATTATGGATGGGGAGAATAATGAATGAATCCATGCACCATTTAACTTAATTGTTTGACCCTCATGCAATCAGATTTCTTTGAGGTAATTGAAACATGTTTCTCCTCTTTCTTAAAAAAGAAGAAAAAAACTAATGCAATATTAAGAAAGCCCTAAAGAGCTGCTCTTTGTTACTAGTAATTACTGAGGAGTCAGAAATTTGGCCAGACTTGATAATTGTTGTTTCTGGAGGGATGGAAAAAATTCCCAAGCTAGCAAGGAAGCAGCCAGACTTTGCATTTTATTAAAACTGCAGATTTTGTTAAATGTTCCAGGAGCTGGAGCTGTTAAGGCTTGAAAATAATAATATTAAACTGGTCAACAAACTGATTTGGTATAGACTGCTGCTACTGGGAATGATATTGAAAGCGTCTTCACACATTATATTTTCAAGGCTGTGGATGTGTCACAATTTCCTTCGAGCATGTAAAAAGAAAATTACTCAACTTTCTAAGAATCCCAGCTCTCCCACTTCCTTAAAAAAAAAAAAGCTTCTAACCTATCATTTATCAACGTATGTTCGAAAATATGTGGGTTATGCTAAAAAAATAAGGGACATTTCTGAACTAACTTTCTATGATAAGCCACATGTAATAAGAGAGGTTTTATGCAACCTGTCATGTCTCTAATACTTGAATCCCCAATCTGCTATGGAAGGTTGCTGGGTGACCTGGGCCAGTCACATAAGTTTAGCCAGATCTACCTCACTGGGTTGTTGTGAGCATAAAATGGAGGACAGTAGAACAGTGGAAGCTATTTTGGGTCCCCATTAAGGAAAAAAAGTGGAGTACAATATTTGTTATAAATCTAATTTTGCCTAGAGTTCACCAAAAAAGGATAATTTCTCTTGCTGTTGCTTCATCAGGTATTGTGCAACTCTTTTGGCAGGAGGAAGAATTGCTTATTCAGTATTCATTCTGCTGTTAAAATACTGCAAGTGCAGTGATCAGGTGAATAGTAGCTATTTAAGCCTTCATAACTGTATAAAAGAAGCAGGAGCAGCTTTCCTCACCTCTTCCCAGCCAAGCTGTTCCCACCAAAATGCCCTCTTCATCTACTCACTTTGCACACAGCCTGTCCCTCTCAATATTTCTGTATATAGTCATATGTCTAATTTTGTATTTACGCGCACACACGCGCACACACACACATATGGTTGGTACACTACTTACCTCTCATAAAGTGATTTGTAGTTCACAAACTCTTCATGTCTCAATAAATAAATCAGTAAGAATGGTATTTCAGTTTACACTCATACCTGTACATAAAAGTGGGGGCAAAATGGGTTATGCAGTGGTGCTAGATGAGAAATTGTGGGAACACTGGAACTGATTTTGTTGACATATTTTTTAAAAAGTTTACATCATTTGTCGCATAACATGAAGCTTAATGCTCACAATAATAAAGTAGCATTTTAAAAAGGGATTACCACTACAATAATAAAAACAATAATCCATTGCCTCAACATTTTTTAAAATGTAATTAAATCTAATGTGGGGAGAGTTCTAACTTCTGTTCCACATGTATAAATACTAAAATAGGTTAACATTCCATTAATATACATGTAAAGTGGAGGAGCATCATTTTAATACTTTGATCACTGCCGGCTCACCCACTAGAGCGCGCCGGCCACAGGGACACCAAATTGCGGGGCCCCCGCAAAAAGCCCCCCTCCCCGCCGCCTCCCTGCCGCTGCCAGTGAAGAGTGCCCCCATGGGGCACAGGAGGTGGCGGCAGAGCATGCCTGCCCTCCCCCCTCGGGAAGCTGGTGCTAGGAGGAAAGGGGTGCGGGTTAAAACCCCTGCCTCTTCCCTGGCTTTTCTGGGCGCCCTGCAGCTGCAGAGCACCCAGGAAAGCTGGTGCTGGGAGGGAAGGGGCAGGGGTTAGAACCCCCGCCTCTTCCCTGGCTTTCCTGGGCACCCCGCAGCTGCAGAGCACCCAGGAAAGCCAGTGCTCTGAGCCTTGAGGGAAGGGGCGGGGGTTAGAACCCACCACCACCACCACCCCTGGTTTCCAGGCCCCACTGGGAGGTCAGCATCCCCGGTGGGGTGAGCACCACAGGCTGGCCTGCCTAGGGCACCCAGACACCTGGGGCCAGCCCTGACTTTGATAATTCATGGGAAAACACTAACTGTCCGCTTTCTGTTCATAATATTAACAAAGGTTTTCTGCTGTACTACTACCAACCAGGATAGGAATGATGAGTGGTTGAGACCAAACTGGATATTGGGAAGGGGGAGAGAATGAAGTCATATCATGAAAGGAAGAGAACAAAATGGAGGAGAAAACTGTGGAAAAGAGGATGAGAAATTAAGAAAAGGAAAAGGGAAAGTTGCTCTATTTTGCTACAGCACACTAACAGGGCTGGTGCCCTTTGCAAGTTCTTGTTTGGCAGACAAAACTATGCAGCTGGGTGGAAGGAATGGAAGAGCGAAATGACAGACTGCTAGAAACAACAGCCTTATTAGCAGGCTACAGCCTGGCAACTATTGTAGCAGCCATCAGCTGTGTTTGATGGTCTTGCCTTGCTCTAATGCTGCCTTAGTTGATGGGGCTAGCAGCATCTCATGTTTTTGCCTCAGCCTCTTTGTAGCAAAATTTTCAAAAAGGCCAGGCCCAGAGGTAGTCAGAACTACTGCTGTTTGTTCTGCCTTCTCTGTGCCTCTAGTGGCTGCAATGCAGAACTGCATTAAAAGTAAAATAAATTGAAATCCATTCTCTGAATGCAGCATGACTCGGCTTCACAAGCCTTCAAGCTGACTTGGCTCCCCTGAATTTTGTCTCTCCCCCGGCAGTCCTGGCCCCCTTCTCTGCCCCCTTACCCTTCCCCAGAACCAGCAGAAGCAAAATAAGACAAAACATGCAAATGTGCATAATTTGAAATGGGTTGCAGAATCCAGCTTTTTGGGACACAGACTGTGTATTACTTCAATACAGAATTTTTCTGGGTGGAGCTCTATGTAGTCACAGTTCTGGACATTTTTCCTACAGAAAACAGGCTTTGTGTGGAGGAGGGGGGAAGACATCCTTTGAGTACATCATAAGTAGAAATTATATGTCAATTTTGTTTAAATTATTGTTTCTGGAAAAGTATGGTGCATGTATCAAAAAAGAGCAATGGGTATATCCATTACAAAGATTTGATCTTTGAGTAGGAAAAATGCAGTGTCTGAGGCACCCCTCAGAACTTTATGCTTCCCCTGAGCTGATACATTGAACATAAATGCCATGCTTCCAAAATTATAAGGCTGGTTTATCCCCTGTGGGGACAGAGATAACCCAAGTTAAGAACATAAGAACATAAGAGAAGTCAATGTTGAATCAGGCCAATGGCCGATCTAGTCCAACACTCTGTCACACAGCGACCAAAATATACCAGGTGCCATCAGGAGGTCCAGCAGTGGGGCCAGGACACTAGAAGCCCTCCCAATGCTGCCCCCTCCAGCACCAAGAATAGAATGCATCACCTGCCCCAGACTGAGAATTCCCATCTATACCCTGTGGCTAATAGCCACTGATGGACTTCTGCTCCATATGTTTATCTAATTCCCTCTAGAAACTGTCCATGCTTGCAGCTGCCACCACCTCCTGTGGCAGTGAATTCCATATGTTAATCACTCTTTGGGTGAAGAAGTATTTCTTTTTATCTGTTCTAACCCGACTGCTCAGCAATTTCATGGAGTGCCCAAGAGTTCTTGTATTGTGAGAAAGGGAGAAAAGTACTTCTTTCTCAGCTTGCTCAATCCCATTCATAATCTTATAAACCTTGATCATGTCACCCCTCAGCCGTCGTTTCTCCAAGCTGAAGAGCCCCAAGCGTTTTAACCTTAATGTTCTTAATGACTCTGAGATATGTGATACAACAGAGCAGGCATTCTCTTAGAATAACCACCATAAATGCTGAGAGAAGAGGATAGATGCTCCAGGTTGTGATATGCTCCACACTCCCCCAATTCACCAGTAACAGGCCCTGTTTTCTGGTCCACATCCTATAATAATTACTGTTCGTATTCTGGCCTGTTTTGAGAGGTGCCTAATTAAATACCATGAATGCAAGTTTTCTGCAATCTCCCTCATAAGAGCTCAGCTCCCTCCCCAGGTTCTGTAGAAATTTGATCTCAGAATGGGGATTAGACGCTGGACGTGCCTCTGATACCCAGGCATAGAAATGCAAGTGCGTGAACCCCAAGGCATCACACAGGGCACAGCTGGTCACTTCACCATCCTGCTGAGTTATGCTTTGGATGATTAGCAGTCAGAAGTTGTAGGACAGTTCTGTTTTGTCATCCTCTTGGTTTCTAAATTGGTGGCGGAGGAAGCTATTGCAGAGCAAATTGACACTGCATGTGATAATGGCCTTTGACAATGTCTAATTGTGGAGAGGATGGGGCTCATGACATGGTACCTGAACATGAGCTTTCCTCTGAGGAACAGATCGCAGTTTTCCTCTGCCAGGTGCTTGAGTGTATGAGTTGGTCCACAAGGCAATCACAGATGTTTTATTTATTTATTCATTTGTCTTTACTGTTTTTGCAACCAGAGTTATAAACAGCAAACCCTCGTCCCACAATAGAACTCATTTCACAGGAAAACATGGAAGAACTTAAAGGTTGCTACTGCAAAAGTTGTCATTGTGATTTGACAACAGCTGCTAGAAATTTTGCCACATGCAGAGTAGTTTGTTTGTCCATCTCTAAGTAACCAGGATGATTTCCCTTCTGGGAGGAAATCCTGATTAAATATAGGGGAGATCGGTTCATTTCTTAGAGCTGAAAATTTGGGGCAGTCAAGCAGAATATGATCCACAGAGTCGATTTTATTACTGCCACAATTACAGAGTCAATCTGAGTATGAAATCCCATTAAATTTTCCTGACATCACAGCTGAAGGTACGGCATTCAGGCATGCTAGCATGAATGCCCTTCTATGCTTTGGAAGAATTATCTCTGATAAATAATTTGGCATTGTTGTTGGAGGTTGAATGCCTACTGAAAAGAATGAGCACACTCTGTAAGCTCTAATCAATGTGCTCTCATAGTCAAAGGCTGAGTTCAGACTGGCAGTTTGAAGTGCGAGGGAGTCGTGGCAAAAAGACCCAGCATAACCTATTCCGGGTATTCCCCAGTCACACTGCAGCAACTGATGTGGGAGCATACTGGGGAGCGTTTGCACTGTTGCAAGGCAGCATTTGCACTGTTGACCTGCCCCTGGCGGAGGCGCGTCTGTAAGCAGCTTTTTTTTGTAATCTGGTTATATGCGTTTATGCGCTCATGCACAGAAGCACATCCCTACCAGATCATCTTGTTTGCATTCACACTTCTGGGAAGCGGGATGAACGCGCTCTCCAAGGTTTGCTACCACTTTCACCTGGTACTTTTTAAACTCAGGAGGGAAGTGTTACAAGATGGGTTGAGTACGGCTGGGGAACACCTGACAGCTGTGCTTTTGTGAACCACCCCTTTAATCAGTTTGAGAAATGTTTCTGAAATGTGCCTATATTGGGCCAAACTGCCAGTCTGAACTTGGCCAAAGTCTCTCAAACATCTTCTAATGAGCTGTCACAGTTCCTCATGACTTCTATTGCATTATGGGTAATACCCAGACATAATAGTTCACAGTCCAATAATCTGTCCCAATCACTTGTGTGATGGTTCAGCTTGATTAGTCCAAGGAGGTTTAGATCTGGGTTTGATTTTAAAGCCCTGATTTTCAAATTGAAAGTTCTCCCCCAGGCTTTTGCTTCATAAGACATCTCCCTAACTTCAGTTCTCAGGGCTATTCCAGACACACACTAAGGAGTTCCCAGAATATTGTGTGAGAATCTTAACAGACATCTGCCAGTATTGTCTGTTACTGTACTGATCCAGACCCCAGTGGCATATAACATCTGCTCAGCAACTTTAACTGCCACAGGAACATATTGGCCACATGTGGAATAATAAAATCTTATACACATAGCAGCTCTAATGGCAGAATTCAAGTGCACCTTCCAGGAAAGATTTGCTCGAAAGATGATTCCTAAATATTTAAAATGCTCTGCTTGCTCCATAGGTTGACCTGATACCACTTATACTTCGCAGATGTTTTCATAGTGTTTCAGATTCCATTGTGGCTCCAGAAGTCTCTAGAGGTACAAAGGTGGTAGCTGCAGCCAGGAAGAGGGGCAAAGACAAGAAACCATGAGAAGGCACCAGAGCTGCCTTTTTTGGACTCTGGAATGTGTTCACACTCATGTACGTCACAACACAACTGAGTTAACAGACCATAAGCTAAGTGAAGACTGAGGTGGTGGCTTTCACTAATGGCTGCTGTGTCTTGGTTAGTGTTTCTGACTGGGAGTGGGGAAGATCAGATTCAAATCTCCCCTCAACCATGAAACTCAGTGGGTGACCTCGGGTGAGTCACTTTTTTTCTTCAGCTAGGCTACCTCAGAAGGCTATGGGAAAGGTGAAGAAGGCAGAGCCACAAAAGCCAGCCCTGTGTTTCTTGGTGGAAAGGTGGAATTAAAAAGTACCAGAGGCTGCAATGATTTTCTGTGTTCCTTATGGTGCCACTGGGAAGGCAGAGTCAATCCAAAAGCATTAGAGCCCCCACAGGAGTTTCTCCTGTACTTTAATTGCCACAGCACCCCACAGCTGCCATCTCCCCCATGCCACTAGGTGGCTTTGGGGGGCTTTTAAAAGATTCAGTTTTTGCCGCACTGCTATAGCTTAATGCTGTTGCTGATGTTAAGTACAGCTATCATTTCAAATTGGCAATTTACCACAGGTAAGTGACATAGCATAAAATCAGTAACAGACACATTGCTGTAACCTAACAGTATTTTTGTTTTAAAAGCCCCCCCTCCACCCCCAGACCTCGAGTGATGCAGAGGTGGGAGGTTAGTAGCTGTAGGGGTCCGGGGGCAAGGAAAATGGCTCTTGTGTGGGCACTGCCATAAAAAATGCGCACCTTCCCATCCACACAGAGTACAAAGGCACTTTGGCTGCGATCTTCCCCAAAAGATTGTATCACATGAGGTGTGAGAAAGATCTGAGCAAATCAGGGGACAACCTCTATAATGGACAGCTAGGGGATATCGTATAGATGACTTTAAAAACCTACTCTAGTTTGAATGCCAAAACCTCCTAGCACAAAAAAAAACAGACAGGGCAGGCCCCAGACAACTGCCCAATCCTGCTAACCTCTAGCACCAGTCCCAAGGTACATAAGATTAGACTTAAAGCAAGAAAACCCGTTCCAAGTTCATTTTTTAATAATGAAACAAGGAAATGGTGGTACTCCCCTCTCCAATCTGCTGCCTGAAGCAACAGCTTTTTCTCACTCCACGGCCTCCTCCCAAACCCACTTGGTGAGGCTTGCAGAGGATCTGGTATGCTGCCTGGGCTGCCCAATGGGAAACAAGAACCAGATTGGGATCCGCTTAAGCATGGAGTAGAATCAACACACTCGAAAGTGTCCTGGGCTGAAGAGGAGGCAGCCTTTCAGATCCCCACACTGCCAGTCTCATACAAATGGGAAATTCATAGAAGTCAATGTCAGGGCATTTCTCCTCATTTTTCCCCTGTTGCTTAGAAACATGAGGTATGTCAGTTCTCTTTCCTTTCACACGTATATTCAGCACTGTTTTTTTCCAGGTTGAACTACAGAGGTTTTAAAAGGACAACTATAACCCTAGGTCATGAACTGGGGTTTTTTTTCTCAGGGGGTGGCTAGCTCAATGTGATTGCTTACCTCATCGATCTTGCCATGGGCCTACACCAATGCTGGTTCCTTGGTTTGGACCCAGAAAGCAACAACATGAACCCAGTGGGTGGATGCACTGCGTGTGTGTAAAGTGCCATCTAGTCACAGCCAACTTATGGTGACCCTAGTAAGGGGGTTTCAAGGCAAATGAGTAGCAGAAGTGGCTGACCATTGCCTTCCTCTGCAGAGCCTTCCTTGGTGGTCTTGCATCCAAGTATTGACCCTGCTTAGCTTCTGAAATCTGACCAGATTGGCTGTACCAGCTTCCCTCCCAGTGGATGCGCTGGTGATGTTTATATTTATTTATTCAACAATACTCTCCCCAGTGAGGACCCAAAGCAGCTTATTTATTTTTAAAAGGATTTACACCCTGCCTTTCCAAAATGCCCAAGGCTGCTAACAAAATATAAGCATACAAAACTAAAAACATACTTAAACACATGAATTAAAGTGCAACACCATTCTTCCCCTCCTCCATTTTACCCTCACAACAGCCATACTCAGAAAGGTAGGTTAGGCAGGCCCAGTGTCACCCAACCAGCTTCTGTGGCACAGATGAACTCAGGTTTCCCAAATCCCACTCTTAATATTCTCGCAGCTACACTGTGCTGGTCCTCCTTCTTCATTGTACTGTCCCAAGTAGTCCCTTGGGTGGCTTGGTAGAAAAACTGGCCAGAAAGGGGGAAGGTTGGCTAGGGAAATGAGGATGGAGGTGGGCAAATCAGCTGCAAGCCCAGAATCCTCCTGGTTCACAGCTTGCGTCTGGATGAGCATACTACTTGACCTTGGGCAAACCTAGACAGCATAATAAAAAGCAGAGACATCACCCTGCCAACAAAAGTCCACATGGTCAAAGCAATGGTATTCCCCGTAGTAATGTATGGCTGCGAGAGCTGGACCGTAAGAAAGGCCAAGCGCCGAAGAATAGATTCTTTTGAATTATGGTGCTGGAGAAGACTCTTGAGAGTCCCTTGGACTGCAAGGAGATCAAATCAGTCAATCCTAAAAGAAATCAACCCTGACTGTTCCCTGGAAGGCCAGATATTGAAGCTGAAGCTCAAATACTTTGGCCACCAAATGAGAAGAGAGCACTCACTGGAGAAGACCCTGATGCTGGGAAAGATGAAGGTTAGAGAAGAAGGGGACGGCAAAGGATGAGATGGTTAGACAGTGTCATCAATGCAACGAACATGAAATTAAGCAAACTCTGAAGCACAATGGAAGACAGGAGGGCCTGGTGTGATGTGGTCCATGAGGTTGCGAAGAGTCGGACTCGACTGTGCGACTGAACAACAACAAGCCTCTATCCCCTTACCTAAATCAGCAATACTTGTATTATATGCAGTTATTGGCTGAGGACAGCCTCATCTCCCCCTTCCCCCCTTTGTTGCTGGCACACCAATATCTTCACAGGTAGAGGCTGCTGCCCCCCACTTTGGGCACCTGAGCTCCAAAATCTGCCTGCCCCCTGGGCATGCACCACAATTGACCTGGATGGTGCACATGTGGATTCCTTTGCCCCGCCCCTGAGAGCAAAATCAGGCCATGATTACAAATGCCAAAGGTCAACAAATTGCCCCCAAATGACCATTCCTGTCCAGACATGGAAAAGTTTGCAAATACAGGACAACTGGAAGCAACTAGGTAGCTGTTATTCGTCAAGTTGTTTCTTGATGGATCACAAACCATGTGGACCAAATGCATCCACACCAAAGAGGAAGAATGTTACCTGAAGGTCACTGTGACTAGGGGTGCTCAAACAGCCACAGGGTCAGCTCAAGCCCTGTCTTGCCACTGGCAAACATGAGCCTGATTTTTTTGATGGTCAACCAGTTCGTGGCTGTTCAGCAGGTTGTTTCAACCTGTACCTTCCTAACAGTGCAGGACAGTGCAATCAACTTTTTGAGCATGCATATTTTCATACAACCCAATTCTATTCCCTGTCCCCTGGTGAACCACTGCTCTTTTCAGCTAGCAATTGTTTAAGTATATACCACAAATCGCATATATCAGTCATACACAAACACTGTGTTTTTTAAAAATCCATTCATGGTTTGTCTAAGCAGTCCTTAGCAATGTTAATGGCAATCAATCCATTTGGATCGGCAATATTTTTGAACATGCACAGTTTTTTTTGGGGGGGGAAACAATGCAAATCCATGTGGTAGGTCTTTGAGTCATTGATTCCAAACCAAACAGACACAACAATCAGTTCATACCTGAATCATCACAGTCAAACAAGGTAAGTGTGATATCATTGACTGATCGATTCTCCATGAATCTGTCTAACCCCCTTTTAAAGCCATCCGTGCTCGTGGCCATCACTATATCTACTGGCAGTGGATTCCACCATTTAATTACTCGTTGAGTAGAGCAGTATTTCCATTTGTCTGTCCTGAATCTCTTGTCCATCAGCTTAACTGAGTGTCCCCAAGTGCCAGCATTATGGGACACTAGTATGGAATATTCACTACAAAGCTGTTATGCAAAGACATGATGACATCTCCCCCCTCCCTTCCAGGTTCCTGACCGGGATTTTGGAGCAGCCAGGGACTCCTGGGTGGCCTCCTGGTATGCTTCCAGTTTGAGCTGCCAGGAGTCCTAGGTTGATATCCTGCACAAATGAGTTGCCGATAAGAGAAATGATTATCTTGTTATGGTAATGATCTTCAGATCAGAACCTGAACAGAATGGGGGGGGGGGGGAGAAGAGGCTGCCATTTAAATTGAGGTTTTTGTGGGCGTCTGGCACTGCTGCTGTCTCAAAGCTGTGTGCCTATACTCCCAGTATGGAACAACCTCCATTAACCAGATGGTGATGAGGGGCATGGACTTGGAGCAGTCAGAAAATCCCTCAGATAGGATGTAGGGATCTCCTAGCCTACTTGATTGGCTCTTTTTCTTGGGCTGCCTGGACCCCCATGCCTCTTAACTCTCTGTAGGGATCCTGCATTTTGTGCTCTCCCCAGACTTTAACACAGCAGAGGCTACTTGCTTCCTTGGGGGAATTTCCCCCACATAAACACATGGAGAGCAGAAAGCTCCCTTCCCATATTCAAAACACAACGTCCACATGACTTCATATTCATCCTGAGCCTGACTCAGAGGCTTCCTGAGGCTTTGCTCTTTAAACCAGATCAAAGAAAAACTCCTTTGATCTGGTTCAGAGGGGGGAAGTGCAGGGTGGCTGTAGGCGGAGCATCCAGGCACCAAAACCACCCTCACAACCAGGGCATCAAACAACTGGCTCATGGGCCATATCCTGGCTACCAAGTAGCCTCATGTGGCTTGTGTGGTTCCCCACACCAGGATCAGGCAGCCCATGAAAACACCAGCCTCCCTTAAATAAAAAAAATTAAATTATCAGCTAACTCATATCAGTGCTATAGATCAGGCTCCCATCATGAATGAGTCTGCCATCCTTGCTCTGGACCTTCCAACCACCAGGGGACAGAGCCAATTTCAAACCAAATGAAGCAAGAACTTGGAGGGCAGTATGGAGCCCCCAGCAATGCTTAGCTGGCTGGGAACTGAGCACTGGTATGCAAAGTGTCTGTTAAAAGCTTGTCCTGATTTTCATCTGTGAAATGTTGGAAGGCATAAAGGTGCAGGAAGATGCTTTGGGATGTCAGCTTGCCAACTTTTCACTTTGGCCAAATGCAGCACACCAGCCACATATATTTTTATATTTTTTTATCCCACCCTTCCCCCAAGGAAGGCAACATGCATGGCTCTCTGCTCCATTCTATGCTCATAGCTGCCTTGGCTTAGGTGGAGGAGAGAGGAATGTTGTAAGCCAACTTGTGTCCCCACTGGGGACACAACCACCTTTTGGTGGCCCCAGCAAGGGGTTTTCAAGTCAAGTGAGAAGCAGAGGCAGTTTTTGCCATTGCCTTTTTCTGCAGAGCCACACTTAGTGGTCTCCCATCCAAGTTCCAACCCTGCTTAGCTTCCGAGATCTGATAAGACTGGGCTATAGCATGCTGCCTTCCCTTGCCAAAAGTGGGGTACAAATGGTTAAAAACATTAAACATCAAAATAAACTCAGAGGTATCTAAGAGTGGTACTTGAGAACTCACTGGATCTCATGCGTGCTAAAATCTCTCCCCATCTAAATCACTGTTCCCACAATCAGGGTTGTCAGGCACGTGGATACGTAGGAGAACCAAAGGCCTTGGCAGAGTTTACAATACTTTTTGCATGCTTGTATGCAAACTGAAGAGAAAGTCATGCTTGCTCAGTAATGCCAAGGAATTGGTGCCAACTGCTTTGGGGGAAAGCTGTACAGGCTGGCAAGCTTCTAGCAGCGATGCGTGAGAGAGAGCCTGCAGAATGACTGGAGATGGTTTTTCCTCTGTTCCAGGGCAGCCATTCACCCCCAAAGCAAGGGACTGCTGTGCAGACAAGAGCTATAGCTGCTCTGAAGAGCAAGGAAGCCCGCAGAAAGAGCATCAGGGCATGGGAGGGGCTTCTTACCTCTCTGGCTGGCAGGACTGCGAGCGAAGCAGAGTAGGGAAGGCTGAGGATTTCTTGGGCTGGCGACAGGTAACCTTTTATAGTAGGTTGGACATGGCAGAGAGCAGATATGCTCCGGTTCACTATTGCCTCCTGAGGAATGTTGGCCACTGGGCTCCTCTGAGTGACTTCTTTAGTGCAGAAGTATCTCAATTACACTAATGTGAGGAAAGCAGGAAAGACGCTTGGAGATTTCCCTCCCTCCTAATATGAGCAAAGCTCAACAACTGATAAGGCTTGCACCCAGCGAGACATTCCAAAAGTTTGTTTCAGAGGGTAGCTGTGTTGGTCTGTGCTGATTCCTGAAGGCTCAGATCTGAAGGCTCAGGCCTGAAAAATCCTGCTGGTCTCTAAGGTGCCACTGGACTCAAGATCTAGCTACTCCAAAAGTTAGATACATAGGTAAAAATGTAAACCTCCCCCCCAAAAAAACCTGTCCAAGCAGTGATAAATGGAACAATAATAAAAGCACAATAAAACTGAATGAGATGTCAAAAATTTCTAGGGCCAAAACATAATAAAAATTGCAGTGTATTAAATGTGGAGAAAAGTTTTCCTGTGGATTTTCTTGGCAGCCAGAGTATACAAAGACATCATGTAAGCAAGTGCTAGTTGACATCAGAAAGAAGATTGTTTTATCTACCACTGAGCGCAAAGCTAGACTGGCTAAAATGTCCCAAGAAACTCAGACCCCGAAGCTGAGTAAAGACAGCAAAGCAGGATGTAGCTAGTGAGCTCCACAAATACACATTCGTCATGGGAGACTGTTTTTTGCAAATAGCAGCCAGCTAACATGGCAGTGGACATTGCCTGAACTCAGACAGTCATACAGGCTTTCCTAAATTCATTCCAAATAGCTCGTCCATCACCTGTAGTCTGAACTGATCTGGTCCAATCCCCCTGAACTCTACCACCACATTTCCATCAAAGTCTGCCAGGCCTCAGAATCCTCACAAACACTTTGCAATTTGGGTGCGCAAGAATGGGCAAAGTAGCAGAAGCTTCAAACCACAAGGCGATGCTCTGATCCCTTGGCAAATGGGTGTGGTATGAGAACTGAGATAGACAGGATAAGATATAGAGGGTGTGGGCAGCTGGAATTGAGGTGTGGCGGGCCTGGTCTTTATGTTCCTGCAGCAGAAGCTGGTACACTAAGAAGATGGGGTTTTCCTTTTCTTTTTTTAAAGCGTGGGTTTGGGGTGGCTGCTTTATCTCTTGGAGCTCAGCCCTGTCTTCTTAGCAAGTTAGGTAGGTCATTTCGAAGCAATGCCTGCCAGCCCTCAACCTTTATCCCACCCTGGTGTACATCTTGTAAAACACTGCAGTGAATTAACCTCAAGAATGCTTCTTAGCACAATGGGAGATCTCATGCAGTGATTCCACCAAAATATGTACCTTCATCATCAAGGCTAGGCTACCTGCAAAATTTTTTTGAAAACTATGCTTCCCAAAAACTTTGCCTCCTCTGCACCCCAAAACTCAGGACTCAGTGGTCCAGGGGGGCACAAGGAATCACATGGAAAGGGAAACTGCATTCCTCCCTGCTGGCCTCTGCATCTGCCCCCCCCCCAACACTCAGCTTCTGCTTTCATTTCCTTCACTTTAGGTTACTTTTTTATTTTAAAACACATTTTTATTTTACTGTAAACCAAGGACTTTACAGAAACTTTACTTAGGGTTCACAGCTCTGGGGTAGAAAGTTCCTGAAGATCTGGAGGTGGAGCCTAGGAAAGGCAGAATTTGGGAAGGGAAGGAAACTCAGCAGGATATAATGACATAAAAGTTACCCTCCCAATCAGCCTTTTTCTCCAGAAGAACTGATTTCTGCTGTCTCAGCATCAAATATTGGCTGATTTCTAGGCCAAACCTGGAGGTTGGCAACTCTACAGGTTTACTGGCTTTAAATAAATGTATATCCTAAGCTAGCCTTGTTGTGCTGACTCTTTGATTCACAGGGGTGGGGGGAGATTAAGCTTCCCAATTGCCTATATCTTGGCAGTGAATTCCCCACCCCAGCCCCAATTTCCCACCCTTGAGAAATTGAGCATGAGAAAACAGTGGCTCTGTAGTAACACTCTTGGAATTTCCGGGTGATGTTAGGGGAAATTCCTAGAGTGTCACCTGGAAGTGACATCACATCCTCTCTAAACTCCATTCCAAAGTCTTCCAGCATTTGCTTAGGCAGTGTCAAGAAGCCTATATGCACACAGCTATTCGATATAAGGATCACCAGCAGCAAACTGGCAAAGTCAGTCCAAGTGAATTTTTTCTTTATTTGATGGGTCCAAATGATAACTTGCTCCAACAAAAATATGCACTATACCACGGTAGATCAGCTCAACTTTTGATGCACAAAACTGTACACAACATATCTGGCGCATATCACAGTCTGCTTGGTGGTTGAAAATGGCCTACTTTTTTTGCAGTGCTAGTAAAAACAGGAAAGGTATCAAGTGTCTTGTTACCTATTGTGGGTGCTCTTGACCAGCATTTGAATGGTACCAGTTCAAATATTGCCACAACAACCTGTGCCTCAGAACTCTAGATAGCCAGTACAGTACAAAGGTTGGTATTGGACTAGGATCTGGGTGACCCAAGTTCAGATTTGGATTCTGCCACAGAACCATGGGTCAGTCACTCCCTTTCAGCCTCTCCCACCTCACAGGGTTGTTGTTGTGAGAATAAAATGGAGGAGGGGAGAATGATGTTGTGCACAGCTTTGGTCCCCATTGGGGAGAAAAGTGGGGTATAAATATCTAAATAGTTTAGAGAATGCACACTGGGTAGTATAAAGAAGATTCTTTCAACTTCTGAACATTCCCTGTCCTGTGCTGAAAGAAAAGGAGGTTTGAGGGTCATGCATATCGAATCCTACAAACACACCAGAGATCCAGTCTTCAACATAATTAGCTCGGGTCCTATCTCACTGGTATCTTACGCCTAAGTGACTTTCTCATATCTGTCCTTCCGGCACTTCTCATTGTTGGAAAGGATGCGGTCTTCTTGGCTCATACAGACACTGTTGGTGGGACTGCAGATATATTCAGACTTTTTGGCAAGAGATTCACACTCGAATTAGGCTTATTACAACTACAGATCTCCTGTTTACCTCTGCTGCAATGTTATTACAGTACTGGCCAGCAGGACTGGATTTAAACTTGCTGAGGCCCTAAGCTATACAAAACCCAGAGGCCCCCTACTGTTTTAAATTACATCAGTTGGTCTCAGAAAAATTTAAAATATATACGCCTTTTTAATATTTGAAAATATATTGTCTTTTAATTTTTATTTAAAAAATAATAAAGGATGTGTTTACAAAATCACAGAAACAATTACATAATTAAAGGGTTTTAAAATGACAAGGCTCATAGAACAGAACATTTTAAATTAAAATAGGAAAATAAAAGGTAAAAAATTAATATAACAACATAATTGGCTCCTCCCCATTCAAAAATATAGGGCTATTTTTGGATTTCTTTTAATATATTTGAGTTTGTCTTAATGACTTGTGTGAACATTTTGAATTTCATAAAAATCGGTTGACAATATTAATCTAATCTGAAAATGAACCCCATTCAAAAATATAAGTGTCTTTTTGAATTAATTTTAATAGATTTGAGTTCATTTTTAAAAGTTATGAAAACATTTTAAATTTCATAAAAATTGCTGATAAAGAGACTGCAAGAGGGGGTCCGGGGGCGGCCCCCTGGCTAGGCTCTGGGAGAGTGCCCTGGCCTTGGGCACTCAGCATCAATTTGCTGTGGTGACCTCAGCAGGATATAATGACACAGAGTCACCATTTTCTCCAGAGGAACTGATCTCTGCTACCTGAAGAGCAGTTGTAATTTTGAGTGATCTTCAGCCCTCACCTGCAGATTGGCAACAATTGTTACCCAGGAGGAAATGGCTGGTTTGGAGGGTGGAGTCTATGACATTGTACCTGTCTGAGGTCCAACCCCTCCTCAAACCTCACCGTCTCCAGGTTCCATCCCTCAAATCTCCAGGAATTTCCCACCTGGAGTTGGCAATCCTATCTACTTCTCAGCCACTCATCAACCTACCTTTATTTCTCCCTCACTGTTCAGCTTTTCATCTCTCTCTCCCTCCCTGTAGCCTCTACTGTGCTCTGAAGCCCTGACAGCCATGTCACATTGGCTGTCATGGGGGGGAGGCATCTCAGCAGGGTATAAGGACACAGAGTCCACCGTTTTCTCCAGAGGAACTGATCTCTGCCATCTGGAGAGCAGCTATAATTCTGAGTGATCTCCAGCCCTCACCTGGAGATTGGCAACATTGGTTTTCTTGGCCCGGAGGGCGGGATAGAAATTTAAATAAATAAATTTCCCAGAAGGAAAAGTAGTCTTTCTCTGTAATGGGGACCAAAGCAGCTTACATCATTCTCCTCTCCCCCTTTTGACTTGCACAACAATCCTGTGAGGTAGGTTAGGCTGAAAGTCTGTGACTGGTCCAAAATCACCCACTCATCTTCTACAGCAAGAACCTGGCTCTAGCAGACCCTGCTCTGAAGCACTGACTCCTACACAGGGTAGCCAGCCTCCAGGTGGAGCCTGAAGATCGCCAGGTATTACAACTGAACTCCAGAAAACAGATTTCTCCTGCTCAGAGAAAATAACTGCTTTGGAAGGTGGACTTTATGGCCTTTTGATCAGCTGAGGTCTCTCCCCAAACCCTGGCTTCCATAGACTCTACCAGAAAATCTCCAGGAATCTCCCTACCTGGAGCTGGCTACCCTAGTCAGGACTGGCCCCAATGAGTTCCTCACAAAGGCTTGTGAAGGGTTTCCTTCCTTTGTCTGAACCAAGCTTGGTTGCCCACTGTGGCGAAACGGGCTCCAGTTTACAACTCAGCTTTTCACCTTCCACACTCGTCCTGTGGGCATATCTCACTCCTTAAGTTCCCTGCCACCACTCACTGAATTGTTACTTCCTTTTGAGAGGGACAGTGAGACCCCTGTGGCCAAATCTCCCTATTTGGAGATGGAATCCCCAATCTTTGAGGGATCCCTGGAAAGTTGGCAACCCAAGGGTCTGGCCTTTCCTTGCTTCCCTGGGCTACCCCCTCCTTTTGATATTGTGCAGTGCAGGGGAGACTATGGGGTTAGAGCACAACACAGATTATTGGCCCAAACAGAATAATTTATTTTACTATTTACACAATTATGGAGCACAAACACACACTAAATGAATAAGGCACAACTGTAGGAGTAAGCATACACTTACCAACCAACAGGGCATAAATCAACGGGTTAAACATAATCCTCCCTGGATGGGCTGGAGTCTATATTGATGGTGCCCCACCCAGGCCCATAGCTAGGACATTTTTAGTGGGGGGGGGGGCCTGGGAAAAGTGGGGGGGCCCAAAAGCCCCACGCATGTGCACTGACATCACAAAATGTTTACTGACATCACAACAAATAAGAAATCAAATAAAAATAAAATACGCTCAGCACTGAGATGCACCTCCCTCTCCCTCCCCTGATGCCTAGCCAAGGCATGGATAGAGGGCTCCCAGAAAGGGAAAGAAATTGAAAAAAGGGAAAGAAAGAAATGGGGGAAAGGGAAACAAAGAAAGAAAGACATGGAAGAAAGGAAAGGGAAAGAAAATGAAAGCCTCTGTGCATGTTTGTTTTCCCCCAAGTTCCAAATCCCCCCCCAGCAGTTAAAAAGGAGCTTGAAGGCTTACACTGTAATGTTGCCCTTTGACTATGGGTTCCCAGGCTAGAGTACTCACTGAGCCACCTGTTCTCAGGTCCCTTCAGCATATACAAAAGGAAACTGAAACAAGAGCTCCATCCAACAGGACCAAACCAAATCACACAGATATTAGGGGAAGAGCAGACAATTCCACCACATGTATATAATTAATATACCACAAGATTACAAGAGCAAGACCCTTTTTGGGGTGGGGGAGTGAGAGAGCAACAGAAAATACACTGATGGGCTGTTCTCTCCCTCCCCTCCTGCAGAGGCAGATGAGGAAGCCCCATTCAACCCAGTGAGTGATACTCCTGCAGGGCCCTCTCTGGAACTGGCTTTTGAGCAAGGGAAACCTTTACCTTTACCTATATTTTGTATATTTAAAATTATTTAGAATTTATCATCGTGATATGTCTGACCTCATTTGAGTGATTTTTCTATGAGATTTTTTAAATCATTTTTTATATTTTTTTGGTTTTTTTATTTGAGGCCCCAGCACTGTGAGGCCCTAAGCTGTAGCTTGTTTAGCTTATGCATAAATCTGGCATTGCTGGCCAGACTTATCTTTACGAAGTGTAACTAAAAAACTGATAGTGATTTTACTTTCCACTGCTCTGTTAGTGATATCTTCTAAATGGAAAGATCCTTTACCTCCATTAATTTCCCATTGGCGTGAAAGGATCTGGGATCAATTTATTATGGCGAAACTAACATACTCATTGACTCCTGTAATTTCCTCACAATGTCAAACAAAGTTTGTAGCCAAATGGTACCCGGTTTTAATTTATCTGGCAGAAAATGATATTGTTCCAGCTAATTCCCTATATGAGCAAATGGCTATGTTCTGAATAGTGACGGTTGTCTTGAACTTTATATTATATTAAAATATTTCATTTTGTTTAGGGATTAGTGATCTATGGGTTATGTACAGTTTGTGGCTGGTTATCTGCTTTGTTATGATCTGATTGTTTTGTGTTTTCTATTGCTACTCAGTTGTTGTTTGTTCCCTTTTTGTATATGTTGTTATTTGCTAAAAGTTAATAAAAAAATTAAAACAAACAAAATTAGCTCCTTGAGGACTGCAGACTTCTTGGGATCATTTCTGCATCTCAAACAGGTATTCCATATGCAGAGAAGAAAAAAAATCTCTCTCTGTTTCTTTGGTGATATGGGTGGAGAGTGAAAACAACTGGATGGATGAACAACTGTATTTCTTGCACCCACGATGACAGCTGCAATCATGCTTGGAAGTTGTTAGGCCAAGACAGGTGAATGGAAGGAGATCAAACCACACAACCAACCTACACTTATTGTGTCAATATGGTATCAACTGTAACATCTGGCCTTGCCTTAATCAATCAGACTTTCTAGTCAAAGCATCGGTGCAACAAACTGGTGAAACAATTGAGTTGAGAATGTGGCTGTCTTGATTACAAGTGAGTAGCTGAACAAAAGAATTAATGTTCCTTGATAACCAGAAATCTCCTTCCAATTCTTGGAATGCAATACATTGAAAAATCTGAGCAGCTGGCACCCTCCAGACAGTGGGAGGGGACCAAAACAAAGAGAAAACAATGTAAGCCTTCCTATATCCTGCAAAACCATAGTTAAATCTACCTGTGGTTACAACAATTAGTGTGGTGGAGTGGTTAAGCATGTCAGACTAGGATCTGGGAGACCCAATGGGTTTTTTTTTTGCTGTTTTTAGGGTTTTAGTTCTCAATATTGTGATTATTTATTTTGCTTTTATACTTTTAAGTGCTATTTTAGTAGAAAAGGAAGGGGAAAAGAATTATCTAAATAAATAAAATTAAAGAATCTCAGCATCTTTGCCAAACAACAGTTTCCCCCTGTATTTTAGTAATATTTGGGCTGAAATTTGAGCTGCCTTCAAATGTCACCTAATATGAGATTTCACCAAAAAAATAAATTGCTAGGAAATTGGGAACATTTTGCAATGTTCTTTACATCTTTACCTAGAAAAAAAAATGAATGCAAGTTTGTTAGGCAAGCAGTGCTGTCAGTTGAGGGACTCATCTGCCTCAACAGTATTAGAACAACAATAATGGTCTTTTGTGTGTATAGAGCATTCAAAGCACTTCACATGAATTATCTGGAGACATCCTCCCACAAGGTAGATCAGTACTTTTAACTTTGTTAACTCTTCTGTCTACTTTTATGAGTTAGGCCATTTGGTTCATCAGGCTCAGTATGGTTTACTCTGGCTGGCAGTGCTCCCTTGGATTTCAGGCAGGGAGAAATCTTTTCCATCACCTACTACCTGAGATCTTTTAACTGCAGATGCTGTAGATTGAACCAGAGACCTTCTTCTGCATGGAAAGCACAAGCTCCATCACTGAGCTGCGGCTTCCCTCACCCCACAAAAGAGCGACCATTCACTGTCAGATCACTGGCTCATTTACCTCAGCCCTTTCTATTCCAGTGGTCTTCAGCTGACAGGCTGGGACCATCAGTTCATGGAGACTGTCCTGTGGGGTGGCAAGCCCCTATAGAGCTGCCCGTTTTGGTTGTTTCCCTTGGATGGACCTCCTGCATAGAGAGAAAGGGTGTGAGGCCTCCTCCCTCATTTTGCATGCATGATGAGAAGCGAAGCAGGGCAACAAAATAAGGTCATCCAGTGGTTGGCAAGGACTCCTCCAAGGCTCTGACCTCGGCTGACTCTCACCCTGGTAACATCTCCTGGTGCTTGGCTTACATTTCCTGTCCTTGGCTCTTTTGCCCATGGTCCTGGCCTTGACCTTGGTGAGGCCATCATTCTGGATTTCCCTCTTTGTATCACATGATTCTAATGTCACATGCCTTTCTGTCATGCAGCTCAGTGGGTTTTAAGTCTCAAACGGACTAAGACCACTTGTCTTCTCCTGTTACCAGGAGCTCTCTGCTAGGGTCACCAGCCTCCAGGTGGGCCCAGAGAGCTACTGGAATTGCAACTGATCTCCAGAGTACAGAGATAGTTCCCCTTGACAAAATGGCTACTTTAGAGGGTGGTTGTCAGGTCCTTACTTTGCACTGGCAGGGGGTGGGAGGGAGCTTTCCAGGAGTGGGGGGGGCAACATCCCCAACACAATGACATCATGCAGAAGTGACATCATCACACTGGGGATATTGCACAGCAATGCTCTGGTTTTTGGGCAAACTGGTAAAATTGGGCTCAAACCATAGTTTTGCCCAAAAACCAGAGTGTCACTGTGCAACATCCCCAGAGTGATGACGTCACTTCTGTGTGATGTCATCATGTTGGGGACTTTGCACAGGGATTGTAGCTGTTGGGGGCAGGGCTTTCCCTGCTCACCAGCTGACCAGTGGTGGGCAGGAGCCTGTGAAATTGGGGGATCCCCTGCTCCCATCTGGGGGCTGGCAACCCTGGTGGACTGTATGGCTTAATACCCCACTGAGCCCCCCCCCAAATCTCCAGCAATTTTGCAACCTGAAGCTGGCAACCCTACTCTCTGAGGTATGTATTTATGTTTCCCCTCAAGTTCTTTCTTTGCTAACTCCCACTAGCTGAGATCTTTTTTTAGACTAGAGACTATTCCAACCCAAGACTTTCTGCCTGCCAAGGAAGGTGTAGCTCTTCTGCTACATTATGGCCTGTCCCTGCAGTGGAAGACTAAGGCTACAATCCTAAGAATACTTTCCTGGGAGTAACCCCAAATGAATAAAATAAGATGCAATTCTGAGCAGTGTTCCCTCTAAGCTGAATTAATGTTAGCTAGCTCACAGTTTCTTAGCCTCTGGCTCATGCATTTTTGTCATAGCTCAGAACAGATGGCTCCAGAGCAAACTAATTTATGCAGTCGCCAAATTGCTTGTTCATAACTTTAATGCCAGTAGCTCAAAAAGTAAAATTTTTGCTCACAGGACTCCACAGGACTTAGAGGGAGCATTGATTCTGAGTAAATCTGCTTAGGACTGTGCTGACCAAGGCTGTCTAGTGAGCTCACAACAGAAGCAGAGTCCAAGCCAAGAAGTTCATACAGCTGAGTCTCTTGGCCATGATCTGGAACCAGTTCTCTGAGGTGTTCCGCTGCGAGTCCAGAATGGTGAAGAACCTCTCTGTGCTTTAGACAAAACCGATAACACCCAGTTGGGCTGGAGAGATCACCCAATTTTGCCTAAAGCCAATATGGAGCCTCCTGCTTGAGTGGAAGATCTAAGGCATTTTGTAGGAAGCCAAAAGATTTGAGATCCCACTCCCCCAACCCCCGGCAATGTCCCTAGTAAACAGAAAGGGAGGGGGAACTAACAGCCTCCTCAGGAGAAGAGGAGGAATTTGCCACATTGAAACAATATCACAATTGCCTCAAATGAGCATAGAGTGAGTGATATACATCCAAAGGGGCCTTGCCCCAGAAGGGAAAATCAAAGCCAAGTGGGATCATTTTGTTCAGTTCTGAAGAACAGAAGCCTGCCTGTGTGGCTCCTCAGTTTTGGGTTTTTTAAAAAAATCTTGCTGGAGGGAAAACATCCACATTAATCATGTTTTCCAAGTGTAACAGTAAACATTAAAAACAGACTTTATTCCTACGGTTGCTTGAGCAGTAAATAGGAGACGTTTCAGAGCCGCTTCTCCCTGCTTCTTGGCATTCATACACATAAGCAACACATTTTGTTTCCTCTCTTGGGGCTGATTCCCGCCTAATGCAGGCCAAACGTCTAACCGTAGTTAGGACACCCAGAGTGCCCCCTACTCCTCCCCTGTTGCTCACAAATACACACCTTTAAACATTAACCATGATTAGCACTATGCTTTTACTAACATTAGTTGAAGTCATAGGTTCAGTTGAACGTGCTGCAAAGCCATGGTTGATTGTGACCATGATTAACATTTTTCACTGCCCACAGTTAGCTGAAGCCATAAGCTTGGCTGGACACAGTGCAAAACCACAGTTTATTGTAACCACAGTTAGAATTATATTTTCACTATCCATAGTTAGCTGAAGCAACCAGGCTTGGTGGAACATAATAAAAACCTATGGTTTGTTGTAATCATGGCCAGCATTATTTTTTCACTAACCATAGGCTCAGTCAGATCCTAATGCAAAACAATTTTAACCAGGGCTATTTTGGGGCAGGAATGCACAGGAACGGAGTTCCGGCTGGCTCCAGAGTTGGCCACGCCCATCAGGAACTCATTAGCATAATAGGCCACACCCAACAGCAGAAACTTATTAGGATGAGTTTACATGACAACCCTTTTACATGACTTTTGGGGTGTGTGGCCTAACATGCAACCGAGTTCCTGCTACAAAAAAAGCCCTGGGTTTTGACAACAAACAAGGTAAACAGAATAAGAAGCAAAAGGTAGGTGTGGCTGGATGACCACACTTCTGGTAACATGGGGGTGTGGTCTAATATGCTAATGAGTTTCTGCTGTTGGGTGTGGCCTATTATGCTAATGGGTTCCTGCTGGGCTTTTTCTACAAAAAAACCTGGTTTTAACTATGATTTCATTTGTGAAACCAGCTTGTGGTTGATTGCTCAAATCCTGCTTTGATTCCACACATGCTGCTTTCACTGCTGGTTTTAACCATGTTCATTAAAAAGTGTTTTTCAAATAGCCAGCATTCTGGTTGCCCCCCAGAATTCTGGAGAGGGGCCATGGCTCAGCACTAGAGCCTCTGCTTTGCATGTAGAAGGTCCCAAATTCAATCCCCAGTATATCCAGTTAAAAGAATCAGATAGCAGGTAATGTGAAAAGCCTCTACCCTGAGCCCCTGGAAAGCTGCAGCCAATTTCAGCAGGCAATTATAGGCCTTGATGGACTGATGGTCTGATTCAATATAAGGCAGCTCCAAGTGTTCATGTGCACACCAGGCCATACCAAGGATTTACTTAGTAATGTTTATTTTATTTAAACTATTTACAACCTGCCTAGTAACACACAAGAATTATCTTAAGAAAATAATACAGAACTTAGGGGTGGGTGGGTAGGTGGGTTGTATCTTACACTTGGATTGGATTAGAATCATAGAATCATAGAATGTTAGAGTTGGAAGGGAACATGTGAGTCATCTAGTCCACCCCCCTGCACTCTGCAGGAGCATAGCCAAAAGATAGCCCTACATACCTACAACATACCCAAAAGATGGTCGTCCAGCCTCCGCTTGAAAACGTCCAGGGAAGGAGCATCCACCACCTCCTGAGGCAGACTGTTCCATTGCTCAACCACTCTTACAGTTAGGAAGTTTCTCCTGATATCTAGCTGGTATTGATTCCCTCGTAATTTTCATCCATTAGATCTAGTCTTGCAATCCGGAGCAAGAGAGAATAGATCTGCTCCATCTTTTATATGACAGCCCTTCATATACTTGAAGACTGCAATCATGTTCCCTCTAAGTCTTCTTTTTCCCAGGCTAAACATACCCAATTCTTTCAGCCTTTCCTCATAAGACTTGGATTCAAACCCTCTCACCATCCTGGTTGCCCTCTTCTGGACATACTCAAGCTTCTCAATATCCTTCCTAAAACATGGTGCCCAAAACTGGACACAGTACTCCTGACCATAGCAGAATAGAGCGGAACTACCACTTCCCGTGATCGGGACACAATGCATCCTAAGACTGCATTAGCTTTCTTCACAGCCACATCGCACTGCAGGCTCATGTTGAGCTTGTGATCAACCAGAACACCTTGATCCCTTTCATATGTGCTGCTGTCAAGCCAAGTCCCTTCCATTCTATATCTGTGCTTTTGATTTTTTGTGCCCAGGTGTACGACTTTGCACTTATCTCTATTGAATTTCATTTTATTTGCCTCAGTCCACTGTTCCAACCTATCTAGATCATTTTGAATCCTGACTCTGTCTTCTTCAGAATTAGCAATCCCATCCAGCTTTGTGTCATCTGCAAATTTTATAAGCATCCCCTCTACGTCTTCCTCCAGGTCATTTATAAAAACATTGAACAACACCAGGCCCAGGACCGAGCCCTGTGGCACTCCACTCGAGACTTCCCTCCACGTAGACGCAGAGCCATTTACAAGCGCTCGTTGGGTATGATTTTTCAACCAACCATGAATCCATCCAACAGTTGCTCCACCCAGCCCACACTTAAGCAGCTTATCCTCAAGGATATCATGAGAAACACTGTCAAATGCTTTACTGAAATCTAGATACACTATATCCACAGCATTCCCAGAGTCAACCATTTTAATAACTCTGTCAAAAAAGGAGATAAGGCTGGTCTGGCATGACTTATTCTTGATAAACCCATGCTGGCTACTACCAATTAACTCATTCTGTTCAAGGTGCTCACAGACAGAGTGTTTGATAATCTGCCCTAGAACTTTTCCAGGTATTGATGCCAAGCTGACAGGCCTGTAATTTCATGGGTCTGTCTTTTTCCCCTTCTTGAAGATCGGCACAACATTAAGATTAGGATCCTCCCTTATCTGCCAAAATCCACTCTTTTGTTTCCAGGATTCACCAGTTACACCCCAGAGTTCCAGGCAACCTTATATGCAACAACAGGGCACCCATACATTCTCAGTGGATTATGGCTCCCATAAATCCAATCTTTCCCATTCTGTCACCTGTAGTAGCACCCAAAATCTACTGCCTGTGGCAGCTATCTCACTAAGTTTGCCATCTGCCTGTCTGGAGCCCTTATCTCTCATCCCTGAGAAATGGAGGAACAGGAGAAAAAAATGTCCTGAAAATGGGCTCCATAGCAATGCTCTAGGAATTTCTCCATGTCTCTATGGTCTTTACCACAGAGATTATGGGAAATTCCTAGAGCATCACCCAGAAGCGACGTTGCATACTCCCCAAACTCAATCCTCAAAAACCTACTGGCATTTACAAAAGTAGTGCTGGCAACCCTTATCTCAATTTGCTTCCTGGGCACACTTGGTTGCTTTTAATACTTAAAGTTGTTACTTGCAAAAAATCTTTGTAAAGTTTTTAAAAGATACTTTGGAAACAAGCAAAACTTATAAAGGAAATACCTCAGGAAGTTCAACTATTTTATTACTTCCTGTTTGCAGGGTAATGTCAACATCTGACTGCAAACACACACACAGCCGATGCAAATGATAATGTGGCATGTTTCACAAACAATGTTCATTTGGAAAAGTTTTGGGATGTGCTAATTTTGAGGATTTTTTTTTTAAAAAAAGAGAAAGCCACCTATGCATGTCACAGGAATGTTTTCTAAGTGCTTTTAGCTGCCAGGATGATCACCATCAGCTACTGAGCAGACTGCCAAGCACTTCACAGAACAGAGGAAAGCCAAACAGTTGTATCGTGTGTCACCACCTCTAATTTCTAAAAAAGGTGCAAAACAAGCCTGAGAAACCCACACAAATCCCAAATGCAAATAAATAAGCACTCTGCTCTTATGCACACCTTTGCTTTGGTTGAGATTTTTGGCATAAAACAAAAAGATGCAACAAGAAGTGAATGAGGTGTGGGCCAGCTGATGGACAAAAAAAGGCAGGGGGGTTGGGGGAGGAGCCTCTGTAGCTGTCACTTTAAGGGCTATTTGATATGCAGCATGAACACATTCTTTATACTGAGACAGACTATGGGTCTACTAAGCTTAACTTTGACTACTCTGACTAGCAGTGGCTCTCCAGAGTCTCCAGTGGAGGTTTTTCATACCACCTCCTACCTGATCCTTTTTAACTGGAGATGTCACGGACTGAACCCAGGACCTTCTGCATACAAAGCAGATGCCCTGCCACTGGGCCACAATACCCTCCTTTAGGTGGAGCAGGTGTTCATGCTTCAGTCCACACAAGGAAAAGCTTCACCTGCTGGTGCCTGCATTTCAAACCTCTGCAAAAGGGAAAAGGAGCCAGTTGGTGAACCTAAGGGAGCAGGAATTGGAAAGACAGATGCAAAGGGCACACAAGGCGCTGGAAATCTGTTCATCCGCCCCTTTAGTTCTGAGATTTCAGTACCCAGATGACTTCAAGTTTTTCTTTTCATGTATAAGGGCAAGAATCTTAATATAAAAAAACAAATAAATGTATTATATGGGAGAAGCCCCCCTCCATTTTAAGAGCAAGAAATGGAGGCAGAGAAGTGTTGATTTTCCCTAAACGGTCTGAATGCACAGGTTTTCCACTTTATTGTTCATACAACAGGCAGCTCCCTCCCCCAGCTCATTGACAGGTATACCTGTGTGATACATGCCTCTCTGAGCATGTGATTATCTCCATCACACATTTAGTTGTTTATCTTTCTAAAAAAAAAGTTATGAGCACCTTTTCCATAAAATGATTAGGAGTGGCCAGCTCCACACAAAAAAGTAATTGTCTCTCTTTAGGTGTTTGTGTACATTGACTCTGCCAATTCGTCACGGGTTGGGAGTGGGTCACACCCTCTTTGATTGGACTCTTTTGGCTGCATCTCCTTTTCATTTGTACTGCGTTTAGTAATGGGGACACACCTCTTTCTTGCTGAGCCGGGCCTTCTTTGTAATAACATCTTTCCCCCCGCCCATACGGCACATGCTTCCTTCTGTACTCCTGTTTATCAGGCCAGTCCCACTTTGCTAGTAGTAGTGGTTCCTAGTAAATCACTGTCCAGATTCTGTCTCTTTCCTTTGGGCAGGAGGAGTCTTGGTGAACTTTTGTTAGTGAGAATTTCCAGCATAGTGTTGACATTCTTCCACAGTTCAACCCTCTTTCCAAACATTTTTTTTAAGTGGGAGAGGGATGCATCTGGTTTCTTGTGCCCATGGACATGAATGGATGTACATGGAGGCACATGAAAGCTGTCCACTACTGAGGCAGACCACTGATCTGCCAGAGGTTCTCTGAAGTCTTAGGTGAAGAATTAAACCTGAGACTGTCTGCATGCAAAGCAGATGCTGTACCACTAAGCCACATCCCCTTCAGAGCTGCCTTATACCAACTTAGAACTTTGGTCTATCTAGGTCAGGTTTGTCCACTCAGACTGGCAACAGCTCTCCAGAGTCTTGGATAAAGGTCTTTCCACATGATCTACTACCCAATCCTTTTTTAAACTGGAAACTGAACCTGGGCCCTCCTGCATGCAAAGCTGATGCTCTGCCAGTGAGCTATGGCCCCACTCCATCTGCCATTTCACACGCAGCAGCAGCAGCACATTTTGAACTGCTGCTAATATACTCCAGAGACATCATGTTTTTTGCTAGTATATTTCTAACCAAACATCAACAGCTCTGATGCCCACAGCTTCTAAGTCCACTGAGGTCAAGGGTTAGAGCAGAATAAATTCATACCATGCATGGTAGCAACATGTAATGGTGAACATATCCACATGGGCACAAGAGAGAAGATGCATCCAGTTTCTGCTTGAGGATTTCACTGGGAAAGGGAGCTGAACCCAGGAGAGTCACAACACTATATTGGGAATTCACACAATCAAAAATTTAACAGGCTATCCCACACAAACAGAGAGTGCAAGAAGTACATCTATATTCATCGGCACAGTGCTGGGGGTAGCATCTGCCAAGAAACGAGCACTTGGCACTACTAACAAACTGGGCTAGGCAATGGATGCTTTAGACCAGGAGTGGCCAAACTTGCTTAACGTAAGAGCCACATAGAAGAAACATCAGATGTTTGAGAGCTGCATGACATGAACAAATATTACACATATGTTTTTATTGGAAAATATGCACATTTGCTTTTTATTAACATTAAATGAGACTGCCAAAAACAAAAGGGGTAAAATAGATATTGATAATGATATTCATTTGTCCAATGATATTTGTAGGCTGGGGGCGGGAAGCCTACCCAGGGAGGGGAGCACTGTCCGGGGAAGGGAAGACCGATGGGGGGGGGGTATGCCTCCCCTTCGCTTCCCCAGCTGTCCTGCCAGGAGCTGCACAATATGTGTGAAAGAGCCACATGTGGCTCCTGAGCCACAGTTTGGCCACCTCTGCCTTAGACAGTTCTTTGCCTACACTGACTGCTTGTTGCTTTAGTTTTCCTTTCCTTTTTCTTTCCATTGCTTTCCAGTTCTTCAGTCCTAGCACCACCGCATTGTTAGTTCATCTTTGTTGGCTGATTGAGTTTGCAATCTACCCTGAGTTTTAGTGAGAAAGGAGGGCTATAGAGTAATAATATTATTAATAATAGTAGTAGCAGTATTAATAATAATGTCTTAGTTTTTACAGTGCCATCAAACTTCTCATTATTTTTAATTGCACAGTTTTATTATTATAAGCTTTCCTCTGATGAATCAGGCTCTTCCCCCATGAAAGCCTGACGCCACATTAGTCTTTAATGTACCACAGGACTTTTTGTTCATTGCAGTGAATCAACAGGCCCTGAGATCCAATCATGCACATTGCACAAATAGATGAATGCACAAATGGACAGATGCAATCATGCCCTGGGTGCATCTAACTCAGTATGGTTACTCTGATCGGCAACAGCTCTCCATGGTTTCAGAGAAGGGTCTTCTCTAGCATTTGCTACCCCTTAATTGGCAGAGCCAAAGGCTGAAACTGAAATATCTGGGCATGCAAAGCAGGGAGAGCCAATGTGGTGTAGTGGTTAGAGTATCAGAATAGGATCTGGGAGTGCCAGGTTCAAATCCCCACCCTGCCATGGAAGCTCACTGGGGTATCCTTGGGCCATTCACTCTCTCTCACAGGCTATCTTACCTCACAGAGTTGTTGTGAGGATGAAGTGGAGGAGGAAAGAATGATGTTGTAAGCTGCTTTGGCTATCCACTGGGGAGCAAAACAGGGTATAAATAAAAATGAAATAGACATTCTACCCCTGAGCCATGGCCCCTCTCCAAATGTATGAAACAGCCATGCACCAGAATTTGAACTCAGGCCCAAACCAAGCAAAAGAAATACTCTATCCATTGGATTACATTGGTGTATAATCAAATTTTTAGAGTTCTAACATCTATAACTCAGCATCCTAAATCCATGTTTTCCTTTGAAGACCACAAGAATGAAACTGAAACATGCCTAAATTAATCATCACAATTAACCGATTAACAAGACTGATCATAGATAAAGGGGGAAAGACACACACACGCACACACAACTTTTAATCAGATGTGGCCACCTGTATCTTTCCACTTTCATCTCTGGGGCAGAAGGAGTTTCTTGGCTACACCTCCTTCCTGGTGCAACCACCCCACCTCTGTTTCCTCTCTATTATTTAAACAAAAAGTACTCAGTAGGAGGGTTTGAGAACTTTGGCTGGTTCTGCAAGCCAGGTACTCTGGCCAATGAGTAGGAAGGACTGGAGAGGAAATGTAAGGACTAGGGATGCCTGAACACCCACCAGTTTGGCTCATGTCCTGTTTGCCAACTGTGAATAAAGACCTGATTTTTTTCGGTGAACAGTTCAACAGTTTGGTGACCTGTTCAAGGGTGTCCTGCAGGCTGTTTCACTGTATTCCTTACCAACCATGTCGTACAGCGCAATTGGCTTTTTGTTCATGTGTATTCTCACACAACCCGATTGAGTGCTATTACCCCTTGCTGCATAAGGCAACTGTTTAGACAGACAATTAGATCGTTCACAAATCATATAAAACAGTAATCAAACAATGCTGTTTTTCAATAAAATCCTACCCTTCAGTATTCATCCTTGTGATGCTAATGGCTGCTGGTCAGTTGGAACTGACCTGCTCAGTTTTGGAAAAACCCAATGCAAACTGGTTTGGCAGAGATCTGTGGAATCGTGGCTGCTCAGTATGAACTGAACAGGTACAGTGATCGATTCATATCTGATCGCCACCTTCGAACATGGTAAGTTTGACATTCAAACACGTTCATGCAAAAATTCACAGCATCCCTAGCACCCCAACTTAGCAAGGTACACATATCCCCTTGATAAGTCTGAAGTGATGTGAGGGAAGAAGAGGACGTCAATCTTCTCCTGTATTGCTGGTGAGTGGCAGTCACCTGATACCCTTCTGGTCACTGGGAACCTCCTTATTGTGCCTCCCCCAACAGGCAGTTTGGTTGGTTCAGAGGAGAACTGTTCTTATTTTTGGGGTACAGAGACTGGCCTGTTGTCTTTTGCTGCCCTGCAGAAATGAGAACTCCACCTGCCCCCACATTCACACATATGTTAGCATGCACAGTTGCATATAAACATAACCAAACAAATGAGCAAAAGTTTGGAGAGATGTGGCATCCTTGTTTCAGCTTTTAGCTTGAAGGACTCAACTATCACCTTACTGTACTCTGGATAAATTAATGGATAAATTAAATACAGACTAGAAGAGGTCACCTGCAAGTTAAGGAGATATTGGTGGTGGGGGAGAGGTGGGGATATGCCGCTCCCAAACATCTTTTCAAAGGCATAGCAGAGGCAGAGGACTTTGGCACCGCAACTGAGCTGGTTCCCCAGCCAAGCCACCCAATGGGAGGCACAATGAGGCTGCTTCCCAGCCAGCTGTACCAGGGAAGTGACTGGTGTCCCTCCTGAGCAACACTGCAGAGGCTTGGCTTGGACCCCAGGCAGCTGTGCCTCAGGCCCAGGAAGGGATGGGTGTACCTTACTTGGGGCAACAGAATAACCTTTAACTGCCTCTGCATTCCAGGATGTGTCCTCATTTAACATCCCAAGGCCCAGGCTAGCCATAGAGGTAAACTTTCCTCTAGCTAGGCCTCCTGTGCCTTCAACGGTTTTAGAACAATCAGATATTATGGTTTCCAACTGACCAGGAAAAAGAAGCCTGTCCTTTTAGCAAAAGACTGTAATAAAGAAGTCAGTGGGTGAAGTGTTTTGTAGTGTGGCTGTATTCCAGCCACAGACACATTTAAAGAGTTGTAAGAAGGATGAGTTCCAAAGTTGGTGGCCACAGCAGGGGAAAGGTTGACTTAAGGCATGCCCCTGCTCTCATTTCCCAATCAGCAGTATGGGGATAATACGGCTGGTCTACCTTACAAGGTTGTAGTAGACAGTACTGGAAAAAATACATATGAAGTGTTTTGAATAATCCCAGAAACATTACATAAATGCTAACTATCCTTATTACTTCCTGAATCCTAGAACATAACTTGCAAGAGAGAAAGAGGGGAAGAACTATGCAAATGTATTAGGGGCAGGATCAAAGATCAAAGATCCAAGATTTGTGGGAAATGGAGGGTTAGGGCAGGAAATGGAGTGAAACAAAAGAGGAGAGGAAACTGGAAGAGAGAACCTTGGAATCCTGTTTCTGTATTTTGATTTTGTCTTCTGCCAAAAACCCCAACATCCTGCTATTTTTCAGTTCTTTTGCTCCATTGTCATGAGAACTAGGAATCTGGAGCTCTGGATCTGGAGTTCTGAGGAGGCCCACCTGAATTTTAACTCAGAAGCAAGATTTGACAAGCCCTGTCCATGCTAAAAGTCAGAGCAGCGTAGTCATTAGAGTGCTGCACTAGGATCTGGGAGACCCAGCTTCAAATCCCCATTCTGGCTTGGAAGCTTGCTGAATGACCTTGGGCCAGTCTTTCTGTCTTGCAGCCTAACCTACATCACAGGGTAGCTGTTGCAAGGATAAAATGAAGGCTGGAAGAATGACTTCAAAAGCTACTTTTCATCCCCAGTGGGGCTGGGGGGAAGTGGGGTATTAAGTATTTAAATGTATCAATAAATCACACAAAGATGCTTCTCGCTAGGCAACAGGTGTTGACCTGTATGTGCAAAGTAGTTGTCATGCATCAAAACTGTCACAACTTTGTGAAAGGAACATGTAGTGCTTTTCCAGTGCAGCTGAGTTCACAGTCACACCTGCCGGGCATTGAGGGGAAAGGAGCATAGCAATGGCTAGACATTTGTGTGACCCACCAACTGCGACCACACAAGGCTGCCAAATCCCTTGTCCACAGGATGCAGCTGTTGTAGCCACTTGCTGCTGCCTTCAAATGCCTGTTGCAAAATTTCAGGCCATATGAGAAGCTGGGGGTGGTGGTGGTGACCCTATTCTTTTTTTGGCATACGAAGAACCCAGCACTGAGCTGGGCCAGCCATAATCTCAAACTGACTGAAACTCATCCAATTAAAAAACTAAACCCACATACAGCAAGTCATCAGCCTATCGCTGCAGATCTTTAATTTCCGTCTTGTGTTGAAACACACAAGAGGAGTAGGGATGAGTCACAGTTTGAATTTGGGCTATATTAACAATTATGCTAAGTAAGCCAGTGTGGCGTAGGGTAAAGAGGTGGAAAACTGTGTAAAAGATGGCTGATTTCCAGGGGATCACTGATGGGACCGCACTCTGCTGGGATGTTGGCAAAGGAGGCTGGTTGACGAAGACATCACTGTGTACCAACAAGACGCATCTTGAGCAAGAGCACACACAGAATCACTTGAGGCAAGCTGGAAGTCCTGGGAGAAGCCATGGAGGTAGAGGGGCTGGGAGGAGGAGGAAACAATGTGGACATCCCCTCCCCCTAAAGCCCTCTCTTTCCAGGATTCCCCAAGTTACCATGGGCTTGATCAGGATAAATTCCCCTCCCCACCCTTAACTGACTCTGAATATTCCATGGATCCTGGAGCATCATCATGGTCATGGCTTCCACTTTTTCCTTTCCATTCGTTTGCAAAGTAAAGTAAATGTTTTCTTGCATACCTCCTGGGAATGCCCCTGCTGTGTGTGTGCGTGGCTCCAGTATGCTGCTTTAGCAATTGGTATGAGTTGCTTGCCACCCTCATTTATTTCAATTATATTAAAAACATTCTAGGCCACCTTTTCGCCCAAATAGGGTTGCTAATTTACTATTAGAGATGGTGGTAATTTAGCTAGAGCTTAACGAGGGATCTCGAGGGTGTGCACTATTCCTTTGTAAATTTACCACACATCAATGGAACACATGGGGAGGGGATGGATTCCCCCTCCCCATGGCAAATCTCCAACATCTCCCTCATGCTGTTCCTAGGGGGAATCTAGGGTGTCCCCCCATCCTGCAGAAGCAGCATTTTGGGCTGCAGCAGGAGGAGGAGATATGGGGAAACGCAATTCTGCTGACAGAAATCTTTCCATCGGCATAAATCTTTGGCAGGATTCAAGCTATAGATTCCAGTAAAAAGAAAAGTAGATCATGTAAGGACACAGCAACCCACTTCTGGTCTTTGTAGTTTGGGAATCCAACTCTCTTCTGGCACAATGGGGACTCTCACTCACTATGTTGATCTTTGAAGATGCTCAGTAACTTCAGAGGATTCAGCATGCAGCAGCAAGATTGCTGGTTGGTATAGATTACAAATGATGCATCCTTCCAGTCTTAGAACAGTAGACTCTGATTAGTTTCCAGGAATGATTCCAAATCCTGGATTTTGCCTTTAAAGTTCTAAATGGTCAGGGCCAGAGACCACCTGCTCCTGTATGAACCTGCCTGTCAGCTAAGATCTTCTAAAGAAGGGCCTTGTTCCCAGACCCAGCTTGCATGCCACCTTCATGGAGCATAAAGGGCTTGCAAAACAGCTTTCTCAGCCTCTGGCTTACACAGTACATCTGTAAACTGTGATGAGGACAGTCACATAAGTAACATGAACAGATTAGGGCAGCATCCCTTGGAACTGCTGCACTGGAGGTGCTCACATGAGAGGCCCTTGAACACATGGCTGCCACAAAGGGTAGCTGTAGATCCAGGTACCACCAAACCTGGCCATGCCTTAGGGCTAAAAGGACACCCACAATGCACATGAATTAACCTGAGCACACACACACACCAGCTGTGCACATTTTTCAAACAAAGATGTCACTTACTTCTTGGCTCCCGTGGTCCATCAACAGTTACTTTAATGGCTCGATGATAGGTTGCAACTTGGGTGGGGTTTGTGAAGACTGTGATGGTCAATGTGAAGCTTTTGCCTGGACAAGGAGAAAGAGGATGAGAGAAAAGCATCTATGAGCCAAAGATGTGAGCAAACAGACATGGGCTGCAACACTTTATTTAAGCAGTGGCTTCTCAAGGTTGCTCTCCATCACTACCTCGTTTGAATGGACGCCATGATACCCGTACCTGAGACCACAGGAGTAAACTAATCAGTGAGTAAAATTAACAGTTTGAAACTAAAGGTTCTTGGACAAACCCTCCCATCACCCGTTTAAAGGATCATGTAAGTTGTAATGTGAAAAGACTTCCACCTGAGATCCTGGAGAGACTCTGCCAGTCAGAGTAGACAAGAACTATAGTTCCCTGTAACCTGCACTAGGAAGTGCTGGCACACAAAATGTTAACAGGCAGCACAGGGATTGCTGCTTCAGCCCACAAGGCATTTTCCCCTCCATTGGAAACAAGGGAGGATGGGGGCACCTCCTTCTGGGGCCCATAGGATTAGACCCTCTGGTCCAATCTTTTTGAAACTTGGGGGGGGGGTGCGGAGAGGCACCAGCAGTTATGATGCAAATTTGGTGCCTCTATCCCCCCCCCAAACCCCAGATTGATTCTCCATTATAGCCTATGGGGCCCATTGACTATAATGGTTCCCATAGGCTACAATGGAGCCAGAAAAAACACACCATTTTTTTACACACCCCTATTATGCTTTTCAGAATGATCTGTAAGCTGCCTTGACTCACAGGGTAAAATGGGATATAAATATTTGAATAAATAAGTAGTTTGGGCAGTTTGATAACATTTAAGCAACTTCCTGTTTGTTAGGTTAGGCACGGTTCCGACAGTAAGAACATAAGATAAGCCAATGTTGAATCAGGCCAATGGCGCATCTAGTCCAACACTCTGTCACACAGCGGCCAAAAATACCACGTGCTATCAGGAGGTCCAGAAGTGGGACCAGGACATTAGAAGCCCTCCCACTGCTGCCCCCTCCAGCACCAAGAATAGAGTGCATCACCTGCCCCAGACTGAGAATTCCCATCTATACCCTGTGGCTAATAGCCACTGATGGACTTCTGCTCCATATGTTTATCTAATTCCCTCTTGAAACTGTCCATGCTTGTAGCTGCCACCACCTCCTGTGGCAGTGAAATCCATATGTTAATCACTCTTTGTGTGAAGAAGTATTTCCTTTTATCTGTTCTAACCCGACTGCTCAGCAATTTCATGGAGTGCCCATGAGTTCTTGTACTGTAAGAAAGGGAGAAAAGTACTTCTTTCTCAACCTGCTCAATCCCATTGATAATCTTATAAACCTCGATCATGTCACCCCTCAGCCGTCGTTTCTCCAAGCTGAAGAGCCCCAAGCGTTTTAACCTTTCTTCATAGGGAAGGTGTTCCAACCCTTTTATCATTCTAGTTGCCCTTCTCTGCACTTTTTCCAATGCTATAATATCCTTTTTGAGATGTGGTGACCAGAACTGTACACAGTATTCCAAATGAGGTCGCACCAATGACAGTGATTGTTCCTCCTGTGTTATACTTGACCTGTAATGCTGCTTGTTATATTTCACTTAAAAAAACCCCAAAGTAGACTGCAAGAGTTTTTCTCCCTCTAAGTGCTGGTATGTTTTCTAAGGCTCAGCACAGGGTGACAGTCCAAGGCCAGGTCTACCAATATAGTGGAAAGGGGTGGGTAAGGCTGACAGTGATAGACCAATAGTCTGATTCATAATAAGGCAGCTTCATGTTTTCATATTCATGGGGAGCAACTGCTTTGTATTGAGCTCCAAGGTTCAATTCCCAGAATCTCCAGTTAAAAGGATGAAGTTGGTGATGGGAGAAGACCTATTCCTGAGACCCTGGACAGCCACTACCTATCAGAGCAGACAGCTCATTATGGTCTGGTTCCTCCTTGGCTCAGTTGTAAAGCACCAGCCTTGTACACAGAAGATCCAATGTTCAATTCCTGGTATCCTCAGTCAGATGACTGGGAGCAGGCACTGGGCAAGAATTCCACCCTCTGCTCAAGACCCCAAAGCACCGCTGTCCCCCACTTCAGAAAAACCATGTTGGGTGGCACCTGGTTAATATAAAGCTTCATATGCTCAAGCTGGAAACAAAACTTATCACCACTTTCTGATGGCAAGCAGTTGATATGCATGAGCCCAGTTTATACACCAGATTCACACATGTGCCTTGAATGGAGCATGATAAATGAGTCCTGGCTAGAAATTAACTCCAACTATCCGTGATGTATGAATGGAGGCATGTGAGCTACCTGGTGTTAGCTTTCCTTTTACTAGCTGGGTCTCTTGTGCATGTGTAAAGTGCCAACAAGTCATAGCCCATTTATGGCAACCCTACAGGGTTTTCAGGGATTAAGCACAGGTGGTTTGCCATTGCCTTCTTCTGCAAAGTCTTCCTTGGCGGTCTCTCATCCAAGCACCAACCCAGATGAACTTCTGAGATCTGATGAGATCACGCTGTAATATACAATTCTACCTTCCCAGCTGGGTCTCTTAACCTGGATTAAATTCTGCTTTAGAATCCTGGTTACTGGGGGAGGGAGGGGGACTAACTTCAGTCTACCAACATACCCTGTATTTTTATGTCACAGAGAGCTGGGATTTTTTTAACATAAGGAAATAAATCAAATGTTTGCATTCAGAAGTGGTGTAGTCCAAAGTGAGCTGATGCATGTGATTAGGCTGGGCATCATAGTTGCCTGTGTCCTTCTGCTCTGCCCAGCAAAGTCTAGAGGCTTCCTTCCTCCTTACATTAATCCCCAAAAAGCCACAGTAAAGTACTCCTACTGTGGAAACTTCCATTGCATTTGCACTGCCAAAAATTCAAACATGCTGAGAAAATTGCAGCAATGGAAAAGCTATTGTTTTGCTTCAGCAGAAAGGACAAGGGCTGTCTCTGGGCTTTTGTTTAGTGTAACAACTCAAAAGGTTAAAAACCAAGAACTCAGCCTTTTATTAAAACCAACCCAAGTCACAGACAACAGTGTGTGAGCTTTCCAGTTCTCCAGATCTCTTCAGCAGGTTATGGTCCATCAAGATGTTCAATAAATTCCACTGACTGGATAGGGTTGCCAGCAAAATGGGGGCACAGAATTCAAAATCAGCATGAGCAAAGTGGTAACATCACTTCCCATTTCAGAACTGGAAGTGATGTCATGACATTGAACAATGCTCTATGAATTTCCCAAATCTCTTGGAAATGTGGAGAGCGCTGGTCAACAACATGATGTCACTTCCACTTCTAGAACTGCAAGTGACATCACAGTATCACTGTTGAGATACAAAGTGTTCTGTGACTGTTCACCTTTGTGGTTCCAGCTGAGCCCCAAGGCCAGCAAAGCCTTGGGCGCAGAGAGGAGAGGGGTTAACTGCAAGTTGTCCCTCCTCCTCTCTTCCCAAGTCTCCTTCACAGCCTGGAGCCTCTTCCCTGGCCTGCTGTTGGCTGCTCCTTATGTGGGCCAGGCTTAATGACAGACATTGTCTGTGAAGGGGGGAAGTGTCTTCATGTTCTGGAATGTTAGCTTTCACTTCTCCTGCTGTGTCTTATCTATTAGCCTGACCTTGGTACTTCGCATGCTTTGCCCTGCCTGGGAACCGACCCCTGTTATTTTAAGTGTGCAAGGCTTGCACCTCTGATTGACTCGGCTGCATCAGGGGATCCCTCTTTGAATGTAGTATCTCTTCCCCTCTCCCGCCTGGAGAGTTAGCTCTAACAAAGAATGTATGCACAGATGACTTGCCTTTCCTGTCTTCAATAAACTTCATCCTTCTGAAGGAACGTTGTTGAGACTGATTGCTGTGGGACTCTGACAGACATGCCCAACAGCTTTCTCTGACCTCCACCTATTCGCCATTTGCCTAGTTGTTTGGCCAGTCTGGTATCACCATAGTGGCTGTTGGCAGCTCCTTAAAGGAGCTGCTTGGTGATAGGTAGTGTTCCCTCTAAGCTGAGTTAATGTGAGAAAGCTCACAGTTTTTTAGCCTCTAGCTCACACATTTTTGTCTTAGCTCAGGAAGGATGCCTCCAGGACAAACTATTTTATGCAGCAGCCAAATCGCTCGCTCACAACTTTAATGCCAGCAGCTCACAAAGTAGAATTTTTGCTCACAAGACATAACAGCTTAGAAGGAGCATTGGAGATGGGTAGAAGATATGTGTTGCTTGGCCCAGTGAAGCTGGCCCTCTTGCCATCAGGTCAGCCATAAGAGCAGCTGGCAGCCCAAAGGTCAGGACCAGAGTCATGGCCACTTGCTGCAGTCTGGGTAAGTCCAGGAGAACACCCCAGACAGTTTCAGACACCAGTTCTTGCCCCCCATTGTGGTCTTGCCTTTCCAAGAAGCATGCATAGACAGGTGATAAGTTGCCCACCATAGCAGCATCTTGGAAGCCCTAGGCTGGAAGCTGCTTGCTTCAGGACTGGTGACTTTGCTATCAGACATGTCACAGTTCTGGATTCAGATATGCTGAGGCCCTGAGCTGTGTCAAGTTTAAGAGTTCCATAGGATTACCAACAAAATGTATAAAACAAGGAATATAGTAATTTTTTATTTACAGTCCTCTCATAATGGGAGGGTGTGAACTGTAGTTTACTTAGTTTGTGCTAAAATCTAGTTTTTTCACCCTACTTTTCTGCTTGCCATTTCCCTGTCTGCTGCAGGTAACCCCCCCCCCCATTCACAGCCCTAGTCATCCATTCTTGATACATTGTGGCACAGGACCAAAATAATGCAGGAAAATGGCCTCCATAATGACTCTCTAGGAATTTTCCCATGTGTCTATAGTCTGCATCACAGAGATAGGAAAAATTCCTAGAGAGCCACCCGGAAGACATGTCATGTCCTCTGTGAACTCTACCCTCCCCAGGCACTGCCCTAAAAATCTGGCATTTGCCAAGGCTGTGCTGGCAACCTGACCTACTGTGCTTTGGTGGTTGTTGACAGATAGAATGGTCTAAAACAGGCTGGCTTTGAGTTCCAAGGCCATGTAGTTTGGTTGTGGGGCGGGCTGATGATATCTTTACAGGCCAAACTACACAATACAATTTTTAACCAGTAATTGTACACAGCAGCTATGGGGAACTTTTGGGCCCTGTGGCATTTGAAGAATAACTTCCCCACAGCTGCCATGTGACTGAGGGGAGGAAATATATCATTAAAATATATACATCATGCAGTATTGCTCTAAGGCTAAGACTAATACTGAATATCTGGATACCTGCCTGCTTTTCCCATGCTCCACTCAGTCATCTGTAAACAGACCAACTTGACAAAAACATCTTAACAGTCATAAAAAGTAGTATCAGTTCCCCCAAAAGTAAACTGCAGCTCTTTGGAATCCCCACCCCCAGCTATAAGACTTGGATTTTCAGTTCCTTCAGTGGCAGGCTATGTTCCTCTTTGCCAAATCGTTTTCTCTCTACAACTGGAACTTCTTGTCTCTCAAGAAAGATAGGGAACCATGAGATAATATTTATGTGCTCCATTTAGTACTCTTTTTTAAATCCTGCCTTTCCCCCAAAGGATTCATGGTTCTCCTTATCTCCATGCTATCCTCACAATAACCCTGTGAGGCTGGTTAGGCCAAGAGAGAATGACAAGCATAAGGTCCTTCAGTGAACAGGAAATTTGGGCCTCCCCAGGCCTCAGCCAGCATTCTAACCACTACAACACACTGGCTGTTAGCATTTCTAGGAGTCATTTTAAGTACTCTCATAGTAGTGTGACAATTCTGCAAGAGCATCACTCTGAGAAAAGGGGGCAGGTTGTGTTGGACCCTGCTTTGATCAAAGTGGAACTCCAACAAATAGTCATGTTTCATTCCCTGAAAATAGTATGTGACCAAAAGCTGTTGCAAATTGCTGCAGACACTTTTTTCTGGCTTTGGGTTTAGAAAATGGGGCCTAGGGACTACCACTGGTCATGCACTAACAGGTATTAATTTACCTCACATGTTGCTGCAACAGTCATGCAGAAGGGCAGCTAGTGTTGTCATTTCTATGAGGGTCCATTGCCAGCCTTAGACCACTTGGGTGAGTTGGTTGCTGTAGCCAGACTCCTAGGCAGGGACTTCCTCTCAGTCCTGAGGATGCCACCACAGTTCTGTGATTGCCAACCTCCAGGATGGGGCCTGGTGATCTCCCAGAATGACAACTCATCTCCAGAATACAGTGGTTGGTTCCCCTGGAGAAAATGGCTGCTTTGGAGAGTTGACTCAATGGCATTATACCCTATGGAGGTCCTTTTCCACCCCACACCAAACCCTGTCCTCCCCAGGCTCCCCACCCAATCTCCAGAAATTTTCCAACCCAGAGTCAGCAAACCCACCCAGTTCTCCTAGCAACATCACAAATACACATGCACAATTACTCTAAAATACTTTACTGTGGCACTGGCAAGGTGCAACTTTGGAGTGAAACTCCAGCAAAGCCACAGGGAGCCCCAAAGGCAGACTGTAGTGAGGACGCTCAAGCTCCGCCTAGCTCACCTCCACTTCCTTCTCTCCGTAGTGTAGTTCCCAAAATACCTGGCATTTGGGGAGGACCCTAAATCCACTAAATACAGATTCTAAAATTACCTGACTGCACCCATTGCCCTCACACTGCAGTCTCAGGCTGGACACAGAGCTCACATGTGATGGCCAGTCCTAGCTCTGATTTACAGTGCTGGCTCCAGTTTTTGGTAGGGCTGCCAATCCCCAGATGGTGCCTGGAGATCTCTTTGGATTACAACTGATCTCCAGGTGACAGAGATGAGTTCCTGTACTCATTGCAGAACGTGGGTCTGCGCCAGCCATGTGCTCGTACCGGTTCCAGCCAGTCCGCCATGAGGCGGGTGAAGTGCCTGAGCTTCGTTCCTGGGGACAATGGATGGTCGGATCCTGGCTCCCTTCCAATCGGGGAACTGGGATCCAAGGAAATAATGCAATCAATGTATATAGGCCAATCATGGGTGTTGTGTGTGTTGGGGTGTGGGTTTTCTTTGGGAATATAAGATGGCCTGCAAGCCAGCTAATGTTGTCTTGTTCTTCATCTTAATAAAAGTATGAGAGCTGAAATCACTAGTAAGTCTCAGTACTTTTTACTGGTGATGAGGATGGGATTCTACCATCAAGAAGAACCGAGCCTCTCATCGAGCTCCAGTACAGAGATCGCGGCACACCGCTCTGCTTCGTGCCCTGCTTCTCCGGTAACGGCTCACTGCACCACTCCAGGCACCACGAACACACCCACTGACTCCAAGCGCAGCCTCGCATTGCCTCAGCCTGCTGCCGCCTCTGCACCCGAGCAACCGCTGCCTCCTGCACGTGCTGCTACAATGGCTACCGGTGGTAACGAGAGTTTTCCCAAATTCGACATCTCTCACCCCACCCAATAGGAGACGTGGCTCGAAATTCTTGAAAACCACTTCACAATAAACACCATCATGGACCCAGGGATGAAGAAGGCATACCTCCTAAGGTACTGCGGGATTGAGGTACTCCTCTTGCTGAAGGACCTGGTGGTGCCTCAGCAAACCAAAGATGCGGCAGCAACGTACGACGTACTGGTAAAGGTGTTCACAGACCACTTGGCCCCTAAACCCACCAAGTTCGCAGAAATAATGGACTTTTTTGCAATGGGCCAGGGGCCAGATGAGTCGTCCTCGGAGTTCCTGGTGGGGCTACATCAGGCAGCTACCAGATGTGCCTTTTCAAACCTAGCGGAAGCTCTCTTGAACCAATTCCTGGTAGGTCTCAAGGAGCCCAAGCTATGGCGTAAACTCATCAGCCAGGATGACCTCGACTTGGAGAAGGCAATCTGGGAAGAGTCGGCCTATGAGAAGTCACATTCTGACCGCCACATCAAGGCCCTCTACCTCGTCCAACATGCTACAGGCTCCGATGTCTCCAGCAATGAAGAGGTACTCCAGGTAAACCAACGCCCATCTCAATGCACTCAACGTGGAAAAGGGTCATCCTCATCCAAAGCACCACAACCTGTGGCCTGCGCTAGCTGTGGCGATGCTCACGAGCATCGGATTTGCCATTTCCGTGACGCCATCTGCAGGACTTGCAACAAGGCTGGGCACATAGCGAAGGTCTGCCGTTCCAAGGGGCAATGCCAGAAGACCATGGCGCAGCTCGAGGCAGTGGATCTCCACATCATTTCAGTCCACCACCAACAAACGGTGTGTAACTTGCCCCCAGATGGCCCGGACAAGGTGCATGTGACTGTTTGGATCGAGGGGTCCCCCTGTCTGATGGAAATTGACTCAGGCTCGTCTTTTTCCATCATCTCGGCCAAAACCTTCCATTCCCTATGCCCAAAGAGGGGACCCCGGATGCACAAGCCACAGGGTCTCACGTTGCAGGACTTTAATAAAAACCCTGTGGCGGTCCAAGGCTGGGGCAAGTTCAGGGTCCAGTTCAAGGGATTCTCTGGTCTGCTGGACCTGTTGGTGGTGGAAGGGCGCCTCACCAGCTTGTTGGGACTGTCTTGGCTCAAGCCCCTGGGCCTCAAGATAACGGGAATTAACCAGATCTGAACGGTGGATTTCGAGATCGTTCGTGGGGAATTTCCCAAGGTGTTTGATGGGATTCTGGGGAGGTATACTGGGGGGCCCATTTCCCTGGACCTTCATCCTAATGTACACCCCATCTGCATCAAGGCCCGAGTCCCTCCCATCACAATGAGGGCCAAAATAGAGACAGAGCTTGATCGCCTTGTCAAGCAAGGGGTACTGGAGCACGCTGGGAGACTCCCATTGTCATGCTGGTTAAACCGAATGGTGACGTGAGGATAAGTGCCGATTATAAGTGTACTCTTAACAAGGCCTTGCAGGACCATGCTTATCTGGTCCCGGTGGTAAGCCACATCCTCGCCTCTCTGGCAGGGGCCAAGGTCTTCGGTAAGCTAGATTTGGCACAAGCTTACCAGCAGCTGTCGGTGGATGCAGCCACCACCAAGGCCCAGACCATAGCAACATACAAAGTGGTGTTTAGAGTAACAAGGCTGCAGTTTGGGGTTTGTGTAGCTCCCGTGATTTTCCAGGCATTCATGGATTCCCTCCTAAAAGGCATCCCTGGAGTACAACCTTTTTTAGATGACATGATCATCGCAGCACCGGACTCCACCTCTTTCGCAGACAGGCTCTGGATGGTACTCCAGAGGTTCAACGACGCCAGCCTCAAAGTGAAGAAAGAAAAATGTCTCCTTGGGGTGCCCCACATCGAATTCCTGGGGTTTGCGGTGGACGCTCAAGGGATTTACCCCACAGACGATAAAGTGCAGGTAATTATGCACGCCCCCCCTCCCTCGTCCAAGGCAGAACTGCAGGCCTTCCTCGGCCTGCTCAATTTTTATCATACTTTTCTGCCCTTGAAGGCCACCATGGCTGAACTGCTCCATCGTCTTCTGGACAAGGATGCGCCTTGGGTCTGGGGGCCATCACATGTGGCTGCGTTCCAGGGAGTCAAGGCCTTGCTAGTTTTAAACTCTGTCCTGCACCATTTTACCAAATCCCTTCCAGTGGTCCTCGCGTGTGACACCTCACCCTACGGGGTCGGGGTGGTTTTGGGCCAGTGGTTGTCAGCCAGCTGGGAGGTTCCAGTCGCTTACTACTCGAGGACCTTGTCTTCTGTGGAGTGTAATTATGTGCAGATAGACAAGGAGGCCTTAGCGATAGTGGCTGGGGTGAAATTTTTTTACCACTATCTCTATGGCCATCCTTTCAAGGTAGTGACAGACCACAAACCTCTCCTGGGTCTACTCAACCCCGGCCGTCAGACACCACAGATGGTTTCTCCCCGGGTCCTGTCTGTCTTTCTGGCAGGGTACTCTTATGCCCTTGTCCATCACCCCAAAAAGGCCATGGGCCGTGTGGATGCTCTCAGCCACCTGCCTCTGCCTGTCATGAACCCTGACCCAGCACCCGCCCACAGTTGCCCTCTTGGAAATGCTTCCCAACTGCCTGGTCCACATGAGGAAAGTGGCCCGCCTCTCGGCCCAGGATAAGGTCCTCTGCCGTGTCTTGGACTGGGTGGGGAAGGGGTGGCCTATGGCCAAGGAGGGCCCTGAGTTCACTCCATTTGTTACTAGGAAAGATGAACTGTCAACTTACAATGGGTGTTTAATGTGGGGAGGTCGGGTGGTCATTCCTGCTCCGATCCAACAGCACATCTTAGAGGCTCTACACGAGCATCACCCTGGGGTGGTAAGGATGAAGGCATTAGCGAGGAACTAAGTCTGGTGGCTGGGCCTCGATCGGGACATTGAGGACAAGGTAAAAAGATGTCAGCCCTGTCAGGCCTCGCGCCCTGACCCACCGCAGGCTCCGGAAAGGGCCTGGGAGTCCTCCCACCACCCCTGGTCTCAGCTCCACCTGGACTTCACGGGGCCATTCCAGGGGCAACTATTTTTCATTTTGGTTGACTCTTACAGCAAATGGCTTGAGGTCATTCCAGTGCCATCCACTTCCTTGAGATCTGCCATCAAGGCCATGTGGTGGATCTTCAGTGCTCAAGGGCTCCCGGACACCCTGGTAACAGACAACGGCACCGTGTTCATGTCTGGGGAGTTCCAGGACTTTACTACCTACTACAGGACCCGGCACATGCGGTCAGCCCCGTTCCACCCTTCCACTAATGACCAAGCGGAAAAAATGGTCTGAACCACAAAGGACACACTTTGCTGGCTCGACTCCCTGGACTGAGAATACAAACTGGCCTCCTTCCTCTTTGGGCAATGCATCACCCCGCACACCATGATGGGATGGAGTCCGGCCAAACTACTCTTGGGTCGCCGCCTCACAACCCGCATGGACCGGCTACACCTGGACTGGGCCCCGGAAAGTGAGCCGGGCACCGAGGACCAGGAAGCCACCTGAGGATTCTTCCCGGAAGATCTCGTCTATGCAAAGAACTACACCAGAGGGCCGCTGTGGATCTCGGCATTGGTGGTAAGGGTTAAGGGCCCCCGTTCATATGAGGTCTCCTGTGAAGATGGAACTGTGCTCCACCGACACATTGACCAACTCCATCGACGTGTGTTGCCCCTGGAACCAGACGACTCTGAGGAGTCTAAAACCTTTGAGGCTCAGGAGCAACAACCCTTCCCAGGGTCTACCTGCCAATTGGAGACCACAGCGGAGGCACCCGTCAACCAGCCCCCGGGGTTCCCGACCGCCATGAATGAGTCCCTGGAATCAACGCCTACTCTGCTGGTGCTGAGCAGCTCCCCGCCAAGAGCAGTGGTGCTGGCTTCACCACCAGCCCCTGCACCACGCCACTCTATGAGGGAACAAAAAGCCCCAGCTTACTTAAAGGACTATGTCTGCGAGTGTCTTTCAGACCAAGGGGGGAAGGGTGTAATGTACCCATCGCAGAACGTGGGTGCGGGCCAGCCATGTGCTCGTACTGGTTCCAGCTGAGAACTTGGAAGGAAACAGAAGCCCTGAAGAATAAATTTTCTAGCCACAAAACCCTACAATTCTATATGGGCTTGATATAATCCATTGCTAGTAGACCAGCACAGATGGTATCACTACACTGGCTGGATACAGATCTTGGCAGAACAAAAGCCATCTGTCACACACACTATCCTGGCCAGCATCCATGATGGTTGGCTTGAATACCCAATTTTACCTGGACATCTTCAGAGTAAAACAGCATCCTCCACCATGTTCATCATCAGGTCTCCATTTAATCTTAGTTAGGGCTCGCCTGACTGTGCTTTGAACAATCATGGCACAGTGATGGTGCTTCTGGGAATGTGTAGAGCATGACCTCTCACATATATTTATTAAAATGTTTACTAACCTGAGTTGCCCATCCCAAGCTCAAGATGGCTTCCAAAAACCTGCCCGAATATCAGTTAACAACTTAAAATGCAAAAATGGAGTACTTTCTGTGTTATACCTCTGAGGATGCCAGTCACAGCTACTGGTGAAACGTCAGGTCCTACAATGCCAAGACCACGGCCACACAACCCAGAAAATCTACAGCAACTAATTAACTCCGGCCATGAAAGCCTATGACAACATATTAAAATTTAATGCTACATAAAACAACTAAAATTAAAATCCTAATCACAAATCAAATCCATGGAAAGGCCTCAAACATAGCTGTGCTTCCACTAAATAAAAAGAGGTAGCCAGATACTAAGAAGCCAAGATGCAGCCAAGAGAAAGAAGAGCTTCAGGGATCTGAGGCCCAGCAGCCCTAGTCTGTAGAAACCTATGGCTTCATTTGGGTTCTTTGAAAAACTCAGATCTTGCTGCTCTGTTCCCTCTCGTCTAGGGCAGTATCAAGCTTTGTACTTGGCCCTGCTCTCTTCTATGCTTTTCATTTCTGCAGGTGAACCCTCCCCTAGGACTGCCCTAGGACTCCCACAACACAAACAATATTGAATTTTCTGCTGATCTTCTGCCAGGGGGGAATTAAGGACAGAGGGAAAAGACTGCATGCTAGAGAAAAAGAAAGAAATCTCCTTGTTAACACCCCAGGCTCCCATGTGCTAGCAAATTTTTCAGAAAAGTAAATCTCTCCTCCCCCTCCTCAAAGTCAAGAAAACACACCCTTTTTGAATCCTGTATTTATTCAGATATTTATACCCCACTTATTTCCCCAATGGGGACTCAAAATAGCTTCCAACATCATTCTCCCCTCCTCCACTTTATTGTCAGAACAACAGCCCTGTGAGGTAGGTTAAGCTGAGACATAGCGACTGGTCCAAGATCACCTAGCAAGCTTCCATGGCAGATGGAGGCTGGGAACCTGAGTCTGCCAGATCCTCATCTGATACTTTGATACATGGCAACACCACATACTTGCCATCTGTAGCGGCACAGTGCACCTTACCACCTCATTATGCTGGTCTGATATAGCAGTGAGAATGTGAGGTTAGTTCTGAGGAGCCCTGGTTTCAAATCACACAGTTGTCAACAGGACTGGAGATAAATTTCCTGTCCCTTTAATAAAGATTTAGCATATGGAAAAAGGCAGTTGAAGCCCATGGCATTTTTATGGCATGGAGGTAAATAATATTTTCATAGCACTGAGTTAAATAACATCCCCTGGGAAAAAACAGCCCTTAAAGCCTTATGGCAGCCCTTCAAAGGTCAGTAGCTAAATATTCCCAGTCATACACTCTCAGTCTAACCTACATTTGTAAAGTTGTTGTGCAGAAAATATTTAGGAGTGATGAACCATATATACTACCCTGACCTCCTTGGAAGAAGGTAGGGCAGGCAGGAATATGGTAGACTGAAAAGGGTTGTAGGTGCTGGCCTTAAGGATATCTATTTACAGAAATCTATCCTCCACACAAAATCAGTTTTACTGCTACAAAATGAGAAGAAGAAGAAGAAGAGATTGGATTTATATCCCACCCTTCACTTTTGAGTCTCGGAGTGGCTTACAAACTCCTTTCCCTTCCCCTCCCCACAACAGACACCCTGTAAGGTAGGTGGGGCTGAGAGAACTCTAACTCAAACTGCTCTTTCAGGAACAGCTGTGCCAGAGCTTGTGACTGACCCAAGGTCACATCAGCAGGTACAAGTGGAGGACTGGGGAATCAAACCCGGTTCTCCTAGATTAGAGTCCACACACTTAACCACTACACCAAACTGGCTCTCCAATGAGAGAGTTTTAGCACAGAGTTTGGACCTCTCTGCCTGAGATTTTACACCTAAAGACAAAGGCCTTTCTGCTAACTTTCATGGGCTTTGTTTGAAGTGGAAACACAATCCCTGACATTTCCCAAGGACTCCAGACTACCATAATTTCTTAGGCCAGACATGGAGACCCAGTGTGTCTGTGTGTGGGAGGGGAGTCATAATGAATTCAAGAGTCATTGAACTGCATTCAGTTTGGAAATTTGTGGACGGAGGATGGAAAAAGAGGAGGGGGAAGGGAGAAGGCTTCAGCGAATAATTGAGTACAGAAATGAAAGCTTTAATTCATAAAAGCAAAACATTTTCCATTCATCAACCTGCAAGCAGTTAAGGAGGGGGAGAAACTGAAAGAAAAGCCTGCAACTTGGATCAGGAGCCAACAGGAAAAGCGGAAATGTCTGAAAGAATGTAAACTATTTAGGTTTCATCCAGAGCAACGAGTAAACAGTTATTACACGCAAATCGTTCTTAAGATCACTACGCCTTAATGCTGAGTTAAAAAAAACCCCAAACCTTGCAGGATTTGCTATGTCCACATTGAAAGTGCTGAGAGGGAGAGCCTGATGAGTGTGACTACAGCAGATCCCTTGAGAAGGAGTCCATGCAAATCCCGCACAGATGTTGCAGAGATAGTGCATATTAAAAAAAACCACCCTAAAAAAAAGCAGCATCCATTGCTGATGAACTATTAGAAAAAATGTAAAACTTGCTTGAGCACTTATCTAAGAATATATATTGTGTCCTGCTGGATCAGACAAGTAGTCTGTCTCATCTAGCATCTTGTTTCACACAGTGGCCAACCGGTTGCCCTGGAAGGCCAACATAGGGGGTATAGAAGCCAAAGCTTTCCCTTGATATTGCCTCTAGGGATGCCAGCCCCCAAGTGGGTCCTGGGGTCCCCTGGAATTACAGGCAGGCCTGTACCAAGGGGCATTTGGAGGTGGTGCCCCTCACAGATTAGCCCCACACCCCCAGGGAGGATGTCAGACTCCCACCCACCCCCAGTGCACCACACTTCTTATCCTGCCTGCTATGTCTTTGCCAGCTCTTCCTGCTGGTTCCTGCTCAGCCGCAGCAGGAAGCAGCAGGAAGAGCCAGCAAGAAGCAGTGAGACACAGGCACAGTGAGGCACCAGGGCAGGCCATTTGCTATGCCTCGTGTGGCGGTGGAGGTGAGCTAGCGGTTCCACTTCTCTTACTCCTTGAGAGTAAGAGGAATGAGTGGCAACACTAGCTCACCTCCCCGCTGCATGAGGCATGGAGAATGGCCTGTCTCAGCTCTCCCTCAGCAGCAGTGAGATGCCTGGGCTGGTGGACACAGGCACAGTGAGGCACTGGGGCAGGCCATTAGAGAATGGCCCACCTGGTGTCTTACTGCACCTGTACCAGCCAGCCCAGCCACCATAGTTCCCTCTAAGCTGCAAAAAATTTTAAAAGGCAATGCAGGGGTTTCTTTTTCTGCTCACAAGGCATTTTTCCCTCTATTGGAAACAAGGGAAGATGAAAGCATCTCTTTCTGGGGCCCAAAGAAATGGACCCTCTGGTCCAATCTTTTTGAAACGGAGGGGGGGGGGGTCTGAGGAGAGGCACCAGCAGTTATGCTGCAAATTTAGTTCCTTGAACTAAAAAAAACAGCTCCCCCATAACCCCAGATTGATTCTCCATTATAGTCTATGGGGCCCATTGACAATAATGGTCCCCATAGGCTACAATGGAGCTGGGGGGGGGGAAATTGCACACCCCTATTATGCTTTTCAGTATGATTCATAAGCTGCCTTGAGTCACAGGGGAAAGTGGGATATAAATATTTGAATAAATAAGTTGTTTGGGCAGATTGATAACATTTAAGCAACTTCTTGTTTGTTAGGTTAGGCAAGGTCGGAACTGTTCCTCCTCTGTTATACTTGACCTGTAATGCTGGTTGTCATATTTTAGAAAACACACACACAAAGTAGACTGCAAGAGTTCACCCCCCAAGTGTTGGTATGTTTCCTAAGGCTCAGCACAAGGTGACGGTCCAAGGCCAGGTCTACCAATCTGGTGGAAAGGAGTGGGTAGACCTGTTGTCTGGAGGGCAGGTCTACTAACAGAATGGAAAAGTGTGGGTAGACCTGTTCTCTGGTGGACAGATCTACCAATAGAGTGTAAGGGGTGTGTGTGAAATTTGACTTGAATCTGTTTTCTCTTATGATGTTTATATTATTCTTAAAATATAATGTAAATATAATTTAAAAGAATTTATTCTGATATTTTTACAAGGTTATGGAAGTAATCTAAAAAAACCCCAATTTACCCAATAGTCATATGTAGACTCGTTCATAACTTTAATGCTACTAACTTTTTTCGTTTATGAGGTAGAATTTCTGCTCACAACACTTTGGAGCTTAGAGGGAACATTGCCAGCCACCACACTGCTGCTCGGAGAGCCGAGGAGGCAGGCAGGCAGGTATGGCAGTGGGCAGCAAGCAGAAAGAGGCACTATGACTCCTCTTCCTGCTTGCCACCCGCTGCCTTGCCTGCCTGCCTCTTTGGCTCTCCTTCTCCCTCTCCATTCCTGGCACACTCATCTGTGAACAGAGAGGGAAAAGGAGAGTCACTTCCAGGGGACCTCAAGAGCCTTCTGCCCCTACCAAAATTTTTCTGGCTGTGGGGCTGATTACAGGTCATCTTCAGACTACAGAGATCAGTTCATCTGGAGAAAATGGATGCCTTGGAGGGTGGACTCTGTGCAAAGGCATTGTATCCCACTGAGGTCCCTGTTCTTCCCAGGCTCCAGACTCAGAACTCCAGGAGTTTCCCAACCTGAATCTGGCTACCCTACCACCCTATCCCCCACCGATATCCTGGAGGGACCTGGCAACCTAGCCTCCTAGCAGCAGTTTTCAGAGGTTGACTGCCTCTGGATAGGTAGGTTCTCTGTAGTCATAATGGCTAGTAATTACTGATGGACTCTCCCCCCATTTTAAAGCCATCACTACAATGAACAACAGTGAATTCCATTCTTTAGTTACTCATTGAGACAAGAAGTATTTCCTTTTGTCCATCCTGAATTGATTTCCTATCAACTTCATAGGGCATTCCTGCGGTTTAGTATTACACAGGAAAAAGTTCTTTTCACATCACTCTCACAATAGTCTCCCCCCACCCCACCCCCAAAAAACCTGGAAAGCCCCTGAGAATTGAGCAGTTCATTCTACAGATATGGTAGTGCTTGAACATCATGGCTTCTCCTAAAGAATCCTGGGGATCGTAGTTGAGAAGAGTGCTGAGCTGAATCAGTTCAAGGTCCTTAACCTCCACTGTGGTTATGAATTCATAAAGATGCTTCATGCTGACCCAGTTTATGGTCCATCTACTCAGACTTACACAGGCTTTCATGCAAAGGTTGCCAGCTTTCCAATATCTTTTTAACTTGAGATACCAGGCATGTAAGATCTTCTATACGCAAAGCAGAAGCTATTCCACCAAGCTGCAGCCCTTCACTAAAATATATGTAGCAGTCTTCCGTTGAGTCTAGGGTTGCCAACTCTAGGTGGGGAAGTTCCTGGAGAAGTTCCATGGGGATGGACCTTGAGGAGAGTAGTATTTGGGGAGGGGAGGGACCTCAGTGGGGTACAATGTCAGTCCACCCTTCAAAGCAACCATTTTCTCCAGGGGAATTATGCTTTGTAGCCTGGAGATAAGTTGTAATTCTGAGAATCTCCAGGCCCCACCTGGAGTCTGAAAGGAAACAAACAACCGTGATGTATTGTGCCAAAAAAAGTCTTTACAGACTAGAAAATTCTTTTTCCAATATTCAGTTTACTTGAAGCAATTCAAACGCCATCAACACCAACAAACCATGCATATTATATCTCCTCTGGCAGGAATGGAACCTTCAAAGCCCTAAACAGTCTGGGACCATCATATCTATAGGACTGCCTCTCCCTATACACTCCTTAGAGGGCATTACACTCATCTAGTAACAACTTACTGGTAGCCCCTGGCCCCAGAACGGTCTGGCTGTCCTTGACCAGGCACAGGGCCTTTTCAGCCCTGGACCCAACCTGGTAGAACTCTCTGTCTAGTAAAACTTGAGCCCTGTAGGACTTGGCTCAGTTCTGCAGGGCCTGTAAGACCGAGATGTTCCACGGTCGAGGACAGTGGTGACTAGAAAGATCACCTGGCTTCCCCATTGTTGGGCCTCAGATTTCAGTGTACCATCTGCCCCCTTAGATATCCAGGTCTGAAGGCTTGTTGGGATGCCATCTGACATGACACAATAAATTGGTTCTTAAGTCTCAACTGTAAGGTTTGGTTTTAAACTGTGATGCTGATTTTATTGTATTTAATTGTTGGAAGTCAACCTGAGCCCTGCCTGGCAAGGAAAGGAGTGGGATAAAAATCAAATAAATTAAATAAAAAATAAACCAAATATGGTTCTTTTAAGAAATAAAATGAGATCTTTAAGTTGAGGTCTATTAGAGGGGTAGGTGGGCAGCTGAAACAATCACCGCCCTGAGCCCATGTGGAAGGGTGGGATATAAATCCAATAAATTAATAAATAAATAAACAATCAGTATGTGAAGAGAACGGCCCGCAAAGATTTTTATGGGACTAAAGGGCTTCTTAGGCCCCGGTCACATGGGCCAGATAACGTGGGGGAGGGGAGCGTGGCTGTTCGCCCTGGAGCAAAATAAAGCACAGTAGCCCAATCACACAGTCCCCCAGTCTCCACGATTAGGCTGTTTGCTGCCTATCTCACAGCGATGCTGAAGCATGGCAAAGAAGTGGTGTGGCGCGATCACACAAGCAGCGATCACAAGCCACCGCTTCCGGATCAGATGGGCATTTGTGTGCATGTGCTGTTCCGCAGAGCAGCACTGCTTTCAGTTTCGTGTTTGTGCGCGTGTGCAGTAAAACATCTGGTTTGCAACAGGACGTGGACGGGCGCCGGATGCCACGGGATACTAGCATTCCCGCAATCAGACGCCCGCCTTTGCCCCACGTTTTCCAGACACTAGTGCACTTTCCACAGTACTTTTTAACTCCGCATCTTCGGTGGGACGCCACAGGTTGGCCATGGGAACGCTACGCTTCCCAGATGTTGCGGTATGATTGCGGCCCAAAATTCTGCCTGACATTTGTGCCTTCCATGCAGCAAATTCTCCATGTGATAGGGGCCTTAGAGATGCTTTACAGGTAGGTAACTGAGAGAAGCGAACACTTGCCAGTAACGCAGGTGTGAACGATGCACAGATTTATGTCAGTGCACTGAAACAACTGTGCAGGGCACTCCTGTACATGTGTATTACTTATTGTGAGACCTCAGGTTTTCTCCTGTCAACAACAACAATGGGCAACTCAAAATAGAATGTGAAAGGGATGGTGGTGATGAGTGATAAATGGGAGCAACAGTCTTGCGTGGTAGGCTACATTGAGAGACAACAACTTGTCCAAGGTCACTCAGTTAGCTCAACCAGATAAGAATCCAGATTTTTCCTAAAACAAACCTAAAATTCCACCTACCACACCCTAAGTGGCTGGATCTATTCTGCTATCACAGGTACTTTCCTCTGGCAGGAATGAATCTTACCCTCAATAAGTGCAATGGAAGCTCCTTCAGCTGAAGGAAAACACCTCCACTTGCAGGATACCCACTTTGCCATGGGAACTTGCTGGGTGACATTGGGCCAATCACTCTCTCCCATTCTAACCTACCTCACAGGAGGGGAGAACATGGAGGAAGGGAGAACATTGTTGTACACAGCTTTGGATCCCCATCAGGGAGTAAAGGTTTCCCTTGCTTGAAAGCTAGTCATATCCGACTCTAGGGGGCAGTGTCATCTCCGTTTCCAAGCTGAAGAGCCAGTGCTGTCCGAAGACATTTCCATAGTTGTGTGGCTGGCATGACTAAACGCCCAGGAGCACGGAACACTGTTACTTTCCCACCGAAGAGGTACCTATTTATCTACTTGCAATTCTTGCTTTCAAATGCTAGGTTGGCAGGAGCTGGGAGCTCACTCTGTCACACGGCGCTAGGGTCCCGAACTGCCAAACTGCAGACCTTCCCATCTGCAGCTCAGCATCTTAACCTCTGAGCCACTGTGGCTCCTATCAGGGAGAAAAGTGGAGTATAAATATCTGAACAAATTTTTAAAATACTAAATATAGGCATGGACCAATGCTTCTGCCCAGCCCTGCTCTTGAACCTTCATTCACCTTCAGTCTCCTTACCTCGTCCACTCCGTCCTACAAAGCGAAGGTCATTGAACCGGGCCACTTGGTTTTTCATAACAGCAGAGGCATTCCGAAGTTCGGCCGAATAGTTCTCATCGTTGCCAGCCATGACTGTTACCACAGTCCCATCTGGCACATCTCCAAGAGCTACCACCTAGAAATCAGCAGCAAGAACAACCAGGGGGAGAAAAAAACAGGGGTTTATTATAAACCTTTTGTTATACCTGCTCAATGACAGTCTGTGACTTTGGTGCTGAGAAGCCAGCATGGCACTCAAGGACACTATTCAGTGAGGGACATAATCTTGTGCGGAATTCAAGACTCATGCTCTGATCCTGTGACTTTCTTGCCTTAGAGTAATCCCTACTGATCTTAGCGGATGTACCATTGAGAAATCACAGATAAGATCAAGTTCATTTGGGAAGAGGTTGTTAGAAACTGAACTGAACACATGCATAAATCTTACAGTGATACATCTAAGTTCTGAAATATATACTATGTTGGGAGTCTGGTCTGTGAGATCATGGGGGAGGGAGAAATGATTGGGAAATCTGTCCCCAAAAATATGTGAATTCTTTTAGAATTCAGGAAGCTCTGAAGAGCTTCAGCAGGCAAACCGCTCCATCTTATTTTGAGGGTTTTTTAACTGATTCAACTCCCCATACATTTTGCTCCCCCCCCCCCAATTTCCATTTTGGTACATTTTTACTAATTTTTCCTTATGTACCCAGGGAGTCCCCAGAGCATGCAAAGACCCCTGCCTTCCATATGGGTGGCGTGGTGTACAGTACAGATGTATTTCAACCAACCACATTTTTAGTAGATATTAGTATTAGTGCTGCCAGCCAGTTCATTAGTTTTTGGTTGAAATGCATCTGTATTTCACTAAAATCTCAGGGTTCATTTTCTAAATGCTGGAGGAAGTGTGGGATTCTTTGGGCCACAATGTAACCCAAGGTAAGCATTTTTTTAAAAAAACCCCAAACCTACAATGCAGCCATAAACAGAATTATACTCTTCTAAATCCTTTGGAGTTCATGCATTTAGGATTGGACTGTTAACCCCCTTGGTTTCAGCCAGTGAGTGAAACACACTTTTTTATTATTTATTTTATTGGGCAATAGGGTGTTAGAAACAGGACTATTTATACCTTGCTTTTCTATTTTTTAAAAATGTTCTGGTGAAATTAATGGGATTTTAATAGGCTACAGTAGCCACTCACTATTTTAAACAATGATCCCATCATTCAGTTTCTTTTTTAGATTCCCCGTTAAAGAGTCACACAGACTTTTCAAGTGAGACCTTAATTGACAGTCCCAACAATTAAAACTGGTTCCTACAGATTACTGAATTTATGAGAACTAGACAAAATACAGCAATTTCACTTCCCATTGATTTCCACATTTCACACATGCATAAGGCTTTGATTTCACAATGCTCACTCACATGGAAGCCAGTCCTATTCAGTTCAGTGGACTGTATTTCTGAATAAGCAATTTAAAGGGTTTTTCAGCCCCTCCTTTGCTCCTGGGATAGACATGTGAACCAACAGAAAGGTAGTTTGGGGCCTGAATTGAACATTACGTTGGCAGGGGAGAAGAATTTATTCATACATGCTGAGCATCTCATTTAAAATGGGCCACAGCACATACTAAGTGGCTACATATGCCATATTAGCATGCCAGAAGTCTACAACTTTGAGCATGTTTACCATACTGAGGTCCTAATGTGGCACATATAGCTATTCTGCATACCCAATTTATTATGATGCCAGTAGACAGAAAGCAGTGAGCTGCATGAGTTTGCATGTACCCAGCATCAATTTGACTTTACAGAGCCACACATGCCACATCAGCACACCAGTGCAACACCTGGGCTATGGATCTCTGGCATGCTTCAAGGAGTACATGATGACAGATGAGACCCCAGTTTAAACAAAATACACTGGGCACAGAGAAGATAGCAGGATAGGACGTTTTTTAACCTGCCAGCATCAGGTTGAAGTCAGGCCTTAAATGTGAGCAGGGGTATATGATAAAACAGAAAGACAGTTTTAAGTGAGTCTGAACTGTCTCCAAATCTACTGATGATCACAGTGGAAGGATGACTTGCTGTCTCATTCCAACCTCCCTGTGCTTTGAAACATAGGTGAGATTTCAGTTTTACTCTCTGAACAGATTTGTGGGTGGGGGGAAGAGATTTACATAGGTAAGGGGAAAGGTCCTTTATGCCTCTTCCATAGTAGAAAGCCAACTGTCTGCTTTGGGGTTCTGATACATTCATAAGTGGACCGAGGCTACTTTGAATAAACACCTGTTCAGCAAAACAAGCAGCTCAGTTGTGGGGAAGGAATGTCTCAGCTGCCATGTAGAAAAGTGAATCAAACAAGATCCTTCAAAAAAAAAACCAACCTACCATCCCAGCTCCTAACCAGAGGAACATCTCTGTGTAACTTGGGAAACTTGCAATACCACATTTCAAACATTGGTTGGTCTCAATCCAGCCTAAAGTGAAGCAACTGGAAATTACACTGAAATCAACAAGACCCAAAAGGGGTCAACTTTGGCTGGATTGTGTCCATAAAGATATTACTAAATATTATTTTTTTGTTCTTCTTCTGTGAATTTGGTAATAATTGATGCAGTACATTTTCAGGCACTGTGGTGAGCCTGAAGCCAGAGTGTTAGATCTGGGCTCAAATTTGCACTGCACTACAAAGTTCATTGAGTGGCCATGGGGCAGTCGCTGTCTCTCAGCCCAGCCCATATCACCTTGTAGGGTCTGGGTAAAACAGCATCCTTGAACAAAGGGCAGAATAGAAGTCAAAATAAAAAATAAGCACTGCTGCACAACATGTCACCTTCCCTCAATAAATCATTTGCTAACACACTTGGGCTTTACAGCTCTTATGGCTGCAGAGTCCAAAACCATTTTATTTTCTAAAACCAGGGCTCTTTTTGTAGCAGGAAATCCTTCGCATATTAGGCGACACACCTCGTGTAGCCAATCCTCTAAGAGCTTACAGAGTTTTTCTTACAGGGGCTACTGTAAGTTCTTGGAGGATTGGCTATATTAGGGGTGTATCACCCAGGGCCGGCCGCAGGTGTCTGGGCGCCCTAGGCAGGACAGCCTGGGGCACCCACCCCACTGGGGATGCCAACCTCCCGGTGGGGCCTGGAGATGGCCCAGCGCCAGGAGAGCCGGGGCAGGGGCAGGCTTAGAACGCCCACCCCTTCCCTCCCGGCGGCGGCGGCTTTTCTGGGCGCCTCACAGCCACGAGGCACCCAGGAAAGCCGGGGCTGCCGGCGCTGGGCGGCCTGGGGGGCTTTTCATGGGGGTGGCATTTTGGCGCCCCTGCAGGGCTGGTGCCCTAGGCGAGCGCCTAGCTCGCCTAGTGGGCGAGCCGGCCCTGGTATCACCTAATATGCAAAGGAGTTCCTGCTACAAATTTTATTATCAACATTTTTGTTTGCTACATTTTTTATCCTGCCCTTCCTTCAAGAAGCTTGGGGAAGTACATCAGTCCCTTCCTCCATTTAGCCCTCACAACACCCCTGCAAAGTAGGTTAAATTGAGAGTGCACAACTGGCCCAAGGTCACCCAGCAGTTGCGCACTCTCAGTTTAACCTACTTTGCATGGCAGAGGGGACTGGAGCTCTAAATCTGCATAAGGGAGAAATCAAAGAAGATTTGGTTGTCTTAACAGTGCCATAATCATAATCATCATCTTTATTATTATTATTCAGAGATTTAAGAAGGCATCATTGTTCAGTGTGTAAATAATTGTAGTTGCGTTCATAGCAACAGCAGCAGCAGCGTAAAACAGAATGCCAGTGCTGTGCCTCAGACCAGATTGAGCTCCGCTGGCATAGACTTATGTTTGTCTTGAAGGTTCCACTGGATTGTCTTTTCATGTAGGAGCAGAATCAGATCAAAAATAACCACTATAATAATTTTAATTAAATGATGCTGCAATAAGAGTTTTCCCAGCCTTTAAAAAAAATTACAGCAAATATTTAAGAATCAATGCCATTAAAAAAGAAAGATTTTCCATTTCTGCTTCCAAAGTACAACCAATGTCCCTTTCATTATAAGCCAGCAAACAGGAACAAATCCATTCAGAACTACAGTCCCTTCTAACTACCTTTGTTTGGCTGAAACCTCTGCACATTTACTCAGAAGTACTACTGAGTTCAGTAGGGTTTAGTTCCAGGTAGGCACATGCATGGAACTTGGCCCCCTTTCTAAGAAAATAATATATTTAAAGAGAGACCTTTTTCCCTCTGAAAAATCCTAATGGTATAGATAGGCCACTCACCACCAACCCATGCATTTCTCTTTCACCTGGAATTCTTTCTCTGAAGGGGGAGGGGGGGTATTGCTGTCATGAACCAGGTAATGATTGGACTAGTGCGCTTAACTTCACTATCTTAAATAGTATTTTGTAATAACAAGAAATCATACATTATTTCAATATTTGTCACCTACAAAGAATGCCAGTCAAACCTTTTTCTTTCCATGGCAAATCCACTATCATGTTTTTGCTGGTCCCCCTCCCCCCCAAAACTGGGAAACAAAGTTATCTCTACCCTTTTTTCTTTGTAGAAAATTTTCACTGAAATGAATGGGATTCTCCAGGTAGTTATGAGTAGGATTTGTGGTTGCCAAGAGGCCTGGAGAAAACCTTTCTGTCCTTTTCACAGAGGCTCAGCATATGCAAAAGGGCAGCTGAAGCACAGCGATGACATCCCCTAATAAGCCTCTATAGGAAAGGGGCAGGAAGGTTTCCTACGGGTCCGCAGGCTGGCTCTCATAAGGAACTGGATCCTTCACCTTCAGAGGTTCGTTCCAGTTCCTTTCCGTTTCCTCGTTCCCATCCCTACAGGGGCAGCAGCCGACCAGCTCCTGAAATCTGTCCAGGGATCTACCTTCGAGTCTGCTGGTTTAGGGAGACCAAAACGGCTGTGGCTGGATTAATCTCCCTAAGCAATGACAGATCCACTCACTAACACCCAGGGCGTTTGTGCGGGCGCGCTCCTTTTCCACGGCCACTTCCCTCCTCACTTCTTGCAGGGTGTTCGGCATCCCTGAAACCGCCAAGCTTCCCCAACTGCACCCGAATCCTGCCCGCTTTCAGCATTTCCCCACCGGCCCCCCAGTCGCTTCCAGCGGGCAACGGAGCCGCGTTCTGAGTTGGGAGCGAGGCAGGGCCCTTGGCTCCGGCGGGATGCCTCTTGCCCGTTTTAGGCTTCCCGGTTGAGTCGGGGGACAGCCTCGATCCGCTGAAATGCAGGGGCTGAGACTGGAGTCACGCTGCAGAGGGCGGCGCTGTTTGCAGCAGAATTAAATAGGACGGAGAGAAGGGTTTCGTTTTTGCAGGGCTGTGGGAACTCTCACGGGCAGGAGGAGCCTGCCTGCACTCCGTCGGTTGGCCTCCGACGGTTCCAGAAGCATTGGCCCGCGAGAGAGGTGCCCTCGGATCCCGCCCCTCGACCCTCCGACCTGCTTCCTGAAGCAGACTCACTCGCTCGGAGTGTTCGCAGTAAGGCCCATTTTGTTCCGTGGGACTTGGCGGCGGAAGGGCCGCCAAGACCGTCACAGCTGACTTATGGCGACCCCGTGGGGTTTTCAAGGCAAGAGGCGTTCAGAGGTGGCTTGCCATTGCCTGCCAACCCTGGTATTCCTTGGTGGCCTCCCATCCAAATACTAACCTGCTTAGCTTCCTATCCAGGTAAATTTGCACAAGACTGTAACGCTTAGTTCTCAGGAAGGGTGTTTTAAGGGCATTTTAAAGGGACTTCATTTTATTAACTGGACTGGGGATTGGAAACTCTCGGGGGCATCTAGTATCCGATGATCCGAAACATTTCAACACCACCACCACAATTGTTGTTGCTGGAACCCTATCACAACCGTATTTGCCTGGAAGTCTATCCGGCAGGTTTCAACTGCTTTGCATTCTCAGTTTATGAGCTCGATTTCTTTTCTTTTCTTTTCTTTTTCTTTTTTTGCATCCAGTTAGAAACAGATTTACTCGGAAATGCTTTTTTAAAAAATTAGAATGCGAGATCAAAACAGAGAGATCTATTTAACCTCAGAGAAGACAGATATTAAATTAAATTAAAACGATATATAACTGGGACCAGATTAATGGCAGTTTTATTAAAATAAGAAAGAAAAGAGAATCGGGTTGATCAGATACAGCCGAGTCGCTCGGCTTCATTGCTGGAGATTGCATCTGATTTAAACGGGGGGGGGGGGGGCGGGAATCTCAGCTAGTTAATTAGCCTCAACTCCCTTTAAACTTCAAACGCTGCTTCTAAATGAATGAAATAATCAGAGAAGAAGCTAGAACTCCCCCCGGGGCGAAAAACAACGCGGCAGAAGCCTGGCTTTTGAAAAACCGCCGCTGCCACCCAAATCCCCGGGGGGAGGAACAGCAGGCCTGGAAAGCCAAAACGAACCACCGAAGGAGGGTCCCCCTCCAAGGTCACTGGAGTCGGACCCCCAGCTCTGCCCACAAACTCACCTCCCCCCCCCATTTTTTTTTACAAGAAAGCTCCGCTGATTTCCATCAGAAGGATAAATCCAATCCTAAACAGAGTGGCACTTTTCATAAAGCCCCATGAGGTTTAGATGGGAGTAACACTGCATAGGGTTGCTCTGTAACAAAGGCTGCGGTCCGCTGTAGAGTTACTGCCGTCTAAGTCCATGGATTTCAGTGTACCTAGACTGCAGTCGCTCTACACAGGAGTGCAATCTGATGTACACTGACCAAGGAGTAAGCCTGGGACAATACAATGGGGCGGATTTGGGAATGAACCCGCGCAGGTTTGCTCCTTCATGCTCACCGCCGCCATTCGGAGGCATTCCCTCTTCGCGGTCCTTCTGGACTCGCACCCAGACAGAGGCGTTGGTTTTCAGCTTTTCGAGGGGACAAGGCTATTTCCAAAGCTTCTAACTGTGCTGTCCCAAACCCGCTGGCTTCAATGGGCCTAGAAGGAGAAAGGAGTAAGAGTCCAGCAGCACCTTAAGGACTGACAAAATTTGTGGCAGTGGATAGGATTAGGTGAGTCGCACTGCTCACTTCTTCAGATAACCTTCAGGTTATCTGTCATCCCCTGCCACAAATTGTGTTAGTCTTTAAGGTGCTGCTGCACTCTTATTCTTTTCTACTGCTGCAGACAGAGTAACACGGCTGCCCATCTTGATCTATCTCCACGAAGAGCCTAGAAGGGTCTAACTCTGCGTAGGAGGGCCCTTTCTTTTTGCATCTTTCTGGAAATTAAATGCCTTTCGTTTCCGTGGGTGTGTAAATTTACAGGCACCCGGTTTTCACAAACGCATCAGTTTAGTATAGTCAAAGTTTAAATATTAAACGCGAGCTCCATCCCGCCACCATGAGGACTAGAAGCTCCTAACAAATAAGCCTAAAAGAGCACAACGAGAGCTTCAGATGCAGACACTGAATAGGCATGGCCTGAAGCCCGCGGCAGGTACCCGCGGCGGAGATCCAAGGTGGCCTCCGGAGAATCCGGGGAGCGCCGAAGCTGGGATCCTGGCCGGGAGCTGAGGGGGAAACACTACTTGGCAACTAGTTGCCTACCAGCCACTTGTTCCATGGGATGCTACTGAAGCTGGGCACGGGGTGTGGGCGTGTGCGATGTTCTAGAGGGCGATTTGGATCCGGGCCCTTTACTCGGGACCTGGGGACGGATCCGTTCTCTGGACGGCTTGGACTGGGGAGGCGGGTCTCTCTCCGATCCTCTCTCCAACCCTTCTCTGATTTGCGTCTTGGCCCCTCTGGGGCTGCCCGGGCCGATCCGGTTTGGGGAAGGCAAGCTCCGGTTTCCTCTCACGGAAAGGGCTGCCGGGTGGGGCGACAGGATTATCTTTTCCGTCGGGACAGAAAAGTCGGGCGGCTAATAGGTTATCAATGCCAGAGCATCATCTTCAGCGCCTAGGAGGAAGAATTTTCAGCGGGGAACTGATTGCGGCGTGACTCCGGTTTGGAGAAGGGGGTTTGCTCGGGAGGCTTAAATCAACCCCATCCTGCAGCCTAAACGTTTCCTCTCTTCACACCCCACAGCCTCTGAATCCTTTTCCGCCTCTCCCTTTCAGTCCGAATGCGAAGCAGCGGGGAAGGGGCAGGCGGGCGAGCTTCAGCGCGGGCCTGTCTCGGCTGAGGCATCGTGGATCTCTGCGGTGACAGTTGACGAAACTTAAAACTCCCAAATAAGGGGACACGCCTGCACCGCAAATGCAGCCAGCCCCTATTGAACGGCGCAGCTTTTCTGAGGGGGGGAGGCTGAGTCGAGCCCCCCCCCTTTCTAAATGGAATTCCCCTGCCGCCCTTTCTTCGGCGCCTGCTCTTACGGCCTGCGCACTGCGCGGCAGTCTATAAAACTGGCTCCCGCGGCCCTCTAAAAGCCGCTTTTCCCAGCGCAGCGATGCCGTGGAAAGTCCTCCGAGCGCTTCGGGAGCTGCCGGGGTGTGCGTTAGCCTGCTTTCTGCAGCGCACATCTGGCGCCCCAGAGGCTGGCATCCCTGCCTGGGACGGGGAGGCTCCCGGGTGCCTGGAACTGCACGCCCGTCCCCTGCCAGGCGCTGGGAGGTTTTGCGCCACCGCGAGCCCCGCTCTCCGCGGAAATCTGCTACCTCCTCGGGGCGCCAAGCCCCGCCGGCCCAAAGGCCAGGCGACCCCTCGGAAGTCGCTCCGTCTGTCCCACCGCCTCGCTCGCTCCTCCTGGGGACCGGTTCGGAGGAGAGCTGCCAACTGCGCCGGAGCTGTGGCTTTCCTGGCAGGCCACGCGGGGGCGGGCTGGGCGCCCCCGGAGGGAACCGCTGAAGGGAGGGGGGTCTTTGGGCTCCGCTTCCCGCTGCTCTTCCTCCCCAGGCCGGCCCCAGTCCCTCCCTCCCTCCCTCCCCCCCCGCCCGGTCCGTTAAACCGCGAGCCGCGGCTGCGGCGGGGACAGGAAGCATCTGGCTTACCTTGAAGGCCACCGGCAGGGTCTTGTTGCAGCGCCAGTGCGACGGCAGGACGGAGCACAAGAAGTTGGGGCTGTCGGTCCTCACCAGCTCGCCGGGGTGGTCGGCCAGGACATCGACGACGGAGCGCGCCTCAAGGCGACCGCGGGGGGCCGGGGGAGCGGGGGCGCTGAGGAGGGTGCCGCCGCCGCCGCCGCCGCCGCCGCTGCTCTCCCCCATCTTCCCGCAGGCGAAGGCCGTGGAGGGCGGAGTGAAGCGCCGGCTGGTGCTGGGGTCTACGGGGATACGCATCACCACGGAGGGCGTCAGGGGGGCGCGCGGCGGGCCGGCCGGGGCCAGGCGGAGGGCGCGCGGGGCGGGGGGCGCCGGCGGGGAAGCAGCCCGACAGCCCAGCCTGCCAGCGCCCGCCGGGGGCCGCCGCGCCGGGGATAGCCAGGCGCAGCTCGCCAGCGGGCCGGTCCCCCGAGCGCTCTGCCGCAGTCGGCCCCGCGCCCTTCGACGGCTCCGCGCCGCCGCCGCGCCTGCGGGGGGAGGGGAAGATCCCTCCCGGCCCCCTCCGCCTGGGCTGGTGCCCCTCCTCGGCCGGCGGCACTCCCCGCCCCTGGCGCCCCTCCTTCGGCTGCGCGACCCTGGACGGGGTGGGCCGAGATGCGGGTTCCGCGCCGCTGCCTCCTCTTGGCCCCTCCGCCCGCCGCCCCAAAGCCAGCGAATGTCGGCGGCGGCAGGAGCGCTTCGGCAGTTTATTTACTCCGAGGCAGACCCGAGACCAGGCGTGGCTGCTCGGGCCGAATGGCAGCTGGGGAGGCCAATCAGCAGACTCAGCCGGGGAAAGTAACCCAACCCGCCCCCGCCCGCTTTTCCCCGCCCCCTCACCTGAAGGTGGCTCAAGAGAACACCTCGGCGGCGGGGCCACTGCGGGCACTGAAGGGAAGACCCCAGGGGGCAATGGCGGGGTCTCCCCCCCTCCCCAGACTGCGCAGAGAGAGGCTGCAATCCCAGGCGCGCTTTTGCGGGGAGCAAGCCGCGCGGATCCAGGCCAGAGAGCCGGCACGCATCGGCCTCGGATCGCAGCCTTCCCATCTGAGCCGAGCTTCTGCCCAGGGGGAGGAGGCCAAAGGCGCCACCTCGCCTTCCCGCTGCCCCTTCGACTGGGTTTCCAGAGCAGCCCTTCACCTCCAAGTCACCGCGCCCCCCCCCCCATGACTGCCCTACCAGAAAAGGCTTTGAGGTCAAGTCATTCGCCTGGATTCGGGCCCCCACCCCCCGCGGGCACCAGTTTGCAATCCGCACCTCGCTCCTCCCGCGGAGAACCGGCAGCCCAGAGAACTCCTGGCGAAGCCACGAGGGATCCAGCCGCTCCCGAGGCGACAAGTACCGTCCCGAGCCCAGTGGCTCCAATGGCCTCCTTGGCGAGGTGTTTGACTGGGGTTAGGACTGTCCGGGCTGCCGTGGAGAAAACGCGGCGGGGATTGGGATTCGAAGCCGGCAGGCCGCGGGGCCCTGGCTCTTTCATGTGTGGAAGCTTTCCGTGCCTGTAACATCCCATACGTAAAGGACGGGGCGTTTTTCTCCAGGCCTGCTGGCAACTCGATACCCAAATGAACCAGGCAAACGGAGCGGAGGGAACCCTTCCCAACTGCGGCCGCCCGGAGCTTTGGAGCGATCTCCGGCAGCGGTTGAGAACGGGAAACGTTGACCTCGGAAGTTAAGAAATGAGGCGAGCAAAAGCTCCCCCCGCACCGCTGCAGAAGGGCCGCGGGCGGAGGAGTAGGAGAACAAGAGAGGAAGCAGCCGCCGACCCTTTCTAGTGCAGAAGAAAGCCAGCAGCAGCAGCAGCAGTGAAGAGGGCATGAAGACATGCTCATTCACACGTTAAATTCGCACTCCCAAATAATCACGCTTCACACTGGCTCTTGATCCCTGACTCAACGAAAGGAAGAGAAGAAATAAGGGCGGGGTCACTGGGGGAGACCCGAGTGCGGCAGCCCCCCCCCCCAGCCTGCCTCCCTCCCAGGGTTGGTGTGTGAGGATCCAGCGGTAAGGAGGAAAAACCAGGCGCGCTCACTGGAGTTTTGTATCCTTGTACTTTCATACATTTAATAAATCATCCTCATCATCCTCATCCTCAAATCTGTATTTTGCAGAACTGCATTCGTAGAGCTGCCGCCTGCCCCCTCCCCGCGGCTTTGGCGAGCGAGCGGTCTCTGCATCTTCTCGGGATGCGCGCGGGATCTGACCCCGGCCTCCCTGCCCTGTTTTGCCCCGAGGCGTCTCTGCCTCGGGAGAACCCGGGGAGCGGCACCAGTCCACGCCGCGCAGAGAGGGCTGCTCGATTGGAGCCCAGGAGGAGCGCTGGGGAGACCGGCCGGGTCCCCGGGGCACAGACGCCTTCGAGAGGCAGCTCTCCCTTCCTCCGGTACATACAAGACATTAAAGATGGCACAAGTCTGTAACCGTTAACTTCTTTTATCCAAACGACCATTCCCTTGTTTTCCTCTAGTAAAGATTCGTTTTTTTTACAGCTCGAGCAGAGTGCGGCTTTTGTGTCTGGAAGGCGCCTCCATCCCGGCAGGCAGGCAGGTCCCCCGGCAGTCTCGTGGGCCTTTAGCGCCTCTCGCCCTTCTCCCGCAGGCCACCAGGGCTGCCCCCTGAAACCCGCCCAGGGAGCGGCCGAAAGGAAAGCCGGTTCGTTGGGAAGAGGCGCCAAGGCCGCTTCCTCCGGGGAGGAAGAACCGACCGGTGGAGACCCGCGAGCTGCCCGGCGGAGAAGGCGCTCGCCCTCCCGGAGCGGCAGCAGGGCGGGGACGGTCTCGCCACCGGTCGGGGACGGGGGAAGGTTATTTCCCCCTCCCTTCTGCAGGAGAGGAGGTCGAAAGGGTTCAGCCGCAGGCTTCCAGGGGAAGGTGGCCCGCGGGGGGGGGGGGACCAGGCAAGAGAGCCGCCGGCGAATTCGGAGGCGCTGCTGGCTCAGCCCTGCTCCAGACTCCTGCGGCAAAATGCTTGTCCCGAAGTGGAACCGGTTCAGAGTTTGGCTAAAACGGTCATGGATTGTGGCATTCCATTTTAAGCACATCTTAAGGGCAGGGACAAGACTTCGTCCTGTTTGCTTACTGGCTTTATTTACAGCCTGCCTTTCCTCCCTCTGAGATTAAAGGTAGACGAGAGAAGACTAAGAAGGGCATCCTGGGTCCAGCATAAAATGCCCCACGCATAATGCCACAGAGGTCGGATGACAGAACTGGAAGACCCGCGGCCGGCTGAGGCAAGGAAACGACAGCCCATTCTAGCCAGGTGTCCTTCTGGACCATACATCTATCTGGGGGCTTCCTAGGCAAAAACAATCCATCCAGATCCCCTCCGACGTCAGACCAGAAGCAGCGAAGAAAAGGCTTGCCGCTCCGGGTTGTCCGAGGGCAAACGTGGATTAAAAGCCGAATTAGGCACACCTCACCCAAAGAGAAATTCTGGAATCACCACACCGACACACACATACGATTCCGTTCCAGAACCCCCCCCCCCAACATGTATTTCTAGATAAATTGCTCAGGGATGAAAGTTCTATGAAACACAGAAAGTCTTTACAAGGGGAAAGGGATAAGTTTTTGGCATCGACGGAAGAGAGAGAAATCGGGGTCGTTTGGAGGAGGCAATCGAAACGATCTTTGGGTTTGACTCCGGTTTCTTGAAGGGGATCGAAAAATAAACAAAACTACTGCCAAAGCGGTCGGAATAGTCGGCTTTGCACCACCGAATCAATATATCACTGTTTTTCAGTGGGTAAGGGGTTTTAAAAAATCGAGAGGCACGATCCGGACAAAGAGACGCGCTTATAAAGATTCTTAAAATGTAACCCTGCAACGAAATCCCAGTTCTCATTGAAATCAACTACATAGAACGGTCGTAGCCGTGTTTACTAGAAAGTAAATCGTCCGGTATTCAGTTGGGGCTTCTTAATCCCAGGAAGCTGCAGGCCGGATCGCGCCCTCCTACACCGTTTGCTCTATTCAGAGCGAAGAGACGTGCTGCCCGCTTCCCACCTTTCCCGCTATTTTCGAAAAACCGTTTTCAGCACCTTCGCTTCTGTTCCCGGGGATGACATATGGTTACTGAGCCACTGAATGCTTTAAGTGAACCACCTCAATAGAGCTCTCCCCTTCGTCTGGATCTTGTCCACTTTTGCCCAGGCATCGTGCCCCCCCCCGCCCTTTCCCGTATTTTGCTTTGATTTGGAGTGGGAAATGTCCTGCCCACCTGATCCAGGGCATGCCTCTCTCCCAGTCCCAGCAGAATGGGGGCTAAGGTGGCGCAGCTAGGCAAGGAGAGGCCACGCCAGTCCCGGAAAACGCTTTGCCAGCCAGGCCCGGGAGAAGCTCCTTTCACAACTCAGCCAAGTATTACTTGCGAGGAGACACGCTCAGGGGCGTCTCAGCGCCACTCTCCCTCTTGGTCGACCGGGAGGATCCCTGCAATGGCAACCCCCGTTGCGTAGCCAGGCCAGGTAGCCGACCCCCCCCCCCACACACACACACTCTCTCGCGCGCGCGCTCCTCGCCCCGGCGGCCCTTCGGGTTCCAGCCCGCAGCCGCGTCCCCTCCGCAGGCCCTCCTGCAAGGGAATCAAGGGGGGAGCCGGGCGGCGGAGTGGGTCGCGCGCCTCCCCAAGCGCTCCTTGACGAGCCCCCCCCCTCCCCTCCCCCCCCCCGGCGCCTGAAGGAGTCGCTTCTTTCTGGGCTGCTTCTCGCGCCGCTCGGAGGGACAAACTCCTGCCCGCTGCGGCGCCGCCGGCCGAAGGGCGGCTGCCCTCCTAAAAGCGCTTTCCTCCGCCACGGCATGGAACGGGGATTACTTCGGAGCAGCAGACGTGTTTGGATCGCTCCCAGGACTCCTCTCTCTAAGTGCTAATCTCCCCCCCCCCCCGGTAGTTTACAAAGTCCGTCCTGCCGAGCCGAGCCGAGCCGAGCCCACCACAGAGCCAGTTGGGCTGGGATCTCTTTCGACGCCCGCTGGGCGTTTTCACTCGGGAGCAGTCAGCCCCTCGGACTTCAGTGGGCCCAGGAGACAGACCTACAAGTTGCAGACGGGGAGCGGGCGTCCGATTGACAGAAGCGGCCGGCTTACACACGGCGTCACGCCCTGAAATGAGCGGGGCTGACTTTCGAGGAGGAGACACAGAGGGGCTCAGCCTGCGGGGGAACCTGTCGGAAGACCCACCCGTTTCAGGCCAAGTTTTAGCAGAAGGGGAAAGAGAAAAGGAGGCGGCTGGGAAGAACGTGACCCCTCCCCCGAAGAACACCTCGTTTCCTTCTCTCCCGGCTCTTGCGCGGGCGGCCGCGGGCGGGGGGGGGAGAGTCTCGGGGGGGGGGTCCGCTCCCCAAACCCGGCCCCCTTTTTTGGTGGGGGGACGGCAGATTCTCTGTTGCGATTCCTGCCGAGGTTATTGGAGAAATGGCTTGGTCTCAGCATTTCGATGCGACCCGTCTTCACCCCAGAGCAACCGGAAACGGAGCGCCTGCTGCAAAGGGGAATCCCTGGAATCCCCCCCCCACCACCACCCCGACTCCCTTCGGGGGAAACAGGCATCATCGGCTTCTCCAAGACTGCCGGCGTTCTGCGACCTCTCTCTCAAAAAAATGATCGGCTTAAACCCGGTGTTTTAAAAAAGCTGCGTCAAGGACTGACGTTGAAGTCGTTCGTGTGTGGGGACTGTGTTTCAGTCTGGTCCAGAAATTTCCAGACTATGAATGAACCTGTAGCCTACCAGAGAAATGTTTATAAAAAGCAAATGCTCAAACCAGCCACCCACAAAGGAGGCTGCCTGCTGCATCTCTGCCTGCTGAAGGTTTGCCTCTTCACCTGGGGAAGCTGGGGCTGAGTCAGTCCTTCATAGCTGGAAGTTTGTATGATTGGCAGGCTCACTTCCTATCCAGACAAGCAAGGGAATTGCCTGCCTGCGAGGAGGTCTCCCATTGTGTGGCTGCATGAGTCACTGCTTTGGTCTTGCTTCTTTCTAATTAGGTCAGGACCAATGGTCCCTCTAAACTGTGGAGTCTTGGGAGCAAAAATTCTACTTTGTGAGCTACTGGCATTAAAGTTGTGAGTGAGCAGTTTGGCTACTGCATAAATTAGTTTGCTCTGGAGCCATCCTTCCTGAGCTAAGACAAAAGTGTGTGAGCTGGAGGCTAAAAAACTGAGCTATCTCACACTAACTCAGCTTAACCTCACTGGTCAGGACCTCATTTTTCCAACGAAATGTTCACACACACACCCTTAAGAAAGAGTTATTTTAAAAAGCTGCCACGCTGCTTTTGGGTAAATGAGATTCTAAAACTGCAAATCTTATCCCTGTTCTCCAGACCTGAATATTTCTGAATTTCAAACCGAGACTCCACAGAATTGCCCTGCCTCAGGTGTGGCTGTTGGCTGAAACTCACTGGGTTTGCCACACAGGAAACCTGCACAGACTGGTGTAGTTCTTACTGTGCCTTAAGTTTAAGTTCACATAAAGAAAGTGCCGCGCATCTATCGGATGTTCAGACACACAATTGTTCAGCAAACATAGCAAATGATATGCATGCTCCCAAATCCAATCTGAGTTGTCATTTTGTTCCTTAGCCACTAGTTGCCGCTTTAGCCACATCCTTCAATACTGTAGCTTCATAAAATCGCTTCACATAACAACCCTGTGGGTATTGAAATCAAAGCTTCACTGCCAACGGAGGTTTTTCAGAACCCACAGCCAGTTTACCTCCCACCAAGTCTGCGGGAGGGGGGGACAGCTTTAAGCTGACACACACACAGCCCCTCTTCTCCCCCTAATGCTTTTCTACAGGAATTTCCCAAGTTACAACAATAACAATAACAATAATAATCTTTTCTCATATTTTCAGATCACGATTAATACAGAACATCAGCTAACAAACTAAGGTAGAAACTGAGAATATTCAAGTCTCACCTTTATCATAAACACACACAATGGCTTAAGTCTCACAGCCAAAACCAAGGCACTGCTTAAGTTTGCCCTGCTGTACAGGGTTGTTGTAAAGGTTACAATAGCAGTTCTTAAACAGATTAGACTTAAAAGTGGGCCATGACTCTCTCACAAGTGGTTTACCAGTTCAGGATGTAGGGGGTGGAACAGGGTGAGCAGAGAGAACTGGTTCAGTGTCTACATACTGTGAGGAATCCTAAGCTGTTGCTCAGGAATGCTCTAGTTCAGGGATGTCAAACATGCAGCCCGGGGGCTGGATCAGGCCCCCGGAGGGGTTCTATCAGGCCCACAGTGCAACTGGCTGTCTTCTGCTTCTTCTTCCAGTTCTGCTGCTGCTGGGTCATCATAGGTTTGCAGCTTACAGATACACACCTGAACAGCATACTCAAGATTGCAACACCACAGACATTTTGATGCAATAATTCAGAGGAAGAAGTGTCAGTTATCAGACACTGTTAAACAAACAAAATTTTGCAAGAGTGCTAATGTTTTAAGCATGTTTTCATTTTAAGTAAAAAAAAACCCACCTTTGTGTTTGTGTCCTTTGTAAAGTTTATATCTCCGCTACCTGGCATTACATTTTATGACAGACATGGCCTGGCTCAACAGGGTCTCATTTATGTCAGATCCGGCCCTCATAACAAATGAGTTTGACACCCCTGCTCTAGTTCTATAAGACAGCCAGCATGGCATAGTGGTCAGAGTGCCAGCCTAGGATCTGAGAGACCCAGGTTCGAATCCTGATCTGCCATGCAAGTTTTCTGGGTGGCTGTGGTCCAGTCACTCTCTCTCAGCCTAACCTACCTCACAAGGTGGTTGTCGTGAGGATAAAATTAGGAGGGGAGAATGATGTTGTAGGAGGCTTTAGGTCCCTATAAATCAATAATTATTGAACATGAAAAATAAGCCCATGAGTTTCTTGTAAAGGGAAAGGTACAAGGGCATCACAGGTAGGCCTGGCTTCAAAAAAGTTGAGAACCTCTGTAGACAGCAGGATGGCTGGGTGCTTTTGGTCACTCTACAGAAGTGCTTTCTTGAACTATTAAGGAGCCTCTCTGCAGTTAAACTGTGCAAAGACTCTGAACCTTCAGCCTCTTGATTCATATTCCTTTACTGGTCATAACTCATTGCTTCACTTATATTGCTCAGAGGGTTAGTTTGTATCAAAAAAGGGAGCTTTGTGGCACCTTACAGCAGGATTGCCAACAGGCCTGAAGAAAAACGTCTTCATAGTGGCTTAATGGGCTGTTATTAACCAGCTTATGTGGTTGACCTTCATGCCATTCAAACACACATGAAGTCTCTTCTAAAGGGACAGGACATTTTCCCTCCTCCAGGTTCTTGGCAACCCTACCAACAGATTTATTGTGGCATATGTTTTTGTGGACTACAGTCCGCTTTCTCAGATTCATGAAATGGATTCTCAGTGAGCAGAAACATGTACACAGCAGAGGGGGAAAATATAATATATATAATGAATGGTAGATTAAAAAGCTACAAAATGCAACAGGTATAGCTTGTGACCACAGGTGTTAAATAAAAAAGTTAACTTGTTATTGTCAGACTCCTGCAGCAATCAGTTCCCAATAATGTTCATTCAAAGAAGTTAAGATTGATTGAGAGGATGCAGATATCTTATCTACTTCATGTTAGAACTGGGGGAAAGCATGCAAAGCAAGCAGGTAACAGGTAAGAGCCTGCCAAAGTAACAGGCTGCATTTCCCAAGAGAAAGACTACACCAGGCACTCAAGGTCAGACAGCATAAGTCACAGAGCTAATAAAACCAGTGAAGGCACAGAGAATTGAAAGAAGACATTCCAGAGTCACCCCTTCCTACACTCATGGGAAAAACAGGTTGCTTACCTGTAACTGATGATCTTCGAGTGGTCATCTGTGCAGTACCACACATGGGTTGGGCGCCTGCGCACGACCTTGATCGGAGAAACTTCTAGAGCTTTACCTCAGAAGAGCTTTTGGCGGGCTCTCCTCCTGCCCTGGGGGAGGAGACATGCACTGCGCATGCCCAGAGCAGGAGAGAGAGCCGCCTCCCACTCAGTTCCTTCGACCGCCACTGTCAAGGCGAAAGAATCCAAAGAAGGACATCTGGAGATGCCAGCAGCGGGGAAGGCTGGGTGGGATTGTGGTACTGCACAGATGACCACTCGAAGATCATCAGTTACAGGTAAGCAACCTGTTTATCTTCGTTGTGGTCTCTGTGCAGTCCCACACATGGGTGATTACAAGAGCTGAACCAGTTGGAGAAGGGAGCTGGCAGCTGCAAAAGACACAAAAATACTGGTTAAGACACAGCATCATCATCAAAAGAAATCACCCACGGGTCCTACCTGAGGGTACAGCAGGATCAAGCGAAGAGAGATCGCAGCACCATCTGACCGAAAGCAGCATCCCGTCAAGCTCGGACGTCAAGTGCGTAGTGGGTCATGAAGGTCGAAGCCGAAGACCACGTAGTAGCTGCACAGACGTCTTCCAATGGGACACCGGCCAGGAAAGCGGTGGACGTCGACACTGCCCGTGTGGAATGGGCAGTGACACAGGTAGGAACGGGTTGACATGCCAGCTCATAGCAAAGGGTTATGGTGGAAGTCACCCACTTAGAGAGATGCTGAGAAGAAATGGGTTCCCCCGCATGAGGGGGGCCATAAGCCAGGAACAGCCGAGGAGATTTACGTATGGGCTCTGTCCTGTGCAGATAGAAAGAGAGTGCTCTGCGCACATCTAGACAGTGTAGGGCTCTCTGAGAGGCATCAGTCAGGTTCGGAAAGAAAGTAGGCAGAACAGACGACTGAGAGAGGTGAAAGGCAGAGATGACTTTAGGGAGGAAGGAAGGATCTGTTCTAAGGACCACCTTCCCCCTATGAAAAACGGTATAGGGGGGATCGGCCCTAAAGGCAGCTAGCTCCCCTACTCTGCGTGCAGTGGTAATGGCTACGAGAAAGGCCATTTTCCAGGACACTAACCTGAGGTCGGCGGTAGCCATCGGCTTGAACGGTTTAGCCATGAGTTGAGAAAGGACTAGAGACAAGCTCCAGGAAGGCACCAACAGTTTCCTAGGCGGGCACATGCGAAGAAGACCCTTGAAGAACATCTTGGTGAGACGGTGAGAGAAAACTGACAAGCCTTGTATGAGGGGGTGGTAGGCGGAGATCACCGCCAAATGAACCCTCAGGGACGAGTATGCCAGGCCAGTATCCTTCAGGTGCATGATGTAGGCGAAGATCTCACGGAGAGATGATCAAATCGGATCGAAGGAGTGATCAGCAGCATAGGATTGGAACCTGTTCCACTTGAACTGATAGGAACGTCAAGTAGAAGGTTTCCTAGCATTCAGGAGGATTTCAGAGACCTGAGGCGGGAAGTCTAGGGCTGGATCTTCCAGGCCGTTAATTTGAAAAATCCCAGATTGGGATGGAGGATTCTCCCTCAGGCCCGAGAGAGGAGATCTGGGACAACAGGGAGGGGACAGAAGGAATGACAGGAGAGTTGAAGCAGGTGCGGGAACCAGACCTGGCGTGGCCACCACGGAGTGATCAGAATGCAGGAGGTGCCGTCTGCACGAATCTTTTGCACGACCTGAGAGATGAGAGGGAACGGAGGAAACAGGTAAAACAGGGTTCCGTTCCACTTGTGGAGAAAGGCATCCCCGAGCGACCGAGCAGACAGGGGATCCCTGCTGAAAAACAGGTGACATCGGGCATTGTCGACGGACGCGAAGCCGTCGACAGATGGGTGACTGAACTCTTGAAACAGAGGTCGAAGATACTGCAGGGGAATGGACCATTCGTTGTCCGATGAGGCAGAACGACTCAACCGGTCTGCATCGACATTCTGATCCCCGGGAATATGGATCGCCGAGAGCGTGATGGAGTGATTGAGGCACCAGGACCAGAGGTCTATCGCCAAGTTGCAGAGACGAACAGAGGCAGTGCCGCCCTGTTTGTTGACATAATAGACGGCCGTGGTGCTGTCGGAAGCCACTTGAATGACACGGTCTCGAAGGGTCGGAAGAAAGGACCGAAGGGCCAGATAAATTGCTTGCAACTCCAGGTAATTTATGTGGTGAGTTGCATCTCGAGCAGACCAAGCCCCTTGAACAGTAAGCTTTCCGCGCTGGGCTCCCCAACCCCAGAGTGAAGCGTCTGTGGTCAACAGCAAGTCGGGAGGAGGAGGACGAAAAGGCACCCCAGAAAGGAGGTGGACAGGTTGAGCCCACCACTCGAGGGAGTCGAGGACAGTTTGCGGGATCGACAGAATCGTGTGCCAAGGCCTCCGGAGAGGATCGAAGGCGCGGAGGAGCCAGAGCTGAAGCGGTCGCATTCTCAGCTGGGTGTTGCGGACAACGAACACCGTGGAGGCAAAGTGACCGAGGAGCCTCATGACAGAATGGGCAGATTGATGGGGACACGTCCGAAAGGAGGACACCATCGCCCGAATGTCGGAAGCCCTGGATTCCAGGAGGAAAGCCGCTTCGAGGTTGGTGTCAAGTCGAGCCCCGAGGAATCGAAGGATTTGAAGGGGCTGGAGGGAGGACTTGGCGTGGTTGACGCAGAGCCCGAGAGCATAGAGAAGGGAGAGAGTCTCCCGAGTGTCGTGGAGCAACTGAGTTGGCGTTGGAGCTACGAGAAGCCAGTCGTCGATGTAAGGATAAAGAGTGACTCCCCGTCGGTGGAGCTCAGCCACCACCACAGCCATCAGCCTGGTGAACACCTATGGAGCTGTAGAAAGGCCGAAGGGAAGCACCCTGTACTGGTAGTGGGCATCTCCAACGGCGAACCGGAGAAACCGCCGGTGTTGGGGACGGATCGTGACATGGAAGTATGCGTCTTGGAGGTTGACTGACACAAGCCACGCTGCCCGTGGAATGAGAGGAAGGATCGACTGCAGAGTGACCATTCTGAACTTCTGATACCGAATGTAACGGTTGAGATCTCGATGATCCATAATTGGTTTGAAGCCGCCGTCCCTCTTGGGGACCAGGAAATACTTTGAGTAGAAGCCGAGAGTTCGTTGTGCCTCTGGGACGACCTCAATGGCCCCCTTGGCAAGGAGAGTGGAAACCTCGAGATCAAGGAGAGGGTCTGGAGGCGTGACGACAAAGTGTGGGAGGATCGGAGGCGAAACGAACTCTATGGCGTACCCGACCCGCAGGATGGTGAGGACCCAGAAGTCAGTTGAAATTTCTTCCCAGGCTGGTAGAAAGGGGAAGAGGCAGGTACGGACGGAAGGAGTGTACGACGTTGGAGAGAGACGGTGGGGACAGTCAAACAGACTGCTTAGGCTGCGGTGGCTTTTTGGTAGGTTGGGAATGGTGCTTGGAAGGGGGACGGGAATCATACGGTTTTCTCCTCCATTGGGAGTGAGGTGCCAGAGATAGGTATTGCCTGGAGCCGGAAGGCTTCCAGGAACGGTTTCTGGGACAGTAAGGTGCAGCCGAGACTCCAAGGTTTCGGGCCTGCTTACGACTCTCATCGACAGCCTTCAACACTTCGTCGGTGGTGGAGTGGAAGAGGCCGTTTCCGTCAAAGGGGAGGTCTTCTACACGGAACCTGACGTCCGGTTGTAGAGAGGTGCCCCGCAGCCAGGCATGATGCCGGAGAGCGACAGAAGACACCAGGAGTTTAGAGGAGCAATTGACTGCATGACGAACGGAATTGATTTGTTGCTTTGATATGGCACAAACCTCAGACAAGGCAGCCAAGAGAGTGGGACGGTGCTCTTCCGGAACAAACTCCAGGATAGGACAATTGCATTGGCAACGTTGAATGCATAAGCGGACAAGTAAGACAAATAAGTATCGACACGGAGATTCATGGAGGCCAGAGAGTACATCTTCTTGGCCAGAAGATCCAGTTTACGACCCTCACGGTCAGGAGGCATGGACTGGCGAGCAGGCTGCTTCGATCTCGAAGAAGAGTGAACCACCATGGAGTTTGGAGGCGGCTGACAAACAAGGAATTTGCCAGGAGCATCTTGGATCCTGTACAACCCATCATAGCGCCTCGAAACTGGGGGGATCGAAGCCGGGTGCTCCCATGACTTTTTCAGGATAGAAAGATGAACAGGCAGCAAAGGCAAAACGGGAGACGGAGGGAGGTCAGCCTGGACCAATCGGTGAACGACGTCGGTCACAGCTGGGGATTCTGTAAAGCCCTGTACTTGAAGGGCAGTCGCCATCCTGGTAACGAGCTCTAAAAATGCTTTAGGGCCCTCAGTAAGGGAAATCGACCCCGAGCGTCGAGGCTCGTCCTCGATCCGGGAGGCCTCGGGATCGAACTCCGCCGAATCTGACCTGTCCGAGATCGACATGGGGGAGGAGGATCGCGGTTGGACAAGGTAGATGATGGGATGGTCGACAGCCGGCCGGTGTTGAGGTTCCATTGGGGAACTCTTCGGGGCGTCCCGATTTCTGGGAAGGTCAGAAGGCTGTTCCCGAGAGGCAGAATGAGCCGAGGCAACAGACGCTGAGCGCCGAGGGCAGTCAGGGGCATGGGCCTGATCTCCACGCTCCGAATGCTGGATTCAGTCATAGTTGTGTCTCTCCGGTGTCGGAGACCTCGAATAATAATAGGCCGCATCTGGATGCTCCCGACGGTCTTCGCAAGACCAGCATTGGTGGTCAGAGGTGGAATCAGACGACGACAGAGATTGCCTACGGATCAGGCATCGACAATCATAACGGGATCGGGACCGCGCATGGCGGTGCACAACAGGACCCTCGTCCAAAGTGTGGACCGGGGTAATGGAACGTCTCACTGGAGACCGGGAACCTCTTCGCGGAGAGAGCTGCGGAGGCAATCTGGTCAACTGGCCCAACGGTATTGTCCCCGTAGGTGACGAGTGGGAGTGCTGCGGAGTCTGTTGCCAAGCCACAGACTTGTGGGATGTCGAGGCCAGGGCCGGCATCGATGTCGACAACCCAGTCACGACGATGGGGTCCACCCTCGAAACCGAAGCAGACGGCAGGGCCTTTGACTTCGAAGGGGTCTTATCTTCAGCCCGCTTAGGTTTCTGTTTCGGTGCCTTTGAGGATGTGTCCGATTTTTTGGCTACCAAGACCTGGGAAGCCCCTGAGGACATTGTGGGACGCAGAGCCGATTCTACAAGAAGAGCTTTGAGCCTAGCCTCTCAATTACGGCGAGCCTGAGGAGTGAAACTCGCGCAATGAGGGCAAGTATCTACTCTATGGGCCTCACCCAAACAGATTAAGCAAAGGTCGTGCCCGTCGTTGGATGGAATTTTAGCAGGGCAATGACAACAGACCTTAAAAAATTGAGTCTTTCCCATACAAAAATCCCCACCCACCCTCCAAGGAAAGGAGGGGGGGGGGAAGAGAGATAGACAAAGATTTTTTTTTTTTTTTAGGACAGAAGAAGAGAAAGAAGTAGATGGAAAAACAAAAGCGAAAGCGAAGAAAGATATACTCAGCTGAGGTAAATGGAGGAACAACAGGAACGAGGTGTGAACACGAAGGCGGTCAAAGAAGAACTGAGTGGGAGGCGGGAGGAGAGCCCGTCAGGGCGGGAGGAGAGCCCGCCAAAAGCTCTTCTGAGGTAAAGCTCTAGAAGTTTCTCCGATCGAGGTCATGCGCAGGCGCCCAACCCATGTGTGGGACTGCACAGAGACCACAACGAAGATCCAGGACTTCTCGGTGGCCTAGCGGACAGTTATCACCTGTTATTAGTGCTGTAAACTGTCACTGTGTGCTTATACTTTCTAGTTTTGTGCAGTAATGCCACAAATCTCTTGCACAAACCTATTTTAATGTGACAGTTCACTTTCCCTTTTCTCTCTGCTGTATATATATATTTCTACTTTTTAAAGACTTCTACAACCCAAATCCTATTTCACTGCTTACTGAATGCCCCACTTTGTGGATTGTCATTCTGCATAATCTGCCTTGAGTCCCAGTGAGTCAAGGAGGAGCATATGAGGGCCATTTCATGCATCTGATGAACTGGGCTCTAGGCCACAAAACCATACCCTTCAAGAAAAGCGCTAGTCTTTAGAATGCTTCTTTTTATTTTGGAAGAGACTCATCAGATTTCTGGATGCTGATCGCTTCTCGAAGTTGCCCATAAATTTGAAAATCTAGGTTTTTAAAGAAAAGTAGTGGGGGTACTCTCACAAACCTGAAAACAAAGCCCATTTGTTTCAACAGGCCTCATTTCCAAATGAATAAGGGAGGGTGGGGGCTGAGTTCAGACTGGCAGTTTGCAGCGGGAGGCAGTCGTGGCGAAAAAGCCCTGGAATATACTGTTCTGGGTTTTCCCAGTCACACGGAGCTGACAGATGCGGGAGCATACCAGGAGGCGGCACGCAGGAACATTCAGACTACTGGCCCGGAGGCATGGCTGTAAATGGCTTTTTCCTCTATGTGTGTATGGGCACATGGGCGCATATACGCTCATGCGCATAAGCACATCTGGCCGATTTGGGGTGGACCCTTTACGCCGGCACCACATTGGGCGGTAGAGCGAAGCACAGCCAATCTGGTCGCTGTTGCCTTACGTGCGGAAACACCTGGTGCACACTATAGAAGCGGGCTGCTCCTGGCTTTTCAGCTGCGCATTCACACTTCCAGGAAGCGGGATAACATTGGATAAAGGCACTCTCCAGGATTTGCTACCACTTTTTTCAGGTATCTTTTTAATGCAGGAGCAAAGCAGAACAGCATGGGTTGCCTACGGGTGGGGAACGACAGGCAGATGTCCCTTTGTTAACGTCCCCTTTAATCTGCTTGGGAAAAATGGCTGAAAAGTGGCTATAGTGGGCCAAATTGCCAGTCTGAACTCAGCCAGAGAGAGAGAGAGAGAGAGAGAGAGAGAGAGAGAGAGAGAGAGAGAGAGAGAGAGAGAGAGAGAGAGAGAGAGAGATTCTTGTCTTTTCCCAAGGATTCCTCTTTGGGACTTAAATTTGCTGCAATTTTAGAGCAGCTACAGTTTGGGGAAACTCCTGTCAATTTCAGTTTGTTTGCTAGGGAATAAGCACAGCCTAATTGGTGTAAATTCAAAGCCTATCTGACTACAATCTTCCTAATCGGTTTAGTTAAGGAAACAAATAGGTTCCATTGACTGGCCAGCTGATAAATGTACATATTTTACTTCCTTCACTGCTATCTGTTGCCAATCCACACCCTGAGCCTTGATGTGTTTAGGCTGCACACACCTACCTGTGCCTTTCCTTCCAGAATTGGGCTGCACATTTTCTTTATACCACTCAGTGGAAAGAACTCCCACATCAGTGTCTTTAGAACTAGTCTTTCAGGCTTCTATCTACATGTCTGGACCAAGAAACATTCACTATATGAAGTGGAAAGTATTGCATCCCATGGAAACTGATAGAAATGATTTAATTTTACCAGCAAGGTGTGTTTATGAATGCCAGTGTAAATAGGAATATTCCTATTCACTTGACCCTGTTGTTATTGTAATATTTTCTACTCTACGATAGCCTTTAACATTTCTACAGACCTTTCCGAATGTTTAAAGCATTTCACACATGTTATGCCTCAGCTTAAATATCATGCCAAGTGAGCACAAGCTGTTTACTTGTGTGGAATCCCACATGCCACATGCCTCAAAATGTAAATGAAAATTTGGTCTGGTCTGTTCAAATAACAGCACTTTGCCTTAACAGGTTTATTGTTAAAAACAGATCCAGTTGGTCAACCGTGTTGGTCTGAAGCAGTAGAACATATTTAGAGTCTGGTGGCACCTTGAAGACCAATAAAAGTTTATTCAAGGTATGAGCTTTTGTGTGTATCAAGTATGCTCTCACAGGCTGTTGATTTTCACAAATGTGGAATTAGACTACAAAGACATTTCAGAAATATTGTAGTTCAGAAATTGGATTTTTCAGCCCCAAAGATCAGTTCTCAATCATCTAAAACAGTTACCGAAATACAACCTATGACAGTAAACAAAACTCATCTGCAAACAAGAGACCAAGCAGTGCCATTAAATCTGCCAGAATTACTGAAAGCTTCTTCTACAGCAAATGACCAACTATCACCAAATGCCAACCTTTCACATGATAAGGAGGCAGCAGATTCAGGCTGGCCTGAAGAAGAGGCTGAAACAAACCTTCTATCTTCCTTTGGAAACTTGCCTGAATATGAGCAAGTCTCATTGATTAAAAGATTAAATCATCTGGTAGCTACGCTAGGGGGCCTAAAGTGTCCATCAACCATCAAGCACCAAGTAGTGAACTCAAATTGTGCTCCCCTGGATGTCTTGATGGAATCTCCAGAAAAATCTATCAAATAATCGACCACCTTTAGACCCAAACAGTCATTATAAAAAAGAGAAGTATCAAATCTAATCTTGTTGCTCCCCCAGACAACCCTGCACTTTGTATGATACTAGAAGAAACACAAACAGAGGCCAACAATAATACTCTACATCAGACAAAGAAGGGGATTGAATCAAAATGACGACTAGCTGACCAGTGCATGATGGCAACACAGAAATGCTTAGAGATTGTTACATGGAACATGGCCGGCTGAAATCGGTGTATAAACCAGGACTCTTCCTTATTCTTTCAGAAATATGACATAAATCTGGTACAGGAAACATGGACTGTTCAAGACCTCGTGATGGATGGATATAAATCATACACCACTGGAGCCTCAAATGGTGGCAGTCCTGGGAGACTAATGGGTGGCCTAGGTATCCTCATGTCTACCTCCCTCATAGTGAAAACTACAGTCCTACACCCATTAAAGAACCTAGCAATGGCTGTTCATATTCAATTAGGCACTGAACAGATATTAGTGATCAATGTCTATCTCCCTCCCCATCGTAAAAATGCGACCACATCGGCAATTTGGGCCAATCTGGAGCAATATCTACAAGATCTTTTTATGAACAATTTGGTTGATTTGGTTATAACTGGAGGAGATCTCAATGCAAGAATTGGTCCCAGTGACCAGTTCTTATATGACACCTACAAAGATTCTAGAATACTAACAGAAGAGGATCTAATCCACACCCACTATCAGTGCTGCTCCAAAGATGCCAAAGCAAATTTTGCTGTTCTATGCCTCACTGGGATGGTCGGAAGAACAAACCTTCATATTTTGAATGGATCCCCACAGATGGGGATTTCCCAGGGGGCTTCACATATATGATGGGAAACAGGTGCGGTACCACTGATTATTTTCTTGTAAGTAGAAACATGCTAACACTTGTGAGAAGCCTATAGGTCCTACCTGCCCTAGAGAGTGATCATCTACCCCTCCTCCTACGCCTTAACCCCCTATCTCACGAGAGTTATCTAAAAACTCAAATTGGGACACAGATCATACCTACAGAACAAACAGGCTGTCGAGCCAAGTGGACATCCCAATTAGAGCAAAACCCGAAACATTTAGTCGAGGAGGACTGCATGGCAAGCAGAGCAGCCAGCACTGACTGCCCCGAGGGAGAGGATCTTCTAATCCTCTATGACAACATCATCCAAAGATTAAAGCCTTTATTATCACAAAACATCGATTTACAAATTAAGAAATCCAGATGCTCCTCCAGGAAATGGTTTGACAAAGACTGCCAAGATGCCGAAAGATTCTGTATCTCTGCATTCCATGCCTACAAATCTGCATCCGATTCAGAAAGCCGAGCATGTTATCAATCCTATTTGAATGCAAAGAAATTTTTCAAACTAACTGTGGCCAAAAAGCAGATAAAATGGAAACATGGGAAAAATTGATCCAAGCAGCTAAAGACAAAAATTCCAATTTGTTCTGGAAATTGGCCTCCAAACGTTCCTTCAAAGTTTCCTCACCTTTAGACTCAGTAATCACAGCCGACATCCGGGAATCTTACTTCCAAAAGATCTTTGTGGATAGTACATGCGACCCACACTTGCAAAGAACATCAGATTTACTGAACTGGCCTCCAGTCTCAGTAAAAGAAGTTACAGCACTTATAAAGCAACTAAAGAGAGGAAAAGCCCCAGGTGTTGACAATATACCCTCTGATTTTCTATTGAATATCATCGAGTAGTAGGCACCACTACTAGCCACACTTTTCTCATACATTGATTCAACAGGGTACATGCCAGAGGACTGGAGGCAGGCAATCATTATTCCGTTCTTCAAGAAAGGGAGGAGAGATGACCCAGCCAACTACAGACCTATAAGTTTACTAAGCATTATAGGCAAACTATATGCCAGCCATTTACTGGACAAATTGAAATGTTGGATTGAACAAGAAGAAATCCTTGTTTTGGAAGAGGCGGGCTTCAGGGAGGGAGGATCTACAGTGGGCCACTGTATAATTATGCAACATCTGATAGAGAAATTTGCGTCTAGTAGGTCAGCTTTGTTATATGCTGCCTTTCTCGATTAGAGATCAGCTTTTGACACCATCTCTAGGGGTCTGTTGTGGGGAAAACTGAAAGCTCTGAACATAGATCTTAGACTTTTATATTTAATACAAACCCTCTATACAAATACTTCCCTTAGATGTGATAGGGCTGGGCACCTCTCCAACCTGGTAACATCAGCTAAAGGAGTAAAACAGGGCTGTGTCCTGGCACCAGTGTTGTTTAACTTATATATTAATAATCTGATACCACCCCTACTTTAGCTAACAGTAAAATGCTTTTTGCTGACGATACGGTTCTATTGTCTAGGACCCCAGTGGGCTTGAGAAGAGAGCTTAAGGCATTCAGCTGTTATTGTAAAGAGTCCCTACTAGTTTCATTTGGCAAAGGGTGGGGAAAAAGGTCTTGGATCATTAATAGCCATAAACTGGAACACGTATCCTATTTTAAATGCTTAGGAGTGATGATTCACTCCACAGGGAGCAGAATCACTCACCATGATTATGCAGCATCAAATGGCAAAAAATCTGCACAGGCCATTCTTAGATTTGCATGTGCCAAGGGAGGCATGTATGTTCCAGTAGCTCTTCAGCTTTTTCAGGCAAAAACATTTCCTCAATTAATGTATGGGACAATACTTGGACCCCCTTCTTCCCACTTTGCCCCTCTAGAAAAAATTCAGTTGAGATTTCTGAGAGCTTTATTTCAGGTACCTAACTGTGTGTCTAATGCCAGCCTACGATTTGAGTCAGGGTTGATCAATGTAGAAGCTAAGGTATGCCTTGCTTCTCTCAACTATTGGTTGAAAATATCTCATAATCCACGGGGTTTAATGGCATTAGTCTTGCAAGACCATTTTCAATCCTCTTGGGAAAAGGCCATTCGTCTTATTTTTCAGAATTTGGGGCCGAGTTCAGACTGGCAGTTTGGTCTGAGATAGGCACGTTTCAGAAATGTTTCACAAATGGATCAAAGGGGCGGTTCACACAGGCATATCTGTCAGGTGTTCCCCAGCCATACTCAACCCATCTTGTAACACTTCCCTCGTGAGTTTAAAAAATACGAGGTGAAAGTGGTAGCAAACCCTGGAGAGTATGTTCATCCCACTTCAGGGACGTGTGAATGCGAACAAGCTGATCCGGTAAGGGATGCACTTATGCGCATATAACCGGATTACACCAAAAAAGCTGCCTCTGCCAGGGGCAGGCCAATAGTCTGAACGCTCCCTTGTGCGTCCTCCTCCCTGGTATGCTCCCACATCAGTCAGCGCAGTGTGACTGGGAAAACCCAGAACAGTTTGTGCCAGATCTTTTTGCCACGACTCCCTCGCACTTCAAACTGCCAGTCTGTCCTTGGCCTGGGTTTCTCTTCTGACTTTGTTCTGCAATTGGGTCTTGACCAAGCAAAATTAATGATCAAACAAAGGGTGTTGGATGTAGAGTGCCAAATTAACTATGTTCCAAACTTCCTGACACCAGAGAAACTTAAATATGTAGTTGTCCCAGCACTTAACTCTCTGAGAAATTGTTAACGTGCTAATCAACAGGTTACTGTCAGCTGTGCCAAATTTTTCTCAGTAGCCTGTAGAATTCGCAGAGAAATTGTTTGATCAGATTTTAACTAATTGCTGCCAATAGATCAGACCAATTTTATTTTTGTAAGATTTCATTGCATTGTTTTAACTCTGACATGTACTGGTCATTGGCCGAATAAAGAGATAAGGATATTCAAGGTATGAGCTTTCATGTGCATGCACACTTTTCAAATACTTCAAAATCAGTTACTTCCCACAAGTAGAAAAAACACCTTTAGATATTTATCTGCAGTTTTGATATATTTATTGCTTTACAGCTGTTGACCTCATAACCTTAACCTGTTATTTAGCTGAACAAAACTAAATTGTTATTTAGTTTTTACTTTGCTTATCTGGAACATCATCATGTTACATGTTAATTTGCTGTTCATTCTCTGGCTATAAGTTTGAACCTTACCTGCCATTCCAATGTATTTGAAAAAGTGTGGATGCATACAAAAGTGCATACCTTGAATAAACCTTTGTTGGTCTTAAAGGTGTCACTGGACTGTTCTGTTTGTTAAAAAAATTCTTCTGTTGTTAAAAACGGTGGTGGAACATGCCAACTTTGATGATTTCAAAGATATTTAATTCAAAACAACTATGGATTACAAATTTTTATCTTGGAACGTAAATGGACTAAATTCACCAAGCAAAAGAAGATTAGTGAATCATTGGCTAGAGAAACAAAAATGTAACATAATTTGTTTGCAAGAAACACATATCAGAAAACAAGATAATAAATATTTGGTTAATAAAAAATTGGGAGAAGAATTTCATTCATCAGCAGTTAATAAGAAAAAAGGAACAGTGATATACATTACCAAAGAATTGGAACCTAAACAAATCTTCTCAGAGAAAGAAGGAAGATATGTTGGCGTGGAATTAATGATGAATAGAAAAAAGACATTGCTTGTAAATATATATGCACCCAATGGGGCAAAAGAGACTTTTTTTTAATGATTTGACTAAAGAGTTGGACTGTTTAAATTATGATCAAATAGTCCTTGCTGGAGACTTCAATGGCACAGTGAACAATGTATTGGACAGAAAATCCAAAGCAAGTGGAGAGGCGGTTGGAAAGCTGCCAAAAAATTTTTTTTCCAGCTAATGAAGCAAGAGAAACTAGAAGACGTTTAGAGGAAGTGGAACCCTAAGACAAAGGATTATACATTTTATTCTAACAGACATAACTCCTTTTCTAGAATCGATATGATTTGGATGTCAGAGGAGATGGCGCAAAAAACCTACAAAATAGAAATTTTACCGAAAACCAACTCAGATCACAACCCTTTACTTTGGATATCTAAAGAAAAACCTAAACAATTATATTGGAGAATTAATGAGGACTTATTGGACCAAAAATTAATTAATGAAACTTTAAAAAAAGAAACGAAAAGTTTTTTTGAACTGAATTTAAATAAAGGTACTGATATACAAGTCGTATGGGACACGTACAAAGCAGTAATGAGAGGTTTGCTTATCTCTTTGAATTCTAAAGATAAAAAACAAAGGATGCAACAACAAAACGACCTTCATGAAAAAATTAGACAAAAAGAAAAGGAATTAAAGAAAAGGCCAGGGAAGAAAAAGATTATTAAAGAGATCCACTTTCTGCAGGATCAATTGAATGTTCTACTAAATAGAGAATTATATTGGAATCTGAAGAAATTACAGCAAAAAGCATTTGAGGGTGCAAATAAACCAGGAAAATTTTTAGCGTGGCAATTGAAAAATAGAAAAGAAAGGAATTTTATAAGTAAAATTACTGAAGACGGAAAGGATGTTTTGAATTTGAAAGGTATAAAAAGAGTCTTCTTCAAATACTACGCCAAACTGTTCAAAAAGAAAGGAATTGACCAACAGAAAATTAAGAAATATTTGGAGACTATTGAAGTTCCAGAACTGGGAAAACAAATTAAAGAGTTATTAAATGGTTTAGTAACAAAGGAAGAGGTGACAATGGCAATAGAAGACGCAAAGTTGGGCAAAGCTCCAGGTCCAGATGGCTTTACAGCAAAGTTTTATAAGAAATTTAAGGAGGAGCTAACCCCTATCTTAGTACTTCTGTCGAACGAGATAAGAAAGACTAAACGGATCCCAGATTCATGGAAAGAAGCAAATATTTCATTGATACCCAAAGAAGGTTTGGATTTAACTGAAGTAAAGAATTATAGACCAATATCGCTATTAAATAATGATTACAAATTATTTGCGAAAATTATTTCGGAAAGACTGAAAAAATATTTGAAAGATACTATAGCGGAAGAACAAGCTGGTTTTTTACCAAATAGGCAGATTAGAGACAATTTAAGAGTGGTGATTGATGCAATCGAATACTATGACAAACATCCAGAAAAAGAAGTTGGATTCCTCTTTTTAGATGCGGAAAAAGCTTTTGACAATTTAAATTGGGAGTTTATGCTGCAAGTTATTGAAAAAATGGATATAGGAAAGTCTTTTCTAAACATGATTGTGGCAATTTACTCAGAACAGAGAGCAGCTTTGAATATAAATAAAGAAAGAACAGATTTCTTTCAAGTTCAAAAGGGAACATGTCAAGGCTGCCCGTTATCCCCGTTGTTGTTTATTTGGATATTGGAAATATTATTGACAGCGATAAGAAAAGATAACAGCATTGAAGGACTCACAGTGAAAGGTTTTGCATATAAATACAAGGCATTTGCAGACGATGTAATGTTTATGATTCAAGATCCAATCGACAAAATACCACAATTGATGGAAAAAATTGAAGAATTTGGATCAGTTGCGGGATTCTACGTTAATAAAAGTAAAACCAAAGTGATGTGCAAAAATATGACGAAACAAAGACAAACAGAACTTCAAGAGAAAATTCAATGTGAAGTAGTTACAAAGACTAAATATTTAGGAATTGAATTGACCATGAAAAACATTGATTTGTTCAAAAATAACTATGAAAAGGTTTGGCACAGGATTCAACAAGACATGAAGAAATGGGATACCTTGAATCTATCGTTATTGGGAAGAATTGCAACTGTAAAAATGAATGTTTTGCCGTGTTTGATGTTTTTATTTCAAGCTATTCCAATATTAAAACAAAGGAAAATACTGGATACGTGGCAGAAAGAACTATCGAAATTTGTATGGGCAGGAAGAAACCAAGGATTAAAATGAAAATTTTATGTGATGCAAAGGAAAGAGGAGGTCTACAACTACCAAATTTAAGACTGTATTATGATGCCGTCTGTTTAACATGGTTGGAACAGTGGATTAATTTAGAAAATAAAAAGTTATTGGCTCTAGAAGGGCATGATAACAAGTTTGGATGGCATGCATATTTATGGTATGGAAAAGTAAAAATGGATAAATTTTTCAAACACCACTTCATAAGACGATCACTGTTCGAGACTTGGATGAGATATAGAAAATTCTTCTCAGAAGAAAGACCACTTTGGATAGTACCAGCAGAAGTGATTAATCCATATTCAAGAAATCAAGGGTTAGATTGGCTATCTTATAAAAGTCTTTTAAAATTAGAAGGGAAAAACTTTGTGTTAAAAGACAGATTTGATGTGGAATTTGAATATGATTGGTTGAAGTATAGACAGATTTATGACTTATTTAAGACCGATAAAAGAGAATATGGTTTTAGAGAAAATAACACTGAAATTGAAACTGTATGGCTTGAGAAAGGTAAAAAAATGATTTCTAAACTGTACAAGGTTTTATTGAAATGGTATACTGAGGACGAAATTGTAAAAGAGCAAATGATAAAATGGGCGGTAAATATTAATAATGAGATATTAATGACATCTTGGGAATATTTGTGGAAAAAGTCAATGAAAATTTCAACTTGTGTAAATGTTAAAGAGAATTGTTATAAAATGATGTACAGATGGTATATGACGCCTAAAAAAATTGCTATTATAAATGAAAGTATGTCTAACAAATGTTGGAAATGTAAGAAACATGAAGGGTCTTTTTACCATATGTGGTGGACATGTGATAAAGCAGTAAAGTATTGGACTGAGATCCACAATGAGATACAAAAAATTTTGAAATGTACTTTTAAGAAAGACCCACAGATGTTATTGTTAGGTCTTAAAATGGAAGAAATAAATGTAGCCAAGAGAACACTACTATGGTACTTGATTACAGCAGCTAGACTGACTTTTGCTCAATGTTGGAAACAAGATAAAGTACCTGAAACATGGGAATGGATTAAAAAGACGTTGTTTATGGCAGAAATGGACAAATTAACAAGAAAATTAAACAATTAAACAAGTTGCTGCCAACCCTGTATTGTTTTCAAGGCAAGAGACAAACAGAGGTGGTTTGCAACTGCCTGCTGGGACTTCCTTGCTGGTCTCCCATCCAAGTGCTAACCAGGACCTGCCCTACTTACACAAGCTAGTCTGAGTGTGTGCTTATGAAAGCTTCCTTGAGCCTCTCAGTGAGGGGAAAGGCAAGGTGGTTCCTTGATAAAATAAATATAAATGCACCAGCTGCACATCCACATCCACATGAACATGGATTTGAGGTGGTTTTTCTATGAATAGTTAAACTCTTTTAAACTTGATTTAGGGATGAAACAAAATTTTGAAAGCTGTCCTCCAGTTCAAGTGTCCACATTCTGATTTCATTTCTCCCCTATGGGAAAAGATTGGGGATATCAAAGTGTTTTACCTTGGCCAGACCATGTCTATTATGTTTTAACTTTTCTTTAAGCTACTTCTTGAAGTTATGATACATTGTTAATTATATTCATTTCATTAAAATTATTGATATGCTATCTCACATGAGTACATACACATGAATGTACTTTCTACTGTGTCAGATGACTGGTCTATCAAGTTCAGTCTCGTCTACTCTGACTGGTAGCTGCTTCTCCAGGGTCTCAAGTGGAGGTCTTTATATCACCTACTTCCCGATCCTTTTAGCTGGAGATACCAGGGATCGAACCTGGGACCTTCTGCACCACAATGCGTATGCTCTCCCACTGAGCGACAGTTCCTTCCCATTGGAATACTCACAAGGACACATGAAGCTGCCTTCCAGTGAATCAGACCATGGGGTCTATCTAGGTTAGTCTTGTTCACTCAGACTTGCAGAGGTTCTCCAGGGTCTCAGGTGGGAGATCTTTCACATCACCTGCCACTTGATCCTTTAAGGTGGAGATACTGGGGATTGAACCTGGGACCTTCTGCATGAAAAGCAGATGCTCTACCACTAAGCCTCTCTCCAAAACTGCCTTGTAATTAATACACTTAGACTGGAGATTTCTCAGGTAACAGCTTAGTCGAATGTTAGATGGCTGATTATTATAACACCATGACAACATTTTAATAATGCAGGAAGGGAGATATAATGTTGGGTTTTTTTAAATTCAAAGTCAGGAGTGGGCAGCACCCTCTGGAAGAAGCAGAAAATATTTCTCATGTTTTTTCCATACAGTAAAAAAACAAAAGCCTTATTTATTTATTTTTAACTACACATTTATCTATCCTGGTGGTTCTTGGCAATGTTCACTCCTCTGCAACAGTTTCAGAAATTGCCTGCGAGTTAAGGGAGCATGGCGATCTTCCATTTACCAAACTCAGTTGAGAATATTGGGGAAAAGGCTAAGCTGCATGGTGAAGCATTGCTCAGTTTGAGAATCTGTCTGTTCAGCTTGATAGGAAAAATAGTTTGTTTGAACTGATTCTTCTGAAATCTGCAAAATTCCCCCACCTCACCCTGGTCTCAGGTCCATGCTTGGGGTTGGGGCTGAAATGAGTGCTAGAATTGGAAATATGGTGTACACACTGGGCGAGTGTGTGTGTTATAAAATACAGGATTTGCAACTGGCAAGGAAAAGCAGCTAGTTAAAGGGCTGAATGTCCAATATGTTCTTTTGCAAACCATTTGGAAGTTGTATAATTTTATTTATTGACTGATCATTTAAACTCTGCATTTCTCCCCAGTGGGGACCCAAAGTTGGCTTACATCGTTCTCCTCAATTTTATCCTCACAACAACCCTGTGTAATAGAAAAGAGCAAGAGTCCAGTAGCACCTTGAAGATTAACAAAATATTTGGCAGGGTAGGAGCTTTTGTGAGACACTGCTCACTTCTTCAGATACAGCTAGAATGGGTGTCCATCTGTCCTATTTACTGGAAAGCGGAGAGATATCAGATGCTGAATGACATTAGCAGGCAACTGACAATAGCAGGCAAAAACAACAGCAGGCATGATTGGATTTAAGTGAGATATGCAGAGAGGTAATAGGTATGGAGAAAGCAGCATTGATAATGAGACAGGAAACCTAGGTCTTGATACAATCCAGGTGGATGCATTGTCTTTAGTCATTATCAATAACAATTCAGCAGTCTCTCTTTCTAATCTCCCTTTGAAATTCCTTTGTAAAAGAACTGCTACTTTTAGATCAGCAACTGAATGTCCTGGAAGGTTAAAATGTTCCCCCACTGGTTTTTGAATGTTGTGATTCCTCAGATCAGACTTACATCCATTAATTCTTTGACAAAGGGATTGGCCTGTTCATCCAATGTAGAGGGTAGAAGGGCATTGCTGACATGTGATGGAATAAATCATATTAGAGGATGAGCAGGAGTATGAACCTGAGATGGTACGGCTGATGCTGCTGGGTACACTGTTGGTGTTGCTAGGATCTATATGAGAGCAAAGTTGGCATCTTGGTTTCTTGAAGGCCTTGGTACCAGAGTCCATGTCACTGTTCAATAGTTTATCATTGTGGGTGAGAAGTTCTTTTAGGTTAGTAGGCTGCCTGTAAGCAAGAAAAGGTCAGTCCCCCAGTGCCTGTGTGAGGGAAGTGTCACTATCCAACATTTGGTTGTAGGCCATTAATAATGTATTGAACTGGCTTGAGTTGTGAGCTGTAGGTGACCATCAGTGGTAGAATTATAGCATCACGGAGTTGGAAGGGGCCATGTAGGCCATCTAGTCCAACCCCTGCTCAATGCAGGATCAGCCTAGAGCATCCCTGACAGCCTAGAGCATCTGTTGTTATTTTCCTTGGGCTTGTCTTGTAGCAAGCTGTCCCTGGGTATCATTTTGGCTTTTCCAATCATCTTTCTCACCATATCAGGAGGATATTGTAGTGCAATAGGTGAGAGAGAGAGAGAGAGAGAGAGAGAGAGAGAGAGAGAGAGAGAGAGAGAGAGAGAGAATGACTGGGCCAACATCACCCGATGGGTTTCACAGCAAAGTGGGAATTCAAACCCAGGTCTCTCCAGTCTTCCGGCACAACACCAGTTCTCCAGGACATCTCAAAGATTAGAGCCAGAGGCTCTGAAATAATATCTGCAATTTCTTTTAGCACCTTGGGATGCAAGCCATCTGGCCCTGGAGATTTGAAAGTATTTAAGGCAGCTAGATGCTCTCTAACCATTTCCTTACTTACTCTGGACTGGCAGTTCCTCCTTCCTTCATATGTCCTGCATTCTTCAGTTTGTATACAGCTCACCTTACAGTTAAAGACCGATGCAAAGTAAGAGTTAAGCAATTCCACTTTGTCTTTATCCCTTGTTAAGGCTTGACCATCTTCCACTAGCAATGAGCTTACCCCATCCCTGTTCTTCTTTTTGTTTCAAACATAGGCATAGAAACCTTTCTTGTTATTTTTAGCATTCCTCACAAGCCTCAGCTCCATCTGCACTTTAGCCTTTCTGACACCATCCCTACAGATTCGAGCCTGCTTCTTGTACTCACCCTCAGTAATTTGTCCCTCCTTCCATTTCCTGTACATTTCCCTTTTTAGTCTCAGCTCTTCAGAGAGTTCCCTGTTCAGCCACCTTGGCTTCATTACCCAACTCCCATCTTTCTTTCTCACTGGGACAGTTTGCGATTGTGCCTTAAGCACTTCATTTTTCAGCATCTCCCATCCTTTCTGTGCAGATTTCCCTCTCAGCATTTCCAACCATGGGATCCTACTTAATATTTCTCTGAGTTTTTTGAAATCAGCTTTCCTGAAGTCCAGGATATGAGTCCTGCTATGTACTGGTTTCACATCCTTCTCTCTGTCAAATTCCAAGCAGACATGGTCACTATTCCTCAAGGATCCCACAACGTTCACTTCATCAATCAGTTCTTCCCTGTTAGTCAGGATTAAATCCAGGATAGCGGAACCTTTGGTTCCCACCTCCACTTTCTGAGAGATGAAGTTGCCCACAAGACTTGCCCACAAGACAAGAATCTGTGGGATACCCCATGTCTAGCAGAGTTAGATTTCCAGCAAATATCTGGATAGTTGAAATTTCCTGTAATCACTACATCCTGTCTCTGTGAAAGTTTAGCAAGCTGTTGTACAAATGCATCATCCAGTTCTTCTGGTTGGTTCAGAGGTCTGTAGTATACCCCCACAACAATATCCCCTTCTTTTTCCCATCGCTCTATCCTTACCCACACACTTTCAACAGGGCAACTCTCAAAATCCTGAATTTCAGTGCAAGTGTATTCATTCTTGACATATAGTGCCACCCCGCCTCCTTTTTTGTTTATTCTGTTCCATTTGAACAAGGTATATCCTTCAATCATTGTCCTCCATATACGAGACTCATCCCACCAAGTCTCAGTGATACCTATCAGATTATACTTACTTTCCAATATTTGAAGTTCAAGTTCATCCTGTTTATTTCCCATACTCTGTGCATTAGTATAAAGACATCTCAGATTACAGACATCCTTTCCTACCATAGGTCCCTTCAAACTTACCTGAAAATTACACCACTAAGAGTCATTGGAACAAAATGAACAGCCAGGGAAAGCATCGAATGAGCCACTGATAGTGAACAGACAAACCAGAACAACAATAGCAAAGTCTTAACGAGAGAACTCAGAAGCTGATTAAGCAAAATGAGGCCTAAATCAAAAGAGAACATAACTTGAATGGCTGTCTGATACTGGAACATCAACAATGATGAACTGATGCCAGGTGGTGCTCTCGAGGGACAGCATTCAAGAGGTGAAGTGCCACCATTGAAAAGGCCCTGCCTCACTTCCCAGAACTGGGCATCTGAATAGAATCATAGCAATAGGCCAGGTTTTATGATCTCATTCTTGCCTTTAGCTGGGGTGATGGCTCAGTGGCACAGCATCTGTTTTGCATGGAAAAAGCCTTATGTTCATTCCCTGGCAACTTCAAGAAGGTTAGGGTGGGGGAAACTCCTAAAACTGGGCAGCAGATGCATCTATTATTTCCCCCATCCCGATCTAGGCCAGGATTTAATTAGATAACCATCATTGATACAATTTGCTAAATAACGTTGGCAAACCAATAGGTGTAAATTGCGTTCACGAGACCTTGGGAGAGCAATCCTAAGCAGATCTACCTCGAATCCTGCTCAGGTCAATGCAATGGGGGTTTATTCCCATTGCACTGTTTGTTGCACATATTATACTGGCTTCATTGCTATGCTTTCTAATTTTTTAATCCTCCTTTATTCTCAGTGAGAAAGGCTGACTATAAATGAAGTAAGTTAATAAATACTTCTCTGCTTGTTCTCTGAGGACAGCCCAAAGTGCTGTAGCAGTGCACATGCATTGCATGGAATGAATTCAATGTCCAGACCATGATGGATTTGATTCATGGACCTCAGGTAGCAGGACAGGATGAGTCTGCACCTGAGATCTTGAAGAGCTGTCATGGATTTTGGGTCAGCCATAATCCAGCAATAAAACCTTAGGTAGCCAGTATAATTTAGCATTGCATATTAGGTCTGAGTTGATTTGAAGAACATGTGGAAATGCCCTCAGTACCCAATGGCTCTGCATCGTTCAACAGGAAAGTGGATCATTCATTTCTCATCTCTTTGAGCTAAAGGATTCTGACACAGTCTAACCCAACACAAAAGCCTGACTGTTCTCAGAATATTTACAACTCCTTTGTTAATCTCATGCCATGCATACAAAACATACTTGATCCCTTTCCTAGGAGTCCAAGTGCAAAGTCTTAAAAACATGTGGTTTTTATTGCAGGCAAGAATGAATAACAGCATTCCTCCAGTCGCCACATCAAATGGAACAGTAATATCCATCCGCATTGGCACAAAAGCTGCCCCGTTTCCTATTTGGAATCAAATTCTGAAGTTAATTATGAAGCAGAAGGGGAGAGAAGGAAAGACATGATAGTTATATGGTTTGCATTTTTAAAAAAACGTGGAATTGGTGGGTGGATATTATTCAGGATGGTGGTGGTTGCTACTTGATTCCTACTGGTTTTCAATTATACATTGAGCAGCAAAAGCTACCCTCTTCTGGCCAGAAGAAAATTTAATTAAAAACAGCTAGACTGTCTTTTTATCTATATTTCACAGAGGTAAATGTGCCTCCAGCATTGTGATAAAAGTTGATGACATCAACACACATCACTAGATGATGTGGTAGAGGATTCAGTGCATATGTTTCCAAACACGCTGAACATAATAAAACACAATGTGCTGGTGGCCTCCACAAATGCTCAGTGGAACCTAGAGGGAGTTCTGAAATCTACTGGATCCTGGCTTTTATCCACATGTTCTGGTGGACTCTGTATCCACCAAAGCATTTTTTGAGATGAACTCAACATTTTTGGTCATCATTGACTATCATATGTTAAGCCTCATGACTGGGATGAATGTCTGAACACAGTTTTGTCCGATGTTTCTGTGAAACTCCAAAAGCCAGCTCTTATTTTTAAACTATGGACTACTGCCCCAGTCAAAGATCATTGTATCTGTTCGATGTTAGTGGGACAGCACCAGCTATAATACCACTGACTTCTTTTATTTCAGCTGCTGGTACACAAATCTGTACTACTATCCCCAACCCAAAATCTAAACAGGCTGTTCAGCACCAGCAGCACCTTTAAGGGCAGGTAGGGGATAGTCCCAACCTCCACCCTAAGGCATCACATGCCCCATGATCCCCTAGGACCAAGAATAGACTATAGACCAATAGCCTATCTAGACCAGCATCCTGTTTCCCTCAAGGCCCAACCAGATGCCCTGAAAGGCCCACTAACAGGGGAACAGAAGCCACTCTCCAGCTGTTGTTGCCCCCCAACAACTGGCATACTGCTTCTGGACATGGAGGTTCCATTAAGCAATCATGGCTAATAACGCTTCCTCTGAATTCCTGTTCACTGAGCTCAACAGAAACCAACAGAGGAGGCACGCGCCCCCCTCCTGCTGTGATCATAACCTCACTACAGCAGAATAGATCTGGGGGGGGGAGGGGGGACAATGTACATGACCTTAAATCCTATGTGCTCTTGAGAATTTGGGCCTGGGTACTGGTACAATGAATTTTTAATAGAAAGCTTCCTCTGGGTCACATACTTTGCTTCCTTGGAGATCTCCTGCTAAAATACCAGCTGAACCACTTTTTAAAAAGAGGATATTGTGGATGAAGTCATTTCAGCAAGCAGTGCTTCAAATGGGCTGCTGACCTCTGCAGAAGCTTTCTCAGTATTCAGTGGTATAGGACAGGCAGTGTGTTTGCCATCTCTCTGACCCTTATTTTCCATTAACCTTTAGCCAATGAAAGGGAAGGTGAACCAAGAGGGCACCGGGTAAGGGAAAGTAGCATGCTAAGAGCTTTCAAACCATTCTTTCCTTTCTATTAGACCCAAATCACCCCTGTATTTCTACGACTGAAATACAGTTGCAAGTCCTCCTGCACCAGGGTTGCCAGCCTGTTGCCAATGACCCTGAGAGCTTTCTATGGGCAGAGCCTTGGGGAAACAACATGGCTGACAATGCCATGCCATTAGTTCTGGGTGAAAAAGTAATACTTAGGAATTCCACAAATGTCTAGTAAAGACTATAAAAATCAGTGAGATTCCTAGAGTGTTGTGAAAGGCTGCAATGCTGCTCTGGGGTTCCCAGATTAACCGGGGGGGCTGCAGTGCTGCTTTGGGGTTCCCGGATTAACCGGGGGGGCCGAACATTGTCCGCCCTCACCCATTCCCTCTGTTCAGGCCCAAAATCCACCCAATCAATCAGGTAATACAATCGGTTTCTAGAGATCTTCGAGTCCAGAATTTGCGCTATCTCATAGTGCGGTTCCCCCCTCACCATTGGGGGGGGGGGGAGCAGGTAACTTCGGTCTCCATTCATTCTCCCCAGGCGAGCGTTTTAATAATCTGAGGTGGAATACCAGATGAAGAGATCTCAGTGATTTAGGTAGTATTAGTTCAACAGTCACATTATTCAAAACATGTTTGATTTCAAAAGGGCCAATATACTTCCACCCCAGTTTCTTGCTGGGTTGCAGCCCTTTCAAATTCTGAGTGGATAGATACACAAACTCCCCCGGTTTTGGGGTCCACAACTTGGCTCGTTTCTTGTCAGCCTGCTCCTTGTAAACTGACTTAGCATCTTCAAGAGTTTGTGCTAGGAGCGGCCACGCCACCTGAAGTTTTTTACACCACTCCCCCGCCTCCCCCTGCAGCAAATTTGGTGCAGCCAAGAAAGGGAGTGGCGGGGCTTCATAACCATGCACAGCCATAAAAGGGGACATCCCTGTAGAAACATGACATGTGTTATTGTAACAGAACTCTGCCAAGGGCAATAAAGATTCCCAATGGTCCTGCTGGAAGTTAGTAAAACATCTCAAGTACTGTTCAAGGGTTTGATTCACCCGTTCCGTTTGCCCATCGGTTTCTGGGTGATACGCACTGCTTAATGCCCTTTCCACTCCCAACAGCGCCATCAACTCCCCCCAAAACTGGGAAACGAATTGTGACCCCCTGTCTGAGACCACATTCCCAGGAAGAGTATGGAGTCTTACGACGTGCTGCAGAAAAGCCTTCGCTAGTTTCTTAGCCGAGGGGATGGACTTGAAAGGAACGAAATGTGCTTGCTTGGAAAACGTGTCCACCACCACCCATATTACGGTCTTTCCCCCACTTGGTGATAAGTCAGTAATAAAATCCATCGATACAACCTCCTAGGGGCGGGACGGGGTCGGTAATGGTTGAAGGGGTCCTGGTGGCTTCCCCGGGCGATTTTTACTCATGAGGCAAGTCTGGCAGGTTTGCGTGAACAAAGACAAGTCTTTTCTCATCCCCGGCCACCAAAATTGTCTCTGAAGCAATTGCAGTGATTTAACAAACCCAGTGTGCCCCGCAAGTTTAGAACCGTGCGCTCATCCCATGACCTCCCCTCGCAGGGAAAGCGGAATGAAGAGCTTCCCATTTTTCCACCAGCAACCCTGCTCGTCGTTCAACAACCCCTCCTCCTTTGCCAGGGAGGTGCGGTCGGCCTCGGAAAGTTCTGATGCGAACTTCAGCTCCCATGGGGAAGTGAGGGGGAGTGGAGGCGGGGTCTTTGCTTTGCTCCGAGTTGTCACCACTCCCCCCAGTTGTGAGGGCGTGAATACCGAATCTCGAACCACCTCCCTCTTGCTGTCGTGTTGCGGGAGGCGGGACAGGGTGTCTGCTAGCGAGTTTGCCTTCCCTGGGAAATGGTGCAGTGTGAAGTCAAATTTTGAAAAGAAGTCGGCCCACTGCAGCAGCTTCGCGTTCAAGGACCGAGGCGAGCGCAGCAACTCAAGGTTTTTGTAGTCAGTCCAAACCTCGAACGGCCCCCTCGCCCCCTCTAACCAGTGCCGCCAAGTGGAGAGAGCCAACTTTATTGATCCTGCTTCCTTCTCCCATACTGACCAGTTCCGTTCAGTGTCCGTAAACTTTTTGGACACATATGCGAGGGGGTGTAATTTCCCATCCTCCCCCTCCTGCAAAATGCCCCCCCCATAGTGACATCCGAGGCGTCAACATGGATTATGAATTTTCTCACCTCGTCGGGGTGCGCCAACACAGGCTCGGATGTGAACAGGGTTTTCAACTGTTCAAACACCCGCTGGCAGTCAGCAGTCCAGTTCAATTTGGCCCCTGGCCAGGTACTCTCGGGGCCTTTCCCCTTTGTCTTAAGTAGGTCAGTGAGGGGCAGGGCCACCTGCGCGAAATTCGATAGAAACGATCTGTAAAAATTCGCGAATCCGAGGAACCCTTGGAGTTGCCGCCATGTTTTGGGGGGCTCCCACCCCACCACGTCTTGGACCTTTGCGGGGTCCATCTCAATGCCCTTCTGTGAGATACGGTAGCCCAGGAACGAAATCTCCGACCAATGGAACTCACACTTAGATAATTTGGCAAACAGTTTGTGCTTGTGTAACATTTGAAGCACCTCCCTAACGAGTTGCACATGGAATTTCATATCGGGGGAGTACAGTAAAATGTCATCAAGGTAAACGAGGACCCCTTTGAACAGATATTTGTGCAACACCTCGTTTATCAAATTCATAAATACCCCTGGGGCCCCTTGTAAGCCGAACGGCATCACCAAGTATTCAAATTGACCCAGGGGGGTGTTAAAAGCGGTCTTGTATTCGTCTCCCTCCCTGATGCGCACTCGGAAGTACGCATCCCGTAGATCAAGTTTTGAGAACACCTTCCCCCCGGCCGCTGCGGCAAGCAGATCCTTAATCAATGGCAGCGGGTAAGCATTAGTCGCCAACACAGCATTAAGGCCACGGTAGTCCGTGCACAAACGGAGCCCACCGTCTTTCTTCTTCCGGAACAGGACGGGAGTGGCAAACGGTGAAGAGGCCGGCCGTATAAACCCGCGCTCTAAATTCTTATCTATGAACTTTCTGAGCTCCACTTTCTCGGCTGGGCTCATAGAGTATAGCTTCCCCTTCAGGAGTTTCTGATTGGGTAACAGTTCAATGGCACAGTCAGAGTTGTGGTGGGGGGGCAACTCATCCGCCTCCTCTTCCCCGAACACCGCAGACAAGTCCCGATACTCCCGGGGGATCGTGTTGCAGCCCATCTCAGCCACCACCACCACCACAGGGCAGTGCTCAGGTTTCCACAGACCCCAGTCGCCTTTCCAGGTATGGGTCTCACACCGTGGGGAGATGAAGTTAACAATCCCAGCCTCCCATAGTATGTGTGGGTCGTGATCAAAAAACCATGGGCTCCCCAAGACAAGGAGAAACCTTGCAGTGGAGGTCACCATGAATGGTCACACCTCCCAGTGTTTCCCCACTCCCATTTGTAGAAGTACCGTTTCATATTTACAGGGCTCTTTCATAGTAGAGCCATCCATTTGGGTAAAAACCAGCGGCTCTGCCAGTTTCATTACTTTGGCTCCCAGCCCAGTCACTAGGGAGGGATTAATAATGTCTCTCCCACACCCTGAGTCTACTAACGCTCTCACCCTCACGTGGGTCAGTAGACCCGGGTCCATTAGAGTCACGGTCATGAAAAAAAGGGAAGAGGATTTGCTCACCGGATTTAGCGCCTGAGAGTCCGGGACCTGCTGTCCAGCGCTGTTTACAGCAGGTCCTTCTCGTTTCCTGCCACCGCGGCGGTCTCCTCCTCTGACGACTCGGTTCCCTCTCCCAAGGGGGCAACCTGCAGGGCCCTTGTGCCCCTCTGCTTTCCCGGGGGTTTCGGTGTAGACATCTCAAACTTCTTTTTAGGCCCCTTCATGGCACTAGGCGGGGTGGATGACCCTGGGCAACTCGTGGCGAAATGGCCCGCTTCTCCACATTTTAGGCACAGCCCTTGCTTCATCCTGCTCTCGCGTGTCCCGTCTTTTGGCCGCTGTGCAGGGTTCGTCTGCCAGCTCTTTAGAGGGGCGGCGGTAGATTGGGTCATCTTCCCCAAAGCCGCTGCATCATCCAGTTTGATAGCTTTCAGTCGAGTTTCAGTGGCCGCCGCTTCTTTCATCCAGCTCGATAAGGTTTCCGGGTCTCGTCCTTGCATAATTGTGCGACGGATCTCCGGGTTCAGGCCCAGGCGGTACTGTTCCGCTAGTACGCCATCGGGCCAGCCTCAGATCTTGGCGGCATGTCTTCAGAATTCCGCCGTATACTCCCAAATGGACTTCGTCCCTTGTTGAAAGGCCCGGAGGAACGCCCAGGCCGCCTTGTTTGCGTTGGCGTCTTTGAACTGGTCTTTCATCGCCCACATGAATGCATCCACCTCTCTCAGCTCGCGCCTGTCTTCCTGGTGTAAAGCCACATACCAGTCGGCCGCCGCATCCTTCAGGTGGGAGGCGATGGTGTCCACAATCCGTTCCTCGTCCGGGAACAGGTGGCCCCAGTTCTCAATAAACTTCTCCGCCCTTACCAGGAAAAAGGAGAACTTCTCGGGTGTACCATCAAAAGTGGCATCCAGCAGCTTGGCTGGGTTTGGCAAAATGGGCCCCCAACCCCTTGGCATCCCTGGTGGCCTCTGCGCTGCCCCGGCTGCCCCGGCACAACCCACTTGGTCCGGAGGTGCCCCGGGCTGCCCCGGCACACCCCTGGGCGGCAGTCCAGCCGGTAGGAGCAGGGGTCTCTGCACTGGGGCCCCCGCTGGGTCTGGAGGTTGTCTCTTCTCCATTTCCTCTCGTATGCCATCCGAGATCATTTTCGGGATCTGAGACAAGGACTCGTCTATGAGGCGCAGGAGTCGATCCTGGCTGGGATCCCCACTCCATCTCCGGCTTCCCACGGTCCTTTCCAAGTCTCGGGTATCAGGGTGAACTTCTTCTTCATCCTCCGCCGTACTCAAGCGGTAGACAGATCTCTCGACCCGACTCTCCCATACCGATGCTCGGGGCGTGAGGAACCATGTCCCATGCGTCTCTGTGAGCGGCTTCGTCCAGTCCCGCCGCTTCCACGGCCTGGTCGTCACTCCAGCATATGCTCCCCCGTACGGTTCTCCGTAGAGCCCTCCCAGGTTGTAGTTGGGGCCCCATAGCACTGGGGCACTGGAATCTGGGATCATAGCCATGGTCGCGGGCACAATAGATGTCAGAACCTTCTCCTCCTCCGAGGTTGGGATTGGGGTGGTGTCTTCCTCGTCACTCATCTCTGGGAGAGAAGTACGGTGTAGAACCGATCCTGATCGAAGATGATTCCTGACAATCTGTCAGGCACTTCAGAAAGTCAGTCAAACACCAGGCTTCATAAGAAGATAGAGTTTATTCAGCAGCAGTTCTAAAAGCGCACTAATGCTGCATTGTCAGGAACATCTACGGATCTACCCCATTAAGCTAGCCTCCCCCCAAGCATTCTACCAATGGCTACATAGCCCGCGCGCGGGAGAAAGGTGCGAAAGTTGTTCGAGCCATAAAGGGGCCCAGCTGTCCATACCGGAGAAACCGAAACTGTATGACAAGACCATTTGATCAGATAGGAGATAGCCCAGGCTGAGAAACACCCTGTTGCCCCGGCAACCTCCCCACTTCCCCCCTCCAAGCATAAAAAGTTACAGACCATCTCATCCTCCTTCCCTCCCTCACATCTTATGGCAGGATCACCTGACACAATGAAATGATGGTGTTGGTCATGCCCCCCCCCATTTTTTTTCTCCTGCCATTGAATTGATTAGCAGGAGTACAGTGCAGTGGCAGGAGATTGCCCAGTGCCAGGCAACTGGCAAACCTAACTGGTGCCCATCAGTTCATTTAGAAAGAGGCAGAAGCACACCAGACCCTGCCTTTCTGTTTTTTACATATGCATGCCAGCAGTGGAAGCTTCCTTCAAAAAACTTCCTTTAAGGCAGCATGTGTGAGTTTGACCTGAAGTCCTGACTCTCAGTAAATCGACACCTTTATTATGAAGGATTTTTATTAAAGCCAAATCGATATGCTATGTGTGAGAAATCTCTTTCAAGGAGTTTATAAGTGGTGGTGGAAACTGTCATCAAGTTGCAGCCGATTTAAGATAACTGTAGGGTTTTCAAAGCAAGAGATTAACTGAGGTGGGTTACCATTACCTGCCTCTATGTTGCAACGCTGGTCTTCCTTGGTGGTTTTGCTTCCAGGGCTGCCCCTGCTTAGCTTATAAGATCTGATGAGATTGGTTTGCCAGGGCCACAGAGGTCAGGACAATTTATAGGTACAGCACAGATTTCCAGGTTGTAATCTGGCAACCCCAGCTTTTGGCCTCCAGAGGGAGGAGATGGATCAGAGGCAGAGCATATGTGTTGCATAAAAAAGATTGCAGGTTCAGTCCCTAGCTTCTCCAAATAGTAGCCGTGGGAGACACATTTATGCCCTGGTTGTTAGTCCTTAGAGGCAATTTGTGGGCCACTGAGTGGAAGAAGAAGAAGAAGAAGAAGAAGAAGAAGAAGAAGAAGAAGAAGAAGAAGAAGAAGAAGAAGAAGAAGAAGAAGAAGAAGAAGAAGAAGAAGAAGAAGAGAGGAGGAGGAGGAGGAGGAGGAGGAGGAGGAGGAGGAGGAGACTGGATTTATACCAGACCCTTCATTCAGAGTCTCAGAGCAGCTTACAAACTCCTTTCCCTTCCCCTCCCCACAACAGACACCCTCTAGGTGGGGCTGAGAGAGCTCTTTCAAGAATTGCCCTTTCAGGGACAGCTCTTGTCAGAACTATGGCTTGCCCAAGGTCATCCAGCAGCTGCAAGTGGAGGAGTGGGGAATCAAATCTCCCAGATTAGACTCTGCATACTTAACCACTACACCAAACTGGCTGAGCTAGATGCTGGGCTAGATGGGACACAGTTCTCATCTGGCAGGGCTCTTCTTATATGAATGTCATAGGTTGACTGGAGAATGCTGAATAATAAACAGGGCTCTTTTTGTAGCAGGAACTCCTTTGCATATTAGGTGACACACCCCTAATGTAGCCAATCCTCCAAGAGCTTACAGTAGCCCCTGTAAGAAGAGCTCTTTAAGCTCTTGGAGGATTGGCTACATTAGGGGTGTGTCGCCTAATATGCAAAGGAGTTCTTGCTACAAAAAGAGCCCTGAAAATTGACATTGCATGTCAAACACTATGTGTTGTTGCATGTCCTGCTAAATGCTATCAACTGTTCAAGACAACAGAGTGCAAATTGTCAAACACATAATGCCTTTGGTTGTCAGTTGCATGCAGAAGATTATTGGTTCAAACCATGGCCTCACAGGACCTCAAACAGGTGTTAGGAGACAGAGGCAGCTTTTTCTTCATTTCTGCTGCCAATCAGCATACAGACTCAGACAGACCAATAGGTGATCTGACTTGGTAATCCTATGTTAATGCAATGGCATTCCTTGTTATGGACAGATCTGTGTCTGTCAAAGATGTTGGTTAATAATGGATAATTCCATGTCAACATTCAAATACTACATGAGACTATGGCCCTGGTCACACAGCAAGGTAACTGTGCTTTGTTCCCACTTTGTTTAAATCAGGAACATTTTTCTTCGCATTGGGCTGACTAGATGCAGCTGGCCTCTCTCTCCCAGCACCCACTCACCTGCTGCTGCGCTGTCCCTCCAGGTGATCCTGCCAGCCACAGGGAGGCTCAGGTGGCTGCTGCTCCTGCTGCCACTGTGGGGGGGGGGGTCCCGCTGCTGCTGCTGCCGCCATTGCCCCACAAAAAAAGGCTACGCCATCTCCGCCATCCTCCTTGCTTGCCCCGTCCAGGCTGCCAGAGCCCCCACCTCTCGTTCCTGCCTCCAGGGCCGTCTTTGTGCGTTTTTTTTTTTTTTAAAAAAGCTTCTGGTTTGAGCACTTGACTAAACATGCACTTAATAAATCCATTATTAAACATTAAATGGATTTATTAAGCACATGTTTGCTCAAGCGCTCAAACCGGAAGCTTAAAAAAAAAAAAAGTGCAAAGAGCGGTCAGACGGCCCTAATCACAATCATTGAGAAAGATGAGCTGTCCAGATGGGTGAAATCGCGCATTCAAACCGCAAGTGCCAGGAAAACACCTGATTTTCCAGGGGTCAGGAAAATCCGGCAGCATTGTGAGAGTGAGCCTGCTTTGGGGCGGGAGGTGGATTGGCGCATGTGAACCTGAAACTGACATGCACAAGGGAACAGCAGCGAACCCCGATCAAAACGTCAGTGTGACCGGGCCCTGGATGTTGCCTGTTGCAAAATGCTAGTAAACATTCAAGATATATTGAATGCAAGTTGGCAAACAGAAAACACCATTACTTTTCATCCATCAAAAATATTAAAGGCTATGACCTCTCAATTCTCAAAATCAGTCAATACTTTGCAATAAGGCAATGCTTAGAACACTCAGAACTGCTACACAAATGTTAAGGGTTACAATCATTGGCCTGGAACCATCAGTGCTCAAGAGGAAACATAAACGGAATTAGTACAGTTCTGCTTGCACAAGATCTTGTACAACTAGGTTGCCAGGTCCTCCCTAGCCACCAGTGGGGCGTGTGGGAGCCTGTAGAGCTTCCATCTCCAGGTTGGGAAACTCCTAGAGATTTGGGGATGGAGCCTGGGGAGAACAGGGCCCTCAGTGGGATACAATGCCATAGAGTCCACCCTCCAAACCATCAATTTTCTCCAGGGGAACTGTAGAATGGAGATGAGCTGTAATTCTAGGAAATCTCCAGGTCCCACCTGGAGGCTGGCATCCCTATGTGCAACTTAGGGGGCCCATCGTAGCTACTGTCCCCAATAACAAACAACTGAGAAAGGAGAGGAATAAAAGCTTAACACAAATACATGAATTAAGAACCTGAAAGATTAATTAAATACAAATTAGGGGGCCCAATGGAATTCTTTTTTTTAATTATGTTTTTGTTCCCCTCCTTCTTTCTCTGTCACTATGTTCTCCACCCCGGGTTATTTGAGCAGTGAAGAATATGAAAACCCACAACCAACAGGGGATGTCTGATAGCAGGATTCACACGTGCAGACAATCATGAGGCTGATACTAGTATCAAAACCACAGCATTGCTCTTGGACTCTCCTCCACACTTAAGAGGGGATGGTCATGAATGTGAAGGAAATCATGGACCATCAGTTGGTTCCAGATTAAGTCAATGTGCGACTCTGCAAATATGCTACATCCACCAAGGGACTTATTCTCCAACAATCACACAAGTTACAAATTACACCATAAAATCACAGACAAATGCAGCTCATTAAATCTGCCCTAAGGACTTATCCACACAAAGTTGGGGTTGGGTTTTTTTCGGGGGGGGGAATCAGAGATGTGCAACAGTTCTTTCTTTGTTATTATTCTGCAGAGAGAAGAACTGCTCAAGGACATCTCAGTCAAATAGTCCTGACTTTGTGAAATTCAAAGGCTCCTAACTAACTGGGGAATCTGTCAAATGGAAACCCATTTCCACATTCTCAGACCTTTCAAGTCTGAGGTTACTTCCACATGGAGATTTTGTTCCAGTTCAACATATGAACTGAAGTATTTTTTCTTTATTATTTTTTTCTAAAGGATTTATACAACATCATCCCCTAAGTGTCCCCTATCCAGGTTTTCCTCTGCTTTGCCCTGATCTTCCCACACCTTTGGGAAAGATTACAGTCAAAGTGTGTTTGCAAACCATGTGGCAAAAAGGTACACATTTTGGCTGCTTCTGCACACATCAACACCATTTCCCCTGCCCCAGCCCTCCACAGCCCCACCCCAGGGAGGTTATCTTTTTCTGGCTTTAAAAAAGTTTGGTAATTGACATATTGTCATAGCTTGCAGTTGGTAATTGACATCTCAACTATGATTTAATGCTATTGCAAGAATTCAATTAACAACTTTTTTTATCCAGGAGGAAGGGGTGATGGATGCAGGAGGAAGCTGAATCAAGCAAAGTGTGTGTGTGTGTGGGGGGGGGAGCAGAATAAATGCTCTGTTGCCATTACCTCTGCATTCATGGTGGCAATGACAGTGCCATGAAGAAGGGTCACCATGTGGAAGAAACCTTTTGATGTATCTCTTCCTTTTTAGCCAATTGCCTTTCTTTTTTGCAAGCCAGAAGAAGCCATCCAGTGGCATGGGGGGCAGTAGTTGGGGCAAGAAAAATGGTTCTGAAGTGGGTTGGACCTGCAAAAATGTACACCTTCCCATCCACACAGCATGCAAACATGCTTTGCATTCTTTCCCAAAAGATTTCACCAAAACATACTTACTATTCATAAAAATACAGCATTACAGATCAGCAGGTGGTGCCTCATGGCCATTTCTCATACAATACAGAGGCAAAGCTGAATTTACCCCCACCAGCCTCCTCTTCCAACTCACCCTGCTTCTCCCATCTCCCTTCTTCCTGGCCTTGAGACCCAACTGTGAAAGAGTCATGACGCACTTTCAGGTCCTGAGGCACAGATTGGGAGATCCACCAAGGTCAGTGTCACCAGGGAATTAGCTCTGCAAGCCTAGACCCCTCTTCCTCAGTGATGGAGCAGATTTGGGCCTGTTGCAGTGTCCAATGGGAGGCAGCTGAACGTGCCATTCCCTAGACAGGGATTCTAGATGTTTGATGGTTTCCTGGCTGTAGGTGCCTAGTTAACAGCATGCAGGCAGCCTTATCCTATTGATGAGGGTGTAGAGATAATGACTCCATTGTGTTCCATTTCCACTTTACTGTCAGTGGCGCGTCAGCCGCACTTAAAATCCATTGGCCTGCCTGCGGTTGAAGTGCTTGGGTGGCTCTGCCATGGATTTCAGTGCAAAGGTGCTTGGAGGCCTTCCTCAATTTTCTTTGTACTGGCAGTGTTGTGCCCATTGCGATGGAAAAAATATAGCCTTTGCTGCTGGGCAGGATTTTCTAAAGCTACTTAGGCCCAATAAAAAGGTGTTTAATTACAGGGTTCTATGTAATTGGGGGGAAAAGGCGGCCAATAAAACTTGTGCTTTGCACAAAGAGGCAGCCTCAGAGCACAGTTTTCTGGTTTTGGGGGGCAACACACGGCTGACTCTCCCATTACCCATTTTGGCCAGCTCCATCCTTGACTCCAGTTAATGAGGAAAAAAAGTCCTCAGCCTTACAGAAATCTCCCACAAAGTCATTTGCTCTTGACTGCACGTCAGAGAAATCACAGCACAGAACTTTGTCCTTAAATTAACCCATTGCATATGCTTTGACTTTAAAACAAAATCTTCGTCGGACCCATGCACTTTAATGTCTATTGCTCAGCCCGCAAATATTTTTTTCACTTGTTTTGTGGTGTCTAGACATGGCAGCGAGTGGCATGGAATGTGGAGTAGGGTTCTGAAGGGGGAGGTGGTGGTTGTCCAAATCGCAATTAGACAAAGAAGTGACAACAAGACTGTTGCTAACATAACAAATGGGTCTCCTGTGAGCTCTCATCTTTTGCATAGTTAGTAGCCAAAGATGCTTCCTTCCATGGGCACTGATGGCTACTGGCTAAAGCCAGCATGGTGTAGTGGTTAGAATGTCTTACTAGGATCTGAGACACCCAAATTCAGATCCCTACTCTTCCACGGAAGCTTGCTGGGTGACCCTGAGGTGGTTGTACACTTTCAGCCTAACCTACCTCACAGGGACATTATGAAGATAAAAGGAGGAGAATGTTGTAAGCAACTTTGGGTCCCCATTGGGGAGAAAAGTGAGGTATAAATAATTTAAATAAATAAAACTAGCTACTGGCCAGAAACAAGATGGTGGACCCAAATGACAACAAATGAAAGAGGAAAATTGTCAGACTCTTGGACAAAACTACTCCCAGCAACCCTCTCTGGCAGTGATTTGTTTATTGAGAAATAAAGATGTTCCAAGCTAAGACCAGTACTGTGTCAGAACTGAGATTCTGGTGCCAAAACCCACAGTTATAGGTAGTTCAAACAAAACCTCCCCTGGGTCCCAACCAATCATACCCCACAGCCATCCCCCCTAGCTTTCACACACTCCAAACCCCCACCTGTAAATTCACCATTATGTTATCTAAGACAGCGAAACAAGCACAGCATACCCAAGGTAATCCCTGAGAAGGGAGGTGTCTTAGAAAAGTTACATTGCCACTACAACAGAGCAATTCTCACACTCTTGCACTCACACCTCTCCCTCTGGAATTTCCCTCCCCTTGCAACCCTAAATCTTTAAGATGCATGGCAAACGAGGGTCTGAGTTTGACAAAAGTATCCCAAAGGGCTTAGAAAAGATGCAACAAATAATCAGGCAATCCTACGCATGTTTACAGTGGGTCCCACTTTATTCTATGGGGCTTACTCCCAGGTAAGTGTGCCTAGAATTGCTGCTTAAGACAATCAAGCAAAGAGGGTTAGAAGTAGAGTGAAATCTTCTGTATGTCATTGCTTCCCTCCTTTGGTTACGGGGAACAAAGTTCTCAACTTCTGATATAAAAATATTATTCCAGCACTACCATGTTAGGTCAGTGAAGTCTTTGGTGGCTCAGGAACAGAATGGGGAAGAATCTGGCAAATTGCTGGGAATGGTGGAGCCTGGAGCAAGGTTTGGAAAGTCAAGATAGGAGCCAGAATGGAATCCTGCAGTTTTGGCGTGGAGTTAACCAACACAGTGCTGCAGCCCTATTCATAGGTTGCATCTGGAAGAACTGGGAGTTTATTAGCCTTTTTTAGCTCCCTGGTACTGGTAGCAGAATTTTGGTAGAGTTCAGTTATCACTCAGTTACACTAGAGGCTTCACCATAAATTAATTAAATTTGAATATATTTGTACATGAATCTGAAGGAAAAGGCATTATTTTCTTCGTTGTCCAGGATTTGCCTGTGTGACATTTTCAGAGAGGCACAGAGGGGGTATCATTTACTTGGGGAAAATAACATTAGAAAAAAACCCCTGCCACCTTGATCAATTATGGGCACATTTTTAATCCACGTGGGTGCAATGCTACATCAAAACAGAGAAACAACACACACTCCTCACTCTGTTCCTATGCATGGTCGTTCACACCAGTCTGCTCTTGCATGAGAATCAGATTTGCAAGCAGTCCTTGTCAGAAGGAAGCCTCACTGGCGATATGTGGGGTCTCTTCTGAGAAACTTCACGTCATTCCCATTGGCTGGGGAAACCACTTCCTCTGTCTGCAAGCCCAGCTACCTCATTTGGAAAGTTACTGAGGCACAAGACAGGGAGAGGCGCTTGTTTGTTTTTTCAGTCTCAGATATACAACTGGGGTTGAAGGAAGAGGGGGGAGGAAGAGATGAGTAGGAAAGATATTTGTTTAACAGGTGAATCAAGAAGATAAGCTTCCTAAAGAAAATATTGGAGGACTCATCTCGAGAGCCTTCAAGAAAAAAGGAGACACGCACAAGAGGATTCATAAGTCAGAGAAAAATCCCATATATTTATGGCTTGTGATGTTCTCACTCGGGTTTTAATTCTGTTCTTACTCACACAAGGCTTCCATTTCCTTTCCCTTCCTCCCTATTGTCTTCTTTTTCTGTTCCGGTACTACCTGCCATGATACTGTAAACAGGGTAGGGCAATGTGGCACTTTAGTGTAAACTGACAGGGATGCAAGAGGCAGTTTGGTATAGTGGTTAATGGCCAGTTTGGTGTAGTGGTTAAGAGCAGCACAATCTAATCTGGAGAACCAGGTTTGATTCCCCACTCCTTTACATGCAGCTGCTGGGTAACCTTCAGTCAGCCACAGTTCCCTCAGAGCTGTTCTCTCAACAGCAGTTTCTGTTAGAGCTCTCTCAGCCCCACCTACCTCACAGGGTGTCTGTTGTGGGGAGAGGAAGGGAAAGGAGATTGTAAGCTGCTCTGAAACTCCAAGTGAAGGGTGGGGTATAAATCCAATCTCTTCTTCTCTCTCTCTCTCTCTCTTGTAATACATGGATGAGTATTAAATCCCTCTTCCATTCTTTAATGATTATTTTGGAACAATCAGATGGTTTTTTCTAAGGTGGTAGGCAAAAGAGGTTTAGTGCCAGCAGCAGGTTAGGCAATGTGATACTGTCACTATTTCAAATTGGCTCTGGACCATCAGCCTAATACATGGGCCACTAAAGACTTTGGGGGGGGGCAGGGAAGAAAATCAGACACATGATCCAGATTTCACCAATCATGCCCCAGTTGAGGGTAATTACTCTTGAGGGCTTGGCTCACAGTTGGGATCCTACCCCAGTTGAAAAAATGGCTTCCAGCACTGTTGTGCCCTTTTCTTTTCACCAGCCATGACACTCAGCTGTCCTTATTTAAGAAAAGATTGCTACTCCAGCCATCCAATGTTGATTGAGGAAGTCTGGGGATGGAAGTCTGGGGTTTGGATCCCACAGAAGCAGCACTTTCCTCCAGTGGAAAAAAACCTTTCCCAGATACTTCCAAGCAGGAAGGATGGGACCATCTCTAGAGGAACAGATCCACAGGACCCAGCCCTTTTAATAAGATGATTTACTTTCTACTTCCCCTACACACCGTGCCACCAACTAACAAATGAAGTCCCCACCAATCTGTGGTGGTGACCCCATAGGGTTTTCAAGGTGAGAAGTGAATGAAGTGGTTTGCCATTGCCTGCTTCTCTGTAGCAATCTCAGACCTTCTTTGCAGCCTCCCATCTAAATAAAATAGATATGGCAGCTAAATATTAATGATGAGGGGGATAGGAGAGGATGTGCCAATGTACAGTTCAGGCACTTCTTGCATATTGGCTAAGATTTCTGGTATAACTGGGGGTGGAAATGCATTTTCACCTTCGATATCAGAATGGGTTGCAGCACAATGACCTTTCCAACATCTGTATAGTCAAAAGAAGGGCAATGGCCCTTCAGGAATTATGGAGGGCAACTGGAGTATGGTCACAAATGCCCAGAGAGAATATCACCTTCAAAGATATGCCAAAGAATTCCCCATCTGTCTTCCTGTGATAAGGATAAACAAGGAGAGCCAGGGTGCCATGGTTAGAGAGCGTTGGGCCAGGATCTGGAAGAACCAGGCTGGAATCCCCCCTCTGCCATGGAAGCTCACTGGGTAACCTTGGGCCAGTCCTATTCTCAATTTAACTTACCTCACAAGGTTGTTGCGATGATAAAATGGAGGACAGAATAATGAGGTGAGTCACTTTGGATTCCCATTGAAGAGAAAGGTTGGATATAAATGAAGTATGTAAATAAATAAATTCACAGAAAGACAGTAGTGTTCTTTTTTACACCACTTCTGATTTCTTACTTGCCAATTCTCCTCCAGGTCTTTCTCAAGCTCTGTTTTTCTAGGAAAGCTTTTTCTTGTTGCCACCTTTCAGCATTCTGGCCAATGAATGTCAAGACCCTGAAATTATTGACAGGTACTTTGTGTATGTTTTCTAAGATGTTATTTTATTAAATAAATATTAAACATCTTAGATGACCTACTGCTTCACTAAATTATCCCCTGGCAGCAATTCTCCCCCCCCGGCCACAAAATTGCCAGCTGAGCCTGGAGTTAACCACCTTGAAGCCCAATTGTGTATATCCACAACCTTTGCTATATCTATGAAGGCCATCACAAGCCATAGGAATTCCATCTCCCAAAATTCCTGACACCAGAGCACTGTGGCACACATTACAATAATATCCAGGCATACAGTTGCCAACCTCCTCGTTGTGGCCTGGAGATCTCCTGAAATTATGACTTATTTCCCAACTACAGAGATCAGTTCCCCTGAAGAAAGTGGTGGCTTTGGAGAGTGGACTGTATGGCATTATACTCCCTCTGAGGTACTTCCCCTCCCTGAACCCCGTCCTCCACCGCCAGATCTACAAAACTTGCCCCACTTGGAGTTGTCACAAGCCCTCTTGCTGTTGCTGTTGGGTGGGAAAGGGAAGAGCCTGATTTGCAAGAGGATCTGGGGAGGGGGGTCTCAAATTTGTTTCTGAGCCCATCTCCTTAACTGCTGTTGTTTTGCCTACCTGAAACTACAAAAACAAGGAAGTTGGAGAGCATGAAAAGCACCCACTGATGATCAGGTTGCAAATTAAGCAGGTATGCTTGGAGAAGAGTTTGACCTACTTGGGCCCCGGTCACACGGGCCAGATAACGCGGCAGGAGGCGTGACTGTTCGCCCTGGAGCAAAATAAAGCACTGTAGCCCAATCACACAGTCCCCTAAGTTGCCACGCTTCAGCTGTTAGCTGCCAATCACACAGCAATGCTGAAGTGTGGCGAAGAAGCAGCGCAGCACGATCACACAAGCCGCGCTGCTTTCAGTTTCTTGTTTGTGTGCATGTGCCGTTCTGGGGGTGGGGCTGCTGTCAGTGTCATGTCATGTGCGCATGCGCAGTTCAGCGTTGGTACGCATCTTATGGAGACTTACAACATCTGTTTTGCAACAGGATGTGGGCGGGTGCCGGATGCCACAGGATACTAGCACTCCCACGATCAGACACCCGCCTTTGCCCCGCTTTTCCTAGGTACTGTATAACTCCGCATCTTCAGCGGGATGCCACGGGTTGGCCACAGGAGCACTATGCTTCTCAGATGTTGTGGTATGATCGCGCTCTGAAAATCCGCCTGACATTTGTACCTTCAGTGAGGCAACGTCTCCGTGTGACTGGGGCCTTGGTCTTCTTTTAATGCTTCAGATGCTGCCTGAATTCAGACAACAGGGGAGCAACAACATTGTGTAAGCAGATGTTATGGGTAACTTTGGGTACATTTAAAATTTTTAAAACCCTGTAGCATTTGGCAACTTTTTATATTTTTATGCAAACCCAGGGATTACCCCTATGCTCAAGTCCATATAACCCACATACCCTTATCTTGTAGATTTTTTTTATTCATGCTATTTCTTTAGATATATGATTTTTTAAAAAAGAAACGCAGGCAAGCATAAAGCAAACCAATTTGCCAACCACATCCTGAGGCCTTAAAAGCAGCTGAATCATTTTGAGAAGAATAGTCTCTCAGATAATCTGGTGGCTGTGAAGGTTCTGCTGGTCTCTAGGCCTGTCAGTTTTTCAGTCCTACTTTGTCAGGAAACACAGAGGTTACATCACACAGAATACTTAGGGCTGTCGTCTGATTACAGAGTTCTTTGCTGACTCACAATCACCTTGTAACCAATTTTTGGGCAAAATTTAAATATATTTGCATACCATGAAAACCTCACAATAAGTGCCTTTTGGGGATATTGAAGAACAGACAGAAGCTACTAAGCCTTGTTAAATTATATTTGTATTCTTTACTAGGGCAATGTATTAAATTTAGGCAGCTTGGTGATGGAAAGTGCTTTTAAGTCACGGCTGATTTGCAATGACCCTGTAGGGTTTTCAAGGCAAGAGTTGTTCAGAGGTGGTTTACCATTGCCTGCCAATCCTGGTATTCCTTGGTGGTGTCCCATTCAAAAACTAGCCAGGGCCAACCCTGCTTAGCTTCAGAGATCTGACAAGATCGGGCTAGCCTGGGCTACCCAGCTTACTGTGTCATAGCAGGATTTGGAACACTCATGTTCAAATCCTCACTCTGTTGTGAAACTCACTGGGCGTAGTGTAGGGGTTAGAGTGTCAGTCTAGGATCTGGGAGACCCATATTTGAATCCCAGCTTTGCCAGGGAAGCTTGCTTGGTGACTTTAGGCCAGTCAGATGCGCTCAGACTCATCTACCTCACAAGATTGTTGTGAAGGTAAAATGGAGGCGAGGATACTAACACATGCCTCCCTGAGCTTCTTGGAGGAAGGGCAGTAAACAAATGTTCTAAATATACAAAATAAAGCTAACCATGCCGACCAGAAAGAAAGAAAGGCAAAAACCTGGAGGAAAATGGAGGCAGTTGAAAAAGAAGAAAGTGTCTATAAAACACATCCTCCCAAATTAAAAATGTCAAGGATTCAAAGTGGCATTCACTCCCAGCTAACACATCTGGTGATTGATCTATTGTCTACTAAACTAAGTTTAGAATCTTTTAGATGCTGGCAACATTGATACTGTAAAAGAGGACGATCTCTTGCAGCCTTATGAGGAGGGCCAAACAACATTTTAAAATCTTCATGATGAAATGTTTGCACAAGCAGAAGTTCTTAGGAAAATCTAACCCAATCCAGGGAGTCAAACTTTCCCCTGGGGCAGGGGGACATACCAATGGAACTTGTGCCAAAGGATATATCAGTTGCCAACGCCCTAGGGCAGCTTGGCCATATTATCACATGATTTATCACCTGCCGGAAGAATCAAGAATGTATCTAAAATCAGACTTGCTGCAAAGAGTATTTTTAATTAAATAAAAACTTAGAACCCTTTCCATGGGATGCCTGTGATCAGCACTACATCTTGGATCCAAACAATCACAAACAGGAGGGAAATAGTTACTGTTGCTGTATGGCAAACATCTGTGAAAGAGTTTGATAGTAGGGTTCTAGGCATCTTCTCATGCTTACCCAAGAGGTTGTGGAAAATGATGCATAAAGGGAAGAATACAGCTAGAGTCTGTTTCCTTTTTCTCATGTAACTGTCTAGCTCAACAGGTAAACCTATTCATGAGCAGACAGTACTTTCCCTGTGAAAATGGCACCTTTGCATCCAGCTCCTTGACTCCCAACAGATGGTGGTTAGATATCATTAAGTAGGACTTTTTGCTTAATTCTGAACCCATTTATTCGAAAGTAAATACTATTATACTCAGTGGGACTAGTATGTATACTTAACAACTGCAGTTTGGGTGTCCATAATGGATTCAGTTTGGAGATGAAAGGGGTTGGTGGTCCACAGGCATGTTCATTACTTGGGAGATACAACATGCATGAATGGGGGATGGGGGTGGGGCCCTGATTGAGTAGTAGAGCACATGATTTGTATGCAGAAGGCCATAGGTTCAAACCATGCTATCTCCACTTAAAATAATTAGTTACTAGCAGATGATGTGAATAGACTTTGACTGAGATCTTGGAAAGTGGTTGCTAGTCAGGCTAGACAACACTGATCTTGATAGACCAATGGTCTGATTCAGTTTAAGGCAGCTTGGCCATGACTCAGCTGGAGAGCATCTGCTTTGCATGCAGAAGATCCCAGGTTCAATCCCTAGTATCTACAGTTTAAAGGATCAGGAAGTACATGCTATGAAAGACCTCCACCTCAGACTCTGGAGAGACACTGCCAGTCAGACTGGATAATACTGACCTTGATAGACCAATGGTCTGACTCAGTAGAAAAATGCAATGTCAAGTTTTAGGGGGGGGTGTCAATGCAGAGTCAAAGCAGAGTTGAAAAATGGTGGCACAGTGGGAAACAAAGGTTATTTTATTATATTCTACTCAAAGATCCAATGCATTTTGCATGCTGCTTAGTAAAGGGATCTAAAATACATAAAATAGATGTTTAATTACAGAGAATAAAAAATGAAGGCAGACAGTTCAATGAAAATTCTATATGAAATGAGCATAACAAAAGTATTTGTGCAAAATGAGCATAGCTTAAGTATTGAGCATAGCAAAAGTATTTCACAGGAGCTGATCCATACAAAGATTAAATGCTTATGGCTTTTCCGTATAAGAGGTCCACCTACAGACTATCTACATATTTCAGGATTTACCAATTAACATAAAGTTCTCTAAAGTTAAAGGCTTAGAATGTGACCAACCTGTAAAGCAACCTTCACTCAAAAAGTTCCCACCATAATAAGCTGTAAAACAGGTGACCAGTGTGCAGTAAGATATATAGCCACACCAGGTGCAAAAAAAATCTGGACTCTCATTCAGCCCCTGCAGAGCTACGGTTTGAAGCATGAGGATCTTTTCCGCATCCTTCTTCAGTAGCCCCTGATCATGACGACTCTTTTGTATTCAGTAGAAGGCAGCTCCCTACATTCATGAGATGTTTACATCCACACTTTTTTTTACTTTTACTTTTATTATTTTGTATCTCTTAAACTATAGGTTGATAGGAATCAGAAAAACATGTGCAAGAAATTTGGCAACAGCTTCTGATAACATCCATAAATCAACTGTTCACTCCCCCTGTCCCTCTGTGCTTTTGGTACAGTTCACACATTCAGCAGCTAGCTGTCCAAGTGTACAGTAAGCAAACCCCCCAAAAATGAGCATGAGCATGAGCATTAAACATGCCTAAACTGAGCTGAAGCCACTGAAACAGAAGCACATAAAGCACCCTCTTCAGGGCCTCTTCCTCTGGCTCCCGGGTGCAACATAGGCTCTAAAGCAAATACCATTCAGCTGCTACAGGATGACTGCCTTGAGAACCTGTGGGCAGGATCCTACCATAAGCTGGAGGAAGTTCATCTCATCCCTTTAAGGAGCCTTCCTCCAACCTAGAAAGCCTTCCTCAAACTCACAGTGGTATCCTAGGAAGAGTCCAGTAGCTGTGGTCACACACACTGGCTGAAGCGGAGGGGAAGCAAGACCCTTCCCTCTGGAGGAATTTGATACACAGTTGTGAGATCACACCTCCCTTTATAGCTGCGGGTGCAGCCCATCACTGTGTGATCAGACGCAACTGTGGGTGAGTCGTGGGTTTTTTTGCTTGTTTGTTTCTCATGCGCATAAATGAGGAATCGCACCTCCACACTGAGGGCCTCTTATGGAATAGGCAATGATGTGCATACTGCGAAGGGGGGGGGACACCAAGCCGGGATGGCCTAATCAGACCATCCTGATGGTCTGAGAGTGTGCTTGAGTGATCAGACAGGAGAAAGTCTGTCCATGGCCCATCAGAACCCGTTTACTACTGAACTTTCCCTAGTGTCTTCTAACTCCGCTTCTACGGTGGAGCAGCATGGGTTGCCGACAAATGCGGGATGCTTCCCAGATGTTGCTGTCTGATGAGTCCCTTTAGATCTGTCAGGCATTCACACCTGTGTTGGATTTAAAGGTGTGCGTGATCACAGCCAAAATTTGTCGTAGGGTTGGTACGACCTTTAGTGAGTCACTGCTCACTTCTCATACCCTACCACAACTTTTTTTTTAGTCTTTAAGGTGTTACTGGACTCTTACTCTTTTCTACTGCTACAGAAAGAGTGACATGGCTACCCATCTTGATCTATCCTAGACAGAGTTACATTTTCCAAGTCCCATTGCTTTCAATGGATTTAGAAGGATGTAACTCTGGTTAGGATGGCAACCAGGTCTTCTGTTGGAGGAGGAAGAACCACTCAGATTGGAGGAAGGCTCCCAAACTTTGTTTAGGGTACAGGCCTACATGATTGAAAAGTGGCGTGGAAGTATTGCCAGCAAGGAAATAATAAATAAATAAAATAGTAAGCCATTCTAAACACCCTAAATCCAAATCCAACAGTTGCGGGTAGGTAGTCATGTTGGTCTGAAGCAACAGAACAAAGTTTGAGTCCAGAGCAACAGAGCAACAGAGTAAGAGCAACAGAGTTTAATTTTGGGTATAAGCTTTCAAGTGCATGCACACTTCTTCAGATACAGATGACAGCATCTGAGAGCTGACCACTTATAAGATTTCATATTAAAGTCTGACAAAATCAAAAACAGGTCTAAAGCATCTGAATTTTTAAGGGAAAGGGGGAAATGCACATCTCAATTAGGGATGCTTATTTGGCATGTGTCCTGTTCACCAGAGATCTGACAGTTCAGTGATTCGTTTGACAATCTGGCAATCTGCTTGTGGGAATTCAGTAGGTTGTTTCACTGTATCCCTGTACAGTACAAGGCAATTGGGGTTTTGTGCATGCAAATTTTCACACAGCCCCATTGAGTTCTGCTATCCACCCACGCTTGCTATGTAACTGCTCTGCTTGCAGGCAATTGTTTAAATAGACAATCAGATCACTCACAAATCATATAAAGCAGTCATTAATAAGTGCTGCATTTCAATAAAATCTTACCCTTTGGTGTTTATCTAAATAGTCCTTAGTGACGCTAATCAGTTTGAATCAGCATAGCATCATTTGCGCTTGCTCAGTTTTGGAGAAATTTGATGCAAACTGGTTCAGTAGGCATTAACAGCTGCATGGCACAAACCAAACAGACTGAAGAATCAGCTAACATTTGATTATCACCTTCATACATGTTAAGTCTGAAAGTCAAACATGTTTGTGGCAAAATTCACCACATCCCTAACAGAAATTCAAATTTGAAAATTCTTACTGAACATTCAAATGATGGCATCGGAAAAACATGGCCATGTTTGGAATATTTGCAAATATGCATTTTGCATGCAGTGCTTTCTGGATGGAGTCCTGAGCATTCATCCAGTCACTAATTGTACAACCTGGACTAGTGGGCAAATTTACACATCTCACAGCAGATAAAAGCAAGAGCATCTGGTCATTTTATCTGTTCCAAATTCCCCTAAATGTGCCCAACCACTGATTTTACAGAGGGAGTGCTTGTCATCTGTTTTTGAGGAGCTCCCAGACAGGTCTTAAATCTTCTTCCCTTCCCCTCCCTTCACAGGATCATTTCATTGCAGCACAGCCCAAAGATGTTTTTAAAATACTATTTCTCTGTGATTTTTTTCAAAGGAAGGGATGATGCATTCTGACTTCTAATGCCTCCATGTGCACTTGTGCAAGGGGGACAAGACTTGCAAAATCACATGTAAGAGATTTGCTTTTCTCTTTCCACCCAGCTCTACTTAGACAGACAGCAGGACCACAAATGCCAATGACATATCAATGAACGATGAGGGATCAAGCTTGGAAATCATCAGGAATTACAGACGCAGCAGAGGAATTGGATCCCTCTCCCCATTAGAGTGTAACGAGGTGATGATGAGAGATGGTAGATTTACATCCACTCCCATAAGATGGCCAGCCTTCTGCCAAGTCAGCAGGGTGCCCTCAGGAAAACAGGCTCGCCAGAGCTTTTTTTGTAGAAAAAGCCCAGCAGGAACTCATTAGCATAATAGGCCACACCCCACAGTCGAGACTCTTTAGCATATTAGGCCACACCCCTGATAGCACAGCTCATTAGCATAATAGGTCACACCCCCATGTTACCAGAAGTGTGGCCATCCAGCCATACCCAACTTTTGCTTCCTATTCTGTTTACCCAGGGCTCCTTTGCATGTTAGGCCACACACCCCTAATGTAGCCAGTCTTAATGAGTTTCTGCTGTTGGGTGTGGCCTGTTATGCTAATGAATTCATGCTGGGTGTGGCCAACTTGGGAGCCAGCCGGAACTCCATTCCTGTGCGTTCCTGCCCAAAAATAGCCCTGAGGCTCGCCAACAGCCAATCAGGCAGCAACAAGTTGGAAACATGCATGTGCATTCTCCCATCATATGTTCCATCCTTTATGTGGCAAACAGCAGAGCAGTTCTCCAGCACATAATTTCAGTGAGACCTGGACAGGAGAACTTGAACACAGAGGAACCTATGCTGCTGCCTTTAACTGAGTCAGCCCTGGTCTATCAAGGTCAGTCTTGTCTGCTCTGACAGGCAGATGCTTTTCAAGTTCTCAGGTAAAAATCTTTCACATTACCTGCTACCTTACCCTTGAGAATTCAGCTTGGAAACTTGTGCAGGCAAAGCAAATGCTCTACCATTAAGCCATAGCCCCTCCCAATTGGAATTCTCCCAAGAAATTGCCTTATACTGAGGCAGATCCTTTATTTATTGACTGACTGTTTTAAAACATTTTTATGCTGCATTCCCACCCAATCAAGGTCCACAAGTTTCTTTGTCCATCAAAGGTAATATTGTCTATTCAGACTGAGAGAGGCTCTCCAGGGTCACAGGTGGAGGTCTTTCATATCATTTACAACTTGATTTTTTTTAGTGGTAGGTTCCAGGGCTCAAGTGGTTAAGACGCTGAACTGCAGGCTGTGGAAGGTCAGTAGTTCAGCAGTTCAAGACCCGGGTGCCACAAGACGGAGTGAGCTCCTGCCAGCCTAGCAGTTTGAAAGCAAGAAATTGCAAGTAGATAAATAGGTACCACTTCGGTGGGAAGGTAACAGTGTTCCGTGCGCCTTGGCGTTTAGTCATGCCAGCCACATGACCACGGAAACGTCTTCGGACAGCGTTGGCTCTTCGGCTTTGAAACGGAGATGAGCACCGCAACCCTAGAGTCGGATTCGACTGGCTTTCGAGCAAGGGAGCCTTTACCTTACCAGGGACTGAACCTGGAACCCTCGCCATGCCAAGCAGATACTGTATTGCTGAGCCAAGGCTTCTTCCTACCTGTCTTATCTTGAGTCAGATGATTGGTGTAGCAGTCAAGGTTGTCTACCCTGAGTGGCAGCAGCTCTCTGTGGACTGTGGTAAAAGTCTTTCACATTACCTGCTGACATTGAACCTGGGGCCTATGAATGCCAAGCTGATGCTGTATCCCTGAGCCACAGCCCCACCTGAGCACTGGTGGGCTGTGTCCCTTGAGGAAAGGTGATGAGATTTAGAACTTCTGCTTCCACTATCAAAATGTCCTAGGCTGGGTTTGAGTGGGAAAGGCTGTCCAGTGGTCTGATTCAGCATAAGGCACCTCATTCTATTATCTCAATAGCTCTCTTTTTAGCAGTGAAGTATGAGGACCACTTCATATCTGATTCCCAAAGCAGAGACCACCTGTAGTGAAGTTCCCCCTCCTTCATTATGCAAGCCGCCTTCAGTGTGAATTGGAATCTATGTATACAATTCACTTTTCTCCTATTTGCTGTGAATAGATTGCTGGTCTCAGGCCAAATGGCTTCCTAGCCTAGGACATCCTTCTCTCTGTTTTGTTTTCTCTTTGAATAGCTTAGGTTTTTGGGGTTTTTTTAAAAAAAATCATTTTTAACTCCATTTCATGAAATTGATACACGCTTTGCACATACAATTTTATCCTTCTCACATAAGATGATACTTTTGCATGCTGGAATCTGTATGTCTGAATTGATCCATGCCACATATAAGGAAAGAAACACAAACTTGCTTCCTTCAAGCTTATAAAGGTGTTCCAGTTTTATAAAATGTAATCATTGCATGATGCACCACCACGGGAAGGACCAGTATTTAATAATGTTGCAATGGCAGCTTTAGAATGTTCATACCAGACCTCTCTCTGTATTGTTTCTTTCCGTAGTTGAATGGATACTTAAGAAGACACCATGTCAGGTTCTCTCTGCTGAGACCTGCATGCATGAGCTCAGCATCCCAGCATCACAAAGGCCCTAAAGATGGTAGGGGAAGGTGGATTAATTTGTAACTCACACCTACTAAGATTCAGGTGGGTAGCCACGTTAGTCTGAAGTTTGAGTCCAGTGGCACCTTTAAGACTATGTTGGTGTCAGACTCCTGCAGCAATCAGAACCAACAACTCACTTCTTCAGAGAAAAGTTTATTGATACAGTATTGGCAGATTATCTCTACTTCAGGTTCTGTGTTGACTAAAGCAAAAAGCGCGGGATGAACAGACAGGGCTATTTTGGGGCAGGAACGCACAGGAATGGAGTTCCGACTGGCTCCTGAGTTGGCCACGCTCAGCAAAAACTCATTAGCATAACAGGCCACACCCAACTTCAGAAACTCATTAGGATTGGCTACATTGGGGTGTGTGGCTTAACATGCAAATGAGTTCCTGCTACAAAAAAAAGCCCTGGGTTTTGACAACAAACAAGGTAAACAGAATAAGAAGCAAAAGGTGGGTGTGGCTGGATGACCACATTTCTCATAACATGGGGTGTGGCCTATTATGCTAATGAATTCCTGCTGGGCTTTTTCTACAAAAAAAGTCCTGTGAACAGAAGGTTCAAAGAGGTCACTGGGCAGCATAGAGCCAATCAAGGTAAAATGCGGGGTCCACCAAGAAGTAATGGACCCACGTTTCCAAAGATGATGTTACAACTAGGAACCAAGGTTAGGCACATAAAACATACAGATAAGGAGGCATCACTGAGGCAGTGAGATAATTGAAACTTAAGACATTCCAAGCAGCTCATTCCCCCCCCACAAGCCTCTATGGCAGCGAGCTGACATCCTGCTCCCCCAAGGCCTCCCCTGGCTTCTCCGGGTACTTGCTGTGAAAAGCATGAAGAAGGTGAGGAGCATTGACATGACATGCATGAACCCACTAGTTTTGGGAGGGGTCGAAGTCCTTCCACTGAATCAAATAGAACATGATGGAGTTCACCAGCTACTGTCAGAGGAGGAGGAGGAGCAGGAGCAGGAGGAGGCTTCCACATGTTTGGCCCCAGATCTTGTTTGAGTAGACTGAAATGAAAGATGGGATGAATTCCCTTTAGGTTTTTAGGCAAATCAAATTCAACAGTCACCTCATTGATCTTACATACCACCTTAAAAGGGCCCACATATTTCCACCCCAGTTTCCTCCAAGACTGGAGGCCTTTTAAATTCTTGGTGGAGAGGTACACTGAGTTCCCCACCTGAATGTCCCACTCAGGTGTCCTTCCCTTGTCAGCATACAGTTTGTACTTCTCCTTTGCCCAGTTCAGAGTTTTATGAATAAGGGCCCACTACCCCCCAGTTCTTTCCACCAGTTGTTCACATCCCCCGGCGGCCCCAGGGGGGCCCCATCATTGGGAGGGGAGCCCCTTCATAACCATACAATGCTTTGAAAGGAGACAACTTACTAGAACTATGAACTGAGTTATTGTAACTGTATTCCGCATAGGGGAGCAATTCTGCCCAGTCGTCTTGCTGGTAATTAGTGAAGCAATGTAGGAACTCCTCCACAACTTGATTAACCTGTTCTGTTTGCCTGTCAGTCTTGGGGTGATATGTGCTACTGAGACCTTGTTGTACTCCCAGTACTAACAAAAGTTCTTTCCAAAATTTGGCAACAAACTGGGGCCCTGGTCAGAAATGATCTTACCGTACCACGTGGGTCATGAACAGTTTAGCCAGGGCTTTGGCCGACAGGATTTGCTTATAGGGTATAAAGTGAGCCTGCTTTGTAAACAGGTCCACCACCACCCAGATCACAGTTTTCCCTGTGCTTGGTGGTACGTTAGTGATAAAGTCCATGAAAATGACTTTCCATGGCCGACTTGGCGTTTCGAGTGGCTGGAGCTTCCCTGGTGGTTTGCCTGGGTGCTTTTTACACATTGGGCAAGTCTGGCATGTATCCATGTATAGGGAGACATCCCGTCTCATGTGCGGCCACCAGAACTGTCTTTGAAGGAGATGCAAAGTTTTCAGAAAACCATAATGTCCCACAAGTTTAGACTCGTGCCCCAGGTGCATAATATCCCCACAGAGGCTAAGGGGTACAAATAGTCTGTCCCCTTTATACCAACACCTGTTATCATGCAGTGTTAGGGACCCATCAGCCTCCACTTCCTCTTTGTCTCTGTTAGTGAGGGCGATGTGAAAAGGCTCAAGCCAAGAAGTCAAATCAGGGTTTCCGGATTTCTGTGCCTGCGCCCGTGTCACTACCGCCCCTCCCAATTGGGAAGGCGTGAACATTGAGCCACCACCTCCTCCCATTGACTGATCTGTTGTGGGAGGCGTGAAAGGGTGTCAGCCAGGGAGTTGGCCATCCCCGGGAAGTGATGTAGGGTAAAGCACAATTTGGAGAACTCCGCCCACTGCAACTGCTTGGCGTTAAGATGCCAGGGCACGCGCAAAGCCTCCAAGTTTTGTGATCCATCCAGACTTCGAATGGCACTCTCGCCCCCTCCAGCCAATGGCTCCAGGTTCTCAGGGTTAGCTGGATCGCTGCTGCTTCCTTGTCCCACACTGCCCAATTTCTTTCAGTGGCATTAAACTTCTTTGACATGTAAGCTAGGGGGTGCAACTTTCTGTCCTCCCCCTGTTGTCCTCCCCCATGGCAACATCCGATGCATCAACCTGCACCACAATTTTTTTATTTTCATCAGGGTGCTGGAGAATGGGCTCAGAAGTGAACAGCTGCTTTAGTTTGGTGAATGCCTCCTGGCATTCATCTGTTTATGCCAGGCGAGCTCCGCCCCCTCAGGCCCCTTCTCCTTAGTCTTTAGGAGGTCAGTGAGAGGTAGGGACACCTGGGCAAAATTGAGGATGAAGGGCCTATAAAAGTTTGCGAATCCAAGGAAGGTTTGGAGCTGCCTCCAGGTTTTGAGGGGCTTCCACCCCAACACATCAGCCACCTTGGCTGGGTCCATCTCCAGCCCCCACCACAAGATGTGGTAGCCCAAGAAATCCACCTTCTCCTGGTGGAACTTACACTTCGATAGCTTAGTGAAAAATTTGTGGTTGTAGAGGGTCTGTAGCACTTCCCTCACCAGGGCCATATGTGAGCTATTATCAGGAGAATAGATAAAGATATCATCCAGATAAACAAGGACATCCTTGAATATGTGCTTGTGTAACACTTCATTGATCAAGTTCATGAAAACTCCCAGTGCCCCTTGCAGCCCGAAAGGCATCACCAGGTATTCAATCTGCCTGAGCGGAGTGTTAAAGGCAGTCTTGTGTTCATCCCCCTCCCTTATGCACACTCAAAAGAAAGCATCCTGGAGGTCTAATTTGGTAAAGACCTTCCCTTTAGCTGCCTCCGCTAACAGGTCTTTGAACAGTGGAAGGGGGTTGGTGTTCGAGGTTGACACTGTATTGAGTCCCCTGTAATCTGTACAGAGACACAGTCCCCCATCTTTCTTTTTCCAGAATAAGACAGGGGCTGTGAATGGGGACGAGGCAGGACACATGAAACCATGAGCCAGGTTTTCACCAATAAATTTTCGGAGTTCTTCCTTTTCTGCTAAACTCATGGAGTACAGTTTCCCTTTGGGCATTTTGTGACCTGGCAATATTTCGATCACGCAGTCAGTGTTTCGGTGGGGGGGAAATTCATCTGCCTCACTCTCCTCGAATACCCTAGCCAAGACTCAATACTCTCTGGGGATGGAGCAGAGTTCCTCTTGTGCAAGGCAGGCCTGCTCCTGGGCAGCTTTAGGCTCTTCCCCCCAGCTGGGATCCCACTCGTGTTGTGTGCACCCCTCAGAATCGAAGTGTATAGTCCCCTGGTTCCATGAAATACCCGGATCCTGGTCCCAGAGCCAAGGGTTTCCTAACACCAGGGAAAACTGAGCCATAGGGGTGATTACAAAAGTCTGTGTCTCCCAATGAGACCCCCACCCCCATCACTATGGGCATCGTTTGGTATTTGCAGGGCTCTTGCATGGGGGACCCATCCATTTGGGTGAAAACCAGAGAGTCTCTGGGTGGCCATTCCCAGCCCTGTGACAATGGAGGGGCTGATAACGTCTCAGGCACAACCTCAGTCTATTAGAGTTCAGACAAGCACTTCAGTGCCTAACTCAGGGTTGGCCAATGTTACAGTCACAAAGAACAGGGGAGGGGGGTTGCTCACCACTTTTGGCACCATCTTGGAGCAGACCTGCTTGCTTGCGCAGTTCACAGCAGGTCCCTCCTATTTCCCGCTGGCTGGGGGGCTTCACCCTCACTGGAAGAGGACTTGGCTGCTGCAGTTCCCACTTGCAGAGCCTGCTGGTGCTTGGGGCACGCTCCTCCTTTCTCTGGTACTCCTCCAGTGGGTTTCTTCTCCGGTCCCTTGGCCACACCTGGCAGGGTTGTCATGGGGCAGGAGGTAGCATAATGGCCCAATTGTCCACATCGGAGACAGAGCCCCAAACACAGGCGTTGTTCTTGGGTGGGTTCTGTGGGCTTCGGATGGGGGCTCTTCAGGGGCCCACTGACTGCCTTACCCATGCCTCTGACCCCCAGCACCTTCATCATTTGGTATTGGCTTTTGGCTTCTTCTGCCATTAGTGTTGTCAGGTTCACATTCCTGAGGACTGCCTCCAGGATTTGGCTGTTGAGGCCAATCCGATACTGCTCTACCAACATGGTTTCAGGCCATCCCTGGATCTTGGAGGCATACCTCTTGAATTCTTCGGAGTACTCCCTCACAGAGTGGTCCCCTTGCTTCAGTGCTCAAAGACAATTTCGAGCCTTCTCGATCCCCTTTGGATCTTTGTACTGCCATCTCAGCACCCACATGAAAGCTGAGATGTCCCTCAGTTTGGGGCTTTCCACAAACCAGTCGGCCATTTGCTCACATAGCTTCCCTCCAATGTAGTCGATGCAGTGTTCACCAGTCAGAAACAAGTGGCCCCAATCTCTCAGGAACTTTCTCATTTGCAGGGTGAAGAAAGCCAGCTTGTCAGGGTACCCATCATACGTGGTATCCAGTAGCTCCTTTGGGCATTCAAGCCCAGGTACTGGGGCAGGCACTGGCAGTGGGGCCCCTGGGGGTATGGCAGGGGGCGCCAGTGGTTGCTGTGCCAGGATAGTGGGCAGTCTGGCCAGGGCCGGTTGCCCCCTCAGCCTGGGATGTTGCAGCCCTATATCATACTGCACTGTAGTTGTGACCAGTTGTGGCAGTCCCATCAGGGCTTCGAGCAATTCCTGGCATAGCTCATCTTGTTTGGCTAACAATGCCTGTTGCATTTGCTCCAGTTGATCCTCTCGAGGTTCTCTCGCAGCCACGGCCCCTTGTGGTGGCAGCACTTCAAGTCTCCCCACTCCAACTGTCATTCTAGGATGTGTTGGGGTGCTCCATGTCTTGCAGGTAACCTCTGAGTACCGTGACCAGTCATAAGGATTGGGGTTACTCCAGAAGCATCCTAGCAGAGGTGCTTCTGCTCCCCCAGGGGCCCCTGTCGTCATGATGGGCGGTGTCGTTGTCACTGGGATCTCCTCACCAGATGTGGTAGGCATGGGTTCTTCTTCGCCGCTCATCATGAGGTGCGAATTCACACTGAGTCTTAACACTCTGTCAGACTTAACACTGTCAGAACCAACAACTCACTTCTTCAGAAGGAAAGTTTATTGATACAGTATTGGCAGGTTATCTCTACTTCAGGTTCTGTGTTAAGACTAAAGCAAAAATCATGGGATGAACAGATATACATGGTTCAAAGAGGTCATTGGGTAGGCATAGAGCCAATCAAGGTAAAAAGTGGGGCCTGCCAAGAAGTAATGGACCTGCATTCCCAAAGATGATGTTACAACTAGGAACCAAGGTCAGGCACATAAAACATACAGATAAGCAGGCATCAATGAGGCAGTGAGAGAATCAAAACTTAAGACATTCCAAGCAGCTCATTCCACCCCCACAAGCCTCTATGGCAGTGAGCTGACAGTTGGTCTTAAACTTTATTCTCCTACTAGGGTTGCCAGTTACTCTTACCCAGTCTTGGTGAACATTCTCCCACTTTTTATGTGGACTGCCCACTGCTTTCCTCCAAGCATTGGGAGGGAAATGGGGGGGAAACAGAGTCAAGTGCATTATTGCGTCACTTCCTGCAAAAACCCAGAGGAAGTGATGTCACAATGCACATGACACTGTTTTTGAAGGGTTCCACCTCTCAACAGTTCCCACAGAGCTGTTCTCTCAAGGGCAGTTCCAGAAAGAGGGGGGGAAGGGAAAGGAGTTTGTAAACTTCTCTGAGATTCTGAGTGAGGTAAATCCAATCTCCTCCTCTTCTTCTTCTTCTTCTAAAACTTGTACACTGGGACCCTATGTGAACCAAATCTGAATGACTGAAGATTAGGCTTGCCATTTTCCCACTGACAGCAGGCTTCAACCCCTCCCTCAATCCCCCACCCTCAGTTATTTGAGAGGCTGGAGAGAAAAATGAGGGAGGAGTAATTTTAATGGCAGCACTCTTAAGAATTTCCCCAATTTCTATGGTAAAGGTTGGGGAAATTCCTAGGGCATCATATAGGATGTGACCTCACATGCCCTAAAACTCCACCTTCCTTGGTACTGCCCCTAAAATCTCCCAGCATTTGCTGGCACATTGCTAGAAACCTATAAATCCAGGTGGGTAGCTGTGTTGGTCTGAAGCACCAGAACAAAGTTTGAGTCCAGTTTAATGCTGGGTATAAGCTTTTGTGTGCATGCTTGCACAAATACAGACTGATATTTCCTTTTAGGTATCTGAAGTAGTGTGCATGCACACAAAAACTTATACCTAAAATTAAACTATGTGGGTCTTAAAGGTGCCACCCTTCAATATAATTATTTGTTAGATGTATATAACCCTGTTCTTTTTTTTTTTTTGTTCTCCTTTTCTACTTGGAGAAACAGCATTTGATATGTAAGCTAAACAGGGAAAGGAATAAAACAAACAGCAATAAAAAAGACTGCAGGGGTTTCCACTTCTTGTGGTTATAAAGCAATCTAGGAATCCATTAAAAGGATAGTTTTTTTGCAGAGCCAGAATCCTGAGGTAGTGTGGTGAATTACTGATTCGTTATAAAAAGAAACTTCAACTTACCCACTGCTAAACAACACATACACACACACAGCCAGAGTCTACAACAAACAACACAAACCCATGTCCTCAAAGAGGTGCAAATTTGGAAAACTTTAGCCAGGGCTCACGGGCTTCTCCTAAGAGTCTCGTGTTATATCCTTCATAACCACAATATATGGTTTGACATTTCCCACTGAAATTTTGTCTTGTGAAAACAATGCTTCTGTGCTTAGCTATAAAATATTTATTCACCAAAGCAACCATCTACAAGGCACAAGTGAAATTTAAGAAAGGGCATTAAGAAACTAACATGGATTTGGAGCACAGCATACTTTTGAGCTATGCAGAGGATTGATTGTTTTTAAAAATGTATATACTGCATCTTGAAAGCACTGCTAGAGGAGCCTCACACAGTAAAAATAATACCAGAAAGGAATATATAGAACAACAATAGAAGTACAATCAACAATACAGTATTTACTCAAATCAAGACTAGTCCCCCCTCTCCCCAGGTATGCCACCAAAAAACTTTAAGCAAGGTGATTGTATGGGTGGTGGCTGGACAACTCCAAGCTTTCCTGGATGAAGTAAATTGGTTAGATCCCTTACAATTTGAGTTTAGGCCTTGTTATGGGACTGAAACAGGCTTGGTCACCCTGTTCAATGACTTGCACTGTGCAATATACTGGGTTCAGATGCGTTCAAGTGATCAGCTCATAGTTTATTAGTGATTCAGCAAGAGACAGAAGACTGAAATCCCTGCCCCCAAAGCCTGGTATTTATGCCTGGAAAAAGTTACACCCAAAACACACCCCACTCCCAACTTTAGGCTATTTACACTCCATTATCTCCCTAATGGTTTTCTCTAGGATCCCTGTCTCCCTATTAGTCCATTTTAGGATCCTAGCAAGCCATTGTTATGCCTCCTAAACTAAGCCCTCTTGCAAGTACAGTTCAGGCACAATACATAACACCCTGGGATGTGGACAGAGGGAGTATGACTCTTTTTGATTCTCATGGATCTCTCAGAGGCTTTTAATACCATCAATCATGGTATCTTTCTGGACTGCCTATCTGGGCTGGGACTAACGTTCTGTGGTGGTTCCACTCTTAGCTGGAGGGTCTTTTTCAGGAGGTGATGCTGGAGGACTGCTGCTCAGCCTCTTGGCCTTTGGCCTATGGGGCCCCACAAGGTTTAATCTTGTCCAATGTTCTTTATCATCTACAAGAAAACCTTGGGGTGAGATCCTCCCCAGATTTCAGCTGTGTTGTCTCTTGTCTCTATCTTGTGTGTCCAGGTGATCCCAGGAAGGCTTAGAAACCCTGAACCAGTGCCTGGAGGCAGTTTTGGAGTGAATACGGGTTAATAAACTGAAGTTTAAATGCGACAATGTTCCCTGTAAGCTGTGGAGTCTTCTGAACAAAAATTCTACTTTGTGAGTTACTGGCATTAAAGTTGTGAGCAATCAATCTGGCTACTGCATAAATTAGTTTGCTCTGGAGCCATCCTTCCTGAGCAAAGACAAAAATATGTGAGCCGGAGGCTAAAAAACTGTGAGCTAGCTCACACTAACTCATATAGAGGGAACGCTGGACAAGATAGAAGTGCTACTGGTGGGTGGAAGATCTGACCAGGGATTTAAGGTGTCATCTCTTCTGGATGAGGTTATACTACCCTTGAAGGAACAGGTCCATAGTCTGGGAGTGCTTTTGAACCCGAAACAAAAAAGGTTAAAGTTATCAAAGGACTCTTTTGGGCTCTGTTTCCATGACATTGTATTAATAAGTGAATTTACATGAAGTGACACTCAGCTCCCCCAACTTAATGACCTACTAGCATTTTTTCATTGTTTTTTGTTCAAATTGAGTAAACATGGTGTCTCAGCAAGAGCAGGATTGGGGAAAATTGGGTTCAAATCCCAAACTGAGCCATGGAAGCTCACTGGGTGAACTTGGACCAATCATTTTCTCTCTGTCTAACCTACCTCACAGGGTTGCTGTGTGGAGATAAAAAGGGAAAGGCATGAACCATGGTGACAACCCTGAACTCTTTGGAGGGATGGCAGGATTCAAATGCAACAAGTAACTAGACCTCTAGAAATCTTCAAGTGAAAATTTCACATTCCAAATACAAATTCTGTGAATCAGAAATATTGATCAGGGCTGTATGATGATTTCCCATGTACTCTTTGCTGCACAACAGCAAAAAAGCATCCACACATCAGTTTTCACTGCACTTTCCCCTGCAGCCCCCTGCAGGAGGACTTTTTCAAGCTTAAAAAAGTGGTAATTGGCATATCACTATAGCTGTATGTCAATTACCAATCTCAAACCAGACTGCTATATCAATTACTGATTTTTTTACAGCCTGGAAAAGCTCTGGTCGCTGGAGAAAGAAGGCTGCAGGGGACCAGGGTAAGGAAAATGGCTCCAATGGGGCGGGACCTGCCAAAACATGTACCTTCCCATCCACACAGCATACAAAGGTACTTTGATTGCAATCTTTCCAAAAGATTGTATCAAGTCAGGTATGCAAAAGATGTCAGCAAAGCTGGGATGGGGTGGGGGCAAGAAAGTGAAAGGTTAGAGGAAGATATCATGTGGATGCTCCAAAAAATTTCAGCTCCAGTTCAGACATGAAACTGGAGTGGAAACAGCCTAGGAACAGGGAACAAAGTCCGCAGTTTTTTAAAAAGAAATTGGGGTACCCAAATAGTTGACAGTGAAGAGTCCCTACTAAATTCTTCTGTCATCTCTGGTCAAACAGGGTTGGCAAGTTTAGGAAACAGCCACCAAACCGGCCAAAGCTGTTAACCAGATGTGAAAATGAGATGAGTTTACACACCACAAGCTGAGATCCCTCTTTCCAGGTGCCTTTGGTGGTGGTGGGGATGGCCTCTGTAGCCAGCCTCTACTGCCAAGAATAGATGTTGACTACAGACAAACCTAAAAACAGATCTGAAGAAGTTCTATGGATTGGAGCAGTTTCCTCATTTAAAATAAAAACTTTTGCCATTCTTATTTCTGGAGTTGTCTAGGTGCTGGACATGGTTTAATTCTTATTTTACCTAAAAGCTAGGGTAGCAATAATGTAACCCCCTCCCCAAATCAGTGGAGTTTTAATAGACTTCACTAGGGGCTGGCTGCTGTCTAAACAGAACCAGCAAGAATGCACACTAACAACCACAATGTCTAGAAAACAGTCAGTGTGAAACCAATGACTAATCGTCTCAGAGTGTAATTTCAGTTCACTTCAATGATATTTCTTTCTGAAACTTTTGCAGGCAAAAGGAGAACCCCAGTCTGGTGGGGTTAGTCACAGTTGTTCCCAAGGGAAGGAAAGTTCACACAGAAAAGAAAGACAGAAGCAAGAGACAGCCGCTGGATCAGGCTTGAATATGTGTGCTTTTCCAGGGGTGTCTGCTTTGACTGCTGGGTCTCAGCAGTTACAGATATACAGACTTATCAGTGCTGGTTATAGATCCAGGTGGGCAGCTGTATTGGTCTGAAGTAGCAGAACAAAGTTCACGTCCAGTGACATCTTTAAGACCAACAAAGGTTTATTCAAGGTATGAGCTTTCATGTGCATGCACATTTCCTCAAATACATTGAAATGGAAGTTAACAGTTTATATATATGAAGATGTTTTGCCATACGCAAAGACTAAACAGCAATAACAAGCTCAGTTCACATATAACTGATGCTTTTTTGCTGGTTATATTAGCTTCTAAGGACTCGGGACTTACATCTCTGAGCTCTGGCCTGTTTCCATATGAGGATTTCCCCCCCCACATGATGCTGGGAACCCATAGCTTCCATATGACATTGTGCCCAACTTGGGAATGACTTATCCACCTCTCATTTTTCCACCATTAAACCCAGGGCCGGCGCCAGGTGTCTGGGCGCCTTAGGCTGCGGGACCCCCAGGAAAATCGGGAAGGGGGCGGGGGGTCTAGCCGCCACCCCCTCCCTCCCAGCGCCGGCTGTCCGGGGGGCTCCATGGCTGCGGGACCCCCAGGAAAGCCAGGAAGGGGGCGGGGGGTCTAGCCGCCGCCCCCTCCCAGCGCCAGCTGTCCTGGGGGCTCCACGGCTGTGGGACCCCCAGGAAAGCGGGGAAAGGGGCGGGGGTCTAGCCACCACCCCCTCCCTCCCAGAGCCGGCTGTCCTGGGGGCTCCATGGCTGCAGGGCCCCCAAGAAAGCCGAGAAGGGGGCGGGGATCTAGCGCCGGCAGGCACCTGGTTAGGGCGGCAGGGGGGCGCTTTTCGGGGGGGGAGTGGGGCGCCATTTGGTGCCCCTGAGGCTGGGGTGCCCTAGGCGAGCACCCAGTTCGCCCAATGGGTGATCCGGCCCTGATTAAACCAGAGAAAATAAAAACCACATGCTCTCCAGTTTAAAAGGGAAACTGTGGGGTGGCTTGGGTAGAGCATCCATCTGGATACTCTCCAGCAGCCACAATGGGGAGAAGAGTTGGCACTAAGCTCCACTTTCAAACTGTCAGGGGGGAAGCTTGTGGCTTTTTACCACCCCCTTGCTGCTTTTAACCCTTTAAAAGGCTTTCCCCCTTTCCCAGGTGAGCTGTGCTGTAGCATTAAAGCATGGCTGAGTAGGGATAAAGAAAAGGAGGGGAAAGGGAGTTTCTGGGTGGTGGTGGGAATTGCTGCCCTACCTGGACTTTTGAACGGGTGCAATGGAGAAAAGCAGGAGGAGTGGGGGTGAAGATGGTTAACATTTTATCATTGCAAATTTTTACATTTCACCTATTTTTTCCTTGTGGGTATTCCAGATTCATTTGTTCTTTGACTGTATTTTGATGCTGTTCTCATGCAACTGACACAAATACAGGCATCAGTTGAACAGTAATATTTCCCCTGCATGTTTTTACAATGGTTTGGGGGTGGGGGTGGGAGATGATAGCAGCTTTGTCAAAGCTGGAAGAAACCATGGCAGAAATGGAGCTTGCAGAATCAGATTCAAGGTCTGTCTAGTCCAGCAGCCTGTTTCTCACAATGGACAGCCATAAGGATATAAAAGGGTACTAGATAAATACATAAACAGCACTAACTAATCCATCTGTATCTCACCCTTGACCCAAGGATCTCAGGGTGGCATCTTCATTTGATCCTCACAACAATCCTGTGAGGTAGCTTAGGCCGAGAGTGCGTGACTGGCCCAAGGCCACCCAGCAAACTTCTATGGCAGAGTGCAGATATGAGACTGGGTCTCCCAGATCTTAGTCCAACACTCTAACCATAACACTGCCCTGCCTCTCAGCTTTTCAGGGTAAGCAAAGGATGTCCTTCCATTGACACAGGCAGTGAAAAGCAAATGGGACATGACTGCAACAGGAAGGATGTATGAACGGGGTACTGGCTGCAGTGTTGGGACTGTGCTTGCCTAGAAAACCCCGCACACAGTTAACCCCCCACCACCACCACCGCACATCTCTTACACACACCCTTAAGCAATTTCTCTGCACAGTGATTTGTACTAATAAATTTGATGGCATGACTAATTTCCTGGGACCAGATTGAATTGTCAGTCCATGGGCTCCCAAGTTCCATCTGTTTGCAGTTATGCACACCCCACTATAGGCCAACATTTAACACCAACATTACTAATAATACACAACTTGCAGTCAATTCTACACAGGCTTAGAGTCAGTAGAGTGTTTTAACACAACCAAAGAGAAAACAATACTATGATGTCGAAGGCTTTCGTGGCCGGAGTTCATTAGTTGTTATAGATTTTCCGAGCTGTATGTCCATGGTCTTGATATTGTAGTACCTGATGTTTCGTCAGCAGCTGTGAAGTATAACACAGAAAGATGGAGTACTCTCTGGGTCAACACTGACACAGAAAGTACTCCTTCTTTCTGAGTTATATCTCTGAGGATGCCAGTCACAGCTGCTGGCGAAACATCAGGTACTACAATGTCAAGACCATGGCCATACCTGGAAAATCTACAACTAAAAAACAATACTTTGTTCTCAAAAAAGGAAATATTCAAGTACCAAAGAGAGGCACCAGGCAAAAATTGTGCTATAAACAAGAAAAAAGGAAACGCTTTGAACTGCCATAATGAAAGTACTAAAGGGTATGTACTAAGGGTGGGAAAATATCTAATGAAAGCACCTTGAGTTCACTAATAAAAATAATAAATGTATTCCAATAAAGCTGACAGTGCCAGTAATCACAATGACTATCACGGTGTACTAATTAACTACATGCATAAATACACATAAAAATGGTGCATGAAGAATTAAATATAAGACATTAGTTGCCGTAGATTTTCCAGGTTGTGTGGCTGTGGTCTTGGCATTGTAGGACCTGACGTTTTGCCAGTAGCTGTGACTGGCATCCTCAGAGGTATAACACGGTGTTATACCTCTGAGAATGCCAGTCACAACTACTGGTGAAATATCAGGTCCTACAATGCCAAGACCACAGCCACACAACCCGGAAAATCTGCAGCAACTAATGAACCCCAGCCATGAAAACCTTCGACAAAATATAAGACAGTTGAACAGATAAGTCCAATACAAATCCATCAGAAGTCCAAAAGACCAGAATAATTACAATTTGCTAGCAAATTCAGTTTCAAGTAGTCTTCATCACATAATCTTGATAAAAGCTGCCATTAAGGTTCAGAGCTCTAAATCACAAGTTTTCTTTCATGACCACACATTTCAAAAAGGCCACATAAAGTGTCAAGCATGTCTCAAACAATGCTTCCTCTAAGCTGTGGAGTCTTGTGAGCAGAAATTCTACCTTGTGAGCTACTGGCATAAAAGTTGTGAGCAAGTAATTTGGCTACTGCATAAATTAGTTTGCTCTGAAGCTATCCTTCCTGAGCTAAGACAAAAAGGTGTGAGCCAGAGGCTAAAAAATCGTGAGCTAGTTCACACTAACTCAGCTTAGAGGGAACACTGGTCTCAAACCCACAGTCTTCTTCAATATCCCAGATCTTTGCACATATTAAAAGTTGTTTCTGAAAACCAGGACATCTAAGAATCTACAGGGAGAGATTGTGCGTGCTTTCACACACCACACTAAATAACACACTTTCAATCCACTTTCAATGCACTTTGCAAATGGATTTTACTGTGTGAAATGGCAAAATCCACTTGCAAACTGTTGCTGAAGTAGACTGAAACTGCATTAGTTAGCATGCCACTGGACTCAGATTTAGTTCTCACATCTGTCATGTATTTGTACGCTAATTTGCTGCTATGCACAGTTCTCACCAACTGCTTTAATCCAATTTCCACTATAGTTATCACCCAGTTACTTATGCATCTTGACTCTAACTAGCCCTTCCTGGCAATTAATCCACCATCTATATGTATGGCTCGAGGAAAACTGCTTCAGTGTATCTGATGAAGTGTGCATGCACACGAAGTTTATACCCAGAATTAAACTCTGTTGATCTTAAGGGTGCCACTGGACTCAAACTTTATCATATGTGAAAACATATATGATTCAGTGGCTGAGGGCATGTGGAGGTCCTGAACAAACTTTGTTTGATACCAGTTCAGAGGCAGGAAAAGACATTTCTGTGCCTAAAAGCCACCATCCCCCCCCCCAATTCCTTCTTGGCCCTTTTTGGATGAAAACTAATTGCATGAGCATGAATTACCTGGAATTTCTACAGGGGCAAATGCAGGGGATGATTTCTGCCAACTCCCTCAAGGAAACCTCAAATCCAACTTTTAGGGGAATTTTATTGAATCCTGTCCTTCAGGAGGATTGGCAAAAATCACCCCCTTCATTGTTGCCAGGAAAATTCTAGGCAGGATCCAAGCTATGATTTGCCCAGTTCCATCAACGCCACCCTGCCCAGTGACCCAGGCCTCTGGAACTCCCCCCACCACACCATTTGTTAACAAGTAGGATTACCATCATCGAGTTGGAAATTCCTGGAGATTTTGGGGGTGGAGCCTAGGAGGGCAGGGTTTGGGGAGAGACCTCAGCAGCATATAATACCATAGAGTCCATCTTCTAAAGCAACCATTTTATCAGCCAATGGCACTAGATTGGTCCTTTGATGTCAGCTGACTTTTGTGCCCAAGAGGATTATGAGCATGAAGTTGTCATGGTGTCAGGTGATCCTGCCATAAGATGTGAGGGAGGAAGGAGGATGAGATGATCTGTAACCTTTTAGGCTTGAAAGGGGGGGAGTGGGGAGGTTGCCAGGGCAACAGGGTGTTCATCAGCCTGGGCTATCTCCTATCTGACCAAATGGCCCTGTCATACGGTTCGGGTTTCTCCGGTATGGGCACCTGGGCCCCTTTATGGCTCAAACAAACTCTCACACCTTTTTCCCGTGCACGGGCTATGTAGCCATTGGTAGAATGCTTAGGGGGGGGCTAGCTAGTGGGGTATATCCGTAGATGTTTCTTTGTGTCTTTCATTCCTGACAATGTAACGTTAATGTGCTTTTAGAACTGCGGCTGAATAAACTCTAACTTCTCATGAAGTCTGTTGTTTAGCTGTCCTTTTTGAAGTGCCTGACAGATTGTCAGGAATAATCTTCGATCGGGATCGGTTCTACACCGCACTTCTCTCCCAGAGATGAGTGACGAGGGAGATACCACCCCGATCCCAACCTCAGAAGAGGAGAAGGTTCCGACATCTACTGTGCCCACAACCACGACTGTGGTCCCAGTCTCTAGTGCCCCGGCGCCATGGGGACCCAACTACGACCTGGGAGGGCTCTACGGAGAACTGTACGGGGGAGCATATGCTGGAGTGACGACCAGGCCGCGGAAGCGGTGGGACTGGACGAAGCCGCTCGCAGAGATGCATGAGATGTGGTTCCTCACCCCCCGAGCATCAGTACGGGAGAGTCGGGTCGAGAGACCGGTCTGCTGCTTGAGTATGGCAGAGGATGATGAAGAAGTTTACCCGGATATCCGAGACTTGGAAAGGACCGTGGGAAGCCGGAGATGGAGTGGGGATCCCAGCCAGGATCAACTCCTATGCCTCATAGACGAGTCCTTGTCTCGGATCCCAAAAATGATCTCGGATGGCATACGAGAGGAAATGGCGAAGAGACAACCTCCAGACCCAGCGGGGGCCCCCGCACAGAGACCCCTGCTCCTACCGGCGGGATTGCCACCTGGAGGTGTGCCAGGGTGGCCCAGGCACCTCCGGACCAAACCGTGGGGCCCCCACCTATGGGGCCGCCGGCGCCAAGGCCGCCAGGGATGCCAAGGGGTTGCCTAACCCAGCCGAGCTGCTGGACACCACCTTCGATTGTACGCCCGAGAAGTTCTCCTTTTTCCTGGTAAGGGCGGAGAAGTTTATCGAGAACTGGGGCCACTTGTTCCTGGACGAGGAACGGATAGTGGACGCCATCGCCTCCTGCCTGAAAGATGTGGTGGCCGACTGGTATGTGGCTTTACACCAGGAAGAAAGGCGCGAGCTGAGAGAGGTGGATGCATTCATGTGAGCGATGAAAGACCAGTTCAAAGACGCCAACGCAAACAAGGCGACCCGGGCGTTCCTCCGGGCCTTTCAACAAGGGACTAAATCCGTTCGAGAGTATACGGCGGAGTTCCGAAGACACGCCGCCAAGATCCGAGGCTGGCCCGATGGCATACTAGCGGAACAGTACCGCCTGGGCCTGGACGCAGAGATCCGCCGCACTATTATGCGAGGACGGGACCCGGAAACCTTATCGAGCTGGATGAAAGAAGCGGCAGCAACGGAGACTCGACTGAAAGCCATCAAACTTGAATCCGCCGCTGCCCCTCTAAAAAGCCGGCAGACGAACCCTGCACAGCGGCCAAAAGACGGGACGTGCGAGAGCAGGATGAAGCAAGGGCTGTGACTAAAATGTGGGGAAGCGGGCCATTTAGCCGCGAGTTGCCCAGGGTCATCCACCCCGCCCAGTGCCGCGAAGGGGCCTAAAAAGAAGTTCGAGACGTCTACACCGAAAACCCCGGGAAAGCAGAGGGGCGCAAGGGCCCTGCAAGTCGCCACGTTGGGAGAGGGAACCGAGTCGTCGGAGGAAGAGACCGCCGCGGCGGTGGGAAACAAGAAGGACCTGCTGTAAACAGCACTGAACAGCAGGTCCCAGACCCTCAGGCACTAAATCCGGTGAGCAAATCCTCTTCCCTCTTTTTCATGACCGTGACTCTAATGGACCCGGGTCTACTGACCCACGTGAGGGTGAGAGCATTAGTAGACTCGGGGTGTGGGAGAGACCTCATTATTCCCTCCTTGGTGACTGGGTTGGAAGCCAAAGTAATGAAACTGGCAGAGCTGTTGGTTTTTACCCAAATGGATGGCTCCACTATGAAAGAGCCCTGTAAATACGAGACTGTTCCTTTATGGATGGGAGTGGGGAAACATTGGGAGGCGTGGCTATTCATGGTGTCCTCCGCCGCAAGGTTTCCACTTGTCTTGGGGAGCCCATGGTTTTTTGATCAAGACCCACACATACTATGGGAGGCTGGGATTGTTAACTTCATCTCCCCACGGTGTGAGACCCATACCTGGAAAGGCGACTGGGGTCCACGGAAACCTGAGCTCTGCCCTGTGGTGGTGGTGGTGGCTGAGACGGACTGCAACACGATTCCCCGAGAGTATCTGGACTTGTCTGCGGTGTTCGGGGAGGAGGAGGTGGATGAGCTACCCCCCCCACTGCAATTCTGACTGTGCCATTGAACTGTTACCCAATCAGAAACTCCCGAAGGGGAAGCTATACTCTATGAGCCCGGCCAAGAAAGTGGAGCTCAGAAAGTTCATAGATAAGAATTTGGAGCGGGGGTTTATACAGCCGGCCTCTTCACCGTTTGCCACTCCCGTCCTGTTCCGGAAGAAGAAAGACGGTGGGCTCCGCTTGTGCATGGACTACCGTGGCCTTAATGCTGTGTCCGCAACTAATGCTTACCCACTGCAGTGGATTAAGGATCTACTCGCAGCGGCGGCAGGGGGGAAGGTGTTCTCCAAGCTTGATTTACGGGATGCATACTTCCGAGTGCGCATCAGGGAGGGAGACGAATACAAGACTGCCTTTAACACCCCCCTGGGTCAGTTCGAATACTTGGTGATGACATTCGGCTTACAAGGAGCCCCAGGGGTATTTATTTTTATTTATTTATTTATATCTTCAATTTATATCCCGCTCGAACCCCCGAAGGGGTCTCTGAGCGGCTTACAGTTACTCATTGAATCCTTAACTAAGGCCACATAGCTGTTCGGGAAGGGACTGCCCTACCAGCACCCTGTGGAGAGCGGTGTTCTTGTTCTTGTCAGTTTCATCAGTTTCTTTGTCAGTTTCATCCTGGGTCAGCTCAGCTCGGCGTTCGCAGATCCCTCGGCGCGTGGTTTCTGCGTCGGCGCAGCTCCGGCTCTGTCTTCCTGACTCCGCCGCGCCTGCGCCTTCACGTCCTCCTTGCGCCGTCATCTCTGCTCCGTCTTCCATCTCTCGCTGTCCCCTGGAGCTCTTGCCATCTTTTGCCGCCATCATTCCGTCTGCCTTGTTACCGGAATTTGATTAATGAGGTATTGCACAAATATCTGTTCAAAGGGGCCCTCATTTACCTTGATGACATTTTGCTGTACTCCCCCAATATGAAATCCCATGTGCAACTCGTTAGGGAGGTACTCAAAACGTTACACAAGCACAAACTGTTTGCCAAACTATCTAAGTGCGAGTTCCATCGGTCGGAGATTTCGTTCCTGGGCTACTGGATCTCACAGAAGGGCATTGAGATGGACCCCGCAAAGGTCCAAGATGTGGTGGGGTGGGAGCCCCCCAAAATGTGGCGGCAACTCCAAGCGTTCATCGGATTCGTGAATTTTTACAGATCGTTTCTGTCGAATTTCGCGCAGGTGGCCCTGCCCCTCACAGACCTACTTAAGACTAAGGAGAAAGGCCCGGAGAATACACAGCCGGGGGCCAAACTGAACTGGACTGCTGACTGCCAACGTGCGTTTGAACAGTTGAAAGCTCTGTTCACATCCGAACCTGTGTTGGCACACCCCGACGAGGCGAGAAAATTCATAATCCATGTTGACGCCTCGGACATTGCTATGGGGGGGGCATTCTGCAGGAGGAGGAGGATGGGAAATTGCACCGCCTCGAATATGTGTCCAAAAAGTTTACAGACTCTGAACGGAACTGGTCTATATGGGAGAAGGAAGCAGGATCTATAAAATTGGCTCTCTCCACTTGGCGGCACTGGTTGGAGGGGGCGAGGGGGCCATTCGAGGTTTGGACTGACCACAAAAACCTTGAGTTGCTGCGCTCACCTCGTTCCTTGAACGCGAAACAGCTGCGGTGGGCCGATTTCTTTTCTAAATTTGACTTCACATTGCACCATTTCCCAGGGAAGGCAAACTCGCTAGCAGATGCCCTGTCACGCCTCCCGCAACACGACAGCAAGAGGGAGGTGATTCGAGATTCGGTTTTCATGCCCTCGCAATTGGGGGGGGGTGACGACTCGGAGCAAAGCCAAAACTCCGCCTCTGCCCCCCCTTGCTTCCCCTTGGGAGCTGAAGTTCGCATCAGAACTGTCCGAGGCCGACCGCACCACCCTGGCCAAGGAGGAGGGGGTGGTGACCGACGAACAGGGTTGCTGGCGGAAATACGGGAAGCTTTTCATTCCACTTTCACTGTGAGGGGAGGTCATGGGTTGGGTGCATGGTTCTAAACTGGCGGGGCACACCGGGTTTGTTAAATCGCTGCAATTGCTTCAGAGGCAGTTTTGGTGGCCGGGGATGAGAAAAGACTTGTCGTTGTTCACGCAAGCCTGCCAGACTTGTCTCATGAGTAAACATCGCCCGGGGAAGCCACCGGGACCCCTTCAACCACTGCCGACCCCGTCCCGCCCCTAGGAGGTTGTATCGATGGATTTTATCACTGACTTGCCACCAAGCGGGGGAAAGACCGTAATATGGGTGGTGGTGGACACGTTTTCCAAGCAGGCACATTTTGTTCCTTTTAAATCCATCCCCTTGGCTAAGAAATTAGCGAGGGCTTTCCTGATGCATGTCGTAAGGCTCCATACTCTCCCTGGGAAGGTGCTCTCAGACAGGGGGTCGCAATTCGTTTCCCAATTTTGGGGGGAGTTGATGACGCTATTAGGGGTGGAAAGGGCATTGAGCAGTGCGTATCACCCAGAAACCGATGGGCAAATGGAATGGGTGAATCAAACCCTTGAATAGTACTTGCAATGTTTTACTAACTTCCAACAGGACAATTGGGAATCTTTGTTGCCCTTGGTGGAGTTCTGTTACAATAACACGTGTCATGCTTCTACAAGGATGTCCCCTTTTATGGCTGTGCATGGCCATGAAGCCCCACCGCTCCCGTTCTTGGCTTCACCAAATTTGCCAAAGGGGGAAGCGGGGGAATGGTGTAAAAAACTGCAGGTAGCGTGGCCGCTCCTTGCACAAACTCTGGAGGATGCTAAGTCGGCTTACAAGGAGCAGGCTGACAAGAAACGGGACAAGTCATGGACCCCAAAGCCGGGGGAGTTTGTTTATTTGTCCATGCAAAACTTGAAAGGGCTGCAACCCAGCAAGAAACTGGGGTGGAAGTATATTGGTCCTTTTGAAATCAAACGTGTTTTGAACAATGTGACTGTTGAACTAATACTACCTAAATCACTGAGAGCTCTGCATCCTGTATTCCACCTCAGATTATTGAAACGCTCGCCTGCGGAGAATGAATGGAGACCGAGACGACCTGCTCCCCCCCCCGATGGTGAGGGGGGAACCGCACTATGAGATTGTGCAAATTCTGGACTCGAAGATCGCTAGAAACCGATTGTATTACCTGATTGAGTGGGTGGATTTTGGGCCCGAACAGAGGGAATGGGTGAAGGCGGACAATGTTCAGGCCCCCCAATTAGTCCGTGCTTTTCACTAGTTGTACCCATTAAAGCTGGGGGGGCGGGGGTTTATCATCGGAGAGGCAGAATGTCAGGTGATCCTGCCATAAGATGTGAGGGAGGAAGGAGGATGAGATGATCTGTAACCTTTTAGGCTTGAAAGGGGGGGAGTGGGGAGGTTGCCAGGGCTATCTCCTATCTGACCAAATGGCCCTGTCATACGGTTCGGGTTTCTCCGGTATGGGCACCTGGGCCCCTTTATGGCTCAAACAAACTCTCGCACCTTTTCCCCATGCACGGGCTATGTAGCCATTGGTAGAATGCTTGGAGGGGTTAGCTAGTGGGGTATATCCGTAGATGTTTCTTTGTGTCTTTCATTCCTGACAATGCAACGTTAATGTGCTTTTAGAACTGTGGCTGAATAAACTCTAACTTCTCATGAAGTCTGTTGTTTAGCTGTCCTTTTTGAAGTGCCTGACACATGCCCACCATGCAGCCCAATTCTGTGGAATCTGATCCTGGGGATTCTGCACCTTTAATGCCTGAGCACGAGCTCCCTCCACCCTTGGAAGGAACCAACCTCAGTCCAACAGAGGATGAGCACCAATTAACAGGAGAATTCACACCTGGATCCGCTCCTGCAGAGCCAAGCACAAGCACCATGCCTCCTGATTCTCCTCCAGCTGTGACTAGGCTGAGAGATCTAAGATGCTGGGACTTGGCAATACGACATAAATGCAGGCATGCATGGCTGACGTTCTCTCAGTCCAGAGTACTGACAGAAGCCAGGACTCCGGGAATAGCTGGTAATTAGCTAACGACCAAGTCAGGCTTTTAAGGCGGCTCTCTGGAATCCCCAATTTGTGCTGGCAACTAGTCCTTTCGGACCAAAGGCTTTGCACCTCGGATCCTTCATCTCCCGTTCCTGGCATCCTGCTATCGGTTGACTTCCTGGTTCCTGACTCCGGTCCGTGTTTTGGCATTCTCCTGGCTCTCGACCTCTGGCTCTGCACTTCGACTCTGATTCTCCGCGAACTAAACTCAGACCTTCAGTAAAACCTTGACTACAGCTTTGTTTTGTGTATCGGGACTTTGACACTCTGGTATCCTGCTCTTTCTGGCTTTGACCCTCGGACTGGACTTTGAACTCTCGCTCTCTGCCTTGCCCCACTGGCTCAGTTGTGACAGTGGTGAATGCCCCAGCTGGGACAATCCATAATTCTGACATCTAACTGCAAGCACCAGTGGGGCTGACTAGCAGTTCTGGCAGAAGCCAGCATCTGACCTGTTCATACATGGCATTGCCTGACACACCAAGTGTGTCAATTCACATTTCCCAAAACTGTAGAGCTAAAAACAGAGATAAACGCCAATTCACTCCTTCCATTTTACAACAAGGACCCCCTCAAATGTTACACATCGATGAAAGCTCTACTTTGCCAGTTATGTGGTATATGCATTTATTCCACAAAGGCTTCTCTACCACCAAAAGGATTTTACTCTTTGGGTTAGAGATATACCAAACAAGCACCATTGACCAACAACATTCTATTTGGCAGTGCACAATATACCTCAGAAACTGCAGGGTATGAAACGGTATGCTCTGCACAGTGTCTCACCAAGGTTTCTGCAAAAGACAAGTCATGTTCACTTCCCACAGAGACTGATCTTCTAGAGGTCCTGGAGAAGGAGCCAAACCTCGACGAATGACCACTCTAGCAATTTGTGCTAAAAAAAAAAGGTCACACCTCCCAAAGACAAAACAGAGTGTTTGACTGGCAACAGATACAGTGATAGAACTGATCATCTACATATGTTCCCATTTTTCACTGTGTTAGGGAACTGATAGTTTGTGGACTTGCCCTTAAGGTCACAAGACTGTAGTCAGTCTGAGAACAAGGCTTAGAGTTGACTGTTTTAGTTTCTCTTTGCATTATTTATTTAATTGCATAATTTGCATTTATTTGCATAATTTGTTTATTTCAAGCCATTCCTCATTTTGGTAGTCTAGCCCAATCTTGTCAGATCTCAGAAGCTAAGCAGGGTTGGTCCTAGATAGTATTTGGAAGGAAGACCGCCAATGAATACTGGGGTCGTGACGTGGAGGCAGGCAATGGCAAACCACTACAGATGCCAGCCTCCAAGTGGGACCTGGGGATCCCCCAAATTACAGCTAATCTCCAGACTAGAAAATGGCTGCTTTGAAGGGTGGATTCTATGGCATTGTGCCTCACTGAGGTCCCTCCCCTCCCCAGATTCCACCCCCAAATCCCCAAGAGTTTCCTTTCCCAACCTGGATCTGGCAAGGCTAAGCTCCCATCCCCCACTGGTGGCCAGAAGGGAACCCTACCAACCTTTCCAACCACCTCTGTTGGTCTCTTGCCTTGAAAACCCTATGAGGCCACCATACATTAACTGTGACTTGATGGCAAAAAAAAGTCAAACGTATTGCTATGATTCCTATCTCCGTGCTTTGCTGCAGGCTCATGCTATGAACACAGCCTCATTTGGTTGCTCCTTCTGGCAGCTAAACTAGGGAAGAGGCAGGGAAAAGGAGGTGGTGGCGGCAGCTACCGAAGGAGAGGGCTCTGAACCCCACTTAACTGGCGGCTGGGGAGTGCAAAGGATTCTGACTGGGATGAGTGGGATGCCTTCAAAACTGACCTCTGTCCTAGTTTGTGAACAGGGCTGCTCCTCTCTCACTTGCTCAAGGGCCATTTTTCTGATCAGGTAGTGAAGGCTGCTAGCGTCACAGTTTAGACCCCTCTGGGCTGCCATTCATGGTTGGTACGTAGGCTTGGAGGACTCTGAGACATATGCCTGTGGATTTGGCTGCTCAGGATAGTTGCCATAATGTGTTTGGTAGTTTTGGCTTCCTGGGGCTGAAATAGAAATACAGATAAAGAGACATGCTTTTGTATTCTCCCCCCCCCTTTCTGGTGTGGCACAAGCCAAGGGGAGAGGAGACGAGTAAGCTCAATGGACGAATTCCAGAAAAATCTCTCAAGTGTCTCCTTGCAGAAGAGGCCACCATGGAAGCGGATGAAATCTGTGGTTAGCCATTTGATCTCTGCTTGTAAGATCAGACTAGCGGGCTGCTATTTCCCTTTGCCACATGCTTTGCCATCCCCAGGGGCATAACCTTAGTATTTCAATTAGGGTAACAAGGCTGTGAAAAGAGAGGTCTTCCCCCCCTCCCCCGCCTTCATGGCAGCAGCAGATAGACTCTGACATAAAGCTGCAGTTGTTTACAAGACATATTGAGATGGGGGTGGGTGGGGGAAATGTTCCTACTGAGGCAAGGAAACCAGCCAGGGCTGTGAGGGAACACTGAGAGATCACAGGAACCAGCACATGTCTGCACCTTTTCTCTCTATGGCGGTGGTTTTGGTCACATTGGGTGGTCTTGTTGTCAGCATGATTGAGGAGTTTTGCTGAGCTAAAACCAACAAGATATTATTAGATACCCTGCCAATACTAAAAAAAAAAAGACGGCATTTGGTGGGGCAGAGGGTGGTAAGGATTTGCTTGTCAAAACATCCTCCAGAATCTGGCACTCTGCTGGTATCTGAAACCAGTTTTGCATCTCTCTCTCCAGGTAATTTCTCTTCAATGATGGCAGCAAAATGAAGGGCGGGTGGTTAAATTAGTGTTGCTCAGTCATATCTAGCAGTAAATTGAATTGTTGAAGAAGACAAGAAGCAGCACATTGGTGGGAATGGGTCTTGCCCATCTCTTCTTCCTAGATCCTAACTGCAGCCACCAGTCACTCACTCAAGGAAGGCCTCCATAGACAGTGGCTACAATTTTTCAGTAGACTCGAACCCAAGTGGCTCTCATTTAATAGGGTTGCCAGCTCCACATTGGGAAATGCCTGAGATTTGGGGAGGTGGAGCCTGAGGAGGCTGGGGTTTGGGACGGGTAGGGATTTCAGTGGGCTATAATGCTGTAGAGCCCACATTGGAAAGCAGCCATTTTCTCCAGTGAATTGATCTCTGTTGCCTGGAGATCAGCTGTAATCCCAGGAGACCTCCAACCACCACCTAAAGGCTGGCAGCCTACTCAATTAAGCACTGCCTGGAAGAATGAGGGGGGTGAATAAAGCCACACTGTTTGCAAGACCAGATCAAGGCTGTCAATGAGAGGATGTTTTGGAGATCATTAATTCATAGGGTCGCCATAAGTCCAAAGCAACTTGATGGCACTTAACACGCACACGCACACATTCATTGAAGTTAATGGGCTTAGAAGGCTGCAACTCAGGTTACAACTGCACTGTAAAACATGGAACTAAATGACCTACATATTTCCTTCCTTTACCTATTTTCCTTCTTTCTTTTACTCCTCTAATGTCTTTCCTCTCAAACCACCAACGCTCTCTAGACTCTTTTCTCCACATCCCAACTCAGCATTTCACAGACAAAAAGATGGGCAAGGCTTGTCACACACATGAGCTTCCGGTCTTTTATATCCCTTCCCAGAGACAAGGTCCATTGACTGGATTTTGACAGACCCAACATATAGGAGGCTGCAAGCATTTACTCTTGAGTAGACAAGCCTCTCACAGGGCAGCTCTCCACTCTGACAGCACAAAAGAAATGCTGTTCGTTATACTAAAAAAAAAGTGATTAGGTGACTAATCTGTCACCTGATGGTTACCTGCTTGATGGTTTCCCTTCTATCTTTTATAGCTGATTTTACTGGTTAGTCTGTACACTGCAGGTTACAAACTTAAAATCTCTTTCCTAGTTTTGCAATGTCCCCTGCTCACAAGGAAATCAGCTCCATCTATCCTACTGGTAGGCAGATGTTTCTTTGATCAATTAAGGAAGCTCAGTCCCATTCTGTACCACTTTGCATGGGACTGGTCACCAAAAAGAAACTGCTGGAATTTTAGCTTTCTGATTGACAGCCTGAAAAGAGAAGCTAAATGGGCTTTCATCCCGAAGACTGGATGCTTGAGTCCAGTCCTACCAGCTTTTCTGCTCAGTCTTGCCAGATCCCCCTCCTCACTGCTTTTGTCCACATGGGTCCCATGATCTCCTGCAAAGCTTTTTTAGTGGCCACCACCCTCTTTCACCAGCACAAAAGCTGGCAGGATTTATCCCTATTGTTCCACTTCATGCATTGTACTGTTCACATTTTAAATAAAATGTTATTCTTTTTCATCATTTGTTAAACATTTTGAAAACCTGAATATTGAAAAGAGGGTGTATAAATAGGGTTGCTACCTCCAGAGTGGGACCTGGAGATCTCCTGAATTACAACCGATCTCCAGACTACAAAGATCAGTTCCCTTGGAGAAAATGGGTGCTTCGAAGGGTGGAATCTCTGGCATACCCCATTGAGGTCCCACCCCTCCCCCAGGCTTCACCCCAAATTTTCCAGGGATTCCTCAGCTCAGAGTTGGTAACCCTAGAATATTCATTGATTGATTAATTTTAATATTTATACTCCAGCTTTCCTTTGTGTCTCAAGGCAGTTAACGATATCACATTTTAAAAACTTACAAAATACAATAAAACTGGAAGTAGCTCTTCTCAAATGCTTGCAGCATACATCCCATTAAAAGTCCAGCCAAACAAAATGATGTCACAGGTCCTACTATGAAGTTTTAAAAGATGGTGCCTCTTTACCATCTCAGAGAGTCCATTTCTTATGGTGGAAGCTATGACAGAACAATCATGGGCTGTAGTAGATGTCAGATGGGGTTCTTTAAGTAGGTGAACAGCTAGTAGGTAGCAACCTGAAGACCATAACTGGCACATGGAAAGAGACAGTCCTCAAGGTAAGTGGGTCCTCTTAGGCCTTGGAGGTCACAAATTAATGAATAAAAATCTCACCAACAATAAACAAGTGAAGCAGAGGAAAGGGCCAACATTCTCAATGTTCATGTGATTGCACATAATAATAAAAGCCAAATTAAATGCCTTTGAAACAAAAAGTGACTTCAGTATTCCAGCGAAAGTAGACAAATATTTTCTGATCTTCGCAGAGTATTTCTTTCTAGCCCTGTCTTGCAGCCAATGGATACATGTAACCTTCAAAAGAAACAACCATCTATTGCCTTAATAGTCACCAAACGTTTTGCAAAACAGGCAGCCAGCCAATCTTTCCCATAATCTTTCCTCTCTTTTTTGCATCTCCTCCTCCTTTCCCTTAATAAAATTATGTCTGAAATAAAAGATGTTTATCGCCTTTAATGAGTTCCTATGCATATGGAAATTGGGTCTGAAATGAGATATTCCTCTTTTTCTAATTTTTATGAATGATCCTAATTAAATCCTAGCATTTATTCATCTTGCTTGTGGAAGGAAAAGTATAGATTAAAAAAGCACTGTGCAAATGTTTTTTATTTTCCTCTTCTTATTTTCTTGCCATATGTTTGCCTTTAATTAGCAGCACAGAGTACAAAGGCAATATTTATAACGCCACCATCTTGTAGGGGCCAGAATGATGCTCCTACCCCATTTATTGTAGGCTGCTCTCCACTGTGCCCTGGTTCGTAATGATTTTAGGATCCTGAAATCTCTCATGAATGCTTATTGCTTGTTTTTATTATAAATTTACTCTGGGCATGGCACCATGGAAAACCAGAGCATATACATCCTTAAAACCGTTCATGAGATAAGTCGCATTGCTCCAGTATTACGCAACATTTGAACAGGTGTATTTCTAAACCTCTCACACTCATTGTCATTGCCAAACTATGTGCTGGAGCACAATAGTGCATTCAATCACTCCCACTGTGCAACTCAATTCCCTGCCCTTGGGAGGAGAACACCCACTGTGCCTCTGCACACGTTTCTGCTTTGTTCTGACCCAATCAGGAAGCACACCCAGATCAGCAACTCATGCAGAAACATCTCTGAAGATGTGTAATTCCAGCTGTTGGAGTGAAATTTTCTTTCACTGAAAATATGAGTGTGCGCACACGCACTACTCATCAGAAGTGATGCAGAACTTAGTGTGGACACCCGATCGGCATAGCCCGCTGCAGCCCAGAATTCCTGAGCTCATGTGATCTGCTGGCCTCAGCCTCCCCGGCTGATTTGTAAAGTCAAATGATGCTTATATGATAATAACTGCTTGGTACCAATTAGAGATTCTTTAATGTGTAAACTATATGTGATGTCATTTGGGGTATAAGACCTTCTGCCCTTCCTGGCAGAATACAGCTTTGGAATTGCTGAGGTGCTAAGGTACTCAGCCCTGTATTCCCTGTTTCAATACATTAAACTGATATTCATCTAACTATCTAGCAGGCATAAGGCATAGTTGTTAAATGTTGCTTTTCTTTTTACTGGAGTTTGCCTGCTCCTCTGCTGAAATCTTCAAGCCAAAACAGTTGCTGCCAAACAAGGAACACTTCCTTGTAAGCAAAGTCAGTGGCAAGATCTGTATACTGTACGATCTGACCTTCATGCTCATGAAATGTGGAGGAAGAAGGAGGAGGAGGGGGATGATTTATACCCTGCCCTTCACTCAGAGTCTCAGGGTGATTTACAATCTCCTTTCCTTCCTCTCCCCACAACAGACACCCCATGAGGTAGGTGGGGCTGAGAGAGCTCTGAGAGACTTGTGACTAACCCAATCACCCAGGTGGCTTCATGTGGAGGAGTGGGGAATCAAACCCATTTCTGCAGATTAGAGTCCACTGCTCTTAACCAAACTGGCTCTCTTTGCAAATAAAGGATAAGTACCAGAGCTTCTTCCTTTGTCACTTATGAAATCCTGGCAATTGATCTGGCCTTTCCCTTAGATTTCTACTTTGTTGCAGTTTTGGAATTTAGAATTCCCAAAAACTTAAAAGTGAAGTGATAAACAATGAGTTAAAAATGAATTTCATGAGAGAGTGTGAAGACAGGAAAATACACCATTGGGAAGTTTCTTTTAACTTTCCTGTGAAACACCAGCCCAGTCCTGCATTACTAGCTTGATAATAGCGTAGGCATCACAATAATGTGCCGTTCAATCCTGAAGCATGGTTACTCAAAAATAACCCTAACAGGTTCTAGTGGCTTTCCTCCCTCCTAACTATGTTTAAGATTGCAGACTTTAGTCCTAAATCCTGATTGTGTCTTCCACCTTCCAGTCAATGGAGTGATAAACTTGATTGGACCATATAACAAGAGGGTGGGGATAAAATTATTTTGAATGACAGGACATGAGAGAGGTGAGAGAGAGAGAGAGAGAGAGAGAGAGAGAGAGAGAGAGACTTGCACATAGTAAGGGGTGTTATGTATGGAACTCAACAACGTAATGATTTCAGCAAGTGAATTCAGCTTTATTCGTAACAGCAACTCCAACTCAGAACACCACAACAACACACCACAAACAAGTGGAGCACAGCTCCCTTTTTAAACTGTCCCGGCTTTCAAAGCCACATCCATAATAAGTTAAAGTCCAGTCAGATTACAGGGATAAAGGCCAATCAGCTTTGTTCCCTCCATACAACATATTTACACTGTCATTGGTTGTTTTAAACACTTCCACAGAAAGGGCCAATAGGAATGTTACATCTTATGATCCATGTACATAAACTCAAGCTTTACATGGTAAAGAATAGGCAGCATTCACTATTAAGACATAACAATTCCTCTCCCCCCTAAGATGGAACATTACCTTGCCAAACGTAATCTTTTAAGTGGGGGGGGGGCGCAGTGGCTTCCTTGTGACCAACGCAGTGGTCTCTGCTCCAGTGGAGGTGGAGCGACACACTCTTCAGGGGCCCTGGCAACCTCTCTCGCAGGAGAGACTGGGGGAACAGGTACAGGGGTCTCAGGTCCTGGAGTTGGGGTCTGCCCAAACTCCGGTTCCCCATTGTAAGTGCTCACCTCCTCTCCAGGAGGTCCCTCCTGCCCAATGGGAACCAGCTCAGGGTCGGGCTGTGACTCAGCGCTTGAGTCAGCCCACCGCTCCCTGAGCTGATCTATGTGGCGGCGGATTTCCCGACCATTGGGTAGCTGGACCACATACGACCTGGACCCTGCAACCTTGGTGACTACGGCTGGTAGCCACCGATGATCCTCCGCATAGTTGTGGGCAAAAGCCTTGTCCCCTTCAACAAAAACTCTCCCCTGAGCCGGGGTCTCTGACCACTGCCTTGACTGGTCGAGATCAGGATGCAGGCGGTCTAAGAGGGAAGCCAGTTTACGGCCCATTAACAGCTCTGCTGGGCTCCTCCCAGTCGCAGAGCAAGGCGTGATGTGCTGGCACAGAAGAAAAGAGGCAATCTACTGGCCCCAGTCCCCACACATCAGACGCCCAAGTGACTCCTTAGCCAGTTTGGTGTAGTGGTTAAGTGCACAGACTCTTACCTGGGAGAACCAGGTTTGATTCCCCACTCCTCCACTTGCACCTGCTGATGTGACCTTGGGTCAGTCACAAGCTCTGACACAGCTGTTCTCTCAAGGACAGTTTCTGTCAGAAGTTCTCTCAGCCCCGCCTACCTCACAGGGTGTCTGTTGTGGGGAGGGGAAGGGAAAGGAGTTTGTAAGCCGCTCTGAGACGCCTTTGGGCAGTGAAGGGCGGGGTATAAATCCAAACTCCTCCTCCTCCTCCGTCTGAATCATCCGTTCCGCCTGACCGTTGGTGGCCGGATGGAACGGGGCAGAAGTCACATGGTGGATGAGATTGTTGTTGAGGAACACCTCAAACTCGGCCGACATGAACTGTGGCCCGTGTGTTGCAGCCCGTGTGTTGCAAAGAGCTTTCTGAGGGCATTGATCACAGCCCCAGACCCTGTCGACCTTAAATTAACAACTTCCAACCATTTGGCGTATGAGTCAACACAAATAAGGAACATTTGTCCCTGGTAGGGACCAGCCAGATCAACGTGGAGGTGGGACCACAGCCTCCGCACCTTTTCCCAGGGCTGAGTGGGTGCCTGAGGTGGTTCCAGGTGCAACTGCTGACACGCCATATAGTTCTTGACCCACACCTCAATGTCCGCGTTACATCTTATGATCCATGTACATAAACTCAAGCTTTACATGGTAAAGAATAGGCAGCATTCACTGTTAAAACATAACAAGGGGGCTTTTCCTTTGTTTTTTAAAAAAGGTTATAGATGTAGGAATTTATGTTTTATGAAATTGTTTAATTGTCTGATGTGATGTAAGCCGCTCTGAGCCCATTCGCGGAGTATGGGGGGGATATAAATCTCAATAAATGAATGAATGAATTACCAGTTTTTAAGTGACTAAGAAATGAAAGTTAAGCATTGATCTAAAACTGCATGTACTGACTGGCCTTGGGTGGCCCTTGGCTGTTGTTCAGCTCCTTGAATTTATCTAGGGCTACTGTTTCTTAGCTACCAAACTGATGCTGCTTTTCAGGTCTTCGCCCCTCCCCCACATCTGTAGGCTGAATGACCCATTATGCATGAGTAGTTCTGTGATGGTCAGGGAAGGTGGCTTAGTATAGCCTGATCCGGTCAGATCTTGAAAGCTAAGCTGGGCTGGTACTTGGAAAGAAGACCACCAAGGAAGACTCTGCAGAGGAAGGCAATAGCATACTGTCTCTGCTTCTCACTTGTCCTGGAAGCCCGTTGAAAGGGTTGCCAGAAGTTGGCTGTGGCTTGATAGCACTTTACACACACACAGTTCTGTGATTTCCCCCCCGACAATTTTTTAACAGAATGCAGCTGCTGAGGCCGTGATGTAAAAAGAAAGACAAATCTAGTTCTCTGGAGGGGGCGGCATACACATTTTCCAAATAAATAAATATGGAGATGAAAGGGCTATATAATGCTTTCCCCTTGTGCAATTTTCCTGAAAATCACTATCAAGCTGCTTTGAACCATCATTTACATACTTGCAAGGAGTAGAGCAGTAGTTTGCTGCATGGAAATTGTGCAAGGAAGGAGGGGATGAAATCAACAGCTTTTCTCTCCTGTGACTAGCAATCCCCTTTAAACTGCAGCCTCAAGGACTGTGTTCTGGTAAAGAAAATAATTGGGCATACATATTCAGAGAAGTAGCATTCTTAATCAGAGGTGCCTTAGACTAATTTAATTGGTACCAGGTACACAGCAGATAGGAAAAGTACAGACCAATAGTTAATTGTTCCATATGCATTACAATGGAGGAAAATTGTCAACTAAATTAGAAATGCAACTGACTAATGAGGAAAAAAATCCAAACACTCAAGCAATCCATCATCAAAATTTAAATCCACAGATTCAAATTTCATATCAATACTTCTGATGCCAAAAATTACACAGCCTTTTGAATTTTGCTGTATTAATATCACATCATGAAATGCCTTCTTAACTAAATTTGAAATCCCAAATAAGTTTGTTGAACATTAAAATGCAAATTAAAAATTGACTTTGTGATGCCATCTTTTTAAAACAAAATTTGAATAAATTCAACATTTGTCATGCTTTCAAATAGAAAATGTTATTTACATTTATCTCTGGTTATATTTAAATGTATTGAAGCGCTACTATTATTGGTACACGAACCAAATTTGAGCATTTGATCTAAATCGGCAATTCTATATTTTTGCATTATTTGCTGTTTCTTTGCACTGGATTTTCCCTCAAAATGTATGTACCTTCAATGTTATTACAAATCATTCTAATTATCTGTATAAATGATAGACATTGAATAATGTATAAAGACCATATAAACAACATATAAAAACTGTACAACAGACATAGCCGAAAACCAACAAATCAGCAAAACCAACAGCAAAAAGTGAAGAACCACTTCATTTGGCAAAAAGAGTTAACAAATATTCACTCATCATGCCCACTTTATACACAGACTATGGCTTTTGTAAAAGGTGGAAGATTTGCAATAGGGACAGAAAAGGGCACTTAAAGTGATGAAGGGGCTGGAGAACCTTCCATATGAGAAAACCCTCAACTCTTTCTTGCACAGTGACATGATCAAAGTTTGATCAAAGTAGGACATGATAAAAGTTTGTAAAAGGAACAAATATGGTAGAGTGAATTGATAGATCCCCCTTTCCTTTCCTTTCCTTTCCTTTCCTTTCCTTTCCTTTCCTTTCCTTTCCTTTCCTTTCCTTTCCTTTCCTTTCCTTTCCTTTCCTTTCCTTTCCTTTCCTTTCCTTTCCTATCTAACTTGAACTTGGGGCCATCCAGTGTTACTGAGCCACAGAAAGTTCAGAGACAAGAAAGAACACTTTTCATGCAATGTGCAGGGTTAAATTCTGCAGATCTGTTCTGTGAATAACGGCACTTGCCCCCAGTGCAAGATTCATTTTACCAGAGGAAAGTGGCACTGTTCACTGAACAGATTTGTGGGATGCAACTCCCAGTTAACAGGGGAACTAGTGAGAAAGGTAGACTGTAAATGACATGAATTTTAAAAATGACATTAAATAAAAACAGGAGTTAAAATAGCTTTCATCTGGGTTCAGACAAATGCATCACTTCTCAGTGGCTATTTGCTATGGCAGCTGAGCAAAATCACCACGTTCGCAGGTTGTGTATCCCCCCACACCCCGAGTACCCTGAGAGGCTGGAGAGACACATCTATGAACTTTCCAGAGATATCTGTATGGCAGTTTGTAGCTTATCCAAAATTTGGATTAGACAGACTTCAGTTTATCCAGAAAGGCAGTTCTTATGGTGTGTAAAACACACACACATTTTTAAAAAAAATAATTATAGCACAAACTTTTAGTAGAATTTTCAACAGAAATCTAAAGCCACCTGTGCAACAGAGAGGTATTCAAAAACTGTCTTCAACATTTTTCCAATCCAAGAAAAAGATGCATCAAGTGATACAATTTAACAAACACAGCTCACAGCCGGATGGTAATTGGGAACCAAACTCTACAATCCTTTATTTTTCGTTGGAGAATACATTTAAAATGAGGATGGCATAGAAAGAGCCCCTTAGGTGTCCCTTCTATTTTAAACCTGAGCAGGTATTACTGGATTCAAGTCGTTGTGATCTCTACTGGATCTGCCCCCCATTTCCTTACAACCTCCCATTTTTCTTACAGCTTCAGCCACAGAGGTTTCCTCTGTTGAACTGCTCCCAACATAGGGTTGTGAAAGAAACAGAACATCTGCTAGGAAAATGCAAGAACACTTAGGGAGAGGTCCTGAACAGGTCTACTCAGAAATAAATCCAATTTTACTCAATGGGGCTTACTCACAGGGCAAGAATGCTTAGGACCACATTCTTAGTTTTGTCAACCAAAGCCTGACTCTCGCCATTAAAAAACAAGCAATAAAAAACCAGACATGTTTCCCTTGCCCGTAATAAAGATTACTAATCTAGGTACTGAAAATGCTGGTAAAGAACTATCTTACTTCTACTGTTATCATTATTATTTCAATTGAATTCTCCATGTGTTTAGTACTCCAAAAGAATGGGTTTCCCACCAGTTTAACTACACATAAGACAATGCAGATGCCTTCTGATGCTTTCCCTTGCATACAAATATGAACTAGATTCTATGATGGGGCACAAAGTAATATAGAAATATTAAAATAAATAAAAGTTTTCAGACAATGGATAATTAATGTACAAAATGTGCCAGCTCAAGTAACAGGCACCAGTCACTGCTGCTCTGATAAAGCATTAGAGAAGAGGATGGGAGCTGTGAGAATTTAGTGGAATGTCCAAACTCAGAGGCAGCACACCTCTGAAAGCTGCACACTGATGATAAACAAAAGGTTTTCATGGCCTATGTGTGGGTTTCCCAAAGATGCCTTATTCTAAACTGCATAGACCTCTAGTCTGATCCAGCAGAGATCTCTTATGTTCTTGCAATTCAAGGTATGGAGGAGGAGGAGGAGGAGGAGGAGGAGGAGGAGGAGGAGGAGGAGGAGGAGGAGGAGGAGGAAGAAGAAGAAGAAGAAGAAGAAGAAGAAGAAGCAGCAGCAGCAGCAGCAGCAGCAGCAGCAGCAGCAGCAGCGAAGAGCCAGCAAATTATGTAGCCAGAGCCACAAATTCAAGAAGGCTTTGGATTTGTATGTGCTAAGCAGGAGTCCTCACTAAGGGGAGTTCCAAGGGAAATTTGTGATGCAGTCTCTGTAAGAGTGAAGCAGGACCTGCCTTTCAAAGAAAAGGAATCAATGGCCCCAGTCACACGGGCCAGATAAAGCGGGGGGCTATTTGCGCCATCGCAATCCGATCCGCCATTAGGTGATCAGACGTGATGGCGGCACACCAGGGCTTCCCTGTTGGCGTGCGCAGCGCAGCAAAGTGGATGACCTGGGGAATAGCTGCGCGCCAGCGTGATCACACCACGGGAGTCCGTAGGTGGCCCGTGGCAAACCATTTGTCAGTAGGTCACTGTAGTTTTTAGATACTGTCTATGGAATGCAAAATTCTAACATGGATCCTTTATATTCAGGCAAGGCTTATATGCCAGAGAGTAGTCAGTCACACACTTTCAGCCTGGCCTACCTCACAGGGTTGTTGTGAGGATAAAATGAAGGTGAATGAGGTAAGCCGCTGGGGAGAAAGGCAGGCTATAAATGAGGGAAATTAATAAAGAAAATACATTCCTGCTAGTTCCTGATCAGAGATCTTGCCTGTGTAGTCCACATGAGGTATGTATTCCAATATAACACCTGCCCCCTACTTCATATGCCACAGAAATTTGTGGAGCAACAATGCTTCCTTCCAATCCTAAATGCCCCCCTGGGGGGATGAATAGAAAATAATGAGGGTCACCCTAATTGTCAGGATCAATACAAAGAAAAGGTTGCAGAGATTAAAGCAGGACAGATAAGGGGCATAAACTCCAGAGAGGTTCTCCAGCCCATCCCATTCACATCAATAAGGTTTTTACAAAGGATTGTATATCCAGGTAAGAGTGGTTGGTGGGTCCAAGTTTCTTCTGCCCCAGACAACTAACATCTCTTAGAAAGAGTCCTCTGCATTTTTGAACCCTTCAATGGACAAAATCTTCCCTAAAGGAATATTAAGCCCAGAGCTTCTATCAAAAATTGCCCATTCTTCTGTCTACCAGGCCACTCAGCAGACTACAGCCAAGAAGCAATAACAACAAAACCACACATGAATTGCCTACCTCAAAAGTAGCCAATGGCTATTACATGACTACTGTAGATGTTGGCTGATTTTCTAAGCAATGTATCAAGACTAGAAATAACCCATCCTTGATGGACTCCCATACATACATAGCGTACATTAAAGAAAAGAGTGGTGCAGTAGAGGTACAACGTTTGCCGTTCCCTGCCATCATGCCCTTTAAGCATCCTCCAGTGTAAAAGAGGAGGGGGAAATTCTTCCCGCTATTGCTCGGTTTGCAAAGTGCTAGCATCCCATCTGAAAATGTGCCAATAAGATTATTAAAAGAGGCTGCAAAGCATAAGCTCCCTTGAGTGACAAACACTGGTGCTTCCTGCCTTGAAGGAAAGGAGGGAAGCTGTGTACTCACCACGCAAGAAGGTTGAAGAATAAGTCGCAAAGGAATCAAATATGCTGTTGGAAGCCATGACCCAGATCTAAGACCCAGAAAGTCTCCCAGCCAGTCTTTGTGGTTTCCTTGGATTGTCCCACTCCTCTTGGGGAAGGGGGAGGGGAGATTTCAACTGAAATGTAAAATTTAAAAAAAGTAAAAGAGAAAGAAAAAAAATCCCTACAGAAGTTTTGTGCCTGTCTGTAACCAAGAAGCTGATTCCTCATCACCACAGGAATGTTCAGCCACAAGCTTCTCAATAGAATGCTATATCGTCATTAGGATGAACAGAGAGGTGAAAGAAAGCTGGGTTTTCAAAGGGAAAGACACCCCTCCCCAGACAAGCGCATGTCTTGGAAGGATGGAAGAGGAAGCTGAATGAATGAATGGAGTGGAACTCACCCTATGCAAACTCAGAACACACAGCTGGTGTGGAAAAACACGAGGATGAAACACCTCCCGGCTGGGGCTCGGGTACTCTTCTAAACTGCCGATTGCAGTTTACTTGTGGTTCTGTGGTTGCCTATGGGGCCTGAAAGAGTGTTAAACTCAACCCTACTGCTGAGACTCAAATTAATCTAGAACATAATTCGTTGACTGGAAGAGTCACCTGATGGGTGATGTCACCAAGACCTGCAATATCTTTGTGGCTTGTTCTCTCTCTCTCTCTCATTTAATGGTTTCTTTCTTTTTCTTTTCTTTTTTTTTTTTACAGGAGGTCTTGTTGACTCATTCTCAACTTCAAGCAAATGATACTGAGACGCCAAATCTGGCTGTTCTGGAAGGGTTCCCTTGCGTTACAAATCATCTTTGGTGCCAATGCAAAGGAAGGCAGGAAGAGCTGGGCAGGTATGGGTCTGAAGGAGTAGCCCATGTAACATTCAGTGGGTTTTGTTTTCTTAACTGCTTTATTTCCTTCCATGTTTACTGCTCCTTTGTCTTCTTTTTAAATGTTTTTAAAGAAATTCTGCACAGCTTTCAAACTTCTCTGGCTCCATGATTGCTGGCTGCTGCTGCCAAGACTCGTTCCATATATGTTGATGGGTGGTTCCTCTTCAGAAGGATTTTCTGTAAATTAGTGTTAAGTAAAAAAAAAAATAGGAAGTACATTCGGCAGAACAAACTGAGCTGGCTGAAGAGTGGGAATGGTGGCTGTTCCTAAATCCTTAAAGTCATTAAGGCACAGAACAGCATCATCCCCCACCACCAAATAAATAAATAAATGACTCAGTTCTGCAGCAGCAATTGATGGATGGATTTTGAAGATAGAATGTAACTAGCAAAAGATGAGTCTTCAGAGGCCCAAGGCTCACATTATGTATCACATATTTGCTATAGGGCTGCTGTATTCTAGTCCCTTATCCTAGAACCAGAGAGAAACTTCTAGACAGGAGCAGTCTTAGCCAATGGGCAACCAGGGCAGCTGCCCCAGGTACCATACTGAATGGGGCTCCAACCAGTCACAACCCTGACAAAGGAATAGCCCATGTAATGTTCAACTTCCACAGCTACTGCCCTTTGTGCCCACCCTGGCTCCTGGCAGCAGTGGTGGTTCCCACTGGCCTTGCACAGGGGTGGGATCACCCCTTGCTTGCCTCCAGTGGGGGAGATGGCGGAGGGAAGTGACTCTGGGGTGCGCCTATCTTGGACTTCTAGCCAGGGCCCCAGAATCTGTGCATGCTTTGAGAGCCCTTTCTCAGATGTCACAATCACGCTGACCTGGATAGCCCAGACAAGCCTGATCTTGTCAGATCTCGGAAGCTAAGCAGGGCCAACCCTGGCAAGTACTTGGAAGGGAGACCTCCAAGGAATACAAGGGCCAGGACATAAAAGCAGATAATATAAGCCACCTTTCTGAAATGTCCTCCCAGCCCACTAGGGGTCACCAGAAGTCACCATGACTTCCAGGCTCACAAGCACATATATACACCCACACCCACACACAATACTCACAAAAGAGAAAATAAAAATAAGATGTCACAATCACGTGTATCAGGAGCTACCTGCATTCCTCCCAATGTGCATAGTTGTCATGTTGTAGAAACAAAAGCAGTGGACATATTTTGCTGTCCATACAGCCTCAGATGGCGTGAAAGTGAATCCTGAAAAACCCAGTCACCAGTGTGCACATACTGGAGCTTGCACACATAGTAAATATGTATGTTGCCCATTCTCATAAAATGGCAACTGTTCTTATCAAGAGGACCTACCTCAAGAGAAACATCTAGAAAGTCTCTAAAAAAGGGACTTCATGTGAGAGGGGGTTAGCTACTGGGTGATATTGGCAACTATATCTCTTCACACATTACACAGTATACAGGCTGCGTCCTCCACTCAGGTTCTTCTAAATTCCTGAGCCTGCAGTGCCCAGTTTGGATTTCTACTGCAGTGTGCATGGAGAAGGTGCTTCAGCATTTCCCATGCACACCATTTTATTGACCTGAAATTATTGGGGGGGGCACTATTTGGCCTGTTGTGGGCCAAACAGTACACTCCTGGGACTAAAGCATTTCCTCAAATTGTGCAGCTCTGAATTACCTGTTCTTGTTTCTAACATGGTGCTGGTGCATTAGGAATTCCCTACTGTTCTGGTTTTGTTTTCCATAATCAGATTTTGTGCAGAGCACTGTACATGTACTGTTTCTTATGTACCACATTGTTATCCCACCTTTTCTCCAAGGAGAATAACGTAGCATGCTTCTCCATTTCATCCTTACAACAACCTTGTAAGGTAGGATAGGCTTCGAGATTATGACTGGCTAAGGCCAGCCAGTGAGCTTTAAGGATATGTGAAGATTCTAGTCTAACTGCCTAACCACTATGCTATACTGACTCCATTTGTAATCACCTTCACTTCCTCCCCCTGCCCTGTGTTACAGATATGCATGTATGAGGATACATGCATATTTATATTGCTGATATATTTATATTGCTGATATTGCCATTTATATTGCTGATATACACATGTGCATTAATAAAAACACCACAAAAGGGAAGTTTGGGTTGTGCACACAGTTGGATCAATGTGATTTCTGTGTGTAGTTTTACTAATGAGCATGAGTGCATCGATACAAAGAAAAATGAAAAAAAGGATCTTGATACAAGGATATATATGAACAGGTTGATATTTGGCATCCTGCTTCAATGTGCACGTGCACATTAGTAATATAGAAGAGTGAACTTGATTTTAGTAGTACATTCTGCAGAGCCCGTCGTACCTGCTCGGGCCTACCCCTCGGCCTTCCACCGCTGGATGTGATCCCTACTTATTGCTACACTCTTAAAAGTCCAGTTCTTCGCAGAGCCTTTACACTGGCCAGATTGAACACGTTTCCTTCCAATATAGTTTCAGGCCGTTTTCATGGTATTCCATACTCTGAACGGACATGTGATTGTAATCAAGGTTTAGTGGAGACGATGGACCACATATTGCTAGCCTGCCCCAAATGGAATTTGGAGAGGCAGAAGTACATCATACCCATTTTGGTGAAAGAAAAGCTCCCCTCCCTTCCATGGTCAATTTCTGTTCTCCTGTCTGACAAAGTTGATAATACTGTCACTAAATTTGTAGCCATGTTTCTGGCCCTGGTGATAAATAAAAAAGAAGGAGAAAGGGGATAAATTTTCTGAGTCCACACTCGTTCAAGGATTTTATGATGTGTTTACCTGTTCTGAGTCTCTATGTCGTGTAATATTCTGATGTGGATAACGTATTTTATATGCTTATGGTAATTCCTGTAAAGCAACGTATTACCTCGCATTCCATTGATTTTATGAACGTTCACTGTTTTAAACATGCCCTGACGTTTAATCATGTAACGTATTCTTTTATAAGTGTGCTTAAGACTTTTGGTCATGTAAGCCGAAATAAAATCATCATCATCAACTGGTAATATAGAAGGGGGGAGGATGTAAATGAGGCTCTGGATGGTGTGACAAGCTGTGCATGATCCAGATCCTGTTCCAGAATTAGTTTTATTTGTTCTCTAATTCATCTGTCTGAAGATCACATTTTTATCCCATGTTTCCTCCCAATTGACGCATTACATAGTACACAGACTGGGTCTGGGGTTGCAAAGGAGTACCGTAAACATTAGAGAGATATTGCATTGATCCATGTTATTGTCATTCCCATAGTGCTCCATGAAGAGATTGTTGACAAACATCTACAGAGAGACTGAGTTGAAAAAGATATTCAAAACAGCTTCCTATTCCCTCTCTTTTACATTCCTTGGATTCTTACATATTTTTCACATACATCATTTTTTCCCATGTCATTGAAGTTTTTTTGTGTGTTTAACGGATGACAGTGGATGAAGTTATATGTGTTGGCTAAGAGCTTGAAAAAAATAAGGCCTTTTAGACCTTTTTTTTTTCTTCACAGCTCTGTTAAGATGCCTTAAAGTGATAACACCACTAAAAGAATCCAGGAACGTAGCCAGGACTGTGTTCATAATATTTACATCAAGATTTTGTGTTGTATTAGCACTGTTCTCTATGGTCTTTGACCACAGACATAAATGTATTTACTCATACTTATAAAATGTATTTTATACAATGAATGTTACTTATGATAGATATTTGCAATATAAAAAGTATAACAAAGTGTGTTAAAATTTATAGAATAGTGTTTTTTCTTTGGTGACATATACTTTTTCTCTATATTCACACTGAAGCCTGTGTGGGTTTTTTTGTAACCTCCAGGTGGTAGCTGGAGATCTCCTGCTATTATGATTGATCTCCAAGTAACAGACATCAGTTCACCTGGAGAAAATGGCTGGTTTGGAAGGTGGACTCTATGGTATTATACCCTATTGAAGTTCCTCCCCTCCCCAAACCCCATCCTAAAGTTCCATCCTAAAAGTCTCCAGGTATTTCCCAAACTGGAGCTGTCAATCCTACTTTCTGTTGGAATAGGCAACGTCTATTGTGCATAGATAAAGAAAATGACAAGAACATCCTGCACGGGGCAGCAGAGAGGACAACTAGTTAGCATAGTGAAATTAGGGACTCCTATTTTCGAGTAGTCTGCTTCCTATCTCCTGATTTGCTCAACTGGGTTTTTTATTGCTCCTGCTGAGATCTCTTTGTTACTGACTCCCTCCTAGCTAGTTAGACAGTTAGACTCTCTCCTTTTCCTTACAAAGTATCTTCTTAATAAACCAATTTAATTTTTTTTTTGGCCCTCCCGAAGGGGATTTTTTATTGGTTTTTGCATATACTTCTAAAACTACAAAGAAAAATAGGGAAGGGGAACTACATCTAGGGATAAAGAAAAGTAAACCCTCACTATACTAAAACCCCAAGAGAAGGAGATCATATCCATGTTAAGCTAAATGTTAGTATTTTAGTGTTAATAAACAATGTATATTGTGAGTTCCTGTCTATCTCAGCTAAATTGTTAATTTGTTACTTGTTATGAGAGGATTCCAGAGCATTTCCTCCAGCTCGCTTCATAAAGGCAATTTTCAGAGTCCTTCTGCCTTTATCTAGGCTTTCTATCTCTAAAGTCATAGGATGATTTGATGGCGGCAGCTCCCTCGTCCGCGGCCAGGTTTTCATCCGTCTCTGAGAGGGAGGAGCCACTTGACCCAGTTTCTCCTTCTTCTTTAGATCCCAGATGGCATTTTAGAAATTCTTTGACTTAAAAAATGGAGTCAATCTTCCCTCTCTTGTCGTTAATTTTAAAAATGACACCTTTGGGCACCACCCACCTCTTTGGAATTTGATTGGTTTGGAGGAAAAGAATTAAGTCCTTATAGTTCTTTCTTTTTTGACGAATTTCAAATGGAATGTCTTTTAAGGTCTTGATAGTTATATTTCCCAGTTTCAGTGGAGTTACTGATGTTGCTACTAAGACTGCATCTCTGGTCTGTCTTCTTGAGAATCTGACCATTATTTCCCCAGACAGGCTGGGTTTTTTTTGTGTAGTTAGAGTACACCCTATATGCTGTTTCCATATCATGTGTAATTTCTTCCACTTTCAAGCCTGTTGCTGGTGCGATAATTTCACTGAGTATTTTCTTTAGGTCCTCTTTAGCTGATTCAGGAACTCCCTGGAATCTAAGGACCATGTTAGCTTTTTCCATTTGTAATTGCAGCAAACGAGTTTCCTGGTAGTTCTGCTTATTCACTAGCTCTTCCATCTTTTTCTTCATATTCTTATTTGTGGCATACATCTCCTTTACAACTTCCACCATTTGCTCTGTCTTTTTGGCCATTTCTGCCAACTGGAGTTGCTGTGATGCAAAGTTTTGATTTAGGCCGAGGACAGACTGGCAATTTGCCGCGGGATGGGACCCGGGCTGACAGCGACTCAATATCGGAGTAAATGGAACGTTCACACAGGCACATCTGCCTGGCGTCCCCCACCCGGAGCTTACCGGAGCCCTCGCGCTTCAGAGCCGGTTTAAAAAAACACCTGATAAAAGCCGTCGCAAATCGTGAAAGCCTGCGTTCGTCGCGCATTTCCCCGCTTCCGGGGAGTCTGAACGCGCAGCCGAAAAGCCGGGAGCAACCCGCGTTGGGCATGAGGCAGCAGCGGCGTGATTGGCTGAGCTCCGCTCCACTGCCCAATGCGGTGCCGGCGTTGCAGGGCAAAAAAAAAAAAAAATCGGCAAAATGCGCTTATGCGCACGACCGCATGAGCGCTCATGCGCTCATGCGCACATACGCCCACAGCCAAAATAATGGGGGAACAGCGAATATAGCGCGCCTCCGGCGCGGCAGTCTGAACAGTCCCGCGCGCCTCCGTCCCGTTTCTTCCGGCAGAGGCCCCCGCTGTGTGGACGGGAAAACCCGGTATCGTTTACTCCGGGGTTTTTTTGCCGCGACTCGATACCGGGGCAAATTGCCAGTCTGTCCTGGGCCTTAGTGTGACCAACTGCTGGTTAATACCAGCGAGTTGTTCCATCACGGGCTTGATGGTATCCGCTAGGAGTTTCATGACATCCACTCCCTCTTCCGGCCTTGGACTCTGGCCACCCATTGGTTTCGCTTGGCAGGACTGTCAGGGCAGAGGGGCACCTCAATTCTCCGGCATTACACCATCGAAGAGGCTACTCCTCAAAAGCCCTATGGCTTGGAGCCAATCCCTAAGGCTCCATGGGGAAACTGCACTGGTGGCTTCCCTCCATGCCGCTGGTGTGCGAATTGCTCCCCGGAGTGTTAGGGAGAGCATCCGCCACTGCAGCGCCAAAAACAGGAAGTCAACCAACTTAATTCTTTAAACAGCTTGTGCTCAGCTTTACTGCATATCTAAACTCTACTAACACTCTCCTCATAGTTCAAGCAGCTTACAATCTATTCACCTTACAACTGCAGTGGAAGGCAAGTCTCAGTGACGTAAACAAAAGGGAGCACAGGCTGTGGCAAATAAAATGCAAGTCGGTCATCAGATAGGCAAAAAAGGGACTATGAGGAACATACTGCAAAAAAACATAAAGCCCAACAATAAAAATTTCTCCAAATACATTAGTAGCAGAAAATCAGCCAGGGAGGCACTGGGGCCAAGGGGTAAATGGATGACTAAAGGATGATAGAGAAATGGCAGAGAAGCTGAATGCATCTTTTGCCTCTGTCTTCACCATGGAAGATGGGAGATGCTTGCACACTCTAGAACTGCTGGTTTCAGGAGAGGTATTGAAAGACCTGAGTTAGACTGAAGTGACAAGAGAGGAGGTCCTAGAACTGATGGATGAATTAAAAACTGAAATTCGCCAGGCCCAGATGGCATACATCCAAGAGTTCTGAAAGAACTTAAATGTGAACTTGTGAATCTCTTGACAAAAATATGCAATCTATCACTAAAATCTGCCTCCATTCCCAAAGACTGAAAGGTAGCCAATGTAACCCCCTTCTTTAAAATAGGTTCCAGAGGAGATTTGGGAAATTATAGGCTGGTCAGTCTAACGTTGATATTGGGTAACTTGGTAGAATCCATTATTTAAGATAGAATTAGCAGGCACATTGATTAACAAAAGATACTTAGGAAGAATCAGCATGGATTCTGTATAGGAAGATCTTGTCTCACTAACCTGTTAGAGTTCTTTGAGTGGGTGAACAAACATGTGGACAAGGGTGACCCAATAGATGTTATTTACCTAGACTTCCAGAAAGCTTCTGATAAAGTTCCTCATCATATTCTCCTAAGTAAACTCAGTAGTCATGAGATAAGAGGACAAGTCCTCTTGTGGATTAAAAACTGGTTAATTAACAGGAAACAGAGTATAAATGGGCAGTTTTCACAGTGGAAGGTGGTAAGCAATGGGGTGCTACAGGACTCACTACTGGGTCTGGTGCTTTTTAACTTGTTCATGAATGATTTGGAAGTGGGAGTAAGCAGTGACGTGGCTAAGTCTGTGGATGACACTAAGGCTGAGTTCAGACTGGAAGTTTGAAGCGGGAGCAAGTCGTGGCAAAAAAGCCCCAGAACAAACTGTTCCGGGTTTTCCTGGTCACACTGCTCAGACTGATGCTGGAGCATACCAGGGAGGAGGCATGAGGGAACATTCACACTGTTGGCCCAAAGACATGGCTGTAAGGTGTGGCTTTCTTTTTTGCTATTCTGGAGATATGTGCTTATGTGCATGAGTGCATATGCGCATAAGCATACAATCAAAATTGCTGATTTTAGCATTCACACTTTGTTGGTGCGGAATATACCCAGGATAGACACACTCTCCAGGGTTTGATGCCAATTTTACCAGGTATCTTTTAAACTTGGGAGGGAAGTGTTACAAGATGGTTGAGTACAGCTGGGGAACGCCGGACAGATGTGCCTGTGTGAATGGCCCCTTAAATCCAGTTGTGAAACATTGCTGAAACGCGCCTCTCTCGGGGGAAACTGCCAGTCTGAACTCAGCCTAAGTTGTTCAGGTTAGTGAGAACCAGGGAGGATTATGAGGTGCTCCAGAGGGATCTGTTGAGGCTGGGCGAGTGAGCAATAAAAAAGACAAATGCTATGCTGGGGGTTATTAGGAAGGGGATTGAAAACAAATCGGCCAGTACCATAATACCCCTGTATAAATCTATACTGAGACCTCATTTGGAATACTGTTTACAGTTCTGGTCACTGCACCTTAAAAAAGATATTATAGCATTGGAAAAGGTGCATAAAAGGGCAACTAAAATGATTAAGGGGATGGAACACCTTCCCTATGAAGAAAGGTTAAAGAGGTTAGGGCTCTTTAGCTTGGAGAAACAATGACTGAGAGGTGACATGACAGACATTTACAAAAATTATGCATGGGATAGAGAAGGTATAGAAAGAAGTATTTTCTCCCTTTCTCACAATACAAGAACTCGTGGGCATGCAATGAAATTACTGAGCAGTAAGCTTAGAACAGATAAAAGGAAGTACTTTTTCACCCAAACAGTAATTAACATGAGGAATTCACTGCTGCAAGAAGTGGTAGCAGCTACAAGCATAGACAGCTTCAAGAGGGGACTGGCTAAATATGTGGAGCAGAAGTCCATCAGTGGCTATTAGCCACAAGGTATAGATGGTATGGTATGTCTGGGGCAGTGGTGTTCTGTATTCTTGGTGCTGGGGGGGCAACAGTGAGAGGGCTTCTGGAGTTCTGGTCCTGCTTGTGGACCTCCTGATGATACCTGGGTTTTGGTCACTGTGTGACACAGAGTGTTGGACTGGATGAGTCACTGGCCTGATCCAACATGGCTTCTCTTATGTTCTTATGTAACCAGGAGGGCATCTGCTGAATAACATTTTGCAGAGAGCCTCCAAAACCTGGACCAAGCTTTGTGTGTCCAGGGAACCCCTTCTGAGGTGGCCATCTTTGAAATGGCCCCCAACTGACATGACTCATTGGTGGGCTTTTTTGGAATCAGAGTTTGGGCTGAATGGAAAAATGCACTGTTTGGTAATGACCTCTACAGGTGAGGTAAAATCATCTTCAGTTTTTACAAAACAGAGAGAAATTGTCTTCAAGGTTAAGGCTTTGAGGTGGGGGGAGAGCGATGGTGGTGATTTTATTGCCCCCAAAAGTGGAGGGAAACTGCAAATGGGCCTTTAGAATACCCTTACTGTTGATCATCCACCTCAGCGATGCACTGAGACGTGCTTGTAGGGTTTCACAGTATCTCCTTGTCTCCTTCGCCAACCGCAGCATTCATTCTCTCCTTTCCCCTCCAGGTTCCCACTTTTCCACATTGTACGATGCCGGCTGGCCGTGTCATACCATAAAAATGCAGAGCTTCCAAGACTGCAAGCCATGTCCACAATTCCTTTGATAGGCCTTCCACTCAGAGCCAAGGGAAGTCATGGTGAACCAAAATGACTGGGCAGAAAAATTCCTCAGGCCTGGCACAGAACTGTATGCAGAGGTATGTTTTCCCGCTCATATATCCAGAATGCATCAATGCCACAAACACACTCTCTCTCTCTCTCTCTCTCTCTCTCTCTCTCTCTCTCTCTCTCTCTCTCTCTCTCTCTCTCGTGTGTGTGTGTGTGTGTGTGTGTGTGTGTGTGTGAGAGAGAGAGAGAGAGAGAGAGAGAGAGAGAGAGAGAGAGAGAGAGAGAGATTTCCTTTTTTTTAAAAAAAAGAAAGACATTTATTCTATGTCTGCTGGAGACCTAGGGCTAAAAAGTACATAATGTTTGCACACATGTGGCTTTCATTAAATTTATTTCCTAGCTTCTCATTTTCACCTCCAATAGTGGTGCTGTTGGGAGTGGGGGGCAAAATCTAGACCCCTCCCCCAGTGAGTAAGGGAACCCTCCATTATAGGGTGACACCTGGAGATTTCCCACTATTACAACTGATCTCCAGGAGACCAAGATCAGTTTCCTTGGAGAAAGTGGCTGTTTTGGAGGATGGACTCTATGGTATTATACCCTCCTGAGGCCACTCCCCTCCAAAACCCACCCCTCCCCAGGCTCCACCCCCAGATCTCCAGGTATTTTCCAACCCAGAGATGGCAACTCTATCTATTCATTTGCTGGTTAATTGCCAGAGAATTGAAGGGACACAATGTGCTCTTGGGTTAGTGTTGTGTATCGAGCATGGGTCATCCCTAAGTTAGTATCCGAGACTGGCTGAGCTCGTTGCTCAGGAACAATAGCTTGCCAGGATTCTGGAAGGGGCCAGTGGGGAAGTAGTGATGTAAATAGCCTATCGTTGGGAGTTGAATGTGTTTGGGTGTGGTGCTTGCATACTATTTAAACAGGGTGGAAGCCCTGGAGAGTGTCTTGTAGTATTCCTGAAATCACTAAATAAAGTAGAGCTGTTCACTGCAATGCATCTTGAACCCAGTATTTAACAGTTAGATCTGTTAAGATCTTGTGTGGAGGCCTGACCTATGAGCCGTCTCCTTCAGAGATGAGTCATTATGAGAAAGATGGTCTTCTTTGCAGCAGTGGTACCCCAATTCTGGAACTTGCTCCACCAAAAGGCTCAACTGGCAGCTACTTATTTAGTTTTAGAAGTCAGGCAAAAGCTAATTTTGTTGACCCACACTTTTGACTGATAGAACTGGTTATTGCTGATAGGACTGGTTATATTCTGCCTACAGGTACTGCAAACTTCATGGTGGACATATTCAATAGGTGGACATGCCCCATAAAGAGACCATTCAAGCTGTGAGCCTGTCTGCTATTTACCTCAAAAGACTTTGTTAGGAGTGTCGTTTCCATGCCCTGCAGGTGGTTTTGCATCTGCACAATAGGCAAAATAAAGGTAGAATTATGCAAAAATGCACATGTGCTATTGTCAGGCTCTTCAGAAAGTCAGTCAAACACCAGGCTTCATAAAGAAGATAGCGTTTATTGAAAGCAGTTCTAAAGGCATGTTAACATCTCATTGTCAGTGATGGCTAACTCTAAAGAGACACCCCCAGTTATACCAGCTTGAAATGCCCCCCCTCTCTATCTACCAATAGTCACTGAGCCCACGCGCAGGAAAAAGGAACAGAAGTAATAAAGCAGTAAATAACCAAAATGCCCCAGAGCTGTCCCAGCAGAGGAAACCAGAACTGTGAGACCAAGGACATTTGGTGAGATAACAGAGTGCCCGGGCAGTGGAATTCCAAATCTCCTAGGCAACCTGCACACCTCCCCACATTCCAGAGCATGAAAAGTTACAGACCATCCCTCCCTCTTACCCTTCCATCCATCCGATGTCAGGATTACCTGACATTCTGCCCTTCTGATAATAGACACCCCCCTCCAGGTTTCTGGTGGTACAATTTGTGGAATCGGTGGATCAAATGCGGGGCGTGAACATGTTCCTCCCTCACCCACTCCCTCTGCTCAGGCCCAAAATCCACCCACTCAATAAGATAGTACAATTGGTTTCAAGAAATTTTGGAATCCAGGATTTCAGCAACCTCGTAGTGTGGTTCCCCCCCAACCATCAAGGGGGGTGGTGTCGGTTGTTGTGGCCTCCATTGGTTCTTCTCAGGTGAACGTCTTAATAACCTGAGGTGAAACACAGGATGAATTGCTTTCAACGATTTGGGCAAAATCAATTCAACAGTCACAGCATTGAGCACTCGCTTAATTTCAAAAGGCCCTACATATTTCCAACCTAGTTTCTGACTGGGCTGAAGTCCCTTGATGTTTTGAGTGGACACATAGACAAAGTCCTCTGGTTTGGGGTCCCACCCTTTGTCTCTCTTTTTGTCCGCTTGAGCTTTGTACACTGATTTGGCATCCTCCAAAGTCTGTGCTAAAATCGGCCATGCAGCCTGGAGTTGTTTGCACCAGTCCCCCGCCTCCCCAGCTGGCAGCATTTGTTGTGACAGGAACAGGAGAGGAGTGGCCTCATAACTATGTACCGCCATGAAAGGGGAGACCCCTGTGGACGTATGGCAGGTGTTGTAACAGAATTCTGCTAAAGGCAAAAGCGTTTCCCAATCGTCTTGTTGAAAATTGGTGAAACAGAGGCTTCCGGTCTGGGATTCATGGCGTCCTGACGTGTTCTGGCTTGCTCTCAGAGCTCCCAGAGCATACGGAGGGTCTTGACGACAGGGTGGGCTTCATATAGCCCACCGCAGATCCCCCCCAGGCAGGGGGGTGACTGGCAGCGAGCCTTGGCCCGAGAGGGAGTTGAGATCAGCTGATAGCGGGGCTTTAAAGAGCGTCGCGACCAGCCTTGATCCCCTCCCCCCTAGAAGGCACTTCAGAAATTCTCTACAAGACCCCACCAAGTTGGATTCTCAACATAAGAACGCATGACCCAGACCTCCAAGACATTCTACGGAAACTGATATCAAGGAAACACTGCTATAACAAGACACGGACTTTGAAGGTAACTTTTTAAAATTGCTCACTGGAGACGCGTTTTGGCCGAGAGTAAACAACATCCGATGAAGCGCATGATCGTGCTGTATCTTTTGTACTAACACCGACTCCGAAAAAGAGCAGTTAAACAGCTAAAAAAGGCCAAAAAGCCGGTTTGTTGAACATTCCTGCGGTTGGATTATTGACTTTAAAATAGAAACTAACAGCAAGCCCCACGAGAACTAGTGTGGAAAAGTACTCTAGCTGCAGCAGAAACCATCAGAACAGGAAGTGACCTCAGACCAGACAAGTAATTTTCCTAGAGAAGTCCAAGGAGGCCGGAAGAAGGGAGGAAACCAGAGGCAAGGGGGACAACTAAGATTGCCGGACAGGAAGTGAGTAACCGGAAGAATCATCTACCATAGAGAAATTGCGCCCGCCATTTTGAGAAGGTCAGAAAAATTATACTTCGATTTTAACCAAAAGACTTAATAGAAAAAAGTGAAATTAGAGCGATTTAGGTGGGCATAAGAAGGACTTTGATTTGATGTAGGTTTTAGGTGAATTTTAAACAACGGCTTACGATCTGCGGCAACGACAGAGGGCGAACTCCTGGTCATCCCCAAAAATGGCTGCTAAAGAAGAAAAGAAGCTACAGGGCCTGATGGAAGCTATGGAGAAACGAGTGATGGACGCGTTACAAAAGATGGAAAAAACTTTAGTAACAGAAGTAACAGACTTGAAAAAGGACCTATCTGGGATTACAAAAGAGATACAGACGCTGACTAAAAGAGCAGATGAGATTGATGAAAGAGTGAAGAGAGTGGCATCCAATGTTGCTGAGGTTGCTATAGAAACAGAAAAAGTTAATGTGATGGTCCAATACAATGCAATGCTTAACCATATGAGATTCAGGGGGATCCCTGAAGACAAAAGTGAGAACATACATTCTGTTATGGTGGATGCTGTTGCAGATTTTTTAAAAATGGAAGAGGAGAAGGTGGCGGCACAGATTGATGTGGTGTACAGAGTCAACTCTGCGATTGCGCAAAGGAAAAAATTACCCAGAGATGTGATCGTCCAGTTTATATCCAAAAAACTGAAGGAGGATCTATTCAAGCAACAATTTCAGGAAGATTTCACAATTGACAACAAGAAAATCATGATTTTAAAGGAACTACCCAGAGCAATGCTTCAGGATAGACGACTCTTTAAGGATTTGATTGACGAACTGAAAACAGAGGGTATAAGATACAGATGGGAAATTCCAAAAGGTGTCAGTTTTACATTCAAACAGAAGAGAGTCACCATCAAGTCAGCAGAGCAAATGACTAGATTCATCAATGATAACTTTAAAGACTCTGATAAATAAGCACAAAAACAACATGGAGAGTCAAATTATATCATGGAATGTCAATGGACTTAATTCACCTCAAAAAAGAAAAAATGTTAGACTTTGGTTGGAAAAACAAAAATGTGATATTGTCTGTTTGCAAGAAACACATATTAAAAAAACTGATGCTAAATTTTTGATTCAAAAAAGATTAGGAGAGGAGTTTTATTCCCTCTCCTCCCAAAAGAAAAAAGGAGTTGTTATATATATTAAAAAGGAATTGGAACCAAAGGAAGTTTTTAAAGATAATGAAGGGAAGCTTTTGGCGGTAGAAGCCGTCCTGCAGAGTAAAAAGACTTTAATTGTTAACCTTTATGCTCCAAATGGTGCGAAGGAAAAATTTTTCCAGGATTTGTGGGAACAGCTACGACAGCTAACCTATGAGCAAATGATATTAATGGGTGACTTTAATGGTACTGTTAATAATGTTATTGATAGAAAATCCCAAAAAGGTAACGAAGGCATGGGCAAACTTCCGAAAGTCTTTTTTCAATTGGTTAAACACGAACATCTGGAAGATGCTTGGAGAGTTTAAAATCCCAGGGATAAGAGAGTATTCCTTTTATTCATCAAGACATGAATCTTTCTCAAGGATAGACATGATGTGGATGACTGAGAATTTGATCTTGCAGACACGCAAAATCGAGATGTTACCTTGAACTCTCTCTGACCATAGTCCAGTAAAATGGTCAACGTATGTTAAAAGAAAGAAATTCTGATGGAGACTCAATGAGGATTTGCTGGACAAACAAAATATTGTGGAGAAAATAAGGACAGAAACCCAAACATATTTTCAACTGAATTTAAATAAGGATGTACAGACGCAAACGGTATGGGAGGCCTATAAAGCTGTGATGAGAGGACATCTGATTGCAATGAATAATAATGAAAAGAAACAACAATTGAAAATAGATAAAGAGATTACGGAAAATATTTGGAAAAAAGAAATGGAGCTTAAGAAAAGGCCTGGTAAAAAGAAGATTTTGAGAGAATTGAGGATTTTAAGGGAACAATATGAGGCGAGGTTAAACAAAGAAGTATATTGGAACTTGAAAAAATTGCAACAGAAGTCCTTTGAAGGTGCAAATAAACCTGGTAAATACTTGGCATGGCAATTGAAGAAAAGAAGAGAGAATAAAACAATCACTAAATTGAAAGATGGAAATAAAGAAATTTCAGATCCAGGAGGGATCCGGAGGGAATTTTATAAATACTATGCGACTCTTTTTCAAGCAAAACAAGTGGATCTGCAAAAGATGCAAGACTATTTATCTAAGGTTAATTTGATACAACCAAGCCCAGAAATGAAAGCAATATTAAATGCTGTAATAACTAAAGAAGAAATTAGTAAAGCAATAGGAGAGGCAAAGATTTCCAAAGTTCCAGGTCCGGATGGTTTTTCAGCTAAATTTTATAAAAAACTTCATGAAGACCTGGTTTCGGTGTTAGAGATTCTTTTAAACAAAATTAGAAGAACTGGGAAGATTCCAGATTCCTGGAATGAAGCTGCGATCACCTTAATTCCGAAAGATACGCAAGATTTAACAAATGTAAAGAATTATCGACCTATTTCACTGTTAAACAACGATTATAAGATATTTGCAAAAATAGTAGCAGAGCGCCTTAAAGGGTTCTTGAAATATACTATTGCTGAAGATCAAGCCGGATTCTTACCAAATAGACAAATAAAAGACAATATGAGGGTTGTTTTAGACGCAATTGAGTATTACGATAAACACCCGGAAAAAGAAGTTGGCTTTTTATTTTTGGATGCAGAAAAGGCATTTGATAATTTGAAATGGGAATTTATGTTTAAAGTGTTTGAGAAATCCTAGATGGGCGCAGAATTTACAAGAATGATTCAATCAATATATAAAGAACAAAAAGCTATGGTGATTGTGAACGCAGAACCAACAGAAGTGTTCCGGGTCAGAAAAGGTACCAGACAGGGTTGCCCCCTGTCACCATTGCTATTTATCTGGATTTTGGAGATTTTGCTACAAATGGTTAGAGATGACGATAACATAAAAGGTTTGAATATTAGAGGTTTTTAATTTAAACTAAGAGCATTTGCGGATGATATTATGTTTATTGTTGAAGATCCTGTTAATAATATGCCTAAGGTATTTGAAAAAGTAAAAGAGTTTGGCGATCTCGCAGGGTTCTATGTAAATAAGAATAAGTCCAAGATATTGTGTAAAAATATGATAGGTACAAAGCAACAAATGTTACAAAATGTGACAGAATGTGAAGTGGTTAAAAAGGTTAAGTATTTGGGAGTTGAAATTACAATGAAAAATATAGACTTGTTTAAGAATAATTATGAAAAACTGTGGGTTTCGATAAAGAGTGATTTAGAAAAATGGGAAAAACTTAGATTATCTCTTCTTGGAAGAATTGCCGTTGTCAAAATGAATGTACTGCCCAGGTTAATGTTTTTGTTCCAGACAATACCAGTTGTGAAAGATGGGAAAGTGTTGGTGAAATGGCAAAGAGAAATCTTTAAATTTATCTGGGCAGGAAAGAAGCCAAGAATTAAAATGAAGATAATGTACGATACTAAAGACAGAGGTGGCTTCCAAGTCCCGAATTTGCGTTTGTATCATGAAGCTGTATGTATGTCTTGGTTATCTGATTGGGTTAATTTGGAAAATAGAAAACTTTTAGCTCTTGAGGGGCACGATTGCAGATTTGGCTGGCATGCCTATCTTTGGTATGGGAAAAATAAAGTTGATTCAATGTTTAAGCATCATTATGTAAGGAGAACATTGTTTGATGCATGGACCAGGTACAAGGATACAGTCTCCGACGAGAGGCCTTTGTTGATTGTTCCAGCAGCAGTTATACATTTTTTTCAGAACATAAAGGTAATGATTGGTTGAAATACCAAGAATTGTTGCAAAAAGAGGGGAAAAAATATGTTTTAAAACCAAATAATGAACTAGAATTTGAGTATGGATGGTTACAATATTGTCAAATAAGGGATATTTACAAAAAAGATTGTAAAGAGGTTGGTTTTAGAGCTAAGAATGATCAGTTTGAAAATATATGGTTGAAAAGAGAGCGAAAAATGATCTCAAAGATGTATAAAACTTTGTTGACTGTATACACTTTGGATGAAACTGTTAAAGAGCAAATGATAAAATGGGCCATAAACATGAACAAAGAAATTTCTATGGAAACATGGGAGTTTTTGTGGAAAAGATCTTTTAAAATGTCTACCTGTGTTAATGTAAAAGAAAATTGCTACAAGATGATGTACAGATGGTACATGACACCAAAAAAGATTGCTAATATTAGTACGGACAAGAACTTGAGTAATAAGTGTTGGAAATGTAAAAAAACAGAGGGTTCTTTTTACCATATGTGGTGGTCATGTGATAAAGTAAAGGTATACTGGTCTAATATACATTGTGTGATGCAGAAAATATTAAAAATTCCAATTGGGAGAAGACCTGAACTTCTTCTCTTAGGTTTGACAATGGAAAGAATTCCACAGGAAAAAAGGACATTATTATGGTACATGATTACGTCGGCGAGAATGGCCTTCGCTCAGCAATGGAAAACGGAGAAGGTGCCGGATGTACATGACTGGTTTAGAAAATTGCTATTTTTAGCGGAAATGGACAAAATGACAAAAAAACTAAATGGACAAATGGCAGAACAGTATATAAAAGATTGGGAAGGTTTAAAATTGTATTTGGAAACTGAATACAGAATGAAGGGGAAAATGTATAACTTAGATTTGTATGGATATTGAATGAGAAGTGAAATGAATTCTGAACTGTATTATACTGTTATTTGAAAATATGTTGAATTTAGTTAGGTGTTTTACATATTTGAAATGTGTTACCTGGTTTGTCGATTCATATAAGTCTAAACTTGATTACCGTCTAATATATACATTTTTGTTATTAGCAGTGTTGGAAGCCTATTAGGGGGGTGGGGGGATGGGATGGAAAGTTTTTCAAATTGTATTGGTAACGTTGTTGAAAATGTTGAGCGCATCTCAATAAAAATTTTGGGGTTTTTTTTTAAAAAAAGAAAATTGGTGAAACACCAGAGATATTGTTCCAGAGTTTGATTAACTCGCTCAGTCTGCCCATCCATTTCTGGGTGATACGCACTGCTGACTCCCCTCTCCACCCCTAATAGTGCCATCAGCTCCCCCCAGAAATGCGAAACAAATTGAGACCCCCTATCGGAGACCACCTTAGCGGGTAGAGTATGGAGTCTCATGATGTGCTGTAAGAAAGCTCTCGCAAGCTTCTTTGCCAATGGGATCGATTTAAAAGGAACTAAATGAGCTTGTTTGGAAAACAGATCCACTACAACCCAAATGACGGTCTTCCCCCCACTGGGGGGTAAGTCAGTTATAAAATCCATAGAAATAACCTCCCAGAGCCGTGGGGGGGTTGGCAGTGGCTGTAGCAAGCCCGGTGGCTTCCCGGGGCGAGGTTTACTCATCAAGCACGTTTGGCAGGCTTGTATAAACAAAGACAAATCTTTCCTCATCCCTGGCCACCAAAATTGTCTTTGTAGCAACTGCAGGGATTTAACAAAACCTGTGTGACCAGCTAGTTTAGATCCGTGTGCCCACTCCATAATTTCCCCCCTCAGAGAGAGCGGGATGAAGAGTTTTCCATTTTTCCACCAACATCCCTGTTCGTCTCGAATCACCCCCCCCCCTTCTCCAAGGAGCTGTGGTCAGCGTCAGAAAGGGCGGAGGCGAGTCTCTGTTCCCAAGAGGGAATCGGGGGGGAGACCAGCGGCCATTTGGTTTGGCTACGTGCCATCACTACCCCTCCCAACTGGGAAGGCATGAATACCAAATCCCGGACCTCCTCCCTCTTGCTGTCGTGTTGGGGTAGGCGGGACAAGGCATCAGCCAAAGAGTTCGCCTTTCCCGGAAAATGGTGCAACGTAAAGTTAAACTTAGAAAAGAAGTCAGCCCACCGGAGTTGTTTCGCATTCAGGTTCCGTGGAGAGCACAACAATTCGAGGTTTTTGTGATCAGTGCATACCTCGAATGGCACTCGAGCCCCCTCAAGCCAGTGTTGCCAGGTTGAGAGGGCTAACTTTATCGACCCTGCTTCTTTCTCCCACACCGACCAGTTTCTCTCAGTGTCATTAAATTTTTTAGACACATAAGCTAGGGGGTGAAGCTTCCCATTGTCCCCCGCCTGTAAAATGGCCCCTCCCATAGCGACATCCGAGGCGTCAACATGAACAACAAATTTTTTCAGTTCATTCGAGTGTGCTAGGATGGGCTCTGATGTAAACAGGGCTTTCAGCTGGTTAAATGCTTCTTGGCAGTCAGCTGTCCACTCCAGCTTAGCCCGCGGTCTAGTACTGTCCAGTCCCTTCCCTTTAGTCTTAAGGAGGTCTGTGAGGGGCAGGGCCACCTGGGTGAAATTCGCTAAAAAAGATCTGTAAAAATTCGCAAACCCGAGGAATGCTTGTAATTGCCTCCGTGTTTTGGGGGGCTCCCACCCCAACACATCCTGGACCTTTGCCAGGTCCATTTCAATCCCTCTCTGGGAAATACGGTAGCCCAGGAAAGAGATCTCAGACCGATGGAACTCACACTTGGACAGCTTGGCATACAGTTTGTGCTTGTGCAACGTTTGGAGTACCTCACGCACCCAATTTGACATGAGATTGTTTGTCGGGGGGTACAGCAAGATATCATCAAGGTAAACAAGGACCCCCTTGAACAAATGTTTGTGCAATACTTCGTTGATTAAGTTCATAAATACTCCAGGGGCCCCTTGTAAGCCGAACGGCATCACCAAGTATTCAAATTGGCCCAGCGGGGTATTGAACACGGTTTTGTACTCATCTCCCTCCCTGATGCGCACCCAAAAGTATGCATCTCTCATACTGAGCTTAGAGAAAATCTTGCCCCCCGTAACGGCCACGAGTAAGTCTTTGATCAACAGTAGCGGGTAAGCATTAGTTGCCGAGACCGCGTTCAGCCCATGGTAGTCTGTGCAAAGTCTCAGCCCCCCATCCTTCTTTTTCCGGAATAATACAGGGGCAGCACAGGGCGAGGATGCAGGCCAGATAAAACCCCTCACCAAATTCTTATCAATGAATTTTCTCAATTCCACTTTCTCATCCGGACTCATAGAGTACAGTTTCCCTTTGGGCAGTTTCTGGTTAGGTAGTAGTTCTATGGCACAATCGGAGTTTCTATGGGGGGGTAATTCATCTGCCTCCTCCTCCTCAAACACAGCCAACAAGTCCCAATAGTCCTGGGGGATCAAGTCCCTTTCCGCCAACCCCACCGGTACTGTGCTAAGTCCCTGGGAGGTGGGGCCCCAAGCGTCTTTCCAGACGTGAGCCTTGCAGTGATGGGAGATGAAGTTGATTACCCACGCCTCCCACAGTATGTGCGGGTCGTGGTCGAAAAACCAGGGGCTACCCAAGACCAGTGGGAACCTTGCTGCCTAGGTTATAACGAAGGGTCTCACCTCCCAGTGCTTTCCCACTCCCATTCGTAACGGTACAGTCTCGTGCTTGCAGGGCTCCCTCATCATGGAGCCATCCATTTGGGTAAAGATCAAGGACTCCGCCAACTTTATGACTTTGGTTCCCAACCCCGTTACTATGGAGGGATTTATAATGTCTCTCCCACACCCTGAGTCTAGCAGGGTCCGTACTCTTACATGGGTCTGTAGTTCGAGGTCCATTAAAGTCACAGTCACAAAGAAGAGGGAAGGGGTTTTGCTCACCGGGTTCAGCGCCTGGGGTTCGGGGACCTGCTGTTCAGCGCTGTTTACAGCAGGTCCTTTTCGTTTCCCGCCACCGGGGCAGTCTCCTCTTCTGATGACTCGGTTTCCTCACCCAACGGGGTGGCCTGGAGGGCTCTCACCCCTCTGGGCTTTGCCACGGGTTTCGGGGTGGAGGTCTCGAACTTCTTCTTTACCCCTCTGGGTGCGCCTGGTGATGGGGTGGCCCCTGGACATCTGGCTGCGAAGTGGCCCGGCTCCCCACATTTCAGGGACAGCCCTTGCTTCATCCATAGCTCGCGGGTTCCGTCTTTCTGCCTGTGAGGGGTGGTTGCTGGCTTTCCCTTTGGTGGGGTGCTGATCTGCTGAGTCACCTTCCCTAAGGCGGCTGCATCATCCAGCCAGATGGTCCGCAGGCGGGTCTCGGTGGCCACAGCTTTCTTCATCCAGCCCGACAGGGTTTCGGGATCTCGGCCCCTCATGATCATGTGTCGGATTTCCAGGTTCAACCCCAACCGGTATTGTTCGGCCAGTACTCCATCTGGCCATCCTCGGATCCTGGCGGCTTGCCTCCGAAATTCTTCAGTGTACTCACGCACTGTCTTCGTCCCTTGTCAGAAGGTGCAGAGGAAGGCTTGAGCCGTTTTGTTCATCGAAGTGGTCTTTCATGGCCCACATGAACGCGTCAACCTCCCTCAGCTCACGCCTGTCCTCTTGGTGCAGGGCCACATACCAGTCTGTGGCGGCATCTTTCAGGTGGAAGGCGATTGCGTCCACTATGCGTTCTTCGTTCGGGAACAGGTGGCCCCAGTTCTCTATGAACTTCTCAGCTCTCACCAAAAAGAACAAGAACTTCTCTGGAGTTCCGTTGTAGGTGGCATCTAATAGATCAGCCGGGTTAGGCATCAGCGTGCCCCAGCCTCGCGGTACTCCCAGCGGTCTCGATGCCGGTGGCCCCACGAGTGGCCCTGCAGGTTGGTCTAGAGGTGCCTCCTGTTGCCCCGGCACACCCCCAGGTGGCAGTCTGAGCAGCTGTGGTGGAGGTCTTTGATCTTGGGGTCCCAGCGGCACCTGAAGATGCCATCTGTCCATCTCTTCTCTTATCCCGTCTGAAATCATCTTCAGGATGCGTTGCAGAGATTCATCTATCAGGCAGAGTAAGCGGTCCTGGCTGGGATCCTCGCTCCATCTCCATCCTCCCATGGCCCCGTCCGGCTCTCTGGCTCCCGGGTGGGTATCTTCTCCACCCTCTGCCATGCTCAGATGATAGACTGACCTTTCAAATCGACTCTCTTGGATCGAGGCCCGGGGGGTGAGGAACCACATCTCTTGCGTCTCTGCTAGCGGTTTGGCCCAATCTTGCCTCTTTCACAGCCGGGTTGTCACTCCAGTGAACGCTCCCCCGTACGCCTCTCCGTAGAACCCTCCCTGGTCATATTTCGGGCCCCATGGCACAGGGCGGTTGAGACCGGGTTCCCTTGGGTAACTGACGCCATCTTTGCAGGTGCGGTAGTTACAGGGACCCTGTCCCCTGACGTGGACATTGGGATCAGGATCGTGGTTTCTTCCTCGTCACTCATCTCTATGAGAGAGGTGCAGTGTATAACCGAGTCCCGAATGAAAGGATCACTGACAATCTGTCAGGCTCTTCAGAAAGTCAGTCAAACACCAGGCTTCATAAAGAAGATAGCATATATTGAAAGCAGTTCTAAAGGCACGTTAACATCTCATTGTCAGTGATGGCTAACTCTAAAGAGACACCCCCAGTTATACCAGCTTGAAATGCCCCCCCTCTCTATCTACCAATAGTCACTGAGCCCGCGCGCGGGAAAAAGGAACAGAAGTAATAAAGCAGTAAATAACCAAAATGCCCCAGAGCTGTCCCAGCAGAAGAAACCAGAACTGTGAGACCAAGGACATTTGGTGAGATAACAGAGTGCCCGGGCAGTGGAATTCCAAATCTCCTAGGCAACCTGCACACCTCCCCACATTCCAGAGCATGAAAAGTTACAGAACATCCCTCCCTCCTACCCTTCCATCCATCCGATGTCAGGATTACCTGACAGCTATGCAAAAATGCACATGTGCAAAATAATGTCAATACCACAGATTTAAATGAGCACCAAATAGTAAATCTTTTTTTAAAAATACAGTATTTATAATTTGCATACTGTTTATATCATTGGCTGCCCAGCAGCGACTACTATGGGTCCTTGGGGAAGGGGCAAATTAGGGCCTATCAGGCTGAATGTGCAAGCCTGAAGCACTGCCAGTTGTCCTGAACTGTGCTGTATAAATAAGTGAAAAGCAATCCCATGAACAGATCCAAACTGTTCATAACAAGCTGAACTATTTGACAAAAATACAGCTCTCTGTTCATGACCAGTGAACAACATGATAGCTGAACTAGTAGAGGTTTGAGCATCCTTAATTCTACAGTGATGATTTTTAATTACCCTTTTTTAAAGCTCAATCTTGGCTGTTGTTTTTTTAATTTTTATACTGTTTTTTAATACTTATTATTAATTCTAATTTATTTTTATACTGTTATTTTATACTTATTATTATTAATTCTTAAAAATGATGAATATATTTTTCATGAAAGCTGCCTCAAAAGCCAGTTGGCTGTGGGGGTTCTTTGGGGGGGAGAAGGGATATATTTTTTTCAATGAACAAACAAATTAATAGATTTAACTGTTACACATGGAGCAGAAAGCTAGTGGGACTTGTACAAACCCCAAATAGTTTCTAGTCTCTGGATATTCTGGGAAGCAGTGATGAGAGATGAGGAAGTGGTCTCTGACTCTAGATAAGGTTGCTTCATCCAGCTTCTCACAAATTTTTGAGCTTATTGGAATTTTGAGAAGAGGCCATGGGCTCCACCACAAAATGGCTGCCACGGGAGGTAGGGGGACTATAAAATGGTAGGTAGTTGCAAGCCAATATCATCCTACGATGGAGAGACAGCTAACTCTGAAGGGGTGCTCCCAGCATATGCAAAGATGATGCCTTCTGGAATCTTCTGAAGCACCTCCTGGCCCAGTGAAGTGCAAGGAAGCCAGGACTGGCTGTTCGCTTTTGGTGCCACAAAATACAACAGTTGGCACCCACAGGTGCCATGTTGGAATGATTACCAAAATGAACACATCTAAGTATTTTGACATTCTGGGCAAAAATTAAAACAAAACAGCCTTTTCATGAATGCGATTTCTGGTCCTGTGTCTTCCTGTCCTGGTTGCAATGCAGTCCTTTGTTCATTTACTTGAACAGAGGGCCCATGAGTTTTCTGTGGGACTTGCTTTCTGATTAACCCTGCATAAGCTTGGGCTTTCAGTATGCAAACAGATTTGCTACGTTTCTAGCAATGTGTATGGAACTGGGAGACTAAAGCTCAGGATTAGCTCTAAAATGTCATAAGAACATAAGAGTAGCCAATGTTGAATCAGGCCAATGGCCCATCTAGTCCAACACTCTGTCACACAGTGGCCAAAATACCAGGTGCCATCAGGAGGTTCAGCAGTGGGGCCAGGACACTAGAAGCCCTCCCACTGCTGCCCCCCCCAGCACCAAGAATAGAGTGCATCACCTGCCCCAAACTGAGAGTTCCTATCTATACCTTGTGGCTAATGTTAAGTTCTCTGGTATAGTATATAGATAACATATGGTATACCCATCAATTTCTACACCACACAATAAACACTTGACATTGACTCCATAAGCAAAAGTGGAGGAGTTAGATTTTGCAAGGACATACCCAATAGGGGAAAATGCAATGATCTAACCCAAGAGCAGAAAATTTCATTGCCAAAAATTGGATGGTGGTCGAGGAGAACCAAACACATGCACTCATACACAAAGCAAGGCCCTCAACCTTTAAGGCAAAATTGAATTAAACATTCCCTGCAAAGTCTGCATATTTCAAATTTAGCATTTATGAATGGACCAGCTTTGCATACTGAACTCACGAGCTTCCATAACCAAGCAGCCAAAATTGATATTTATCCTTACAACAGCATAAAGTAAGTGCACATTACTGTCACATTCTACAGATGAAGTAGTAAAAAAATAGCAACTTACATTAGGTTGCCAAATCTCAGGTTTCCACCCCAATATTGTGATTTTGGGGCTCATTCCCTAAGGTGGTAGGTTGAAATCTCAGGGCTGTCGAGCTTGGTGGCTTCTTCTAAGACTTTTGTGTATGGTCACTTGTTGGCACCACTGCACATATATATTGAGAAGAGAACTGGTCTTTGATATAACTTCACCAGATCTCACTGCTTGAGTCATGGGGCTTGACATGCTGGAGAATTGGCAATCCTATTGGCCTAAGTTCATTTGACAAGTTCCTAGCTGAACCAAGATTTGCTAGACTCAGCTCATTCTCTTAGCTGATACATCTATAGAGAGTCTTCAGTGCATAGGGTGAATTATTGTTGACTTCCATAGCAGTCATGAGCTCCTATAGAGTTGCCAATCCCCCCCCCATGCTTTTCAGAATGCTAGTGCACATGTGTAGAAAGCAAGGGTGCCACACTTCCTGCATGTACTTAGTGCACATGTACTAAAAGTACTAGCAGGATTGTGACAAAAGGTCATCCAGAGGGCAATCCTGAGCAGGTCTACACACAAGAGAGTCTCATGTTACTCCCAGTGTCCATAATATTGCAGGCTCAGTCATACCTGGGATTCTTTTTAGCACAGGCATGTTCAAAGGTCTCCTCCTCTTGAAAGCTCTCCTGGTACACAAGTGATCAGACTTCTCACTGTGTTTTCCACCAGCTGAAGGTTCCAAACAGTCTCACTTTCAATTAATTTGCAGGACAGATGCAATATTACAATTTGAAATCCTAATTGAGATAAGCCTATGTAATGTGCTATAATTCTGTTGGTACATGGAGTCTCTTTGGTGGAAAAACAAAGAGGACTCCCCCCCCATATAACAAAGCAAGCCTGCAGAGTCAAAAATGGGCACAGAAAGAGGTCTGGGTGCAAGCTGTTTGCTGTGGCAGTCCTCCTAACCAGTATGCCACAGGAAACCACTAAGTCTAAACAAGAGGTTGATACTGGGCCATATGTTCTCCCTATGATTCCCAAAAGGGACTGGAGCCAAACCATGGAGAACCTGATGTTCTTCTTGGAGGTCAGGACTGGCTTGCTGCAGTATGTCTTTTCCTTTACAGCTCTTGTTCCTTCAAACTATAAAGGGGCTTCTGAGGAAGTAAGAACTGCAAAGCCTGTTCTCCTTCTGACCCTGCAGTTTCTGCTCGAGAAACATCTGGGATCTGTCCAAGATACTGCCTTTATCAATCATCATGCCTGGATATAGATTCTCATCTTTAAGGTAAGAGCAGATCATGGCAAGGCCATCTTGCATGTGTGCATTACAACTTTTGTCAAAAATACAATGTGGTGCTTTTAGGACTGATGAGACTTTAATTTGTTGCAAGATGGGTAATCTGTGTAATTCAAAGCAGCAGTAGCAGCAGCAGCAGCATGGGAGTTTAACCCTTCTCCCCATGCCATTTCCCTAATCCAGTGATGGCGAACCTTTTAGAGACCGAGTGCCCAAACTGCAACCCAAAACCCACTTAAGTATTACAAAGTGCCAACATGGCAATTTAACCTGAATAGTGAGGTTTTAGTTTAGAAAAAACAACTCATACATTAACATCTTTTGCCTTAAAAGAAAAACACCATAACACACATTTCCATTCCTGGGGGGGGACGGGACACATGGAGATCTGCCCTCACAGAGAGGTTTCCCCTGAATAAGCCTTCCTCTTAAAGGTGGCACTGGACCCTTTCCATTCCTGGGGGGGCGGGGACACGGAGATCTGCCCTCAAAGAGAGGTTCCCCCTGAATAAGCCTTCCTCTTAAAGGTGGCACTGGACCCTTTCCATTCCTGGGGGGGGGCAGGGCCGGCTCGCCCACTAGGCAAGCTAGGCACTCACCTAGGGCGCCGGCCCTGCAGGGGCACCAAAATGCCCCCCGTGAAAAGCCCCCTTTCCACCCAGTGCCGGCAGCGCCGGCTTTCCTGGGCGCCTCGCAGGTGCGAGGCGCCCAGAAAAGCTGGGATTGCCACCTGTCGGCGCTGGGAGGGAAGGGGTGGGCGTTCTAACCCTGCCCCTTCTCTGGCTTTCCTGGGCACCTCGCAGCTGCGAGGCACCCATAAAAGCCGGCACTGCCGGTGCTGGGAGGGAAGGGGCGGGCATTCTAATCCCGCCTCTTCCCTAGCTTTCTTGGGCGCCTCGCAGCTGCGAGACACACAGAAAAGTGGGCGCTGCCGGTGCTGAGAGAGAAGGGGTGGGTGTTCTAACCCCGCCCCTTCCCTGGCAGCTGCAAGGCCCCCAGAAAAGCCGGCGCTGCCGGTGCTGGGAGGGAAGGGGTGGGTGTTCTAATCCCGTCCCTTCCCTAGCTTTCCTGGGTGCCTCGCACCTGCGAGGCACCTAGAAAAGCGGGTGCTGCCGGTGCTGGGAGGGAAGGGGTGGGTGTTCTAACGGAGCAGTGGGGGGGGGGTTGGGAGGGCTTTACAGGGCCCTGCACCACAGCACGGCACTGCAAAGATGGGGGTCAGGGTCGGGAGGGCTTCACAGGGCCCTGCGCTGCAGCGTGGGCCTGCAAAGATGGGGGGGTGGGTCAGGACAGCTTCACAGGGCCCTGCGCTGCAGTGTGGCCCTGCAAAGGTGGGGGGCGGGATGGCTTCACAGGGCCCTGCACTGCAGTGCAGCCCTGCAAAGATGGGTGTGTGTGTGTCGAGACGGCTTCACAGGGCCCTGCGCTGCAGCGCGGCCCTGCAAAGACGGGGGGGTCAGGACAGCTTCACAGGGCCATGCGCTGCAGTGCAGCTGTGCAAAGACCGGGGGTGGGTGAGAGGGCTTCACAGGGCCCTGTGCTGTAGCACGGCCCTGCAATGACTGGGGGGGGTCGGGAGGGCTTTACAGGGCCCTGAGCTGCAACACGGCCCTGCAAAGACGGGGGGGTTGGAGGGCTTCACAAGAGCCTTGGGAGAGTGCAGAGAAGGGCAACTAGAATGACAAAAGGGTTGGAACACCTTCCCTATGAGGAAAGGTTAAAATGCTTGGGGCTCTTTAGCTTGGAGAAACGACGGCTGAGGGGTGACATGATCGAGGTTTATAAGATTATCAATGGGATTGAGCAGGTTGAGAAAGAAGTACTTTTCTCCCTTTCTCACAATACAAGAACTTGTGGGCACTCCATGAAATTGCTGAGCAGTTGGGTTAGAACAGATAAAAGGAAATACTTCTTCACCCAAAGAGTGATTAACATATGGAATTCACTGCCACAGGAGGTCGTGGCAGCTGCAAGCATGGACAGTTTCAAGAGGGAATTAGATAAACATATGGAGCAGAAGTCCATCAGTGGCTATTAGCCACAGGGTATAGATGGGAACTCTCAGTCTGGGGCAGGTGATGCACTCTATCCTTGGTGCTGGAGGGGGCAGCAGTGGGAGGGCTTCTGGTGCCCTGGCCCCACTGCTGGACCTCCTGATGGCACCTGGTATATTTTGGCCGCTGTGTGACAGAGTGTTGGACTAGATGGGCCATTGGCCTGATTCAACACTGGCTTCTCTTATGTTCTTATGTTCTTATGACTGGGTGGGCAGCGGGCTGGCAGAGGCCCAGAGTGGGCAGCAGCCACTTACCTTATGCAAGGTCCACAAAAGCTGGTGTAGTAGAGTCCTTTGTGCAGTCCACGTGCCCGGGCAGCCCACCTACAGTCCTTTAGGTGCAAACAGGAATGGAGGCGGAGCTGAGTTCTAACCCCACCTTATGTGCTGGGACCAGAGGGATGGAGACCCAGAGTGGGGAGGAGCAGAGGCAGAGGTCCTTATGGGAGCTCCAGGGAGGCCTGCGTGCCCACAGAGAGCAGCCTGCGTGCCTTCTCTGGCACGCGTGCCGTGGGTTCACCATCGGTGCCCTAATCTAAGACTTCATCTACATGGGGGTGCAACTGCCCCCATACACACACTATGGAAGCAGTAAACAAAGTGGGAATGGGTGCAGTGGACGTGTGCACATTCTGTTCTTGCTGTTGAAATATACAAGGTCTACATTGCACCTACTTCAAGAAGATCAGAAGTGCAGCCTTTAGGGGACAGCTGGAAGGACTCTGTGATGAACTGACCTTCAAAAACAGGATACTTAGTGCATCAGATTCAGGAGATTAAAGATTAATGCCTCACTGCGAAACACAGTTTGATTGACAGGCTGCTGCCTGCCTACATCCCCCCTCTCTGATTGATCAGCACCAGCTGAGGAGAACTTTTCAGGAATGCTGAAAAAAGGGATTTTGTTTACCTTTTTTCTTCTTTTGTGTGTCAGTAGCCAGACAGTTGGAGTTGTTGTGTTTATCAGAGGGAATCAGACAAAGTCACTTGGAACGTGTAGGGACACAACTCCTTGCCCTTACTGTACACTATAAAATCTGAGGAAGAGTTCAAAATAGGAACTTTTTAAATGTCAGCCAAGCTGAAAACCATTTATTCACAGTGTCAAGAACTGAGGATCAGGTTTGGCAAGAGAGATTGGTCAGTAGGTTGAAACTGCCAGTCTAGCCAAGTAGAAAAGGAATATTGCTTCTAGGAAATGGAGAATATTTCTTATTTAGTTATCCAGTAGGTTCATCTCTGAAAGGACCCCTGGTTTGTGAAAAAGAAAATGGTCTTAAACACCTCAAGAATCAAAAGGAACACTATAATTTCACAGGGAGGGAAATAAGTACAGGAAGAAAGTGCTTGCCTCCAGGAAACTAAGTTAGTTAAATGTATTTATAGGAAGACACATTGTTGCTGCAAAGAAATCTCTAAGACAAAGAAATATCTCACTGTTAAGAACCAAGCATTTATGAAAATAAGCATCAACAATACTCTGTAGTTAGTCTGTTAAAAATATTATAACCTGTAAATACAGCAAACTTTACCTCAGCTTTCAAATCCCCTGCCTATCCCTAATCCAGCCATGCCTGTTAAATAAAATTTATTTCAGATTGAGCTTTACAGTGTCTCAAGTGCCATTTTCAATAAAGTGATTGACAAGAGGGCTTTTATTTTTCCACAGAAAGTCTTTTATAAACTACATTTATTTACATGCTTACTAGGGGCTGCTCAGTCACAGCAGGAAACTAAAAAGAATTTTGGTGGGAAAATCTGCCTCAGAGTGGGGAAAGTGACAGGGATCTGTCACAGACTGCTGGCTAGCACAGCTAGATTAGGGATTTCCCACAATTTCAAATTATGTCTCCTGATTGGCTCTTTGGAGACTTCTTGCTCCAGCTGAGCCCTCCCCCCTTTGTTCCTGTCTCTCACAGCAGTTAGTCAGTTAGTTAAGCCTCTCTCCCTCTCCTCTGTTCTATCAGAGTTTATTTCTTCTTTAATAAACCAAAGCCACAGTCACACAGGCCAGATAATGGGGGGGAGGAGTGGTTATTTGGGCCGTCGCAATCTGATCCGCCATTAAGTGATCAGACATGACAGCGGCACACTGGGGCTTCCTCCATCGGCATGTGCAGCAAAGAGGACAACCCGGGGATGTCGCGGGTTCGAACAGCAGAAGTGGTAGGCACGGAGTGGGCCAGAAGAGAGTGCGAGTATCCAAATAAATACTGGAGGCTTCAGCTAGGTGCAAACTATACATTTATTTACACACCACAGCCACCATCAAACAGAGTGTCAAAGTGCTCTGCTGCAATCATACAAATGAGGAGGAGAAACTGTACATTACTCACTGTATATTTATACAAACACTAGCCAATCAGGCTTCAGTGCTGAGTCACTGTGATAGCAGTGGCAAGACTGCCCTGAACCGGTTATAGGCAGCTCTAACAGAGATTCCTGGCTGACAGCCACCTGTCACTAGATCAAACACATCTAGCCAGACTTACAAGACATGTGGATCTCAACAGGGGAATAGGTGCGCATCGGTGCAATCACACCGCGGGAGTCATAGGCAGCATGCTACAGGTTGGCCACAGATGTGCTATGCCTCCCAGATGTTCCGGTGTGATCGCGCCCGGAAAATCCACCGGACTATTGTGCCTTCTGTGAGGCAAATGCTCTGTGTGACTGGGGCCCAAGTTATTTTCTTTAGACAGTTGGTGCTCCATTCCTCTGCATGTTTAAACTCTGCCAACACTTGCTCCATCTACTGCGGCCACCACCTTTATCCTCACTCCTCACCCTTTCTTCTGTTGCATGTCCAAAAACGCAGCAAAGCAACAATTGCTCTGGGCCCACCCTATGGCCCTGAACCCCCCCTCACTTTTCCTCTCTCAGCCAGCCAAACTGGGTGTAATGCAGCTGGGCTGGGTAAAGGGAAGTGCCCTTTAAAGAGCTACAAAGGAGGCATGGGCAAGGGCGTAGACTTTCCAATTTCCCAGGGGGGGCTGGGGCTGGGCCAGAGGCATTGCTGTGCTAGGTCCTTAAAAGAACCGAGGCCCAGTGACATCATAGGGAGGAGCCAGTGACATCACAGGCCATTGTCACTATTTATGGAGGCGGAGCCATGTGGCATTCCTGGCTCCTATTATCTCCAGTGGGCCTTCATATCTCTCCCATTGTTTGTAATGGGCAATCCTGTCATTTCTTTTATACATCCCAGTTAGTTGTCCCTTTGAAACTGTACCACACGTATAGAGTGTACATTCCTTGCCAATGTTCCTTCTGGACTGCACACAGGGCAAAAGGAAATTTTAAAAGGCCTCTGATCTGCATGCCAATCAAGGATAATGATGTGTGGCATAAACATGAGTTAAGTGTTAAGTGTTCTCCCTGGATGGTGTACATACCAAGAACATATCTGTTGCCATTTCCCTCTCTTCCTGCTCACCACTCGGAGAAACAAAAGCCCTGTTTACATATTACAGTGAACATATGTACATCTTGCATGGACATATGTTGTTAGAAAGAGGTAATATACTTTTGCATTACAAATAAAACCAGCCCGCCTGCATCCTCCCCCCCCCCAGCCCCAATGGCTCAGAAACAAAACACGGCATGGGCAAAATCCTCTGCAAAGAACCCTGGAGAACCACTGCCAGTCTGAGCAGACAATGATTACACTGATGGACTGATGGTAGAGAGACCATGCTTTGCGTGCCAAAGGATAAAGGTTTAAACCGAGGAGGTCTAAGAGAACAGCTGTTGGAAAGGATCTTTCTCTGTTTGAGCCTGTAGAGCTCACCTGCATCAGAGCAGACCATGCTGAAGTAGATGGACCAATGTCATGAAGACCAGTGTGGACTGAGGAGACCCATGTTCAGATCTACATTTTGCATGACACTTACTCGGTGATACTGGGACAGTTAGATTTGAGTCCAGGAGCATATTAGAGACCAACAAGAGTTTCAGGGAATAAGCTTCCAAGAGTCAAAGCCCCCTTCATCAGGCTGGGTGATACTGCCATTGTTGTGAGGTCAATATAAGGGAAGGGAGACTGGAGGAAGGGTGGAATAAAGAGGGGATTGACAGACAACATGTGAGCAGCAGAGTCCATTGGGATGGAAGAGGATTTTACAGGAAAAAAATAGCACCAACTGATGTGACCAAGAACACAGATCTTCCCAAACTAAAACATCATAAATTATAGCCTGAACATGAACCAATATTGTAATGCATTAAGTGATGTAGCAGTGGTGACAAAACCTCTAGTGGCATTTAGTTGAACTTCCTGGACAGACAGATGTATTTTCGGTTGCCACTGGCCAAACTGGTCTGACTTTAGAGAGTTGGGACAAGCAGCAAGGCTTGAGGAAGGGGATGTAGATCCATGGTTATAGAAAAGAAGGGGGCTAGGAACTGAGAAAGCAAAGCAGTCCAAATGAAGCACAACATAGAAAGCTGTACATAGTTGAGAGGAATTAGAAAGGAATGGAGATGCACAGTTGGTGTGAAGTACATTTGAGAAATTATAGAAACAGCATGGAAGTTTCTTAGTTGGGGTTAGCTACAATGCTATTGCAAGGTCCACAGAAACCTGTATGACATTTTCAGACATTCTTTCTCAGTGTCCTCAGGATTGGACTATAAATCCTTAACCACTGAGCTTGCTAATACTTTCTCTTCTTTCAGTTCCTTAGATCAATTTGCCCAATCCCCCATCAAACTCAAATCTTATTGGCTCTTGCAACTATGAGTAAATTATTATTACACTTCTATCACATGGCTCTTTCCTAATGATTGTGGCTTCCAAGAATAGGTTGAAGATTATTGCCTGGGAAGCACCCACACAGCACCATGCCATGGACCTAGATGGCTCAGGTTAGCCTGATGTCATCAGATTTTGGAAGCTAAGCAGAGTCAGCTCTGACTAGTATTTGGATGGGAGATCTCCAAGGAATACCAGGGACATGATGCACAGTCAGGCAATGGCAAATCATCTTTGAATGTCTGTTGCCTTGAAAATCCTACAGGGTTACCATGAGTTGGCTATGACTTGCTAGCATTTTACATCACACCAGAGCAAGTGCACTTTAATGCCCAGAACCATTTGGGCAAGGTGTAATGTATAACTACTGTCAGTAGCATGAGATGGACCCACAGCTCAATTGGCTCTCATATCACTGCCATAGCATACAAAATAGTAAAACACTCAGTAGCACCTTTAGGACTAACAAACTGTATTGTAGCATAATTATTACTGTAACACAAGAAAGCCACACAAACTTTTCCAATCTCACTTCAGTGCCAGTTCCAGTCCTCAAACTCACAGAGAAACCCAAACACTCTCATTTTTGGTAGAATGACACCCTCCCCTCCTCCACCTGGGTGGTTTGGCAAATGTAAGCCAATGCCAGAGGTTTGCATGCACCAAGTCACACAGCAGAACCAGAGCTTCCAATTTCAGCACTGGAGCTAGGGATGCCAGCCTCCAGGTGGGACCTGGGGATCCCCTGGAATTACAGCTCATTGCCAGTCTAAAGAGATCAGTTTTCCTGGGGGGGGAATGATGTTCTGGAGGGTGGACTCTATGGCATTGTGCCCCACTGAGGTCCCCGTCCACCCCAGACTCCATTCCCAAATCTCCAGGAGTTTCCTAACCTGGATTGGGCCACCCTCCCCTCATCCCCCAGAGGTGGCCATGGGGTACCTGGCAATCCTAACTGGGGCTATTTTAGCAAGGGAGAGGGGGAAGCTGGGGGAAAAAACATATAGATTGGGAGAGAGAAATGAAAGACAGAGGGAAGGGAAGAAAGTCAGACTGGAAGTGGGGGTGGGGCAGCTTCCCAGCGTTTCCAGCTCTCACACATCTCAAGGGAAAGGGAAAGAGAAACAGAAAGCGAGAGAGGGACAGAAAGCGCAGCCCCCCCCCCCCATTACAGGAGAAAGTGAGCCCAGGATTTTCTGTATCCTGGAGCAATGTGCTCCGTGCAGCACAAGGGTTCCTGGGTTTTGTTTTCTCCTGCAGCCCAGTTTAAACTGGACTGCAGGAGAAAGCAAGCCACTCACCGATGGCAGGGGCAACCAGAGGCCACAGAAGGGCCCCCCCACCTTCCCCTCCCTCCATTCTTGCCCAGCGCCCCTCCCCAATCCTCCAATCCTCTCCCACCTCCCCTGCTTGGACTTGCAGGATGGCTGGGTGGCTGCAGCCCTGGGCTCCCACCCACCCCACCCCACCCCACCTGAAACAATCCCCCACTCCTTACACCCCCACCTACTTACCCTTCAGGCTGGTGGCGGCAGCAAGCAGAGGCAGCATGTGCTGCCTCGAAGCTAGCCTCCACGTGCAGCTCTCCACGTTAAACTGAGCGGGGCTTCTGGGAACTGTGGGTGGAGCTTAGCTTCCAGGAGGAAGCAAGCCCCCACCCCTTGACTTCCCTCCCAGCCCAGCCGAACAGTCTCAGAAAGCGGAGGGGAAAACCCTCCGCTTTCAAAATGGGGTGGAGGACGGGAGGGAGGGTAGAAAGGCTCTGGCTGACACCAGTTGCCTCCGGGGGGGGGCTCAGTACTTTCGGGGGAGGCTTGAGCTCCCCAGCCCCCCTGAAGATGACGCCTATGGGCATGGGGCTGCTATCCTGAAACTGGAGCTTAGCACTTAGCTGTGGGCAGGGCATCTAAATAGACACATCACCCTGCAGTTCCCCCTTTGAACCAGATCAAGAGAGTTTATTTTTAATCCCGTTTAATATGGAGAAACCCTAAGAAGGCCACAAATCATGCTCAGAATGAGCACAACCTCATGCAGATGTTTGCTTTAATTGTGAGGGCTTCCTGTAAGGGAGCATCCTAAATTACTTGTCTGAAGCCAAGGCTAGAAATGGATGGGGGTAGGGTTGCTGACAACCATCGGAGGGTTGGGGCCAGTGACCATCAGTTTCATTGGATGCCCTTCTCCTTGGATGCCAGTTCTCGTATTTTGGGAGAAGGAGAAAAAATTCTCCTTGTAAACTCTCTCCATCCCATGCATAATTTTATAAACCTCTGTCATGCCCCCCCCGTCATCTCTTTTCTAAACTGAAAAGTCCCAGATTCTTCAGCCTTCCCTCATAGGGAAAGTGCTCTAACTCCCTAATCATCTTGGTTGCCCTCCTCTGTACTTTTTCCAGCACTGCAGTGTCCTTTTTGAGATATGGGGACCAAAACTGTACACAGTATTCCAAATGGGGCCACACCATTGATCTATACAGGGGTATTACAATATTGGCAGTTTTATTCTCAGTTCCTTTCCTAATGATCCCTAACATAGAGTTTGCCTTTTTCACCGCTGCAGCACACTGGTTTGGCACTTTCATTTAGCTATCCACTAGGACCCGAAGATCAGCAAGTTCAGACCCCATTGGCCTATACTTGAAACAGGGTGTTTTTTTTGTCCCAGTGTGCATCACTTTACACTTACCAACACTGAACTTCATTTGCTGCATTGTCGACCACTCACCCAGTTTGTGGAGTTTCTCTTGGAGGTCTTCATAGTCAGCCTTGGTTTCCATCATCCTGAATAATTTGGTGTCATCTACAAACTTGGCCACTGCACTACTCACCCCTGGTTCCAGATCACTGATGAATAAGTTGAATAGTACCAGCCCGAATTTCAATCCTTGTGGGACCCTACTGCTTGTTTCCTTCCATAGTGAGAACTGTCCATTGATTCGTACTCTTTGCTTCTTGTCATTTAACCAGTTTTTAATCCATAAGAGGACCCATCCCATGACTGCTAAATTTACTCAGGAGTCTTTGGTGAGGTACCTTATCAAAAGAATTTTCCAAATCTCTCTGATTTGTGATGTAGCCACCTGGAAGTTGGCAACCCTATACCATACCAATTGATTAGATTTATTTATTCGGCTATCGAACCATCCTACCAAAATTATTATAAATATTTTTGTAATTATGGGAATATTTTGATTGCTATTATTGATTAACTGTTGGAAATTATTAATGAATTGGTGCATATATATTGCATAATTGACAGGGTGGGTTTATCACCAGCCTTTATTTAATCACTGGCCAGATGATTGGACAATTATTGGCAATCAATTTATGAGATTGAATTGTATAGTAGGATGGGTTGTGTAATTGAGGACTGGAAGCTGTAGTTTATTACTGGCAGTTATATATTGAGTGCATCTTCATCAGCTCCACTAGTTGGTCTGAGGCAAACACGATGTGGCAATGTTTGGGCAAGGGATTCCGGTGCTCCTGGGGAGGGGAAAGTACAGTGACGGGACCAGGCAGGGAGTCAAGGGAAAGGAGCAGAGAAATAGAACAGCTTGGCTCCATTCCAGCCTTCATCCCATCCTGAAGGTTCTCAGCAGCGGGGCTAGGATGAATAAACCCCCTCTGATATTGGCGCTGTGTAATGCCAGGTCTATAAACAATAAGACCACAGTCCTTTGAGACTTTCTGCTGGAGCAGAATGTAGATCTGGTGTGTGTGACTGAGACCTGGGTGCGGCCGTGTGGGGAGGGGAGACTGTAGGTCTCTCCCAGCTTGCCTCTCCCAGGTTCTTGGTCCTCCACCAATTGTGGACAAGGGGGTGGGGGAGGAGTGGCTATATTCATTCAGGAGGCTTACTCCTGCCACTGAAGATCACGGGCATTGAGTGTGGGAGGCCAGGGAGAGTTTGGCAATTTGGCTGGTGTACTGACTGCCTAATGCACTGGGCAATAGCCTTCTGTCCCTGATGGAGGCAATATCATGCTGGGCACTGGAACACCCTAGGCTAATAGTGTTGGGCAGGGGTCATTTCATAGAAAAAGAGCTGCAAGAACTCATTAGCATATCTAATAGGCTATTAGCATAATGCCTTGTGGTATTCTGCTTGTGGTGTGATCTGTCTTTTTTGTGGTGTGACATGGTTGTATTATTGGGTTTGTTTCTTTTGAAGGGGAAGTGATGTGAGTGAGGACATATTTTACCTCAGAATAAAACAGGTTGCATAAGCAACTGACAATTCCAACTGTCTTGCAGGGGAGGGGAGTTTGAGGTGCGGAATGGAGTGAAGTCCAATCAGCTTTTATATGCAAATAAGCTTGAAATGCTGGCCCAATCCAAGAAGAGTGGCCTAGGCTGCAGTGGGTAGGAGAGAACTCGGGCAACGCAGCTAGTGGATAGGGACAGCTTCTGAGTGACATATGAGGGAGTGAACTGATTTTGCCAAGCATAGAACCTTGCCAGACCACTACCCTTTTATATAATAGGACAGGATGGGGCCATAGAATACAATGGAAAGATCACACCGCCATTGTGGCACAACTCCAGAAAGAAGGGGTTTAAACTTTAAACCCCTTCACTCTTCGCTTCCCCCCTCCAGCCCGCCTTGGCAGGCTGGCTGGGGAAAGGAAGGGGAGGCTTTTGAAGATGCCTCCCTCCCTTTTCTGCTTCCCCAGCTGGCCTGCTTCTAGAACCCACCCCCCCGCCCTCTCCTGGCTTGCCTGTCGCAGTGCGCGAGGCAGGAAGGGCCGGGGATAGAGCAGGGAGGCATTTAAATGCCTCCCAGTGCCTTCCTTGTCTCACCCGTTTGGGCAGGTGAGATGAGGAAGGCTTCTAGAGCCTCCCCACCCTCTCTTGGCTTGCCTGCCTCAGCGTGCAAGTCAGGAAGGGCGAGGAGAGCATGGGGCCTTCCTCAGAGCATGGGGGTGGGGCTGATGGGCAGGGCTGCCAGACCAGTGCTCTGGCGTGCTCCAGCCCCAAATGACCCCTGGTGTTGGGTGATTTCAATGTACATGCTGATGATGCAACCTCCACTAAGACAAACAATCTAGTGTCATCCATGGTGGCACTGGGACTCTCCCAATATGTAACAACCCCCCTCACTGATCTGGACACACATTTGATCTGATCTTCATGGCTGGGTGACAGTGGACTGGATTACTGCCTTGGCAGTACCATGGTCAGATCACCATGCCCTGAGGGCCCATCTGAATGTTTCACTATGACACTGTTTAGGCAGCAAGCATATTTTAGCTTGCCTGAGGAGCCAAATGGACCCTGTATGGTTCCAGACAGCTCTGTGGGATCCAATGCCCCCTGGCAGCTTGTTGGATGAGCTTGTAGGGGATTGGCACAGCTGACTCTCTGCAACCATCAATGCCCTCTGCACCCCTGGTGCCCTCTGCACCCCTGCTCAAGGCTCGCTCCCTGGTTTACCCAGGAATTGTGGCTTATGAAATGAGGGCTGAGATGGTTAGAGAGACAGTGGCAGCACTCTCGCAATGAAGCTACAAGAGCATCTTATAGGACATTTATGAGATCCTATGAGATGGCAGTAAAGAGAGAGTACTATGTGGCCACAATTGCCTCTTTGAGTTCACACCCAGCCCAATTATTTAGAACAATTTGGTCTTTAACTGTTCTGCCACAGGGCAGGCTAAATCCTAGAGAATTGGATATTTTTGGCTTTTGCAAGCTATTTTGCAGATAAAGTCCTGTCACTCCACCATGATCTTCCTGCCACAGTTGATACAGTGAGTGAACTCGAGGCTCCATGCATGTTTTGAGTCAAGTTATGGATTATTTCAATCTGCTCAGCCTTGATGAAATTGACAAATTGCTCCTAGCTGTATGGTCTACCATATGCTGCCTTGATCCATGCCCGTTGTGGCTAATTCAAGCCGGCCATGATGGGTTGCATGGCACCCTAAGGGAAATCATCAACAAGTCCTCCACAGAGGAACTGTTTCCTGGGGCACTCAAGGAAGCAGTGGCCCGTCCTCTCTTGCAGAAGCCATCTCTGGATCCAGCTGAATTGGCTAACTATTGTCTGGTTTCCAATTTGTCCTATCTGGGCAAAATAATAGAAAGGTCCATGGGAATTCAGCTACATAGCTTTTTGGAAGATGCTTCCATTTTAGATCCTTTCCAGTCCGGTTTTCGCCTGGGCCATGGGACGGAGACAGCACTGGTCGCCCACACGGATGATCTCCAGAGACATCTGAATCAGGGCGCTTTGGCAGTACTGTTGTTGTTGGACCTGTCGGCAGCGTTCAATACAGTTGACCGTCAGTTAGTGATCCACTGCCTCACTGACATAGGAGTTCAGGGGCTTTCCTTGCAATGGTTTGCCTCCTTTCTTCATGGTCGGGGACAAAGGGTGGTTTTAGGGGAACAGCTCTCCCAAAGGTCCCCACTGGAGTGTGGAGTGCCTCAAAGGGTAGTGCTTTCCCCAATGTTATTCAACATCTATATGTGCCCCCTTGCCCAGATTGTCTGGAGTTATGAGCTGGGGTGTCACCAGTATGCAGATGATACCCAACTGTATCTGATGTTGGTGTATGTTGTTGGTAGACTTCTGAGGAGGAAGCCAGGCAGAAGGAGGCACATTCCTTGGAGGCTTGGCAGAGTTCCCTTCCAGCAGAGGTGGTAGGAGCCAACTGCAGAGGGAATGGCAAACAACAGCATGGTGAAACATCCAAAGTTCTTTGGGTGTGTAAATGCTTTTGTTGTGGCTCATCAACACATTTAAAATGAGCCTGTCCAGAACTGAAGAAGAAAAGATCTACAGGATGGTCTAACAATCCATCATACTGCCAAAACGCTTCATTGGTAGTTGCAAGAGCAGCTGCTGCATGGGGTATGTGGATTCTTTACTCTGGTGCTTCATTAAACTTTTGCCAGGAGGAGAGTCTGCTCAGAGAGAGACAACCTTCTCAACAGCAGCATGTCAGCTTGGCTGACAGAAGAAATGCAAAGGTACTGTGTCAGGGGAGCGTCAATTTTCCAGCCCTTAACCACACATTTCAAGAGGTGTTGTGTGTTCCAACTCTTGAGAATAACTTGCTCAGTGTGCTAGCTCTTGATAAAGCTGGATTTGAGGTTGTATTTACCAACAAAATGTGTAAAATACTGAAGGGTGGAAAGGTAGTAGCTGAAGCTAAGTTACTAAACAATGTTTACGTTCTAGAGAATGCTTCTGTGGCAGCAAAAGTTGAGGTCGTTCAGAATGTAAATCCTCATGACAATTGTATTAATTTACTACACAGAAGACTGGGGCACATTAGCTTTCACACTATAAACAAAATGTTATCTATTACAGGACAGGAGGGAGTGAAAGGTTGTGATAACTTTCTTGACTGTGATGTATTCAAGAAGGTAAAATCCAAAGCCTTCCCTGTTGCCCAAAAGAGTGATAGTGTATCCAGAAAACCGTTAGAGCTAGTTCATGCCAATGTCATAGGCCCTTTTCCCAAAAGCCACTTAAATAACAAATTTGCATTGATCCTGACAGATGATTACTCCAAATTTTCATGGCTGTACATGATCAAACACAAATCAGATGTTCTTGAAACAGTAAAATATTGGTATAGAAAAGCGCAAAAGCAATTAGGAGAGTTATGTGCATTGCAGAAGATATGGAGGGAGAATTCATGTCCTCAGAGTTTAAAAAATGGTTGCAAGCACAAGGAGTAATGCACAGAGTGGCTAATGTTGCTACACCACAAGAAAATGGTATAGCTGAACGGAAAGAAGGCGTATTACAGGATATGATGCAAACAATGCTTGCTGATGCAGGGTTACCAATACAGTATTGGGCTGAAGCTTTGAAAGCAGCTTGTTACATAAGCAATAGGCTCTGGTCAAAGTCAATTGACAATATCCCATATACAGTTTTGTACGGCAAAAACCCTAGCCTGAAATACTTAAGGATTGTTGGTACTAAAGCCTGGGTAAACATACTGTTTCTAGGTTACCTGCCAGGTATGAAAGTGTACAGGTTTGCGAATGAGAACCAAAACATAAGCTTTAGCAGGTCTGCCAATTTCTGTGAGAATCATAATTGGCAGAAGGTACATGCTAATGAGTTACCTGTATAGGTTGCACTGCCATTGTCAGATGAGATCACAAGTGCAAAGGAGGAGACAAGTTCTCCACAACCACAGCTCTCTGAGAGTGTAGAGTTTGAGCATCAAACTCCTAGGAAGTCTACTAGGAGTAACAAGGGTGTACCACCTGAAAGATATGGTTATGGAACCACTGTGGTGAATTACGTGTACATGAAGGAGCCTGTTAATTTTCAGGATGTAATGGAATTGCCTACACCAGAAAAGGAAGCTTGGTTAAAAGCTATGAAAACAGAGCATGATTCCTTAACAGAAAACAATGTATTTACTTTGACTAATCTGCCTGCCAACAAAAATGTGATTAGTTGCAGGTGGCTATACATGTTGAAGCCATTACCGAATGGTGAGGTACAAAGGAAAGCAAGGCTTGTGCCATGAGGTTTCTCTCAGGTAGAAGGGGAAGATTTTGATGAAGTCTTTGCCCCTACGGTTAAATCTGATACTTTGAAAGTTGCACTGTCTAAAGCCAGTCTAGACAGGATGCAAGTGCATCACTTTGATTTTATGACTGCCTATCTAAATGCCAAAATAGATGAGGAGTTGTATATGCAGCAAATACCTGGTTTTGAGAACAGCAACAAAAATCTTGTATTGAAAATAAATAAGGCATTGTACGGTTTAAGACAGAGCGCACGAGTCTGGAACATATGCTTAACTAAAACACTAACTGATCTTGGGTTTATACAAGGTATTGCTGATTCTTGTATGTTCAGCAGAACAGTTGGAGGAATCAAATGTTACTTGTTTATATTTGTTGATGATCTTTGTTTTCTTTTCAATGACAATGAACAACTTAAATGGTTCATGCAAACCACACAAAGCATATTCAAGGTGAAACATTTGGGAAGTATATGTCATTATCTAGGTGTAAATATTAACAAAAATGCTGTTGGCTATTTTGAGCTTAGTCAAGAGGGGGAAATAGCAAAACTACTACAAAAGTTTAACATGCAAAATGCTCATTCTGTGACTACTCCTATGACCACTGGTTACACAAAGGAACCTGAAGACAAAGTGTTTGAGAACAAGGCAGTTTATCAATCACTAATCAGGTCTCTGTTATACATTGCATGTTGGCCAAGGCCTGATATATTTTTTGCAGTACATGTGTTGTGTTAAAAAAGCACATGTCCATATATGAGGGACTGGACTGCAGCTAAGAGAGTGCTGAGATATTTGAAAGGCACTGCAACAAACAAACTAGTGTTGGATACAAGTGCTGGAAAGCAGGTAACTGCTTATAGCGATTCCAGTTGGGGTGAGAGGAAAGATGGCAGATCCACAACAGGATATGTCATATATGTGAATGGCTCTCTCATAATGTGGAAATCTTTAAAATAATCCAATGTACACAAGCATGTATGAGGCTGAGTATGCGGCTCTGAATGATTGTGTTACACAGCTAGAATGGTTAAATCAATTGCTGAGTGACTTGCACATGTCATGCAATTTGCCAATGAATGTTCACTGTGATAACACAGCTGCTCAACAGCTAGCTGACTCCCAGGGTATTAGAACATAGAGTAGGCACATCAACATCAATTACCAAAATGTAAGGGAAACTATACAAAGAGGCTTAATCGTGCTACAATACTGTGCATCTGAAATAAATGTAGCAGACATGTTTACAAAGTGTCTATATGTAAACAAATTCTCTGCTCTAAAGAAAAGGTTGGGTTTGACCACCTGCACCTGAGTCTTAGGGAAAGTGTTGGCATGCAATGCCAGTAAGACATCAGGCTTGGTGATCTTAGTGATCTAGACTGACAGTAATGACAGCCACTGCAGCTAGCTCAGACCGGTTCTGGCAAGAGCTAGAATGCTTGGCAAGAATGACTCAGCAGAGACTGCTGATTGGCTGTTGGCTGTATATACTGCACTTTGTTTCAAGAGAACAGGAGGCCATTCAGTTGTGATCTCTTGGCTCTGGGTGACTCATGGGGCAGGGGGAATGACGAAGCCTCCTGGAGAAATATGTAGCCAAATTCTACACTCCAATAAGAATGGTTCCACACAATCGTTGGGTATTAACAGCTTTTTATGCAAAACTCATAGGATAGTGGTAACAAAGGCAGCATAGAAAGTCCCTAGGCTTGGGGGAAATCAATTGCCATTTTCCTGGTTCTGTGTAAGATCATAACAAAAACTTTCATCAGATCAAGCACAAAACTTTACTTAAAACTACTGTGGTGTTGCTGGCATCTAGCCCCCATTCCATAGCTGCTGTTCCCAAAGACCTTTCCCTTATATCTCAGAAATCTATTTACAAGATTCTTGAGTCTTTGATTTGTAAACCACAAAGATATCCACAGGAATATCTGGGGAAACCTGAAAGCAACTGATACACCATGGCTTGGGCCTGGTACTTTGTCAGTACCAAAGTTCCATATTTTGAAGCCAGTGTAGGGTAGGGGTTAGTGCATTAGATCAGGCCCAGGGAAGATCCAGGCTCTGATCTCTAACCTTGGAATAGTCATTCTCTCTCAGTGTAACCTACTTCACAGGTTATTGTGAGGATAAAATGGGGGAGGGGAGAGCTATGTATGCTGCCCTGAGCTCATTGGTGGCTAAAATTGAGATGGGATAAAATAAATAATTTCACAGTGAAGCATGCCCACTGCATTCATGAGGTCTGCTGGCAAGATGGGCCAAAGAATTTTTGTAATGCGTGTGAACCTATGTAGGCACCTTATATTGAGTGAAACCCCTAGTCCATCCAGCTTGGGTCCTTTCTAGGCCACTGGCAGGCATCCTTGCTCACCACTGCTCCAAACGAGGATGGTGCACATGCTCTAAGGAGTAAGAAGCCTTCACCTTCCCCCTCCAAGAGTAGAAAAAATTATGACCTAAAAGGAATGTAAATAACTTTACCAAAGTGTGGAAAAACAAGCTGAAGAGTGTCTAAGGCAATAGAGAACAGTTTGACCTGAAAACTTGGCAGCTGCCTATGGTAAGAAAACATCTACTGGACTTTCAAGATAAGAAGGTAACACTAACAGGGATTGTTTAAAATGACGACTACAGTCAAAGTGTTATCTGAACAGAGGCTCAATTCCAAAGCCTAATGTTAGAATCACAAGAGAAGATAAGGATGGCAATTACAGAAGTAAAACAGGAGGTTAATCAAATGAGCATGGAAATAAAGGGGATCAAGGAACTGGCTACCCAAGCTGATAAAACAGCGAGGGAAAATAAGGAGCAAATTAGCCAGCTGAAGAGGCTCAACGCAGAACTCTCAGACAGAAGTCGAAGAGCTAATTTAATTATATACGGAATCTCAGAGGACATAGACTCAAAGCAGTTAGAAAAAGTCCATAATGGAATGGATATCAGAGCAAGGAATAAAATTAAATGAGGAACAGATAGAACATGCACACAGGTTGCAGGGCAAAAGGAGAGGAGGGGAACCACGCCCTGTGATAATTAAGTTTGCAAGGGAGAAACTGCAACAACAAATATTCCTTGCTCTGAAGAAAAGCAAAGAACTGAAATACAAAGAGAAGAGAATTCATGTAAGGCAAGATTTTTGTCAAGAAACATTGAAACAAAAGAGCCTAATGAAACTGTATGCTGAGAAACTTCCACAACAAGATACAGTTCACTTGGGCATATCCAGCCTCCATAGTTATTTTCGGGGATGGGAAGATACTAACTGCAAGAAACCCAGCAGAAGCAGTGAAACTTCTAGAGAAGCTAGGAATTGACCCAAGGAATACAGAATCCCAAACGATGATGGATGAGACTACAACACTGGAAGACGAAGGAGAAGAAATTGCCAGACACCTGGACAAACGGTCAAGGACGGTCTCTTAGACACAGGTAAGAAAAGGGAAGTATCTATAAGATAAGAGGTCATAATTAAAAGATATAACTAAATATGAAGGGGGGGGATGCGCACATCCAAGGTAACAAGAGAGGAAGTCCTCCGACTGATGGACAATTTAAAAACTAATAAATCACCAGGCCCGGATGGCATTCATCCGAGAGTTCTGAAAGAACTCAAATGTGAACTTGTGGATCTCCTGACAAAAATATGTAATCTTTCTTTAAAATCTGCCTCCATTTCTGAGGACTGGAAGGTAGCTAATGTCACTCCCATCTTTAAAAAGGGCTCCAGGGGAGATCCAGGAAATTACAGGCCAGTCAGTCTGACATCGATACCGGGTAAGTTGGTGGAAACTGTTATTAAGGAAAGAATTAGTAGGCACATTGATGAACAAAAACTATTGAGGCAGACTCAGCATGGGTTCTGTAAGGGAAGATCTTGTCTCACTAACCTGTTAGTGTTTTTTTGAGGGAGTGAACAAACATGTGGACAAGGGAGACCCAATAGATATTATTTACCTTGACTTCCGGAAAGCTTTTGATACAGTTCCTCATCAAAGGCTCCTAAGTAAGCTCAATAGTCATGGGATAAAAGGACAAGTCCTCTTGTGGATCAAAAACTGGCTTATAAATAGGAAACAGAGAGTGAGTATAAATGGGAAACTTTCTCAGTGGAGGGTGGTAAGCAGTAGGGTACCACAGGGATCAGTACTCGGTCCGATGCTTTTTAACTTGTTTATTAACGATTTGGAATTGGGAGTAAGCAGTGATGTGGCTAAATTTGCAGATGACACGAAGTTGTTCAGGGTGGTGAAAACCAGGGAGGATTGTGAGGCACTCCAAAGGGATCTGTTGAGGATGGGTGAGTGGGCGTCAACGTGGCAAATGGGGTTCAATGTGGCCAAGTGCAAAGTGATACACATTGGAGCCAAAAATCCTAAATATAAATACACGTTGATGGGGTCTGATCTGGCCGAGACGGACCAAGAGAGAGATCTTGGAGTCGTAGTGGATAACTCGCTGAAAATGTCTACACAATGTGTAGCTGCAATAAAGAAGGCCAACGCTATGCTGGGGATTATTAGGAAGGGAATTGATAACAAATCAGCCAGTATCATCATGCCCCTGTATAAATCATTGGTGCGATCTCATTTGGAATACTGTGTACAGTTCTGGTCACCACATCTCAAAAAGGATATTATAGCATTGGAAAAAGTGCAGAGAAGGGCAACTAGAATGATAAAAGGGTTGGAACACCTTCCCTATGAAGAAAGGTTAAAATGCTTGGGGGCTCTTTAGCTTGGAGAAACGACGGCTGAGAGGTGACATGATCGAGGTTTATAAGATTATGAATGGGATTGAGCAGGTTGAGAAAGAAGTACTTTTCTCCCTTTCTCACAATACAAGAACTCGTGGGCACTCCATGAAATTGCTGAACAGTCGGGTTAGAACATATAAATGGAAATACTTCTTCACCCAAAGAGTGATTAACATATGGAATTCACTGCCACAGGAGGTCGTGGCAGCTGCAAGCATGGACAGTTTCAATAGGAAATTAGATAAACATATGGAGCAGAAGTCCACCGTGGCTATTAGCCACAGGGTATAGATGGGAATTCTCAGTCTGGGGCAGGTGATGCACTCTATTCTTGGTGCTGGAGGGGGCAGCAGTGGGAGGGCTTCTGGTGCCCTGGCCCCACTGCTGGACCTCCGGATGGCACCTGGTATATTTTGGCCGCTGTGTGACAGAGTGTTGGACTAGATGGGCCATTGGCCTGATTCAACATTGGCTTCTCTTATGTTCTCTTATGTTCTTATGTTCAAGGTATAGAGAAGGGATGAATTATCCTCCCCAGCTGCAAGCTCTATACCAGGGACAGGAGGGAGGGGGTGGAGGAGAAGATGGAAGGGGGATGCTGGGAGATAGAGAGGGAAGACCAACAAAAGTAAACACTCAGCTGGGAGAACAGGGAAATTTCAGTGTAAAAGAATATGGTTAGGATGTTGAAGATGCTGACCCTGAACATCAATGGCCTAAGTTCTGATCTTAAAAGGTATAGACTTGTTAGATTCACAAAGCAACAAAATATTGATATTATGTGTTTGCAGGAAACATATAAAGCAAAAAAGGATAACAAACCATTATTTAAAGACCCAGGGTGGTAAGTATTTGCAGATGATATAATTATAATTATGGCCAACCCCAAAGAGGGAATTAAAGAAATGAAAGTTATATTAGAAGATTTTGAAGCATTATCAGGATTAAGAATTAACATAGGGAAATCAGAAACAATGTATCATAATGTGAATTTGGAGGAAAGGAAGGAAATTAATAAATTAACTAAAATAGGAATCGGAGCTAAGAAATTTAAATACTTAGGAATAGAAATTTATAAAAACATTAATAAGATAGTGGAAAAAACCTACCAAAAGGTATGGGAAAAGATAACAAGAGATATGAAGGAATGGGAGAGGAAAACCTTGAGTATAACCACTAGAGTAAAAAGTGTTAAAATGTTTTGAATACCAAGACTACTATATTTATTTCAAACAATACCACTAGCAATTAACAAACAAAAAATGGACAACTGGAACACAAAAATAAGAGAATGGGTCTTTGATAGCAAGAAATTTAGAATTGCAAAAAAGTTAGTATATAATCATAATTCAGAACTAGGATGGGGAGTACTGGATATAAGAAGCTATTACGAAGCCTTTCAGCTAAAAGCATTATTAGAAATAGAAGAAGCGGAAAATCAGAAATGGGTTAGGTTTGAAAATGAAGTAAATAAAGTAGGAAGATTTGGCATTTTCACAAATAAATGGGCTAAAGATCTTAAATTGAATGTAGGACCTAGGAAAAGCACATTAATAGTGTGGAGGAAGTGGCAGTCAAAATGGTTAAAACGAACATTTAGATGGGTGCCACTAGAAACTCTAGAAGAGGAAGGTATAGACTCCAGATGGTGGGAATTACTCAAACAAAAAGGATACAGCAGAATACAGGATTTATATTTATATATACTGTCGGCTTATATACCACCCTAACCTCAGAGGGTCTCTGGGCGGTTTACATAGTGGTTCTAAGCAACCGAATTTTAACCTAACTAGGGCCACATAGTCTACAGGGTGGTGACTGCATACCAGCAACCCAGGCTAGTTGTCATCCGGCTTCCTTTCCGCGGCTTCAGATATTGGTGTCCTGGTGCCCTTTTTCTGGAGCCGATCTTCCGGGCAGCTTCCTCCAGCAGGTCTCATCCTGGTGCATGGCTCTGTGTTGGCTGCAGTTCCGGCTATTGTCCATAGGTGGCTCCACCATGCTGCGCCACACATCACCCCGCTCTCCAGGCCTCCACTTCTCTGGGCTCCGCCTTCCGTTGCTCCACTGATCGCCAGGAACTGCTCACCGCCATCACCGCCGCTGCTGCCGCTGCCGAAACCTCCACATCACAAGGAGGAGGGGGTGCCCCCTGCCACCTAGGGCAGGTACCCATTTTATCTACTTGCATTTATGATGCTTTCGAACTGCTGGGTGGACAGGAGTTGGGACATGGGCCGGGAGCTCACTCAGGCCACAGTGAGTTTCGAACAGCCGTAATGGCTGTTCATTGATGTTACTTTGCAGGCATTCTGACCGCTTGCGCCACCGCTCCCATTTGATGTCTGTAAACACTTTAAAACCACTTCAAGTCCTAGAAGAGGAAGTAGGCGCAAAACACTGATTAAAAGTTGCAGGCTTATATACAAAAATTAAAAAGATAAATGAAAATAGCAATATGGATATAGAAGAACCAATAGAAGAGATATATAAATTAATAAAAAAAACTAAAAGAGGAATAGCAGGTGTAATATACAAGAAAATGACCTCAGATATAGAAGGAATAATAGGCCACCTCCAAGGAAAATGGAGTACAGAAATTCAAATAACAGAACAAAAAGCAAAAAAACTAATGGAAGGAATTAAGGGAATAAAAATACATAAGTTTAGGGAAATGGAACTAAAATTCTATACCAAACGCTACAGAACTCCAGCCACCTTAGCTAACATGTTCTCAGGACTAAGCCCAAACTGTTGGCACTGTAAAAATGTGAAAGGATGGTATGCCCACATGTGGTGAGAATGCCCTGAGGTTAAAAAATTATGGAAAAATATATTAAGAGCAATAAATGAGCCTTTTCAGATAAAGCTGAATATAGATTTTGAACTGATGATGATGAGCACTTTAGGTAATGAGACAATAGAGAAAAAGAACCAAGATTTATTGAAAGCAATGATACTAGCCAGTAAAGCAGTGATAGCAGCAGGGTGGAAAGATAAAAGTAAATGGACAGAAAGAACCTGGCATAATTATCTGTTTGAATTTGTTCAGTCAGATATAATGACTATGATTAGCCAGGATCTGCCATGGGAGGACAGAACATCACGGATTAAGGACAAATGGTCTCTCTACCTGAACTGGATAAAAGAGGAACGGAAAGAAGATGTTCAGTGGAAGCTACAAGCTCTATGCTCCTGGCTGAAAGAAGAAGATTAGACTGAGGGGGGAGGGATTAGGAAGGAACTGTTAAAAATACCTAAAATGGAACAATGGAAATATGTATAATTAAACTAGCATATATACATATATATATATATATATATATATATATATATATATATATATATATATATATATATACACACACACCACTGCTCCAAGCATCAGTAGGATTTTTGTTTTAAGTCAGCATCATGTGCACTGCTATGTTACTTTTGAGGAAAACCCCAGAAAATCCATAGAGTTTCTGCCAATTCCTACAGCTACGCAACATCACTTCTGGGGAAAACATTGAAGCATACAAGACATCATGTCCCCACCATATCCCCACTATTTAGCCTATGGGGGAATGTGCCTGCTCTGGTCTGCAGGCCCATTTCTGCCCTGCCTTCCTGGGTTTTTCTCCCACCTGGAGAGGCTTTTCTTCCATTCTCAGGGTAGCTCATCACCACCACCTGACCTGTGTGTGGAATTGCCCACTGGGAAAATCAGAACTCCCAGTTTCCCTTCCAAGTTCTGAGGCCTTTTCTCTGTGTCTCCCACTGCCTGGTCACTACCCCTGGAGGAATAGCTGCTTGCCAATTCACGCTTCTTTTAAAATAGCATGTCCAAGATGGTGGAGGTCTATGTGGTACAGAGAACCATTACCAGCTTTAAAAGTTATAAAGTATTATTAAAAAGAAAATGCTCACAAGCATACTTTTAGCACAGCACCAGATTGAGCAAGGGATTCAAAAGAAATGGGTAAAACCAAATCCTCTATGCATGCCCCAATAGATGTTAAAATATAGGAGAGGCTCTTTTGCTTTGAAGTTACAGATCTCTATATAGTCTGAATTACCTTGAAGCTCCCTTCAGCTGTCCAGGCCAACCACATGGTCAATGGCTGCCTCCTTAGTTTGGAAAAGAAACTTCCTTCCTATTGCAAGGAGTTTTTTAAAATCATATCTGTCTCTTCTTCCCCTGGGTCATGCCAGGTCCAAGAGGCATTTCCTAGAGATCTCCAGGAATTTCCTTCCTGAAGTCCCTCTAGCATTTAATTCCTCCAAAAATCTGTTCCCTACTTGGGGAGGGGAGAAGGGGGAAAGCTTGGCCATCCCATTGTCTCTAGTTAGACCTATTTATATATATATATATATATATATATATATATATATATATATATATATATATATATATATATATATATATATGGAGGTGAGCTGAGGTATGCCTGGGAAGCAATTGATTGACTTCCTTTTTCCTAGCCTGGTCTCTGCCTTGGGGGGACTGTTAAAGGGCAAAGAGAGCCCTGACCTGGATAGCCCAGGCAAGCCTGGTCTTGTCAGATCTTGGAAGCTAAGCAGGGTCAACCCTGGCAAGTACTTGGATGGGTGACCTCCAAGGAATACCAGGGCCAGGACATAGAGATAACCAATAGTAAGCCACCTCTCTGAAATGTCCAAGCCCCACTAGGGGTTGCCAGAAGTCAACAATTACTTCCATGTGTACACACACGCGCACACACACACACACAATACTCATCAAAAAAAAGGGCACAAAGAGGAGTTTTTGCTCCTTTACCCATCCCAGGAAAAAATGCATTTCTTCACAGAGCCTCCCACCAGTTGCTGGGGAAGGCATGGCCATCAACCATAGTATTTCCTAGTCCCTGCTAGCTGTAGAGTCTAACTACACAGTTACATTTTTCCCAGGAATACCCACAGGTCAGATTGAAGATATGTTCCATGTTTCCCAGGTATCCAGGGGCTTAGTTTGGATAGGGACTCCCCAGTGCTGTTTTGGTGCAGGAGAAGGCAGAGCCATTCCCCACAGTTGCCATGCGGCTGTGGGGAACCACATTTGGGTCCAGGGAACCCATAGGGTTGCCAGCCTGGGAAAAGCAGGGTTTGGGGAGGGGGAGGATCTCAGTAGGGTATAATACCACAGAGTTTACCATCCATAGCTGCCATTTTCTCTAGGGATCTAGGACCTTTATATCACAGAGGCACTGGATTGGCTCCCTGGTGTCACCTGGCTCCTCAGATCAGGAAGATTCCGGGTTCTTGTGCAAGGATTCCTTTTAGAACTGTGGCTGTTCCTTTCTCCAACCAGGGAGTCCAAGCTTAGCCTGTTGGACTCCAGCTTTGATCCTTTCAGGGCCAGCGCTTACAGCTCCTATACATTTGAAAATAAGCAGGAAAAATAAATAAATAAATGGGCTGCTTGCTCCTGAGTAATTCTGTATCGTGTAGGGGCATGCTGAGGAGTTTGTTTTGTTCCTTGTCACTAGAGGATTTGCAAGCCAACAGCTGGCAAAGGTTCATGGGACTGAGTTCAAGTATTTAAGCATGGATGGAGAAAATTGTATGGAGAAACCAGGACAAATTGCCTTCTGCAAAAATGGGACACATGCAAGTACCAACAAAATAAATAGCCAGACTAGGGCAATGGCAGGAGAGGCTCCTCCCAGCAGCTCTCTTGGGGATTCTCAAATGTGATGCAGTGGGGGTTTTGCCCCGATGGGTCATCTCTGCTTTCATGGTGAACAATCTGATCTGACAACAAGTTTTGTTTTTGTAGGGCTGCCAGTTCAGCCATGCATTAGAAAGAATGGTATGCAGGGTTACTCTTGGGAGGTACTATTTTTTGTAACTTGCAGTGTTTGAATGTTGTCCTCCCTCACACGCATGCACAAACACCTACCCCACAGTAAAGCCAACAAGGCCAGGAAACCATTAAAATCTGACACATTTCCCATAATTTCGGATTGAGGCTGGGTTGGTGGAACTTTGTGGGTAATGCCCCTGGCAGGGAGAAGGGGCCAAATATAAAAAGTTTCAGAGCCTTGTTCCCTTTCTGTATAAATATGAGCCAAGAAAGGGGGGACACATTATTATGCAAATACTATTTCCTGCCATCCCCTTTACAGCAAAGTATGCAATTGCAATTTTCCAAAAGAACAGGCAAGAAAATAAGGGCCTATGTTTTTCCTGTCTCTGATACTCTTCAGCCAGCCAGCACATTTTTTTGGTTTAGAGAAAACAATCTTATTACCCTCAGCAATGACTATTTTTAAAAACACAAAAGTTGAAATATATAAACCCTTCTGTATGCTGGCAAAATGTGATGAAAAAGCTTTGGAAAAAGTTAGCATGGAAAGGACAGATGAATAAATACATACAGGCTCAACAATCTGCTTGAAAGGAGCTGTTTGCAGAGCTTTCCTTGTACAGGGTTGCCAACTGGCCAGCATATCAGATCAACATCAGCATCACAGGTTGGTAAGTTGGGTGCGTGATGAAGACCCAAGACTGAGCCAGCCTTCCACTTCCTAATGGGAGACGGCCTATGCAAGACTGGTAGGGCCTGGAGTTCTCATGCAATTGCAGCTGGTCTGCAGAATGCAAAGATCACTTCCCCCTGAAGGAAACAGCAGCTTTGGCAGGTGAACTATATGGAATCACATCCTCACTGAGCTCCCTCCTTCCTCAGACTCTGTCCTCCCCAGGCACAGCTCCCAAATCTCCAGGAATTTACCAAGCTGGACTTGAGTGTTAGACTAGGATCTGGGAGACCCAGGTTCAAATCTCTGCTATGCCACAGAAGCTTGCTGGGTGGCTTTAGGTCAGTCACACACTCTCTGCCTAACCTACATTACAGAATTGTGGTGAGAAAAAAATAGAGGAAGGAACACTGATGTATATTGCACAGAGCTCCTTGAAGGAGGAAGGGTGGGATTGAAATCCTATATATATATAAACCCTAGCATATTGGCACTTTCTGGCTCTCCCATTGGCCGTGCTGTGCACTCCATCAGCCATTGGCCTGTCAACCACCACTAAAGAGTACTTGTGTGCCATTGGCTGGGTGCTGAGTCCACTCCTCTCCCCTGCCCACTGACAGCTTGGCCACTCTTCCTTGTCTGAATAAACTGTCAAAATGGTTGTCTCTCCAGACGAAGACGCTTCTCCTGCTGCTATTTCACTCCTCTGCGGCTGGCTGGCTACTGAGGTGAGCCACCAGCCATCAAACCATTCTTTTCTCCTCCACCTGTGGGGCTCAGACGTGCCTTTAGATCTGACTCAGCAGCGAATGCCTGACAGATCTAAAGGGCATGATCAGACAGCAACCTCTGGGAAAGGTCCCGCAGCCATCAGCACCCTGTGTTGCCCCACCATGGAAGCAAAGTTAAAAGACACTAGGAAAAGCCTGTCCTAATGCTTGCCGATGGGCCACCGACGGACTTTCCCCTGTCTGATGGCTCAAACACTCACTCAAGCTGTTGGGATGGTCTGCTCATTCTATCCCGACTCGGTCCCATTTTTTCCCTTCGTTTAGCAATATGCACATACTCCATAGAGAACTCTCAGTGTGGAGGTGTGATTCCTTGTTTATGCGCTTGGGAAACCAAAGGCAAAGAAACCCCCACTTCCCCAAACATGCCATCTAATCGGGCTGTGATGGGCTGAGCCCACAGCTACAAAGGATGTGTGATCTTGCAATACCGTGTCAATTTCCACTGAGGGAAATAGGCTTGCTCCCCCTCTGAGGGCTGGAACCTGGAGACGGTGGGGTTTGAGGAGGGGTGGGAACTCAGACAGATACAATGTCATAGACTCCACCCTCCAAACCAGCCATTTCATCCTGGGGAATCATTGTTGCCAATCTCCAGGTGAGAGCTGGAGATCACTCAGAATTACAACTGATGTTCAGATGGCAGAGATCAGTCCCCCTGGAGAAAATGGTGGACTCTGTCATTATATCCAGCTGATGTTGCCATAGCAAATTGACACTGTGTGCCCAAGGCCAGGGCACCTGCCCAGAGCCTCTTTCTAGAGCTCATTGTATTTATTTCCACAATGGGCCTTATTTCCAGTAATACATAGAATACATTTTAAATTTTCTGATAGTAGGATATCCATTACACTGCCTTCAGGTTTATACGAAAGACATTTTTTAGTAAAAATCAAGCTGGAATCCCATAGCATCTCAAAGTCTAACCATATTATTCCAGCAGAAGAATCAAATGTGTGAGCAGGGGTGGGGTAGTCTAAACCTATCCCACACCCTCTGTTTCAGCGCTGGCTATGGAGGCATGTGGCAAAGCAGAGCTGGTTGTAAAAGACTGCAAAGAGATACTGAGCAAATCCTGGCATGCAGATAAAAAGTTCAAAAGACACTTCTTCTGATCCTCCCCCAACTTCATGCAGCAGTTGCTGGGAGCAGACACAAAGCAGCCAATCAACAATGCAAGGACATATGTGTTTGGTATTATTACCATGCAAAGCTGGCCATGATAAAGGACAAAAACGGTAGGGACCTAACAAGCAGAAGAGATTAGGAAAAGATGGCAAGAATACACAGAAGAACTATACAAGAAGGACCTCAATGTCCTTGACAACCACGACGGTATAATCACTGACCTCGAACCAGACATCCTGGAATGCGAAGTTAAATGGGCCTTAGAAAGCATTACTAACAACAAAGCTAGTGGAGGTGATGGTATCCCAGCTGAGTTATTCAAAGTCTTAAAAGAAGATGCTGTTAAAGTGCTGCACTCAATTTGCCAACAAATTTGGAAAACACAACAATAGCCACAGGATTGGAAAAGGTCAATGTACATTCCAATCCCAAAGAAGGGCAATGTCAAGGAATGTTCAAACTATCGCACAATTGCACTCATTTCACATGCTAGCAAGGTCATGCTCAAGATTCTACAAGCTAGGCTCCAACAGTACGTGGATAGAGAACTGCCAGAAGTACAAGCTGGGTTTCGAAGAGGTAGAGGAACTAGAGGAACATTCGCTGGATTATGGAGAAAAGCAAGAGAAAAACATCTACTTCTGCTTCATTGACTATGCTAAAGCCTTTGATTGTGTGGATCACAATAAACTATGGCAGGTTCTTAAAGAGATGGGACTACCAGACCACCTCACATGTCTCCTGAGAAACCTGTATAAGGGTCAAGAAACAACAGTTAGAACCGGATATGGAACAACTGATTGGTTTAGCATAGGAAAAGGAGTACGACAAGGATGTATATTGTCACCTTGCTTATTTAATTTATATGCAGAGTACATCATGCGAAATGCTGGCCTGGATGAATCACAAGCTGGAGTTAAGATTGCTGGGGAAAAGATCAATAACCTCAGATATGCAGACGATACCACTCTGATGGCAGAAAGTGAAGAGGACCTAAAGAGCCTCTTGCTCAGGATGAAAGAGGAGAGCGCAAAAGTGGGCTTGAAGCTCAACATCAAAAAAACTAAGATCATGGCATCTGGCCCCATCACTCCTTGGCAAATAGAAGGGGAAGTTGTAGAAGTAGTGACAGACTTCACGTTCCTGGGATCCCAGATCACTGCAGATGGTGACTGCAGCCATGAAATTAAAAGACGCCTGCTCCTTGGGAGGAAAGCGATGGCAAACCTAAACAGCATGATAAAAAGCAGAGACATCACCCTGCCAATAAAAGTCCGCATGGTCAAAGCAATGGTATTCCCCGTAGTAATGTATGGCTGCGAGAGTTGGACTATAAGGAAGGCCGAGTGCCGAAGAATGGATTCTTTTGAACTATGGTGCTGGAGAAGACTCTTGAGAGTCCCTTGGATTGCAAGGAGATCAAATCATTCAATCCTAAAAGAAATCAACCCTGACTGTTCCCTGGAAGACCAGATCCTGAAGTTGAAGCTCAAATACTTTGGCCACCAAATGAGAAGGGAGCATTCATTGGAGAAGACCCTGATGCTGGGAAAGATTGAAGGTCAAAGAAGAAAGGGACGGCAAAGGATGAGATGGTTAGACAGTGTCACCGATGCAACGAACATGAACTTGAGCAAACTTCAGCGGACAGCGGAAGACAGGAGGGCCTGGCGTAATCTGGTCCATGGGGTTGCGAAGAGTCGGACTCGACTATGCGACTGAACAACAACTACAAAAATTATTACCAGTTTGCATAATATTCCTTTTTAAAAAAACAGTGGAATGCAAGCACTAGCTCTGTGCCAGCTGGGTAGGGTTGCCAAACTCCAGGTGCAGACTGTAGTTCTTCCAAAATTACAACTGATCTTCAGAGGAGGAGGGGGAGGAGATTGGATTTTTACCCTGTCCTTCACTGGAGTCTCAGCATGGCTTACAATCTCCTTCCCTTCCTCTCCCCATAACAGACACCCTGTGAGATAGGTGGGGCTGAGAGAGCTCTGAGAGAATTGTAGCTGCAATACAATGGGCAGTAGAAAGATGTTTGGGAGCAGAGGGAGCAGAGGTGCCAGGCCAGATGCCAAGCAAGGGGATGTACTAAAAGGAAGGACGGGACTGCCCACTGGAAACAATGGGAGAGACTTGAAGGCTCATTGGAAATAATGGGAGCCAGGAATGGCAACTGACTTGCACAGGCTCCATTGGAATACATTACAGCTCCAGAAGAGTAGCAAAGAAAATGTGGAATGGATTTTCCATTAAGGTCTCTGATCTCGAAGACACTGGAATGGGACTGGAATGACAGGTCCCAGAGTGCAATGTCACCCCTTGGGGGTAGCAGCAGGGCCGGCCCGAGGTTTTTCAGTACCCTAGGCGGGGCTACCTTGTGGTGCCCCCCCCCACTGCCGGGGCTCCCCAGGGTGAGGGAGGGCTCCCCGCCTCCTCCTCCTCCCCCCCCCCTCTCACCTGCCCCCGGGGCGTGCCGGCAAGCCAGGGGAAGGGGTGGGGGTTTAAACCCCTGTCCCTTCTGTCAGAGCGCTGGCAAGCCAGGGGAAGGGGCGTGGGGCTTTTGGCAGGGCTTTTGGCGGGGGGGAGCCTTTTGGTGCCCCTAAGGGCTGGTGCGCTCTAGGCGAACGCCTAGTTTGCCTAGTGAGCAAGCTGGCTCTGGGGTAGCAGACATGTTCTGAGGGTGGAATGACAGACCCCAGAGTGGAATGGCAGCCTCTGGAGGGTAGGAGATGTGTCCTGGGACTGGAATGACAGGCTCCAGAGTGAAATGACAGCTGCTGGCATTAGCAGGCGTGTTCTGGGACTGGAATGACAGGTCCCAGAGTGGAATGACAGCCTCTTGGGGTAGCAGGAGTCTTCTGGGACTGGAGTGACTGGCCCACAGTGGAATGACAGCCCCCAGGGTAGCAGACTCAGCCTGGATTCCAGTCCCAGAACAATCCTGCCACCCTCATGGTCTGTCATTGCACTCTGAGACCTGTCATTCCAGTCCCAGGACAAATCTCCCACCCCCAGGGGCTGTCATTCCACCCTCAGAACACATCTGCTACTCCCAGGGGCTGTCATTTCACTGTGGGGTGTGGCATTCCAGTCCCAGGACACAGCTTCCACCCCCCAGGGGCTGTCATTCCACTCTGGGGCCTGTCATTCCAGCCCCAGAAGACTCAGGCTACCCCCAGGGGCTGTCATTCCACTGTCAGGCCTGTTCTTCTAGTCCCAGAGTAGTGTATTTGCATCCAGAGACCTTAATGGAAAATCCATTCCGCATTTGCCTTGCAACTCTTCATAAGCTGTAATGTATTTCAGTGAAGCCTATGCAAGTCAATTAGCATTTCTGGCTCCCATTATTTCCAATGGGCCTTCAAGTCTCTTCCATTGTTTCCAATGGGCAATCCTGTCCTTCCTTTTAGTACATCCTGCAGCCAAGGCCCCCTAGTGGCGCCCCGTGGGCCCATGCTCAGGGAACTGACAGCCGGTGAGACGCACGGCACGCCTTCGTGGACTGGCGGGCCCATATGACCTGGCCTGTAAGAGCATCCAGCCACCTCTCCGTCCTTGCTCAGCCCTGCAAATGGCAAGGCGCGGCGACTCATGTCCTCCCTGCATCTCTGCTGTCTCACTTGGTTCCCCTGCACTGTCTGGCAGCCAGCCTCCTGCCCCTCCAGCCGGTGGAAGGTGCATCTTGTCCCTGGGCTCCTAGCACACTGAGGACAAGATTCCATTCCCCTCGCCGGCTCCCTCCAGTGGGGTGGGGCCAAGCCAACGCAGTGAGGTAATGCTGCCAGGGGATTGGCAGACCGGGAGAGCAGCAGCTGAGGGGTCCAAAGACTGCAGTAGTGTGCCAATCCCCCAAAAACACTTTTATATACAAGGAGAGATAACTAAAAGAATGCTGCTTACAAAACTGAACACAGACATACAACCCAACAGAACTCCTGTTGTCTGCTGGAACAGGTGGCAAGCCACTGAGTCATCCTGGGCTGGTTCTGGTTCCATCACCATGACTCACACAGGGGCACATTTGCAAGCCTTTGGCTAAGAGCCAAATGGATAAGATATAGCAGAACAAAGTTTGAGTCCAATGGCACCTTTAAGACCAACAAAGTTTTATTTAAGGTATAAGCTTCCATGTGCAAGCACACTTCCTCAGACAAATTGCAACCAAGATACAATGTCTCTCGCCAAAGCTTCAGAGTGGGTTTTTTTAACTGAATGCTGCCCACAGATATTCCATTCTCATCTTCATAACAACAGTCGTTGAAAGATGCTTTGTGGTTTTTTGAAACCATCACTGCAACGCATGTTGTCCAAGGAGCCTGAACTTATCAGCACAATCGACAGGTGCAATAGATCCTGTGGAAAAACAACAGGGGATGGAACATACCCTGAAGCATACCCAGCATCTCTTGCAGACCAGATCTAATAAATAGCAGGTCTTCCCCTTTCCTGTTCAGCTCTTTGGACAGTAGCTCAAGGCAGGCTATCAAAGCTCATGCTTGCTTCCTCCCCCTCCCCGTAGCTGTATACTTGTTGGAGCAAAGGAGATGTTCAAATCTGTTTGATCTTGCTTGCTTTGAGGAGAGGGTTTCATTTAAAGACTGGACCTGAGAATAAAAGTGGACTGAAATTTGCACCAACACCTCCCCCAGCAGATAAGGGACCCACACACACACCATTAAAGGAGAAACAGACCCCCATCCACATCAATGAGGAAGATGTAATTCTATGCATTCTCTTCTAGCAACACACTTTGGTGATGTAAGATGATTCTTAATTATATAAAGATTACTAGTAGTAGCAGTAGTAGTAGCACTACTACAATAGGGAGACAAGGGGAACAAGGACATGGAGGAATAGCTGTTGAAAACAGCATGATGTCACTTCCAGGGAAACCTCAGAAGTGACATCACACCTCTCTAGGGATAAAAAAGGGCCATCAAGCTGATGACATCTCATCACTTCCAGGTTTTCCCCAGAAAAGCTGGTATCACACTCTGCCTCCAAACAAATCATGATATGGCTAAATTTGTTCTGTGTTCCTCACCAAGGGAGGGAAATCTTATGAGCCTCTCAGATTGACAATTGCAGCTTCATGGTAACATCCAAATCCTCTCCTGGCTGGCCATCCAAGAGAACTGACCCTTTCTTTCTGGAATACCTATCTTTGTTTGACATTGGCCCTTTCTGCACTCACAACTTACTGCAGAGTATCTGAGGAGTCAACCCATTAAACTTGACTTTGGATTTCTGTTCCTGCCTTCCACACCAGTCTTACACCATTCGGTGTATTTATTCTGCAGCTACAATTTAAAAACTGCAGTTTTCCAAATTGGGTTGGAACATCACTTGTGACATGTGGGGGGGGGGGTCCAAAGTTTTTAAAATTTACAATCACCCTTTTGCAGCAGCGCAATAGTGAGCAGTGGGAGAGGGCAGCACAGCCTGCAGGGAGCTGGCTGGCTGGGTTGTGCAGAGGTTTTTTGTGTTTTTTTAAATTAACATTCTGCTTTTGTATCCCCCTCCCCTTAGCTGCTGCTGGTAAGGTTCCGTCCAAGTGGATGTTGGGAACAAGTTGGGGAGCGCAAGAGAATGAACAAGGTGGGGAGAAAAGCATAACTTTTTATCAAGCTCTCAAATGTCTCTGTGAGGTGTCCGTCCCCCACCCCCATTTTCACTTTCTTCAAGAGTAAGCATGGAGCGGGCTTGGGGAAGGCAGTGGGTGGGTAGGGGGGCAAGCAGTTCCACAATGTCTGGAAAGCAGGAGCTGCCCTGGGCAAGGGGCAGCCACTGCCAGCACTCTGATGCCAGACTGGGGGTCCAGCTGGTACAGAGCCCTCTGTCAGACCCTTGAGTTAAGCCACTCTCAGTCCAAATAGTCTTTTATAAAAGCTTTATTAGAAATAGAGATTTGGATGTGCACAAGAGAGATCTCTTGTTCAGACTAAAGGACAGATCAAAGGTCACAATGCAATGGTCTTGCAGTGATCCTTCACTCCTCCTCTTTCACTCCACCCCCATACTACTTTGCACTAAAAAGTTTATATTTCAGTAACCAATGTTTCTTCAAAGATGAAAGGCTTCTGGCCACTACACATCTTGGGGTTCATTCCCAGGGGAAAGTTGTCGTTAATCTGCCCCTCACACATACACACATATGCATTCACACCTACTCCTCACATCCCCGGATTTTTATGACAGAGAGGGCCGGAAAGGACTGATTTTGCAGTGGATGTAAACTACAAAGAAAAACCTGTGTCACTACAACATTCAACAGAGCCCGATTCTGACACCCTCTCCCATGTTCTGCAGGCAGCAGCCACTCTTCTGGCATCTCCCTAGGGGAAGGCACTTTGCACAAGGACACGGAAAAATATGAGAAGGTGAAATTCCTAGAGATCACATTGCTACATGTAGGGCAAAGGTAGTCACTGAAAGTTGGGGGGGGGTGTGTGCAAGAGAATGAATAAGTGTATGAGGGGGGGGAGAAAAGCAACACTTTTTACCAAGCTCTCAAATGTCTCTAAGAAGCCCATCTGCCACTTCCCCTTTAACTGCAGCCAAACTGTTAAGGCATCCTCTACTAATGGTTTCTTTCTCCACTGAACAAAGCTTAGCGATTGGGTAATAGTATAAGTTTATTGTCTTAGCCATAGGCCATAACATAATACATCACAGTATAAAATGGTAATGTAAACAATAAAAATATCAGTATACTCCTATATTCCTTCTACTTTGCATTAAATACTAAACTCATTCTGATTTTCCTTGTTGCTAAGGCAAATAAAGCCATTCTGCTACAGACATAGTGGTCAAGGTCCGAGAGTAAAAATTTGCCAAGACCAAATCGAAGAGTCCATTATGCTGCAGAATAATAGGGATAATGTACTTTAACCTAGGGGCTTCATGCTATGGGTATCTCAGAATGTAATGTACAATATCATCAACTTCCCCCATATCACAAAGTCTAAGGAGGGCAGGGATATCAAAGAAATGTCCAGTCCCGATCACTGATTGAAATCTTAAAGCTGTAAAAGCCGATCTTAATTCCAGGTTGGTTAACTTCTGTAAATACCTACAGTGATCCCTTTTAAAAAACTTGAATAATGGTGCCGTAAGACAACATACCATCACATCCTGAACCATAAGCTCATCTTTTTGAACACCCATTCCTTCAATTCCCATGCTTGGGTTTTATTCCTTAACTAGGAATATGGCACGTTGTGGAAAAAAATACGAGCTCTAGAAAGTGGCTCTGGGAAAGTGCCAAGGCCTTGGACACTCAGCGTCCATTTGCTGTGGCGACCTCAGCAGGGTATAATGACAGAGTCCACCATTTTTTCCAGAGGAACTGATCTCTGCTACCTAAAGAGCAGTTGTAATTTTGAGTGATCTCCATCCCTCACCTGGAAATTCGCAACAATTGTTACTCAGGAGGAAATGGCTAGTTTGGAGAGTGGAGTCTATGGCATTGTACCTGCCTGAGGTTCAACCCCTCCTCAAACCCCACCCTCTCCAGGCTCCACCCCTCAAATCCCCAGAAATTTTCCAACCTGGAGTTGGCAACCCCATCTCCTTCCCAGCTAACCATCAACCTACTCTGACTGCTACTGACTTCTGCCATCCCAGATCAGTTGTAATTCTGAGTGATCTCCACCCCTCACTTGGAGATTGGCAACAGTGGTTCCCCAGGAGGGAATGGCTGGTTGGGAGGATGGAGTCTATGGCATTGTACCTGTCTGAGGTCCCACCCCTCCTCAAACCTCACCCTCTCCAGGTTCCATCCCTCAAATCTCCAGGAATTTCCCACCTGGAGTTGGCAACCCTATCTCCTTCCCAGCCGAGCATCAACCTACCTTTATTTCCCCCTCACTCTTCAGCTTTCCATCTCTCCACCCACCCACCTGCAGCCTCTACAGTGCTCTGAAATCCTGATTGCCACGTCACATTGGCTGTCATGGGGGGCATCTCAGCAGGGTATAAGGACACAGAGTCCACCATGTTCTCCAGGGGAACCGATCTCTGCCATCTGGAGAGCAGTTGTAATTCTTAGTGATCTCCAGCTCTCACCCGGAGAATGGCAACAGTGGTTTCCAAGGAGGAAAAATAGTCTTTCTCTGCTATGGGGACCAAAGCAGCTTACATCATTCTCCTCTCCACCTTTTGATTTGCACAACAACCCTGTGTGGTACATTAGGCTGAAAATCTGTGACTGGTCCAAAATCACCCACTCAGCTTCTACAGCAAGAACCTGGATCTAGCAGACCCTGCTCTGAAGCACTGACTGTGATGCCTAGGGTAGCCAACCTACAAGTGGAGCCTGAAGTTCACCAGGTATCACAACTGAACTCCAGACAACAGACCTCTCCCCCCACCCCAGAGAAAATAACTGCTTTGGAAGGTGGGCTTTATGGCATTCTGTTCAGCTGAAGCCTCTCCCCTCCCCAAACCCTGGCTTCCATAGACTCTACCAGGAAATCTCCAGGAATCTCCCTACCTGGAACTGACAATCCTAGTAAGGACTGGCCTTAGTGAGTTCCTCACAAAGGTCTGCAAAGGTTTTCCTTTCTTTGTCTGAACCAAGCTTGCTTGCCTACTGTAGCGAAATGGGCTCCAGTTTACAACTCAGCTGTTCGTCTCCTACCCCCATCCCATGGGCATATCTCACTTCTCAAGTTTGCTGCCTTGACTCACTGAATTGCCACTGCCTTTTTAGAGGGATAGTGAGACCCCTCTGGCTGAATCTCCCTATATGGAAATGGAATCCCTAGTCTTTGGAGGATCCCTGGAAAGTTGGCAACCCAAGGGTCTGTCCTGTCCTTGCTTCCCTGGGCTACCCCCTCCCTTTGGTATTGTGCAGAGCAGGAGAGACTATGTGGTCAGAGCACAACACAGATTATTAGCCCAAATAAAATAATTTATTTAACTATTTACACAATTATGGAGCGCACACACACTAAATAAATAAGGCACAATTGTAGGAGTAAGCACACACCATGAACCAACACAGCATAAATCAACAGGGGTTAAACACAGTCCTCTTTCCCTATACACAACACTCTAGCTCTGGAGGTTGTGGGCTCAGGATAGGAAGTCTCCTTGGACTGGCTTCAGCCTCTCTCTCTCTTACTCAAGAGAGCAGGGAAACTTCCATTCATTCCCCAGTCCAGCCAACTGTGGAGTGGCTGAATTTCTGCTGCCTCCCAGGGTTCCCCACGTCTCTAGCTTGTGGCCTAGCTGGAGTCTATATTGAAGCTGCCCCACCCTTTGTGATGGTCCCTCTTTTCTTGCACTTTTTGGCCCTGCTGCAGCTGGGAACTGTAGGCCAGCAGATGAGGAAGCCCCATTCAACCCAGTGAGTGATACCCCTGCAGGCCCCTCTCTGGAACTACAGCTCAACTAAGCCTTCTGGGGGAACATTTTAAACACAGAGATGGCAGCCATCTTACAGACATAGGTAACTGCCATTTCGTTACACCTACCAACAGCAACTGAGGGAAAAGAAAAGATACAGGAGGCAAGCATCTTCATCAAGAAAGAAAGCTGTCTGCCAGAAATTCTGAAAGGGCATAGAGGCTGAAGGAGTAGGTGGGGAAGAGGAGCAAACCCAGCACCCGGCCAATGGCATGGGAGTACTCTTGAGTGGCAGCTGGGTGGGACTCAGGCAATGCAGCCAGTGGCTAGGGTCATGTTCTGAGTGACAGATCATTGAGCCAACTGATTTTGGCAGCATGTGGAATGTTCAGGAGAGTCCATGACCAAAACAGAATTATATTATAGAGAGACAGATCATCAGGAATTGAAAATTTCAATTGAATCGAGGCCAAATGGTCACCTAATCTCTTGGGGGCTTTCAGGTGCACACTTAAACCCCCCAGGGAATCCTGGGGTTGTTCTAAACATTTTCTCCAATAGGATAGAATTTTGATATTTACTCTGGCATTCAACAAGGTAATTCCCAGTTCAGCCCTCATTAATGCCACTGGCGCACCCCTTGGCAAGGCAAGAATCCAACTCATAAAATAATTCTGTACTATTTCTAATGAGGACAATATCTGATCTCCCCAACCCCAGATCTCTGACCCATATAGCATGGCTGGAATTATCTTACTCCCATACAGTTTAAGAACTGGGTTGTAATGGGCTTCCGGTCGGAGTTAAAATGGCGAATTAACGCACTTTGCGATTTGTGCAAGGTGGATGGCAGTATCTGACGACAGTTTGGGCTCTACCTCGCCCAACGCAGCACTCCCCAGGCGGGGGAGTGACGAGCAAGCAGCCAAGCCTGAGAGGGAGTTGAGATCGGTGTGGATCGGAGGAAGCTTGTTTACACCTTGATCTCCTTCCACGAAGAGGGCAGTTGCAAGACAGCACTACAGATACCAGCTGGGCTGAGAATTCAGCATAAATCCGCCATCTACCGACCTCTTTAACATCAAGATTAACATCGATTGCAGAAGAAGCACTGCGAAACCCCGAGATTACAAGCAAGGTAACAATGAACGTTTGCTTACCGGTGTGAAGAAGAACGCAAAATTAAAACGTACGGATAAGCGTATAAGGCTTTAAGGAACTAATCCGCTTGATTTAAAAGTAAAAAGAAGGCTTTCCTTCAGAGAAAACAGCAGAAAAGTGATTTTGTTTTGCATTCCTGTGGTCAGCTAAGACTAAACTTTGCGTAGTAGAAACGAAACTGACTGTGATTCTATGGTACAGGAAGTAGGCTAGAGTGGATGTTTTAAAGTTGTCTTGCCGGAAGTAGATGGACGTTTTAAAGTGTAACACCGGAAGTTGGATTACCAAGATGGACAGCTAAACAGGAAGTTTCAAAGGAGCCTACTCTAGCCAAAAAACCATAGAGAAATTGCGCCCGCTATTTTGAGGAGGACTAAATTTTAAAAAGTTATTTTTAAACCAAAAAAGCAACGGAAAAAAGTTATAAAGGGGGCGATTTGACTTTACGATTGACAATATAAAGATTGGTTAGTCTTGAATTTGCCTCCAAGACGGATTTGAGGTCAAGACCAAGGGCCGCCTCATCACCAAGTCCAAGAATGTCTGCAAAAGAAAAAAAGGAGTGGCAGGCTGCCATGGAGGCGATGGAGAAAAGGATGACAGAGGTGGTGCAGAATTTAGGAAAGCAAATAGAATCACAGTTGCAACAACAGATGCAAATACAACTGGAGCAAATAGAACAAGTGCAAGTCCAAGTACAGGAAAAAATATGGTAAAGTTGAAAGAACTGGTACTAACAGAAGTGACAGGGATAAAAAAAGATACAGAAGAAGTTAAAAAAGAGGTTCAAAGTCTGGTGACAAAATCAGCAGAAATGGAACAGAAAGTGAAAAGAACTCTCCAAGAGAATACAAGATTGGAGTCTATGATGGAATATAGGGCTACCCAGAATCATCTGAGACTGAGAGGAATAGAAGAGGAGGAAGACCAGGATATACGTGCGTTAGTAATAAACACGTTGACAACTTATATAGGAGAGGATCAAGGAGATTTGGATTCAGACTTTGACTTAATTTACAGAGTAAACTCAGCTTATGCCAAGAGAAAGAAATTACCCAGAGATGTGATTGTTCAGTTTGTGACAACAAAAATGAAAGACGACATCTTCAAGAAGCAATTTACACAACCGCTGGAAATTAATGGAAAGAAAATAATAATCTTAAGAGAAATTCCGAGAATGATTCTACAAGACAGAAAGAAGTTTAAAAAACTAACTGATAAGCTAAAAGAAATGGGCATCAGGTTCAGGTGGGAGATCCCACAGGGACTATCATTCTCGTACAATTCGGTGAGATTTACAATTAAAACAGAAGGAGATTTGTGTAGATTCAAAGAGAACAATTTTGATGATTTTAAAGACATTTAACCCAAAACACTGATGGATTACAAATTTTTATCTTGGAATGTAAATGGACTAAATTCACCAAATAAAAGAAGATTAGTGAACCATTGGCTAGAGAAACAAAAATGTAATATAATTTGTTTGCAAGAAACACATATTAGGAAACAAGACAATAAGTATCTGATTAATAGAAAATTGGGAGAAGAATTTCATTCATTAGCAATTAATAAGAAGAAAGGAACAGTGACATATATTTCTAAAGAATTGGAACCCAAACAAATCTTCTCAGACAATGAAGGAAGATATGTTGGTGTGGAAATAATGATGTACAGAAAAAGGACATTGCTTGTAAATGTATATGCACCCAATGGAGCAAAAGAGACTTTTTTCAATGATTTAACAAGAGAGTTGGACTGTTTAAACTATGATCAAATAGTTTTTGCAGGAGACTTTAATGGCACGGTCAACAATGTATTGGATAGAAAGTCTAATGCAATTGGAGAAGCGATTGGAAAATTGCCAAAAAAATTCTTTCAGTTGATGAGACAAGAGAAACTAGAAGACGTTTGGAGGAAATGGAATCCTAAGATTAAGGATTACACGTTTTATTCTAACAGACATAATTCCTTTTCTAGAATCGATATGATCTGGATGTCAGAGGAGATGGCGTTAAAAACTCATAAAATTGAAATTTTGCCAAAAAATAACTCAGATCATAACCCTTTACTTTGGATGTCAAAAGAAAAATCAAAACAATTATATTGGAGGATTAATAAAGACTTACTGGACCAGAAATTGATTAATGAGACATTAAAAAAAGAAACGAGAAATTTTTTTGAAATGAATTTGAATAAAGGTACAGATATACAGATTGTTTGGGATGCATACAAAGCGGTAATGAGAGGTTTGCTTATTTCATTAAACACTAAAGATAGAAAGCAAAGGATGCAACAACAAAATGATCTTCACGAAAAAATTCGACAAAAAGAAAAGGAATTAAAGAAAAGACCAGGGAAGAAAAAAATTATTAAAGAGATTCATCTTCTACAGGATCAATTGAATGTCTTACTAAATAGAGAATTATATTGGAACTTGAAAAAACTACAACAAAAAGCGTTTGAGGGTGCAAATAAACCAGGAAAATTTTTAGCGTGGCAGTTGAAAAATAGAAAAGAAAGAAACTTCATAAGTAAGATTATTGAAGAAGGAAAAGACGTTGTGGATTTGAAAGGTATAAAAAGAGCTTTTTTCAAATATTATGCAAAATTGTTTAAAAAGAAAGGAATTGACCAACAGAGAATTAAGAAGTATTCGGACAATATTGAAATACCAGAGCTGGGACAACAAATTAAGGAACTACTCAATGGTTTAGTAACAAAGGAAGAGGTAATAATGGCGATAGAAGATGCAAAATTGGGCAAAGCTCCAGGTCCAGACAGCTTTACAGCAAAATTTTATAAGAAATTCAAGGAGGAGCTAACCCCTATTTTAGTACTTCTGTCAAATGATATAAGAATGACCAAACGGATCCCAGACTCATGGAAAGAAGCAAATATTTCACTTATACCTAAAGAAGGTTTGGACTTAACTAATGTAAAGAATTACAGACCAATATCGCTATTGAATAATGATTACAAATTATTTGCAAAAATAATTTCGGAAAGGTTGAAAAAATATTTGAAAGATATTATAGCGGAAGAGCAAGCTGGTGTTTTACCAAATAGACAAATAAGAGACAATTTGAGAGTGGTGATTGATGCAATTGAATATTATGATAAACATCCAGAAAAAGAAGTTGGATTCCTCTTTCTTGATGCGGAAAAAGCTTTTGATAATTTGAACTGGGATTTTATGCTGCAAGTAATTGAAAAAATGGATATAGGACAGTCTTTTTTAAACATGATTGCGGCAATATATTCAGAACAGAAAGCAGCTTTGAATATAAATAAAGAAAAAACAGATTTTTTCCAAGTCCAAAAGGGAACACGACAAGGCTGCCCGCTGTCTCCGTTATTGTTTATTTGGATATTGGAAATATTATTGGCAGAGATGAGAAAAGACAATAATATCAAAAGACTTACAGTGAAAGGCTTTACGTATAAATATAGAGCATTTGCAGATGATGTAATGTTTATGATTCAAGATCCAATTGAGAATATACCACAATTGATGGGAAAAATTGAAGAATTTGGAACAATTGCTGGATTTTACGTTAATAAAAACAAAACGAAAGTGATGTGTAAAAACATGACGAGACAGAGACAAATTGAACTCCAAGAGAAAATTAAATGCGAAGTAGTTACAAAGACTAAATATTTAGGAATCGAATTGACTATGAAAAATATTGATTTGTTCAAAAATAACTACGAAAAGGTTTGGTACAAGATTCAACAAGACATGAAGAAATGGGATACCTTGAATCTATCGTTACTGGGAAGAATTGCAACTGTAAAAATGAATGTTTTGCCTCGTTTGATGTTTTTATTTCAGACTATTCCAATATTAAAACAAAGTAAAGTATTGGATACGTGGCAGAAAGAAATATCAAAGTTTGTATGGGCAGGAAGAAAGCCAAGGATTAAAATGAAAATTCTATGTGATGCAAAGGAAAGAGGAGGACTACAACTACCAAATCTAAGACTTTATTATGATGCCGTCTGCTTAACATGGTTGGAGCAGTGGATTAATCTTGAGAATAAGAAGTTGTTGGCTTTGGAAGGTCATGATAATAAGTTTGGATGGCATGCATATTTATGGTATGGAAAAGTACAAATAGACAAGTTTTTTAAACACCACTATATAAGACGATCACTGTTCGAGACTTGGATGAGATATAAAAAATTCTTCTCGGAAGAGCGACCACTTTGGATAGTGCCGGCAGAAGTGATTAATCCATATTCAAGAAATCAGGGTCTAGATTGGTTACCTTATAAAAACCTCTTAAAAATAGAAGGGAAAAACTTTGTATTAAAAGATAGAACTGATGTTGAATTTGAATATGATTGGTTGAGGTACAGACAGATTTATGATTTATGTAAAGTTGATAAAAGGAAATATGGCTTTAGAGAAAAAAATAATGAAATTGAAATTGTATGGGTCGAAAAGGGTAAAAAAATGATTTCAAAATTTTACAAGGTGTTATTGAAATGGTATACTGAAGATGAAACAGTAAAAGAGCAAATGATAAAGTGGGCAGTAAATATAAATAATGAAATATCTATGTCATCTTGGGAATATTTGTGGAAAAAGTCAATGAAAATTTCAACCTGTATAAATGTTAAAGAGAATTGCTATAAAATGATGTACAGATGGTATATGACTCCAAAAAAAATTGCTATTATAAATGATAGCATGTCTAACAAATGTTGGAAATGTAAGAAAAAAGAAGGGTCTTTTTACCATATGTGGTGGACTTGTGATAAGGCTGTAAGTTACTGGACTGAGATTCATAATGAGATACAAAAAAATTTGAAATGTACTTTTAAGAAAGACCCACAGATGTTATTGTTAGGTCTTAAAATGGAAGAAATAAATGTAACCAAGAGAACATTGTTATGGTATTTGGTTACAGCAGCCAGAATTTTTGCACAAAGTTGGAAGCAAGAAAAGACACCTGAAACATGGGAATGGATTAAGAAGATGCTGTTTATGGCAGAAATGGATAAATTAACAAGAAAATTAAACAACGAAGAAGACGAAATTTTTTTTGAAGATTGGAAAGACTTTCAAGAATATTTGTTGAAAAATTGGGATATAAAACGTGGTTTGATTTGTTTTGACAACTGTTAAGGAGAAATTGAAAGGGATTAGATTTTTAAATTGTTACCATTAGTAAGACAAAGTAAGTTTAGTTTAAATGTAACTGAATAAGAGATATCAATGGGGTTGGAGCACTGCGGGAAGCCTTGTTTGGGGGGGAGAGGGTAAAAGGAAATGGATATGTATTTACTTGTTTAATTTGTATGATCGTGAAAAATATATCCAATAATAAATTGTATTTACCAAAAAAAAGAACTGGGTTGTAATGTCTCAGTACTTTTCATGGGTCTACCGTGCCTCCTCCCTTAGAAAAGTAGAACTTCAGTAGAGCCCCCAGATTCTTCATAGCAGCAGCTTTTAATGATGTAAGGCGGAGGCACCAGGAGAGAGTTTCAGAAGGTTAAACCCAGATATTTATACGTGCTGCATTGTTCGATCTGGATGCCAAGAATGCTTCAGGTAGATTTCTTTGGGCGTTTCCTAAAAACCAGAACTTTTGACTTGCCATAATTTATTTGCAAGCCTTCCGCATTGCAGTACTCACCCAATTTATTCAGGAGTCTCCTCAAGCCAATCTTGGCTAAGGACAGAAGGACCATATCATCTGCATACAGAAGGATCAGAATCTTATGTTGTCCGATGGCTGGAGCCATATATTCACTATCTAGCTATTATGTCATTTAGATACAAGTTGAACAAAGTGGGGGCTAACACACAACCCCATTTCACCTCTTTCAGCACTTGGATGTCCTCGGTGAGTAAGCCTTCTCTCCCAACCTTAACCTTTACATTGGTATCACAATGTAGCTGGCTAATCAGATATACCAGCCATGGGTCAGTGTTGATGTTCAAAAGCTTCTGCCATAATCTAACTAGTTAGAAGGTGGGGATTACAGTTGGAATGAAGTAGCACTGTAAGAATTGGTATGGTTTAGGTTTAAATACAGAGCCCTGGTCAACCATTTTAAAGGGGAAATGAGAGGCCAGGTCTACTAACTTTTTTCCTATTTTTTTATATGGAGGCCATGTCTATTCTCATTCTTTTCAAAGGGGACAGCAGAGTCCAGGTCTACCTCCATGCTTTCCTATGGGAAATACAGAACCCTGGTCAACCATTTTATTTTTAAAGGGGAAATGAGAGGCCAGGTCTACTAACATTTTTTCCTATTGTTTATATGGAGGCCAGGTATATTCTCATTATTTTCATAGTGCTATGTAGCTGTAGATTTTCAGTTGAAGGGGAAGATTATAGTAGGGATGCTTAATTAAAATAATCCTACTAAGATGGTGATTTAAATTAATTAATAAAAAAGCGAATAAGATAAAAATTAAAATGAGAAAACATTAAAATGAGAAAATCAAAAGTAAGAAAATTAAGGTTAATGGAGTAAACAAGAACTGTCAGCACTTCCTTTGAGAAGATAAAGTTGATGACGAAAGCCAATTTGTTACCATTTGATAATGAAAGAAGTAGTAAGATCCTAGAAAACATCTTTAGTTGCTGTTTGCACTCAGTTCGGAGTTGTTTTTGTGGGCTAGATACGAGAATAACATGTTTGTTTGTTTTGCTCTGTTGGATTGTTAATGGAATATGATAAAGTTGAGTGAAAAGGGACAAATAATATTTGATTAATTTTTGAAAATTTGTGAGTTCCCTATTTAAAGAGCATAATGACTGTTGAGATTTGTTAGAGGTAATTTCTATAAGATTTATGTGATTAACTATGTAGTTAAAGCCCATTTTATAGAAATGCTCAATTTTATTTTCAGGAAGTAAGATGTGTCTGCTGTGTATGGAAAATAGTGGTTGTACATGTATATGTTTATGTTTGTTTTTGTGTATATGCGTCTATCATTCTGAAAACCCAATAAATATAATTAAAAAAAAAAAGCTTCTGCCATAATCTACCTCTGTCTAAAGAGTCAAACGCCAAAGTCAGGTCAATGAAGTCTGCATATAGGGCTCTGAAGCAAAGGTATATAGAGTTTGACAGTGTTCGATGGTAGAATGAACTTTTTTGAACCCCACTTGGAGTGGATGGATTAAATTATTATCAATAACATAATCCTCTAATTTATTTTTAAATGCTTACTATATAATTTAGAGACAACTGGCAAAAAACTAATTGTCCTATAGTTGCCCAGCTTGTTCCGATCACCCTTCTTGTAAATTGGGGTGATGATACTCGTGATCCATCCCTTTAGAAGTCTACCCATTCTGTCAACTAGGTTGAAAAGTTTCACTGACATCAGTAGCCACCAGTCAATATTTGTTTTAAAACACTCTACCAGAATCTGATCTTTGCCTGAAGATTTACTGCTGGACAAAGATTCAATTAATGACCTCTCTTCCAACTTCGTGACTACAGGCCAAGGAGTTGTGATGGGTGGAGGGAGGTTAACCTGACTATTCCCATCCTTACCACTAAAAACCTTTGGAAAACGCTCAAACCATGTCTCAGCCTGGATACCAGGATCCTTCCCCAAGTTTCGACATCCAAGACCAATAGAAATCAGGTGCCAAAATCTGCCCTCATTACTACTATTTGCCACCTCTTGGAGTTCCGCCCATAAACGAGCAACAGATGCCTGTGTCAGGGGCTGGGGTGCAGGTAGAGGGAGTCCAAGTTCAGTCCAAGGTCAAAACCAAGCAGGAGTAGAGCAGGCAAAGTTTTTACTGGCTGCTGCCTCTATACGTAGCAAAATTTTGTAGATTTTTAACGTAGGGTAATTTTAACGGAATTGTATTTTATACAGAATCTGATAATATGTTTTTACTTCTGTGAAATGCCACTAAAGAAATTGTTTGTGTGTGAATAGAGCAGGAGCTGATTGCGAAAGTCCAACACACAAACCAGGAGCAGAGTCGTCCAGAGCCGAGGTCAGAAAGCCGAGAGTTCAGAGCAGAGGTGGTTCAGAGCAGAGGTGGAATCTGGAAACTAGGATGAGGTGGGTGCAATAGCATTGTGAGATTGACTAGTTGCTTCTACAAAGAAGCTGGCCTAAAGCGGGGAGCTAAATACCCGTGTGCTGCTGTTTCCAATTAGTGCTCGGCGTGAGCAGCCAAACGTCTGTTAAAACTGAGGGCTGAAGGATCATCTGCCCTGCAAGCGAGCTTCCTGCCACCGAGTCCTGGTGGAGTCAGTTCCTTAAGCGAGCAACCCGCGGAGGCGAATCGGGGGAGCTGTCTGCTGGCAGTTGTTCCTCATCAGCTGTTACTGATGAGGGTGGCGATGGCAAACTGTTGGTTTCTGGCACTTCAGTGGGACCAGGTATGGGTTCTACTGAATCCGTCAGCTCCCCCTCACCAAAGCCCATGATACTATCCCCCCTCAGGGCCCCCCAGCAGGAGGACCTGGTTTCTCTGGATAGGCAATGTAGAACTGCTGTACCAAGTCTGGGGCATGAAGATTGTCTGCAGGTTCCCAAGACTGATCCTTGGGCCCATAGCCCTCCCAGTTGACAAGGTACTGGAGGTCCCCACAATGGCACTGGGAGTCGAGAATTTAGCGAACCTCGTACTCCTCCTTGTTATCCACCAGTACTGGTGGTGATGGCGATGGAGGAGGGGGCAGAGCGGGGTCAGGAGACATGGTCAGGGCCAGCAGGGAACGATGGAAGACCGGATGAAAGCGTAGGTGGTGTGGCAACTGAAATTGGAAGGTGGGGTTGATCTACTCCAGGATTCGGTAGGGTCCAATAAACCAAGCATCCAACTTGTACAGATGACTGGGCCGCTGCAGATATTGGGTGGAGAGCTGCATGTGATCTCTGGATTTGAGCAAGGGACCCTCTTGTCTTTTCTGGTTGACTGCCAGCTTGTATGCTTCCTTGGCCCGCTGGAGTTACTCTTGAAGCAAGGCTTGGAGCATGTGAAGTTCCTGTAGGTGCGTGTCAGCAGCTGGAACGTTTGTGGGTGGCTGGACTGATGGGAAGAACTGGCGGGGTGCCCATAGGTCTCAGCAAATGGGGTTGTTTGTGTGGACAAGTGCACGGCATTCTTGTAGGCAAACTCAGCCAGAGGCAACAGGGGGGTCCAGTCATCTTGTTGATAATAGTTGTAACTGCAGAGGTATTGCTCGAGAGTGGCATTCGTGCACTCTGTCTATCCATCCATCTCTGGGTGGTATGCTAAGGATAGGTGAACTCGGGTACCCAGACTGGAATGGAGGGCCTGCCATAACTGAGAGGAGAACTGTGGTCCCCTGTTGGAAACCAAGTGGGCTGGGAGTCTGTGTAAGTGGAAAATGTGCTGGAGAAATAGGTGGGCAGTTTCCTGGGCTGTGGGGAGCTTTGGCCACAGGATAAAGTGAGCCATCTTCGTGAAGAGATCCATAACAACAAGGATCCCCTTGGACCAAGGAAGCTCGGTGATGAAGTCCATGGATATGGTGTAAAAAAATGGGAAACCCTTGCAATACTGTAGCCGAAGCAGGGAGGAAGGCAGAAGGTGCAGAGTGGGAGGAACAACAAATTGCAATCTTGGCAAAAAATGGGGGTGGGAACAGGCCAGGAAAAGGGTGGGTGGTGATGCAGTATTTGCAGAATAATGTCTGCATTAGAAATACCCTTGACTTGAAAGCAGAGCAAGAAAAAAGTCTGGGCAAAGCAGGATCCAGAAAAGCCAGGGATTCACTGAACTGAAAGTGGAACAGAGAAAAAGGAATGCAGAAGCAACAACAAAACGCAGAACACAATATAAAAGGCAACAGAGAAAGCAGAAGAAATGACAGGTGCAGAAACAGCCATTGTTATTCTTTAAGAGACTTGATGTGCCTATGACAGCTGATGGATTTTCCACATGTGAATTACATGCCTCTGCTTTGGAGAGAAAGGGCAGACCCAGGGAAGGCCTGGCTATTCTAGTTTCTATAAAACTTTAGGCCACCGTAGTAGAAATAGGGCCAAATGCCCAACACACAAAGGCAGCTGTACAATTCAATAGATTTTGCCTTTTCGTTATTAATATATACATAGCTGTATAATAAGCTTAGGCTACAGGAAATCTGGATCAATCTTGAAAAGTACCTGACTAGTCTTCTATTGAAATTCCCTCATGTTCTTGTTTTAGTAATTGGTGATTTTAATGCCAGGGCTGGCCCCTCTGATGAGTAGTTGTACTTAAGCAACAATGCTGCCACCTCCCTGATGAGTCAGCATTTCCCTTGCCCCCCAGACAATCCAAGGATGCTAAATCAAATTGGAAAGGGATCTGCTTAGCACAATTAGCTAGCAGATTAGATTTGTTTATTATGAATGGCTCAGTCAATGGTGATATTCCTGGTGAGTACACATTCAGGTCAAGCCGAGGAACTAGTACTATTGATTTTGTTCTAGCTTCGGGCAAACTGTTAGATTATATAGATTATTTAAGAGTCAGGACCCACCAAGATAGTGACCACTTGCCAATCACCTTAGCATTAAAGATTCAAAATCTAACAGTCCACCTAACTGAGAAATTTGATGCAGAGCTAACTCAAGTTTCTGGTTATAAAAGAATCAAATGGTCAAAAACTGTATATAAGCAAACCAAGGACTTCCTTAACTCTAACAAGATCCACCAGCACCACACCAAAATGATCAATGGCATGCATTCTGAAGACATCTTACAGTGTTATCTACAAATATCTATTGGATGGCAAGAACTGTTCACTAAAAACAAACTCACCTTATAGTCCCTGAGAGTAAGATACCTCACACAACTGTGGTTTGATCAGAAATGTTTGTCAGCAAAAGATCAATTAATAGCCAAGTTTATTCAATATAAGTTACAGAACATCTGTATAATTCCTTTGGACTTATGTTTTAAACAATACAAAAACTAATTAAAAAGAAAAAGAGAATTATATAGGAAGTTGGATAGCCCAAGTAGCATGTTTAGCTAGTTTTTGTAGATTTTCTGGGCTGTATGGCCATGGTCTTGGCATTGTGGGACCTAACATTTCACCAGCAACTGTGACTGACATCCTCAGAGTTATCACACAGAAAGATGGAGTATTCTCTGTGTTAAGGTGAGAAGAAAAATGGTAAGCAGGTAATTTATATCTACTCTGGAAGGTGTGGTAGGGCTGAGTCATTATCTTGTAGGAGTTCCCCAGGCTGTGACATGCTAATGGAGGAGCTTTCCTGAGGAGGTTCTTTTGCATATGGATTGGCTGTTGAAACTCTAATCTTATCTGTAGTGCTACTGTAAGATGTAGAGCATTTTTGTGTTTTTCAGGACAGGAAAACATGCCCTATTTATTTTTAAACTCTCTTCTTTCCTGTTGAAATTGTGTTTATGTTTATGAATTTCAATGGCTTCCCTGTGTAATCTGGCATGGTAATTGGATGTGTTGTCCAGCCTTTCAGTGTCTTGGAATAAAATACTACATCCTGTGTTCTGCACCTGTCACTGCAGACTGGGCCAACTTGAAAAATCAGCAGTGGCTGAACATAGCCCAACTCAAACAGGACACAGTGGTTCTCACAAAATTTTCAAGCAGTAGGTACCTCAAAATCCAGGGGCATAGCTATTTTAATTTTTTTTTAAATGTCATTTTCCAGTACTGCAACTGAGATAGACCCAAGAGAGAGATTTTTATTTGTAAAAGGGAAAATGGATGGAACTACTATAACTCTAGGTTCTCTTTATGCTCCAAACAATAACCAGATTGAGTTCATCAACAACACATTGGTAAGGCTATGGGCTTTTCATGAGGGAGGAATCTAACTGGGATTCATATTATGAATCCTAATATAGATAGAACTCACCATGGCAAATATGTTATATAGAGAACTGGAAACAAAATGATCTTAGCAAAATTTTGAAAAAATTTAATTTTTGTGATGTTTAACATCTATTACATCCATAGGAAAAAGATTATGCCTATTTTTCAGCTTTACACAATACCTACTCTTGTATAGATTATTAGCTAATAAATTCACACAGCTGATATAGATCCTAAAATATGGTCAGACCATGCATGTGTCGAATGTTTTTTATTACATAAAGAAACAGATGGTAAAGGATGCAACTGGAATCTAAACAACTTGCTTTTATTAGACCCAACAATACACAAAGAAATCACAATGGAAATAAACAATTACTTTGCACTAAATTCTGACTGCAGGGTTTCTCAAGAAATAGTTTGGAATGCGATTAAAGCATTATTAGATGGGAAATTCATATCACTGTCATCAGCCTACAAAAAGGGGTGGGGAATCATACAGGAACTAAAAGATAAAATAACTGAACTGAAAGGAAACATAAACAATACAGGGGGAAATATATCATAAATTGACAATGGAAAGGAAAAAACTAGAGATATTAGAAACCTCTAAGACTTTTAAAAACCTACTTTATTTAAAATAAAAATACGGAAGGGAAAGCCCTAAGGCACTCCAAATGCTTTCTCGGAGAGTATCACAAAAAGCCTCAGCTAGATTAGTCAATTCAATTAGAGAATCACAGGATAAATTGACTTCCAATACAAAAGAAATTGTACAAATATTTGTAGACTATTTAAAATATATATATGATTCAGACTGTCCACAAGAAGAATCTATTATAAAATATTTACATCTGAACATCTAGAAATTATGAAACAAACAATAACAATAACAGAGGTTAAAATTATACCTCAATTAGCTAAGCCTTTAACTAAAACTTGTAATGATATATTTATGGATGGGAAAATGCCCAAGACCTGTTCTGAAGCAAGAATCATAACTATCTGCCAAAAAGGTAAAGACTCTACAAGGTCAGAGCCATATCAACAAATCTCATTATGCAACCAAGATGAAAAAAAAATCTTTAAATCAACATTAGCCAATAGACTTAACAAATTTATTGCAAAATATATACATGTATATCAACCTGGCTTTATCCCAAACAGAAGCATAATGGAAAATATTAGAAAAATCACTAAATATAATTAACTTTTGTATATTAAAACAAAAAGAATCACTAATTTGAGCAATTGATGCTGAGAAAGCTTTCGATAGACTGGAAATAAAATATCTAAAACTCCTATTGAAAAAAAATGGGGTTTGGGGGAAAATTCTTAAGAGTCATTGAAACACTATATAATTCACCAAAAGCACAAATCAAAGTAAATGGTTTCAGATCTGAAGACTTTTTATTGACTAGGGGAACTTGTCAAGAATGTCCATTGTCTCCACTTCTGTTTGCTATATTGATTGAACTCTTAGGAGAGGCAATGAGGCAGAATGGGGAAATCAGAGGCACAGAAATTGGTATGTTAGAACACAAAATTAGTCTTTTTGCTGATAATATGGTATTCTACCTTAGTTACCCTTTAAAATCACTCCTTAGCTTAGATGATACTATATTACAATTTGGTTCAATTTCTGGATTGACTATTAACCCAACAAATACAGAAATTTTTCCAATCCATAATGCTCTGTGTACATATAGCAGTATAAAAGAGAAATTGAAATATAGATGGATTGATGGAGTGTGGAGACATCTGCGGATCAAGGTACCTAGGAACCCAAAAGATCTACCCGAACATAAACATAAACAATTAAGCAAGAGAATAGATATGACATTAAAAGATTGGATTAACAGAGATTTTCATGTCTGGAAATATTATACCTGGTTAAAAATATTAGATTCCCACAATATTTATTATTTTTCAAATTATACCTGTTAATATACCAATTAAAGACTTGAAGGATTGGCAACATAAATTAAACAAATTTATCTGGGAAAACAAAAAATCTAGAATTAGTCACCAAATACTAAAATGCCCATCCAAGGCCCCAGTCACACACAGAATTTGCCACAGGAGAGCCACGATTGAATGGTGGAGTTTCTGGGCGCGATCATACCGCAACATCTGGGAGGCATAGCACTTTTGTGGCCAACCTGAGGCTTCCTGCTGAAGATGCGGAGTAAAAAACTACCTCCTCAAAGGTACTGGCAAATGGTTTGCCACGGGCTGCCTCTGGACTCCCTCGGTGTGATCGCGCCGGTGCGCAGCTTTTCCCTCCGTCCCCTTGTTGGCATGCAGACGGGGAGGGAAGGAACCATGGCATGCCACCGATGTGTGGGATCGTATTCTGGTGGCTCTAATTGTGGCACTGCAAATAGCCCCACCTCCCCCCCCACATTATCCAGCCCATATGACCGGGGCCCAAGTTAGGCGAATATGATTTACCTGATCTTACTACTTATTATGAAGCCGCATAACTAAAAAACATAATAGTGTATTTGAATCATTCTGAACCAAAGAGCTGAACAATTGAACAAAGAATTGAACAAACATTTGTAGGTTCTGCCTTAGAAGACGTTATATGGAATAAAACAGGAGAAAGACCAAGCACTATAAAATTGAATCCTTTTTTTTTAATAATACTCTGCATATTTAGGATAAGAAAAGAGATTTATTGGCACCTAATATCTCTTCTGTATCAACATTTTTGGGGCAGAAGTTGTTTGCACCAGTAAAACAGGTAACACTTACGATACATCGAGAAAAAACAAGCTGGCTAGGACCAAAGAGTGCTTGTTAATGGTTCCTCATCCTCTTGGAAAGGAGTGACATGTGGAGTGCCTCAAGGATCTGTCCTGGGACCTGTTTTGTTCAACATCTTTATCAATGATTTGGATGAAGGAATAGAGGGAATACTTATTAAATTTGCAGATGATACTCAATTGGGAGTGGTAGGAAATACAGCAGAAGACAGGGTCAGGATACAAGATGATCTTGAAAGGCTGAAAACCTGGGCTAAAACAAATAAAATGAACTTCAATGGGGATAAATGTACAGTTTTGCATTTAGGTAGGAAAAATCGAATGCATTATTATAGGATGGGGTAGACTTGTCTTGGCAGTACTATGTGTGAAAAGGATCTAGGGATCTTAGGAGACCATACACTGACCATGAGTCAGCAATGTGATGTGGTAGCTAAAACGGCAAATGCAATTTTGAGCTATATCAACAGAAGTATAGTGTCCAGATCACACAGAGTGATGGTATCGCTTTTACTCTGTTCTGGTTAGACTTCACCTAGAGTACTGTGTTCAGCGTTGGGCACCACAATTTAAGAAGGATATAGACAAGCTGGAACATGTCCAGAGGAGGGCAATAAAGATGTTGAGGGGTCTGGAGACCAAGTCCTATTGTTCACCAAACTGCCTTATCTTATTAATAAATGTGGGGAATTATGAATTATTAAATGGCAATAGGCAATAATTATAGGACCATAACCCATGTATACCAGAATCTGAATTCTCAGTACCCAGGAATAGATGCTGAGGCTAGATTACTAAAAGCAGTGATTTACACTCACACAAACAAATATAAATCAAGCATGCACACAAATGATCCAGAGCCAGAAATTCAGATAGAAAACTACAGAGACATTTGCATTAGCAGGAAGTATTGTTGGTTGGGGTGATACTTTACCTGTCTGGTGAGATGAGTTGATTCTACAGCGAAAAAGGGACAAAATAAGGGAAGGGTCGTGGATTGACCAGCAACACACATGGGAAGTTCCAAACAGTGCTAGGAGTGGAACCAGCAAGATAGGGTGGGGTTAGGAGAGGCAAAGCAAGAGAGAGAGCAATGGTTGGATGCTCTTTTTATTCCTAAAATGTGACCTGAGGCAGTTACCTATAGTCACACGGTTCCCAGGAAACTATGAATGGGGCAGAAAAGGGATTAATGGTTGGGCAATTGCAGGTAATGGCTTGGCTAGGAATGACCCGTCTTAGGAGAATGGGAGAGACAAAGGAGGAAAGGAAGAGAACCAATCAGGTAGCAGGACCGGTACTTAGGATTAACGACCAGATGTTTGACAGCTGCATTATCTTGATGGGTGGCAGGAAGACCTGATGGCTTGCTGCTGTTGTCATCGGGCACATCTTTTTGTTTTAGGCTGGAGAGAAATGCATGCTTCTTTCAATGATGTTAATACATGGAGGTGGGAGAGCATGTCTGTGTGATGGAGAAGGGGATCGTTCATAGCGATTTTTCATAGCAGGAACATCTTGTCCTTTTTGCAAAGTATGGCTTCCCTCTGAGATCTGCTGCTGTTTCTGTATGTATGGAGGTCAGGGCTATTGGTCTGCATTCTGGTGCTGAAGATGCAGGAGCAAGAGGTTTCTTGTAATCCAGGAGCCCACATCTGGTTTTGGCATGCTGCTTAGGCACCAGGCTACCCTTGGCCAAAGCATATTCCTTTAGTCCAGTATAAAGGCACTGCTTTTGGGCTACAGCATTGTCCATTGCCCTGACACACTCTTTTCACAGTTCAACAAAGCAGTCATTTATAAGAGTCTTTGGTAATGCCATCTAAAGTGGCTGCATGGCAACACTATGAGGAAAGGTTGAAGGAGCTGTACTTGAATCTCTTTCGTTAGCACTTTCTTTAACCTTGTTGCTAGGATGTTTGCATAGATCTTATAATCTGCGTTCAAGAGTGAGATGGGTCTATAGTTTTTAATATCTTTATCATCTGTAGCCGGTTTATGAATTAAAGTAATCGCTGCTTGTTGCCAAGAATCCAGTATTTTCCCTTTTATTCTTATATCTTGTATCAATTCTTTAAATGGTAAACTGATCTGCTCCTCAAAAATTTGATATAGCTCTGCGGGTAAGCCATCCGGTCCAGGTGTTTTTTTCTTCTTCTGAGTCTTAATTGCTTCTACTACCTCACACATTGAAATTCTTTCATTTAGTATTATTCTGTATTTCTCTTCCAGTTTTTTATGAGTTCTTTCTTTCAGATATTTACTTATTAACTCTTTATTCTGTGGTTCCTGTGCATACCGAACTAGATAGACTTACCCAAAATTTTATATGGCATCCTAAAAGAGCTAGGATTAAATGGAAGATACTTCAGAATAGAAAGGAAAAAGGAGGGTGTGGGTTGCCCAATTGGAGGTTATATTATCAAGCATCGGCTTTGTGTTGGATTAAAGATTGGCTAACGTTAGGAGATATTAGGACTTTAAATTTAGAGGGCCACGATCTACTGATGGGATGGCATGCCTATACATGGTATGGGAAAGATAAGATCCACTCTAATTTTAAAAATCATATTGTTAGAAATGCGCTTCTAAAAGTTTGGAATGAAGTTAAGGAGAGATATTATAGTAAAACGCCAAAGTGGGTATCACCCTTAGAAGCATTTGTAAAGCCTTCCCTTACCAGTATGGAGGATAGAGCATGTTATGAGATATTATTGGATGAACATAATAATCTGAAATCAGAGGAAGTTTTGTTAAATATTTATAATATAAAATATAGATGGTGGGAAAATATACAACTTAAATCTAGGTTATGTCAAGGATGCGATGGTAGGTTTCCAGGACTCTAAAACACAGCTGGATAAAATCTGGTTGCCGACAAATGATAAACCAATACAAAAGCTGTATAAGCTATTATTAGAGGACTATATGCAGGAAGAGGTAATTAATTCATCGATGTTAGCTTGGATGAAAGATTTAAGACATAGTCTGGATGTGGACAGATGGGCAGAGACTTGGAAATCCTCAAAATATATGAAAGCGACCAATTACAAGGAAAATATATATAAACTATTCCATAGGTGGTATTGGTCACCTGACAGGGTAGCAAAATGTAACCCGATGTTATCTAACAATTGTTGGAAGTGCAAATCAAACGTGGGGACTTTTTTCACATGTGGTGGCGTTGTGGAAGAGTCTTTAAGTATTGGAAAATGATACAGAAACTAATTTTAGAAATATTGAATGTAAGTATAAATTTATCCCCAGAAATATTTTTACTAAATATGATTCCTGGTAGCCTTAAACAGAAAGAAAAGTACTTGTTGGTCTATATTATGACGACTGCCAGAATACTTTTAGCTAAATTTTGGAATCAAGATGTGCTCCCCACCAAGGGAGAAGTGATTTACAAATTATTGGAGATGGCTGAAATGGACAAGCTAAGCTTGGCTTTACAGGGCAAAAGTGATGATATCTTCTATGCGAGATGGGCATGTGTCTATACTTGGGTGAATATGATGTGAAAATTTAGACATACTATTGTAAATTTAAAAATGGAGGAATGTCTGTTGTAACTTGGAAAAATAATAAATAAACTTCAGATTAAAAGGAATGCTGATTCTGTGAACTTAGGCAGATCATGAGAGAGAGGGCAGGAAGTGTTCCTCAGGGTTTAGTTCTTATGGCCCTTTCTTACACACCCAGGCAAAAGCTGATCACCACTTTGGGGTTGGGAAGCAATTTTTCTCCAGGCCAATTTGGCTGGAGATCCTGGAGGGTTGGGTTGTTGTTGTTGTTTTGTCATCTTCTGGGTGTGGAACAGTGGTTACTGAGGGTGTGGAGGGGGATGTATTTGTGAATTTCCTGCATTGTGCAGGGGGCTGGACTAGATGACCCTGGAAATTCCTTCCAACTCTATGATTCTATGATTCTGTAATCAGCAACATAACATCTGAAAGACAAATCATGGATAAATCTCAATTGGAAGCTATATGTGAAGAGAAAATACCTTGGTTTCAATACTTACAATTACAACATATAATAAACAGTCCAGATATCAAAAAGAGCCTCAATAGGGATCTAACAGCTTTTGAAAAACTTATTGAAAAAAATAGTAGCAGACACAAGGGAATAATAACCATATTGTATAAAATCACAATCAAAAGGGGAATAAAGTCTCATATCAAGCCAAATGGCAAAGGGCTTGTAACATTGCTATTACAGATGCACAGTGGGGGACAATTTGGTCATCTAGAATTTTTCTTTACAAGAGCCATGAACATAAAACCTCATTTTTAAAAAGTACTGGCCAGATGGTACATGACTCCTCTGGGAATGCCTTAAAATTCAAGATTTCTGGAAGGAAATACTGGGAATGATAAGACGTATTTCAGGACATATGGTTCCAATGGGTCCTGAAATTATTTTATTAAATTTATGGGAAGATAAGAAGATACCTAAACTGAGAAAAGATTTAATTTCGGTGATGCTGGTTGCAGCTAAAGTGACAGTTAAATATCATTGGAAAACCCAAGAATCTCCCACAATAAACCAGTAGCTAAATAAATTATGGAAATTTTTCACCATGGAGAAAATCTCTGGTCAAATACTAGCATTGGAAAATCTATTATACCAATCTGATTTCCTGGAAGATTAGTTCCCCTTACTAGATTTTGCTGAGGGAAACAAAAAGGTTATAAAAGCAATTCCAACAAAATATTATCAATGTATTAGTTTTAATCATATGTACTATTGCTCCTGTTAAATATTTGACTATTTTAAAGTTTAGATTTATAATGTTACTAGGAATCAGGCCTATTGTGGAAATAAATACAACGAGTTCTAGAAAGAGGCTCTGGGAGAGTGCCAAGGCCTTGGGCACTCAGCATCAATGTGCTGTGGCGACCTCAGCACGGTATAATGACAGAGTCCACCATTTTCTCCAGAGGAACTGATCTCTGCTACCTGAAGAGCAGTTGTAATTTTGAGTGATCTCCAGCCCTCACCTGGAGATTGGCAACAATTGTTACCCAGGAAGAAATGGCTGGTCTGGATAGTGGAGTCTATGGCATTGTACCTGTCTGAGGTCCCACCCCCACTCAAACCTCACCCTCTCCAGGCTCCACCGCTCAAATCTCCATGAATTTCCCAACCTGGAGTTGGCAACCCTATCTCCTTTCCAGTCAAGCATCAACCTGCCATTATCTGCCCCTCTGATTTCAGCTTTCCATCTCCCCCCCCCACCTCCTGGAGATCAGTCATAATTCTGAGTGATTTCCACCCCTCTCCTGAGATTGGCAACAGTGGTTCCCCAAGAGAGAATGGTGCGACCTCATTTGGAATACTGTGTACAGTTCTGGTTGCCACATCTCAAAAAGGATATTATAGCATTGGAAAAAATGCAGAGAAGGGCAACTAGAATGATAAAAGGGTTGGAACACTTTCCCTATGAAGAAAGGTTAAAACGCTTGGGGCTCCTTACCTTGGAGAAACAACGGCTGAGCGGTGACATGATTGAGGTTTATAAGATTATGCATGGGATAGAGCAAGTTGAGTAAGAAGTACTTTTCTCCCTTTCTCACAATATAAGAACTCATGGGCACTCAATGAAATTGCTGAGCAGTCAGGTTAGAACAGATAAAAAGAAGTATTTCTTCACCCAAATTGTGATTAACACATGGAATTCACTGCCACAGGAGGTGGTGGCAGCTACAAGCATGGACAGTTTCAAGAGGGAATTATATAAACATATGGAGCAGAAGTCCATCAGTGGCTATTAGCCACAAGGTATAGATAGGAACTCTCAGTCTGGGGCAGGTGATGCACTCTATTCTTGGTGCTGGGGGGGGCAGCAGTGGGAGGGGTTCTAGTGTCCTGGCCCCACTGCTGGACCTCCTGATGGCACCTGGTATTTGTTGGACTAGATGGGCCATTGGTCTGATTCAACATTGGCTTCTCTTATGTTCTTATGTAATGGCTGGTTGGGAGGGTGGAGTCTATGGTCTGAGGTCCCACCCCTCCTCAAACTTCACCCTCTCCAGGTTCCATCCCTCAAATCTCCAGGAATTTCCCACCTGGAGTTGGCAACCCGATCTCCTTCCCAGCCAATTATCAACCTACCTTTATTTCCCCCTCTCTCTTCAGCTTTCCATTTCCCCACACATGCACACATCTGCAGCCTCGCTTGTGCTCTGAAGCCCTGACTGCCAGAGTCCACCATGTTCTCCAGGGGAACTGATCTCTGCCATCTAGAGAGCAGTTGTAATTCTGAGTGATCTCCAGCTCTCACGTGGAGACTGGCAACAATGTTTTCCCAGGAGGAAAAGTAGTCTTTCTCTGCAATGGGGACCAAAGCAGCTTACATCATTCTCCTCTCCCCCTTTTGACTTGCACAACAACCCTGTGAGGTAGGTTAGGCTGAAAGTCTGTGACTGGTCCAAAATCACCCACTCAGCTTCTACAACAAGAACCTGGATCTAGCAGACCCTGCTCTGAAGCACTGACTACTACGCCTAAGGCAGCCAACCTCCAGGTGGAACCTGAAGATAACCAGGTATCACAACTGAACTCCAGACAACAGATCTCTCCCCCCACCCCAGAGAAAATAACTGCTTTGGAAGGTGGGCTTTATGGCATTCTGTTCAGCTAAGGCCTCTCCCCTCCCCAAACCCTGGCTTCCATAGACTCTACCAGGAAATCTCCAGGAATCTCCCTACCTGGAACTGGCAACGCTAAACTCAGGACTGGCCCCAGTGAGTTCCGCACAAAAGCCTGCAAAGGGTTTCCTTCCTTTGTCTGAACCAAGCTTGGTTGCCAACCGTTTACCACTCAGCTGTTTGCCTCCCACCCTCATTCCGTGCACATATCTCACTCCTTAAATTCGCTGCCATGACTCACTGAATCTTCACTGCCTTTTTAGAGAGACAGTGAGACCCCTCTGGCCGAATCTCCCTATTTGAAGATGGGATCCCCAGTCTTTGGGGGATCCCTGGAAAATTGGCAACCCAAGGGTCTGGCCTTTCCTTGCTTCCCTGGGCTACCCCCTCCCTTTGATATCATGCAGAGCAGGGGACACTATGTGTTCAGAGCACAACACAGATTATTAGCCCAAACTAAAGAATTTATTTAAGTATTTACAGTTATGGAGCACACACACACTGTAGGAGTAAGCACACACTATGAACCAATCTTTCCCTACACAGAATACTCTCTACCTCAGGATAGGATCTCTCCTTGGACTGGCCACTGGCTGTACTTCAGCCTCTCTCTCTTGCCCAAGAGAGCAGGGAAACTTCCATTCATTCCCCAAGTCCAGCTGACTGTGGAGTGGCTAAATTTCTGCTGCCTCCCACAGATGAAGACTGCCTTGAGATAGTCCCTGTTTTCCCACCCTTTATGGCCTTGTGGATGCTGGGAAGTATAGGCCAGCAGATGAGGAAGCCCCATTCAAAACAGTGAGTAATACTGCAGGCCCCTCTCTGGAACTACAGCTCAATTAAACCTTATGGGGTAACATTTTAAACAAAGAACCAGAGCCATCTTACAAACACAGGTAACTGCCATTTCATGACACCTACCAACAACCACTGAGGGGACTAGTCCCACACTGGAAGCAAGCAGGAAAAACATCTTTGTCAAGGGAGAAAGCCGTTTGTCAGTAATTCTGACAGGGCACAGGGGCGTGAAGGGGGATTGGGTGGGGAAGAGGAGCAGATCCAGCACCTGCACAGGAGTACTCTTGAGTGGCGGCTGATGGACCAATGGCCGAGGGAATGTGTAGAATATGGCTACCCCAAAACAGCTTTATTATAGAGAAAGGTATTATGGAATACTTTGGAATTAAGAAGAAAAAAGAAAAGAGAGAAACACTAAAAGCAGCCTGGCTCCAACTTACCCAGGTTGCCAAATCCAAAGATGCCTCACTCTTTTGGAAAAAAAATTTCAGGTGGTTTCCAAACAAATGGCCCAAAACCCTCCTGTGAGATACCCGCAAAAATCTGGGAGACTCATTTTTATGCACTGGATTCTACAGAGCCTGTCCAGGTGTCCCTTCCACCTATTAATACAGAAAACCTCCCACCCTGGCCTCCAGTCTCAGCTGCAGAAGTCAAGAGGCTTGAAGGCTCCAGGGAGTTATCTGATCCCTCCAGAGTTGATCAAAATGGATACTGAATTGTGAGCACCAGTCCTCACCGCTCTTTTCACATACATTGCAACAAGATTAAAGAAAGTACTATCACAGGTAATCCATCCAGACCAAGTGGGTTTTCTGCCAAGAAGACAAATGAAAAGTAATATGCAGACAGTCTTAAGTGTTATAGAATATTATGAATACCATTCAGAGAAACAAATGGTGCTAATGTTTATGGACACAGAAAAGGCCTTTGATAATCTGTATTGGGAATTCTTACTTCAAAAATTGAAAATCTGGAATTGTGGAACTCATTTTTTTAACAATAATTCGAGCAATATATAATACACAACTTGCCAATGTGATTATAAATGGAGATATGGCGCCAACTATTAAGATAAAGAAGGGAACACAACAGGATTGCCCTCTATCCCCATTACTATTTATTTTTGCATTGGAAACATTAAATGATAGTGTAAGAGAAAATAATCAAATACAAGGCCTTAAAATATAGGGGAAGAATTTAAAATATTGGCTTTTGCTGATGGTATTGTATTTATAATGGAAAACCCAGTAGTGTCAAGCACATATTTATTAAAATCTGTACAATAGTTTGGGCATTTTGCAGGATTAAAAATTAATTTGAAAAAGACTAAAATAGTAACAAAAAACTGTACATCCAAGATAACCCAAGAGCTACACAAAATAACAGGTGTGGAAATAGTGAAAAAAGTTAAGTATCTAGGTATAACACTTTCTAATAGAAATAGTAATCTTGTTGATGATAATTATTATGGGCTGTTGGAAGGAATTAAGAAAGTTTTATCAAGATGGAAAGACCTTCAGTTAACATTAATGGGTAGAATAGCTACTGTTAAAATGATGATATTACCAAAATTTCTGTTTCTAGCACAGAACATACCTATACTGAAAAACTTTATTTTTTTGTAGAAATTGAAAAAATTATAAAAAAAATTATTTGGTATCCCAGATGAGCAAGAATTAAATGGAAGGTACTTCAAGACATAAAGGAAAGAGGGGGGGTTGGATTACCAAATTGGAAGTTATATTATCAAGTGGTTGTATTAACATGGATAAAAGAATGGTTGACCTTACATAATATCAGGATTTTAAACTTAGAAGGGCATGACCTTTATATGGGTTGGCATACTTATATGTGGTATGGGAAGGACAAGATACATTCAAACTTTAGACACCACATGATAAGAGGTGCTCTGCTACAAATTTGGAATGAAATTAAAGATACTATAGAAAGACACCAAAATGGGTATCACCTCTAGAAGCATTTATAAAACCCTCCCTCATAAATCCATGCAATAGAGAAAGTTATGAAACACTGTTAGATAAGAACAATAAGCTAAAATCAGAAGAGGTTTTATCAACAACACATAAAATAAAATTAACCTGGTGGGAAGCTATGCAACTCCAATCTAGATATGCTAAAGATGGGATACTAGGATTTCAAGAGTCAAAAATGCAATTGGATAAGATCTGGTTGTCAACAAGTGATAAACTGGTTCAGAAGCTTTATAAATTCTTGTTAGAGGAATATTTACAGGACGAAATGGTTAACTCAACAATGGTAGCCTGGATGAGGGACATAGGACACATGATAGATGTAGATCAATGGGCAAATATACGGGAATCATTGAAATATATGAGAGCTATTACAAGGAAAATATTTATAAAGAATTTCACTGGTGGTACTGGTCTCCAGATAGAATAGCTAAGAGTCACCCAACCATCTCTAAAAATTGTTGGAAGTGTAAGGGGAACATGGGGACTTTTTTCATATGTTGTGGCGATGTAGTAAAGTTAATAATTATTGGAGGATGGTACAGAGGATAATATTAGATATAATGAAAATGAATCTGGCATTAACTCCTGAAATGGCTTTGTTAAATATGATCCCGGACAGGTATAAACAAGATGATAAATATATGTTGATATTTCTGTTAACAATGGCTAGAATATTGCTAGTTAAGTATTGGAAACAAGAAAAATTTCCCACAAGAAGAGAAATAAAATTTAAACTACTGGAAATTGCAGAAATGGATAAATTGAGTTTAATTTTGCAAGGGAAGGATGATAGTGTATTTTTGGAAAGATGGGAATGCCTGTGTAACTGGATCTATAAAGCATGGAAAACATAGACTCAATGATAAATAATAATAATTAAAAAAACCCAGAGACTATGGGACACTACCCTTCAAGTCGACAGATCAGAGACCCACTCTGCTCCAGCAGTGGGGAACTGTAACAAAAATTTCATTCCATCAAGTTACCTTTATACATTAGAATTCCCCAAACACCGAAGAGCCTTCCCTCTGGCCTGGTTTAATGCCCTCCCATCTGCCCTTTGTGAAGGGAGATACGCATGTATCCCATGTGTACAATGTCTCTGCTCATGTCAGTCTGGAATGGTAGAAACAATCAAACATGTCTTCTTACATTGCTGATTTTACCAGAATATGTACATTACCCCAATTCTGTCCAAATATCCAGGTAGATCAAATTATTTTTATACTTTTTCTTGCTGAAGGTTTCAACTAAACTACCCTTAAGGTAGCAAGATTCTGCGCTCTGGTGTGTTTAACAAGGCAGAATAACACGGTCTAGTGTTTTAATAATTTTATTATTACTATTAATTGTATATTTTCTGTACAGAATATCTGTTTTATGCATCCTATGTGTATTATATATTTTTATATTCTTGAATGCTGATCTCAGAATGTAATAATAACAAACTAAACTGTAAATTTGGGGGGCAGTTCTATTATATTCTGCTCCCTCCAATTACTGCACTGCCTGCTGGATATCTTATGTTGTTTTATCTCATTCTTCTCCAGTGGGATAATCCATCTTATTCTATTGTTTATTGTATTTATTTCCTCTATGTATTTCCACTTATAGCCCCCCTTTCTTGCTGAGACTCAAGGCAGTTAGAAAATACAAAAAACAATTGAGTCAGTCAGAACAAGACATCTAGTAACAATGCAATAGGACTAGAATTGCAGAAATGTGTTTAAATATTGTTTAAGGCAGAAAGCAGATTACAAAGATATAAGACAGTGCAGTAAGAGCAATGATACATACATACCATAAACATTGCAATAGGCTACAATCCTATTCCCTTATAAAAGCCCACCTAGACTGTTCCATTATAGTACAAATCTAATCTCTTTATAAGCACTTCTGTTTCGCACATTCTCTGGAGTGATAGAAGTATGAGAGCCTTCCTAACCTTCTCAGGCAGGTCATTCCACAAGGTGGAAGTCACAACAGAGAACACATGTGTACCCACAGTTATTGAACTTGCCTGTTTTCAGGGTAATACCTCGAAAAGCTTTGTTCAGATAAGCAGAATTGTCATGGTAGAACATAGCAGAAGAGGTAGTTCTGCAGGTATGTGGGACCAAGGATGTTAAGGGCTTTATAGGTGAATACCAGCATGTTGAATTGAACACAGTAACTGCTTGGTAACTAATGGAGTGACTGCAGAATGGGTGTGATATGCATGCAGCACCTAGTAACCAGATAGTATTGTATGTATTACAATTGTATGTATTAGCTGTTTAGCATGCTGTTCAAATCAGTCAGACCACAGCAGCGAAGGAGATCTGAGGCTTGGATCATGAATGATCACAGCTGTCAGAAATTGTATGTTGGCCTGCCAAACATATTTGCAGTGAAGTTTAATGAATTATTTTTCAATAATCCTGTAATGTGCCTTGAGTTTCAGCAAGAAAGGCAACAGATAAAAAATACTCTTGCCGTTTGTCTACAAACATGTTACTGAGATGGTATTTTACACACCCTCATTTTCACATTACCTTAAGAGAATGGTAATTTTCTCCTAAGGTCATTTAATTATCTGACCTTGGAGAAGAATCAATTTCACTTACTGCACAGGTGCAAAAGCAGTTACAAAGCAGAAAAAGACAATACTCTGCCACCCACTGCAACTACTGCACAGCTGCAAAGCTGCTTAGCATGCTGTCTGAGTCAGAGTTAGACTGCACAGGGAAGGAGATCTGAGGCTTGGATCATGAATAATCACAGCTGTCAAAAATGGTATGTTTTCCTGCTGAACATACTCTCAGTGAAGTTCTCAGCCTCATGGATGGATGGATGGATGGATGGATGGATGGATGGATGGATGGATGGATGGATGGATGGATGGAAAAGAGCAAGCCCAGGATCAGAAGTGCCTGCCTGTGCCTCGGGGCAGAGGCCCAAGCTGTTTGGTTTGCACTATAAAGGGGATACAATGGCCTATTATGTATGGGTGTTTTCCCTTGCTTTCACCATTCATTTCCGTCAGGATTCCCCCCCCCCAATTCTGCATTGATTTTTGTCCCTTCAGCTCTCAGTTTGCTTTCTGGTTGCTGTACCCCCAGGATTTCTGAGTGTGGGTTGGTGACAGTTTTTCCCCTTGCTTTGCTTCCAAGCCAATGGTAATTCTAAAGCACACAGATTCCCCCAGTCCTTTCCCCACCCCTTGGAATCCACTCTACCACCCACACTGAGGTAATTCCTCCCACTCTGCACCTTCCGCCATCCTTCCCTGTTCATCAGTGTAAAGCTCCACTATTGCTTAGGTTTTCCATCTTTTAAGTTTTTTTTAAAGTGGGTTGAGTCTAGTGATATGAGTTTATTTCTAATCTTGGACTGGAGTAGAAAAAAATCATTGGCAGGGAATGCTTTAAAAGTTTGGTTAGAGGTAGCATGTGTGTGAGCAGTTAAAAATTCTAAAAGATGCATGCCCTCAAGAAGAGATGCAAAACACCTAGCCAGAGAGACAGTGATGGGTGTGCCATGAAGGAAGGAAGGAAGGAAGGAAGGAAGGAAGGAAGGAAGGAAGGAAGGAAGGAAGGAAGGAAGGAAGGAAGGAAGGAAGGAAGGAAGGAAGGAAGGAAGGAAGGAAGGAAGCATGTGTTGCACTGGCGGCACCCCCTGCCCAGCATGTGAATGATCGCCCAAGATGGTGAGTGGTGTGCTTGTATGTGTTTTCAGTCTGATCTCTCCCCTTTCACCTGCTTCACTTCTGTGGGGCTCTGCACCTTCAGGCAGCTGGTGGCTCAGTGCATGTACTGATTAGGTAACCCCCCTACCCCTCAGAGGTACCGCTTCCCCACCAGCTCCAGCCAGAACTCCACAACCACAGACAACCACTACCCTCCCACTTTCATTCGTGTACAAAAAAATTAAATTTCAGCATGTTTAGCACGGTAGGGAGGGGTCACTGGGAAAAAAATTACGAGAAAAAAACATGCTTCTCTGCCAGCTCTCTGAAAAGCCTCTTCGCAAGTATTGTAAGGGGAGGGGGAGGGAGGGGGGAAGACCGGCATTGGGTTGACTCCCAGTTTTCACGGTGGCCGATAACACAACAGAAAATCTACTAGAGCCTGGTAATAAGAAAAGGAAGCTTAGCAGCTGTTCTAGTCAGTTTCATTCATGGAACTGAAAAAGGAGGCTTTAAATGGAAGGTGCAATAGGGCAATTGTGTAAATTAAAAAACCCTTTGGACACTGTTCCCACACATAGCACAATTGATGCTCCCAACCCAATTAACAAAAAAAAGTGGGTTTTGGTTGTAGCTGCAGAATAAATACACAGAAATACACCAGAGAAAAAGAATGGTGCATAGGGCAGGTACACAAATCTGAAGTCACACTTACAGGCTTGACTGCTCAGATTCTCCAGATAGGCTGTCCATGCACGATGGGCCAGTGCTCTGCCCATCTAATTTCCCTTGCATTCCTTGTAAATTCTACCAGATTGAGTGGGGTATTATTTAATAAGCATACAGTAGCTGAAAGAACAGGCCAACAATGTAGTGCAAAGAGTTGTGGAAGGAGGAGGGCTGTCCTAGGAAATTCCATATTTCTGCATTTAATAAATACTTTAAATTAGATTTGTGCATTTCCTCAGACTGAGTGCCGAGTTTCCATGTGCGGTTTCATTAGGAACTGTCATGTCAACAAGTGTCAAGGGGTCTGTTTTGTCTGATTATTTGATTCAGTTATGAATAAAGTTGCCAGATGCCCTTTCAGGGGAGCACACTCTATATTTTAAGGGAACACAGCATGTGAAGGACTGTGACTCTTGTGTGACTGCAAAAGCTCAGAAAAAGACTGGTACCTGGAACAGAAATTGGCTTCCTGAAAATCTCATAGTTCCTTCTTTTTTTAAAAAAAAAATAAGCTTCTAACACTCATGGTGGTAATGTGAATATATTTTTGAAGGCAAACAATGCATGGAAAAATCTCGAAAATCAGACTTTCCTGAACAAGCTTTCCAATTACAAGTGGGATTTCCCTTATCTACCTACCTACCTCCCCTATCTTTTCATCTAAATTAATGGTGTCTTCTAGGGTACAAGAAGAAATGTCCCTGCTCCAAGGAGTTTACAATTTAAAACTGAGAGTGTGACAGACACCCAGATTAACAGATTATGTTTCCTGGTTCCCACTTCTTCTCCAAATATCTTTTCTCCAAAAAGACCAGTTCTAGCTTTCCTCCATCTCATTGGAGCAGAAGGTGCTTCAGTAGGAAGCTTCGTGTCTCCAGGAAGCCCACATTTTGAAATAGGAGTATCTTGTTTTGGAATCTGCCCATTTTGTGGTGGCCCCTGCTTCCTGTTTCCAAAATTTCAAAATTCAACAAGGCTGGCAAATTCTACTTTATAGCCCAGCCATACTCTTCCTATGCAGCATTTTCTAATGAAGTTCAATTCTTTTCTTTATAAAGGTTTTATAATAAAGGTTTTATACTAAAGGTGTAATGTATCTAAATCCGACTGCGTGCAAGGCTAGGTCCCCACGCGGTCATGCGAAGCCTTCGAGCTTCGCTCCGGGAGACAATGGCCCGAGCGGATCCTAACCCATGCCAATCAGAGGGCTAGGATCCCTGCCGGGACCTATGGAACTCTCATTCACAAGAAATAGTCTATCACTAGAGTAGGGTGTGTTCAGGCGGGGACAGATCCCATCCTCATCACCATTGAAAAGTACTGAGACCAGAGACTCAGCATAGTGAATCAGCTCTTTTTTATTAGGTTACATCAGGAACAAGACAACTAACCGGCTCGCAGGCCGGCTTATATCCTAGAGCAAAACCCACTCCCAGAACACACTCTGCTTTCTCCGGTCACCGCTTCTAGCACTACACGTCACTCTCTGATGCGGACGAGTCCTATGAAGCATCACGCCCCATCGCCTTCGGATCCCTCCTGCCTCATGAGGTTCCCAAGATGGCCGCAACACACGGTAACATGTGGTAAACTTCGATGTCACCCGGCCTGAACAATGGGAGACCTGGCTGGAGACCTTGGAGAACCACTTCACGTACTATGATGTGACGGATGCTGGTAAGAAAAAGGCCCTGCTCCTAAGCTCGTGTGGCATCGATGCCTTTTGGTTGCTGAAGGATCTGATCGCACCTCGGCAGATGAAGGAAGAGACATACGAGGTACTGGTAAAGGCGCTAACGGATCACCTAGCTCCTAAACCAGCGAAATTTGTTGAGCGCATGGAGTTCTTTGTACAAAATCAGGGCCTGGACGAGTTGGGCTCTGATTTCCTGGTGGGGCTCAGAAGAGCGGCCACGTGGTGCATGTTTCCCAGCCTGGCAGATGCCCTATTGAATCAGTTCCTGGTGGGCCTCTGTGAGCCCAAGTTACGTAGAAAACTGACAAGCCAAGACGACTTGGACTTGGACAAGGCGCTGAGGGAGGCCGCTGCGTACGAAAAGTCCCATCAAGACTGATGCACCAAGGCGGTCCATCGCACTGATGCAGACCCTGCCTCAGACTTTTTGGATGAGGAGGAGGTCTTGCAGCTCCACTGCCCAACAAACCAACAGCTCCAAGCATCTGGGGCCCCGGCCAGCAAGCCTTCGGCTCCTGTGACTCCCTGTGCCAGCTGTGGGGATGCCCACGAGCACCAGACCTGCCGATTCTGGGACGTCGTTTGCAGGACTTGCAACAAGCAAGGCCACATCACCCACGTGTGCCACTCAAAAGGGCAGCACCGAAAGACGTCCATCCACCAGGAGTCGTCAGACCTTCACACCCTCACGGCCCTCCACCAGCCGCATCAGGTATGTAACCTGCCCCCCGATAGCCCAAATAAACTGCGTGTCACAGTCCTGATAGAGGGGTCATCCTGTAGGATGGAGGTGGACACGGGTTTGTTTTTCTCCATCATCTCTGTGGCCAAGGAATTCCAGGTGTGCAGCCATTTTTAGATGACGTGCTGATCATGGCGCCCAACATGAGATCCTTCACCAACCATCTTTGGGCTGTGCTCCAGCACTTCAACACCACCAGACTGAAGGTCAAGCACGAGAAGTGTCTCCTGGGTGTGCCATGTGTTGAGTTCTTGGGCTTCGTGGTGGACGCCCAGGGCATCCACCCCATGGACAACAAAATAAAGGCAATCACCGAAGCCCCTCTGCCCACATCCAAGTCGGAGTTGCAGGCTTTCCTTGGCCTGCTCAATTTTTATCATTCTTTCCTTCCCCTCAAGGCTGCGGTGGCAGAGCCGCTCCACCAGTTGCTAGACAAGAATGCTCCATGGGCCTGGGGCCCCCCTCACACCACCATTTTCTCGGTGGTCAAGGACCTGCTGACTTCCAATGCCTTGCTATCCCATTTAAACGAGGCCCTACCAGTGGTCCTCGCCTGCGATGCCTCACCCTATGGCATCAGGGCGGTTCTGGACCATCATCTGGCCAATAGGCAGGAAGTCCCCATAACATACTATTCCAGGACCTTGTCGCCGGCGGAGCACAACTATGCACAGATCGACAAGGAGGTGCTGGCGATAGTAGTGGAAGTGAAAAAGTTCCACCATGATCTGTATGGCCACCCCTTCATGGTGTTGACTGACCACAAACCCCTCCTGGCCATCCTGGCCCCCAATTGTCAGATGCCCCAGATGGTCTCCCCCCTGGGTGCTCCAGTGGTCTCATATTTAGCTGGGTACTCCTACTTGCTTGTCCATCGGCCTGGGAAGGCCATGGGCCACGCGGATGCCCTCAGCTGCCTTCCCCTGCCAACCTCTGATCCCACTCTGGTGCACCAGGTGGCACTGCTGGAGGCCCTTCCTGACTGGTTGGTCCATGTCCGGGAGGTGGCCCACCTCACTGCCAAGGATCGCATCCTCTGCTGGGTCCTTGACTGGGTGGTGAGGGGGTGGCTGGTGGTCAGTGGGGGCTCTGAATTCACACTGTTCTCCTCCCAGAAGGACAAGCTATCGGTGTATATGGACTGCCTGATGTAAGGAGGTCAGGTCATAATCCTGGGCCCTTTACAAACACGGGTTCTCGTGGCCCTACATGAGACTCATCCCGGGGTGGTCAGGATGAAGGCACTCACCCACAGCTATGTGTGGTGGCCGGGGCTGGACAGGGACATTGAGGACGTGGTCAAATGCTGCACAGCCTGCCAAGAGTCATGGCCCGAACCTCCAGGGGCCCCCGCTCACGCCTGGGAATCCTCACACCATCCTTGGTCCCGGCTACATTTGGACTTCGCAGGGCCATTCCAATGGCAGCTGTTTTTCATCCAGGTCGATGTCTACAGTAAATGTCTGGAAGTTGTGCCTGTGCCCTCCACATCCTCAAAAGCCACCATTTGTGCCATGTGGAAAATATTCAGTGCCCAGGGCATTCTGGACACCCTAGTCATGGACAATGGGTCGGCATTTACCTCTACCGAATACCAGGAATTCACCTCGTACTACGGGATTCACCATGTCTGGTTGGCCCTGTTCCATCCTGCAATGAATGGACAAGCCAAGCAGATGGTCCATACCACCAAGGAAGCACTCAGGTGACTGGAAACCGAGGACTGGGACTACAAGTTGGCCTCGTTCCTCTTCGGCCAGCGCACCACCCCAAACTCCATGACTGGGTGCAGCCCTGCCAAACTGCTCCTAGGATGGCACCTAGCGACTCGGTTGGACCGACTCCACCCCAACAGAGCCCCTAAACAGGCACCTGACACAGAGACATGGGAGGCGGCCAGGGGATTCGTCCCAGAGGACTCCGTGTGTGCCCGCAATTATGTGTGAGGGCCCCCCTTGATTCTGACCCGGGTGTGAGAGTAACTGGACCCTGGTCCTATGAGGTCTTGGGGGAAGACAGACAGCTGTTATGGTGCCACATTGATCAGCTGCACTGACGAATCCTCCCTCTCGAACCTGAGGACTACGCAGATGCCGAAAGCCCCAAAACGGCAGCCACCATATAGCCACCAATGACCCCAGACCTCACTGATCATGACTCCCGTCCCCCTTCCGCTGTACAACCCACAGATGACCCGCCCACAGGGCACAGCACTACCACCCGACCCATTGGAGCCGACGCCAGCCAGCCCACTGCCAATGGGCTCGACCTCTGCCATGACACCAGAGCTCCGGCGTTCATCCCGGGAACGGAAGGCACCAGCGTATCTCAAAGACTTCATGTGTGGGTGTGTTTCAGACTGTGTGGGGAGGGGTGTAATGTATCTAAATCTGATCGTGTGTGAGGCTAGGTCCCCACGCAGTCATGCAAAGCCTTCGAGGTTCACTCTGGGAGACAATGGCCCGAGCGGATCCTAACCTGTGCCAATCAGAGGGCTAGGATCCCAGCCGGGACCTATGGAACTCTCATTCACAAGAAATAGTCTATCACTAGAGTAGGGTGTGTTCAGGCGGGGACAGATCCCATCCTTGAAAAGTACTGAGACAGGAAAGTGTTTTTAAGATTGGACCTTAGACTAGTCAATCTCTCTCATCCTAACCTACTACATAGGGTAATTGTAAGGATAAAATGAGGAACTCTAAACTGTGTACACCACTCTGAGCTCCTTAGAGGAAAGGTAGGATAAAAATCTGATGTACAGATATATAATTGTTCACCACCACCCCATTTCTCCCCTTGCTGGTCACGGCAACTGCAAGGCAAGAGAAAGATGCAGCCCATTTACTTTATGGCACTGGAGTGTTCACAAAGTTGTGTTGATGCAAAAATTGACCTAACAAATAACATCTCTGAATATGTTTTTTATGCAAGATGGAATCCTTCAGTTTCTCTTCCTCATGTCCTTTACAGCATAAATCTGTGGGATCTGATCTTATTACTGTAAAAACTGATATGTTATGACAACATTCAGTAATTATAAGCTTTTTAGGTCATTGCCCTAATATGATCTATCTTTTCCACTCCAATAAACTTTGTATTGCACAGTTGCTACAGTTCTCTTTTTTATTTTTATTTGTATGTAAAATCAATTTTTTTAAAAAAATATATATAATTGAAGGTTAAAAAAAGGTACTTAGCAGGCACTTGCCCCTTGAACTAGCTCAGTCATGGCTAGCCTTGATCTGTCATGTATGCAGGAAGAACGACCCATTTTGTTTGATGTAAGTAAGTTTGGGAGCCCAGTTGTATGTCACAGTGAAAGGTGCTCTCTCTCGCTTCACTCTCTCTGACACCAGTCTCCTTCCCATGGCTATGCTGAGAGTGGAGAGAGAAAAGCTGAGCCCATTTGGATTCAAACAATTGTTCAGGGAAATAACTCAGATGGACGAAGCATTCCATGTCTCATGCTTCCCTTTTGACTCAACCAAAGGCTCCAATCATGTGATGCAAGAAGTGGGGCCTAAGGTGGCACCTATGCTTGCAGCAGGAGTGGGGCCTGGCAGGGTGAGGCATAGCCAGTTGGTACTCTCTGAGTTTCAGGGATAACTTAAGTGAGAACTCCACAATTCATATGCTTGCTTTGCCACAGACGCTGCACCAGCACAGTAGCACCGGGTGTTAACCATGAAAAGAAAGTGATTCTATTAGCTTACTCTTTCTTTTAGAGAGATGTTTAATAAGTCTGGCTGTACTGAATTCTGGCTTGCCAAATTTAGAAGGAAGAGCCTGTCTTCTGGTTTTCAACTCTTGGTTCTTTTCTTTTTTCAATTTTCTCTTTATGTCCCAAGAAAATTGTATTTGTTATGGTCCATGATTATTGAGAACAGACTCTGCTTTTGGCTGGTAAGTTTAAAAAATATGCATAAAATCTTAAATCCTGCTCCCTATACAACCTTTTCTCTTTCTTTCTTTCTTTCTTTCTTTCTTTCTTTCTTTCTTTCTTTCTTTCTTTCTTTCTTTCTTTCTTTCTTTCTTTCTTTCTTTCTTTCTTTCTTTCTTTCTTTCTTTCTTTCTTTCTCTCTTACTCTCGCTAGCATCTATCTAATCTTAATTTTATCCTGCCCTTCTTCCAAGGAGCTCAGGGCAGCAGACATAGATCTCGCCCACCATTTAAAGGTCTTGAACAAACATTCTGCCCCAATATCACTTTTTTGATTTTGAAATATTGGCAGTAATATTATTGACGTTTGGCAGACATGTCTTATAAATGCACATCCTCTCTGTGGACAAGTTTTTCACATGTATTTCACATGTGGGCAAGATTGCATGGACAGCCAGAAACAAATCAGGGACAAGCAATCATGTTTAGTGGTAAGATCTGTTCTAGGAGCTCTGTGCTTTGCAGACACATAGAGACCCAATTCAGATCAGAAACACAATGAGTTGGAGAAGAGGCTCAGACCACCCCTCTTCTGGTCTATTTCCCTTACCTGAAGGGGCCTTGAGAAACTGCCATTAGCCTGCTTGGGGAAATTTCTCTGTATCCAGAGGTATATGTAACTTGTCAGTGGGGCAAATAGCAGAATTTTGGCCAGAGCTGTGTAACTGGCAATGTTGTGGACTGAACCTGATTAAATGGATCAACATATACAGCATTGGGTACTGGTTCTATTTGGGAACCTTAAATGCGCATGCTCTTTGTCAATAATAATCATGGCCTGTAATTGCTGACCCATTTTAGCTGATATGTATAAGTTTTCAGAATACACAGGACAATTATCATCAACACATTGTTTAGGGTCTAGCTCAAGTGTATATAATGCTTGAATACCTGCCAGTCTGGTTCATGTTCTGCTCACTGGTCACAAACAGTGAGCTGATCTTTCTTGATGGTTGGTTTGACTGTTGGTTGACCTGTTAATGACAGTTGGGCAAGCTGCTTCACAGTTCGACAGGTTGCTTCACTGTATTCCTTCTTAATGGTGCAGTGCAATGCAACTGGCTTTTGACACATGTGGGTTCTCACCCTGACAGAGTTCCATGACCACCCCCCATTCTTGCTGCATGACTGCTTTTTTTTTTTTTTTTTTTTTACAGGTTTTCACACATATAATCTTCCCACTACCGTGATACAAGATTTTTTTTTCCCCCACCCCACCCCCTCCCCTCAGTCCCTCCCCCTGCTCTTCTTTCTTCATTGCTTCAGCCACGGGCACAGAATCCGAAGTTTCCAGTAGGCATCCTTCATGGCTTCGTCCTCCTTGATGTAATCGAAATACGATGACCATTTCTTGCTTGTTTGCATCTTCTTTTCCTCCCAGGTGTTCTCTTCCATTGTCAGGGTCACTATATCTGATTGAATATATTCAAACAGATAGTTATTCCAATTCTCCATTGTCCACTTATTCTTGTCTTTCCATCCTAATGCTATGACTGCCTTTCCAGCTAGTATCATTGCCTTAACTACCTCTTGATATGTGCTTTCTATTCTCTCGATCTTTAAGGTTCCTAATGTCATTAAGTTAACATCTATAGGTATTGATACACCTGTCCTTTCCTTTATTCTGGCTAATATTTCCTTCCAAAACTCCTGGACTTTGGCACATTCCCACCACATGTGTGAGTACCACCCTTTAGCTTGATTGCAGTGCCAGCAGTTCGAACTCATTCTTGCTGCATGACTGCTGTGCTGAGCAGGCAGTTACTTAAACAGATGAATAAATCATTCATCACAACAAATCTTATAAACGTCATAAATAAATACTGGGTAAAATACTATTCTTTGATGTTCATCTAAGTAGTCCCTAATGACACTAATGGCTGCTGATTGGTTTGAATCCTGGGGCAATCAGTTCCCAACAACGTTCATTCAGAGAAGTGAAGTTTATTGAGACAGTAATGCTACAGGTATCTTAACTGTTCCGTGTCAGAACTAAAGAGAAAGCGCATGAAGCAAATAGATATACATAGCTCAAAGGGGACTCCTGATGGCCTCCAGCCAATCAGGTAGCCAGCAAAGGCCTGCCAAAGTAATGGGTAATATTTCCCAGGAGAAAGACTACACCAGGCACTCAAGGTCATATAGCACAGAAGACAGATAATAAAACTAGTGTATGCACAGCAGAAATGAAACTCAGCATTCCAAAGCATCCCCTTCATCTACATGACAGCCAAGCAGAAGTCTGTCTGGTATCTTTATCCATGCTCATTTTTGCAAAGGCCAGATGCAAAACTGTTCAGCAGGTGTCTGCAGTTGTTTGGCAAGAACCAAAGAGGATGGATCACATCTGACAGACAATTTGGTACACAGTTTGACTGTTGAATATATTGCTGGCAAAATCTATAACATCCCTAGCTGAGATGTGTTTTGAATGGTTGCTGAATCATTAGTTCTGTAGGCTAGAGTAAGCCTCCAAACTTTGTTTTGTAGAGTGGTAGGACACAAGCCACCCCATGCTCGACTGGGCCCACCCAGTCCTGAAGTGGCCTACACTGCCACCACATCTGGGCCAGTCTCCATGAGATAGTCTTTTTTCCCCCAAGCCAAAAGTCAGCAACCCTACATACTAGTGTTGCCAGCCCTGCACTGGCAAATACCAGTAGATTTGAGGGAGGGTAGACTTGACATGACATCCTCTATGACATTCTAGCATTTTCCCAATCTCTAGGAAAATTCCTAGACTGTCACAGATGGGACATCACTTTTGACTGACACACTAGAAATCCCTACAATCTCTACAGTCTTTATCAGAGAGATTGTGGAAATTCCTACAGCATCACCATGTTTCTCTCACTACTCAAATCATTGGGGCAGAGGTTTGTCTGCCACCGGTGAGCACATGGCAAACCCAATTAGCAGGCCAGGGTTTCCTTAGCTTTGTATCCTGTACAGGAACAGGAGCAGATGGGAATGGCCAAAAAGGCTGCCTTAAGTCTCTCCATCACTGTATGAAAGGCTGCTTCCTTGGGTGTGAAGAAAGTAGACGGTGACAAGAAAACCATCTTACCAAGCATCTCCAAGGTGGCTTTCCACACCAACCTCTAGGATATTGTTCTACAGACTTGGCAGCCACTGGTATCTACTTCATCTGTGAATTCTCTCACATGCAAAACTAAGCACATGTGACAATTATTTATTTATACTCTGCTTTCCTCTCCAATGGAGACCCAAAGCAGCTTACAATACTGATCTCCCCTCCTCCATTTTATGCTTACAACAACAACCCTGTGAGGTAGGCTAGGCTTGGTGAGAGTGACTGGCCCAAGGTCACCCAGCAGGCTTTTATGGGATTTGAATCTGGGCCTCCTAGATCCTAGTTCAGCACTTTAACCACTACACACATTGTCTCTTGTAACAGGGAACTTGTAAGTGCTGAGTTTGCTGGGTTACAGCCACTAGTTTAAAGGTAAAGGACTATTAAGCTCAGGAATGAGCCATTGTTACTATTTTTGTTTCTTTTTCCATTCCCTTCTGTCTTTGCCAATCATTTCCATTATCTATTTTTCATTTCGGATTTTGTTGTAGATTCAACTGTATTGTTTAATTATCAGTTTTGAAGATCTATATTCCATTTTTCTTGGGCCTTCTCAACACTGCTAACAAAAATCAGGTTTAAATAACAGTAAAATACTAATTTGCACAGAGACAACAGTCAGGTTGCATGGTTTTTGATGGGACAGATTGGCCATTAAGACACCCAGGAAAAGTTTCAGTGGGCAATGGCCTGGAGGCTGTGCCATCTTCAAGGACCTCCCTAATCCCAGATGAGTCTTTTCTCATGTCAGGCAGCCCAATGCAAAACAAATCTCTCCTGGGGAGCCGCTGAATGAAGTGAGTCTCATATCTGCTGCCCCTGTTCCACTGAGGTGAGGAGAGGGTGGTCTTGAGCACAGCAGCACTGGCCATGTTGACTGTTACCACCACCAGCAGCCAATCTTTCCTCAGTTGGGGGCATTGTGGGAGAGGGGCGTGTGGCTCATCCCAGCATGGTATGAACTTTCCTTCAGGCCCCCTGGCAGCTTGCTTCTCCTTCTCCATTGCCTTTCCTTGGGCACAACAGCCAACTGACCCCATGGTGACCAGGCACTGGGCATCGGGAGACACAAAGGCAAGGCCTTAAAACTTGGAAGGGAAGCTGGGAATCTTGATCCTCCCAGCAGGCAATTACCACAAAGGTCAGGTGGTGGCAGTGAGGTACACGAGAGAGAGAGAGAGAGGGAGGGAGAGAGAGAGAGAGAGAGAGAGAGAGAGAGAGAAGCTTCTCCAGGTGTTGGGAAAACCTTGGAAGGCAAGGTGAAATAGGGCCTGCGGACCACAGCAAGCCCATTCCACCACACCCTGCAAAAACAGCACAGCAAGTCAAGAGAGGGGTGGTGCCTTTCTCCCCACTGTGTTTCTGTTTGCAGGGAAGTTTTTCAAAGTAAGGAAACTTCAAAGCTGGCATCCCTCACATGCTGTCTGAAGTGGCAGAGTCCTTCTCAACACTGTGCCACTGGATAAACAATAGTGTGGTGTAATGGTTAGTCTCTTGGATTAGACTCAGTGTGAGTATGGTTCATACCTCTCAAATCGTCACAGTCATGAAGTTCACTGGGTGACCTTAGGCCAGTTGCATGCTCTCTCACTCTCTGCAGGCCATGACCAACCTCAGAGGGCTGTTGTGGTGATAAAATGTAGAAGAACTATGTATGCTACGCTGAGATCCTTGAAAGGAGAACATGAGAGATACTATCATGTTCTTCTGCCTATGTAACCCTCTCATGCCCTTTCTGACTTTGGAAAAAACACCACAAGACAATAAATTGTGTGAGTCTTTAAAGTGCCCCAGGATTCCTCGTTTTGTAGCAAACTGTCTGTTTCCAGCCTGAGCTATTAATCCACCACTTGCAGGGGCTACATTTGTTTACTGGAAATAGGGGTAAAACACCAGGGGGGTATGCTATTTCCTCACTTTTTGTGTCTTGTTTTTTGGAAACCATGTTTTAAAAGAATACTTGCGTCACTGTTCAGCATCACTGCTGGAAACCAGAACTTCAAAAGATCTTGGAGTGAGCATTTTTTTTCTTATATGACTTGCAATGATGCTGAAGTCTAGAGAAGCGACAGGGGAGGGAGAGGAAAGGAGGGGCTTCTTTGTTGCAGATGCAAAGAGCTGAGGCTTCTGTGCAGATATCAACTGTGCAGAGAGAGAAACCGCAGAAGCTATCATCACCACAGTGCTAGAGGAACGTGGGTTGTGCTTGACTGTCCCAACTGCAGCAGACAGGGCTGAAGTTGGACATGGGCTCTTAAGGAAGCAAGGTTCAGTCCTGCAAGATGAGAAGGCATTAGGCAAGAGACTGCCTCTGGGCATGGGCAGAGGGAATTTCTCTCCCAAGTGAGGGTCCCCAGCCAGCCCTTCAACACAACTTGGGTTATGTGGCAGGGCAATCTGGAACCCCAAAACCCAAACTTGGTCCTGATCTTGCCACATGCAAGACACACGAAACCATCCAGACAAGAACTCATTTCCCTTAAGCCAAAAGAAGCCATATCATCACTGTTTTCAACTCCAAACCGATTGCCTGCATTCCCTCTGCCAGGAAGCAAATGAAATAACAAACCAGTAAAATCCACTCTTGCTGCAATGCGGGCCATATGAGACACAATGCAGAGCAGTTTGCCCACCCTATCCAGGCATTTGTTTTTTTGATGTGCTGCAGCAGAGACTGAAATTTGCCCCTGAAGACCTGCAAAGATGTGAAAGAGACATGGAAGAGACCCCTTCAAACATTCCCCCATGGTGTGTCCCCCCCCCCCAAAGAAAATCTCTTCCCCTAAGCTGCATTTCAAAATTGTAGCTTTTCCTACCACGGGGGTCATATACAGGCCAGGATTTCCAGCCGAAAAACTGCCTGAGAGGAAGGGTAAATACTACAGCCTGTATTCTTCCAATGGGACCTTCTGAGGCAAGTTTCAGTCCCTGCAGCTTCATGGGTTGGGGGACCTCACACCTTGCAGGAAAAAATTACACAGGATTCAATGCATCGTGCAGTTTGGCACATGGATATATTTAGCTTCCACCCATCCTGAAGACTCAAAATAGATAATGAAAGAAAAAGAGAGAAGGGAGAGGGTGAGGGGAAATCTGCCAAAGCAAATAAAAGATTGCATCTAAATCTGTTCAGTTTCCATCCTACTGCTTAATCCTGAGCACCAGAAGCCAGCCCCGACTTTGTAGGTCTGGCTTCAAGTTCTGTGAATGCTACCATTCTGCACATGTAGAGAAACCCCAGAGTGCAGCATATTGTGCTGGGCTCAGATTTTCGGCTTCTTGAGAGCCACTCGTTTATAAAATGAGTTGCTAGATCATAAGAACATAAGAGAAGCCAATGTTGGATCAGGCCAATGGCCCATCTAGTCCAACACTCTGTCACACAGCGGCCAAAATATACCAGGTGCCATCAGGAGGTCCAGCAGTGGGGCCAGGGCACCAGAAGCCCTCCCACTGCTGCCCCCTCCAGCACCAAGAATAGAGTGCATCACCTGCCCCAGACTGAGAGTTCCCATCTATACCCTGTGGCTAATAGCCACTGATGGACTTCTGCTCCATATGTTTATCTAAGTTCCTCTTGAAACTGTCCATGCTTGCAGCTGCCACGACCTCCTGTGGCAGTGAATTCCATATGTTAATCACTCTTTGGGTGAAGAAGTATTTCCTTTTATCTGTTCTAACCCGACCGCTCAGCAATTTCATAGAGTGCCCACGAGTTCTTGTATTGTGAGAAAGGGAGAAAAGTACTTCTTTCTCAACCTGCTCAATCCCATTCATAATCTTATAAACCTCGATCATGTCACCTCTCAGCCGTCGTTTCTCCAAGCTAAAGAGCCCCAAGCATTTTAACCTTTCTTCATAGGGAAGGTGTTCCAACCCTTTTATCATTCTAGTTGCCCTTCTCTGCACTTTTTCCAATGCTATAATATCCTTTTTGAGATGTGGTGACCAGAACTGTACACAGTATTCCAAATGAGGTCGCACCAATGATTTATACAGGGGCATGATGATACTGGCTGATTTGTTATCAATTCCCTTCCTAATAATCCCCAGCATAGCGTTGGCCTTCTTTATTGCAGCTACACATTGTGTAGACATTTTCAGCGAGTTATCCACTACGACTCCAAGATCTCTCTCTTGGTCCGTCTCTGCCAGATCAGACCCCATCAACGTGTATTTATATTTAGGATTTTTGGCTCCAATGTGCATCACTTTGCACTTGGCCACATTGAACCCCATTTGCCACGTTGACGCCCACTCACCCATCCTCAACAGATCCCTTTGGAGTGCCTCACAATCCTCCCTGGTTTTCACCACCCTGAACAACTTCGTGTCATCTGCAAATTTAGCCACATCACTGCTTACTCCCAATTCCAAATCGTTAATAAACAAGTTAAAAAGCATCGGACCGAGTACTGATCCCTGTGGTACCCCACTGCCCACCACCCTCCACTGAGAAAGTTTCCCATTTATACTCACTCTCTGTTTCCTATTTATAAGCCAGTTTTTGATCCACAAGAGGACTTGTCCTTTTATCCCATGATTATTGAGCTTACTTAGGAGCCTTTGATGAGGAACTGTATCAAAAGCTTTCCGGAAGTCAAGGTAAATAATATCTGTTGGGTCCCCCTTGTCCACATGTTTGTTCACTCCCTCAAAAAACACTAACAGGTTAGTGAGACAAGATCTTCCCTTACAGAACCCATGCTGAGTCTGCCTCAATAGTTTTTGTTCATCAATGTGCCTACTAATTCTTTCCTTAATAACAGTTTCCACCAACTTACCCGGTATCGATGTCAGACTGACTGGCCTGTAATTTCCCAGATCTCCCCTGGAGCCCTTTTTAAAGATGGGAGTGACATTAGCTACCTTCCAGTCATCAGGAATGGAGGCAGATTTTAAAGAAAGATTACATATTTTTGTCAGGAGATCCACAAGTTCACATTTGAGTTCTTTCAGAACTCTCGGATGAATGCCATCCGGGCCTGGTGATTTATTAGTTTTTAAATTGTCCATCAGTCGGAGGACTTCCTCTCTTGTTACCGCAATCTGGTTCAGGTCTTTCAAAACCCCTCCCGAAATCGGTGCTTCTGGAGTGGGCAAACACTTCTCCTCTTCCACAGTGAAGACAGAGGCAAAAAATGCATTCAGCTTCTCAGCCATTTCCCTATCATCCTTCACTACTCCTTTTACCCCTTGGTCATCCAAGGGCCCCACTGCCTCCCTGGCTGGCTTCCTACTTCTAATGTATTTGAAGAAAGTTTTATTGTTGGTCTTTATGTTTTTTGAGATATGCTCCTCATATTCCCTTTTTGCTTGCCTGATCACAGACTTGCATTTTATTTGCCATAGTCTGTGTTCCCTTTTATCAACCTCACTAAGACTAGCTTTCCACTGCTTAAAGGAATCCTTCTTACCTTTTACAGCTTCCATTACTTTATTTGTTAACCATGCAGGCTTTTTTCTATACCTATTTGCACCTTTCCTAACCTGCGGTATATATTTTTTCTGAGCTTCTAGGATTGTCTTTTTAAATAGTCTCCAAGCTTCCCCAATGGTTTTGACCTTCTCCACTCTTCCTTTCAATTTCTTCCTCACATGTCCCCTCATACCAGAGAAGTTACCCCTTTTAAAGTTAAAAGTGGTTGCGTCAGTCTTTTTGGGCAACTCCCTATCTGCACAAATGTTAAACTCAATGACATTATGGTCACTGTTCCCAAGTGGTGCAATCACTTTTACATCTCTCACCAGGTCTTGGGTGTTACTTAGGACCAAATCCAAGATCGCCTCTCCCCTGGTAGGATCTGTGACCATCTGTTCCACAGCACAGTCATTGAGAGTGTCTAAGAACGCAATCTCTTTTTCCCGACTAGAACTCATATTGACCCAATCAATGTGTGGGTAGTTAAAGTCGCCTATTACAACACAGTTATTTCGTCTAGCCGCTATCTTTAATTCATTCATTATTTTATAATCCTCCTCTATCTTTTGATCTGGTGGGCGATAACAAACTCCCACTGTTAAGCCTCCTTTTGGACCCACTATTTCAACCCATAGCATTTCCAGAAGTGAATCCAATTCTCTTACCCTCTCAATCTTACTGGACGGTATACCCTCTCTGACATACAGAGCCACCCCACCTCCAACCCTTTCCCCCCTATCCTTCCGATATAATTTATAACCAGGAATCACCGTATCCCACTGATTTTCCTCATCCCACCAAGTTTCTGAAATACCCACAATGTCTGTTTCCCCCCCCAACACCAAGCATTCCAACTACCCGATTTTACCTCGGAGACTTCTAGCATTTGTGTATAAACACTTATAGTTTCCCATGTTTGTTAAGCCCACAGCCTTCCTCTTGCTGCCTCGAGACCTTGCCAGGCAGTTCCTATCATTAGCCACAGTCTCAGTGGACAATTGTAATCCATTTCCTTGTACAAAAGTAATAGCTACCCCTTCATCTCTTTGAGATGAGCCATCCCGAACCAGAGATTTTTCATCTCCTGTCGGCTTTCCCCCATTATTCAGTTTAAAAACTGCTCTGCCACCTTTTTGATTTTGAGCGCCAGCAGCCTGGTTCCTTCTCAGGACAAGTGGAGGCCGTCCCTTTTGTACAGCTCCCTCTTGTCCCAAAAAGCATCCCAGTGCCTAACAAACTTGAACCCTTCCCCCTACACCACCGTCTCATCCACGCATTGAGACTCCTGATCTGTGCCTGTCTCTCCGGCCCTGCGCGTGGAACACGTAGCACTTCCGAGAAGGCTACCTTGGAGGTCCTGGCCTTGAGTTTCCTGCCCAACAGCCTAAATTTCTCCTCCAGGACCTCACGACTGCATTTCCCCACATCATTGGTGCCGACGTACACCACGACCACTGGCTCCTCCTCAGCACTATCTACCAGCCTATCTAAAACATGCGTAATGTCCGCTACCTTCGCACCAGGCAGGCAAGTCACCATACGGTCAGTACGCGGGTTCGCCACCCAGCTGTCTATCTGCCTAAGGATCGAATCACCAACTACCAAGAGCCCCCCTCCCACCCTTCCCAGGGACGGTTCCTTGGTACGAAAGGATACCCGTTCACCAGCTGAAGAAGAGGTCCCTTCTGAGGGCACATTCCCCTTATCCTCAGCATGGTGCCCCTTTTCCCCTTGACCCTCATGCTCCCTGGCAGCAGCCGGGCTGCCAGATCCAGAGTGGGACATATCTAACAAGTCCCTGAGAGTCTTCCCCGTGCACCTAACTGACTGTCCCTGCTTCTCCAGGTCAGCCACCTTGGCCTCAAGGGAGCAAACTCGCTCCCTGAGAACCAGGAGCTCCTTGCACCGAGCACACACCCAAGACTTCTGACCAGTGGGCAGATAGTCATACATGTGACACTCCATGCAAAACACTGGATAGCCCCCAACCCCCTGCTGGCATTCTGGCTTCATAATTGTTTTTAAACAAATACTTTTCTATAACCCCCCTTTTAAAACCCTTTGTATTTATATGGCTCCTGTTGTAGGAGTCTACTTACCTTACCTTACCAAGGAGCCAAGGTCCTGGCTTTCTGGCTCTTCCTGGGCTTCTTACAGAGCCCCTAGGCAAAGAGCCACAGGCAAAGAGCCACAGGCAAAGAGCCTCGCCCGTTTGCTCTCGCCCGTTTGCTCTCGCCCTTCGGCTCGTGCCAGAGGCTCATAGGGTTGCAAAAATGTGCTTGAAAGTCTATGACATCTCAGCAGCCAGAGGAACTGATCCCATGGGCCCAGCCATGGGATTTCAGTACCCTGCAAAGCTCCCTGCTTCTCCACATTGCAAATAAAAGTAAAATAAGAGATCTTATTTTGCATAATTAACACAGATTGATGGAACCAGATTTTCATCAAGTAGGGGGAGGTATTGACTAGTGTATACCCAGAATTCGTTGTCGTCTATGTTCTCCAGCAACACCAACTGCCATAGTGAGGGGCCGAGGGCTCAGTGGCAGAATGCCTCTATTGCATCTGGGAGGTCCCAGCTTCCATCTCCACCATCCCCAGTCAAAAGGGGTCTCAGGTACCTTGTGCTGGGAAAGAGGCTTCTTTGCCTGAGAGCATCAGAAGAGACAACAACTAACCAAAGAGTAAGCTGTTCTAACTGGATGTACCTTTAACATGTTCTGCTCTGTTTGGAATTGTTCATTGTGGCTGTATTTATTTGTGAAGGTGTCAGTTCCCTCAGATAGTCAGTCAAACACCAGGCTTCTTCAGAAGATAGTGTTTATTGAAAGAAAATGCTGAAGGTGCAGTACATGCTTTTTGTCAGTGATACTTTGGAACATCAAGCAGTCTAAGTTATAGCCCATTCAAAAGGCCCCCCCCCCCTAAGCCAATAGCTACCATGCGTGTGAAAACTCCAAAGCGAAAGTTTAAGAAAATAACCCAGACCAGTAATTTCCCAGCACCAGGATGGCAGCAGCATGAGACCCAAGGTCAGGCGAAATTGATAAGATACAAAGCAGACAGTACTAAATCTGTGAGAGACTAGAGGCTCCAAACCCTCCTGCATTCCAACGGTTGAATGAATGCCTCCTTCTATTTTACAATGGCAGGATACCTGACATCTTGCCCTCCCCAAAAGTCACTCCCCCCCAGGTTTCCCCGGGTAACACCGATGGAAGTTCCGAATGAGGCGGGGGGCATTGATGTGATCTACCTTGACCCACTCCCAATGCTGCAGTCCAAAATCCACCCATTCAATAAAGTAATACAATTTATTGCGAGAGATCTTAGAGTTCAAGATGTCAGCCACTTCATAATGTGGTTCTCCGTGAACCATGGAGGGGGGTACAGCTGGCTGTGGTCGCCACACGTTAGCCCCAGGATCACGCCGTAATAACCTGAGGTGAAACACAGGATGCAAAGATTTCAATGATTTGGGCAAAACAAGTTCAGCAGTCACTTCATTGATCATATGTTTGATTGAGTACGGCCCCACAAACTTCCAGCCCAGTTTCTGGCTGGGTTGGAATCCCTTAATGTTCTGCGTGGAGACATAGACAGAGTCTCCTGGTTTGGGATCCCACCCTTTATCCCTCTTTTTGTCAGCCTGGGCTTTGTTGTCCCATTTAGCAGCCTCCAAAGTTTTGCAAAGAATCGGCCAAGCTTCCTGCAAATGCTTGCACCAGTCCCCCGCCTCTTCTGAAGGCAGTTCAGTAGTATCCAGGAATGGGAGAGGGGGGCCTCATAACCGTGGACTGCCATGAACGGGGAGACACCCGCAGATGAGTGACAAGTGTTATTGTAGCAAAATTCAGCCAGAGGCAACAACCCTTCCCAATTGTCTTGTTGGAAGTTAGTGAAACAATGCAGGTATTGCTCCAGGGTCTGATTTGCCCGCTCAGTTTGTCCGTCAGTCTCTGGGTGATAGGCACTACTCAGTCCGCGCTCAACCCCCAGAAGTTTCATTATCTCACTCCAAAAATGGGAAACAAATTGCGAGCCACGGTTGGAGACCACCTTCCTTGGTAGCATATGCAATTTGAATATGTGGTGCATAAAAGCTTTAGCCACCCCCTTTGACAAAGGTATAGTCTTAAAGGGGACAAAATGTGCCTGTTTGGAGAACAGATCCACCACCACCCAAATCACTGTTTTCCCCTTGCTTGGAGGCAGATCAGTGATAAAGTCCATAGAGATCACTTCCCATGGTTGAGCCGGGGTGTGGAGGGGGTGCAGAAGGCCAGGAGGTTTCCCCAGTCGAGGTTTACTCATGAGGCAAGTTTGGCAAGACTGAAAAAACAGGGAGGGATCACGCCTCATGTCTGGCCACCAAAACTGACGTTGGAGAAACTGTAAAGACTTAACAAAACCCCAGTGACCGGCTAGCTTAGAACCGTGTGTGAGGGACATGATTTCTCCCTGCAGAGACCATGGCACAAACAGTTTTGAGTCCCGGTACCAACAGCCATTTGCCCATTCCTCCACCCCCCCCTTCTTTGTTCAGTTCCCCTTTGTCCTCGGGGAAAGAGCGGAGGCAAATTTCTGTTCCCAGGTGGGATCGGAGGGGAGGGGTGGAGCCTTGGCCTTACTACGTGATGTAACCACACACCCCAGTTGAATGGGTGTGAACATGGAGTCCAAGACCTCCTCCCACTGACTATCATGTTGCAGTAGGCGGGACAGCGCGTCAGCCAAAGAATTAGCCTTCCCCAGGAAATGGTGGAGAGTGAAATTGAACATAGAGAAGAAGTCCACCCAGCGGAGCTGTTTGGCGTTTAGGTTCCTGGGGGTCCAAAGGAGTTCTAAGTTTTTGTGATCAGTCCATACCTCAAACAGCACCCTTGCCCCCTCCAGCCAGTGATCCCAGGTTGACAGCACTAATTTAATAGCCCCTGCTTCTTTATCCCACACCAACCAATTGCGTTCCGTCTCGTTAAATTTCCTGGAGACGTAAGCCAGTGGGTGTAACTTCCCATCCTCCCCCTCTTGCAAGATGGCTCCTCCCATAGTGACATCTGAGGTGGCAACATGCACTATAAATTTTTTGAGTTCATTTGGGTGTGCAAGCACCAACTCTGATGTAAAGAACGCTTTGAATTTATCAAACGCCCAGGTGTCCAGTCCAACTTAGCCCCTGGGCGTGAACCCTCAGTACCCTTGCCTTTCATTTTGAGGAGGTCTGTGAGGGGCAAGGAGACCTGTGTGAAATTTTCCAAGAAGGATCTATAAAAATTGGCGAAACCGAGGAATGCTTGTAGTTGCCTACGGGTCTTTGGGGCTTCCCACCCCACCACATCTTGGACCTTCGCTGGGTCCATCTTTGTGAGATCTTGTATCCCAGGAATGCAATCTCAGTACAGTGGAACTCACACTTTGATAGCTTAGCAAAGAGTTTGTACTTGTGCAACATTTGTAACAATTCCCTCACCAATCTGACATGAGACTCCTTGTCAGGAGAGTACAGTAAAATGTTATCCAAGTACACGAGGACCCCATTGAACAAATACTTGTGGAACACCTCATTGATAAGGTTCATAAAGACCCCCAGAGCCCCCTGGAGGCTGAATGGCATGATGAGGTATTCAAACTGTCCCAGAGAGGTATTGAAGACCGTTTTATACTCACCCCTTCCTGAATTCGCACTCTGAAATAGGCATCCCGTACATCTAGTTTTGAAAAGATCTTTCCATTAGCAACTGCTGCTAGGAGGTCTTTAATCAAGGGAGTGGGTAAGCATTCATGGTGGATACAGCATTCAGCCCCCTATAGTCCGTGCACAACCACAACCCCCCATCCTTCTTTTTCCGAAACAGCACAGGTGCTGCACAAGGGGAGGAGGCGGGGCGGATGAACCCTCTAGCTAGATTTTTGTCAATTAAGTGCCTCAACTCCTCCTTCTCCACAGGGCTCATGGAGTACAGTTTCCCCTTCGGGAGCTTCTGGTCAGGCAAAAGCTCAATGGCACAGTCTGAGTTCAGATGGGGGGGCAATTCATCGGCTTCGGCCTCTCTGAAGACCGAAGCCAGATCCTAATACTCAGGCGGAATCAAACTCAAATCAGTGTCCGCAAAGCCCACCGGGACCCAAAGATCAGCTGGGGTGATTACGAAGGGCCTATGCTCCCAATGTTCTCCCACCCCCTTTCGCAATGGCACAGTCTCGTACTTACACAGGTCTTTCATAGTGGACCCTTCCATCTGGGTAAAAACAAGCGGGTCAAGGAGCTTGACAACCTTCGCCCCCAGTCCTGTCACTAAGGAGGGGTGAATTAGGTCTCATCCACACCCCGAGTCAATTAAACCCCGCACCCGGACATGGGTGTTAAGTTCGGGATAGATCAAAGTCACAGCCACAAAAAGGGGGGTAATTGCTCACCAGTTTGTGCACCTCGGGACCTGGGACCTGCTGTTCAGCGCTGTTCACAGCTGGTCCTTCCCATTTCTTACCAGCTGGAAGTTCTCGTCCTCAGACAATCCTGTATCCTCTCCTTTCGGGCTGACCTGCAACGCCTGCGGGGCCTTTGGTTTGGCGGTTGGCTTTTTCCCTGGTGTCTCGAAGTGCTTCTTGTCGCCGCTTTTGGTAGGGGGGTTCGCAGGTCCTGATTCGGGGCAGGCAGCCATGAAATGGCTCAATTTGCCACACCTGAGGCACAGCCCTTGTTTCATCCATTGCTCCTGGGTCCCATCCTTCTGGTGAGGCTCTGGGGCTTTGGGTTTCACCGGAGTAGACGTTGCTGGAGCGGTCTTTCCCAGGGTTACCGCATCATCAATGCAAATGGTGCAAAGGCGGCTCTCCGTGTCTGCAGCTTCCCTCATCCATGCCAGAAGGGATACTGGCTTCATGGTGCGGAGGATTGTTCTGCGGATCTCCGGGTTCAGCTCCAATCAGTAATGCTGTGCCAACACCCTGTCTGGCCACTCCAGATCTTAGCAGCATGCCTACGGAACTCCTCTGTGTATTCACGCACCGATATCTTCCCTTGGCGGAAGGTTCGTAGAAAGGTCTGGGCCATCTCGCTGGCATTAGAGTCCTCATAGTGAGCCCACAGTGCCCACATGAATGCATCCACTTCGCAGAGTTCCCTGCCATCCTTGTGGTGAAGGGTAACATACCAATCGGCCACTCCCTCCTGTAGTCGGGATGTGATCGTGTCTATGATGCGCTCCTCATTTGGGAATAGGTGGCCCCAATTTTCCACAAACTTTTCGGCCCTCACCAGAAAGTACAAGAGTTTTTTCCAGGGTGCCATCAAAGGTAGCATCCAGAAGTTCGGCTGGGTTCGGGAACATCTGCCCCACACCCCTTGGGAGGCCCCGAGGCCTGGGTGAGGGTGGCCCTCCTGGTGGCGGCCCGGCCGGTGCACTGGGGGGTGGTCTCACGGGCACGTCAGGCCTGGCTGGTACAGCCGGAACATCTGGAAGAGTGGCAGGGGGTACCAGTTGGGCAGGTAGATGCCTTTCCAACTCCCTCTGTATCCCGTCGGCAATCAGCCCTGGTATTCTTTGGAGGGTTTCTTCCATCACCCACAGGATGTATTCCTGGCTCTGGCCCCTCTTCCTGCCTCTGGATTCTCATGGCTCCTCCACTTCCATCGGTAGGTGTCGGGGGCCCTCCGCCACAGGTGCTGTGCTCAACCGGTAGATGGACCATCATATTGGCTTTCCCTGTGGGGCCCATGTGGAGTCAACGATCATGTTTCGAAGGTCTCAGCCAATGGTCTTTCCCATTCCCTCCGTTGCCTGGGACGCATAGTCACGCTGGCATACGCTCCAACAAATGGATCAAAACAAGCGTCCTCCAAGTCTTCCTTGAGGTGCCATGGCATCAGTACCATCGTTGCTGGCACCGACATGGTGGGTACCGTAGTGACTGGTACCATGGTGGTAGGCACCATGTCTTGCGACGTGGTTACCACTGTCTGGTCTTCATCTTCACCATCCATCTCTGGTTGAGTGAGAGAAATGGCACAGACGAAAGACCGGATGAGAAGATCACTGACAATCTGTCAGTTCCCTCAGACAGTCAAACACCAGGCTTCTTCAGAAGATAGTGTTTACTGAATGAAAATGCTGATGGTGCAGTACATGTTTTTTGTCAGTGATACTTTGGAACATCAAGCAATCTAAGTTATAGCCCATTCAAAAGGCCCCCCCGACCCCCTAAGCCAATAGCTACCATGTGCGCAAGCGCGAAAACTCCAAAGCGAAAGTTTAAGAAAATAACCTAGACCAGTAATTTCCCAGCACCAGGATGGCAGCGGCATGAGACCCAAGCTCAGGTGAAATTGATAGGATACAATCCAGACAGTACTAAATCAGTGAGAGACTAGAGTCAAGTCAAGTCAAGTTAGCCTTTATTGGCATAAATTATCAGTACAAGTTATACACTTTAAGAAGCAGTTAAAAATGGTTAAAACACATCTATAAAAATTCTGTGACTCGATATTGTGCAATTAGGAGCTGATAAAGATATTATATTTCTAGGTGTCTTTGGCGCAGCTTTAAAGCCAAACAGAGAAACTGAGCCACCTTCTCAGTGATGTCAGGATCAAGATCATTTAAGAGTCTGTGTACCTTGAGTGCATCAGAACAATCCACCATACTGGATAGGATAGAGTGTAGATAAATGTTCCTTAAATCCACATACAGATTACAATGCAGGAGAACATGAGAGATAGATTCCACACATTTCTTTCTGCAGGGGCAGTATCTGGCCGAATGAGAAACCTTGTTAAATCTGCCATATAGAATGGCAGAAGGCATAGCATTACCCTGGCCAGGGCAAAGAGAGACTAGGGGCTCCAAACCCTCCCACATTCCAACGGTTGAATGAATGCCTCCTTCTATTTTACAATGGCAGGGTACCAGACAGAAGCATCTCCCAAAGAACTCTGATTTTGACTTATGAAGTCAGGTCTAGCAAAATGTCTCTTGGTAACCCATGAAGGACAAGTCAATCCTGAGCTGAAACTGAGGGAAGGAAAGTACCAGGAGATATATAGTTTAAAAAGCAGCAAAGATGTCAGGTGGAACAATCTTAGTGATTCTGGGGCCCTGGGTCAAAGTCCAGGACAGGGCCCCAGAACCACCACCACCACCACCACCACCATGCCACCAGCAGTACCCCTTGCTGGGGCCAAGCAGGGGGCAAGAGTCACCAACGGAAGCTGTCTGCCTAAGAAATAGATGGGGCAGGTGGCCAGCATTGGCAGGAGTCATCTTCTTTTTCTTTCTCCTCGGGGGGGGGCAAGCATGGGGCCCAGGGCAGCTGCCCCTCTTGCCCTTTGGCCAAGACCACCCCCGAGGTCAGCCTTTGCTCAAAGGAGCAAAGAAGAAGCATTTGTAAGTCTAAGCTACATTTTTGTTCTCTGCACCTTCATTGCTGTCTTTGGAGAAGCTGGGCCTTTTAGATCAGAATCCAACCCCAGATTCCACATTGCCATTCACCTCCAATCAGATGTGAGTGGCCGCCATCACTTGATAGCCTATAGGTAGGGGGAGGGAAGGGAAGAGTAAGGGGAGAGTGACATGACAACCGGTACAGCGAGCAAATGCATGGTCCACATCCTGCATCTATTTAAAGTGCTGACCGTGGGAAACTTCTGCAGACGTGTGGTTTCTTGAGAACTGAGAGAGTTGTGTCTTTAGTAGCTGGGGAATGAGTCACACTCTGAATTGAGGAGAGTGTGAAATAGAGAGAAAAAATGGCAATCCGAAGGCTTGCCTTTGAGGACAGGACATGCGTAATTATCTCAAAAAAACCAGACAGGGCTTGGTTTAGCTGAGCAAAGACCAGGAAAGAGCAAAATGGGTAGATGGACAGATATGAATCAGGGCTCACAGTTGGGGAGAGGGAGTTGCCAGTCATGAAACATTTTTTGCAGGTCAGACTCAGGACACAACCCTGGAACCTGCAAAAAATAAGGCTGCCAGTGCTTCTGGGCATGCAGAGAGTGCATTTCCCCACCACCATCAGTGGGTAACCACAACCAAATTTGAGATTCAGAAAAGCAAAACAAAGGAAGTTCTTTTGTTCCTAGGGAGAGATGACACAGCAGGTCACCAAGGCTGGCAAGCAGGACCCTCACCTCAATTCTCCCTTTGTGTGCAGAAGCCAAGAGGGCAGTTAGAGAGACTTGTCAGATGGCACCATCACCCCTTCTTCCAGGTTCTGCCATTGTCATGCCCAAAGCCATGCCCAGAAATCCTGGAGCTGGACCTGAGGGCATGTCTAATCTTAGGAAAGTGTAAGATGGTGAGTCTGAACAGCCCACAAATGTCCTGCTGCACAAAGACTCACACAGCTGAATCACACTGAGGAGCAATCACAGTCTCTTTTTATTTACCATACAGAATCCCCTCAAGCCAGGGTTTTTCAGTTTTTAAAACCTAGAGGTCTCCTTATGAACATGTGAAGTTCCTTATTTATTGAAAATATGCATGCCCTACCTTATTGCTTCACACTTAAGGCAGACCAACAGACCAACAGAACAGCGAAAGTTCTGAGGACGCAAATACCATAAGCCTCCAACAGCAAGTTAAATCCATATGGGAGGGGATATGGCTCAGTGTTAGAGCATCCACTTTGCCCTCAGAAGGCTCAAGGCCCACTGAGCCCAGCTTATCTATTTAAAGGGTTGTTTTTGTGTGTACATTTTTAGGAGTAGGTTGGAGATCCTTTTATACCCTCCAGTTAAAAGGGTCTCAGAAGCTCAGCCCTTCTTTGTCTGAGACCCGGGAGAATTATGGCTAGTCAGATTAAGAACAGGGCTCCAGGGGTGAACAAGTATGTTCTTCTGACTTTGTATAAAGCAGCCAGATATGAACCAATCACTTCATTTGAGATTGCTAAAAGCAGCCATACAAAGGGAAAGCAGTTACCAGCTTCTCCAAGGAAACAAATTCAGGAGGCCGTTTATTTCATGGCTGGGGATTCTGCCCTCAAAAAAGGTAGACAAGAATCAGCTTCTTAGCATCAGGGGGCCATTTTGAATTTCTTATTGTCTCAGGCACCAAGCTGTCCTGGGAAGACCTTGGTATTTGGTGAGAAGAACTCTGAGACAACCTTTGCTGTCAGCTTGGGGAATTCCACACATACACACACCAGAACAAAGAAATTTCATTTTTTTATTATGCACTGATAATGCAGACATGACAAAGGCAGTTTCCGGCATAAAAATAAATTGAACATTTTTTAAAAAAAATACCCCCAGACGGAATGAAGGGCTCAGCCCAGCACGCAAGGACAGCTTCTCAAAAATGCCACATCTCCTTTTTCTGCCTCAGAAAGCAGAAGTCTGAAGGGGGGGACACACACATTGGTTTTTTGATGGTCATGAAAGCGGTTTTTCTGCACCTGTTACCTCAATGCAATCGTAAAATGCTCAGGGTGTGAGACAGGATGCTGGCTGAGAGATGGGGGGGAGGGGGGAGAAGGTCCTTCTGGGAGGCTCAGATCCCCCCTCTTTAAAAAAGCAACAAAAAAACCCACCCTTGATTGCTGCAGGTTTGTTAAAAGCAAATATTTAAAAACTATCATTTCTTATTTTTGCTTTCCCACCATTGTGCAGCCCCAATAGATTCCTCCAGGAAACAGAATGAGGTGGTAGAGGTCCTGAGGAGATAGAATGGACTCTGTCACATCAGAGTGAAGACAGCAGGGTAAAGATATGTCAGAGGATGATATATTTTCCTGCTCCCTTATACAAAATAAAATAGAGTGGAAAGTTTGAGCCAGCTCTCTCTTTGCCACGCTAGGTTTATACCTGGAAAAAGTTTTAATGGAGGGAAGCATTCAAAAAAATGTGAAGTCTGAAGGGGTACAGTTGACGGGTTGGACATAGCCAGCTTTTTCACTCAGTCTTGTCTAGTTCCTCTTGTTACTACAGCCTATGTGGCTTTTGTCCATGGAAGTCCCATAATCCCTAGCACAGAGTTTTTGGGTGGTCAGAGTGGAAATATTGTGGTGGTCCTTCCTATCTCAACAGCTGAACAACTGGCTGGATCCAGCCCTGTTGCCCCACTATTCCAGGATTCTGCCACCTCATTCTCTTGCATGAATAGACCAAATGCATTATCAGGAGTAAGCCCATTCCTACAGAATAGCCTACCAGAGTGGGAATGAAGGGTGCCTTCACTTAGCATGTTCAGGAAGGTAAGTACAACTTGCCTGTTCCCAAAAGCACTTGGTGCAAGGGAAATCATTTGTAGGTTGTATTTTTAAGTGTGTGTATTGGCTTTTAACTATGTTTGTGTATTGATCTGGATTTGCTGGACATCTACAATGGTTTGTCTTTCCAGTGGTTAGCCACCTTGACTTTGCAAAGATAAGGCAGTGTTTATCAGTAGTCCAAATAAATAAATAGAATAAACCTCATTTATCAAAATATTTATACCCCACTTTTCCTCACATCCTTAATTTAAATCCTTAATTTAATAATTAAAGCATTACAGATGGAAATCATGTCTACCTTTCCTCCCAATACCATCCTGCCCTCATCCAGCACGGGGAAGAAACACATACAATACCACAGTCCAAATTGTTTCCAGGCACATGAGTGCACTGAAATCGGAGGTGGTTTTGCATCACTCAGGGCAGGCGCGAATATGCTTGCTCATCAAGTGATGACTGCAACATCAAGGGTTGAGTTGCACATGTCACAGAAAGAGCTTTCGGATTATTGTGATACACTTCAAAGAAGCTAACTCTGAAGAATGTCCAGAGACATCTGCTGGTCAAAAGTACAGTGTCTGCAGCTCTTGCTGGGGCCTGCCCCAGTGACCAGCATTAAACCAACTTTGCTGACTGCTGATGCCTTTTTAGGTCCAAACTGAGGTCCATGGCCCTTAAAGCCTAAACAGAGATGGATCAAGGACCTGAGACACAAACCAGGCGTGACAATAGTCATGGATCTCCAGTCAAAGTGCATGCAACCCAGAGTGAGATCAGGGCCACTGGGGGAAGGATTTTTATCTCTCCAGCACCCCAGGTTTTGCAAACTGAAGGCACTATTGTGTTTTTATTTGCACTTAAAAAGAAAATAAATTCATTTTAAAAGGACATTTTTCTTTTAAAAATTCTAATGACCATGCTGGGGTACAAAAATGAGCAAGTTGCCATCCAAATCAGGACACACGTGCTTGCATTTGACCTTTTATTTTTTTATATAAGTATGTTATTGATTTTGCAATGCTACTGGATATGGGGTAAGGAGGCTAAGTCCCTATCTCTAAATTCTATGGGAAACGGGAAAAGAAAACTAATACAATTGACACTACTGGAAATGGGGAGGGAGGGTAAACTATAACCCTAACTCTAAAACAACTAATGGTTAAAGGGAGGGACAGACTAACAGGTGACACGATCTGGTTACATAGTGATATATCTTTGTTACCTAAAAATACAGATATGTCATTGCTTACCCAAAAAATTAACAAAAAATAGTAAAAAGTTGCATTAGCAATCTATTCTTCAAAAACTGCAACAATTATCTTCGTTTTGGAGTCTTTTCTTCTTGCGTTTCTTTTTTCCTTGTGGTTTGGGAGCAGCTGCACCTTTCTCTGATTCCAGTGTAACTGAAGAACTATTAGGTTTGTAACTGTTGCTTGATGAATCCTGTGAGTAGGATTCTTCTTCCTCTACTTCTTCCTCCTCTTCTATTTTAGATGTCTTGTCTTTGTTGCGTTGCTTAAGATTAAAGTATTGGTCTACAAACTTTTTCGCCTTAGGAACAGTGTCAATGTTGAATTTTTTATCTTTAAATTTGAAACTCAGTCCTTCAGGAATTCCTTCCTTCTGAAGAGAGAGAGTAAGATCCCTGTAGAGTCTCCTCCGCTTTCTGATTTCAAAGGGGATATCCTTCAAGATTTTTATCTCCTCATTTTTGATTTTCAAGGGTTTCCCCTGTGTAGATTTCAGCACCAGATCTCTGGTAGACCATCTTGTAAATTTCAGACATATTTCTCCCAGGAGTTTATTTCCTTTTATAAAGTCTGGATGAATTCTGTAAGCCCAGTCCATCTCCTTCAATAAATCTTCCTGTTTATAATCCATTATTGGAGCCAAAGTCTCTGCTAGGAGAGCCTTTAAATCTTCATTCTTGTCCTCTGGGACACCTTGGAAGCATAAAATGTACATGGATGTTTCCAGCTGGAGCTGTATTAACTGAGTTTTATTTGAGGAGCTCCTTTTCTCCACTTCATCTGCTCTTTTATTAATACTCTCAGTTCATTTTTCCATCTTTTCTAATGCCTTTTCAGTCACTGAAGTCCTCTTGTCTATTTGAGACATTTGCTTCTGCAAATTATCCATTTTAACGCTAAGATTAGTCATCTGTTCCATTAGAGGGCGCAATGCGTTCGCCAGCAGTGTAGGCATATCTGCTGTTACTTCCTGATTGTGGGAGGGAGTTGCTGGTTAGCTATTTCCGGTGTGCATTTTTTTCTCCAGACCCGCCTTCCACCCTCTCCCAGCCATCATATCAACAAGAAGTAAGTTTCCCAAAACAAAGTAAAAGTTGACTAAATTTTTTCCGCTTCACGTTATTATGCAGTTTTCAATTTCGCTGAAATTCTGATGCATTTAGCTTAATTCAGAAAGTTTTTAAGTCCCATTTTAAAACCGCCTTAGTTTGAGTGGGGGGGGGGATTCTTCGGTTTCCTCCCTCCACCACCGCTTTGCACTTTTTGTTCAGTCGCACAGTCGAGTCTGACTCTTCGCGACCCCATGGACCAGATAAGGCGGGCCCTCCTGTCTTCCGCTGTCCGCTGAAGTTTGCTCAATTTCATGTTCATTGCATCGATGACACTGTCTAACCATCTCATCCTTTGCCATCCCCTTCTTCTTTGACCTTCAATCTCTCCCAGCATCAGGGTCTTCTCCAGTGAATGCTCCCTTCTCATTTGGTGGCCAAAGTATTTGAGCTTCAGCTTCAGGATCTGGCCTTCCAGGGAACAATCAGGGTTGATTTCTTTTAGGATTGACTGATTTGATCTCCTTGCAGTCCAAGGGACTCTCAAGAGTCTTCTCCGGCACCATAGTTCAAAAGAATCTATTCTTCGGCACTCAGCCTTCCTTATAGTCCAACTCTCGCAGCCATACATTACTACGGGGAATACCATTGCTTTGACCATGCGGACTTTTGTTGGCAAGGTGATGTCTCTGCTTTTTATCATGCTGTTTAGGTTTGCCATCGCTTTCCTCCCAAGGAGCAGGCATCTTTTAATTTCATGGCTGCAGTCACCATCTGCAGTGATCTGGGGTCCTAGGAACGTGAAGTCTGTCACTACTTCTACGACTTCCCCTTCTATTTGCCAAGGAGTGATGGGGCCAGATGCCATGATCTTAGTTTTTTTGATGTTGAGCTTCAAGCCCACTTTTGCGCTCTCCTCTTTCATCCTGAGCAAGAGGCTCTTTAGGTCCTCTTCACTTGCTGCCATCAGAGTGGTATCGTCTGCATATCTGAGGTTATTGATCTTTTCCCCAGAAATCTTAACTCCAGCTTGTGATTCATCCAGGCCAGCATTTCGCATGATGTACTCTGCATATAAATTAAATAAGCAAGGTGACAATATACATCCTTGTCGTACTCCTTTTCCTATACTAAACCAATCAGTTGTTCCATATCCGGTTCTAACTGTTGCTTCTTGACCCTTATACAGGTTTCTCAGGAGACATGTGAGGTGGTCTGGTACTCCCATCTCTTTAAGAACCTGCCATAATTTATTGTGATCCACACAATCAAAGGCTTTAGCATAGTCAATGAAGCAGAAGTAGATGTTTTTCTGGTACTCTCTTGCTTTCTCCATAATTCAGCGAATGTTGGCAAACTGATCTCTAGTTCCTCTACCTCTTCGAAACCCAGCTTGTACTTCTGGCAGTTCTCTGTCCACGTACTGTTGGAGCCTAGCTTGTAGGATTTTGAGCATGACCTTGCTAGCGTGTGAAATGAGTGCAATTGTGCGATAGTTTGAACATTCCTTGACATTGCCCTTCTTTGGGATTGGAATATACACTGACCTTTTCCAATCCTGTGGCCACTGTTGTGTCTTCCAAATTTGTTGGCAAATTGAGTGCAGCACTTTAACAGCATCTTCTTTTAAGACTTTGAATAACTCAGCTGGGATACCATCACTTCCACTAGCTTTGTTGTTAGTAATGCTTTCTAAGGCCCATTTAACTTCACTTTCTAGGATGTCTGGCTCGAGGTCAGTGATTATACCATCATGGTTGTCAAGGACATTGAGGTCCTTCTTGTATAGTTCTTCTGTGTATTCTTGCCATGTTTTCCTAATCTCTTCTGCTTCTGTTAGGTCCCTACCATTTTTGTCCTTTATCATGGCCAGCTTTGCATGGAATGTTCCCTTGATTTCTCCAATTTTCTTGAAGAGATCTCTAGTCCTTCCCTTTGCACTTAGGTGCTTCTAATTGCTACCAAGGTTCTTGTAGATGCTTTTAATCACCTGAGCTTTGCTTAACTCACACTTTGAAGCTTTGGAAGTCTTTTAGAAGCATTTCAAAACTTTTGATCATGTCCGCTCATCCGGCAATCGTCTCTCAGTGCCATGTTGGCTCTGCAGCGACAGGACCTTTCAGGGAAGAAGATGAGCCTCAATTCCTTGGCTGTCACCTTGGAAGAGGCTCTCCTCAGCTCCCCAGGCTGAGGATCTCCTACAGAGATCCCAGGAGGGTCCAAGACAAACTCAGACCTTTCCCGTCAGCTGAGTCTCGGCTCCCCCCCCATCAGAGTAAGACAGGGTGCAGCCGAGCAGTGAAACCAGATGTCACATTTGGCCTTTTACAGATGACTCTCCATTCAGTTTCCAAATATAATAAGCATTTTTTGGTGCAATCAACATTGTCTTGACTTCATCCAATAGCTAGTTGTCAGGTGTAAATAAATTGAGGGATAAGTGAAACCAGCCTTTATTCCTCTACACTTTGCAGATGTGCAGCTGGGTGCATAAACAGATGCCACAAAAGAGTGCTGCATGGCATGCAAGTCAACATTGGATCTCTGATGGCCATTCACATAGGCCCACAATTATGCGGAGCTACAGTCATTTACTCATGAATGACATGGATGTAGAGTGGAGCCCTTCTCCACTGGGAAGTGCTGTGCATGAATCCTACCAAATAGGATGAGAACCTTGACCAGTAGACTGCAGGAAAGAGAAGCTGTGGGTCTGAATCAGCTGTGTAATATGGCACGGTAATGGATGACAAGGCACTCAAGCAGCAGAAGCTAAGTAACGGCCATTAGTTCTGATGGTTTAAAAGGGGAATTAGACAAGCCGCAGTGGCTTAGAGGTTATGACACTGAGCTGCTGACCAGAAGGTCAGTAGCTCAGCAGTTTGGGACCCTCGTGTCACATGATGGAGTGAGCTCCTGTCTCTGGCCCCAGCTCCTGCCAAACTTGCAGTTCGAAAGCAAGAAATTGCAAGGAAATAAATAGGTACCATTTTAGTGGGAAGGTAACAGCGTCCCCTGTGCCGTGGCATTTAGTCATGCTGGCCACATGACCATGGAAGCCTCTTCAGACAGCACTGGCTCTTTGGCTTGGAAATAAAGATGAGCACTGCCCCCTAGAGTCAGAATCGGCTAGCTTTTGGGCAAGGGAAATTCCTACAGCATCACCTGGAAGTGACATCACATCCTCCCCAAATTCCACTTCCCTTGCAAGGCAACAGCACCTTCTTTATTGTGCCAAATGGCTCTGGCCAAAGATCTGGCCCTGGTTTTTTTGCAGCCTTAAGGTTAATAGATTGATTATAGCATAAAGCTTTTGTGAGCTACAGCCCACTTTGTCAGATGCATGAAGTGTGTTCTCATATATAAGTACAGGAGAAGGGAGAGAGAAAAAATGCCAGAGGTTCCTTCTGTGACATTTTATGTCAAGCTCAAATGGGAGGAACATGACTTTTTGCAACAGCAGTAGTTGCCAATAACACATTTATCTTTCCAGCTTTGCTATGCTAATTTAATACTTATAATGAGAGAGAAGTCAGTACAGTCTTTCAGAGGGAGAAGGCCAGATGCAGGGATGTTTCCAAATGCTCCTTGTCCAACTTTATCTCCAGGTTTTAGATTTCTAAACAAACTGGTCTTGTTTCCAAAGCAGGACCAGCCATATTGCACATGAAGAAGAGGCTTTGCCCCCCCCCGCCATGCCATTATCACAACCTGGTCTCAGGGGTGCTATTTGGCCCACTGGGGAAATGCAAGTGTTCCCAGGGATATGACTGGGTTCCCCAGTGACCCAAATAGTGCCCTTACCTGGACTGTTTCAAGTTGGTAAAATGGCACAGGGGCAGGGAAGAATGAAGCCCCTTCTCCATGTGCAATGCACTCTCAATCCAAACTGGGTTTCTCACACTCAGGAATAGGCAAGAACCCTCTATTCACATATTATTGTTACAAAGGGTGGAGGACATAGATCCAACACGTGTACTCCATAATGTGTGAATTAGCCTTCAGAGAGGTCCAGAACATGGGATCCAATTTGTCCTATATAGTAAGTAACCACTTGGGGGCAGGCTATGCTTTTCATCACAAGTAGCAAAGGAAATCTCTCCCTGCTGGTTTCTGTTCTGATGCCACACTGGCACAGGATCATGCCTGAAAACTGGTTTGTGGTTGCAGCAAATAGATTTTACAGGAAACAATCTGCTAGCTGTAGACTGGAAAGCTCAGTTACTGGAAAGCTCAGAGGTAACACAGGATGGCTACTACATTTTGGGCAAAAGCTCAAAAGCAGTGGTGGATAGGGATGAAGCGGCACAGCCTGTTTTTTATATTCAGAGTCTGGTCAATACCACTCAGACGGTATGACCAAGAAGAATTCTTGGGGTCTACACTAAAAATTTTAAACTGGTTTAATAACCAGTGAGTTGGTTTCAGGAGAATTTTTCAGCTAATAGGCAGGCAATTTTTGTCAGTTCCCTTCTTCCCACTGCAGACCTCTAGGTTGTTCTGGGGTCACCTGTCCCCCTCATTTTGGTCTTCAGCAGGAGGGGAGAGGCAAGAAACAGATTATATTTCATTTGCCCTTTATTGTCCTAGGACTAGTCCACATGGATAGCCTGCTTCCTGTGACCAGCGGATTCAGGTATTCCATTTGTTATCCTACTAGCTATGATGATTAAAGGCAACCTCCACATTCAGAGGCAGTAGACAGTTCTGGTTACCACACCGCAAAAAGGATATTATAGCATTGGGAAAAGTGTGGAAAAGGGCAACTATGATAAAATGGTTGGAACACTTTCCCTATGAAGAAAGGTTAAAACGCTTGGGGCTCTTTAGCTTGGAGAAAAGATGGCTGAGGGTGACACAACTGAGGTTCATAAGACTATGCCTTAGGTCAGTCACAAGCTCTGGCACAGATGTTCTCTCAAGGACAGTTTGTGTTAGAGTTCTCTCAGCCCCACCTACCTCACAGGGTGTCTATTGTGGGGAGGGAAAGGGAAAGGAGTTTGTAAACTGCTCTGAGACGCCTTTGAGCAGTGAAGGGCGGGGTATAAATCCAATCTCTTCTTCTCTTCTTCTATGCATAGGATAGAGCAGGTAGAGAAATATGGAGCAGAGGTCCATCAGTGGCTATTAGCCACAAGGTATAGATAGGAACTCTCAGTCTGGGACAAGTGATGCTCTGTATTCTTGGTGCTTGGGGGGGGGCAACAGTGGGAGGGCTTCTAGTGTCCTGGCTCCACTGCTGGAACTCCTGATGGTACCTGGTATTTTTGGCCACTGTGTGACAGAGTGTTGGAATGGATGGGCCATTGGCCTGATCCAACATTTGTTAGACTTCAGGGTTTTGAGCTTTCTGCCCTTACTGGAGTACCGCCTAACCAATGGGGTTACTCACACTTAATTATGCTCTGGCCATTAGGCAAAGCAAAATGGCTTCCCAAGACAGGAAGAAATGCGGGGCTGCGGCTCTTTACCAAGCAAGGCTCCCTCAGTTGTTATGGTTTGTTGCTTCGGTGAAAAAGGAAAATGGCGTGGGGATTGTGGTGCAAAAACTAGCACCCTACACTGTTGTTCTCGGATCCCACCCGCAAGATAGACCGTAAGTTGGCTTGAGATAGCCTTAGGACTTCACATGGGAGGCCCCAGTGCATTCGGCACACCGACCGGTCATGGGCTTTCACCTAGCGGTCAGGTCCGGAGCGGCTGACCTCCACATCACTGAAGGAGAGAAAGGGGAAGCCTCCTACAATAGAGTGCTTGCTAGAGCCAGTCACGCAGATAACAACCTTTCACAAAAGCCTGCACCAATACTCTGGAAAAGTTTTTCCTCCACGTCTGCCCGTCCGAAAGACACGTGTTGACTTGCGTGTACATTCAGATGTTCAGGGTGATGCCTACATTCTCCACCACTTTGTTAGCCTGATTGCTCTTAGTTATTATCAAAATTAGGGGATTTGTGAGTTATTATCAATATGCAATCAGCTAAGGGAGCGATCCAGAGATTCCAGTAACAGACATGGAGACTGTATTAGGTTAGAATTAAAATCCTTTACTGGAAATCTTCTTCACACACAAACAATACACATATGTACACACAATTAACCAAGACTAAGAAAATAAAGAGAGATATTCAGCATGGTTGCATGAGCAGGAGTTTGTTGGTAGGGCAATAATTACCTGTCCTCGTCAAATGAGCCATTCCAATGGAAGAAGGAGGGGAAGAAATGAAAAAGGGACACATGGCTTGAACCAGCAAGCAAAATGTGGAACTCTATCTGCAGACCTAGAGTTTAAAGATGGAGGAAGGGTATTGGGATAGCAAGCTGGACATAAGAGGGATAAAGCTTAGATAGGGGTCGTAGAGCAGAAGGAGGGAGCGTGTGGTTGGGTTTCCCCTTTTATGTGGAGGTGTGGGGGCTGGCCATAACCCCTGATCACACCTCCTGATTAGTCCATCCCTGAAAACATACTATTGGCTGGAAGGAATAGGGGAGGGGAGCTAAGGAGTGGTCAGTATTGAGAGCTAGAAACTTAACTTGTGGCTGGCACCTGGGTGTAGGTGAGATAAGTCATCAGGCCAAGGCCATTGTCTTCTTGATGGTCTTAACTGGGTTGTTGATGAGCGAGTGATTAGTTGCTAAGCAACTATGAATACAGTCTCTGAGCTATGTGTAGCTTTGCAGGTATGGAGGGGGGGAGGAAAGGGGTTGCTTGTGTGTGCTGGAGAGGTCTTTGAATGGTGTTTTGGAATCCTTTGTCCTCATGCTCTGGCATGGCATGGCATTTGGTGCTTTGTGCATACTGTGGAACTGATTCATTCACCATCAGATGAAACGGCTGGCAACCTTGGATGGCCACTGGAACAGCAGTGAAGAAAGGAAGGTGTCTTTCTCTCAGGGTGCAGTCTCAACTGGCATCACAGTGGGTCACCATGCTTTACAGTTCCTTAAGCATACTTTGCACAGTCCATCATAAAAGGCATGAAAAAGCCTTGCAGGGCAACACATTAGCTTCTCTTATGTTCTTATATTCTCTGAATACCAGTGCCAGGGGGCAACATCAGGGGAAGGCCTCAGCCTCTATGCCCTGTTGTTGGACCTCCAGAGGAACTGGTTGTCCACCATATGAGACAGGAAGATGGACTGGATGGACCACTGATCTGATCTAACAGAGCTTTTCTTGAGTTCTTATCCTTTTTAAATGCTGCTGTTACACAATTCCACCTATGTACTGCTCTACATACCCCAATGACTTGATGCTGCTTCTTCTATGCAACTGAAAGGAGGGCATTAGGTCTGCAGATAGGAGGTTCAACAGCAAGCAAGTCCAGGCACACTTTACTCAGAAAGTTATGCTTCATTGGAATACCAGTCTGTTGCCCATTAATGCAGAGTCATTGTCAGGAATAATGGATAGTGCATGGGGAGCAGTGTATATACTCTGATGCTTCAACTAGCCAAGCAAATGAAATCCGAGAGCACATGCAGGAAATCTCCTGGCGGGACATTACATCATAAATGGGAGACCACCCTCCCCCCGTAAGAAGGCCAATACATTCACACCAGCTGGGAACCCAAGCCCTCCCCTCTGTTCAAGTTTATACAGATAGTGGCTGCTAGCAGAGGAATGTCTCCCATGGTTGCTTAAGCTAAGCAAAGCTATGCACATGTGAGAAAGCAAGGAACGAGGTTATACAGAAAACATGGCAGTTATCTGACATCCTGCCCCCCTAAAACCCAATCACCCCCTTTTATTAGTGTTCAGGAAACCTCCCGTCTTGCCTGGGAGACATCGGTGAAAGTCTTGTAACAATCTGGGTGCTCAGATATCTGTTGCTTTCACCCACTCCCTATGCTGTGGACCAAAATGCACCCATTCCACAAGGTAATACAATTGCCCACGTTTTATCTTAGAATCCAGAATGTCCAAAATCTCGTAGTGTTCTTCACCATCCACCAAGGGGGGGGAGGGACTGCTGCCTCGGGACGCCATTGGTTCAGAGGCTGACTGGGCTTTAACCAGCTGAAATGGAAAGTTGGATGGATATTTTTAAGATTCTTAGGTAATTCCAATTCTACAGTCATTTCATTGATCAATTTGTGAATTTTGAACGGACCAATGTATTTCCATGCCAGCTTCCGTGAGGTTTGCGGGAGCTGCAAGTTCTTGGTTGAGACATACACGAAATCTCTGGGCTGCAGAACCCAACCCTCTACCCTTTTCTTGTCAGCCTGGGCTTTGTACGCTGCCTTGGCATCATCTAGACTCTAGAGCCTCACATATATGCGGCCAAGAGTCTCTCATTTTCGCGCACCAGTCTGTTGCCTCCCCTCCAACACGTGGGTCAGGATTGAGGAATGGCAGTGGGGAGCTGTCATACCCCCAAAGTGGCTTAAAAAGGGGAGATCCCAATCGAGGCATGATATGCGTTATTGTAGCAAAATTTGGCTAGGGGAAGGAGATCCACCCAGTCATTTTGTTGGTAATTAGTGAAACAGCACAGGTACTGTTCCAGGGTTTGATTCACTTATTCAGTTTGGCAATCAGTTTCTGGGTGGTAAGTACTACTTAGGGCCCATTCCACCCCCAAGAGGCCCATCAACTCTCCCCAGAATTTGGAAACAAATTGAGTTCCCTGGTCCATGCTTATTTTGGCTGGTAGCATGTGAAGGTGCACTACATGTTGCAAGAAGGCTCTCACCAGGGAACGGGCTGTGGGCAGACCGGGGAAAGGGATGAAATAAGCCTGCTTAGAGAACAAGTCCACAACCACCCAAATCACGATCATCTGCTTACTGGGAGGCAAGTCTGTAATGAAATCCATTGAAATAACTTCCCACGGTCTACTGGAGGTTGGCAGGGGCTTCAATAAATCCGGGGGCTTCCCCGCCCGAGGCTTGCACATTATACAGGTTTGACAAGATTGAACGTAAACGGATAGGTCCTTATGCATGTGCAGCCACCAGAATCGACGTTGCAACAGATGTAATGATTTTACAAAGCCTAAATGGCCCGCCGGCTTGGAGCCATGGACTGATTATAATACGTCCCCTCGCAACAGTTCTGGGACAAACAATTTGCTCCCGTGGTACCAACAGCCATTTCCCCTGCACTCTAGGTCCCCTGCCAGCCTCAGTTCATCTTTTTCAGCATCGGATAAAACCGATGCAAACTTGTCTTTCCAGTGAATAGCAGAGGGATGCATGGCATGTTCCTCTTGCTCCTGGCTACATGTTAGCACCGCACCACTTAATTGGGAAGGCATGAAGAAAAGTCGCGGACCTCCTCCCTCCTGCTTTCATGTTGCAGAAGGCGGGAGAACGCATCAGCCAGGGAGTTTGATTTACCGGGGAAGTGGTGCAGGGTAAACTGAAACTTTGAGAAAAACTCAGCCCACCTGAATTGTTTGGTGTTTAGGTTACGGGGTGTGCGGAGAACCTCAAGGTTTTTGTGATCAGTCCAAACAAAGGGAACACGGGCCCCTTCTAGCCAGTGTCTCCACGTGGCCAGGGCCAAACGGATCGCCCCAGCTTCCTTATCCCACACAGGTCAGTTTCTCTCAGTGTTATTGAATTTGCAGGATACATATGCTAAGGGATGGAGCAGACCATCAGAACCTTCTTGTAAGATCGCCCCCCCCATAGCAACATCCGAAGCATCGACCTGAACCACAAATTTCTTGCTTTCATCTGGGTGTGCTAACACCGGCTCTGTTGTAAACAGAGCCTTTAGTTGATCAAACACCTCCTGGCACTTAGGGGTCCACTCCAGCTTAGTCCCGGGTTTGGCTGCCCCTGCTCCCTTCCCCTTGGTTTTCAATAAGTCAGTTAGAGGTAGGCTCACTTGGGCAAAGTGGGGCAGGAAATTTCTGTAAAAAGAGGCAAATCCAAGGAAACTCTGTAGCTGTTTGTGGGTCTTTGGAGGTTCCCATTCCAATTTATTTTATTTATTTATTTATTTTGAGATTTATACCCCGCCCTATCTGGTAGCTCAATACATCCCAGACTTTCTTTGGGTCCATCTCAATCCCCTTCTGAGATATATGGTACCCTAGGAAGTCAATGCTGGTCTTATGGAACTCACATTTGGACAATCTGGCAAAGAGTTTGTGCTTGAGTAACGTCTGGAGGACCTCTCTCACCAGCTGAACATGGGAGATCGTGTCAGGGGAGTACAGTAAAATGTCATCTAAGTAAACTAACACCCCCTTAAACAGGTGCTTGTATAACACTTCATTTATTAAGTTCATAAAGACTCATGGCGCCCCCTGGAGGCCAAATGGCACCACACAGTATTCAAATTGGCTGAAGGGGGTGCTGAAGGCAGTCTTATATTCATCTCCCTGTCGGATGTGTACATGGAAATAAGCATCCCTCAAATCAAGCTTGGAGAAGATTTTCCCTTTGGCCACCTCTGCCAAGAGGTCCTTAATTAACGGCATGGGATAGGCATTGGTGGATGAAATTGCATTCAGCCCCCAGTAGTCTGTGCAAAGCCAGAGCCCTCCATCCTTTTTACAGAAGGGAACTGGAGCTGCAAACAGGGAGGCTGCTGGCCGAATCAATCCTCTGGCAAGGTTTTTATCAATGAACTTCCACAACTCCTTCTTCTCCATGGGGCTCATGGCATAAATCTTCCCTTTCGGCATCTTATGTCCGGGCAACAACTCGATTGCACAATCAGAGTTGCAATGAGGAGGGAGCACATCCACTTCCTCTTCCTCAACCACCTATGACAAGTCTCTGTATTCCTTGGGGATGTGGGCCAGTTCTTCCATGGCCAGACAAACCCGGGGAGGGTCACTATCCGGGGGTACTCCCCAGGCAAGGTCCCAGATGTGAGCTTGACACTTTGGGGAGATGAAACGGACTATGCCTTCACCCACAATATATATGGGTCATGGCCATGGAGCCATGGGCTGCCCAACACCAAGGGGAACTTAGCTCGAGGGGACACCACAAAGGCACTGTCTTCCCAATGATCTCCAGCCCCCACCCTCAATGGCACAGTCTCGAACCTACAGGGTTCTTTCATCTGAGAGCCATCCATTTGGGTAAATATCAGGGGCTCTGCCAAACAGACCACAGCTGCCTCCAATCCCGACACCAGGGAGGGGTTGATGAGATCCCTCCCACACCCCGAGTCTATGAGGCCGTGAACCCTAATGTGCATCTTCATAGCAGGGTTCATAATAGTCACAGTCACAAAAAGAGGGGTGGGTAGTTGCTCACCACGTTAGGTGCCTTGGGTGATGGGTCCTGCTGTGCTGCACCACCTACAACAGGACCTGGCCATTTCCCACCAGCTCTGCCCCTTCATCATCACTTGACACCGGGTCCAATATCTCCACAGTGGTGTGTAAGGCTTGGGGGTTCCACGGCTTTACTGTCCCCTTTTTCGATGGGGTATCAGCCCAACGCTTGTCACTCTCTTTTCCCGATGGTCCAGCAGCCTCTCCCGAAGGGCAGGTAGCGGTGTAGTGGCCCCTTTCTCCACATCTCAGGCATAGGCCTTGCTTCATTCATTGGTCTTGGACAGAGACTTTCAGCGGGGGCGGCTTGGGTTTTGGGTGGGGCATAGCGGGTGATCTCCCAGCTGCAATTGCACTATCTAGTGTCATAGTGCGCAATCGGATTTCCGCTCTCTTTGCCTCCTCCATCCAGGTGTGCAAGGTTCTTGGCTCTTGGGAACTCATGACATTATTTCGAATATCGGCTACTAGCCCCAGTCAGTACTGTTCGGCTAGGACTGGATCAGTCCAGTCATGGATCTTGACCGCATGCCGTTTGAATTCTGCTGAGTACTCCCTCACTGAGAGTTTGCCTTGCTTAAAAGAGCGGAGGAAGGCCTCTGCCTTCTTGGCCACTGTTCGATCCTCAAACCTAGCTCGCAGCGCTCACATGAATGCATCTACACTCCCCAACTCCACAGCATCCAAGTCATGCAAAGACATGTACCAGCTGGTAGTGGCTCCCCTCAGCCAGGAAGCAATAAAGTCTGCCTGTTGCTCCTTGCCCTGAAATAGATGGGCCCAGCGTTGCACAAACTTCATCACTAGCAGGATAAAAAAGGAGAGGTTTTCTGGGTCACCATCAAAGGTGACGTCTAATAAATCCTTAGGCCAGGACATCATTTGCGGGGCCACCAGGGTGGGTGGTTGCAGAGGGGGAGGAGGTGGAGGCGGTGGTGCTCTGGGCCGCAGACGTGCTGGTGCTGGAAGGGGTGGTGGCAGCTGCAGCTGGGGAGCTGGCAGTACTGGAGCCGGCAATACGGGGGCTGGTGGCAGCAGGACAGGGCCAAGTGGCAGCTAGCCGGGACCAGGCAGGGGGGCAGCTGGAACCCCTTGTTGGGCTGCTAGTTGCATCTGCACCACCTGGGTCATCATGGTTGGTAACATTCGTAGTAAATGTCCTAAGTCTCGCATTATCATGTGGCAATCAGTTTCCAGGCTATGCAGCCTCGCCTCCACATCTCTTCCCGGACTTGGCGACTGCCTTGGGGGAACCTTAAGGGGCTGGCTCGGAGTTGTGCCAAAACTCCCCATACTCATGCGAGGGTCGTACATGCTGTCCCGGCTCTGACTCCCTGGCAACGACCAGGTGGTTTGCGTGGAGTCTCCCAGGTGTTTTGCCCAGTCCCTCTGCTTTGGTCGAAACATGACTCCTTTGCAGAGGGATGTAAGACATTGTAGATTGAGGGATGGCCCCACCATCCATCGTCGCCAGCCCTCCCGAGCTGGAGACTGGCACTGAGACCCGTTGACACTGGAACTCCTACCCTTGTAGAGATTGGAGGGGTAGCTGGCGTTGCCATAGTCATCGGGGTCATTGTGGTCAGGGATGCAGTTGTGGAGGGGACCATGGTGGGTACCCCTTCTCCCCCGGCACCACTCATCTCGGCTAAGAGAGATTCGGCCTGGTGGTGAATGGCGGATTCCTGACCATTTCTGTCAGGTTCAACAGCAAGCAAGTCCAGGCACACTTTACTCAGAAAGTTATGCTTTATTGGAATACCAGTCTGCTGCCCATTAATGCAGAGTCATTGTCAGGAATAACGGATAGTGCGTGGGGAGCTGTGTATATACTCTGATGCTTCAACTAGCCAAGCAAATGAAATCCGAGAGCAGATGCGGGAAATCTCCCGGCGGGACATTACGTCATAAATGGGAGACACCCCCCCCCCATAAGAGGGCTGATACATTCACACCAGCTGGGAACCCAAGCCCTCCCCTCTGTTCAAATTTATACAGATAGTGGCTGCTAGCAGAGGAATGTCTCCCACAGTTGCTTAAGCTAAGCAAAGCTATGCACATGCGAGAAAGCAAGAAATGAGGTTATACAGAAAACATGGCAGTTATCTGACAGTTTTGCTTCAGCTGAGAGGAATTGGTGGCTTAAATCAAGGTAGAAAGAAATACACACATACATATACACATGCCATCAAGCCATAACTGACTTATGGCAACCCCAGCAAGGGCTTTCAAGGCAAGTGAGAAGCAGAGGAGGGTTGCCATTGCTCTCCTCTTCAGAGCCTTCTTTGGTGATCAATCACCCATTCAAATACTGACCCTGCTTAGTTTTTGAGATCTGATCAGATTGGGCTGTACCATACTGTCTTCCCTCCTATGGAAAAGAATTCCCAGGCTTTAACACTTGCAACAAGAAAGGAAGCCCAACAAGCCTGTAGCAAGGAATTTCTAAGTCAGGGGGCATTTTAATTCCTCAGGGGGCACTCGCTAAATCGAGTAAAAGTAATCTAATTACCATCTTCTCAGTGCTCTCAGGTATAGCAGTGGTGCCCTCCACATGTCCATCAGCTCTGCCTGTCTTGAGCTTTGGCATCTTGTTCCTCCTCCCTGGTGCTCCCCTCCACCCACCAAAGCTGCCAGCCTGCCCACTCACCTTTCCCAATGCAGAAAAGATACTCTGGAGGTTGCTACCAGGATGAGGGGGAGGGCAAGGGTGGGAGTGGGGAGAGAAAGCACCAGAAATGGGGGGGAGGCCAGGAGAACCAGAGGCCCCGGCAGCACAGAGTGTGTGGATGTGACAGCCACCACATCTTGCCAGGGAGTTGAGGGGCTGGGCTGAAAGGAATTTGGGGGGGCTTGCATGAAGTTGGGGGGGCAAGCCCCAAAATGCCCCACTGTAGCTATGGGCCTGAAGTCCAACAGCTGGCAGGCTAGTTGCCAAGCTTCTCCTTTCCCTGTTCTTCTATATCTCCAGGGGTACCTTCTCCCAAAGAAATAAAAAAGTTAGAGCACAAATTCATTACAATTTTTCTTTAAAAAGATTACGAAGGCTTGGCTAATGAAGGAGTATATCCCTACAAATAGTGCAGAACCCTCCCTGAGTTACTGGACTGGCCTTATCAAAACTTTGATTCCATTAAAATTCCTCAAATGTTTAGTTCGGAAGGAATCTCCACATTAGCTTCAGAATTTTGTTTCAGACAAAATTTATGTCAGGTAATCCTGACATCGGATGGATGGAAGGGTAGGAGGGAGGGGTGGTCTGCAAGTTTTCATGCTCTGGAATGTAGGGAGGTGTGCAGGTTGCCTAGGAGACTCAAGATTCCATCGCCTGGGCACTCTGTTATCTCGCCAAATGTCCTTGGTCTCACAGATCTTGTTTCCTCTGTTTGGGACAGCTCTGGGGTGTTTTGGTTATTTACTGCTTTAGTACTTTCGCACCTTTTCCCGCGCGCAGGCTCAGCATCTATTGGTAGATGGGGGGGCATTTTGAGCTGGTATAACTGTGGGTGCCTTTTTAGATTTAGTTATCACTGACAATTAGATGTTAATGTACCTTTAGAACTGCTTTCAGTAAACGCTATCTTCTTTATGAAGCCTGGTGTTTGACTGACTTTCTGAAGAGCCTGACAGATTGTCAGTGATCCTTTCATTTGGGACTCGGTTCTACACCACACCTCTCTCGTACAGATGAGTGACAAGGAAGACACCACAATCCCGATCCCAACGTCCACATCAGAGGACGGGGTCCCTGTGACTACCGCGCTGGCAACGACGGCGTCGGTTACCCAAGAGAACCCGGTCTCAACCGCCCCTGCACCATGGGGCCCGGAATACGACCTGGGAGGGTTCTACAGAGAGGCGTACAGGGGAGCATTCGCTGGAGTGACGACCTGGCTGCGAAAGAGGCGAGATTGGGCCAAACCACTAGCGGAGACGCAAGAGACGTGGTTCCTCACCCCCCGGGCCTCGATCCAAGAGAGCCGATTTGAAAGGTTGGTCTATTGTCTGAGCACGGTGGAGGGTGGAGAAGATACCCACCCGGGAGCCAGAGAGCCGGACAGGGCTGTGGGAGGACGGAGATGGAGTGGGGATCCCAGCCAGGACCGCTTACTCGACCTGATAGACGAATCTCTGCAATGTATCCCGAAGATGATTTCAGATGGGATCAGAGAAGAAATGGACAGAAGGCAAATCCAGGTGCCGCTGGGACCCCAAGACCAAAGACCTCCTCCGCAGCCACTCGGACCGCCGCCTGGGGGTGTGCGAGGGCAACCTGGGGCACCTCCGGACCAACCTGCAGGGCCACCCATGGGGCCGCCAGCACCGAGACCGCTGGGAGTACCGCGAGGCTGGGGCCTGCTGCTGCCTAACCCAGCTGATCTATTGGATGCCACCTACGACGGAACCCCGGAGAAGTTTTCGTTCTTTTTGGTGAGGGCCGAGAAGTTCATAGAGAACTGTGGCCACTTGTTCCTGAACAAAGAATACATAGTGGACGCGATCGCCTCCCACCTGAAAGATGCCACCGCAGACTGGTATGTGGCCCTGCACCAAGAGGATGGGCGCAAGCTGAGGGAGGTTGACGCGTTCATGTGGGCCATGAAAGACCACTTCGAAGATGCCAACGCGAACAAAACGGCTCGAGCTTTCCTCCGCACCTTCCGACAAGGGACGAAGACGGTGCGTGAGTACACTGAAGAGTTCCAGAGGCAAGCCGCCAAGATCCGAAGATGGCCGAATGGAGTACTGGCTGAGCAATACTGGCTGGGGTTGAACCCGGAAATCCGGCACACGATAATGAGGGGCCGAGATCCTGAAACCCTGTCGGGATGGATGAAGGAAGCTGCGGCCACCGAGACCCACCTGCGGACCATCCGGCTGGACGATGCAGCTGCCTTGGGGAAGGCGACCCAGCAGACCTTTTGATGTTGTTGTTGTTGTTCAGTCGCACAGTCGAGTCCGACTCTTCGCGACCCCATGGACCAGATTACGCCAGGCCCTCCTGTCTTCTGCTGTCCGCTGAAGTTTGCTCAATTTCATGTTCCTTGCATCGATGACACTGTCTAACCATCTCATCCTTTGCCATCCCCTTCTTCTTTGACCTTCAATCTCTCCCAGCATCAGGGTCTTCTCCAGTGAATGCTCCCTTCTCATTTGGTGGCCAAAGTATTTGAGCTTCAGCTTCAGGATCTGGCCTTCCAGGGAACAATCAGGGTTGATTTCTTTTAGGATTGACTGATTTGATCTCCTTGCAGTCCAAGGGACTCTCAAGAGTCTTCTCCAGCACCATAGTTCAAAAGAATCTATTCTTCGGCGCTCGGCCTTCCTTATAGTCCAACTCTCGCAGCCATACATTGCTACGGGGAATACCATTGCTTTGACCATGCGGACTTTTGTTGGCAAGGTGATGTCTCTGCTTTTTATCATGCTGTTTAGGTTTGCCATCGCTTTCCTCCCAAGGAGCAGGCTTCTTTTAATTTCCTGGCTGCAGTCACCATCTGCAGTGATCTGGGATCCTAGGAACGTGAAGTCTGTCACTACTTCTACGACTTCCCCTTCTATTTGCCAAGGAGTGATGGGGCCAGATGCCATGATCTTAGTTTTTTTGATGTTGAGCTTCAAGCCCACTTTTGCGCTCTCCTCTTTCACCCTGAGCAAGAGGCTCTTTAGGTCCTCTTCACTTGCTGCCATCAGAGTGGTATTGTCTGCATATCTGAGGTTACTGATCTTTTCCCCAGCAATCTTAACTCCAGGTTGTGATTCATCCAGGCCAGCATTTCGCATGATGTACTCTGCATATAAATTAAATAAGCAAGGTGACAATATACATCCTTGTCGTACTCCTTTTCCTATGCTAAACCAATCAGTTGTTCCATATCCGGTCCTAACTGTTGCTTCTTGACCCTTATACAGGTTTCTCAGGAGACATGTGAGGTGGTCTGGTACTCCCATCCCTTTAAGAAACTTCCATAGTTTATTGTGATCCACACAATCAAAGGCTTTAGCATCGTCAATGAAGCAGAAGTAGATGTTTTTCTGGTACTCTCTTGCTTTCTCCATAATCCAGCGAATGTTGGCAAACTGATCTCTAGTTCCTCTGCCTCTTCGAAACCCAGCTTGTACTTCTGGCAGTTCTCTATCCACGTACTGTCTGAGCCTAGCTTGTAGGATTTTGAGCATGACCTTGCTAGCGTGTGAAATGAGTGCAATTGTGCGATAGTTTGAACATTCCTTGACATTGCCCTTCTTTGGGATTGGAATGTACACTGACCTTTTCCAATCCTGTGGCCACTGTTGTGTTTTCCAAATTTGTTGGCAAATTGAGTGCAGCACTTTAACAGCATCTTCTTTTAAGACTTTGAATAACTCAGCTGGGATACCATCACCTCCACTAGCTTTGTTGTTAGTAATGCTTCCTAAGGCCCATTTAACTTCGCTTTCCAGGATGTCTGGTTCGAGGTCAGTGATTATACCATCGTGGTTGTCAAGGACATTAAGGTCCTTCTTGTATAGTTCTTCTGTGTATTCTTGCCATCTTTTCCTAATCTCTTCTGCTTCTGTTAGGTCCCTACCGTTTTTGTCCTTTATCATGGACAGCTTTGCATAGAACGTTCCCTTGATTTCTCCAATTTTCTTGAAGAGATCTCTAGTCCTTCCCAATCTATTGTTTTCCTCTATTACTTGCCATTGTTCATTCATTTCCCGGGCAAGGCGAACTCTCTGGCCGATGCCTTGTCCTGCCTACCCCAACACGACAGCAAGAGGGAGGAGGTCCGGGATTTGGTGTTCATGCCTTCCCAGTTGGGAGGGGTGGTGACGACACATAGCCAAACCAAACGCCTGCCTCCCCCCCGATTCCTTCCTGGGAGCAGAGACTCGCCTCCGCCTTCTCTGATGCTGACCGTATCTCTCTGGAGAGGGAGGGGGGGTGACTCAAGATGAGCACGGCTGTTGGCGGAAAAACGGAAAACTGTTCGTCCCGCTCTCCCTGAGGGGAGAAATTATGAAGTGGATGCACGGGACTAAACTTGCAGGACACATGGGTTTTGTCAAATCACTGCAATTTTGGTGGCCAGGGAAGAGAAAAGACTTGTCTTTATTTGTACATGCCTACCAAACTTGTTTAATGAGCAAGCCCCACCCCGGGAAGCCGCCGGGCTTGCTCCAACCTCTACCAACCCCCACCCAGCCCTGGGAAGTTATCTCTATGGATTTTATAACGGAATTGCCTCCTAGTGGGGGGGGAACTGTGATTTGGGTGGCGGTGGATCTGTTTTCTAAACAAGCACACTTTGTCCCCTTTAAATCGATCCCGTCGGCAAGAAAGCTTGCCAGGGCTTTCTTACATCACGTCGTGAGGCTCCATACTCTGCCCACCAAAGTGGTCTCCGATAGGGGGTCTCAATTCATTTCGCATTTTGGGGGGGAACTGATGGCACTATTAGGGGTGGAGAGGGGGGTCAGCAGTGCGTATCACCCAGAGACGGATGGGCAGACTGAGCGAGTTAATCAAACTCTGGAACAATATCTCCAGTGTTTCACCAATTTTCAACAAGACGACTGGGAATCACTGTTGCCATTAGCAGAATTCTGTTACAACAACACCTGCCATACGTCCACGGGGGTCTCCCCTTTCATGGCAGTACATGGTTATGAGGCCCCTCCTCTCCCGTTCCTGTCACAGCAAACGCTACCAGCCGGGGAGGCGGGGGACTGGTGCAAACAACTCCAAGCTGCGTGGCCGATTTTAGCACAGACTTTGGAAGATGCCAAATCGGTGTATAAAGCTCAAGCGGACAAAAAGAGAGACAAAGGGTGGGACCCCAAACCAAGGGACTTTGTATATGTGTCCACCCAAAACATCAAGGGACTTCAGCCCAGTCGAAAACTGGGCTGGAAATATGTAGGGCCTTTTGAAATTAAGCAAGTGCTTAATGCTGTCCTGGAGATATTACATTCTCTGCTGAGTTCCTGCCCCTCATCAAATTTCACGCTCTCCATGTATTGCTAAAAGAACCCCCAAAAACACAACCCAGGAATTAATCAAACTGGAACTGGTAACCTTAACAGGCCATTCAACCTAGGAGTTTGATACAACATGACATGTTCCAGGTGGCCTGGGAAACTAGGGGAGATCCAGCTGGATATGATTGAAGGAAAGATTTCCAGGCTTGGCAACTTCCCTCAGCCTGGCCAGTTCATTTCTCAGGAAGGCTGTCTTAACCCTGAGGTTTCTGCCCAACCTCATCTTCATGTAGGAATCTCAGATAGGGAGAGGCAAAGCTATCCTGAGAAGTTTTCTCATGCTCTCAAAACTTCTTTTAAGTCCTCTGATACTCTTCCCAAGTCATACCACTAAAAGGAAGCAAATACCTACTTTTTCATTCACCCAAACTGAATGTACTGTTGTGTTGAAGGAAGTGAAGGTATCCAGCAAGTAACTTTAGCTCTGTGTGGGAAACTGCCCCCTTGTGGGCCAGATGAGCAGCTTCTCTTCAGAAAAACAACCAGCAGAAATAGTTGGTTTAGTATAATTAACAGACCAGCTACAGGAGGTGGGGAGAGAAATGTCCAACTGTAATAACTTAACCATGAGAAGTAAGGAGGGGCAGAAACCACATTCCCATTATTTCAGACATACTAACTTTGGTCAGTTCCCCCCCCTTCCTGTTTCATTAGCCCACTCTCTCACAATAAGTAATTTTCCCTTAATGCCTCAAATCACTCTCGATACCACTGTGGTGCGTGTGTGGCCAGCGTGAAGTATGAGGAGGTCACAGGCGATGTGTCTTCCTTTTGTGTGGGGTTTTCATTAGATGGGAATGACCACAGAATTAAACAGCCTGTAGGCCAGCAAAACTGCCCACTAATTGCTTTAGTGTGTGTTTTATGGTATCACCACAATTTCCCCTCGTCGATACTGGGATTTCTCCACTTAATCCAGTGGCCATCATCAGGATTAAATGAAGACACAAGACTCCCTTGTTAGATAAAACACTGTTTTGTTTGGCTCCCCCTCCCCCCCTTTATTGAGTCTTTGTGGCCTCTTCAGCCATTTAACCTCAGAGGCTTGTAAAGCTATGGAGTGGCCTTGGCCTGTTGGAGCTGCCAAACCAAAATCTCTAATTACAGGAGAAATGCTGACAAAACAGTGACTTCCAAGGCTAGATCATTAAGCCGCTCAGAAACCACTGGAGTTTCTTTGGTGTCAAGGGATGTGGGTCTCTTCAAAGAGGGCCTTTTGGCAGGCATCTTAACCTGTAAACTATCATTGGATACCATTAACAGTTAAACTTTAAATCAGGGCTTGAGCCCTTATTGGGGATCATGATCTAGGGGTAAGTCCAGTGGAGATTTAGCCTCTAAGTACCTTTGAGCACCAGAATGGCAAAGGAACTACATGGTGATCAAGCCACACCTGCAAGAATATCTCTAGCATACCTCTAGAATGTCTTAAAGACTAGAGCAGGTCTCATAAAAGTGTCTTAGCTCCAACTCTTCAAGGATTCCATGTCAGGCCAGCTCTGGTTTCAACAAACTAGGTGACGCTGATAAACACATGAACCTGCCATATACTGAGTTAGATCCTTGGGTCTATCAAGGTCAGTATTGTCCACACTGATTGGCTTCAACTTTCCAGAGTCTTTTCCATAATCTGCTACCTGATGATTTTAACTGGAGAAGCCGGAGATTGAACCAGAGACTTTCTGCATGCAAAGCAGATATTTTAGTCCAAAGTCATGATTCCATAGCAGTTTGCTGCTGCCTCCCATCTGCATGTTGTGTCTTTCTGGCTGACTATAAGAATATACTCAGGGTATCCTAGTTTTTTCTTCTAGGTGATCCTCAGAGGCTGGTTGGAACATCAGGATCAATTTTATCTTCCCACTGTAGCTTTGATGCATGAACTTCTGCTATAAAACCTGATATCTGATAATGAAGGAGTGGTAAAAATGCATGGCACATGTTCATGCTTCTTTTGATGTAATTAGTTGCTTCTCAATCTGTCAGGAGGTTCTCCTGTATGAGATTTATAGAAATGAAATACTTTAGAGGATATTGTTCAGCTCTTGTGGTAGGGTTTACTCAGGAGAATATCCTAATGGCATATGTCTTGTGGGGTGCTTAGATAGGTATGCATGGCCGAGGAAGGTCACATCCAGATTTGAAGTGAAGCTCACATCTGGATCTGTGTTAACAACAGGTCAGCTTTGAATACTTGCAGGCAGCTGCCTTACACAGAGTAGGTCATTGGTCCATCTAGCTCAGTAGTGGCTACTGTAATAGGAGAACATGTTCAATAGGTGAACATACCATGTTCAACAGCTACAGTCACCAATGAGTCAAACTTCCAATCTATTTGTCTGTCTGTCATCTGTGTTGAACAGCTGTTGAATACAGTTGCAGCTGTGCAGTAGCTGTCATAATGAAGCTTCATTTCTTGTGGTGGTGGAGTTTCATTCCATTTCATTTAATTCCATTCATTTCATTTCATTCACTAGTTAGAGTCATGGGTGGTTGGGTCAGATAATTAAATGATGCGGGGCAGACTACTATGTGAAAATGCACATGCACAGAATGACAGCCAGGCTATGTGAGAATGTACAGATATGAAACAGCACTCATTGCAATTCACTATATGGTTTACATATATGAAAAGTAACCAGATATACAGGCTCAAACTGTTCACATAGAGCCAAACTGATTGATGAACAATTGGCTTCCTGTTCATAACTGGCACACTGTGAGCTGAGCTGATGGGTGTTTGAGCATCCCTAACTGTGACTCATGGCTCTCCAGTTTCTCGGGCAGGGAATACCTGCTGGCTGTGATCCTATTACTGGAGCTGCTCACTGAGGTCCTTTCTGCACTAGACCTTAAATCCTGGTTCAACCCTGTCCCTGAACTTACATTCTACACTACATGTGAGTTCACCCCTGTAAATATCTCAGGGTATTTTTTGTTTCCGCATTACACTGTCACCCCAGTTTCACCTCACACTTTTCCTGGGATAAACAGATGCTGTTATAACCAGGGATAAATGCAATATATTGTGTCATGAGTTGGACTCTGATAAAACCAGGGATGAGATCCAAGTGCAGAAAGGACCTGAGACTGAACCCAGGACCTTCTACATGTGAAGTAGGCACTCTTCCCCTGAGCCACAGCCACTCCCCACCAATAATATACCATCAGTAAAATGACACACTGATGTTAATGTAATCCATACATGGCAGGAATGTCATTTGTAGTTTCTTTTTTTATGCAGCCATGAGTCTTTACCTGGCCCAGGAAGAAATGGGCCCTAAAGCCTAAAGCCCAAAGTTGGCACCTTCATTACAAGACATTCCCATCAGCTTCAAGACTAGCATGTTACTATTAGGAAAGCATAGGTATGTTGCCCACATTTTTTGTGCTCCCCCCCTTTTTTCTTTTTGCTTGATCCCAGTAAAATGCATCTGACATTGTAATGTCCTGTTCTGTGGCTGAGACTTGCATTAAGCTTTCAAGTCTTTGTAAATTGCCTGCACAAAATGGGGTCCATGTGGTTGCAGGGCATTTTCTGTTTAACTTGCCTCAAAGTGCTCCAAAGAACAGCAAGTGCATTAGTGGTCTGGCTTGCAAATTGCTGCTCTAACCCGGAGACCTCTGCCAATCAATCTTGCTGACACCCATTAAAATGAGCTCATGGTGCTGATTTTATGGCCGGATTAAGTGGCGTATCTGTCGATCAGGCAGCCCAGAAAGAGCGTCATACTGCTAATGATTTTGTTATTGATCTTTAATGATTTCCTACGTTAGTAGGAGGTGGATTAGCTTCATCAACAGGCTTCTGGGAGAAAATAAGCTGGAGGAATAATTGACTTGGTCCAGCAGTGATCACAGAATTGCATGTCCCCTCATCTGTGTTAATAGGAAAAGAATCCCGTGGAATTACATTGGTTGATCAAAGTATATTAAAACCTTCCCCACCACTTTGTAGTTAACACACTGAATAAAAATCCTGCTTGTACTGATGGCAGTTATTACCCAAACAACCATATAATATTTATACTTCACCTTGCAGTGAAGATGGAAACTGCCAGCATTGTTCAGAAAGCCTGAAACTGCTGACCATTTCTCACAATAGATTTTGTGGTGTCAAAAAATGTTCTCCTTTTCCTGTGATTTTTCAGCACCATTTGCAAAAATTTTACCTGTTTGTTTCCATAACACACCCCTGCCTGGTCCCTCCCTCTCTCTCCATATTGCCTTTATTTGCCATCCATGATGTCCTGCTGCTGCCAAATCTGACTGACTACTTGGTGGTACAACCAAAAGGAAGACTGCAGCCAAAAAATCAGAAGGAGACGGAGACTGGGAAGGGCAGCCATGAAGGAGCTAGAAAAGATGATTAAATATAAGGAAGTGTCACTGGAGACCAAGATCAAGATAATTCATACTATGGTATTCCACATTATTATGTATGGATGTGAAAGTTGGACAATGAAGAAAGCTGACAGGAAGAAAACTGATTCATTTGAAATGTGGTGTTGGAGGAGAGTTTTGTGGATACCGTGGACCACCAAAAAGACAAATAAGTGGGATCTTGATCAAATCAAGCCTGAACTCTCCCTAGAAGACGAAATGACTAAACTGAGGCTTCGTGTACTTTGGTCACATTATGAGAAGACAAGAGTCATTGCAAAAGCAATAATGCTAGGGAAAGTTGAAAGCAGCAGGAAAAGAGGAAAACCCAGCATGAGATGGATGGACTCAATCAAGGAAGGCCCCATGGCCTTCAGTTTGCAAGATTTGAGCAAGGCTGTTAATGGTACAATGTTTGGGGGGACATTAATTAACAAGGTTTCTTTAAGTTGGAAGTGACTTGATGGCACATAACACACAAATATCAAAACTATATCTTTGTAAATTAAATATCACCTACCATACTGTGACCTTCTACATATAAGGCAGATGCTCTACCACTGAGCCACTGAGTCTAGAGCTATGTGTTCTTCAGTACAGAACCAAATATGATTCTTTTAGAGATACTTGAAATGTATATCCTGCACAGATTTATGCTAGTGCATTAAAACAATCAATCAGGGTACTCCTAATATTTATTGCTTGTCATGAGAATTCATGTGTGCCACTCCTTAATAAAAGGCTTGTAACTGCCAGTGTTTGGGCTGCAGAAATGCCATGGAGTATTAATCAATACACCAGTTCTCGGTCATATTAAGTTGCATTTGTGTGCTGCAATGGGGCTTTCTGATATTTGCTCTTTGTTGATCTCTTGCCCTGAATTTTGACATACTTTGGCTGCTTAATTGTAAGAGGTCATAAACCCCTACTGTAGGTTGATTTTTTTTTTTTTTTTTGCAATGCGGTCTCACTGAAATTGCCTCTGAAGATGAATCAGTGAAATTGCCTCTGAAGATGAATCAGAAGATGACTCATGGCTTGTTTCCAGGGTGGTCACAAACATCTTGGCCTTGTGGGTCCGTTACAAGGTGCCAGGCATTATAAGGTATTGTAAGGGCTGCAATTAATTTCAGTCAGCATACTAATCATATAAAGATTACATTGATCAGTGAGGGGGGACAATCATGATCACTGGGGATGAGAATTAAAGTTATCCTTATGTGTTTTCTGAGACTATTTTGGTTCTGGTGAGTTAATCCAGTCAAACCAGAAAATCAAACCAGAAAAGATTTTCCTTCTATTGATGCAGGGTAACTTTTGCTCATAAAACTGAGAATTATGTTAACACTTCACATAATATACCAAAGTTTGCTTTGATATGCAAATATATTTGGTGGTGGGAAGGGGCATCAGGTCATAGCCGACTTATAGCGACCCCATAGGGTTTTCAAGGCAAGAGACAAACAACGCTGCTTTGTTATTGCATGCCTAATGTAGCAACCCTGCACTTTCTTGGTGGTCTCTCATTAAAGACTAACCAGGGCTGACCCACCTTAGCTTGCAAGACCTGACAAGATCAAGCTAGCCTGGGCCATTCAGGTCAAACAACAAATGTATTTACATTTGCCAAAATTTGCCAGAATTATATTATTATTATTATTATTTGGCTATTATTATAGCCAAAGGCTGTCACAATACAGAATTAGGATAATAAAAAGGAAATCATTCTAATCATACATAGATAAAACAGTGATTAAAAGAATTTTCACACAAATAAATACAGAGCAGCTATTAATGTTATAAACAGTAAAACTGTAAAATAATAAATCCAATTAGTCATAAAAAGGTTAATATTCTGAAGCTGCAGTCTTAGCCCTGATTTTTTTGGCGGCCAAGGCAAAAAGAGACACTCTATAACTGACGAGCGGATCAGTGTCAGATAATAGAAAGACCAGCTTGTCAATGTCAGAGGAAAAATTTTGTCCTATTAGCAAATTATCAAGAAATTTAGATCTAACTGCTGTATACATAGGACAAAATAATACATAGTGAAGAATGTCCTCTGGAACTGAGGCACTGCATATACAAGAACTTAAAACCAGCGGTATTTGAGAATATCTCCCTGTGAGTAGAGCAGTCAGCATTGTCTGAAAATGTAAGAAAGTGAGTGCCTTTCTGAGATTTTGGGATGTAGTATTCACTGAATAAGGAGATCTATCATGATCTCTTTAGAGTAGCTTAAACCAAGGGGAGAATTTAGACCTAGAGATTGTAAATCTGTCCAATAATGTATCACATCTATACATCCAGTTTCATAAGTTGGTGCCAATATTGAGAACCCCCAACAAATCATCTGGAATAGAATAGTAGGCAAGTATGTTGTTGTAACATGTAGACCAGGATGTATCTCTTCATGACATTAATTGAAACCATTGTTTGCTAGATATGTTGGTAGTGGCAATATTACCTTTATTCCAAGACTAGGGAGCAAAGCCCGTTGTGGTGGAAGACAACGTGCCCAAGGAAGGAAGGGAGGGAGGGAGGGTGAAAGGGAGAGAGGGTTGGAGAAAGGACGGAAGGAAGGAAGGAAGGAAGGAAGGAAGGAAGGAAGGAAGGAAGGAGGGAAGGAGGGAAGGGGGAAGGGGGGAAGGGGGGAGGAAGGGGGGAAGAGTGAAAGAAAGGTGAGAGGAAAAAAGGAAAGGGGGGAAAGGAAGGGAAGAGGGGTGGAAAAGGGCTTCTCTGGGCCTACTGCTCCCAGGGGATGGTGTGAGGGGGCGGAAAAGGGCTTTTCTGGGCCTACTGCCCAAGAAGAAGAAGAAGAAGAAGAAGAAGAAGAAGAAGAAGAAGAAGAAGAAGAAGAAGAAGAAGAAGAAGAAGAAGAAGAAGAAGAAGAAGAAGAAGAAGAAGAAGAAGAAGAAGAAGAAGAAGAGAGAGGAGGAGGAGGAGGAGGAGGAGGAGGAGGAGGAGGAGGAGGAGGAGGAGGAGGAGGAGGAGGAGGAGGAGGAGGAGATTGGATTTATACCCTGCCCTTCACTGCCCAAAGGCGTCTCAGAGTGGCTTACAAACTCCTTTTCCTTCCCCTCCCCACAACAGACACCCTGTGAGGAGGTGGGGCTGAGAGAACTCTAACACAAACTGTCTTTGAGAGAACAGCTGTGCCAGAGCTGGCCCAGGGGATGGTGTGGGGGGGGGCAGAAAAGGGCTTTTCTGGGCCTACTGCCCCCATAGAAGGCCCAGGGGATGGTGTGGGGGGGAGGAAAGGGGCTTCTCTCACCTGCCTCAGCCTTGAGGGCCTGTCCCTGTGCTCACACTCCAGACAGTCCTCTCCTGTCAGAGGACTGGAGCAGACTGAGCCGAACACACTGACTGGGGCTGACGTGGGCGGGACTTCACCAAGCAGCCACTCAGCCCTGGCCAGTGTCCTCTGACTGCCAGTTCTTGTGCCGAATCAATTATGGCAAGCATAGAATGTGGTGGAACCAAAATTCAAATGTTAATAAGGACAGGATTTGAGTAAAGCAAGGTGGACGCGAACCCTAACTAAGGGCAAACCAAGTTCTGCCCTCATTAGGGCTGCAGGGGTCCCCTTAGGCCAGGTGAGGAGTCATCTGATTAATAAATTTTGAATTGATTCCAGGCTGAAGATTATATAGTCCTTCCAGCCCCAGATCTTGACGCCATAAAGAAGATGTGGGATAGCCTTATGAGTAAATAATTTTACCGCTGGATCTACAAGGAATCCACCTTTGGTGTGATAAAATCTCAGAATTGCACCTTTTTTTGTAGAAGCTTTAACAGTACCCAAATGTATTTTCCAATTTAAGGTCTCACTAAAGGTCACTCCCAAATATTCAAAAGAGCTGCACTGCTCAATAGCCATTCCATGGATACTCCAAGAAAACTTTCTGGGCCATTTTCTAAAGACCATAACCTTGATCTTGTTATAGTTTATATTAAGAGCTTTATTTTACAGTATTCGCCAAGTTGGTGTAGCAGCCTTTTTAATCCAATTTGGGTAAGAGAAATTAAAACCATGTCATCGGCATATAAAATTGGAATCTTCTGATGACCAAATGAGGGAGCAACAAACTCGGGTCCTGAAAGCCTATGAACTATGTCATTTATGTACAGGTTGAAAAGCAGGGGGGCAAGATCACATCCCTGCTTAACCCCCTAAGGATTGGAATTCTCAGGGAGCCTGGAGTGCCCACTCTAATCTTAGCAGAAATATCTACATATAATTCCAGAAGAAGAAACAGCAAACATTTATCTATATTAGCGTTGGCTAGGTTCTTCCAGAGGCAATTTCTGTCTATAGAATGAAATGTGGCGGCCAGGTCTACAAATGCTACAAAAAGGGCTTTAGTGGGGCCATTAATCCCCAAAAAGACTAAATGATAAAGGTTGTGCTTTGTCCCTTTCTCAAGCCAGCTTGATTAGGACGGATTATATGATTAGAGGTTTCCCAATCTCCAACTAGTGCAACGCATATTTACTGTAAAGTTTTGCAGCAATGTTCAACAAGTTTATGGGATGATAGTTTTTTGGATCAGTCTTATCACCTTTCTTGTGGATTGGAACTACAATGCTCAGCTTCCATCCAGAAGGGAAATGCCTGTTTCATTGATCAGGGTAAAAAACTTGGCAAGCACTGGTGACCACCAATCAGGAAAAGACTTGAACAATTCTGGGGGAATAAAATCCTCCCTTGGAGATTTTCCCACAGCTAAAGAAATGATGGGACCTTTAACCTCACATTCAGTGCCAGGGGGCCAATCAGGTAGTGCCTCTGTAAACCATCAATCAGGGTGGGGATGAGGACACTCCAAAGATTTTACTGAAATGTGTGTACCAGTCCTTTCCTGAAATTTGGGCTTCAAGCTGAAGGGGAGGTTTGCCAAACCCAAAGGAGACAAGTTCCCTAAAGAGCATCTCTCTTTTCTCTGTAACTGCCAGTGCTATTTCATGCCACAAATGCTTGGCATGGTCAAGGGTTTTTTTGTTTGAGGAGACTTTGGTATTTGGATCCAAAAAAATGCCAATTGTGCTACAGATGTTTTATCTTTACAGTAATGAGTTAAGTGTATACATTTGCTTAACTCTTTCCTGGCCAGTTTGCATTCCTGGTCAAACCACCTGCTACTATAAGATTTAGATTTTGGAGGTCTGTTGTTTGAGACCATGGGTTTTAGTGAGTTAATGATCCCTTCAAAAAATTTAATAGAATCACTACCAGACTGCAGTAATGTCTGATGCCGGGACCACAGAGCATCATTTGTCAGAACCTGAGCCAGATCTGTGAATAATTAGTCTGAACACTTAATTCCCCTGGCCCCAGGAAAGGTATCATCTAAAAAATCTAAGGCAGAATTTAGGTTTAAAATTGAGGAGAAGTCTCAAAGGGCAATGATCACTCTCAAGTCCATTGCCTACTTGAAAGCTATCCACTAGATACAGTAAAGTAGGAGAAATGTGCTGGCCCAGTAATGTGACAGGTGAGTATATGTACCACCAGAAGTATCATGTTTCATGCCATGTAAAACACAGATTATAAAGAGAAAGCAACTCCAGTAAACATAGTCCAGACTTGTTGTTGACTGAATCTTGGGAAGATCAATCAAGAAGACAGGTTGATGAGGTGAATGTTGATGAAGTGAATGTTGTAGGATCCTTGGGGAATAGTGACCATGTCAGCTTGGAATTTGACATAGTGAGGGATGTGAAACCAGGACATAGTAGGACTCGTATCCTGGGCTTCAGGAAGGCTGATTTCAAAAAACTCAGAGAAATATTAAGTAGGATCCCGTGGCTGGAAATGCTGAGGGGGAAATCTGCACAGGAAGGATGGGAGATACTGAAAAATGAAGTGCTTAAGGCACAATCGCAAACTGCTCTGGTAAGAAAGAAAGGTGGGAGACGGGTAATGAAGCCAAGGTGGCTGAACAAGGAACTCTCTGAAGAGCTGGGACTAAAAAAGGAAAATGTACAGGAAATGGAAGAAGGTCAAGAAATGAGACCATTTCCTACTGTAAGAACACCTGGTTCTTACCTGGTCCTTCCTGGCATTGAGTAACACAGTGTTGACTCTATCTGAAAAGGTCATGTGTCCATGAGGTAGGCCGTTAGTTTGAGCTTGTGGACCTTGTGGAACAGTAGAGTGCTGTCTTCTGCTAGGAGGAGATCTGACACCTGTGGAAGCGGATGGCGAGCCTTGGTCAGGGAGAGGAGGTTGGCAAACCAAGGTTGCCTCAGCCACCAAGGAGCGATGAGAATGCAACTTGTGCGGATCCCCATGATTTTTTGGACTATCTTCAACAACAACAGTAGAGGGGAAAACATATACAGAAAATTGTCATTCCAAGGCCTTGGGATCCTGAGCTCCTCTGCAACAGAACAGGCTGCATTTCGCTTTGTGCCAGGTGGCAAATATATTGATGTGAGGCGTGCCCATTTTTCAAAGATGGGACATAGGTAAGCCCAATTCAGCTCCCAGTCATGACGGTGAGATAGTCCCCTGCTGAGCAGGTCTGCCTGTACATTGGCACTGCCAGCAATGTGTGAGGCAATGGGGGAAATGTGCAGAGGTATGCACCAAGTCCAAATTTCCAATGCTAGATGGCAGAGACTGCAGGAGACTGTTCCACCCTGCCTGTTGATGTAACTGAGGGCTGTCATATTGTCTGTCAACACAGTTACACATTGCCCTGAGAGAAGAGGCTGGAAGCATTGGAGGGCCAGTTTGATAGCCAAAAGCTCCAGAAAATTGATATGGTTCTTTGAGGTCAAGGCATTCCACTTGTGACCTATAGAGAGGCCATTGAGGTGGGCTCCCCAACCCCACAATGAGGCGTTGGTTGTAAGAGTGAGGTCAGGAGTGAGTGGATGGAAGGGAACGCCTTCCATCGGGTTGTCCTCTAACATCCACCAAAGAAATGAGTCACGGGCGTCCTGTGACGGAGAAAGATGAATTGATTGGGACATCCTAAGGGGCTTGAAGTGCTGGAGGAACTAGAGCTGGAGTGGCCGCATGTGTAGTTTTGCAAAGCGAAGAACAGCTGTTGTCACTGCCATCAGGCCCAAAAGGTGTTGAATCTGGATAGCAGACAATGTGTCCTGGATCTGGATTTGTTCTTCAAGAGTGGCTAGAGTAAGGGCTCTGTCCCAGGGCAGGAAAGCTTTGCCTTCTCTGGAGTTGGGTATCGCCCTATGGACTGTACTTTCTGACAAGGAACCAGCTGTGATTTCTTGTGGTTGACTTGGAGGCCAAGATCCTGAAGGATGTCTAGGGCTCGAGACACCTGACATGTGAGAAGGTCCCTGGAAGGTGCTACGAGAAGCCAGTCATCCAGATACAGGAAAACAGTTAAGCCACAGAGGTGAAGGTATGCTACAACAACCACCATAGTTTTGGTGAAGACCCAAGGTGCCGTATTGAGGCCAATGTACTGATAGTGGCTGCTTCCTATCGCAAAGTGGAGATATTGTCAATGGGAGAGGTGGATGGTCAGGTGGAAATAGGCATCTTTGAGATCAAGAGTAGCCATTCAACAGTCCTTGGACAGAAGGGGCAAAATGACCGGTAGAGATGTCATCTTGACTTTCTGGTATTGTATAAAGACATTGAGGCCTCAAAGGTCTAAGATCGGCCTCTGTCTGCTGTGTCTTTTGGGAACCACAAAGAACCGGGAATAAAAACCTCTGCCCTGGTGGTCTAGAGGCACAAGTTCTATGGCCCCTTTTGATAGGAATGTGATGACTTCTTCGAGGACAAAGGGTGATGGTGGAGTGGTGACGACTGTAGGAAGAAGTGGAAAATCCGGGAATTCTATGGAATAGCCACTGGCCAGGATAGAAAGGACCCATTGGTCTGACATAATGGCAGTCCAGGCATGTAGATATGGGTAGAGTCGGGTAGGGACAGCAGTGGAAGGCAGGTGGGAGTCAAAGGCCCTGTTTGTTGGACTTCAGTTGCTTCGGTCTGGGCTGTTGTTGTGTTGCCCCGAACCTCTGTCTGGATTGATATGGCTGTCTGTTTCTAGATGTAGACTGGAATGATCTGTATCCTCCCTCCAGCGATGGCTTAGTATACTGTCAGCTGGAGCTGTTCCTGGACCAAGGACGAGGATGAAAAGACTTTGATGGGGCGGTGACACCAAATGACCTAGACACCTTGATACTTTTATCCATTTCCTGCAGGGCAGAGTCTGTGGAAGCATTAAAGAAACCTTGGCTGTTGAAAGGTAGGTCCTCGATGTATGCCCTTGTATCCACAGGGAGCGAGGTGGTTCTAAGCCAAGAATGCCTAGAGAGAATGCCTTCTGTAACTTCCTTGCCTCCTGAAGCTTGTCCGAAGGAAGTGATGACAAGAATTCGGTAAAACACTCCCAGAGAGAGTATTCGTACCATCCCATGCAGACGAAATAATTTGAAGTTTTGATTCTGAGGGCTCCCACAGAATAGAAAAGTCTGCCCATTGAATCCAATTTCTTACTCTCCTTATCCAAAGGCATAGCCAAAGTTCACTTGCTTTTCGAGGACTACTGAGTTCGGTTTCAGATGAACATGAAGGAATTTTGCGTCAGTCTCCTGAACCCTGTAAATATGGTCCAGGTGCCGGGAGGATACTGGAACAGAAGATGGTTTGTCCCACGGGGCCCTAGCAGCCTGGAGCAGGACAGATGACATTGGAACGGCAATTGATGTGGAGGTATCTAGCTGTACAACATCGAAGACCACATCCAATATCGACGGTTGAGGCTGGACAATCGAAAGTCCCAGCAAATGAGCCATTTGTTTGATCATATCCCCATATAAAGAGAGATCTTTGGAAGGGGAAATGGGCAGATTGGCAGCCACCGCAGGATCTGGTGAAGGGTCGTCAGGGGACTTAGGTCGTTCCAAAGTGTCGGTGTCAGACTCGGAACCCGAAGATCCAGAGGGCAACAATAGTGCCAGCAGTAAGGGCTCTTCCTCCACCCCACCAGGGGCCCCTGATATCGGAGTGGACTGAGAAGATACAGAGGGCCCAGGATGTAAAGAGGAGGGAGGACATTGAGGTTCCTCCGGAGGCTTAGAAACTGTCACGGAAGGCTTAGCTCTGCGTTGTGGAGAGCGGGAAGGACGCAACCTTCTGTCCCAGTCCGACTGCGGGCGAGGAGTCATCCATGGCATCGATGTCAACATCGGGTAGTAAGGCATATGTTGCCGATGGTCCCATGGAGGCAGCATAGGTGGCTCGAAATAGGTAGGGGAATGTGGTCTCAACTCTCATCTGGGCGAGTAGGAAAACCTCAGCCTGGAATGATGGTAATCTTCCATTCGATACTGACATTTTTCTCACCTGAGAGACTTAGATGGACAGTCCCCATGTCTAGGGGATCTGGATTGATACTGGGAGTCCACCCGGGAGCATCTACTCACCCAGGAAGACGCTGAAGGCAAATGATCCTCGCGAGGTCTGTGGACTACTTCTTCCACATTGGGCGGCGAGAGCAAGATAGGTCCGGCACCAATGGGAGCCTCCGATACCGGGGGTTTCAGCTGCTGGATAGGCAAGTCAAGTCACTCGATTGGTGGTAACACAGGCAGCTCCAGCTCGGTAGGGTCGATGAAGTCAGGTTGCACCCGCTGCAGAGGGGATTATGCAGAGTCCATTTGTTTGCCAACACCACTCTTGCTGTGAGGCTTATGCATGGTCTTTTTTTAAGCAGACTTCTCCTTGTCATGCTTCTCCTTCTTCTTCCTCTTAACTGGGGTCGAGGCCAAAGAAGCGTGTTTTGGTGCCAGACGCTTCGAAGACATACCTTCATCTGATGCTGCCTTGGGACAGGGAGGTTGGATCGATGTTGAGGTCTCCGATGTTGACAGAAGATCGGCTGGACGGGCGTCTGAGGACTTCTCAGCAGACATCGTTCCTGCTAGTAAAGGAGCCAAGGCAGACTCCCAGAGAGCTACTTGGAGCCTTGCAGCACTGTTCTTGCAGATCTGATTAGAGAACTTGGAGTAATGCTGGTAAGTCTCTGGACAGTGGGCTTCCCCAAGACAAATAATACAAAGAGTGTGACCATCTCTAAGGGCTAGTTTGCTGCCACAGCCGGCACAACTCTTAAAGCACCCCCACTGTTTAACCATAAAGAGAGGCACAAACAAAGATAAAAGAAAAAATACCTACGGTGAGGTAAAGAAAATTTACCTCAAAGCGAGATTTACCTCAGAGAGGCAAAGGGGGGGAGAAGGAAGCCGCCAGAGGCAGTGGCAGCCCTCGAACAAAAGCTTTAAAAAATATTTTAAAGATGAAAAGGCAAAAGACAAAGAGAAAAAATGAAGTTAGCAATTCCTCATAAGAGGGAAAAGTACTTTTACACCGACCGGCAGAAAATGAGCTGCTAACAGCGTGGTGGTCAGAAGAGAACTGGCGGGATGTCTGCACCCCACCCCTGGGGCATGCACGGTGGGGTTCCTGCGCATGCCTGAGGGGAAGGTGCAAAAATCCCTTTGTGAGCTTTGTACATCACCGATTTGGATCAGCACAGGTGTGATGCACAGAGACCACGAAGAAGATCTTGTAGTTTTCGTTTTACGTACTCCAACCTTTCAATGATTGCTTGCTGTTCTAATGTTGGCATGTTCTCAAAGGAATGCAGGAGCTCATCCTCTAAAGAATTTTCTAAAAAATTATGTAAATGTATTTGGTGGTGGGAAGTGGCATCATAGCCAACTTATAGCAACCCCATAGGGTTTTCAAGGCAAGAGACAAACAGCGGTGCTTTGCTATTGCATGCCTAACGTAGCAACTCTGGACTTTCTTGGTGGTCTCTCATTAAAGACTAACTAGGGCTGATCCACCTTAGCTTGCAAGACCTGACAAGATCAGGATAGCCTGGGCCATTCAGGTCAGACAACAAACATATTTACATTTAGTTAATCATTTAAAGACAGATGCTAGCTATTACCTTCACAGGTGTATGACCTATTAATTCAATGGTATGTAGAGACCCAATGAATGACATATTAGCCACACACACACACACACATGTCATTAAAATATTGGACTAGGATCTGGTTTGAAACCCCACTCATGCCATGGAAGCTTGCTGGGTGACCATGGACACATTCTCAGTCTCATCTACCTCACATGGATGTGGTAAGGATTAAATGGAGGAGAGAAGGACATAAACCACTTTGGGTCCCCACTGAGGAGAAAGGCAGGGTATCAATCTCTCCTTATATATAATTCTGTTTTGGGGTGATTCTTTCCTGAACATTCCACACACTCCCAAATCAATTGGATCCCTGATTTGTCACTCAGGAGGTGTGCCAATCCCCTGGCTGCATTGCCTCACTGCGTTGTCTCAGTCCCGCCCACAGAGCCAGCGACCAGAGTCTCGGGCTCAGTCTGGAGGAAGCCGGCGAACGGGATGGATTCTCTCAGTTCCCGGCCACAAACAGCTCCCATAGCAATGGAAAGCCAGCAGCATTAGCCAATTAAGGCTTGCACTTTTAGTGAGGGAAAGCAGCCAGAGAGGCCACAGAGACCCTTCAATGTCACTGGGAGACAGTTCTGAAAGTTGAGCCTGCTGGAGGCGAGGCAGACCAATGTGGGAGGGTTGACTTTCACCCACTGCCGCTTCCCCAGGCACAGAGAGTTCCACAAGGGCGCCTCTGGCAAGAGCTGTCCTCTGATGCTCTGGTGGGTAGAGGCTTCAGAGGCTGAGGTCAAACATGGCGAAGACTGGGGTTCTGGAGGTGGACAGGTCCAGTTGGGTAGACTCCTCATCCTCCAGTTTCACTGGTTACCTAGATAGAGTCTGCTGTCCTATGGTCTGTTCGGATCTTCCCTCTGGGGACCTCTGTGGGGTCCATGGATTGCAGGGGAATCCTCCTCTGAGGAGGGAGTTCCATCCCACTCTCACCACAGTCCAGGGCAGGTCCTGACCAAAAGAAAGCATGCTATTGTGATTGCCTTGCATCAGGTACAGATGTTGCATGACTGAATGAAGATTTTGGGTTCCACTGGACATTTGTTTTAGGACACAGAGTGCACAGCCCAGCCTTCAAAGCCCTAATTCTGTTCAGGCTCCAAAGTGAGCTATTTATATTTCTAGTCCATTTTCATAGTACATATACACATGTACTACTTTTCTCTCCACCACAGATTCAAAGCATCTTGCAGACAAAGACACAAATATAACAGAAACAAACAACAACAACAAGAAGGTGCTGTCAAGTCACAACTGATTCATGGTGACCCCTGTCCACAATGCCAGGCAAGAGATGAAGGGAGGTGGTTTGCCATTGCTTTCCTCTGTGTAACTACTCCAGCCTTTCTTGGTGATCTCCCATCTTAGTACTGACTGGGGCCAACCCTGCTTCATTCCCAAGCTCTGATGAGATCGAGTTAAGCTGGGCTATCCAGGCTATTTAGACAAACAAATATAAAAAGACAATACAGTACAACTTCCACACAGGCCCTGGGATGGGTCCACTAGGCTGGCTCACACCAAAAGACTCACAGCTCTGGCCATGTTCAGGCTTTAATACCTGCAACAAAAAAGCAGGCAGAAGGTCAGCCCAGATCTCAAACATTTGGCAGGCAGATTCCTATGATTCCCCTCCCCTGCTCTTCCATATTTCCAGAAATACCCTTCTCCCAAAGCAGGCATGCTACCAAATTTTGGATCTGCACCACTGTGGAATCAGTCATAAGATGGAGAGAGCAGGGTAGGATCTGGACTTTCCAAGCTTTTCAGGGCCCAATATTACTGGTTATCTAAAATGCAGTTTTATCAGTTGGGTCACTGGTTAGCAACCCTATTCCTTTTGCTAGGCGAATAGATGGATTCCATGTAGAAGCAGAGGACTTTGCATTCTGTGTGCCACAAAGATTTGCAAAGGGAGTATCAGAAAGAGAGTCACAATTAAGAAACCAAGTGAGCTGGTGTGCAAATGCTACATTTTAGGTGCCGAGGATGCAGCTTGTATTTTTAGCATTCTTGCAAACGTGCTCTGCCAGCTTCCCTCCCCATCTGCAAGAAAGCTAAAAATATCTCAAGATCTGTTTCGTACTGCTTTTATGAGGCCAACAGTTTTTTTTAATGACTCACAATTTTAAACAAACAACTAAACCAAGAGCTACTTTTCACTGCTTGGGCTGTGTTGAAATCACAGATCATAAACTGCCTGCACATTATTGATAAACTGCCTGTAAGAAGTGTGCCAGTGCTGGTGTGTGTGTGTGTGTGGTTTTTTTGCAACTGTGTCACAAGTTGTAGTCACAAGACCAAAAAAGTTAAGTCACCCACAAACAAGGAAAGGAAAACACACACATATGGGGGGGGAGAAACCTCTGCAAACAGCCCTATAGAAACAGCATGCTCCAAGAGGCACAGAATATCGAGAGCTGGATGTGGGCAGGATGAGTCAGTTAATTGAGGACTAAGGAGCATAGGAGGGAGATTAGCCTGTTTGAGTGTCTGAAAGCCTGTGGAATGCTGGGCTGGGAGATTTGGGAGGTTCTAAATTGTTCTACCTCCCCACTCATCCCCAATGACCCCAAGCTTCTTCTTGTTGTTGCTGTTGATACAAATGACCAACCAATATAAGTGACATTTAAATTCAATACAAACTTTCCTTAGAGAGGAGACTTCTCTGCTGAGCTGGATGTAGGCATGATGGAGGATCTGGGAGAGCCAGGTTCAAATCTCCCCACTCTGCCATTGAAGCTCACTGGGTGACCTTGAGCCAGTCACACATTCTCAGGCTAACCTACCTCTCAGGGTTCCTGTGAGAATAAACTGGAGGACAGGAGAATGATGTAAACCGCTCTGGGTCCCCCTGAAGGAGAAAGGTGGGCCACAAATGCAGTAAATCAATAAATAAGATGTTGTCCGGTCCTCTGAAGGTCCCATCAATGGTAGTTTGGAATCTGAAAGAAACAAGCATTGTTATCTGTGGAGTAATTTCGCTCATAAGAACAGTCCTGCTGGAGCAACCATTTGCTATAGAGGCAGTAGCCATTCATATGCCCCAGAAGGCCCACAAGTAAGGGCACAGAAGCAGAAGCCTTATCATGTTCTGACCCAGTGTTATTCAGAGATATACTACCTCTGAAGATGGAGGGTCCATTTAACTATAATGGTATAAAAGCATTGATCCCAGTAGGAATAGATCATTATGAGTTCAGGTGAGTCAAGCAATCTCTGACCAGTTCAGCCTGCCGAATCTGTGCTAGGTTTGCCAGCTTTCAAGTTGAGCCTGGAGATCTTCCAGAATTACAGCTGATCTCCAGATGGCACTGACCAGTTCCTCTGGAGAAAATGGCTAGTTTGGAAATTGGATTCTATTGCATTATTCACTGCTGATGTCCCTCTCCCCGCAAACCCAAGGTCCACCTCCAGATGCCCAGGAATTTCCCAACTCGGAGTTGGCAGTCTGTCATTCATTCATTTAGAAACCTTCTCCTGCAAAGGGCTCTTTGGATCACCATGTCAGAATCCTAGTTAAATCAGTTCTCAACCAATACTCCCTCTAAGCTGTGGAGGAGTCTTCTGAGCAAAAATTCTAGTTTGTGAGCTACTGGCATTAAAGTTGTGAGTGATTTGGCTCCTGCATAAATTAGTTTGCTCTGGAGCCATCATTCCTGAGCTAAGACAAAAATGTGTGAGCTGGAGGCTAGAAAACTGTGCACTAGGCTCACACTAACCCGGCTTAGAGGGAACACTGTTCTTAACACCAGTCACTTTGAAGAAAGTTAACTTTATTGAGACATTGGTTGTGTCCAGACAGGCAGGTTGTCACAGCAGTATCCCGTGAAGAAAAAAGCCGCTGGAGCTAGGTGTGCTTCACAGCATTCACACTGGTCCTGCAACGTCAGCTGCACTGAGTAGCCGGCCCGTGAGAGCCAGTTCACATCACTACCACAGTAAAGCCCCGCCTCCAGCTCCCAGCAGCCTTCTCCTCATGCTGCCGCCTGGAGCTGCCATCTCTGAGGAAGTCCAGGGAGAGGTAGCCGGGGGGGCAGGTGCGGGGGCAGCAGGGTGGCAAAAGGCCAACAGGTAGCTGCCCTTCAGCAGCAGGGGCAGTGGCATCAGCAGGGCCTCATCCCCTGAGCACTCCTCCTTGCTGACGGCCGCCCAGGACAGGGCACTGGGGCAGCGCTCACCACCATCAGGGCCACTGGAGCCCTCCTAGGGGATGGTGCTGCCACGCTCGCTGCCTGATGGCTCGGAGCTCTCCAGCTCCACGTGGCCATGACCCCGCATTCCCAGTGGCTCAGCAGTGGCGGTGGCAGCCACCACCACAATGGCGGCAGCAGCTTTGGCTTGGCTCTGGACTGGGTAGGGCAGCACCAGCAGGCTCCTGGAGGCTGGTCAGAACATGAGGAAGGTGAAGTAGACACCACCCCCAGCGCTGCCCTCCTTGGCCACCCCTGCCCCGGGCTGCATCTGCTGCTGCATCTGGGGTGGGTGGGGGTGTGGAGGGCCCCAGAACATGCCCAGGGGGAGCCCCCCGCCTCCGCCTTTGTCCAGCTCGCCCCCGCTGCCCCCAAGCGTCTCGTCCTGCTTCTTGGGCAGAGGCTGAAGGCGGCGGTGTGGAAGCCATAGGGAGGCAAGAAGAGGAGCGGTTGTGGTTTGAGTTGTTCCAAAATTGCCTTCTAGTAATGCACACCTTCCATTGCTGGAATAGGGATTTTGTGCAACCCATCCGGACAATTCTTGGATAGCAGCGGTCATGAGAAAAATATACACATTTACTTGAGCAGCTGGGCTGTGCGGGTCCCTGGAAGTGTGCAAGAAGCGCAAGAAGCTCAGCGCCTGGCACGCAAGCATGGGTTGCTCTACATGGGCCAGGTGAGGGGGAAGGGTCTGAGGAGGAAAGTTTTTCTCTGAGAAAAAAGGAAAGTTTTTCTCTAAGAAAATGTGGTGGGTAGCACCTGCTGCACATAGAGCCAGGGAGGGTTGCCTTTGGGTAAACATATGGTTCAGAGCTTCTGAACCTGAGCATGTGTGGAGTGTCTCACCTGAAAACAATGGTTGTATTTGAAAATAATAAGCAATATGCTTTTTAGCATTTATGGCACTGCAAAATGGGTTTTGTTTGTTTTAGAGCTCATGAGTAAAAGGTCTTTGAACATATGTGGAATAACCTTCACTGAGCTGGAGAAAAAAGTATGTTATTTTTTGAAAAACCACACAGTGTGGTTAAAGAATTTGGCAGTATGTGTTCCCTGAGCTGGACAAAGGTATATGTGTTTTAAAAGGCCATAGCCAGGCCTCCGAGCATGTGCAGAGTATAGTTCCTTGAGCTGGACAAAGTGTCTGTTTAAAAAGCCTTTTGGCTAGTTTCCTCTGAGCCATTCCATGGAGCTGCCAGGCAGTGTTCTCTCTAAGCTGAGTTAGTGTTAGGAGAAAGTTGCAGACATTTCAGTTCAGGCCTGTGTGTGTGACATGTAGGACCTTTGAGCATGTGCAAAGGGCCTTCTCTGAATGGTACTTTCTTTTCTCTGAAATTTTTGGGGTGGAGCCTAAGCGGTAGGTGTTGCCTTCTGACACACTTCCGGTGATATCAGGGGATGTGGCATATGCAAATAAATTATGCTAATGAGTTATGCTAATGAGCTCCTGCACCTCCTTTTCTACGCAATGACCCCTGCTCACAATCCCCTTTGGAGGTCATGATTTTTGCCATGCATTTCAAAGCATTTGCAGCACTATGTTTTAAACAGGCCATGGATTAGAGTCAAACGTCCCCACAATGAGCAAAACAGCAAAGCCACATTATTTTTTGGCAATTAAAAAAAGTCACAAACAGACATAGGAAGGAAAAAGAGGGGGGAAAGAAGCAGCAGCAAAGGCAATTATAAGATGGGAATATTCTTGTGCAAAGGAATAAGAGGACCATACTGCTAAACTGTGCACAGCATGCTGGCCAAAGATTTATCTGAATGGGCACTGAGGGTTGATCAGCTTTCCTGAACCCTGAAATGTGGGACACACCTACCTGCCTGATTAATATTTTGCCTTAGAGGTAGCAGGTGGAGTGGTTTAAGTCTAGCAAGGAAGAGAGCATTTTCATATGTGACACTTTAGTCTTCCTCACATTAGTCTCCCTCACAGAATTTGTATCATTTATGAAAGCTCTCAATGTAGGCAAACACATGTTAATTCCAGCCAATGTAGGCTTCACAATCACATTACTGAAAGTGGTAGGACAAAACATTTCTTGGGTTTAAATGCCCCAAGGGGGGGGCGGTCCAAATTTTGTAGCTAGCTGGCCCCTTTTGATATACCTTGTCTTCTAACCACACCCATTTATCCTCATGTGAAGGTCAGCTGACCACACAGCTGGATTATGCTAGGCTTCTGTACATCAGCTGACTACCTGTCTGGGTCACATGATGCTCTTGTGGATCAGCTGCCCAAATGGATATATCACAGAGGGGGAGTAAAAATGAGCCTAAGGCAAATAGAGTTCATTTTGATAGGACCATATAAACTGTAGCCATTCATAGAAAAAACAGTGATAGGCAAGCACCATTGGTGCTCTCTGTTCTGCTCCACATTCATAAAGCACACAACAGTCAGAAACCTCCACACTTCTCACTCTGGGATTGTAAACCTCAAGGCAATTCAGTGGTCTAAATGAACTGATTCCTCCATGGCTAGTGTGGTTCAGACTGGGAAGCCGCTAATGCCTCTGTGTCCAGGACCCTGAAGGCTTAATGCCTATTGATCATCCAAGTGGCAAGGTGTCTGATGTCTGTTCTCCGATACTCACAGCTCACCTTATCAGCTGTATTGTGGTAAGCAGGGCAATTTTTGGGCAGGAACACACAGGAACCAAGTTCCAGCTGGCTTCAGAGTTGCCACGCCCACTACAGCCAAAACCTTGGTGTGTTTAAATGCCTCCCTGTGCCTTCCCTGGCCTGTCCGAGGGTCGGCTTGCCTGGGCTCCCTGCAGCCCTGGGCGCCCTGGCAAGCCAAGAGAAGGCATGGGTGTGACCTAAGATGCTAATGAGGTGTGCTGTTGGGGTGTGGCCTAATATGCTAAAGAGTTTCTGCTGTTGGGTGTGGCCTGTTATGCTAATGAGTTCCTGCTGGGCTTTTTCTACAAAAAAAGCCCTGGTAGTAAGTATACCGCTCAGGAATCCAAGATTGTGAGCCATTCCCTGTTTGTTCAGAGAAGCCCACAGAGAAGCCATTCAGTGCAATGTCATGTTCCAGCAAGGCCATGAGAGTGCAGAGCATGAAAACAGAGCAGGTTTAACAGACCTTCTGCTGGAGATGCTTAGAAGAAGTGGCAATCATTTGTCTAGGGCTGTAGCACTTCAGATGGCAGGTGGTGAGAACTGATATGAATGAATGTTCTCCCATACCAAAAAAAAAAAAAAAAAATCCCCTCAACAACTGGGTGTCAAGTTGAGGGGTTCTAACCTAATCTCCACTCTGACACATTAGCTTTCTATGTGCAAGAGATTCTTTTCTTTCTTTTTGGTATGTTGGAGAGTTCAGTGATACAAGACCCCTCCAGCAGTCTGAAGTGGTACAATCTAATACAGGTTTTCCAACTGGGCCTCAATTCCAGTGGTAGGGTTGTCAACTCTGGGTTGGGAAATCCCTGAAGATTTTGGGGGTAGAACCTGGGGAGAGGAGGGTTTGGGAAGGAGAGGGAGCTCAGCAGGGTCCACCCTCTAAAGCAGCCATTTTCTCCAGGTTAACTGATCTTTGTGGACTGGAGATCAATTGCAGTTCCAAGATGTCTCTGGGCCCTACCTGGAGGCTGGCAACCCTAGGTGTTAAGCAGCAGGTCTACAGCAAAAGACTAACTGAAGCTGGGTTGTACTCAGGCTCTGCCAGTTGTGATGGGGTGAAACCAGAAACTAAAATCAAAGAGACCTCATAGCCAAAGTCAATAAATATAAAAAAAGGCTGAGGACAAGACGCAGTCTTTTATGCAATGAATATTAGATAGAATAAGAAACGGGCAAGTACAAAAGGTAAGTATAATACAAAAGTGAATGAAATAGTGACAATTCAACAGGTAAACACAACAAGTTAGTAAACTAGGATAAATTACTTACATATGACTACAGATTACGTACAGGTAAGTACAACTTTAAGGCAAGTAAACAAATAACAATCCAACAGGTGAAAATGAGTACAATGGTCAATATAGTTTCAAAGTAAGTAGACAGGTAAGTACAACTTTAAGGCAAATAAACTAATAAAAATCCAACAGCTGAGGATGGATACAATGGTCACGATAGTTTCAAAGTAAGTAGACAACGAAGACTCCGGAATGATACTTTGTTGTGCTAAAATACTTCATCAGGAGTAAGAAGTTGCTATAGAAAATATGAAAATATATCGTTGTGATGGGGTACCCATCTTTTTTTCTGGAAAGACCAGTTCACAGATCTCCCAAAGCCTCATCCATGGTCTTTTTAATCCCTTTCACTCAATTTCTGTCTATTTTCACTTTTACAGAAATGACATTTTATAAGATTGTTGATGACTTATGGTAACTCATAGGGCCTCTCTTCTAAAGTTACAGAGTAGTCCTCAGCAGCATGACATCTTTCTAAGCCCATTAACTCCAATGGACCTAGTGCTTAGGATTAGCTATGCACAAACATTCACCTGTTTAGGCAGTGATTTTTCGATATTCGGTTTGATTGTTCATCGACCGGTTTGTGACCATTGGGCAGGCTGCTTCACTGTGTTCCTTCCTAATGATGCAGTGCAGTGCAATTAGCTTTTCACTCAAGCGTTTTCTCACACAGCTCAATTGAGTGCCCGGTCCCTGCTGTATAACTGTTCCGCTCAGCAGGCAATAGCTTAATCAGCGACAAATCAGTCACAAATCCTATGCATCAGTCATAAATAAATGCAGGGATTGCAATAAGTCCCCATGAATGAGGGTGTCCAGAATGGCACACGCACTACATTGACTGGCTCAGCATGTGTCTATCCCATACCAACAGGTGCAGGTAACCTGCTCAACCCCATTCATGATGGGGTTTGGGGATTGCAACTATTCTCCATGAATGAGCTGTGTTTTAATAAAATCCTACCATTTGGTGTTTGTGTAAGTTCTCCCTATTGACACTAACAGCTGCTGATTGATTTGAATCCGCAGGGTTTTTTGCATGTGCGGTTTTGAGAAAACTTGATACAAACCTGTTCTGTAGGCATTTGCAGGGGTTCAGCATGAACCAAACTGGCTCAGTGATCATCTCATGTCTGACCCTTGAGCATGGTTAAGTTTGACTGTCAAATACTCATGGAGAATCTGCAATATCCCTACTTAGGGTTGTATTGTTCTTCTTTCTCTGGGTTCTAAACTGTGTTATATATCTTTTAGGTATAATTGGTTTAAAAAACCTTGGTTTTAAAAAAGGTTTCTCTTCATTTTCTTCTTTATTTCTCTTTGCTATTACTGATCTTCAAGATTCTGTTTTAAGACTTACTTGGCTCTCTTATTTCTTCCAGAAAGTATTATTTTTATGCAGATGACATTCAGTTGTGTCTTTCTGCTCCATTTGCATTTTCACAATGTGTCTAACTGCTGGATGGATGCTTCCTGACAAATGTCTAGTCCTAAATTGAAAATTAATATTCAGAAAGCTAAATGTCAAATTCGGCTGGGTTCTGTGGGGCAAGGGGAAGGCAGGAGGGCTCCAGGGTAGGAGAGTCATAGGAGCTGCCTTTGCTGGACCTCAGACATCTGGTGGTGACTGGTTACATCACCATCCCTCGCCCTACCTGGCACTTATTTCTGAGCCTGCAGTTGAGGTTAGGTGGGGTCATTCCCTATCTTTCTCTTTCTCAGCAACAGGAGATGCCATCCCTCCCTTGTCTTCACTGTCTCTCATCCCTCATAAGTGCCAGGTGTCAGCCTCCTAGGTCAGCATTTTCTCCTCCTTTTAACTCTTGCTTTCCTTGCTTCCACCCCACCCTCTGTGCTTCAGAGAAGGGTGGCCATGGGATTGGCCCATTCCCCATTCCCATTTGTGCGCTCCCAGCCAGACTCCTCTATCTGGCCATCATCATTGTGGGTGTTTCCCAGGTCCCCCACCATGGCCTCCTTTGGCTGTCAGCATTCCCCAGGCTGGCCTGGGGGCAGGAGCCCAGGGCCACCAGGGAACCCTTGGATGGATTTGGACTCAGGTTGCCTTTGGAATATGGGACCCCCTGGTGTGCCTGCTCTGGGTTCAGGCTCCGGGCCTGACCCTCTGGTAGGATGCCTTGGGCTGTGCGTGATGCCCCTGTTCCTTCTTACTTGCGGTTGTCCAGGACCTCTACTCTTCAGGTCAAGGGGGAAGGAGGCAGGAGGGACTGTGGGTTGCCCCCCTCCTGACACCCCCCCCGGGCCCATCTAGACCATCCAGTCCCTTGAAGAGCTGGGACATATAATTCACATTCTGGTGCTGGTGCCCAGACTGGTACCTGTAGGGAGGAAGAAAGAGATACCATCGGAGGACCCGGGCATTGGAATCCTTCATATGGAACATCCATTGGAGGGGTGTGTGGTCAGTCACCAAGATAAAGGGAATGTTGTACAAATAGAACTTCAGAGCTCCAAAGGCCCATTCGATGGCAAGGACCTCTCTCTCAATAGCTGAGTATTTGCATTCGGCATCCTGCAGCTTTCGGCTGAGGAACAATATAGGGAACTCCTGGTCCCCTCAGGTCTGTGATAGTACCGTGCCCAAGCCAGTCTCAGAGGTGTCAATATAGACTAAAAAGGGCCAACAAAAGTTGGGGTTATAAAGCTGTGACATTTGGTCTAGGGCCTTTTGTGCTTCCTCAAAGGAGTCTGGTTACTTCCTCAAAGGCTTGCTTTTTGGTTGACCCCAATAGTAACTGATTAGGATGACTCTTCTTTAAGCAATCGGTCAGAGGTACGTGCATGTGGCGTTTTGTGGTAGGAAATGGCTATAGTAGCCAAGGAGGCCCAGGAACTGCCAAAGTTGCTTCTTGATCCATGGTTGGGGGTACAGGCAGATTTGCATTACCTTCTGGGGCAGGGGGCAGATCTGTCCCTGTCCTACTACAAATCCTAGGTATCGAAGTTCCCCAAACCCTATGTGGCTCTTAGCCAGATTAGCCATAAGTCTGGCCTTCTGAAGAGCTCGTAACACCTGACAGAGATGTTGCAAATGCGTTTCCCAATCAGTACTGTAAATGATAATATCATCGATATAGGCAGCCGCGAATTCCAGACAGTCTGCTAAGATGGTATCAACTAGGCATTGGGAAGTGGCGGCCACCCCATGGAGCCCAAGTGGCATCCAAATGAAGTGAAATGACTCAGAGGGAGTGGCAAATGTGGTCTTTTCCTCTCGGCGAACTGGCACCTGCCAGTAGCCTTTGGTAAGGCGGACAATACCTTGGCAGCCCTGAGTCAGTCTAACAACAATTCTGGGCAAGGTAAAGGGTAGGCATTGAACTTAGAAACCTTGTTGAGCTCCTAGTAGTCCACACAAAATTGGGTGCTTCCATCTGGTTTTGGCACTAGGCCATTTGGGCTGCACAACTCACTCCGCAAGGAGTGACCCAATACCAGATCTCATTCCATTTCTCAAATCTGGGATCCCTCTGGGTGGCTCTTGCATCTATTATAACACCCTCACTTACTGCCACCCTCCGGTGGGGCTCCTCCAGAGAAGGATCCATTCATTGTGTTTGTCTGAACTGTGCATCAGATTCCCACTTTTCCAGTTTCCCAGCGGATGTATCTCCCTCTTCCTCGGCCGTCTCCAACCCTCCCAGCTCTTCCTTCACCTCACCAAGGCCATTGCCTTCCAAGTTAATTTCCCCCTTGCTTGTGGCCAGGTGCATCAATCGGCAGAATGCTCACCAATCTCACCCTAGCAGGGCCAGGTAGGGGACCATGGCCACCTTGGTGGCCTCCAGGGTATGGGCTTCCCCTTGGATCGCCACCAGCAGATGTCGTACTGGCCACTGGTGCAGGTGCCTTAAAAAGCAATTGATCTGGGTCCACATACAAACTGGCATCTGGGCCAGATCATTGATATGGTGCTCCCTGAATCCAGGAGAGCTTCTATCGTCTGCCCAAAGAACCTCATTTGACAGTGAATGGCAGCCACCCTCAAGCGGATCCCCAGAGGGGCAAGGTCACATCCCAACCCACTTTGCATTCCATCACGGGGCACTGTCTCTGGAGGTGCCCCATTTGCCTGCAGGCGAAACATGGACCACGCTCCAGGGGTCCCATTCCACCAAGTCCTCTCTCTCCTCCACCCTTGCTTCCGGCATCACCTGAGAGTTCCCCCCGTGGGCTAGCGATAATTCTAGTGATCTCTCCCTGGTGACGGGCCGAGCTCAGCCTTCCTGCAAGACTGGGTGGGTCTGCCTCTGGTCCACGAGGTCACTGCCCCTACACCCCCTTGCGGCCCTTTTCCCCAATCTCCTCCTTTCTGCCTGACATCTGCCACCAAGTAATTCTCCAGCAGGTTGGTCAACTCGGTTGTGTCCTTGGGTTTGTTTCGGAGCATCCAGAGTCAAATTTCATCTGGCAAGACCTGGAGGACTTGTTCCATCACCACCTTCTGCACCACCATCTTCTCTCCATTGGTCTTCAGCCCTAACCAACACTCTGCATACATCAGCTCAGCCACCACAAGGAGGAGTCAGTCCTCCACCTTCCACCTCCAACTCCTGAACTTCTGAGGGAAGGTCTCTTCTGTAATCTCAAACCTGTACAATATTGCTTGCTTCACCACCATGTAATCAGAGGCCTGCACCTTTGGGATAGCCCATAGCACTGCCTGTGCACCCCCGGTCAAGTACAGACCAAAAATGAAGGCCTATTCCTCCTGAGGCCACTAGGCCATCTCAGCCGTTCTCTCATAAGTCTCCAGGTAAGCCTCCATGTTGTCCTCAGGCAGCAGCTTAGTCAACATGGGGGCCGGTGACCACACCACCCCTCCTCCTGTTATGGGGTGCATTTGCTCCCATGCCTTACACATGTCCCACACTAACAGTACCCGAGTCTCCTGCTGCTGCCAAGTCCACTCCCGCATCATCTGTTCCTGTCTCTCGGCCATCCATCGGGTTAACTGGACGAGATTGAAGATGGCTTCACTGGGGTTGGCAGTTGATTCTGTCATGGTCATCAGCTTTGGGGGTTGAGTCTGGCTGGCCTCAGCCACACCCAGCCATCAAGGGCCCCCCCAGGGATGAGGGATATCAAGGTGGGTGTATGGAATCCCCATAAGGGCCACTGATGTGTTGCATTTGCCTGGGTTCTGGGGAACCCTCGGATGGATTTGGACTCAAATGGCCTTTGGAATTTGGGAACCTCCGTTGGGCCTGCTCTGGGTTCAGGCCCCAGGCCTGACCCTCTGGTAGGACGCCTTGGGCTGTGTGTGGTGCCCCCATTCCTCCTCACTTGCAGTTGTCTAGGACCTCTCTTCTTTGGGTTGAGGGGGTGTTAGCCAAATTGCTTAATGTATTAATAACTATGGGGAATTATGATATTTAAGAGCAATTGGCATCTAAGGGGACACAAGCCTATGTATACAGAAGTCCCACCTTTTCCAGCAAAACCAAGAATAAATCCAGAAACCAAGTCTTTCAGAGAAATGGATTCTTTATTGGGAGTTCTTCACAAACATACAATAAATTCAAACACACTCACAATTACACAGGCCTAAGAAATATAGTTAGAAAGGGATAGTGACATTTGCTTGAGCAGGTAAAAACGCTGATTGGGTGATACTTGCCTGTCCTGGAGACTATGAGAAAATAATGGTCATATTCTGAACCTGCAGAACATGTGACTGTGAGCAGCGCTACACTGAGAGTCAGCAGGATGGGGCAGGGTTTAGGTATGGAGAGAGAGAGAGAGAGAGAGAGAACATGGTCCTGCTCTTTTATGCACTGTGGGGCTGAGGGTGGGCTTTGCTGACCATCTCCCATGTGACGTCCCCTTGGTCTGTCCCCCTGGTCCATCCCCCCTCCCTGATCCATCCCCTGGAAGTTTCCTAAAAAAAACTAGTTGCAGGAGAAACTGGTTTTGCAGGAGGATGGGGCAGGGTTGGGCAATATTGAATCTAATCACTTTACCAGTGAGCACCTTTGGAGAACAATAGCTGAGTCCAGGGGTATTGTCTTTTAATGGCTCTGGCTGATGAGTTGAGTGATGAGTCAGCCAGCTAGTCCCTTCCTGGCAGAGGCTCCTTTGTTAGGCTGCGGACCCTAAAATGCATCATCTGGTGGGGTGGGGGTTGCCTGCATGTTGAAGGAAAGGTTTGGCTTATGGAGTCTCTTCAGGATTTTAAGTCCCTTTTGCAGAATATGGCATTTTCCATAGTACAGGGTTACTGGTTTCTGTGTGTTCTCTTTGTCTAGGGAGTTGGTCTCTCTTCCTGCTGTGCTGAGGGTAAGAGGGGGCAAGTAACCATTGGCACATCATCTCAGGAGATGGCTATTCCGCTGCTGGCGTGTGTCTGCAGTTGGCATCACTTTTGAGTCACCACACAGTTCAGTCCCTTTTGCACACTACTTGCACAGTCCAGTTTTTATCATTTATGGACTATAAGTCCATAAGAGTGCTATAAGCGCCTTGCAGGGCAACAGGGGAAAACGGCAGGAGGGGCTGTGGGCTGCCCCCCCTCCTGACACTAAATTAATTGTTTTTCCTCTTAAACTTTCCTAGTCTTCTTCTTTCTCATTCTCTTTGGGCAGTTTGGTAATTCATTCCACACAGCAAGCCTGCAGCCTTGACATTGATGGTGATATCTCTCTCCCTTTTGTCTGTCAGGTTTCTGCTCTTGCTAAAATTTAATGGGTTTGCCTTCATGATAAGACTGACAGACACCACTTTACATCTACTTGCCTGACAGAATTAAGCACAGGGTTGTTGGCAAGAACAGGCCTTAGAATCATGGCCTAAAACACCTCTGTTCTTTTCTCCCACCATCTCTTTTTTATTTTCTAACATTCAGCCTGATGAAGAGTTATGGAGAACTTGAAGCCTTGCACACTGTTTTGTGTCATTTTGGTTAGTTCTAATTAAAGTATTCTGTGGAGTTTTTGTATCTAGACAGACAAACAGATAGATGGATAAAGAAAACAGAAATCAAGTGGCACCTTTCAGGCTAACTAAATTTATTTTAGCAAAAGCATGTCAGCTGGAAACTGCAGGTGGTGCAGAATGAGGCAGCATGGGTATTGACTTCATCATCTGTGCAGACACATATCCACCTGGTGCTGTGGCAACTGCACTGACTGCTTATCGAGTACCAGATCCGGTTCAAGGTGCTGATACTTACCTTTAAAGCCCTATACAGCCAGGGGCCAGCATATCTTTGAGACCGCCTTCCCCCATATGAGCCCAGCAGGAACTTATGTGCTACTAATCAACATCTCCTAGTGGTTCCCAGCCGCAGGGGCATCTGACTTGCCTCAATAAGGGCAAGGGCTTTTTTGGCCCTGGCCCCTACCTAGTGAAGTGAGATCCCATTAGAAATCAGGGCCCTGAGGGACCTATTACAGTTACACAGGGCCTGCAAGACAGAGCTCTTCTGCCAGGCTTTTAGTTGAGGCAGCGGGCGCCCACCTCCTAACTGGCCTCACCTCCAGTGACCTCAGATCCGAACAGCCCCCTGGGACTCATTTTTTGCTGAGATCAGTTGAGGCAACAATCTTTTTATATTGATTGCTGGTTTTAGATAGATTTTTAGATTTATTTTAACTGCCAATTTGTTATACTGTGAACTTTATGATGGAACCTACCCTGAGCCTGCTTGTGGGGAGGGTGGGATACAAATCAAATTAAATAAATAAATAAAATAAAATTCTGAGACCATTTCTGTACCCTCAAGTCTCTATCTCCTTTCCTCAGGGAGATATGCCTTTCCCTTTATATCTCCATGAGGGAAGAAGCTAGAGATTTTTTAAAAAATCAAAGCTGGGAATTCAGAGAATCTGCTTACATTCATTAATCATTACTTTCTCTCTCTCTCTCTCTCTCTCTCTCTCTCTCTCTCTCTCTCTCTCTCTCTCTCTCTCTCTCTCTCTCTCTCTCTCAAGGTTGCTTCCCTATTTTCTTGAAGGAGGTTATAGCGGAGCTCATCAGGAGGTTGGGGGCTGGTTGCCACCAGTATGCTGATGACACCAAGCTCTTCCTCCTCTGAAGTGGCTCTCTCTTCTCTGGCCACTGCCTGGATGCTGTGGTTGGATGGTTGAGGCAGAGCTGGTTGAAACTTAATCTATCCAAGATTAAAGTCATGTGGCTGGCTAAGACTGGGCCTCTGAGGGGATTGCAGCTTCCAGCTCTCATTAGTGGACTCTGTTAAGAGTTTGGGGCTCTGGCTGGATGCCTCTCTTACCTTGGACAAGCAGATGTCCACAGTTGTAAGGCAGGCCCTTTTCTATTTATGCTGAGTCCATCAGCTGTCCACCTATTTGTCTGACCTAGCCACAGCAATTCATGCCACAGTCACCTCCAGAATAGATTATTGCAATTCAATCTATGCAGGGCTGCCCTTTAAAGTGCTTTGGAGACTTCAGGTTGTCCAAAATGCAGCTACCAGGCTTCTGACTGGAACATCTTGGTCTTCACATATACAGCCTGTCTTAAAGCCCTGCATGGTCTGGTAAATTCTGAGGGACCGCCTGTCCCCTTACATCCCCCTCAGTGGCTGTGGTCATCTTCCAGCCTACTGGTTGTGCTGGGCCCTTGGGTTGTGCTGGGCCCATGGGTTGCATGTTTGGCATCCACCAGGGTGAGAACCTTTTTAATAATAGCCCCGTGCTAGTGGAATGTCCTCTCAGATGAGACCCAGGCCCTGTGGGACCTCCCTAGGTTCAGTAGAGCCTGTAAGGCTGAGTTTTTTTGACAGGCCTTTCCTGGTTGAGCCTATTTCTGGGGCTTAAGGATGGATCCACCATTATCAGTTGTGAGTTGTTTGCTCTCTATACTTTGTATTTTTATCCTGTTTTAACTATATTTATTATATTTGTTTTATATTGTTGTGAACCACCTTGATCCTCACTTTGTGGGGGAGAGGCAGTATATAAATTGATATAATAAATAAATGAAATAATAAAAATTATTTTTACAACACTATATCAGTATATATTGATATTTAGGGCCTTTTTTAAAAAAGTAAAAACTGAAACCACTTGTCTTAAGGTCAGGGGGGTGGAAAGGTAATGGTTTGACAATGATGATGGTCTAATTAAAAAGTGGGCTGGAAGTGGGCAGACAAAAAAGTGATAGAAACATTACACATGAGGAAAAAGCCAACTCAAAATCAGCTTCCAGAAAAAGTGGTTTCAAAAAAATTAGAAAAACCTCAGGGAATAAGCAAAAATAAGACACAGCATAAAATAAAGACACAAAAATGTATGCAGAAATCAGGGAATAAACTGAAGCAGTATGGAGCCAGAACCAATTGGGGGAGGAACATACAGAAAAGCCATGAGTCAGATTTCACTTCTTTAGATGCATATGACATTGTTTTTTTACACAGAGAGTTACACCAAAACCACAGGGAGAAAAAAGAGAGGGCAAAAGACAAGGAGTTGTGGCACATTGTAAGTCAGGGTTGTTGCACTTCACAAATAAGAAGAGAGGGTCACAGGTTGTAGCCCCCCCTGGGGTTCAGTTAGAGAGAGAGTGAGAAACAAGGTGTATAAACAAGTTTCACTGTGAAGCTCCCCTCCCCACTCCCGTGGCTCCAGCTTCCTTTGGAAAATTAATAGCAAGCCATCAAACCATAGATAGACAAATAGGCTTCCTAGTCCAGCTTCTGGGAGCAGGGATATGTTAGTTGGTATTTCTCAGATACTGCAATGTCACTTCCAGAGTGAACCAGAAGTGACATCACATCAGGGCAGCTCTCTCTAATTCCACTGAAACTCTATGTTGCACTGGAGATGTTGTTGTGGTGCTGGAGCAATGCTGAATTCCCTCACCCCATTTTCCCCCAGTTGCCCTACTGGGTGTCAGTAGGGGACCAGAGCTGCCAACAGATAAAATAAAGTTAGTTACTTGGAACTCTCAGAGCATGTCTGATATGACAGCCATCCGAGAACATGTGACAACCACAAGTACTTTGTAACATGGACATTGGAATATAACAGGTGGCCAAACTTGCTTTATGTAAGAGCCACACAGAATAAATGTCAGATGTTTGAGAGCCACAAGACATGAACAAATATTACACACATTTTCATTGAAAAATATACAGATTTGCTTTTTAGTAACATTAAATGAGACTGCCAAATATAAAAATAAAAGGGGTAAAATCAGATATTGGTAATGATATTTCTTTGTCCAATGATATTTATTTGTTTGTGTGTGAGAGAGAGAAAGAGAGAATGAAAGGTATTTGAGAAAGAGAGAGAATAAAAGAGGTGGAAAGGAAGCAGAGGGGGGAGGGGGAGGAAGAGAAAGAATGGTGGAAAGAAAGCAAGTAGATGGGGAGTGAGGGAGGAAGGGGAAAGAGAGAAATAAAGCAAATAGATGGGGAGGGGGAGGGAGGAAGAGAGAAAGAGAAAGGTGGAAGGAAAGAAGGAGAGAGAAACAGAAACAAAGAAAGCAAATAGATGGGGAAGGGAGGGGAGGAAGGAAGAGAGAGAGAGAGAAAGGAACAAAGAAACAAAGAAAGCAAATAGATGAGGGAGGGGAGGGAGGGAGAAAGGAAAGGAGGGAGAAAGAGAGAGACAAAAAAGGTGAAAAGAAAGAAAGAGGTGGAAAGAAAGCAAATAAATGGGGGTAGGAAGAAGGAAGGGGAAAAGAGAGAGAGAAAGAGGTGGAAAGAAAGCAAATAAATGGGGAGGGCGGGAGAGTTGGAAAGAAAGCAACTTTAACTTTAAAGGTTTTCTCCAAGCCCCCTGCCCCCACTGCTGCACCAGCTTGGCTTGGAGAAGGGATTTAAAGACAAATTCCTTCTCCAAGCCAAGCCAGCTGGCTGGTGTGGTGGTGTGATGGGGCTTGGAGACCACATTTAACTTTAAATGGGGATGGAGGGGGGAAACAGAGAAAGAAAGGTGGAAAGAAAGTGGAAAGAAAACAAATGGGGTAAGGAAGGGAGAGGTGGAAAGAAAGCAACTTTAACTTTAAATGTGTTCTTCAAGCACCCCACCCCCATGCCATCTGGCTTTGATTGGAGAAAGGATTTAAAGAGACAAATGCCTTCTCCAAGTCAGCTGGCGGGGGCGGCAGCTTTCAGAACACATTTAAAGTAAAAGTTGCTTTCTTTCTCTGCTCTCCCACACACAACTCAAACCTACCCAGAGAGGGGAACACTGGCTGCGGAAGGGAAGCCCGATCACTTTTCCAGTCATCCTGAAAGAGCTGCATGTGGCTCCCAAGCCAGTTTGTCCACCCCTGGGATATAATGTGAAACCCAGGAACAGGGCCCGCACCCCTTCTCTTCATTGTAGATACTGTTCAAATATGGTTGATAAAAGATTCAGTTTTAGGTACTGCCTTTGTCAATGGATGACTTTCCTTCAAAGGACATCCTTCCAAGGGACTTTTTATTATCTTCAGCTCCTTTCAACTTTCTATATTGAGTTTCCCAGTTGGCACTATTAACCAAATGTTCTAGTTCCTGCAGAAGGCAGCCTCTTTATCATTGCCTTATAATGCCTAATCCACTGATATATCTATTATTCATTGGGAATCTGAAAGCAGTCAAAAGGCACTCTTCGTCATTTTGTTATTAAAGTAATCTGCAGCCTCCCTTTCTGCCAATGCAAAGTTTTCATTCTCTCCCATTTAAAATACATTAATGACCCATTAAAGGGAGGTGATCCAAAGCAGTGCTTATATATAGGAATGTCTTTGGAGAGTTAGAAATTGATATAAATAAACAGTCTTTAATGTGTTCATTAAGAAAGGAGTTCAGGGGACAGGGGACAAGATGTTTTCCCACTCTGTGTTCCCAGGAGGGGGGTGGGATGTCTGACAAGAGATGGCCTTGCTTACAGCCATTAATAATTTGATGACTTTTTAAAAACTAAATATAGCATGGACAAGCAGAGAAAGCCAGAAAAATGGAACCAGTTTCTTGATCCTCAGCAAAAATTACAATTTAGCAGACCTGAAAAAAGTTGTTCTCTTTTTTAATACACCACACACCTAAAACACTTCAATGAAGCTGTGGGATCGAATTCAGTGCCCTCCATCAGGGTAGATCCTGGAGAAGGTGGGGTTTGCAGAGGGGACAGGCCCCAGCAGAGTGTAATTCCATAAAGTTCACCCTCCAAAGCAGCCATTTTGTCCATGGGAATACATCCCTGTCATCTGGAGATCAGTTGTAATTCCAGGAGATTTCCAAGCTCCACCTGGAGGTTGACAACCATCCTCTAGGCTAAAGTACCAAGGATTTCTGAGGTAAAATTATTTCCCTCTCTTCTTAGTCTGACCCTGTGAAGCTTCTCCTTTAGGATGGACAGCTTTTTTAGAGCCCAGCTTTCTTTTCAGAGACGTCCCATCTGAAAAGACAGGTTCTGTTTTCATCCAGCACAGTCAGCTGAAGTGGCTCAACTCCTGAGCAGCCATGGGGGACCCAGAGCTCCCTGTATTTCAAAGGAAGGGCTGCTATAGCTACCCAATTTCTTTGGTATGAATTTGAGAGGATGAGCCATCATAAGGGTGGGCAAAGAAGGGGCAGGAAAAAATCCCCATCCACAGTCAGCACCTGAAGAGCACTAGGGTAAGTTATATTTCCATTTCAGTGAACAGTGCTTAAATGTAAATTTGCATCTATAAATATAAATTAGCATATGCAAAATCTGTGCTGTTTTCCTCTTTTCTCAAGAACACTTGTTCTCAGCTTTAGTCATCTGTAGATGACCCAGCTCTCGTTACAATCCTACATTGGCTTCCTGTCTCATCCCCAGATTCAGCACAGACTCCTCATCCTTCCTTTCAAAGTCCATCATGATCTTGACTCTCCTCACTTAGGCTGTGATCACACACGCCTTTAGATCCAACATAGGTGTGAATGCCTGATGGATATAAAGGGAGCAATCAGACAGTAATATCTGGGAAGCAACCCGCAGTTGTTGGCAACCTGTGCTTCTCCACCAGAGAAGAGGAGTTAAAAGACACCGGGGGAAGTCCAGCTCTAATGGGTTCTGACAGGCCACAGATGGACTTTCCCCTGTCTGATTGCGCAAGCACGCTCTCATGTCATCGGGATGTTCTGATCATACCGTCCCAGCTTGGTGCAGGTCTTCCCCCCCTCTTCGCAGTATGCACATCATCGCATACTCCATAGGGGGCCCTCAGTGCGGAGCTGCGATTCCTCATATACGTGCATGGGAAATGGGCAAAAAAATCCAAGACTCAGCTGCAGTTTCATCTGATCACACACTGATGGGCTGTGCCCGCAGCTACCAAGGGAGGTGTGATCTCACAACTGTGTGTCAAATTCCTCTGGAGGAAACAGCCTTGCTTCCCCTCCACTTCAACTGGCGCGTGTGACCATAGCCTTGATCTCATATTCCAACATTTCCTTGTCTGTAAGCTTTGCTTTTCCTTCTCCAGCACACCACCCGTCCAAAGAGCCTGCCTCTCTCAAATGACTCTGCCCTTCCTCCTTGGCTGCCCTTCTGCCTGCCACTGCCTCCCAAAAGGCTTGCATGAAGCCACCTCTCTCCTTCCACCTTGGCACCCTCCAAAACCATCTTTTTTCCCTGTGAAACCTTTGACACAATCCCTTTCTCTTCTGGAATGAAGATAATCCACATCTCCTGTAACTGAAATAGATGCATATTCTGGTCAGGGGCAAATGGGCCCTATATGTTGCTTGGAAAATTTCTAGGGGCCACTGCCTTGGCTTCCCAATTGTCCAGGCCCAGCGGGGAATTTCTGTCCTCAGCCCCAAGTTCTTGTCCTTGAGAAACTGAGGAGAAAAAAGGGCTTCACATAATGATGCTATAAAGACCATAGAGACTAGGGGAAATTCCTAGAGCATTACCCAGAAATGACATAGCACCATCCCCAAACTCCACCCTTCCCCATCACTGGCCCCTAAACCTTCCAGCATTTACCTAGGCAGTGTTGGGAATTCTACCACCACCCTGTAGGGCCACTGGCAGCTAGATACAAGTCCAGGCAATTAATCCACACAGTTCTGTAGATGCACTGGGGAGTAGAGGCATAAAAATAAAGATGAACCAGGCTAAGGTTGCCATATTGCCTAGTTGGCTTGGTTTTACCTAAAGTTTGGCCATGGCACTTGGTACCTGTTTGGTGCATCAGCAGTCCAGATTCCCAGCTTTCATTTCTTTAAAAAAGCAAGTTCCTAGTCCTTATAGGCCCAGAGACAGAAAACAAAATGTGCAGCTAGCTTTCTGCAGAGGAAACTGGCCCATTCTACCTTCCCTTAGATCTAGTAAAGGTAAAGGTAAAGGTTCCCTTGCTCGAAAGCCAGTCGAATCCGACTCTAGGGTTGCGGTGCTCATCTCCGTTTCAAAGCCGAAGAGCCAGCGCTGTCCGAAGACGTTTCCGTGGTCATGTGGCCGGCATGACTAAACACCAAGGCGCACGGAACGCTGTTACCTTCCCACCGAAGTGGTACCTATTTATCTACTTGCAATTTCTTGCTTTCGAACTGTTAGGTTGGCAGGAGCTGGAACTAGAGACAGGAGCTCACTCCGTCTTGCGGCACCCGGGTCTCGAACTGCTGAACTACTGACCTTCCACAGCCTGCAGTTCAGTGTCTTAACCACTTGAGCCACCCTTAGATCTAGGCAACATGAAAATTGGCTGTGATTGACAGGTATGGGAACCAATGAGCTATGCTTTTGCTTTTCTAGTGCAACCATTTGCTTCTTCTGAGTGTGGTTTAGTGGAGGGTCTTGTTATGTATCGCGAGGGAACCATGCTTGCAAAAGTGCTCACAAGCAAACATGCGAAATAGCATAGCTTGGAGCGCATAACAATAGAAGGCTTGGATCCTAGAATGAACCAATAGATAATCCGGATCCTTGTAATAGCCAATTGGTAAACAATACTCTGTAAATAGCCTATCATGGGATGTGGGGTGTATGTTGGGTGTGAGGTGTTTCATGAATATAAGCAGGGCTCTGACCCTGCAAGTTTGTCTTAGTTTGGAGCTGAAACCATTTAATAAATATGAGCTAATCACTCTACATATATGAACCCAGTATATTTCATTGGCGACAAGGATGGGATCCCGATGAGCAAGCCTGACCCGACCTCTGGCACTGACTCCAGCACTGCACCGTGCAACGAGCCACGGCCCTCCACACCTCACATCACTTCCAGGGTCACGGCTGCTGCTCTGGGCCATCTCTCTGAGTTTGACTCCACTCACCCCGAGTTATGGGAAACCTGGGTGGAGAGCTTAAAATTCTTCATCAGGTTCCAGGGGATTGATGACGGTGACAAAAAGAAATTGCTCCTGCTCAGCGCCTGTGGCATCGCCACCTTATGCCTCATCCAGAGCCTCATTGCGCCCAAGACCTTGGATGAGGCCACCTATGATGAGTTGGTCAAGGCGCTCACCGGCCATTTCATGCCTCAACTGACCAAGATGGCAAGGCACATGGACTTGTTTGTGTGCCAGCAGAAGTCCGATGAAGTGATCACCAACTTTGTGGCCAAACTCTGCATGCTGGCCCTCCATTGCGGATTCCCTGACCTAGGAGATACCCTCCTTAACCAATTCATTGTGGGCAACAGGGAACCAAAGCTCCACTGTAAACTCATCAGCCACGTGGAGCTGACTCTAGAAACAGCGATGCAAGAGGCCACAGCTTTTGAAAAATCCCAGCACAACCACTGGAGCCACACCGCATATCAGGCCTCAGTCTCCCCCGTCTCCAATGTCTCCAATGAGGACAAAGTGCACCAGGTTTATCACCCAGCCTTTCGGCCACCCTCTGCCACCCATGAAGCATGGCTGGGGCAGACCATCACTCATGCGCCCATGTGCTCCAGCACCCAAGCACCCTGTGCCAGCTGCGGCGAGGACCACGAACAAATCTCATGCCGATTCCGTGATGTGACCTGCAGGAACGTGACAAAATCGACTACATCTCATGTGCCTGCTGCTCCATGTGCAGTACAAGGACTTTGATAGACTTTTGGACTTGCTGGCGGTTGAGGGACAGCTCACTAGTTTGCTGGGACTTTTGTGGTTTCCTTCCCTGGGACTCGGGGTGATGGGGGTGCATCACATGCAGCCTGTAGACTTTCACAGTGTATGCAATGAGTTCCCAGGGGGGTTCGATGGTACGCTTGGCCACTACACTGGTCTGGCTGTTTCTCTAACTCTTGACCCAGCCATCCATCCCATCTGCATGAAGGCCAGGAACATCCTTTTTGCACTTAAGCCAAAGGCCGATGTGGAATTGGATCGCCTGGTGGCTCAGGGGCTGTTGGAACCCATACTGCATGCCCTCTGGGAGACCCCATAGTTACTCCTGTGAAGCCCAATGGGGACGTCCGTATTTGTGCAGACTACAAATGCACAATTAACAAGGCCTTGCAGGACCATGCTTATCCCGTTCCGGTGGTCAGCCATGTCCTGGAGTCCTTAACCGGTGCAAAGGTTTTTAGAAAACTGGACTTGGCCCAGACATACCAGCAGCTTCCTGTAGACGATGCCACTGCAGAGGCTCAGACTATCGTGACACACAGGGGTGCTTTCCAGGTGCAGCGGCTGCAGTTTGGGGTCAGTGTGGCCCTGGGGATCTTCCAGAATCTCATGGACTGTCTTCTTAAAGGTATCCCTGGGGTGCAGCCATTCTTCAATGATGTTCTGATTGTGGCCCCCTCTGCTGAGACCTTTGTCAAGAGACTGTGTGCTGTGTTGCAACGCTTCCACACTGTTGGCCTTAAGGTGAAATGTGAAAAATGTCTGAGGAGGGTCGCCTTCTTCCATGCCTCCTCGACGATCAGATATACCTTGAGATGAAACTCGGAACCGCAACAGGTAAGAGTCCCAATCCTCCGTGCTGAGTTCGAATGCCTTGAACGCCGGGTTCATGACCATTGCAGCTGGTTGGGCGGCCACTACAGTGGGTGGCGCTTCAACTGGCTCGACCAGGTGTGTGTCTTCGTCTGCCGTTTTCACGTTGGTTCAGTGGGAATGCCTACCCGCTCTTAAGATCCCATCCTCGTCTCCAATGAGATTTAACGAAGAGAGTGATTTCAACTCAACAAGACAATCAGTCAACACACAACACACAACAACTTTATTCAGCTCAACAAGATGATCAGTCAACACACAACAAACAGTGGAGCACACCACACCCCTCCTTAAGTTAACAGCCAATAACAGTAGAGAGATAAAGACCAATGAGGTTTGTTCCCTCCATAACTGTTATACAGTTTCTGATTGGTTACAAATTTACAACAACCAATAGGATTGTTGAGGCTTACAATCCTGGTCCTGACTTGAAGCGTAACATAGAAAAGAATACAGTCAGTTCACTAGTCAGGACATAACAGGAAGCCCCACAGGGGTTCTTCCCAGGGGACCCAGTGTATGCAAGGAACTATGCCCAGGGTCCCGCATGGATTCCGGCCAGGGTAGTCTGGGTGACTGGCCCACTATCATACAAGGTGTCAAGTGAAGATGTCCAACTGCTGCGCCAACACATCAACCAGCTATGCCACCGCCTCCTTCCCATGGACCCCAAGCTACCAGACGACTGCGAGGAGGATTGCTGGAGACCCGAGGAACCAGAAGCATCTGTGCAACCCCAGCAACAGACAAGCACTCCACCAGAGAGGCTACTTTGGTGGTGGCTCCAAGATGGGTCATAGCCCAGAACCCAGAACACACCAGCCAAGGCTGCAGCCCCAGAGGCCTCTTCAGGACAAGCCAAGGTAGTGCCAGAAACTCCAGGCCAGGCACCGGATGTACGCTGCTCAGCCCAGAAGTGGCAGAAACCCTCCTACCTCAAAGACTATGTTTGCTAGGGGAGAATCTGGACCGGGGGAGGGGTGTTATGTACTAATAGGGACCACACACGTGGTCAGGGTTACACGTGGTCATGCGAGCGACCAAAGCTTCGCATCCCAAAACAATGGACAGAGAGGATCCTAGACCTAGCCAATCGGCTGATCCAGATCCAAGAGGGAACCTATGGTTGGGGTTACACTGTAAATAGATGTATCATGGGTGTGTGTGTGTGTGTGTGTATTGGGTGTGGTTTGGACTGGCATTTAAGTGGGCCTCCGGCCCGGCATCTGATGTCTAGTTTTTCCTATCTTTGAATAAAGTATGAGCTGAAATTGCTACACTATGTCTCAGTCTTGGTACTTTTCATCCCAGGACACCGGAGCCCAAAGAGAACTCACCAACTGTAAGTGAGCAGCTGGCCACCAGGGAACAGCCATCAGAGATAGCCAGCGGAACACCAGAGCCAGCCATTGCCGAGGGCCCTGACTCTGTGCCTACACCACCTCTAGTCCCCAGTTCCTCGGCAGAACCAACCACCAATGCGACCCCTAAACCCTTACCCCACCAGCAGAACCACACTGCTCAACCCGAGTACGGCGCCACCCTGCTATTTAAGGGACTTCATCTGCTGAGAGTGTCTGAACCTTAGGGGGAGGGGTGTTATGTATGGTGCAGGGAACCATACTTGCGAAAGGGCTCACAAGCGAACATGCAAAATAGCGTAGCTTGGAGCGCATAACAATAGAAGGCTTGGATCCTAGAATGAACCAACAGATAGATCCAGATCCTTGTAATATCCAATTGGTAAACAATACTCTATAAATAGCCTACTGTGGGATGTGGGATGTGTGTTGGGTGTGGGGTGTTTCATGAATATAAGCAAGGCTCTGACCCTGCAAGTTTGTCTTAGTTTGGAGCTGAAACTATTTAATAAACATGAGCTAATCACTCTACGCCTCTGAACCCAATATATTTCAGGTTTCATGCCTTCTTTTGGATCTCCAAATTATTCAAAGGGGTTTTTTTTGTGTGCCGGTATGAACTGATACAGCATAGTGGTACCTTTCTGGCTGGTAGAGGTCGGGTAGGTCAGGGCCACGGTTCAAAGCCCGGCACTGGAGAAGGCAAAAGGTTTACCAGAGGCCTGGACCCACCCATGGCAGCAATCTAGTATCTCCATCACATCTGCTGATAGCATTATTGGACCTCACATGGTGATGAAGGGCCCAGGAAAGGATGGGCCATCCTGTGCCTGAGCAATGGGCCCCAGTAGACCTCAGCCTAAGGAGACAAGCTGGGGAGGGAAGGTATCTTGGGTGGTAGTTAGACTAGGGGTAAGGAGGAGCCTGGCACCTGGGGGTGTGATTGGATGCACTAACAGGTAAATACCAGCACCTTTTAAAACAAAAACTCCCTGCTGAAAAGCAAACATAATGCAATAAAAATGGAGTCTCTGTCTCTTTTTAAACATATAAAAAGGTGGTCTGGGTAAGTCCCATCTCCAACTCCATTTGTAAGTGATCTTTAAATTTTTCAGAACTCCAAAATAACTTCAGATGGTATACTAGCAAGTTAAAAGGAGATAATTTGGGTGGCAGTGCCAACTGGGTAGAGGGCATGGGACTAGTTCAGTTGTTTAGATGTCTCACCTTTCTGCTGTTGGCTGGCTCTATTATATGAGATTTTTTAAAATATCAAAATGATTAGTTTTTCTGGGCACCCCTAAACTGCATTTGTAGGACTGCCAATGTTTCAACTGGTCCTTCTAGCTGTCCCTTTACTATCGGTTTGATCTGTAGCAAATACCAGATATTGACTTGTACTGGACCTAAAATTTCTACCTGTAGGGGATGGTTTTAGTCAGTTCACCCCTCCTGTGGCAGACCTCTGATTTCTCTCTTTCACACATGCACATATTCCCAAGGTTTCCCTGTCCCCTAGAAGCAGCATTGGGGGGCATGTTCTATGTGGCTGGAGGAGGGTTGAAGGTGGAAAAGTTGTACTTCCATGGGCAAAAGTTCTTCAGCCTGCAGAAATGGTAGGCAGCCAATGCTACTGACCTCCGTGTTATAAAAAGCTTCTGCTGCCCATTCCCACACATTGAGCCTGTATTAAAAGGACAGGACATTTATCTCCTAGCCAGTTGGTAACCCTAGGCATTTGGTGGCCAGGCCCTAGACTTTCAGCCCATCGTCACTGTGCTTGTGACAAGTAGAGAAACCCCCTTCAACCTGCGACTTATATTTGCCCAGCCTCCCTTCTTGAGCTGCCCACCAAGTACAGATGTGAGAAACAAAGAGGCTATAGTCAGTTCTAGCAACCATGGAGAGGGCTGAATGCCCCCTTAACCAGACATTGCTTCAGCAGTTCTGGTGGTGGAAAGTGCTGTCAAGTTGCTACCAACTTATGGAGACTTGCACAAGACAAACAGAGGTGATTGGCCATTGCCTGCCTCCATGTCAGAACCTTGGTATTCCTTGGTGGTTTCCCTTCCAAATACTGATCAGGGCCAACCTTGCTTAGCTTCTAAGATCTGACAAGATTGGGGTAGCCTGGGCCATCCAGTCAGGCCTCAGAAGTTTTACAGCAATGTAATTCTCCGAGAGAGAGAAAATGCTTTTCAGGCAATAGCCAGTTGTTACATTACTTAAAAGGGAATAGGAAGATCCAGCCCAGAAAAGGCCAAGCTGGAAATTGAGAAGTCTTTTCATATCTGTATTTTTACCCACTTAAGAAAAATTTAAGCTGCAGATTCTCTCCCAAAAAGATCTCCTATTGTTTTAAAAAACCCTAGGAGAAACAGGAACAAAATAGAACCAAAAGCTGGGCTACAATGTTCTGACTTGGCACCTAAGGATAACTAGAAACCAGGCAAATCTCCTATGTTCCAGAGAAAAGCCCTCAATCCTTCGGTGATATGAATTATGGGATTATTTAAGCTTAAAATAAAGTTATGCCACATTTAGGGTTGCCAACTGGCCTGGAGAAATATGTCCTGTCCCTTTAGTAGAGGTTTAGTGTGTGGAAAGGGACAGTTGAAGTTCTTCGGCTGGCAATGGATGACATCACAATAACACTACAGTAAGGTCTGTTAAAGAAACAGGACATTTTTCTCCAGGTCAGTTGGCAACAGTTTACTTACTAGTAAATCTCAGTGAGTTCAATGAGGCTTATTTCTTTGTAATTTTGCACAAGATATGGCCTTTGCTGGCCTTGCACTCTCATGGAGGGAAGCTACCAGCACTTTTCCACCATCAATCCATCAGTCAATATCTCTAAATATGAAGGTTTTATTTATCTATCATGGCTAATAGCCACTGACAGACCTACCCTGCTGCATTTGAAAGGCATAGGAGCCACTGGCCAACATGACAGCTTGGGACCGTGAGTTCCATAAGATGCTAAAGTGTGCTGCAGAAAGAAATACTATCTTTTGTATTTCCTGATCTATTCTCAGCTGATTTCATTGAGTGCCTCTAAGTTCTAATGTTATGAGGGTGAAAATTTCCTCCCTTTCCACATTATTCTTAATATTAAATACTTGTATTATGTCCCCCCCGTCAGTTCTTTTTTTTTACCCAAAGCCTCCAAAACATTTTAGCTTTTTGTCACAGTATTTCAGTCCCTTAGTTTATGCCTTCTAGTAATAGAGTATCACTAAGCAGCAAAACTATGGTGCCCATAGATAAGAAACGGTTTTTTTCAGACACAAGGCACTCTCCAGCTATTCAGAAAACTATGACATTGTACGTTGACCAAAACCAACCTGATGAGAACCGAATATGCTCCAGGAGACACAGACTGCTGAGAGCAGCTGAGAGTCAGTTTAAACAGGGAAAGGGGGGCTATAGAAAATTGGCCTGCTGGACCCTTGGAGTTTAAAGAACCTTAGAAAAAAGATGGGATGGGGAGGATTTCCAAAGTGCTTTCCTTTCCCATGATTCCCTGTGGGCCTCTGGCTGGATAATTATGCCTAATAGTACAGTAGGTGTGACCTGGAGTTCTCCTGGAATTACAAGTGACCTCCAGACTACAGTGAAAAAAATGGCTGCTTTGGAGGGTGGACTGTATGGCATTATACCCTACTGTGTCTCTCTCTATGCACTACCCCCAAGTCTCCAGGAATTTCCAAATCCAAAGTTGGCAACCTAGGCTCAAGCCAATCAGAAAAGCAGCTGAATCAGCCCAGTTACACCGCTATATCATGAGATCCTAAGATCCATCTGCCCAAATGCTCTCTTCTTCCCTGCTATTCAGGGCATGGGACCTCAATCCATCAGGTCACCTGACAACTGAGTTTCATCCCAGCCTGTTCTTGAACTCCCTGTATCATTCTATGATTCTATGGGTATGTTTTAGGTATGTAGGGCTATCTTTTGGCAATGCTCCTGCAGAGTGCAGGGGTTGGACTAGATGACCTGCAAGGTCCTTTCCAACTCTAACATTCTAGGACTCTAGGATTCTATGATTCTAGGCTGGTTTATAAATTGCCCCCTGGAAATCCAGAAGCCATCCCTGTCATGCCAGAGATACTGATTCGCAGAATCATTACAGAGAAGAAGCCTGTAAGTTTAGTCAGGATCAGCACGTCCAGTGAGCTAAGCAAATAGGAGGCAGCTGGGTCAAGGCAGCAATCCCTAATTAGCCTAAGATGGGGATTGGGGAAGTGAGAAATAAGAATCCAGTCCAAGAAGCAGAGAGGTACCAAAAAGGAACCGATGGACTTGCCTGAACACGCACACATCTACGCATTCGGAGGAAGCTGTGAGACTGGAGGTTCTTGACAACTTGACGAATGCCAGGAATGCTGCACATGGCCTTGAAGAGCCAGAGGCTGTGGCGGGAATCTTCCTGAACTGCTCACTGTGAGGTATAGTCCGGGTGCAGGAGCTGCTCAGAAGACAGCCAGTGTCTTGCAAGCAAGTGAGTCTTGGCAGTTCTGTGTGAACCCTGAAGCAAGTGGCTAAGCCAGAGGGAGCTGGACGTTCAGGGAGAAAGGATCAACAAACCGTATGTTCATAGTAGCTAGATAGTTAGGATTAGTTTGTCTATTGTCCATTTTATTCCACAACTCCCCCTTATTTGTTTTTATTTGTCTTGAATAAACATTTATGTTTTATAAGCCGGGAGTCCGAACAAGTCTTTGGGCAGTAGAGACTGTTTATGTGCCCTCCTTGCTTCTCCTAAGCTGATCTGGCTGGCTCTGGAAACAAAGGGGACTCAGGATAAGGGAAGCACGCTACCAGAGTGACCCTGAGCCCCAGTCTAAATTGAGGCCCAGACCCAGGGGGTTGCCTGAGAGATATTGTGGTCAACACCCACCTGGTACTCCAGGGCCCTAATAGACAAAGCATTTATATCACATGTATGCGATAATCCCACAGACATTTTTTTCTTCTCCATTAAAAGAAATTGCTTTGTTGAGTAATTTTTTTTTTCAGACCAACACAGAGGACCACAAATGATCATAGAATCATAGACCCTCCAGGGTCATCTAGTCCAACCCCCTGCACAATGCAGGAAATTCACAAATACCTCCCTCTCCATACCTGCAGTGACCACTGTTCCACGCCCAGAAGATGACCAAAAACACCCTCCAGGATTGCTTCCTGACCCCAAAGTGGCAATCAGCATTTCCCTGGGCATTTATGGGCTGTGATGTCAGGGCTGGTAACTAACGACGATTTGTAAAAGATAGGCAAATTCGGTTTTCCTGCTCCACAAAAGCACCTCCTTGGTACCCACTGCCCAAAGGGATTTTACCAGGGAAGAGAGGAGGAGATTGGTAGCAGTCCCTCCGCCCCTTCAACCCTGATGTACATCTTGCCTCAAGAGGCAATCAGTTGGCACCTGTTTTGAAAGACAACTTCTCTACTTCCCTGTGGCTTGTTATGAATATTCTGGTCCTGTGGTCAGCCACCAGGGGCTTTTTCTGCTGGTCACCAGTATTAACCTTCTGGCAACCGCTTTTGTAAATCCCTGGCCCAACTTTATTTGATATTTTCTCCTTCTAAAGCTGCAAACCATATATGTGCAGAGGAATTTGATTTGATTTATTGGATTTGTATCCCACACTCCTCTGTGTCCAAGGCTCAGAGCAGGTCATATCATTGATAAAAGCATTTTAAGCAATTCATATAATAGCATCCAATGCATAAATACAATAAATACAATAAATTTCATAATAATATATCATAAAATACATAATATATCAACAACAACATTGTTAAAAGATGGCCTGATCCACAGGACAAGGAGAAGGAGAGGGAGAGAAGGGAAAGGAGGAAGCCAATCAAAGATGGAACCCAGCAGAACAACTCTGTTTTATAGACCCCATGGAACTGCATCAAATCCCGCAGTGTCCAGATCTCACCTGGAAGAGTATTCCACCAGGCTGGAGCCAGGCCAAAAGAGCCCTGGTTCTGGTTGAGGACAGCTGGACACTCTTGTATTCTAAGTAACATTGAATACCCTTATTTGTCTCTACCAGGAATACTGTTAACATTTGCAGGCAAGGCATACGTTTTCAGACTCTGTTTCTTGCACAATAATGTTTTATGTTTTATGACATCTATATATAAAATCTATGAATGGCAGGTATCAAGTGAGAATAGGCATTCCCTCTTTCTTTTGAAAGGCATTCTCCCTGGTCTAACACAGAGGAGGGAATCTGAAATATACTGGGTTCTAAACGCATTTAGTGATCAGCTCATATTTATTAAGTGATTTCAGTTAACTCCAAAGTCACTTTGGCAGGACCTGAGCCCTACTTAAATGCATGCAACACACCACACCCAACACACATTAGGCTATTTACATGATAACTCCCATTCAATAGGTTCTCTTCAGGATCCTAGTTGTCTATTGTTCAGGTGTTCAAGCTAGGTCAGTTCTCTAGTAAAATTTGAGCTCTGTACATAACAAAATCCTTTTTGCCTGCTACAGCACAATTGTTATTAACAAGGTAAGAAATAAAGTGTTGCTTTATTGATATGCAAAGGCACACATATCAAAGGTATGTGGAGTTGATCCATTAAGTAATTAAAACTCAAAAAATTGCTTAATTAAGGCTGTGATCACACACACTAAATAATCCACTTTCAATCCACTTTCAAACTAAATTTTACTATGTGAACTGGCAAAATCCAGTTTGAAAGTGCATTGAAAGTGGATTATTTAGTAAGTGTGATCGCAGCCTAAGGCTGCATACCTATTTGGGAAATAATTCCACCAGACTCACCCACCTGAGTAAAGAGGTAGATAGAATTGCACTGGAAAGTTTTGTTTATCAAGTGACTGCCCAATAACAAAGCTATTTTTGTTGACTGCCACAGACTGCAAAAATGGGTGGAGGGGGGTGTCAAACACCTTCCCATCGCAGTGCATAGTACAAGGCTGGTGTGTTGTTTGGCTTGCCAGGTCTTAAACCATCCAATCCTAATCTAGACATGGTGGGCCATTTTATGAGGCAAAGGAACACAGCTATAACCTATAAATATGATTTAAAGCATTCTTTTCCTATTTCAGCAGAGGGTGATGCACAAGATCACCCAGGGTGGACCCCACTGCACCCAAGAGCAAAGAGAGAAGTTAAGGAAAGGTTTTTCTTGCACAAGCAAGGCGCCAGTGGCCAACCACAGGTGGAAAGAACCCTGCATTGTCAAAGGGAAGGAAAACCAAAGCCAAGAGCCACAGAACCTGAGACAGACATTGCAAACTGTTTCCGAGATACTGTCTCACCGCACGATGGTAAACTAGCGTGTCAACAGCAGTGAAGGCTGTTGAGCTAATATGCAGAGTTGAGGGCCTGTCTTGAGGACCAGACAAGGAAATGAAAGAGACAAGAGTAAGTGTGTGATGAGAAAAGTCCCCTGGAATGTTTTACCCTACTCTGGGACCACTGCAGGGTCACCTGCCCACTTAGACACCCTCTCCAGGTTGAATCTTCCAGGGCTTTATAAGGATTAGAATGTTTATGTGCCCCAAAGGCCCAAGTCTCTGCATGGGTGAGATTTAAGCTCAAACCAAGCAAATAATCATAAAATGTAGTATTTATTTAGACTCATGTAAGAAATACAATGAACATTCAGAACCTGAGGAGAATGGGTTTTAGTAGTACTTGCCTTGGTTTGAATCCAGGCAGTTCCAGTTCAACAGTGACCAAAACTTGCGCACAGTACCAAATTCTCCACCTAGCCCCTAACTGATCATGGAGTATTATTTTATGTCTACAACCTTTTCTAGTCAAAGAAAACCTGTTTTTTAAAAACATATCTATCACCTGAGCTGACTAACTACTTCTCCTCCCTTCCAAATTCAACTGACATTTTCCAACTGTCTTGCTCCTTCCCCACCAAGGAACTCAAATCTTATCAGCTTGTGCAGATACAAATAATTGGGAATAACCATTCTGTTGCCATACCATTTGCTCACACTTCATGCAGCAACAGACTGGTGAGAACAAATGAGTTTTCAAAAGGTAGGCCAAGCAAAACACCACTTTGCAGATCTGTGATTGGCTCTCCTGTCTCTTTACATTTTCTAAATGGCAATCGCAAGGTGTAGTTTTATTGTTTATTGTTGTTGTAGCCATAGGCCATAACCGCCCAGCATATAAACCAATATTTAACAGTACACTCACCACAACAAAAAGGGATTACACTCAGAAGCTTAAAACTAAAATAGTAAAACATAATTACAACAGAATAAAATATCAATAAAATGGTATAAAATTATAATTTTGCTAAAATTCCTGCAGAATTTCTTCTTTATATTTATTGATAAAAATATTAAAGTGGCCACTTTGAAGGTAACAAAATGGATAGACTCAGCAGATTCAGCATGAGTTCAGTAAGGGAAGATCTTGTCTCACTAACCTGTTAATGTTCTTTGAGAAGGTGAACAAATATGTGGACAAGGGGGACCCAATAGATAAGAACATAAGAACATAAGAGAAGCCAATGTTGAATCAGGCCAATGGCCCATCTAGTCCAACACTCTGTCACACAGCGGCAAAAATATACCAGGTGCCATCAGGAGGTCCAGCAGTGGGGCCAGGGCACCAGAAGCCCTCCCACTGCTGCCCCCTCCAGCAACAAGAATAGAGTGCATCACCTGCCCCAGACTGAGAGTTCCCATCTATACCCTGTGGCTAATAGCCACTGGTGGACTTCTGCTCCATATCTTATATTCTAATCCCAGACTTTTTTTTTTCTGTGCGGATACCTATTCCCTCCAACAGGGGACTCACTGTCCCCCAACAGCTTTTCCTACATAGTCAGTAGACTTCCTGGGTTTGTAGAAAAATCTGAAAAGTAAGGAAATCCCTTCAGGGACGGTTGAATTCCCCCCAAAAAGCCTTTTGAAATGGCCTCTGCAGGGACCTGACTCCAGGCAGCAACGGTGAGAGATTAGAACGTTGGAGGGGAGGGGGAGAGGAGGCTTCTGACTGGCTCTGTCAGTCAAAGGGGGGGAGGGCCCTTTCTTTCCAGGCCTCTTTCGGCCTTGGAGGGAGGGAGGGGGAGGGGGGAGGGAGCCTTGGGGCCAGGCTGGGGGATTCCTAGAGGTTTTGGGGTGGAGTGCAAGGAGGGCAGGATTTGGGGAAGGGAGGGGCCTCAGCTGGGCATCATGCCACAGAATCCACCCTCCAAAGCAGCCATTTTCTCCAGGGAGACAGATCTCTGTTGTTCACAGATCTCTGGAGTTCACTCTCCAGGCCCCATTTGGAGGTTGCCAGCCCTAGGCCTGGCAGCAGTATAGGGTTGCCAGGCACTGGCAGGGGATGGGGTAGTGGGGTTGCCAGCTCCAGGTCTGGAAACTCCTGGAGATTTGGGGATGGAGCCTGGGGAGGACAGGGACCTCAGTGGGGTACAATGCCCTAGAGTCCACCCTCCAAAGCATCCATTTTCTCGAGGGGAAGTTATCTCAGTAGTCTGGAGCTGAGCAGTAATTCCAGGGGATCCCCAGATCCCACCTGGAGGCTGGCATCCTTAGGCAGCACCCTCTGGGTGACTTGATACCACCTAATTTGCATGACTCAACTTGGCCTGGCTGCTTGCTGCTGTTCAGCAGCCACCCTATGAAAGCCAGCAGTGATGCAGCAGTTAGAGCCTCAGAGCAGGGTCTGCAAGACCCAGGTTCAGATCCCCATATTGCGGTGGAAGCTGACTGGGTGATTTTGGACCAGTCACATACTTTCAGCCTAACCAACCTCACAGGGTTGTTGTGCAGATAAAAAAAAGAGGTGAGAATAATGTAAGCTGCTTTGGTCCCCACTGTGGAGAAAGACTATAATTTTCCTTGGTAGAAGCTGTGGGGGAGGGGGTGGAGACAAAAAGCTGAAGACAGATAAAGGCAGATAAAGGTTAAGTTGGCTTTTGGGTGGGAAGGAAATAGGGTTGCCAACTCTGGATTGGGAAACTCCTGGACATTTAAGGGGTGGATCCTGGGGATGGTGGGGTTTGAGGAGGGGAGGAACTTCAGACCAGTATAATGCCATAGACTCCACCCTCCAAACCAGTCATTTCCTCCATGAGAACTACCATTGCCAGCCTCTGGGTGAGGGCTGGAGATCACCCAGAATTACAACTGTTGTCCGGGTGACAGAGATCAGTTCCCCTGGATAAAATGGCTGCTTTGGAGGGTTGAGTCTATGGCTCCACCCCCAGAAGGGAGAAAGAGTGTGAGATAGGTAAGGGTAGAGGGGAGGAAGCAAAGGTGTGAGGAATGGGATGACCATCCCGCAAGTTTCTTGCGGGTCTCCACTTGTGTTTATCTAATTTCCTCTTGAAACTGACCATGCTTGCAGCTGCCACGACCTCCTGTGGCAGTGAATTCCATATGTTAATCACTCTTTGTTATTGTTTACCTTGACTTCCAGAAAGCTTTCAATAAAGTTCCTCATCAAAGTGAGCTCAAAGATTACGGGATAAAAGGACAAGTCTTTTGTGGATCAAGAACTGGCTAATTAACAGGAAACAGAGAGTAAATATAAATGGGAAATTTTCTCAGTGGAGCGTGGTAAGCAGTGGGGTACCGCAGGGATCAGTACTCGGTCTGATGCTTTTTAACTTGTTCATTAATGATTTGGAGTTGGGAGTAAGCAGTGAACTAGCTAAATCTGCAGATGATACAAAGTTGTTCAGAGTAGTGAGAACCAGGGAGGATTGTGAGGCACTCCAAAGGGATCTGTTGGGGATGGGAGAGTGGGCATCAACGTGGCAAATGGGGTTCAGTGTGGCCAAGTGCAAGTTGATGCACATTGGAGCCAAAAATCTTAACTATAAATACACGTTGATGGGGTCCAAACTGGCAGAGACTGACCAAGTGTCGTAGTAGATAACTCACTGAAAATGTCGAGGCAGTGTGTGACTGCAATAAAAAAGACCAATGCTATGCTGCGGATTATTAGGAAGGGGATTGAAAATGGATCAGCCAGTATCATAATGCCCCTGTATAAATCAATGGTGTGACCTCATTTGGAATACTGTGTACAGTTCTGGTCACCACACCTTAAGGAGGATATTTTAGCTTTGGAAAAAGTGCAGAAGAGGGCAACTAGAATGATAAAAGGGTTGGAACACTTTCCTTATGAAGAACGGTTAAAGCGCTTGAGGCTCTTTAGCTTGGAGAAATGACAGCTGAGGGGTGACATGATCAAGGTTTATAAGATTATGCATGGGATAGAGCAGGTAGAGAAAGAAGTACTTTTCTCCCTTTCTCACAATACAAGAACTCGTGGGCACTCAATGAAATTGCTGAGCAGTCAGGTTAGAATGGATAAAAGGAAGTACTTCTTCATCCAAAGAGTAACACATGGAATTCACTGCCACAGGAGGTGGTGACGGCTACAAGCATGGACAGCTTCAAGAGGGAATTAGATAAGCATATGGAGCAGAGTTCCATCAGTGGCTATTAGCCACAAGGTACAGATAGGGACTTTGGGGCAAGTGATGCTCTGTATTCTTGGTGCTTGGGGGGGTCAACAATGAGAGGGCTTCTAGTGCCTTGGCCCCACTGCTGGACCTCCTGATGGCACTTGGTATTTTTGGCCACTGTGTGACAGAGTGTTGGACTGGATGGCCATTGGCCTGATCCAACATTGGCTTCTCTTATGTTTTTATATTCTTATGTTCTTATAGCATCAACCAATAAAAAATTAATACATTCTTCACCTGAGCCCGAAAAATAACAAACTGATTCAGCAGTTTGTTTCAAATGGACCCATAAAAGGAGCAATAAAAAACAGTGTACAATACTTTTCACCTGATTAAGACCACAAGGGCAGAGGCATTGTTCCACAGGTATTTTTTGAAACCTGCCCTGTAGGTACATAGGTGGTATAGTTTGAAAATGTGCACTAGTGAACACCTTTCTTAATGTAACATTAGAGAGATCAGCTAAGTACCAGGAGAAAAATTTGTTTTTCTTAATCCAAGGTTACCACAGAGAGAATTTGGATTGCTGGACCATATCAATCTATTGAAGAGCATCTTTTCAAAAAGGCAATTACAAATTTTGTTTGAGTACCAAGACTTTAGAGCCTCTAAGGAAGACAAGAAGTATATCTGCAAGCTGGACCACTGATTCCCTTCTCTGTAGTACCAAAAACAATATTTTACCCAATGGATTTTGGAAATACTATCAACTTTCTTGTAGTATTGTAATAGTTCCAAGTAGACTTTTGTTGTAATAGAGGGTAGACCAACTTCTAAGCTTAAGTGTGCAGCAGGGATTCCCTGAGGGAGACTATGACAAACCCCCTTATTTCTGAGAATGTGGGGGTTTGTTCCTGGAATCTTTCACAAGTTGAAGCAGTCTTATTTTCCACTGACACTGTCTGCCCGCCTCTTTTAACCAGGAACCCACACTGTTCATCCTTCTATCACACACCCGGTCACTTATTGATGAGACCTTTTTATAAGTATTAATCTCTGTGACTTTTCATGAGCTCTGCCCTTTTCCTGGGACAAAGCTTATGGCTTAACTTTGTCAGATACTTAGCTCTGTCAGACACTGAGACACACATGACATGGAACAATAAAACCAACTGATGATTTTATTTACAAGGACAGGCAGGCAGGGAATATATATACAAGGGGAAAGCTGATGCTTGTGTATATATAGTTTCAAATGGTATAGTTCAGTTTTAGGTCAGTTAATTTATAATTCTACACTTCAGATGCCGCAGTACAAAACACGCTGTCTCTAATTTCAACCCCTGTGCTGTTCTAGACTGCCAGTTTACATTTGGATTTCTCAGGTACTCTCCACCTCCACAGAGAAATACCTCCGCTGTGCCTTGGTGTGTGTTTTTTCTTTTTGAACACCCACTAGTCCAATAAACCCTCCTGGCACACACTAAAACCACTAAACCCAACTCTCTCTCCAGCAGCATATAAATTCTATGTGAGAGGATCGTGAATCCCTTGTTTGACCACCAGGAGCTTATTTTCCTTTTTAAGACTCTTTAGTTTTCACTTGTCACGCAATGCATTGAATTTGAGTCAGCCCCCTTGAGCCAAAGTCCAGTTATGTCCTGCTGAGAGCTAACTGTAACAAACCATGCTGACACAGTCTTGTGGTTAACAATGTACAGTTTTATTTACAATATATACAGCTCACCAACAAAATGCTTCACAAGACACCGCATAAATGAAGAAGGTACAGACACAGACTACATACACATATATACAGTAATCAGCCAATCAGCTTCCTGCTGAATCATTGTGACAGAGCTTTGTCCAGCTCTTGCCTGAACTGGCTAGTTCTGGCTCCTGTGGCTGTCATCACAAAGTGTCAGTTTAGATGGGCATGATCACTTGTTCTGAAGCCTTACAAGTCAACATCGCTATGGTATAGAACCACATTTGGTTTTTCTCAGTTTCCCTTAATATTGGAATCTGTAGAGAAATCTCATTTGCTCCTCAGACTCAGCGAGGTCCAACATGATTCATCAGTCTCCTGGCACAGTAGCCGCTGACCAAAAACAACTGACAGTCTCAATGGCCAAATTCCAACTGTCAAGAGTTTTTTAAAAAAAAATTATCATTAGAAACCACCATCACCCCGAGTTCTGCATCAGAATTGCATCACCACTGCTAGTCACGTGACTGCAGGTGTCTTTTCTTGCAGGCTGATCCCAAGCCCAGAGTCTGTCACAGAGACCCAATATTTTCCTTAAGAAGTTGTTCTGAAGAATTTCATGCTATCCTATAATGTTTTCGTTCCACCCCCATACAAAAGTTGCATGATAATTTTGCCCTGGAATACTTTTAAGGGCCACCCTATTAGCTGGTCACCCTTTAAAAAGAATGTTAAGATAATGCCCAATGTATGGTGGACAGTTGATAAAGTGTGTCTGCCAAGACAAAGTCTCATGAATACTATACCTAAGGGGCATTATCCTATTTTGTGAGCATTAATAGTCCATCTGTGCTTGATTCTGTTATTACCAATGACTATGATTTTTGTTTTATAATAATTAATTCTTAATTCCTCTCTATGACAGTAATCAACCAATCTAACTGGCATCCTTCTGAGCCCAATTTTGGCAATTAAATTTGGCAAAAAAAAAAAATTGTCATCTGCACATAGCAGGACTGAAATTTTCCAACCAGCCAATGTGGGGGGAGAGTTCTGGATTCCATTATCTGGACAAAATCATTGAAATAGAAATTAAACAGAAAGGGGGCCAACAAACAGCCATGTTTGACACACTTCTTTAATGGGATAGGATCCATAGCAGAGCCATGTGAACCCACTCTTACTCTGTGAAATCAGAATGTAGTTCTATCACAATAACTAAAAAAGCCTTCTATCAATGTTTGTTCTATCAAGTTTGCCCCACAGTCTTGATCAACTGATGGAATCAAAGGCTGATGTGAAGTCAACAAAAGCAAAGAAGAGGCACCTTCTATAATTTTTGGTGAATTTCTGAATCAGGGCCTTCAAAGTGATCAACTGTACCATTGCTCTTATGGAAACCTGCTTGTTCAGGATTAAAAAGTGTTGACGATTCTGCCCAATGTCCCAATTTGAATAAAAGATGGTGGGTATATCATTTATAAGAAATGTCCAAAAGACTAATAGGACTATATTTAGCAGGGTCTTGCCTGTTGCCATTCTTATAGATGGGGAATATAATACTTTTTTTCCAATTTGTATAGTACAGGTATAATCTCTTTCCAAGAAAAATCTCACTAAAATTGGGCACCACCAATGGGCATTCAGTTTATATACCTCAGATGGGACCAAATCTTCCACTGGAGCATTACCTAGGGGCAAGTTGTGAATCAACTGACTACATTCTGAGGTTGAAATTGAAATCGAGGTTGGGAGAGGGTCCAAGCCTGTAAATGAATATTCAGAAAATGACTCAGTTTGGGTATTGCCATAAAGAGTAGGAAAATGATGGAACTACAGTTCTGCTGGAATAAGTGCATCAATGTTAAAATTACTGACTTGGGTGCCTATAGCCACCAGTTCCCAAAACCTCTTATCATTTTTGTATGATAGAGAGACCCAACTCTTTGCACTGTGATTTGCAATAGAAAAGTTTTTTTCTTCTTCAAGAGCTGCTTATAATGGGAACGAAACTGATACACATGTTGAACTGAAATATCAGACTGGCTATTCTGACTCTGGTTTGAAGTATATATAAAATTTGCCTCATGGATGTACATTCCTGTACTAGCTTGCAGGCTTCAAGTATCAGGTGGCAAAAGTCAGGCAAGGCAGGATCATTCAGTCCAAGGTCAGGGGTCCAGAAGTCAGGCAAAGCAGAGAGGTTCAGTCCAAGGTCAGGGGTCCAGAACTCAGGCAAAGCAGAGTCGATGGCTTAGTGCAGTGGTTCCCAAACTTATTTGGCCTACCAACCCCTTTTCAGAAAAAAAAAATTACTCAGTGCCCCCTGGAAATCTACCTTCAAGTTGTGGACAAAAAGATGCAGTGACAAATTTGCACATAGTAAAGAAATATGTTGTTGTAAATAAAACACTTTGAAGCTTGAAATCATAAAAGTATTTTATAAAATCAACCATAGTAACATTTGCATACACACAGAAAATTAAGATAACAAAAGATAATATTAAAATAAAAATCACAAATAATCCTAATGAGAAGGATGAACCTGGTGCACTGCTATCAATTTATTAATGTTTGGCTCTATTTTTGTCAGCAGCAATCTTAAATTGCCACGATTAGCTATTTGCAGTTGGTTTCTTTTTTTAGTTAACAGATTGTTGAAGGAAATGCAATTAGAAACTTTTATACTATAGCCCATAATCCAGGATAAAGTGTAGGTATCTGCTTTTGCAGCCAGAACTGTTGGTAGCCATCTTTGAATTAAAATTTCAATCCCTCATTTGTTGTTACTTCTATAAATTCTTCTTGTAATTCTTGAGATTCTTCTGTGTCTGTCCTTGAAAAAGGGTCCAAAACCCAGTCGGGTATGTTCATTTTAAGAATATCTTCACATCATTGATTAAAGTCAGAACAGAGAGCCTCCAAGTACTGACAATAGGTAAGCAGGTCTTCATCATGTTTTTCTACCATTGATAAATTTGGAAACTGGCTGAATTCCCCTCATCCTAAATTTAGTTTGTACAGAAGAAGTTTTGCTACAAATGCAGAAATGACAGTTTTTGTTTTGATTAAATTCAGCTCATCACCTTGGAGCTGTAGATTTGTTTCATTAAATTTATTAAACAAGTCTGTCAGATAAACTATGTCTTTTTTGGAATCAATCAAGTTGGCTCGTAAAGCATCATCTTTGTTTTCTAGGAACTCTAGCACTGAGTCAAAGAGTTTATAAAACTGATCCAAACAGGCACCTTTTGATAGCCAACGAACTTCTGTATGAAGCAGCAAGCGATTGAATTCTTCATCATTTTCAATACAAAGTTGTCCAAACAATCTGTCATTCAGTGAATTGCTTCTGATTTTGTTTACCACTTTAATGACATGATATAATGACTTATTTAGGCGTTCACTCAGATTTTTGGCAACTAGATGTTGATGATGAATGACACAGTGTATAGTGAAGACATTTAGAACCATTTTTAAAAAATATGCAAGAAATCCCCTGTAGCGCCCCATCATCGCTGGAGCACTGTCAGTATCAACTGACAATATATTACTCAGGGAAATTTCTTTTTCTTTAAAAAACTCTTCCAATGCATGAAATATTGATTCTCCTTTGGTATCAGTTTGCACATTTTTAGCAAATAATAATTCATGGTAAATTTTTCCTTCTTTTATGAATTGCACGTATGCTAAAAGCAAAGCTTCATTTCCTGGCAAAGTTGACTCATCAAGCTGTATAGAGAACTGAGATAATATTCACATAATGAGTCTTCAACATCTTGAGCCATTTCATCAATTCTTCGTTGCACTGTATTATTGCTTAAAAATTTTCTTGGTAATATCAGATGCTGGCTTGTGTAGCATGGTTTGTATTACCTCACTTATAGCTGGTAGAATTAGTTCTTCACCAACAGAATGCAGTTTTCCTGATTTAGCAATCAGAAACAAAATGTTGTAAGAAACACACAGCCCATCGTCATCTAGTTTGGATGCTATTGAAAAGAGTTTTGCCAATGTCGACTGTCTCAAAAAGTTTTCTTTAGGTGCTTGAAAATAAGATAAATCCTTATTTTTCTTATCAGCTTGAACTTTTGTCAAATGTTCTTGTAGTCTTGAAGGCTTCATAGCTTCATTTGATAAAAGTTTTTGGCAAATCAGGCACATCGGTAATGTACTGTTTGTAGGTGACTGAATAAAGCCATAGTTCAAATATTGAATACTATATTGTCTACATTTTTCCTTAGGTTCAGCCATGATAGTATCTGTAAAAAAGTAAAATTTCTGTGTTTATTTATAAAACAATTAATTAATATTACCAGCAGCGGGCATGAATTATAGTTCTTCCCACCACTAGGGAATAACACCCCCCCACACACACATGAATTGTTGGGGGAAAGCTAGCTTTGAAATATCTGGAAATCATTACTCTCTTGTACCCCCACACTAGATGCAAGGCAGTTTACATAGTGCAATCCAAAGAGCAATCCAATACCCCAATTTCTTTAATCTTGAAATCATTACTTATCAGTGGCAGAGCAGAAATTCAAACCCAGATCTCCCAGAAACTTGTCTGACATTTAAACACTCTACCACACTGACCAGATGGCTGTCCCAAATAGAAAGAGAAGTTTCTCAAGAACTTCCACTTTAGCTTCTGGCTTCCCAGCTGCAAAGTCCTGCTTCAAAGCATGCAATCAAGTCTCCGTGACTCTCACAAGCCCAGGTGCAAGGGAGTCAGAATTTGCAATCCTTAGCTTTTCCCATTAAATGTGCTCTATTTGCATAACTTCTGCAGACTACAAAGAATTTGGCATTCTTTGAGGCACACAGTAGTACAGTCTCAAGAAATATATTTAAAAACCAACCCCAAAATTACAATATTTAAACAGCAACCAATAACAAAAGTTGAATCACAAAATTAAAAACATTGAGCAAACCCCCACCACCACACCAACAAGCAATTACCACAATTACTTTTAGAAAACAATTCAACGAAATACTTTTAAATGCAAACCAAACTTTTAAAGCTTTCCCTCAAAATTATTAACTGTAAAAGAGTAAGGCTTAGCCCCACACCCAACAGACCTGTAGCTCAAAGCCACCCCAAGCAGGCTGCATAACCTAAAGTAAAGGGACGCTAATTTAAAAGGTCCTTTTACTAATATCCCCCTTTAAAAATGATTTTCCCCAAATCTTACCTTTTAGATGTCTTCTTCAGTCTAGGTAGAATCCACCACGATCCACACAGGCAGGCAGGCCAAGGCAGGGACAGAGCAGCAGCAGCTGAAGGCCTGAAGCCAGAGGCCAGCAACAGCCACCACAGCCTTACAAGAGTGCACATACATTTGCAATTTGCAAATGCATGGCTGTGATTGGCTGTGGGAACCCCTCTCCCCCTCCCCCGATCCCAGGGAAGACCTGGAGAAGGCAGGAAAAGGCTGCTTTAGATAGGTTCTGGACTTTTCTTTCTTTATGCTGCCACCACCCACTTATTTTTATTCAACTCCCCTCAATAGCACCCAAGGCTCCTACCATCCCCCTGGATCGTTCCAACACACCCCCATGGGGCAGTATGGACCACTTTGGGAACCAGTGACTTAGTGTCTATTGTATGCATTGCATCCACACCTAACAGCCTCTCTTGGCTGGTTTTATAGCCCCGTGCCTAAGGGTCATGCTTGCGACCAGTTGCTCAGAAGTAATCCTGCAACTACTCAATGGTTTAGCATTGGAAAAGGAGTACGATAAGGATGTATATTGTCACTTTGCTTATTTAATTTATATGCAGAGTACATCATCCGAAATGCTGGCCTGGATGAATCACAAGCTGGAGTTAAGATTGCTGGGGAAAAGATCAATAACCTCAGATATGCAGACAATACCACTCTGATGGCAGAAAGTGAAGAGGACCTCAAGAGCCTCTTGCTCTGGATGAAAGAGGAGAGCACAAACGTGGGCTTGAAGCTCAACATCAAAAAAACTAAGATCATGGCATCTGGCCCCATCACTCCTTGGCAAATAGAAGGGGAAGTCGTAGAAGTAGTGACAGACTTCACGTTCCTAGGATCCCAAATCACTGCAGATGGTGACTGCAGCCATGAAATTAAAAGACACCTGCTCCTTGGGAGGAAAGTGATGGCAAACCTAAACAGCATGATAAGAAGCAGAGACATCACCTTGCCAACAAAAGTCTGCATGGTCAAAGCAATGGTATTCCCCGTAGTAATGTATGGCTGCGAGAGTTGGACTATAAGGAAGGCCGAGCACCGAAGAATAGATTCTTTTGAACTATGGTGCTGGAGAAGACTCTTGAGAGTCCCTTGGACTTCCAGGAGATCAAATCAGTCAATCCTAAAAGAAATCAACCCTGATTGTTCCCTGGAAGGCCGGATCCTGAAGCTGAAGCTCAAATACTTTGGCCACCAAATGAGAAGGGAGCATTCATTGGAGAAGACCCTGATGCTGGGAAAGATTGAAGGTAACAGAAGAAGGGGACGGCAAAGGATGAGATGGTTAGACAGTGTCATCGACGCAATGAACATGAAATTGAGCAAACTTCAGTGGACAGCGGAAGACAGGAGGGCCTGGCGTAATCTGGTCCATGGGGCTGCAAAGAGTCGGACTCGACTGTGCGACTGAACAACAACAACAACAAAAAAAAACACCCTTAGTAATGCAATGTCAGGAAGCTGCCTTATCCTGAATCAGAGCATCAGTCCATCAAGGTCAGCGTTGTCTACTCAGGCTGCCAGTGGCTCTTCTGAATCTCAGAATGAAGTCTTTCACATCTCCTACCACCTGATCTGTTTAGTTGGAGATGCTGGGGATTGAACCTGGGATTTTCTGCATGCAAAGCAGATGATCTACTGCTGAGCCACAGTCTCTTCCCAATTGTCTAATTCAGAGCCCTTTTCCAGGCTTGGAAGTTGCTAGTCATTGCTCTGCTAAGGGGGGGCAGAGAAAATGTGATCAAGTGGGGTTTTTTTAAAAAAAGTTGTTCTTGTTCCTATAATACACAACTGAGATTAGTGTCTCATGTTTCTCTAGAAGGAACAGAAACTAGTGCAAATACCAATTCAACAAATGCAAACCCAGAATACAAAGAACTATGTGTGACTCACCACTGAAATCAAAGCCAGAAACTAGAATCTATCAATATGCATTATAGGAGATGGGGAATAGATGGAACAGAATATGAGAACTGGAAAACACAAGAGTGCCACCTAGGCTGAAAAGGGTGACACTACAGCTGAAATGCAGAGGGTTTGATGTTGAGAACCTGCACAACTTCCTTAGAACAAATCAAGCCCAGTTCTGTCTGCCAGGCAACAGCTCCCCAAGCAAGCATTGTTCCCAGTCCTGCTTCTGAAGATGATCTTTTAAACTGAAGTCCCTGAACATGGAACCTTTTGCAAGCAAAAGCACTGAGCCACAATCCCACCCTGCCACTGTCTTCTGGTGCAGTACCAGGGTGGCATCCACGCATCCTTGTGCTATAGCAGTCATTTGCATATGGAGCTTGTTGTGTACCAACTTAAACCAAGCACATGGCTTTCCTGCACATGCGGTCAGGAATGGACACATAGGATCCTGGTAACAACCTATCAGCTGCCTAGGATCCTAAAGGAACACAACCAGAGATGGGATTATGTAAATAGCAAATCAAGGGGCTATGGGTGTATGTGGGTGGAGTTGTTGTACATTTAAACAGCCCGTGGGCTTGTCCTGGATGTCTGTGTCTTCTGAAATCACTTAGTAAAAGTATGAGCTGAAATCTCTCAACGATGCATCAGACTCAGTACTTTTCACTGGCAACAAAGTTGGGATCCCAATGAGTGGACCAGACCCTGCTTCCTGACAAGCACCGAGCACCAATCCATAGGACGCCACCGCGACCTGCACTGCTGACGAGCAGCACCGCACTGTGCAATGCTATGAAGGTCACCACTCCCACTTCGACCAGGAAGTCATGGCAGCCACTCCAGGACAGATCTCCACCTTCAACCCAGGTCACCCCGAACTCTGGGAATCCTGGGTCAAACAGCTAACCCATTTCTTCAAAATTCAAGAAACCATGGAGGACCTAAAAAAATCATGGCTCCTGAGCACGTGCGGTGTCACAATGATACGGCTGGCCAGAAGTGTTATCGTCCCAAAGAAAATGGAGGCAGCTACCTACGACGACCTGATCAAGGCCCTGAACGGGTACTATGCGCCAAAACCTTCAGTCATGGCTATGATGATGGACTTCATCGCCCACACTCAGAAACCCAGCAAGACCACCCCCGACTTCCTGGCCAACATCAGGTGCCTGGCCATAGACTGTGAATTCCCCGACATGGAGGACGCGCTGCTGACCCAATTCATGTGGTGAATCCGGGAGCCAAAGCTCCGGTGCAAGTTGGTTGGCCTCAAGGAATGGAAACTAGAGAAAGCCATCCAGACAGCCACAGCATTCGAGGTGTCCCAACTAGATCGACAAGCCACCACAACCCACTAGGCCAATACAGTTCTAGACTCTGGGGACTATGACAATGAGGACATCCATCAGTTGTGGCAACCTGCCCAAACCAGCACCCCAGCTCACCGCTCATCTGGACCAACACACTGACACGCCAGCTCAACCACAGCGTGTGCCAGCTGCAGGGACAACCATGAGCACCGTTCCTGCAAGTTCCATGACGCGATCTGCCAGATGTGTGGAAAGACCAGCCACATCGCACGTGTCTGCTGCTCCAAGGGATCACAGAGGCAGAAGACAACAAACACGGCATCCTTGGACCTGAACTTCCTAACCATCAACCACCAGCACCATAAGGTACTGAATTTGCCCCTGATGCCCCGAACAAACTGCATGTCACGGTTTTAATTGAGGGGTCCCCTTGCGAGATGGAAGTCGACATGGGGTCGTCTTTTTCTATAATCTCCATGGACACTTTACAGAAACTCTGCCCCCGGGGGGGACCCCTCTTAAAAAAGTCACTGGGTCTCTCTTTACAGGACTTTCAAAAGAACCCGGTCGCCATCAAGGGGTGGGGCAAATTTCGAGTACAATACAAGGGTTTTGAAGGGATTCTAGAACTGTTGGTGGTTGAGGGGAAGCTCACGAGCCTCCTGGGTCTTTCATGGTTTGGGTCCCTAGGGTTGGGTGTGACGGGCAAACCAGGTATGGTCTGGGGACTTTGATGTGCTGTGTAATGAATTCCCAGAGGTCTTCAATGGGACGCTAGGGTGGTACACGGGTCCTCAGTTTCCCTAGACTTGGACTCCTGGTGAGGCCTATCCACATGAAGGCCAAGCACCCCCCCTCATGTTACGACCAAAAATTGAGGCGGAACTTGATCGCTTGGTGGAGCAAGGGGTTCTAGAACTGGTGCCCCATGCCAAGTGGGAAACGCCAATAGTCACCCCAATCAAACTGAATGGGGACATCCATATCAGCGTGGATTACAAATGCACACTCAACAAAGCCCTACAAGACCATGCATATCCGGTACCGGTGGTCAGCCAGGTATTGGCATCATTGGCGGGGGCCTGGGTTTTTAGAAAATTAGACTTGGCCCAGCCTACCATCGACTTCCAGTGGACAATGCCACCACAGAAGCACAGACCATTGTTATGCACAGAGGGGCTTTCAAGGTGACATGACTGCAATTCGGCGTGAGTGTGGCCCCAGGGATTTTCCAGAATTTAATGGACTGTCTTCTTAAAGGAATCCCTGGAGTCCAACCCTTTTTTGACGATGTTCTGATCACCGCCCCAGACTCAGACTCCTTCGCTGAGTGGCTCAGGTCAGTGCTGAAGTGTTTCAGCAAAGTGGGGTTGAAGGTGAAGAGGGAGAAATGTCTACTGGGAGTTCCACAAGTGGAGTTCCTGGGGTCCACCATGGATGCTCAGGGCATCCATCCCACTCCCAAGAAGGTCCAGGCAATCGTCGAGGCTCCAGCAGCATCTCCCAAAGCGGAGCTACAGGTGTTTCTTGAACTGCTGATTTTCTACCACACCTTCTTGCCCCACAAGGTGGCGGTAGCCAAGCCACTCCACAGACTTTTAGACAAGCATGCCCCTTGGTCCTGGGGCGCCAAACAAACAGCTGCATTCACAGCCATAAAAGAGCTCTTGGTGTCTAACACTGTTCTTGCACACTTTGATGAGTCACTGCCAATGGTGTTAGCTTGTGATGCTTCCCCGTACGGGGTTGGGGTGGTTCTGGGCCATGTACAGGCTGTCAGCTGGGAGGTACCAGTTGCTTACAACTCCTGGACGCTATCACAGGCAGAGCGCAACTATGCGCAAATTGATAAAGAAGCTCTAGCGATCGTGGCAGGGGTCAAGAAATTCCACAGTTACCTCTATGGATGATTGTCACCCACTACAAACCCTTGCTGGGCTTGCTGGCCCCAGATCGTCAAAACCCCCAGATACTGTCCCCTCATGTCCTGCAGCGGTCGATCTTTCCTAGCAGGCTACCAATCTACTCTCACACACAAGCCCAGCAAGGCGATGGGCCACGCCGACACGCTCAGCTGCCATCCCCTACCATCATGTGATCTGGATCCAGCCCCGGCCCACCATGTTGCCCTGGTTGAAGATTTACCTGACAGGCCGGTCTGGGTCTCTGAGGTCTCCTGGCACACCGCCAGGGAACACATCTTGTCCCGAGTTTTAGACTGGGTGGGACTCAGTGGGCCCAGAATTCATGGCTTCCACATCTAGGAAGGAGGACCTCTCATCACACAAGGGGTGTTTGCTATGGGGGGACTGGGTGGTGGTGCCCACGCCTATTTGAAAACGGGTTCTGGAATCCTTACATGAAGCACACCCCGGGATCGTGCGAATGAAGGCACTAGCCCAGAGCTACGTCTGGTGGCCGGACTCAACTGGGAAATAGAGGACCATGTGCAAAGGTGCCAGAAATGCCAGGAGTCGTGACCCGAGCCACTGAAAGCTCCCGTTAGGCCCTGGGAATCTTCACACAAACCCTGGACCAGGCTACATCTGGACTTTGCAGGGCCCTTCCAGGGGCAAATGTTTTTTATTCTAGTTGATGCATTCACCAAATGGCTAGAGGTAACTCCAGTAGCTTCCACTTCATCCCAGTCTGCCATCCGAGCTATGTGGTGGATTTTTAGTACTCATGGGATACCAGACACTTTGGTGACATAATGGAACTGTATTTACATACTCTGAGTTCTGAGAGTTCACCCAATACTACAGGATCCGGCACATACAATCAGCCCCTTTCCACCCTGCAACTAATGGCCAGGCGGAGCTCATGGTCAGGATGACTAAGGAAGCACTCTGCCGCATGGAGCACAGGGACTGGGAGTATAAACTGGCCAGGTTCCTGTTCGGCTAGCAGATGACACCCCACACCACCACTGGGAAATCGCCCATAGAGCTCCTCAGGTTAGATCATCTCCACCCTGACCAAACCTCAGAACACAACACAACAACCCAGGACCAGGCAGCCACCAGAGGTTTCTTCCCCAGGGACCCGGTGTATGCGAGAAACTACACATGGGGTCCCACCTGGATCCCTGCCAAAATAGTCTTGGTCACAGGACCACACGCATATGAAGTGTCTTGTGAGGATGGGCAGCTGTGCAAAAGACATATTGACCAACTGCAGCGCCGCCTCCTGAACTCCAATCCTGAGATAGGAGAGGACTATGGAATCAGGGACTGCATCCCAGAGGAGCTGGAGGAACCTGTCCCACCACCACCGCACACGGACACCCCAACGGTGGAATCAATCAACAACAGTTCATCCCAGGAGCCAGCCATGGACCAGCGGAGTATGCCCACCACACAGGAAACTCCGGCCCCACTGCAGGAGAACCCAGGGGTCCGGCCCCGGTGGTCCAACCACTCCAGGAGAACGCAGGGTTTGGCTCCAGGAGAACCCGGGGGTCCAGCCCCACTCAAGGTCCAGGGTCGTGACATTCAGCAAAGATGCAGTGCCAACCCGAATATTTATGGGACTATGTGTGCTAAGGCAAGATCAAGACTAAGGGGGTGGGAGTGTTGTGTACCAACTTAAACCAAGCACATGACTTTCCTGCACACATGGTCAGTGAGGTGACCAGAGCTTCGATCTAGGAAACAATGGACACATAGGATCCTGGTAACAGACTATCAGCTGCCTAAGATCCTAAAGGAACCCAACCAGAGATGGGATTATGTAAATAGCCAATCATGGGTGTATGGGTGTTTGTGGGTGGAGTTGTTGTTGTACATTTAAGCAGTTCGCAGGCTTGCCCTGGATGTCTGTATCTTCTGAAATCACTTAGTAAAAGTATGAGCTGAAATCTCTCAACGATGCGTCAGACTCAGTACTTTTCAGAGCTGGTAGCCTTATTGATTCCAACAAGACTGCATTTGTCCCTTGGGTCAGCTGTTCCCTGCTGAACAAGTAGCTGCAATACCACAACCACCTGTAGTGGGGGCAGCGCAGCAGAGAACAGGCCAGTGCTCCCACCTGTGGCAAGCTGCCTCAGTGGTACAGTATATGAAATGTGTAGGTCTGCTTCTAGAGTTTCTAGTCTGAGCTGATACTGGCTTTGTGGGCAATTACCCGACTCTGCTAGTTGCTGAGGCCAGCCAACTATGCAGCTCCTGTTCAGTCTCAGTCCCCTGCATGGATGTTTCGATAGTCTTGAGACATAACAGACCCCTGGGATGTGCTTGCTGGCATAACAGACAATGGTGCTAATGGAGGCAAGGCTGCCCAAGCAGCTAGAGCACACAGGAGCTGCTCTCCACCACCACCACCCTCATTCATGCTGCAGGCAGCTAGCTCCAAGACGGAGACAGCACCACCACGGGGGGGGGGGAGCTCACGTCTGCTTCTTCCAGTTTCAGTGGCAAAGTGGTAAAGGAGTGCACCCTCCCACCCACTCTCTTGTGCCACCCCAACTCCAAATGGTCAGCAGAAGGCCTCTGCAGACCATCCTTGGACCTGGGCAGGGTGGGAGGTGGCAACAGGCACAAGACAGTCTGTGGCTTCCTCCTCCATAGCACCCTCTGCCAGTTTGGCAACCCAAGTGACATCTTAGGAGGCTGTGCCAAAAGAAAGGAGGAACTGAAGATGTGCAGAATCTCTTTCCCTCCAGTGTTAATTTTCCAAGGATCTTCTTTAAAGCCAAAGGTCCCCAGCCTTTTTGAGCCTGTGGGCACCTTTTGAATTCTGACACAGGGTGGTGGGCACAGCCACCAAATAGTCAGGTGGGAGGCAGAGTCAGCCACACAGAGAGAGAAAGCCAGATTGCAAGGGAGTAAATTTTAAAAATACAGTGGGGAAGAGGAATCAGAGAGAATAAAACCAACACCAAATTGGCAGCTGTTGCTTAAATGTTATTTTAATCTGCACAGCCAATTGTCAGACTCTTGAACAAAGTTACTCTCAACAACACTCTCTGGCAGTGATTTGTTTATTGAGGAATAAAGATGTTTCAAGCTACTGTGTCAGAACTAAAGTTCTGGCACCGAGGCCCAAAACTATACAAAGTTCAAACAAACTCCCCCCTTGGGTCAGGCCAATCGTCACCCACATTCAGCCCCCCTAGATTTCACTTGCTCCAGCCCCCACCTGTGAGTCTACCGTTGCTGTGGAGCAAGCACAGATAGAATCCAAGGTCATCGCTGAACATCCCTGGGAAAGGGAGGCAACTTAGAAAGAGTTACGCAGCCACTACAATAAAGCCATTCTCACACGCATCCACTCACCCACCCATGGAATTCCAGTACCCACTCGAGGCCCCTTAACAAATGAAATGAAAATCATAGCAAATGAGAAACGGAGTTTGACACCAATCATATCTCAAATGGGCAATTAAAAGCCCTACTGGGCAGGAGCCTGACCTTCTAAAAACACTTGATGGGCACCAGGAAAAGTGCTGGTGGGCACCGTGGCACACCCAGGCACCACGTTGGGGTCCCCTGTTCTAAGCCAAGGGAGGAAAGGAGCAACAGAAAAACAACTGAGAAAGACAGACAACATTCATCTTCATTTTCAACTGCTTTTCATGATCTTTTTCCTAACTCTATTGTTAAAAAAGAACCGATCTCCTTAAACCCCACTTTCCCAACTGCAGAACAAGCCACTGTGGTGTTGTGGTTACCATGTCAGATTAGCATCATCATCATCGTCATCATCAAGTTCATTGGGTGAGTTTGGGCTGGGCAGCTTAACTTACTTTACAGGTTCATTGCAAGGATAAAACAAAAGAGGGGAGAACCATGTAAGCCCCTTGCACTCTTTATAACAAACAGTGGAAATTTATTTAAAACACAACAATAAAATATAGTTCTGCCCTGCACAAATTGTGTTCAGACACACATCAGAATCAACTCTGCTTCCTTCTGAGCCAAAGCACTTGAGACAGCACGGCCCTGGGTTCACTGAGCAGCAAACACGGAAATCTCACTGGTGGGAGAAGGCATCCCATCCCTGGAGAGAACTGCTCCCTAATTGATCCCATTGTGTTTGGAGAAAACCAGTAGACTAACCAACCAACACAGCACACACCCTCCCTCCCTCCCAAGTGGTCTGGGAGTCTGTTCCTTTGTCCGGGGCAAAGCGTGTGGGCTGCCTGAAACCACCGCCAGACAAAAGTTGTTAATTATTACAGTAGTTAAAGAGGTTTGTTGTTGTTTTCCTAAGGAGGAGAGAGGAAAAACCCACACCCCAATGGCACCAGCGTTATGGGGTGGTTATTACTGGCCCTGTATGAGCAAGCCTACCTAGGTAATTTTGGTCATAATTAATGTCTTTATGTCTAATGGAAGTTTGGTCCATTGGATAAAAGGGGCATTGTTAGTGGCAGTAACTCCCTGGCATTTCTGCTGTGCAGGCTGAGGTTAGAATGACCAGGAAATCTTGACTTTCAATCTGCCATTAGCATCAAAATAGCAGTTATGCCCAGGAAATTAAACTACTCACCATAGTGAACTTTTAATGTGTGTGGCTGGATTTGACATCTCATGAGTTATGGGATGTGCTTATTCCTTTTTCACTCTCTGACTCCCAAGTGTTTTTTCAATCTCAAGGCATCACTGGCAACCTTTTCCACCTCCAATATTAATTTGTTTGATTTGTTAGCTTTTTTTTGGTGGGAGCTCCTAAGTTCCAAGGACAACATTAAATTACAAGTAAACCCCCCCATTATATTAAAATATCCAAATGAAAACCTAGAAAATGAAAGCAGCAGCAATATCTTAACAGAAGGGAAAATAATTTGGGCTAAACAAAATGCCACCAAATTTGGAAGTGGCAGGGAAAAACCTGCTTAAAAATATTGAATAGCATGGTTGACAAGGCCAAGATCTTGATAGGTCAGTTTGCTGGATCAGACCATTGGTCTATCTTGCCCATTCAATTAGTTGGTGAGAATCTCTCCCCAATAAAAACAGTATTTTCAGACAGTCAGGCAAGTAGGAAGGTGGGGGGGAGGAAATTACAGAGGGAGAGTGTAGATAGCTAACATGCTTTGGGTCAGAGTGGGGGGCAGAAAAGAGATTCTCAGTAAATTTTCTCTCTCCCTGAAAGGATCATCAAGCAAGGAAAAACTGACAGGAGATTGGGGAGGCAGCCTGGTGGAGTGCATGCTTTATATGCATGGCACACATGAAGCTGCCTCATACAGAGTCAGACTGTTGGTCAATCAAACTCTTGTTTGACTGGCAGCAGTTCTCCAAGGTCTCTTTCACATCGCTTGATCATTTAATTGGAAACTGAACCTGAGGCCTTCTGCATACCTCTTCCTCATGGCAATACTTGCTGGTGATTTTCCCATTGCCACTGTGTGTCAGGATCGGACTTTCTCCTGGGTGTCAATGCCTGTGTTTGTACCATAATCAGTCCTCAATATCTGTTATCCCCAGTACCTTATGCCTTATACTGCCAATGCCTTACTTTCGCTTTTGTAAGCCCGCTTGCTTTGCCTGCTTGTTTAGCCCATAACACATCTGCTGTGCACCTTATCAGTCCTCCCTGAATTTCTAAGGGGGGGGAAGCATGTGAATGAATGGAGAGAGTGTTGTAGTGGCTTCTGCAGCAATTATTCCTAAGCAGCCCCAATCTAACCTGGGAGCCGCAGCTGGACCCAAGGCTGTGGGAGTCAAGAGTCTTGAAGATAGCTAGTTGGGTCTCATATTCTCTCACGACCTGTAGTAGCTTAGGTGCCTCTGTGTGACCTATGCTTGAGGGTGGGACCCTAACTCCTCTTCCCTTGTTCCATGCTATTGATTGCCAGTTCTGGCAAAGGTGTTCACCTGTCCAGAAGCCATACTTTGCCAATAAACCTGCTAAAGGACTATTATGTACTGAGTGGTTACTGTAGGACCTGACACTGTGGCTCCCAGCAAAGCTCTGCATGGAATGTGTCCTCCACAATTTCTGTTACAGAAATTTTTCCCTTCCACTTGGCACTGAAGGGCCTCCACACTTTCTCTGGTGTTGGTGTTTTATGGCTGTTGCAATTTGCCATCCTCTTTTATCTATTTTTAGTATGCATGCACTATACAGATACATAGGGATAACAATGTGCAGAGAATCACTGCCTTATGATTCCTTCTTGCCACTGGAGATTTGTGTTGAATGGCCAGGTGGTGCAGGATTCCACCCCTTTTTTGCTTTTTCCACACATGCCTACTAATTAGGTAATGATATGATAAATAAGGCTGTCAATTAAATACAAGCCCAATGTGTTAATATTAGCTCTGTTGGTCCTGTTATACAATTAGACCAATAGATCCATATGTTGTTGTTGTTCAGTCGCACAGTCGAGTCCGACTCTTCGCAACCCCATGGACCAGATTACGACAGGCCCTCCTGTCTTCCGCTGTCCGCTGAAGTTTGTTCAATTTCATGTTTGTTGCATCAATGACACTGTCTAACCATCTCATCCTTTGCCGTCCCCTTCTTCTTTGACCTTCAATCTTTCCCAGCATCAGGGTCTTCTCCAGTGAATGCTCCCTTCTCATTTGGTAGCCAAAGTATTTGAGCTTCAGCTTCAGGATCTGGCCTTCCAGGGAACAATCAGGGTTGATTTCTTTTAGGATTGACTGATTTGATCTCTTTGCAGTCCAAGGGACTCTCAAGAGTCTTCTCCAGCACCATAGTTCAAAAGAATCTATTCTTCGGCGCTCGGCCTTCCTTATAGTTCAACTCTCACAGCCATACATTACTACGGGGAATACCATTGCTTTGACCATGCGGACTTTTGTTGGCAAGGTGATGTCTCTGCTTTTTATCATGCTGTTTAGGTTTGCCATCGCTTTCCTCCCAAGGAGCAGGCATCTTTTAATTTCATGGCTGCAGTCACCATCTGCAGTGATCTGGGATCCTAGGAACGTGAAGTCTGTCACTACTTCTACGACTTCCCCTTCTATTTGCCAAGGAGTGATGGGGCCAGATGCCATGATCTTAGTTTTTTTGATGTTGAGCTTCAAGCCCACGTTTGTGCTCTCCTCTTTCACCCAGAGCAAGAGGCTCTTTAGGTCCTCTTCACTTTCTGCCATCAGAGTGGTATCATCTGCATATCTGAGGTTATTGATCTTTTCCCCAGCAATCTTAACTCCAGCTTGTGATTCATCCAGGCCAGCATTTTGCATGATGTACTCTGCATATAAATTAAATAAGCAAGGTGACAATATACATCCTTGTCGTACTCCTTTTCCTATGCTAAACCAATCAGTTGTTCCATATCCGGTTCTAACTGTTGCTTCTTGACCCTTATACAGGTTTCTCAGGAGACATGTGAGGTGGTCTGGTACTCCCATCTCTTTAAGAACCTGCCATAATTTATTGTGATCCACACAATCAAAGGCTTTAGCATAGTCAAGGAAGCAGAAGTAGATGTTTTCTGGTACTCTCTTGCTTTCTCCATAATCCAGCGAATGTTGACAATTTGATCTCTAGTTCCTCTACCTCTTCGAAACCCAGCTTGTACTTCTGGCAGTTCTCTATCCACGTACTGTTGGAGCCTAGCTTGTAGGATTTTGAGCATGACCTTGCTAGCGTGTGAAATGAGTGCAATTGTGCGATAGTTTGAACATTCCTTGACATTGCCCTTCTTTGGGATTGGAATGTACACTGACCTTTTCCAATCCTGTGGCCACTGTTGTGTTTTCCAAATTTGTTGGCAAATTGAGTGCAGCACTTTAACAGCATCTTCTTTTAAGACTTTGAATAACTCAGCTGGGATACCATCACCTCCACTAGCTTTGTTGTTAGTAATGCTTTCTAAGGCCCATTTAACTTTGCTTTCCAGGATGTCTGGCTCGAGGTCAGTGATTATACCATCGTGGTTGTCAAGGACATTGAGGTCCTTCTTGTATAGTTCCTCTGTGTATTCTTGCCATCTTTTCCTAATCTCTTCTGCTTCTGTTAGGTCCCTACCATTTTTGTCCTTTATCATGGCCAGCTTTGCATGAAACGTTCCCTTGATTTCTCCAATTTTCTTGAAGAGATCTCTAGTCCTTCCCAATCTATTGTTTTCCTCTATTACTTTGCATTGTTCATTCAGGAAAGCCTCCTTATCTCTCCTTGCTGTTCTCTGGAAATCTGCATTCAGTTGGGCAAATCTTTCCTTTTCACCGTTGCCTTTAGCTTCCCTTCTTTCCTCTGCTATGTGTAAAGCCTCATCAGACAGCCACTTTGCTTTTTTGCATTTCTTAAAAAATAAAATTACTGATGCCCACACATAAAAAATGGCGCCATAAGGAACAGCACTGTTCTACACAAGAAAACATGCATCAAAGGCAAACCTTCAGAAAAGATCAGATCAAAACTAGTTTGACATCTGAAGCAGATAATTAACCACTGAGGAATAACCCCTTCCTAACAGCTTTCTACTAAGTCTATCTCGTCTCCTCTAACTGGCAGTAGCTCTCCAGGGCCTCAGCTAGAGGAACTTCATATCACCTATGACCAGATCCTTAACTGGAGATGCTGGGGATCAAATCTGGGACCTTCTGTATGCCAAGCAGATGCTCTACCAGTGATCCAATGCCCCTCCTCTGTTCAGATATTTATTATTGCACATGCTGTATGCACATAAAAAGGAACAGTATCCTACCTCGTGACCACACCACAACTGTACACAGGGGTATTGAAATGTCTGCATAGAACATTATGCTCATAGCAGCATATGTGCTGAGGCGTTGACTGGGAGTACTGCAATAGAGCGATGTCCCAGTCATGCACACAATCCCTACATGCATACACGTGTATGCAGTTAGGGCTCTGTGCAGACATTCGACAGCACATGTGCACATCTCTAGGAAAGGACTGGTGGTCATGATTCTGAGATTGGATTTATACCCTGCCCTTCACTTGGAGTCTCAGAGCAGCTTACAAACTCCTTTCCCTTCCCCTCCCCACAACAGACACCCTGTGAGGTAGGTGGGGCTGAGAGAGCTCTGACAGAAACTGTTCTTTTTAAGAACACCTCTGACAGAACAATAGCTTGCCCAAGGTCATCCAGCAGCTGTGAGTGGAGGAGTGGGGAATCAAACCTGATTCTCCCAGATTAGAGTCCGTGCACTTAACCACTACACCAAACTGGCTCCCTACCAGTACATCACTACATGATATTGAAGGCAGCTATAGAGACAGTGGGAAAGAAAAGGACCAAAGGCATTAACAGTTCCTGAAAAAACACTGCCATAGATTCCAGCAGGTGACAAGAATCTGTGCCATGCATGGATTTTGCTTCCATTCATAAAACATCTCAAAAACCTTTGCAAGCCACAACATGCCCTTAATCCCACAACAAAATCAAGTCAAAGAGCAATTAATATTCTGATACCTGTGGCCAACCAAAGTGATATAGAGCTGATGATTTCTTTTTCCATTTTACTCCAGCTGTGGTTACTTTCTACTTTTTTTCCCCTCAGCCCTTCTCTGGGCAGTGGTTTTGGGAGCATCAGGGTTCACTTCTGTGGGTAACCTGCACTGTTAGCTGTTGATTTAATTAACTCAGCCTTCTCAGTGACTTGACGGTAACAAGTCAGGCAGGGCTGAAAGGCCAGCACTGATTCTAGCCGTAAAATGAGTTTCTCATTTACAGAAGGAGTGGATGAGGTGGCACCTTGGTTTACACATCTAAGGAATAGCAAACAATTCTATTAAAAAATACCCTTTACAAATGTGCATACCAGGAATCTACTAATTGTTCTACCTGCAATCCTCCCTATATGTGTGATTGCTATGTGCCACAAACAGGGGCAGCATGAGTACTCATTATATACACAAAACCACATTGGCCAGCAGGAGGTAATGCAACAACTTATACAAGCATGTTCAAACTAAGAAAAATTAAACAACATTTTATGTCTTTTCTACATTTAACCATTGGATCTTAAAATATGCCCATACATTCCAATTTCTTCCTTTAGTCAGTTATACCCAGTATTAAAATTTCCAGCTATTATAATTACATAGCCATGAAGACACTCCCTCAATACGTCAATCCTAATTTACAGAGCTACAAATAACAAGATAAATCCAGTGATACATTAAGACCCAATGGTTGGCAAGTTTTAAGTTTAAAAATCCAAAAAGCCTCCCTTCGGAGTAGGACCCTGTAGATGTCTCTTTTATTGTATTTGCTGGGCTCAATTACCTCAAGTACCACAAACTTAAAGTCATCATGTCTGTGGCCCATGGACATGAAATGGCTAACAAGTGGAGCTTCCACATGTTGGTGTTTTAACATGTTTTAAGCATGTTTTTATTTTAAGTAAAAAAAAAACACCCTTTGTGTTTGGTTCCTTTATAAAGTTTATATCGCTGCTACCTGGCATTGCACTTTATGACACACATGGCCCAACCCAGCAAGGTCTCATTTATATCAGATCCGGCCCTCATAACAAATGAGTTTGACACCCCTGCTCTACATGTTACCAAATACCTGTGACAGCTTTCACTACAGCACCACATTAGTAGGAGAAGGAGTGAGGCTTATTTAACAGTGTCTGATAACTGACACCTCTTGCTCTGAATTATTGAATCAAAATGACTGTGCTGTTGCAATCTTGAGTATGCTGTTCAGGTGTGTATCTGTAACCTGTAAACCTACAATGATGAAGAAGAAGAGATTGGATTTATACCCCGCCCTTCACTTGGAGTCTCAGAGCAGCTTACAAACTCCTTTTCCCTTCCCCTCCCTACAACAGACACCCTGTGAGGTAGGTGGGGCTGAGAGAGTTCTGACACAAACTGCTCTTTCAGGAACAGCTGTGCCAGAGCTTGTGACTGACCCAGGGTCACATTAGCAGGTGCAAGTGGAGGAGTGGGGAATCAAACCAGGTTCTCCAAGATTAGAGTCCGTGCACTTAACCACTACACCAAATTGATGAAGAAGAAGCAGAATACAGCCAGTTCTACTGCGGGCCTGATAGAAGACCTCCGAGGGCCTGACCCGGCCCCCGGGCCGCATGTTTGACACCCCTGATGTAGAGCAAGCACAAACCACAGGCAGCCTGTTCACCAATCCACATGACCAGTTTTCTTGCCAAGCACCCAGGATAAAGATTTAAAATTTCCAGAAATTTTGAAGCCATAGGGAGAACTCCCCCTGTTTTTTCCCCTAGGAATCTTTCCCCCTCCAATTTTCCTCTTCTAGAAACCGAAATTTGGGTAAAACTTTAAATATAAGCAATACTTACTTTCTTTTAAAACCTAAACTTCTCTTACTGCTTGAACAATTTAAAACATAATTTATAACATAACATATAAAACTGTGCTATTTGGCATATTTGTGGAACTTAAAATCATAAATATTTTAAATTTCTATAAGAAAAATTGCTAGTACACCCAATACTCAAGAAATAGTTGCAAATTGGTGTGCCCTATGGTACCATGGCACATGTGCCTTTAATTTTTGACATCTGAGAGATAGGAAAAAATAAAGTTTGAAAGTAGAAAACAAATTCTGTAGTAAAGAAAAGAAAGTGTATTGTTTGGAATATGAGAGAAATTCTCTCATAGAGTCACAGTAGCTAGGACTGCTGGTATGTTTGAATATTAAACTAAACTTTTTAACATTGAGACCAGTGAACTTGTTAATAATGTATTATCATCAAATAAATTATAGCATTATGATTGTTTAAATGTAATAAACAAAAAAATCTTGAAAATGTTGTGTATGTCTACAAGTATGAAGGATTTTTTCAGTGCTCCCCCAAATATCCAAATTTTCCCCTTAGAAAAAATGAGAAAGTCCTCAGACTTTTCATGTTGTATATTTTGAATGACGGAAATGCTTTGTAAGGCAAGATTTACCTTAGTCAAAAAGAGAAAATATTTCATAGAAATAATGTTTGTTTGTTTCCAGTCTTCTCCCAAATTTCCCAGTTTTTCCACTGGGAAAATTTAGAAAGTCCTCAGACTTTTTCATGCTACATCTTTTTTGTGTGAAAAACCTTGCCTTAAGAAGCATTTTTGCCTTTCTAGGAATGTGTCCGTGTGTCCCGTCCCCCCCCCCCGCCGCCGCCCAGTGCTTTCTAAATTTTCCAGTTTTTCCTTTGGAGAAGGTGGAAAAAAGTGCTTGGACTAAATCTGCTCCCCCCCCCGAATTTCTTCAGGTTTTTCTCGACCTTCATACTGAGGAGGGCACCAGTGCCCCACAGGGGCTCAGTTTGGCCTCATCTCCTGGGCTCAAGCCATGACCAGCTTGGAACCAGCCAGAGGCAGCCTGAACTCAGAAAGAGAATGAACATACCTTGCTTGGGGCCAAAAACACCTTGAACCAGCCCTGCCAGTCCATTTATCAGAGAATTGGCTGTCATACCAGACTTACCATATGATATTTCTTGAACAGATCCAGAACCAGCCTGACTGCAGTCGATTTCCAATCTGATGCAAAAATGACTCTTCTTCATCTGGAAGCAATGTTTCTGAACCTAATTGTGTGTATGTGTGTTAAAGCCATACCTAGATACCATAAACAGGGCTGGCCCCAGGTGTCTGGGCGCCCTAGGCAGGACAGCCTGGGGCACCCACCCCACTGGGGATGCCAACCTCCCGGTGGGGCCTGGAGACCAGGGGGGCGGTGGAGTGCTGGCTTTCCTGGGCGCTCCGCAGCTGCGGGGCCCCCAGGAAAGCCAGGGAAGAGGGTGGGGGTTCTAGCCCCCGCCCCCTCCCTCAGAGCACCAGCTTTCCTGGAAGCTCCGCAGGTGCGGGGCCCCCAAGAAAGCCAAGGAAGGGGGCGGGGGTTCTAGCCCCTGCCCCCTCCCTCAGAGCGCCAGCTTTCCTGGAGGCTCTGCAGCTGCGGGGGTGCTGAGGCAAGCCAGGGAAGAGGTGGGGTTTAAACCTCCGCCCCTTCCCTCAGAGCGCCAGCTTGCCTTGGCGCTCCGCAGTCGCAGGGGCGCTGAGGCAAGCCAGGGAAGGGGCGGGGGTTTAAACTCTGCCACCACCGCCCCCTCCTGAGCCCTGCTGAGGCGCTTCGTTGGCGGCGGCAGCGGGGAGGTGGCGGTGGGGGGGCGGGGGCTGTTTGGAACCCCTGCAGGCCTGGCACGATCCGGCCCTGACCATAAATATATCACTTCTCAGGGTAGGAAAGCAATGCAAGAAAATAAGCAAAGTTTCAGCTTGAGACTCTGTGCCAGCTGACACCTTCTCTGACACAAAAAGAGACTAGAAAGGCTTCCATGTTGCTTGTGAAAAAAGAATTATGTTGGCAAAAATTCACCTAGTTTTATGCAAACATTTCCAACTCCCCCCCCAATACACACAGACACTTTGCTTCTGAATCATATAGAAATGAATTGACGTGTCAGGAATAAACTGCATAGGTCATTGAAACCTCATACAGTTTGTGTCGAATCACCAGTTTTAAACATCAGCATGCTCAAGATGAATGAAAGTGTTGGGCTGAGGCAACACACCATTCTGTTCCCCACATAATGGCAGAGGAGTTTTAACACACACTTCTCAGACAGGAATGAGAGATGCTTTGATTTTGTCTGCTGGTTTGAGAACAGGTTTACTAATCTGGCCATAGACCATACAAAAATGCAGTTAAAAATAATGCAAATATGAAAAGCTGGCTGGCATAATAAACATCATTTATCCATTAGGCTGAATCACCATATCTAATAATAATAAAATGGGTGGCTTGTGTCAGTTACAAGACTGGCAAAAATTGGCCACCAATAGCCAAGACTGGATACATAAAATTTATTCATAGGTATATCAAATTAGACAGAGATGGGGACTTGGAAGGGCAGCCACAGAGAAATTAGAAAAGATCCTTAAGTGTAAGGAAGCGTTGCTGGAGACCAAGATCAAGATACTATAATATTTCCTGTTACCATGTATGGGTGTGCAAGCTGGACAATAAAGAAAGCTGACAGGAAGAAAGTTGATTCATTTGAGATGCAGTGTTGGAGAAGAGTTTTACAGAAACCGTGGACCATCAAAAAGACAAATAAGTGGGTTCTAGATCAAATCAAGCCAAAACTCTCCCTAGAAGCTAAAATGACTAAACTGAGGCTATTGTACTTTGGTCACATTATGAAAAAAACACAACTCACTGAAAAAGACATCAATGCTAGTGTTATGTCCTGAGACCAGGGGCTGGCGCCAGCCAGAGACAGCCAAGCTTCGATCCCGAAGACAATAGGGACTAGGCTCCTGAAACCCCAAGTAAGGAGCCAATAAGGTCTTTGGCGGGAGATTTGAATACACCAATAGAACATTGGGGTGTTCCCCCCTAAATGTATATAGTTGGCCACCCAGCCATTAGTTTTCGTTCCTGATGTAAAGTACCAATAAACGTGTCTTTGTCTATGTCGTGGTCCAAGTCCTGATGTACAGAACCCAGTACTTTAAAGTAGCAATGAGGATGGGATCTGTGGAACGGGCCTGAATCACAGCACCAAGCATCGTTCCAACCGATGCTGCGCCACATTGCTCCTGAGCACCATGAAGCACCCTGCGTCACGGACACCACTCCCGCTACATGATTGAGTCATAGCCACCACTCATGGAAGCCTCAACAAGTTCGATCCCTCACGCCCCAAAGTGTGGGACTCATGGACAGACCAGCTGATGTGCTACATTGAGCTAAACGGGTTCACGAATGCGGGGAAAAGACAAGCCCTGGTCCTGAGTTCATGTGGGATCAACACGGTCCGGCTTGGGAAGAGTCTACTGGTCCCCCGGTCCATCATTTGAGGAGATAATGGAAGCCCTCAACAACTACTTCAGCCCAAAGCCGACCTTCCTGGCCAGACAGATGAGGTTCCAAGGACGAGTGCAGGCCCAAGGAGAATCCACCGCTGCCTACATGGCCGCCCTGTGCGCCCTCGCAGTGGACTGTTCCTTCCGGAAGGTGGCCGATAACCTCCTGACCCAATTTGTGTGGGGGTTATCAGACACCAAACTATGAAGGAACATGCTTGGCAATCGCCAGATCACCCTAGATGAGGCCATGCAGCTCACCCTAGCGCACAAGGCATCGCACCATGAGCGCTCAGCAGCCGCAGCGTATCAGATTGGGACGGGACACAGCCTGGAAAACTCAGACGAGGAGGAGGTCTGCATCATCCGGAAACCACGACGACACCCACCGCAGGGGCCACCGACCAGCAGTCATGCTGGTAAGGCCTCCAGCCGCTCCCAATGTGCCAGCTGCAGAGAGGCCCACCAAAGGAAGACATGCCGCTTCCGGGATGTGACCTGCCACGGTTGTGGAAAACAGGGCCATCTCGCCAAGGTCTGCAGGTCAAAGGGCCCTGGAACACACAAGGTTCCACGCAGCCCTGCCACTACACCGCCACCGCACACGAGTCTGCCGCTGAGACCTCCGACCTCTACCACCTCACCTACCAGCCGCTTCAGGTACTGCGCCTCCCCAACTTGTCAGCCACCCTGAAGATCCAAGTACAAGTCCAGATTGAGGGGGTCCCCCTGTTCCATGGAAGTGGACTCGGGGTCAGCGGCGTCCATCATATCTGTGGACACGCTGCTCAGACTTTGCCCTTTGGGGGGACCCCCTCTGTGGCCCCCACCATTAAGCTTGGCGGATTTCCAGAGAAATCCAGTCCCAATCAGGGGGGTTGGGACCTTCAGGATGCAATACCAGAACTTTGTGGGAAATCTGGACTTGGTGGTGGTGGAGGGTAACCTTGTAAGCCTTCTGGGCAGGGCCTGGTTCAAAGTGCTGGGTATAACAATTGGGGGGGTTAATAAATGCTCACTGTGGGATTTTGGGGAGGTCTGCTGGGAATTTCCCACGGTGTTTGATGGGGCCCTGGGATGTTACAAGGGTCCCCCGGTGTCCTTACAGCTCAACCCCAATGTAGCCCCCATCCACCAGCAGTTCCACATGGTGCCCCTCTCCTTGCGACCTAAGATTGAGGCTGAACTCAACCGGCTGGTGGCCCAAGGGGTTCTCAAACTAGTGTCTCACTCTCCTTGGGAGAACCCAACAGTGACCCCCGTAAAACCGAATGGGGACATCCACATCTGCGTGGATTATAAGTGCACTATCAACCAAGCCCTCCGAGTGCACTCATACCCAATACTGGTGGTGAGCCACGTGCTGGCGTCCCTAGTGGGGGCAACAATTTTCAGTAAGCTGGATCTCGCGCAGGCGTACCAGCAACTGCCAGTCAATGAGGCCACGGCCACGGCCCAAATGATTGTTACACACCAGGAGGCATTTAAAGTTAAGAGTCTGCAGTTCGGGGTCAGTGTGGCCCCTGGAATATTTCAGCACCTAATGGACACTTTGTTGAAAGGGATCCTTGCCATGATGCCATTTTTCAATGAAGTCCTCATCACCGCTGCGACCCCTGAGGATTTCGCCTCCCATCTCCGCGCCGTTTTGGGCCGTTTCAATGAGGCCGGACTGAAAGTGAAGAGAGAAAAGTGCCTCCTGGGGGTGCTGGAGGTGGACTTTCTGTGTTATCGGGTGGATGCAATGGGACTATACCCCACAAAGAACAAAGTGAAGGCTATTGTGGAGGCCCCAGCGCCGCAGTGCAAGGTGGAGCGTCAGGCCTTCTTGGGCCTCATTAACTTTTGTCACATGTTTCTGCCACACAAGGCCGCCATGGTAGAACCCCTACACAGACTGTTGGATAAATCGGCACCATGGGCATGGGGGTTGCAGGAGGAGGAGGCATTCCAGGAGGTGAAAACTTTGTTGATCTCAAATGCTGTTCTCGCACATTTCAATGAGTCCCTCCCTGTGATACTAGTGTGTGATGCTTCACCTTACAGGGTTGGATCTGTGCTGGGGAACCTCCTGCCAGAAGGCAGGGAGGTCCTGGTAGCATACTACTCGAGAACGCTGTCCCCCACTGATTGCAATTATGCACAGATAGACCGGGATGGTCTTACCATTGTGGCTGGTGTAAAAAAGTTCCACAACTTTGTTTATGGCTGGCTTTTCATAATAGTCACTGACCATAAGCTGCTCCTGGGGCTGTTTGCGGCGGATTGGCAAACCCCTCAGGTCATGTTGTCCAGGATTCTCCATTGGTCCCTGTTCTTGATGGGGTACCAATACCGGCTGGAACATCAGCCAGGCAAGGCGATGGGGTGTGCCGATGCTCTAAGGGGGGTGCTCATGCTGGAAGGTCTTCAAGATTCCCCTCTGCAAGCATCGGATGTGGCCGCCTGCATGTCTAAGGACCCCGTCCTCTCCCAGGTCTTGGGCTGGGTGGTAAGGGGATGGTCATCAGCTTCCGCTGGGACAGAGTTCACAGCATATAAGGCAAGGAAAGATGAATGCTCAGCCCTAAAAGGATGCCTGCTCTGGAGAGACAGGGTGGTTATACCAGGAACCATGAGACAGGGGGTCCTACACACACTACATGAAGCACACCCAGGCATAGTCCTCATGAAGGCCCTAGCAAGGAGTTATGTGTGTTGGCCCAAGTTAGATGCAAAGATTGAGACGTGGATCTGAGGGTGCAAGATTTGCCAAGAAGTTCACCCCAACCGCCCCAACACAACAGTGGGAGTCCACCCATAAACCATGACCCCGGCTCCATGTGGACTTCGCTGGGCTGTTCCAGGGACTACTATTTCTAATAACAGTTGACTCCTACTCCAAGTGGGTAGAGATCAGCCCGGTGTCCACCACATCCTTGAAAGCAGTCATTAGGTCCCTCTGCTGGATCTTTTCCACACATGGCTTACCGGACACAATCGTGTCAGATAACAGGGCCGCATTCACCTCAGCCGAGTTCCAGGGCTTCCTTCAGAGGACCCTCATCAGACATCCGATCGGCCCCCTTCCACCCGGTGACAAACGGCCAGGCCGAAAGGATGGTCCATACCGCCAGGGAAGCCCTGCACCAGATAGCAAATGGGGACTAAGAGTTCCGGCTTGCCAGGTTCCTCCTGACGCAGAGGACAACCCCAACCCGGTCTCTGGCCACAGCCCAGCAGAGCTGTTGATGGGCCACTGCCCAGCCACCCTATTGAACCAGCTCCACCCCGACCACACACCTGAGTCCTGGAAGCAAGTCGAGGAAAGGGAGGCGCCAAGGGGTTTCTTCCCTGGAGAACCTGTCTATTTTAAAAACTTCAGGACAGGTCCGCCGTGGGTGGCAGGTCGTATCATCAAACCCACCAGCCCAGTGTCCTATGAGGTCGTCACAGATGGGGACCAACTGCTATGAAAGCACGTCGACCAACTACAGCGGCAACAAGCACCTGAAGCCAGGTGGCCCTCACTGCAACCCAACAACCCAGAGGTCCCCCACCAGTCAGCTGATGAGCAACTTGCAATGGCGGAAGGACAGGAGCACCTTCCCCAAGAAGAAGCAAAACTGACCACAGGGGCTGAGGAGACCCCACCACAGCAACTGCAGGAGCCACCCCTGACTCCAACTCCCATGCTGTTGGCCAACAGGTCTGACCCAGACCTGGGGCCAGCCCCCAGGAGATCTCTCAGGGAGTGCAGGCCCCCCTCCTATCTGAAAGACTATGTCACATAGAGACGTTAGTTGTCATTCCTGATGTAAAGTACCAATAAACGTGTCTTCGCCTATGTTGTGGTCTGAGTCCTGATGTACGGAACCCAGTACTTTAAAGCTAGGAAAAGTTGAAGGCAGCAAAAAAAGAGGGAAGACCCAACATGAGATGGATTGATTCAATAAAGGAAGCCACGACCCTCACTTTGCAAGACCAGAGGAAGCCTGTTAACAATAGGATGTTTTGGAGGTCATTAATTCATAGGGTTGACATAACTCAGAAGTGACTTGATGCACTTAACACACAAACATATCAAAACTGTATCTTTATAAATTAATTACAGGGGGCAAAAAAACTGATGAGGACTGAGCACGTTCCAAGAGGAATGCTGAGAGCTGTTGAGAGAGAGTTAAATCATGAGCAGGCAACTAAAATAGACCTGAGCACCAAATAAATTGCAGCAGCCTGTGAAGATGTTGGTAGGCCAGCAAACAGTGTGTGGGGGATTTATTTATTTATTTATTTATTCAAATATCTCTACCAAATTTCCCCTGTGACTCAAAGTGGCTTGCAGTTCCAAATTTAAAAACATGCAATGTCTACTAACCCTTTCCCCCTTTCCCTAAGAAAATGCCCACAGCTTTTGGTTTCAGGGAAGCCTCTCTAAACCTCTTCCAAAACTCCCAGCCATTCCCTTTCCCCAACAGCTACAGGACAGCCTCTTTGGCTTGGCTTTGCCTTTGAGGAAAGCTCGTTGAAATTTGCATTGATTTGTTATTTATCTGACAGACAATAGAGGCGGGAGGGGGGGAGTCGTAATTCTATGCACTGGGGAAATTGAATTCCTGTATCACTGTTAGCTACATTAACTTGCTTCCTGGATCTCAATTCAATTATGACAGCATTCGCTAGCATTAATAAATCAATACGGGTGCCATTTTGATACATATATTTGAATGTCTTTCATTACAGACTTCAGGGGTAGGGATTAGAGCTGGCAGCAAAGTTAATGAGACATGACAAGGCAGATCAGGTTGGGTAGGTAGAACTTTGGAGCCGTTAGCTGTAATTGCTTTCTGTTGCAAAAGATTGTGCCAGAGATATGCTGGAGTTGTTTAACTTCACTTTGGTTATGGCACAGCTACACTAGGAGGGAGAGAATTTGGAGCCCAACCCCCACTTATGAAAACCTGGCAGCAGGGGCTTTGGGGGACCAATGGGGTCCAGGTGCCAAATTCACAGAATTCAGTTTCTGGAGAACTTCAGCTTTTCAGTTTTTTGTTATCCAAGATCAGATTTTTGATCCTTATGACTGCGAAGATAAAGAATCAACTTTCTGCTGCCCAGTATTTGTGGGGTCGGCATCAAACAGGTAGCCAAATAAGGATTTCCATTGTTTGTGCAGGAGATGGAGAAGGCCTCCGTTCTCTGCCTAGCTCTTTCCCCCTCTTCATGGGTTGGATCCAGGGGGAATTTTGCACTAAAGGAAGGGAAAGGATGATTTCCACCAATTTCCCCTGCCTGTTGCAGATCCCCAATTTGACCCTCAGGCCATTCTTAAGGGTCCCCTGTCCTCCCAGGAGCAGCATTTTGAGGAGATCAGATAAATGGGCTACAGTGGGAGGCAAGAAAGATCACTTCTGCTGATGGAAGTGTTTTTGTTAGCAGCAAATTTAGTCAGGACCCAACCCTAATAACTAGCTAGACCAAACTAAAGTATGCAGAAACAAAGTTATTATGCAAAATAATTTAACTAACAGATTTATATCGATAACAAAACTGCTTTTCCTTGGCACAGAATTTAGATTATTCAGGTACAGAATCTGAATGTGCAAGATTCTTATGGCATACCAATAATGCTGCAATGCTATGTGCTTGGGATCAAAAGCAGTACAATTCACCATAGACAGCCATCTCTGTGCTGGATTATGAACTATACATCTTTTGCCAGGGTGGTGAGGAGAGAAGCACCAGCTACACAGACCAGGGTTAAAGCAGCATGCAGCCCTCTAGGCTACTTTTCTGTTTCTGTGAAGTCTTCTTAGAACTCTGAGAATCCCAGCTTTCACCATACGTATGAAAATATAAATTTCTAAAACATTTCTAGCCCTCCCGGTGGCTGGGATCTGTTTTCAAGTGTCAAGACAAAAAGGATTCCATGTGAGCCAAGAAGTAAAAATAAACCCCTATGTATTACATTTATTTCACTTATCTCTATACTATTAGCCATTTGTGGCTGCAATCTGCTGATAGCTAAATCCACAGATTGGGGCCACATGGAGCTTAAAGAGATATTTCTGCACACTTGGGGGACTCACCGGGAATGTAGAAAAATCTGAAATTAAAAAACCCCCAAAATTATAGGGTTTATAGCAGCAGAAGAGGACCCCAACAGCTGTACCATGCCCATCAGCAGTGGCCAGGGTCACTGGAAGTCATGCCAGGCCCAGCTGTAGCAGGGGTGGCCACTAGCAGCTGCTGTGACCTGGCTGTAGCAGTGGAAAATCACCAGCAGCCACACTGCATCCAGCCACAGCACAACAGAACATCAGCTGCCACTCCGGGCTCAGGTTCAGCAGTTGCTGGCAGTTTCTGCAGACTCAGGGGAAGCAGAAGAGGATGCCCCCACCTCAGCCCCTGTTTTGGTACAGACTCCTGCTGGAACAGGCTTCCGGTGTCAAGTTACAGTGTTTTTTGAACAGGCGAGGGATCAAGTTTCCCAAGGAATCAATCAACCCTGTGTTGGCAAGTTCAACATCTTTTCTGGAAGACTTTATAGTCACCAGTCAAAATGTCATGCACGCAGCCAGCTTCTCAGTAACAATCCTGCAAAGATTCATCTTCACTATCAGCAGGCAACTGGCTCTGAGCAGTGAGGCAGGCACTCCAACACCTAGCCTGCAAGGCCATTGTCGGCCTTCTTCTCTGGCATTCCAAGGGTGCTGGTGACCTTGGGGAAGCAGGGACAGGTGGCTGGCCTTTTACTGCTGGATCAGAGTTGGAGGGTGGAAGCGATTCTGCACACACTCTCAGCTACAAGTCAGGGAATGCCCACAATTCATTTCCCTGCTAGTTGGCTCCTATTGACTACAGGCTAGTTATACAGGGCCCCTCTTCCTCTGAAGAGTCCTTGCTGTCACTGAGCCCTGGCTGGTCCATGACAGGCCAAGGCACAGTGGCAGAGGATGCCAACAGCTGCTGTGGGCCCAGGCACAGCAGCAAAGAACACTGGCAGCCGCTGAGTGGTAAGAGGTGGAACCTCACCAGCCTCACTGATGGGGGGATATGGGATTTCCCCCTTGCAAGTCTCCCCACATACACACTGAGCCATAAGGTGTGGGGAATTGACACTAATGGGGGAGGGATTCCACCCCACAAGTATCAGGGGTCCTCACTTATCTATATATCTAATAGTGGTGTGTGGTGCCCATCTACGGATATCTAAATCCACAGATCTGGGCCACACCAACTCTAAATAAGTTTTCCTGCAAACTTGGGGGATCCCCCAGGTTTGCAGGAAAATCTGAAAACATCAAAAATTATATTGGGGAGGTAAATTTCCCCCAGGATAAAAGATAGTTCTCTGCGCAAGCTGCATCAGAGTTCAGGATCCATGGCAAGTCTGCCAACAAAGTAGGGGCAGAATGACATACTCCCCATGAATCTTGCAAGCCCACACTTGTTATTTCTATAAGCAAGTGCTGAGAAGCTTTTTTTCGCCCTTAAGAGTTAAAACTTGCAGAAGAATATTATACAATAAATGAAATATATCCACAAAATGTATGCTGGAAACTCTCTGGTGTTCAAGAAAATGGTCCTTCTCCTCCCCACCTCCCAGGAGCATCTACAAACCCCACAGCACAACACCCATTTTAGGGTTACCAATCTCCAGGTGGGGCCTTGATAATTACAACTGACCTCCAGACTACAGACAGCAATTCACTTGAAGGAAGAAGTGGCTTTGGAGGGTAGACTCTATGGCATCACATTCCTATTAAGCCCCCTCCCTTCCCTAAATTCCACTCTCCCCAGGTACTGCCCCCAAATATCCAGGACTTTCCCCATAGAGTTTTGGGTGAATCCTACAGTGTCATCCCGACACAGTGATATCACTTCAGTGTTGTTTCCGGAAGTGAATGCAGTGCTGATGGAACACTGATCCCTCAATTGTTGCTTATGCTGCTCTACCAAGAAGCAGCAGGAGTGGCGGGACCCAGGGTTGCAGGTCTTCTGCTGAGCGGGAGATCTGGCAAGACTAGATGCATCCTTGATTCATGAATATCACATTTCGAGTTAATACGAACAGTACTTTTTGTATTTGGTGTGATCTGATCTAGTACATTTTTATCCACCCCTTCCTCCTTATGGTACTCCTTTCCTCCATTTTCCTCCTGTGAGGAAGGTTAGGCTGAGAGAGAGTGACTGGCCCAAGGTCACCCAACAAGCTACATGGTGCATTAGGGATCTGAACCCAGATCTCCCAGATCCCAGTCCAGCAATCTAAACACTACACTGCACTGGCTCATACATAAAGTGCTATTTAAGAAGGGCAGGTGAATGATCCCCTACCCCTCTATCATCATCATCATTGTCATCATCAAGTTAAGCAAGCAGTTGAAAAAGAAAAACAAGCACTGAATTACTACACCCAGAAAAGCAAAGAGAAGCTGAAGTGTACAATGCAGACATATTTAAGGCTGCAGAAACCAAAGAAGATTTTGAAAAGATTGCAATCAAAACTCATTTTGACAACTGGAGACAAAGGCAATATCTGAAAGATGTAGAGAACAAAATTGATTACAAAAACACCTGAAAGTGGCTCCAAAATGGGCACATGAAGAAGAAACAGAAGGACTCATTTTAGCTAGAAACAAAAGCACTTGCAAGGACAATATTTGAAAAACATAGAGAACAAAGTTTATAACAAAAACATCCAGAAGTGGCTCCAAAATGGCACCTGAAATAAAAAACAGAAGGTCTCCTTCTAGCTGGACAAGATCAGGGACTCATTCTAGCTGTACAAGAGCAGACACTCAAAGCAAATAGCATGAAAGCTAAGATTCAGAAGACCAGTGATGACAGCAAATGTTGAATTTGCAAGACAATGGATGAAACAGTCAACCACATGCAGTTAAATTGCTCAAACTGACTATAAAGAATGTCATGATAGAGTTGCAGCCAGTGCTCCCTCTAAGCTTTGGAATCTTGTGAGCAAAAATTCTACTTTGTGAGCTACTGGCGTTAAACCTGTGAGTTAGAAATTTAGCTGCTGCATAAATTTTTTTGCTCTGGAGCCATCCTTCCTGAGCTAAGACAAAAATGTATGAGCTGGTGGCTAAAAAACTGTGAGCTAGCTCACACTAACTCAGCTTAGAGGAAACACTGGTTGCAGCTATGTTGTACTGGAATCTTTGCAAGAAGTATGGCTTACCATCAGCCAGAAATTTATGGGAGCGCAAACCAGATAAGATAATGGAGAAGGATGAAACAAAGATTCTTTGGGACTTCTGTTTACAAACAGACACACAGAGCATAACACCCCGATATCACAACTGCAGAAAAAAATGAGAAATGGGGTTTGGATCATTGACACTGCAATCCCAGGAGACAGCAGAATAGAAAAGAAAGAACAGGAGAAGACCATGAAATACCAAGACCTACAAATAGAGCACCTCCAGAAGAAAAAGGTGACCATTGTGCCAGTTGCCATTAGAGCCTTTGAAGACAGACTTTCTGGGCACTGAGCAAATAACACCAACTCAACTCCAGAAAACAGTGTTGCTTGGGACAGCAAGAATCCTGTGAAAACACATCTGCAATTCCCAAGAACTTGGCTAGATCTCAAATTGCAGAACACCATCTATCAGTCCAATATGTGCATGTGAAAAATAATAATAATACCATCCCAGAAATTCATGGGAGCACAAACCAGACAAGTTCATGGGAAATGATGAAACAAAGATTCTTTGGGACTTCAAATTAAAACAGATAAACACCTGGAGTATAACATACCTGTGACAGGCTGTCAAGGGTTAATGCCTAACAGAGTCTGAGAACCTCTGAGTGACATGCTGTTCTAATAAAATTCTGTTGAGTCAGTTAAGGAATGACAGTTGGGAACTGACAGTTGAAGAAGAGACTGCTAAGCACTGACTGGACTGAGAAGGAGGCAAAAGGAGTAAGAAGATCAGAGAGGATCTGCATTCAAGAAGAAAAGGGAAAATGTTTCTAGTTAGGAGAAATAATCCCTGCCCAGTGAAAAGGGAGATAACCATTAAAAGAGGAGTGATACCTGGTCTGTGTATATAGAAGGATTTGGGGAACTTGGTTGTATGTTCCTATCTTCTAGACTTTAAGCATCAGTGAAATTCAGAAACCTGTGCTTGAGTGTCTATGCAAAAACTGAAAAGAAAGCCTCTTTCCTCAAAGTTTTAAAAGGCTTTTTTGAATAGCAGAAACACCTACTTGTTGGCAACAAATTATCTGGAGTTGGTATGATTACAAAGTTATCTCAATTTTATTATCGGTTCACCTCAAATATCCTACCCCTGATTCCACCTGACTGTCAAACTTGCTGTGCATTTTACAGCTCGCTCACCATAGCAGCCGGGGGGGGAGAGTGTGAATACTTTCCCTTTGCTAGATTGCTTTGAAGTAGAATGCCTTCTTATCACCTCTGAGACCCCAAGCATCCTTGGGTCTCAGCTTTTGTTTCATTTTACATATTGGGGGGGATGGCATAATAAGGGGGGTTGCTAGTCATTGCTTTTGGCAGGTGGAATTCCAAGGGGTGATTGGTCCTGGGTCTTTTAGGGCCTCTGCTTGAACCTTGTATATCTATTGCCTTTGCATCTTTACCCTTAGTTCTAACACAGCCAGTGTACAAGCTAGATCAGTGATGGCGAACCTTTTAGAAACCAAGTGCCCAAACCGCAACCCAAAACCCACCTAAGTATCACAAAGTGCCAACACGGCAATTTAACTTGAATACTGAGGCTTTAGTTTAGAAAAATAACTCATACATTAACATCTTTTGTCTTAAAAGAAAAACATGAGGTTGGTAAGCCAGGGGGAGAAAGAGATAAGTTGCCTCACTAGCAAATGTAGTTACTGATCACCAGTACACAGGTTTAATAAGCACACTGGTTCTGAAGTGTAAAGTTCTAATAGGGCTGGACATTTGAAAATACAATTTAAACCAAGGGGTTGTAAAGAAGAAGAAGAGGAGGTCTCCATCTTTCTTTCACACACACAGAACCAACCCAGCATTTTAAGACAGCTGGAGATCTCGTTCTCGCTCTCTTTTTTTCTCTCTCTCTCTCTCCCTCACAACCCCCCCCCCCCCATGTTTTAAGACAGCCTGGATCAGGATCTTTCTCACACACACACACAGAACCAGCCCAGCATTTTAAGACAGCCTGGATCTCTCTCTCTCTCTCTCTCTCTCTCTCTCTCTCTCTCTCTCTCTCTCTCTCTCTCTCTCTCTCTCTCTCTCTCTCTCTCTAAGGTGCCACTGGACTCTTTGCATTGCTGCGGGGGGGGACATGCAGATCTGCCGTCACAGAGAACTTTTACCTAAATAAACCTTGGAGCGATTTCTCACAAGCTGTTGCTTTGCGCTCCCTCTTCCCTTCACCCTGATTTGAAGATGCCGATTTGAAGAAATCCTGGCTGCTCAGCACATGCGGGATCACCATGATCCGCTTGGTCCAGGGCCTCATCACCCTGAAAATCCTGGAAGCAGCCACCTACGATGAGCTGGAAAAAGCCCTGATGGACCATTTCATGCTGAAGCCCTCCAAAATGGCAATGCGGATGGATGTCATGGCGCGCACCCAGAGGTCCGGAGAATCAGCTGCCGATTTCTTAGCAGATATCCGTTGGCTGCAATTGACTGTGAGTCCCTGGCCATCGAAGACACCCTCCTGAACCAGTTCATTTGGGGGGTCCGGGAACCAAAACTTTCCAGCCTGGAGGACCCCAAGATGGACAAAGTACTCCAGGCAGCTACCACTTTCGAGAAATCCCAACAAGATTGTCTGGCCTCCACCACACACCAGGCCATCAATGCTCAAGACTCCGATGTCTCGGAAAATGAGGAAGCTCACCAGGTATGGCCCCCATTTGGCCCAATGTGCACAAGGCAACCACTCCAGTCAACCATCCATTGGCTCAAGCACCTGTCAAGCCCAGCACTCCAACTTCCTGTGCCAGCTGCGGGGAAGACCACGAGCACCAATCCTGCCAGTTCTGCAATGCCATCTGCCAGACCTGTGGCAAAGCCAGTCATCTTGCACATGTCTGCTGCTCCCGGGGGGACGCGCCGGAGGTCAAACATGTATCAGGAAGCAATGGACCTTCACACCCTGACCATCAACCACCACCAGCAACAGACACTAAATTTGCCCCCTGATGCCCCCAACAAAATACATGTAACCATGATGATATAGGGGTCCCCCTGTAAAATGGAATTGGACACTGGGTCTTCATACTCTATCATCTCAGCAGAGACCCTGCAGATGCTCTGCCTGAGGAGGGGACCCCTCCTAAAGAAACCGCTGGGCCTGTCCCTACAGGACTTCCAAAAAAACTCAATGGCCATCAGGGCTTGGGACAAATTCAGAGTCCAATACAAGGACTTCCACAGGGAGTTGTATCTGCTGTTGGTGGGAGGGCAGCTCATAAGCCTACTGGGACTTTCTTGGTTTGGGTCCCTGGGTTTGGAGTCACGGGGGTCAACCAGGTGCAGCCACAGGACTTTAATGCAGTCTGCGATGAATTTCCGGGGGTCTTCGATGGTATGTTTGGCCACTACACCAGGCCCCCAGTCACACTTGATTCAAACCCCAATGTAAGGCCCATCAGGATGAAAGCCAGGTGACCCCCATTTGCACTGTGGCCCAAGACAGAGGCAGAATTAGATTGCCTGGTAGCCCAGGGGGTGCTAGAGCCTGTTCCGCATGCCCGATGGGAAACACCCATAGTCACCCCAGTCAAGCCAAATGGAAACATCCGGATTTGCATGGACTGTAAATGCACTCTGAATAAAGCAGTGCAGGACCATGCCTACCCAGTGCTGATTGTCAGCCATGTGCTGGCCTCACTAGCGGGCACCTGGATTTTTGGTAAACTGGACCTGGCCCAAGCATATCAGCAGCTACCGGTGGACAAGGCCACTGCTGAGGCCCAGACCATAGTCATCCACTGGAGTGCTTTCCAAGTTCACAGGCTACAATTTGAGGTGAGTGTGGCTCCGGGGATTTTCCAAAATCTTATGGACTGTCTCCTCAAAGGTATCCCTGAAGTCCAACCATTCTTTGATGATGTTTTGATTGCGGTGCCCATTCCACGACCTTCACAACCCGGCTACAGACAGTACTCAAGCGCTTCAGCAAGGCAAGGCTGAAGGTGAAACATGAAAAATGCCTTCTGGGGGTTCCAAAGGTGGAATTTCTGGGGTTTGTAGTAGACAGGGCATCCACCCCATGCCAGACAAGGTCCACGCCATCATGAATGCTCCAGTTCCCTCCTCCAAAGCTGAACTGCAGACCTTCTTGGGACTTTTAAATTTCTATCACTCCTTCCTGCCCCAAAAAGCAGTGGTCACAGAACCCCTCCACCGGCTCCTGGACAAGTCTGCTCCATGGTCCTGGGGTCCCAAACACACTGCTGCCATCCAGGCAGTTAAGGAACTCTTGTCCTCAAATGCGGTCCTCGCCCATTTCAATGAGGCCCTCCTGGTGGTTCTGGCTTGTGATGCTTCCCTGTACAGTGTGGGGGTGGTCCTGGGGCACAAATTGGCCAATGGCTGCAAGGTTCCCATTGCATACTATTCATGCACCCTCTCAGCGGCTGAGCACAACTATGCGCAAATTGACAAAGAAGCCTTGGCAATTGTGGCTGGAGTTAAAAAATTCCACGATTACCTTTATGGCTGGGCTTTCACCGTGGTCACGGACCACAAGCCGCTGCTGGGCCTTTCGGCCCCTGACTGCCAGACCCCGCAGATGCTGTCTCCCCGGGTGCTCCACTGGTCCATATTTCTGGCCAGATACCAGTATCCACTGGTCCATTGCCCCGGGAAAGTGATGGGCCATGTGGACACACTGAGCTGCCTCCCCCTGCAGTCTTGTGACCCCGATCCAGCCCCCGCACACCACATCACCCCGCTGGAGGACCTGCTTGACTGCCTGGTTCAGGTCTCCAAGGTCGTGAGGCACACCGGCCGGGATCGCTTCCTCTCCTGGGTCCTCAATTGGGTGGGGAGGGGGTGACCCACTGGTCCGGTGGGACCAGAGTTTACAGCATTCTCATCCCAGTGGGATGAACTGCCTTCACACAAGGGGTGCCTGCTCTGGGGCAGCTGGGTAGTGGTGCCACACCTCTGAGAAATAGAGTAATCACAGCCCTGCATGAAAATCACCTGGGGATTGTAAGGATGAAAGCCCTGGCCCAGAGTTATGTGTGGTGGCTGGGTCTTGATAGCAAAATTGAAGACAAGGTGAAGCGGTGCCAGAAGTGCCAGGAGTCATGGCCAGAGCCAATGGAGGCACTGGTGCGGCCATGGGAATTTTCGCACAAACCCTGGGCTAGGCTCCACCTGGACTTTGCAGGGCCCTTCCAAGGACAAATTTTCTTTCTCTTGGTTGATGCCTACACAAAGTGGTTGGAGGTGGTCCCAGTGCCCTCCACGTTGTCTCGCTCAGCCATCCATGCAATGTGGCAGATCTTTAGTACTCACGGGATACTAGACACCCTAGTGACGGACAACGGCACAGCCTTCACCTCCACTGAGTTCCAGGAGTTTGTGCAGTATTACGGGATCAGGCACGTCCACTTGGCTCCCTTTCATCCTGCCACCAATGGCCAAGTGGAGCACATGGTCTGAACTACAAAGGATTCCCTGTGTTGCATGGATCAAGGGGACTGGGACTACAAGCTGGCCGCCTTCCTCTTCTGCCAGCGAATGACATCCCATTCCACCATGGGCTGCAGCCTGGCAGAGCTACTCCTGGGATGGGGCCTCACTACCCGGCTCAACCACCTCCATCTGAATATGGCCCCAGGGCACAGTGCAGCCACAGAAATGCAGGAAGCTTCCTGAGGGTTCTTTCTGGGAGACCCAGTGTATGCCCGCAACTATGCCCGTGGTCCCGCATGGGTCCCAGCCAAGGTAGTCTGGGTGATGGGCCGACATTTGTACGAGGTGTCCTGCAAGGATGGCCAGCTGCTGTGACAGCATATTGACCAGCTGCACCACCGCATCCTCCTAATGGATCTGGAGATACACGACAAGAACAAAGCTCAGAGGATCTGGAAGTATCCGCTCAACCCCAGGTGCAGTCAAGTGCTTTGACAGAGAGGGGCGGTGGCGGCCACCCAGAGCCGGCTCGCAGCCCAGATCCCGGCAGCACATCTGCCACGGCAGAAACCCCAGCACCTTCCCCAGAGAACACAGGAGGGACACAGGATGACAGCCCCCGAAGGGCGACATTCAACTAGAGAATGATGGAGGCCTACATACTTCAAAGACTATGTGTGCTAGGGGAGATCTGAACCATGGGGTTGTGTACTAATGGCGACCATACACACGGTCGCCTTTCCACACAGCCATGCGAACTAGCCTAGCTTTGCATCCCTAGACAATAGAAGGAGCGGATCCAAGAACCAGCCTATCGGCTCACCTGGATCCTCAAGGGAACCTATGGCTGCAGTAACTTGGATATAATCCTATCACGGGGGGGGGGGTGGCTTGCATTTGTATTTAAAGTGGCCTCTGGCTGGCTACTGTATCTCTAGTTTTTCCTAATTCTTAAGTAAAGTGTGAGCTGAAATCACTACACTATGCTTCAGTCTCAGTACTTTATAAACAAGGTGGTCAGATTTTTGGTGAGTCTCTGTAGTTGTTAGATCTACACTTGCTAGATCTACAGAAATTATCAGCTCATACTGATCTACAGCACTCTTGCTGCTTTCTGTAAATCATACTGCAATTTAAGGGAGAAGTCATGTAGGACATCCCTGTTTTATGGTCAGCTGTAGCTAACTCCACAGGAACAGAGCCAGTAAGAAAATGTTAACTGTGCCTCCAACTTCATGTTTTTCCTCCTGTCCAGTTTGCTGGTATATCACTGCATCCACATAAACAGATTCTACATTTGAGAGAGATTCTATTCAGAACTGGCTGGTTGGATACATTATGCCATTTTTAACGGGATTTTCTTGGCTCTGAATGGACTGTTAAGTCGTTATACTTTCCAAACAAGCAAGCTGCTGGAGTAGTTGTATCCAGTACAGGAAGAATGGGGCGGGAATGAAAATATGCTACTAAGAGCAATTAGGTCTTAGATTGATCTTTGAAACCAGGTGGTTTTGCTTTAAGGGGCATTTTAATCCACACCAATGGAGCACTTATGTACATTTTCCGTAGCTGATTTTTGGAAAATAAAAAAGCAGGTGATCTTTTTCATTAGGTTGCTCTCTGCCCAGCTCTTAACAGCCCAATCTGAAATGTGATTAATCACAAGAAAGTCCCACATGTTCAGTAAGAACTTTCTCCATGCTCCTTTATTTCTCTTTGAGGATCCAACAAAATGTGATGTCAGGATAGTTTTGCCTAGATTGCCCATGTTTCTTAAAGAATAAATAGAAGCCAGAAGTGGCAGTGGAGAGCTGATTCAAGTTATGGCTGCAGTGGGGGGGGGTCAATACTCATCAGACACCAGCGCTCACATCCCATGCCCCCCCATGGCTGCTATTTATTTCTTTAAGATGTGGGGGAGCCATTTCTGTCGTCACAGCTACTTTGAGCCTGACTGTAGTGGAATTAAAGCTGCCACTTTATGCACATTTACTTGGAGCAGAAGTTCTATTAAATTATTTTGGGCTGACTTCCAAGTAAGGGAAGTTATCAGGAAGTTAACCAGTGTATTTAGTATTGCAATATTAGGTCAGAACTCAATGCAACACCATCTCTGGCTTATGATGATGGGAAATTAAACCTCATTTGATCCTTTAGGGCTTTTCTTATGTCATCCTGTCCTCCATAATATTTAGTAAGCAAAGCTAGTAACTTGACAGTCTCATATCCACTACTGCATGGGATTGGTGAGGAGAAATCCAAATCCATAATATGATTATAAGAATGTAAGAAGAGCCCTGTGAGTGATACCCCTGCAGGCCCCTCTCTGGAACTACAGCTCAATTAAGCCTTATGGGGGAACATTTTAAACACAGAGACAGCAACCATCTTAAAGACACAGGTAACTGCCATTTCGTTACACCTACCAACAGCTACTGAGGGGAAAATTAGTCCCACACAGGAGGCAAGTGTCTTCATCAAGAAAGAAAGCCGTTTGCCAGAAATTCTGATGGCACAGTGGTTGAAGGCGTGGGCGGGGAAGAGGAGCAAACCCAGCACCCGGCCAATGGCACGCAAGTACTCTTGAGTGGCGGCTGGGTGGGACTCAGGCAATGCAGCCAGTGGCTAGGGATACCCTCTGAGTGACAGATCAGGCCAATTGATTTGGGAGTGTGTGGAATATTCAGGAGAGTCCATGACCAAAATACAATTATATGTAAGGAAAGATATTTTCAGTCAGATCTTTTTTATTGCTTTTGTCATATCTTCATTCTTCCTTCCTTTCAATCTTGTAAAAAATCCTTAATTTTTTTTAAAAATCAACAAACATCAGTTAGTGGTCCAGTTATAAGTTGTCCTCACCTGGAAGGAAAAACTGCAGCTAGAGATGGGTCCATATAAGAACAATCTCCAGTCTACCTTCAGGCTTCATTTTAAAAATCACTCTAGTGTGAACTTCACTGTTTTATGGGGAATCACAGCCAGAAGGCAGAAACTTCTAATTTGCAGTTCATTAATTGAATATACATTCTGTTTCTTTTACTGTAAAATGGCCAAGCTAAACAGGCTGCAAAGGAGGGAAGGTCCTCCATACCTCCAGAGGTCATGAACCTACATGTGGGAGTTCAGAAAAGGCAGCTACTAACATATTTAACCTGGCAAAGTGTTGTGTTCTAAGATCAGGAGTCTGAGCTGGCGAAATGCAGCCAAGCTCCGCTCTCTGAGAACAATAGGGACTAGGCTCCTGAGCTCGCCAGTAAAGAACCAATGGCAGCATTGGCGGGCAATTCAAACCCGCCAATAGGAATGTGGGGGCGTCCCCCCCCCTTACTTTATATAGTTGGCCTCCGGCCGTTACTGCATGTCTTTGTCTTGTGTGAAGTACGAATAAACGCGTCTTCTCTTATGTCATCGTCCGAGTCATGAGGCCCGAAACCCAGTACTTTACAGTGGCGACGAAGGTGGGATTTCAACGCTCCCTTGACTCCATGAGCGACGAAAAGGACGACAAGGCCACCCGCCGAGCATCGCATCGCTGACCCCGAGAGCAGCACTGCACCGCTTGCCGAGCATCGCATCGCTGACCCCGAGAGCAGCACCGCACCGCTCACTCCGGCGCACGCCTTCCCAGACGGAGCTATGGCCGCCACGCATGTAATACTCGAGCGCTTCGATCCGTCTCAGCCAGAAACCTGGGACGCATGGGTCGACCAGCTTATAAGCTACATGGAACTCAATGAGATTCGCGACCCTGAGAAAAAATGGTCGCTCCTGCTGAGCTCGTGCGGCACCCAAACAGTCCACCTCGCCAAGAGCCTCTTGGTGCCCCGCACGGCCTTGGAAAGCTCCTTTGGGGAGATCCTGGATGTCCTCAATGCGTACTTCAGCCCCTGGCCTACCTTCCTGGCCAAGAGGATGGAGTTCCAGAGGCGAGTCCAGGCCCAAGGGGAATCCGCTGCCGCCTTCCTGGCTGCGCTGAGGGCACTCGCGGTGGACTGCGGGTTCCCGAAGGTGGAAGACAACTTGCTGACGCAGTTCGTGTGAGGCCTGGCGGACTCCAAGCTGCGGCGCAAGTTGATTGGCAACTGGAGGCTCTCCCTGGACGAGGCCATCGATGCCACAACCGCACACGAGGCCGCTGAAGGGGAATGGCCGGCCGCAGCTTCCCATGCGTTTGGGAGGGGTCCCAGCCCCGGGAACTCAGACACCGAAGAGGTCTACGCCCTCAGACCCCAACACCGCCGGCCGGCGCAGACCCAGCAGGCCGACAGGGAGCCAGCCAAGCCTTCCGGCAACTGGACCGTGTGCGCCAGCTGCGGGGAAGGCCACAGGAGGAAGACCTGCAAGTTCCGGGATGCTGTCTGTCACGGGTGTGGGAAGCAGGGACACCTCGCACGGGTCTGCCGGTCCAAGGGCCCCCGGAACTCGAGATCGTCGGCCCCACTGCACCGCGCACCGTCCACCGCCTACGAGACGACGGAAGAGGTCGCCGAGCTGTACCATCTCACAGATCAACCGCTACAGGTACTTCGCCTTCCCAACCCCAATCTCTCCTCCACCCTGAAGATCCAAGTAAACGTGCAGATCGAGGGGTCCCCCTGTTGCATGGAGGTGGACTCAGGATCGGCGGCGTCCATCATTTCCATGGACACTTTAAAAAAACTTTGCCCGTCAGGGGGACCCCCTCTACGTCCATCGCCACTAAGCTTGGTGGACTTTCAAAAGAACCCTGTCCCCATCCGGGGAGTCGGCACTTTCCGAGTGCAATACTGAGACTTTGAGGGGAACTTGGACTTGGTGGTGGTGGAGGGAAACCTTGTGAGTCTCCTGGGGCAAGCGTGGTTCGAGGCCCTAGGCATTACGATTGGGGGAGTGAATAAGTGCGGGACGCGAGACTGGGGGGCGATATGCAAGGAATTTCCCGAGGTCTTTGATGGGGAGCTGGGGTGTTATATTGGGGCCCCTGTGTCGCTTCACTTAGACCTGACGGTGACGCCCATCCGGCGGCGCTTCCGCACTGTGCCCTTGGCCCTCCACCCTAAAATAGAGGCAGAACTGGACCGGTTGGTGGCCCAGGGAGTCCTAGAGCCTGTCCCTAATGCACGTTGGGAGACCCCGATTGTGACACCCGTGAAGCCGAACGGGGAAATTCGCATCTGCGCGGATTACAAGTGCACTATTAACCAGGCACTTCAGGCGCACGCATACCCCGTACCCGTAGTCAGTCACGTCTTAGCCACACTGGCGGGGGCGCGCATATTTGGAAAGCTGGATCTTGCGCAGGCGTACCAGCAGCTCCCTGTGGACGAGGCCACCGCCGAGGCACAAACGATAGTAATGCACCGGGGGGCCTTCAGGGTGAAGCGGCTGCAGTTCGGGGTCAGTGTGGCCCCAGGGATCTTCCAGAATCTAATGGACAATTTGTTAAAAGGGATCCCTGGTGTGACGCCATTCTTCGACGACATCCTCCTCGCCGCGGCCACCCTGGAGAGCTTCGCCGCTCGCCTCCGCACTGTCCTGGGACGCTTCCAAGCCGCGGGGCTGAAGGTGAAGCGGGAAAAGTGCCTCCTCGGGGTGCTGGAGGTGGAGTTCTTGTGATACCGGGTTGACGCAACGGGCCTGCATCCGGCGAGGGACAAGGTGAAGGCCATCGTGGAGGCCCCCGCCCCGAGGTCCAAGGCGGAGCTCCATGCGTTCTTAGGCCTCCTGAACTTTTACTACGCCTTTCTCCCACACAAAGCTGCTGTGGCAGAACCCCTACACAGACTACTGGATAAGGTGACGCCTTGGGCATGGGGAGCGAGGGAGGAGGCGGCGTTCCGGGGGGTTAAGATACTATTGATTTCTAACGCTGTACTCGCCCACTTTTATGAAAAGCTCCCGGTAATCCTTGCATGCGACGCATCGCCGTATGGGGTCGGGGCGGTCTTGGGCCACAAGCTACCAGACGGGAGGGAAGTCCCGGTGGCTTACTACTCCCGCACGCTGTCCCCCGCGGAGCGTAACTATGCGCAAATAGACCGGGAGGGCTTGGCCCTGGTGGCAGGGGTTAAAAAATTCCACAACTTTGTGTATGGGCGGCCATTCACGCTCGTAACTGATCACAAGCCGCTCCTGGGACTGTTCGCAGCGGACAAACAAACGCCGCAGGTACTGTCGCCCCGGGTGTTGCGCTGGTCCTTGTTTTTAGCGGGCTATCAGTACCGGTTGGAGCATCGGCCAGGCAAGGCGCTGGGTCATGCTGACGCTCTGAGCCGCCTGCCACTGCCGCATACGGGGGAGGATCTGGCCCCAGCTCCCGCAGTATTGTTGATGGAGGAGCTGCCCAACCCCCCCCCCTTCAGGCTGCAGACGTGGCCGCCCGCTCATCCCGAGACCCCATTCTCTCCCGGGTCCTAAACTGGGTGGTGAGGGGATGGCCAGCGGAACAGACAGGGCCAGAGTTCATGGCATACAAAGCCAGGAGGGAAGAGTTATCCGCCTTGAAAGGGTGCTTACTATGGGGGGACATGGTGGTCATCCCGGGGCCCATGAGACAAGGGGTTCTAGAGATGCTTCACGAGGCCCACCCTGGCATCGTACGAATGAAAGCTCTGGCAAGGAACTACGTGTGGTGGCCCGGGATAGACGCAGAAATTGAAACCTGGGTCCGGGGGTGCACACGGCGCCAGGAAGTCTGCCCCAATCCCCCGAGAGCACCAACACAAAGCCGGAAGTCCACCCACAAGCCGTGGTCACGCTTACACGTTGACTTTGCTGGGCCGTTTCAGGGGCTCCAGTTCTTGGTGACGGTAGACTCCTACTCTAAGTGGGTAGAAATAAGTCCTGTGGCTACCACCTCTGCAAAAGTGGCAATAAGGGCCCTGTGCAGAATATTTGCTACACATGGCTTGCCAGACACAATCGTGTCGGACAACGGGGCCGCGTTCACATCCGCGGAGTTCCAAGCGTTCCTCACTAGGAACTTAATCAAGCATATACGCTCTGCGCCCTTCCACCCGGCAACAAATGGACAGGCAGAGAGGATGGTACGCACCGCCAAAGAAGCCCTGAGCCGCATAACGGAGGGGAGGGGAGTTCCGGCTGGTCCGCTTCCTCCTCACACAGCACACCACCCCGAACCCCATCTCCGGGCATTGCCCCGCAGAACTATTGATGGGCCGCCGCCCCACGACCCTGTTAGACAGGCTCCACCCGGACCAAGCCCCAGAGAGAAAGCTGGTCGAAACCCGGGAGGTGCCCAGGAGCTTCCTCCCGGGGGAACCTGTCTACTTTTGGAATTATGGGGCGGGGCCTCAGTGGCTGGCCGGTCGCATCCTAAAACCCACCGGGCCAGTGTCATATGAGGTCCTGGCAGACGGGGACCGGGTCCTCCGTAAGCACATGGACCAACTCCGGAGGCGACAAGACCCCGGCACAGGGATCCAGGCCCCGCTACCGGAATACACCGCGGCCGCCCCAGCACCCAATCGGCTGCAGGCACCACCAGCGGAGCAAGTGCCTGAAAGACCACGGAGCCCGGAGGGGGTCCCAGAGCAAGTCGAGCCGCCGCCGTCACTGCCACCACCGCCGCCGCAGCAGCTGCCGCCGCAGCCGTCACTGCCGCCAGAAATCCAAGCTCCTAGTGCGGGAGGACCACCCAAAGAGGGCCCCGCCAGTCCGGTGCCGGCCCCCCGAAGATCATTAAGAGAACGGAGGCCACCAGCCTACCTAAAAGACTACGTCACCTGATAGGGGACAAACTATGGGGGGAGGGGTGTTGTGTCCTAAGATCAGGAGTCTGAGCTGGCGAAATGCAGCCAAGCTCCGCTCTCTGAGAACAATAGGGACTAGGCTCCTGAGCTCGCCAGTAAAGAACCAATGGCAGCATTGGCGGGCGTCCCCCCCCCTTACTGTATATAGTTGGCCTCCGGCCGTTACTGCATGTCTTTGTCTTGTGTGAAGTACGAATAAACGCGTCTTCTCTTATGTCATCGTCCGAGTCATGAGGCCCAAAACCCACTACTTTACACAAAGTTTAGGAACTACAAAGCTTTTCCAAGTCTAAAGTGATGGAGGAATGGAAGTTGGAGTGAGTGAACTGCTCCCGCCCCACCATGTTTTTGACATAACTTGTGAAAAAGAACTTGAAAAAGTAGAAATGAACATGGTCCGTTCTGTTTTTCAGAATGGGCCACTGAACATTTAAGCTCCACAGATCTTTTTCTGTCTCTTTGGATTGGATCCCACAAATCCATTCCATGAGCAGAAGTGTTTTTCCTTCCTTTCTCTGGTGCAAAAACCAGTCGGGTGCAGTGATTACAGTGTCAGACTAGGATCTTGGAGACCCCGATCTCCAACCCCACTCTGCCATGAGGCTTGCTGGGTGACTTTGGGTCAGTCATACATTCTTAGCCAAACCAACCTCACAGGGTTGTTAGTGGGACAGAATCTGCTGAGGGGAATTATTTCACTGATTTTGCTATTCCATATGCACAGAATACTCCAGATGTAACCACAAAATCAGCAAAATAATTCCCCCCAGCACAGTTTTCACACACACAAAAAAACCTGTTTGGGGGGGCAGGAACTGTTGTTCCCCACACAACACCCTTCCGAGACAATCTGGGCTCCCCCCTTTTTTTAAGAAGCAGTTCCCTGCAGCTGCTGTGTTGCTGCAAGGAACATGTGAAAATGTATGAAAACGCATGAAAAAGGTAGCTATAGTTTGGCTCTCAATCATACAGACCACCTCACATGTCTCTTGAGAAACCTGTATAAGAGTCAAGAAGCAACAGCTAGAACCAATATGGAACAACTGATTTGTACAGCATAGGAAAAAGAGTACTACAAGGATGTATATCATCACCCTAATTATTTAATTTATATGCAGAGTACATAATGTGAAATGCCGGCCTGGATGAATTACAAGTCAGAATTAAGATTGCCGGGAAAAGTCTCAACAACCTCAGATATGCAGATGATTCCACTCTAATGGCAGAAAGTGAAGAGGACCTAAATTGCCTCTTGATCTGGGTGAAAGAGGAGAGTGCAAAAGTTGGCTTGAAATTCAACTACAAAAAAACTAAGATCATGGCATCCTGCCCCATCACTCCTTGGCAAATAGAAGGGGAGGTCATGGAAGCAGTGACAGACTTCACGTTTCAGGGATCCAAGATCATTGCAGACAGTGACTGCAGCATGAAATTAAAAGATGCCTGCTCCTTGGGAGGAAAGCTGTGGCAAACCTAGACAGCATAATAAAAAGTAGAGACATCACCATGCCAACAAAAGTCTGTACTATCAAAGCAATGGTATTCCCAGTAGTAATGTATGGCTGCAAAAGTTGGACCATAAGGAAGGCCGAGCACCAAAGAATAGATGCTTTTGAATTATGGTGCTGGAGAAGACTCTTGAGAGTCCCTTGGACTGCAAGGAGATCAAATCAGTCATCCTAAAAGAAATCAACCATGACTGTTCCCTGGAAGGCCAGATACTGAAGCTGAGGCTCAAATACTTTGGCTACCAAATGAGAAGGGAGCACTCACTGGAAAAGACCCTGATGCTGGGAAAGATTGAAGGTAAAAGAAGAAGGGGACGACAAAGGATGAGATGGTCAGACAGTGTTATCGATGCAACGAACATGAAATTAAGCAAACTCCAGAAGACATAAGAACATAAGAGAGGCCAATGTTGGATCAGGCCAATGGCCCATCCAGTCCAACACTCTGTCACACAGTGGCCGAAAATAACAGCTGCCATCAGGAGGTCCACCAGTGGGGCCAGGACACTAGAAACCCTCCCACTGTTGACCCTCCCAAGCACTAAGGATACAGAGCATCACCTGCCCCAGAGTCCCCATCCATACCTTGTGGCTAATAGCCACTGATAGACCTCTGCTAATATCCTTTTTAAGGTAAGGTGACCAGAACTGTACATGGTATTCCAAATGAGGTTGTACCATTGATTTATCTAGGGGCATTATGATATTGGCTGATCTGTTTCCAATACCCTTACTAATGTTTATCTAATTCCCTCTTGAAGCCGTCCATGCTTGTAGTCACCACCACCTCCTGTGGCAGTGAGATCCATGTATTAATCACTCTTTGGGTGAAGAAGTACTTCCTTTTATCCATTCTAACCCAACCGCTCAGCAATTCCATTGAGTGCCCATGAGTTCTTGTATTGTGAGAAAGGGAGAAAAGTACCTCTTTCTCTACCTGCTCTATCCCATGCATAATCTTATAAACTTCGATCATGTTACCCCTCAGCCATCATTTCTCCAAGCTAAAGAGCCCCAAGCGCTTTAACCTGTCTTCATAGGGAAAGTGTTCCAACCCTTTTATCATTCTAGTTGCACTCTTCTGCACTTTTTCCAAAGCTATAATATCCTTTTTAAGATGTGGTGACCAGAACTGTACATGGTATTCCAAATGAGGTTGTACCATTGATTTATCTAGGGGCATTATGATATTGGCTGATCTGTTTTCAATACCCTTTCTAATAATCCCCAGCATAGCACTGGCCTTTTTTATTGCAGTCACACACTGTCTTGACATTTTCAGTGAGTTATCTACTACGACTCCAAGATTTCTCTCTTAGTCAATCTCTGCCAGTTCGGACCCCATTAGCGTGTATTTATAGTTAGGATTTTTGGCTCCAATGTGCATCACCTTGCACTTGGCCACATTGAACCCCATTTGTCACATTGATGACCACTCTCCCATCCTCAACAGATCCCTTTGGAGTGCCTCACAATCCTCCCTGGTTCTCACCACTCTGAACAACTTCATATCATCCGCAAATTTAGCCACTTCACTGCTTACTTCCAACTCCAAATCATTAATGAACAAGTTAAAATGCATTGGACTGAGTATTGATCCCTGCGGTACCCCACTGCTTACCACCCTCCACTGAGAAAATAGCCCATTTATACTCACTCTCTGTTCCCTAATAATTAGCCAGTTTTTGATCCACACAAGGACTTGTCCTTTTATCCCATGACTATTGAGTTTACTTAGGAGCCTTTATCAAAAGCTTTCTGGAAGTCAAGGTAAACAACATCTATTGGGTCCCCCTTGTCCACATGTTTGTTCACCCCCTCAAAGAACACTAACAGGTTAGTGAGACAAGTTCTTCCCTTATGGAACCCATGCTGAGTCTGCCTCAATAGTTTTTGTTCATCAATGTGCCTACAAATTTTTTCCTTAATAACAGTTTCCACCAATTTACCCGGTATCAACATCAATAACTCAATAACATTAATAACAATAACTGTTCCCAAGTGGTACAATCACTTTTACATCTCTCACCAGATCTTGGGCATTACTTAGACGACAGACGAAAGGAGGGCCTGGAGTGATGTGGTCCATGGGGTCACAAAGAGTATAACTGAACAACAACGACATACATCTCACTGGGTGAACTTGGGCCAGTCATTCTGTCTCAGTCTAACCTATCTTGCAGGAATGTTTTGAAAGATAAAATATGGGTGAGAACCACATGCATGTTGCCCTGAGCACTTTGGTGGAAGAACAGGACAAGATGGATGGATGGATGGATGGATGGATGGATGGATGGGGCCCCTAATTTCTAAATGAACTCAACAGGAGAACTTAATGGAAAGACAGGTTCATTTGGGAATAAGCAGCCCTTGAAATATCCTAGCCATAGGCATTTTAGGGGGCAATGCATTGGTATAGGTTGTCAGTGCTTAGGACTGAACAATACAAATGTGGTTACATTCCAAAGACATGTAATTTACTGACACATTAGTCTGTGTGATACTGATGTCTCTTTTGGGCACATATTGGGGGCAATGTGCTAATGTGCTATTCTTAGTTCCTTCATGCCATATTATACTGACTAAGATCCATCATCTGGGGTGTAGGTTAATCCAGAAATAGCTGAGTGCACTGCCTGAAGAGATTCTTTGGGTCTGGAGTCTGATTTTTTTTTAATGGTTGGAGATGAAGGATAAAGTTGCTTTAGGGATGTTTGGCATTCTGCCTTAGCTTTGAAAGGGGTGTTTTTCTTGTCCCTTCTTGATACTTCTGGGTGGCAGGCCATAATTTCAAAACTGGAATCTGATCTATATGTTCAGAATAGGAATCATGTGGGGCAGCTTCTCTTAGACTATCCTGCTTGGGAGGGCATGTAGTGCAAGCTTGAATTCTGCACCCTTCCCCTAAAAATAATACCCTGGGACTGAAATCAAACTCTGCATGGAGAAGACCATCCAAGAATCCTTCTCTTTGTCTAGCTTGTTGTCTAAATGCAGGGATCTTTTTATGGAGGACCATTCAGACATGACCCCCCCACACACATATACACACCTACTCCCTGAAGTGGTACTGCCTAGTCAGTGTTGCAGAATGTGATTTGCTGCATGTCTAGATCAACTACCAGTGAACTATAGGGGCTGGTTCTGAACTAAGCAATCACTGCTGCATTCTAAGGGGCTGTAGACCTTTGGCATTAGGATCAAGATTTCATCCTAAGGGGTTTTTGGTATCCTTAATTAAATTTCAGCTTAAGCACTGATTACCAGTTGATACAAAAGTGGAAGTGAGACAGTGGGCAAAGGAACTAAGTTTAAACCCAGCTGTTTACAGGTGCAATGAGTTCTGGGGAGTCTTTTTGGTACATCCTTTGAACGGCAATACAAACCGGAAGTTCATTTTACAGGTTGGCCAATGCCAGTACAATCCCTAAGGTTCCTTCTCCCCAATACAAAGTCCTCATATTTGTTGGGGAGCATGAAGGACTTTATATTATACATGCCATGAGAGTTGAGTTTTGTGCCTCCCAAACTAGAGTTGCCAACTCTGGGTTGGGAAATTTCTGGAATTTGGGAGCAGAGCTTGGGGACGGCAGGCTTTTGGGGAGGGTGAGAGCTCAGCAGGCATGTGCTGCCATAGAGTCCACCCTCTGAAGTTGCCATTTTCTCCAGAGGAACTGATCCACTTCTCCCTCCCTGCTGTATTTGCAAATAGAAAACAGACAGTGTGCACACATCTGGGAGGCACAAAACTCCCATTGCAAAATGTGATACAAAGTCCTTGTGTTGCTCCCCAACAAGCAGGTGGACTTCATAATAAATAGATGGAGCTAAGCTAGAATTACAACTGATCTCCAAAGTACAGAGAACGGTTCCCCTTTGTCTTTGCTGCCCTAAATTGGGGGTGAGAAGATTCATGGGTAACAAAGGACAGAGAGAAGAAGGGTGTGGTAATCAAGGTGTGAGATGTTCAAAACACAAAGCTGAGAAGGAGAGGTGGATTTTCACAATATTGCATCTGGAGAAGCATCATAGGATGATGATAGCTGTCCATTTTGGACATTGCAGTTACATGCTCCAGAAGCCTACCAACCTGAAAAGTAGGTCAGCAATATTATTCCCCATATTGCAGAGGTGAGATGAGGCCATAAGGGTTCTCACAAGGCCAACAGACTCAGGGCAGAGGTGAGGATGAGGTTTGAAACTAGAGGGCTTTCATAGCTCAGTGGCATAGCCACTAGCCCATACCCCTCTATAAAAGTGACAAAGGTATGATCTCTTGTGACTCAAAAATGCCTTGGAGATAAGCCACCTCTTTGAACAATTGCTAGCCTCAGACTTCTTTTGTAGGCCACTGAGGGAACAAAGGCTCATGGCACCAGCAGTGAAGTAAAGATGTGGCTTCACTCTAAGGCCTTCTCCTGCACTTCACCTGTGGCGCTTTCTTCTTCTCAGACACCTGAATCTCTTTCTCTTGGGCTTCTACACATACACACAAACTTCATTTTTCTATTTTAGTCTTAGGAAGAAGAAATGTTTCATCCCATACCCCATTTCCTGCCTCGCAGCTGCAAACCACCCATACGCACACAAACCAAATGAAAATGCCCTTTTCCCTACCACAACTCTGTCAGGCACTCCATCTGTCCACCCACATGCGTGGGTGCCAAGTCTCTGGAAAATGGTTGCACGACATTTTGGGGTCCCCACCCACTTACTCCTCTGAAAGATGAGCAGAAGAATGAGAAAATAAAGGGGCAGAGAGAGAAATGCTCAACCATTTCACATAGCCTTTGGAGAAAAACCCTCTAACATTTTGCAGCTGAAAATGGAAGCAAGACTTGTATTTTTAAATACGAAGCTGCCTTAATACTTAGGTAGATCATTAGCCTATCTAGGTTGCTACTGTGTGTTCTACATGTTAACAGCAGGTCTCTAGGGTACTAGAGGAACATCTTACCTTCTACCTGAGATAATTTATCTGGAGATGGTGGGGACTAAACCTGGGACCTTCTGTGGGCACAGCAGGGGCTCTGCCACTCGGGGCTGGCTGCAGGTTTTTATGAGGCCAGAGTCTCTGTGGAACTTTCCATTGCAACTGCATCCTTTCCACACACACACAGTCACACACAAACATACCTATTGGGTCTCTTTTCTTCTGCTCTCTCTACAATTGTGAGTATCCCATTTCCTTGAGAAAGCAGAATGCCATTTTCTTGGACTCTTGATTTTAAAAATCTGCCTTGGATGACAGAGGAGACAATCCAGAAATGTGAACACCGCATGCAATGTGGTGAACAGTGTCATGATTGAAAACCATAAGCAATATAGTGAACAGTGTCATGATTTCTCAGGCATTCTGCTGCTGATTTTAAGTCACTATTCTACAACAAAAGAATTTCAAAGGGAGAATCCAATGTGAGATGCTGAACTTCATCAAGTTCAGTATTATCCCCTCCCCGCCCCCGCCAATCTTAACAAGGACTTGAAATTTCTCACTGATTGTAGGTGCTAAAACCTTGCCTCTCCCACTGCTTACAGATGTTAGTTAGTTAGTTCACTTATACCTCTGTAACTTCCTTTTAGATCTGCTTATCTTGTTTCCTCCTGTGCTTTCCTAGATTACATTTTATGTTAATTCTGCTTTGCCTATTTTTCAACATCTGGGAGTGCTCCACACTCACTTTGAGTAAACTACTTTTTAAACTGGATTTTGTTTTAAACTGGCCTCACTTTATAATGTCTTCATCCACTCCATAAGGACTGCCAACTTCAGCTTGGGAAACTCCTGGAGATTTGAGGGTGGAACCTGGGGAGGGTGGAGTTTAGGAAGGGGAGGGAGTTCAGCAGGGTAACAATGTCATAGAGTCCACCCTCTGGAGCAGCCATTTTCTCCAGGGGAACTGATCTCTGTAGTCCAGAAATCAGTAACAATTCCGGGAGATCTCCAGGCCCTGGATGATAGCATCTTTCTGTTGTTTGCAGATGTTGTGTACCAACTGAGACCAAACATGTGACTCTCCTGTACACGTGGTCCGCGAGGTGACTAGAGCTTCGATCTAGGGAACAATGGACACATAGGATCTTTGTAACTGCCTATCGGCTGTCCAGGATCCTAAAAGAACCCAACCAGAGATGGGATTATGTAAATAGCAAATCAAGGGGCTATGGGTATGTGTGGGTGGAGTTGTTGTTGTACATTTAAACAGCCCGTGGGCTTGCCCTGGATGTCTGTATCTTCTGAAATCACTCAGTAAAAGTATGAGCTGAAATCTCTCAATGATGCATCAGACTCAGTACTTTTCACTGGCAACGAAGGTGGGATCCCAATGAGCGGACCAGACCCTGCTTCGTGACAAGCACCGAGCACCGATCCATAGGACACCACCGCGACCCGCATTGCTGATGAGCAGCACTGCACCGTGCAATGCTCCGCAGGACACCGCTCCCCCTTCGATCAGGAAGTCATGGCAACCACTCCAGGACAGATCTTCACCTTCAACCCAGGTCACCCCGAGCTCTGGGAATCCTGGGTCGAACAGCTAATCCATTTCTTCAAAATTCAAAAAACCACGGAGGGCCTAAAAAAATCATGGCTCCTGAGCATGTGTGGTGTCGCAATGATACGGCTGGCCAGGAGTCTTATTGTCCCGAAGAAAATGGAGGCAGCTACCTATGATGACCTGATCAAGGCCCTGAATGGATACTATGCACCAAAACCTTCAGTCATGGCTATGAGGACGGACTTCATCGCCCACACTCAGAAACCCAGCAAGACCACCCCCGACTTCCCGGCCAACATCAGGTGCCTGGCCATAGACTGTGAATTCCCCGACATGGAGGACGCGCTGCTGACCCAATTCATGTGGTGAATCCGAGAGCCAAAGCTCTGGTGCAAGTTGGTTGGCCTCAAGGAACAGAAACTAGAGAAAGCCGGCTTCCGGTCTGGGATACATGGCATCCTGACGTGTTCTGGCTTTGCTCCCAGAACATACGGAGGGTCTTTATGACAGTGTGGGCTATACAGCCTGCCACAGATCTCCCCAGGCAGGGGGGTGACTAGCAACGAGCATTGGCCCAAGTGGGAGTTGAGATCGGCTGAGAGCAGGGCTTTAAAGAGCACCACGACCAACCTTGATCCCCTCCCCCCAAGAGGGCACTTCAGAATTTCTCTAAAAGACCCCACTGAGCTGGATTCTCAACATAAGAACACATGACCCAGACCTCCAAGACATTCTACGGAAACTGATACCAAGGAAACACTGCTATAATAAGACACAGACTTTGAAGGTAACTTTTTAAAATTGCTCACCGGAAACGTGCTGATCCTGAGAATAAACAACATCCGATGTAGCGCATGATCGTGCTGTATTCTGTGTACTAACACCGACTCCGGAAAACGCGGTTAATCAGCAAAAAAAGGCCAAAAAGCCGGTTTGTTGATCATTCCTGCGGTCGGGATATTGACTTTAAAATAGAAACTAACACCAAGTCCCGCGAGAATCAGTGTGGAAAATTACTCAAGCTGTGACAGAAATCACCAGAACAGGAAGTGACCTCAGACCAGACAAGTAGCATTTCCTAGAGACGACCAAGGAGGCTGGAAGAAGGGAGGAAACCAGAAGTCAAGGGGGACGATTAAGATTGCCGGACAGGAAGTAAACAACAGGAAGAGCTATTTACCATAGAGAAATTGCGCCCGCCATTTTGAGAAGGCCGAAACGATTTATTCGGATTTTAGCCAAAAGACTTAACAGAAAAAAGTGAAAATAGAGCGGTTTAACTGGGCACAAGAAGAGCTTTAATTTGATGTAAGTTTTGTGATAATTGTAAACAACGGCTTACGATCTTCGGCAACGACAGAGGGCGAACTCTTGGTCCTCCCCAAAAATGGCTGCTAAAGAGGAGAAGAAACTACAGGGCATGATGGAAGCCATGGAAAAACGGGTGATGGATGCTATACAAAAAATGGAAAAAACTCTAGGAAAAGTGGCTGATGAAGTAACTGACCTGAAAAAAGACTTGGCTGGGATTACAAAGGAAATACAGACGTTGAACAAAAGAACAGATGAGGTGGAGGAGAGAGTGAAAGGAGTGGAAACTGGTGTATCTGAGGTTGCTAAAGAAGCATCAAAAGCCAATGTAATGGTGGAGTACAACGGAATGCTTAACCATCTGAGATTTAGGGGAATCCCTGAAGATAAAAATGAGAATATCCACTCAGTCATGGTGGATGCTGTTGCAGATTTTTTAAAACTAGAAGAGGAGAGGGTGGCGGCACATATTGATTTGGTATACAGAGTCAACTCTGCGATTGCACAAAAGAAAAAATTACCCAGAGATGTGATTGTCCAGTTTATATCCAAAAGACTGAAAGAAGACTTGTTTAAGCAACAATTTCAGGAAGATTTTACAATTGACAACAAGAAAATTATGATACTAAAGGAACTACCCAGAACAATTCTTCAGGACAGACGACTTTTTAAAGACCTGACTGACAAACTGAAAACAGAGGGCATTAGATACAGATGGGAAATTCCAAAAGGTGTCAGCTTTACATTTAAACAGAAGAGAGTCACCATCAAGTCAGTAGAGCAAATGACCAAGTTCATTAAAGACAATTTTAAAGACTCTGATAAATAAATGCAAAGCCAACATGGAGAGTCAAATTATTTCTTGGAATGTTAATGGACTTAATTCACCCCAAAAAAGAAAAAATATTAGGCTATGGTTGGAAAAACAAAAATGTGATATTGTTTGTTTACAAGAAACACATATTAAAAAGACTGATGTTAAATTTCTGATTCAAAGTAGACTAGGAGAGGAATTTTACTCCCTCTCCTCACAAAAGAAAAAAGGAGTTGTTACATATGTTAAAAAAGAATTGGAGCCAAAGGAAATTTTTAAAGACAAAGAAGGAAGATTCTTGGCAGTGGAAGTTATGCTTCAGAATAAAAAGACCCTAATTGTAAATCTCTATGCCCCGAATGGAGCCAAGGAAAAATTGTTTCAAGATTTGTGGGAACAATTACAACAGCTAACGTATGAGCAAATGATACTGATGGGTGACTTTAATGGTACTGTTAACAATGCTATTGACAGAAAATCAAAAAAAGAAAATGAAGGTATAGGTAAACTTCCGAAAGTATTTTTTCAAATGGCAAAACATGAGCACCTGGAAGATGCATGGAGAACTAAAAATCCTAAAGACAAAGACTATTCTTTTTACTCATCAAGACATGAGTCTTTCTCAAGAATAGACATGATGTGGATGACCGAGAACTTGATCTTGCAAACACGTAAAATTGAAATATTACCTGGAATTCTTTCTGACCACAGCCCAGTAAAATGGTCAACATATGTCAAAAGAAAGAAATTTCGATGGAGACTCAATGAGGATTTACTGGACAAACAAAATATTGTGGACAAAATAAGGACGGAAACCAAAACGTATTTTGAACTAAACTTAAATAAAGATGTACAGGCGCAAACGGTATGGGAGGCATATAAAGCTGTGATGAGAGGACATCTAATTACAATTAACAACAATGAAAGAAAACAACAATTCAAAATAGATAAAGAAATTATGGAAAATATCCAAAAGAAAGAAGCAGAACTCAAGAAGAGACCTGGCAAAAAGAAAATTTTGAGAGAGCTGAGGATCCTAAGGGAACAATATGATGTGAGGTTAAATAAAGAAGTATATTGGGATTTGAAAAAATTGCAACAGAAGTCCTTTGAAGGAGCAAATAAACCTGGAAAATATTTGGCATGGCAATTGAAGAAAAGAAGAGAGAACAAAACAATAATTAAACTGAAAGATGGGAACAGAGAAATTATAGACCCAGGAGGGATCCGGAGAGAATTTTATAAATACTATGCTACTCTTTTTCAAGCAAAACAAATGGATCAACAAAAAATTCAAGACTATTTATCAAAAGTGAATTTGATACAACCAAGCTCAGAAATAAAAGCAACGTTAAACGCTGTGATAACTAAAGAAGAAATCAGCAAAACAATAGGAGAAGCAAAAATCTCCAAAGTTCCAGGACCAGACGGTTTTTCAGCCAAATTCTACAAGAAACTTCAAGAAGACCTGGTACCGGTTCTAGAGATTCTTTTAAATGAAATTAGACAAAGCAGGAAGATTCCAGATTCCTGGAATGAAGCTGCAATCACCTTAATACCGAAAGAAACTCAAGATTTAACTAATGTTAAAAATTATCGACCAATTTCACTTCTGAACAATGATTACAAAATTTATGCAAAAATTTTAGTAGAACGCCTTAAAAGGTATTTGCCGAAGATCAGGCTGGGTTTTTGCCAGGTAGGCAAATAAAGGACAACATGATGGTATTTGAAAAAGTAAATGAGTTTGGTGACCTCGCAGGGTTCTATGTAAATAAAAATAAATCGAAAATATTGTGTAAAAACATGAATGTCACAAAGCAACAAATTTTACAAAATCTGACAGAATGTGAAGTGGTTAAAAAGGTTAAATATCTGGGACATTACAATGAAAAATATTGATTTGTTTAAGAATAATTATGAAAAATTGTGGATTTTGATAAAGCATGATTTAGAAAAGTGGGAAAAACTTAGATTATCTCTTCTTGGAAGAATTGCCGTTGTCAAAATGAATGTACTGCCCAGGTTGATGTTTTTGTTTCAGACAATACCAATTGTAAAAGATGTGAAAGTGTTGGTGAAATGGCAAAGAGAAATTTTTAAATTTATCTGGGCAGGAAAGAAGCCAAGAATTAAAATGAAAATAATGTATGATATCAAAGACAGAGGTGGCTTCCAAGTCCCGAATTTGCGTTTGTATCATGAAGCAGTATGTATGTCTTGGTTAACTGACTGGGTTAATTTGGAAAATAGAAAACTTTTGGCCCTTGAGGGTCACGATTGCAGATTTGGCTGGCATGCCTATCTTTGGTATGGGAAAAATAAAGTAGACTCAATGTTTAAGCATCATTATGTAAGGAGAACACTGTCTGATGCATGGACCAGATACAAGAACACAGTTCCTGATGAGAGGCCTTTGTGGATTGTTCCTGCTGCAGTTATTCATCCCTTTTCAGAATATAAAGGTAATGATTGGTTGAAATACCAAGAGTTGCTTCAAAAGGAAGGGAAAAAATATGTTCTAAAACCAAGTAATGAATTAGAATTTGAGTATGGATGGTTACAATATTGTCAAATATGGGATATTTACAAAAAAGACTGTAAAGAGGTTGGTTTTAGAGCTAAGAACGATGAGTTTGAAGAAATATGGTTGAAAAAAGAGCAGAAAATGATATCAAAGATGTATAAAACCTTGTTGACTGTATATACTTTGGATGAAACTGTTAAAGAGCAAATGATAAAATGGGCCATAAATATGAACAAAGAAATTTCTATGGAAACATGGGAATTTTTGTGGAAAAAAGCTTTTAAAATGTCAACCTGTGTCAATGTAAAAGAAAATTGTTATAAGATGATGTACAGGTGGTATTTGACACCAAAAAAGATTGCTAACATTAGTATGGATAAGAACTTGAGTAATACGTGTTGGAAATGTAAAAAAAATAGAGGGTTCTTTTCACCATATGTGGTGGTCATGCGATAAAGCAAAGGTATACTGGTCAAATGTACATTGTGAGATGCAGAAAATATTAAAAATTCCTATTAGGAAAAGTCCGGAACTTCTTCTCTTAGGTTTGACAATGGAAAAAATTCCACAAGAAAAAAGGACACTATTATGGTATATGATTACATCGGCAAGAATGGCTTTTGCTCAACAATGGAAAGCGGAGAAGGTGCCAGATATACATGACTGGTTAAGAAAACTGCTGTTTTTAGCCGAAATGGACAAAATGACGAAAAAACTAAATGGACAAATGGCAGAACAATATTTAAAAGACTGGAAAGGCCTGAAATTGTATATGGAAACTGAATATAGAATGAAAGGGAAAATGTACAATCTTGATTTGTATTGAAACTGAATGAGAAATGAAATGAACACTTGATTGTACTGTACCTTTATTGGAAATTATGTTTGTAAAAGTCAGGCTTTTATGTATTTGAAATTGGGTTTCCTGGTTTGTCGATTGTTACAAGTCTAAACCTGATTACCTTTTAACTTTTTCTTTTTTGTTATTAGCAGTGTTGGAAGCCTATTGGGGGGGGATGGGATGAAAATCTTTTTAAATTGTATTGGTAATGATGTTTAACAATGTTGAATGCATCCCAATAAAAACTTTGTTTCAAAAAAAAAGAAAGAAAGAAACTAGAGAAAGCCCTCCAGACAGCCACAGCATTCAAGGTGTCCCAACAGGATTGACAAGCCACCACAACCCACCAGGCCAATACAGTTCTAGACTCTGGGGACTCTGACAATGAGGACATCCATCAGTTGTGGCAACCTGCCCAAACCAGCACCCCAGCTCACTGCTCGTCCAGACCAACACACTGACACACTAGCTCAACCACAGCGTGTGCCAGCTGCAGGGACAACCATGAGCACCGTTCCTGCAAGTTCCATGACACGATCGGCCAGATGTGTGGAAAGACCAGCCACATAGCACGTGTCCGCTGCTCCAAGGGATCACAGAGGCAGAAGACAACAAACACAGCATCCTCGGACCTGAAATCCCTAACCATCAACCACCAGCACCATAAGGTACTGAATTTGCCTCCTGATGCCCTGAACAAACTGCATGTCACGGTTTTAATTGAGGGGTCCCTTTGTGAGATGGAAGTCCACACAGAGTTATCTTTTTCTATGATCTCTGCAGACACTTTACAGAAACTCTGCCCCCAGCAGGTGCTCTCAAAAAAGCCGCTCGGTCTCTCTTTACGGGACTTTCAAAAGAATCCTGTTGCCATCAAGGGGTGGGGCAAATTTTGAGTACAATACAAGGGTTTTAAGGGGCTTCTAGAACTGTTGGTGGTTGAAGGGAAGCTCACGAGTCTCCTGGGTCTTTCATGGTTTAGGTCCCTAGGGTTGGGAGTGACAGGCTTAAACCAGGTACGGTCTGGGGACTTCAATGTGGTGTGTAATGAATTCCCAGAGGTCTTCAACGGGATGCTAGGATGGTACATGGGTCCCTCAGTTTCCCTGGACTTGGACTCCCTGGTGAGGCCTATCCTCATCAAGGCCAGCCCCCCCCTTGTGTTACAACTGAAAATTGAGGTGGAGCTTGATTGCTTGGTGGAGCAAGGGGTTCTAGAACCAGTGCCCCACGCCAAATGGGAAATGCCAATAGTCACCCCAATAGTCACCCCAACCCAGGATTACAAATGCACACTCAACAAAGCCCTACAAGGCCATGCATATCTGGTACCAGTGGTCAGCCAGGTGTAGGTGTCATTGGCGGGGGCCCGGGTTTTGGAAAATTAGATTTGGCCCAGGCCTACCAGCAACTTCCGGTGGACGATGCCACCACGGAAGCACAGACCATTGTTACGCACAGGGGGGCTTTCAAGGTGATGCGATTGCAATTCAGCATGAGTGTGGCCCCAGGGATTTTCCCAAATTTAATGGACTGTCTTCTTAAAGGAATCCCCGGAGTCCAACCCTTTTTGACGGTGTTCAGATCACTGAGTGGCTCAGATTGGTGCTGAAGCATTTAAGCAAAGTGAGTTTGAAGATGAAAAGGGAGACATGTCTGCTGGGAGTCCCACAAGTGGAGTTCCTGGGGTCCACCGTGGACGCTCAGGGCATCTATCCCACTCCTGAGAAGGTCCAGGGAATCGTCGAGGCTCCAACGCCATCTTCCAAAGCAGAGCTACAGGCGTTTCTTGGGCTGCTGAATTTCTACCACGCCTTCTTGTCTCACAAGGTGGTGGTAGCCAAACCACTCCACAGACTTTTAGACAAGCACACCCCTTGGTCCTGGGGCGCCAAACACACAGCCACGTTCACAGCCGTAAAAGAGCTCTTGGTGTCTAACGCTGTTCTTGCACACTTTGATGAGTCACTGCCAGTGGTGTTAGTGTGTGATGCTTCCCCGTACAGGGTTGGGGCAGTTCTGGACCATGTACGGGCTGACAGCCGGGAGGTACCAGTTGCTTACTACTCCCGGATGCTATTGCAGGCAGAGCGCAACTATGTGCAAATTGATAAAGAAGCCCTAGCAATCGTGGCGGGGGTCAAGAAATTCCACAGTTACCTCTACTGACTCCCGTTTACAATTGTCACCGATCACAAACCCTTGCTGGGCTTGCTGGCCCCAGATCGTCAAACCCCCCAGATGCTCTCCCCTCATGTCCTGCAGTGGTCGATCTTTCTAGCAGGCTACCAATATACTCTCACACACAGGCCCAGCAAGGCAATGGGCCATGCCGACATGTTCAGCCACCTTCCCCTACCATCATATGATCTGGATCTGGTCCCGGCCCACCACATCGCCCTGGTTGAAGATTTACCTGACAGGCCGATCTTGGTCTCCGAGGTCTCCTGGCACACCACCAGGGACCGCATCTTATCCCGGGTTTTAGACTGGGTGGGAAGGGGTTGGTCCGCCGACTCAGTGGGCCCAGAGTTCATGGCTTTTACATCTAAGAAGGAGGACCTTTCATCACACAAGGGGTGTTTGCTGTGGGGAGGCTGGGTGGTGGTGCCCACGCCTAGTTGAAAACGGGTTCTGGAATCCTTACATGAAGTCTACCCTGGGATCATGCGAATGAAGGCACTAGCCCAGAGCTACGTCTGGTGGCCGGGACTCGACCGGGAAATAGAGGACCGTGTGCAAAGGTGCCAGAAATGCCAGGAGTCGTGATCCGAGCCACCGAAAGCTCCCGTTAGGCCCTGGGAATCTTCACACAAACCCTGGGCCACACTACATCTGGACTTTGCAGGGCCCTTCCAGGGGCAAACATTTTTTATTCTAGTTGATGCATTCACCAAATGGCTAGAGGTAACTCCAGTAGCTTCCACTTCATCCCGGTCTGCCATCCGAGTTATGTGATGGATTTTTAGTACTCACGGGATACCGGACACTTTGGTGACAGATGATGGAACAGTGTTTACATCCTCCAAGTTCCAAGAGTTCACCCAATACTATGGGAACCGGCATGTATGAAAAAGCCCCTTTCCACCCCACAACTAATGGCCAGGCGGAGCGCATGGTCAGGATGACTAAGGAAGCACTCTGCCTCATGGAACATGGGGACTGGGAGTATAAGCTGGCCAGGTTCCTGTTCGGCCAGTGGATAACACCCCACACCACCACTGGGAAATAGTCCGCAGAGCTTCTCATGGGCCGACGTCTAACCACCAGGTTAGACTGCCTCCACCCCGACCAAGCCCCGGAACATGACACAACAGCTCAGGACCAGACAGCTACCAGAGGTTTCTTCCCTGGGGATCCAGTGTATGTGAGAAACTACGCTTGTGGTCCCACATGAATCCCCACAAAAATAGTCTGGATCACAGGACCAGATTCATACAAAGTGTCTTGTGAAGATGGGCAGCTGTGCAAGAGACATCTCGACCAACTGCAACGTCTCCTCCTAAACTCCAATTTCGAGACCGTTGAGGACTATGGAATCGGGGACTGCATCCCAGAAGTACTGGAGGAACCCATCCCACCACCACCACACACAGACACCCCAACGGTGGAATCAGGCAACAGCAGTTCACCCCAGGAGCTGGCCCTGGACCTGTGGAGTATACCCACCACACTAGAAACTCCGACTACTCAAGGAGAACCCAGGGGTCTGGTCCCAGGAACCCCCACTCAAGGTCCAGGGTTGTGACGCTCAGCAAGGACATGGTGCCAACCTGAATATTTATGGGACTATGCGTGCTAGGGTAAGATCAAGACTAAGGGGGGAGGAGTGTTGTGTACCAACTGAGACCAAACACATGGCTTTCCTGTACATGCAGTCAGTGAGGTGACCAGAGCTTCAATCTAGGGAACAATGGACACATAGGATCTTTGTAACTGCCTATCGGCTGTCCAGGATCCTAAAAGAACCCTATCAGAGATGGGATTATGTAAATAGCCAATCACGGGTGTATGGGTGTGTGTGGGTGGAGTTGTTGTTGGGCATTTAAGCAGCCCACGGGCTTACCCTGTATGTCTGATATCTTCTGAAATCATTTAGTAAAAGTATAAGCTGAAATCAGTCAACGATGCGTCAGACTCAGTACTTTTCAGCAGCCTTTGTAAAGGCCTTTCTAAATACACCTGCCTAAGGGATAGACATTCCATGCAGTGAATGAAGTGACTTCTGACACATGAAATCTCATCCTGGAATAAAAGTCTTCAGGGTGCCACTGTGCTCCTGTTTTGTGTTTTCTCAGTGTTCGGCTGGATACTGGAAATAGGAAACCTCATCCATTAACCAAACAACCACAGTAGTTTAACAGATGGAGCAATATATATGAAAATGATCAAGCCAAGAGCATGAATATATATCCCAATAGATCAAAGTGATGCCCAGGGGCACCATGGCACCTGCTAATTTGTTTCTTGTTACTCCCTGAATCCTTGAGTGTGCTGGATAAAAACCAAAGGTCTTGAATGAAATATGGGGGGGGGACTAAACAGGAAGCCTTATTCCCTGCCAACTGAGGGGCTGTCAAAGTGCTGAGCTCATCTGGGATGGATATGTGAGAGACCTTGACTTGTTCCTTTGCTTGAAAACCCATTCCTGTGACAGCACAAGGATCAGACCCTACCTCCCTGAAACCAAGTGGCATCTCATACCTAAAGCAAAGAGGTGATGCTGGCATTATTCTCTCTCTGGGTCACTTCAGTAGAACCCAGGAGACATCCACTTTGTGTTTTCAGAAGCAGTTTTCTCTACTGTCTAGGAATTTCCCAATATTTTGTAACTAGAAGGAAGCTCCAGATGAGTGTTCCGACTGTGGCTGGTGGGGTGGCAGAGGGAAGGGGCAGAGGGAGGCAAGCCATGTTTCTTTCCTTCTGCTTAGCTATAAAGCAGGACTGTCTCAAGTCATTTTGCTGCCCCAAGTGGGTAGTATGGGAGGACAGCCTCATGATAACAGGTATGGTTCCCTCCACCCCTGACATATTTTTTTTTTTTGGGGGGGGGGTTATGCAGTGGCAGCTAAGGTAGAAAAGCACCTCCTCCTATGTCATGTCTTCTGGGTTCCAAGGGTCTGGAAAGTGGTTCCATAGCCAATTATATGGTTGCCAGCTCTGGGTTGGTAAATACCTGTAGATTTGAGGGGTAGAGCCTGGGGAGGGCAGGTTTTGGGGTGGGGAGGGACCTCAGCATGGTATGCCATAATGTCCACTGCCCAAAGCAGCCATTTTCTCCAGGAGAACTGATCTTGGTCATCTGGAGATCAGTTGTAATAGCTAGGAAATTTTCTGTAGGGGAAATGCTGTCCTGTGGCTGGGGAACACAGTAATTTCTGGAAGATCTTCAGGCCCCACAGGAAGATTGGCAACTCCAGTGACCATTTAAGGGAAGATTGGGATATGTATTTTACCTCAGGATGCATTCAGTGACTCCCAACAGCAACAGCAAACTGTTTAGAATGTTAGAGGCAAAGGCCAATCAGGCTGCATATGCAAATGACCTCTGTGTTCCAACTGGCTATGGGGGGGAGAGGAACAGCAAACTGTTTAGAATGTTGGAGGCAGGACTCAGGCAACGCAGCCCAGGTAATCTACTGTTCTCACCTGAGACCAGCCCCCAGGGCCGCTCATTGGTCTGCATTGTTTTTCCATGTCTACATCCATGAGCACATGGTCTCACATGCTTCTGCCCAGATGCCAACTGGCAGTCCACCCCTAAACCCTTTGGGTTTAGGCCATAATCTCATCTCCATGGACCCCTGCACATCTGGACAGGTTGTATCGCCCCTCTATAAGCTATCAATCACCTCTGCTTTCTTAGTTATGCTTTGTGCATGTGAATGTTTGAATATTGTTTGTATGCTTGAGAATAATTAGTAAAGAAATCATTATTTTAGCCACCCAGTCTCTGTGTCTGTTCCTGGGTTCTTGGGAATTCTAACTCTGGAATACACAGGTCTGATCCTATAGTTATGTCAATTGCTCATTAATATCATAATTCCCCATCTTTATTAAAGAACAGAGCAATTTGGCTAACAGTACACATGATGAGGTATATGTGGTTGAAGCTCTCAAGAAATAGAAAGAAAATTGCTAGGAGGCAGGACTATGTAGCTGAGGTAAAATAGTGGTGGTGGTGAGGGGAATGGCAGCAAAGGCAGATAAAGGGGAGGTGTAGTTTTTTCCTTGTCTGCCTCCTCCTACTGCAGGTCAGCAAGGATTGGAGATGCTACTACACGGGGGAGGGGGTGGAGCTGAGTGGCCAGCACTACCACTGTTGCACCAAATAGCGACCTTGAGGGGGCTTGGCAAGAGTGGGCATGCGGAGTGAGTGGTTTGCTGATGAAAGGATGTGGCTGGCAGGGGAGAGAGGAGGAGGGCCAGTGTTATGTCTGGACCAGTGTTCCCTCTAAGCTGAGTTAGTGTGAGCCAGCTCATGGTTTTGTAGCCTCCGGCTCACACATTTTTCTCTTCGCTCAGGAAGGGTGGCTCCAGAGCAAACTGACTGATGCAGCAGCCAAATTGCGTGCTCACAACTTTAATGCCAGCAGCTCACAAAGTGGAATTTTTGCTCACAAGACTCCACAGCTTAGAGGGAGCACTGGTCTGGACATGTGCAATCTTCCACTCAGGCTTAATTTCTGCTGGTGCAGTAGTCAGCATAAGGAGGCATGCCTGGACTTGTCTGGCAGGCCACCTAGGTGGAGAGTGGGGAGGCTTGTCTGGGCAGGCCACCTAATTGAAGCTTTAAGCCCCAGAACAAAGGCAGGCAGGATCCTGGAACCTGCCTGCGGATTAGCCCCTGAAAGCAACCAGCCATTCTGGAGCCTGGAGGCCATTTGAACTCACCAATCGCATGGGGGCTGGGAGTGGCTTAGGTGTATACAGTTAGGGCAGTTGCCCCATGTAAAGCATTCCTGTTGAGATGCAATAAACTGCTGCTTGTTGAAATTACTCTTCCTTAGCCTCTGCCGTGCTAAACCCACTATTAACAGCTGGCACATGGGTCGGGAGGCAACTGGGCTGTCTTGTGCATGCCGCTCTAAGGGGAAAGACATCCCGGCCTCGGATTGCTGCCGCATGTCTGAAACTGGGAGGCAGAGTGAGTGTTGGGGGGGGGAACCTCCCTTCTCCTCCACATCTGTTCTTAGCCCATAAAAGTTCTCTTCCACATCTGTTCTCAGCCCATAAAGGTTCTCTTCCACATCTGTTCTCAGCCCATAAGGTAAAGGGGTCATGAACAAAAACCACCCCTTGGAGGTTTTGAAAACAGCCTCTCCATCAGGCCTTCCCCATAGCTTCTGTGGGAGACACAGGAGGGATGAGAACTGGCAGTGGAGGGATCTGGGAGAAAGAAAAAAGAACCAGGTGCAAAGTGAAAAGATTTATTAAAGTTTTCTAGATCCCTTTGTGTTTCACTCTAGGCTTTGTCAGAGGATCTTCTATGAAGTTTTTCAAGTTCATTGCTCAAGGTGAAACTTGAAAAACTCCATAGAAGATCCCCTGACGAAGCCTAGAGTGAAATGCATAGAGATCTAGAAAACTTCAATAATTCTTTTCACCTTGCATCTGGTTCTTCTTTCTTCCTGCCTACTGGTGTGGCCATTATTTTTCCAGCATTGTTGAGATCTGGGAGAGCCAGTTCAGACCCCTAGCTCCTCCTGAGCCAGGAACCTGTCATCTGGGTCACCTGGGGCCAGTCACTCAGCCTGCATCACCTCGCATGATTGGTGGTGGTGGTGGTGATGGGAATGGGGCGGTAGAGGGGGAAGTCTGGTATACCTCCTCAAGATCCTCAGAAGAGAGGAAACAAAGAGAGAGATGGATCGTAGCCATACTTAGCTGCTGAGGCTGGGCAAATTACGGGAGTGCTGAAAAACTACCTTATTTATTTGCAAGTAAGATGACTCATCTAAAAGTGCTATATATACACAAAGTAACTAATTTGTATGGAAATGTAAGATACCCTTTCTTTTAAGGTATCCCTTGGGAAGAACCCTAGTCTTGGATATGATTAAAAAAATTATTGGAGGGGTTGTGGATTCCCCAGTAAATCAATTGCTTTCACTCCTAGGAATCAATTCCTTTTGTTTATATTTTGAGTTAAAAATAACATTGTTAATTGGGTTTGCTTGTGCCATTTATAAAGTTTATATCACTGGTACCTGATACATTTTGTGGTACACATGGCCCAGCCTGACAGTGACATTTATGTCGGATCTGTTCCTTGTAACAAATGAATTTGATACCTCTGCTCTAATTCATCCAATTCCTGGTTTCTGCAGAAGTGACATAAGGCTATCATCCAACATCCATTTTATTTTTCTGCTGACAACTCTCAGAGGGGCATCAGGAACCACTAGCTGGGGCAGCGTATCCCCTGCCTCGGGGGGGGGGTTGGTAACCCTACTGCAACCACCAAAGCCATGTTGTGATTGGCCTTGCTCCAAGACAGCCATTTTGTGCTGGCTAGTGCAATCCTTTCTCAAAATTTCCAGAGTGTACACATTCTCAACACAGTACCCCTGATGTAGATTGAAGCAGTACATGATCCTCTCTGCTCATTTCACCAAGAGAGCATAATCAGGGTGGGGGGTGGAGTGGGCAGAGTTTTCCTGTGTCCGATCCATTGAATTGTATTGGAACTGCAAAAGAAATTGTACTAAGGAAACAAGCCCTGCTCATTTCTGCACAACTTTCCTGCATACACATATACTCCTGCTCAGCACTCATTTATATCAGACGTGACCTTTTGATTTCTCGGGTAGAGTGTAAATTGCATGTCGCCAGCATAAAATATTAAATCCAATTTATATTTAATTATTGATGTTATTATGAATTCCATGGTAATGGAAGTGAGGGCGGGGGGGGGAAGCCACCCTCCTTCCCCCACCCCACCATTAAACAGCTCTGTTGCATTAGCACTTCTTGAGGTTAGCTAAGTCCCTCTGTTTCTTCTGAGAGGGCATGATTGATGGTTATGGGGAAGTTGGTAAATAGTCTTCCCAAGATATTTTAAATAATTATTGTGCCAATAAAAGAGATCAGGAGACTTCTTCAACCACTGCTAATTATTTTTGTGCAGAGAAAGGGCAGGGGGAGGGGGAGTCATACACGTTAACTCCTTTTGACCCTCCCCTTTGGAGGCTTTTTGTTTTGATGTCCTTCCGGTCAAAGATGTGCTTTGTGAAAACCATCATGGGTTTTATTAAATAAAGTCGGGGGGGATAAAGAGTGGGGAACCACAATGGTTTCTGCAGCCGAGAATTTTAACCAAACGTTCAACTTTGCTCAGTGTTTTGACCAAAGCATTAATTGATCCTGTCACTAGTTGATTAGAGCTTAATTTTCTCTCCATGTCATATATATTTGATGCTGATGACTTGAGGAGAAATGGAGTGTCTTTGCTTTGGTTGGTGACTCCTAATTTTCAACAACTGGGCACAGTCAACCAGAACTGCCCATTAATGGCCCTGGTCATATGGGCCAGAAAACATGGGGGGGAGGCATGGCAGTTCACCCCAGCACAAAATAAGGCGCAGTAGCCGAATCACATGGGCCACTGGGTTGCCACGCTCCGGCGCCGAGCACCAATCACACAGCACTGCTTCAGCGTGGCAAAAAAGCAGCGTAGCAGAGCACGCAAGCTGCGCTGTAGCAAAGGGCGCATGTGCCATTGGGGGGCAGGCCGCTGTCGGTGTCTTGTGTGTGCGCATGCATCATTCAGTGTTGGTGCGCATCCCATGAAAATTACAACATCCAGAAACCCCGGGACATGGGCGGGCATTGGAAGCCGCGGGATACTGGTGCTCCGGCGATCAGACACTGGCCCTTGCCCTGGGGTTTCCGAAAACTAGTGCTTCGACCCTAGTAGTTTTTTACTCCACGTTTTCCATGGGAAGCCACAGGTTGGCCACGGGAGTGCTACGCCACCCAGATGTGCTGGTATGATCGGGCACGGAAAGTCTGCAGGGCTACTGTGCCTTTAGCGGGGCAAATGATCCGTGTGAATGGGGCCTAAGAAGTGCAAGATCACTCTCCACTTCAGTCTCCAGACCACCTGAAAGACTTGTCAGCCATTTTATAAACACCATACAACTGGAGTCTGGAGGCCTCAAGTGAAAACAGATGTAATGGGGGGGACTCAACCGCTTGGCTTATTTTAGCATCATAATCTGAATGACAAGCACATATACCTGCAAACATTGACTCAATGTACATTAAGGTTCGTCAACCATTTTGTAAACACCACACCACTGGAGCCTGCATGCCACAGGTGAAAACAGATGTAAGCCTGTCTTTCAGCCACTTGGCTTCCTTTCACCATCATAATCTGAATGACAGGCATATATACCACTAAATTGAACATTGGGTCAGCTATTTTGTAAACACCACACAACAGGAACCTGGAGGTGTCAGGAAAAGACAGATGTAATAAAAAAAAACTCATGTCTTCCACTTCCGCTGAGTGGCTTCCTTCTAGGATCATAATCTGAACGACAAGCATACATACCAGCCTCAAGCAGGTTCTCTGGAGAGGCATCATAGAAATGTTCGAAATAAATATTAAATAAATGCCAGAACACTGATTGCTAGATCAGCTACCAGTCCAGTCCCTCCCCCTCTGCCGTGTTTTGGGTGGACACCCCATTTTTAAAGCACCTGCATGTGTATTTATGTTTATTTTTATAATTGTTATTTAAAAACAAAAAACAAAACCTTGTTTTAAAAGAGTAAAAAAGCACTGGGGGTTGCTGGGCATCTCAGGTACCAGCCAGTTGATACTTTCTCCTGTCAGCTTACAGACGTACAGAATCCTTTCTTTTCAGAGTTGGCCCAGCAGAAGAAAGGTACATCTAGACTGGTTAGACTGCATCTAAATCAGCCTCACTGCCTCAAGATGTGATTCCTCTGTCTTCTCTCTCATTGAAAGCCAGCCCCTTAGGATCCCATACCTGGAATCTAAAGAATAGTGCTGTACACTGTCCAGCAAAGGCTCTCTTCAGCTTCTCCTCAGACCCCCGGATCTGGCTCTGCAGTACACCACATAACATTTCCTTACCAAGAGATAGAAGTGATGCCAATGCCCTGAGGGCGCTAAGGTTCTTTGACGTGTGGCTAGCCGATAAACCACACAGTAAAACAATTATCCAGACAATAAAGGGTAACAAAAGAATTTATTTGAATAAAGGAACACCTCACAGCTAACAATTCAGCATGGATGTTCAATATGTTACAGCCAGGAGCTTGCTTATATATTCTTCTTGCTCCTCCTCACTTTACATCATCACTGACATCATTTAGACATGCTCAGTTCAGATTGCTTTGTCTGGTCAGTCAACAATCACATATTTGACACACAGGATGTTACTTGGCCACATCTCAACTCCTATAATGCAGGTGCTTGTCTTGTTATGTTGACTTCTTTTGGCAGTTTTCCTAAACTCCTTTAATCTTTGAATGAATCTCAGGCTGAGTTCATTTTTAGTACAAAACTTAGACGTTTTCATTACGAAAATGGTTTTTTTACATTAATACATGCATATAAAAGTATAACAATATTCTTAAAGCATTTTAAAAGCTTATTTTCACGAAAATAAAAAATATGAGAACATATATCATTACAATGACATTCTAAAGAATTAAACCTTTTACATGAATTCTTCTAGTATTTCAAAGTAGCCTATGGCATAAAGTTCTTGTAGATGCACTGATTCTATCTATCAGTCTTTATTTTGATCCATCAGAATATTTTTACAAAATATTTAAACATTTAAACTTCCTTATTTCGTCAAGATATGTTATTTTACTTTAACCAGCAGGAGTCACCCTTTTATAATACAAGTTCTACATTTTTAATTGACCCTTTTAATTAGGTTCTTTAACTGGCAGACCCATGATTAATGTCTTTCATTTTGGCTGGGCTCTCTACACACCTGGTCAGCCCTTGGCCATTTTCCAACTCTTGCTCTTGTCAACAGCGTGTTAGCTTTAAACACAATTCTTTATTAGAAAATTAAAACCTTAACCAGTTTTCTTCTTTTTTCATTAAACATACAAAAATATTTTATCCATAAGCTTTCATTCTCAGCTATAAACATGCAGAGATATTTACCTTTTAAAAATTAAAAACACCCTTAAAAACTTAGATTTATTTTGCATGGAAAGTACAACTGAACTTTATTTAACCCTATTAATTTTTACATCCTTTTAAGTTAGCTTGCAGATCCTTGCCAGGTCAGTTTTAAGTGTATAACCATAAATCTCTTAACTGACACTTACACCAGATGCTTTTACACCAGTCCAGTTCATGTATGTGTCTATACAAACAAAGTCTTTTTCTCTTTAAAACAGGTTGAAAAGGCAAACAAATATATAGATATTGCTTATAGACTCTAATAGTTCAATATTAATATGTCAGAGTATTCCAAACTCAAGGAAAGAGAAGCCTCTTTGATGTTTCCTCATTTAAAATTACTGAAAATCAGAAGCTGAAATAAACTTCTGAAATTATTCTCCGAAGTATGGAGGTTCTCATAAATCTTTGCTTATGGCTCATCTCAGTCCAATTAAGAGGTGACATAACAACACCTGTTCATTAAAACTCACACTCCTGGTTAGGGAAAAGACTCCCCTTGTCAGTTATATTTGATTTAAAACCCCTGCTTTTGTAATGCTGTTTAGTGGTTTAAACGGTTCACCAACTCTACCAAGAGAATCCCAAAGAATCTTTTTCCCCAAAGAGTCCTGGAATGCGAGCAATAATCATTTGAACCCTGGGTATCCACTACACAAGGATGTCATTTATATACAGGCCCAAGGATGCTTGTATTGGGGACTGAACCAAGATTCGGCAAAGCTACATTCACAGCACACCAGTTTCTCCTAACACAACCCATGACTTTACCAGTTTCTATGAAGCTCTGTCCCTTATCCATAATCAACAATTGTTAGGCACGACCCATAAACCACCAGTTTCTATTTGGCTCCACCCATAAGTTACACTACCCCACTATTCACCAGTGCTATTTTGGTTCTGCCAAGGACCCACCAGATTCCTCCAGGCTCATTTCCTAGTTCTACTCACTAAAGTCAATTTCTTTTTAACTCAGAAGATGAAAAATCCTGGGACACACCCATTTTAAGCTTCCTACCTCTTCCTCTCACTCTCCTGTCCTTTTTAATTTTAAATTGTGGGGTGAGATTGGGTGTGTGGCTTCACTCCCATACCCAAGTTTTGCAACATGGCTGACCCATAATCATGCCATTGCTCGCCTGGTCTCAGAGGCTTTACCAGCACTGAGGGAAAACAGCAGTTGGCATCGGGGAGGGGGTTTTTCAACAGGTACCTTGCAGAAGAAATCACTTGATAAGAGCACTGAATGTTTTAATATGGCCCATAAAGCTCAGGACAACCTTCCAATCACTCTTTGTCTTCTTAGCAGTTGGGAGTAAAGGCTAGCATGGAATGATTAGGCAGGAGAATAGTCTTCTTGTGCCATGGACAACTTCCAGAAGGCCTTTCCCCCCATAGACAGAAGAAAGAGTCATACAACAGTAGTTGGGAAACTAAAGGCCACTTTATTTATTTACAAACAATGGCAAGGGCAAGCAGTATGCAGTGGCATGGTCAAGGCCTGGGGTCACTAAAACCCCACCCTTGCCATAGGACGGGCAATGCACCTAGCCCCCAGGGCATAGCCCTCTGTAAGAGGCTCGCACCCAGGTAGCCCAGCCATGGAATATGCCATGGCGACCCCTCACCCACAGCTGCATGGCCTGTGTAGAGTGTCCATCAAGGCAATCCAAAAGGCAGTCTGCCCTCCTCATCCCTGGCCACAAGGCCACAGTGATGATCCTGACAGACCCCTCTACCCTCCCAGGTTGCTGATTGGTGCTTACTGAGCTGCTACAAATTTCCCTTAGCCCAAACTCTGCCTCCACAAGGGTCAAGCCTCTGCTTAGACCCCTGAGCCCACTAAATACCTAATACTGCCACAAATTATGCAGAAAAATATTGTTACCTTTTCTGACAGGTGAACACCATCACCCCTGTACAGGACTATGCAATCAGCCCAAATTTTGGGGGTGCAGCAAATAGTGACCTAACCCAACTTTCAAGATGTGCCTGATTTCCCCATTTGCCTTGCACCACGCTCTCTCCATCCCCCTGGGATCATGGCCAACCAGACAATTATTGTGTCTGGCCACTGTTGCTATTCCAGAGCTCCCCATTGGCCATGTGCCAAGCTTCCCCAATCCCCTTGGGATCCAAAATGCTACACCATACCAGGCATGGAATTGTGGTTGACCACACAATTATTGTGTCCGGCCACCACTGCTGTTCCAGAGCTCCCCATTGACCTTGCACTGAGCTCCCTTAATTCCCTTGGGATCCAAAATGCTACGCCATACCAGGCATGGAATCATGGCCAACCACACCATTGCTGTGTCTGGCCACCATGGCTATTCCAGAGCTCCCCCATTGTCCTTGCACTGAGCTCCCTCAATCCTCTTGGGATCCAAAGTGCTATGCCATACCAGGTGTGGAATCATGGCATACCACACAATTACTGTGTCTGGCCGCTGTCACTGAATGAACTGAAGATCGTATCAGGCTTGCTGAACTAGAGCCTTCACTTTCAGGAATCCTGGTCATCACCTCCCATTGGCCCACTGGCTAAGACCAAGCTGAGAACCAATGGCCAGTTCTCAAAATGGAATCAAAACTTAGGCAAAGAGCGGCATCAGCTGCAAGTCCAGGGATGTCGTCTAAGGAGAAGAAAGAATGGCAGGCAGCAATAGAAGCAATGGAGAAGCACATGCTTGAAGCGATCCAAGGTATGATGAAACAAATGGACAAGCAATTTGAGGAGAAAATGGGGAAACAGCTGGAACAGTTGGAAGAAGTTCAAGAAAAAAATGTGGCGGCCTTGAGAGAGTTAGTACTTGCAAAGGTGGCAGAGTTTAAAAAGGAAGTGGAAAATACAAGCAATCAAGTGAAAGCTTTGGCGACAAAATTGACTGAAATGGTGCAAAAGACACAAGATTTAGAGAAGAAAATTGAAGCAAATGTACAAAACAACCGGAATCTTGAGGCAGTGGTGGAATATAAAGCAATGTCAAACCATCTGAGATTGAGAGGCATAGAAGAAAAATTGGGAGAAGATATACGTACCAAAGTGATGGCAACTTTGACCAAATATATGGGAGAAGATCAAGGGGAGTTAGATCAGAATTTTGATCTAGTATACAGAGTGAACTCTGCTTATGCACAAAGAAAAAATTTACCAAGAGATGTTATTGTTCAATTTGTAACAAGGAAAATGAAAGAGGATGTATTCAGGAAGCAGTTTACACAGCCACTTGAAATTGATGGAAAAAAAGATAATAATAATGAAGGAACTCCCAAGGATCATTTTGCAGGACAGAAAGAAATACAAGAAGCTGGTGGATAAGTTGAAACAGTTGAATATCAGATTCAGATGGGAGATACCACAAGGACTGTCGTTTACATACAATTCGAAAAGACATACAATCAAATCATCGGGGGATATGTACAGGTTCAAAGCCGAATACCCTGAAGATTTCGTGAAATGTAAACGGACTTTATTCACCTAACAAAAGAAAAGTAGTGAATTATTGGTTACAAAAGCAGAAATCTAATATCATCTGTCTACAAGAAACCCATATAAAGAGACGGGACAATAAATATTTGATCAACAAAAAATTGGGAGAAGAATTTTATTCTTTGGCAGAGAGAAAAAATAAAGGAGTTGTGATTTATGTAAATAAAAAATTGGAACCTAAACAAGTTTTCACAGATAAAGAAGGGAGATATGTGGCTGTAGAGATTACGTTGCTTCAAAAAAAGACATTGGTTGTTAATCTGTATGCTCCTAATGGAGCCAAAGAGAATTTTTTCAAGGACTTGTTGAAGGAATTGGACCAGGTGCATTATGATCAGATAATTCTAGCTGGAGATTTCAATGGCACTGTTAATAACAAATTGGACAGAAAATCACAAAAGGGTGACGAGAAGATTGGAAAGTTACCTCAAATCTTTTTTAAACTGATTGAACAAGAAAAATTGGAAGATGTATGGAGAAAATGGAATCCAAAGATTAAGGACTTTACCTTTTATTCTAACCGATATAACTCCTTCTCAAGAATAGACATGATTTGGATGTCGAGTGAAATTGCATTAAAAACTCAGAAGGTGGAAATTTTGCCAAAGACTAATTCAGATCACAACCCGTTAATTTGGATATTAAAAGCAAAGGCGAAGCAATACCATTGGAGAATTAATGAAGATTTATTGGATAAGACAAAACTAGTGGAAACGTTAGGGAAAGAAACTCAAATTTTTTTTCAAGTGAATTTAAATCAAGAGGTTAATATACAGACAGTTTGGGATGCTTACAAATCGGTGATGAGAGGAGTACTGATTTCAAGGAATGCAGAAGACAAGAAAAATAATTTGAAACAACAGAAAGAGTTGCAGGAAAAAATTCAACAAAAAGAAAATGAGTTGAAAAGGAGACCAGGTATCTTAAGGAAATTCAAATTTTACAAGAACAATTAAAGGTGATATTAAATAGAGAACTTTACTGGAACTTAAAGAAATTGCAGCAAAAATCTTTTGAAGGAGCAAACAAGCCAGGGAAGTATTTGGCGTGGCAATTGAAAAACCGAAGGGAGAGAAGGACAATAAATAATTGAGGAAGGTAAAGAAATTGTAGACATGAATGGAATAAAAAGAGGAAAGCTCCAGGACCAGATGGATTTACTGCAAAATTTTATAAAAAATTAAAGGAGTAGCTGACCCCGATTATGGAACTTCTAATTAATGAAATTCAACAGACAAAGTCAATACCAGAATCTTGGAAAGAAGCCAACATATCACTTATACCCAAGGAAGGACAAGATCTGACAGATGTAAAAAATTACAGACCAATCTCACTACTGAATAATGATTACAAATTGTTTGCCAAGGTAATTTCAGAAAGATTGAAGATTTACTTAAAGGATGTCATTAGTGAAGAACAAGCCGTTTTTTTACCAGACAGACAAATTAGAGACAATTTAAGGATTGTGATGGATGCAATTGAATACTATGATAAACATCCAGAAAAAAAAGTTCCTTTTCTATTTTTAGATGCCGAAAAAGCCTTTGACAATTTAAACTGGGCTTTTATGTTTCAAATGTTTGATAGAATGGAGATTGGGCAGCCCTTTTCAAATATGATTAGGGCTGTATATTGTGAACAAAAAGCGTTGCTGAATGTAAATAGTTGACGGATTATTTTAAAGTTCAAAAAGGGACAAGACAAGGATGCCCGTTATCTCCTTTACTATTTATTTGGATTTTGGAAGTGATGCTGAATAAAATAAAAGAAGATAAAGATGTAAAAGGACTTACAATTGGTGGTTTCGAGTATAAATACAGGGCTTTTGCAGACGATGTAATGTTTATAATTGAAGATCCAGTAATCAATGTACCGTTATTGATGGAAAGGATTAAAGAATTTGGTGACTTGGCTGGATTTTATGTGAATAAGAATAAAACAAAGATACTTTGTAAAAACATGAGAAAAGAAAATCAACTGGATTTACAAAAAAAAATTCAATGTGAAGTGGTGAAGAAAACTAGATACTTGGGAATTGAGGTTACAGCAAAAAATATAGACTTGTTTAAGAACAACTATGAAAAGACTTGGATTAAAATCCAACAAGACATTAAAAAATGGAATACTTTGAATCTATCACTTTTGGGCAGAATATCGGTAGTTAAAATGAACATTCTACCTCGTCTGTTATTTTTATTTCAAACGATCCCAATAGTGAAGGACTGTAAGGTGTTGAATCTTTGGCAAAAAGAAATTTCAAAGTTTGTGTGGGCTGGAAAGAAACCAAGGATTAAAATGAAAATTCTTTGTGATGCGAAAGAAAGGGGAGGTTTTCAACTCCTTAATTTCAGACTATATCATGATGCGGTGTGTCTGGCGTGGCTGAAACAATGGATTAGAAAGCTGTTGGCGCTAGAAGGACATGATCGAAAATTTGTTTGGCATGCCTATTTATGGTATGAAAAGTCTAAAGTGGATAACCTTTTTAAACACCATTTCATAAGGAGATCACTATTCATGACATGGATGAGGTACAAGAGATTTTTTTTCAAAACAAGACCACTATGGATTGTTCCGGCAGAAGTAATTAAACCACTTTTAAGGCACAAGGGCAAAGACTGGTTACCCTATAGAGACATTTTGAAAATTGAGGGGAGAAGTTTCACGATGAGACCTAGAGACGAACTGGACTTTGAATATGATTGGCTAAACTACAGACAGATTTATGATTTATTTAAGACTGACAAAATGAGGTATGGTTTTAGAAAAGAAAATAATGAAATTGAAATGATCTGGATAGAAAAAGGTAAAAAAATGATTTCTGGAATGTATAAGATTTTGTTAAAATGGTATACAGAGGATGAGATTGTTAAAGAACACATGGTGAAATGGGCTATAAATATAAATAGAGATATAGAAATGTCATCATGGGAATGTTTGTGGAAAAAATCGATTAAAATTTCAAAATGTGTTAATGTGAAGGAAAATTGTTATAAAATGATGTATAGATGGTACATGACACCAAAAAAAATTGCTAATATAGATGAGAATATGTCTAACAAATGTTGGAAATGTAAGAAAAAAGGGGGCTCGTTTTACCATATGTGGTGGACATGTGAAAAAGCAAGTGCTTTTTGGACTGAGATTCATAATGAAATTCAGAAAATCTTGAAATGTACTTTGAAAAAAGAGCCAGAAATTAGAAGAAGTCAAAATGGCAAAGAGAACCTTGCTATGGTACTTAATTTCAACTGCAAGAATGATCTATGCTCAGTTCTGGAAGCAGGAGCAAGTACCTGACAAATGGGAATGGATAAAGAAAATGATTTTTATGATTGAAATAGACAAGTTGACAAGAAAACTTCAAGGAAAGGAGGATGAAGAATTTCTAGCAGATTGGAAGAATTTTAAAGATTATTTAGAACATAATTGGGATGTAAAAAATAGACTGCTCTGTTTTGATAATTATTAAGAATAGAAGTGTTGTAAGAAAAAGAAATTGTAATAGAAAAGTTACCTAATAGTGAAAAATAGAAAAGGAAAATAGTGAAAGTTCTGATTATCGAATATGAATTGAATGTAAGAATGTAAGAAAATATTGATAGAAATGTTAACGGGGATGGAACATCGCTGGAAGCCGGGGAAGGGGGGGATAAAAAATTTCTAAAAAAGGATATGTAATGAATTCATTGTTAAATATGGAACATGTTATTATATCCTGTTAATAAATTTTCTTTTTTAAAAAAAATGAGTGTTGGGGTGTGTTTGGGGGTGGTTTGGTTTCAGGATATAAGCCGGCCTGCGAGGCAGCTTCTGTGTCTTGTTCTTCACCTAATAAAAGTATGAGAGCTGAAATCATTAGTAAGTCTCAGTACTTTTCACTGGTAACGAGGATGGGTTTCAACCTCCCATGAACAACGACCCAGAAGAAGATCTGAGCATCACTTCAAGTGCCGGCACTGAGGCTACAGCACGCAACTCAACATCAGCCCCCACTTTGCCGGTTCCCACTCACCACACTGCTGACTCCGAGCACAGCATCACACCCCTCCATGCTTCCACAACTGCCGCCACTGCTTCCGAGTTACTCCCTCCATGTAGAGTAGCTATTATGGCCGTTCACCAGGACAGCATCGCCACTTTCAACATCTCCCGCCCCACACAGTGGGAAACGTGGCTCGAGATTTTGGGAAACGTGAACATAAGAACATAAGAGAAGCCAATGTTTAATCAGGCCAATGGCCCATCTAGTCCAACACTCTGTCACACAGCGGCCAAAATATACCAGGTGCCATCAGAAGGTCCAGCAGTGGGGCCAGGACACTAGAAGCCCTCCCACTGCTGCCCCCTCCAGCACCAAGAATAGAGTGCATCACCTGCCCCAGACTGAGAGTTCCCATCTATACCCTGTGGCTAATAGCCACTGATGGACTTCTGCTCCATATGTTTATCTAATTCCCTCTTGAAATTGTCCATGCTTGTAGCTGCCACCACCTCCTGTGGCAGTGAATTCCATATGTTAATCACTCTTTGGGTGAAGAAGTATTTCCTTTTATCTGTTCTAGCCCGACTGCTCAGCAATTTCATGGAGTGCCCACAAGTTCTTGTATTGTGAGAAAGGGAGAAAAGTACTTCTTTCTCAACCTGCTCAATCCCATTCATAATCTTATAAACCTCGATCATGTCACACCTCAGCCGTCATTTCTCCAAGCTAAAGAGCCCCAAGCATTTTAACCTTTCTTCATAGGGAAGGTGTTCCAACCCTTTTATCATTTTAGTTGCCCTTCTCTGCACTTTTTCCAATGCTATAATATCCTTTTTGAGATGTGGTGACCAGAACTGTACACAGTATTCCAAATGAGGTCGCACCAATAATTTATACAGGGGCATGATGATACTGGCTGATTTGTTTTCAATTCCCTTCCTAATAATCCCCAGCATAGCGTTGGCCTTCTTTATTGCAGCTAGACACTGTCTAGACATTTTCATTGAGTTATCTACTACGACTCCAAGATCTCTCTCTTGGTCCGTCTCTGCCAGTTCAGACCCCATCAACGTGTATTTATATTTAGGATTTTTGGCTCCAATGTGCATCACTTTGCACTTGGCCACATTGAACCCCATTTGCCACGATGACGCCCACTCACCCATCCTTGACAGATCCCTTTGGAGTGCCTCACACTCCTCCCTGGTTTTCACCACCCTGAACAACTTCATGTCATCTGCAAATTTAGCCACTTCACTGCTTACTCCCAATTCCAAATCATTAATAAACAAGTTAAAAAGCATCGGACCGAGTACTGATCCCTGTGGTACCCCACTGCTTACCACCCTCCACTGAGAAAGTTTGCCATTTATACTCACTCTCTGTTTCCTATTTATAAGCCAGTTTTTGATCCACAAGAGAACTTGTCCTTTTATCCCATGACTATTGAGCTTACTTAGGAGCCTTTGATAAGGAACTGTATCAAAAGCTTTCCAGAAGTCAAGGTAAATAATATCTATTGGGTCCCCCTTGTCCACATGTTTGTTCACTCCTCAAAAAACACTAACAGGTTAGTGAGACAAGATCTTCCCTTACAGAACCCATGCTGAGTCTGCCTCAATAGTTTTTGTTCATCAATGTGCCTACTAATTCTTTCCTTAATAACAGTTTCCACCAACTTACCCGGTATCGATGTCAGACTGACTGGCCTGTAATTTCCCGGATCTCCCCTGGAGCCCTTTTTAAAGATGGGAGTGACATTACCTACCTTCCAGTCCTCAGGAATGGAGGCAGATTTTAAAGAAAGATTACATATTTTTGTCAGGAGATCCACAAGTTCACATTTGAGTTCTTTCAGAACTCTCGGATGAATGCCATCCGGGCCTGGTGATTTATTAGTTTTTAAATTGTCCATCAGTCGGAGGACTTCCTCTCTTGTCACCGCAATCTGATTAAGGTCTTTCAAACCCCCTCCCGAAATCGGTGCTTCTGGAGTGGGCAAGCACTTCTCCTCTTCCACAGTGAAGACAGAGGCAAAAAATGCATTCAGCTTCTCAGCCATTTCCCTATCATCCTTCACTACCCCTTTTACCCCTTGGTACTCCAAGGGCCCCACTGCCTCCCTGGCTGGCTTCCTACTTCTAATGTATTTGAAGGAAGTTTTATTGTTGGCCTTTATGTTTTTTGCGATATACTCCTCATATTCCCTTTTTGCTTGCCTGATCACAGACTTGCATTTTATTTGCCATAGTCTGTGTTCCCTTTTATCAACCTCACTAAGGCTAGCTTTCCACTGCTTAAAGGAATCCTTCTAACCTTTTACAGCTTCCATTACTTTATTTGTTAATCATGCAGGCTTTTTTCTATACCTATTTGTACCTTTCCTAACCTGCGGTATATATTTTTTCTGAGCTTCTAGGACTGTATTTTTAAATAGTCTCCAACCTTCCCCAATGGTTTTGACCTTCTCCACTCTTCCTTTCAATTTCTTCCTCACATGTCCCCTCATACCAGAGAAGTTACCCTTTTTAAAGTTAAAAGTGGTTGCGTCAATCTTTTTGGGCAACTCCCTATCTGTACAAATGTTAAACTCAATGACATTATGGTCACTGTTCCCAAGCGGTGCAATCACTTTTACATCTCTCACCAGGTCTTGGGTGTTACTTAGGACCAAATCCAGGATCGCCTCTCCCCTGGTAGGATCTGTGACCATCTGTTCCATAGCACAGTCATTGAGAGTGTCTAAAAACAATCTCTTTTTCCCGACTAGAACTCATATTGACCCAATCAATGTGTGGGTAGTTAAATTCGCCTATTATGACACAGTTATTTCGTCTAGCTGCTATCTTTAATTCATTCATCATTTTATAATCTTCCTCTATCTTTTGATCTGGTGGGCGATAACAAACTCCCACTGTTAAGCTTCCTTTTGGACCCACTATTTCAACCGATAGCATTTCCAGAAGCGAATCCAATTCTCTTACCCTCTCAATCTTACTGGACGGTATACCCTCTCTGACATACAGAGCCACCCCACCTCCAACCCTTCCCCCCATCCTTTCGATATAATTTATAACCAGGAATCACCGTATCCCACTGATTTTCCTCATCCCACCAAGTTTCTGAAATACCCACAATGTCTATTTCCCCCCCAACACCAAGCATTCCAACTCCCCGATTTTACCTCGGAGACTTCTAGCATTTGTGTATAAAGACTTATAGTTTCCCATGTTTGTTAAGCCCACAGCCTTCCTCTTGCTGCCTCGAGACCTTGCCAGACAGTTCCTATCATTAGCCACAGTCTCAGTGGACAACTGTAATCCATTTCCTTGTACAAAAGTAGTAGCTACCCCTTCATCTCTTTGAGATGAGCCATCCCGAACCAGAGACTTTTAATCTCCTGTCGGCTTTCCCCCACTTTTCAGTTTAAAAAATGCTCTGCTACCTTTTTGATTTTGAGCACCAGCAGTCTGGTTCCTTCTCGGGACAAGTGGAGACCATCCCTTTTGTACAGCTCCCTCTTGTCCCAAAAAGCATCCCAGTGCCTAACAAACTTGAACCCTTCCCCCCTACACCACTGTCTCATCCACACATTGAGACTCCTGATCTGTGCCTGTCTCTCCGGCCCTGTGCTTGGAACAGGTAGCACTTCCTTGGAGGTCCTGGCCTTGAGTTTCCTGCCCAGCAGCCTAAATTTCTCCTCCAGGACCTCACGACTGCATTTCCCCACATCGTTGGTGCCGACGTGCACCACGACCACTGGCTCCTCCCCAGCACTATCTACCAGCCTATCTAAAACACGAGTAATGTCTGCTACCTTCGCACCAGGCAGGCAAGTCACCATACAGTCAGTACGCGGGTTTGCCACCCAGCTGTCTACCTGCCTAAGGATCGAATCACCAACTAACAAGAGCTCCCCTCCCACCCTTCCCAGGGACGGTTCCTTGGTACGAAAGGATACCCGTTCACCAGCTGAAGAAGAGGTCCCTTCTGAGGGCACATTCCCCTTATCCTCAGCATGGTGCCCCGTTTCCCCTTGACCCTCATGTTCCCTGGCAGCAGCCGGGCTGCCAGATCCAGAGTGGGACATATCTAACAAGTCTCCGAGAGTCTTCTCTGTGCACCTAACTGACTGTCTCAGCTTCTCCAGGTCAGCCACCTTGGCCTCAAGGGAGGAAACTAGCTCCCTGAGAACCAGGAGCTCCTTGCACCGAGCACACACCCAAGACTTCTGACCAGTGGGCAGATAGTCATACATGTGACACTCCATGCAAAACACTGGATAGCCCCCAACCCCCTGCTGGCATTTTGGCTTCATAATTATTTTTAAACAAATACTTTTCTATAACCCCCCTTTTAAAACCCTTTGTATTTATATGGTTCTTGTTGTAGGAGTCTACTTACCTTACTGGGAACCCAAGAAGCCAAGGTCCCTGGCTTTCTGGCTCTTCCTGGGCTTCTTACAGAGCCCCTAGGCTGAGAGCCACAGGCCAAGAGCCTCACCCTTTTGCTCTCACCAGACAGATCTCCACTCCGACCTCCACACCCTCTCCATCCACCACCACCAGCACCAGATATTTAACTTGCCCCCGGACAGTCCGAATAAAGTGCATGTCACAGTACAGATTGAGGGGTCCCTTTGCAGAATGGAATTAGACATGGGCTCATCAGTTTAAACCCAGGCAAAATGCAGGCCACAAAACCATAAAAAGATATTAAAATATCTATCTAAAGGGTGAGATGCCCTGACCTGGACAGCCCAGGCTAACCCCATCTTGTCAGATCTCAGAAGCTAAGCAGGACTGGCCCAAGTTAGTATTTTGGGTAGGAGACCACCAAGGAAGTCCAGGACTGCAATGCATAGGCAGGCAATGGCAAACCACCTCTGAACATCTTCCTTTGAAAATAGGGATGCCAGCCTTCAGGTGGGACCTGGAGATCCCGTGAATTCCACCCTCAAATCTCCAGGAGTTCCCAACCTGGATCTAGCAACCCTTCTCCCCCATGCCCTGCTGGTGGACAGGGTGGGCCTGGCAACCCTACTTGAAAACTTCATGACAGGTCACCATAAGACAGCTGTGACTTGACAGCATGAAAAAGGGGTGGGTGGGATAAAACTCAACCAAAAAGCAGGCAAACAAGAATAGTTTGAGCTGCTACAGTAACAGGAGAACCTCTAGGCAGAGGTTATCCCAAAGATGGGGTGCCACTTGCCTCACGACCATAGGCTTGTGGCAAATTATTACATCCAGAAACTTTAGTGCAGTGTTTGGCCTACATCCATGTGGACAGGATTTTTTCCACTTCCCTATATCTGTTGTGCCACCCTGAGCCTGCCTTGGTGGAGAGGGCAGGGTATAAATTGAATAAATAAATAAATTTACAGCTCTGTTAGTTACAATCCTGCAGAGCACAAGAGAAGAAGGAAAAGGCTGTTCAGTATGTAGTCTGCCTTTGCTCTTGAAGGCAGAGAAAGAGCAGGAAAGGACAGTGCTGGCTTGTCTCAAGGGTAATCTCTTCTGCCACCTGCACCTGCTATTTTGATGCCTTCCAATCCCATCCGACCTCCTGGATGCAAAAAGCATGCAGTCAGCAGCCAAGTCTGTTTGACTTTAAGATTTTTTTAAAAGGGCTTCTGAACTCTCTTTGTCCTTTGCCTTTTTCATTAACCACCAGAAATGTTTTAGCCTGCGGGATTATCAGAGATTTGTTTGCTGAAAAGCTTTCCCTTCCACATAATTTTTGTCTTGTAAGGGTAAAAGTAGCCTAAGTTTTAGATGGCAAGTGCTCCCAAATTCTTCATTCATTCATTCATTCATTCATTCATTCATTCATTCATTCATTCAATTTCATTTATACCCTGCCTTTCTCTCCAAAGAGGACCAAAAGCAGCTTATATTGTTCTCCTCTCCTCCATTTTATCTTTACAACAACCCTATGAGGTAGGGTAGACCGAATTAAACTGACTCAAGATCACCCAGAAAGCTTCTCTAGCAGAGTGTGGTTTTGAACCTGGGTCTCCCCAGATTCTACCACTACACCCTGCATTGTGAGACAATGGTTGCGGTCACACACACTAAATAATCCACTTTCAGTCAACTTTCAGTGCATTTTCCAACTGGATTTTGCCAGTTCATGCAGTAAAATCCAGTTAAAAGTGCACTGAAAGTGAATTGAAAGTGGATTATTTAGTGTGCGCGACCGCAGCCTATAAGAACCACATTGTGAGACCTTAAGAAATATCTTACATGTGTCAGAACTTTAACACTTGATTAGACTATTCCAGCCTTGTAGTCATGGCACATCACTTCTTTGCCATTACTATTTCTGAAACCAATGCATAAGGAATTGCTTCTTGAAATATGGAGCAGGCTGCAAGCCTTGTGGGGGAAGTTGGGGGGAGTAGAAATGTATTTGCAAATGCATGCAACATGCAGTTTCACTATGTGATAGCCACAAAGGTGGGTTCTATTTGCCTGTAAGGAAAATTCAGTAACTATAAACTGTGACCAGTAAATGGAGCCTCCATTTTCAGGAGTGTTCCTCTAAGTGCCAGTTACAAGACCACTCCACCTTTGTGAATGGAGCACCTGAGCTGGTCTGGCATTCCTTTTGTCAGTCTGTTCTTTCCAGATGTGAATTACCAAGAATTAAGCTGCTCCTCCCCACCACCACCTGAGGATTTTCTTAAAAGGTTATTCTTTTTGTCCCAAGTGGCCAGCTCAATTGGCCTTTATGAATACGCTGCTGGAAAAGACAATCAATAAATCCATCAGTCAGATCAGGGAAACAAAGGCATTGTTCTACAAACTGTGCTTACATCACAGGCAGAGTACCAAAACAGTGGCAGGGGTTTCTGAAAGCCAAGCTCCGTCTTTCATTCTATGATATGTAACTTTTTTGCTTTTAATCCAGTAAACAGCTGCAAGAGGCTGAAATCAGGAGTGGAGAATTGGGGGTCTGGACCTATTTTCACACCCCTCCTACAAAGTGCTTCTGCATCTCCTCTAAAGAAATGATACAAGCAGATCATCACAAGGAAGCACTGATAGGCTGCAAGTAGGAGCAAAGTTAGCAGCCTAGAACTGAAACAGATGTTTGATGTTTAGTGCTGTCATGCAATTTGACAAAACTGAAGTCAAATTTGAAGCCTCCCAAGTGCTGAAGCTTCTTTTTAATTTTCATCCAGTGAATTTTTGCAGTAACATTTATCATTTTTCATTAACTGGCTAACAGAGTGATCTTATGCTGCAGAGTTTTACCCTTGTAAGTCCCCTTGACTTAGTTTCACCTTTCAAAGTCCATTACAGTGCATTGAATTCAGGAAATCTGTATTCATTTCTTGAAAACAAACCACATATGACACCAGCATATCCATAATGAGTGCCTCTCCCCAGCATTTCTAAAAATGAAAATAGTGGCCCCTATTCATATTGGAGCCAGGCTTGGGAAGAAAACATTTAACCTATCTCTTGTCACAATAGCCCAGTTCACAAGTTACACTGAATATATGTGAAAAACTGAGCCCTTAATTTTTCTTTATACTGTGTTATGTAATTCTCATGTTATATTCAACGTATGTATAGGCCAACATGTAATTGAAACCCTGTATAGATCCAGCAACTGGTTCCAGTTTCATTTGTAAAGTGAATATGTGTTGGCTCTTTCATACAAACAGGTATACATGCATACATACAGGGTCACTTCAAAAAGGATGTGGACAAAATCGAGAGGGTGCAGAAGAGAGTGACGAGGATGATCAGGGGTCTGGAGACTGAGCCCTACAAGGAAAGGCTAAGGGCCTTGGGAATGTTTAGTTTGGAGAAGAGGAGATTGAGTGGGGACATGATTGCTCTCTTTAAATATTTGAAAGGATATCATTTGGAGGAGGGCAAGGAGCTGTTCCAGTTGGCAGCAGAGGATAGGACCCATTTAAATTACATGTAGAAAGGTATCGGCTGGATATTAGTGTTGTGTATTAACTGGAATAAGATGGTCGCCACTGCATGGTCTGACCATGCTGTCCACAAACCTCAGAACTTCACTCCAAAGACAATGCCCACTTCGGATCCATAGGCGCACCTATGGGCTCACCTGGATTGAAAGTAGACCTATTGAATTGTAGATGTGTAAATAAGGCCAATCATAGGTGATAGGTGTGGATGTGGGTGTGGGGCACAAATATAAGCCAGGCACTCCCTGGCCCATGTATCCTTCATTCCTGATGTGATCCAATAAACAAGAGCTGATTCACTATGCTGAGTCTCCGACCTCAGTACTTTTCACTGACGACGAGGGTGGGATCCCGTTGAGCAAGCCTGACTCCACTGCAACCATGAGCACTGCAACGGCGACCACCACGGAGGCCAAGGACTCCCTGCCACGCACCGCTCTCACCAGCGCGCCGCAGACCCCAGCCACCACACCATCGCAACCAGCTCCTGCACTGCTGCTACCGCACCGAGTCATGGCTTCTGCTCTGGAACAGCACCTCTCAACATTCAACCCTTCCCATCCCAAGAACTGGGGGGCTTGGGTCACCCAGCTGAAACACTTCCTAAACATCCGAGGAGAAACCAATGCGGAACTCAAGAAGTCATGGCTGCTGAGCACGTGCGGTGGCGCCACCATCCAGCTGGCACAGAACCTGGAAACCGTGACTTATGAGGAGTTGATCACCACCCTGACCAACTATTACGCCCCAAAACCCTCGAAGTGGACTGTCCAGATGGACTTCATGGGGCAAACGCAGAGGACAGGAGAGTTGACAGCAGAATTCTTCACTGACCTCCACCGCCTCGCCAATGAATGTGAGTTCCCCTCCCTCGAGGACACGCTACTGACCCAGTTCCTATGGGGGGTCAGCAATCCGAAGCTGCAGCAGAAACTCACCACCCAGGCCAACCTAGAACAGGACACCGCACTCCAAACAGTGACCGCCTTCGAGAAGTCACAAAGAGACCGACAGGCCCACTCCACGCACCAGACCCAGCCGGCGTCAGAATCTGACATCTCGGATGAGGAAGCTCACCAGGTAAAGCCTCACACATGGCCCAGCGCACACAAAAGCCACTCATCGGCTGTCCACACTGCTTCCCGGGACGGCTCCAAGGGACCTGGGTCTGCGCTCTGCGCCAGCTGCAGGGATCCGCATGAGAGGAAGACCTGCAGATTTCGAGAGACCACCTGCCAGATGTGTGGGAAGCAGGGGCACATCGCCTGCGCCTGCCGTTCACGGAACGCCAAGGGCACCTCCATGCATCAAGGGACTGTGGACCACTTCACCATTCATCAGAACCAGGTACATTACTTGCCTCAGGGATCCGCCCACAAATTGACTGTAAATGTACTGATAGAGGGCACCCCCTGTGAAATGGAGATAGACACGGTATCGTCCCTGTCCATTATCTCAGAGGAGACCCTCAGGAGGCTATGCCCACACGGGGGTCCTCTGCTAGAGGCTACCAGCCTCAAGTTAAGAGACTTTCAGAGAAACCTTGTAGCGGTTAAGGGGGTGAGCCAGTTCACGGTGAAATACAGAGCATTTCAAGGGGCTTCTGGAACTGGACGTGGTACAGGTCCCTCTCACCAGCCTACTGGGCCTCGTCTGGTTCGACACTCTAGGACTGGCGGTAATGGGGATAAACCGTGTAGGCCACGGGGACTATAGCCATGTGTGCGAAGAATTTCCTGCACTATTTCACGGCGCACTCGAAAAGTACTCTGGGCCACCAGTCACCTTGGAGCTTGACCCGGCAGTGCGCCTCATCCACCTAAAAAGTCGACATTCCCCGTTGGCTCTCCATCTGAAAATCGAGGCAGAGCTAGATTGCCTGGTCAGCCAGGGGGTCCTGGAACTGGTCTCACACATAAGGTGGGAAACACCTATCATCACCCCAGTCAAGCCAAATGGGGACATCAGAATCTTTAAAAAGGGCTCCAGGGGAGATCCAGGAAATTACAGGCCAGTCAGTCTGACATCAATACCGGGTAAGTTGGTGGAAACTGTTATTAAGGAAAGAATTAGTAGGCACATTGATGAACAAAAACTATTGATGCAGATTCAGCATGGGTTCTGTAAGGGAAGATCTTGTCTCACTAACCTGTTAGTGTTTTTTGAGGGAGTGAACAAACATGTGGACAAGGGGGACCCAATTGATATTATTTACCTGACTTCCAGAAAGCTTTTGATACAGTTCCTCATCAAAGGCTCCTAAGTAAGCTCAATAGTCATGGGATAAAAGGACAAGTTCTCTTGTGGATCAAGATTATTAGGAAGGGAATTGAAAACAAATCAGCCAGTATCATAATGCCCCTGTATAAATCATTGGTGCAACCTCATTTGGAATACTGTGTACAGTTCTGGTCACCACATCTCAAAAACGATATTATAGCATTGGAAAAAGTGCAGAGAAGGGCAACTAAAATGATAAAAGGGTTGGAACACCTTCCCTATGAAGAAAGGTTAAAATGCTTGGGGCTCTTTAGCTTGGAGAAATGACGGCTGAGGGGTGACATGATCGAGGTTTATAAGATTATGAATGGGATTGAGCAGGTTGAGAAAGAAGTACTTTTCTCCCTTTCTCACAATACAAGAACTCGTGGGCACTCCATGAAATTGCTGAGCAGTCGGGCTAGAACAGATAAAAGGAAATACTTCTTCACCCAAAGAGTGATTAACATATGGAATTCACTGCCACAGGAGGTGGTGGCAGCTACAAGCATGGACAATTTCAAGAGGGAATTAGATAAACATATGGAGCAGAAGTCCATCAGTGGCTATTAGCCACAGGGTATAGATGGGAACTCTCAGTCTGGGGCAGGTGATGCACTCTATTCTTGGTGCTGGGGGGGGGCAGCAGTGGGAGGGCTTCTAGTGTCCTGGCCCCACTGCTGGACCTTCTGATGGCACCTGGTATATTTTGGCCGCTGTGTGACAGAGTGTTGGACTAGATGAGCCATTGGCCTGATTCAACATTGGCTACTCCTATGTTCTTATGTTCTTATGTATGTTCTTAGAATCTGTGCAGATTATAAATGCACAATTAACAAGGTGCTGCAAGACCACGCATATCCAGTGCTGGTGGTCAGCCATGTGCTCGTGTCCCTGGTTGGGGCCAAAATTTTTGGTAAGCTGGATCTGGCACAGGCCTACCAGCAGTTGCCAGTGGGCAACGCCATGGCCGAAGTGCAGACAGTTGTAACTCACAGGGGGGCTTTTAAGGTGTGGAGGTTGTTATTAGGGTGAGTGTGGCTCCAGGTATATTCCAAAACCTAATGGACACTTTGCTCAAAGGAATTCCTGGAGTACAGCCCTTCTTCAATGACATTCTGATCTCGGCGCCATCAGCAGACGTCTTTGCAGTTCACTTGCTGGCAGTGCTATGCCGTTTCAGCAACGCAGGGCTAAAGATGAAGCATGAAAAATGCATCCTTGGGGTGCCTCACGTGGACTTCCTTGGGTTTCAGGTCAACGCATGCGGCATCCACCCGACCCAGAACAAAATAAAGGCTATTGTGGATGCCACAACTCCGACCTCTAAGATGGAACTGCAGGCCTTCTTAGGCCTTCTTAATTTTTACCATTCATTCCTTCCACACAAGGTGGCCGTGGCCAAGCCCCTCCACCACCTGTTGGCTTTCCAAGCGGTCAAGGACCTCCTCGTCTCAAACTCTGTCTTGTCTCACTTCAATGAGGCCCTTCCTGTGATCCTCATATGCAATGCCTTGCCTTACGGGTTGGGGGTGGTGCTGGGCCAGGCGCGAGGTGCCGGTGGCTTATTATTCCCAGACCCTATCATCGGCCGAGCACAACTATGTGCAAATTTATATGGAGGCATTGGCCATCGTAGCAGGGGTAAAACATTTCCATCATTACCTCTATGGCCGCCCTTTCACTGTACTCACCGACCACAAGCCACTCTTGGGCCTCCTGACCCCGGATCGTCAGATGCCCCAGATGATGTTGCTGGGGGTGCTTTGCTGGTCGATCTTCCTGGCCGGCTACCAACACAGCCTGATGCACCAGCCAGGAAAGTCCATGGGCCACGCAGACGCCCTGAGCCTCCTCCCTCTTCCCAGCTGCAACCCGGACCCAGACCCGGCTCACCAGAACCTGCTGCTTGAGGACCTGCCAGACCAGCTGATCCAGGTAAATGAAGTGGCCAAGCACACCAGTAAGGACCGCATCCTCTCCCGGGTGCTGGACTGGGTGGGGAGGGGCTGGCCCACGGGGAAAGTGGGCCCGGACTTCGTAGCCTTCTCATCCCACCGGGTTGAGTTGTCTGCCCACAAAGGGTACCTCTTGTGGGGTAGTAGGATAGTGATCCCCACTCCCCTATACTACTCATGCTCACAGTGCTACACGAGACCCACCCAGGAATCATGCGAATGAAGGCTCTCGCGTGGAGCTATGTCTGGTGGCTGGGTTTGGACAGGGAGATAGAGGACCTAGTCAAATGCTGCCAGACTTGCCAAGAGACCCAGCCAGCCCCCCCCCGGCACCCCGGTGTGCACATGGGAGTCCAGCACGCCCTGGGCTCGCTTGCACCTGGACTTTGCTGGCCCTTTCCAGGGGCAAATCTTCTTTATTTTAGTGGACGCCTTCTCCAAGTGGCTCGAGGTCATCCCAGTTGCCTCCACGTCATCCCAAACTGCGATCAGGTCACTGTGGAAGGTGTTTAGTACCCACGGCATCCTGGACATGCTGGTCTCTGATAATGGGGCAGCCTTCACATTGGCTGAGTTCAGGGATTTTGTAAGGTATTACGGGATCTGGCACATCCACTCTGCCCTCTTTCACCCAGCCATGATCAGCCAGGCGGAGTTGATGGTGAGAACCACGAAAGAGGCACTGTGGCGGATCGTCCAGGGGGACTGGAACTACAGGCTTGCCACTTTCCTGTTTGGACAGAGGACAACCCCCCACACCGCCACCGGCCGCTCTCCTGCAGAATTGCTCATGGGTAGGCACTCGATGGCCAGGTTGGACTGCCTGCACCTGGACCAGGTGCTGGACCACACCCCAGGAGTGGAAGTACAGACGGTTCCCAGAGGACCCCGTGTATGCACGTAACTATGTGCGCAGGCCGCCCTGAATCCCCGTGCAAGTGGTGCGGGTGATGGGACCCCTATCTTACGAGGTCTCCACAGAAGATGGACAGCTACTGTGGAGACACGTGGCCCAGCTCCGCCGCCGGCTACTGCCCCTAGAGGAACCAGGAGATGGGGAGGCCGAACTGGAAGTCAGTGTGCCAAGCAGTGAGCCAGCACAGGTTCCCCCCACTGGGGCACCTCCTGTACCCAGATGCCCCGACAACACTCCGCCTCCAGCGGCCCCCAAGTCACCAGTTGTTCCAGAACTGGCCCAGCCCATAACCGACCATCCTCTTCCAGAACTGCGCAGGTCAACTCGGGAGCGGCGGCGCCCTGAGGACTTGAAGGACTATGTTTGCGGGAACGCCTGAACTATGGGGGGAGTAGTGTTGTGTATTAACTGGTATAAGATGGCCACCACCGCATGGCCTGACCATGCGGTCCACAAACCTCAGAGCTTTGCTCCAAAGACAATAGCCACTTCGGATCCGTAGGTGCACCTACGGGCTTGCCTGGATGCGAAAGTAGACCTACTGAATTGTAGACGTGTAAATAAGGCCAATAAGGGTGTGTGTGTGGTGCGGGGCACAAATATAAGCCAGACACTCCCTGGCCCATGTATCCTTCATTCCTGATGTGGTCCAATAAACAAGAGCTGATTCACTATGCTGAGTCTCTGACTTCAGTACTTTTCAATTAGGAAAAACTTTTTCACCGTCAGAGTGGTTCAAAGGTGGAATCAGCTGCCTAGAGAGGTGGTTAGCTCCCCTTCACTGACAGTTTTCAAGAACAGGCTGGACGAATATTTGTCAGAGATGTTTTAGGCTGGTCCTGCATTGGGCAGGGGGTTGGACTAGATGATCTGTATGACCCCTTCCAACTCTATGATTCTATGGAGGGTGGGTGTTCACTGTAACATGTGAACAGAGCAGGGCTTGTTTCACCAGTTAAAAATTATGTACACCCCTGACTGGTATTAGCTCTGAAAGGGAAAAAGAGGAGCCCTGTCTTATCTTTCCTCAGACTCACAGGGCTAGTTGGAGGGAAGGGTTAAACTTCTCCCCCCACACACACACTGTGCTCCTGATTCAAATCAGGACTCCATATGGATGTGATTTCCAATCTTTCTTTTTTCAGTGCTGAGAAGATATAGTCACAGATCTGAGCTAGGCTTGTCAGTTGTGTTTTGGGAAATTCCTGGATATGTGTGTCTAGTGCCTGGGAGGGACCTCAGCTTCTACTAGCCTTTGTAGTATACCATAAAGTCCAATGCAGCCATTTTCTCCAAGGAAACTGATCTCTGTATTCTGGAAATCAGTTGTAATTCCAGGAGAACTCCAGGTGCCACCTGGAAGCTGGTAACCCTATCCACAATCTCCTTTGTCTTGGTCCTCTTCCTTTCATCCTTTAGTTTGCCAAGTCTGGGTTGGAAAATACCTGGAGACTTTGGAGGTGGAGCCAGGAGAGGAGCCTCAGCATAGTACAATGCAATGGAGTCCACCCTTCAAAGCAGCCACTTTCTCCAGAGGAGCTGATCTCTGTCAGCTGGGGATCAGTTGTAAAAGTGGGAGATCCCCAGCCCCACCTGGAGGCTGGCAACCCTGTCAGCCTTTAAGCAAGAACCACGTAGTTTTTTCTAAACCCAATTTTTAAATGTATCGGAATTTAAAGGGCCAAATTCACACACCACATCAGTTTTCCATGGCACTTGTGGGTTGGTTTCAATGGCTAGGTTTTCCAGCAACAAACATGCCTGGAAGTAGAACCCCAGATGTCCCAAGGATTCCCTGGGCCCTGTGGCAATTCTCTACATGACGCTACGCAGCTCTTCAGAGGATATGAAGCAAAGTACAGTTTCTATGAGTCTTTGGGGAAAGCCATGCCAAACTGGCATAAAACCCAAAATACAAGATGGTAGTGCCAGTTTGCCCCAAGAGAATGAATTGTGCACCAAGAGATCCTCTGGTTCAAATCTCAGCTCAGTCCTGAATTTACTTAGAGCAAGCCATCTGCAATGGGAGGGGGAAAGATTAAGACTGGCCCACCATGCAGGGTTGTTGTGAGGATAACAGATATATACTATGTGAAGCAGTTAGATCTAGGTAGTGTGTGTTGTGTCAAAGTCCTGTTGATGTTTCCAACTGAGGCAACCCAGGGAGGTACACAGATGCACCATAGTGCTATGGAGAAGCAGGCACAAAACCCATGTTCCAACAGCATTGAACCTGGGTCACATAACCTGTGTGTACACCTCCCTAGACATGCTGCCCTAGACCGATCGACTAATTTTCTCCCCCCTCCACTGTTTCTCCAGCTTTCTACATGGTCCCGCTCTGCACTGATGAAGGAATTTGGCTGCAGTTCTCTCTGGGGGCGGGGAGGGGATAGGTATGAAGCTCTTCTGGCTCAGATTTATTCTGGCATCTACACAGAAGCAAAGCCCCAGTGTCATCATCCAGCTGTCCTCTCTCCAAGACCAGGCCTGCTTGCTCTTGCTCAGCTTACAAGCATTGAAACATCCTTCCATTCCTCTGGGCCAAGAGCTTGATTATGTTATTAATTAAAGCAAGATGCCAGGCCAGGAAGATTTATTTTCTTTTCCAGATCTTTAGCAATAAATGCCATTCAGGGAGCCCAAAAGGCCATGTCAGATTCCATCAGCTTCTGAAGGAGTTTTTTGTTGCTGGCTGCCCCCACCCCCCACCCCTTGATTTCAGCTGGACCTGCCCAGGAAGGAAGTCAGTGTTGTGGCAGGCCTGCTCAACTTCCCCTCTTATTTCTGTGAACATCACCAGACATTTCTAAGAACTTCACTGTAAGATTTCTTCCTCTGCAATGTGTGTGCACAGGGGCGGGGCTTGCTTTTATTTCTTTTGAGTGGGTTTCGACACAGGCCTTCTTCCTTCTTCTTTGCAGCTAGAACTTTTTTTAAGAAATTTTATTAATTTTTCCATTTTTTTGTATAAGAGTAAACAAAAATTACAGTCAGATAAATATCAATAACACTCATAATTAGAAATACAGCAAACAATCATCTTATGAAACAAAAAAAAGATTGTGGAACATTTTAAACATTTAAGTGATACTTAATATTTCTGTAAAATACTGAATAACTTTCCTTGGTTATTGCAATCTATATTCAGCAGACCACAAGTATAACAATTTAACAGATACTAAGATCATTAACAATACAACATAATCTGATATTTTGCCTTTGATATCATTTCCCAGTCAGATTTGTTAATTTCTATTTTATCCAGAATAGGGTACCATACATCTAAAGGGTTATCTCGCTTTCATTTTGATCATTGGTATTGTATATTGAAACTTTTTCTAACATAAATAAATCCCATACTTTCTGAAACCATTGTTCCACAGTTGGGGGATTTTTTCCCCAGTTCTTAGCAATGGTTATTTTTGCTGCTGTTATTTCCTATTGCAGGAGGACCGTCATTTGGCCAGAGGTTTAGAAGCAGTAAAGTAGGGTTTAAAGTTATAGTATATCCTGTTAACTGTTCTGTTTGTCGTAGGATTGATGACCAAAAATAAGAAATATGTTTGCACTTCCACCAATTGTGGTAATAAGTAGCTCTTTCTCCACATAATTTCCAGCATAATGGAGATATGTGTGACAATATATGTGATAAGTTAACTGGTGTTAAGTACCATCTAAAAAGTACTTTTATACTAGCTTCTTGAATAGTCAATGATTTAAATTCGTGTTTAATGAGTTGAGCATGATTTACTAGAGTTTTGAGATAAGACCTTGTTTTTTATTGCCTTTAAATAAAATATGTTCAAAGTCATTTAGAGGTCTTTTAATGGAGATTTTAAAGCCTGTAAATGCTATTAAGTTTTGTAGCTGTAGATATTCATACCATTTAATGTTTATGTTGTATTTTCTTTCTAATTCTGTTTTTGTGGATAATTTACCTTTGTGGATTACATCCACAATTCTTGATATGCCTGCAGTTCTCCAGGTAGGGAAGGAGTTATGATATTTTGCCGGTGTGCACCATGATTGACCTAGAAAAGTGCTTAATTGAGAGAAAGGTGTGGTTAATTTGTTCTTGTTTTGATACCATATTTTGAGAGTTGTTCTTAAAAATGAATTTTTTACAGCAGTATACATTTCTAGTATTTTGTTCATCCATAGTAATTCAGATAGATTCTGTCTTTTTGATGTAATTTCTTCTATCTATTTCCAATCTAAAGTGTCCTCTTCATGGTATTGTCTGACCAGAGTGGCTAAGGATGTTGCTTTGAAATATATGCTCAAATCCGGGACTGCTAGGCCTCCTTTATGTAAGGGTCTGCGTAAGTTTGCAAATTTTACCCGAGGTGTTTTATACTGCCAAAGAAATTTATTAATATCACTTCGCCATTTTTTAAATTGTTGATCTGCAATGATTATAGATATAGATCTAAAGCAATATAAGTATTTAGGTAATATATAGGATCTTAAAATGTTTATTCTGTCCGTCCATGAAAAGAAATTTGTATTCCATTTTGCTAAATTAGTTGTAACTTCTTTGTGTATTTCCCTATGGTTGGCTTTGAGGAGATTTGATAAATTTATTGGTATTTTGATACCGAGGTATCGAAGGTGATGTTCAGTCCATTGATAATTGTATTGTTTTTGAAGAGACAATCTGACTTCATTTGTTAGGTTAATTGGGTAAAGCAATGATTTAGCCTGATTTACTTTAAGTCCTGTCATGCTGCCAAATTTTTCCAGTATTATTTGAATTTCTTGTAGGGATTTTTCTGGTGATGAAACATATAAAATAATGTCATTGGCAAATAAACTGATCTTGAATTCTTTGCCTTTTATTTTAATCCCTATAACCCTTGGATTTGATCTAAAGACACATGCCAGGAGAAAATTGGTGATAGAAGACACCCCTGCCTGGTGCCTCTTTGTAATATGATATCGCCTAAAGATGCTCCATTGATTACTAGTTTTGCTTTGGGACTTCAGTAGATTGCTTTAATTATTCTGCAAAAAGTGGGTCCAAAATGCATATATTGTAATAAAGCCTCAAGATAGTTTACTTCCAAAGAGTCAAAGGCTTTTTCAATATCGATTGATACTAATAAGGAATTCATATCTTTGTTTTGCCTTCCATGATGTATGATATTGAGAGTTTTATGAATATTGTCCAAGATATCTTGTGCTGAAATAAATCCAGTCTGGTCTGTATGTATATAGTTTCCGATAATAGATTTCATTCTTGCTGCTATGACTGAAGTGAAGATTTTATAATCGGTGTTGAGTAAAGATATTGGACGGAACGATTCTGGATTTGTAGTGTCTTTTCCTTTTGGGGGGATTAAAAAAACATTTGCCTGTTTCCAAGTTTCTAGCATTGTTCCTGTAAGTCAATATTGTGTTACAAGTATCCGTAAGTGATTTACTTAAAATTGGCAAGAAAACTTTATAGTAGTCTGCGATGAAACCATCAGGTCCTGGTGCTTTGTTATTTTTTAAGCTTTTTACAGCATATTCGATTTTCTGATTGCTGATTGGAGATTCCAGATGGTTGTAGTGTTCTTCTGTAATTTGTTTTAGTTGTTCTATAGATTTTAAGGATTTCTGAGTTGTTAGGTTTACCTGAAGTATACAATGCAGTGTAAAATGATTCCATAACATGAATGATTTCTTTGGAGGTATATTTCAAATTGTTTTGAGAGTCTTTAATACTTCCAATGAAATGGTCTGTCTGTTGTTTTTTAAATTCCATGAAATATAGCGTAGTCTCTTGGGGTGTTTGGTGGTACTCTGTTGCCATATATTGAAGTTGTGTTTATGAATTTCGGTTGTATCAATCAATTCAAGTTGCTTATGTGATTCTTGTAGGCATTTGTAGATTGTCTTCTTGCATATTTTTTTGAGAAGTTTCTCAAGTTCTGTTATTGTGTGTATGAGTTCATTCCATATTTTGTTTTTTTCTTTCCTGCAGAAAGCCATCAAGGATATGCATTTGCCCCTCAGGACAGCTTTAGATGCTTCCCAGACCAATGATGTGGGGACCTCATTATTTGAGTTGATTTTGAAGTAGTCCTGTAGTTCTCTTTGTTATTTATTGCAAGTTTTACTGTCATATAATAAAGTTTTGTTAAATCTCCAACTGGGTTGAAAGTGAGTTTTATTTTTGTCTTGCAATATGCAGTCAACTAGAGCATGGTCAGACCAATTTTGGGAGCCATTTGATGACGATTTGACTCTATTAATTAGTTCTTTAGAAACTAGTACGTAATCCAGCCTAGTATAGGTATTATATTTATGAGAGTAATAAGTAAAATCTTTACTATCCTCATGTTGTAATCTCCATATGTCATATAAATCATATTTATTTATGAGCAGTTGTAATTGGCTAGGCTTACGTTTTGCTTCATGTTTATGCCTTCATGGTAGTTTTTGAGGTGTTCTGTCTTTCTTTACATCCATTAAGTAGTTCAGGTCTCCTCCCAGTAGTATAAATCCTTTTTGAAACTTATGTAGTTTTGCTAAGGTGTTTGAAATAAAATTTATTTGAGTTTTATTTGGCGCATAAGTGGATGCAAGAGTTATTGGTATATTGTTTAGACTGCCACGCAAGAAAATGTAGCAACCTTCTTCATCTTTTTCAATGCCTTCCATACAGAATCTAGTATCCCTGGAAAACAGAATGGCCACTCCTTGTGACTTAGAAGAACCATAGGCTAAGTGTTGTGTAGCAAACCAGTTAGTTGGTAATGCCTTTTTCCTTTTTTTATATAAGTTTCTTCTAATAATGCCACATTAACTTTTTGTTTTTGAAAATCTTTGGCAATGCATTTGGCTTTAATTTTGTTATTAATACCTCTACAACTTAGTGTAATTATTTTTAAATCAGTCATGTTTTGTAGTTTCGGATATTTGTTGAGGTATTCCAGCATTGAATTTTCTGCAAATAAGTTAGAGTTCTACTGTATAGTACCTTTTGTAATCTTATAACTAAAACTATTTACTTTATGTTTAGGATATTTAAATATATGGTCTTCATATACAGTATTGTACAGATAAATAACATACTATTGTGAGTTCCATACTTCAAATTATTGCAAACCAAGAATTTTTGTATTAACGTAATTATATTTCTAGCTATTACATAATAACATAAACCTTTATTTATACTAGTAATAAACTGGCCTTTACCTATTGAAACTTCTTTATTTTTTTATAATTTTTATTTTTTCCAAAATTAAACCTCAACAACAAACAAACCATATATGCAAAGCATAACATCAGGAATAGTCAGAAACTCAATCATTTACAATACTGCAACAACGTATAGTGAGCATTAAAGCACAGTGTAGAAACAAACCTTAAGGACCATAGCTTAAAAATACAACAGACTCTGGTAATATGGATTTTTTGGAACAACTCCCTCAGAATTCAGGTATTCCGTAACCGGGAGCCATACCGCTTGGAATGCTTTGTGATATCTCCCTATGTTCTTGCCCCCTTGTGGGGTTGATTTGTCATAAACAAAATGTTCCCATAATTTATTCTGCCATTGTTGAATAGTAGGACCTGACTTGTCTCTCCATTTCTGGGCTATGCATAGTCTGGCAATTGCAACTAGTGTTGAGACTAATATGTGTTTTGCTTTGTTCCCAGATTCTTCTGTCCATGCGTCCAAGAGGGCTACCTCGGGTAGGAATGGTAAGTCAATTCCAGAAATAATTTGTATTTGAGTATACACCTTATACCAAAAGTCATTAATTACGGGGCAATACCACCAACAGTGTATGTAATCAGCTGTTAAGCCGCATTTTTTCCAACAAAATTTTTGAATGCTTGGTTTAATGTTGTGCAATCAAGAAGGGTATAGATACCATCGGTTTAACACTTTGAAAGAATTAAATTTTATGGAAAAGATCCTAGATGCAGAATTTGGAGATTTACGGTTGTAGGTCCAGTCCTGATCCGTCAACCAATCTTGGCAGTCTGTTTGCCATAAGAGATGGGTTTGCCTATCTCAAGGGGTGGAGGCGCATTTAACAGCTTATAAAGCCTTGAGATCAGACCTTTAGTTTCTCCCAATTGAGGATCCAGAAGTTTTTCGAACTCTGACGGGGCCGTGTCCCGCTCTTTGGTATTAATTGTAGCATGTGCTGTACTTGCAGGTACTGAAACCAGGGTATTTTCTCAGATATAATGTCTTCCAGTTCGCATTTCGTATAGGGTTTCCCTTTGGCACACAAGTCTGATATTCTTGTAATTCCAGCTCTTCTTCAAGAGTCAAATGCCAGTCTCTCTTTCCCCGGTGGGAACCACGTTTGGTTCAGGAAAGAAGAAAAAAAAGATCTGTCTGGTAGAAATCCCTTGCGGGATTTATCCCAGATATTTAAGGAGGTTTTAAGAAATTGATTATCTAGGACCGGTTCTGGTCTTTCTTTTGGAAAATTCCAGAAGACATCTTGTAAGGGGACAGAACCAGCCATCCATTCCTCTATATGCTGCCATGCAGGTGGAGTTTTGGTGTTCAGGATTCGCAGTGTTGTGGCCAGATTGGCTGCTTCATAATAAAGTGACAAATCTGGTATGCTCAAACTTCCTTCGGTATGATGACGTTTTATGATGGAGAACTTAATGCTTTGTGTTTTATAACTCCAAAAAAAATTATTGATTTCTGCTTGCCACTTTTTCTAAAGCCTAGGCAGAATCATGATCAGTAACGTTCTAAATAAAAACAAAAATTTTGGTAAGAGAAAACTTTTAAGCATTTTGGTATAGTGCCAGTTTGGTATAGTGGTTAAGTTCATGGACTCTTATCTGGGAGAACCGGGTTTGATTCCCCACTCCTCCACTTGCACCTGCTGATGTGACCTTGGGTCAGTCACAAGCTCTGGCACAGCTGTTCTCTCAAGGACAGTTTCTGTCAGAAGTTCTCTCAGCCCCACCTACCTCACAGGGTGTCTGTTGTGGGGAGGGGAAGGGAAAGGAGTTTGTAAGCCGCTCTGAGATGCCCGTGGGCAGTGAAGGGCGGGGTATAAATCCAATCTCCTCCTCCTCCTCTTTTAAGCATACTGATCCTGTCTGCCCAAGCAGGGTTCATACGGTTCCATCCAAGCAGTTTGTTCTTGGCTTCTTTAACATTTTTGTCAAAGTTGCATTGGATTAAGTTATCTAAGTTCTTAGGCACCCAAACTCCTAAGCATCTCCAAGGCTTGTGGACCCATCTGTAAGGAAAGTTAGATCTAATCCAGTTTTCTGTTGTTTGGGAGATCTGCAGGGGAACAATTTGGGATTTCTCTAGGTTCACTGTCAGTCCAGATATAGCTTGCATGTCTTTGAATAATTTTTGGAGTTTCAAAAGAGAAGCATCTGGTGTTGAAAGGAAAATCATGACGTCATCAGCATATAGGCTGACCTTGTGATTATCGTTGCCGATTCGTATTCCTGAAATCTCCCTGTCATTTCGTATTGCAGATGCCAGCGGTTCAATAGCCAAGGCAAAAATAAATGGGGACATTGGGCATCCCTGTCGAGTTCCCCTAGCAAGCAGAATAGGTCTACTGAGAACATTGTTGGTAAGGATTTTTGCCGTAGGATTTGTGTACAAAGATGTTAATGCTTTCCTAAATCTCTCTCCAAAGTTCATAGAGGTTAGCAGTTGTTTGAGATAACTAGGTTCCATGCTGTCAAAGGCCTTTTCGATGTCTACAGACAGCATTAGAGTTTCTTGATCATGGTGCATTCCATAAAGTATAAGATCTAGGATGCGGCATATATTGTCAGTTAATGTACGGCCAGGTATGAAGCCTATCTGGTCTGAGAAGATGTATTTCGGAATAATTGCTTGCAGTCGGTTTGCCAATATTCTGGAGAAAAGTTTAGAATCACAGTTTAGTAACGCAATTGGTCTATAGGCAGTTGGTGTTTCCTGATCTTTGTTTTCCTTAGGAATTGGGACTATATGAGAGTCTCTCCATGATGGGGGTATTTTTCCATAATCAAGTATAAAATTACAAGTGTGAGCGAGATGTTCCCCCAAAGTGTTTTTGAAGGTTTTGTAAAATTCTGGCCCAAATCCATCAGGGCCCGGGGCCATGTTTGTTTTGGTTTGTTGAATGGCGGTAAATACTTCCTTTAATGAGATTGAGCTGTCCAGAAATTCCATATGTTCCCCTGTTAATTTTGAAGATATGTTGTTTTCAGCCAAAAAAGACTTTACAGCTGAGGAGTTCGGGTTTGATGATGCATATAATTGTTCATAATAGTCAGCAAAGGATTCTGCAATGTCTCTCGGATCCCTAGTAATTCCATTATGTTGAGTCTTCAAAGAAAGAATCTTCCTCTTCATTTGTTTATTCTTACAACGCCAAGTCAGAAATTTGAGGCTCTTTGGACTTCCGGTCGGAGAAAATGGCGAATTGACACACTTTGCGAGTTGTGCAGAGTGTACTGCGGCATCTGACGACAGTCTGGGCTCTATTTGGCCCAGCGCAGCACTCTCCAGGCGGGGGAGTGGCAAGCAAGCAGCGAAGCCTGAGGGGGGTTGAGATCGGTGTGGATAAGCTTCGGAGGAAGCTTGTTTACACTTTGATCTCCCTCCGTGAAGAGGGCAGTTGCAAATCAACTCTACAGATGCCAGCCGGGCTGAGAATTCAGCATAAATTCGCCATCTACCGATCTCTTTATCATCTGATTAACATCGTTTACAGAAGAAGCACCGCGAAACCCCGAGACTACAAGCAAGGTAACAAATAAACGATTAAGCGCTTACCGGTTTAAAGGAGACTGTGATATTGAAACGTACGGATAAGCGTTGAAACCTTTAAGGAACTATTTCGCTTGAATTAAAAGTAAAAAAGAAAGCTTTCCGTTAGAGAAAAAGGCTGAAAAGAGACTTTGTTTTGCATTCCTGTGGTCAGCCAAGTCTAAACGTTACGTAGTAGAAACGAAACTAACTGTGACTCTGTGATACAGGAAGTGGGCTAGAGTGGAGGTTTTTAGAGGCTGCTGTGTTTGAAGCGGATGGACATTTTATTGTGTGACACCACCTTTACCGGAAGTTGGATTACAGAGACGGACAGGTGAACAGGAAGTTTGAAAGGAGCCTACTCTAGCCGGAAAACCATAGAGAAATTGCGCCCGACATTTTGGGGAGGACTAAAATTTAAAATGTTATTTTCAAGCCGAAAAAGTGCTTAAACAAGTTCTAAAGGTGGCGATTTGGCTTGAAGATTGCTAATATAAAGTCTGACTAACATTGAAGTGGCCTCCAAGACGGATTTGAGAACAAGACCTAGAGCTGCTTCATCACCCAGCCCAAGAATGACTGCAAAGGAAAAAAAGAGTGGCAAGCAGCTATGGAAGCGATGGAAAAACGGATGACTGAGAATCTTGGAAAACAAATAGAATCACAGTTGCAACAACAATTGGAGCAAATAGAGCAAGTGCAAATCCAAGTACAGAAAAAAAATATGGAAGAATTGAAAGAACTGGTACTTGCAGAAGTGTCAGGGATTAAAAAAGATACAGAAGAACTTAAAAAGGAAGTCAAAAGTCTGGTGACAAAATCTGAAGATATGGAACAAAAGGTTAAAAAACCTTGTCAGAAAATGCAAGGCTGGAGACCATGATGGATTACAGGGCTACTCAGAATCACTTGAGATTGAGAGGGATAGAAGAGGAGGAAGATCAAGATCTACGGGCCCTAGTAATTAAGACGTTGACAACTTATATAGGGGAAGATGAAGGAGATTTGGATGCAGACTTTGACTTGATTTACAGAGTAAATTCAGCTTATGCCAAAAGAAAGCAATTACCTAGAGATGTAATTGTTCAATTTGTGACAACAAAGATGAAGGAAGACGTTTTCAAGAAACAATTTACACAACCGTTGGAAATTAATGGAAAGAAAATAATAATCTTGAGAGAAATTCCGAGATCGATTCTACAAGATAGAAAGAAATTCAAGAAATTGACAGACAGGCTAAAAGAAATGAATATTAGGTTCAGATGGGAGATTCCATATGGACTTACATTTATGTACAACTCGGTGAGATCAACTCTTAAATCTGAAGGAGACTTATATAGATTTAAAGCGAACAATCTGGACGATTTTAAAGATATTTAATTTAACACCATTATGGATTACAAATTTTTATCTTGGAACGTAAATGGATTAAATTCACCAGGTAAAAGAAGACTGGTGAATCATTGGCTGGAAAAACAAAAATGTAATATAATTTGTTTACAAGAAACACACATAAGAAAACAAGACGACAAATATCTGACTAATAAAAAATTGGGAGAAGAATTTCATTCTTCAGCAGTTAACAAGAAAAAAGGAACAGTGATTTATATTTCAAAAGATTTGGATCCTAAACAAATTTTTTCCGACAAAGAAGGAAGGTATGTTGGCGTGGAAATCTGTATGGATAGAAAAAAGACATTGCTTGTTAATATATATGCACCCAATGGTGCAAAAGAGACCTTTTTTAATGATCTGACTAAAGAGCTGGAATGTTTAAATTATGACCAAATTGTTCTTGCGGGAGACTTTAATGGTACAGTGAACAACACATTGGATAGAAAGTCCAAAGCAAGTGGAGAGACAGTTGGAAAGTTACCAAAAAATTTCTTTCAATTGATGAAGCAAGAGAAATTAGAAGATGTTTGGAGGAAGTGGAATCCTAAGACTAAGGACTACACGTTTTATTCGAATAGACATAATTCCTTTTCTCGAATTGACATGATTTGGATGTCAGAGGAGATGGCGCAAAAAACTTATAAAATACAAATTCTACCGAAAACTAACTCTGATCATAATCCCCTACTTTGGATATCTAAAGCAAAACCTAAACAGTTATTTTGGAGAATTAATGAAGATTTACTGGATCAAAAACAAATTAATGAAATCTTAAAAAAGGAAACGAAAAGTTTTTTTGAATTGAATTTGAATAAAGGCACGGATATACAAGTTGTATGGGATACATACAAAGCAGTAATGAGAGGTATGCTTATCTCTCTGAACTCCAAAGATAAAAAGCAAAAGATTCAGCAACAGAAAGACCTTCATGAAAAAATTCGACAAAAAGAAAAGGAATTAAAAAAAAGACCAGGGAAGAAGAAAATTATTAAAGAGATCCACTTCCTGCAAGATCAGCTGAATGTTCTTTTAAACAGAGAATTATATTGGAATTTAAAAAAATTACAGCAAAAAGCATTTGAGGGTGCAAATAAACCAGGAAAGTTTTTGGCATGGCAATTGAAAAATAGAAAAGATAGGAACTTTATATCTAAGATTGTTGAAGATGGAAAGGAGGTGATAAGCCTGAATGGTATAAAAAGAGTTTTTTAAATACTACGCCAAACTATTCCAAAAGAAAGGAATTGACCAACAGAGAATCAAGAAATATTTGGAGACGATTGAAGTTCCAGAGCTGGGAAAACAAATTAAAGAACTATTAAATGGTTTAGTAACGAAGAAGAAGTGACAATGGCGATAGAAGACGCAAAGTTGGGCAAAGCTCCAGGACCAGATGGCTTTACAGCAAAATTTTATAAGAAATTTAAAGAGGAGCTAACCCCTATTTTAGTACTTCTGTCAAATGAGATAAGACAGACCAAGCGGATCCCAGATTCATGGAAGGAAGCAAACATTTCATTGATACCTAAAGAAGGTTTGGATTTGACTCAAGTAAAGAATTATAGACCAATATCGCTATTAAATAATGACTACAAATTATTTGCAAAAATAATTTCAGAGAGATTGAAAAAATATTTGAAAGATACAATAGCGGAAGAACAAGCGGGATTTTTACCAAATAGACAAATTAGAGACAATCTAAGAGTGGTGATAGATGCAATTGAATATTATGACAAGCATCCTGAAAAAGAAGTTGGATTCCTCTTCTTAGATGCGGAAAAAGCTTTTGATAATTTAAATTGGGAGTTTATGCTGCAAGTTATTGAAAAAATGAATATTGGACAGTCCTTTTTAAACATGATTGTGGCAATATATTCAGAACAAAAAGCGGCTTTGAATATAAACAAAGAAAAGACGGACTTCTTCCGAGTCCAAAAGGGAACACGTCAAGGCTGCCCGTTATCCCCGTTGTTGTTTATTTGGATATTGGAAATATTATTGACAGCGATAAGAAAAGATAACAGTATTGAAGGACTTACAGTGAAAGGTTTCGCCTATAAATATAGGGCATTTGCAGATGATGTAATGTTTATGATTCAAGACCCAATTGAGAAAATACCACAATTGATGGAAAAAATTGAAGAATTTGGTTCAGTTGCGGGATTTTATGTTAATAAAAATAAAACTAAAGTGATGTGCAAAAATATGACGAAACAAAGACAAACAGAACTTCAAGAGAAAATACAATGTGAAGTAGTCACAAAGACTAAATATCTTGGAATTGATTTAACCATGAAAAATATTGACTTGTTTAAAAACAATTATGAAAAGGTGTGGCATAAGATTCAGCAAGATATGAAGAAATGGGATACTTTGAATTTATCATTGATGGGAAGAATCGCGACTGTAAAAATGAATATCTTGCCGCGTTTGATGTTTTTGTTTCAGACTATTCCAATACTAAAACAAAGGAAAATACTGGATTCGTGGCAGAAAGAATTATCCAAATTTGTATGGGCAGGAAGAAAGCCAAGGATTAAAATGAAAATTTTATGTGACGCAAGAGAGAGAGGAGGCTTACAACTACCAAATTTAAGACTGTATTATGATGCCGTCTGTTTAACATGGCTGCAACAGTGGATTAATTTGGAGAATAAGAAGTTATTGGCCCTTGAAGGACATGATAATAAATTCGGATGGCATGCATATTTATGGTATGGAAAAGTAAAAATGGATAAATTTTTTAAACACCACTTTGTAAGACAATCACTGTTCGAGACATGGACGAGATATAGAAAATTCTTCTCGGAAGAAAGACCACTTTGGATTGTACCAGCTGAAGTGATTAATCCATATTCAAGAAATCAAGGGTTAGATTGGCTACCCTATAAAAGTCTTTTAAAATTTGAAGGGAAAAATTTTGTGTTAAAAGATAGATTTGATGTTGAATTTGAATATGATTGGTTGAAGTATAGACAGATTTATGATCTATTTAAGACCGATAAAAGAGAACATGGTTTTAGAGAAAAGAATATTGAAATTGAAACTGTATGGCTTGAGAAAGATAAAAAAATGATTTCTAAACTGTACAAGGTGTTATTGAAATGGTATACTGAGGATGAAGTTGTAAAGGAGCAAATGATAAAATGGGCAGTAAATGTTAATAATGAGATATTAATGACATCTTGGGAATACTTGTGGAAAAAATCAATGAAAATTTCAACGTGTGTAAATGTTAAAGAGAATTGTTATAAAATGATGTATAGATGGTATATGACGCCTAAAAAAATTGCTATTATAAATGAAAGTATGTCCAACAAATGTTGGAAATGTAAAAAACATGAGGGGTCTTTTTACCATATGTGGTGGACATGTGATAAAGCAGTAAAGTATTGGACAGAGATCCACAATGAGATACAAAAAATTTTGAATTGTACTTTTAAGAAAGACCCACAGATGTTATTGCTAGGTCTTAAAATGGAAGAAATAAATGTAGCCAAGAGAACACTATTATGGTACTTGATTACAGCAGCAAGACTGACTTTTGCTCAATGTTGGAAACAAGATAAAGTACCTGAAACATGGGAATGGATTAAAAAGACGTTGTTCTTAGCAGAAATGGACAAATTAACAAGAAAATTAAACAACGAAGAAGATGAAACTTTTTTTGAAGACTGGAAAGACTTTCAAAAATACTTGTTGAAAAATTGGGACATTAAACGTGGTTTGATCTGTTTTGATAGTTATTAAGTGGAAAATGAAATAGAATTAGATTTCTGAATTGTTACCGTTTGTTAGAGAAAATAAGTTGAGAAATAACTGTAACAGAATAAGAGAGATATTAATGGGGTTGGAGCAGTGCGGGAAGCCTTGTTTGGGGGGGAGAAGGGAAATTAGAAAAATGGATATGTAGGTTGGTTGAAAATGTTTGAACATGTGATATATCCAATAATAAATTGTATTTACCAAAAAAAAAAAAAGAAATTTGAGGCTCTTTGGATTCGTCTGCCAATGCTGTTGCTTTAAAAAAAGAATTTTTTTCTGTATATCCTGAGTTTGTAAAAGTTCTAGTACTCTACATTCTGCTTGCAACTCCCTGTATGTTGCTTTGTCTCTTGTTCTTTTATGATGTTTTTCCAGGTCTTGTATTGTAATTAAAAGTGTTTGAATCTTTTGTTCTTTTTCTCTCTTTAGGTGTGTGGCTAATGCGATGATCTTTCCCCGTACCACTGCTTTTAAGGCATCCCATACGAAGTGTGGTTCCACATCACTGGTGGTGTTTTCCTGAAAATATTGTTCTATTACCTTTTTTATCTCTTCTCTATGTTGATCGCTTAATAAAAGAGAGTTATTCAATTTCCAAATTCGCAAGCTGTGTGGTTTATTTTGTTTAATATGTAGCTCTACATAAGCATAGTCTGTCCATACCATGAGACCAATCTCAATTTTCTTAGTTCTGTGTAGAAGGTCTGGGTTAGCCAAAATATAGTCTATACGGGTGTATGACCTGAACCTGGGAGAGAAATTAGTGTAATCTCATTCTGTTTTGTGAACTTCCTGCCATAGATCTTTCAATTGATGTCTTTGTAACATTTCAGCTAATTTAGTACATTTAGTGCTTTTTAGTCTTCTAGAGAGCTTGTTGCCAAACCAATCTAGCTGATTGTCCAGAATTAAATTAAAGTCGCCTCCTATAATCAATAGACCTTCTGTAAATGATTGTAATTTAGATAGAACATCTTCTAGAAATTGTTCTTGCCCATCGTTTGGGGCATAAATGGAAGCTAGTCTCTTATTGGTTAAGTGTGCCCTTCAGAAATAAGTATCTACCTTTAGGGTCTGCCATACTATCTTTAAAATTGAAATGCACAGATTTTGAGAGCAAGATAGCCACTCCCTAGATTTGGAGAAAACACCTACATGGTATTGTTGATCATACCAAGATGATTTAATGACAGTTGTTGTCTTAGATCTCAGGTGGGTCTCTTGCAAAAATAGGATATTAGGTTTATCTTTAAAATAAAGGAAGTCATCCTTCTGGCCTTAATAGGATTATTCAGCCCTCGGACATTAATAGTGCGAAATACAATCTCGTCACTCATGGTAGTCAAGTTGGAGTTGTAAAAAATAACAAAAACTTTGTTTACTTAAGTCCCAAAACACTGTAATGCAGTAAACAAACAGAGATAAACTATTCCTGTACCAATTGGTTAAAGCCTGTCCCTCCCCCACAACAATCAGTTCCCAGATAGTACAAGAAAATGTGTAAGAATTAATTTAGTACAAAATAAGCAAAGTTATGCCAACAGAATAATCAATAATAGTTAAAAGAGATAAAAATAACAAAAACAATACCAAAACTTACAAAAAGGAGTTAAACAAATGGACAACAATTCAATCTGAACTGTCTCCCACTCCCAAACAGCCAGTTCCTTCACTGGCAATCAGAGCGAAGTTCAACCTCTTGAGAGTACAACCAGAGGAGCAAACCAGAGACTAACCCCCCCCTCCCCGTCTATACTAACTATAAAACCAATTTAAACGACCAAACTCAATTATGTAACCGCTGTTATGTAACTGCTGACCCAGTTATGTAAACCCAATTATGTACCTGCTGACCCAGCTGAGCTCTGAGAAGGAGCAAGGTGTTTGAGCTGCCAGAGGGGTGAGTGGTTTTTTTTTATTATTTATTTACTTTCAGCTGAGGTGCTTTAGCTGAGAAGGTACTGTGTGGGGGACTGTATTTGGGAGTGTGTGGGTGAGTTGTAACAGACTCTTGGCTGCTGGAGTTAGGGTGTGAAAGGGTCATTGTTTGCCTGTAATTAAGTGCCTGGGTGAAATTAAATAGCAGACTCCTGGCTGCTGGAGTTAAGGTGTGAAAGGGTCATTGTTTGCCTCTCTTTAAGTGCCTTGGGTGAATTTCAGTAGCTCCTGGCCACACCCTCTCCTGGGGGACACTTCTATTTAAGGCAGGAAGCTTGCAAGAGGCACGAAGGGTGAGAGCAAAAGGGTGAGGCTCTTGGCCTGTGGCTCTTAGCCTAGGGACTCTCAGCCTAGGGGCAGTGTAAGAAGCCCAGGAAGAGCCAGAAAGCCAGGGACCTTGGCTCCTTGGGTTCCCAGTAAGGTAAGTAGACTCCTACAACAGGAACCATATAAATACAAAGCGTTTTAAAAGGGGGGGTTATAGAAAAGTATTTGTTTAAAAACAATTATGAAACCAGAATGCCAGCAGGGGGTTGGGGGCTATCCAGTGTTTTGCATCAAGTGTCACATGTATGACTATCTGCCCACTGGTCAGATGTCTTGGGGGTGTGCTCGGTGCAAGGAGCTCCTGGTTCTCAGGGAGCGAGTTTGCTCCCTTGAGGCCAAGGTGGCTGACCTGGAGAAGCAGAGACAGTCAGTTAGGTGCACGGAGAAGACTCTCGGGAACTTGTTAGATATCTCCCACTCTGGATCTGGCAGCCTGGCTGCTGCCAGGGAACATGAGGGTCAAGGGGAAACGGGGCACCATGCTGAGGATAAGAGGAATGTGCCCTCAGAAGGGACCTCTTCTTCAGCTGGTGAACGGGTATCCTTTCGTACCAAGGAACCGTCCCTGGGAAGGGTGGGAGGGGGGCTCTTGGTAGTTGGTGATTCGATCCTTAGGCAGGTAGACAGCTGGGTGGCGAACCCGCGTACTGACCGTATGGTGACTTGCCTGCCTGGTGCGAAGGTAGCGGACATTACACATGTTTTAGATAGGCTGATAGATAGTGCTGGGGAGGAGCCAGTGGTCGTGGTGCACGTCGGCACCAATGATGTGGGGAAATGCAGTCGTGAGGTCCTGGAGGAGAAATTTAGGCTGCTGGGCAGGAAACTCAAGGCCAGGACCTCCAAGGTAGCCTTCTCAGAAGTGTTACCTGTTCCACGCACAGGGCCAGAGAGACAGGCACAGATCAGGAGTCTCAATGTGTGGATGAGACGGTGGTGTAGGGGGAAGGGTTCAAGTTTGTTAGGCACTGGGATGCTTTTTGGGACAAGAGGGAGCTGTACAAAAGGGACAGTCTCCACTTGTCCCAAGAAGGAACCAGGCTGCAGCGTTCAAAATCAAAAAGGTGGCAGAGCAGTTTTTAAACTGAATAATGGGGGAAAGCCGACAGGAGATGAAAAGTCTCTGGTTCGGGATGACTCATCTCAAAGAGATGAAGGGGTAGCTATTACTTTTGTACAAGGAAATGGATTAAAATTCTCCACTGAGACTGTAGCTAATGATAGGAACTGCCTGGCAAGGTCTCGAGGCAGCAAGAGGAAGGCTGTGGGCTTAACAAACATGGGAAATTATAAGTGTTTATACACAAATGCTAGAAGTCTCCGAGGTAAAATTGGGGAGTTGGAATGCTTGGTGTTGGGGGGGGAAATAGACATTGTGGGTATTTCAGAAACTTGGTGGGATGACGAAAATCAGTGGGATACGGTGATTCCTGGTTATAAATTATATTGGAAGGATAGGGGGAAGGGTTGGAGGTGGGGTGGCTCTGTATGTCAGAGAGGGTTTACCTTCCAGTAAGATTGAGAGGGTAAGAGAATTGGATTCGCTTCTGGAAATGCTATGGGTTGAAATAGTGGATCCAAAAGGAGGCTTAACAGTGGGAGTTTGTTATCGCCTACCAGATCAAAAGATAGAGGAGTGAATGAATTAAATGAATGAATTAAAGATAGCGGCTAGATGAAATAACTGTGTCGTAATAGGTGACTTTAACTACCCACACATTGATTGGGTCAATATGAGTTCTAGTCAGGAAAAAGAGATTGAGTTTTAGACACTCTCAATGACTGTGCTATGGAACAGATGGTTACAGATCCTACCAGGGGAGAGGCGATCCTGGATTTGGTCCTAAGTAACACCCAAGACCTGGTGAGAGATGTAAAAGTGATTGCACCGCTTGGGAACAGTGACCATAATGTCATTGAGTTTTACATTTGTACAGATAGGGAGTTGCCCAAAAAGACTGACGCAACCACTTTTAACTTTAAAAAGGGTAACTTCTCTGGTATGAGGGGACATGTGAGGAAGAAATTGAAAGGAAGAGTGGAGAAGGTCAAAACCATTGGGGAAGCTTGGAGACTATTTAAAAATACAATCCTAGAAGCTCAGAAAAAATATATACCGCAGGTTAGAAAAGGTACAAATAGGTATAGAAAAAAGCCTGCATGGTTAACAAATAAAGTAATGGAAGCTGTAAATGGTAAGAAGGCTTCCTTTAAGTGGTGGAAAGCTAGTCTTAGTGAGGTTGATAAAAGGGAACACAGACTATGGCAAATAAAATGCAAGTCTGTGATCAAGCAAGCAAAAAGGATATTATAGCATTGGAAAAAGTGCAGAGAAGGGCAACTAGAATGATAAAAGGGTTGGAACACCTTCCCTATGAAGAAAGGTTAAAATGCTTGGGGCTCTTTAGCTTGGAGAAACGACGGCTGAGGGGTGACATGATCGAGGTTTATAAGGTTATGAATGAGACTGAGCAGGTTGAGAAAGAAGTACTTTTCTCCCTTTCTCACAATACAAGAACTCGTGGGCACTCCATGAAATTGCTGAGCAGTCGGGTTAGAACAGATAAAAGGAAATACTTCTTCACCCAAAGAGTGATTAACATATGGAATTCACTGCCACAGGAGGTGGTGGCAGCTACAAGCATGGACAGTTTCAAGAGGGAATTAGATAAACATATGGAGCAGAAGTCCATCAGTGGCTATTAGCCACAGGGTATAGATGGGAACTCTCAGTCTGGGGCAGGTGATGCACTCTATTCTTGGTGTTGGAGGGGGCAGCAGTGGGAGGGCTTCTAGTGTCCTGGCCCCACTGCTGGACCTCCTGATAGCACATGGTATTTTTGGCCACTGTGTGACAGAGTGTTGGACTAGATGGGCCATTGGCCTGATTCAACATTGGCTTCTCTTATGTTCTTATGTTCTTATGTCAATACTATAGCATCATACTGAAACATAGAACCTCTATTGCATTTGTAATAACACACCAGAGTAGTGGGCCTGATAGGCCAGAATCAAAGTACTGTAGGTGAAGAGAGAACAGGAATTTTGCTGTTGTTTTTTTTTGTGTGGAGTCCAATAGCCTCTTGCGCTTAGCTGCTCTCTTTTCTTCCAATTCCATAGGTGTTGCACCTTGAAGAATGGACAATAAACCAGCACCACTGTCTTCATCCCATGCATAAAGTTGTTGGCCTTGGTATGCTACATATAGTTTTCCAGAAGGGAGCCATCTGTACTTCTGATTTAGCACTTGTAGTTTGGTTATAACAGGCTTCAGCTTGCGATATATCCGAATGGCCTCTTTAGGAATGTTAGGGAACACTTGTAGAGGCTCACCCTCAAATTGAAAGGTTCCTGGTTTTTTTGCTGAATCAAGTCTTTTGCGATGAACTCTTGCATCTGGGATTGTTGTTAATATATCTCTCGGGAGAGGATGACAATTGCGCGGCAAAGGGCCCATACCATATGCTTGTGTTATAGTTGGGAATATCCCCTCCTCTAAGGTTAGTGCAGATGCTATAAATGAGGCCTTAAACATGATTAAATCCTTGTTTTCTTCTGCTTCCTCCTGGATGCCTCTAAATTTCAAATTTAGAAATTTTACCTCAGATTCCAGTGTTATTAAAGTGTCTCTCTGGGTATCAGAGGCTTCTTGTAGAGATTTAATATCTGCCTGGTTTACAAACCCTAAATCAAGGGCTGCTGTGGCTTTTTGGCCAGTATCAGTAAGAGCAATTTTAATCTCTTCAAACTGAGAGGCAAGGTCAGTCATTTTAGTGGCAAGGCTTACCTCCATTGCTCTCAGGTGGTGGAGGATTTCATCTGCTGCTGGCCCCTGGAGGCTTGTTTTCCCCACACTTGCTAGTGCGGCCGCCATCTTGGATTCTGTTTTCAGGACCTCCAGCCAGAGAGCGATATTGTCCAGGTGCTTCTTTATCGATTTGGCATGCATTGGAGTAGGTTTGTTCTTCGGGTGGTCCGTTTTACCCATTCTCCGGCGTTTTTATCGCGTTTGGGTAGCGTTCTGGCCAGGAAACGGACGGGGAAGGGCAGGAGCGGCAGAATCACGCGTCTGCCATTCTGCTCAGCAGTGCCACGCCCCGAAACTTCTTTATTCTTAACAGTAAAAACTAAATCAATAACTAAAGTTTTGAACCATTGACTGGGTGTAGCAAAATCTGGTCCATGAAACCCCATCCCCCCACCCCCTTACAGCAATCCCAGTGTGAGAGAACAATCCTCTCACAGAGCTCCTTGAGCTCCTCCTTGATGATTACTGAAAATAAAATAAAAAACACAGAGAAAATTTCCCATCTAACTCTAATGGGAACCATGACAGCATCAGAAAAAACACACCCTCCTTCCCCCGCCTTCAAAGTATTATTTTTTTCTATATGTACAGTGCTAATTGCTTAAAGGAAACATAATAAGGACCCAATTAGGCAAACAAAAGAATAATAGAAAGGGAAAACCTTTTTGATTGTTTAAAAGTTCATGCGCCTTCTTGTAGGAATTTTGCTCCATCTGTACAGGGTGCTTTGGTCATTCCTGTCATGCCTGCCCCTGACCCAGCTCCTGAGAGCGTGGCTGCGACCCCAGAGACACTCCCTGAGAGCTTGGCTGCAACCCCAGAGACACCCCTGACTCGGCACCGGGGAGATCAGACGCAGCACCTGTAAGTCCTGCTGGGATATCGGAGTCATCAGCGAGCCTAAGTGCTGGGAAGGATGGGTTCCCTGTGATGAGGCAACAAGCACCTGGGGTGAATGCATCACCACCCGACTTGCCCCCACGCGTAGACAGGCTGCGAGACCACAGGTGCAGAGACTTGGCGGCTCGAAGAAAGGAGGCACGTGTGCATGGGCAACGATCAATGAGCCCCAAGTACTAGCCAGAGCAAGGACTTGGCAATGACCTGTTAATTGGTTAACAAGCCAGCATGGTACTTAAGAGCATCACCAGCTGTGAGCAAACCATGCTGGCAAACTCATCATTAGACCACCCGGCTTGCACCTCTTGTTGCTCCCTCGTCTCGGCTCATTTTCTTGGCTCCTGACCTCGGCTCATATACTGACGTTTCCTCTGGCTTCCGACCTCAGCTTTGCTCCTCAATTCCATTCTAGCTTCTGACTCCCGGTACTTTTGACCACAGGTTTGCTTGCTGATTTGGACTCTGTTTGCCCAGACTCTGACTGACTACTTTGGGCTGACCTCTGGAACTCTTACTGACTCCTCTCCTGGACCTCTCCTGTAGTACCCGGCCCCCGGGCCCTGTTGTGACCAATTGCCAGCACCCACATCAACTCGCTTCACTATGCAGGATGAAGCAACAGGCGGGGCTGAGCAGCTTATGGGAGTAATTTAACAGGTATGCCAGCTCACCCAAGCTGTGGTTGCCTTGCAACAGCAAGCTGCTGCTAATGCTGCCGCTGTGACCGCAGCTGCTGCTCCTCCCCCTCGCTGCCCAGTCAGCCCCCCTGACCGCTTCAGCAGGAGTGTTGATGAGTTCCCGGCATTTCTGGCTCAACGTGAATTGTACATAGAGCTCCATCACTGGGACTTTCCTACTGATAAAACTAAAGTCTGCTTTATTTTGAGCTTACTCACAGGGCAAGCCGCTAAATGGGCCATGCCCTTGTTGGTAGGGGCGTCTCCCTTGCTCTCGGACTACGCCGGCTTCAAAGCCCATTTCTCCACCACATATGCGAACCCCATGCAAGCGGCTACAGCCAATCAAAAGATACGGGCCCTCAAGCAAAGGAAAACCTCTGTAGCCCACTACACTACCGAGTTCCAACTTCTTGCCCAAAATTTACTATGGAACGAGGCCGCCTTCATGGACCAGTACACTGAAGGCTTGTCTGACGAGGTTTTGGATGAGCTCCGCTTGGGCAGAGAACAGCCCAAGACCCTTCAGAAACTCATTCATCTGTGCCTACGCATTGATGGCTGCCTCCAAAGCCGCCGCCTGAGTAAGCGTCGTAGCTCCACCGCAGTGGAGACCTCTAGCCCACTTCTCAGAGTTGGATCACCAAGTTCCTCTCCGTCAGTAAACGAAGGAGAGCCTATGCAGCTGGGCATCGCTTGACCCCGCCTTACTCCCGAGGAGAAGATGCGGCAATGCACCCAAAACCTTTGTTTGTATTGCGGAGGGGCGGGACATTTTTCTGCAACCTGCCCCGCTAGGGAGCGGTGGCACAGGCAACTAATAGCCTGCTGGTAACATCTACAAACAGCCACTATGGCTGTTCGAATCCCGCCAAGGTCAGGGTGAGTGCCTGGCCCAAGTCCCAGCTCCCGTCTACCCAGCGGTTCAAAAGCTGTATAAAATAACAACAAAAGCAAGTAGATGAAATGGGTACCTGCCTTAGATGGCAGGGAGCACCCTCCTCCCCTCTCGTGGGGGTAGTGGAGTACCGGCAACGGCGAGCGGCAAGATGCCGAACATCAGGCGATGCAGAACTCCGGACGGCGGAAGGCGGAACCAGAACGGCGCGGGGAACGCAGAGGCGCAGGCACGGCGGAGTCGAAGGACAGAGCCGGAAGCCGTGCTGACGCAGAACCACGCGCTGGAGGGACCTACTGAAACCGAGCCGATCCAGGATGGAAAGAACACTCACTCCACAGGGTGCCGGTAGGGCAGTCCCTTCCCAAATGTCTATGTGGCCTTAGATAGGATTGAAAGAGTAACTGTAAGCCGCTCAGAGACCCCTTTGGGGGTTCGAGCGGGATATAAGCTGAAGAAATAAATAAATAAATAAACAGAGACGCCCTGCCCGCTCTGCCTGCAGTAAAAGGGCAGCCCCAAGCCTGAGTGGACCCTCGAACTTGGGGCACATAGCAGGGTCTTCCAGCTCGTCGTTTCCTGAGCAAGCCCTGTTCCTGGTTCCTGTGAAGATACAACTCCCTGATGGCTGGTGGCTCTTCATCCACGCCATGCTGGACTCAGGGGCCGCCTATTGCTTCATGGACACTCTCTTTGTGAAGCAGCACAGCATCCCAGTACCAGAGAAGAAAACCCCAGCATTGGTTGAAGCCATCGATGGGTGCCTGCTCCGCTCCGGACCGGTGGTTCATGAGATTCAACCCCTCACCATGTGGGTCCACCAACACCAAGAAAAATTACAATTCGATATCGTCAGAATGCCTTGGTTCCCCATCATCTTAGGTCTTTCCTGGCTATGAACTCACAACCCTCACATTGATTGGGTTCACCAGGATGTTCGGTTTCCAGAGGATCAACAGCAGTCACTCCTGTCCTTCGGTAACCCCGACCACTGGTGCCCTGTCGTCCACCCATTGCCGCCCCGTTGTCCAGATCACCGGAGACCAGGCCAGCTGTTGCGGTACTGAGAGCTGCTTCTGCACTACCCACAGTTTACTGGGCCTTTGCAGACATCTTTTATGAGAAAGAAGCAGATCAGCTGCCCCCGCACCGACCATACGACTGCACCATTGACCTGATACCCAACGCGCCATTGCCCACAGGCCGTTTATATCCAATGTCAGAACCAGAATTGGCAGCTCTACGGGACTACCTCGAGAAAAACCTGGCCTGTGGATTTATTCAACTGTCCACCTCTCCTTTGTCTTCCCCGGTCTTATTCATCAAGAAGAAGACGGGAGATCTCCGCCTCTGTAATGATTATCGCGCCCTAAACAAAATCATGATCCACGATCATTACCCACTTCCATTGATTCCTGAACTCTTGGACCGCCTGAAAGGGGCACAGATTTACACCAAACTAGACCTCCACGGTGCGTACAACTTGGTGCACATAAAAGCCGGTGACAAGTGGAAAACGGCCTTCGGCACTCGCTATGGTCAGTATGAGCACCTCATCATGCCCTCTGGCTTAACTAATGCTCCCGCCATCTTTCAGCATTTTATGAATGACGTGTTACGAGACCTTTTGGACTGATTCATCATCATTTACCTCAATGACATCCTGATTTACTCCGCATCCATCACCCAACACATCAAGCATGTGCAACACGTCCTTCAACGTCTCCACACCCATGGGCTTTATGCCAAGCTTGAAAAATGTGCCTTTCATCTGACTTCGGTGGAATTCCTGGGCCACATCATGTCCCCGCAAGGCATACAGATGGACCCGAAGATAGTGGAAGCCATTCTTCAGTGGCAAGCCCCCCAGAACTGCAAGGACGTCCAACGGCTCCTCAGCTTCGCCAACTACTATCGCCAATTCATCGCGTCCTACGCAGCCCTAACAACGCCTCTGACCCGCCTCTTGAAACCAAAAGAACCTTTCCAGTGGGCCCCGGAAGCCACTCAGGCCTTCACTGCACTCAAGACTTGCTTCACCTCCGGCCCGTTTCTCCGCTATCCGGATCCGAGACTGACGTTCACCGTCCGGTCCTTGGGACGTCGTGTCCCTAGATTTCATTGTCGACCTCCCCCAATCCCAAGGACATACCTGTATCCTAGTCATAGTAGACTTGTTCACAAAGATGGCACACTTCGTGCCATGCACCAAACTCCCGACTGGGGCTGAAACCGTCCTCCTATACTTGTACCATGTCTTCCGGCTACATGGGATCCCGACCAGGATCATTTCGGACCACGGCCTCCAATTGTCCTCCTGGTTCTGGCAGGCTCTACATCACGGCTTGGACCGAGATTCATCTCTCTTCGGCCTACCACCCTCAAACTGATGGCCAGACCGAGAGGACCAACGCCACCCTAGAACAATATCTCCACTGCTACACCAGCTATCAGCAGGATAACTGGTATTCACTACTACCCCTGGCTGAGTTCGCTTATAACAACGCCGTCCATGTGTCCACTTGGACCACACCCTTCACGGCCAATTACAGTCAGCATCCCCGATTCTTCTCTCCTCTTGGTCCCTGCTCCAATGTTCCTGCAGCTGAAGAATGCATCCAAGAACTCCACACACTCCACGACCTTCTTCGAGAACAATTGCACCAGGCCAAGGAAGCCTACAAGCTTGCTGCTGACCGCAAGCAGCAGGAAGGACCGCCTCTCAAAGTTGGCAACCTGGTCTGGCTATTCACCCATTAACTTCACATCCCCGGTCGCTCCCGCAAGATGGACGCCCGATTTATCAGCCCTTATCGGATCAGCACTCAGATCAATCCTGTCGCATTCTGCCTGCAACTCCCCGACCACCTCCGGATTCACCCTGTCTTCCATCATTCCCTCCTCCAGCTGTCAGCCCCTCCTGATCTGAACTGGGGCATGCCACCTGCACCACCACCACCCATCCTCGTGGACGATGAGGAAGAATACGAGGTCCATCATATCCTGGATTCCCAGCTCCACTGCGGAGCACTGCAAAATCTGGTGGACTGGAAGGGCTATGGACCCAATGAGCGCTCCTGGGAACCAGCCCCCAACTTACACGCCCCCAACCTGGTCCAGCAATTTCACCAGGCCTACCCCGACAAACCAGGCCCTCTGGTGGGGGGGGGATTCTGAGGGGGGGGATAGTATCATGCCTACCCCTGACCCAGCTCCTGAGAGCACGGCTGCAACCCCGGAGACACTCCCTGAGAGCTCAGCTGTGACCCCAGAGACACCCCCTGACTTGGCATCAGGGAGCTCAGACGCAGTGCCTGTAAGTCCTGCTGGGATACCGGAGTCATCAGGGAGCCTAAATGCTGGGAAGGATGGGTTCCCTGTGATGAGGCAACAAGCACCTGGGGTGAATGCATCACCACCCGACTCGCCCCCATGCGTAGACAGGCTGTGAGACCGCAGGCGCAGAGACTTGGCGGCTCGAAGAAAGGAGGCGCGTGTGCATGGGCAACGATCAATGAGCCCCGAGTACTAGCCGGATCAAGGACTTGGCAACAACCTGTTAATTGGTTAACAAGCCAGCACAGTACTTAAGAGCATCACCAGCCGTGAGCAAACCATGCTGGCAAACTCGTCATTAGACCACCCGGCTTGCACCTCTTGTTGTTCCCTCATCTCGGCTCATTTTCTTGGCTCTTGACCTCAGCTCGTATACTGACATTTCCTCCGGTTTCCGACCTCAGCTTCTCTCCTCAATTCCATTCAGGCTTCTGATTCCCGGTACGTTTGACCATGGCTTTGCTTGCTGATTTGGACTCTGTTTGCCCAGACTCTGACTGACTACTTTGGGCTGACCTCTGGAACTCTTACTGACTCCTCTCCTGGACCTCTCCTCTGGTACCTGGCCACCGGACCCCATTGTGACAATTCCTTTTATGTTTTCTGGCAAGGTTGGGATCTAAGTCCATAGCTTGTTCTTGCATTTCTTCAGGTACTTTTAAACCTACAGCTTTTAAAAGGGCTTCTCCTGACTCCATGTCATCTGCTTGAAAAGTTTCTCCTGTCTGTGCCCAATGGTATTTGATCCCTGCATCATTTAGGCATTTGGTGATAGGTTTTCAAGATCTCCTAATTTGTAATGCCTCAGGTGGTACATCTGGAAATGTGTATATTTCTCCGTCATTGAATTTGAAGCTACCTTTCACTTTTGCTTCTTGTAGAACTCGATTTTTCATGCGCAGATCCAGGAATTCAGCTAAAATGTCTCACGGACCTCTCCACTTCTCTGTCATTGCGGGACCTAGACAATAGGCCCTTATTAGCATAGGTGCAACTCCATCTTCAAATTCAATTACTATGGTCAGCCATGTAGATAGGAAAGATGGTAAATTCTCAGAGATTGTCATTTGTTCTGGGAAGCCTCAAAATTTAAAAAAATTTCTCTCTTGTTCTGTGTTCCAATAGTAAGATTCTTTCCTTGGCCCATGATTCATTTTCTTGTAGGATTTTTATATCTTCTTGGTTGTCAATAGAGGCTTCCAGGGCCGTATCAGCTGATTGCGCTGCTTTTTGCATCGATATCTGGAGTGCTTCCATTTGTTCCGACATCAGCTTTAACATGGAGTTAATGTTATCCCGCATTTAATTTTTAAATTGTCTTAGAGTGTCCATTAGGTCCTGTTTTGTTAAAGCGGATTGTGGAAAGTTTGCTGTCGCTGTTCCGGTTGCCATTTTGTTTTTGGCTTGGCGCAGCCCTTGCAATGTTTCACCGGCTCTGTCAGAGCAAAAAAAGGTCTTCAGGTGCACAGAACTTATGTCTCCCAATTGGTTACGTAGTCCTCTGGATTTTTCCATTCCGTGGTATGATTTAGAATAGTTTTCTATTGAGTTTTTCAGCAGGGTTTGGAGGGGTCTTTCTGAACACGATCATTGACCTCTGCCATTAAGCTAGCCGACGCCCCAGCCCCTACAGCTAGAACATACCCAGCATGTTCACTACTAACAAACAGTGCTGGGGTACTTTCTGCAGTTGAAACAAAGAAGAATGTTCTGTCAAGTTGCAACCAATTCATGGTGAGCCTTTCCATGGGGTGTTCCAGGCATGAGATGAGCAGAGGTGGTTTGCCATTGACTTCCTATGCATAGCAAACCCCCTGTCTTACTTGGTGGCTCCCGTCCAAGTATTGACTGTGGCTGACGCTGCTTAGCTCCCCAGCCCTAGCAAGCTTGGCCAAATTGGGTTAATTGAAAGGTTAGCCCACTGAATGCATACATGGGAGACCATTTTAAGCAGTGGAGCTGAGATAGTGGGATGAAGTCATTAACATAGGTGAGAGTTCCAATCCTTGCTCCACTATGATGCTCATTGGGTGACCCTAGGCCAGTCTCTCTCTCTCTCTCTCTCTCTCTCTCTCTCTCTCTCTCTCTCTCTCTCTCTCTCTCTCTCTCTCTCTCCCTCCCTCCCTCCCTCTCTCTCTAGCCTACCTAACAAGTTTTCTGAAAGGCTAAAATGCTGGTGGGAAGGTAGGATTGCCAACCTCCAGCTGGTGGCTGGAGATCTCCTGGGATTACAACTGATCTCCAGGTGACAGAGATTCATTCACCTGGCGAAAATGGCTGCTTTGGAAAATGGATTCTATGGCATTATACTCCACTCTCCCTTCTGCAAAGTCTACCCTCCTTGGGCTCCACCTCCAAAATCTCCATGTATTTCCCAACCTGGAGCCAGTAACCCTATGGGAGATGATAGGAATCAGTTCCCCTGGAGAAAATGACAGCTCTGCAGCCATTCATCCTCAGGGTTTGCCTTACCAAGTGAATCCAATGCTTGGCATTTTCCACCACCACCTTTAATTGCATAATTGGCACTTTTCTCCTGTCTCATCCCTACCCCTATCAGGTGACCTGTGAAAATACAACTCTAGAATCATGTTCCCATGCTTGAGCATCGATTAAAGAAAAGGCAGATACTATGCTTTATGGGCAAATGTGATTAAGGAATCAATGTTGGCTAATGAGTGTCCCTGTTCAGCGAGACTGATTTTATTTTAATAAACTGACTCAAGAGGACCCAGGGTGGAGGGCTTAACATGATTTAATTTGGCTTAGCAAAGCCCACTGATACAAAAGAAGGGGTCCACGAGAGAGAGGAGAAGGGAGACCGAAGAGGGCAGAACAGCAAAGGGTGCCACAATGGAAACAGCAGCTCTGCTCTGCTCTGCTCTGCTCTGCTCTGCTCTGCACTGGGGCTACTCACAAGGAGGGCCGGATTTAGGGGCAGATGGCACAGGGATTACCCATGAGTCAAGCTGCATGGCACTGGACTTATAGAGTACTTGTGAACTATCTACTCAACTAGGTACTCAGGCTAAAACAGAACCTACCAAACAAAGAACTGGAGATTTACTTTCTAAGAATGCCATCTACCATCACTCTATTTAATACCCCTTTGGATAGGGTCAACTCCCTACAGAATTTACTCCAGGCAATTCTAAAACTACAATATCCTTTTGGAGATGTGAACATGAGGATTGACAAGGCCAGACAGGGCCCAGCTGGGACAACAAGGGGACGCCAACTGCCTGTCTCCTACAGTTTACAGCTAAATCCTCTCTGGCACATTGTCAGTGTTCTGCAGCCTCACTGGAAAGATGATCCTTTTCTCTCATAGGCTGGGGAAGGGATGAGGCTTGCACACAGCCCCCAACCTGAAGCAGCTACTGAGGTAAAAAGCTAAGGACAGCAATAAATCCTGAAGCTGCCTAATACTGAATCAGACCCTTGGTCCATCAAGGTCAGTACTGCCTACTCGGAGTGGCAGCAGCTCTCCAGGCAGGGTTACCATTGCCTGCTTATGGTGGGAAACCTCCTGAGGATTGTGCCTGTTGCCCACTGATGCTCAGGTGGTCAGTGGGTGGAAACAGGCTGGCCAAACAGGAGGGGCATGATCATCATCCCTGCATGATAAAGCAACTTCGGGTGTGGCCGGGAAGTGATGGCATTGCACTGGGGTGACGCTCTAGCACTCATCCCAAAACTGTATGGTTTCGTGGAGTTTTGTCCAACTGATAAAGCATCACTCCTGTTGTGACACCATTGCTTCCAGGTTGCAGCAGAAGTTGTATCATTGTGCAGGGAAAATGATCGCACCACTACCCGCCTCTCCCCAGCTTTCACTGGTTGCCATGCTCTACTTCCAGGGTGTTTAGTAGAGGTCTTCTACATCATCTACTACCTGTTCCTTTTAACTGGAGATGCTGGGGATTGAAACTCTGACCTGCTGTGTAGAAAGCAGACTCCCTACCACTGAGCCAAGGCCCCACCCCCATGCACACTCAAATGACACCAGCACAAGACCTAATAACATCAAGGGCTAGTTCACCTCTGCATCCTGTAAGGTAACATATGCAGCAATGAGCCAGCTATGTGCTGTCATCTACGAGGCCAACAGAAGAATAAATGGATACAAATTCAGACACTGAAAATGGAAATTGAAGCCAGTGGCGGAGAATTTTGATCTATCTGGATGTTCAAGAACAGATTTAAAGGTCAGAATAAAGTCTGAGTCCAGTGGCACTTTTAAAATCAAGGTTTTATTCTGGGTATATGCTTTCATGTGCATGCACACTTCTTCAGATAAAGGGTGCAGGTCTGCAGAAGCAGAGTCTCAAAGAGAGACTCCAGCAGGAAACTACAGAGTTGGAATTCCTATGCAGATTTGGTATTAACAGACCCAACAGGAACTTGGAGTGGTTAGTTGTCTCCCTCCTTTCAGATCTATGTATACTATTCAGATACATCCTACATTGTTCAGTCTTCTACACTGCAATACAGTCCACACCCACGCTGCTTGGATCCTTTACTCTTTGGATCTCATTTTTACCAGTACTCCACAATGTAATGTCACACACCTTGTCCTGGGAAACTGAGCCTTCTGGTCTCCTTTTCCATTGACACCTCCCACCTCACACACACAAATCCACCCTTTCTGCTGTTTGTAGTTTTGTATATATAAATATGCTAGTTGAATATCCAAATTAGTTCATTGGTCTTTAAGTTGCCGCAGGACCCTTAGTCATATTGATTAATTCTGATTCACCCAGTGGGGAGGTTTCTTGATGTTAGTGATTGAGCCAGTGTGGTATAGTGGTTACAGTGCTGGACTAGGACCTGGGAGATGCAGGTTCAAATCTTCACTCTGTCATAGAATCTTACTTGGACAATTCACTTCCTTTCATCTAACTTTCATCTAACTGAGGAGGGATGATCCATGTATGCCCGCTGCACCAGAACTCCTTGAAGGAAGGACTGGATTTACATACATACATGCCATCAAGTTACAACCAACTTCTGCTGACCCGAGCAAGGGACTTTCAAGGCAAATGAGAAGCAGAGGTGATTTGACATTGCCTTCCTTTACAGCATGTTCCTTGGTGGTCTCCCATCCAAGTACCAACCCAGCTTAGCTTATGAGATGTGAGAAGATCGTGCCACCTTCTCTCTCAAGGGCAGGATAAATAGTTCTTAAAATTCAAAAGTTTCTGTAATCTTTTCTAATGTTATCCACTTCTCAGTTCTCCTTCACAATAATTGTAAGGCCACCTTATATCTGTTCCCACACACAATTTGTACATTACAGGCACCTGGGCCATGTGTATGGTCTGTCCTCTCCTGGCAAAAACCATTGTTCACAATCAATGCACTTTCTCTGTTAAAGAAGTTGCCATATAAGCTACTTGCAAGCACCCAGCTGTCTTTTAATATTTATTGACAACTAAAGTGTGTAGTCAACACAGATGTCAGCAAGACATAGATGCAAGAAGAGCAATCTTCTTTTAAAAAGGAAAAAAGCCTTTCATTTTGTGGCAACTAAAATGCTTGTTTTTGCTTCTTCCCCTCCCTCTCTCTAATCTTAGTGAAAACTGTTGTGCCCCTGGTCAGGAACGTAAGCAATGTGGTCATATTTTCAAGACAGGGGCAGGCGGGAGCAGATTCTGAATGCGTCTGAGTGGGGGAGACAAAAGCTCAGCACCTGTCTGTAATTAGGACAGGCCAAGGGGATGAGGGGCATGAAGAATAGTCGGCTTCCTCTCCAGTGACCCCTTAGAGTTACAGCTCAAATGGTTTCTGTCAGTTTCTGGAATATACAGCCGCAAAGATGGAACTACGTATTAACATGAAGGCTGCTTTCAAACTAGTTGACTTAGCATGGACAGATTTTTTCTTTTTTTATGGCTGACCTTTGTTTTTTAATGCAAAGGAAAATTGAACACATAAAGCTGTCCTTTACCAAGTCATGCCAGTGTTCTGTTAAGGTCATTACAGTCTACTCTGAATGGCAGCAGCTCTCCAGGGTCTTAGTCAGAGAGCTTTCATATTACCCACTGCCTGATTCTTTTAAGTGGAGATGATGGGGATTGAACCTGAGACTTTCTGCATACAAAGCATATGCACACTTTGTATGCACATAGTCCTATGAACATGAAGTTGCCTCATACCAAGTTAGGCCATTGATCTATCAATGTCAGTATTGTCTACTCTGATTGGCAGCAGTTCTCCAGGGTCTCTGTTGGAGGTCTGTTCACATACCCTGCCATCTGAAATCCTTTACCTTACAGATGCTGGGAAACTGGGACGTTCTACTTGCAAGGCAGATGTTCTAACACTGAGCCATGGCCTTTATCAATAGGTGATATAGACCACCCAATAAGTATAACATCAAGGAACAGAGGGGAGAAGAGGCCATATTAATCAGTGAGAGTTGAGACATACCACATCCAATGCTGACCTTTGTTACAATATCCTTGAGACTGGACTATCTGCCCCATGAAAACATTGAAAATATAGTCTAAGGGCCAGCTCCCTAGACAGGACTCTCTGGAGAGTAGGAGAGAACTGTGTTGCCAGACTCTGAACCTGAGACTTGCAGCTCAGATTCATCACATGATGTCAGCCCATCATCTAGAAGGCTTTTCTCTTGCCTGAGTCCCTGTTGGTGAATCAAATGGTACCATTTGAACCCCATGGCTCCAAGCTACAAAACCAGCCCTTTCCATTCTTTGAAGGAAGTAGGGCTAGGACAGTCAACAGACCATTATTGGAGATGTAAGGATTCAATTGAGCTTGGGGCTTTGTTGAGCAACTCCTGCCATTCTCTTGGAGCTCTCCCAGGTCCTGAAATGCCTGACTGGAATCAGTTGCCCATAAACCATCTCTCTGCTATACAAGAAATCCTCTTTGCTGCTTCTTGCTGCCAAGTTGTAATCAGTCACTGGTTAACAGTCAACTTCCCTTCCTGTTTTCCCCAGAAGTTACCCAACTGCCCACTGCAGCCAACTGGAATAGGATGTGAAAACGTTAGATTTAGGATCCACCTCCTAGCTTTGGTTTTCCAGTTCTTTGAGTAGTGGAAATGGGTCTGAACAGAGGTACAGAAGATTAAAAAATGATTACAGAGGACTATCAAAACATTTCCCCTCCAATCCTCAACAAGCTTAAAGTATCAATCTAACATTATAAGAATTCCAGCAAAAGATGCTTTTCCATTTCACTGGAGCTGTTTGTGGAATTATCTTGGGCATCTCTGTTTTTTAGTTCTTTTTTCAGTTTTACAATCTTGTGTGACTTTACTCAGCACTGAGCACAGTGGGGCTTAACTTTTTAAATCTGAGTTAGGGACACATAGAGTCTGCCATTCTGCTCTATACCAAAAGGGAAATTTTGGACTGTTGGTAATACACTTTGTGTGCATAACAGTGTCCCTGGGATGGGGTCTTCTTTTTTGAATTATAAGTACTTATATTTGCTTTTCGGGAGCAGCACAATAGTGGTCCAATATGGATTAAAATATACAAGTAAAATGAATTTTAAAAGGTATTCCTCTGAATAATGTAAAAAAATGAATAACTCAAAGGATTAAAAACTTTTTTTCTTTTTAGTTCTAGGAAGTTGGGTCTTGGGGGGAGAATTATTTATCATATTCTTATCCTGTACTTCCTCCAATTGTATTAAATTTTACCTTATTGACTTTCAACACGATCAGCATTTCTACACATAGAAATTAGGACAGAAATCAAAGACTGACAATGTTAAAGTATCATAAAACACCAATCAAGACCATAGTACTGTTAAAAGGTGAAAGATTTATGCAATCTGAAGAGAAACAAGTTGCAGCTGATTTGACTCAAAAGTATGAGTTCTGAGCAGGCAACTGCAACTGCCAAAGACTGGGAGATTGCTCTAGAAATGGAGACAATGTAAGCACGGATATTGTACGCAAAATACTGGAAGACAACGGAAGTCCCGAGGAAACAAGAGTATATAAATAAACTTTTTGAGATGGCAGAGAATGATAAACTGACATTGTTAATGAGAGGTACATCAGAGGTGATTTTTCAAAAAACTTGGAAGAGATTTTATGATTGGCATATTATAAACTCATAAGTTTAAATGGAAAATTTTAGATGAAATACTTATTCTTAATAAGATTCTTAGTAAGTTAGAAGACTGAGCACATAGAAAAGAGGGTAGAACGTGTATTGACAGGTAATTGTGGAACAAAAAATAAGTGTATAAGCACCAAATAATATCGGTGGTCTCCCTGTATGTTTTTTATGTGTGCATTGTTAGTGTATGTGTTTGCGTTATTGTATTGTTTTTGTTAAAATTAATAAAAGTTTACCTAAGGGTACTTAAAAAAAAAAAAAGAAATGGAGACAATGTAAATCTACCTGATCAGAGCTCTGCAAATAAACCATCACCAGTTTGGCATGCTGTCTGAGCTGGGTGAGGGTTTGCTCAGGTTAAGCTGATGGTGGGAAAAAAGACATCAACCCTTGTTCATGTTCCAGATCACCCTGTTTCCTAGCTCTGTTTTCACACAGGAGTACATGGCCTCTATGCCATTTGGCTGTGTGAGGGGGGGAGACCCCTGCCTGATATTTTAACTTCCATTTCTTCCTTGCCTGACAATGCTCTGTTATCTATATGTTTTATATGCTTTACCTTGAGAGCCTGGTTGTAACACATTCTCCTGGGAACCATTTCTCCCTCCGGCCCGTTAATTCTGGCAGGCTATTCCTGATGCCTCAATTGGCTACGCGCCATCGGGGTGCCCCTTCAAACCTGGTATATCCCACATCCCCGCACCTTTTTCTTTAGTCTTAACATAGATCCTGAAATATAGGTGCTCTGCCAATACTGTACCAATAAACTACACTTCTGAAGAAGAGAGTTGTTGGATCTGATGGTTGCAGGAGTCTGACACTCTATGCAAGATGTAATAGATGCCTTGAAAGTGCTTTTCCAGGGGCATCCTAAGCAGAGTTACACCCTTCTAAGTCTCTTGACATTAATGGTCTTAGAAGAGTTTAATTCTGCCTTGGATTGTGCTGTTTGGTTCCAAGGAAGGTTTGTTAAAAAAAAAAAAAAGTTCAAAAAGCAACTCAGGAGAGAAACTAAGATTTATTATTTTCTTTTACTTTTGTGGTTGCCGAGGTTGTTTATGACCTTGTCCTAATAACTCACAAACCCAAATCCTCATTGATCCAAGGGAAGCATTACATTATCCTTCCCTGAGCACTTGGAGAGTCTATTCCCCTTTCATTCATTTCCTGTGACACAATGCCCTCAGTTTGGGGGGAGGGCAGGGAACATGGAAAGGGCTGTGTGCAACCATTCTCAGGGCTCACATGCACACTGGGGTGGCAATGTGATCAGGGTCACCAAAGGCTCAGTTCACAAAACCAGACAATGTGTGCTGATGCACATGAGGGAAAGGGGAACTTCTGAATGTGAGAACTGGCTGGTGTTGATCTTATGCAGGATCTGGTTTAAATAGGAGCAAAGCAGATATTCCTGGAAGCAGAAGAGAAAAGTGGCAGCGGTATCTTCTTCCATCCATGGCGCATTCTGCATCTAGCATTCACTCCACAACAATGCTGACAATGAGGAGGAGGAGGACGACGACAATAGCCTATCTTACAGGGCTGTTCTAAGAATTACAATAAAAATGCCCCCAAAGTGCTTTGAACAGGGACTGTGCTATTTATATATCTAGTACATCTTTGTCCCACCCTTCTTCCTAGAAGCTCAGGTTGGCATATTGGCTAGGACTCAAAGAAACCACTCTGGTATGTGGGCTTCCCACTTTAATCCTCACAGCTACCTTGTGAAGTAGGTTAGGCTGAGAGTGTGTGACTGACCCAGGGTTCTTTAGTGAGTTTCCTGGATGAGTGGAAATTTGAACTCAGGTTTCCCAGATCCTAGCCTGACACTCCAACCACTACACTGCACTGGTTATATAAATGCTAAAGGAATAACATGCCAAAAAATCAAACCACAAGGATAGAATTTTCTCCCCTCTCCCCTCTTTCTTTCCCCCCCCCGCCCCCGCTTCTATAGCTTAGGGCAAATAGGTAGCATTGCACTGGGTTCCACCATACAGAACTGCTGGATTCTTTCACCAAATCCAGCAAAAAACACTGCGTTCCACAAAAACCAAAAGACATTTCCAGAGTGTTTCCTTTGTGTCCTAGCCAAGATCTGCTAAAGTTAATTATTATTGTGTTCATTTTAGAGGCATTCCATTGCAAGCATAAGAACTTATGTCATTTGTTGTTGTTCAGTCACACAGTCGAGTCTGACTCTTCGAGACCCCATGGACCACATCATGCCAGACCCTTCGGTCTTCTGCCATCCTCCGGAGTTTGCTTAATTTCATGTTCGTTGCATCAATAACATCTCATCTTTTGCCATCCCCTTCTTCTTTTACCTTCAATCATTCCCAGCATCAGGGGCTTTTCCAGTGAGTGCTCCCTTCTCATTTGGTGGCCAAAGTATTTGAGCTTCAGCTTCAGTATCTGGTCTTGCATTGGCATAAAATTAATTCAAAATGGTCCAAAACTGGTTTGGAAATAACAAACTAAAGACTGACCCAGAAGAAAAAAAAGTTTCAGAAATACAGATGACTTCAAATAAGAATGGAAGCTGAAGATTCTAGGTGACTGACTTCCAGCTCGATTCTTTTTGCATAGTCCTAAATTGAGAAGAGCCAAGAGAAGAGAGGGAAAAAGATGGACTTTTAAGCCCCTGCTGACAGCTACTGACATCCCATATTTCTGTGATATATACTGTAAATCTGCTTCATTTTAAATGCACAGTTAATGACTTTAGCCCCTCTTCTGCAGGAAACTCAGCAAGGTTCCGGCTTTTAAAAAGCAAAAGAGTTTCATCAACCAGAAGATGACTAGTGGTACAGCAAAGCAAAATCCCCATTCTCAAGCCACTTAAAGGCGGCTCTCAGCAAAGTTGCAAGAATACTTTTAGAACACTATAATTATTTATCAGCAATGAGCAGGATGAGTGGGGGAGCAAATATTTATTGGTATTTTTTTTCTGAAAGAGAGAGAGAGGGAAAGGACAGTTCCCTGGTCAAGCCAAGCTGCACCAACTTTAGGGAAAGGGTTGTGGCTCAATTGAAGAGCATCTGCTTTGAATGCAGAAGGTCCCAGGTTCAGTCCCTGGTATCTCCAATGAAAAAAGACTAGGTAGGAGGTAATGGGCCCTGACCTGGATAGCCCACCCTAGCCCAATCTTGTCAGATCTTGGAAGTTAAGCAGGATCAGCCCTGGCTAGTATTTGGATGGGACTAAGGAATACCAAGGTCATGACACAAAATTAGGCAATGGCAAACTACCTCTGAATGTCACTTGCTTTGAAAACCCTATGGGGTTACCATAGGTCAGCTGTGACTTGACAGTAAAAAAAGGAGCTATTTCTTTCACATCACCTCCTTTTTTAAACTGACACACTTCCTTTTCTGCTTAAACCTCAACACATTACCTCTCTGGAACGTGACTCCTTAAGGATGTTCTGTTTGAATCAAGATTGCCAGATCTTCAAATGGTCCCTTTGGCTGCCCCTTTTTATATCAGTCTGATATGACTGACCTGCATGCCATGAAAAGTTTCATCTACCCATTTCCACAGCTGAGCCTCTATTAAAAGGGGTGGGACATTTTTTCTCCTGTCTTGTTGCCAACCATAGATTGAATTGTCACTGGGCGATAACAAAAGTTTTACCTGTGATGGTTGATTTACATATGCAAGTCATCACTTGACACAGTAATTAACCTGAATGTGTGAATCAGCCCTTTAAAGCTACTCTGGGCAATATGAACACTCATATGAAAGGCCTCAAGGTTTCTGTGGGATGACTGGATTGGCAAACTGATATAATATTCTGGTTGACAGAATGAACTGTTGTTTAGAAAGTCCCAGGTTCACATCTTAACTCCACTATGAACTTTCTGGGCAGCCTTAAGAAAGCCTCTCAATTTAGCATTATTGTGGAATTTCTTTTTCCCAAATTCACTTTTTAAAAGATATATGCATTGATTACTCTTATTTCTCTTTCAAAAGAAGAATTTGTAGATTTCAGTTACACCTCTGTGCGCCCTTTTGTAACCAGCTCTTGCATGGTGGGGTCTTGTTTTGTTTGTCTTTTTATGTTACATGTTACAGGGTGCTCTTAGCAGCAGGGTAGGAAATTTTGGGGAAATATTGTCTGCCTCTGAGCATCTGCAGAGTGAAATTCTGAAATGTTGTAGAATTTCCCTTCCTGCCCCTCTGATTGATTTAAAACAGACTCCAGATTCCTAAAAAGATGAAAAGAAATGGATTATTGGACTTCAGAAAGAAACTGGGTAAAGAAGAATTAAGAGATTTCTTCTTACCAACACTGGCCTTCCTGAAAAGTTGTAAGGATTACACTCTGGAAGTGCTGTGAAAATGCTAAGTATTACAACAAGCTCATTCCTACTATGTGAAGCTAGGGTAAATTCTGAACAGAAGACAGAGATCCCCAGCCATTTTGTGCACAAGGCATAATCATTCCCTGGCTGGGATGTCATCTTTCGTTCGCCTTGCAATCCACAATCCCATTCGACAGATTACCATCATTTGAACTATGTGATCAGGGGCCTTTAATATAATGCAATTAAGATCATTGGCTTAAGGGTCTTTGACCATTTAGCTGAAATTCAAAGCTGGCCCTGCAGTCATTTGGCTGTGAAGGAATTGATTGGGCCCCCTCAGCACTCTCTCGTTTTCAACAGAGTACTGCCGTAACCCAGTTAATTTCTGTTCAGCCCATTACTCAGGTACTTTCTGCTCCTGGGCCAAACGATTATGTGTCTGTGCTTTGAAGGATTAGAACTGAAACCCGAAAGGACACTGAGCAACAGAGGGCAGGGGGGAACAACTCAAAACATGATTTAAAGAGGTATCGACTTCAAGAAAACATGATCTTTATTTTGCCTGTCCAATGGGACATTTTTTTGCTGCCCAAAGTTTCGTAGAACTTGATGAAAACAAAAGTCCTTCTCCTTTCCCCACCCCCACCCCTACATCTAGTCTGAAACAAAAAGGCCAAATCAGTCATGTTGGAAGAGATCTATGAGTAGGAGGATCTCTTGCCATTTTCTCAAAGCCACTTGTTTGCTGTACGCAACTGCTTTGAAGATGGGAAGGGTCACTAAGAGAAGGTACATTCCTTGCTCCCAAGCCTCTTCCCCAATTTAAATTAACTCCCTCTCCAAAGCTGCATTGAGATCCACAGGAGGAAAAAGACAGCTATGGTACTCACCTTCAGAGGGGCTCTTGAAACTATGGACCCCATCCCAGTGGAGAAAAATCTTGGCCAGGCCCGTAGCTACCATGGGGTCCATGGGGCCCGCCCCCTGGGTTTTACAGCCCATTCCCTGATCCTCGGCTCCCTTTCCCTCCCCCGGCCCCCTCACCCCCTATCGATCAGTATCAGTCCAGCCCCAGCCCCTGTTCCCCTCCAAGCCACTTGTGCTTTGCCTCTCCCCCATAATCGCTTCTTTTTTTCTTTCCTGGGTAAGTTTTCTCCACTCCCCCCCCCCATTCCCACTTTTTCCTGTTAGCCTGATTCCAAGGGCTCCATGCCCAGCGAGGGCTGGAATCTCATCTATCTGCAGAAGCTGCTAAATCTGTGTGCCTTAAAAACAACTTAATTTCTCTTTGACTGCTGAGTCCCTGTTTGGGGGCCAGTGCTGCCGGTTTCCATGTCACATGGTCGTTTGAATACAGAGCTAGGTAAGCTGGGCGCCCTCTATCCATGCCTTGGCTCAGCATCAGGGAGTGAGGGAGGGAGATGGAGGTGGTTGCATCTCACTGCTGGCGGTGGCAGCAGTGTGAGCATTTTTTTTATTTGTTGTGATGTCAATGCGCTTTTTGTGACATCAGTGCACACGTGTGGAACTTTTGGGGGGCTCCCACTTTCCCCAGGGCCCCTCCATTAAAAATTTCCTAGCTATGGGCCTGATGTTGGCCCACCCCCATCTGTCCTCAAAATGAGTTGCTGATAAGGAATATCTGACTGAAAAGTATATAAGAGAAATTCCAGCAGAGTAGCTATGTTACATTACCAGCCTAACCAGAGCTGCACCCAGCTAGGTCCATTGAGATCAATGAGCTTAAAAGGGTGTAATTCTGTTTAGAACTACAATGTTAGACTGTTGTGGCCAAACTAAAAAAGATTCTGTGGCATCTTAAAAGAAGAACTGACTGAGGCAGAAGCTCCAAGGCCCACCTCACTGGATATTGTCTTCATCATGCACCTGACAAAGTGGACTTTGCCTCACAAATGCTTATATTGCAATAAATGTGTTCATCTTTACAATGTAGAGTAGCCAATTCCAGATTGTAAAATTCCTGGAGATTTGAGGGTGGGAGCTCGGGGGGGGTATAATGCCACAGAGTCCACCCTCCAAAGCAGCCACTGCCTTCAGGGAAACTGATCTCTATCATCGGGAGAACAGCTGTGATAGCAGGATATCTCCAGGCCCCACCTGGAGGTTGGCTACCTTATTATAATGCCACAAACCCTATTATTGTGCCACAAGACAGAGTCAATTAGTGGAGCAGATCTCATTAGCCATCCACAGGAGGGCATCTGCACAAATCTTACTGCAGCAGTGGCTTTCCCAGCTTTTTGTAGGGGGGGCCATTATCTGAACTTTCCAGAAACAAATCACTATCCATGTCATACCTTTATCGGGATCAGCTACAGTGATACAAACTTTTGTGCAAATTCTTGTGCTCTCCAGAACTCTTCTTCCCCATCTCCTTTTTTATTTTGTACTTGGTAACATCGAGCCTGAGAAAGAGTTCTGGAGAATTTGAAAGTTTGAACACACTTTTGTGTCATTGTAGCTAGTCCCAAAAAAAGGTACGATGTGAATTGTACTTTGGTTTTGGATTTTGGACCAGCGCGGCCCTTGCAACATAACTCCACCCTGCTCCCCCTCTCCCTAAGTTAGAGTGCAAGAACATCACATCTTTGGGTTTAACACAGTAAAATCCAGTTGGAAAGTGTATTGAAAGTGGATTACTTAGTGTGTGTGATCACAGTTTTTATTCACTTCCTCTAGCCCTTGCATAATTTTATGAGCCTTTGTCATGTCACCACTCAATAGTCTCCCCCCACCCCCGAACTGAATAGTCACAGATTTCTTTGCCTTTTTTACTGGAAAGCTCCTCCAACCTTCCCTTCATCCATGGATCATCATTCATTGGAGGCTGCAATCACACATGCTAAATAATCCACTTTCAATGCACTTTACAACTGGATTTTACTGTGTGAACTGGCAAAATCCAGTTGGAAAGTGCATTGAAAGTGCATTGAAAATGGATTATTTAGTGTGTGTGATCACAGCTTGGGATTCCAATGTTGACTGCCTCTAGTCTAAATATGGAGATTCCCTTTAGTCACCACAGCCTGTAGCAATTGCTGACAACCCTTCCATGAATTTAATTTGCTTTTTAAGACACCTATGCTCATGACCATCGGTACATCCACTGGCAGTGAATTCCACAATTTAATTACTCACTGAGACCATTTCTACAATAGTGAAATTTCCCATATTGCCATTTTTAAAATTGCGCAGTATGTGAAATTTTCCACAGTAGATTTTTCCTCACTAGGTGCAAACCTGAAGTTTTCTCCTTCTTACCCCACATTTTGCTAAAAGTAAGTTTTATTAAGTTTTGGCGGGATTTTATGTTAATAAGAACAAGACAAAGATACTCTGTAAAAATGTGAGAAAGGAAAAACAATTGGATTTACAAGAGAGAGTCCAATGTGAAGTGGTGAAAAAGACTAAATATCTGGGAATTGAGGTTACAGCAAAGAATATAGACTTGTTTAAGAACAATTACGAAAAGGCCTGGAATAAAATTCAACAAGATATCAAGAAATGGAATACTTTGAATTTATCCTTATTGGGCAGAGTTTCTGTAGTTAAAATGAATATTTTACCCCGTTTGCTATTTTTATTCCAAACGATTCTGGAGTGCTTCTGGAGTGCTTGCCCACTCCAGAAGCACCAATTTTGGGAGGGGGTTTGAAAGACCTGAATCAGATTGTGGTGACAAGAGAGGAAGTCCTCCGACTGATGGACAATTTAAAAATTAATAAATCACCAGGCCCGGATGGCATTCATCCGAGAGTTCTGAAAGAACTCAAATGTGAACTTGTGGATCTCCTGACAAAAATGTGTAATCTTTCTTTAAAATCTGCCTCCATTCCTGAGGACTGGAAGATAGCTAATGTCACTCCCATCTTTAAAAAGGGCTCCAGGGGAGATCCAGGAAATTACAGGCCAGTCAGTCTGACATCAATACCGGGTAAGTTAGTGGAAACTGTTATTAAGGAGAGAATTAGTAGGCACATTGATGCACAAAAACTATTGAGGCAGACTCAGCATGGGTTCTGTAAGGGAAGATCTTGTCTCACTAACCTGTTAGTGCTTTTTGAGGGAGTGAACAAACATGTGGACAAGGGGGACCCAATAGATATTATTTACCTTGACTTCCGGAAAGCTTTTGATACAGTTCCTCATCAAAGGCTCCTAAGTAAGCTCAATAGTCATGGGATAAAAGGACAAGTCCTCTTGTGGATCAAAAACTGGCTTATAAATAGAAAACAGAGAGTGAGTATAAATGGGAAACTTTCCCAGTGGAGGGTGGTAAGCAGTGGGGTACCACAGGGATCAGTACTTGGTCCGATGCTTTTTAACTTGTTTATTAATTATTTGGAATTGGGAGTAAGCAGTGAAGTGGCTAAATTTGCAGATGACACGAAGTTGTTCCGGGTGGTGAAAACCAGGGAGGATTGTGAGGCACTCCAAAGTGATCTGTCGAGGATGGGTGAGTGGGCGTCAACATGGCAAATGGGGTTCAATGTGGCCAAGTGCAAAGTGATGCACATTGGAGCCAAAAATCCTAAACATAAATACACGTTGATGGGGTCTGAACTGGCAGAGACGGACCAAGAGAGAGATCTTGGAGTCGTAGTAGATAACTCAATGAAAATGTCTACACAGTGTGTAGCTGCAATAAAGAAGGCCAACGCTATGCTGGGGATTATTAGGAAGGGAATTGATAACAAATCAGCCAGTATCATCATGCCCCTGTATAAATCATTGGTGTGACCTCATTTGGAATACTGTGTACAGTTCTGGTCACCACATCTCAAAAAGGATATTATAGCATTGGAAAAAGTGCAGAGAAGGGCAACTAGAATGATAAAAGGGTTGGAACACCTTCCCTATGAAGAAAGGTTAAAATGCTTGGGGCTCTTTAGCTTGGAGAAACGACAGCTGAGGGGTGACATGATCGAGGTTTATAAGATTATGAATGGGATTGAGCAGGTTGAGAAAGAAGTACCTTTCTCCCTTTCTCACAATACAAGAACTCGTGGGCACTCCATGAAATTGCTGAGCAGTCGGGTTAGAATAAATAAAAGGAAATACTTCTTCACCCAAAGAGTGATTAACATATGGAATTCACTGCCACAGGAGGTGGTGGCAGCTACAAGCATGGACAGTTTCAAGAGGGAATTAGATAAACATATGGAGCAGAAGTCCATCAGTGGCTATTAGCCACAGGGTATAGATGGGAACTCTCAGTCTGGGGCAGGTGATGCACTCTATTCTTGTTGCTGGAGGGGGCAGCAGTGGGAGGGCTTCTAGTGTCCTGGCCCCACTGCTGGACCTCCTGATGGCACCTGGTATATTTTGGCCGCTGTATGACAGAGTGTTGGACTAGATGGGCCATAGGCCTGATTCAACATTGGCTTCTCTTATGTTCTTATGATTCCAATTGTGAAAGATTGCAAAGTGTTGAATTTATGGCAAAAGGAGATTTCTAAATTTGTGTGGGCTGGAAGGAAGCCAAGGATTAAAATGAAAATACTTTGTGATGCGAAAGAAAGAGGAGGCTTCCAGCTTCCTAATTTTAGACTATATCATGATGCGGTGTGCCTAGCTTGGTTGGAGCTGTGGATCAACTTGGAGAATAGACAACTGTTGGCACTAGAAGGGCATGATCGAAGATAGGGTTGGCATGCTTATTTATGGTACGAGAAATCCAAAGTAGATAACCTTTTTAAGCACCACTTCATAAGTAGATCACTATTTATGACATGGATGAGATATAAGAGATTCTTTTTTGAAGCAAGACCAATGTGGGATTGTTCCGGCTGAAGTAATAAAACCACTTTCAAGGCACAAAGGAAAAGACTGGTTACCCTACAGAGACATTCTGAAAATTGAGGGGGAAAGTTTTGCGATGAGATCTAGAGAAGATTTGGGTTTTGAATCTGATTGGCTAAATTATAGACAGATTTATGATTTATTTAAGACTGACAAAATGAGATATGGTTTTAGAAAAGAAAATAATGAAATTGAAAAGATTTGGAGTGAAAAAGGTAAAAAAATGATTTCTAAAATTTATAAGATTTTGTTAAAATGGTATACAGAGGATGAGATTGTAAAAGAGCAAATGGTGAAATGGGCTATAAATGTAAATAGAGATATAGAAATGTCATCTTGGGAATGTTTGTGGAAAAAGTCGATTAAAATATCAATATGTGTTAATGTTAAAGAAAACTGTTACAAAATGATGTATAGATGGTATATGACACCAAAAAAAATTACTAATATGAATGAGAATATGTCTAACAAATGTTGGAAATGTAAAAAGAAAGAAGGCTCGTTTTACCATATGTGGTGGATTTGTGAAAAAGCAAATGTTTTTTGGACAGATATTCATAGTGAAATTCAGAAAATCTTGAAATGTACGTTGAAAAAAGAACCAGAAATGTTGCTTTTAGGACTAAAGTTAGAAGAAGTCAAAATGACGAAAAGAACTTTGTTATGGTATCTCATTTCAACTGCAAGAATGACTTACGCTCAGTTCTGGAAACAAGAGCAGATACCTGATAAGTGGGAATGGATTAAAAAAATGATTTTTATGGCTGAAATGGACAAACTAACAAGAAAACTTCATGGAGCAGAAGACGAAGAATTTTTAACAGACTGGAAAGATTTTAAAGACTATTTAGAGCTTAACTGGGATGTGAAAAATAGATTACTTTGTTTTTATAGTTACTAATAACAGAAGTGTTGTAGCAAGAGAGACTGTATTTGAAAAGTTACCTAACTGTTAAAGTTAAAAAGCAAAATATTGAAATTTAAGATTTGAATATTAAGAACAAGTTGAATGTACGAGAATATTGGGTGGAAATGTTAACGGGGGCGGAGCATCGTGGGAAGCCAGGGGAGGGGGAGATAAAAATTTGAAAAGGATATGATAAGAATTGTAAACAAAATGTGGAACATGCTATTATATATCCGATAATAAATTTTCTTAAAAAAAAAAAAATTAGAGTACCCAAAGATGGGAAAGGGGGCAGGGGAAGGGGCAGAGGAAGGAACAAAAATAATAAGACTTCTGCATATAACTTTTTTCTACTTATCGTTTCATATTATGCAGAGATAGACTGTGAGGTTCTAAAAGTTTATAAAAGCTTCTTGATATTATAGTATTTAGGAGTTAATATCTTTGTATTTCTCTCTTATCCAATTATAAAATAGAGTTCATAGTCCAACAAGATCTTCCATTTGCCCTTTTAGCATTGAAGTCAATTTGTCCATTTCCACAATTTCCATAATCTTCACTATTAGGTCATGTTCAGAAGGTATTGATGGAAGTTTCCAGTAGGATGCAAATAAAATTCTAGCTGCAGTTACTACATGAATTATAAAATATCTTTGTTTTTTATCAAAGCATCTGGTATACAATTCAATAAAAACAATTCTAGTTGAAAAGATATTGAAGTCTGCAAAACTGTCTGTATAAAAGTATGTAGCATAACCCAAAACCCATAACCCACTATATCACATGTCCACCACATATGGTAAAATGTACCCACATATTCTTTACACTTCCAGCAACTATTCAACATATTTTTATACATTTTAGCTAATCTATCTGGTGTTAGATACCATCTGCAAAACATCTTATACAGATTCTCTTTAAATGCCACCGATTTAGTTATTTTCACATTCACTTTCCATAGTTTACTCCACTGTGCAAGATCAATAGTATAACCTAGATTTTGTATCCATTTCACCATACAATCTTTAACCATCATCTTCCATTTTCTTTAAAAATACATTTTCTTGATCAGCTTATCATTGGATGTACATAACAACTTTTCAAATGCACATTGTTTGGAATAAAAACCAAATTTTCTATCTTTAGTGTATCTAGATTATATTTAAGTCCTTGCCTTATTAATTCTTCCTTTGTTTTTAGAAATCCTTTATCATCTAAAAAATCTTCATATCTAAGAATTTTGTCTAATGAAATTAAACTTGGTTGTGCAAAAGCTTCAAAGGGTGAGACCCATCTTGGAATTTTAGAATATACCAAAGGTAGGATTTCCCCCCAACTTAATAAGGATTTTCTTATCAAATGATTTTTAAAGTATTTATTTCCAGCTGCTTTCCCATACCAAACAAAAGCATGCCACCCTATCTTTAAATTGTGTCCTTCTAGGGCTAAAAGTCTTTGATTTTCAAGCAGAATCCAGTCTCTCATCCAAACCAAGCAAGACGCTTTATTATACATCTTCCAGTCTGGTAAAGCAAAACCCGCATTTTCTTTAAAATCTTGTAGTGCTTTCAACTTTAATTCTTGGCTTTTTCCCTTGCCAAATAAAATTAGGTATTAGCTTATTCATATATTTAAAAAGAGTGATTAATACAAACAGGAAAAGTCTGACATAAAAAAAAATACGTGGCAATATATTCATTTTAACAGCTACAATCCTTCCTATCAAGGATAAATGAAGACCTTTCCATCTTTCTAGATCTTTCTTAACTTTCTTAATTCAAATAGTTATCGTTCATCAAAGAACTACACTTTGGAGTTAAGTATATTCCCAAACACTTAACTCTTTTCTCCAGCTGAAATCCTGTTAAATTGATTAACTCAGTTTTTTTATTAGAAGGCATATTCTTTGTTATAACCTTTGTCTTTTGATAGTTTATTTTCATCCCAGCCATTTCTCTATACTCTTTAATATTGTTTAGCAAATGTTCTATAGAGACTGCTGGGTCTTCCAAGATAAATACTGTCATCTGCAAATGCTTGTAACTTATACCTATGACCCTTAACTGAAGCTCCTTTGATTGCAGAGCCTTTTCTAATAGCTCTTGTCAGAACTTCCAAAGTTAAAATAAATAAAAGTGGCATCAAAGGGCATCCTTGTATTGTCCCTTTCTCAATCCAAATAATATCTGTCAAGTCACCATTTACAGCTATCCTCACTTTCTGTTTAGTATAAATAGCTTCAACTACTCTTATAAAATCAGACCCAAATTTCATTTCCTTCATCTGTTCAATAAGAAATTGCCAGCTGACAATATCAAAGGCTTTTTCAGCATCCAAAAATACTAAAGCCATCTGTTTCTCAGGGTAAGCTTCATAGTATTCTAGTATATTTAAAACCATTCTAACACTGTTCCTTAATTGCCTTTTCGGTAGAAATCCTGTTTGGTCTTGATGTATAAATTCTGATAATACTTTTTTCAATCTTGTAGCTAAAACTGATGCAAAAATTTTAAAATCACAGTTAAGCAAGGATATAGGTCGATAAGTCTTAACTTCTTTTTGATTCGTTTCTTCTTTATGTATCAATGAGATAGTTGCTTCCATCCAAGATTCAAGCAGAACCCTCTCTTCCATAACTGTTGTAATCATATTCTTGTATGTAGGGCCAGTGTCAGGTATTTTTGCACACTAGGCAAAGCTACCTTCTGGTGCCCCCCGTGCACCCCCCCCAATTTTCAAACATAAATGTATTTTGGGAAGAATTAAAAACACAAAAGACAGCCAATTGCCTCGTCTAATCCAAATGACCTGGTAGAATTCTGAGGGAGTAGAATGGGCTGTATCCCTAGGGGAACATTCACTAGGGTTGCCAACTCCAGTTTGGGAAATATCTGGAGATTTGTACAATGCCTGAGGAGGGAAAGGACTTCAATGGGGGTATAATGCCACAGAGTCCACCTTCTGAAGTGGCCATTTTCTACAAGTGAAGATGGGGGGGTCACTGTGGCTTGGGGGCTGGGGGATCCAGAGAAAAATAGAGGAGGCAGACATCTACCACACAGAGACACATGGAAGACAGCCTGTTCTCCGTCTTCATGTGGGGGGTGGGGGTGGAGATGGGGGCATTGGGGGGGGCTGCTGGAGGGGGAGGGAGTTTGTTCATCATGACTAGACAGTGGGAACATGAAAGGGTGTGGGAGGGACAGGGAGAGGCCGGGCAGCGGGAGGGCATGGGAGGGAGGGCTCAGTGTGCCAGGGGGAAGTGGCAGGGAGGGCAAGGGAGGGCTGCGGTGGGGGTGGGAGCCAGGTGCTGTGAGATTGGCAAGGCAGCCACCTGCCAGAGTCCAGGCTGCAGCGGGTAGACAAAGAGGCAGTGCCAATGGCGTTGCGTCAACCACCTCAGCGTGGCAGCAGGGGGTGGGTGACAAAGGCGCCAGGTGGTGCTCCACCTCCATTGCACTGTAGGTATTGTTGGGTGGCCCCAAAATCCTGCCCTTGCCTTCCCACCCTCCAGGACCTTGCTGGAGTTTCTTTGGAGACAGAGGCAGCAGCTGCTGGGCGCCTTGTGGCCGCTGGGCTTTTTCTCCCTTCCGTCGTGATGCACGCTCGGGGGGGAGGGCAAACGGTCAGACAGAGCCACTGAGAGAGTCAGCCAGTGAGCAGGGCCGGTGTGCGTCCATATCAGCAGGCCTAGTGGTGCCCTAAGGCAGTTGCCTAACCTTGCCTTTATGGACAAACCAGCCCTGCTTGTATGGTGAAAGGATAATATCTTCTAGTACTTTATAATATTCTGCAGGTATCCCATCCGGGCCCGGCACTTTCCCCATATTTTGTGTGATTTCCATTATTGTGATGGGGTCATTAAGATATTTCCTGTTCTCTTCAGATAATATAGGAAGATCCTGTTTTTGTAAATATTGCTTTTGATTTCCTTTTGATATTTGCTCTTCCCTATATAACTGGGTATAAAAGGATTGCACAATTTTCTTTAGTTCTTCTTTCTGAAATTTCTCCTTATCCCCATCATATAAAGAGTGGATCAATCCCTTTTCTCTTTCCTTTCTAAGTTTATAGGCTAGCCATCGCCCTGATTTATTTCCATGCTCAAAACAGTTCTGTTTAGCAGATTTCACATTTTTAGCCATTTCTTCTGAGAGTAACAGGTTAAGCTGGTGTTGAAGAACTTTAATTTTAGATTTTAAGTTTTCATTTGAAGGATCTATTTTCAAATCCCCTTCATTTTTTTTCGATGCATCCAAGATATCTTAATAGTTTTCTCCTTTCTCATCTCCATCTAGCCGCAAATCTAATTGCCAATCCTCTAAAATAGGCTTTACTTGCATCCCAAATAATTCTCCTTGATGTTTTCATATTCATATTTTGCTGAAAGTACAAGTTCATTTCCTTTTTTACATATTAGAAGAATTGTACATTTTTCAACAGTTGAATATTTAATCTCCATCTAAATTTTCTTGGGGCATCCTTTATTTTCACCAACAAAGGGTTATGGTCTGCATATGATTTGAGCAAAATATCAACATCTTTAATATCCTGCAAAAAGCTTACTGAAGTCCAACACCTATCAATTCTAGACCAGGATTTATGTCTACCATAGTATAAGGTGTAGTCTCTTCCTGTAGGGTTTCTTACTCTCCAAGCATCAACTAATTTATATTCTTCAGCAAGTTCAAGAAAAGATCTTGGAAGAAATCCTTTGGAGACTGTAACCTTCTTATTGGTCTTCCTATCCAGGTCACAATCAAACACTGCATTGAAATTTCCCAGCAAGCATATGTCAGTGTAGTCAAATCTTGCTAAAAATCTTTTTAAAAAAAATTAAATTTCCTTGATGGTCATTACCCCGCATTTTTTAAATGTGCTAAAAATGGAGATTCCAAAAATGCAGGTAAGAAGGAGAAAATTTTGAGTTTGCGCCTGGTGAGGGAAAATCTACTGTGGAAATGTCACATAATGTGCAATTTTAAAAACGTCATTGCAGGAAATTTCATTACTGCAGAAATGGTCTGAGTAAAGAGCTACTTCCTTCTTTCTGTCTTGGATCTAGTGTCTATCAACTTCACTGGGTGCCTCCAAGTTCTAGTATTATAGGAGAGGGAGAAAAAGTTCTATCCACTTTGTCCACCCCATGCAAAATTTTACAAACCTCTACTGTGTTCCATCCTCCATTGCCTTTTTTCTAAAGTGAAAACCCCAGACTCTTTAGCATAAGAAAGGTGTTCTAAGTTCTAAATCATTACATATTTCCAAACCTGAACAATTCACAAGGATAGACAAGATATTTCAGATGGGATGAGGATTTTCTGTTCTGTGTAGAAATATGACAATCCCCCCTATCTAAGTGAGGATGGGTGGCTAAAGTCCTGCCTTCTCTTCGGAACATTGAAATTTATCCTGTGGTTTGATTTCTTGTCTATTCTCATTCTATAGATTTCTGTGTTGATTGGCGTGTCAGTGAAATGCTTTTGTTGATGTATCATTTGGGGGAGCGCACGGGAGCCTAGCTCTGGGAGCTCAGGAGCCAAGCCCCGCCCCCAGCCGGCGTCCCGGGGAGTCTTTCAGGCAGCCGAATGTCAATTTCAGTTCCATTATCTCCTATGGGCCATTGAAGTCAATGGTGAAAACATAGGGTATATTCAGGGGCTGGAGGGGAGGAGGTTTGAGGGAGAGGCTCCAAACTCACAGGGTAGCTGATGGAGCCTCTTCCCAAGATACCCACCAAGTTTCAAGAACATTGGACCAGGGGATCCAATTCTATGGGCCCCAAACAGGTTGCCCCTATTCCCTCCATTGTTCTCTATAGTGGGAAAAAAGTAAGTTTTTTCCCACCATAGAGAACAATGGAGGGAATAGGGGCAACCTGTTTGGGGGTCCATAGAATTGGACCCCTAATCCAATGTTCTTGAAACCTGGTGGGTATCTTGGGGAGAGGCTCCATAAGCTACCCTGTGAGTTTGAAGCCTCTCCCTCAAACCCCTCCCTCCAGCCCCAGAATATACCCTATGTTTTCACCATTGACTTCAATGGCCCATAGGAGATAATGAGGCCGAATTGCCACCAAATTTCTTTCATTCCCTTCTTTCCTTCTCTCCTTTTCCTCTTTCCCTCCTTCTTCTCTTCTTTCTTTCTTTCTTTCTTTCTTTCTTTCTTTCTTTCTTTCTTTCTTTCTTTCTTTCTTTCTTTCTTTCTTTCTTTCTTTCCCACCTTCTTCTCTTCTCTTTTTTCCTCCTTTCCCTGTTTCCCTCCTTCTTCCCTCTCTTTCTTTCCCTCCCCTTTCCTTCTCTTTCTTTCCCTCTTTCCTCCCTTCTTTCCTTCTCTCTACTGTCTCTTTTTCCTTCCCTCTTTCCTCCTTCTGTGGCCCAACTCTAGTGAGAAGGAGTTTAAACTTTAAATCCCTTCTCTCTTAGCTCTCTCACCGAGGCCAGCTGGGGAAGGGAAGGGGAGGCTTTGAAGATGCTTCCCCCCTATTGCTTCCCCTTCTGACATCACTTCCGGTGATGTCAGGGGGCGTGGCATATGCTAATAGCCTAATAGCTCATTAGCATAACATATGCTAATGAGCTCCTGCAGCTGTTTTTCTACGAAAAGACCCCTGCATTTGGTTACTTGGTTTGTTGATGCTGACTCTTTTGTGGGGCTGAGAGTTTTTGCTAATGGGAGAGTTGTTTTTCTTTTTTATTCTTTGTGTTGGATTGTTTGCTGATTCATTTTCTCTGGTATGGTTGCTTGGAAGCTGAAGTGTGCAGTAGATACACTCAAGGAGGATAAGACTATCCAAAGCCATGACTTCTAAATAGAACCTGCCCTGCTGCTGAATAAAAGGTGTTGGGGGGACAAGAAGGGAGAATTATTGCATGTAAGCTTCCTGGAGCAATTTGAGTGACCATCACAAGAAACTGATGCTGCATCAGATGGACTTTACGTTTGATCCACCAGGGTTCTTCTTACATTCTTATGTGGTTATTGGCTGGATTCTCTCATTTTAGTTATCCTTTTCTCCTTGTTACTAGGGGCAAGGATGGGGAAGGAGTTAAGAAGTAGGGCTCAGTCTTTATCCACACCCCCTCACACACACCACTGGCTTTAAAATGGGGTTGGACAGATTCATGGTGAGTAAAAGAAACCTCTATATTCAGAGGCAGTAAACCTCTGAAACTCGATGCTAGGAGGCAATATCAGGGGAAGGTGCCCCATTTATTGGCTCTCCAGGGCAACTGGTTGGCCACTGTGTGAAACTAGATGCCCATCTATATGAACCACTGGTCTGATCCAACAGGGCTCCTCTTATGTTCTTAATCCAGAACATGATGACATAGGCGTCATCTTCAGGGGGGCTGGGGAGCTCAAGCCTCCCCCGAAAGTACTGAGGCCCCCCCCGGAGGCAACTGGTGTCAGCCAGAGCCTTGCTACCCCCCCTCCTGTCCTCCACCCCATTTTGAAAGCGGAGGGTTTTCCCCTCCGCTTTCTGAGACTGTTCGGCTGGGCTGGGAGGGAAGTCAAGGGGTGGGGGCTTGCTTCCTCCTGGAAGCTAAGCTCCACCCACAGTTCCCAGCAGCCCCGCTCAGTTCAACGTGGAGAGCTGCACGTGGAGGCTAGCTTCGAGGCAGCACATGCTGCCTCTGCTTGCTGCCGCCACCAGCCTGAAGGGTAAGTAGGTGGGGGTGTAAGGAGTGGGGGATTGTTTCAGGTGGGGTGGGGTGGGGTGGGGTGGGGTGGGTGGGAGCCCAGGGCTGCAGCCACCCAGCCATCCTGCAAGTCCAAGCAGGGGAGGTGGGAGAGGATTGGAGGATTGGGGAGGGGAGCTGGGCAAGAATGGAGGGAGGGGGAAGGTGGGGGGGGGCCTTCTGTGGCCTCTGGTTGCCCCTGCCATCGGTGAGTGGCTTGCTTTCTCCTGCAGTCCAGTTTAAACTGGGCTGCAGGAGAAAACAAAACCCAGGAACCCTTGTGCTGCACGGAGCACATTGCTCCAGGATACAGAAAATCCTGGGCTCACTTTCTCCTGTAATCAGGAGGGGGGGGCTGCGCTTTCTGTCCCTCTCTCTCTTTCTGTTTCTCTTTCCCTTTCCCTTGAGATGTGTGAGAGCTGGAAACGCTGGGAAGCTGCCCCACCCCCACTCCAGGCTGCTTCCCTTCCAGTCTGACTTTCTTCCCTTCCCTTCCCTCTGTCTTTCATTTCTCTCTCCCAATCTATATGTTTTTTCCCCCAGCTTCCCCCCTCTCCCTTGCTAAAATAGCCCCAGTTAGGATTGCCAGGTACCCCCTGGCCACCTCTGGGGGATGAGGGGAGGGTGGCCCAATCCAGGTTAGGAAACTCCTGGAGATTTGGGAATGGAGTCTGGGGAGGACGGGGACCTCAGTGGGGCACAATGCCATAGAGTCCACCCTCCAGAACATCATTTCCCCCCCAGGAAAACTGATCTCTTTAGACTGGCAATGAGCTGTAATTCCAGGGGATCCCCAGGTCCCACCTGGAGGCTGGCATCCCTAGCTCCAGTGCTGAAATTGGAAGCTCTGGTTCTGCTGTGTGACTTGGTGCATGCAAATCTCTGGCATTGGCTTACATTTGCCAAACCACCCAGGTGGAGGAGGGGAGGGGTGTCATTCTACCAAAAATGAGAGTGTTTGGGTTTCTCTGTGAGTTTGAGGACTGGAACTGGCACTGAAGTGAGATTGGAAACGTTTGTGTGGCTTTCTTGTGTTACAGTAATAATTATGCTACAATACAGTTTGTTAGTCCTAAAGGTGCTACTGAGTGTTTTACTATTTTGTATGCTATGGCAGTGATATGAGAGCCAATTGAGCTGTGGGTCCATCTCATGCTACTGACAGTAGTTATACATTACACCTTGCCCAAATGGTTCTGGGCATTAAAGCGCACTTGCCCTGGTGTGATGTAAAATGCTAGCAAGTCATAGCCAACTCATGGTAACCCTGTAGGATTTTCAAGGCAACAGACATTCAAAGATGATTTGCCATTGCCTGACTGTGCATCATGTCCCTGGTATTCCTTGGAGATCTCCCATCCAAATACTAGTCAGAGCTGACTCTGCTTAGCTTCCAAAATCTGATGACATCAGGCTAACCTGAGCCATCTGGGTCCATGGCATGGTGCTGTGTGGGTGCTTCCCAGGCAATAATCTTCAACCTATTCTTGGAAGCCACAATCATTAGGAAAGAGCCATGTGATAGAAGTGTAATAATAATTTACTCATAGTTGCAAGAGCCAATAAGATTTGAGTTTGATGGGGGATTGGGCAAATTGATCTAAGGAACTGAAAGAAGAGAAAGTATTAGCAAGCTCAGTGGTTAAGGATTTGAATAGAGCTCTTTATAGTCCAATCCTGAGGACACTGAGAAAGAATGTCTGAAAATGTCATACAGGTTTCTGTGGACCTTGCAATAGCATTGTAGCTAACCCCAACTAAGAAACTTCCATGCTGTTTCTATAATTTCTCAAATGTACTTCACACCAACTGTGCATCTCCATTCCTTTCTAATTCCTCTCAACTATGTACAGCTTTCTATGTTGTGCTTCATTCAGTTCCTAGCCCCCTTCTTTTCTATAACCATGGATCTACATCCCCTTCCTCAAGCCTTGCTGCTTGTCCCAACTCTCTAAAGTCAGACCAGTTTGGCCAGTGGCAACCGAAAATACATCTGTCTGTCCAGGAAGTTCAACTAAATGCCACTAGAGGTTTTGTCACCACTGCTACATCACTTAATGCATTACAATAAAGGTTCATGTTCAGGCTATAATTTATGATGTTTTAGTTTGGGAAGATCTGTGTTCTTGGTCACATCAGTTGGTGCTATTTTTTTCCTGTAAAATCCTCTTCCATCCCAGTGGACTCTGCTGCTCACATGTTGTCTGTCAATCCCCTCTTTATTCCACCCTTCCTCCAGTCTCCCTTCCCTTATATTGACCTCACAACAATGGCAATATCACCCAGCCTGATGAAGGGGCTTTGACTCTTGGAAGCTTATTCCCTGAAACTCTTGTTGGTCTCTAATCTGCTCCTGGACTCAAATCTAACTGTCCCAGTATCACCGAGTAAGTGTCATGCAAAATGTAGATCTGAACATGGGTCTCCTCAGTCCACACTGGTCTTCATGCCATTGGTCCACCTACTTCAGCATGGTCTGCTCTGATGCAGGTGAGCTCTACAGGCTCAGACAGAGAAAGATCCTTTCCAACAGCTGTTCTCTTAGACCTCCTCGGTTTAAACCTTTATCCTTTGGCACGCAAAGCATGGTCTCTCTACCATCAGTCCATCAGTGTAATCATTGTCTGCTCAGACTGGCAGTGGTTCTCCAGGGTTCTTTGCAGAGGATTTTGCCCATGCCGTGCTTTGTTTCTGAGCCATTGGGGTTGGGGGGGGGAGGATGCAGGTGGGCTGCTTTTATTTGTAATGCAAAAGTATATTACCTCTTTCTAACAACATATGTCCATGCAAGATGTACATATGTTCACTGTAATATGTAAACAGGGCTTTTGTTTCTCCGAGTGGTGAGCAGGAAGAGAGAGAAATGGCAACAGATATGTTCTTGGTATGTACACCATCCAGGGAGAACACTTAACACTTAACTCATGTTTATGCCACACATCATTATCCTTAATTGGCATGCAGATCAGAGGCCTTTTAAAATTTCCTTTTGCTCTGTGTGCAGTCCAGAAGGAACATTGGCAAGGAATGTACACTCTATACGTGTGGTACAGTTTCAAAGGGACAACTAACTGGGATGTATAAAAGAAATGACAGGATTGCCCATTACAAACAATGGGAGAGACTTGAAGGCCCACTGGAGATAATAGGAGCCAGGAATGCCACATGGCTCCGCCTCCATAAATAGTGACAATGGCCTGTGATGTCACTGGCTCCTCCCTATGATGTCACTGGGCCTCGGTTCTTTTAAGGACCTAGCACAGCAATGCCTCTGGCCCAGCCCCAGCCCCCCTGGGAAATTGGAAAGTCTACGCCCTTGCATGATGATACTGGCTTTTCCCCCACATGGATGATGAGAAGCCCCTGCAGTAAATGGGAGCGTCCAGACAATGCCGTGCCCAATGTGAGCACAATTAATCTGGCTCCTTTTCCACTTTGAGCCAAAGAAAATAAAAACCTCATGTGCCCTAGATCAAAGGAAAAACTGTGGGGTTGCAGTGGGTGGAGCATCTTTCTGGACACTCTACCTATGGACACTACATCCTGTTCACAAGTTACCTCATTTTTAAATGACAGTAAAGTTTATTTAAGCACTGAGAGAGCAGTCCTAGCGGGTCTACTCAGAATCCCACTCAGGTCTATTCAATGGGGCTTACTCCCAAGAAAGCGTGCACTGCTTACTCTGAGAGGGAGAGGCATGGAGACCAGTTGTAAAGACCAAACTTTAATGCTTTTTATGATGCAATCATACAGAAAGTCAAACCTTTCTAAATCCACTTAAGATTGTACTGCTGACCTTGCAAAACTGCTACTATAATGCCATGGTCTATACTTGTTCTGTGCTTTCTGAAGTGAGAAACCAGGATCTCTAAGGTTATGACTCTATGTATTCTCAGAGGGAAAATATACTCTGCACATGTTCAGAGAAACTCTCTACTTAGGAGCATTTTCATAAAACAAGAGTTGATTGGGGAGGGGAGACACATCCATTTTTTAGCAACACTGCCAATTTTTCTAGAACTTCTGGTAAATTTGATGAGAAAATTATACTCAGTCATCGTAATCTCTGCCAGTGAATATTTGGAGTTATGCTGCCATCCTATGTTCACATGCAAGCATAGCTGAAAAGCTATTGCAAAGAGAGACAAAGGGTGGTTCCACATGAGGGACTTGCCTCCAGTTCTCCACAGGTCAAATTGGGCTGGGTCTGATAATGGGTTCCGCATTATTGCATCAGCTGCACAGCCAGCTGGCTCCTGCTTTGGGTCAGGAATTCCACATTTGTCTGTGTTTTGGCCACTCCCCCATGCCCTTAACTCCATTGCCCCCTCCCCCGAAAAAACCTGATAATCACTAACAAGTCATGGACACGTGCGGGAGAACACCGTGGCAACTGGTCATCAGAGTTGTCACCGCTGTTTGAATCAAAATTTAAAACCTTAGTCCACCAAGGAGTGTCCTATTATTGTGTTGCCTCTGATACCACATGTGCAGCCATGATAGTCAAATTTATACCCCGCCCTCCCCGCAAAGCAGGCTCAGGGTGGCTTCCAATAACATAGATACAGAATAAAAACATACATAATACGTAATTAAAACATCACAGTTAAGATAATATATTACAAAGTGATACATTACAATGTGCTAGCAGCAGTTAAAAATTCAGTCAGATGGAATGCTTTCAAATGGATTTCCAACTTCCAACATGGAAGTGCTTAGATGTTATTCTGCTCATCAGCTCTTATGGCAGCTGCTTGATGATGACATTGCAGGCTGTGCGCTACAGCGGCAGCGGCCCCTAATTGTATGCCTGGCGGAAGAGCTCCGTCTTGCAGGCCCTGTGGAACTGTGAGAGGTCCCACAGGGCCCTGATCTCCTCCAGGAGCTCATTCCACCAGGCAGGTGCCGCCACCAAAAAAGCCCTAGTAGCAGCTAGTCTGGCCTCCCTCAGGCCAGGGAGGGTCAAGCGATTTTGAGACCCAGACTGTAGTGCTCTCTGAGGTATGTGTGGGGAAAGGCGGTCCTGTAGGTATGTTGGACCCCAGCCATATAAGGCTTTAAAGGTAAGAACCAGCACCTTGAAGTGGACTCAGTATGCTATAGGCAGCCAGTGCAGTGTCCTTAGCACAGGCTGTATGTGCTCCCATCTAGGGAGACCCATCAGCAGCCTGGCCGCAGCATTCTGCACCAGCTGCAGCTTCCGAATCCGCAACAAAGGCAGCCCCATGTAGAGAGCGTTACAATAGTCTAGTCTCAAGGTAACCATCGTGTGGATCACTGTAGCCATGTCAGCACGGTTGAGGAAGGGAACCAACTGCCTAATCAGCCTAAGATGATAAAAGCCCAACTTGGCAGTGGCCGCTACCTGGGCCTCCATGGTAAGGGAAGGATCCAGGAGCACTCCCAAGCTCTGAACCTCTGGCAATGGGACCAATAAAGCCCCCCCAAAGGTCAGGAGTGGGATCCCCACCCCCGAACCACCCCGACTCAGGCACAGGACTTCCGTCTTCGCTGGATTCCGCTTCAGCCGACTCAGTCTGAGCCACCCAGCCACATCCTGCAGAGCTCAATCCAGGTCTTCTGGTCTGGAGTCCGGCTGGCTGCCTAGTATCAGATAGAGCTGGATGTTTTCAGCATACTGGATCCCAGGTGACTGAGAACGCTTGGATCCATCCTTTCCCTGTTTGAGGGTGCACACACCTTACATGCTGATATCCACCCACCACCCTGTAAACATCATGAGAAATCTTTCAGGCATCCAGCACATGTGCCACGATAGGAAATCACGGCACCAAATCATTCTCAGAATGCTGCCATGCAACAAGTTTACTTTTAACTTTAAAAATTTTGATTTTGTAACACTAGCAAAATCTTAACAGCATTGTCTGCTACCACGACACACGCAGGCATTGTGGTTTATGAACGTTCAGCAGCCCTTGTCATCATTGCGTTGTAACACAATAACTGAAAACTTTTTTAAAAAGAAAAGAAAATGGACACCACAAGGGGAATATGGTGGTCTCAGGGAGGAGAGGGGTTATGGGCGTGCATATTGGATGCAAACCATGATAGGGAGGCACAAGGAGGCGAGAATTGTGAGGGAAGGTTTGTAGCGAATCCATGGAAGCCTCAACCTCAGCACCAAAGGAAGGGGGGGAGTTCTGTGGAAATCCAGCTGCCAGAAAATTTGAGGGAAAAGAGGTAATATGTGGGTCAAATGTCCACCCTGGATTTCCATGTGAGGAATCAAACAGCAACTCCGATTGAGTGTGGAGGCTGACGCTGGGCCAAATGGTTGTGTGGAATTGCCCAGAATGTTAAAAGGGTGACAATTTTGAGCAGAATTTTTTAAAATCCTCCTACAACTCCTCACCCACAGTAATACAGCATCTGATTTGAATATGGATGCTGGTACCAGAGCTTGCAACAAACTATGCTTTGGAGCAGGAAACAGGATATATCATCTTGAAGGGGACAGTCCTGTGAATTGGGGGGTGTATGATGTGTGGTGGACCAGACTTTATTTTGGGGTTCAGAGCCTTCATACTCTCCTCAGTGTTTTGGGATGAATTCATGAATAAGGAATGAATAAGGAACTGGAAATAAGGAACCAATTTAGGCCTCCTCATGATCTAAGGGTTGCCAACTACCTAGAGGGGAAAAAATGTCCTGTCCCTTTAACAGAGGCTCTGAGCCTGCCCCTTTCCAAACTCTAAGCCTCTTTTAAAAGGACAAGACTCCCGCTCCCCCAATCTGTGGCCCTGAGGGGCAGTGCCTAGTTTCCAAAGTGGGTTTTTTGAATCCAGGTATCAAGGAGAAACCGGAAACAGTGGGATTGCAGTTTGGTGATTTGACTTCTCTGATTGCTACTTTTCCCTACCTCCCCCCCTCCCATGGTCTGTAGTATGAACAAGTTGATTAACTTTGGCCCCAATCACATGAGTGAGATACTGCACCACTGAAGGGAGGCAAAGTAGAGCCGGGGCAAAAAGATGCACGGTAGCGCAATCAGACAGTCCCTGAGATGCTGCGCAGATGCTGATAGCTGGCAATCACACCAGCGATGTTGAAGCGCATCAAAGGGTCTTGTGCATGCGCACTCTGAGGTTTCTTCGCATACTGTAGAGGCTTGGAAAAAACACATCTGGCACGATGGGACGCATGCGGGTGCCGGATGCACCAGATTACCTCCACTTCCGCGATCCCACGCTCACCTGTGACCCACGTTTTCGGTTGCTACTACCCTTTTGCTGCTACTTTTTAAATCCGCTTCTTCAGGCCAATGGTACGGGTTGGTGTTGGGTGCGCTATGCTTCCCAGATGTTGCCATATGATCCCGCCCATTTGATGCGCCCTCAACCCATTCCTTTTGTGGGGCAAATCCTCTCGTGTGACTGGGATCTTCATGTCAAACTGGGATTCCTGGGAATTTAAACTCTGGTCAGGTTCCTCATCTAGCACTCTAGCCTCTACTACAAGCCCACAAGGTGGGAGCTCATGGGCCAAAGATTACAGCATCTCTGTCCCCCCATTTATTTGTAATCATACTTTTCCTGCAAAGAGTTAAGAGCAGTGTCCCTTCTAAGCTGAGTTAGCGTGAGCTGACTCACAGTTTTTTAGCCTCTGGCGCACACATTTTTGCCTTAGCTCAGGAAGGGTGGCTCCAGAGGAAACTAGTTTATGCAGCACCCAAATCGCTTGCTCACAACTTTAAAGCCAGTAGCTCACAAGGTAGAATTTTTGCTCACAAGATTCCACAGATTAAAGGGAGCATTGGTTAAGAGAAGTGTGTATATTTGTACACTTATGTATTTTAGTTGCACAAAAACCCTGTGAAGTAGGTTAGAGTGAGTATGTATGACTGGCCTAAGATCGTCGAAAACACTTCCACGACAGAGAAGGGATTCGAACTTCTACTTCGGAGAACCTAACGTGACATACCTACCGCTACGCTACCAAGTTTGCCTTTCTCCGGTTTCCTTTCTCCTTCTCCCCACCCACTTTTAAGACGTCACTGCAGCGCGACTGTGACGACAGACGCAGATTTCTCTTCCGCGCGCCTTCGCTTACGGGATCCCCTCCTCCTCTTTTCCTCACCCCGCACAGAGGGCGGAAGTAGCGTTCGCGAAAACAATAACGAGGGTGGCGGCGGTTGAGGAGAACGAGGCTCCTTCACTTGTAATGGTAAGGGAGGGGACGAAGGCCGCTTGTTATTAATTTCCATCGTTTACTTTTTAATTCCTGTATAGCTGAACCTGGTTCTCCCAGATCCTAGTCTGTTATTCTGTTGCACTACTTCCTTAGTCTCCAAAAAAGGCTTGGGTTGGATTGTTTAAAATACGCCACAAGCAAACTGTTAGATGGCGATCTAGGTGTTTTTTTAAACCTTCCCCTGCCCAATGAATTGGTTATATTAATTTGTCCTTGTCGCATTTTTATCACTTCCCTATCCAACCAGGGAGTTCAGGGTGGCCTGAATGGATCCGTCTTCTTCCACGTAATTCTCACAGTAACCTTGTGATTTAAGCTTGGCTGACAGATTATGTGCTCCTGGGTTCCTGCGGGAGGTGGGCTACATCTGAGCCTCCCCGGTAGTAGTCCAGGGCTCTGGCTACCATACCACATTATGGATTGTCCAACAAACGACTGTCTCAGTGCTACAGTTCCTGGAATTAGTAGCAGAAGCTGTGTCACTCAAACTAGTTCAGTTGTCTAATGTCTGCATATCCCCAGAGAAGTCCTGTGTAAGGCTCTTCTCTTCTGTGAGGTTTCTGGTTTTTTGTTTGTCCGAGAATTCTTCTCTGGCTGTTGTAACATATATCCTCATGCCTCTTCCACCCCTTACTGGATTGCTTTTTGTATTCTGCAGAACTGTTAATTGGGAAATTAATGGAAGCTGGATGATAAATGACTCCTGGCTAAGGACAGCAAGAAAATTTATGGGTGCATGGGGGGGGAGTGGCCAGAGATCATAAAGTAATTAAAGACTAGATTAATACTGGATGGTGAGAAGTTGAAAAGATGGGATGTAAGATTAGTTATAATGGGATGGGCTGTGAAGTGGGGTGATGTACCTGCAAGATGGAGTTGATGTTGCACAGCTATTCACAGAATTGGAGAATGCTACTGTATTAGAAAAAAACCAGAGGAACAAGCTGCCAGAGTAATTGGTATGGCAGAAAAAGACTGAGGTGGGAAATAGCTCAGGGATTGTAGGAGATTGTGCAGTACTGTGTGGTAGCCTGGGTTGCAGAAAACATTGCCTCCCCGCCCACACTGCAACCATCCAGGCTTTAATGTGATCTTTCCCAAAACTTTGGAGAAAAGCAAGTTCAAGAAAGATGGAGAAAAAGATGAGGAAACTCCTGAAGGTGCATGAATACATTCCAATGCTAGGAAGCAGGAAAAATCCCAAAGCATTGGGAAGATAAACCATGCAGGAGCCATCATTATGGACCCGGGGGGTGGGGGGGTGACTGCAGAAAATTCCCTTCCAAGTGATCCACCAATTGGCTTGCCTTAGCAATGATAAGCAATGGTCAATCTCTGAAACCCCCCCCCCCAAATCATTCCAGAGTACTTTAACTGTATGTGACCCTTTGGTCTACCTAGCACTGGAGCCAATGAATAGCAAGTAACTCTCACTCTGAACTATATCTCTGTTTCTACAGTTGGAAAATGACTTTCCTTGCATAAGGAGGTTTCCTAAAATTAAAGTGCCTCTGCCCTAAGTCATTGGCTTAATAGAGTGCTTGCTGAAGAGCCTCCTGCATCCATAAAAGGTAAAGGTTTCCCTTGCTTGAAAGCCAGTCAAATCCAACTCTAGGGATGCGGTGCTTATCTCCGCTTCCAAGCTGAAGAGCCAGCACTGTCCAAAGACATTTCTGTGGTCATATGGCCGGCATGACTAGACACCAAGGTGCACGGAACACTGTTACCTGCTATCCTTATTATATAAAAGCCATTTGAGGTGGCAAGATTCGATGCGTGCCAAAATCAGTTCGCTCCCTGCCCTGTCAGAAGCTTCCCCAGCTTCCCCTATCCATTGGCTGAGTCACCTAAGTCCCACTCCAGAAACAGCACCCGTGAAAATTTGCCTCACAGTGCATCTGCAGCCCTCAGAACACGGACACTCCAGCTGTGCCGCTGCGCCCGGTCCCCTCAGAAGACAGAGACTCTCCCTTGACCCACTTCAGACCCCCCTGCCGCTCTAGGTGGCCGCCTCCGCTGCCATCGAGAGCCCTATCACCGACAACCACCTGGTGGGTCAGTGGGGCGTACAGGGCCATGGCACACGAATGAAGGAGGAGGAGACGGGCCGTGGAAGGGGGGGTTACCGGCACAGGGGCGGTCTTGCTGCTGCCGGGGCCCCAGCCAGTCCAGCTGCTCCTGCCACCAATGCCAAAGGTTCCAACCACCCAGCGCCTGCCCTGAGAGGCACCCACTCCAGTGTAGCCCATTGTCCACCGGCGGGGGGGGGGGCGCAAGAGGCAGCACAAACCGGGTCAGCCCTCCCCCACCACTTACTAACTGTCTGCCTGGCCACGACGACTCTGCAGCCGCTGGAGCATGGGGGGGAGCCAAGATGGGCCGGAATTCCTCCTCCTGCCGCTGCTGCTCCCGGGGCCCCAGGCACACCTGCAGCTGCTGCTGCTGCCACCACACTTTTCGCCTGCCAAGCACTCCCCGAGAGGTGGCCACGACAGTATTGCCTGGTGCGGCTGCCTCCGTCCGCATGCCTGTGCAGCCTGGGATTGCAGCGTCCAAAAGCCCTGATGATGGTGCGGATCGCTGTCCCCTCAGCCCTCCGGTAGGCCCCGCCCTTCCTCCTCCAGCGCTCAGAGCTCAAGCTGCTGAACCTCCGCCGCCTGACAAGTAGGCTGCCCTCTTCCCCACCGTGCCTGATGACGGCGTGGACCGCTGTTCCCTCGGGCCTCCGGTAGGCCCCGGCCTTCTTCCTCTGCTGCACGGAGCTCAGGCCGCTGACCCTCCACCACCTCAGGACTCAGCCCTACCAAGTAGCCTCCCCTCTTCCCCAGCATGCATGGAGCTCTCCCAAGGCGGCCTCCTCCTCCTCCTCCTCCTCCTCCTCCTCCTCCTCCTCCTCCTCCTCCTCCTCCTCTTCCTTTCAAGACAATGTGGAGTACTTTTGTCCCTCCCAGGGCCCCTTCAGGAGTCAATGACATCTCTCTCTCTGTCTCCCTCTCTGTCTCTCTCTGTCTCTCTCTGTCTCTGTCTCTCTGTCTCTGTCTCTCTCTGTCTCTCTCTCTCTCTCTCTCGCTCTCGCTCTCGCTCTCGCTCTCGCTCTGTCTCGCTCTGTCTCGCTCTCTCTCTGTCTCTCTCTCTCTCTCTCTGTCTCTCTCTCTCTCTGCTGCCAAGAACTGACCTTCTCCCCTGCCTGCACTGCTGGAGTGGTGATCCCTTCCTATGGCCTATGGACTACACAGGCCTCCTCTGTGAGCAAGCAGACTGGCGGTGGGGGAGAGGATTTCAGCTTGGGTCTGCTTCCCAGGGACTGCTTTAAATCCTGATTTAGCAGCTCCACTGGAGCACTTGGGTGCAGGTATCACAACATTAAACACAACTCCCTTCAGGAAATGTTTACCAGGCCTAAACGCCAATACGACACATTTCTAGAGCCTCTCACAACTATGCGAGATGTGGACGTTTGTGTGAATTGTGTGTGTGTGTGCCCATGACCACAGTCCACGGATGCTGACACAGAAACATCCATTGACTTAGTGATGATGTTACAGTCATATCTGTGGGACTCCAGAGAGCTGCTCTGAGTCAGACAGTGCCATTGGCCGGGTGAGTCTGCTCTTCCAAGGGGGTGGTTGGAATATGTTGTTTGGAATTCAGTTGTGATACCTGATGATTTTCAGGCTCCACTTGGAGGTTGGTTGCCCTGGGCGTAGCAGTCACTGCTTTGGAGAAGGGTCTCCTAGATCCAGGTTCTTGCTGTAGAGGCTGAGTGGGTGATTTTGGACCATTCACAGACTTTCAGCCTAACCTACCTCACCAGGTTGTTCTGCAAGTCAAAAGGGGGAGACGAGAATGATGTAAGCTGCTTTGATCCCCACTGCAGAGAAAGACTACCTTTTCTCCTGAAAAACCTTGGTTGCCAATCTCCAGGTGAGGGCTGGAGACCACTCAGAATTACAAGTGCTCTCCAGATGGTACAGATCAGTTCCGCTGGAGAAAATGCTGGACTCTGTGGCAGTCAGGGCTTCAGAGCATGGAAGAGGCTGCAGGTGTATGTGTGGGGGGAAATGGAAAGCTGAAGAGTGAGGGGAAAATGAAGGTAGGTTAATGATTGCCTGGAAAGGAGATAGGGTTGCCAACTTCAGGTGGGAAATTCCTAGAAATTTGAGGGATGGAACCTGGAGAGGGTGAGCTTTGAGGAGGGGTGGGACCTCAGACAAGTACAATAGACTCCACCCTCCAAACCAGCCATTTCCTTCTGGGTAACAATTGTTGCCAGTCTCCAGGTGAGGGCTGGAGATCACTCAAAATTACAACTACTCTTCAGGTAGCAGAGATGGGTTCCTCTGGAGAAAATGGTGGGCTTTGTGTCATTATACCCTGCTGAGATCGCCACAGCGCATTGACGCTGAGTGGCCAAGGCCTTGGCACTCTCCCAGAGCCTCTTTCTAGAGCTCGTTGTGTTTATTTCCACAATGGGCCTTATTCCTAGTACTTTATAAAACAGAACTTCAGGGTAGATGTTTTCTCACATAGCATCTGTGGTTGAATTCCAGGCCGCCACTGGTATCTCAGAGGATCCTGCTTCCATTGCAGCAGAAGATGCAGCTGCACAGAAGAGAGAGGAGCATCTTAGGAAATTCAGAGAGCTTCATTTGAAAAGAGTAAGCTCTCCATTAGTTGCTTTGGTACCAGCTCTGCACTCTTTTTGATAGTTGTGTTTTACAGTAACTGTCCCATTGAGACAAAAAAATAAGGTCCCCTGATCTGCGGAGTACTGGGGGGGGGGTTAAAATGTCCTTCTGTGACCCTTCTGATCATTTCAGTAATTGAAATAAAATTGGATCACAGTTAACAAATTTGAGATTACACGAAGAGCTCTAGTAATCTGAGTCGAAAGTGTAATCCTACATATAAATCTCACCTTCTTAACCAATTTTTTTAAGATCTCTTGTTCATTGAAGTTAACCATAGTATTTTGTCTATTATTAAAGTACTGATGCATGTTGCCCTAAACCCTGATTTGTAGCATAATGAGCAAGTTCTAAGTCTCAGTTTTCCTGTCCTGGATAGCCCAGGCAAGCCTGTTCTCATCAGATCTCAAAAGCAAAACAGGGTTGGCTGTGGTTAGTACTTGAATGGGAGACTTCCTTGGAATACCAAGTCAGGAGGACAGAGGTAGGCTTTCAGCCACCTCTCTGAATATCCTTCAGGCCCCCAGCAGGGGTCAGTCACTAGAGGTCAATGTGACTTCCAGGTGTACACGCGTACACACACAGAGAGAAAATACCAAAAATAAATAAATAAGGGGGGCGAGGCGTCAGTGAGTAACATGAGCTCTTCACCCTTCCTCCCTTCTCTGCCGTAAATGAACCCACCTAGGACTCAGTTTGCACTCAGGTAATGGGAAAATTGGGTGGAACTCGATCCAAACAGAGCTTTTAAAAAAATGCACCTCAAAGCCCTTTTTGGAGCTGAAAGCAGTGGCGGCGTGGGCAATTCATGACGCCAGAACTAAAATGGCAGCTGGGAACGCATCACCCCAGAAAGCACTGACAAAGCAAGACCTTGACAACTCTCTGTGCTCCTTTTAAACGGAAATGCTAGCTAACATCAACGAACTCTTAAAGCTGATGGATGAGCAGATTAACCTGCTTCAACTCACCATTCAAAAAGTGTTGCAAGCAGCAGAATCAGCCCTTGAGGCCTCTATAATAAATAACACAGGAGGACGTCAGATGCCTCCAGATCAACAACAGCTGGGCCCGGGGGGAAATTTTGGCGCTAGAGCATCGCTCTAGAGAGCGATTCCTCAAATTCCGAGGATCTGAGGAAAAATCAGAAGAGTCTGAAGATTTAACCTCCTTCCTTTCTCAATGGTTAGCCTCTGTTATTGACTTTGAGGATGCTGTTGCACCTATGATAATTAGAGCCTACCGGCTTGGGCCCCAGGCTGCAGACAAACGCAAGGGCCCCAGGGACATACTGGCTGAATTCCTGGATTTACATATCAAAAGTCACATATTGCAGGAGGCAAAGAAGAACTGCAGCTTCAAATACCGCCAAAGCGACATCTTGATCTTTCCCAACACTGCACCTGAGGCCCTACAAATCTGCAGGGTCCTAAGGCCCGTAATACAACGCTTACAAGAAGCAAGCATAAAATATCACTGGCTGTCCACTGGCTCCCTCCAAGTTAGGCATCATGGGACCATCCAGCTGGCTGATGAGTTTGACTCCGGAGCTGCTTTGCTAAATGCCTTGGGCCTTGAACCCATCTCAGAACAAGATGCAGCCAACCTTAGGAAGAGAAAGTGAGAGGAGCCGGGAACTCCTCAGAAAGACAGATGGAGCAAGATACCCACCAGGCTGTGTTGGACACCATAGCCACCTAATCGTTGTTTAAGCTCGTTAGTGTTTACATGTCAGTCCTTGTGTTACCCAATTCTATTTCTTATGCATGGCTGAACTTTAACAGTCCTTGTGTTAGCCAATTCTATTTCTTATGCATGGCGGCGAAGGGGGTGGGGGGAAGTCTCCTCAGGAACAATGCCTCGTTCAAAGGTGTTAGAAAGGGGATTTATCCTGTTGTTGTTTTTTTGATGTTGCTAAGAATAAATGGCCTCGGCAGAGCCTGGAGAGTCCTGTGTGACTTTTGTTTGCACCCAAGTGGCCATTCACACTGTTGTCGAGGTGGGGGACTGGAGGGGTGGGGGGGCTGTTCAGGGTAGGTTTAGTAGGTCTTATAAGTAGGTTACCTGTTTTGATGATTGTAGTTAGCCTTCTAATGTTTATTCACTGGTCTAGATATATGCAACACACAGCCTTAGCCACAGTCTCTTTTGCTATAGCAACTCTCATAATACAACAAAACCCACTTTTGGCAGCAACAAGAAATTTTAGGTGTCAAGCTCTAGTATGCTGTCCTTTTAAAGTGCAATGGATAAAACTGATCTTAAAATAACCACACTAAATTGCAGGGGCTTGAACAACAAAACAAAGGTATAGCCACAGATTTAAAAAACCCAAAAAACTGATATTGCTTTATTGCAAGAAACTCACGTAGGCAAAACCTACTACAAGGCATTGCTCTCTCATTGGTTCCCCACACAGTTCCTAGCCAGAGGAAACTCTAAATCACGGGGGGTTGCTATACTTCTCTCAAAGTATTTCAAGTTCACATTAGAGGCAGTAGAAAAAGACACTGAAGGCAGGTTTATCTTTATTCGTGGAACTCTTAACAATTCCTTGCTGATGTTGGCTTCAGTATATGTGCCCAATAATGGGCAAATAAAGTTTGTTAAGGATGTTTTGCTAAAACTGCACCAATTTCAAAAAGGCAGTATAATCATAGGAAGTGATTTTAACGATGACTTCCGGTTTATGACGTGGTGATGGCAGTCGCTGTCCCCAGAGTTCGGGAGAGCGATTTGCACACCAGCAGTTCGGAGGGGGCTACTGACGTGGCCCTCCCACAGAGGCCCGGGGGGGGGTGTTCCAAACCATAGGGCTTTGAAGGAGTAGCCTTTTCAATGGCAGAATGCCGATGAATTGAGGCACTCCTTTGCCCTGACGGTCCTACCGCTTAGTGGCCGAATGGCGTAAGCTAGGTTAACCGGGGCAAGCAGAAGAGATCAAGCGAGAGGCGTGGATCTCGGCGAGGCTGAAAGTGGCCGGTGATGAACGTGAGTTGGATATAACCGAATTATCAAAGAACTGGCAAATTTTCTGCCCCCCGGGATCGGTACGGAGGGATGTCCCCCCGCAAGTGGCAAAGTAGCAGAAAAAGAGGGGGGCAGGGAAAAACTGAAAGTTTATCTTGTTTTGTGAGACTTACCAGAGCGGATTAACATATAAGCGATTTTCAGAGGTGGTGAAAAAGCAGTTGGCTTTTGTAAACAATCATCCAAGATGTCGGGCGCAGGGAGAAAAGGAGCGAAACCGAAACCTTTGGGTGGCCAAAGTCCTAGGCTGGAAGAGGAGGGAGCGGATACGCTCAAGCCCGTTATGGACCAACTCACTGGTATTAACCAGCAGTTAACCGTTCTCAACCAGACTTTGGCAGCGCAACAGCTCTAGGTGGCCGAGACTGTCAAACAGACAGAGCAGACGATGGCAGTAGTGAAAGAGATGCACTCCAAACACAAGACGTTGAAGAAGAGAGTGGATCAAGTGACAAATAAGTAAAATCACCAGGAAAACAGGCTGCTGTCTTTGCAAATAGAGAAAGCTAACATGATCCTCAGATTTCAGGGAATTCCTGAATCTCCGAAAGAAGATTTGAAGAAGCTCCTTAGTGATCTCATCGCACCAGTAGTAGGCTTAAAAGCGGATGAAATAATGCACGATATTGAAGCAGTGTACAGGGTGTATTCTAATTACACCAAAAAGAATAGCCTACCTGGAGGAATATCAGTCAGATTTTTGAGAAGACGTACTAGGGATGCAATTCTAAAAGCAACTTCAGCAACTCCACTGAAAATGGGGAACGATATTATCAAGGTCTTAAAGGACATTCCATTCGAAATTCTTCAAAAATGGAAAAGTTACAAGGACTTGATACTCTTTCTCCAAACTAACCAAATTGGATACAAATGGGCGGTTCCAAAAGGAATAATCTTTAAAATGCATGACAAGAGAGAGAAGATTGACTCCTTGTACAAGGCTAAAGAATTCCTCAAATGCCATCTGGGAACCAAAGAAGACGGTGAAACTGGCTCGAGTGGCTCTGCACCCTCAGAGACGGATGAAGACTTGGCTGCAGGAGAGGGCTCTGACGCCCGAAAACCAACTTATTCATTTAGGGATAGAAAGCCTAAGTAAAGGCAGAAGGACTCTGGAAATCGTCTTTATGAAGCGTGTCTGGGAGATGCTCTGGAAGTCTCTCATAACAAGTAACCAGCTAATCCTTAATTAGGGAAAGATAGACAGTACTCATAGTGTTCATTGTTTACTACTAATATTGTACTAACATAGATTCTAACTGGGCTAATGATCTCCTACTCTTGGGTTTTTAGTGCAGTGTGGGTTTTCTTTTCTTTCTCCCTAGTGTTAGTCCCCTTCCCTTTCTGAGTTATAGCTTGTAGTCTATTATAAAAAAGCAATAAAAAATCCCCTTCGGGGGGTCAAAAAAAAAAAGGAAGTGATTTTAACTACCTAATGAACTTGCAGCTGGATTGTTCCTCCCCCAAGCGAAAACAACAGCGGGCACGATCCATTAGCTCACTTGAGCAATTGATTACCAGCCATGACCTATATGACATCTGGAGGCATACTCATGCCAGTGCAAGAGATTACATTTATTTTTCATCTAAGTATAAAATTTACACGAGGTTGGACTATATCTTTATTTCCAGGGGTCTGCTCCCTGCAGTCAAATTTTCCTCAATCAGACTCCAACACTGGCCTGATCATGCTCCGGTCATGTGTGTTTTTGGTAACAACAAATCAGCTAAGACAAAACCAGTATGGTCACTTAACAAATCTTTGTTGGTTGACCTGAAAGTGAAACAAGAAACAAATGTGACCTCCAGGAGTATTTTCATCTGAACCAACATTGCGGAGTATCCAGCAAAATGGTGTGGGAAGCATTGAAAGTGGTCATCCGTGGGAAATGCATTTCACTCATGGCGGCCTGCAGGAAAGAAAAAGAAGAAATCAGAATTATTGGCAACAATTCAGACTTTGGAATCAAGCCACAAACAAAATTGCAGCCTAAAGATTTATCAACAGCTTCTAAATGCTAGAAAGCAGCTAGAATTATTGGATTCAATTGCCATCACCAGATCTAATCTGGAAATTTGGCATGACTTTTTCAGGACCTCCGAAACTCCACCTGCTATCCAGAAAACTCAGACAACAAAGAGGACAGATATATTAGCAACATCAGAGATCCAGCTGGTAACATCAAGACCTCAGCAGCTTATTATGGAGTTATGGAGTCATTCTATACATGTCGCAAAAACCACTAAAGGAGGCCATACTTGAATTTTTGAATTCAGACGCAGCCATTACACAAATCTCGCCTGACCACAGAGCCTCCCTAGATGACCCCATCTCATTGCAAGAAGTAGAGGAAGCCATCAAGAGCCTGAAAAGGAACAAAGCCCCAGGCCCAGATGGTTTTCAGTCTATTATAAAGCCTTCTAGACAATTTTGGCGAACCCTCTACTCGAAGCTTTCAACTCTGTGCTAATTAACAGAGCCCTACCTGGCTCATGGACATCAGCCAATGTGATTTTGATACCAAAAAAAAGACAGAGACCTTGCTGACCCAAAATCTTATCGCCCGATCTCCCTATTAAATACCAATTACAATTTTTTTGTGGCCATCCTTACGAACAGGCTAAAACAAATAATTGGAGACTATATCAAGGAAGGCCAGACTGGCTTTATCCCAGCATGGGACATAACCGACAATATACGAAAAACATTAAATATCATCCACTATGGAAAATCCCAGCCACACTGTGACTCGCTTGGCCTTAGACATTGAAAAGGCCTTCGATACTGTTGAGGTTACCTATATGGATACTCTACTGCAGCACATGAAGTTTGATGAGTCCTTTTGAAGAGCAATCACCGCCATCTATGCCAAACCCACTGCGACTCTCCTGATCAACGGACTGGCCTCTGAGAGCATACCACTGCACCGCGACACGCATCAAGACTGTCCCTTTTCCCCCCTGCTATTTGCACTCACCATGGAGCCCCTGGCCTCGGCTCTCCACAGGAACCCGAATGTCAATGGCATATAGATAGATGGCCTCGAATAGAAGGTTAGTCTTTTTGACAACGACCTTACTATTTATGTGTCAAATCCTGAAACCTCTCTGGCTGAGATCCAAAGACTTCTACAAAGATTTGGCGATGTGGCAGGCTTAAAAATGAACCAAGAGAAATCAACATTATTTCCTGTAAACCTTTCTATGGCCACCACCTCTAAAATCAAAAACTCTATCCCTTTCAGTGGATCACAACACAGATGTCCTACCTCAGCATTAAAATACCAGTAAACCTGGCAGATCTCATCAAAGCCAACCACCTTTGAGAAAAAATGGAACTACAAAATGCTTTCGTGGCTGGATCGGATCTGCACCCTCAGGTCATTCATCTTTCCCAAATTATTATATTGTTTCCATGCGATTCCTGTCTATATTCCTGACTCTCTTTTCTAAGTGGCAGCGCACCTTTACAGAGTTTTTGTGGCAATATAAAAAACCCAGAGTTAAGTTTGAAACGATGCATCACACTCAAAGGAGAGGAGGCCTAGCCCTCCCTGACCTTCACTTTTATTATACTGCTGCAATTTTAGCTAATCTAATAAGACAGTGTCATAGTTCTGACACACTGGGTTGGAAGAAAATTGAGGAAGCATCATTCAAACATTCCACCTTCAATGAACTTCTCTGGGGAAGCAACCTGCAACCAAGTTGGCTTGAAACTGAAAACCCATTTGTACAAGCTACACTTAAAGTTTGGTTCAAACAAAGACATAACCTGGTGACGAGGTTCAGACTAAACACCTTTACCAGACAAAACTGGTTCACCCCAGCCTTGGAGTGTAACTCATTTATGGCATGGGAATCAGCAGGAATTACCAGAATTGTAGACGTACTGCAAAATGGCACTCAAATCAGATCTAGAACAAAAGTACCGTACCAAATTGGCCTGGTTTGAATATCTTCAAGTCCAACACCTCCTGGAGGACCCTACAAAGCATAACCTAGCTACACCACCAACAGGTGATGAAAAGCTGTTGATGAAGAGTGACACCAAAAAAGGTCTGATTTCTAAACTATATCATATCCTATTAGATGTATATGGAACAAATAACCTGAACTACCAAAGAGCTTGGCAACAAGATATCCAACAACTCCTTAGTCACTCACTGAGAATCTATATGGCACATAAATGCCAAAATATCATCTTGTCAAAAGCCAAGAATCTGCTTTTAAAGTACTTCACAGATGGTACTTAACCCCTGCAAAAATAGCAAAAATCTACTCTCAATCATCTCCACTTTGCTGGAAACAATGTGGAAATAAAGCCACGTTTTTCCATACCTGGTGGCAGTATCCAATTATAACACAGTTTTGCATACAAGTTTCACAACACATTGAGTCACTAATGGGGCACTCCTTACCTTTGGATCCAGTGTTGTTTCTTTTTCACCTCTGGCCAGATGACAGTCCACCTGCAGTGAGAAAGAAACTGATTAATTTACTGTTGGTAGCTGCCAAAGTAGTCATTGCACAAACCTGGAAATCTCAAGCCTCCCCCCCCCCTTCAAATGTGGCTATACAAAATATGGGATTTCTTTCTACTTGAGAAAATCCATATGATTACCAGCAAAGATTGTGACACCAATGAGTTCACCAACCCTCTTGATATATGATTTCCTGTTTTAGACAAACTAGACTACAATAAAACAGACCTACAGAGTTTGAATAAAGCCAAGTTCAAGCTGCTAACTTATGGCTAAGCTCACGTGTTTACAATATGGCAAGCTGACATGTCTCTTCAGAGTATGGTGTTTTTAAACATGCTGTTCACTTAAGTGTTTGCTCTATTGGTCAAGTTAGTTAGAGGTTAGTCAGTATTTGGAGGCTGTGTCTAGTTGGTGAATTAATGACAATGAGATTCTTGCTAAAAGTATTCTATCTAATCTTGTATTTGTAACCTACAACAATGTATGCTGTTAGACTTAATTCTTTATTAAATAAATAAAACAGAATAAATAAATAAATAAAAGTCTCATATTTAACCTATAGCGGAAAGGGGTGGGTGGGGCCAGCATGTCTACACACAATACATCTACATTTACTCCAAGCTTCTGGGTTGGAAATGAGTAATTCCTGCTCTGTGTGTAACTAGGAGCTGTACAGCTCTTTCTCCTCATTTCTGTGGTCCAGACTAGCCAGCCCTTTGCTGATAATGGGCAGGCTTCCAAGGACTTTCTGTACATGCTTGCATTTTAGAATGAAGCTCGCAAGTTAAATCACCAGGAAGTTGTGGAGGAGGATAAAAGGCTGAAGTTACCAGCGAACTGGGAAGCCAAAAGTCCCGTTTAGAATGGGAACTGAAGGTGGAGGAAAAGAAAAAGGTAATGTTTGCATGCATGATCAGTCTGTGCCAGTCAGAATTCTTATCCCCGTTCCAAAATTCTATCCCACCAGTGCCCCAAAGCATGTTATGGAGCCCAGTTGCCCCTCATCTTCATGAGCCTTCGATCTGTTTTCCCATTAGCCAAGAACAAAATTCAGCATTAATCTCTTACAGCCTGATCCTAAGCTGCTTTACTGGAGAGTAAGCACCCTTTATTAAATGAGAATGGTGTCCACATATGATTAGTATTTCATATAGTGCTGTTGAATGCTGAAAGCATCACATATGTTCCTTGGACACTAGAAGCCCTCCCAGCAACAAGTATACAGAGCATCACTTGCCCCAGTCTGAGAGTTCCTATCTATACCTTGTGGCTAATAGCCACTGATGGACTTCTGCTCCATATGCTTATCTAATCCCCACTTGAAGCTGTCCATGCTTGTAGCTGACAACACCTCCTGTAGCAGAGAATTCCACTCTTTGGGTGAAGAAGTACTTCCTTTTATCCATTCTAACCCGACTGCTCAGCAATTTCATTGAGTGCCCACAAGTTCTTGTATTGTGAGAAAGGGAGAAAAGTTCTTCTTTCTCTAACTGCTCTATCCCATGCATAATCTTATAAACCTCAATCATGTCACCCCTCAGCTGTCATTTCTCCAAGCTAAAGAGCCCCAAGCGTTTTAACCAGTCTTCATAGGTAAAGTGTTCCAACCCTTTTATCATTTTAGTTGCCCTTTTTTGCACTTTTTCCAATGCTATAATATCCTTTTTGAGGTGTGGTGACCAGAACTGTACACAGTACTCCAAATGAGGTTGCATTTCTTCTCAGGAAGATTCTCTAGGATGCAGGTTTTATACTTGTGCTTCAACCCCCTGAAAACCTGCTTGCAATTGTGCTAGGAATGTGTGGCAAAAGGTGAAGATTATGAAAGAGTGAAGCTGTTAGAAATCAGTGCAGATGATGCAGAACGTTTTGAGAGGAAAAAGAAAAAAAGAAATCCGGATCTTGGATTTTCAGGTAAGAACTGAAGGGTTGCCCCAGTCAGTTCAGTCTGTGAATGAGATTAAAGCGAGTCATTATTAACATGGGGCTGCCCTGATCCGGATGGCCCAGGCCAGTCCAATCTTGGAAGCTAAGCGGGGTCAACCCTGGTTAGTATTTCGATGGGAGACCACCAAGGAGATCTGGGGTTGCTACACAGAAGCAGGCAATGCCAAACCACCTGTGAATGCCTCTTGCCTTGAAAACCCTATGGAATTTCTATGTCAGCAGTTTCCACCTCCACCACCTGAGACAGGTCTCCTGTTCAACAGCCATTTATTTTTGCTCAACAGATTATGCCGCTGCTCAGTTGCGTCAATATCAGAGACTGACCAAGCAGATCAAACCTGACTTGGAGAAGTATGCAAAGCTAAGAGAAGAAAGGTAAGCTTTTGTTTGGTCCATCTTCTCAGTATGTACCTGTGGTCCAGTTCTCTCAGTTGCCTGTGAACTCCCTTCCATGGGCTGGAATCCTGTGGGTGACTGAAAGAGCAACTGTCAGAAGTGAGAGCTGCAACAGCCCCTTCCAGCCTCCTCAGTATATGTGGCAGTTCACCAGCAGTCTCCAGCTCCCTCTTCATTATTAGAAGAAGCCAGTTGCCACCAGAGGATGACTGGTTGAAAGAAAAAACGGGAGGCAGTAGTGCCAAGAGGACTCAAAGCAGATTCTTTGTGGGTGCTTATAGCCAGGCCTTTTTTTCTGGGGGAACACACTGGGACGGAGTTCTGGAACCTCTATGACAAAATCCTTTTAAAATGTTTAAAAGTTTGTGAGTTTTCAGTATACAAGTTGAAAACGTCATTTCCCTCTTGAAAGTTCCGGCACCTTGTTTATTTAAAAAAAAAAAAAGCTCTGCTTATAACTGTCTGTTTTGCTGGCTGCTGGTACAACTCCATAGAGGCTTCTGAAGAGATGGAGCCAGTTTGTATTGTGTGGATATGAGGTAAAGTTTTGTCTCTTTGAATCATACTTCACACATCCCTGGCTCAGGCTGGCATGTCTTTACATACCCTTAAAAGTAGATTTTCTTTATATGCCTGTATGAAGTGGGCACACATAGAGATGCTTTGGATGGTAGAACTATGAGAGTAATTTTATGTTTATGAACTATAGCAACAAAGAGTAAACATGTTTGTTGCCAGAAGTATAATTCATTTTTAATGGCAGAAGGAACCTCCTTAGTTGAGTGGCTCATCAGATCTGTAGAGTGTGAAAGCTCAGGCCACTGTAAGTCAGTTGTTGCAGCCCCTTCTGGAGAACCTGTGTTGTATATAGTCTGTAGATCCTAGAAGGGTGGCCAGAGTGGAGTCTTGGGATTCTGTGGCTTTTTCATGACTAGAAGTGGGGAGATTTCTTAGGAAAGAAGCCGTATGTGGCTTGGGACCAGGTTATCTGAAGGACTGTCATCTCCTATATGTTCCTGCCTGAGAATTAAGATTACAGGGAGCCGCACTCCTGACTGTCCCATCAATCAAAGATGCTATATTTTTTTTCTTGGAAGGATATATTATTAAAAATTTAAAAAAAAATTAAAAAATCAAAGATGCTTCTGTGGTGCATACAAGAGAGAGGGCCTTTTCAGTGGCAGGCCTGTGACTATGGAATGACCTCCCCAGGGAGGTGTGCCTGTGCCCCCCCCCCTCACTTTCAGTCTTTAGGAGACAGCTGTTTTATTTAGGACAACATTTAATTAAAGCAGTCCTAAATTATGATTTTTAAAAAATAGTCTTATGTGTGTATTTTTAGTTTTTATGTATATTATTAATGTTGTAAGCTACCTTGAGCTCTGTAGGATGAAAGGCAGCTAATAAATATTTAAAACAAATTAAAAAATCTCCCTGAGACAAAAGCAGAAGTTTTTCAGGTCATTTGTTAGAATTTATTTTCTGCTAAGAATTAAGTGGGTTTGTAGAATTTATAAGGTACTTCCTTCCTCAGTTGGGCAAGTTCAGTATTCTGCATGCACAAAGAAGCAATGTAATGAGTTAGGTAGTAGGTTTCTGGTAGGCAGGATCAAGACTCATGAATCCTGGAAATTCTGTGATGGCTTTTTAAAATGCTTTTCAATGAGCCATTTTGGCAGGTAGCAGTTTTCCTTGTGGGTAGTTTCTACTCTCAACCAGGCATGGATTATAGGGCAGGTTCTGTGATCATGTTAGTAGAATTTCAGTTTACCTACTGCTCTACCTGAAAAGAGAAAACAAATGTGGCTTGCAGACAAAGCTCTAGTGCAGGGCACGTAAGTTATCAGTGCAACTGCTTCACTGTCTGATTTCTCTGAATAGTACACTGTTTTGTGTATTCTGTCTTGGAACAGCATCTCTGCTTGCTTTGAAGCACTCTTTTTTTAACAACTGTCCCTAGAGACAGATTTTTATTTGTTTTCCAACAGACAACAAACAACATTACATTACCCTACAACACAACAACACTATAACAATACATTACACTACATCACATACATCTAAAACCACATCACATAAAACATACGGGGGGTACCTTTAAAGCTTAACACATCATCATCACATGCCATCTATAATTAACTCTAATAATCTTTTCCATTCATTTGAGTGTCTCTTATATCAATCCATCTATTTCTTCCCTAATTTCCCTTATGCTATACACTTTTAACTCTGATCCCTCCTATTTGTTTAAGTTGTACCATTCATAAAATCGTAACCAAGTGTTTTGGAAGGTGGATTCTGTATGTCCTGTCAAAGTCAACTTATCCATCTCCGCTGCCTCCAAGATCTTGGCAATATATTCTTGCTTTGATGGTGTATGGACAGACCTCCAATATTTTGCATATAAGATCCTGGCTGTAGTCATCAAATATATTATTAAATAGCAATCATCTCTATTTACCTCCTTAGGTAATATGCCTAGAAGTAGTAACTCCAGTTTAAATGGAATTGCCCTACCTATAATTTTCCATATTAATCTGTGTACTTATATCTAGTATTTTTAATAACATCACACGTCCACCACATATGGTAAAAAGAGCCCGTCTTATTTTCACACTTCCAACACTTTATTAGCACATTTATCATCATATTTCGCAATTCTCTCTGGTGTGACATATACCATCTATAAAACATTTTATACATATTTTCTCTATAGGAAGCAGCTTTGGTTATTTTAACATTTTTATTCCATATTTGTTCCCATTGTTCAGGTTGCTTTGAAGCAATCTTAACATTCCTCTGATAAAGAGTCCTACAAAGCTGATTTTAACCAAAGCTTCATTCTGACTTGGGATATTGAAGTGTCACTGATTTTTCTCCCCCTCTTTCAGTGGTGAAGAGTTTTATCCCACATCAAATAGCCTTCTCCATGGAACTCATGTGCCTTGTAAAGAAGGGGTTGATAAAATGGTTGAGGATCTTGAAAAACAGTAAGTAGCAAATGCCATTAGTGACTTCTGAATTTCAGCACTGTGACTTCTTTGTTATTTACCAGAGATGTGAAAGAATTGGATTGGCTGAGGATAGGGGAAGGAGCACTACAAGAGACCACTGCCTGAATCCAGTGGTGGTCTCTCCCCCACCCCGACTCCATCCATTTGACTGTGCAAGACTAACACAGGCAAAGGGTGTAGATTTTCTTCATATGGTCCTGATACATTGAAGCAGCCTTTATGGGTGCAGATTAGAGCTAAGGAGACCTTGCCCAATGAGTAATACAAAAGCATTATCTTAAAAGGAGATTGAACGAGACTCTCAGTAGTTGTTCTTTGTTCCGGAGGAAGGACCAGAAGTCTGAAACACTGGAAAAATTACCTAGGAAAAGTGTTGGACTTTTTGGGTATATATATCTTGTATATTTATTCTTTGGTTTCTGCATTTTCCTATGATGGACTTCTTTGGCTTCTACATTTTCTTATGATGGATTATATGGATAGATTTATCCCAGACAATAGATGCATTTCACTTTGATAAAGTTTCCTTTGTGAATATTTTGTGGGAAATTCATCTCAGTTGTTTTTTGTTATTCTTTGCTGTCCAAAACAACTAGGACAGTTTTTTTCTGCTTGAATCCTGCCTTTGGATCTCCACTTGCTTCTGAGGGTGCTGAGTTGAGCACTGACTCCTTTGTTTCCAGTGCTGGTGACAGGAAGAACCAATTCAGATCCCTCAGAAGCAGGTAGAGACCCTGATGTGGCTTTCTCTCCCACTTTGCTGCTTTTGAACAGCTTGGGGCTGAGTGCCATCAGCAGTACGTCAGGAGTCTTGCTGCTGCTGCAGTCTGGTGGGCCAAAGCTCCTTGCAGATTAACCTACTTGAGGGCTATCTGAAAAGCTCCTGGGGGCCCCATGTGGTTGACGGGCTATAATTTGCCCACCAGTGCTATGCAGACATTGGGCTGGATTCAGTCATTCTATTCTGCTAATGGAGAGATCTTTCATTGGCGTCTGGAAGGAGTCTTCTTCCAAAAGACGATCCCTCGAAGAGAACTGTAGGATCCAAATCTCTGCCTTAAATAAATGCAGATACGCGTATTTACATATGCAGACACATGCACAAAAAGGTATGGATATCTCGCCTCAATTCTCAATTTCTCTTCCAGAATCCAAAAACGTGAGAAATACAGCCGGAGGCGTCCTTACAATGATGATGCAGATATCGACTACATTAATGAGAGGAACGCCAAGTTCAATAAGAAGGCTGAAAGGTTCTATGGCAAATACACAGCAGAGATCAAACAGAACTTAGAAAGAGGAACTGCCGTCTAGGCATGAACATGTGCGAGGCAAGGACAGCCACAAAGCCATCCTGATTGTACAAAGATACCAAATTGTAAACTTGTCTCTTGCAAAAGGACCTTTTAAAACTGTTCAGGGAACTTGAGTGCAACAGTAGAATTTATCAGAGGTTTCAGAAGGACAATCATTAACCATACGCAGAAATAGTTGCTTAGTAGAGAAACTGAATTTTGATTTTTGACTGACTTACAAGTGATTCTCCCTTAGCAGTTTTCATGTGAAGAGATACCTGAAGTCCTGTTTCCAGATAAAGATGTTTGACAGAATCAGTTTTTTGTGGGTTTAAGCTTTCTGTGGGGAAAATAGAAGGCACCTTTCTTGTAAAGTTCTGCTGTAAAATGTTACTGATAGTGGCTTAATTAAATTATCATGTTGTCTTAGGAAATAATTCTTTGGAATGTGGCATAATTCCAGGAAAGGCAAATGAAAGCATATATCCCCCAAAAAAGTATTTTTGGCTTTTTACATTCCTGATTGTATCCACACAACCCTCTCTTAATATAGCCTAGTACATATCCACATTTATAACTGGCTCATCTTGATTCTCTGTCTGTTTAGGCCACAGTTTGGGTCACAGATATTATGCAGACATTCTGCAGCTAAACTGTGCCCCCCCCCCACTTGTTTGTTCAGAAGAGGCAGGCCTCTCAGCTCTTTCCTCTGCAGGCAGGAGAGGGAAATAAACCCTGATCTTGAAGGTCGAAGGACAGATTGAAACCTCAGGCCCACTGTCCTCTGAAGCAAAGCAGGCAGTTGAGGTGATTTGGGGATGAATGGGAACCAAACACAGGTATGTCTTCATTACAGCTTTCCTGGTCTTGATGCTAACCTGCTTAAGAGTGGGATTAGGAATCTGGGCTCTGAGCTGGTCTGCTTGTCAGACTCCTAGTCAAGAGACTCCCAACAATTTCTCTCTTTGGCAATTATTTATTTATTGAGATACCAGCATGATCCAGGCTAGAACAGTACCATGTCAGAACTGAGGTTCTGGCGGGAAAGTCCAAAGATACAGACAGTTCAAACAGGGCACCCTGGGAAACAACCAATCACACTCCGCAGCCATCCCACCTAGCTCTTGCGTTCACTACCCCACACACACACACCTGGGAATATACAATCCCATTATCTACAATCGCAAGCTGGCAGAGCTTCGGTCTCAAGGTCGTTCCTCTAAGAGGAAGGTATCTTAGGGAAGAGTTACGATACCTATGACAGAGCAGTTCACACACACACAGCCATTCACCCCCCCCCTCAAGAATTTCCCTTCCCCCTGTAACTATCGCAAACTAAGTAGCATTTGACACTGCATGATGCAGTTCCTCCAAGGAGCAAAGCCAGGATGCACTGTGTAAAATAACAGGGTTCAGTTTTTTCCAGTTGCAGCTTTCTTGGGGCAGAATTCTACCTTTTCTCATACAATGTACACAGAGGGCTAACTGACCCTCACTTTTATGGGAGAGAAACCAGCCTCAAGCACTAGAAATGGACAAGGCTGCATTCCATGGAGCAGGGATGCTTCCTTGGAGTATTTTTACCATTACTGTTATTCAGGGAAAGTGCTGGAGAAGAAAACAGATGCTGGATGATTTGGCATAGACAGAAGGTGCCCATCCAGCATTGTGGTAGAGAGAAGTACTGGGTTCCGTTAATGTGGCCCACCAAGCCAAATTTCCTGAAGGAGCATCTTCCATCATTTGAACCTGTTTGAGACCAGTAAAGCAATGACTCCTTACTGAGGGATCTAGCCTTCCTTTGTTTCAACTGCTCTCTCACCCTGGGACTCTTTGGCTTGGTTTCTGTAACTCCCTCCCACCAAGTCTTCCTTCAACAAAGAATGGATAATGGTCTCCTTCTCTAGCATCATTATGAGGAGAGGCATTTCTCTTTCTGAAATTCAGTTTTTTGTACATTGATTCTCTTTTTTTTCTCTTTTAAAAGAGGAATTTCTTTGATTCTTTCTTTGCACCCTTTTGTAACTTTAGCTCTTGCAGTTATTTTGTGTTACACATCACAGGGTGGGGCTCTAGCAGTGTAGAAGTATTTGGGAAGACATAGCTACAGAATGAAATTCTCATATTTTGTAGACCCTCCCTTCCTGCTCCTCCTTTCTTTGAATTTCTCTGAGAACAGGTTAGAAACTGATTCCAAATTCATAAAAAGAGGAAAAATGGATTATTAGATTTCAGAGAGAAATTGGGTGAAGAGGAATTAAGAGAATTTCTCTTAACACTAATTTTCTCCACCAGGAGACGTCTTAGAAGGCTGTCATGGGATCCAAGTTAGCAGAAGGTAGCATTGACCCCCTTGCCCCCAGAGGAAGGGCAGGCCCCCTCTCCTTGTTGTACATAACCAAGTTATGGAGTGCCTCTGCAATAATACCTGCTGACAGTGAGGTTTAATATTTTTAACCTTGTATTTCTTTGAGAGATTGCATTTTGTTGGTAACTTGTTGTTTGGTCAACAGTCTTTGAGTTTAGCAGGGCCATAGCCAGCGGTGGGGCATACAGGGCAGTGCCCCCTATTGGATTTGCAGCACCCCACCTCAATCTCCCCAATCTCCCCCCTTTAATTTTTGAATTTTGGTAGTATTTCTTCAGTTGTGCCGCCACCGCGGCAGCCTGAAGCGTACATGACTAATAATCCTTCCAAAAATGCATGATTGCCCATAGAGAATAATGGAGAGTATGCTTGTCCATAGGCGATAATGGAGTATATGACTGCCAATAGAGAATCCAGGATTGTCCATAGGGAATAATGGAGAGCACACTTGCCCATAGGGAATAATGCAGTCCAAGCTTGCCCGGAGGGAATAAGTGAGACAATGCTTACCAAGAGGGCTTAAGGGAGAGAACATAGCCCATAGGAAATATGGGAGACCACATGTGGCTATAGGAATAAGGGAGAGCATGCTTGCCCAGAGGGAATACGGGAGACCACGCTTACCATAGGGAATAAGGGATACCACGCTTGCCCATAGGGAATAATGGAGAGAACGCTTGCTCGTATACAGAATAATGGAGAGCACACTTACCCATAGGGAATAATGGAGAGCACGCTTCCCTTAGCCAATAATGGAATCCATGCTTGCCCATAGAGAACAATGGAGTCCACACTAGCCCATAGGGAATAATGGAGTACATCCTTGCCCAGAGGGAACAATGGAGACCACACAAGCCCGTAAGGAATAATGGAATCCATGCTTGCCCATAGGGAATAATGGGCAGCACGCTTGCCCATACATAATAATGTAGACCAGGGATGTCAAACATGCAGCCCGGGGGCTGGATCAGTCCCCCCCAGAGGGCTTCCCTCAGGCCCGCAGTGGAACTGGCCATCTCCTGCTTCCAGCTCTGCTGCTGCTGCTGCTGCTGCATCATAGTTTGCTTCGCCAGACTCTCTTAATCATTCAGCCATTTCATGTTTTAACCTGGGTCCTAGACTCAGAACTCAGCATGAGATTTCTGTGGTGAATGTCAATACATCAAAAGTGGGTTTGCAGATTACAGAGCTAATGTTTTAAGCATGTTTTTATTTTAAGAAAAAAAATCTTTTTGTTTGTGTCCTTTATAAAGTTTATATCTCTGCTACATGGCATTACATTTTATGACACACATGGCCCGGCCCAACAAGGTCTCATTTATGTCACATCCGGCCCTCATAACAAACACCCCTGATGTAGAACATGCTTGCCCATAGAGCATAATGGAGACCACACCTGCCCATACGGAATAATGGAGAGAACACTTGCCCATAGGGAATAATGGAGACCACGCTTGTCCATAGGGAATAATGGAGAGAATGTTGCCCATAGAGAATAATACAGACCATGGTTTCCCATGGGGAATAATAGAGTGCACACTAGCCAATAGGGAATAATGGTGTCCACGCTTATCCAGAGGGAATAATGGAGTACATCTTTGCCCAGAGGGAATAATGGAGACCACACTTGCCCAAAGTGAATAATGGAGAAAACGCTTGCCCATAGGGAATAAAGAAGAGCACGCTTGCTCATAGAGAATAATGGAGAGAACGCTTGCCCATAGAGAATAATAGAGACCACGCTTTCCTCAGTCAATAATGAAATCCACGCTTGCCCATAGGGAATAAGGGACACCACACTTGCCCATAGGGAATAAGGGACACCACGCTTGCCCATAGGGAATAATGGAGAGAATGTTTGCCAATAGGGAATAATGGAGAGCACTCTTGCCCATAGGGAATAATGGAACTCACACAAGCCCAAAAGGAATAATGGAGAGAACACTTGCCCATAAGGAATAATGGAGACCACGCTTTCCCTTAGAGCATAATGGGGAGCACGTTTGCCCATAGATGATAATGTAGACCACGCATGCCCACCCTTAGGGAATAATGGAGACAACACTTGCCCATATGGAACAATGGAGACAATGCTTGCCCATAGGGAACAATGGAGAGAACGCTTGCCCATAGGGAATAATGATTACCATGCTTGGCCAGTGCAGCTCAGTGCACCTCAGGAGTACTATGTGCCAATGTCTTAGTATCTGACTCAACATTTGCCAGGAGCTTTCTTGGGGGCAGTAAGAGGTGAGAGGTGTGAGGGAGAGTTGGTCTGAGGGAGTGGTGATGTGATGGACATTTCTTCAGGTTTGTGAGGGAAGCATGCATCAAAATGGCTCCTAGAAAGGTCCTTTACTATCTCCCCATGAACATTCATAAACTCAGTTGCCATGCTGGCTGTTAAGTTAAGTAGCCTTTATTGGCATGGAAAAAATTGATACAAGTTAATACAGTTTAAAAGGTAAGTTAAAACCACAACTTAAATATACATCAGTGTAAATATAAGATTATTTCTGTGAGATCCCTTGGCGTACCTTTATCGCAGAGTAAAGAAACTTAGCCACCTTCTCGGTGACATTAGATGAGAAATCATTCAAAAGTCTATAAACCTTAAATGCATCAGAACAGTCCCTCATCCTAACTAGAACAGAATGTAAATGCATACAACGTAAATCTGTATAGAGGTGACAATAGAGACGAAGATGAGTGATTAACTCAATACATTTTTGATTACAAGGGCAGTATCTGGCTGAGTAAGCTATCTTATTGAATCTGCCATAAAAAATAGCAGAAGGCATGGCATTACATCTGGCAAGGGAAAATGCTCTGCGCTGCTGTGACACCTGCAAAGAAGATAAATATGGGGCCATTTTCCCAGTAATGAGGGGAATCTCAAAACTTAGCGGGGAGCAGGTTTTGTTGGCCTGACTAAATAACTTCTGGCGTTCAATGTCTAGCATTCTGTTTTTAATTTGATGAAATGCAGCAGTGAAAGTCCACATAGACAGTGATTCTGTACATAAGCCTGTTGCTTTAATTTCCCCCTCAATATATGCTGACCAGTTTGACATATTGGATTCAGAGAGCATTTGAAAGATAAAGCTCCCAGTTTCTAGGTTGTAATGCAAGCATAGCCAGAATTTGACAGTCATAAGCCGTGCACTAGTTTCGTTTAGAGACATTCCAGTTTCTAAGCAGATAACTGCATATGAAACACATTTCGGCTTACCCAAAATTTTTCGCAGGAATTTGGATTCGGTCCGCTCAGTAGCACATTCGTAACATGCTGGCTATTATGAGAAATGTCTATTCAGGAGTCTTGAATCACTGGTTTTTGTAACTATCCTCAACTGTCTGCAGTCTTTTTAATTGTGTTTTTACCTCACAACATTGAGATCCACAGCTGAGCAATCAGAGGGAAGTGGGTGCAAGAGGCAAGTTTTACCTCTGAGCTACACAGTTGACCAATTAAAGGCAAGGAGGCAGCAGCCTGCCAGGCACACAGAAAACAACTGGTGGAACACATTTTGCCCCTTTTTTACCCCCTTAGGAGTTGTGTTTCTCAGAAATCTCATCGTAGTAGGGGTTGACCTCATGGTAGGAATGCAGTCCTCTTATTTTGGGTTTCTTGGTGCGGGGTTTGGCCTAGGCATTGAATTTTAGTGAGGACAGTGATGGATCTTCGTCGTGGTCTCTGTGCAGTCCCACACATGGGTTGGGCGCCTGTGCATGACCTCGATCGGAGAATCTTCTAGAGCTTCACCTCAGAAGAGCTTTTGGCGGGCTCTCTTCCCACCCTGGGGTGGAGACATGCACTGCGCATGCCCAGAGCGGGGGAGAGAGCCGCCTCCCACTCAGTTCTTCTTCGACTGCCTTCGCGTTCACACCTCGTTGTTGTTGTTCCCTCATATCGTCGCCTCAGCTGAGTATATCTCTTTTTCTTCTCCTTTGCTGTTTTTCCTCTTTCCTCTTTTTGTCTTTTCTATCATATAAAACAAACAAACAAACAAAAATTTCTTCTTATTATCTTTTCTCTTCCCCCCCCTTTCTTTGGAGGGTGGGTGGGGACTTTGTATGGGAAAAACCAGGTTTTTCAAAGTTTGTCATTGTTGCCCCACTAAGATTCCATCTAATGACGGGCACGACCTTTGTCTGACTTGTTTGGGAGAGGCCCATAGAGTCGATACTTGTCCTCACTGCGCGAGTTTCACTCATCAGGCTCGCCGTAATCGAGAGGCTAGGCTCAAAGCTCTTCTTTTAGAATCGGCTCTGCATCCTACAATGTCCTCAGGGGCTTCCCAGGCCTCTGCAGCCAAAAAATCAGATACCTCCTCGAAGGCACCGAAACAGAAACCTAAGCGGGCTGTTTGCTTCAGTTTCGAGGGTGGACCCCATCATGACGGCTGTCGACGTCGATGCCGACTCTGGCCTCGACCTCTAAGAAGTCTGCGGCTTAACAACACACCCCGCAGCATACCCACTCGTCGCCTTCCGAGTTGATCCCTTTGGGTCAGTTGACGAGGTCGCCTCCACACTTGTCCCCTCGAGGACGTTCCCGGTCTCCAGCGAAGCGTTCTACTACCCCGGTCCACACTTTGGACGAGGGCTCTGTTGCAGTGCACTGCCATTCGCAGTCCCGATCACGATACGACCGGAGAAGACTGATCCGTAGGCAGTCTCCATCATCATCCAGTTCCCCTTCTGATTGGTCTTTTGAGGAACGTCGGGAACGCCCGGACGTGGCCTACTACTACTCCAGGTCCCCGACACCGGAGAGGCACCATTATGATCGGATCCGGCATTCCGAATGTGTGGATCGGATCTATGTCCCTGACCACCCTCGGCGCTCCACGTCGGTTGCCTCGGCCCGTTCCCTTCCTCGGGAACAGCCTTCCGAACCCTCGAGACCTCGAGATGCACTGAAGAGTTCCCCAGTGGAACCTTGGTACCGTCCTCCAGTCGAGCACCCAGTTGTCGATCTCATTCAACCATGATCCTCCTCTCCCATGTTGATCTCGGACAGGTCGGATTCGGCAGAGTTCGATCCCGAGGTCTCTCGGATCAAGGACAAGCCTTGACGCTCTGGGTCGATTTCGCCTACTGCATATTTGGAGCTCGTTACAAGGATGGCAACTGCTCTTCAAGTCCAGGGCTCTACAGAATCCCCAGCTGTGACCGACGTGGTTCACGGACTTGTACAAGCCGACCTTCCTCCATCCACCGTCCTCCCCTTGCTTCCTGTCCACCTTTCGATTCTCAAAGAGTCTTGGGAGCACCCGGCCTCGATCCCCCCGGTTTCGAGGCGTTATGACGGCCTCTACAAAATTCAGCAGAATCCTGGCAAATTTCTTGTTTCTCAGCCACCATCAAACTCGATGGTTGTCCACTCTTCCTCGAGATCAAAACAGCCTGTTCGCCAGTCTGTGCCTCCTGACCACGAGGGTCGCAAGCTGGACCTTCTGGCCAAGAAGATGTACTCTCTGGCCTCCATGAATCTTCGTGTCGATACTTATTTGTCCTATCTGTCGGCGTACGCCTTCAGTGTCGCCAATGCAGTCCGTCCCATCCTGGAATTCGTTCCAGAGGAGCATCGCCCCACTCTCTCGGCTGCCTTGTCTGGTTTGTGTCATATCGAAGTAGCAGATCAATTCGGTTTGTCATGCCATTAATTGTTCATCTAAACTCCTGGTCTCTTCCATCGCTCTCCGGCGTCATGCTTGGCTGCGGGGCACCTCTTTGCAACTGGACATCAAGTTCCATGTCGAAGACCTTCCCTTTGACAGCGATGGCCTCTTCCACTCCACCACCGACGAAGTTTTGAAAGCTGTCGATGACAGTCGAAAGCAGGCCCGAAACCTCGGAGTCTCAGCAGCCCCTTACCGACCTCGGAACCGTCCTTGGAAGCCCCCTGGCTCCAGACGATACCCGTCTCCGGCACCTCACTCCCAATGGAGAAGGAAGCCCTATGACTCTCGCCCTCCTTCCAAACACCGTTCTCAACCTACCAAAAAGCCACCACAGCCTAAACAGTCTGTTTGACTGTCCCCACCGTCTCCCTTCCCCGACGTTGTATACTCCTCCCGTCTGGACCCCTCTCTTCCCCTTTCTACCAGCCTGGGAAGAAATTTCAACCGACTCCTGGGTCCTCACCATTCTATGGGTTGGGTACCATAGAGTTCGTTTCACCTCCGATCCTCCCACACTTTGTCGTCACGCCTCCAGACCCTCTCCTCGATCTCAAGGTTTCCACTCTCCTTGCCAAGGGGGCCATCGAGGTCGTCCCGGAGGCGCAACAAACTCTCAGCTTCTACTCGAAGTATTTCCTGGTTCCCAAGAGAGACGGCAGGTTCAGACCAATTATGGATCTTCGAGATCTCAACCGTTACATTCGGTATCAGAAATTCAGAATGGTCACTCTGCAGTCGATCCTTCCCCTGATTCCACAGGTGGCGTGGCTCGCGTCAGTCGACCTCCAAGACGCATACTTCCATGTCACGATCCGTCCCCAACACCGGCGGTTTCTCCAGTTCGCCATTGGAGATGCCCACTACCAGTACAGGGTGCTTCCCTTTGGCCTTGCCCACTACCAGTACAGGGTGCTTCCCTTTGGCCTTTCTACTGCTCCACGGGTGTTCACCAGGCTGATGGCTGTGGTGGTGGCTGAGCTCCATCAACAGGGAGTCACTCTTTATCCTTACATCGACGACTGGCTTCTCGTAGCTCCAACGCCGGATCAGTTGCTCCATGACACTCAGGAGACTCTCTCCCTCCTCCATGCCCTGGGATTCTGCGTCAATGTTGCCAAGTCCTCCCTTCAGCCCCTCCAAATCCTTCGATTCCTCGGGGCTCGACTCGACACCAACCTCGAAGCGGCTTTCCTCCCGGAATCGAGGGCTTCCGACATTCGGGCGATGGTGTCCTCCTTTCAGACGTCTCCCCAACAATCCACCTGTTCTGTCATGAGGCTCCTCGGTCACTTTGCCTCCACGGTGTTTGTTGTCTGCAACGCCTGGCTGAGAATGCGGCCGCTTCAGCTCTGGCTCCTCCGTACCTTCGATCCTCTCCGGAGGCCTTGGCACATGATTCTGTCAATCCCGCAAACAGTCCTCGACTCTCAAGTGGTGGGCTCAACCCGTCCACCTCCTTTCTGGGATGCCCTTTCGACCTCCTCCTCCCGAGTTGCTGTTGACCACAGCGCTTCCCTCTGGGGTTGGGGAGCCCAGTGTGGAACATTCACTGTTCAAGGGGCTTGGTCTGCTCGAGATGCAACTCGCCACATAAATTACCTGGAGTTGCAAGCAATTTACCTGGCCCTTCGGTCCTTTCTTCCAACCCTTCAAGGCCGTGTCATCCAAGTGGCTTCTGACAGCACCACGGCCGTCTATTATGTCAACAAACAGGGTGGCACTGCCTCTGTTCGTCTCTGCAACTTAGCGATAGACCTCTGGTCCTGGTGCCTCGATCACTCCATCACGCTCTCGGCGATCCATATTCCCGGGGATCAGAATGTCGATGCAGACCGGTTGAGTCGTTCTGCCTCATCGGACAACAAATGGTCCATTCCCCTCCAGTATCTTCAACCTCTGTTTCGAGAGTTCAGTCACCCATCTGTCGATGGCTTCGCGACTGTCGACAATGCTCAATGTCGCCTGTTTTTCAGCAGGGGTCCCCCGTCTGCTCGGTCGCTCGGGGATGCCTTTCTCCACAAGTGGAATGGAATTCTGTTCTACCTTTTTCCTCCGTTCCCTCTCATCTCTTGGGTCGTGCAGAAGATTCATGCAGACGGCACCTCCTGCATTCTAGTCACTCCGTGGTGGCCGCACCAGGTCTGGTTCCCGCACCTGCTTCAGCTCTCCTGTTGTTCCTTCCGTCCCCTCCCCGTCGTCCCAGATCTCCTCTCTTGGGCCCAAGGGAGAATCCTCCATTCCAATCCGGGATTTTTCAAATTGACGGCCTGGAAGATCCAGCCCTAGACTTCCCGCCTCAGGTTTCCGAAATCCTCCTGAATGCTAGGAAGCCTTCTATTCGATGTTCCTATCAGTTCAAGTGGAACAGATTCCAATCCTATGCTGCTGATCACTCCTTCGATCCGATTCGATCATCTCTCCGTGAGATTTTCGCTTACATCGTACACTTGAAGGATACTGGTCTCGCATACTCGTCCTTGTGGGTTCATCTAGCGGCAATCTCCGCCAATCATCCCCTGATACAAGGATCCTCAGTGTTCTCCCATCGTCTCACCAAGATGTTCCTCAGGGGTCTACTTCGCATGTGCCCACCTAGGAAACTGTTGGTGCCTTCCTGGAGCTTGTCCCTGGTCCTTTCTCAACTCATGGCTAAGCTGTTCGAGCCCATGGCTAGCACCGACCTCAGGTTAGTTTCCTGGAAGACAGCCTTTCTAGTGGCCATTACCACTGCACGCAGAGTAGGGGAGCTAGCTGCCTTTAGGGCTGATCCCCCCTATACAATTTTTCACAGGGAGAAGGTGGTCCTTAGAACAGATCCTTCCTTCCTCCCTAAAGTCATCTCTGCCTTTCACCTCTCTCAGTCGTCTGTCCTGCCTACTTTCTTTCTGAACCCGACTGATGCCTCTCAGAGAGCCCTACACTGTCTCGATGTGCGCAGAGCACTCTCTTTCTATCTGCATAGGACACAGCCCATACGTAAATCTCCTCGGTTGTTCCTAGCTTATGGTCCCCCGCGGCTGGGGGAACCAGTCTCCTCTCAGCGTCTCTCTAAATGGGTGACTTCCACCATAGCCCTTTGCTATGAGCTGGCGCATCAACCTGTTCCTACCTGTCTCACTGCCCATTCTACACGGGTGGTATTGACGTCCGCTGCCTTCCTGGTGGGTGTCCCGTTGGAAGACGTCTGTGTGGCTGCTACATGGTCCTCAGCATCGACCTTCGTGACCCACTACGCCCTTGATGTCCGAGCCCGACGGGATGCTGCCTTCGGTCGGACGGTGCTGCAATCTCTCTTCGCTTGATCCTGCTGCACCCTCAGGTAGGACCCGTGGGTGATTTGTTTTGATGATGATGCTGTGTCTTAACCAGTATTTTTGTGTCCTTTGCAGCTGCCAGCTCCCTCCTCCAACTGGTTCAGCTCTTGTAATCACCCATGTGTGGGACTGCACAGAGACCACGACGAAGATAAACAGGTTGCTTACCTGTAACTGATGATCTTCGAGTGGTCATCTGTGCAGTACCACAATCCCACCCGGCCTTCCCCACTGCTGGCATCTCCAGATTTCCTTCTTTGGATTCTTTGGCCTTGCCGGTGGCGGTCGAAGGAACTGAGTGGGAGGCGGCTCTCTCCCCCGCTCTGGGCATGTGCAGTGCATGTCTCCGCCCCAGGGCGGGAAGAGAGCCCACCAAAAGCTCTTCTGAGGTGAAGCTTAGAAGATTCTCCGATTGAGGTCGTGCACAGGCGCCCAACCCATGTGTGGTACTGCACAGATGACCACTCGAAGATCATCAGTTACAGGTAAGCAACCTGTTTTTCTTTCTTGGTTGGCACCCTTCCCATTCCTTGTTGTTTACATCTGTTTTGCCCTCCTCCCCCCTGTCCATGAATAAGCTGGCAGTGGGAGTTGGAATGAGGATTAGTTATTTGCCATCTGATTGCCTTTAAAGTTGTACTAATGTTTTTAATTAATTTATCTTGTTTTATCTCTGGTTGTACGTCACCCAGGGCCCTGGAGTAGCGGGGGCGGGGCGATTAATAATAATAATAATAATAATAATAATAATAATAATAATAATAATGATAATGATAATGATAATAATTTGGAGGGGTGCAGTACATACCATTTTTTCTTTACAAAAATGCTTCTCATTTATGTTACATTTAAGAAGTGGGACACAGCTATGCATTCAAAACAACATCTGAGCAATCAGATATCTAGCAGGTTCATATGAATCAATTTTCTAGAACCCACAGTGTGAGAAGTTAAATAACCAATACATCAAACCACTTTTCTACAAATTTGGGGTATATTTCCATAGTGGGTGGGAGTGTGTCTAATGCCATTGGGGAGGATGGCCCAGCAGCATTGCTAAGGTGTTTCTGCTTGGGTGGCCTCCCTTATGGATTAAAGTACCCTGGCCCTGCTCCTACACCTGACAGACACTCTCCTGTCTGGTGTTGGGAGGAGCGTGTTTAAAGGCATCAGGGAAGCTGGGCCAGCAGCAGCGCTAAGGTAATCTTGCTGAGCAGGTCTCCCCAACAGCTGTAAGCAGCCCACTTCCTCTCCTACACCTGACAGGCAGCTGCTATCTAGATGGGGAGGGGTGGGGTATTGCAAGCCACTGGTCTGTCAGGATCACTAAAGCATTACTGCTGGAGCAGGCTCCCTGATGCTTTTAAGCACCCTGCACCCACTGCTGCACCTGACAGACAGTCGCCTGTCAGGTGTAGGAGGTGGGGGGAGTGTGTTGGAAGTCATTGGAGAGGCTGGGCCAGCAGCATTGCTGCAGCTCACAGGTGATTGTTGGCCATTCCTGATTTCCTCAACTGTCATTAGCTCTCTGTAACTGTTTTTTTTTTAACCTTAGAACATTGAGCTCTGCAGCTGACCAATCAGAGAGTGGAGGGTGCAAGGAGGTGGCAATCTGGAAGCCACATAAGAATCAATGGGGGGAGCACATTTTACCCCTTTTGACCCCCTTAGGGGTTGAATTTCTAAAAATCCCTTCTTAGTGAGCATCTGCATCATGGTAGGAGTGCTCTCCCTGAATTTCGTATTTCTAGGCCCAGGGGTTTGGCCTGGGTTTTGATTTTATGATGAGGGGAGACTTACTTTTATATATATAAACTAGCCTGATACCCATGCTTTCCTACAGTATTTAAGTTCCGTAAATCCAGTTATAATACTGATGATGTGAAGTATGGAATGTAACATTTGTTGTAGGAATTCTAATGGAGAAGATTGTCGTGTAAGAAATGAAGTGAGACGTACATACCCCACCCCCCACTGAAGGACCTCTCTGTAGACCACACTGATGGTTCTGCCCTCAGGTGCTAGGATCACCAAGCTGCTTGGTGAGCTCACTCTGGAGCAGGCCACATAGAACTGTCCATTTAAGAAGCAGTCGTCTGTTAAGTCAACTGCTGCCACCTTCCACGAAAGTGATGGCCTCTCTACTTGTGTTCCTGGATTGTTTTGCTCATATGGAGACTGTGTTGTTCTGAACACCTCAGGGTGATCTCGCTGGTAGTTGGCCTGTGCAGCTCAGTGCCACGCAGGAGTGCTATGTGCAAATGTCTTTGCCAATTCCTAAGTTACCTCCTTGTAGCATTGGTGAATCTGGCTCGACATTTGTCAGGAGCTTTCTTGGGGGTAGTATGAGGTCAGAGGTGTGAGGAGGAGTTGGTGTGAGGGAGTGGTGATGTGGTGGACATTTCTTCAAGTTCATGAGGGAGGCACGCATCGAAATGGCTCCTAGAAAGGTCCTTTACTATCTCCCATGAATATTCATTAACTCAGTTGTCATGCTGGCTTTTTTGAAGAATGTCTGTTCAGGAGTCTTGAATAGCTGGTTTCTGTAACTTTCCTCAACTGTCTGCAGTCTCTTCTAATTGTTTTACCTCAGAACATTGAGATCGCACAGCAGAGCTGCGTAGTCGCACCCAACACAGCCTCTGCGTCGGGCTCCTATTCAAAAATTAATTTTTTAAAAAAACAGGCTGCAATTTAAATAATGCAGCTTTACCAAAACAATTGGGAGAAATAGGGGAGCAAAAGGTGGCAAGAACTCCTCCAAACTGATGCCTAGAGCAATGCAAGAAAGCCAAAATTCTTCGGATGAAGACTTCCCCCTCGTTGGAAATGGAGGAAGCAGACGCTCGTGTAAGCAAAAGGAAAAGAAAACACTCTTTAACCAAAAGCATTTACAGGGAATAATGGTGTCCACCGTTGCCTAGAAGGAATAATGGAGATCACACAAGGAACAGTGGAATCCATGGTTGCCCATAGGGAATAATGGAGACCACGCTAGGGCATAGGGAATACAGGAAACCACGCTTACCCTGAGGGAATAATGGAGACCACACAAGCCCATAAAGAATAATGGAATGTATGCTTGCCCATAGATAATAATGGAGACCATGCTTGCCCATTGGGAATAATGGAGACCACACTTGCCCATACAGCATAATGGAGACCACGCTTGTCCATACAGCATAATGGAGAGGACACTTCCCTTAGAGAATAATAGAGAATACACTTTCCCATGGGGAATAAGGGAATGATGGAGACCACACTTGCCCATAGAGAATAACGGAGAGCACACTTGCCCATAGAACATAATGGAGACCACGCTTACCCATAGAGAATGATGGAAACCACGCTTACCCATAGGAAATAACGGCAAGCACACTTGACCATAGATAATACTGGGGACTATGCTTGTCCATAGGGAATACTGGAGACCACAGTTGCCCATAGGGAATAATGGAGAGAAAGCTTGCCCATCGAGAATAATAGAGACCACAGTTTCCCCTAGGAAATAATGGTGTCCATGCTTGCCCAGAGAGAATAATGGAGATCACATAAGCCCATAAGGAATAATGGAATCCATGCTTGCCCATAGGGAATAATGGAGACCATGCTTGCCCAAAGGGAATAATGGAGACCATGCTTGCCCAAAGGGAATAATGGAGACCATGCTTGCCCAAAGGGAATAATGGAGACCACGGTAGTCCATAGGGAATAAGGGACACCACGCTTGCCCATAGGGAATAATGGAGAGCATGCTTGTCCAAACAGAATAATGTAGACCACGCATGCCCATAGGGAACAATGGTATCCATTGTTGCCCAGAAGGAATAATGGAGTGTATCCTTGCCGAGGGAATAATGGAGACCACACAAGCCCATAAAGAATAGTGGAATCCATGGTTGCCCATAGGGAATAATGGAGACCATTTTAGGGTATAAGGAATAATGGAATCCATGCTTGCCCAGAGGGAATAATGGAGCCCACGCTTGTCCATAGGGAACAATGGAGTCCACACTAGCCCATAGGGAATAATGGAGTACATCCTTGCCCAGAGAGAACAATGGAGACCACACAAGCCCATAAGGAATAATGGAATGCATGCTTGCCCATAGGGAATAATGGGGAGCACACTTGCACATAGATAATAATGGAGACCATGCTTGCACATAGGGAATAATGGAGACCATGCTAGGGTCTAGGGAATAAAGGAAACCATGCTTGCCCATAGGGAGCAATGGAGTCCACACTAGCCCATAGGGAATAATGGAGCACATCCTTGCCCAAAGAGAACAATGGAGATCACAAAAGCCCATAAGGAATAATGGAATGCATGCTTGCCCATAGGGAATAGTGGGGAGCACATTTGGCCATAGCTAATAATGGAGGGGAGGTCAGCTGGTACAGCGCGGCACGACAGATGCATCCCAGGTGAGCTCCTGGCACCAATGACTTCTTTGATCTGCAGGAAGGGTTCTACGGCCCTCCAAGACCCCGCTACCCACTTGGGAAGAGGGGGGAGTGCATGAGGCTTGATTCGGGGGCCCTGGTGCCACGGCCACAGATGGGAGTGAGCCCTGGATCACCTCTAGTGCCAGGATCAAGAAGAATGCCCATGGCTATGGGCTCCTAGCTGTCACTTCCCAGCAAGGGGGAGGCGGTTAGAAACCCTGCCTTACTAAGCACATCTCCACCGTAACTATTTTATTGCATTAACTGTGAAAAGTCTGCCCCTTCTTTAAAGAAAAAGTTCCCTATTTAAACTTTAAAATCACTCAACAGCTGAGGTGGGAGGTCCCCCCCCCCAATCCTCCAGTTCAGCAGCAGGCAATGGGGATTTTGGCTTCGGATTCACGGATATAATCGTGGGCAATAAAGGAGTACCTTGTCCTGCTTCCTTGGAAAGATATCCTGATTAGTTTCAATGCTCCCAATTTTTGTGATTGGATTTAAGATATATTGCTACGTTCTCTATTTTTGGGACCCCCTTATTGGGGTGAAGTGTGGATCTACCATCTCTCTCTCTTTTTTTCTTTTGTATTGCTCTGTGTGTGTGGTCACTTGGAAAGAAGTCTGGGTTTGTTTGTCCTGTCTTCTTATCTTTTTTTCCTGCTTTGACTGGGAATTATAAACTTTACAAACTTTTAGCATCAGCTAATAGTAACTTTATCTCAATTCTGAATTAGTTGGATTATTGGAACTGAGCATTTGAATATGAGTGAGACTATCCCTCTCTTCCTTGGTGTTTTTTTTTGTGTGCGCGTTTCCCAGGGTTTTTTTAGCACACTCCATATAGAATCATAGAATCATAGAATGTTAGAGTTGGAAGGGACCTTGCAGGCCATCTAGTCCAACCCCTGCACTCTGCAGGAACACAGCCGAAACCCCTACATACCTACAACATACCCAAAAGATGGTTGTCCAGTCTCCTCTTGAAAACGTCCAGCGAAGGAGCATCCACCACCTCCCGAGGCAGTCTGTTCCACTGCTCAACCACTCTTACAGTCAGGAAGTTTCTCCTGATATTAAGCCGGTAACGATTCCCTTGTAATTTCCACCCATTAGATCTAGTCTTGCAATCCGGAGCAAGAGAGAATAGATCCACTCCATCTTCTACATGACAGCCCTTCAAATACTTGAAGACTGCAATCATGTCCCCTCTAAACCTTCTCTTTCCCAGGCTAAACATACCCAACTCCCTCAGCCTTTCCTCATAAGACTTGGACTCCAATCCTCTCACCATCCTGGTCGCCCTCCTCTGGACCTACTCAAGTTTGTCAACATCCTTCCGAAAATGTGGTGCCCAAAACTAGACACAGTACTCCAGGTGGGGCCTGACCATAGCAGAATACAGTGGAACTACCACCTCCCGTGATCTGGACACAATGCTTCTGCTAATGCATCCTAAGATTGCATTAGCTTTCTTCACAGCCGCATCACACTGCAGGCTCATGTTTAGCTTGTGATCAACCATAACACCTAGATCCCTTTCACATGTGCTGCTGTCAAGCCAAGTCCCTCCCATTCTATATCTGTGCCTTTGATTTTTTTGTACCTAAGTGTAGAACTTTGCACTTATCTCTATTGAAATTCATTTTATTTGTCTCAGCCCACTGTTCCAGCCTATCAAGATCCTTCTGAATCCTGACTCTGTCTTTTTCAGAATTAGCAATTCCACCCAGCTTCGTGTCATCTGCAAATTTGATAAACATCCCCTCTATGTCTTCATCCAGGTCATTTATAGAGAAATAATCAGGCCTTGGCTATTGTATTGCATTTCTCTGGTCTGTGTAAAGGTTTAGAAAGAGACTCAAAAAAAAAAAAAAGTACTCCTGTCATATTTAGCATAGTTCAGAGTGTTCCAAAACAAATCTGTTGGAAAAATAAGCTGTGTGGGGAAGGGTGAAGCTGTTTTGTTCTCCCTCTTGGCTGTGGTGTTTTTTTCTCCATTGCTGTCAGTGAAATTATCACAAAGATGGTTGGGTCAAATAAACCTCCTAAAGTGCCAGCAAGTTCACCAGGTGTACCCAGAATAGCTGCTGCCACTATAACATCAACAAAGGAATTTCAAGCTCTAATTCAAGAAACTATTAAAGATTTTATCCTTGAAGCAGTACATCCCATCAAAGAAGCAATGAAAGAATTGACACAACTATTCTCCAACCAGATGCAAGGCCTTCAGAAACAGATTGCTGTCAACACACAGAAATTAATAGAACTGAACAAAACAACTGAAAAGATGGAGACCAAAACAAAAGAAATGGAGTATAAACTACAAGTAACAGATACTAAACAGACACAGTTGGAATAAGACCTGATTAGACTGCAGGTTAATAAAGCATCTTTCGTATTGAGATTTCAAAACATCCCATATTTTGACAGATTACATGAAAGCAGAAGAGCCAGAGAAAGTATTAGAGGAGCTTGGCTCAGTCTTTAGAATGAACACGGCGTATGCCAGGAATAACCACCTGCCCAGAGAAGTTCATGTAAGATTCCATAAAAGAATGCTCAGAGATGAAATTCTAAAAGCTTCAAACAGAACATTGATGATGATTGACAATAATGAAATAAAGATTCTGAAAGAGATTCCATAGAGAGTCAGAGAAAGAAGAGGAGAATACTTTAAACTTACAACAGCTTTAAGGAAAAACAAAATTCTTTATGGATGGCTTCTACCTGAAGGCTTAATTTTTTTCTTACAGAGGTAAAAGATATAGAATCACATCTATATTTAAGGCAGAATTTTTTTTAAAGACGAATGGAGAGGAACTTCAAACTGAAGAAATGGGCTCAGGGAGAGAAGAGGAGGAAGAAGACTGTCCTCAAGAAGCTGCAGGGAACTCAGCGACAACTAAAGAAAACTCTAAGAAATCTAAATATCCAATGACCACACCAGCAGAGACAAGCAAGAGAAAATTTGGATGCTCAACCACAGAATCAAGTGTCAGGTAGCCCTGCCATTCTTGTGAGGTGGTGGGGGGAACCGAAACATCTTTCATTGTTCAGGAATGCAGGAGGACCCGGGCACCTCTAGTCTGTGTGTAGTACTGTTTCTGTTGTGTGTTTTATCTCTCGCCTGACCTTGGGTCTCAAGCCTGGCTATGCCTAGCTGTCTTGTGGGATATACTGGTCTAGGTGTTTTCTTTTCTCCTTTGGCGCATGCGCCAAATGTATCTATTGGCTTGCAGCTGGGGGGGGTTAGTTTGAATGAGCTATAATTGACCATGTCATGTACTCTCTGGTATCACTGACAAAAGCAGTTCATGCATCTCTAAGACTGGTCTTTAATAAATACTATCTTCCTATGAAGCCTGGTGTTTGACTGACTATCTGGGGAACTTGACATCAAGATGGATAAAAATAAAAGTAAAATGAGACTAATTTCTATAAATGTCAGAGTTAAATTTACCACAAAAAAGAAAACAAATGTTCCAACAATTTTAAAAGTTCAATTTTGATATTATTTCCCTCCAAGAGACTCACATTAGAGAAGCTGACCAAAAATATATCCAAAATCCAAAGTTGGGCAAAACTTTTATTGTATCAAATAAGGAAGAAGAAAAAAGAGGCGTAGTGACTTACGTAAAGGAAGAACTTCAACCAGGAATGGTATATGCCTCTCAAGATGGACATATTCTAATCAGGGCCAGCTCGTCCACTAGGTGCTCGCCTAGAGTGTGCCGGCTGGAGGGGCGCCAAACTGCACCCTCCCCCCCGCAAAAAGTTCCCCCCACCTCCCCATCACCGCCATCAGTGAAGAGCACCCCAGCGGGGCGCAGGAGGTGGTGGCGGAGCTTGCCTGTTCTCCCCCTCCCCTCTCGGGCACAGAGAAGAGACGAGGAGGGAAGAGACGGGGTGTAAACCACGGGGGGAGGGGCGGGAACTGGTGCGCAGGTCCAGCTGGGTTCCCTTGCAAGGCAGCAGGGGGCGCCCAGGGGAGGCCCCTGGCTGGGGCTGCTTGGGGGAGAGCCGGTCCACGACTTATGGTCGATCCAGAGCCGGGGAGTCCATAGTAGCGGCTGAAGATCTGGGAGTGCAGCAGCAGGAGCAGTCCAAATTCACCCCGCAGCCAAACCCGGCCCTTCTGAAGAGAGGAATCCGATCTGGGGAGGGTACAGCACGCTCAGGGCTGCCTGCCTTGCCCTGCTGGTGGAGGGGGGCAGGGGGGGAGCTCGTCCTCCTGTCCTCGCTGGCTGCCCCGCTTGGGAAGCTCTTCTTGGCCTCTCTCCTCCCCCAAAAGCTACAGTTCTCCCCCTGATCGGGCACCACAAGTCCTTTCTGGAACGGCCCAACCGGAGCGAAGGCACGTCTGAGTGAAGTTTCGAAGCGCCAGCCAGGGGGGGTTCCCCACTCAGTCTGCGGTGATTTCTCCCTAGAAAGTGGCAGAGAAGGAGACGTGGGAGCTAAAAAGGGAAGGGGGGGATTTGTCAGGAAGAGCCTCTCAGGACACAGAACCAGGGTTGGGGGAGGAGGAGGAGAACTGGAAGTCTGGACAAGGAAGTAAACCGATTGACTGGGCCTGCCTGGCACCTGGGAGTGGGCCGAGGGGGGCCTCTATTTGCTTTTGGGAAGCAAAAAATGGCCTCTTCTTAAGCCTCCACCCAGCAAAGCCTTCCCGGCCACTCCCGGCTTTCTGCGAAACCTAACCCTAACCCTGGTTGTGAGGAAGGTGGGGGAGTGGCGGTGGAGGAACTGAGAAGGAGGAGGAAGAAGCCCAGAGCAGCAGCAACAGGAGGTCTGGCCAGGTAAGGTGAGGCCAGCTGGCCCCTCGACTGCAGGCCGGCAAGGGAGGCTCCTTCCCACTCCAAGCCTCCTCCCCATTGCCCATGACCTCTGCTGCAGGCCCCGCTTGGCTTGTAGCCTGGTCTGCAGGGATGATGGCAGCACCCTCCCCTCCCCCCGCGCCCCAGTGTGCCAGTAAGCATGCTCGTCCTTGGCTGGCCCAAGCCCTTTCTTGGAGGAAGCTGCCTGACTGGGCCCAGGCAGGGGCGAGGCTAGCTTGTGGTGCCTGGTGCCCCCCCTCCCAGGCATGTTTCTGGGAGGTCTCCAGGCCCCACTGGGAGGTTGGCATTGCCAGGGGGAGCGGGCGCCACAAGCTGGCCTCACCTAGGGCGCAGAAACACCTTGGGCCAGCCCTGATTCTAATGGTTCAAATACAAAGACAAACTAGAAAGATTCTTCTTGTCAATATTTATGCACCTAACCACCACCAAGAAAAATTTTACAGAGTCTTACAAGAACTGATGGTGAAGCAGAATTATCAAGAAACTTGTATAGTTGGTGATTTTACTGCGGTTTTTGATGGAAGACAAGACAGAAAATGTTCCAAGAAAAAGAAATGGAAAAGAAGTCATGAACTCCCTCTATCTTTCTACCAATTAATGGAAGAGAATAAGTGCACTGATACTTGGAAAGCTAGAAACCCACAAAAACATGATTATACCTTCTATTCGGCAAGACACAAGTCTTGGTCAAGGATGTGTTGAATCTCAGCTACAATGACCAATGATATCCTTAAAGCAGAAATACAACCCCAGACATTTGCGGACCATAACCCAATTACACTGGAACTTCAAGATACTTTTAAAAGGAATAGATGGAAGTTGGACACAACAATCTTAAGAAATGAAAGATTTCTTAAGGAATCTAAGAAATAATTCTAATTTTTTTTAAAGAAACATACAGCCTGGGATGTCTATAAACATTGTTTGGGATGCTTTTAAAGCCTTTGCAAGAGGATGGATGATAAAAGAAATAACTTATAAGAAAAAATAAAGATTAGGAAAATAATCCCAATTGCAAAAACAAATAAAGGATCAAGAAGTAAAAATAAAACAAGATTTGATGAGTGAACAGGCGAAGATTAAACTTAAACACCTACAACATCAAATGAAATGTCTTTTAACTCAAGAAATGGCAAAGAAAATTCAATCAATGCTATATATGAAGAGCAGAATGCAAGAGTCATCGTTAATGGAGAATTAACCGGTAATATTCCCATACAAAAAGGCACCAGGCAGGGGTGTCCTCTATCCCCTCTATTATTTATTTTTGGCTTGGAATCGTTAAATGTTCTGGTAAGAAAGAGTAAAAGTATTCAAGGAGCCAAAATAAAGAAAGAACAGATCAAACTTCAAGCTTTTGCTGATGATTTGGTCTTTATTTTGGAGGATCCCATAAATTCATTGTATCATTTGCTGCAAGTATTACAGGAATATGGTTGCGTGGCTGGTTTAAAAACAAACTTGAAAAAGACAAAAATTATTGTTAAAAATTGCTCAAAGGAACAATGTTCTATCATCCAAAATTCCTCACACATTCAGATAGTCGATAAAGTTAAATATTTAGGAATAATCCTGACAAACAATAATAAAAATTTATATAAGAATAATTATATTAAACTTTTGGAAGAAATTAAAAAAGATCTAAATAGATGGCAAGACATGCATATCTCCTTTTTGGGCAGAATTGCCACGGTTAAGATGAATGTCCTGCCACGATTTCTATTCTTAGCCCAATGCTTACCCATAATAACAAATAGAACATTTTTTGAGGACCTAAACGGCTTGGTGAGAATATTCATATGGAGTGCTAAAAAACCAAGAATTAATAGGAAATTACTTACTGATAGAAAAGAAAATGGTGGACTGGGATTACCAAATTGGAACTTATACTATCAAGCGGCAGCGATGGGTTGGATCAGGGACTGGATTCTTCTAGAAGAAGAAAGGACCTTGCACATAGAAGGTCATGATCTACCCATGGGATGGCACACGCACATTTGGTATAACCTAGATAAAAGACAGCAAATCTTTCAAAATCATGTATTTAGAGGTCCCTTGATAAAAATTTGGAAGGAAATTAAAAATAGGTTTCATAATAAAATCCCTAAATGGCTATCCCCAACTGAAGCATTTATTTTGCCCTCTTTATGGGTGAAAGAAAAAAAATTAACCTATGAAATGCTTTTAACTAAGAATAATGATCTTAAGCCTTTGGACTCCCAAGTCTTTCAAAAGGCGAATTTAATGGCCTGGGAAAAAATTCAAATAAATTCTAGATACTCCAAGGATAAAAATAACAATTTTCAGAATACTACCACACAATTAGATAAGATTTGGCTCTCCTCGGCAGACAAGTTGATACAGAAGTTGTACACTTTTTTGCTCACTGAAGATCTGTCAGATGAAGTGGTTAAACCAAACATGATTTCTTGGATGCGGGACATAGGATATAATATTACTCTGGATCAATGGTCGGGGTTATGGAAAACCCTTAGACTCCTCAGAGCAACAAAATATAAAGAGAACATTTATAAAATGTTCTATAGGTGGCACTGGACACCCGAAAAGGTAGCTAAATGTTTTAAAGAAAGCTCTGACACTTGTTGGAGATGTAAAAAGGAAGTAGGATCCTACTTTCATGTTTGGTGGAGCTGTGGGAAAATTAGACCTTTTTGGAAAAGGATTGGTAAGCTACTGGAAGAAATAACAAATATTAATGTACGACTCGCACCAGAGACTTTTTTGCTTAATATCCTCCCGGCGGGAGTGAAAAAAGCGGATGCAAGAATTATTCTTTATGTAGTTACGGCATCAAGAATAGCGGTGGCAAAATGCTGGAAAAAAGTATTTGTCCCAAACCAAGAGGAAATTATAGGCTATCTACTTGAAATAGCAGAATCAGATAAGCTTAACCTAATCCTCTCAGGGAAAGATGAGTCATTGTTTGTAGACTGATGGAAAAAAATTTATAAATGGATGGAAAATAACTATAATATATGAATAACTACCCATGGTAACCTCGAATGATTTCTATAACTTATTGTTTTGTCTTTTTGTAGTGAAAATTTAAAAATAAAGTTAAAAAAATAGCAAAGAAAATAAAGTACACCAAACAAAATTACTTTGAAAATGCTAACAAACCAACTCGGTGGCTAGCATATAAAATATGTGAAGAAAGGGAACGAAGATATATAAGAATACTAAAAAATGAAAAAGGGGAAGACAAAAATAATTTAGAAGATTTAAAAATAATTGTGGAACAGTTTTACCAAAATCTTTACAGAAAAACAGAAACACCCCAGATACCTACAAAAATATAAACCTAAAATATTTACATAAGATCAAAGAGAATTATTAAATCAACCAATTTCCCTTGCAGAACTTACAGAAGCCTTCAAAAAGCAAAAAAAAAAAAAAAAAGTAAAACCCCAGGCCCTGATGGGTTTCCAGCGGAATTTTATCATGTTTTTGAAGATATATATATATATTTTTAATACAATTTATTATTGGATATATCACATGTTCATACAATTTAAACAAACCAATACATATCCATTTTTCTTTCTCCCTCTCCCCCCAAACAAGGCTTCCCACACTGCTCCAACCCCCTTGATATTTCTCTTATACAATTACATTTACTACTAAACATATTTCTTTTACTAATGGTAACAATTCAAAGATCTGAGTCTCTTTCCACTTCTCCTCAATAGCTGTCAAAACAAATCAAACCACGTTTTACATCCCAATTCTTCAACAAGTATTCTTGAAAGTCTTTCCAGTCTCCGAAAAGATTTCGTCTTCTTCAATGTTTAATTTTCTTGTTAATTTGTCCATTTCTGCCATAAACAACGTCTTTTTAATCCATTCCCATGTTTCAGGTACTTTATCTTGTTTCCAACATTGAGCAAAAGTCAGTCTAGCTGCTGTAATCAAGTACCATAGTAGTGTTCTCTTGGCTACATTTATTTCTTCCATTTTAAGACCTAACAATAACATCTGTGGGTCTTTCTTAAAAGTACATTTCAAAATTTTTTGTATCTCATTGTGGATCTCAGTCCAATACTTTACTGCTTTATCACATGTCCACCACATATGGTAAAAAGACCCTTCATGTTTCTTACATTTCCAACATTTATTAGACATACTTTCATTTATAATAGCAATTTTTTAGGCGTCATATACCATCTGTACATCATTTTATAACAATTCTCTTTAACATTTACACAAGTTGAAATTTTCATTGACTTTTTCCACAAATATTCCCAAGATGTCATTAATATCTCATTATTAATATTTACCGCCCATTTTATCATTTGCTCTTTTACAATTTCGTCCTCAGTATACCATTTCAATAAAACCTTGTACAGTTTAGAAATCATTTTTTTACCTTTCTCAAGCCATACAGTTTCAATTTCAGTGTTATTTTCTCTAAAACCATATTCTCTTTTATCGGTCTTAAATAAGTCATAAATCTGTCTATACTTCAACCAATCATATTCAAATTCCACATCAAATCTGTCTTTTAACACAAAGTTTTTCCCTTCTAATTTTAAAAGACTTTTATAAGGTAGCCAATCTAACCCTTGATTTCTTGAATATGGATTAATCACTTCTGCTGGTACTATCCAAAGTGGTCTTTCTTCTGAGAAGAATTTTCTATATCTCATCCAAGTCTCGAACAGTGATCGTCTTATGAAGTGGTGTTTGAAAAATTTATCCATTTTTACTTTTCCATACCATAAATATGCATGCCATCCAAACTTGTTATCATGCCCTTCTAGAGCCAATAACTTTTTATTTTCTAAATTAATCCACTGTTCCAACCATGTTAAACAGACGGCATCATAATACAGTCTTAAATTTGGTAGTTGTAGACCTCCTCTTTCCTTTGCATCACATAAAATTTTCATTTTAATCCTTGGCTTTCTTCCTGCCCATACAAATTTCGATAGTTCTTTCTGCCACGTATCCAGTATTTTCCTTTGTTTTAATATTGGAATAGCTTGAAATAAAAACATCAAACGCGGCAAAACATTCATTTTTACAGTTGCAATTCTTCCCAATAACGATAGATTCAAGGTATCCCATTTCTTCATGTCTTGTTGAATCCTGTGCCAAACCTTTTCATAGTTATTTTTGAACAAATCAATGTTTTTCATGGTCAATTCAATTCCTAAATATTTAGTCTTTGTAACTACTTCACATTGAATTTTCTCTTGAAGTTCTGTTTGTCTTTGTTTCGTCATATTTTTGCACATCACTTTGGTTTTACTTTTATTAACGTAGAATCCCGCAACTGATCCAAATTCTTCAATTTTTTCCATCAATTGTGGTATTTTGTCGATTGGATCTTGAATCATAAACATTACATCATCTGCAAATGCCCTGTATTTATATGCAAAACCTTTCACTGTGAGTCCTTCAATGCTGTTATCTTTTCTTATCGCTGTCAATAATATTTCCAATATCCAAATAAACAACAACGGGGATAACGGGCAGCCTTGACGTGTTCCCTTTTGAACTTGAAAGAAATCTGTTCTTTCTTTATTTATATTCAAAGCTGCTCTCTGTTCTGAGTAAATTGCCACAATCATGTTTAGAAAAGACTGTCCTATATCCATTTTTTCAATAACTTGCAGCATAAACTCCCAATTTAAATTGTCAAAAGCTTTTTCCGCATCTAAAAAGAGGAATCCAACTTCTTTTTCTGGATGTTTGTCATAGTATTCGATTGCATCAATCACCACTCTTAAATTGTCTCTAATCTGTCTATTTGGTAAAAAACCAGCTTGTTCTTCCGCTATAGTATCTTTCAAATATTTTTTCAGTCTTTCCGAAATAATTTTCGCAAATAATTTGTAATCGTTATTTAATAGCGATATTGGTCTATAATTCTTTACTTCAGTTAAATCCAAACCTTCTTTGGGTATCAATGAAATATTTGCTTCTTTCCATGAATCTGGGATCCGTTTAGTCTTTCTTATCTCGTTCAACAGAAGTACTAAGATAGGGGTTAGCTCCTCCTTAAATTTCTTATAAAACTTTGCTGTAAAGCCATCTGGACCTGGAGCTTTGCCCAACTTTGCGTCTTCTATTGCCATTGTCACCTCTTCCTTTGTTACTAAACCATTTAATAACTCTTTAATTTGTTTTCCCAGCTCTGGAACTTCAATAGTCTCCAAATATTTCTTAATTTTCTGTTGGTCAATTCCTTTCTTTTTGAACAGTTTGGCGTAGTATTTGAAGAAGACTCTTTTTATACCTTTCAAATTCAAAACATCCTTTCCGTCTTCAGTAATTTTACTTATAAAATTCCTTTCTTTTCTATTTTTCAATTGCCACACTAAAAATTTTCCTGGTTTATTTGCACCCTCAAATGCTTTTTGCTGTAATTTCTTCAGATTCCAATATAATTCTCTATTTAGTAGAACATTCAATTGATCCTGCAGAAAGTGGATCTCTTTAATAATCTTTTTCTTCCCTGGCCTTTTCTTTAATTCCTTTTCTTTTTGTCTAATTTTTTCATGGAGGTCATTTTGTTGTTGCATCCTTTGTTTTTTATCTTTAGAATTCAAAGATATAAGCAAACCTCTCATTACTGCTTTGTACGTGTCCCATACGACTTGTATATCAGTACCTTTATTTAAATTCAGTTCAAAAAAACTTTTCATTTCTTTTTTTAAAGTTTCATTAATTAATTTTTGGTCCAATAAGTCCTCATTAATTCTCCAATATAATTGTTTAGGTTTTTCTTTAGATATCCAAAGTAAAGGGTTGTGATCTGAGTTGGTTTTCGGTAAAATTTCTATTTTGTAGGTTTTTTGTGCCATCTCCTCTGACATCCAAATCATATCGATTCTAGAAAAGGAGTTATGTCTGTTAGAATAAAATGTATAATCCTTTGTCTTAGGGTTCCACTTCCTCCAAACGTCTTCTAGTTTCTCTTGCTTCATTAGCTGGAAAAAAATTTTTGGCAGCTTTCCAACCGCCTCTCCACTTGCTTTGGATTTTCTGTCCAATACATTGTTCACTGTGCCATTGAAGTCTCCAGCAAGGACTATTTGATCATAATTTAAACAGTCCAACTCTTTAGTCAAATCATTAAAAAAAGTCTCTTTTGCCCCATTGGGTACATATATATTTACAAGCAATGTCTTTTTTCTATTCATCATTAATTCCACGCCAACATATCTTCCTTCTTTGTCTGAGAAGATTTGTTTAGGTTCCAATTCTTTGGTAATGTATATCACTGTTCCTTTTTTCTTATTAACTGCTGATGAATGAAATTCTTCTCCCAATTTTTTATTAACCAAATATTTATTATCTTGTTTTCTGATATGTGTTTCTTGCAAACAAATTATGTTACATTTTTGTTTCTCTAGCCAATGATTCACTAATCTTCTTTTGCTTGGTGAATTTAGTCCATTTACATTCCAAGATAAAAATTTGTAATCCATAGTTGTTTTGAATTAAATATCTTTGAAATCATCAAAGTTGTTCTCTTTGAATCTGTAGATGTCTCCTTCCGTTTTAAGAGTAAATCTCACTGAATTGTATGTAAATGATAATCCATATGGAATCTCCCATCTAAACCTGATACTCATTTCTTTTAACCTATCTGTTAGTTTCTTGAATTTCTTTCTGTCTTGTAAGATCGATCTCGGAATTTCTCTCAAAATTATTATTTTTTTTCCATTAATTTCCAACGGTTGTGTAAATTGCTTCTTGAAAACGTCTTCCTTCATTTTAGTAGTCACAAATTGAACAATCACATCGCTGGGTAATTGCTTTCTCTTGGCATACGCTGAATTTACTCTGTAAATCAGGTCAAAGTCTGGATCCAAGTCTCCAACATCTTCCCCTATGTAAGTTGTCAATGTGTTAATTACTAGGGCCCGTAAATCTTGATCTTCCTCCTCTTCGATTCCTCTCAATCTCAAGTGATTCAGAGTGGCCCTATATTCCATCATGGACTCCAGTCTTGTATTTTCTAACAGGGTTCTTTTAACTTTCTGTTCCATTTCTTCTGATTTTGTCACCAGACTTTTAACCTCTTTTTTAACTTCTTCTGTATCTTTTTTTATCCCTGCCACTTCTGTTAGTACCAGTTCTTTTAACTCTTCCATATTTTTTTCTGTACTTGGACTTGTACTTGTTCTATTTGCTCCAGTTGTATTTGCAGCTGTTGTTGCAACTGTTGTTGCAGCTGTGATTCCATTTGCTTTCCCAAACTCTGCACCACTTCAGTCATCCGTTTCTCCATCGCTTCCATGGCAGCCTGCCACTCTTTTTTTCCTTTGCAGTCATTCTTGGACTAGGTGATGAGGCAGCCCTTGGTCTTGACCTCAAATCTGTCTTGAAAGCGAGTTCAGGGCTAATCAATCTTTATATTAGCAATCCTCAAGCCAAATCGCCACCTTTATAACTTCTTCCAGTGCTTTTTCAGCTTAAAAATAACTTTTTAAAATTTAGTCCTCCTCAAAATGGCGGGCACAATTTCTCTATGATTTTCTGGCTAGAGTAGGCTCCTTCAGAACTTCCTGTTTATCTGTCCGTCACTGTAATCCAACTTCCGGTGCCACACTCTAAAACGTCCGTCTACTTCCTGCACAGCAACATCAAAAACATCCACTCTAGCCTACTTCCTGTATCATAGAATCACAGTCAGTTTCGTTTCTGCTACGCAAAGTTTAGTCTTAGCTGACCACAGGAATGCAAAACAAAATTACTTTTCAGCCCTTTTCTCTAAAGGAAAGCTTTCTTTTTACTTTTAAATCAAGCGGATTAGTTCATTAAAGCTTTTTACACTTATCCGAACGTTTAGATTTTGCCTTCTTCTTTAAACCGGTAAGCAATTGTTCATTTGTTACCTTGCTTGTAATCTCGGGGTTTCGCAGTGCTTCTTCTGTAACCGATGTTAAGCTTGATGTTAAAGAGGCCGGTAGATGACGGATTTATGCTGAATTCTCAGCCCAGCTGGTATCTGTAGTGCTGATTTGCAACTGCCCTCTTCGCGGAGGGAGATCAAGGTGTAAACAAGCCTCCTCCGAGGCTTATTCACACCGATCTCAACCCCCCTCAGGCTTGGCTGCTTGCTTGCCACTCCCCCGACTGGGGAGTGCTGCGTTGGGCCAGGTAAAGCCCAAACTGTCGCCAGATACTGCTGTCCACTCTGCTCAAATCGCAAAGTGTGTCAATTCGCCATTTTAACTCCGGCCGGAAGCCCATGTTTTTGAAGATATATTGATACTCCCTTTAAAAGAGGTTTGCCATAAAATGCGGGGGTACAAATTACCAGACTCTTGGAATGAAGCTATAATATCGCTTATTTGCTAGATGAAAAAGACATTAAAAATTATAGAGCTATTTCTCTGTTAAATGTGGATTAGAAAATATATGCCTCCATCTTAGCAACAAGAACGAAAAAAGTTTTAGCACAAATGATACATAAAGATCAACCTGGTTTCCTTCCAAGAAGACAACTTAGAAATAATGCTAGGACAATTTTGGATGTTTTAGAATACTATGAAGCTCATCCAGAAAAACAAGTGGCATTAATTTTTCTAGACACGGAAAAGGCCCTTGACAATGTTAACTGGAAATTTATGCTGGAACTACTAATCTACACACAGGGCCGGTGCAGAGTTTTCAAAAATGATAGAAGCAATTTATACTAAACAATATGCTAAGATTTCAATTAATGGAGACTTAATGCAAAATATTGAAATTCAAAAAGGGACACAACAAGGGTGTCCATTGTCACCATTATTATTTATCTTCATTTTGGAAGTGATGAATGATGCAATCAGAGCAGATGAACAAATTAGAGGTCTTAAAATAAGAGGTGAAGAATTTAAATTGTTAGCTTTTGCTGATGATTTTGCTTTTACTTTGGAAAACCCGTTAGACTCAATAAATGTATTGTTACCTCTGTTACAGGAATATGGAACAGTGGCAGATTTAAAAATTAATAAAAATAAAACAAAAATCCTGGTTAAAAATATGATAAGGACTCAAGCATTACTTTTGCAGGAAAAAACAGGATTTGAAATCCAGAAGAAAATTAAGTATCTTGGAATAAATTTAACGAATAAATGGGGTGGAAAATAATTATATGGAATTGTTGAAAGCAATTAAAAAAGGCTTAGAAAACTGGAAAAACCTTCAAATTTCTTTCATGGGTATAATAGCTACCATCAAAATGAACATCTTACCAAGATTGATGTTTTTATTTCAAACAATACTAGACTCCAAACTTAATTTGAAAATACCTACTGAGTTAAATTGGTGGCAAAAAGCCCAGATTGAATCAAGATATGTTAAAGATAAAGTGATAAGATTTTATGAAAACTGGCTAGAAATTGGTAAGATATTGTTGTTGGTTGAACAGAAGTTTATAAGAAAAATGTATGTTTTGCTGTTGAATTATAAAATGTATGATGAAACTGTTAAAAATGTTATGATACAATGAGCCCAAAACTTGGGCCACAATATTGAGTTGGATCAGTGGTCTCAAGTGTGGAAAAAAATTAAGATTACAAAAGCAATTTCCTATAAGGAAAATATATAATCATAGAATGTTAGAGTTGGAAGGGATCTTGCAAGTCATCTAGTCCAACCCCCTGCACTCTGCAGGAGCATAGCGGAAAGATAGCTCTACATACCTATGTACCTACAACATACCTAGTCCCACCACTATACCTATATGTGATCAACCGTAACACCTAGATCCCTTTCACATGTGCTGCTGTCAAGCCAAGTCCCTCCCATTCTATATCTGTGCCTTTGATTTTTTGTAATCAAACCTATATAGCAGTGGGACTAGGCATAGATTCAAGGGAAGGGGACGGAGAAGTAACTTAGCTCGGCCCCCTTCCAGCCCATCCCAAGGGTAGCAGGTGGGAGGGCTAGGATGATTAACCCTTCTCCAATACTGGTGCTGCATAATGCCAGGTCTATAAATAATAAAACAGCAGTCCATCAGGACTTCCTGCAGGAGCAGAAGATAGACCTGGTGTGCGTGACCGAGACCTGGGTGCGAGAGGGAGAGACAGTATATCTCTCCCAAATGGCGCCTCCTGGGTTCTCGGTCCTTCATCAATCCTGGACCAGAGGGTGGGGGGAGGGATGGCAGTATTCATCAGGGAGGTTTACTCCTTCAGGGCACTCCCACCACCAAGGATCATAGGCATTGAGTGTGTCGGCCTGGTATGGGAAGCCAAGGAGAGCGTGGCAATTTAGCTAGTGTACCGCCCACCCAATGCACCAGCCAATAGCCTACCATCCCTGGTCGAGGCCATAACAGGCTGGGCCTTGGAACACCCTAAACTAATAGTCTTGGATGATTTCAATGTCCATGCTGATGATGCAGCCTCTACACAGGCAGTGGACCTGGTATCGTCCATGGTGGCGCTAGGGCTCTCCCAACTTGTAACAGCCCCCACTCACTGAGCAGGGCACACGCTTGATTTGATCTTCACAACTGTGAACCAGATTACTACATTAGCAGTACCATGGTCAGACCACTTTGCTCTGAAGGCTTGTTTGAATACTCCACTCCGACCCTGTTTGGGTGGCAAGCCTATTCTGGCTTGCCCGCAGAGACAAATTGACCCTGTACGGCTTCAGATGGCTCTTCGGGATCTGATGCTCCCCGGTGGCTCATTAAATGTGCTTGTCGAGGACTGGTACAACTGTCTTTTGGCAGCCATCGACAAGATCACTCCCCGGCGCCCTCTGCGCCCCCGGCCAAAGCTCATTCCTTGGTTTACCCAGGAGCTGAGGCTAATGAAGTGGGAGCTAAGATGGCTAAAGAGGCAGTGGTGTCACACCCATGACGAAGCTACAAGAACATCTTATAGGACGTTTATGAGATCCCATGAGATGGTAGTCAAGGCTGTTAAACAACAGTATTATACAGCCGAGATTGCGTCTGCTAGCTCACAGCCAGTCAAATTGTTTAGAACAATTCGATCCATTACTGCTTTGATGCAAAACATTAAATCGTGGGGAATTGGATATCGGCAGTGAGGCTTTTGTGAGCTATTTTACGGATAAAGTTTTGACACTCCGCCATGACCTCCCCACCACAGTTGATACAGTAAGGGAACTCGAGGCTCCATGCACGACTTCTTGTCACATTTTGGATTATTTCAGCCTGCTCAGCCTTTAGGAAGTCAACAGATTGCTCTTAACTGTACGCCCTACCACGTGCTCCCTTGATCTGTGCCCTTCGTATATAATTAAAACAGGCCATGAGGAGTTTCGAGGTGCACTGCAGGAGATAATTAACACCTCCCTTGCTCAGGGGCTGTTCCCCAGAGGCACTTAAGGAAGGAGTGGTATGTCCCCTCTTGAAAAAGCCATCACTGGACCCGGCTGAATTGGCCAACTATCGGCCAGTCTCCAACTTGCCCTATTTGGGCAAGATGATAGGGCAGTGGCAATTCAGTTACAGGGCTTCCTGGATGACGCTTTCATTCTAGATCCCTTCCAGTCCGGCTTCCGCCCAGGTGACAGGACAGAGACAGCACTGGTCAACCTCATGGATGACCTCCGGAGGCACTTGGATCGAGGCGGATCAGCAGTGCTGCTGTTAGACCTGTCGGCTGTGTTCAACACGGTCGACCATAAGCTACTGACCCACTGTTTCGCCAACATTGAAGTACAGGGACTGGCCCTGCAATGGCTTCTTTCCTTCCTCCAAGGTCGGGGACAAAGAGTGGCGCTAGGGGATCAACTGTCTCGAAGACATCCACTTGAATGTGGTGTGCCCCAAGGAGCAGTGTTGTCCCCAATGCTTTTTAACATCTATATGCTCCCTCTCAACCAGATTGCCCAGAGGCATGGGCTGGGTTGTCACCAGTATGTGGATGACACCCAGCTCTATCTGTTGTTGGGCAGCCAGTCCAACTCCAAACCAGAAGATCTTTTTTTATATAATACTTTATTTTTCATATTTTTCACCATAATTACAGCCAGTCTATTATAATAACAATACATTTTTAGAGTCGTTACATTTTACATATCTTTTACTATATACTATTCACTTTAATTTTACCTGCTTTATCCAATTATAAACCCATAACCATCTTTTCTTTTGTGTTCCTTGTTCTTTAGCCTGAAGCATTAAACTTAAATTATCCATTTGTGCTAGCTCCAAGAGCTTTTCTATTAAATCCTCTTTCAAGGGTATTCTATCGGTTTCCCAGTATTTAGCCACTAGAATTCTCGCAGCTGTTATAATATATGATAACAAATAAATATCTTGTTTGTTATAAACTTTGGGAATTATGTTCAATAAGTATATTTCCGGTGTTAAGCTAACATCTAAGTTCAGTATTTCATAAATAACATTATGCAGCATTTTCCAGTATTTTTGCACTTTACTACATTTCCACCAGGAGCTGCAGTGGCTCAAGTAGTTAAGACGCTGAACTGCAGGCTGTGGAAGGTCAGTAGTTCAGCAGTTCAAGACCCAGGTGCCGCAAGATGAAGTGAGCTCCCGTCTCTAGTTCCAGCTCCTGCCAACCTAGCAGTTCAAAAGCAAGAAATTGCAAGTAGATAAATAGGTACCACTTCAGTGGGAAGGTAACAGCGTCCCGTGCGCCTTGGTGTTTAGTCATGCCGGCCACATGACCATGGAAACGTCTTCAGACAGCGCTGGCTCTTCGGCTTTGAAACGGAGATGAGCACCGCAACCCTAGAGTCGGATTCGACTGGCTTTCGAGCAAGGGAACCTTTACCTTTACCTTTTACATTTCCACCACATGTGGTAGAAGGTCCCCACGTTCAACTTGCACTTCCATCATATGTTAGATGCTTGTGGATAACACTTTGCAATTTTATCTGGGGACCAGTACCACCTGTAAAACATTTTATAGATATTCTCTTTATACGAAATGGCTCTCATGAATTTTAGAGTTTTCCATATGGTATTCCATTGATCAATTTCAATTTCTTTTCCAATATCCTGTATCCACAAAATCATTACCGATTTAATATTTTCATCTAACTCATACTCTTCTAGTAAAAATCTATAGTTTCTGAACTAATTTATCGCTGGATGATAACCAAATCTTATCAAGTTGTGTATTCCCCTTTTCAAATCCTTATAATTTATCTTTACCATATCTGTCTCTTAGTAATGTGCACTCCCACCATGTTAGATTGATTTGATACTCACGTGCCAATTTTTCTTCTGCTTTTAGACTATCATTTTTTTCCAACAATATATTATAGTTTGCCTTTTTTGCTTGTTGTCAAGAGTGAAGGTTTTACGAAGGCTTCCAAAGGGGATACCTGTCTCGGTATTTTCATATAAAATCTATCTTTTATCTCATTCCAAATTTTGCTAAGGGCTCCCCTAACTATATGCTGGTTAAAAATTGAATGTATTTTCTCTTTCTCATACCATATGTATGAGTGCCATCCCATGTAAAGATCATGGCCCTCTAAAGCCAGCGTTCTTACATCTTCCAACAAAATCCATTCTCTTATCCCTGTTAATGCACAAGCCTGATAATACAATGTCCAATTTGGTACACTCATCCCCCCTCTCCTTTCTATCTTGGAGGGCTTTACATTTAATTCTGGCTCTCTTAGGATGCCAAATAAATTTTCTGGTAATCCTATCTAGTTCTACATGAAATTTCTGATACTTTAATACCGGGATATTTTGGGCTAAAAATAAAAATCTGGGCAGTATATTCATTTTAATCGCCGCAATTTTACCCATAAAAGATAATGGTAAATATTTCCACCTTAAAAGATCAGTCTTAATATCTTGCAATAATTTATAATATTATCCCCTATCAACGAATGAGGTCTATTGGTTAAATAAACACCCAGGTACTTCACTTTTTTTACTATTTCCATAGATGTTACTTTGTGTATTTCTTGCACTGTGTCATAATGACAATTTTTAGGTAACAGCTTCGTTTAAAAAAAAAAAAAAAATTAAGGCCAGCTACCTGCCCATAAGCTTGAATGTCTTTCAACAGCTCTCTAATCGATTTTTGGGGCTTCTCCACTATAAATAATAGGTCATCTGCAAAAGCCAAGAGCTTAAATACCTCCCCTTTTACTCTTAAACCCTCTATCTGTTCATTACTTCTTATTGACTCATTTAATGATTCTAAAGCAAAAATGAATAGCAATAGAGATAGGGGGCACCCTTGTCTTGAGCCCTTCTGGATTTTTATGTTATTTGTTAACTCTCCATTAACTAAAATTTTAGCATATTGTGTAGAGTAAATCTCCTTTATCATAGACCAAAAGTATCTACCACAGTCTGACTTATCTAACTTCTGCAATAAAAAGCTCCATGATAAGTTATCAAACGCTTTTCCACATCAAGGAACATCATTACGGATTCTTTCTCAGGATGAGACTCATAGTATTCCAAAATATCAATAACTATACGCAGGTTATTTTTAATTTGTCTCTTCCTATCTGGTCTTGATGTATTGTTTGGACAAGTACTTTTTTTACCTATTTGCTAATATATTAGTAAATATTTTATAGACAGAATTTAGCAGCGATATGGGGCTATAATTTTGGATTTCTGCTCCATCAGTATTTGGCTTTGGTATTAATGTAATAAGTGCATGACTCCATGAATCTGGTATCTTCTCTGAATTTCCAATTTTTTGAAACAAATCCTTTAATGGCGTCTCTAACTGCTCCTGAAATATCTGGTAAAACTCTGCCGGAATACCATCAGGGCCCGGTGTTTTTTTCCTTTTTTCCTTTTTTGCCTTTTAATTGCTTCTAGAATCTCATACGTTATTTATTTATTTATTTATTTATTTATTTTGGGATTTATACCCCGCCCTATCCGATAGCTCAGGGCAGCTAACAAGCGGTCAAGCCGAGTTTCAGAACTAAAAACAATAACAATATTACATACAATAAAAAATTCAAAAATTCAATACAGCAGTAAAATTCATATAAATCCAAGATGCACGATACACAGTATCCCACATTGGCGGCGGATTTCTTAATTGCATGGGCACCAGGAGTAGTCTATCCCAGCTCATGGGCGGCATCCATCTTTCCAGATAATGGGACAGATGGATGAAAGGCTCTCAATGATGGCATGATAGCGGCGGCGGCTCCTCCTCAAAGGCCTGGCAGAAGAGCTCCGTCTTGCAGGCCCTACGGAACTGCACTAGGTCCCGCAGGGCCCAGATTGTCAGGGCAGGACCCCAAGGTGCGACACGAATGAGCACAAGTCCAGGAACAGTTCAAGGTTAAAGCCGAGTAAATCAGGTAGCACGGTTCAAACAGGTTTTAAATCACAGTCCATAAGTAGGGTCAGACATACCAGAGAGTCAAGTCCATAAATCACAACGATGCCAGAGGAGTCAGAGAGAAACACAGGGTCCACAAAGCCAAGGGTCAAAAGCCGGTAAGAGTTTCACAAGGGTTGAGGTCGAGATACAAAGATTCAGGTCCTGACAATGACGTTGCTAGCACAAGTGTGCTCATGGCCAGAGGCTTTCCTAAATAGTGCTCTGGCTCCGTAGCTCATGAGCACCTGTGAGCAAGGTCCTGACTGCTGCTAATACTCAGGGCACAAGGTTCTTTGCCCTCTGGAGCGTGACTCTTTTCTTCGGCTGGCCAGGTCTTGATGCCGACGATCCCTTAGCCGGTGCACAGGTGGGGGAGAGGCAGGTGGTGAAGTGCTTGCTTCAGGCACCGCTCCAGGTGCAAAGCGTCCCACAGTTGGCTCAGGCTGCTGTGTATCCTCCACAGCACTTACATCGGTTGCAGGTCCTGGTGCCTCTTCAGCCCTTAAAGGTACTGAAGCCTCCCTGTTTTGGCTGTCAGGGGCTGGTTCAGGGGCTGAGTCAAGGACAGGCATGACACGGATCTCCTCTGGGAGCTCATTCCACCAGGTGGGAGCCGCCGCTGAGAATGCCCTAGCCTTGGTTTGGGCAAGCTTCACACTTTGAGGGCCTGGTACTTCCAGGCAATGGCTATTCCCCGATCGCAGCGCTCTTGGGGGTACATACGGGAAGAGGTGGTCCCTTAGATACACCGGACCCTGGCCATTCAGGGCTTTAAAGGTAAGCACCAGCACTTTGAAGCGAAACCGGTATGCTATTGGTAGCCAGTGCAGTGCTTGCAGCACAGGCCGGATGTGGTCTCGCCTGGAGAGGCCCATCAACAGCCTGGCTGCAGCATTCTGCACTAGCTGCAGCTTCCGGATTTGCGACAGAGGCAGCCTGTCATATATCTGCCACCATATCACATACATGTGATGTAAATGCTTTGTCTATCAGGACCCTGGGGTGCCAGGTGGGTGTTTGGCCACAATATCTCTCAGGCAACCCCTTGGGTTGGGGCCTCAATTTAAACTGGGGCTCAGGGTCACTCTGGTAGCGTGCTTCCCTTATCCTGAGTCCCCTTCGTTTACAGAGCCAGCCGGCTCAGCTTAGGAGAAGCAAGGAGGGCACATAAACAGTCTCTACTGCCCAAAGACTTGTTCAGACTCCCGGCTTATAAAACATAAAGGTTTATTCAAGAAAAGTAAAAACAGATAAAGGGGGAGTTGTGGAATAAAACGGACAATAGACAAAACTAACCCTAACTATCTAGCTACTATATACAGACGGTTTGTTGATCCTTTCTCCCTGAACGTCCGGCTCCCTCTGGCTTAGCCACTTGCTTCAGGGTTTACACAGAACTGCCAAGACTCACTTGCTTGCAGACACTGGCTGTCTTCTGAGCAGCTCCTGCACCCGGACTATACCTCACGGTGAGCAGTTCAGGAAGATTCCCGCCACAGTCTCTGGCTCTTCAAGGCCACGTGCAGCATTCCTGGCATTCGTCAAGTTGTCGAGAACCTCTGGTCTCACAGCTTCCTCCAAATGCGTAGATGTGTGCGTGTTCAGGCAAGTCCCTCGGTTCTTCTGGGTTCTCTGGCTTTCTTGGACCGGATTCTTATTTTTCACTTCCCCAATCCCCGTCCTAGACTAATTAGAGATTGCTGCCTTGACCCAGCTGTCTCCCATTTGCTTAACTCACTAGACGTGCTGATCCTGACTAAACTTACAGGCATCTTATCCATGATGATTCTGCAAATCAGTATCTCTGGCATGACACAGCCCCAAGTAGAGAGCGTTACAGTAGTCCAGCCTCGAGGTGACCGTCGCAAGGATCACAGTGGCCAGGTCTTCGCGGTCGAGGTAGGGGACCAACTGCCGAGCCAGCCGCAGATGGTAAAAGGCTGACTTGGCAGTGGCTGCCACCTGGGCCTCCATCGTTAATGAAGAGTCCAGGAGCACACCCAAACTCCTAACCTCCCATACAGGCACCAATGGTACCCCACCAAAGGGCGGGAGAGGGAGCCCCAACTCTCAGCCAGTCTGGCACAGGCCCAGGACCTCCATCTTTGCCAGGTTTAATTTCAGCCGACTCAGTCTGAGCCAACCAGCCACAGCTTGCAACGCCCGCAAAAGGTCATCAGGACCAGAGTCCGACTGGCCGTCCAACATCAGATAGAGCTGGGTATCATATTGATGACACCCAAGCCCACACCTCCGGGCAATCTGGGCAAGGGGGCGCATGTAGATGTTAAACAACATCGGGGACAGTACAGCTCCCTGGGGCACACCACACTCAAGGGGGTACCTTCAGGATCGCTGCCCCCCCATCGCCACCCTCTGTCCCCGACCTTGGAGAAAAGAGGTAAGCCATTGCAAGGCGAGCCCCTGAATCCCCGCGTCTGGGAGCTCATTCCACCAGAGTGGAGCCGCCACCGACGTTGAAATTTTATCATTCAGCATCTTTTTACATTGTTCACTAAATTTGATCTGATTTCTACTTTATAAATATTCTTTAATTTTACTTTCTTGCTGTGGTTCTTGACTATATAATTCATTATAGTACCCTTCTACTATACTTTGGATTTCTCGTATATTGCATTTCTCTTCCCCTTTTTCATTTTTTAACTTAATAATGGTACGCTTTTCTCTTTCTTTTTGAAGTTTATAAGCTAACCATCTGTTTGGTTTGTTAATATTTTCAAAATAATATTGTTTTGTAAATTCGATTTTTCTAGCTATCTCATTATTCAATAATATATTTAACCTATGGTGAAGAAGATGTAGTTTAGCTTTATACTCTGTTACATTTGTGTCACTTTTCATTTTACTCTCTTCTACTTTTATTTGTTCCACAAGTGTTTCATACTCCTTTTTATTTTGTTTATTTTTCCATGCATTCTGGTTAATAAACCAACTTCTGATGAATGCTTTAAATGCATCCCAAGCTGTTCCCGTTTTTATGTCTGGTTCATTTAAAGAAATCCAAAATCTCTTCTTTAGTACTTTTTACAAATTTCTGGTCACGAAGCAAACCCAAGTTCATAGTCCATCTATTTCTTCTCCGTTCTTCTCTTAAAGTTAGACTGACCGGATTATGATCCGCAAATGTATTTGGCAAGATCTCGCAATCTACTACATCATGTATCATATTCAAAGATATCCAAATCATATCAATTTGCGACCATGAGTTATGTCTTGATGAATAATATGTAAAATCCCTTTTTTTCACATTTCTAGTTCTCCAAGCATCGATCATGTTATACTCTTCTATTATTTTAAAGAAAGATCTAGATGTTATTGAACCTACCATATTCTTTTTCTTTTTGCTCTTTCTGTCCATTACAGCATCAAGTACTGCATTATAATCCCTTACCAAACAGATGTTCTCAATTTCCTTCAAACTCAGTACTGTCTGTAACTCTTCATAAAATGACTCTTGATTCTGATTTGGTGCATATATATTAATTATCAATGTCTCCTTGCCATTTCTAGTTATCACAACCGCTACTATTCTACCATCATTTGATGCATATAACATTTTGGGATTCAAATTATCTTTTACATAGATAACTACCCCCCCCCTTTTTTTTTCTGGTTTGATGCTACGAATGCATTTCCCAACTTTTTATTTTCCAAATATTTGGAGTTACCTTTCTTTATATGAGTCTCTTGTAAACATACAATATCCACTTTATTTTTGTTTATTTGCTGAAATGTTTTTCTTCTTTTTTGTGGGCTGTTGAGCCCATTTATGTTAATGGATAAAATTTTAAATTTCTCTGTCATCATCCTATTTATTTCTTACTGTTTCTTCCTTTGTTTTTGTACTTAAATCTAGTTAGAATCTGATATGTTGTTTTATTCGGGGGGTTTCCCCTTTTTTTGTGGTAGCTTCTTTACTCACTATTTCTTCTTGTTCTATGTTTTCCTCCTCCTTTGAGTCCTTACTTTCCTCTCTTCCCTCTTCACCCTCTTCTTCTTTTTGAAGTCCTAACTCTTCACCGTACCTCTCAAGAAAATTTTCAACCTTAGAAGTCGAATCTATCCTTTGCCTCATACCAGAAGATCTTGACCTGGCATTGCAAGCCATGGCTGGTTGGCTTAGGCTGAGCTGGTTGAAATTGAATCCAATGAAGACAGAGGTCCCGTGCCTGAGTTGGGGCTGTCCGGGGATAGGGATCCCACTCCAAGCCTTTGAAGGGGCGCCGTTGGTGCCAGCATTGGAGGTCAGGAGTTTGGGAGTGCTCCTAGACATCTCCTTAACAATGGAGGTCCAGGTAGCAGCCACTGCCAAGTCAACCTTTTACCATTTTAGGCTGATTAGGCAGTTGGCTCCCTTCTTTGAACACAATGACTTGGCAACAGTGATCCACGCTATGGTCACCTTGAGATTGGATTACTGTAATGCCCTCTATATGTAGCTGCCCTTGGCCCAAATCTGGAAGCTGCAGCTAGTGCAGAACGCAGCAACGAGGCTGTTGTTGTGTCCTGTGCAGGAACACATCCAGCCCGCCCTAAAAGAACTGCACTGGCTGCCTATAGCATACCAGATTTGATTCAAGGTGCTAGTTATACCTTTAAAGCCCTTTATGGCCAGGGACCTGCATACCTGAGCAACCGCCTTTCCCCATATGTTCCCCAGAGAGCACTGTGATCGGGGACCAAGAATCAGCTGGTTCTCCCAAACATCAAGCAGGTCAGACTTGCTTCAACGAGGGCTAGGACTTTTTTGGTGGTGGCTCCACTGTGATGGAATGAGCTCCCAGAGGAGATCAGGGCCCTGCGGAACCTGTTACAGTTCTGCAGGGCCTGTAAAATGGAGCTCTTCTGCCATGCCTTTGGAGCCGCCACCACCACCATTACCATCACCATCACTGACATCTGACAGCCCTTGGGGTGCAAGCCCAACTTTCTGGGCCCCTAAGTATAGCCTGACCCGAGTGCCTGGGACATCTGTAGCAGATCTGAGTGCCTGGGACATTTGTAGTAGATCAAGAAGCTGATCGAACTTTGAGGAACTAATGCTAGCACTTTATTATGTTTATGGTTTTAAATTCATGTTGGGGTGTTAGTAATTATTGTATTTATTGAATTGTTTTATATTATTGTAAGCTGCCCTGAGACAGCTTTGCTGGGAGGGTGGGATAAAAGCCTAATGAGATAAATAATAAAAAAATAAATGTTTTATAGATGGTATATAACTCCAGTGAAATTGGCCAAATTTGATTCAAAATGTTCAAATAAATGATGGAAATGTCAAAATAAAGTGGGATCCTTTTATCACATGTGGTGGTTATGTGACAGAACAAAGAAATATTGGGTGTGGACTCATGAAGTATGGCAAAAAATGTTGAAATGTCATATACCCTTCACTCCTGAAATATTTCTTTTGAATATATTGCCAGAAATTTGTAAAAGAGATGATTCCTATCTTATAGTGTATCTGACTACTTCTGCTAAAATTTTGTACGCTAAATATTGGAAGACCCTGGAAATGCCGAGCAAAAAAGAATTTATTAACAAAGTACTTGACACAGCAGAAATGGATAAACTTACTTTATTTTTGAAAGACCATAGAGAAAATACATTTGAAAATACATGGGCAAGATTTATATATGGTATGAGAACTATTACTCTAGCAAGACAAGGACATTATAGAGACGAGGTTACAGACTACAATCCATGTTTACGGTTATACAACTTCAGCAAAACAGTTTATATTAATTTTAAAGGACTTAATATGAAACATGTATGGAACAGGCGCTCAAAATGAAAACTATCTATAATTTGCCCTCAAATATATTTATTTTATTATTATTAAATTTATACCCCGCCCTCCCCGGATGTTGCATGTATGTTTGTTACTGTTTGTTAATGAAAATAAACAAAAATATATTCAAAAAGATAATAATGGAGACCATGCTTGCCCGTAGGGAATAATGGAGACCACGGTTGCCCATAGGGAATAATGGAGAGTACGCTTGCCCCTGCAGCATAATGGAAACCATGGTTGCCCATAGGGAATAATGGAGACCACACTTGCCCATAGGGAATAACGGAGAGTACGCTTGCCCCTGCAGCATAATGGAAACCATGGTTGCCCATAGGGAATAATGGAGACCACACTTGCCCATACAGAATAATGGAGAGCACGCTTGTTCATTGAACATAATGGAAACCATGCTTGCCCATAGGGAATACTGGAGACCACGCTTGTCCATGGAGCATAATGGAGACCACACTTGCCCATAGGGAATAACAGAGAGATTGCTTGCCCATAGAGCATAATGGAGACCACACTTGCCCATAGGGAATAATGGAGACCATGCTTGCCCATAGGGAATAATGGAGACCACGCTTGCCCATAGAGCACAATGGAGACCACGTGTGCTCATAGAGAATAATGGAGACCATACTTGCCCATAGGGAATAATGGAGAGATTGCTTGCCCATAGGGAATAAGGGAGACCACACTTGCCCATAGAGCATAATGGACACCATGCTTGCCAACAGAGAATAATGGAGACCACGTTTGCCCATAGGGAATAATGGAGACCACATTTGCCCATAGGGAATAACGGAGAGTACATTTGCCCATACAGCATAATGGAGACCACGCTTGCCCACACAGAATAATGGAGAAAACATTTCCCTTAGAGCAGTGGTTCTCAACCTTCCTAATGCTGTAACCCTTTAATACAGTTCCTCATGTTGTGGTGACCCCCAACCTGGAGACGGATAGAGGAGCGGTGTTTTCTGATGGTCTTAGGCGTGACCCACAGGTTGAGAACCGCTGCCTTAGAGAATAATAGAGACCACGCTTTCCCATAGGGAGTAAGGGAATAGTGGAGACCACACTTCCCCATAGAGAATAATGGAGAGCATGCTTGCCCATAGGGAATAATGGAGAGCACGCTTGCCCATCAGAGAATAATGGATACCACACTTGCCCATAGGGAATAATGGAAAGAACCCTTGTCCGTAGAGCCTAATGGAGAACACGCTTGCCCATAGAGAATAATGGAGATAACACTTGCCCATAAGGAATAATAGAGACCACGCTTGCCCATAGGCCATAATGGAGACCACGCTTGCCCATAGAGCATAATGGAGACCATGCTTGCCCATAGGGAATAATGGAGAGTACGCTTTCCACAAAGAATAACGTTTTCCTTTAGGGAATACGGGAATAATGGAGACCACACTTGCCCACAGGGAATAATGCAGAGAACGCTTGCCCATATAGCATAATGGAGAGAACGCTAGCCCATAGAGAATAATGTACACTAGCCAATAGGGAATAATGGTGTCCACGCTTGCCTAGAGGGAATAATGGTGTACATCCTTGCCTAGAGGGAATAATGGAAATCACACAAGCTCATAAGGAATAATGGAATCCATGCTTGCCCGTAGGGAATAATGGAGACCACAGTTGCCCATAGGGAACAATGGAGACCACACTAGCTCATAGGGAATAATGGTGTCCACCCTTGCCCAGAGGGAATAATGAAGACCAGACAAGCCCATAAGGAATAATGGAATCCATGCTTGCCCAAAGGGAATAATGGAGATCACACTTGCCCAAAGGGAATAATGAGAATGTTTGCCCATAGGGAATAATGGAGAGCAAGCTTGCCCATAGGGAATAACAGAGCCCACGCTAGGGCACAGGGAATAAGGGAAACCACGCTTGCCCATAGGGAATTATCAAGAGAATGCTTGCCCATACAGAATAAAGTAGACCACGCCTTCCCAGAGGGAATAATAGAGACCATGCTTGCACATTGGGAACAATGGAGTCCACAGTAGCCCATACGGAATAATGGAGTACATCCTTGCCCGGAGGGAATAATGGAGACCAAAGAAGCCCATAAAGAATAATGGAATCCATGCTTGCCCATAGGGAACAATGGAAACCATGCTTGCCCATAGGGAATAATGGAGAGTACGGTTGCCCACAGAGCATAATGGAGACCATGCTTGCCCATATGGAATAATGGAGAGAATGCTTCCCATAGAGAATAATAGAGACAATGCTTTCACATAGGAAATAAGGGAATAATGGAGGGCACGCTTGCCCATATGGAATAATGGAGAGAACACTTCCCATAGAGCATAGCAGACACCACACTTTCCCATAGGGAATAATGGAGTGTACAATAGCCAATAGAGAATAATGGTGTCCATCCTTGCCCAGAGGGAACAATGGAGATCACACAAGGCTATAGGAAATCATGGAATCCATGCTTGCCCATAGGGAATAATGAAGACCACAGCTGCCCATAGAGAATAATGGAGAGAATGCCTGCCCATCTATAAATATAAAAGAAAGTCCTCTCACTGTAAAATCAACGCCTAGGCCAAACACTGGACCTAGAGACCCCAGATTCCAGGAAAGCGCTCCTACCATGGCGTAGGTGCTCACTAGGAAGGGATTTTTAGAAATTTGGCCCCTAAGTTGGTCAAAAGAGGTAAAATGTGCTCCCCCCATTGATTCCTATGTGGCTGCCAGGCAGCTGCCTCCCTGCACCCCCATTCTCTGATTAGTAAGCTGCAGAGCTCAGTGTTCTGAGGTTAAAAAAATTACAGGGGACTGCAGAGAGCTAATGACAGTTGAGGAAATCAGGAGTGGCCACAACCACCTGTGAGGTGCCTGTCAGGTGTAGCAGAGGAGGTGGGATGGCTTCCAACATACTCCCCCCACACACACACCTAACAGGCGGTTGTCTATCAGGTGCAACAGTGGTTGCAGGGTGCTTAAAGCCACAAGGGAGCATGCCCCAGCAGTAACACCTTAGTGGCTTCTAATACTCCTCCCCCTCCCTGTCCTACACTGGACAGGCAGCTATCCAGTAGGAGAGGAGGTGGGATGTTTACAGCTGCCAGGAAGGTTTGCTCAGCAGAATTGCCTTAGCACTGCTGCTGGCCCAGCCTCCCCAATGCCTTTAAATACAATCCCCCCAACTATCAGGCACTTCAAAAAGACAGCCAAACTCCAGGCTTCATAAGAAGATAGAGTTTATTCAGCAGCAGTTCTAAAAGTGCACTAACATTTCATTGTCAGGAATGAAGGACACAAAGGAACATCTACGGATATACCCCACTGAGCTAGCCCCCCCCCCAAGCATTCTACCAATGGCTACATAGCCCAGCGCGCGGGAGAAAGGTGCGAAAGTTGTTCGAGCCATAAAGGGGCCCAGCTGTCCATACCGGAGAAATCCAAACCGTATGACAAGGCCATTTGGTCAGATAGGAGATAGCCCAGGCTGAGGAACACCCTGTTGCCCTGGCAACCTCCCCACTTCCCCTTCCAAGCATAAAAGGTTACAGATCATCTAATCCTCCTTCCCTCCCTCACATCTTATGGCGGGATCACCTGACATTCTGCCCCTCTGATGATAAACCCCCGCCCCTCGGCTTTAATGGGTACAACTTGTGAAATGCACGGATTAACCGGGGGCCTGAACATTGTCCGCCCTCACCCATTCCCTCTGTTCAGGCCCAAAATCCACCCACTCAATCAGGTAATACAATCGGTTTCTAGAGATCTTCGAGTCCAGAATTTGTGCTATCTCATAATGCAGTTCCCCCTCACCATCGGGGGGGAGCTGGTCGCTTCGGTCTCCATTCGTTCTCCCCAGGCGAGCATCTTAACAATCTGAGGTGGAATACAGGATGCAGAGCTCTCAGTGATTTAGGTAGTATTAGTTCAACAGTCACATTATTCAAAACACGTTTGATTTCAAAAGGGCCAATATACTTCCACCCCAGTTTCTTGCTGGGCTGCAGCCCTTTTAAATTCTGAGGGGATAGATACATGAACTCCCCCGGTTTTGGGGTCCACGACTTGTCTCGTTTCTTGTCAGCCTGCTCCTTGTACACCGACTTAGCATCTTCAAGAGTTTGTGCCAGGAGCGGCCACGCCACCTGAAGTTTTTTAAACCACTCCCCCGCCTCCCCCTGCAGCAAATTTGGTGCAGCCAAGAAAGGGAGTGGCGGGGCTTCATAACCATGCACAGCCATAAAAGGGGACATCCCCGTAGAAGCATGACACGTGTTATTGTAACAGAACTCTGCCAAGGGCAATAAAGATTCCCAATCGTCCTGCTGGAAGTTAGTAAAACATCTCAAGTACTGTTCAAGGGTTTGATTCACCCGTTCCGTTTGCCCATCGGTTTCCGGGTGATACGCACTGCTTAAAGCCCTTTCCACCCCCAACAGCGCCATCAACTCCCCCCAAAACTGAGAAACGAATTGTGACCCCCTATCTGAGACCACCTTCCCAGGACGTGCTGCAGAAAAGCCTTTGCTAGTTTCTTAGCCGAGGGGATGGACTTGAAAGGAATGAAATGTGCTTGCTTGGAAAACGTATCCACCACCACCCATATCACGGTCTTTCCCCCACTTGGTGGTAAGTCAATGATAAAATCCATTGATACAACCTCCCAGGGGCGGGGCGGGGTCGGTAATGGTTGAAGGGGTCCCGGTGGCTTCCCCGGGCGATGTTTACTCATGAGGCAAGTCTGGCAGGCTTGCGTGAACAAAGACAAGTCTTTTCTCATCCCTGGCCACCAAAATTGTCTCTGAAGCAATTGTAGTGATTTAACAAACCTGGTGTGCCCCGCCAGTTTAGAACCATGCGCCCATCCCATGACCTCCCCTCGCAGGGAAAGTGGAATGAAGAGCTTCCCGTTTTTCCACCAGCAACCCTGCTCATCGTTCACCACCTCCTCCTCCTTTGCCAGGGAGGCGCGGTCAGCCTTGGAAAGTTCAGATACGAACTTCAGCTCCCATGGGGAAGTGAGAGGGATCGGAGGCAGGGTCTTTGCTTTGCTCCAAGTCATCACCACTCCCCCCAGTTGCGAGGGCATGAATACCGAATCTCGAACCAGCTCCCTCTTGCTGTCGTGTTGCAGGAGGCGGGACAGGGCGTCCGCTAGCGAGTTTGCCTTCCCTGGGAAATGGTGCAGTGTGAAGTCAAACTTTGAAAAGAAGTCGGCCCACAGCAGCTGCTTCGCGTTCAAGGACCGGGGCGAGCACAGTAACTCAAGGTTTTTGCGATGAGTCCAAACCTCGAACGGCCCCCTCACCCCCTCTAACCAGTGCTGCCCAGTGGAGAGAGCCAACTTTATTGATCCTGCTTCCTTCTCCCAAACTGACCACTTCCGTTCAGTGTCCGTAAACTTTTTGGACACGTATGCGAGGGGGTGTAATTTCCCATCCTCCCCTCCTGCAAAATGGCCCCCCCATAGCGACATCCGAGGCGTCAACATGGATTACGAATTTTCTTGCCTTGTCGGGGTGTGCCAACACAGGCTCGGATGTGAACAGGGTTTTCAATTCTTCAAACGCCCGCTGACAGTCAGTGGTCCAGTTCAATTTGGCCCCTGGCCGGGTACTCTTGGGGCCTTTCCCCTTTGTCTTAAGTAGGTCAGTGAGGGGCAGGGCCACCTGCGCGAAATTCGAGAGAAACGATCTGTAAAAATTCGCGAATCCGAGGAACCCTTGGAGTTGCCGCCGTGTTTTGGGGGATCCCACCCCACCACGTCTCGGACCTTCTCAGGGTCCATCTCAATGCCCTTCTGTGAGATATGGTAGCCCAAGAACGAAATCTCCAACCGATGGAACTCGCACTTAGATAGCTTGGCGAACAGTTTGTGCTCGTGTAATGTTTGAAGCACCTCCCTAACGAGTTGCACGTGGGATTTCATATCAGGGGAGTACAGTAAAATGTCATCAAGGTAAACGAGGACCCCTTTGAACAGATATTTGTGCAACACCTCATTAATCAAATTCATAAATACCCCTGGGGCCCCTTGTAAGCTGAACGGCATCACCAAGTATTCGAATTGACCCAGGGGGGTGTTAAAGGCGGTCTTGTATTCGTCTCCCTCCCTGATGCACACTCGGAAGTACGCATCCCGTAAATCAAGTTTTGAGAACACCTTCCCCCCGGCTGCCGCGGCGAGCATATCCTTAATCAACGGATGCGGGTAAGCCTTAGTCGCAGACACAGCATTAAGGCCAGGGTAGTCCGTGCACAAACAGAGCCCACCGTCTTTCTTCTTCCGGAACAGGACGGGAGCGGCAAACGGTGAAGAGGCCGGCCGTATAAACCCGCGCTCTAAATTCTTATCTATGAACTTTCTGAGCTCCACTTTTTCGGCTGGGCTCATAGAGTATAGCTTCCCCTTTGGGAGTTTCTGGTTGGGTAACAGTTCAATGGCACAGTCAGAGTTGCGGGGGGGGCAGCTCATCCGCCTCCTCTTCCCTGAACACCGCAGACAAGTCCCGATACTCCTGGGGGATCATGTTGCAGCCCATCTCAGCCACCTCCACCACCACAGGGCAGTGCTCAGGTTTCCACGACCCCCAGTCGCCTTTCCAGGTATGGGTCTCATACCGTGGGGAGATGAAGTTAACAATCCCAGCCTCCCATAGTATGTGTGGGTCGTAATCAAAAAACCATGGGCTACCCAAGACAAGGGGAAACCTTGAGACGGAGGTCACCATGAATGGTCGCACCTCCCAGTGTTTCCCCACTCCCATCTGTAGAGGTACAGTTTCGTATTTACTGGGCTCTTTCATAGTGGAGCCATCCATTTGGGTAAAAACCAGCGGCTCTGCCAGTTTCATTACTTTGGCTCCCAGCCCAGTCACTAGGGAGGGATTAATAAGGTCTCTCCCACACCCCAAGTCTACTAACGCTTTCACCCTCATGTGGGTCAGTAGACCTGGGTCCATTAGAGTCACAGTCATGAAAAAAAGGGAAGAGGATTTGCTCACCGGATTTAGCGCCTGAGAGTCCGAGACCTGCTGTTCAGCGCTGTTTACAGCAGGTCCTTCTCGTTTCCCACTGCCGAGGTGGTCTCCTCCTCCAACGACTCAGTTCCCTCTCCCAAGGGGGCAACCTGCAGGGCCCTTGCACCCCTCTGCTTTCCCGGGGTTTTCGGTGTAGACGTCTCAAACTTCTTTTTAAGCCCCTTCGCGGCACTAGGTGGGGTGGATGACCCTGGGCTACTCGTGGCGAAATGGCCCGCTTCTCCACATTTTAGGCACAGCCCTTGCTTCATCCTCCTCTCGCGCGTCCCGTCTTTTGGCCACTGTGCAGGGTTCGTCTGCCGGCTCTTTAGAGGGGCGGCGGTAGATTGGGTTGTCTTCCCCAAGGCTGCTGCATCATCCAGTTTGATGGCTTTCAGTTGAGTCTCCGTGGCCGTCCCTTTTGTACAGCTCCTCTTGTCCCAAAAAGCATCCCAGTGCCTAACAAACTTGAACCCTTCCCCCCTACACCACCATCTCATCCACGCATTGAGACTCCTGATCTGTGCCTGTCTCTCTGGCCCTGCGCATGGAACAGGTAGTACTTCTGAGAAGGCTACCTTGGAGGGCCTGGCCTTGAGCTTCCTGCCAAGCAGCCTAAATTTCTCCTCCAGGACCTCACGACTGCATTTCCCCACATCGTTGGTGCCGACGTGCACCACGACCACTGACTCCTCCCCAGCACTATCTACCAGCCTATCTAAAACACGCGTAATGTCCGCTACCTTCACACCAGGTAGGCAAGTCACCATACATATGGTCTCGTACAGAGAGACCCACCAGCAGCCTGGCTGCTGCATTCTGTACTTGCTGCAGCTTCCGGGTCTGAGCCAGGGGCAGCCCCATGTAGAGAGCGTTGCAGTAGTCTAATCTCGAGGTGACCATAGCATGAATCACTGTAGCCAGGTCATTGCGTTCAAGGAAGGGAACCAACTGCCTGATCAGCCACAGATGGAAAAAGGCCGCCTTGGCAGTGGCTGCTACCTGGGCCTCCATTGTTAAGGAGGCATCCAGAAGCACTCCCAAACTCCTAACCCTCAGCGCTGGCACCAATGGTGCCCCATCGAAGGTCGGGAGTGGGATCCCTACCCCCGATCCGCTCCGACTCAGGCACAGGACATCCGTCTTCATTGGATTCAATTTCAATCAACTCAGCCTAAGCCAACCCGCCATGTCATTAAGCGCCCGCTCCAGGTCATCTGGGGTGGAGTCGGACCAGCCGCCCAACAACAGATATAGCTGGGTGTCATCTGCATATTGATGATACCCTAGCCTGTGCCTCTGGGCAATCTGGGTGAGGGGGCGCATATAGATGTTAAATAACATCGGGGACAGTACTGCCCCTTGGGGGACCCCGCATACCAGCGGGTGCCTCTGGGACATTTGCTCCCCTAGCGCCACCCACTGTCCCCAACCCTGAAAAAAGGAGGCCAGCCATTGGTCCCCTGAATTCCAGCGTTGGCAAGGCGGTGGGTCAGTAACTGATGGTCGACGGTATCGAACGTTGCCAACAGATCTAACAACAGTACTGCCAATCTGCCTCGATTCAGATGCCACAGGAGGTCATCCATGAGGGCGACCAGTACCATCTTGGTCCCATAACCTGGCCAGAAACCTGACTGAAACTGATCAAGCATGGAAGTGTCATCCGTAAAGCTCTGCAACTGAATCATCACCACCCTCTCTAGTAATTTGCTCAAATAGGGCAAATTGGAGACCAGCCAGTAGTTGGCCAATTCAGCCGGGTCCAAGGATGGTTTCTTCAGGAGAATGCTCCCAGGAACCAACCAGCCCTCAGACAAGGACTGATTGATAATATCCCTGAGGGCACCTTGTAGGCTTGTAGCCTCTCATGGCCGGCTTTTATAAGCCATGAAGGGCATGGATCAAGGCTGCACGTGGTTGGGCGTACCGTTGAGAGCAATTTGTCGACTTCCTCAAGGCTGAGTGGACTGAAATAATCCAGAATAGAACCAGAAGACATGTATGGAGCCTCGAGTTCACTCACTGTCTCAACAGTGGTGGGAAGATCACGGCAGAGCTGCAAGACTTTGTCTGCAAAACAGTTCGCAAAGGTCTCACAGCCAATATCCAATTCCCTAACATTTGGTCTGCCCTGAGGTAGCTCTGTTAACGACCGAATTGTTCTAAACAATTGTGCTGGGTGTGAGCTAGCAGACACAACCACTGCAGCGTAGAATTGTCTCTTTGCGGCTTTGATTGCCATCTCATAGGATCTCATAAATGTCCTATAGGATGCTCTTGTTGCTTCGTCACGGGCATGCCGCCATTGTCTCTCTAGCCATCTAAGCCCTTGCTTCATCAGCCGCAGCTCCTCAGTAAACCAAGAAGCCTGCTTAGAGCAAGGGTGCAGAGGGCGCCGGGGTGCAATCTCTTCGATGGCTGCCGAGAGCCGGCTATGCCAGTCCTCAACAAGCTCATCTAATGAGCTGCCAGGGGGCATAGGATCCCGCAGAGCCATCTGAAGCTGCTGAGGGTCCATTTGGCTCCACAGGCAAGCTAAAACATGCTTGCTGCCTAAACAGGGTTGGGGCGACACATTCAGATGGGCCTTCAGGACATGGTGGTCCAACCATGGCACTGCCAGAGCAGTGATTCAGTCCACTGTAACCCCCACCGCGAAGATCAGGTTGAGCATATGCCCAGCCCAATGTGTGGGGGCCATTACAGATTGGGTGAGTCCTAGCAGGCTGTCAGTTGGTGCATTAGGCGGACGGTACGCTAGCCAGATAGCCAAACTCTCCCCAGCTTCCCACACTAGGCCTGAGCACTCAATACCTGGAAGCTTCAGCAGCAGAAGCGCCGTGAAGGAGTAAGCCTCCCAAATGAATAGCGCCACTCCTCCCCCCCGCCCCACAGTCCGTGATTGGTGAAGGACTGAAAACCCAGGAGGAGCTGACTGGGAGAGAGCTACTGTTTCCCCATCTCGCACCCAGGTCTTGGTCACACATGCCAGGTCTGCTTCCTGTTCAACCAGGAAATCCCAAAGGGTTGAGGTCTTATTATTTATGGACCTGGCATTACACATCACCAATGTCGGAGGGGGGTCCTGATTCCCAGCCCCTCTGCCTGTCACTCTTGGGATGGGACGCAGGCTGGAAGGGGGTCGAGCTTCTCTGTTTCTCCACCTCCTTCCCTTAACTTCCTGCCTGCTCCCACCGCTGTACTTTCCCCTCCCCAGGAGCACTGGTATTCCTGGCCCTGTTGCTGCCAGCACTGGTGGCCTTTGCAATGCCTTCGCAGTGCTTCAGGCCAACCATAAGGTGGCTTACTGACAGAGCACACTGTTGGAAATGCCACTGGTCAATTACAGGCTCTCCTCAGCAATGCTATAATAATCAGTAGAAATCAACGCCCAGGCCAAACCCCTGGAACTAGAAACACCAAATTTGGGGAGAGCGCTCCTAAGGGGAATCCATAGGGAATAATAGAGACCACGCTTGCCCATAGGGAATAATGGAGACAACGCTTGTCCATAGAGCATAATGGAGACCACGCTTACCCATAGATTGTAATGGAGAGAACGCTTGCCCATAGAGAATAATGGAGGCCATGCTTGCCCTTACGGAATAATGGCAAGCACAGTCCCCCTTAGTGAATAATGGAATCTATGCTTTCCCTTAGAGAATAATGGAGAGAATGCTTGCCTTTAGGGAATAATGGAATCTACACTTGCCCATAGAGAATAACGGAGAGCACACTTCCTCTTAGAGAATAATGGAGTCTATGCTTTCCCACAGAGAATAATGGAAACCATGCTTACCCATGGGAAATAATGGACAGCACACTTGCCCACACAGAATAATGGACAGCACAACTGCCCATAGGGAATAATGGAGTCTACACTTGTCCATAGGGAATAATAGAAAGAACGCTTGCCCATAGGGAATAACAGAGTCTATACTTGCCCATAGAGAATAATGGAGACCACGCTTGCCCATAGAGACTAATGGAGAACACGCTTGCCCTTAAGAGAATAATGGAGAGCATACTTTCCCATAGGGAATAATGGAATCTATGCTTTCCAATAGAGAAGAATGGAGAGCATGCTTGCCCATAGAGAATAACAGAAAGCACAACTGCCCATAGGGAATAATGGAGCCTATGCTTGCCCATAGAGAATAACAGAGAGAACACTTTCCCATAGGGAATAATGGAGAGAACGCTTGCCCACAGAGAGTAATGGAGACCACACTTGCCCATGTACTCCTTTTTTAAATTATATTTTTATTGATTTTATCATTTTCTTTACACCACATACTGTTTAGCTTCTTACAATTTTCTTCCCCCTCCCCTCCCTCCTCCCCTCCCTATCTTCCTGTTGTCCTTAGTCCTTTATCTCCAGCCACAGGCACAAAGTCTGAATCTTCCACCAAATGTCCTTTCTTCCCTCCTTGGATACCCAGTTGATATAGGTCTTCCATCTTTTCTGGATTTCAGCGGATTTCCCTTCCCAAGTTGTCTCCTTACGCAGAGTTGCCGTGATGTCTGACTGTATAAAATCAAGCAGATAGCTGTGCCAGATTTTGGCTGTCCACTTACTTTTATCCTTCCAGCCCCAAGCTATAGCTGCTTTACGCGCCAATATCATAGCCTTCACTAAGGTTTGGTCTTTCTTATCCAGCCTTGGGTTCCCCATTGTACTTATCAGCATTAAGTTGAAATCTATATTTAAGTTAATTTTAGCTACCTTCCTTACAACTTTGATAATTTCTAGCCAGAATACCCTTACTTCACTGCACTCCCACCACATGTGTGCGAACCAGCCTTTAGATTTTCTACAGTGCCAACAAAGAGAACTTAATCCTGGAAACATGTTAGCCCAGGGGTCTTTTCATAGAAAAGCAGCTGCAGGAGCTCATTAGCATATGGTATGCTAATGAGCTATTAGGCTATTAGCGTATGCCACGCCCCCTGACATCATCAGAAGTGATGTCAGAAGGGGAGCAAAAGGGGGGGAGGCATCTTCAAAAGCCTCCCTTTCCCTTCCCCAGCTGGTCTGGGTGGGGGAGCTAAGAGAGAAGAGCTTTAAAGTTTAAACTCCTTCTCATGAGAGTTGGGCCACAGAAGGAGGAAAGAGGGAAGGAAAGCGAGACAGTAGAGAGAAGGAAAGAAGAAAGGAAAGAGGGAAAGAAAGAGAAGGAAAGAAGGAGGGAAAGAAAGAGAGGGAAGAAGGAGGGAAACAGGGAAAGGAGGAAAAAAGAGAAGAGAAGAAGGTGGGAAAGAAAGAAAGAGAGAAGAGAAGAAGGATGGAAAGAGGAAAAAGAGAGAAGGAAAGGAGGGAAGGAAAGGAGGGAATGAAAGAAATTTGGCGGCAATTTGGCCCCATTATATCCTATGGGCCATTGAAGTCAATGGTGAAAATATAGGGTATATTCTGGGGGCTGGAGGGGAGGGGATTGGGGAGAGGCTTCAAATTCACAGGGTAACTGATGGAGCCTCTCCCCAAGATACCCACCTAGTTTCAAGAACATTGGACCAGGGGGTCCAATTCTATGGGCCCCCAAACAGGTTGCCCCTATTCCCTCCATTGTTCTCTATAGTGGGGAAAAGGTTACTTTTCCATCAGCTACCCTGTGAGTTTGGAGCCTCTCCCTCAAACCCCCTCCCCTCCAGCCTCCAGAATATACCCTATATTTTCACCATTGACTTCAATGGCCCATAGGATATAATGGAGCTGAAATTGACATTCGGCTGCCTGAAAGATTCCCTGGGATGCCGGCTGGGGGCGGGGCTTGGCTCCTGAGCTCCCGGAGCTGTGCTCCGATGTGCTCCCCCCCCCAAAAGACCCCTGTGTTAGCCAATTGGGCTGGCGTCTTATACCATTTTGTAAGAAATTTGTGCTCCAGTTCTTTAAATTTGAATACCTTAATTTTGTCCATTCCTTTCATAATTTTTTCTGCCATCCTCTCTGATATCTGTTCTTCTCTACTCCAGACTTTTTGTAATTATTCTATCATTTTATCTTTATCTAATATCATCTTTTTATAAATTTCCCCTACTAGACCTTGTTTCTTCTCAGTCATTTCTTTATATATTTCTTCCATTGGTTCGTCTCTCCACAATTCTTCTTTTTCATTAATCTCCTTTATTGCTTTATGAAGACCCGCTATTTTTAGCCAGTGTTGCTTGCCTGTCTCTTCTATTACTTCTTGTAATGGTTTAAGAATTTTCCCTCTAAACAAATCCTCTACTCTATGGTATCCTTTAGACCTTAGAATTTCCCACCATTTAATTTCTTGCTCCTCTTCTATAATGGTTCCTAGTGGCACCCATCTAGAGGGTCTTCCTAGCCAGTATGTTTGCCATTTTCTCCATACTTCTAATGTTGATCTTCTCGACCCTATTGTTAATTCTAGATCTTTAGGCTTAGCTTTGTAAAAAATACCTAGTCTTCCTATATTGTTATTAATCTCATCCTCAAATCTAACCCATTTCAGTTCTTTTTCTTCTCCGATCTCTAGTAATGATTTGAGTTGGAATGCCTCATAATACTTATTTAAGTCTGGAACTCCTCATCCAAGTTCTGACTTGTGGCTGTACACTATCCTTTTATGAAACCTACATTTTTTATTGCCAAATATCCATTCTTTTAGTGTTCTGTTCCATTGAGTAATTTTATTTTCCTTTATGTCAGTAATGGTTGTTTAATGTTTCACACTGTGTCCATTGTTCTGTGTTCCCTATCTCGTCCCTGCTTCTGCGCTTGCGTAGGTATGCTAGCTGTAACATGGGAGCTTCTTCTCTGCTGCTCGGTGTTATCACGGTGGCCTTGAATGCAGGCTCTGGGCTATTCTTAAGTCTATGAGAATTTTCCATTCCTGTGAAGCCGAGGGGAGGAGGGAGTTGTCTCCCGCCCATTAAGTAACTCTCCTGCCGGGAGTTTCCCGCGCGCGCGCTTACAGATCATTTGCTAGTCGCCTTTTGCATCACACTATAACCATGCTTGAGCAGCTTGTCCCGCCATTCCTGACAATAGCCTTTACACTGTGGGTTTTAGCACTGTATTCCAATAAAGCCCTTCTTACTCCTAAGAATGCTTGGATCTACTTGCTTTTGAACCTGACAGAAATTGTCAGGAATCCACTATCGTGTCCCCACCGGCCTACGCCTCTCCTTGCCAGGATGAGTGGTGCCGGAGGAACACCGGTGACGGTCCCAGTGACCACCACGCCCGTGACGACGGTTCCAGTGACTACTGTTCCTGTTACCACCGTGCCGGTGACGGTCCTACCGATAATGATGGTTCCTGTGACTACAGCATTGATCCCGTACTGCCAGTTGGGACCGATCACCCCTCCAGTGACCAGTACCTTGGGAGCTTCGTACACCCTCCCGATCTACAGCCCGGCAGGATTGATCCAAAGCCATGGAGGGGTGATACCCCGGACCTACTACCAGAGTGCCCCAATCCCGTGGGACAAGTGGGTCACCCAACGGAAGCAATGAGACTGGACCAGGAATTTATTGGACACTACCCAGACAACATGGTCTTTACCAGGGAGCCAAAGCCCGGACAGCCTGATGGATCCTCGTGGAAGCTTTGGTCTACCCCAGGGACATACTCCCCATGGGCCAGTGAGGCCCAGCCCCAGCAAGGATGTAGATGCACGGATGGACACTATCGAGGATGACACCCGAAGATTGATGCGGGACATGGGCAAGCTGATGCAATCCCTTCCTGGGATGATGGACCAAGCAATTCGCACGCACATGCTAGCCCAGCCCAGCCCAGACCTGCCCCTGGCCCTGGACAACAACTACCACCAGGACACCCTCCTCCCAGTCAACCAGTTCCCAGACAGCCAGTGCCAGGAGGACCCATTCCAGGGCAACCAGCTCCAGGTCAACTGGTTCCTGGACAGCTGGTCCCGGGTGGACCCTTACCAGGAGGGCCAATCCCTGGGCAGCTGGTCCCGGGCCAGCCTCCACCGGCTCCCCCGCCTCCAGTCTCGGCACCAGCACCTCAGCCGCTGCCAGCACCTGCACCTGCCCTGGGACCGGGGATGGTGCCCCTCCCGCCAATGATATGACCCAGGGACATGCTGGAGATCACATTTGATGGAGACCCTGAGAGCGTTTCCTTCTTCATTCTGCAAGTAGGGAAATTTGTGCAGCGGTGGGGTCACATGTTCCCCGATGAAGAACAGCAGGTGGAGTTTATTGCATCTCGGTTCCAGGGAATCGCTACCAGCTGGTATATGGCCTTGCATGATCTGGAGGCAGTGGAATTGGGGAATGTGGATGACTTCATGTGGGCCTTGAGAAACTGCTTTGAAGATCCGGCAGCTGCCCCAAAGGCGGAAGCCTTTCTCCGCACCTTCAAGCAAGGGAGGCTTACCATGAGGGAGTACTCTAGAGCGTTCCAAAAGCATGCTGCCAAGATCAGAGATTGGACAGACCCAGTCTTGGCCCAGCAGTATCGAATGGGACTAGCAGTGGATGTTCACAATAATGTCCTCAGTTCGAAGGAACCACGCACCCTCCAAGGTTGGATGGAAGAGGCGGAGCGGGCCGAAAGCAGACTTCGCATCATGAAGCTGGATATGTCTCTTGGGAATAACCGCCCTACCACTTCCACAATCCAGACTAGGGGAAAAACAACCCCCACCCAGAGCAGGATCCGAGATCAGCGCATGAGACAAGGGTTGTGCCTAAAATGTGGGAAGAAAAGGCACTTTGCCGCCTCCTGCTCTAAGGAGGACCCTGGCCAGGCACCACCACAAGAGGAGGAGAGACGACGCCCGGTACCCCCACCGAGGAAGGGTACCGCCAAGCCATGTAATCTCCGGGCCCTCTTCGACAACCAAGAAATCATGGACCCAGCGTTCCTGGAGGAAGAAGAGACTGAGATGCAGGGAAACGAGCAGGTCCTGTTGTAAGTGGCGCAGCTCAGCAGGACCCTATCCCCAAAGCGCCAAAAATGGTGAGCAATCACCCCTCTCTCTTCTTTGTGACTGTGATCATAATGAACCCAGCCATGATGACCCACATTAGGGTCCGAGGCCTTATTGACTCTGGTTGCAGGAGGGACCTGATAAACCCCTCTCTAGTTATGGGGCTAGAGGCCGCGGTTACTAAATTGAAAGATCCCATCACGTTTACCCAAATGGATGGGTCACCGATGAAGGAGCCCTGTCGGTTTGAGACCGTCCCCTTATGCGTGGGGGCAGGGGAGCACTGGGAGCTCTGCTCATTTGTAATAACCCCGCAAGCCAAGTTCCCGTTGGCCCTGGGCAGCCCATGGTTACATGGACATGATCTGTACATTTTATGGGAGGAAGGAATTGTGCGTTTCATTTCCCCAAAGTGCGCGGAACACAAGTGGGACCCAGACTGGGGAACCCCACCTGATAATGATCCCCCACGGGCTTGCCTAGCCACAGAAGAGATTAACCGTATCCCCACAGAGTACAGGGACTTGGCTTGTGTTTTTGAGGAGGAGGAGGAGGCTGATGAACTGCCCCCTCATCACAACTCAGACTGCGCTATAGAAATTCTCCCAGGGGAAAAATTGCCAAGGGGCAAAATATACACTATGAGTCCCATGGAGAAAGAGGAGTTGCGTAGGTTCATTGATAAAACCTGGCATGCGGATTTATTCGACCGACTTCGTCCCCCTTTGCGGCCCCAGTGTTGTTTTGTAAAAAGAAGGATGGGGGACTAAGACTGCACAGATAACCGGGGACTTAATGCAGTCTCTGCTACCAATGCCTACCCCATGCCCCTCATCAAGGATTTGCTAGTGGAGGTGGCTAAGGGGAAGGTTTTTTCTAAGTTGGACCTGCAAGATGCCTACTTCAGAGTACGCATTAGGCAAGGGGATGAACATAAGACTGCCTTTAATACACCACTGGGGCAATTTGAGTACCGAGTTATGCCCTTCGGGCTCCAGGGGCCCCCGGGGGTATTCATGAACTTAATTAATGAGGTAATGCACCCCTATTTGTTTAAGGGGGTGGTTGTTTACTTGGATGATATCTTGGTGTACTCCCCAGATCTGAAAACACACATTGCACTGCTCCGAGAGATCCTTGCAAGGTTGTTGGAGCACAAACTGTTTGTCAAGCTCTCAAAATGTGAATTTCACCAGACGCACATTGATTTTCTGGGCTACCGCATATCCCCTGACGGTCTTGAAATGGACCCTAAGAAGGTCCAGGATGTATTAACGTGGGAGCCTCCCAAAACCAGATGACAACTCCAGAGTTTTCTCGGCTTCGCCAATTTTTACCGCCAATTCCTACCTCATTTTGCTCAGGTCGCACTCCCACTCACAGACCTCCTTAAGACCAAGGGGAGAGGGATTAAGGCTTCCCAGCCAGGGGCTCGCTTAGACTGGACCCCTCACTGTCAGCAGGCCTTTGACCAACTCAAGCAATTATTCACAACTGAACCTGTACTTGCGCACCCTGATGAGACAAAGAAATTTATTGTACAAGTAGACGCATCAGACACCACAATGGGGGGGGGGCAATCCTCCAAGAGGATGCACAAGGGCACCTTCACCCGCTGGCCTATGTATCTTGAAAGTTTAACAATACTGAGAGATTCTGACCCATTTGGGACAAGGAGGCAGCCTCCATCCGATTGGCACTCACCACTTGGCGCCATTGGCTTGAGGGAGCCCGAGTTCCTTTTGAAATTTGGACTGACCATAAAAATCTTGAGGTACTAAGGAAACCCCGGGTCCTCAATGCCAAACAGTTCCGATGGGCTGAATTTTTCTCTAAATTCCAGTTCACCCTGCATCACTTCCCAGGTAAATCTAACCACTTAGCGGACACTCTCTCTCGCCTACCCCAACACGATAGTAAAAAACTGGAAGTGCGAGAATCGTTTTTCACCCCAACCCAACTAACCAGGGTTGTGGTGACTTGCAAGCAAAGTCAACAGACACTGGTTCCCCAGTCCTCCAGTGCGCCCTGGGAGGAACGCTTTGCTAAAGCTATCACTGACCAAGAAAAGGAAATGCTACAAGCCCAGGGAGATCTGGTGCATAAATCTAACAATTGTTGGTACAAAGGAAACAAACTTTTTGTGCCCGAAAGTATTCGGCTGGAAGTAATGCAATCAGCCCATGACCTAAAGCCAGCCGGGCATTTCGGGTATGTGAAATCATTGCACCTACTACAGCGCGGTTTTTGGTGGCCCCGCTTGAAAAAGGACTTGTCAATGTACATACAATCCTGCCCGGTTTGTAACCGGTGCAAATCCAGAGCGGGAAAGCCACCAGGACTATTACAGCCGTTGCCAACGCCAGGTCGCCCCTGGGAAGTTATTTCCATGGATTTTATTACAGATCTACCCCCCAGCAAACACATGACAGTCATATGGGTGGTGGTCGACCTGTTTTCCAAGCAAGCCCACTTCATTCCTTTCCCTGGCTTACCAACAGCCAAGGTGTCGGCAAGAGCCTTCCTACAACACATTGTTAGGCTCCATGCTTTGCCAATCAAGATAGTCTATTTGCCATTATTTTTGCAAAGAATTTATAATCTTGGTTTAAGAGACTTATGGGTCTATATGATCCTACTTCTTTAGGGTCTTTCTGAGGTTTAAGGATCAATATTATTTCGGTCTTCCTCCATGAGTCTGGAGCGCTTCTACCATTCAGAACTTCATTGAACAGTACCTGGAGTTCCGGTACTAAAGTATCCATCATTACTTTATAAAATTCCCCCGTGAAACCATCTAACCCTGGAGATTTGCCCCTTTTAAGTTCTTTTATTACTTCCCTTATTTCTTGGGCCGTAATCTCATCCTTTAGTTTTCCTCTCTCTGCTTCTTCTATTGTTTGGCTAATTTCCTCCTGAAAGTCTGCCGTATTCTTCTTTTTTGTACAGGGCTTTGTAAAATTTCTCAAAAGCCTTTGTAATTTCCTTAGGATTTTGTGTTAATTTCTTATTGTTGTTTATGCATTTTACACTTTGCTTTGCTCTTTTAATCTTCAGATAGTTCGCCAGTCTTTTTGCAGTATTAATGATATTCCTCTGAAATTCGTTTTTAACAGTTAGTTCCTTCTTCCATAGTTAGTTCCTTCTTGCTATATCTAATTCTTCTGTTTCTGGATCTCTTTAATTTTACTCTGTACCTTAGGGTTATATTTTTCCATTTGTTTCTTTTGTAGCTTCTCTAATTCCTGAAGTTTGGGTTGTCTTTTACTATACCATTCCCTTTTTATATTCTTTTTTTTCTTTATACAATGCCCCCTTATTACCACCTTGGCGGCATCCCATAATATGTTAGTGGCTACCGTCCCTCTATTCTCTTTAAAGTATAAGCTTATCTGTTTCTCCATGTATTTTCTATCTTCTTCTTTCATCATTATTAAATTATTATATCTCCATGGTCTTTTTATATTGAATTGCTTTATTTCAAACTCAATACTTATGGGTGCATGGTCGAATATCCAAATTGGATGGGTTTTAATATCTTTTATAATCATATTATTTTTCTACTATTATATAGTCTATACACGATGACGTTTTATGTCTGCTAGATATGTGTATAGGCCTTGGTTGTTTACCTATAAACTCATTTGCTTCCTTCAATCCCCATTCCCCTAACTTAATATTTTTATTTTTTGTAATGTCAGTATTTAAGTCTCCTGTTATTATTAATTCTCCTTCTGAGAATTTTTGGCTCTTCTTAATAATCCTGGTCAAAAATTTATTTTGCTTATATATTTGCTATTGTATACCATTTCCCTTCCAGTTTAAATTTAACTATTAAGAATCTGCCTTTTTTATGTTAACTTCTCCACATCCTCTACTTGAACCTTCCTGTGAATCAAGACTGCTACCCCTCAAACCTTAGAGTTGCTTCTGGCTTCTACTAAGATCTGCCACTTAGGTTCATTTAGTAAAGGTTTTTTGTCATTTTTCCTTTTATGTGTCTCCTGCAAGCACAGTAAATCTATCCTTTGTTCTCTAGCAATTTTGGATATCCTATACCTCTTAAGGTTTGAAGTTAACCCATTTACATTCAGTGAAAGTAATCTTATTGTCCTATCCATTTTCCTTATTGCTTTGGACCTTTGGCCACCCTGGCTGGAGGCTTTTGATGTTATTCCTTGAAGAAAACCTTCCCTCCCCTCCCCCTCCCTGTAGTTGAGACAATTTTGGTGAAATTCTCATCCCGTCTCTCCTGGAGTGCACGCACCCCCTCCCTCTTCTTAACTTTTAAACTTAGTAACCTTGCTCATTTAACATTTGCATACTTCCCTTTTATGCAGTTTCCTCTAGCAAGTCTGTCCTTGGCCTCTTCTCCGGTCTCTTTGATCCTCCTTCCTCTGGGTTATCTGTTACTTCTAATTCTTCCTCCCTGTTTCTAATAAAGCTTTTATAAAAGACTATTGGACTGAAAGTGAATTAACTCAAGGGTCTGACAATAGGTCTCCAAATGCTGCAGTATGTGGCAGGCAAAGGGGTTTGCTCTATTGCCTTTGCTTGCTAGTATCACTTACCTTGCATATATTTTGTCTAGGACTGCCAACCTCCAGATGGGACCTGGAGATCCCCTGGGATTACAATTGATCTCCATACAACAGAGATTAGTTCTCCTAGGGAAAATGGCTGCTTTGGAGGGTGGACTCTATGGCATTCTACCCCATTGAAGTCCTTGCCCTCCCCAAACCTGACTCTCCCTAGGCTTCACCTGCAAACCCTCCAGGGATTTTCCAACCCAGTGTTGTCAATGTTGTCCCTTCATCTCTGCCTCCCCGGTACGTGGAATAGAAATTCACTCAAAAAGATGTTTGAAAAGCTTTGTATTTAAAAGGCTTACTGTATTGGTCTAAATCCAGATGGGCCACAATGTTGGTCTGAAAAAGTAGAATAAACTTTTGAGTCCAGTGGCACCTTTAAGACAAAAAAGTTTTATTCAAGGTATGAGCTTTTGTGTGCATGCACACCTCCTCAGATACATTGAAATGGAAGTTAACAGTCCATATCTATAGGCAGAGGGTGAACAGCAAATTAGCATACAGCATCATGAAGATGTTTTAACAAATGCAAAGACCAAACAGGAATAACAAACTAAGTTTATATGGTCACCATTTGTTTGGATTTAATTATGGGGGAACACAATGAAGCAAATAAATATGTCAAAATAGGAGACTGATACGTAAACGTAACCTTCTTAATTGTGGAATGCTAAGAGTAAGTAACTGAGACCCTGTTGTTACGTTCCATTCATCTCGTCTCACGTATGGAGGTAATTAACAGCATCCTTTTCTTTGAGGTGTGGTGAATGGTTGCGCAGTGTTATGTCTCCTCTGTCACCAGATCAGAGAAATACATTCCAATATTCATTGCATTACATTCCAATCACTATTCCAATCTACTATTCCAAATGAAAAACACACTACAATAAAGAGGATGTATAGCCGTTCTTGGTGAAAATACATATGTAAGGACTGAATGAGTTTAGCATATGTAGTGAGATAAAAAACCAATATTCCTGTTAAGTCCTGGGGGGGGGTTGTTTTGGGTGTAATAACTTGTAATTCAGCAATTTCCCTTTCCAGTCTGTTCCTGAAGTTCCTTTGCAATAAAACAGCTACTTTGAGGTCACCTGTTGAATGTCCTGGAAGGCTGAAGTGTTCTCCTACAGATTTCTCAGTCTTGTCCATTTATCATTTGGCATAGGGTTTGACCTGTTTGCTCTATGTAGAGAACAGAAGGGCACTGTTGGCATTTAATGGCATATACAATATTAGAAGATGAGCATGTGAATAAGCCTGAGATGGTGTAGTTGATGTTGTTAGGTCCACTGATTGTGTTGTCTGTACAATTGGCATCTGGGATTATTGCAAGCTCTGGTACCAGTATCCATGTTCAAATGATATGTTGCATTATTGTAGGAGAGGAGTTGTTTGAGATTGGGGGGCCGTCTGTGCACCAGAAAAAGTTTGCCCCCCAGGACTTGTGAAAGAGAACTGTAGTTATCCAGTAGTGGTTGTAAGTAGCTGATGAAGCATTGAACTGTTTTGAGTTGAGAGCTGTATGTGACCACGAGTGGTGTTCTGTTATTGTCTCTTTGGGGCCTGTCTTGCAACAGGTTTTATCTGGTACCATTCTGCTTTTTTATATACAAACCTTCCACATCCATGGTGGCTAAAATAGTATTCTGGAAGGCTGTTATTTATTTTCTGAGGAAAATACAATGAACACCCAAGCTATACACTACAGCTGCAGCTGCTCCAATTCTACAGGTTGAGATTCTCACCTGAGGGATCTACAACAAACCCTTCTGGAACTAAAAATCCACCTAATGAAATCAGGAAACAGATTACCAAAGCCAGAATGATGTGTCTAAAAATGGTTTTTGTTGAGAAATAATCAGTTGTTGGAGCTAGAAGGTCATGATTTGAGATTTGATTGGCACCCTTATCTGTGGTATGAGAAAGTAAAAGTTAATATTGATTTTAAAAATCACTATATTAGACATGCATTTCTGAGAATATGGAATAAATATAAGCCTAGGCTTATTAAAAAAAAAGGGGGGGCTGCAGTGGCTCAGTGGTTAAGACACTGAGCTGCAGAACTGGAAGTTCAGTAGTTCAGCAGTCCAAGACCCGAATGCCGCATGACAGAGTGAGCTCCCGTCTCTGGTTCCAGCTCCTGCCAACCTAGCAATTCAAAAGCAAGAAATGGCAAGGAGATAAATAGGTACCACTTTGGTGGGAAGGTAACAGCGTTCCGTGCACCTCAGCGTCTAGTCATGCCGGCCACATGACCACATAGACGTCTTCAGGCAGCGCTGGCTCTTCGGCTTGGAAATGGAGATGAGTACCACTCCCCTAGAGTCGGATTCGACTGATTTTCGAGCAAGGGAAACCTTCACCTATGACAAAAAAGCACCTTTGTGGCTTTCAATGCAGGAAAATGCAGTCCTTCCAACAACTACAAAATTATAATTCCCTCTTTGGCTTCCTGTATGATATATACAGTAATAACAAAAAACGAACTGAAGGTGTACATAAGGCCTGCAAGAATTTGGAACAAGCATTGATGCACGATGGAAACAAAGATATTGATGCTGAAGATCTGTGTTGTGAAATACAAGCATAATGTTATTGAGTTTAACATTTGTATAAATAGGGAGTTGCCCAAAAAGACTGACATAACCACTTTTAACTTTAAAAGGGGTAACTTCTCTGATATGAGGGGACATGTGAGGAAGAAACTGAAAGAAAAACTAGAAAGGGTCAAAACCATTGGGGAAGCTTGGAGACTATTTAAAACTACAATCCTAGAAGCTCAGAAAAAATATACACCGCAGGTTAGGAAAGGCACAAATATGTAAAGGAAAAAGCCTGCATTGTTAACAAACAAAGTAATGGAAGCTATAAGAGGCAAGAAGAATTCCTTTAAGCAGCGGAAAGCTAGTTGCAATGAGACTGATAAAAGGGAACACAGGCTGTGGCACATAAAATGCAAGACTGTGATCAGGCAAGCAAAAAGGGAATATGAGCAGCATATCGCGAAAAACATAAAGACCAACAACAAAACTTTCTTCAAATACATTAGAAGCAGGAAACCAGCCAGGGAGGCAGTGGGGCCCTTGGATGACCATGGGGTAAAAGGAGTACTGAAGGATGATAGGGAAACGGCTGAGAAGCTGAATGGTTTTTTTGCCTCTGTCTTCACTGTGGAAGATGAGAAGTGCTTGCCCACTCCAGAACCACTGATTTTGGGAGGGGTGTTGAAAAACATGAGTCAGAGTGAGGTGATGAGAGAGGAGGTCCTATGACTGATAGACAACTTAAAAACTAATAAATCACCAAGCCCGGATGGCATTCATCTGAGAGTTCTGAAAGAACTCAAATGTAAACTTGTGGATCTCCTTACAAAAGCATGTAATCTTTCATTAAAATCTGCCTCCATTCCTGAGGACTGGAAGGTAGCTAATGTCACTCCCATCTTTAAAAAGGGTTCCAGGGAAATCTGGGAAATTACAGGCCAGTCAGTCTGACATCGATACCACGTAAGTTGGTGGAAACTGTTATTAAGGAAAGAATTAGTAGGCGCACTGATGAACAAAAACTATTGAGGCAGACTCAGCATGGGTTCTGTAAAGGAAGATCTTAGGGAATTTCACATTACCGAGATTCTGCCGGATTGAAGCCGTTTCTGATTCGTCTTGAAGTAAACCGGTACAGGGCTGCCATTTCACACATGGCTTGACCTTACCGGAAAGGAGCGAATCAGAAGCGGGTTGGCATTTCAGACTGCACCGCTTTGTTTTCCCGCCGTTTCCCGCCGCGGTTTTTTTTTTTCGAACGTTCGCTTTAGAGCGCTATAGCGCTATAACGATATAACGGAACCATAAAACAGCGCCATAGCGATCCCATAGGAATGCCTGGACTCCACTGGGAGTCTTGCGATAGCTACATCTGCCACCTGGAGACAAGCACCCTATTGGATAGAGGCTTCTGGCGGGACATCGGGGCACCACTGATTGGAGAGAGCCTGATGAGCCCCCATCCATGCCAACCCAGCCTGATGAGCCCCCATCCATGCCAAGAGGCAATTGGCTGGCGCACAGCTGGACCCAGGTATAAAGGGCAGGGAGGCAAACCCCTCATCTCTGTGGGTTGAAGTTGGTGAGTGGCAGGCTTGGTGGGATAGAGTGTGTGACTGTGTGTGACTTTTGTGTGACTGTGAGAGAGATTACTGAGCTCATAGTCATGATCTCCATAACTACCTTGTTGCAACTGATCCTGGAGGTGTTGCAGATGATGATCAGCAGCACAGCAGCTTTGAATGAGGTGCTTACGCACTACCTCCATCTCTCCAGGAGGAGGGGGAGGAGAGACTGACATGCCTGCCATGACCCATGCACCCTTCAGGTACAACCGGAGGGCATCTATCAGGGCATGGGCACCTGTCATTGCTGCCCATACAGTCCCTCGACGTTGGTGGGTGAAAGAGAGGAGTGCGGACTGGTGGGACAGCGATGTGATGGGCAGATGGATTGATGAAGATTGGCTCAAGAATTTCCGGATGTCTAGGGCAACCTTTTTTGAACTGGCTGGCACCCTGAGGCACCGCCTGGAGCGGCAGAACACGCACATTCGAGTCTCCATACCAGTGGAGAAAAGGCTGGGCATCGCCTTATGGTACCTGGCCAATCAGGAATACTTCCGGAACCTCAAACATCAGTTCGGTGTGGGCCTGTCAACCGGATTCCTTATTGTGAAGGAGGTGTGCCTAGCAATTTTGGAGGAGCTCTTCAAAAAGAAGGTCTGCCTTGGCAATGAGGTTGGATCGGTGAGTATGGATTCTTTATTTTCAGGAGGAGTTCAGTGGGGTTCTTTTTGCACAGATGCTTGCCAAGGGTCATCTGTAGGTTCAGTAATAAACCAAGGGGTGGGAGAGAGGGACTAACTGTACTAGTGAGTGATGGTCTTATAGTTCTGGAAGAACAAAACTGTGGTTTGGGTTCCACAGATTAATTAGCCCTAAGTAACTCCCTGCTGTTTCCATTGATACTTACTCTCACTATTCTGTAATGGCATTTGTGCTACTGCAATGTGGATATGTGTCATATACCTAGTGGCCTTTGTTTGTTCCCCATTTCTATGTCTGTACTGAAGGTATTGTCACAAGTAGCAGGTAGCTAGTATTCCTGGTATTAAATTGAAAACTTATTGCAGATATCATTGCTGTTCTTCCCATACAGATAATGGATGGATTCTCCAGACTGGGGTTTCCAAATTGCATCGGTGCACTCGATGGGACCCACATACCGGTGGCTCCCCCAGCTCATCGGGCACACATTTACATAAACAGGAAAGGCGGTCACTCCATTCTGCTTCAGGGAGCGGTGAGACAGCACAGGCCGTTTTATTGATGCTGAGATTGGCAGGTCAGGCAAGAGACATGATGCCAGTGTTTTCAGGGCATCTAAGCTCTGCAGGGCGATGGATGGTGGGGTGTTTGTCCCAGGGAACCCCACCATCACTGTGAATGGAGTGACTATCCCCCCACTGATGCTGGCTGATGGGGCTTATCCCATCAGAGGGTGGCTTATGACACCATTCAGAACCCCCACTGACCGGATGGAGAAACTTTTTAATAAGCGGCTGTCCAGGGCACGTATTGTGGTGGAGCATGCATTTGGAAGACTGAAATCTAGATGGAGATGCCTCAGTAAAAGATTACGTCTCCAGGAGAAGGACTTCACCCCCATCACTGCAGCATGTGTGGTTCTCCATAACATTTGTGAAGAAAAGGGACACTTTGCTGAGCCCCTGGGCTCAGGGGACATGCAAGTACTACCTGTTCCCCCCTGATCTACTGTCTGATCGCAGACACACAGCACGGGGTCAAAGGGTGCGGGCTGCATTGATGTCTGTGGTTTGTAACACTGAATAAAGTGCAGCTTCCTTTTGCACACTAAGACAGTTCCTTATGGTGGGTTTGGGTGGGTATGGGAATCCTAATTTGTCACTATCTATCTGTTCTGAAATAAAAGTTTTGCCTTTTTGTTTCGCAATCATAAGACTCAGATTCTCCTGTGTGGTCTCATCTCTGCCCTGGTTTGCTGCCCTGGTTTGCTAACAATCTGGTGTTCTCTGGTCATTCCTGCCCAAAGTAATGGGGCAGGGGGTGGGGGTGGGGGTTATCACACTACACTCCTCCTAGGAAATCACAGCAGAGATGCAAGAGGTATCATTGCACAGCAGAGGTTAAAACATATCAAGGGGGATATATCACTTACTGACAACCATGATTCACCTTTTGTAAAAAGTTTTAGTAGGTAGAACAAAATGACAACAGAATACAACAAGAAATATAAACGGTTGGAAAATGAACTATGTACAGAATAATAAACTATATACAAATATCAGTGGCCACCAGCATCCCCCTCTGGTGGGTCCACAGGAGGCCTGACAGCACCCTCCACGGCCTCAAGGCGCTGGTGTATGGCATCCACTGTTGGGGAAAGGCACAGTGGTTAGTTTATAGTGCTGGACTTTACGGTATTCCACCCGCCGTACCCTCTTTAAAGAAAACATGCATCTGTTACTCACAGCTGGCCCGCATTTCTGTGCGGATAGCTTCTAAGAGCTCCACCACTGATGGGCTCCCAGGAGGCCTGGCAGCACCCTCCACGGCCTCTAGCCGATGGTGTATGGCATCCACTGTTGGGGAAAGGCACAGTGGTTAGTTTATATTGCTGGACTTTACGGTATTCCACCCATAAGAGAACACAAGAGAAGCCAATGTTGAATCAGGCCAATGGCCCATCTAGTCCAACACTCTGTCACACAGTGGCCAAAAATATCCAGGTGCCAGCAGGAGGTCCAGCAGTGGGGCCAGGGCACCAGAAGCCCTCCCACTGTTGACCCCCTCCCAAGCACCAAGAATAGAATGCATCACCACCCACCGTACCCTCTTTAAAGAAAACATGCATCTGTTACTCACAGCTGGCCCGCATTTCCGCGCGGAAGGGCTCCAGGATTGCCTCCACGTGCATATTCACCGGTGGCCGTTCTCCCCCTTTTGAAAATACAGAGGTGATCAATAGATACATGAACACAGGGAACTTCTTTGGTGCATCAAATTCGCTTCCATCCTCTTAGAATGGAAGAGATTCTCATGGTGCACAGGCTTGGGTAGTATCACCTGACACCTTAGGACTGAACCTGGAACTTTCAGCATGGACTGAACAGGCTGTCCTAGCCTGCCATGCCACCTTCCCCTCATTTGTGAAGAAATGGGGACCCGCCCACAGCCCTGGGAGACTGAGCAGCCGGTCTGTAGCTCACAAGTCCATGTTTTCGCCTGCCCACACTGCCTGGTGGGGCTATTTCCCTTCGTAATTTGGTGCCACTGCTCACTGAATTCACACCATCTTCCTAGAGGGACAGTGAGACCCCTCTGACTGATCCCCCAACCTGGGAAAGCGGGTACCACAATCTTTGGGCACCCCCTGGAGAGTTGGCAACCCCTCTGGTTTGGGCCCATTTTGGTTCCCTGGCCTCCCTTTTGCCTCTGGTAATGTGCAGAGTAGGGAGGACCACGTGGTCAGGGCACATCAGGTCTTGTAACTAAAAAAAGGTTTATTTTAACTATATACTAGTTTGGCACAACCGGGCACAGAAAATAAACAGGATGAAATCACAACTCCTCTGTCCCTACACACACCCCTCTCTACCTCTTGGGGGTTGTGGGCCTCAGGGTGGGATTTGCTTTCCCCCTCCTTCTTGCTGTTGAGAAACTCCAGCCCTCCTCAGGACTGGTCACCTGTACTGCTGATGGATGCTTACCAAGCGCTGCAGCTCCCTGCGCAGGCTCCTCCTCAGGTTGCCCTGGCTGCTCTTGTACATCTGCATGGAAGACCAGTTCAGAGCAGTGAATTGAGTGACCAGTATTATTTTCCCCAGCTGTCCCATCCACCAACCTGCTGAACATTTGTGTACCTTCAGCCACAGGCTCATCCTGTCCTGGGGGAGGGGGGGGGCTCTGCAGCTGCTGCCTCCTCCTCCTCTTCCTCCTCTGGTGCCTGCTGCTCCTGAGGCCGGCCCCTACGGGCTGCTACAGAGGATTACAGAAACGGTATATGCAAATGAATTGAACCACCAGTTCTTATAGTTAAACCTTATAGTTTCCAGCCCTTTATAGTTCACTACTTACTAGGGTTGCCATCTGGTTTTGGAAATTTTTCATACATGTCATTTCAATTCAGGTGGGGTACCTGTTCTGAAGCAGCAAAACTATTCTTGAGTCCAGTGGGACCTTTCAGACCCAGAAAGATTTAGTTGAGGTAGAAGCTTTTGTGTGCATGCACACTTCACTGTATCTGAGGAAGTGTGCATGCACACAAAAGCTTCTACCTCAACTAAATCTTTCTGGGTCTGAAAATCCCACTGGACTCAAGATTAGCACTGCACTTTTATTGTTTGTTTACTAATTGTGCAAGATCAAGGGAAATGCAGGCATTTACATATGTTCACTGGATGGACTCCCAGTGATCTCCCTGGTCTGCCCAGGCTCCAGCACCAATTCTCCAGCAGAATATCCCCCCTGCAAACTACATGGGATCAAGGGTTCTGGATCCCCCCCCCCTTAAGGCACTCTTGCATTTTAGGGAATGGGGAAAGGACAGGAGATACATTTTGGGGGGGGGCATACTTACAAGCGTGCCTTCTATGGGACCAGTGAGGCCGGTCTGCCTGGTCCCAAAGTTCAGCCAGGAGCGCGAAGTATGGTGGCCTGGCTCTAGTTGGGGGAAGCCCCTCCAGGCCTCTAGGGCACTATAAAGTCCCCCTTGACCCGCTTGAATTTCGAACGGCACTGAAGTGCCGTTCGATGGTACCCCTGGCCTCCAGTGTCACAGACACCCTTGAGAACAGCCTGAGGTTCTCCTCGTGGGTGCTGTGCATGACTCTGGAGCCCAGGTGACCACCTATAAGGATTTGGAGCATTGCCTCCACCTCCTCGTCGCTCCAAAAAGCTCCTCTCCTTCGGCGGGCTGCCATGGTTCTTCAAAGATTTAAAATTAAAGAACGTGGGTTTCGCTACCGCGTTTTTCGCTATCGCGATGTTTCGCGATAGCGTCATAGACGCTCTTATAGGTCATGTGTGGAATCGCGCGGTTTTATTGGAGGATTTAAAATTAGAGAGTGAAAGTGCGGGAACGCGCGGTTGGAGAGCATTTCTTGAAAAGTGGGCAGCCTGCTTTTGCTTTTTCAAGCCCCAAGTCCTTCCAGATTAGCAAAGAGGATCCTCCTTCTGATGACCAGCATTTAGGGATTGACATGACTGGTAATACTAGGTGCGGCGTGGGTGGGATTGGCAGTGCATAAGACCCTGGGATCCCGGACCAGCCCGATCTCAGAGGCTTGGCTGGGTCAGGGCTGGTTAGACCAGCCAGGAAGTCCAGGGGTGCTGTGTAGAGGCAGGCAATGCCAAACCACCTCTGTCTGCTTCTTTCCTTGAAAACCCTACAGAGTCCCCCAGTAGTCACCTCAGCCAGTGTCCACTCTAAGCTGAGTTAGTGTGAGCTAGCTAACAGTTTTGTAAGCCTCTGGCTGACACATTTCTGTCTCAGCTCAGGAAGGATGGCTTCAGAGCAAACTTAATTTATTCAGCAGCCCAATTGCCCACTTGCAACTTTAATGCCAATAAGCTCACAAAGCTGATTTTTTGCTCACAGGTCACCATGGCTTAGAGGGAGTAATGGAGGACTCCATTGAAATCCCTGTTCTCCCCAGGCTCATTCCCAATATCTCCTGGAGTTACCCAACTAGGAGCTGGCAGCCCCCCCCACCCCATGACTCTCATCAGATGTACACATGATTTAGTTAGTATTTCCATGCAAAACCATTGAGGGCTCCTCAAGTTATGTCTCACTTAGGACAGGAATTGATTCTAAACCTTTAACTATACAGTCTGATAAACCTCCCCACCTAAATGCAGTGGTGTAGCCAGGAATGACCAGGCAACCTTTTGATAGTTCATGTTGTATATAGATCTGATTTTGACATTTTGATATTTCTTGTTCCAATAGGTGAATGTTTTTTTTAAAAAGTTGTCAGCAAATGATATATCCCTTGATATGTCTCTCTCTGCTGTGATTTCTTAGATAACCCCACCCCATCCCCCACCAGTGTTCCCTCTAAGCTGACTTAGTGTGCGCTAGCTCACAGGTTTTTACCTTTGAGCTCACAGGTTTTTGCCATAGCTCAGGAAGGAGGGGTCCAGAGCAAACTGATTTATGCAGTAGCCAAACTGCTCACTCACAACTGTGATGCCAGTAAGCTCACAAAGTAGGATTTCTGCTCACAGGACTCCAGAGCTTAGAGGGATCATTGCCCCCCCCCCCGCCCCATTACTTTGGGCAGGGATGACCAGAGAACCCCAGATTGTTAACATATTAGGGCAGGGAAAAAAACCCACATACCAGGGCAGAATTGAGACCACACAGGAGAGTCTTATGAGTGCAAAACAAGAAGGCAAACTTTTATTTCAGAACAGATAGTGAAAAGTTAGGATTCCCATACCCACCCAACCCCCTTAGGAACTGAGTTAGTATGAACTGTTAGTATAAACGAAGCAACTCAACACTAAACTTTCTGAACAGAACAGATTAGTAATATTAGGGTGAAAGTCTCTCCCTTGGACACCCCGCACTTTTCCTTTTCCCCCTTCCACCCCCACGGTTCTCAGGAGCTGAGGTCTGCCTGTTCTGCAGCTCCCTCTCCAGCAGATCCGTGAGCCTTGAGAGAGTCTGGGAGCAGTTCCTTAGCACCTCATTGTGCTGTGAGATGGCTTCACGGAGCAACTCCCTGTCCTCCCTGCTCTCCAGCAACTCCTGCCTCCTCGCCTCCATATGCTCAGCATGGTGGCTGTCCATTTGTTGTAACTGCGCAGCATGCTGCCTGTCTGATTGTTCCATCATTTTATCTGCCACAGCATACAGCCCATATTGTCGCTTCCTCTGTGCTCTTGTGAGCTGCCTGGGTTCTTCCAGGATGGCATGATGTTCTGGTGGAGAACAGTTGCCATGATGAGAGGGTCCTGGCTGCTCCTCCTCATCAGGGATGGTGTTTGGAACTGTTGGGAAATAAAATATAACAGCAAAGTGAAAATTCCTATCTGTGAATGTCCCTGGCAAACAGTGTTCTGCAGCAACACAACAGTGATTTATTCTGTTGGAATTATATACCCACCCTGTCCCCCAGGTTTGCATTACACCTGTAGTTAGAATCAGTTAGAATTCCAATAAAATAAAAGTGCAATGTGCACCTTTTACTTGAAGGGAGGGCAATTGAGAGAGCAGATTTCTTGCTGCCATATAGGATTAAATCAAGACTCACCAATGAACTCCTCTGCCCCTGTTTCCTCTGCCTCCTCTGCCTCCTCCAAGGGATCATCTATGAAAGTAACAAAATGCAAATGATTACACAACCAGGTTAATCCCTGACCACACCAGCTATATACCAATAACAGTGTAATAGGCATACACTGACTCCAGTGGCACCTTTAGGACCAAAAAAGTTTATATCTATGCATAATCTTCTGTCTGTCCTTCATAGTCCTCTAACTTGAAGCATGTCTGAATTCTAACATGCTGCCTTGCCTCCCATCAAATACAATTGTGGCAGTGCCTGTTGGCATAGGTGAATTGGTACAGTACAGAGTTTTTGGGCAAACAAAAACCAAACGGTTCCTGCCTTTCTATCACTGCAAGAATACAGTTGGAGAAGAAAACGACATCCCTGTAAGGTAGACAGCACCCATAAACAAGGTCCATTTTAATAAGCCCCCAGTTCAGAATTCTTGCAAGCCACAGAGAGACCGAGACAAAACTAGGGAAGCAACAACTTTCACTCCACTTCACTGAAAGGTCCACCCAGCAATCAAGCAAGGAAGATCTGTACATGCATATTACAGTCATCTGTGCATCATCTTCAACAGTGAACTCACCCCCCCCCATCCCTTATATACATGACTTACCAGGTCTGATGTCCTCCAGATCCACGGTCTCTGGGCAAAAGAGGTCCTGTGAATGTCCTGGCACCTCGTCCTGGAAGGTGATGGCACTTGCCACCTCCCCCTTGGCCTCAGCAATCCTTCACCTTTGAGGATCCGGTGAAGCTCCCTAAAATAGGGACAGGACCTTCTCCTATTACCAGGCCTGGAATTCTCATCCAGAACCTGCCTGTACCTCATCCTCATAGCTTTTGTTTTATTCCGGCATTCCTCTGCCGTCCGGTCATGGCCACGTTTGGCCATTTCCAAAGAAATTTTGTGGAATACAGAATGATTCCTCTGGTTAAGTTTCAGGACATCCTGTATCCTGTCATCCCCCCACAATACAAGGAGGTCAAGAACCTCCTGCTCTGTCCAAGCTACCCCCCTTGTCACACTCATCCTCCTTCCAATAGATCAGTCTCTCACAGTCACACAAAAGCACTCTATCCCACCAAGCCTGCCACTCACCAACTTCAACCCACAGAGATGAGGGGTTTGCTTCCCTGCCCTTTATACCTGGGTCCAGCTGTGCGCCAGCCAATTGCCTCTTGGCATGGATGGGGGCTCATCAGGCTGGGTTGGCAACATCTCTCTCTCCAATCAGTGGTGCCCTGATGTCCTGCCGGAAGCCTCTATCCAATGGGGTGCTTGTCTCCAGGTGGCAACCTGACAACCCATCCCCTTCCCTAACACTTCTTTGGGCATGGCAGGGTTGGCAACATCTCTCTCTCCCCAATCAGTGGTGCCCTGATGTCCTGCCGGAAGCCTCTATCCAATGGGGTGCTTGTCTCCAGGTGGCAACCTGACAACCCATCCCCTTCCCTAACACTTCTTTGGGCATGGCTGGGTTGGCAACATCTCTCTCTCCAATCAGTGGTGCCCCGATGTCCCGCCAGAAGCCTCTATCCAATGGGGTGCTTGTCTCCAGGTGGCAGATGTAGCCATCGCAAGTCTCCCAGTGGAGTCCAGGCATTCCTATGGGATCGCTATGGCGCTGTTTTATGGTTCCGTTATATCGTTATAGCGCTATAGCGCTCTAAAGCGAACGTTCGGAAAAAAAAAAGCCGGCGATCGCGAAAAAAGAGCGGGAAAGAAGCGTATCGGGTCCGGGAGAAGAAACCGACGACTACTTGGAAGCGGTTGACAGGTAAACGCTTCAGCCCCGTTTCCTGAACGGGACAGAAGCGTTTCTGTGTGAAATTACAAATACATTCCGGTAGAGAACCGGTTCTAAAGCGGTTCTGTCTGAAATGCCAGACCAGAAACCGTTTGGGAACCGTTTCTCTTCCGGATTATATCCTCTGTCTGAAATTCCCCCTTGTCTCACCTGTTAGTGTTTTCTGTGGGAGTGAATAAACATGTGGACAAGGGGGACTCAATAGATGTTGTTTACCTTGACTTCCAGAAAGCTTTTGATAAAGTTCCTCATCAAAGGCTCCTAAGTAGGCTCAATAGTCACGGGATAAAAGGACAAGTCCTCTTCTGGATCAAAAACTGGCTAATTGATAGGAAACAGAGAGTGAGTATAAATGGGCAATTTTCTCAGTGGAGGGTGGTAAGCAATGGGGTACCACAGGGATCAGTACTCTATCCGATGCTTTTTAACTTGTTTATAAATGATTTGGAGTTGGGAGTAAGCAGTGAAGTGGCTAAATTTGCACGAAGATGTTCAGGGTGGTGAGAACCAGGGAGGATTGTGAGGAACTGCAAAGGGATCTGTCGAGGATGGGCAAGTGGGCGTCAATGTGGCAAGCGGGGTTCAATGTGGCCAAGTGTAAAGTGATGAACATTGGAGCCAAAAATCCTAACTATAAATACACATTGATAGGGTCCGAACTGGCGGAGACTGACCAAGAGAGAGATCTTGGAGTCATAGCAGATAACTCAATTAAAGTGTCTAGACATTGTGCAACTGCAATAAAAAAGGCCAACTCTATGCTGGGGATTATTAGGAAGGGAACTGAAAACAAATCAGCCAGTATCATCATGCCCCTGTATAAATCAATGGTGCAATCTCATTTGGAGTACTGTGTACAGTTCTGATCACCACACCTCAAAAAGGATATTATAGCATTGGAAAAAGTGCAGAAAAGGCCAACTAGAATGATAAAGGGGTTGCAACACTTTCCCTATGAAGAAAGGTTAAAACGCTTATGGCTCTTTAGCTTGGAGAAACAACGGCTGAGGGGTGACATGATCGAGGTTTATAAGATTATGCATGGGATAGAGCAGGTAGAGAAAGAAGTACTTTTCTCCCTTTCTCACAATACAAGAACTCGTGGGCACTCCATGAAATTGCTCCTGCAACTGATAGTGCCTAAGCAGCCTTGCACTTAACAACAACAATGAATATTCTGGCTGAGAACGATAAAGGAAGATATCTAGCTGCTGCTGCGGGGCGCGGGGTGAGAAATGGAAAAAAATTGTCACACCAATTTACTCCCAGAACGGTCCGGTCTGATTGAGATCTCTGATTGGCCTGCTAGATGAGAATGCTACTTACCTCCTCGGTCTGGCATGGAGATCTTGCCGGCGACGGTTGGGTGACTGACGGTTCTGCAGCCATAGCTTCGCCGACACGGTGGCCATTTTGGAGCTAAGACTGGGATTGGGACAGTGGCTCTCCCCTGATACCAGAGGTGCATGCTGTGGTGCATGCTGCAGGGGGAACGACGAGCTCGCAGACAATGGTGGAAGAGCCTGGGGGAGGATTTTTTCCTTCCTGGGAGCTGCACTGATCAACCAGTGGCCCAAATGGCAATCCAGTGGGCAGTAGTGGGTCCGGGATGGCGGTGATCATCGGGCAGTTGTGATTCTGGTGGTCTCAAAGGCACCAAGTGGTGACAAATGTGGTGGTGTTTCTGTGGCTGGGTCGGGTGGCCATCCCCGTTCTGATGAGGATTTTCTTGTCGGGCTCTGAGGACTGGACACCCGTGAAGGAGGATGATCGACAAGTAGATTTCAGAGCCGATGGGAGATTGAGGGACAGAGTGCCCCTATTGGTCTTCCCATTACAACGAAAGGCAGAAGAAGTGGACACGTTTTTCTCCCCCTTCCCTGCAGCTGTGAAACCTAGAGAAGGACTGGAGGTGAACTGGAGAAGAATTGGAGAAGAACTTGGTTGGTGGCTGACCTGGTGCTAGAAGGAATGGCCCTAATTATATTAAAGAATTAATGTTTTTGTTAGAACAGGAGAAAGTTGGTAATTAGGTGCTAGTTACAGATAGTTAGCTGAAGTTAGAAGGGAGCTGATGTAGTCAGGATGCGGAATATAGTTTAGTCAGCTATAAACTGCCTGCTAGACTGATTATAATTATTGTGTAATGAATGTGATTTTATGGTTGATAGATCAATTAATTAACTAATTAATTATGGCCTCTGGGGGATCCTGGAAACCCATGAATTGGAGTATAAGGGGTAAAATAATCGAACAGGTAAAATTGGAGTATAAGGGGTAATTGGAGTATAAGGGGAAGTATAAGAGGTGTAAAATAATCAAACAGGTAAAATTGGAGTATAAGGGGTAAAATAATCGAACAGGTAAAATTGGAGTTTAAGGGGTAAAATAATCAAACAGCTTTAAATACCTGGGGATTAATTTTCATCATAACTCCAGGTGGGTAACTCACAGAACAGAGGTAATTAAAACTGTGAACTGCTGTGTGCTTGCAATTATGAGGGTTTTTTACACCAAGGGCAACCAGTATGTGCCAGCCATAAAAGTGTTTGCACATAAAATTAGTGTGAAGCTTCTTTATGGTATTCCCATTTGGATTACTGCTTTTAATAAAGCAGTTGAACAACTTCAATCCAAATTCTTGAGGAAAATTCTGGGGTTGCCTTCGTGCGTACCCTATGCTGCCATTTGCTTAGAGCTGAATTTGAGACAACTGGAGACAAAGGCCTGGATTATTACTTTCAGATTCTGGCTACGTCTGCACTTTAGATGTAATTACAACAGCCTTATTACCTATATGCTGAAAGATTCCCAATCCTCTATCTGGTTTGTGGCTATTGAAAAGAAAATCACTTCAATTGGTTTTAATTTGAATGACTTCGTCACTTTGTCAGAGTGTGAGGTCTTCGCTCTGCTCAAACAGAGGCTTGTTGATACAGAACTGCAGGATCTCAGAGCCCTTGCTTCCGGCAGGTGTTCTTCTCTAAGATGGGCCTATCCCCTTTCTGCAGCTCCACCTCCTTATTTTTTCTGTCTGACTTCACCGCAAAAGGGCAGAGCTTATTTGTTGGCTCGTTTTAATGTTCTCCCCTCTGCTATTCTTGAGGGGCAATATAAGAAAATTCATTGCTCAGTCAGGTTTTGTAGATGTAATAGAAGAGAAATAGAAACAGTTTTGCATGTACTTTTACACTGTAAATGGTTTAAGGATATTTGAGCGAAATTTACAGAAGCCCCCCTTAGGATGGTAGCAGGCCAACCGGATGAAATTAAGTCACACCATCTCCTTGCTTCACGAAATCCGGAGATCATTGAATTGACCGCTAAGTTTCTCCACTGTCTTATAAAACAGAAGAATGACCCTGATTATATTAAATAACTTCTGATTTCAAACCTTTTAAACTCTTAAATTTAAGTTTAAAGTCCTAAAATTTTAGTGTATGACCCAGGTTTTGTTCTTCTGTTTCATGGCCAAATTTAGCGTGTTATAATTTAACTTATCTTATAGGCCTGATATACTCCTTGTAACGGTTGTACGGTGATTATCTAATTTTATATCTTATTGGAGTGTATCAATTTGTTGGGAATTGTTTTATTATCATATGCCAATAAAAAGTTGTTGTGTGTGAATTAATTGTTATTAGTAATCTTATAGGACATTGATTTAGGCAGCAGGATAAGTGGGATATCTGGAATTTAGTAGCACTAGGAACAGCTGCTCGCTACCAATGAGTATACCGAGGACATTTCTTTAGTCTCACCAGCAATCTGAGGCTCATGCAGAGATCGTTTGGTGCAGCAATGCCTGGGCAACAGATTCCGGTGTTCCTGGGGAGGGGAAAGTATAGCAGTGGGTCCAGGTGGGAAGTAAAGGGAAGAGGGCAGAGAAATAGAACGGCTTGGCACCCAAAGGTTGTTGGCAGTGGGGCTAGGATGGATAACCCCCCTCCGACACTGGTGCTGTGCAATGCCAGATCTATAAATAATAAAACTATGGTCCTTTGGGACTTTCTGTCAGAACAGCAGGTAGATCAAGCTTTCGTGACTGAGACCTAGGTGTGGGATGGGGAGACGGTGGCTCTCACCCAACTTGCGCCCCCCAGGTTCTCGGTCCTACACCAAGGGAGCGGGGGGGGAGTGGCTATGTTCATTTGGGAGGCTTACTCCTTCAGGGTGCTCCCATCATTGGAGATCACGGGCCTTGAGTGTGTCGGCCTGGTATGGGAGGCTAGGAAGAGTGTGGCAATTTGGCTGGTGTACCAACTGCCTAACACACCAGCCAATAGCCTGCTGGCCCTGGTGGAGGCTGTATCAGGCTGGGTGCTAGAACACCTTAGGCTAATTGTCTTGGGTGATTTCAACGTACATGCTGATGAAGCGGCTTCCATTCAGGCGGCAGACCTGGTGTCATCCATGGCGGTGCTGGGATTTTCCCAATTTGTAACGACCCCCACTCACCGGGCTGGGCACACGCTCAATTTGATCTTCATGGCTGGGGTAACAGTGCACAGGATTACTGCTTTGGCAGTACCATGGTTGGACCATCATGCTCTGAGGGCCCATTTGAACGTTCCATCCCAACCCTGTTTAGGCAGTGAGCATATTTTAACTTGCCTATGGAGCCAAATGGACCCAGTGCAGCTCCAAATGGTCCTGTGGGATCCAATGCCCCCTGGCGGCTCATTGGATGAGTTTGTGCAGGACTGGCATAGCCAACTCTCTGCATCCATCAACAAGATTGCTCCCCAGTGCCCTCGCTCTAGGCTTGCTCCCTGGTTTACCCAGGAGTTGCAGCTTATGAAGCGAGAGTTTAGATGGTTAGAGAAACGGTGGCATCGCGCTCGAGATGAAGCAACAAGAACATCTTATAGGACGTTTATGAGATCCTATGAGATGGCAGTCGAAGCCGCAAAAAAGGAGTTTTATGCAGCCACGATTGCGTCCGCTAGCTCACAACTGGCTCAATTATTTAGAACAATTTGGACCATAAGAGTTCTGCCACAGAGCAGACCAAACACTAGGGAATTGGATATTGGCTGTGAGGCATTTGCGAGCTATTTTGCTGATAAAGTCTTGGCATTTCGCCGTGACCTCCCCGCCACAGTTGATACAATAAATGAACTTGAGGCCCCTTGCACATCTTCAATTCCGGCTTTGGATTCCTTCAGCCCACTCAGCCTAGAAGAAGTCAACAGATTGCTTATGACTGTACGTGCAACCACATGCAATCCTGATCTGTGCTCTTCCTGGCTGATTAAAGCTGGACAAGAGGGGTTCCGAGGTGCCCTAAGGGAGATTATCAACAAGTCCCTCAGGGAGGGACGGTTCCTGGGGGCACTCAAGGAAGCGATGGTCCATTCTCTCTTGAAAAAACCATCTCTGGATCCAGCCACATTGGCTAATTATCGGCCAGTTTCCAACGTGCCCTTTCTAGGCAAATTAATTGAGAAGGCAGTGGCGACACAGTTGCTGAGCTTTGTGGATGACTGTCAGGCACTTCAGAAAGTCAGTCAGTCAAACACCAGGCTTCATAAGAAGATAGCGTTTTATTGAGCAGCAATTCTAAAGGCACACTAACATTCTATTGTCAGGAATAAAGCACACAAAGGAACATCTATGGATATACCCCACTGAACTAGCCCCCCCAGCATCTACCAATGGTTACCTAGCCCGCGCGCGGAAATAGGTGCGAAAGTTGTTTAAGCCATAAAGGGGCCCAGCTGTCCACACCGGAGAAACCGAAACCGTAGGACAAGGCCATTTGGTTCAGATAGGAGATAGCCCAGGCTGGGAACCACTCTGTATCCTAGGCAACCTACCCACCTCCCACATTCCAAGCATGAAGTTACAGACCATCTCACCCTCCTTCCCTCCCTCACATCTTATGGCAGGATCACCTGACAATGACACTTCTGCATTAGATCCCTTCCAGTCCGGCTTTCGCCTGGGACATGGAACAGAGACAGCACTGGTCGCCCTTACTGACGACCTCCGGAGACATCTGGATCAGAACAGTTCGGCAGTGCTGTTGTTGTTAGTTCTGTTGGCTGCATTTGACACCAGTTACTGACCCACCACCTCACCGACGTGGGGATACAGAGACTTGCCTTGCAATGGCTTGTTTCCTTTCTCCAAGGTCGGGGACAAAGGGTGGTGCTAGGGGAACAGCAGTCCCGGAGGCACCAGCTTGAATGCAGAGTGCCTCAGGGGCGGTGCTTTTCCAGATGCTCTTTAATATCTATATGTGCCCCCTTGTCCAGAGGTATGACCTGGGGTGTCATCAGTATGCTGATGACACCCAGCTCTATCTGATGTTGAGCGGCCAGTCAGATTCCAGATCGGAAGATCTGGTCCGGGTCTTGCACACCATGGCTGGTTGGCTCAAACTGAGTCAGCTGAAGCTAAATCCGACAAAGATGGAGGTCTGTGCTGAGTCAGGGTGGTTCGGGGTTGGGGCTCCCACGTCCGACCTTCAATGGGGCATCACTGGTGCCTGCGTTGGTGGTTAGGAGCTTGGGAGTGCTCCTGGATCTCTCCTTAGCAATGGAGGCCCAGGTAGCAGCCACTGCTAAGTCGGCCTTTTACCAACTTCGGCTGGTACAGCAGTTGGCTCCATTCCTTGATCGCGACAACCTGGCTACAGTGATCCATGCAATGGTCACCTCAAGATTAGTCTACTGTAACGCTCTCTACATGGGGCTGCCCGTATCACAAATCCAGAGGCTGCAGTTAGTGCAGAATGCCGCAAGCCAGGCTGTTGATGTGTCTCCCCAGATGGGAGCACATTCAGCCTGTGCTGAAGGCGCTGCACTGGCTGCCAATAGCGTACCAAATCCGCTTCAAGGTGCTGGTGCTTACCTTTAAAGCCCTATATGGCCAGGGTCTGACATACCTGAGGGACCGCCTTTCCCCATACATACCGCAGAGAGCACTACGGTCGGGGTCACAACATCGACTAGTTATTCCAGGCCCCAGGGATGCCAGGCTTGCTGCTACAGGACCAGGGCCTTTTCAGTGGCGGCTCCTTACTGGTGGAATGAGCTTTTAGAGATCAGGGCCCTGCAGGATCTTGTGCAGTTCCACAGGGCCTGCAAGACTGAGGTCTTCCACCAGGCCTTCAATTAGGAGCCGCCCACCACTACCACCAATGGCTACAATTAATACCTGTGGTGAGGCCAGCCTAACCGAGATTGTGTCATACCATCTTGAGGAGTCCAGAGATCACCGAGTTGAGATCACTGGCTGCTTTATTATATGGCACACCATCTTGACTTAATTGATTACTGTGAGCATTTTAATTGTAAATTCTTTGTTTTAAATGGTTTTAAATGTTTTATATGAATTTGGTGCACTATGCCAAATATTGTTAGCCACCCTGAGCCTGCTTGCAGGGAGGGCGGGATACAAATGTAATTAATAAATAAATAAGTAAAAGGAAGTACTTCTTCACCCAAAGAGTGATTAACACATGTAATTCACTGCCACAGGAGGTGGTGGCAGCAACAAGCATGGACAGTTTCAAGAGGGAATTAGATAAGCATATAGAGCAGAAGTCCATCAGTGGCTATTAGTCACAAAATATAGATAGGAACTCTCAGGCTGGGGCAAATGATGCACTAAATTCTTGGTGCTTGTGGGGGGGCAACAGTGGGAGGGCTTTTAGTGTCCTGGCCCCACTGGTGGACCTCCTGATGGCACCTGGTATTTTTGGCCACTGTGTGACAGAGTGTTGGACTAGATGGGCCATTGGCCTGATCCAACATTGGCTTCTCTTATGTTCTTATGTTCTCTTAAGCAGTAGCTCAAAGACTTCCAAAGTCTATGCCACCACAAAGAGTACTTCTCTTCATACTTCAACAAAAACTCCAGGATAGTGTGCCTAATGTTTCTGTTGCTCTAAGGATCCTTTTCACACTTCCAGTGTCAGTGGCAACTGGCAAGTGGTGAACACAGCTTCTCAAAACTCAAACTTATAAAAACACACATACTTGACAATGCTGCAAAAGAGTCTACTTGGTTTGGCAACTATTTCAATTGAACATGCTGAAGCATCAGCTCTTGACCTGAAGGAATTGGTGACAAAATTTGCTAAAGAAAATGAGATTCTGATGTGCCTGAAAAGGAAACATTAAAGAGACTTACATTTCAACATCACAATTAACAGGATTTTTCAAAATGCTTTGTGATTTCTGTTTTTCTGTTTGAGAGAGAAAATCAGAGATTGTATTCCTTGTTCTCACAATTTTAAAAAAAAGCAATTTCAAATTTTGTGTTTTTCATTCTTCCTAAAATGCATTTATGTTTGGAAATTGGTGGGTGCACAGGGGGGGGCGCCAGAAGGTAGCCTGGCCTAGTTTGACAAAAAAAACCCTGGCACCGGCCCTGGGACTGTGGTTTTGGTTTACAATAGAATACCAGGCAGCCCAAGTATCGCAGCCTGAACAATTGCCAAACCTCCAAGTGGGGCCTGGAGATCTCCAGGAATGACAACTGAACTCCAGACTACAGAGATCTGTTCCTTTGGAGAAATTGGTCTGCCATGGCAGTAAACCCTACTGAGGTGTCCCCGCCCCCAATTACAGGAACACCCCAATCCATTTCCCCAGGGTTTTTTCCAAATACCACCTTAGAGTTCGCAACCCTAGCCCAGTCTTCCTTTTATATTCCACGCTGGAGCACGTGACGCCTGAGTCACTGCAGCCGGTTGCTAATCACGACCTCTTCGCCAGCTCTCCAGAGACCCCGCGGTGAATGCGCTTCCTTTGAACAAAACAAATTAATCGACGCCTCCTCTCCACTCCCCTCACTGTTGCTGCAAGCGGCTCCTCCCCTCCCACGCTGAGGCCGAGAGGGCACGCGGAAGAAAGAACACTACCCCCCCCCACACACACACACAATTGCTAGTCAAGAGCAAAAATCCCTCTCCACCGCCCTGTGTAACATTTCATGCGCATGTCTGCGCAATTCATCCGCCATAGTCCCGCGCAGCGGATCCCATTGACGCGCCTGCGTCGTGGTTCTTTCTTCATCCGGGTTCCCGATCGATATTTGTTTTCTTGACAGGGCAGGGGCGGGACCGCTTTGTCTTCCTTATCTGAGGGAGTCGGGCAGTCGAGTCGATTATCCCAGGAAAGCGCTGTGGGAGCGGAGGAGGTAGGGTGGGGGGCGAAGGAAAGGAGCTGACAATAAGTGGCTGGGCTGAGAGGCAATGTTATGTAGTGATGAGAGCGTTTAAGTCTGTCTGCTCGGTTCTGAACTTTACCGGGTGATCTGAGAGTAAGGTTGCCAACGTCAGCGTGAGAAATTCTTCGAGATTTGTTTGCAGTGCATTTTGGGGAGGGGAACGCCACCCTCCAAAGCTGCCGTTTCCCGTAGGGGTCTGTAGAATGGAGCTCAGTTGAAATTCCAGGAATCAAGGCACCTCCTGGAGGTTGGCAAGACTCTCTGCACATCTAGACTCTCAGTCTTGTTTACCTCACAGGGTTGTTGTGGGGACAAAATGAAGGAGGGGAGAACCCTGTGTGTTGCTCTGAGGAAGGGTGGGGTAAAAATACAAGGGGCCCGTGGTGGAGGGACCAACACTGACCTCTGTTGTTCCATGGTGGGGACGGAAGAAATATCTTTATGTTGGATGCATTATGCTGTCTACTTCCACTGACCTAGGGAGGTCAGCTTAGTCTGCTTTGACTGGCAGCTGATCTCAAGGGTCTCAAGCAAAGGTCTTTCAAATCATCTGCCTGAGCTCCTTTACCTGGGAATGATGGAGGTAGATACCCTGGGGCCTTCTGCATGCCAAGCAGATGCTCCACCACTGAGCCATAGCCCCTCCTGTGTTGATATGAATATTGATCAGGAGGTTGCCCATGAATGGTACATGTGCAAGTATGAGAACAGAGTTGGGGTTATTGCCCAGAAGAACCTTACTGGATCAGACCAGTGGTCTAACTAGCATTCTGTTTCAAACCATTTGTTGGGGAGGGGGACAAAAGGCATAGTGGTTGAGGCCTTCTCTGATGTTACCTTTGATATTTGGGGAATCAGGTCTCTGGACATGGAGAGTCTGTGGTCACCATGGCTAGTAGCCATTGGTAGTATTTTCAGGAGATGATGGATAAGCTTTTCTTTTATTGTGGAATGTTTATGGGTTGCGTTTTCCATCTGCATTTTTGGACATGAATATGGTTCCTTGCTGAATCAGGCTTCCATTCCTATGAATGCTTTCTCATTCCCATAAATGTGTGGGATTGGGCTGGTAGGCTTACTAGCAAAGAAAGATTTACATCTGCTATCTGTAAAAACCATAAGTCTTTTACAGGAGTCTATATTGCTTGTAGTATAAAGAACGCATTATTTTTTAGATTTGCTGTATACATATACTTCTTTTTATGTTCTAGCATGCTTATATATAAATTTAACAGGACTATAAAAAAAGAAAGATTAGAATTAATGGTAGATGGTAATTGGTACATTCTCTTTGTATAATATTTAGAGGGAGACCTGGAATTTGTTTTGTCTGCTAGGATATTTGCAGCCCTTAAACATGTCCGGATTTCTTGAGAACTTGAGGTGCTCAGAGTGCATTGATTGGGGAGAAAAGAGGAATACAATTGCTTCTATTTCTGCTGGGTTACTGGTGAGTATACTGACCTCTTGGTTGTGTTCCCATTATTTCCTAATCATTTTCTTATGTCATGTTCCTATTAGCTTAGTGCAAAATATTCACTGTTATCTGTAATTTTGATTACATCTTGCATGTGCAAACATGCGTGTGTGAGACCATATTGAAGGCAAGGTTACAGCTGGATCCCTATTGTGGTCAGTGGAGCTTAATCTCAAGGAAGTGTGCATAGGCTTGCAGAAATTTTTGTGGGATAGTACTGCATGTGATAGCCATATTAGTCTATTATATGAAGGTCAACTAAGTGCCTAGTGGCAGAAGCTTCAAGAACCCACTTTGTCAGTGGCATGAAGCATTATCCTGTATATCTTGAAATGCAAGATATACAGTTTGTGTCATTTCTACACCAAGCATAAATGTCTACAAAGTAAAGAGACTAACCTGTTCACTACAGCATGGACTGCTTCTAGTTTCTTCCTAGCTGTGCTATGTTAATTTAATACCTGTAGTAGGAAGGATACCTGTTGACTGAATTAAGCCCAAACTGAATAGAACAGAATAAAAAAAAAATATTGGATCTTCCTTATTGATGTTGTTTTGTGGAAAAATTCTTAATTTAAGATCAGGAGCAGAGTGCCCTGCAAGTCTGATATGCCATCTTGCTGACTTCTGGATGTTATCGTATTTTTATGTCTGATAGAGTTTTACAGGATGTCTATACTGATGTTAGGTTTTTCCTCCAAAATAGTTCTTTACAGGATGGTGGATTATTATAGATGCTGCTGTTAAATACCCTAAAATGGAAGACTTCAATCATTCATACCATGCTTGTGGAGTTATAGCTACTACTGCATTCCTCATGTAGGTATAAGTCCCATCCCAATATTTGGAATACTTGTAGAATTTATGTATAAATGTTTGTTAAAATGTAAAATCATATACTTCAGCTGGATTTCTTATTGATGCTTGTTTTGAAGAATAATGTGTATCTGTCATTGAAAACATTGTGGGGTTCAAGATGTAGTATATTTTTAATAGAGTACATCTAACTGTGTCGCTTACAGTAGCATCCTTAGCAGAGTTATGCCCACCTCAATCCATTGCTTGGGATGCTACTGCTAGTACTGCATTTAGGAAGTGTACCTGGAGAGACCACACATCCTCTTTATTATGAGCTAAGGGGAAAAAAGCATATTTTTTTCTAGTAGTAGCACTGAAAAATCACTACTTAGAAAAAAGAAAGCAATAGCTTACTTACAGAGATTTTGTATTTTCCCTCATATTGCACATCTCTCTCCTGCACATTGCCTCAAACAACTTTTAAAATACCGTAGAATTTCAGAAGCCACTTTTGATGTGCGGGGAGGAGGAGTCTGATATTGTCCATAGGAAACAATAAAGTCCCCTTGTGCCTGCAGATCTGGTGAATTCACATCTTTGAATCTCAACTAATTCACATAAACTCTTGTCCACTTATTTGTGATCTTTAGTAGTTTCATAATTTTAGAAACTGTATTTAACAATAATAGAGATCTGAGGCATGCTGACAAATGATGGGAGTCTGTATATTAACCAGAATTCCCTGGAGTGTTCACATGACCTATGCATCCCCTAATGAATAAATGTATTCCATTAATTGAAAATACCCACTAGTTGTTCTGGGCTAATAGAAGTGAGAAAAGTTAAGATGGGATAAACTGCAACTTTCTTTGTTGGGTAGGATATAGAATCATAGAATCACAGAGTTGGAAGGGACCAATACAGGCCATCTAGTCCCAACCCTGTTCAGTGCAGATCACCCTATAGCACCCCTGACAAGTCCAGCCGCTGCTTAAAGACTGCCAGCGAGGGGGAGCTCATCACCTCCCTAGGTAGCTGATTCCACTGTCGCTCAGCTCTTACTGCAAAGAAGTTTTTCCTAATATCCAGCCGGTACCTTAATATAAACCCTTATTGCGAGCCCTACCCTCTGCTTGAGGCCACATCTTGTTGTAATCCTCAGACTGGTCTGTCATTGCAAAATAGAATAAAGGGTGGTATCAAAATCATCCCACAGTGCTGTATGGGACAATCTGTTTCCATGTTGGCACAATGCAGTGCGGAGTTAGAAACGTCAAACTCCCAGATTGCTTGTTTGGCATCAGCGTGAATAAGTTGTGTGCGCAAGTGGGATCAAGGCGGATTCTTGAGTCTGTAAGCTTTAATCTCTGGGTATTTGTTTGACTGTAGGCTTTGAAATAAGTACATCAATTTATAGAAAAATCAACGTGTATTAAAATTGTGAGTCTCACTTCAATAACACTATTGCTTAGTATGTTTTTTCTTTCAAGTTTTGGGCTGTTAATGTTACCTCTCAATAGCTGACTAAAAATATTCAGAATGCAAATCATTATTAATGTGCTCAAGGAATGCTTTCTGTCACTAATATGATACACCTGCTCATGTTGCATTCTGTGTCTTTACTTGTGTAGGATCAATGCTGTATCCAATGGACAAGTGCGTGGGGACAGTTACAGTGAAGGCTGCCTTGGGCAAACAGGTATTCTGTTTCTGACAAATAATAAGTACAGCTGTAGAACAATTAAGCAGTTAAGCTTACACAGTTTTAATAAGTGCAATCTTTTGCAAGAGCTTCTAGAAGTACTGTGAGACAATCTTTAAGGGTGAAACATAGGATAAAACTCATTTTGTTATAAAAGAGAGAGATAAAACTTTAGTTTCAGCCCTAAGTGAAAACTGAGCTGAGAGAATGACTTGTCCAGTGTCCTGTGCAGTCTGTGCTATTCACATAGGGTACAGCAATAAAACTGCTCACTTCACAATGCATCTAAATGTGTATTGTACCAAATAACACATCTTTGAATGCTGCAATGAGAGGCTGCCATACTGAAAACTTGTAGATTTCACCTAGTGCATGTGTGTACCCGGATGTGTGTGAAGTGTTCTTAGGTCTTAGATTGCACAGAGTCCCACAATTCCTCTGAACAAGGGAGACAATTAGGATTTTTTTTTTGCCTCTTCTTCTTCGTTGTTGTTTTTGTTCTAACAGGGGCTCGCATCTGGTTGTTTATTGGCTTTATGTTGGCATTTGGATCACTGATTGCATCTATGTGGATCCTCTTTGGAGGTTATGTTATTAAAGGTAAGATAACAAGTAAGGGCAGCCTTCTGAAACACATACCTTAGTGTGTGTTTGTAGTCTCCTTGCAAACATGCCACCTGTCGCTGTTTTGGTTACAAAACTGCAGAGTGCTATGTCCACCAATGTCACTGTACAGAAAGCAAAAATGATACTGTTTATACACAGAATCAGCCTGAGATGTTCCTTTTCTGGACACCAAACTCTGCTAGCCATAGCACTGCTTTTCCACATCTTCATCAATGGGTTATTCAGGAAGCACATTTATTATCTCTTCCTGGGCTTATGAAGTGGAAACCGGAAAAGCTAGAGAGGATATGTGTGAGCAAGGAGGTAATAACTTTTTTGTGGGTGAGCTACATAATTGCAAGATTGTGACAGTACTGATTCTAATGATGCCTACAGAAGTTGGATAATGGAGGGGGGGGTATTTATTTATTTATTTAGCTGAAACATTTGTTAGCCAGTTTTCTCCCTTGTGGAGCTCAAGGCAGCTTAACAGTATAAATAAACATAAAAACACAATTAAAACAATAATTATAAAACCTGTAAAAGTCACAGATTTAAAAACTTCTAATAAGACTGCCAATAATAAAAACTAAATCAATCAAAAGGCAGTCCTAAATAAAACTGTCTTCTGGATAGACTTTCTGGACATTGAATAAAATACCTTTTTCCCTTAGAAAAAAAAGAAGTGTACCCAGGAATAGCAGTCTTCTTCCAAAATGCTTTTATCTTTTTTGGGTAAGCATACCTTTTATATTCATATGTGCTTAAAATGTAAGTTGCTTAAACATTTGGTAATGAGTCTTTTTGAGGATGAAAGGAGGATTGTTGGAGACAATTGGTGGCAATTGGCAGCAGAGAGCAATGGTAGAAGTGAAGCTTTTTGGATTATGTTATCAAGGGAGATGGGGTAAGGGCTCAGGTCTGTTTAACACACTTGTTCCTGCATTCAGTCATGACAGTAAGCAGTGGTTTGGGCAGCAAACTCAGGTTAGTGTGCCTTATGTAAGTAAAAAAATCTAATTTGTGCATGAGCCCTGGTTTGTTTGCCCCTTAGCAGGAGTTCCTCTTCCCTGTGCTGCTGTTTTAGGGGCCAGGCAGATAGAAGGAACAGAGCAGCTCAACTAACTATGGTTTACGAATTCAGACAGCTAAAGAAATTGCAGGTAATTCAGACTCTAGCCTGAAAACCAGCTACAAACTATAGTCTGAATTCCCAATTTGGTAACATCTACCAAAGTCCAGTTTGCTGACATCTTGCATTCAGATGTCAAAGCTAATACTGGTTTGGCCAAAGTGTGGATTGTGTTGGTTGAATGCAGCCTGATAGTGTGTTTCTAGGCTACAGCCATTCGGTAGTGAGGAAACATATCTTGTATACACTCAGAGGTATCTTTCACACTACTTTTATATGTTTCTTGGAAGAAGGGGCCTGGGCAAAGATAGGGAAGGGATGATGTTAAATGGGTGTGGCCAAAGCATGAAGTGTGAGAATGCAAGAGGTACTTGTTAAAGGTTGTTTGTTCTTATGCTGTAGGCCAGTGTTTCCCCATCTGTGGGTCATGAAGCCTGTGAAAGGGGCTGATGGGCTTTTGCAGTTTTATTGATCTGTGCCTGCTCATTTTTAAAGTGGGACAGCTTACCAAAAAGGTTGGGAACCACTGCTGTAGGTGAAGGGGTAGGTTACAATGCCCTCCCAGCCTTTGCTGTACATAAAACATGGTGAGAAATAGACATATCTAAAGTATGTGGTTTCTGTCAGTCTCTCTTGGCAATGCAGGGTCTACACGGTAGCCTCTAAGGCTCCTTTAATGAGCCATTTACACCTACACAGGAGTGGGGAACCTTCAGTAATATGTGGCTCAGTGAATACTGCTCAAATACATTTAAATACATTTTTCTTAGCATGATGTTTGTCAGTAGCTGAACCTTCATTCAACTTAATTGTACTTGTGACAAGTCTAGGTTTCAGGCTGTGTGTAAAACATTATTTGAAAGGGACCGTAAGGGTAGGCCACAACAATGAGCTAAAGATACCCTAGTAAGAAAATTAAAAGAAAGGATTGTATCCTGCCTACTGCCATGCATAGCTGAGTGGCGCATTCCATTCTATTTGTGCAACCTACAATAATTTAGAAATATCCCAGCTACACATACATACACACACAAAGGTGTTAGTAACTTGACAGCATATGAAACTGCTTTAAGGAAAGCTTTGCTACCAATCATCTGTAAGTCCCTTAAATGAAAGAATGAGGTTTGCTTTGGGAGCCCCCCTCCCCCCGCTTCATTGGTTTATTTTTAGCTGTGCATTGGGTTTAGTGGGAAGGGCCAAGTCTCATGTGGCTGTTGGCTTGTGCTTTTACCACCACTTTCAATAACTAGGTATCATCCCAACAACAAGTTCATGTAGCTATCTAAAATTGTCAGACACAGACAGGCACTGCCTAAAGTTTCCCCACTACCCAAATACATTTCATCCCATTCTCATTGACATTGATGAGGGCACTTACAGCTGTAACAGCTGGTTCACACTGTACCCCATTGTATAGACTCTGTGTGTAGTGATGGATGGGGACAACCCCTCAGTTCACACCAGTTTTGCCTGCTTGGCCTCACGCAGATGCAGCTGATAAAACAATCTGAGTGGATGCCCGTTGATTTGGCACACCAGCAATCCTTTCTAATCCACATGCAAGGTGGGCCACTGTTAGGCTTTTATATAAGCTGAAGATTCAGGGTGGTAAAAAGCAACATACTGTTTTGTATCTCAGGTGATTGATTCCTATTCTAAATGTTCCTTTGCACACAAAATTCCATGCATACGGAAAAGTGCAGCAACAGTGTTCTACCCTCTTTATCTTTGCTTGCTGTACTAACTTGATATTTTCAGGAGAGCTTTTAACAGAGAAAAGCTCTGTACTAGTAGGATCCTGGAGAAGCCATGATCCTCCAGCTGCAGTCTGAAATGCTACAGTCTGTTCTTTCACCTCAGCATTCTCCCCCCCTGCCCATACTCTTCTGCATGTGTAAACAAGGCCTCAGTCTAAATGGACTAGCAGGGTCACAACAGCAGTGAAGGCTCCTATACCCTATAATCAGAAGTAGTTCTTCATTGTGGCTCTTCTCTGTTTTTCTGCACTCCTGTTGCTGTTAGAAACAGTAAAGACACTGCTCTGCTTGTACTGACAGTCTTGTGTCTCTTTCATTGACAGTGGTCTGGTGTTTAAATTTGGTCACACTGAAGATTTGTGGCAGTAAGTGATGGAGTGTCTGTTTATCTATTTTTAATTACCCACTCCCATTTTATAAAAAGCTTGTGTTCTGGTGACCAGTGAAGATGAAAACTGCCTGCACTTTAAAAATCATGAAACGCATTTACCTATTTTTTCCCCTCTCTTTAAAGCAGCTTTCTATTCTTTCCAATATTGTAGCATGTGATTAAAATGTAAAACTGAGAATGAAAGGGTAATATTGTGAATCCCTTTCACTTTTTTAATAAATTAATACTAGACAACATAGCCTGCTTCTGTATGTGATGTGTTTTCAGAGTATAATTGCTATTTTTTAATATGCAAAGTCTCACAGATGAGAGTGTTTGCATTGCCAACATCACATTTTTCACACTGTATTGGTGAGGGGGACACAACCTTTGAATCTCATGGGGGATTCAGATTGAAGGTCAGTACTGCCAGTTTTTCCTTGTAAATGGGTAACCACAGGGTAGGGTATATTTTAGGGCATGCCAAGCTCATGGTGGGAGCTGTAGTAATTAGGGATGGGCATGAACCTAAAAAGGGTGGCCCACGAACCGAACCCTGAGTCGAGCCAAAAGGCCCCCCTGAACTGAGCTGATCCAGCAAGTTCAGTTCCTCCTTTCTCCAGGTCGCAGCTTGCCAGGGCTAGGAGGAGGGGGGGATCACCTAGGAAAGGGACTTCCTTTCCCCCTTTTTCCTGGCCACAGCTTGCCACAGCCAGGAGAAAGGGGGTAGGGATCACTCAGGAAGGGTTAAATGGCTGCACGCCATTTAAACCTAATGACTGAGCAGCAGGGCCAGCCCGAGGGTTTTTTGTGCCCTAGGCAGGGCTACCTTCTGGCACCCCCCCACCACCGGGGCTCCCCTGGGTGCGGGAGGGCTCCCCTCCTCCTCCTTCCCCCTCTCACCCACCCCGGGGGTGCACCAGCAAGCCAGGGAAGGGGTGGGGTGATCCCCCTTCTGTCTGAGTGCCAGCTTGCCAGTGTGTCCCGCAGCTGCGTGACACACCGGCAAGCCAGGGGAAGGGGTGGGGGTTTAAACCCCCGTCCCTTCTGTCAGAGCGCCGGTTTGCCAGCACATCCCGCAGATGCGGGGTGCACCAGCAAGCCAGGGAAGAGGCAGGGGTTTAAACCCCCATTCCTTCTGTCAGAGTGCCGGCTTGCCGGCACGTCCCGCAGCTGCAGGGCGCGCTGGCAAGCCAGGGAAGGGGCGAGAGTTTAAATCCCCATCCCTTCCATCAGAGTGTGGGCTTGCCGGTGCGCCAGGGGAAGGGACAGGGGGGTTGGCAGGGCTTTTGGAGGGGGAGGGGGTCTTTTGGCACCCCTAAGGGCTGGCACGCTCTAGGCTGACCAGCAGCTGACTGGCAGACCCACACCTCCCATTAGGTTTAAATAACTGCAAGCCATTAACCCCTTTGGTTTCAATCCCCTCTGGGGGGACAAAGCCAAAGAGTTACATGGCTGCCAGCTAGCCATTTAAACCTAACAGCTGACCAGCATACCCCATGCTACTCAGCTGTTAGGTTTAAATGGCTGCACAAAATGAACAGGGCGCGTCGGCAAGCCAGGGGAGGGCGGGGTTTAACCCCCATCCCTTCCATCAGAGTGCTGGCTTACTGGCACGCCCTGCAGCTGCAGGCGCCGGCTAGCCAGAGGAAGGGGCAGGGGGTTGGCAGGGCTTTTGGAGGGGGAGGGGCCTTTGGCACCCTAGGGCCGGCAAGCTCTGGCGAACACCTGGTTCACCTAGTGAGCGAGCCGGCCCTGCTGAGCAGGTCCACCGCTCAGCTGACCGGCAGACCCACTCCTCCCATTAGGTTTGAATAACTGCAAGCCATTAACCCCTTTGGTTTCAATCCCCTTTGGGGGGGACAAAACCAAGGGTTACATGGCTGCCAGCTAGCCATTTAAACCTAACAGCTGACCAGCATACCCCATGCTACTCAGCTGTTAGGTTTAAATGGCTGGCACCAAACTGAACCAGCTAAAAGTCCAGTAGATGTTCAGGGTAGGCACCTTATTATTTATTTTATTGGATTTCTATCCCGCCCTCCCTGCAAACGGGCTCCCCATGAACAGGCATCTTCCCCAAATATCAGTTCCCAAGCTCCAAATTGGCCCATGTTCAGCCTGAATATTGGTTCGTGAGCTGGTTCATGCCCATCCCTAGTAGTCATACACAGCATGAAATATAAACTTGTATGTGTGTGAAACTGAAATTCAGAATGCTTACTCTCCAGCCCCAGTAGTCCTTCATCAAAATCCTGTCTTCAAAGATGTCCTAATGAAGTGTTAATATGAATGGTAGCATTCTTAAGGAGCAGTGAAACTAGTGTAGTTAGGTCTGTCTAGGATCTGGAAGGCCCAGTTTCAAATCCTCACTCTGCCACTGAAGTTTTCTAGGTGACTTTGTGCCAATCACACAATGTGAGCCAAACGTACCTTGCAGAGTGGTTGTAAGGATAAAAATGAACAAAGGGAGAATGTTGTAACCCAGTTTGGGTCCCCATTGGGGAGAAAAGTGGAATATAGATAATGTAGTTCATTTAGCATTGCAAACAAATGTTTAATTGGAAAAGTTTAACACAGAAGTGCTAGAGGTTTCAAAAGAAACAGCTGTTAAGTCTCATAATGGTATTCCACTCAGTAACAGAAAATTACTCTCTCCAGTGTCCAGTTTGCAGCAGTTTGGATGTCTGTATTCAGTATCCTATGGCTAAGTGCGGGAACTGGAAATGAAAGAGTATTGGTGAGATGAGAGAACTTATGGTGGGGGTAAATATCCTTAACTTTAGCCACATTCAACACTTTAAAACTCTCACTCTTTATAGACCTTCACTGTTCATACCACTATCTTAAACATTTACTTTGGTTATCTCTATCTTGATGTGCACAGAACTATTATTAAAGGACTTGTGATCTGAGCAATGGAGACAAACATAGTTCTTGTGTGTTTGTTCCATTAATGTGGTAATCTGAAGAATTTGTGATTTTCAGGTGGTGAATCTTAGCCCCCTCCCCTGGCTGCCCACCCATGGAGCCTATATCACACTTTGCATAATCAGAAATGCAATGCAGTCCCTGCCCATCCTTGTATCAAGTCTGCAAGGGATGTCTCCCATTTTAACAAGGAGGAGCAATGGTCAGTAGTGGAGACTTTGCTAAGGTAATCCCAGTGAATTCATGGCTGAGTGAAATCTTCGATTTAAGCTGCCTAATTCCAAGCCTTCAGTGCTCATACAGACTTAGTGTATGATTTTTTCATATTTCAAATCAGCTTAGTGGGTTTTTATAACTGATTGATGTAGCTCAAGCCTTGGCATGTTTACTGAGAAATAACACCCACTGGATTCAGTGGGGCTTGCCCTCAGTTGGGTATGTGTAGGACTGCAGTCTCAAAACTGATTTTGGAGCAGCCTTTGTTACCTGGCCTATGGATAAAGGGAGGGAGATTTTCCAAAATTGCCCATGTCACCATGTTTCCAATAGCCCACCCAAGGGTTAATCAAGATAGCAAACATCCAAAATGCACAGATCTTGTTTGAACAATAACATTGATAGGTATTAAAAGAATAACATTTTGCCTGTGTAGATCTTCAGAGGCAGCTAAGTGGTTTGGACAGAGGCTGTGGTAAACCAAAGAGGTTAAGAACACAATAAAAGGGGGAAAGTAACATGGCGCAGTATACAGATGAACCGCACTTACGTCTGTTTCAAACTACTTTAGCTATATGGCCTCCCACTACAAAGGAAACCCCTGGGTTTTCATTTGATAATAATTCTCTGCCAGAGATAGCAAAACTCTGCCATTCCGAACAACACAGGTAGCCATCTTAGCTTGTAGTAGAAGAGCAAGATTCAAATCTAGTAGGATCTTAAAGACCCACAAGATTTTCAGGGTATAAGCTTTCAACAGTCAGAGCTCCCTTTGTACAGATACACTATCTTACAAGGGAGCTATAACTTATATCCTGGAAATGTTGTGGGTCTTTAACGTGCTACTGGACACAAATCTTTCTTTGCCATTCCTGAAAGTCCCTTGGAAGAGGGAATGTCTCTTAAATCAGTTTAGTCTATATTGAAAAATGCCCGTTTCCCTCTCATCTAGGTCCATAAGCTCCTTTTTCTCCCTTGGACTGCATCTCTTTGTTACCCACAAGAGTATGGTGGCTGGCCGATAGTGCCTATTTCCTGGAGGTATCCACCCTAAATTTGCAGGAAAGACTGTGGATTTAAATGGTAGCTTGTGCTTCCTGAGCTGCACAATGCTACAAAGCTAGCATACAGTTCAATCTTACCTCCCAATAAGCTTGGTCATCAAAGTACTTCGTTACATGGGGTGCTTTCCATAATTTAGAAATTAACAAGAAACCTGGGTTTAAAAGAAAATATTTTGGGGAAGAAATGCAAGCAATTTACACAAATAGCTTTAATTATATTGGAACACTTAACCGTTTGGTTTTTAGAAAAAGACCATTTTGCTTCAGTACTCAAATAACTTCAGTAGTACTTACAGAGGCCTGAAATTCTGAAAATCATAGTTGATAGTAAGACCTTATTAAGACATAATGGCTTTCTGCAGTCATCTTGTTTAACCATCATATGGTTATGGATTGACTGCAGACCAGGATATAAAGTCATGAGTAGAAGAGAGTTAGGCTTTCTTAGCTTAGGGTATCTTCCCAGACACTCACATTGCTCTGGGCTTCCCTTGCTTATGGGATCCATCAACTAAAGCCATAGGTAAGACAGTTTTCCAGTTTCTCTGCTTGTTTGGGTGATGAGAGGGTTTTGATAGTGTCTCCAGGGCTTCACTTGGCAAAGCATAGGTTCTCTGTACAATAGGGGAGGGAAGGGCACTAATCATGACTAGGTGTTAATAGCTGCCTGGGGCTGCTGAAAAATCCATGGGATCTACTTTCTCTATATCTTGTCTTTGGTTGACCTTATCAAAGCCCATTGTTCTCTTCATCACCAATATACCAATGGTTTCCACCTAAATCTCTCTATTATGGACTCCACACACACCTGTCCAGTCCTACATCTTCAATTGCTTGTTTGTACTCCATAGAAAATCAGGATGATACAAACCTGTAACAAGACCAGCTACAAGACTTAGGACAATGTTCAGAGAGAGTGCACCAAGTTCCATCAAAGCCATGTAACCCCAGCTGCAAATTTAGAAAAACAAACTTTCACAAACTAGCAAAGTGCAAATCATTTAAGAACATAAGAGAAGCCAATGTTGAATCAGGCCAATGGTCCATCTAGTCCAACACTCTGTCACACAGCGGCCAAAAATACCATGTGCCATCAGGAGGTCCAGCAGTGGGGCCAGGACAGTAGAAGCGCTCCCACTGCTGCCCCCTCCAGCACCAAGAATAGAGTGCATCACCTGCCCCAGACTGAGCGTTCCCATCTATACCCTGTGGCTAATAGCCACTGATGGACTTCTGCTCCCTGTGTTTATCTAATTCCTTCTTGAAACTGTCCATGCTTGTAGCTGCCACCACCTCCTGTGGCAGTGAATTCCATATGTTAATCATTCTTTGGGTGAAGAAATACTTCCTTTTATCTGTTCTAACCCGACTGCTCAGCAATCTCATGGAGTGCCCACAAGTTCTTGTATTGTGAGAAAGGGAGAAAAGGACTTCTTTCTCAACCTGCTCAATCCCATGCATAATCTTATAAACCTCGATCATGTCACCCCTCAGCCGTCGTTTCTCCAAGCTAAAGAGCCCCAAGCGTTTTAACCTTTCTTCATAGGGAAGGTGTTCCAACCCTTTTATCATTCTAGTTGCCCTTCTCTGCACTTTTTCCAGTGCTATAATGTCGTTTTTGAGATGTGGCGATCAGAACTGTACACAGTATTCCAAATGAGGTCGCACCAATAATTTATACAGGGGCATTATGATACTGGCTGATTTGTTTTCAATTCCCTTCCTAATAATCCCCAGCATAGCGTTGGCCTTCTTTATTGCAGTTACACACTGTCTAGACATTTTCATTGAGTTATCTACTACGACTCCAAGATCTCTCTCTTGGTCCATCTCTGCCAGTTCAGACCCCATCAACGTGTATTTATATTTAGGATTTCTGGCTCCAATGTGCATCACTTTGCACTTGGCCACATTGAATCCCATTTGCCACGTTGACGCCCACTCACCCATCCTCGACAGATCCCTTTGGAGTGCCTCACAATCCTCCCTGGTTTTCACCACCCTGAACAACTTTGTGTCATCTGCAAATTTAGCCATTTCACTGCTTACTCCCAATTCCAAATCGTTAATAAACAAGTTAAAAAGCATCGGACCGAGTACCGATCCCTGTGGTACCCCACTGCTTACCACCCTCCACTGAGAAAGTTTCCCATTTATACTCACTCTCTGTTTCCTATTTATAAGCCAGTTTTTGATCCACAAGAGGACTTGTTCCAAATTTGTTGCTGTTCCAAAATAGGGAGGAGATGTGACTCTGGGGCCTTGCATGTGAGATGCCAGATTTGGCTGGGCCTGCATGAAATTATTGAGGTTCAACTTACTGAGACTGGTTGCTGGATCCCCAGTGGTCTGCTATGGTAAGAATGATGTGGGCTACCCCACCAAGCAAGCTGGGCAAGCCAAATGTCGTATGGACTCCGCAGGTATCATGGATCCTCAGATAAGTATTCAAGCATTTCTGGAGTTGGAAGGGACATGTTAAAAATACAGAAAAAAGACAGTGAATTACATGTTAAAACTGCAGATCAATCTATTTAATGGGACCTGGTCTGCTGGAAACAGGAATGTGTGTATGTCACACAGATGCAGAATTCTAGAGACATTTGGGAGCAAAATATGCTTTCCAGACAGCCTCAGCTTTAATTTTTTAAGGACAAGTTTCTAGCCCTTATTGCCAGAAGTATATGCTTAAAAGTATGTGGCCGATGGTTTCTGAGCATTAAGCAGGTAGAGAGACAAGACTTAGGAAGAGGGGGAGTATCAGTGTTTTCTGCAGAACTCCCATTCTTCATCCCAAATAACTAGTAGAACTACAACAAATTTTTCAAAATGGCAAAAATTGCCACGTACGTCGCATAAAATTAAAAAATACCATTTGAATTATGCTTAATGGCCTGCTTTTGCTGTAAGATGAATGGCACAGAGAAAGTCTGAACACTCCTTATTGTAGCCCGGAGGTCAGTCCTGTAGTCTGAATGTGGCACTCAGGTCCTAAAAGGGAACTAGGCCAAAAAGGAACTCTTCGGATGACACTTTGTTTCCAGGAAGATTCTGGTGGCAGAAGTGGGGAGAAAGTGTCAAGGCAGAACACTGACACTAGATTCAACAAAACAAGGGGGGGAAAGTGGGGTGGGGTGGTCCCGTCCCCATTGGAGAGCAACTGAGACTTTTAAGTATACCTTCCAGGAGAGAAGTTTTTGGAATAGACTTCTGGCACTTAAGGAGCCCCACCTGTTCATGGAACGAGCTCCAGGAAGACCTCAGGACCCTGCGGGACTTTTTACAGTTCCGCAGGGCCTGCAAGATGGAGCTCTTCCATCACGCCGCACCCAATACATCAAGGCTCTGTGCCCAATACCACTACCGACTGCCTGAGCTTTGCCAACTTTAAACTCAGTTACCGACTGCATTTACTAGTATGTTGATGCTACCCTGCTCTCGCCATCACCACTTAAATTGTTCACTAGCACCTTATGTTGTTGTTTTTAAGCTTTTAAGCTATTATTTATATGGTTGTTTTAGCTGCTGCATTTTATGTAAGCTGCCCTGAGCCTGCTCCGGTGGGGAGGGTGGGGTATAAATCAAATAATAAATGGTGGCAAGCGTTCTGATCGGGCTGGAATGTCTCTGGGCCTCATGGGACCTGAGAAGTCATTTGAGGAGAAGTTTTAGGGTGGGAGTTCAGATACTGTTGAGTTACCTCCCAGGTCAAAGAACTGCCCCAGTCTATTGGGATTCCTGGAAGCTGGAGGACACCTCTGGAGGGCCCCCAAATTTTGCCTTTGGGGATGGTTCCATTCCATTCTTCATCAGTCTTTGCTTTCTCTGCCCAGTGAGGCAGAGCCAGTGCCCTGGTCTGTAACACATCTCCTCCTATCAGCAAAAGAATCCAGGAATCTAGTGCTTGTGGTTCCTACCTGCTCTGAACTGAACTGCTTGAACTTTGTGATATGTTACCTGCAAAAAGACAGACCCCAGTATGGAGATGGACCCAGCCAGCAGGCCCAAAGTTATTGCAATCCAAGGCTGTTGGATACTGGAAGCCGAAAAGCCAATAACGACGCCACCAGCCAGTGTAGCATTGTGGATTTGGGCCTTTGGAACAAACAGAAGAAGAAATACAAGTTGGCTGCCAACATTGAATGGTAGCCTAATGATGTACAGAAATTAGCTGGTGCAGCTTTTTGTGGCATGGAGATCAGCAGTGGCCCAGCCCGCAAGCTTCAGTAACCCCAGTTAAAACTTCTTAGCTGTGTCCCAATGTTGGCTTGGCTTAGACCTGATCCTCCTTGAGCCCAGAGCTATCAGGTCTTTTGGCTTCATCCCTGCCTTTTTGCCCTCAGGTTTCCTGATTGTGCCTGGTCTTGTACCCCTTTGACCCCTGATATGGCTACACAGGATATGCCTACATCCTGGTTTGGCCACTTCACACACTATACAAGACAGAAATGTATTTGCAACTTCACAAACACACAGCACGACCCACAAGCTGTGCCACGTGTGCAGCTAAGAACACATGGTTGAAGTTCCCAGGGCCAGCTCTGGGTTGGGAAATTCCTGGAGATTTGGGGGTGGAGTTGAGGGAAGGAAGGTTTTGGGGAGGGCAGGAACTTAGTGGTGTATCATACCATAGCATCCATCTCCAACACAGCCATTTTCTCCAGGGGAACTAATCTCTGTTGTCTGAAGATCAATTACAATTCTGGGAGATCTCCAGGCCCCATTTAGAGGTTGGCAACCCTCTTGAACACAGGTAGCTGAGCCCAAGTTAGGAGCCTCTGAGGAATTGCTTCATGGGGGTGGGTTTGGGAATACACTACTGGGAAACTACTGGGAAACACACACACCCGAATTCTATAAATTTTCAGGGGCTTAAGCAACCAATGGCCCTGACCCAAATTTACTGCAGGTACAATGTATGCACAATTTATATTTTTGCAGACTGATGGACTCTTTTGCATCTATTTTGTTCCTGGCTCTCACCTGCTGTCAGCATTGTGTGCCTCCTGGGATGTGCTCAGTCTTCACTAAACTTTATTTTAGGAGTGGATTCTCTTTTTTAGTTAACATACAAAGATGTATTTTTCAACATATCTGGAGGGAGTTCCTCAAGTACATAGATACTTCTTCCTTGTCTGTGTACATGGCCCACACATTTACTATTAGATACTCTCCACAGGTACACCAAGGGTTCCCAACACTGCCTTGGCCAATAGCCGGAGATATAGGGCGACAGTGCTTGTAGAGGGTAGAGGTTGGGGACAATGTGATGTCACTTCTGGGTAGCAACCTAGGCTGCCTCCCCTAGCCTCTATGGTGTTCATCACAGAGGCTAGGCCCTAGGAGGATTCCTAGAGAATCACTGTGTGGAGGCCATTTCCCTCCCCCCAACTCCTCAATTCCTCAAGGGCAGGAAATTGAGATTGGGATGGCCCCAACCTAGGCAGGTAAATGGGAGGACTAAATATGCCGTAAAATGTAATGTGAAGAATTTTAAAAGCAAGCATCTTCCTTCTGAAGAGTTCTCACTCACCATGCTGAATTTTCCGTCTTTGTTGGTAGCCACTGAAAGCGCAAAGGCAGCAACAGTGCTTGAAGTGATTGCAAAATAGGTGTTGTAGATGGTGACACTTTTGTGCCCCACATCAATCAGGACTGAATTGAAGCTGGGCCAGAACATCCAGAGAAAGAGAGTACCTGGAGAGATCCCCCACCCCAAGATGAATGGTGATCATTAGTGCCCTTGCAAGCCTTCAAACTATTCAAAATCTTCCTTTGGCAGCACTCTTCACTTAGATAACCCACTGTGCACAAAGTCTTTATTACGGATCAGCCACCAAGAAGCTGCCATTTCCTTGCTGAAATCCTGCAGCCTGAAACTCCATTAACTGCAAGCAAATTCACTTTTGTAATGTAGCAGTCTGAGTGCTAGACTAGGATGTGGGAGACCCTACTTACTATGAAACCTCGGACCAATCATTCTCTCTCTGCTTAATCTACCTCACAAGGTTGTTTTGAGGACAAAATAAAGTTATGGAAAACATGCATACCACTCAGAGATCCCCACAGGAAGTGCAGGCTAAAAAACACTGAAAGATGTTTGTTGCAGAATTTGTTGCTGGCTGTGGGTGTGTAGGTGTGTGTTAGCGTTGCACTCTCCAAATCTGTAGAAGATGTAGTATAGCCAATACTTCAGATGATATTGTCTCAAGCTCTTTTATTTAAGGGTGATAGGTTGGTCAAGGACAAAACCACAAAGTGCTAGAGTATGACTCCTCAGGTAACGTGCTAACGTGCTCCTCAGGTAATGTGCTAACACCAGTCTTCTTAACTAACCCACCAGCCAGAGACGAAGGGACTGAGTCTCTAGCCCTCCCAAGTCTAAGATCAAAAAGTCAGCCCTGCAAGGTGGGATGCATGCAAGTTCCAAAATTAATTACTTGGGTAGTTGTAGCCAATAGGGCCAAAGCACTGGATTCAGATTGAAACCTCAAAACCCAAAGGGTTATGCAGAGTTACACAATATAAGAACAGTGAACAGCAAGGAGACAGTAATAAAAGCTAAATATCAAAACTAAGCACTTTTACAAGCATTGGTTCTCTAAGTCCAGATGTTATGTGACCAACAAAGTTTCAAAGTCCAAGGCAGGTGTTCTGGTCAGCAAGGTCCACCTGGTCTAGAATCAAGAAGTGACTCAAAGGCAGATGTAATCCAGACAAAGGGCACAGAACAGAATGAAAGATCTTTCTTTATGCCAAATAGCCTAAGTTGGCATGATTCTAGTTGACCAATCAAATGTGTTGCTAAAAGGATAACCTTAACCAATCAAGCATGTTGCTAACAAGGGTCCTAACCATTCAGATGTGTTGCCACAGCTGTGCAGGGCCCAATTAAGCAAGGCATCTTTTTCTTGCTAAGGAGTCCTTGTGTATAGGTGAAACTTCTCCCCAGGTTCTTGGCCTTGAAACTTCTAGGCCGAATGACTTCACCATGGGGTTGCCAGCTCTGGGGTTGGGAAATACCTGGAGATTTTGGGTGTGGAGCCAGAGGAGGGCAGGGTTTGGGGAGGCGAGGGACATCAATGGGGTATAATGCCATAGAGTCCACCTTCCAAAACAGTCATCTTCTCCAGGTGAACTGATCTGTCACCTGGAGATTAGTTGTAATCCCGGGAGATCTCCTGCTACCACCTGGAGGTTGGCAACCCTACTTCATTGGCACCTGTGTCTGTTCCCATCTCTCCTTATCTTATTCCCTGAAACTGCAGGCTTCATGACCTCATGTTCTCAGAGAGAGAAATTTGTATGATTTTTGTAGGTTTCATACCTAAGCTAATGTTTCTGAAAAGACAATAGGCTGGTAGGTAAAACAGTCTCTTGACAGATATTGGTAATGCAGTGATAAAACTGCCAGCTTGGTTTTGTTTTGCAAAATGAATGGAAACACTCTGGGCTTGATCCAAAACCTCAGGTTGGATCCACAGATGCCCTGTCTGCAGAAGGGCATCTTTAGATACAGCCCTGAGGTTTTTGATTCAATCCACTGCCCCGCACCACACCCTGGGGATCCATCCCTGCACAATACACATCAGTCATCCTATCCCTCTCAATGAATGGCATTTTGCTAGTCAAAAATCACTATTACTAGCTGGCTGAATTTGGCAAAGCAAGAACATTAGTATGATTCATTCAGCTTGGTTGGGGGGCTTTCTTGACAAAAAAAGCCCCAGTCCTTCTTCAGATTTGTCTTTGGTCCAGGATGCGCAGGATTGAGAATACACTCCTGTTAGGGCATGGCTCACACAATGGACTTCATTATTCCAAACTGAGGTGGAGGTTTTATAATCCCAGGTCCCTGCTCTCTATTCCTGCATAACAGATAGGAGGCACTGCTTTGCTGACCAGGCAAAACTTCACAGTGGGAGGGCAGAATCAGTGGAAATAGCGACCTCCCCTCACCAACAAATGCATTAAATAGAGTTGCCAACTCTGGTTTGGGAAATTACTGGCAGCTGGGGAGGGCTGTCTTGAGGACAGAGTCTCAGGAGAAGGAGCTCATCAGAAACCTGATGATGGCACTCTAGGACTTCTGTTTCTCCTAGATTCTATGGTATACCATACAGCCTGCCATTTCCTCTGGGGAAATTTGTCTGTGTCACTGGGACATTACTTGTAATTCTGAGGGCATTCTAGGCCCCACCGTGAGCCTGGAAAGCCTAGGTTGGATACTGGCGAGGACCCTGTTATTTGCATGGATCCTTGTTCATTCTCTCTTCCCCATGTTTCCCTTGGTCTTGTGTGGTTTTCCCACCTGCCAGGGGTGAGCCAGGCCTCTCTCTACACACTCACACACGGTGCCTCAGTGTTACCCAACGACAACATACATCAAGAGAGGGTGTAACTATATCTTCCTCAGCAATATTACCCACTTGCAAAGAAACAACAGGTGCCAGTGGCTTGTAATTTATTGCAGACATGTGATGTAAGCAGGACTCTGGCCAGAAGAGCCTGCGCAAAGAGCAAACCACTGTGCTGTTGCTCCTGGAAACACTACTGATACTCTTCTTCCTTCCTTTGTCCCTCTGTCCTGATGGAGGGTCAGGCTAGATATGCACAAGGACCCAATTTGGATCAGGAACTGAGGGTGGAGCGAGGAGGAGAGAGTCTGAGGAGGAAAGCTAATAACAGCGCCTGGGGATTATTTTAATTGGCATCACCACACAGAGGAAAAGGGTTTATTTATTTATGTATTCATACCTGGTCCCCCTCCCAGGCAGTTGAGAACATTGTTCTCCCTTTCTTCACTTTATCTGTGCAACAACAACCCTGTGAGGTAGGTTAGTCTGGAAGTGTGTGATTAGCCCAAGGTCATCCAATGAGTTTCCATGGCAGAATTCACAGCTGTATCTCCCTTATTCTAGTCTGACATGCCAACTGCTACAGCACACTGGCTCTATACATTAAGCCAATTCTTCCTCTCCACTCCCCAACATGCCTCTAGTCTGAACAAGGGCCACCTGTGCCTTCTCTTTAGCATTTTAAACACACACTAGAAGGAACCAAACCATGAATCTCTCTTCTCCTTGCTTTTTTAAAAAAACACTTCCAGATGAATATAGGCTTTTTTGTTCCTCTGGTCCATCACACCATGGCATGCCCCAGGCATGAATCAAAGTTAACATTACTTTCAGTTGCAAACTCTTGACAGTTAGCAAGCTGGTACAAAAAACAACAATGGGGAATCATGATGTGATCCTAAGCAGAGTTATCCCTTTCTAATCCCTTTGACTTTGAAGGATATGACTCTCTTTAGACTTTGAAGGGTATGACTCTCTTTAGACTGGCACTGTGAATGGCCTCTTGGGTTTGGATCCTGTGGATCTGTTCCAATAATGGCAGCATCTCCCCCACCCCAATACACACACTGCCCAAGGAACCTTCCTCTGGCACAAGAAGCTGGAGTTACAGAAGGTATTCTTGCCCTGGGGCAAAGTACCACCGATGCAGAATGGATCCACAAGATTCACTCCTTGGTTTCTTATTTATTTATTTACTCAATTTCTGGGATGCTTTTACAATCAAAGCAGTTTAAAAGAATGTGAAAATATAAAACAACTACATTAAGAACCATCAATACCAACTGTTCCTAGAAAAAATATTCCCAGTGGCTGTCAAGTTCTGCCCTGATCCCACTTTGACCTGGATGGAGGACTCCTTGGAGGAAGAGGAAGACTCCTCAAGGGGCAGGTCTGAGAAGCCCCTCAAACATCAAGGGCTCTCTGCACCACAAGAGCCTCTAGGGAGGACCCCAAGAGCCTTCACTACCACGGCAGGCTCCCACTCAGGAGTCATTGGGACAAGCAGCCCAGGAACCTCGAGAGGACCATCCACCTCCAGCATCCCCGAAGTCTCCCCCAGGACCCATAGAGAAGGAAGAAAGCCAGAGCCAGCACCTGGGCCCCACACAGACACATGAAGCTGCCTTATAAATGAATCAGACCATCAGTCCATCAAAGCCAGTATTGCCTACTCAGATGGGTAGCTGCTGCCCAATAAAGTTGCCAACCTGGAGCTCTCCTGCTATTACAATTGATCTCCAGACTACAGAGATCTGTTCCCCTGGAGAAAATGGCTGCTTGTGTGGAGGGGTGGACTCTATGGCATGGTACCCTGCTGAGGTCCCTCTCATCCCCAAAACCCATCCTTCCCAAGCTCCACCCTCAAAGTCTCCAGGTATTTCCCAACCCAGAGCTGGCGACCCTACTGTCCCAGGGTCTCAGGTGGAGGTCTCTCATATCACCAGCTACCTGATCCTTTCCACTGGATATGCCCAGGATTGAAACTGGGACCTTCTTCATGCAAAAGGGCTGCTCTGCCACTTTCTCCCCTGAGGCTTCCTCAGGGAAAAGAGCATGTGCCTGGCAGCAGAGGCCTTTCTCCAGTCTGCTACAGAAGAACACCACTCCTTAGAACTTTGCAGGACTGGGGACCCAGATCCAGCTACAGGAAGGTGGGGGGTTCTCAACTCTCTCTATAAGTCTCCAGTTGAACTCTAGCCCCCGGTGATTTTAATAGTTTTCCACCCTAGCTTGTGCTAACCCCTGGGCTGCTCTCCACAGTGAGGTTCCTGCACCAGCACTGAAGATCACCTCTGGCTTGGCATGATTTTGGCATGCTCAGCTATCAGAACAGCTTGGTAGTGAATGGGACAGAGAGTAACAGGATATCCTGGAAAGCTTAGAAACTGAAGCACCAAGAGTCAAGTATCCTCACAGTCGCTATATCTTGGCAACTGGCATTCTGAGGTATACTGCCTCTAAACAGGGAAGCTCCACTTAGGCATCCAGGCTAGATTTGACAAGGAGCATCCCTGGGGTGAGGAAAGAGCTTGCCTCTAAGAATTTCAATGCAGCTGAGTTGGAGGATAAGTTCCCCTTTAAAACCAGTAACAATGGAAAACAACTTAAATAACACAAACAAATAGTTGGGGTCATACATTTTAAGGAAACCAAAATGACACGTTACAAAAAGAAAACAGTCGTCCCCCCCTCAAAAAAAATTCTGTGCACAACTCAGGGACTTACCCAGCATTGCAAACAAATGAGAGACCAGCTTTGACGTCTCCTTCTCTGCTTTCTGACTCGGGGAGGGATGATACAGCCACCAGGCTATCATCAGCCCAAAGTAAGTTCCAAACACATGGACATACATCATGCTTAAGTGGTTTGGCACCTGCCATTGATAAAGAAAGTCACCATTTCATTCATAGCTAGGACTGCCAACTCTGGGTAGGGAAATACCTGGAGATTTTGGGGATGGAGCCTGGGGAGGGGAGGGACTCCATGGAATAAAATGCTGTACAGTCCACCAGGATCCCCTGCCTGTGGCTAGGGGGGACCTGGCAACTCTAGTCCACCCACCAAAGTAGTCTCAAAATCAGTTGTAATTCCAGGAGATCTCCAGGCCTGGAAGTTGGCAGCCCTATTAATAGCCAGGACTGGAGATAGAGTGAATGAATGGGGGAAGAGAACACCTCTGGTAGTAATTATAGGAGGGGTGATTAACTCATCCCTCACACTCTCTGCTTGATTCCTGCAACCCCCTCCGTGTCCATTGTTCATGTACTGAAGTTATCCCCTAAGTGTCCCCTACCCTTGTCCCACCATTCCCATCATCTCGGGACCAAAGCTAGCACATGGAAACAAGCATGGCAGGAAGAAAAGTTCACCTTCCTTTGCCTGCTGAGCCTGTTTTCTATTTGCAGGGAATTTATCACTGAACAGAATTTTGCAATATGGTCCTCCAATTGTGCTCATTGAAGTGGTGCAATCCCAACTCTCTTCCCTTCAAGTGCCATGGCATTTTATCACCTCATTCACTTACATGTGTGAACATGAGAATATGGTGAGAATATGGGTCAGGATGGCATGTGGGTAAGGTAAGGCACATTCAAGTTAACATTTGAAATTAAGGCCCTGACTACATGTTAAGCTTCCCTCCTGGTTTCACACAAATCACAACAGTCAATTTCCCACTGGGAACTCAATTCCCTGATGTACAGTACCTGATCTGGATTGGTGTCATGTAGGGCTGGCAGACCCCCTGCCCCCCCCCCATTACCTAACTGATGGAGGGACTTATGGTTGGCAGGGAGAGGCCTAGGCCAGTGATGCAGGGGTATCTCTTCTGGTACACACTTTAAGTGATGTCAGCGCGTTGCCAGCAATATGGGATATGGAATACTCTGGTATTTGGGCAAAACGCTAAGCCTCCCCCAGGCTGTTTTTTATCATGAGGCATGAGCACCCTCTCTGTATGCACTGTAGTACCAATCCAAATTTGTCCCATGTATGCCTGAGATCTGAGTTCCCAGTGCAGAATACCAGGAACACGTTTGATTGCATTCAGGGAAAGTATAATGTGATGCTAAATCCCAAGAGTGGCCCTTTCTAAACTAACAACTTACTCTGGAGAATCTGAGCAGTCGAACCTTTAAGGTTAACTTCATATTTTGAACCTCTCTGCACCCGTATTTTGCCTCAATCTCTGATCGCACCCTATTTTTCCATTCTACATTCACTCCCACTGTCACTTTCAGTTTGTTTCAGGGCTTTCTCTTGTTCCTGCATTTGTTTTACATGAATCTGCATTCAGACCGCTTCCAGCACACTTGTTGCCCCACAGCTACAAAACTACTTTTGCCGTGGTTCTTTGTTCTCATCCACTTTTAAATTGCTAATCCTTTCTAATTTAGAATTGTTTTGGTGGGTATTTAAGCACTGCCCACTGCCCTCCAGTTTGGTTTAGTGGTTAAGTGCATGGACTCTAATCTGGGAGAACTGGGTTTGATTCCCCACTCCTCCACTTGCACCTGGCTGGATGACCTTGAGCAAACCATAGTGCTGGCACAGCTGGTACTGCACCTTCCCCTTTCTCTCCTCTCTTCCCTGCTCTCCCCACCCCTTTGGCTAGCTGCCACTGGGCTACTCCAGGCATGCATGACCCATAGATGGACAGAAGCTCAGCGGCTGGCTGGCTGAACTGTTGGGAGGGGTGGCATCCCAAGGATTTTATTTATTTAACAAATGGACCTTCAAGCCTCTCCCATTGTTTCCAATGGGCAATCCTGTCATTACTTTTAATACATCCTCCTCCAAGTTGTATGCAGATTGGCTTTGGGGAAGGGAGAAATGATCCCTCCCTGCATAGGTGTCAACTTCAGGGGGGCTTGAGGGCTGAGGCTACCTCCGAAATTTTCCAGGGGTGACTGAGCCCCCCCCAGGTAACCAGGCTCACAAGCTTTGCCACTACCACCCCATGCCACCCCCAATCCATTTTGAAAGCGGAGGGGTTTTTCCCTCTGCTTTCTGAGACTTCAGGTGGGGTGACAGGAAACTCAGGGCTTGCTTTCTGAAAGCTAAACCCCACCCCCAGCTTCCAGAAACCCTCAGTTGGGCCTGGTGGAGCTGGAGACTGCACATGTTTTCAGTGCTTTCAGCTTTCTCGAGCAGAAAGGTAAGAAGCTGTCCTGGGGCTCCAGCAAGGGTGGGGGGGATGTTTTCAGGGGTGGGGTGGTGGGCACTAGGCAGAGAGTGCCTAGGCTGGCTGGCTGAGGCCAGCCTCAGGGTGGCTGGGTGCCCGAGCACCTTTCCTGCGGACTTGTGCTACTGCTGTTGTTTTCCTGCTCCCTGCAAGGCTTGCCTTGCAGAGAGCCATGCAAGGAGGTTGGGGGGAGAGGCTGGTATCCTTGGAGGATTGCCGGCCTCGAGGAGGCTGGGCACCCTGCACTCTTGTTCTTCTAGTTTTTTTTCCCCTCTCTCCCTGCAAGGCTTGCCTTTCAGAGCCATGCAGGGAGGTCGGGAGGTGGGGGAAATGGGGAGGGAGGCTGGCATCTATGGAGGTTTGCCCACCTTGAGGCAGCTGGACTCTTGGGCACCTTTCCTGCAGCCTCGTGCCACTGCTGTTGTTCTCCCACTCCCCGCAAGGTTTGCCTTGCAGAGAGCCATGAGAGGAGGTTGGGGGGGAGGCTGGCATCCATGGAGGATTGCCAGCCTTGGGACGGCTGGGCGCCCTGCATCCTTGTTCTTCTGTTTCCCCTCACACACAAGGCTTGCCTTGTAGAGCCATGCAGGGAGGTCAGGAGGGGGGGAGGCCAGCATCCATGGAGGATCTCTGGGCGGCTGGGTGCCCGGGCACCTTTCCTGCAGCCTTGTGCCGCTGCTGTTGTTTTTTTGCTCCCGAGTTCGCTACTTAACCAGAGCCCTTTATTTCCTCCAAGAGGAGACTCTTCTGAGTTCTTTGTTGAGCTCCACCCCTTCCCTTGACAGAGAGAGGATATTAGGAAAGCCAGGAATCAGCAGTTTACAATCACTGAAATTGCACACACAGCCCGTGCAGGGGGAGGGGGAAGAGGGAAGGTGAAACCTCGAAGAGTTTAAATGCATACATTCAAGACCAACTCTCCCCTGAACTCCTGGATAAATTATGGAGAGGGATTTCTATTTTCTTTCTTTTCATTTCCCCCCTCCCTCCCTCCCCTTCTTTCCTTCCTTCCTTCCTCTCTTCCCATCTATTTGCTTTCTTTCCACCTCTTGCCTCCCTTGTTAAAACATTCCTAGTTAGGGTTGCCAGGTTCCCCCTGTCCACTTCTGGGGGATGGGGGGGAGGGGTGGCCCAATACAGGTTGGGTAACTCCTGGAGATTTGGGGATGGAGCCTGGGGAGGGCTGGGACCTCTGTGGGGTACAATGCCATAGAGTCCACCCTCCAGAACATCCATTTTCTTCAGGGAAACTAATTTTTGTAGTCTGCAAATGAGCTGTAATTCCAGGGGATCCCCAGGTCCCAGCTGGAGGCTGGCACCCCTAGCTCCAGTGCTGAAACCGGAAGCTCTGATTCTTCTGTGTGAGATGGTGGATGCAGACCACTGACATTGGCTTGCATCTGCTGAATCATCCTGCTTCATGTAGGATGCACAACAGCCAGGTGGAGGAGGGGAGGGGTGTATTTTACTTAGGTCTATATATCCTTGACTGAGAACAGTTCTTGTTTTTTTCATGGTAGTGGGGGGTGGGCTGGTCTTCTTTCAATCTCTATTTCATTTTTAAATTGTAAATGCATCTGCATGAACAAGATGGGGGGGCATGCAGATCAGAGGCCTTTTAAAATTTCCTTTTGATCTGTGTGCAGTCCAGAGAGAACACTGGTAAGAGATGTGCACTCTATGTTTATGCTCTTCGTTTTGCTGTTACTTAAAATGGTGTGGTAGTTCCAAAGGGCAACCAACTGGGATGTACTAAAAGGAATGACAAGATTGCCCATTGGAAATAATGGGAAAGCCCTGAAGGCCCATTGGAGATAATGGGAGCCAGGAATGCCGATTGACTTGCATGGGCTCTGCTGAAATACACTGCAGCCCAAAAAAAGTTGCAAAGAAAATGCAGAATGGTTTTTCCAATAAGGTTTTTGGGCCCAGATAGGCTATTCTAGGACTGTAATGACAGTTCCCAGAGTGGAAAAACAGTCCCTAGCAATAGAATCTGTGCTGCATTTTAAGGTGGAGTTTCTAAACAGTGTGCTAAGAAGGCACATGTTCCTGGGGTTAGCCCAACCCAAGGGCATTGCTAGGGGGGTTCCCAGGCTACCCTAATTTTCTGGGGAGCCCCTCCCTAAATGCCACATAATTCCACCTCCATAGATAGTGACAAAAGAATAGAAGGATGGGAAAAGGAGTAGAAAAAGGAGTGGAAATGTCCAGAGTCATGGGCAGTGTCACACAGTCCAAGGTAAGATGTCTGCTTAGCATTACTTCTGACTTGAAAGCAGATAAGTCTTTAAGTCCACTACAAAAGCATTTTTGGATACCCTGGGGCAACCCTGTACTTACTCTGAAGTCACCATAAAAGTATGCAGAAACTCCAAAAAGACCCAATGCATACAGAAAGTGAAAGTGCAATGCAATGCAGAGGGTGATTAATTGCTCCAGAAGAACAGCAGGAACAGGTGCAGGATGCAACTGACGCTTCAGTGGAACGTGTCCTTCTTGCGAAAGATCATGGGGGTACCCATGTGTGTTCCATATGCTGCTTTATGTTTGCCGTGTGGACAGAATTTGATGGCTACTAAAGCATGGATCCACACCATTAAATTTTGATTGTGACTCAAGCAAATTGAGGCTCGCTAATACTCTATTTCTTACAGCCGTCTTGAGCCAAACAATGCTCAGGGAGGAGTTCTTTCGGAGGAAGAACTGCAAGCAAGAAGCTTTCTTCTGAAGATGAGCAGAAAGGGCTATTCTGTTCATTAATTAGGAGGTGCTTCGAGGTGAAAGGCTGGAAGAAAGCCTGGCATTTGTACAATGGGCGTAAGACGAGCCGTATAAGAACTGCAAGAGTCAACAGATGAAAGAGATTGGACCAGCAAAAAAACAACAGCCGAAGCTAAGTATCTAAAAAGGAAAAAGCTTCCAAGCGGGGGGGAAAGAGAATTATAGAAATGGCAGGGGGAAAGTGCAAGTGCTCTTGATAGCGAGGGGTGAAAAAACTGTGAGCATGGGACTTTAAGGCGGCCATTGAAATTAGAAAGGTGATAAAGATGCAGAAGGAAGAGCAAGTTAGTGAGGAAAAAACTACATGGAAATATAGGTATTACCTTGTGTGCTTTTTGTATTTTGGTAGGAGGGAGAAGACTGGAATTGGGATTGGCAGAGTTAATGCAGTTGGAGCCGGGAGCGAGAGTCAGGTGGCACTGGGAAGGCGGGGCCGAGTGACGGAGGCCAGGAGAGGAAACAGGATGCATGAAACAAACTGAAAAGAGTCGAGAGAAGGTGAAAAGCGACGGAAAGACCCGAGAGCTGCCAAAGGAAGCTGAGAGAAGACAGAAGAGTTGGAAAACTCTAGGAGAAGCCGAGGAGAGGCAGAGAAAGGACAAGCAGTTGGAAAGACTTCAGTTAGTGGGGTAGAGGGTTGACTAGGAGAAGAAGGATGAATTGGAGTAAGGGAACAGTGGAAAAAGAGAGCCCCACAATTAAGAGAGAGTTAAGACCAAGTTAGAAGTGGAAAGATAAGTAAAATTGATAACAAAGCATTAAAATATAACAGAGAACAATAAATATAACAGGAAATATACAAAAGACAGTAAAAAGAAGGGAAATAGAATAAAGAGTGATACAGAGCTGACAATGCTACTGCTTAATTTATATATAGATATATAAATTATCAATAAGTTGATAATTTATATATCTATATATAAATTAAGCAGTAGCATATAATTTAGATATGATAATACATATATAAATTAAGCGGTAGTAGGACATAGTAAGATCAACTTGAAATAATCGCATGGCTACAGGGAACACAGGAGCAGCGGGTTCTAGAGAAAGACATCCCTAAAATTACCAGGTCAGCAGAGCATTCAAAGTTTATTAAAAACAAATACAATGAGTATAACCCACTGAACATAAAAGATCTAAAAAGTCTTATGCAAGAGTGCATAGCGGCAGAGATGAAGAATTTCACAGAAGTCACTTTGCCACCTTTGATTAGACAGGAGATAGAACCAATTCAAGCCCAAATGCAGAATTTAGCGCAACAATTGAGCATGGAGACGGAGGAAATCAAGAAACAGATAAATGAAAATAAGCAAGACATTCTAAAGATAGCTATCGCAAATAGTGAGCTGGAGGAAAGGGTGCAAGAAATAGAACAGGAAGTCCAGGATGTTAGATTAAAAACAGATGGAATTGAGGGTGCTCTGATGGGGCTTAAGATGGAGAAAGCCTTGTTAGTTGTTAAATGCCAGAATGTCCCAGAGACTATAGGAAAAAACCTTACGGATGAAATGATAAAAAATATTTCAGAACAACTGAATTTAGGAACCTGTGAAGAAATAGAAAGGGAGCTAGACCGAGTCTACAGAAAGAATAGCTCATATGCCAGAAGAAATAAAATTCCAAGGTAAGTCTATTTGAAATTTACGAGATGGAATATGCGGGACAAAATAATTAAAGAAGCGAATGTAACAAAAATGATCATACAAGATTCTGAGATAAAATTCCTGAAGGAGGTTCCATGGAGAATTAGGGGGAAAAGACAGAATTACGTAACTCTAACAAAGTTATTAAGAGAAAATGACATTTCTTACAGATGGTTGGCCCCGGAAGGGATAATATTCAATTACAAGGGAAGAAGGCAAAAATTAGATTCAATCTTTAAACGGGAAGATTTTTTGGGGAAAAATGGAGAAAATTTAGGTTGGCAGTGTGAAGAGGGAAGTGAAAGAGAAGAGGAGGAGATAGGAGAAGCACTACAGAAAGGGAAAAAAGAGAAATACAAAAGAAGGAAGAAGACTTATTTTGCCCCATCTCAGGTAACAACTAGGTACCAACGTAAAGTAGCAGAACAAGACAAAGGAAAGAAGTAGGATGGAAAATCAAAAAACCACTAAAATACTCTTGGTGAATGTAAATGGTTTAAATAGTCCGGCAAAAAGAAGAACATTGCATCAGTTAACAAAGCTACAAATGGAAATAACATGCATACAAGAGACCCATATTAAAAGACAAGATCAAAAACACCTAGAATGTAAAAGATTAGGCAAAGTTTTTGTAGCTTCAGATACCCAGAAAAAAGAGGTGTGACAATTTATGTGAAAGAATATTTGAACCCAGAGCTAATATATGCATCAGATGATGGCAGAATAGTTGGGATAAGGATTACAAGACAACAGAAGGAGAATATAATATGGAATATTTATGCACCAAATCAAGGTCAAGAGGTCTTCTTCAAGAGCTTAAGAAAATTGATAAACAAAAATATCTTGATAGAAACCTGTATAGTAGGAGATTTTAATGCTGTACTTGATGGGGAAAAGGATAGGAAAACACATGGCTCATGGGAAAAAATGGGAAATGTGCTACCGCAGGAATTCGTACAATTAGTAGAAGAACATAGCATGGTGGACGCGTGGAGAGTAAGAAATCCAGAAAAATCCAACTATACATTTTATTTGGCTAGACATAATTCATGGTCTCGTATCGATATGATATAGATCATGGTGGCGTTGGTGACTGAAATAAGAGAGGTGGAAATATGGCCGAATACCTTCGCAGATCATAGCCCTGTAATGCTAACATTAATAGAAAGACCACGTAAGATAAGATGGAGAGCAAATAAAAACTTAATAAAGGACAAAAAAAAATGACAAGAAATTAGAACAAGAAATTGCAGATTTTTTCAAACGGAACGTACAACCTGAAATATCGATAGAGGTAGTATGGGAAGCTTTTAAAGCATTTTTAAGAGGCTTATTTATTAATCAAGAAGCCTGGAAAAGGAAAGCAAGAACAAAGCAATATGAAAAATTGACAAGCCAGATTAGGGAACAAGAAGATGAACTAAAGAAAACAGCAGAAAAGGCAGAAAAAATAAAGACAACGCTTAGACTTTTGCACCACCAAATGAATCTTATCTTAACTCAAGAAATAGCTAAAAATATAGAACTGGCCAAGCATTATTACTTTGAGAATGCTAATAAACCAACAAGATGGCTGGCCTATAAATTAAGGAAACATGAGGAGAAAAAGGTAATAAAGGCACTTAGAAATGAAGCAAACCAGGAAAAATATGATATGTTAGAGATGAAAAAAATAATAGAAAATTTCTATACAAAGCTGTATCAACAAGATGTACGAGACAAAGACAGAATTAAAGAATATATTAAAGATAGGAACTTCAAGAATTTTAATGAAGAGCAAATATAGAAATATTGAACGAACCCATAATGGTATGTGAAATTACTGAAGTATTAAAGAGACAAAAGAAAAACAAGACCCCTGCACCCGATGGCATACCAATAGAAATCTATCAGAGATATGACGAACAGGTAGTGTTAATACTTAAAGACTTATTTCAAAATATAGCCAAAACTGGAAAAACGCCAGAATCATGGAATCAGGCGATAATAACACTAATACATAAACCCAATACGGATGATAAAGAGATCAAAAATTATAGACCAATTTCACTACTGAATACAGATAAGATCTTCGCATCAGTGCTTGCTATGAGAATGAAAAAGATATTAACGCAGATAATACATCAAGACCAAATGGGATTTCTTCCCAAAAGGCAAATGAGAAATAATATTAGAACAATATTGGATATTTTAGAATATTATGAAATGCACTTGGATAAAGCAATGGCATTGTGTTTCTAGACGCCGAAAAGGCGTTTGATAACATAAATTGGAATTTTATGCTAGAAAAACTAGAAGCATGGAAAAGTGGTTAAAATTTTTTAACAATGATAAAAGCCATCTACAAAACGCAAAGTGTGAAAATACAAATAAATGGGGACTTAACACAGGACATCAAAATACAAAAGGGAACCAGGCAAGGATGTCCACTATCCCCTCTATTATTTATTTTTGTATTAGAAACATTAAATGATCAAATGAGAAAACAGTTTAATTAGAGGACTTAAGATAAAGGGAGAAGAATTTAAAATCCAAGCTTTCTCAGACAATTTAGTGTTTATTCTAGAAGATCCGATAACATCCATAGTAAACTTAATAAAGATAATCCAACAATACGGAGAAGTAACGGGTCTAAAAATTAACTTTTAAAAAACCAATATCTTAACCAAAAATTGCTCTAAACAACAAATCAATCAAATTCAACAGGTATCTGAAATGGAAGTAGTAAGGAAGGTAAAGTATTTGGGAATAACAATTTCAAATCAAAATATCACATTGATGGAAGATAACTATAATAAGCTGCTGATAGAAATCAAAAATGATCTCCAAAGATGGAAAGATATGAAAATTTCCTTTATGGGAAGAATAGCGGTTATTAAAATGAATATATTGCCTAGATTTTTCTTAATATGGGCTCGGGTAGGCTCGGGTGCCATGGCTACGGGCAGGAGACCGTCGGGGGAGCAGACCCGGCGTGTCACAGCAATAATGATAAAAGAACTGGTTTCTATAAAAATAAGAATCAGTTGGATAAAATCTAGCTATCTTCTACTGATAAAATGATACAAAAACTATATAATTTGTTGATATTGAATTATCTTTTGGAGGAAACAGTAAAAAGTTCAATGATTGCATGGATGAAGGATTTAGAGCATACTTTGGATTTAGAGCAGTGGGCGAAAGTGTGGGACTCTATTAAATTAATGAGAGCTATCCCTTACAAAGAAAATATATATAAGATGCTTTATAGGTGGCACTGGACACCTAATAGGGTAGCAAAATGCTATGCAAATGCCAGTAAGAATTGTTCGAAATGTAAAAGAAATGTGGGTACATACTTTCATATGTGGTGGAGGTGCAAAAAGATACAGAAATACTGGCAAAAAATTCACAAGATTATTAGAAAAGTAACCGGGTTTGATATACCATTATCACCAGAAATGGCTTTATTAAATATTCTCCCAGAGGCATGTAATAGGAACAATAAATATATAATTATTTATATACTTACTGCGGCAAGGATACTATGGGCCAAGTGTTGGAAAGAGGTGAATTCACCCTCAATGGAAGATGTAATTGAGAAATTGCTGTTATTAGCAGAAATGGACAGACTGAGCGTGACATTACAAGAGAAAAGCTATGAATTATTTGAAAGTAGATGGAAGGATTTCTATTTATAGGTGGATAATACGAGGCAAAATTGACTCGCATGTATAATTTATACATTAATCGAAGGTGTTATATGTATAGATGTTAAAATTATAAATAAACCACTTAAAAAAAATTTTGGTTGCGACTCCACTTCAGCTCTGACCCCTCTAATTATCTATATCAATTACTTTCTGAATCTGCCAATTTTAGCTGGCTATCTCACAGCGAAGCCAAAATATACTCCTTGAACTTAGCCTTAGAATCTCTATCTTTGCTTTCTGAGCCTGAGGCTTTTTTAAAAAATAAAATCTAGTTTATTGGGCTCACAGTTGCAAACTCTCTATGGCTTGCCTAACAGAACCTGTTCTCCCTTAAATTTAGGGATTGTACATCTTCCAGCTGTATATCTTTATCAATTTATAGCTCCAAATTTGTGCAGAGCCATCTCCTTGCCCAGATTTAATGTTCTTCTGCTCTTCTGTCTGACAAATTCCAGGGGATCCCCTACTCCAGCAGGTGCTGTCCCTGTATGAAGGACTGTGTTGAAATTGTCCCCCATGTTCTCCTTCAATGTCCCTTTTATTTGGTGCACCGCCAGGATCTTCTATACCCTATATTAGCTCAATTCTCAGAGATTCCTGACAATTTTAAGGTTCTGTTTTTGCTTGATAATCTAGATACAGAAATAACTGAAATAGTAGCAAGGTTTCTTCTTAGTGCTATGGTGCTATGGTGATATGTTCTGATAAGTAACCACTAGGTTTTTCTGCTTTTATGCTGTTTTTCTGTGCCATAGCTCCAATTTTACCCTATATGGAATTGTATTTTCCAATATATATTTAATCTGATCTCCTTTTGTATGTATATATATGCCAATAAAGGTTTGTCAAAGATGGGTGCAGAAAAGCCCAGTGACTCTATGCCAGGGGTCCCCCAACGTGATGCCAACACCTATCCTAGTGTCCACAAAGAGTTTTTAGAAAGTGAGGAGGGCCAGGTGAGTCTTTTGCCCAGCAAGGCTTCTGATTGGTCACTTGAAATTTGATTGGCTATACGAATTGTAAAAAAACATTGCTTTGCTTAGCAGCTGCAACCACAACACAAGGACCTTCACTGTGGTAAGCTGCAGCAGCCATTTTGTGGCTGGTTCCGCCTCCTGCAGCAGCCCTTTTTTTTGTTGTGCTCACCATTCTGTGTCAGGATTCCAAAGGTGCCTGCATGCTCAAAAAGGCTGGGGACCCACGTTCTAAAGATTCAGGCAGACATGATATGGAAGACAGGGGTGCCAGCTCTGGGTTGGGAAACTCTGGAGACTTGGGGAGGATGGAGTTGGGGGAAAGGAGGGAACCTCAGTACAATTAGGTATAGGAAAGTTGATTTTTCTCCTTTCTTGACAAGGAAAAACTAAACTTTCTATGAATCTAGTTTTTCTTCCTCCAAAAATCAGGTGGGTTAAAACGATAAGAGAGGGCTTATGCCCCCTGCCCTGCACCATTTTCCTGATCTGAAATGGCCCCTGGAAGTCATTATTGGCCCCTGGAAGTCATTATTGGCCCTATTCTGGGGCAAATAAACAGGCAGCCATTGGCATTGCACATTTCTCCAACTGGGCAAATAACAGCTCTGTGGGTTTGCTTTAGATCAGGAAAGTGAAGGACTTAACCCACCCGCCTCCAGCACTCTATCCCAGTGCAAACGGACAGTCCTATCTATACTTTCTTTTCAAGGACAAATGCCTGGAAGCTCCTTCATGGAACCCTCCCATCATCACATCTGACTTTTACCAAACAGTGGTACCAATGGATCTCTTGGTGCAGTGGTTTGGTATAGCCAGTTTGGTGTAGTGGTTAATCTGGGAGACTCTAATCTAGGAGAACCGGGTTTGATTCCCCACTCCCCCAATTGCACCTGGCTGGATGACCTTGGGCAAGCCGTAGTTCTGATAAGAGCTGTTCTTGAAAAAGAGCAGTTTCTGTCAAGAGCTCTCTCAGCCCCACCTACCTCACACGGGAGGGGCTGTTGTGGGGAGGGGAAGGGAGTTTGTAAGCCGCTCTGAGACACCTTTGGGTAGTGAAGAGCAGGGTATAAATCCAATCTCTTCTTCTTCTTCTTCTTCTTCTTCTTACCTACCTGGATTCCATTGAGGCAGCCACTTTTCTACATTTCTGGCTCACTTCTGGTCTTGAAGCCAGGAAGCAAGAAGAATGCCTGCTTCTTACCAGCTCAGTCAGCTCATTTCTAAGCTTAGAGTGCATTTCAAAAGGCACCATAAGGCTCCAATATTTTCTTCTCACAAGGAAAATGATCAAATGACATGTCATGCTGGAGTCGAGAAGTGTTGGCCCTAAAAGCCTGAGGGGGAACACAGGGCAATCTGAACCAGGGCCATGATGGTGGGGAAGGAAGAATTAATTTGCCCTCCCAAATAAAACCATTTCTGCTATCAAAAATGTCTCCCACTTCTTGGTCTATTAAGGTCTGGTAGCCTAAGAAAGGGCATTTTCAATCACTAAGACAGTGCCAGGTGCCAAAGAATCCCCCTTCCCCACTTTCCTAAGAGCTGTGGCCTCAATCCACATTAGGTGGGGATGCCACTTGCCCACTATTGGTGGGCAATTGGTCAGTGCTCCCCTGCCCCCCTCCAGGTATTCAGAGGAGCAGCAAAGGAAGGGGGGAGGGATCAGAGTAGCTTAATGCAGCAATGTCAGTTCCAGATGGAGACCCGAAAGTGAAATCCCCATGGTGAGCAATGCTCTAGGAATACCCTAAATCTCTATGGGTTTTTTCCACAGAGATTGTTCCTAGAGCATTGTGGGACTGATTTTGCAAGTCTTTGCCTCCTCCATCTCCTACCTGTTGTTAGTGAAGGGCTGGCAACCTTAATATTATGCCTCTCACCAAATGACCTTTTTTAAAGGACCAAATTCTGAGTTCCATGCGCAGATTTCCAGCATCCCATATAGGGTGGCCCAAGCTATACTGTCCTGCCAACACAACCTCATTAGAGACCAAAGGAGAGTGAAAACAGAGCAGCCCAGCTTCCAGTACATAACTCCCCAGATGTAAATTCCTCTAAAAGTTGAGGCTGAATCCTTTTTCGTCTATGGCATGTCTTTGTAGCAATGAGGGCTACCATACCTGCAGAATACCCACAGCAATCCATCGGGTAGTGGTAAAAATGGTCACCTCCATCATAGCCATGAAGATCAATTGGATCGGGTTGGCTTTCCCAAGAACAGCTCCAGCCGAAATCAACACCGTGGGGATGCTCATAATGGCTATTAAGATGCTTTCAGAGAGAAGCAACAGGGAAAGAAAAAAAAACACTTTGATTTCGAGCCTGGAAGGGACTGTTCTGCAGGTCAGGCAGGAGAGGGAGAGAAGACTTGTCTTTGCAGCACGGTTTGACTCACTTTCTGAGTCTGCCCTGTTTTCTGAGTTAAGTGCACACCCCCTGGCTTGGAGCATGAGGTTTGTTCCCTCCTTGTCCTCTCCCCGGGTGACACATTGTAGCCCAGAGAACAAGGGTGAATCAGTTGGAGAATGGAAGCAGCCCTGGACATCATATGTGGCTGTTGCCGAAAACAGAAGTCTGTTCCTCTTTCTCCCTTATCAGTGAAAACGAGCAGGGCCGTCCGCAGCTTTTTTTGCACACTAGGCAAGGATATCTTCTGGCATGCCCCCCCTCCTGGTGCACCCACCAATTTTCAAACAAAATTTGAAATTGCTAATGTATTTATTTTAATTGTGAGAAAAAGTAATACAATCTCTGATGATCAAATTAAAAAAAATACTTAAAGATCAGGACAGATGAAAACTGGGTGACCTAGGGCCAGTCACAGTTCTGTCAGAGCAGTTTTCTCAGAGGCCTCTCTGTCCCAGCTGGATTGTAAACTGCTCTGAGACTCACCCCAAGCCATTTGCCTGCCCTGAAGAAAGCTCCATAGAGTTTCTGTTTGCTCCACTGGGAAAGTAATGTGTGCAGAGGGGGTAAATGGCAGGTACTCCAGGCCATTAAAAGTCAGTAAAACAGTGCAGCCCTCCTGTCTGTGCTAGCCATGGTTCCCATCTGAATTGCACCCGTGCAAATGTCAGCTATGCTGCCATAGCAGATGGGGGGGGTTGGATGAGAGTCAAGGATGCTTCCTTCACGTCTCTGGAATTTTGGGTTTTGCTTCTTGCTGGCTCTCTTATATGTTAGCTCAAGCAAGTGACCTTGACACTAGCAAACAGTAAATTCTGGCTTGAGTTCAGTGGCATGTTTAAGATCAACATATGAGCTTTTTTGTGCACAAACACTCTTCTCAGGACAATCCAGGATGGACCTCCTAGTCCCAGGTATCCCAAGCCACCGCATCCACCAACACAGCAGGAACTTCTTGCACACAGACATAACTTTTTAAAGAGAGATGTGCTGGCTTACCCATGACAGAAAACACACACAGAAACTGAAGTCTCCAGGAAAAAGCAACACAGCCAAGAATGGTAGGCAGGCTCTACAGAGCTCAAATACAAAATCTCTAACCTCCCCACCAGAAGGGATGGGGAGGAGAGGAAATCTGCGTCCTGCTATGGAAGTGACCCAAAGCCAAACAAGGGTTACTAAATACCACTAAATAATTACCAGGCAGTAATTTTACAAAAGCCACCCACCCCCCGTGTGCTCATCAGCAGGCAGCACTTACCTTCCCTGTGCTTGGATCTAGTGACCCAACATGGAGAAGAAAACTTCTGTCTGTGAGCCCAAGCTGTTTCTCTCTCCTCTTCTCCTGACCGCACCACCACGCCAGCTCCCAAGGCAGACCCTCAGCGGGGCACATCGGAGCGCATGCAGAGGCCGCATGGTTGGAACAGGGGTCACTGGGAATTGGGGAAGAAGCGACGGTGGCCAGGGCGTGCGGCATGAAAGGGGCTGCTCCGACGCCGGGTGGAGGAGGGAGGAGGGAGGAAGGGCTGCCCAGGTGGAAGGGGCACCTCTGAGCATGTGCAGAGGCCACATGGTCAAAACAGGGGTCACTGGGAATCGGGGGAGAGAAGAGGCGGCAGTGGCCAGGGCGCGTGGCATGAAAGGGGCTGCTCCGACGCCGGGTGGAGGAGGGAGGAGGGAGGAAGGGCTGCCCAGGTGGAAGGGGCACCTCTGAGCATGTGCAGAGGCCACATGGTCAAAACAGGGGTCACTGGGAATCGGGGGAGAGAAGAGGCGGCAGTGGCCAGGGCGCGTGGCATGAAAGGGGCTGCTCCAATGCCGGGTGGAGGAGAGAGGAAGGAGGAAGGGCTGCCCAGGCGGAAGGGGCACCTCTCAACATGTGCAGAGGCCGCATGGTCAAAACAGGGGTCACTGGGAATCGGGGGAGAGAAGAGGCGGCAGTGGCCAGGGCGCGTGGCATGAAAGGGGCTGCTCCAATGCCGGGTGGAGGAGAGAGGAAGGAGGAAGGGCTGCCCAGGCGGAAGGGGCACCTCTCAACATGTGCAGAGGCCGCATGGTCAAAACAGGGGTCACTGGGAATCGGGGGAGAGAAGAGGTGGCAGTGGCCAGGGCGCATGGCATGAAAGGGGCTGCTCCAATGCTGGGTGGAGGAGAGAGGAAGGAGGAAGGGCTGCCCAGGCGGAAGGGGCACCTCTCAACATGTGCAGAGGCCGCATGGTCAAAACAGGGGTCACTGGGAATCGGGGGAGAGAAGAGGCGGCAGTGGCCAGGGCGCGTGGCATGAAAGGGGCTGCTCTGACGCCGGGTGGAGGAGGAAGGGAGGAGGAAGGGCTGCCCAGGCGGAAGGGGCACCTCTGAGCACGTGCAGAGGCTGCATGGTTGGAACAGGGGTCACTGGGAATTGGGGGAGAGAAGAGGCGGCAGTGGCCAGGGCGCGTGGCATGAAAGGGGCTGCTCTGATGCCGGGTGGAGGAGGAAGGGAGGAGGAAGGGCTGCCCAGGCGGAAGGGGCACCTCTGAGCACGTGCAGAGGCTGCATGGTTGGAACAGGGGTCACTGGGAATTGGGGGAGAGAAGAGGCGGCAGTGGCCAGGGCATGCAATGTGAAAGGGGCTGCTCCAACACTGGGCGGAAGGAGGGAGGAAGGAAGGAAGGAAGGAAGGAAGGAAGGAGGGAGGGCTACCCAGGTGGAAGGGGTGCCTCTGAGTGCATGCAGAGGCTGCATGGTCGGAACAGGGTTCACTGGGAATTGGGGGAGAGAAGAGGCGGCGGTGGCCAGGGTGCATGGTGTGAAAGGGGCTGCTCCAGCACCAGGCAGAGGAGGGTGGAAGGAGGAAGGGCTGCCCAGGTGGAAGGGGCACCTCTGAGCACGTGCAGAGGCCGCATGGTCGGAACAGGGGTCACTGGGAATTGGGGGAGAGAAGAGGCGGCAGTGGCCAGGGCATGCAGTGTGAAAGGGGCTGCTCCGACACCAGGCGGAGGAGGGAGGAAGGGCTGCCCAGGCAGAAGGGGCGCCTCTGAGCACGTGCAGAGGCTGCATTGTTGGAACAGGGGTCACTGGAAATCGGGGAAGAGGCAGCAGCCAGGGTGCACAGTGCAAGCTTTTGGTGGGGGCGGGGGCCGGCTCAGGTCAGCGCCTCCATGATGGCCCCCACCCTAGGCGAAAGTCTAATTCGCCTAGTGAGTGGGCCGGCCCTGAAAATGAGGGAAATGCCATTGTTCTGTTTTGAATTGCCTCACCCTTGATCCATGTCATTGGCTGCCAGTCATGGGGGGGGGGGGGAGAATCTGAAGTAAGCTGAAATCATGCAGTTTGCCTTTCTGTTTGCTAAACACTGCAGATCTTATTGTACTTCATTCCATTATCTGTCTGCCCTTCATTTTCCCTATGTACTAATGTTTGCAGTCTCCTATGTACTTTATGTTTGCAGATAAATTTATTTATGTAGATATTTTGCTTTTCTCCCCAAAGGGGAGTCACCCTGTTACCCCAGCCTCACCGTTGGCCTCTTGCTTCTCTGCTTCAGGGACCTGTCCCCACATCTCCTTCTCTGGCCTGGTCAGTTTCAGCTCTGGATGCTGCTTCCTTACTGCTGCGGACAACCCCTTCCCTTTTCTCCAAGAGCAGGCTGCTGTGTCTCTTTCCTCCCCTTTTCTTTTTATTCCTCAGTAGGTAGGCAGTTGTACTAGAGAAAGGTTTTGTGTTTTTCCTTTCTGTAATTTTATTTTTTGCTTTACCATATTGCGTATAACAATTTGTTTTCTTAAATAAAACCCACTTCTGTACAAGAGTCCCTCCCCCTTGTTTTCCCCCCAGTGCTGATCTGAATTTAGACCTTGATATATGCAGGTTAAGATCCCAGGTAAAAGTACTCAAAATAAATGTGTTTGTTCCATTCTAGCAACAGGACAGCTTTGCACATTGCAGCTGTGATTCATGTAGACTTATTTGGGTAATACTCCCAATTTCTCCCCTGCTGGCTTTTGGAGTGCCAGCAAGGAACAGGGGGAATTGCCTGGTCACTCTAATACCCCTGCTTTCCTTTTGGCTCAAGTTTGAAGCTTTCCTTCAATCTAAGGAGCCTTCCTCCAACTTAAGTAGTTCTTTCTCTAAAGTTAGAGGAAGATTTCTTAGGCTGGAGGAAGACTACTTGGAGAATGGTTGGAGGCACCCTAATCAGACATCTGCTCACAGTTTTTAAAAGGCACTCCAAACCACATCAACTACCTTTGAAGAGTGATCTTCACTTTCCCATGTGAGAAATGAAACAGGAATCCGTCCATGATCACAGCCCACTGCACTCCCAGGGCAGTGAGAAGAAGGCCAAATCCAGTGCTGCTGAAGCCATATCTTCTCAAGAAAGCCAGAAAGAAGCCGAAACCAAAACACACCATGATGCAGACATCTTGAAATGCTGTGTGGCAGAGATTAAAGTCATTTTGGATACAAGGTTGACAGGGCAGCATCCAGGGGAATACTAACAACTCTGTAGATGATGTTTGCTGTGGGCAATATCATACAGCATCCATTGGATAAGGTAGGACATTTCTTCTAGTCCCACAGTACATGTCCCAGTGGGGTAGCTGCTGCATGCCCACCAGCTGGGGTTTATTAGGGGTCATCTCCTCCTTAGTGTCCAACCTAAGGTAGCCAGCTTTGGGTCCAGAAATTCCTCGAGATTTCAGGACTGGGGATGGTGGGAGAGGTGTTTAGATAGGAGAGGAACATTAGCAGGCTATAATGCCATACAGTCCACCCTGTAAAATATCTATTTTCTCCAGGATAACTGATTTCAGTAATTTGGAGATCAGTTGTAATTCCAGGGGATCTCTAGGCCCACATGGAGGCTGGCAACCTTAGCCATCTTTTGAACAACAAAATGGAATATGAGAGCTAAGCATTTTGGAGATCTAAGTTGGCTTAAGGTAAAGCAGCATGGGGTCTCTCCCTCTCCTCCTCTGTCACTGGGAGTTTGGTGCCTGCTAGGGAGTGCCTGTTTGTTTATGCTCAATATTTTAAGGGTACCATATACACCTCAATGCTCTCTCATCCAAATGAAGCTAAACTTGGTGACACTGCTCCCTGAAAAGTCTTAACATTCAGAAATAGGGATCATGATATATTATTTATTTTCAAAATATGTATACCAACTTTTTGCCCAATAACTGCCAACGAGGCAGCTAGCGATTAAGTGCAGTGATTAAAAGCATTGGACTAAGAACTGGGAGACCTGGGTTTGAATCCCCACTCTGCCATGCCAGTCACAGAATGACCTTGATCCAGTTGCTCTCCTTCTATCTACCTCATATGAGGTTGTTGTGAGGATAAAATGGCAATGGAAAGAGCTATATTCATAGCATTCTGAGCTCCTTGAAGGACAAAATGTGTACTAGACAGAAAGAATGGCCTGAAAATAAAAAGGGGCTTACTTCTTAGTCAGTGCAGTTAAGATCAAGCTGTAAATCTCACACTAGTGGGGACCAACTGCATGTGAGGAAACAACAAACAGTAGGGGCATTGTATGAGCATCCTATGGGAACAGTGACCTTTGGCTAGTAGGGGAACTGCTAGCCTCCCTACTCCAGGGAGAATAAGTGGCCCAAGGTCACCCAGCAAACTTCCATGGCAGAGGGAGGATTCAAGTCTGGGTCTCCCAGATCCTGGACTGACACTGTTAACCACTACACCATGCCTTTGCACCAGTTGCATGGCAAAGCCAAGCCAGCCAAAGAGGCTTGGGAGATTTTGTGCAGAGCTGGTTTAAAAACCAGCACCAGGCAGATGCTCCACCTGCACCAGTGATAAGCAAGCCATTATCTCATCCAGCCAGTTCTGCTTCAGTGGAAGAGCTCCTTTGCAGACAAGCTGCAGAAGCCAGATCAATTCAAGGCAGTGCAATATTGCTGAAAATAATATGGTGTTCCTTTCTTAGTAGGAAATGGCAGGGAATGTGTTACTCAGGTCACCCAGGAGAAAAATGGCTAGGAAGGGAAGAATGGTGTTGTTTAAAATACTGTTAATTTAGCCCTGACCTGGATAGCCCAGGCAAGCCCGATCTCATCAGATTTCAGAACCTGAGCAGGGCCGACCCTGGCAAGTATTTGGATGGGAGACCTCCAGAGAATACCAGGGCTGGGAGGCAGAGGCAGGCTATCAAGCCGCTTCTCAGAATATCCTCTGTGCCCCAGTAGGAGTCGCCAGAGGTTACCATGACTTCCAGGCATGGCCAAGCACACACACACATACACATGCAAAAATACAAAACCCTCCAACCTATTCATTTAGATTCTCTGTTTTTATCTCCCACCCCCCGTTTCTTTTATCTTAGAACTTGAGGCAGCCTCTGTGGGGTTCAGGACTTTAAAAAGATGAAAAAGAAACACTATAACTGAACTAGTGATATGTGAGTATAGTTCACACCCCTATAAGTTACATGTTCATTTTCCTTATGCGTCTATGTGTGTATGCTTTGTTGCTTAAAGCTGCATTCCACATCATCTAGAAGTCAGGAGAGACTCTTGAGAAATAGGGATTTGTTGATACAAATGCAGAAGACGTTTTTGCTTTTCAGCTGCACATTTTGGAACTTCACATTTTGTTCCCAGTTGCCCATTAAACAAACAAACAAACAAACAAACAAACACAAACCTGTCAGGTTCCCACCCAGGCATCAACCAGACCTAAACCTGCTTTGCTTCAGCAAAGAAAATGAGCCTTCTAACCCTGTGGTGGGAAGCAATGCAGACTCACCCCAACCTTGGCACAGTTTAGTGGGGTCCTAGGGATGCCAGCCTCCAGGTGGGACTTGGTGATCCCCTGGAATTACAGGTAATTTCCAGACTACAGAGATCAGTTCCCCTGGAGAAAATGGATGCTTTGGAGGGTGGACTCTATGGCATTGTACTTCACTGAGGTCCCTGTTCTCTTCAGGCTCCATCCCCAAATCTCCAGTTTTCCACCCTGGATCTGGGAATCCTATCTCCACATCCCTTGCCGGTGGCCATGGGGGACGTGGCAGCCCTAGGAAGAGTTACACCCTTTCAAATCCATTGAAATCAGTGGGCTTAGAAGAATGTAACTTTGCTTAGGATTGCATGGTACATTTCCTCCCTGGTTCCCATCTATCTGTGAGGCTGCTGCCCTGAGCCATGCATGGGTGGCCCAGTGCCTGATATTGGTTCTCCAGTGCTGTGAATTAGTTAAAGATTGCTCTGCCCCACCAACACAGCTGGGGTGGAGGTAGGGGGGAAAGCAATAATAGCTTTGAACTGCCTGTTCTGTTCCTGATGCCTGCTCAGTATAGCTTATTTGCTCATAGAACACTCTGGGGAGCTGTTATTTCCCCAGTGGGGAAACACTTCTTGATTTCCCCGCTACTGAAAAATCCCTCAACAAGGCAGTCTTGGTGCTTGAATCCTACCAGCTTTTCCACTCAGATCTTGCCAAATTCTCCTCTTCACTGCAGCTCCTGTCCTATACTGCTTTTGTGCATGTGGGTCCTGTGATCCCGAGCACAGCGTTCTGGGTGGTCAAATGGGGGACGGGGCTTCCTCCCTTTGTCACCATTAGAAAAGCTGATAGGTTCCAGCCCAATGTCTACATCAACTTTGTATAAGAATGGCACAATGAAAGATGTCAGTTGATCAATTATTTACCTACTACTTGAGGAATTAATATTCTGTGACTGTGCATATCGCCAGCAACTCCCAATGGATGCCTTCTTGAGACACTGAAGGACTTGAGATAACTTCAAGATAATGACAAGCCAGAGTTCCCCATCATGAAAATCCTCTGGCTTATAGACTGAGCCTCCATGAAATACTAGTACCCACTAAAGCCTCAGCTGATTGAACTACATTTCCTGTTAATTAAACTAAATTAAACTACCAACTGAAGTTAATTGAGGTTGGGGAACCCATAAAAATGCATCTGCAGACTTACCCGGGTAGATATCAAGGTCTCTTTCATGGTCATACAAAACAAAAAAATAAAATATGAGGATGAAAGAGGTTTCATACACCAGGATGAGAGCTGGGAGATGAATCCGGAGACTTGGAGAGTACTTGGAAGCCATTGTACGGCATTAAAAGAAAAGTCCAGCGAGCATTAATATCTTTCCTTCTGTTTCAATGTTTCATCAGCCTCAAATAAAAAAAGAAAGTAGCAGAGAAAGTCTGAATGTGATAAGAGAGTCCTGAAAGCATTTGTGCCAGGCAGCAGCCTCTTTATTCCTTATCTGAAGCAGTGGGAGAGCAGCCTGGCTTGCACTGATGGGTTTCAGCAGCTATCAATTTGTTTTGTGCCCTGCAGTTGGAGGATATGTTCTCCCTGGAATGGGGTGGGTATTACAGGCATAACTGTTGGAAATGCTTCCATATGACACTATTTATATGTGCCAGTCATTGTCCTGGTGGATTGTAAGCATTGGCTGAACTGAGCAATTTGACAGCTAATGGATTGTCACAGAAACAACAGAAAGGGTTGCAGGGCTTATGTGGAGATACCCTCAAGGGACGAAAGAGGCAGCTATCTTGAGCAACAGATTTCGAATATCAGTAAAAGGCAGCAGAGTGCATAGGTTCCAAGTGTCTCTGTTTACCACAGACTCCTCAGTCTCTGATTTGATATAGAATCTACTAACTGCATCTCCATCTTTTCAAAACTGAGCTACAGTGCACTGGCCTCCATAGAGGCACTTGTCTGGAAAATCCACTGCCTCACTTGGCACCCTGACTAAGGAGAAATAGAATTATACATTCTGTTCAAGCTTAATTTAAATCTCTGGACAACTTTTCTCAGCAATTTCATGTAGGTGTTGAATAGAAAGAGATAAGCCATAAAAAGTATAGATTCAACCAACTGACCCCCAACACTACCTTCTGGAACTGGTTAGTGAGATAGGAATGGAACCAGTGTAGTAACTATCCTACTAACCAGCAACAATTCAAGCAGATATACAGATTTGGACTCTTGTGTGTGTTTGGGGGGTCTACTTCAGGGTAACCTACAAGGTTGACATCTCTAGGCTGAGAACTACCTGGAGGTGTGGGGCAGAGCCTGGGAATGGCAGAGTTTGGGGAAGGCAGGGGGTTCAGTAGGAATATGATGCCATAGCCTCCACCCTCTAAAGCTGCCATTTTCTCCAGGGGACCTGATCTCTGTAGTCCGGAGATCAGTTGTAATTCCAAGAAAACTCCAGGCCTCATCTGAATATTGACCCAATCCTTTATTGAATTAACTTATTTCTCCTGACACACTGTCAGGATTTCTCTTACAGTTTATGAATAACTAGGACAGGCTCATCAATCCATCAGCAAATCCACCAAAGAACTGAATACATTAAAAACAGCAAAGAAGATCTGGAACTGCAAACTGATCTTATGAACTACATCAAACTGTTATGTTGTTAAAATCCACTCTCTAGACAGATGAACTGCTACTTGGGTCAAGATTCTATACTATCAAGAGCCCATGCACATTATCACAATCTACAGAAGTGGTAAGAAAGCCACCTGGCAGCTTATCTAGCAATTGATAAAATATGAAAGAAATCATGTTTGTGGTACTTTACTGTATAACTGCTGGAAGTAACCCCTCTCTAAGCAAGGGAATCATAGGACTCAAATCAAACTTACTTATTGCTTGAATTTCCAGTGACTTGGAGGATGTACTCTGAGGTCCTACCACCCAGAACACAGAGGCAGAGCACCTGCTGTGCATGCAAAAATTTCCCAGCTTCTCCAGGTATCTCAGCTAGCAGAAGGTGTGAACAGAACCCCACCAAGCACCTTGGACAGCTTCTGCCTGTCAAGTAGATAAATACTGACCTTGATAGACCAAGGATGGGACACTGTATAAGGCAGCTAGGAAAGGGCCATGGCTCAGTGATTATGGGTACCTACCTCCAGGTGGGGCCTGCAGATCTTCCAGAATTACAACTGATCTGCAGACTTGTAGAGATCCATTTCCCTAGAGGAAAAGGCAGCTTTGGAGTATGGTTTCTATGGTATCACATCTCCACTGAGCTCCCTCCCCAAACTCCATCCTCCAGGAACTCTCCAAGCTGGAGTTGCTAGCCCTGTCTGCATAGAACAACTTTGCATTAAGAAACTCTCACTTTCATTCTCCCAACAACATATTCCATTCAAAAGAACAGGTATGTAAAAAACTCCACCTGAGACCCTGGAGTGCTACCACTACCTGCCATTTCACACTTTGCATCTGCTGAGTAGGTGCTGATAACATATTGCAGGATGGTTGTTCTTTTCTAGAATATATTTACCAAAACTACCCATGACTTTGAAATCAGTGGAGGGCAGGCTGTTGCACAAGGCTGGAATCAGCCAGTTTTCCTTGCTAGGAGCGGCTGCTACATTTCTAGCTGTGCTTAGAAGAAACTAAATTAACCCTAAAATAAAGGAATAAGTCATACAGCTGCCAACCTCCAGGTGGAAACTGGAGTACTCCTGGAATGACAACTGATCTCCAGAGATCAGTTTACTGATTTCATGGAGCTTAGACTGGAGTAACTCCACATGGAATTGCACTGTAAATCAATTTACTTCTCGCCCTTCCCTTTTTAAGCACTTTGCTGGGTTGTCATAGTAGCTAATTGGAGAGACCTTTTTCATGGTGTAAACATTGTAAGGGTGAGATTGATTTTGAAAAATCCAGCCAGAACCAGAAAAATTTCCAGACAAGGTGAAGACCTGGAAGGTTAGGCAGACGTGTGGTGCATTAACTCCACTGGGAACACAAACTGTTGATATATGCTATTTTTTATGTATGAGAGCCAGTATGGTGTAGGGGTTAAAAGCAGCAGACTCTAATTTGGAGAACCAGGTTTGATTCCCCACTCCTCCACATGAAGCCAGCTGCGTGACCTTGGGTCTCTCAGAACTGTCTCAGTCTCACCTACCTCACATAGTGTTGGTTTTGGGGAGAGGAGGGGAGGGGGATTGCAAGCCGCTCTGAGACTCGTTCAGGTAGTGAAGAAACTCTTCTTCTATTTCTTAACAGTACATTTTGCTAAAAATAGGCCTGCCTCAGAAAAAGAAAAGAAATTGCCATGTCAAATCCTAAATCCTAAAAGGAAATATAAACTTCTAAGTACACTGAAGTCAGTGGGCTTAGAATGATGTATCTGCTTAGGATTGCACTGCTGGTGCTTCAGATGGGGCTAGAGTTGCCAACTCTGTTTGGAAAACACCTGGAGGTATGGGGCAGAGCTGAGGCAGGGCTTGAGACCACAGAGGTATATAATGCCATAGACTCCACCCTCCAAAACTGCCATTTTCTCCAGGGGAACTGCCCTCTGCAGTCTGGAGATCAGTTTTAATTCTAGGAGCTTTCCAGTCTTGACCTGAAGGTTGGCAAGCCTAGATGGGGTTGAGGCTGTTGTTAAGGGCCCACCACTACAGCAGGGCTCAGTGGACCCCCAACAGCCTATCTTTTGGGCAGAAGGGAGTCACTGTTCACTCTCTTCCGAGTGGCAGCTCCAGGGTCAGGTCATTTGCAGGGCCACTGCTAAAGCTTTTTAGTTGCTGGCCGATTTCGCACAAAGTCTTGTGCCGGGGTCAATCCTCTGTTTCATCCGTTGCATTTCGTCTTATGCAACTTCTCCTTCTGAATAGCTCTGCATTTGTAGTTGCACTAGTGCTCTCTACCTGGGAGTGCTTTTGCTGTCTCAGTAAACTTGCTCTTATTTATTTACTTATTTAAGTGTCTATATCCCTGCTTTTCTCCTCAATAGAATCCAAAGCAGCTGCCAATATCATTCTTCCCCACCTTCATTTTATCTTCACGGCAACTGCCCTGTGATATAGGTTAGGCTGTGAGTGTGTGATCACCCAGCAAGTTTCCATGGCAGAGTGAGGACCTGAAGCCTAGTCTCCCAGTTCCTAGTCGGACATGCTAACCAATATACCACCTCAGCTGTCAATGAGTTTGTGAAGGGGGTGTTTGTAAGCACTGAGGGTTAGAAGTAAAATGTTCTGTCAAGTCGCTACTAACTCATGGTGACCCCCAAGCATGGGATGTTCAAAGCAAGAGATAGCAGAGGTGGTTTGTCACTGTCATCCTCTGTTTGTTTCCAATTACTGACACTGGAGGCAAATGTTAATGGAATACCTAGGTCTGTCACATTTTGCATTCAAACCCAAATATATTCAAGGTATGCAAAAAGTGACTTATTGTTAGCATCAATCACGGATCATACTCCTATTTCACAAAGACTAAATCAGTGGAGGTTATCCCCAAGTAGAGATGTGCCAGTTTGGGGGGAGGGGTCTTAAATAAAATTGGGCTGAAATGCTTGGGGATTGGGCCAAGAGAACTTCCCTGCCATATTTCAGCTAGCTAGGAGGAAGCATCCCTGATTTATGGGAAATTACAATTCTGGTTTGCAGAGAAAGCAATGTTGACAAGTAAATTTTTCTTCCTCTCCCAGGATTCTCAAGTAGAGGGTGGACTGGATCTATCATTAAGCAAAAATAGTGTGTTCAGGGATCAAACCAACCCCAATCCACCCACCACCTTAATTTGTTCTAGGGGGTTGATTGTAGGATTTTTCTTACAGCCAGGCTGACTTATAGTATGGAAGTCGGGCTAGGAGGAAAAGGCTAAATCAATCAACTGAGCACAGTACATTAAGGGAGGGAGAGTTTATTTTCTCCTTGCCCTGTTTTACACATTAACAAGCAGACTTGTACAGAAATGCAAAAGGGTCACCCCATTTGGCCACAAATTTAAGATGTTTACTTGTCTCCCCCCCTCCCCCATATCCCAGCTTTGGAAGATGGATTCTATAGTATCACATCCCTGCTTAGCTCCCTCTCCACCCCAAACTACACCCTCAAATCCCCAGGAACTTCCCAAGCTGGAGTTGGCAATCCTACCAAATCCAACAGCTTGGACCTAAAAGTGCACACAGTTACATGGGGGGGGGGCTCTCTTACTACCTTTCTTTTGGAGAGCAGAGTATTTACCTCTCTTCCCCACTTTCCTCCACTCCGGTCTGCAGTGCTGCTCCATTCCAATGATTACAAGAAATAAGTTTTTATTTGTCCCCTGCAGGGGTATTTAGCCTCTGCCAGGCCATACCACTGCCTGTATTCCTGAGAATAGCTAAAAATGTAAACACTGTGCATAGAAATGCCTAACAGGATTATTATGTACTGAGATCGAGGCAGCGTTCAAACAAGTGATTTCTTTATTCAGCTCAGAACACAACAGCACACAGAACAAGCCAATTATACACATTTTGAGCTAGGAAAACTACACCTCCTGAAACAATAACATCCAATCATAAAACAGTGCTTGGGATGAATGAGAACTGTTCTCGCCAAAAGTCAAGGTCTCTCTGAATTGGTCTGTTTTCAGCACTGACCAATCTGGTTGCGTATTTTAGAATGCTGGGCTTCTATGGAGCTGCGACCTAAGCTCACATCTAATAACACAGTAAACTGAATACATAACACACACACACCCCGCCCAAGTTAGCACACATAATCTTGCAAATGATGGGGGCAAGTTCTTACTTGTTGGGAGTGCCGTGGTTCCCCAGCAGACAGCGTAGGATCTCTGCTGGAACTGCGTGGCTGACAGTCCATAGTGCAGTTGTGCCGGGACTCTCCAGCTCGAAGGGCAGCACCTGTGCTAGAGAGTTCTCGCACTCTGTGGTGGTCGGTCAGGTGTGAGATCCAGCTGTAGGTGGTCTAGCATTGTAGTTAAACGGCGATTCATCAGAATTTCCGCTGGGCTCTGCTCGGTAGTTGTGTGCAGTGTTATGCACTGCTGCAACAAGAATTTGGCTAATCTATAGCTCCAGTCACTGTAGATTAGTTTCCGCAGCGTGTTCTTCATAGCGCGGACCATTCTTTTGGCCTGTCCATTTGTGGACGGATGGAACGGGGCGGTTGTGACATGCCGGATTGTTTTGGCATCCATGAACCTCTGGAATTCAACTGATGTGAATTGTGTCCCATTGTTGGACACGATAGTTTCGGGCAGTCCATGTGTGCTAAAGATGCGGCGCAATGCCCTAATGACCAATGCCGATGTCATTACAGACATTGAGACTACTTCTAGCCACTTGGAAAATGAGTCCATGACAATCAAAAAGGTTTGCCCTTGAAAAGGGCCAGCAAAGTCAATATGCAGGCAGGACCAGGGCACTTGGGTGGTTTCCCAGTGTTGCAGTGGTGCCTAAGGCAGCTCCGATCGCGACTCTTGGCAGGCCTGGCAGATACAGACCCATCCTTCAATCTCTTGGTCCAGGTGCAGCCACCAGACGTAGCTGTGGGCTAATGCCTTCAAACGCACCACTCCGGGGTGTCCCACATGTAAGGCCTCTAACACCCAGCAGCAAAGTTTGGGGGGAATGACCACACGGTTCCCCCAGAGGAGGCATCCCTTGTGGACTGACAGTTCGTGTTGCTGTGACTTGTACAACAGGAACTCAGCAGTCTAACTGCTGGCTGGCCACCCCCTCCACACCCAGTTCAGGACCCAGGAAATGGTGGGGTCCTTGGCAAACTGTGTGGTGACATCGGACACATGTAGCGGAGGTTGTGGTAGCTCCTTGAGAGCCATTACTTTGCAGGCAGGAGAGGGATCTAGTGCCGGGGCCCGAATAGGCAGGCGGCTGAGCACATCAGCATGGCTGATGGCTTTCCCCAGCTGGTGGGAAAGTTCGTAGGTGTAGGCGGACAGGAATACAGACCAATGGAGCATCTTGGGAGACATGACCTCACGAGTCTGGCTGTCTGGGGTGAATAATCCCAACAGAAGCTTGTGGTCAGTTACAATCTGGAATTGTTGACCGTACACAAAATCATGGAATTTCTTTACACCAGCAACAAGGGTGAGTGCTTCCTTGTTGATTTGGGCATAGTTCCTCTCAGCGGACAACAAGGTTCTGGAGAAATACACAATAGGGGCCTCTCGACCATCAGGCAAATGGTGACTCAGGACCATGTCGATTCCGTAGGGTGAGGCATCAGTGGCCATGATAAACAGTAGCCATGATAAAAATGTGTGAGTTGCACGATAGTAAGTCCTTGACAGCAGCGAATGCTCGGGCGTGACTTGGGCCCCAGCTCCATTGCAACTTTTTTCCCAACAGGCGATGCAATGATTCTGCTACGGATGCTTTATGTGGCAGGAATGAGTGATAGAAGTTGAGAAGGCTGAGGAATTATTGGAGTTCTTTCTTTGAAGTAGGGGTCGGTGCACTGTGGATCACCTTGACCTTGCTCTCCCTTGGATGGACCCCGTCAGCATCAATGAGGAACCCCAAAAACTCGACTTGTGGAACTCCAAACTGGCACGTCTCACACTTCACCTTGAGGCTCGCATCCTGGAATTGGTGGAGGACCTATTAAAAGCATGCAGACAGTTCCTCGGTGGACGCACCGGCTATAAAGACATTGTCAAAATACGGGACGACACCGGGAATGTCCCGAAGAAGACCTTCCATAAGGCCTTGGAAAAGTCCTGGGGCTACACTCACCCCGAACTGGAGGCAGTTAACTTTGAATTCCCCACAGTGTGTGACGATTGTTTGGGCCTCTGCCGTGGTTGGAGTGACAGGCAATTTTTGGTATGTCTGTGCTAGGTCAAATTTGGCGAAGATCTTGCCCCTGGCCAATGATGCTAAGAGGTGGCTGACAACCGGTACTGGATACGTGTGCTGCTGCAGAGCCTTGTTTATTGTGCACTTGTAATCTGCACAGATTCGCACTGACCCATTGGGTTTGATAGACGTGACAATAGGGGTTTCCAACCTCACTTGTGATACTGGCTCCAGCACTCCCTGTGCGATGAGGCAGTCTAGCTCATCATCAATACATGGCTTTAAGGCGAAGGGTGAGCTTTCAGACAAATAGGTGTTACTGTGGGGTCAAGGTCAAACAAAACCGGGGGTCCTGTGTAGCAACCCAGGGAACCGTCAAATACTGCAGGAAAGTCTTTACACATAGAGTCCAAGCTGTCGTGGAAGACATGTTGCCCTCCCACTATGTGGATGCCTAGCACATCGAACCAATCAAGTCCCAAGAGATTATCACAGTATCCCTCGACCACTATAGCCCTCAGGGGGCCATAGAACCTTTTGTAGCGCACCATGAATTTGCTGATTACTGCAACCGGGATGCGCTGTCTCTGGGAATCGGCACTTCCAGCGTTCATGGTCGCCCCCGCAACTAGCGCAGTATTTTTTAGTAGCAGGCTGCCGATTGTAGCATTTGGAACTCTAGCCTTGAGTTTGATTAACTCTGTCACCCTTGCTGTCTGTGTCTTCCATACTCTCTTGATGCACCAGTTGTGTCTTACGAGACTCTAGCAGCGTTTTGGACTGTCGCACTGCTTTGGTTGATTGGTCGGCAGTTTCTGCAGCAACAGCATCTTCGTATGCTGATTGAAATCTAAGTTCTCTTTTAGCGAAAAGCCGGCGTTGTAGCTTTTCGTTTATCAGGCCACATACTAACCTGTCATGGGGTCTGTCGCACAGGTCTGCAAAATAGCACTGTCATGCTATTTTCCAGAGTGCAGTCACATACTTGCTATGGACTCACCCTGGGCTTGGTCGCACTTGTGGAAGGTGTGCCGACATGCAATCTCAGACAGCTTGGGTGTAAAATACTCGTGCAGTTTGTCCATAATCATTGTGAACACTGTTGTCTTGAGCTCGGCCACTAATGTCCTAGCCACATCAAAAATGTTCTTTCCACAGATGCTGAGAAACATGGCTTTCTTCATGTCTGGATCGATGATCTCATTAGCGGTGATGTAGAAGTCAAATCCGGAGACAAATGTGTCCCAGTCCTCAGTGGTTGCATCGAATGGCTCGAATTGGCCCTTGGTGGCTATCGTAGTGTCACTCTGGAGTGGTAGTGTCTGTACACTGGTTTCTCTTGAGGGGCCAAAGCAACAATTCCTTGCCTGTTTGCAGTGATCAGCTCTCAAGGGGCCAAGGTGACAATTCCTTGCCCACTGCAGTGATCAGCTCTGGTTCTGTGGGGCTCCCTACCCACTTAATCCCATCCTCATTGCCAGTATTATGTACTGAGATCGAGGCGGTGTTCAAACAAGTGATTTCTTTATTCAGCTCAGAACACAACAAACAGCACACAGAACAAGCCAATTATATACATTTTGAGCTAGGAAAACCACACCTCCTGAAACAATAACGTCCAATCATAAAACAGTGCTTGGGACCAATGAGAACTGTTCCCACTGAAAGTCAAGGTCTCTCCGGATTGCAGCATTGCAATGTTTGCAGCATTGACCAATCTGGTTGCATATTTTAGAATGCTGGGCTTCTGTGGAGCTGTGACCTAAGCTCACATCTAATAACATAGTAAACTGAATACATAACAAGGATAATCCTCTTCAGCAGGATACTCTGCTAAATCTTGTAGTTGGAAGATACCCCAGTCAGTTAAAATTATTTGTTGAGGCACTCACTACTCTATTGCTACCTTTCCTCTTAATGCTGTGGCACTGAAATAACAAACAATTCCAAAGATGTCCATAGAGCTGATATTTTTTAGCTATCAGCCTAGTTATACTGAGTATACTAACAAGTGGCTGTGATTCAGTTGATATTTTGACTGCTTAATACCTGAGCACACATCTTGATTCCCAAATCATTCTGCATAGTATTGCTGATTATAGTTGCCTGGGTGTAAGTCCCATTGAAAAAAGTGGGTTTCCCTTTCTGAATAACCGTGTTTAGGATTATCTTATATGGTTGCAGTCCTATGCAAGTTTACTTGCAAGAAACGACTAGTAATGACAGTGGGACTGGCTTCCCAGTGAGAGTGCACACAACACAACTGGGCACTTACAAAGCTGCTCCACTTCTACTGTATGTATCACTGCATCTATTTTGCATAAATATTGCTCCTCCTCAGTTGCAATGGTTCACTTAGGCAAGAATTCACTGGGTGGCCTGCCTCAGCTTCAGTGTCATACTGGTATACCTTACAGGACTGTTGCAGGAATTACAACAAAATAATGTCTCTGAAGTGTTCTGAACACTAAAAGTGTCTGTCAAAGTCAACTCCTGCTGTCAAATGCTTAGGTTACTGTTCCGCAGGGCATGAGAGGCAGAAATGTTCCACCGGGCCTTCGGGTGAGGACAGTGACGAACTCTTACATAACTCCCCATCCCTCATAACCCCTCCCCCAGGGAGGCTGGGGAGCTGGAATTCTTTCCGACATCTCATATACTGTATGTAAGGTTGCCAAGTACTTACCGTATTTCGGAAGGGGACACACAGTCCCTGGCCAGAACATTACCCCTGGAACATCCATGCTGCATGATGCCGTCACCAGGAAGTGATGCCGGGCGACGCTCTGGCAATTGGGCACCACAAAACTCTTTCAGTGCTATCCTAAAGTTACACCTTTTAAAGTAACCTGTTTAATGGACTTAAAAGGCGTGCAATATATATATATATATATATATATATATATATATGAACAAGACAAACATAGTATGTAACTTCTAAGTTTTAAACATTTTTAGCTCACCAGTCCATAAATTGAGCCTGGTCAACAGGAAAATATCAATCATAGCATAATTTGTTTATGCAAATCCACATATTCTTGTTTATACAGAACTGGGCTGTCAAAATACAGGGTTTTTTAATTTGCTTTTAATTAAAAGATTGTACACTCTCTCTTAGCAGACTACTCCAGACAGTTTGTAAGATAAAGTCAACATAAAAGCAAACATATAAAAAATACATGTAAAATAAAAATGACAAAATATTTATCAAGGCAACAGTCACCCTATTAGAGCAAAACTTGAAAGCTGTCCACAGGCCCACCAGTATCTACCCTAACAAATGAATACAGACATCCCTGATTGGCTAAAGCTTTGTTTCCCATGTCATTTTATTTCGCTGTACCTCCAAGCTACCCCGTTTTCCAGTTTCCTATTGGCTTTGCTGTGTCGCCTGGCTCCTCATCGCTTGACCTTTATTGGATAATTTTCTTATCAGTCACATTTGAAGGCGGGCCTATGACAAAGCTGGGTAGCAATGCAAACGGGCGGACCATTCCTTGGTCCTAAGTTTGCAACACTCATTTGCTCAGTTTATTGGCGCGCAGTCCTTTCAATCAAATTTAGGCCCATCCTCTAATGTCAAAGCAAAGGTTGGGATACAACCGGGGGAAAAAACCTCCAAAAAAGCCTTACTTTTCCCTGTTTTTCCATTGGGGAATAGTTAGACTGTTCCACCCACTCTGGAATCGCTATTCAGTTATTGGATTATTTTGCGATCAGTTCACCATCTCCTTACTCCGATGGGCTGCTGCAAACGCCGCTCGAGGCTATGGGCAAAGCTGCCATCCTCCGAAGAGGCGGGATGACAGAAACCGACCCTTTCATTGGCTCTTCGGTCCGCCTCTCTTCCCTTTCCCCCCTAGCGTTGATTGATTCGCTCATCCGCCGACCTCCTGTTTTTCGTCCCATCCATTGGCTCGTCTCTTGAAAAGAGGCGGGGCAGAGCGCGGAGGCTGCGCGCGGGGACGCGGCGGCGGGGAGGGACACATCTTGAAATTATTTTTTATTTCTTTGTTTCCTAGGAGGGGGGCACAAAAAAAGCGAGGGAGGAAAAAAAAGCGAGAAACAAAACCAAAAAAAAGGAGCAAAACACGCCATTAAAAAACAACACGCCCCGCAAAACATAATAATTAAAAAACACCCTAAAAAGCGCCTCGCCTTCTTTCGCGCGGGCAGCCCGGACGCGTTCGGATGTTGTCGTTCTGACCCGGGTGGGGCAGGAGCCGAGAAAGCGGCCGGACGAGACCGAGCCGGGAAGGATGAAGCGCCGGAGTGCCGACTGCAGCAAACTCCGGCGGCCGCTGAAGCGGAACCGCATCACCGAAGGCATCTACGGCAGGTAAGGCCCCGCACCTGCCTCGGCCAGGCGGATGGGAGGCGGCGGCGGCGGCGGCGGCGGCGGCAACGGCCCTGGTGTTTCCTCAGCATCCCCTCCGCTGCGGGCCGTCGCATCACACACGCCGCGAACCTGGCGGGGCTCCTCCTCCTCCTCACACGCTTCTTTTGCCTCCCCCCCCATTGTCTCCGCAGGCCTCCCTCCGCCGCTTCCACGCCGCGGCTCCCCTCACACGCCGCTTCCCGCCCATTGTCCGCCGCTGCCTTGCTTTCCTTCCTCCGCAAGTTCTCCTCACGGACCCGCCTCGATATACAGACGCAACCCGTTCCGTTTCCTCAGGCCGCCTTGCCGCCCCTCACAACAGACCCCGACACCCTTCGGTCAGTACGTCGCTTCTCTCTCCCCCCCCTTCAATAAATACACACCAGTTTTTTCTGACGTACACCTCAGAACGACAACCCTGTCCCCAAACGTGCCACGCCAGACTTTGACTTTCCGTAGGCCTTTCCCTCACCCCCTCCGCCTCAATAGGTGCTTCCTGTACAATAGACACTGAGTGCCCCCCCCCGGAACCCACCGATTCTTCCTTCAGACCCCCCCCATATCCTCAAAATAATCCTCTTCGATAATATCTTCAGAGAATTTAAGTGGCTAACCTCCAATTATTCTCACAGACCCCCACTTCCCTGGGCACCCTCAAAACGATTCTGTGTATGTGTGTCTCTCTATGTGTACATCATGTCATTTAGTTCCTTCAGGGAATTTCATTATCCCTTCCAAATTCTCCTCTCCGACTGCCCTCCCCCCATCCTCAATATAACTCATCCCCATATATATCACACCTCAGTAAATTCCTTATGGGAACTTTATGTTCCCTCTGAAAATTGCTCTTAAGGATCAGTTTGAGTGCCCTCAATCCCCACCTTTAAAATATACCACACATCCTTCTTGACTTGTCTTGTCTGAGGACCCTCCTCCAGTCCAGTGGATTTCCTTGCTGCCAGTTCAGCCTTTCAGGTGTTCCCCCAAGGCCACAGTTCCTCTAGGTTTTTCTTGGAAACTCCCACTCCTGTGGCTATACCTTTGTGGCCACACTTCTGATGCATTAATGGTCCTCTACCTGCTGCTCTCTTTTTCTCATCATCTAGACATTTTCCCCTAGACTTGAGAATCACAATTGGTCCCTATCCCACCACAGTCAATCATTCCCCAGTAACTGCTCCCCCCCTTTATTCTTATATATTGCTATCTCATGATGATGCTTCTGCTTCACCTGAGTGCATCTATAGTGCTGTAGACTGCCAGATCTATCCACTAGCTCCACTCAATGGCCCCCTTCTTATGTATGTATTTGTTTAAAATATTTCACTTTATCCCCCCAAATTCAAAGCCAGCCCCGCAATTGTGGTCAGGAAAATACTTTTCCAATTTTATTCTTGTTTTCTTTTCTCCAAAACGTTTTACACTTTTTCTAACATTATCTTTAACTTTTTTCCTCTCTTCAGAGAGTCAGTCCTTCTGTAAGGCGGCTGCTGCAGCTTTTTGTTTTTCACTCTTCTTGTGCTGATCTTGCCATTTGAGTCTCTATCACTCTTCTTCAAATCAGCATAATATATTTCTTGTTTCTGGAATCTCCTCATTCTTCCAGTCCTTGCAAATATTGCTTTCCTTTAGGAGATTCCTCAGTTCATATCTACTCTCCAGCTTGAATGCACACAGTTTGGCAGTAGATTTCTTCCTCTTCATTTTATTTCTTGTTCTATGTCTTGCTTTATAGTAATGCCAGGGGTGAATTGTTTTAAAAATTGTGAAAGTGTTGACGATGTGGGCTGGAATTCTGTTGGTTCTCTGATGAGGGAGATATTTAAGGCATGGGATTTTATGTGGCAATTTCACATCCATAGATAAATAGCTCTTAGGGAAGTTACTGTAACGGTCCATATAGGCCTTGTTTTAAGACTGTGGGAATTATCATGGGACAAGTACCCAGCAGCTTGCTTTATTCACTTACTACAGGCAGAACGTGAAGTTTGTAGTTCCCAAGTGCTGTGATTGCAGCCACTTTGTACAATTGAAAGGGGCATTATGGAGGCAGTGTTCTTCTGGCTGATAAATTGTTCTTGTTATTAACAAGGCCTTAAGGAGCTCTGGATTCATGGAGAATTGGGAAGGAGCAGTGAGGAAAAGTTCAAATTAATACCCAGGGTGACAAGCAGTCACTTCAGAGAAGTTACTAATCTAACAACCACACTGAAGAGTAAATTAGAATGAAGCTAATCCACAAAAACCTAGTTTTTCTTTAAAGAAGCTTTATTCACCCAAAGTATGTAATGTGGCACTTTAAAACAATATCTAGAGTAAAGATTGCCAGGTGGTTTCAGGATCTTCAAAATACTGTCTGGAAATCAAGAATGGTTCAAGTAACTGCTAAGATGGTCCCTGCTATTGGCACAGATAAGAGCCTTGGGGATCCACAAATTGTGTCCATGAGGGAAGATGGTTCCTCCTGGCAAAAACATTGCAAAGGAAAAGAGGGCTCGCCTAGATTATTGTCCAGAGTTATAAACTATCAGTACATAAGTGTTGTAGCTTTCTTCAGAGAATTGATCATGATGGCATTTTGCCTTCCAACCTGGTTAAAACACACAGGATTAGTAACTGGCAACTGTCCACTTTGCAAACCATTGGTCCTTCCAAGAGTTATGGGAGGCTGCTGGCACCCCAGCGTAGATCAGCGACCGTGCTTCTTTCCATAGTTGCTGGTGTACATACAATGCTGTGATGGTCACTACCAGCAGCAGCATGGGACAGGTAGGAATGTTGGGTGTTTTATGTGTGGAATGAAGTTTGCTTGTTAGTTTTAATTATTTTGAACTGACATCTTTCCTTTAAAACTCAATGTTAGTGTGCCAGATATACATGACTGGTTGAGAAAACTGCTATTCTTAGCGGAAATGGACAAAATGACTAAGAAGTTAAATGGACAAATGGCAGAACAGTATACAAAAGATTGGGAAGAACTGAAACTGTATCTAGAAACTGAATATAGAATGAAGGGGAAAATATATAACTTGGATACATATGGTTATTGAACGAGAAGTGAAATGAATTTGGAATTGTATTATACTGTTATTTGAGAATATGTTGCAATGGTAGAGGTTTTATATAATGTGTTACCTGGTTTGTCAATGCATATAAGTTTAAATTTGATTACCGTCTAACATATATTTTTGTTTGTTATTAGCAGTGTTGGAAGCCTATTAGGGGGGTGGGGGAAGGGTTGGGAACTTTCTTTTTCTGAAATTGTATTGGTACCGTTATTGAAAATGTTGATTGTTTTTCCAATAAAAAAAATTTTGTTTAAAAAAAAAAACCTCAATGTTAGTTATATGATTTAAAATACAGGCTTGGGTCCCACAGAGGCTCTCCATGGATGGAAGGGAATACTATCCACAGAACTAGAGATGTGAAGACTTAGGAGGGGAGGGGAAAAAATTCTCAAGTCCCTTTTTTCTGTTTTTCCAATGGAAAAACTGGAAATATTGGGGAGTATTGAAAAAGCTCCTATGAAATTATTTTCTTTTAAAATGAGTGAAATGTTGTTAAAGGGAAAGGGAGTGTACTGTAGACATATACCACTCTTAAATCCATGATGCATTTTTGCACCTTTTTGTACCTAACCTTCACTAGGGGAGCATAAAAGGCTTTCATTGCTTGTGGTTGCATGCCTCCTGTTGTCCTTTTGACCTGACTCATTCTAGTTTACCTTTTCACCTCTCCCTCAAATGACTGTGAGATATATATCCCCAGTCTGGATAACAAGTAGCTTATTGCCTTACCTTGCTGGAGGGGGAGATCATAAGAAGATGGGGCAGAAACTGCACCAAAGCCTTAGAAGAAAACTCTGAAAGTTTCACTGAGGATTGAGCTCTCTAATCAGTAGCCACAGAAGGAAGACGACAGCAGTTAGCTGGAACTACATGTAGCTGTGCAGATATTATTTTTGACTTTTTAAGCTACCCTTTTTCTGAATATATTATATTGTATGTTACTTACCATAAAGCTTGTGTTTCCTGTTTAACTCCCCTTTTTGCTTTTCAGATAGCAAAATTAATGTATATGTACTAAGTTAGCACAGGGTGCATGAATTTGCAGTTTTCTCTCAAGTATTGGGTATATTTGCAATTTGCTAATGAAAATGGAGGCACAAAGGAGTAGTATTGCATATATTTCAGTTTTTCTCCCAAATTCCATTTTTTTCTGAAAGAAGGGGAAAAATCTGTGGCTTCAAAATTTCCACAGATTCTTCATCTCTAATCCGAACACAACTTTTTCTCCTCCCATATCCCACTGTAGTATAAAACACACTTTGAACTGTTGTTCTGGGAAGCGGAAGACACCTCCCCCAAACAGTATGAGGGAGGAGAATCAGCAAACATCACCCCTCCCCTTCTGCCTATGGAAATTCTCCATGAGATCCATCAAGTCACAGTGTTTTCCAAATAGTGAATGATGAGAGCACTACAGATGGACCAGAAGACATGTTGGCAAGTGATTAAATGTGCTAGGGTTGCTTGTGCATGCACTTTGCACAGGAGGCCCATCTTTGTTCCTTTTAGATGCCGGTGAAGACAGGACATGTACGATGCAGTGACAGTGTTTATGCAAACCTTGATATCATGGCAGTCCTGTCCACATGTAGCAGTGTGGATTCTACTTTGCTACCTGTATAATTTTAGTTAGTTGTTTTCCTACTCCCTTCCCCTCTGCTGCCCAAGCTCCACATCACAAGACTTGCTGTCAGCAAGTAAGCTGGTTGGTATATGACTTTTGATTAATTTAGCAAGCAGATTAATTTATGACATTAACCTTTCCTATAATGATTTGCTACACTTACTTAACCCTAATGTGGTGAAATATATTTGTTACCTTGACTTTTATTCATTCATGCCAAAAGCAAAATATGTCTGGCTTCATTTTGAATAATCCTGTGGAAATAATCCTGGGGGAATGACTGTAGCACAGCTGCCAAATTGGTGGAAGGGGAAAGAACTTGTGTGTCAAACTTAAAACATTGTTGATTAATGGGTCACTTGAGGAAAATGTGAGGGTGGGGTCCATGTGTCATTGTGAGGTCTGCCTGTTCTGGTGATGCATGTGGTAAACAGTAACAAATTGAATGAGCTATCATCTTTCACTGATTTTATTTCTAAGTGTTTTGGCAGCTTCCATCTGAGGTGCCATTATTAATATGTCTACAGTCCAACTGGATGACTAGAGAACAAATGAGAATTTGTTTCTTGATAGCTGCCACTACCTAGGAATTAGGGAAGCATTTTAAATATTTGTATAGTTTGTATATTATCTTATATAACTTCACCTAATTTTTTCATATTGCAGAAATCCAGAACTCCATAATGCGATAGGTGTGCAGTTATGCAAGAATCACTGAACTGGTTCCTAGTTAATAAAGTTATTCATGGTCAGAATTTTATCTCTTGAACATCTCTTTCTATTTTAAAGAGATTTTTTTGTGTGATCTTGCTTTTTTAATTAAAAAAGCTCCTCTCTCCCTAATTTATATGCTACAGGTTATGTAAGGAAGGGTCTTCCAGAAATTCTGTCATGGCTGAATGTCTTAGAAGGTGGTGCCTGTGTTCCTGCTTGTGTTCCTGCTGTATGCATTTTCAGTAATGGCAGAAGAGGAGGGAAAAATTCTCTGTACAGATACTAAAAGGGGTTTGAGCTATATAAATATGTGGCCATTACATCAACAAACTGTCTTTCATCGAGGCTAGAAAAAAATCACAAAATTGTTTAGTAACACCTAGAAGCTTCATGCTGGTGCTTGGGAATTTTAAAAAATGTTGTGCAGGACTGGGGCCTACAGATCTGAAAGCTGAGCTCCAAAGAGCTATTTCCTCTCTTTCTTCCCGCTCCCCACTGCCACCATCACACTACAAACAATATTTGAAATTTCTCCTCATATTCTAAAGTAGGTTGCTATGTGGCTGGCAGGGGGAGGTTCTGGAATTGGTTTTAAAGAAAAAAAACAAGCCTAAGGCCTCCTTGGACTCATGAGACTAACAGTGTTGTTGATAGGCTCCTGGCAGGACTGTGTTTCCCATTTTAAACAGAGTCCAGTAGCGCCTGAAAGACTAACAGAGTTTCTTCCTGTATAAGCTTTACATGTTAGCACTCACTTCCTCAAATGCAGCATCTTTGGAAGTGAGCTGTGACTCACAAAAAGCTTATGCTAGAAAAAACTGTGTTAGTCTTTAAGGTGCCACTGGTCTCTTGTTTAATTTTATTGCAACAGAGTAATGTGGGTACTGTTGTAGAATTATTTTTCCCAAACTCACTCCTTACAGAAGAGAGGCTTATGACTATTTTTGTTTGCAGATTAACTTTTTATCAATGCAGTGAGAGTACAAATTATTTCAAAATTAAGGGAAACAATTCTGGTACAGAGCACTATTTAAAGAAGGAAATGGCACAGCTTTTCAAGCATTCTTCATTTTGAAGCTACTTTCATTTGATTGCTTTTTTGTATTGAGCATTATGAGTGGGTGAGACTTGTAAAATCAGTGTAGGAAGACATAGTTTTATAGGGTTTTTTTTAAAAAAATTGAATATTTTCCCAGCAAGCAGCACTTAGCAACACGTGTAACAAGCATATATGGCCTGTTCTTGACTTTGTATATAAATGGCCATTTTATGTATTTATAAATTGCCTCAGCTTCAAGGCAAAGGTGGTGTACAGCACTTAAAACAAATAATTATGTAGTTCAGAAGCACTAAAATCAATAAAATCCAATAAAACGTAGCATCAGAATAAAAAACATTAATAGCACACCATATAACATTAAGAGGATCCAAGCTATAAAAGCTACATTATGTTTATCAATGTAGAGAACTTTTAAAGCAATTTCAGAAGTGATGTGTTCCTAACAATTTGCCAAGCTTTTTGGCCCACAAGTTACATACAGTGCTTTGAGAGGTTTTGTGTCTTGTTTTGTGTGATGAAGATCAAGCAGTAGTGCAGTGCTAGAGACGCAAGCTGGAGTATAGGCCTGACCCTTACCTCATAGCCAGCCTTACCGGTCTTTTCCTTCCTAGCTTGAGTGCTACAAACGGCAGCTGTTTCTCTACCATTGCCACCAATATGCCACTTACAAGTTATAAAGTTATGATTTTTCCAGCTTTATTTGTGTTTATGGATTATTTAATGAAGAAAAAACCCAGTGTTTTAAAATTGTATTCTAAATTTCAAAGGGAAACATTACTTTCTATGTGTTTTGGAGTGGCAAAAATAACTTTATACAGACCATTTGTTATCAAGAACAAATCCTGAAGTGCTGTGTTTTAAGAACTGTTTTTTATTGCTTCCTTCGATGTCATATTAATAGGCGATGCTCTTTTAGACACACAAGTCTGAACATCCTGAAGTCAAAAGGGAGCTCTGCTGATAGTGGAGTCAAGATTTCTCCCCTAAATGTTATACAAAAAGTAAGGGAAGCGCTGATTTCAACTGCACAGCTAAAACATTCTTGAAGGAAAAAAATTGGATGTTCAGAGAGAGCTGAAAAGCAGATTGCTGAAAATCATGGGCTGTAATAATGTACTGATTCTATTTATAGTTCACTCGGGATCTGTATATGCAGTAGGTGGTAGATAGAAGCAAATGCATATAAGATAGATATTGCAAGAAACCTTTTAAGCTAACACTAATGAACTGGAATTCCTGCCTGGGTCTTCTCAGTGCAATGCACAAACTGCAATTCATCTGTGAGTAGTTCTTGAGCTCTGGGAAATTCCCTTTATTACTGAATATGGCAGGTATCCTTTATAGTCTGAATTTCTTCATATTGAAATCAGGGATGGCTGTCTTTTTTTTCCCAGTTCAGGTGGTCTGAGTTTTTTCTAATCAGGCTCCTTGTTGACTGGAACCAGTACAGCCTAAGCTCGGTGCACTGCCCCTAAGAGTCAGATGTTATTCCTGAGAGAGACTGGCACTCAGCTGCCAGATTTTGAAGGGAGGGATGCCCGAGAAGGCTTCTGATAACACAAAGGTCCTGTGGGTATCTGCTTTCAGCACTGAGAAGACGGACAAGTAACTCGTTGGCCAGTTAATAAATGGTGCCTTGAGCAGAGCTGCTGGCATCTTGCGTGCTGTTGTCAGTCTAGATGGTGTCTTTTGGACCAACTCTTGCAGGTGTGAAAGAACTGGGTACAGCACACAGGCCTCTTACCTAAATCATATAGTTAGAAGTTCCTATAAGCAGCTGTTGATAGATTGGTTGCTTTAGTCAATTATGCAATCCCATCCTTTTGTCAGTTCCTGTATGTGTTTTTTTATCTTGAGCATTGGATTATTCACATTAATAAAATGTTCCCCACAGTGTTTTTGCTGATCAAAACGGTAAGCTGATGAGATGCTTTTCTGAAATACCCCATTTTGCATAGTAGCATAGGGCACGTTCTGTTACATTTTTTTTGCTTGGGTGCTATTCTAGAACACAGCTGCTGCTGTACGGTGAAGGATGGCAGTGGAATGTCAGAGATCTTTGATAGTGGTTGCTTTTGTAATTGGCTGAACAAACTGTAGCCTTACCTCTGTATCCAGGATGAAGCATCACATTGGAATGTACTGTACCACTTCACTGAGCCTAAGGCCTCAAAGCCAGAGGATCCTCCTTCCGACTTAAGTAGCTCTTCCTTCAACGCAAGAGCCACTTAGGTCGGAGGAAGGCTTCTTGGGTTGGAGGAACTTCATCCAGCCTAAGGTAGGATACATGCCACTGTTTTCATTAATTATTTCTACCTGGACTTAATTTTTGTTACCACCTCAACATTTCTTACTGACAGTTTCTTCAGGCTTGGCAGGTGGAAAATTGTCATTCTCCTTCAGTGGGGGGAAGTCATCCAGGAAGTGGTTAGGTCACGCCTCTGCTCACTTGGTTAGGCTATGCAAATTTCTTTATTGCGTGGCTCCTATTGGAGGGACCTAGGCTGACCTCTCCAGTTTCTGCATAGCCCTGCACTTGGTAGGAAGTCTGGAGCTCCTGCTCCAAACCAGAGGAACTATTTTTAAAAAAACTTTAAAAGTTAGACAACAGCAGAGCGGGGAGGTCTACATCTGAAGACCTACCCTTCCCTTCCAGGTTCCGAGGAAGCTGGAGAAACCTAAGGATGGCAGATGGGAGGAAGAAGACTCAGCCCACCCCCTTCTGAGATTTTGGGAGGAGAGGGAATGGCTGAGATGGAGATGTCTGTGCAGCAGCAGCCTATTGCCCTCAAGGTTTCGGGAGGCGGGCAACAGACAGATCAGTGGCGGGAAGTCACAATGCTGCTCTGAACCGAGGAAGGAGGCTCCATCAGCGCGGGACCAGCTGAATGCATTGAGCCAGCCGGTTCCCATGTGTGTCCCCCCACACACTTGGCCCAAGATGGCGGTGCAGAGGCTGCGGCCGGCACCGGGGAACCCAAGTGGTAGAAGCCTTCTGGCTCCCACTCCCACCCCCACGTCAAGAAGAGGGCACAGCAGCTGCGGAACAACAAATTGACGTGGGAAGCAGAAGGGGCAAGCCCCTGCGGTGAGCTTATTCCGATAGGGGGGGTGGCCTGGGGGGACGGCTCTGCAGACATATCCAGCCAGCTCCAAGGATCAGGTGGAGGCCCAGGGGAGACGTTGGGGCGGCAGTTCCTTGGGGACAGACAGGCCCCTTTTCAGCCACAATTCCTGCACCAACCCTAGGCAGCACAGGGACCCAGCGGCATGGCGAAGGAGGCCCCTTGCAGCAACAGCCGCAAATTCTGCACCAGCCCAGCCAGCACAGGGACCCAGCGGCAGGACGCAGGTGGGCCAGCTGGTTGAGCATGTGGAGCAGGCAACCTCATGTCCCCCTGCAATGCCAAAAGGTCAGAACGGCCCTCCCGCCATCCGAGGATTCGGAGGGCAGGAAAATGGCCAATGGAGGTCCCTGTGGAGCTTCAGTTCCTTACCACTGTGGAATCGGGAGTCGGGCAACACTGGTTGGAAGGGGAAGCTCCACCAGCGTGGGGCTGGCTGAACGCAATGAACCGGTCGGTCCCTGCTCTCCCCCCCCACACACAAGTGGTCCAAGAGGATGGTGTGAAGGCTGCAGATGGCACCAGAGGCTTGGAGAGGTCGAAGCCTATGGGCTCCTGCTCCACCCCAAGGAAAGGGTGCCGGCTTAAGCGGCAGGCAGCTAGAGACCGGCAGGAGATGCCGGTGGGCAGGTCAAGCGGATGAAGCCAGTAGGCTCCTACCCACCCCCGCACCCGAAGGAGGCAGCCAGGTAATCGGTTGGCAGCGCGAGAGACACATAGGGCCACATGGGGTGGGCCCACTCCAGCAGTGAGGGAAGGTCCTGTTGGGAGTAGCCCCACAGCAGGGGCACCTGCACCTACCCAGGGACAAAGTCCAGGCCCTTGGGGCAGGATGGGGGCAACATGGGCAGGGGCAGGTTGGCCCCTGCTGCAGAGAACCCACAGCAGCCGCAATTTCATCACCAGCTGCAGCCACTGCATGGTTCACCAGCTGCAACCGCTGTAGGGCCCAGTTGGCATTGCGCTGCGCCCATTCAGTCCCTCATAGTTTCAGCTGGGACAGTCATGGATCTGGCCCTTAATGGGAGTCCCTTGGGTAGCACCGCAAGGGCTTTAGGGCTCTGGAAGACGGCGGGGGGGTTGGGTGGCAGGCCCAGCACAACCCCAAAACCTGCGCTTCCAAGCACAGAATGGAGCCGGGGGAAGGTCATCCTCCAAGGGGCTCCAGCAGGAAGGGAAGCCACACCACTTACCTTAGTTCTGGAAGGCTGGAATTACATTTACCATCACTTCTTTGGGTGGAAATACAGAGAAGGAAGAAGGGGCCGTGGTGGATCAGTGGTTAAGATGCTGAACTGCGGACCAGACAGTCGGTAATTGGCAGTCAAGACCTGAGAGCTGCATGATGGAGTGAGCTCCCGTCTCTGGTTTGAAAACAGTTTGAAAAAAAGAAATTGCAAGTAGATACACAGGTACTGCTTCAGTGGAAAGGTAACAGTGTGCCATGTGCCTCGGCATCTTGTCATGCCCACAGAGACTGTTTTGGACAGTGCTGATTCTTTGACTTGGAAACGGAGATGAGCACCGCCCCCTAGAGTCAGATTTGACTGTCTTTAAGTCTGAGCCTTTCCGAAGGCTGTCGAACAAAGGCGTTCCATGCTTGGTTACCAGTTGGGAAGTGGCAGAAAAGCCTGTATCTTCAGCCTCTGCAAAGCGGGAAACCAGAGGCTTTAAGAAATCAGTCTAGGTGCAGACTTTTGCACCATTCTCCTGCCATCCTTGATAACATCATCAGAGCAGAGTGGGCTGTTCCTAAAGGTGGGAGCTCCCCCTTTGTCACAAAGCATGTGTGATCCTCGACAGAGGAGACCATGGGGGGCCTTAAAGCCCTTAAGGTCCCTTAATCAGCGCCCCTGCGGAGGCTCCGCTTTCTCACCCCAAGGCTGGGGAGAAGGCATTAAGATGCTGAGGACAGAAAGACTGAGACAGCAAGGGCCGCGGTGGATCAATGGTTAAGACACCGAATGGCAGTCCAGTAGGTCGATATTTGGCAGCTCAAGACTTGAGTGCTCCCATCGGTGATCCCAGCTCCTGCCAACCTAGCAGCACGAAAGCAAGAAGTTGCAAGTAGATAAATAGGTGCCGCTTCGGTGGGAAGGTAACAGCATCCCGTGCACTTTGGAGTCTAATCATGCTGGCCACATGACAATGGAAACTTCTTCGGACAGTGCTAGCTCCTCGGCTTGGGATTGAAGAGGAGCACCGCAACCCTAGAATCAGGTTCGTCTGGCTTTCGAGCTAGGGAAACCTTTATCACGCTGTTAAGGAGTAACTTAGCTACAGAGTAGTCCTCAGGCAGGCTTCTATTTGGGACTCAAAAATCGACGAGGTGTTAGCTGAGACGAAGGTGTAGAAGGCGATGCTGTCACCTTCCTGCCACAAGGGGAGACACCACAGGCACGGATATGCCAGTACATTCATGGGGTTCTCACCCCAGGTAGAGGAAGAGAAGGGAGACCCTTTGAGCACAGCATGAGATCCAATGCCTAACAGGCCTCATTCTTCAGGATTCAATAGGGCAGCCACAACCGAAAACAACAAGCATGACTATCAAAATTGGCAGCCGGCTCCTGGCCTTCACAAGGATCGGGAGCTTAATCCACAGGACACCAGTGGGCCTTTGTCAGCCCCAAGACTAGAGGCAAGGCTACTTTACTGCAAAGCCAAGTCGGCACCTGAAGGACATAGGTGCCATAGAAGAGGTCCCCAAGGAACAGCACTGCAGAAGAGGGAGTGCAGTTACCTTCGTCATTCTAAAGCAGGGGACTGGAGATGATGATGATGAAATAAATAAAAAAATAAAAAGGGGGAACATTCTGGACAAAATTCCCGCACCATATCTTGCAGATACTACAGGAAAGGGAACTTTGTGGCCTTCCTGGACTCAAGAAGGGATATTTGCATGTCCTGGTGCACCCAGACTCCAGCATTTCCAGTATAAGGCTTCCCTTTGGCTCCCTCCTCAGCACCCAGAGTATTTACCAAGATCTGGGTTATTCTGGTAGCATCACTACGCCTAGGAGGGAGACTCCACACACAGAGGGCAGTAGCGTCCTGTGCGCGCACTGGTCCCTCATCAACAGAGCCTTTCATCCCTACACAGGATCTTACACAGCTGGAGGGGGGCCAACCTGAACACACAGCAGGCCACCGTCTCTCTATCAGGGGGAATAAAGCTAAACATATGGGATGGTGTATGGTGTGTCAGGTCTGAGATAACAGTGGTCCAGCTGCACCTGCCAGTCCTGCAGGGCCTACTAAAATCAATCATAGCCACAATCCCGTGGGCAGGACTCATGAGGGAGTTTGAACGATGGGCAATACCATCATACTTGGAGCAAGACCATCAGCTTCCTCCATTCTCAGCAATGAGGCGGCCCACAGCATCACCTGCTTTTGGAAAACAGGCTGAGCTATAAGGACCTGAATCCAGGGGAATGAGTCTGGAGCGAGGAAGTCTTTGCCCAGATCACACAAGTTCTCAGGACTCCTGTGTGGGATCTACTAGCGAGCTCAACGAGCCATCAGGTTGAGAGGTTCCTGTCCGGATGCCAGGACCCAGCAGCAGGGCCAGAAGGCCTCCAGTATGCCTTGCTTCCCACAGCTCTGTTAAGAAGGACGCTCAACAAGATCAGAAGGGACAGGGCGGAAGTGGCATTCGCGACTGCCAACCAGCCAAGAGGACCATGGGTTCTCGGTACACTGGAGAAACTACCTCTGAGAACAGATCAGCCACACCTAAGGCCCATCCTACACCTAGAACCAGCATGGTTACAGTTGACTGCACAGAAATTGAACACAGACGATGAGAGATGCTAGGTTTTCAAAGAACATAGGGATATTAGGTCTCAGGCAAGGGGGCCATTAGCACGGCACCCCTATAGTCACCCATGGAAGACATTTCACAACAGAGTATGACCCCTGGCACCTCTAGTCAGACACAGGTTCCCGACATGGAGACACAGGTTCATGACACAGAGCCTTCTCCGTGGTGCTGTGCGCATTGACTAAAGTCAATTATATTACCTTCCTTCTGCTCCAATCCGGAGCACCCTAAAGTACAAACCTGGCACAACTTGACTTTTGAAAGTCAGACCTGCTGTTTGTATCATGAAGAGGGCCCCGTAGACCATTGCGGCCTACTGGAGTGGACAGTATATGGCCAAGGCCTGTGTTGAGGCAAGGATGGGCACCACCAGGTCAGGTGACCGTGCACTCCACAGGAGCATTCTCCAAGCGAGCAACAGCGGATGGATTCTTTAGAGCAGGTACCTGGGCCTCTTTGTCCACATTGGTGAGGCGTTACAGGAGGGGTCAGGCGGTGTCTGCTGACATAGCCTTCAGCATACCAGTATTACAACAAGTTTTGGAGATATAAGTCACCCACCCTAGAAGAACAGCTTGGATACAGCTAACCACTTCCTGGATGACTTGCCCCACTGAAGGAGAATGGTACATTGGACCTTACCTGAAGGTTCTTTCTCTTCAGTGGGGGAGAAGTCATCCACATCCCACCCTAGGACAGTGAACCACTAACTCAAATCAAGCCAAGGATGGCACGTAGAACACAGAGTGATCGCTCCACTTAATAAATGCAGAAAGAAAGAAGGAGCACAAGAACTAAAATGAAAACAACACAGGGCTTGGACATAACTGGAGAGGTCTGCCTAGGTCCCCCCAATAGGAGCCACACAATAAAGAAATTTGCATAGCCTATCCAAGCGAGCAGAGGTGTGACCTAACCACTTCCTGGATGACTTCTCCCCCACTGAAGAGAACGAACCTTCAGGTAAGGTCCAGTGTACTGTTCTGGAAAGAGGACGGTTGTGTGCTAATGGATGATCAGCATTTTTTATAGGTATCAGAGGCATTTCCCCTTTCCTCATTTCTTGTCTTCTGTCCCCTGGCGTGCTCAGTAGATCATGATACAAAAAGGAAGCTGCACATGGCCAAGTTATTCATGGTTGGTATGCTTTCAAGTCACACTATGTTTGTCGTCCTTAAAGCAGTAGCAATCTTTATATAGCATGCCAATAACACCATAGGTGTATGTTGAAATGCAAGATATACAATAAGAGAGCTGCTTTGAACTGTGATGAGAGAGGAAAAGAAAGGAGTTGTTTCCTTCCTAGTCATATCTGGATACATGCCTATGTATAAAGAATAGGAAGAGGGATTAGGGTCCCATCCTCAGGCATACATCACATGCAGACACCTAGGCTACTACAGGTCATGAGAGAATATACGACCTAACTAGCAACATCTTGATTCTCAAGTCTCCCAAGGCCATGGCTGGAGTCCGTGAACACTATGGGTGAGCATAGGGAAACGTTACATGCAGCTCTGCTACAATACTCCTTACATGCATTCACACACTCCCTCCCTTTAAGAATGTCAGGGTGGACTGATAAGGGCTAAGCAAGGGCACAAAGCAGGCAGGGGTTACAAAAGCTAAAATGAGCATTACTGGCAAAAGGCACTTAGATGCATTCATTGATCATAGTACAAAACAAAGCATCACCCACAAGGCAGGGTCCGATCCTGACACTCGAGTGCCGCATGACTGAGTGAGCTCCCGTCTCTGGTTCCAGCTTCTGCCAACCTATCAGTTTGAAAGCAGAAAATTGCAAGTAAATAGGTACCACTTCGGTGGGAAGGTAACAGCGTTCTGTGCGCCTTGGCGTTTAGTCCCACTGGCCACATCACCACAGAAACGTCTTCAGACAGCGCTAGCTCTTCGGCTTGGAAACGGAGATGAGCACCGCAGCTCTAGAGTCGGATTTGACTGGCTTTCAAGCAAGGGAACCTTTACCTTTTTTTAATACATAAAATGCATCAAGTGTTGACTTCACCAAAATAGGTTGCCAAATATTAATGGTTTTCTTCTAGCATTTTACTGGAAGCCCCTGTTTCCCCGATCTAATTGGTTAAGAAGTTGGCACATACCGCTTTCTAGTTACTTGTTGCCATATCCTTCATGGGTAGTGAGTAGAGTTTGCTGCCAAAACAGTGTGTGAAATCTTTCACTCTTTTTCAGTGGATCAGGGCTTTCACTTCTTTGTGTGTTATATTTTTCATCTTAAAATGATTTGTTGCAGTTTAATATGTTTTGTCTTTGTTCTTTGTATTTTCTTAATATGTGGTTTCTAATTTTTGTTTAAAAAAATTGTTCTCCAAGTACCCATTTTTGATGCCTGCAATAAAGCCCTCCGCTTCATTGTTATGGTTCTTTGTACTGCTGTATAACTGATAGCAGATTTCTACAGGCTTAGTTTTGTGACCAATTCTAAATTAAACTGCTAAAGTACTTTCTATTGGGTGTGTGCTCCTTGTGCAATGTACCATAGGATTCCATGCTGTTGTTGTAGCCATCTGCATTAATTTCACATATTTTTTTAAAATACCAACCCAGCTCTCAATTGCTTGATCTTCCCCTATTGTGCCAGAAGGAAATGTAGATATTTAATGGAATGTTAATTAGAATTTACATATGTAGTGAAGATAATGGATCGCTCAGAGCTCTTATTCTTTCTTGCATTTATATCCTTTGGAAAATATTCATGACTGTCCAATTTATCAAAGGATTGGTTTATTGGAACCCACCCACCGTGCACAACTGATGTTGGTTGAGTTCCTTTTCATTAAACCTTTACAGATATAGGTTTTATGTCTAATTTGGAACTTGATTGTTGGCATGTGGGTCAAAGTATGCGAAGGAATTTTTCTATAACCCCAGGAGAATTGCCGGGTTCGCAGGGAAAACAACTTTTAAAAGAAAAAGGATGTGTAGAGAGGGGTAAAACTGCCACATAACTGTGCAAGCACAGACGTCACGACTTAATCCCTGCTGCCACATGAGATCTCTTGATGCTGTATCAAGTTTACAGCTGCCATTCGGGAATTGCTAGGCAACTCCAAAGGCTGACAGAAAAGGTAGGGAGGCAGGCATTACAGTGCTTAACATTTGAGTTCTATCTAAAATAAAAATGGGAGAGGGCATGATCCAGCCAAGGTTGATCGTTTGGAAATTATTGATTTCCCTGAAGATTAATAAGCATGTGCATCTCTACTGACCAAACTAGGGGTTCCCACTTAAGAACATAAGAGAAGCCAATGTAGGAACAGGCCAATGGCCCATCTAGTCCAACACTCTGTCACACAGTGGCCAAAAATACCAGGTGCCATCAGGAGGTCCAGAAGTGGGGCCAGGACACTAGAAGTCCTTCCACTGTTGCTCCCCCCAAACACCAGGAATACAGTGCATCACTTGCCCCAGCCTGAGAGCTCCTATCTATACCTTGTGGCTAATAGCCACTGATGGACTTCTGCTCCATATGCTTATCTAATTCACTCTTGAAGCTGTCCATGCTTGTAGCCGCCGCTGCCACCTCCTCTGGCAGTGAATTCCATGTGTTAATCACTCTTTGGGTGAAAAAGTACTTCCTTTTATCTGTTCTAACCCGACTGCTCAGCAATTTCAGCGAGTGCCCATGAGTTCTTGTATTGTGAGAAAGGGAGAAAAGTACTTCTTTCTCTACCTGCTCAATCCCATACATAATCTTATAAACCTCAATCATATCATCCCTCAGCCATCGTTTCTCCAAGCTAAAGAGCCCCAAGCGTTTTAACCTTTCTTCATAGGGAAAGTGTTGCAACCCTTTTATCATTCTAGTTGCCCTTTTCTGCACTTTTTCCAATGCTATAATATCCTTTTTGTGGTGTGGTGACCAGAATTGTACACAGTATTCCAAATTAGGTTGCACCATTGATTTATACAGGGACATGATGATATTGGCTAGTTTGTTTTCAATTCCCTTCCTAATAATCCCCAGCATAGCGTTGGGCTTTCTTATTGCAGTTGCACGCTGTCTAATCATTTTCGGTGAGTTATCTACTATGACTCCAAGATCTCTCTTTTGGTCAGTCTCTGCCAGTTCGGACCCTATCAATATGTATTTATAGTTAGGATTTCTGGCTCCAATGTGCATCACTTTGCACTTGGCCACATTAACGCCCACTCGCCCATTCTCGATGGATCCCTTTGGAGTGCCTCACTATCCTCCCTGGTTCTCACCACCCTGAACATCTTCATGTCATCTGCAAATTTAGCCACTTCACTGCTTACTCCCAACTCCAAATCATTTATAAACAAGTTAAAAAGCATAGGACCAAGTACTAATCCCTGTGGTACCCCACTGCTTACCACCCTCCACTGAGAAAATTGCCCATTTATACTCACTCTCTGTTTCCTATTAATTAGCCAGTTTTTGATCCAGAAGAGGACTTGTCCTTTTATCCCATGAATATTGAGCTTTAGTTAGGAGCCTTTCATGAGGAACTTTATCAAAAGGTTTCTGGAAGTCAAGGTAAACAACATCTATTGGGTCCCCTTTGTCCACATGTTTGTTCAGCCCCTCAAAGAACACTAACAGGTTAGTGAGACAAGATCTTCCCTTACAGAACCTGTGCTGAGTCTGCCTCAATGGTTTTTGTTCGTCAGTGTGCCTACTAATTCTTTCCTTAATAATGGTTTCTACCAACTTACCCGATATTGAAGTCAGACTGACTGGCCTGTAATTTCCTGGATCTCCTCTGGAACCCTTTTTAAAGATAGGAGTGACATCAGCTACCTTCCGGTCCTCAGGAATGGAGGCAGATTTTAAAGAAAGATTACATATTTTTGTCAGGAGATCCACAAGTTCACATTTTAGTTCTTTCAGAACTCTTGGATGTATCAGAATCAGATTTATTGATACAGTCATTGACCAGCATAAAACGTCTAATATCTTACATATGAGTCCTAAAGAGTCTTATAACCAATATGAACATTCAAAAATTTCATATCTAAAACAGTTAAAATTCGGATACTCTACGCAGTATCTCTTGACGTATTTTATATGCAGCTGCTAAAAAACTTGCACTGGAAGCTGTGACTGTTGGGTTGACATCCCTAAGGATCATTTTGCTAAACTCTATATCTGTACAACCCTGATATTTCTTAAGAAGAGGGGAGATCTTCTTTGTTCTGATTTCATGATAGAAGGGGCAATACAGCAATACATGTTCGATTGTTTCGACCTCGCCATCCCCACAGGGGCAAACCCTCTCATGCATGGGAGTCTTTCTAAACTTCCCATCTAACACAGTGGAGGGAAGAGCTCTCCATCTAGCTAGCGAAAATGCCCTCCATTGGGCTGGAATCTCCAGCTGGGACAGGTACAATGCTGGAGCCACTTTATATTTTGTATGTTCTGCAGCCAAAAATTCTGGAGCTTTATTGATGTCAATTTGACGTTGGATATCCTGGATCCTTTGTTTGATTACTGACTTTGCTTGGTCATACTCCATTTTTTGGACTATAGGTGGTGAGAGGCCTAATTTGCTTAGGTTTAGATGTACCGCCTTTAACCAGGAGGATTTAAAACTATCACTGAGAATTAGGGGTGCTAGGCCATAAGGAATAACATCCAGGAATGACATCCAGGCTTGGTGATTTGTCAGTTTTTAAGTTGCCTATCAGTCATAGGATCTCCTCTCTCTTCACCTCAATCTGACTCAGATCTTTCAACACCCCTCCCGAAATCAGTGGTTCTGCAGTGGGCAAGCACTTCTCCTCTTCCACAGTGAAGACAGAAGCAAAAAATGCATTCAGCTTCTCAGCCAGTTCTCTGTTATCCTTCAGTACTTCTTTTACCCCTTGGTCATCCACGGGGCCCCCTGCCTCCCTGCCTGGTTTCCTGCTTCTAATATATTTGAAAAAAGTTTTATTGTTGGTCTTTGCTTTTCACGATATGCTCCTCATATTCCCTTTTTGCCTTCCTGATCACAGACTTGCATTTTATTTGCCACAGTCTGTGTTCCCTTTTATCAACCTCACTGAGACTAGCTTTCCACCGCTTAAAGGAATCCTTTTAACCTTTTACAGCTTCCATTACTTCATTTGTTAACCATGCAGGATTTTTCTATACATATTTGTGTCTTTCCTAACCTGCGGTATATATTTTTTCTGAGCTTCTAGGATTGTAGTTTGAAATAGTCTCCAAGCTTCCCCAATGGTTTTGACCCTTTCTAGTTTTCCTTTCATTTTCTTGCTCACAAGTCCCCTCATATCAGAGAAGTTACCCCTTTTAAAGTTAAAAGTGGTTGTGTCAGTCTTTTTGGGCAACTCCCTATTTATACAGATGTTAAACTCAATAACATTATGGTCACTGTTCCCAAGGGGTGCAATCACTTTTACATCTCTTACCAGGTCTTGGGCGTTACTTAGGACCAAATCCAGGATTGCCTCTCCCCTGGTAGATTCTGTGACCATCTGTTCCACAGCACAGTCATTGAGAGTGTCTAGAAACTCACTCTTTTTCCCGACCCACACATATTGACACAATCAATGTGTGGGTAGTTCAAATCACCTATTACGACACAGTTATTTCATCTAGCTGTTATCTTTAATTCATTCATCATTTTAAAATCCTCCACTATCTTTTGATCTGGTAGGTGATAACAAACTCCCACTGTTAAGTTTCCTTTTGGGCCCACTATTTCAACCCATAGCATTTCCAGAAGTGAATCCAATTCTCTTACCTTCTCAGTCTTACTGGACTGTATGCTCTCTCTGACATACAGAGCCACCCCAACTCCAACCCTTGCCCCCCATCCTTCCGATATAATTTATAACCAGGAATCACCGTATCCCACTGATTTTCCTCATCCCACCAAGTTTCTGAAATATCCACAATGTCTATTTTCTCCCCCAACACCAAGCATTCCAATTCCCTGATTTTACCTCGGACACTTCTAGCATTTATGTATAAACATCTATAGTTTCCCATGCATGTTAAGCCCACAACCTTTCTCTTGCTGCCTCAAGACCTTGCCAGGCAATCCATATCGTTAGCCACAGTCTCAGTAGACAATTCTAATCCATTTCCTTGTAGCAAAGTAACAGTTACCCCCTTCATCTGTTTGAGATGAGCCATCCCGAACTGGAGACTTTTCATCTCCTATTGGCTTTCCCCTGATATTCAGTTTAAAAACTGCTCTGCCACCTTTTTGATCTTAAGCGCCAGCAGCCTGGTTCATTCTTGGAACAAGTGGAGACCGTCTCTTTTGTATAGCTCCCTCTTGTTCCAAAAAGCACCCCAGTGTCTAACAAACTTGAACCCTTCCACATATTGAGACTCCTGATCTGTGTCTGTCTCTCCGGCCCTGCACGTGGAACAGGTAGCACTTCTGAGAAGGCTACCTTGGAGGTCCTGGTCTTGAGTTTCCTGCCTAGCAGCCTAAATTTTTCCACCAGGACCTCACATCTGCATTTGCCCTCATCATTGGTGCTGACATGTACCATGACCACTGGCTCCTCCCCAGCACTATCTACCAGCCTATCTACAACACGCATAATGTTCACTACCTTCGCATCAGGCAGGCAAGTCACCATACGGTCAGTACGCGGGTTCGCCACCCAGCTGTCTACCTGCCTAAGGATCGAATCACCAACTACCAAGAGCCCTCCTCCCTCCCTTCCAAGGGATGGTTCCTTGGTGCGAAAGGATACCCATTCACCAGCTGAAGAAGAGGTCCCTTCTGAGGGCACATTCCCCTTATCCGCAGCATGGTGCCCTGTTTCCCCTCGACTTTCATGCTCCCTAACAGTGGTGGGGCTGCCATATTCAGAGTGGGACATATCTAACAAGTCCTGAGAGTCTTCTCCATGCGCCTGACTGGCTGTCTCTACTTCTCCAGGTCTGCCACCTTGGCTTCAAGGGAGCAAATTCATTCCCTGAGAACCAGGAGCTCCTTACATTGGGCATACCCCCAAGACTTCTGTCCAGTGGGCAGATAGTCATACATGTGACACTCCGTGCAAAACACTGGATAGGCCCCAACCCTCTGCTGGCATTCTGGCTTCATAATTGCTTTTAAAATAATAATTATATATAATTCCCCTTTTAAAATCCTTTGTATTTAGCATTGGGTATGTGCCATATTTTAAAGTTTAGTTATTTCCACTGTAACATATAGTACATTCTTTAGTCCCATCTTCACATCAGGATATTTTCTCTTTCTATCTGGGAGAATGTATTCTCTTTAACTGTGCTACATTTCAAACCTTGGGTTTGTCTTAAGGCCTATCAATTACAATATATCTTAAAGACTAGTAATTGCAGTGTAAATGTGTCAGACTATGTTAACACCTGTATTTCATCTATTGCAGTGGTTCTCAACCTTCCTAATGCCGTGACCCTTTAATACAGTTCCTCATGTTGTAGTGACCCCCAACCATAAAACCTTTCTGCTTGCAGGGAATCCTCGCGCGCTGCTGCTGCTGCTGCTGCTGCTGTTGCTGCCGTCGCTTCCGCCGCTGCTGCTCCTCCTCTGCCTCCTCTGTGTGCCCCCAGCAAGGGAACAAGGTGCCTCTCCCCCGACCCCCATCTGCCGCCACGGGCCCGCCTCCTTGGCCTGCCGTCCATCCAGGTTGCGCTGCCGCCGCGTCGCCCACCAGGCCCATTCCTGGCCCCTGCCCGCCCCACCCATGGCGCCCCCTCATCTGCCGGGCGCATTGTATTTTGTTGGCGAAGGCATCTTTTGGATCCCGCCAGTCTGGGACCCGCCACACCCCAGCCTGCCTGGCCCCACCAGCGCCTCCTCCACCTGCCTGACTCGGCAGCCTGGCGGTTCTAACTCCTCCGCCTGCGCCCAGCTGCGGGGTAGTCGACATGGCGGCAGCGAGAGAGAGAGGCAGCAGAGGCAGCAGCAGAGGCAGCGGCAGAAGCGGCAATGAGGACTCAACATGGGAAGCAGGCCGCAGTGCTCGCTCGTTCCTTCCACGCACACACACTCATGCACACTTGCCCGCACGGCGTGCTGGGAAGGCAAGGGGGAAGGGCGTGTGATGTGTTACCAATCGCATGTCGGGTGGCGGCAATGGGCAGGCCGGCACGGCCAATGGTGGGGGAAGGAAACAGGCGACCTCCGCAGCAGGCTAACAGGGGGCAGAGGGGGGTGGGTGCCACGGCCTTGAGTCTTAGGTCTTAGGTAATCCCTGTGAAAGGGTCGTTCGACCCCCAAAGAGGTCATGACCCACAGGTTGAGAACCGCTGATCTATTGTTTAATCATACTCTACTTCCTAACTTGCTTCCTGACTCTTTATCTTCTCTGAACTCTTGCATTTTTTCAGCTGAGCTGCTATTTTTATCTAAGCAGACCTGCTGTTTGGGAACATTTACTTGTTTCTGACTTAATGCTGCTTGCTCTAGCATCACATGAGAACACCTCTCCCCCCCAAAAAAAATTTCATATCTTACTGCAGTGGAACTTTCTGCCACTGGAGATTTCCTCTAAGTGTAAGCATCATTGAACTGCTGTTGTCCCATTCTGTATGGACAAATTGCTGAGCTAAACTAAAATGGGTGCAGAATGGGTTTTATAAGGTTTTTTAAAAAAAACCTGCCCCAGGGCAATCATTTAAATACAACGTAAGAATTGATTGTTTTCTAGTCTGTGTACTGTGTAACTCACAAGATTACATTAGTACCTACCAACAGATCTTATTACACTAATTGCGTAATCTGCATTGTATCTCCATTGTTTCTGCCAAAAAAATTGAAATTTTAATTTTCCATAGGACTATAGTGAGGCAAAGTTTGTCTAAAATCATTCTTGCCCAACCTCAAAATTCTTAAGTAGCATCTTCTGTACTGACCAGATTGCTCTGTTTAATAAATTATATGCAACCTGTAACTTAGCCTAAATTAGAGTGTAGGAGGATAGCTATATACTGCCAAAGGGGCCTTAGGCCAAGGAATGTTGTTGGTTCATTCATTCTTATTGCATACAGTTCCCTGTAATATGAGAGTAGTTCTACACTTCATATTCCTCAGGTTGCCTTTCCGTAAGGTAAAATAGGTTCTGTCTTATTGGTAAATAACTAATTTTTAAATCTATACCCATAGGCACCTTCCAGCATATCTGCTTTCTGCCTTTTCCTGTTTCCATTTCTCAATTAACTAACAGTGGTATGCGTATAGCTTACTCTTTCATACTTCATAACTGTAACTTGTCATGTAAGCTTGGGCAGGATAAGTTTGGAGACACTGGGTTGATATTTTGGTAATACAAGCTTGGGGCCTATGAGGATGTGGGGGGGACAACTTAGAAGTCCCATCTCCCTCTCCATGATCTCATAAACTCCCAGGGACTTAAGCACATTGATTTTTCCTCCATCTTTCCTCTTTATCTGTTACTTTGCTTTCAACATTCCATTTTTCTTTGAGCATTTTCAGTTTTTATTGGGCTTCTTTTGTGGTTTTCTTTTCTTTTGATTAATTTAACAAGTCACATTTTTCTGCATACTCGGGGAATCCCCTGAGTAAGTAGATTACTTGTATCTTTTCTTTGGGTGACTCTGTTGTGTCACTTTCATTATCCACACAGGCCAGCCAGTGTACTGTTTGTATGTCTCCATCTGTGCTTCTTTCTGTGGTGTGGTGTAGTTCATAAACTAAACATAGATTATGAGTTCTCAGACGACTTTTTTCTTGCTGGTGAGAAAGAGAGTAGGGGGTGTGGTGATGGCACGAGTAATGGCGGACGCCTAAGGATTCATCTCCCCTACACATACTGCTATTAATCGATCTTGACCCTACGACCTACGACTATTTCTGGCTCCAAAAGGATGGGTAGAATGTCCTATAACAAGACTAAAAAAGTGGCGATGTCTCCACAAGCTTTGACAGCCTATTTTCCCTGAGGCGAGAAAAAGAACGCGGTGATCCGAGAGGAAGACAAAATGGCGGACAGAGCTATTGTGAATGCTACTGACAGTGTATGCATTTCCAGGGATGATTTTTTCACCACTGTTCAAGAACTAGAGGACAGTATTACAAAGCAACTGCAGACAGAGCTTAAGCCTCTAAAAGAATAGCTTGAAACCTTAACTGGGTCCATACAGCAGGTCTTTCGTATGGCTGAGATGGACTTGGAGGCCACTGTAACAACTCACAAAGATGTGCGCCAATTGCAGACTGTGGAAAGATGGACCAAAGGCAAGCTCATGGCATTAAAAAACAGGTTAAAAGAAAAAAAAACTTAAAATTCCATGGAATACTGGAAAAAGCAGGATTTGAAAATATTTCTAACTACCTGGCTGGCAAAGTCTTTGGATTTGGAAGATAATATTGCCCCAATCATAGACGTTGCATGTAGATTGGGACCATACAATAAACACTCTGAAAAATTTTCTAGAGACATCATAACTACTTTCCCTGACTCGAGAACCAGGGACACTATCCTGAAAAAATTGAGATCAGAGGAAGGGCTGACTTTTTTCAACTCAAGGATCTTAGTTTTGCTGGATTTGTCTGCAGAGACACTTCAACACAGAAGGAACTATGTCCTATTACTGACAAACTGCAGCATCACAAGATTTAGTTCCGTTGGAACTCTGCAAGTGAACTCATGGTACTTCAAGGCACTAGACTCTTTGCAAATGATTTACGTTCTGGTTATACCCTTCTTACTGCACTTCATATTGATTTCGGCTTGCCTGCCTCACCATCCTCAGATGACTCTGAAGGATCAGTGTCTGAACCTGCAGTCAAGTGGATCCATATACGTAAGAACAAGCCAAGAAAATCAACATTTAAGCTATTATGTGATTATATACTCTAAAGAACATCACTTTATGTCTCTTTTAAGTCTGGAGGTCAAGATCTTAAAAAAAACAGTGTTTAAGGGGTGTGTGTGTTAACTTTAGCTCCTAAGCAGATAAGTTTCCTTTTTTCGTGAACTGGTATTTAAAACTTCTCACTAGTTGTAACCCAGTGTGAGGGATCAGCAACTAGTTTATTTTCTCCTAAAGAGGGAGAATATGTTGAGGTTGTTCTTTTTTATATTATTATTATGGTTCAGATGTGGAGATTTTCTTTGGTCTTTCAAAAGTTTAATGTTGCAGTAGGAATTATGGATGATAAGTATGCACAAAACACAATGTGGCGTATACAAGAATGCATGGAGTAAACAATATTCTCCTCTCCAGGAATATACCTCTAGATGTTTTGGCAAAACTGGGTTTTCTGCTGAACACATATACCTCTATGTTAAAATGGTTAATGGATCACAGTTGATCACCTTAGCATCTTTGAGCAATGATGGATGAACAAACAATTTTTTTCCACTTAATTGCAGAGGATTGAACAATAAGATTAAGGAAAAAAGGTTGGCTACTTTTTTTAGCTAAACTGAAGCCAACAATACTATTCTTACAAGAGACTCATATTAAAAATGCTGATCAAGTTCTTTTTAAAATCTAAGTGTTTTTCAGACCAATACCAAACTCCAGGAACCTTAAAATCCAGAGGTGTGGCAATATTATTCTCTAAAAATGCTTGTTTTCAGTGTTATGACAAGGTTATAGACCCAGATGGTCACTTTTTATTTTTAAAGAGTTCTCTAAATGGTTCTGTATACATTTTGGCTTCTCTCTAACACTGGGTAGGAATAATTTATTCAATATGTACTTGACCAACTAGAGGCCTTAAAAATGGGCATGTTATTATGGGAGGAGACTGCATCCCTGACATGTACTGGGACAGAACCTTTCCTGACAAAACAAAATATACACACAAAGTAAAGAAATGTAAACCTTCATTCTTTCAGAGTCTGATGGATAAGCACAACTTGGAAACTACAGAATCCTGGAGTAAAGGATTTCACATATTTTTCTCCTAAACACAATATTTTCACTAGAATAGATCTGATATTACTTTCATCTTCCCTAGTCAATCATGTAACACACTCATATCTTGGACTATGTTATGTTGTCTGATCATGTGTGGACTGAATGCATTATAGTAGATAAAAAATAGAAAAACCCATAAGACAATGGGCTTTAAACAAGAATATTTTATTTAACCAGAGCATCATAGAAGAGGTGGAAAAGGAGTTACAAGAATATTCTTCCAAGAAGTCGTGTGGGATGCCATAAAAGCAGTAATACAAGGCAAATTCATTTCCATAACTTCATCCTATAATAGAAAGAAAAACCAATTTAAACAAGAGTTATTAGACAAAATATACTAGAAGAGAAGCATAAGGCCTCAGGATCCAAGAAAAATTATAAACACCTCTTTTTAGAATGAAAGAAATTAGAGGCACTTGAAATGTCTCAAGTCCAAAAAAACATTCTATACCTTAGACAAAAATACTGGTATAGACACCCTAAGTCATTGAAGCTATTGGCATGGAAATTGAAGGATAAACAAATTTGGAAAAATATCAACTCTATTAAAAATGAAAATGGCACAGCTGTTTTTTCATCGAAAGACATTTTGCAGGTATTCCTACAATATTATAAGAAATTATATTACTCAGATAAACCGTCAAGATTAGATATAAAAAACTACCTTAAGCAGAACCATTTGGTTCTAAAACTTACTGAAGCCCATAGAGATTTCATGGATAATCCCATAATAGATCAAGAGGTAAATGATGCCATCTCTCATTTAAAACTAAATAAAACACCTGGCAGAGATGTATATATTTTCCGATGAAATGATTTAACCTAGTGGTCATTGTAGTCGCCTCTATTTTTTGCCATGGTTTTTGAACCCCTAGCCAACATGATTCGAAATACAAAAATGATTCAAGGTATTGAAATAAATCAAATCAATGATAAGATTAGCTTATTTGCTGATGATTTTGTTTTGTACATTTCACAACCCCAGAATTCACTTCCAATTTTGGAGACAGTTCTTCAAAATTTTGGTTCTTATGCTGGACTGCAAGTTAACCAAATGAAAACAATTTTATATCCTATCAGCCTTTCTGATTCCATTTGTCAGTATCTCCAAAAGCAACGCCTTTGAAATCCTAGACTCATTTAGGCATTAAAATTCCTCTTAATCTTCAAGACCTATTTAAAATTAATTACTTAGAAACCGTACAGGAGACCAATAACCTTTGCAGCCAATGGAATCTTAAAAATCTAACCAGGTTGGAAAAGATTAATGTTATAAAATCTTCTTTATTTCCAAATTTTTTGTATCTATTCCGTGTGCTCCCAGTATGGATACCAAAATCTACTATACAAAAATGGCAAAATAACTGGAATAGATTCATTTGGGGAAATCGCAATTTGAGAATTAGCTTCCTTACTTTGCGTAGACCTTCATCTCGTGAAGGTCTGACTATACCTGAATTAAAGTTATACTATGAAGCAACAAAATTATCTTCTTTAGTAAGAATTTTGAATGCATCCCATGAAATAGAATGGGTAGCTATGGAAGAAACTTATCTTACTACTGAAAAATACTTTGAATATATCTGGGCTGATAAGACTGAACATACTAAAATACCAAATAACCTGTTTATTCAGGCCTTATTGAAAACATGGGACCATAGGAGGAAAGACCTGGTTTCAAAAATATCTGTGGCATCTACTTTTCTTGGGCAAACATGGTTCCGCCACACAACAATGAAGTGGCTATCGAATATGGAGATTTTCCAAACTAACCAGAATTTTTGATATAGCAAGTAAAGATCAATTTCTGAAGAAGAAAAAAAGAGCTGGAAACTAAGGGCTAAACTGAATATTCCATGGTTTGAATACCTACAGCAAGGGTCCTCAAACTTTTTAAACAGGGGGCCAGTTCACTGTCCCTCAGACCGTTGGAGGGCCGGACTATAGTAAAAACAAAAACTATGAACAAATTCCTATGCACACTGCATATATCTTATTTTGAAGTGAAGAAACAAAATGGGAACAAATACAATATTTAAAATGAAGTAAAGTTAAATCAACAAACTTACCAGTATTTCAATGGGACTTCCTTAGCCCCCGCCCTCCGGCTGAAAGGGATCAGTCCCCCGGGGGGCCCTTGTGGCATTGGGGGGGGGGCTCGCGGGCATTGCTCCCACGGGGGGGGGGTTCTCCCTCCCAAAAAACAGACCTTTCCAATGGGCTACTCGGGAGGAGCAGGGCCGGCTCCAGGTTTTTTTGTGCCCTAGGACTGGCTCCAGGGAGAGGGACGCGACGCGGTGTGCAGGGGCAGGCGAGAGGGCACCTGTGAAGGGCTGGGGGGTGAGGAGCGGGCCCGGCGGGAGTCCGGCTGGCTGAGGAGGTGCGGCAGAGGCTGAGGCAGGGCGGTGGGAGTTACTTTCCAAGCCCTCCTGCCCGAGGAGGCGGAGGAACCCGGAAGGACGCCGGACGAGGCTTGGCCTGGGGCGGGCTGGGGGCGGCAAGAGCACGGCGCGGGGGGGCGGAACCTGCAGGCGCGCCCCAGGCTGGCTGTGCGCAGACCCTGCGAGCTGGGCTGGAGCTTCTCGGCCACCGCTTGTTGCTGGCTCGGCTGAACACGCACAAGGGTGGGTCGCTGCCCATCCGGGGACCCCCAGCGGCGCCAGGCGGGAGGAGCAGCCAGGCAGGCAGGCGGCCAGAGGGGCGGCCAGAGGGGGAGGGCGGGCAAGCTCCGCTCCCGCCTCCCGCGCCCTGCTGGGGCACTCTTCACAGCCTGGCGGCGGCGGCAAGACTTTCCATGGAGGGGGGCGCAGTTTGGCGGAGGAGGAGCCCGCAGGCGGGTGGGGGCGCTGCTGCTGCACTTCCCAAGGAGGAGGGGGCGGGCATAAACACCCGGCGGGCCGTATAAATGTCCTCGGCGGGCTGCATGTGGCCCGCGGGCCGTAGTTTGAGGACCCCTGACCTACAGTTACAGCACTTACTCAACTCTCCTTTACTGGTGGAAGCTCTTCAAAAACCATCTATGGCATTTGGAAAACTTATTTTAAGGCAAGATAAGACAAGGAAAGGACTGATTTCTACTATATATAAAATATTGTTAGACATTGATATTGTCGATTTACCTTCATACTCGACTCCTTAGCACTCAGATTGTGGAACTTTGTTAACCAAATCACAATAGGAATCAGTTTGGTCTTCCTATGTTTTCCATACTAAATCTATAAACATACAAGAGCAATTTTTTAAGATTATGGCACGATGGTACTTAACACCAAGAAAATTAAATTGTATAAATGAAGGTATTTCATCTTTATGCTGGAAACAGTGTGGTTGTATTGGAACCTGTAGACATTGTTGGTGGGAGTGCGTAGTGATGAAAATTTTTTGGCAGGAGGTCTTATCTCACATAGAATATTTGACGGGATATAATATCCCGCTGAAACCTATAATTATATTATTGAACTATTGGCAGGAAATTAGAATTCCACAAATCAGAAAAGACCTAGTAATGACTCTTCTCACTGCAGCCAAAACCACCATAGCCTCATGTTGGAAGACTATAGATGCTCCTTCAATTAAGAAATGGTATTTTAAGATATGGGACCACCTCATAATGGACAAGATTTTGGATTCAATATCTTGTTGTGACCCCTTCTTAGGTCCTTCCAATTATTTAGAGAGATGGTTCCCAATCTTGGAAAATCTAGATGAGATACTTGAAAAAATAATACGCAAGGCTACCATTACTTCAGTTTCTTAAAGACAAGTTGGTTACTTTAACTTGGTTATAATGTGAAATTTAATATGGTTATTGATACGGAAATTGCAACTGGCCCATATTTTGTCCCTTTTTGATGTTGATGTATTATGAATTGGTTGTGGTTTTTTTGTATGTTTGTTGGTTCATTGATGTACATTGATTCTAAGATCTGTAAAACATTGTGTAATTCTTTACTACATGACAGTTAAAACTGCAAAAAAAAAAAAAAGTAGTGAAGGGCAGAGCATAAAAGCAATCTCCCCCCCTTCACTGTTACTATCTTTCAAGCATCAGGTAAAGACTTCTTTGTTTTCCTGGGCTGTTAAGGTGAGTGGCTTTCTTTTTTTCCCTGTTCTTGCTAATGTATGATACAGTGATTTTTTACATTTGCTATTTTTAATACGCCTTTAGTGAATTACCGGTTTTATAAGGCTACTGCTATGTTTAATAATCTGAAATTTCAATGATTCTGGTAATTCGAAAAGAAAAAAAAAGAGAGTAGAGAAGTAGAGCTAAACACTCAGTTTTCAGATGTGCCAAGAAAGGCCTTGAAAGTCTACAGGCCACATAGCAGTAATGTTTAAAGGTAGGAACCACTCTGAGTAGTAAGAAGTTCTGATATTTGGGAGAAAGAAGAGAAATAATCTTGTAGAAGTGCAAAAAACCTCAAGTTCAAATATATAAAATTGGGGATTGGTCTGAGGAGAATAGAATTTGTAGCTTTAAAAAGGAACAGGAACAAGCACAATAAGTCTTTGTATGTGCTTCCTGTAGGGCAGTACAAGCCGTGAAATCTATCACAAGGTTTTCCTTATGTGTACAAAGTTGGTTATTTTGGTATCATATTCTGATTGTTCCAGTGAGTATTTCCATGATTTTGTGGTGATTTCCAATTTCTCCATTTTCTGATAGTATGAGACCATCTTTGTGCATTCTGTATTGAAGTTTTTGTATTTTGTATGCCTTGTGTATTGAGACAGTGGCCTTGAGAACTGGGGGAGACAGAGAAATGATTCATGATAACCAGGGCTTTCTTTCTGGGGGAATGTGCTGAAAAGGAGTTCGGGACCTCTTCGACAAAATTGAAAACTTCATTTCCCTCTTCAGAGTTCCAGCACCTCTTTTTCCACCCCACCCCACCCCCATAATAACACTATTATTAGGTAAAGGCTTCCCTTGCTCAAAAGCTAGTCGAATCCAACTCTAGGGATGCGGTGCTTATCTCTGTTTCCAAGCCAAAGATGTTTCCATGTTCATGTGGCCAGCATGACTAGACACTGAGGCACACGGAATGCTGTTTCCTTCCCACCAAAGTGGTACCTATTTATCTACTTGCAATTTCTTGCTTTCAAAGTGCTAGGTTGGCAGGAGCTGGAACCAGAGACAGGAGCTCACTCCATCACACAGCACCAGGGCATCGAACTCCTGAACTACAGACCTTCCGATTTGCAGTTCAGCGTCTTAACCACTTAAGCCACACTATTATTACTTTAGTGTAAATGAGAATACACAATACAAAACAATTATGTGGGCCATAGTGAATCCCTACTGAAGTTAAGTAAGCTACCCTATGACTGTATTCTGGCTCCATTACAGCTCATGTAACTGTTTGGAGTGGGAATTAAAGCACCACCACACATGCACCCCATTGGGCCATATCTTGTGCATACATGGCTATTACATCCAAATTGGCAAGCTATGATTACACTCTAAATCAGGATTGTAAACCGTCTTCAAAACATACCTTGCAGCATGGTTTTGAAGAGGAAACATTACATTTTGCCAGTCTGAATATAACAGCACTTCAGTGTGCACTAAAACTGAATTTGCTACTTTACTCCACATTTGAGGAGAGAGTATATGAGCACAGGGCTTGTTGTGTAGATGAAACCATGATTAAATGTTGCTTTTGACTCATATTCTTGAAGAATTCTGATGTCATAGTGGTTAGAGTGTTGGAATAGGATCTGGGAAAATCCCCACTCTGCTGTGCAGTTCTAAGAACATAAGAAGAGCCCTGCTGGATCAGACCAATGGCCCATCTATTCCAGCATCCTGTCTTACACAGTGGCTAATCAGTTCCTCTGGATGGCCAATAACAGAGCATAGAGATTGATGTCTTCCTCTGATGCTACTTCCTGGTTCTGGTATTCAGAGGCTTAGTGCTAGTAGCCATTGATAGACTTATCCGCCATGAATGTATCTAATTTCCTTTTAAAGTTGTTTATTCCTGTGTCCATCACTACATCCTTTGGCAATTAATTCCACATTTTAATAGCTCTCTGTGTAAAGTATTTCCTTTTGTCTGTCCTGAACCTACTGCCCATCAGCTTCATTGGATGCCCTCAAGTTCTGGTATTTTGGGAGAGGGAGAAAAAAAATTCTCTTTGTCAGCTCTCTCCATCACATGGATAATTTTATGAACCTCTATCATGTCCCACCTTAGTTGTCTCTTTTCTAAACTGAAAAGTCCCAGAACCTTCAGCTTTTCCTCATAGGGAAGGTGCTCCAACCCCCTAATCATCGTGGTTGCCCTTCTCTGCACTTTTTCCAGCTCTGCAATGTCCTTTTTGAGATACGGTGACCAGAACTGTACACAGTATTCCAGATGAGGCTGCACCATAGATCCATACAGGTGCATTGCAACACTGGCTGTTTTATTTGCAGCCCCTTTCATAGAATCATAGAATCATAGAACGTTAGAGTTGGAAGGGACCTTGCAGGCCATCTAGTCCAACCCCCTGCACTCTGCAGGAACACAGCCGAAACCCCTACATACCTACAACATACCCAAAAGATGGTTGTCCAGTCTCCTCTTGAAAACGTCCAGCGAAGGAGCATCCACCACCTCCCGAGGCAGTCTGTTCCACTGCTCAACCACTCTCACAGTCAGGAAGTTTCTCCTGATATTAAGCTGGTAACGACTCCCTTGTAATTTCCACCCATTAGATCTAGTCTTGAAATCCGGAGCAAGAGAGAATAGATCCACTCCATCTTCTACATGACAGCCCTTCAAATACTTGAAGACTGCAATCATATCCCCTCTAAACCTTCTCTTTCCCAGGCTAAACATACTCAACTCCCTCAGCCTTTCCTCATAAGACTTGGACTCCAACCCTCTCACCATCCTGGTCGCCCTCCTCTGGACCCGCTCGAATTTGTCAACATCCTTCCGAAAATGTGGTGCCCAAAACTGGACACAGTACTCCAGGTGGGGCCTGACCATAGCAGAATACAGCGGAACTACCACCTCCCGTGATCCGGACACAATGCTTCTGCTAATGCATCCTAAGATTGCATTACCTTTCTTCACAGCCGCATCACACTGCAGGCTCATGTTTAGCTTTTGATCAACCATAACACCTAGATCCCTTTCACATGTGCTGCTGTCAAGCCAAGTCCCTCCCATTCTATATCTGTGCCTTTGATTTTTTGTACCTAAGTGTAGGACTTTGCACTTATCTCTATTGAAATTCATTTTATTTGTCTCAGCCCACTGTTCCAGCCTATCAAGATCCTTCTGAATCCTGACTCTGTCTTTTTCAGAATTAGCAATCCCACCCAGCTTCGTGTCATCTGCAAATTTGATAAACATCCCCTCTATGTCTTCATCCAGGTCATTTATAAAATCATTGAATAACACCGGGCCTAGGACTGAGCCCTGTGGTACTCCACTCGAGACTTCCCTCCATGTAGACGCAGAGCCATTTACGAGCACTCGTTGGGTACGATTTTTCAACCAACCATGAATCCACCCAACGGTTGCGCCATCCAGCCCACACTTAACCAGCTTATCCTCAAGGATATCATGAGAAACTTTGTCAAATGCTTTACTGAAATCTAGATACACTATATCCGCGGCATTGCCAGAGTCAACCATTTTAGTAACTCTGTCAAAAAAGGAGATAAGGTTAGTCTGGCATGACTTATTCTTCATAAACCCATGCTGGCTATTACCAATTAACTCGTTTTGTTCAAGGTGTTCACAGACAGAGCGTTTAATAATCTGCTCCAGAATTTTCCCAGGTATTGATGTCAAACTGACAGGCCTATAATTTCCCGGGTCCGTCTTTTTCCCCTTCTTGAAGATTGGGACAACACTCGCTCTTCTCCAGTCTTCCGGCACAACACCCGTACTCCAGGACCTCTCAAAGATTATAGCCAGAGGCTCTGAAATAACATCTGCAATTTCTTTTAGCACTCTCGGATGCAAGCCATCCAGCCCTGGAGATTTGAAAGTATTTAAGGCAGCTAGATGTTCTCTAACCATTTCCTTACTTATTCTGAACTGGCAGTTCCCCTTTCCTTCATATTCCCCAACATAGAGTCTTCCTTCTTCACCACTGCAGCACACTGGGTTGACATTTTCATTGAGCTATCCACTATGACCCCAAGATCTCTTTCTCTCCCAGTGGGGATTTTTTTTGTCCCAGTGTGCCTCTCTCTACACTTACCAACATTGAACTTCATTTACCACATTGTTGCCCACTCACCCAGTTTGTGGAGGTCCTCTTGGACCTCTTCACACTAAGCCTTGGTTTTCACCATCCTGAATAATTTTGTGTCCTGTGCAAACTTGGCCACTACACTACTCACCCCTAGTTCCAGATCATTGACAAATAAATTCAATAGTACCATCCCCAATACAATCCTTGTGGGCAGGGCCGGCTTCAGGGTTTTTTGCACTCTAGGCGAGGCTACCTGGCGCCCCCCCCATGCGCCTACCAATTTTTAAACATAAAAGCTTGGCCGGGGGCTTTCTCCGGCCGGGGGCACCTCCTGCATGCACACTAACGCTTATACCCAGAAGTAAACTTTGTTGGTCTTAAAGGTGTGCATGCACATGGAAGCTTATACCCGGAATAAAACTTTGTGAGTCTTCAAAATGCCACCGGAGTCACACTTTGTACTTCAGGCCAACAGGGCTGCCACGGGATCTCTCTCCATTGCTTGAGTTGTGAGTTGCTTTGAGCCAGACCCACTGCAGAAAACCGCCCCCTCCGCACCTTGCCTCTCCCCTCACCTCCACCCGACAAGGACCTTGTTGCTGAAGGGTTGCCCACTGACGGGACGGACAGAGAGACCCCCCAAGGGAGGTGTGCTTGCTGCTGCAACCCCACCTGGCAGGGAGGGACTGGATGGGAGGCCAAGGGCGGGCACCCCCTCCTGGGCCTCCCACCCTATCTTGCCGGCAGCTGCTGCACAGCTGGGGAAGGGAGGGAGGCAGCGATGGGTACCTGAGCAGAGGGACAGCCACCAAGCCCGGCAGGCCCAGGCTGCTTTGGCTGCCATCTTCACAGCCAGCCAGCCAGAGGGAGCAGGGAGAGGAGAGGAGGAGAGCAAGAACTGCCTGCCTGCCACCGGCTCCCTCGCCTACCTGCCTGCCTGCCACTGGCTCCCTTGCTTGTGCAAGAGCTGCACTCTGGATCCTCCAGTGGAATCCGGCGTCCTTGCAAGGAAGTGCTGCTGCTGCTGCAGCAATCCTGCCCGGGAGCCAGAACTTGTCCGCGCCTGCCTGGGGGCAGCCCAACCGCCCCCACCCCACACCGAGGAAGCCGTTGTCTGGCAGTTGGGAAGGGGGCCTGCCATGCCCGCCTCCCCTCGCTTGCAGAGAGGCTGCCCATGCCTGACCCCCCCTTGCACCTACCCACCCAGAAATGAGCAGGGGTCTCTTCTTGCCTCTGGACACGCCTCACTGCGTGTTATTCCAGCCCTCTTGCACGAGAGCCGATGGCCTCAGGGGTGCAAGGAGAGGAATGGGAATGGCAAGATTTAGAAAACCCCTTTTAAACTCCCCCCCCATCGGGGGGGGGCATCCTGTTGCTGAGCTCTGAGGCGCTGCCCTCCAACAAGCTTGAGAGAGAGAGAGACAGAGAGAATTCGAGGCCTTTCTCAGCTATGGCGCCCAGGACGCTCCGCACCTGCCAGCCCCCGCCAGCAAGGTGTGTCTCTTGGTTGCCGCCTGCCTTCCTTGCAGAAACCACGTGGGCGAGCGAGCAGCAGTGCTCCACTGGCTCCGCTCCAGATACCCCCCCACCAAACGGAAGTGGCAGCTGCACCCCTGAGCCTTCTGCCGGGATGTTCTTTGTTGGTGGCTGCGGCCACGGCCCCCGCCTCCTCTTCCCCCCCGAGGGACAGCAGGAGGGCAGGCAAGCTCCGCTGCCACCTCCTGCGCCCTGCTGGGGCGCTCTTCACAGGCAGTGGCAGCAGCTTTTCGCAGGAGGGCGGGCGTACTTTTGGCGCCCCTGCAGCCGGCGTGCTCTAGGCAAGTCAGCCATGCTTGTGGGACCACACTGCTTACTTTTCTCCATTGTGAGAAATGTCCATTGATTTCTCCTCTTTGCCTTCTATCATTTAACCAGTTTTTAATCCATAAGAGAACCCATCTTCTTCTCCCATGGCTGCTGTTTGGTCAGGAGTCTTTGGTGAGGTACTGTGTCAAAAGCCTTTTGAAAGTCCACGTATATAATGTCTACCGGGTCACCATTGTCTGCATGCTTGTTCACTTTCTCAAAGAATTTCAAAAGGTTGGTGAGGCAGGACTTCCCTTTGCAGAAGCCATGCTGATTTTCCATCAGCAGGCTTTGCCTCTCTATATGCCTAACAATTCTATCTTTGATTACAGTTTCTGCTAATTTGTCTGGGATAGATATTAGACTGACTGGCCTGTAATTTCCTGGTTCCTCTCTGGATCCCTTTTTAAAAAATTGGTGTCACACTTGCTACTCTTCAATCTTCTGGTACAGTGGCTGAATTTAGAGAGAGGTTACATATACAGGTTAGTAGATCAATGATCACACATCTGAGTTGCTTAAGAGCTCTCGGGTGTGTGCCATTAGGACCCGGAGACACTGGTTTTTAATTTCCCCAGTAAGTCTCGAATTTCATCTCTGGCCACCTTGATTTGGCTCAGTTCTTCAGACTCCCTTCCTGAAAATAGGGCTGTGGCATAGGGCTTGATCAGGTGGGCCACCACTTTTAAGTGACCCTTAGGGCTCAGTAATTTCCACCCATATCTCTTCTGTTGGGGAGTTAATTCCACTGGTGTTTTCTAACTTATTTAATTCTATGCCCTCTTTGATGTACAGTGCAACACCACCAACAACCCATCTCTCCCTGTCCTGCCTATAGAGCTTATACCCAGGAATGACTGTATCCCATAAATTTTCTCCATTCCACTGTGTTTCTGAGATAGCTACCATATCTAAGTTGTCATTGAACACCAAGCACTCCAGCTCCCCTTTCTTGGCTCAGAGGCTTCTAGCACTGGCATATAGACACCTATACTGTGTAACCCTCGCCTCCCTCGGCCCCATAGTTTCCACACATGGCCCTCAGTCACCATTGTGCCCTCACTCCCAAGTTCTATTACGCTCCTATCGATATTTCCTTGAGCGTCTATGCAATTATCTCTTTGGACTGACTTGTCCCAAACCGGAGTCTCTCCAGCTCCTGTTGTCTTCCTTCCCAGGATTAATTTAAAAGCTGCTCTGATACCTTTTTGATATTAGTTGCCAGCAATATTCCCTCTAAGCTCCATAGTGTTGTGAGCAGAAATTCTACCTCATGAGCAAAAAAAGCTAGTGGCTTTAAAGTTGTGAGTGTGTCTACATTTGACTATTGCGTAAATTAGTGTTTTAGAAGGTTACTTCCATAACCTTGTAAACATCTCAGAATAAATTATTTTAAATTTTATTTAAACTGTATTTTAACAATAATTTAAACATTAAAACAATAATTTAAACAATCAAGTCAATTTTCACTCACCCCCTTTCTATTATATTGGTAGACCTGTCCTCCGGAGAACAGGTCTACCCACCCCTTTCCACTATATTGGTAGAACTGGCCTTGGACCATCGCCCTGTGCTGAGCCTTAGAAAACATATTAGCATTGGCGGTGGGGGGACTCTTGCAGTCTACTTTGTTATTTTTAGTGAAATATGACAACCAGCATTACAGGTCAAGTATAACAGAGGTGGAACAATCACTGTCAGAACCCTGCGTAACCCAACAAACAGGAAGTTGCTTAAATGTTATCAACCTGCCCAAACTACTTATTTATTCAGATAGTTATATCCTACTTTTCCCTGTGACTCAAGGTGGCTTACAAATCATACTGAAAAGCATACTAGGGATGTGCAAAAAAAAATTGAGTTTTTTTCCTGGCTCAGTTATAGTCTACTAGCTTGATACCCGTACTTCGCTATGGTATTTAAGTTTCGTAGATGATGTGAAGTTTGAAATGTAAGATTTGTTGTAGGAATTTTAGTGGAGAAGATTGTAGAGTAAAAAATTAAGTGAGACATATTTCCTTTTTTTTTTCTACCGAAGGACCTCTCTATTGACCACATTAGTAGTTCTGCCCTCAGGTGCTAGGATCACCAGGCTGCTTGATGAGCTCACTCTGGAGCAGGCCACATAGAACTGTCCATATGAGAAGCAGTCATCTGTTAGGTCAGTTCCTGCCACCTTCAGTGTCTGGCCTTGGGACTTGTTGATGGTAATAGCAAAGCAGACCTTGAGGGGGAACTGCAGCCTCTTGAACTCAAAGGGTTTTTCTGATGGTATGAGTGGTATGCGTGGTATGAACGCCAACTCTCCCCGAGCACAGCCGGTGAGCAGTGTGACCTCAATGATGCTCCTATGGAGGGCCTTCTCTTGCAGTCTGGTGCCATTGCAGAGTTTGGGTGGGTTGAGGTTCCACAGCAGCATCACTAAAGTCCCCACTTTGAGGAGAAGCTTGTGGGCTGGGAGGCCAGGAATGCTGAGAGTGCTGAGGAACTCTACAGGGTAGTGGACCATGTAATCTGTTTGCACCACTGAGTCCACAGATCTGTACTTGGGGGGATCTGCGCATGCGTCAACTCAATTAAGACGCTCCCAAAGCTGCCTCCCAGAGAAGTTTACTATTAAGCCACCAAAAAGAAAGATAAACTTTGATAAACACCCTGAAACATCTGTGAAGGTGGAGGAGAACCAGAAAGGATTGGCTCCAAGCAAATTTCTGAGGTGAGAGACATCTGTTACCTTTGTACTCCCTAGAAGCGAGCCTGGTGAAAGACAGAGAAGGGAGAGGCGTTGATAACGGCGACCAAAAAAGAACTGAAGGATTTAACTCAACTCATTACCACCTTCGAACAGAATGTTAGGGGTGATATTAAAGCTCTTCAGAAAGACTTGAGACAAATGGCCTCAGAAATTAAGAGCATAAAAATTACGGCTGATAAGGCAGTTCAAAAGGCCGAAGCTAATGAGGATAAAATTAAGGAACTGGCTAACAGATTAGCTTCTGTAAACGACCGTCAAAGGAGTAGAAACATTCGCCTATCAGGCATTCCTGAAGATATCGCACAGAAAGACCTTGAAGGAAAGCTTGTTGAGTGGTTTCAACACTGTGGAATTAAAATTGAGCCAGAGGAAATTGAGAGAGCACATAGAGCCCTGCGACCAAGGCCAGGGCCGGGAGCAAAGCCAAGAGACGTTATTATGGCATTTGCAAGAGAGAAAATAAGGGATAATATTTATAAAACATTAAAAGCACAGAAGGACTTGCAATTCAATGGATCTAAAGTGATTATAAGGCAGGACCTATCTCCAGAAACATTGCAGCAAAGAGCAATATTAAAACCTTACACTCAGAGGCTTTTTGATAATGGAATACTGTTCACATGGGGATACCCAGCGGTAATTTTGGTGTTCAGAGAAGGTAAACTGCTGCGTGCAAAAAACCCAGAAGAGGCAAGAAGAATGCTGGAGAGACTGGGAGTCAGTACGGCATCATTAGACCCAGAAAACTTGGAGGACCAAGAACGTGAGCTGCAGGAAAGCCTCAATAATACTCCAACCAGCAGTGAAGAAGAAGGAGAGTCGAGTCAGGCACTGCAAGGCAAGGCAAAGCAACTGAGAAAAGACACTAGTGGCTCTTAGGTTACATCTGGCATTGTATAATAAGGAGTTGTGTAGAGCTATAGAACTGAATTCAGTTTATGTTTGATGTTATTTAAATGAATATATTAGGAATTAAGGAAGGTGGTTTATATTGGAACATTGAAATAAAAATAACCTTGGCATTAAGGGAGGAAGAGATGGGAACGCGCTCCTCAATCAAGTGACGAAGAGGTCAAGTGGCATATGCCAATTGTATTCCCATCAAGGGAAGCTCTTCGGGAAGAGGGGAAGGGGATGGGGGTGACCACCAGAGTAAAAAAGGATGGAAATGAGCACACATATATGAAATTTTCAAATGAAAATGGTTGAGTCAATAAATTTACTTTCTTTGAACATAAATGGTTTGGCTTCAGAGTTAAAGAGGTACAGATTAAAAAAGATGATTAACAAACGGGATAAATATAGTATGTCTCCAGGAAACCCATAAAGGCAAAAAAGATAAAAAGCCTTTGCTAAATTCACCATTATGGGAAGTAAAGGGGGAAGCAAGAGGAACTAAGAAGGCAAGAGGAGTAGCGATCCTTACACGTTCTGATTTAAAAATGGAAATATTAGATCAAATATCTGACTCAGAAGGAAGATATGTTGTTATGAAATTTAAGTTGAATAACAAGATATTTACAATAGCTTCTATATATGCACCAAACACAGGGCAACTAAGATTCTTAAATAAGCTATTTCAAAGGTTACAGAATTTTTATGAGGGGGAGTTGATTGTGGCAGGAGATGTTAATTATGATCTTAAGAAAAGTAAAACTTTAAAGCTTAAAAAGTGGTAATTGAAGGATGTATTTACTTATGGGGGAAACCCCACAACCTACATACTTTTCGAATAGATTTAAGACCTTTTCATACATAGATTACATTTTAATAAAGGAAACAAGCGAGATGGAGGTGGTGAAAACAGAAACTGAGCCTATATGGATTTCGGACCATGCCCCTCTGATAGCACAATTTAAATTAAGTGAAGAACAGAAAGAAAATATCTGGAAATTTAAGGCTAATATGCCATTAACAGAAAAAGATCGGATGGACTTAAGAAAAGATATAGAAATGTACTTTAGAGAGAATAGGGATTCAGCTACGAAAGAAGTGGTCTGGGACGCGGCTAAAGCAGTTATAAGGGGAGCCTATATAGCTAAAGAAATTAGAATTAACAGGGAAAACAATAAAGAAAGAAATAGGAAAGTAACTGAAATTAGACAAAAACAAAAGGAACTTCAGGAAAACTATAGTAGCAAGACTCAAGAAATTTTAAAAAAACTAAAAAAAGAGTTAGAGAATTTAGATTCCCTATCTTTATGGAAAAAAGAAATACTAGTGAAAAACGAATATCAAAGAATTAATATCAATACAATGAAAAGAATGGCCAATTATCTAAAGGCAAGAAAGGAAAAGCAAACAATAGGATGTATTAAGGGAGATGGGGGAAAAAGCTTTTTAAAAATAATGACTTAAGAGAGGAATTTGCTAAATTTTATCAACAACTATTTAAATCTGGGGAAAATCAAAAATTTGATGAACAATTGGATAAGAAACTAACGAAAGAACAAAGCGAAAACTTAAAGAAATTACAAGGCAGGAAATAGCAGAAGTAATAAAGGGCTTAAAAAATAGGAAATCACCTAGGCTGGACGGATTTACGGCGGAATACTATAAGGAAATGGCGGACCTGCTGATTCCAGAAATGCAAATTGTATTTAATTATATATTAAAAGGGGGTAAAATGCCAGATTCATGGAAGAAAGTGGAAATAATGCCAATACTAAAACCCCAGAGAGATCCTTTAGATGTAAATTCATATAGACCAATTAGTTTAATGAACCAAGATTATAAAATCTTCGCAAAAGTGTTAGCCAATAGACTGGAAAATATTCTGCCAAAATTAGTCACGGAGGATCAATATGGCTTCGTTAAAAATAGATCTATAGCCCATCCTCTAAGAAATATATTAAATGCCCTGTCTTGCAAAAATAAGAAAAATTTAACTTTATTAAAATTAGACGTATACAAGGCACTTGATACCTTAAACCATAATTATCTAATGCAGGTTTTGGAAAAATTTGAATTTAGTGGACCATACTTAAGTGCAATAAGGGAAATCTATAGGGGCGGTAAAGCAGTTATTAGGATAAATGGAGGGCATACCAGAGAAATTTTAATTCAGAGAAGAGTAAAGCAAGGCTGCCCACTATCCTCCATTCTATTTGCACTAGCAATGGAACCTTTAGCAGATAGGATTCGAAATAGTGGCAGAATTCAGGGATTTCAAATAGCTAAGGAAGAACTTAAACTAAATCTTTTTGCGGATGATATTTTACTGACATTAACTAACCCATTGCAGGCAATAAGAGAATTGCTAGTTATTCTAGAGGATTTCAAACTAATTTTGGGGCTTGGCATTAATATTAAGAAATCCGAAATAATGTTTCTTAATGTAGATAAGGATACTAAAAGAGAGATATTAGCCTTAACGGGGATGAAATCAGACGTTAGTAAAATTAAGTATTTGGGAGTATACCTTGACAAACATCTCCCTCATGGATCACTGCCTTGTCGTGGCGAGGGGGCTTGCGTGGTTCAATGAGGCTGTGGGCTATGCTGTGGAGGGCCACCCAGGACAGACAGGCCACAGCAGAGAACTCAGACCAAGCGTGATCCCCCTGGAGAAGGAAATGGCAACCCACTCCAGTATCTTTGCCAAGAAAACCCCATGGACAGTAACAAAAGGCTAAAAGATATGACACCGGAAGATGAGCCCCTCAGGTCGGAAGGTGTCCAATATGCTACTGAGGAAGAGCAGAGGGCAAGTACGAGTAACCCCAGAAAGAGTGAAGCGGCTGGGCCAAAGCCGAAAGGACGCTCAGTTGTGGATGTGTCTGACGGTGAAAGGAAAGTTCGATGCTGCAAAGAACAATACTGCATAGGAACCTGGAATGTAAGGTCTATGAATCAAGGTAAGCTTGACGTGGTCAAAAATGAGATAGCAAGAATGAACATCGACATCTTGGGAATCAGTGAACTAAAGTGGACAGGAATGGGCGAATTTAACTCAGAAGACAATTATATCTACTACTGTGGCCAGGAATCCCGTAGAAAAAATGATGTGGCCTTTATAGTCAACAAGAGAGTGAGAAAGGCAGTACTGGGATACAATCTCAAAAATAACAGAATGATCTCGGTCCGAATCCAAGGAAAACCTTTCAGTATCACAGTAATCCAAGTCTATGCCCCAACCACTGCTGCAGAAGAGGCTGAAATGGACCAGTTCTATGAAGACCTACAACAGTTCATAGAACTAACACCAAAAAATGATGTCCTCATCATCATAGGGGACTGGAATGCTAAAGTAGGAAACCAAAAGGTAACCGGAATAACAGACAAGTTTGGCCTTGGAGAACAAAATGAAGCAGGGCAAAGGCTAACAGAGTTTTGTCAAGAGAACACGCTGGTCATAGCGAACACCCTTTTCCAACAACCTAAGAGGCGTCTCTACACATGGACATCACCAGATGGGCAACACCGAAATCAGATTGACTATATAATTTGCAGTCAAAGATGGAGAAGCTCTATCCAGTCAGTAAAAACAAGACCTGGAGCTGACTGTGGCTCAGATCATGAGCTACTCATTGCAAAATTCAGAATTAAATTGAAGAAAGTTGGGAAAACCACTAGGCCATTCAGATTTGACCTAGATCGCATCCCCGATGAATATACAGTAGAGGTGAAGAATAGGTTTAAGGGACTAGATTTGATAGACAGAGTGCCTGAAGAACTATGGACAGAGGTCCGTGACATTGTAAAGGAGGCAGCAATCACCGCCATCCCAAAGAAAAAGAAATGCAAGAAAGCAAAGTGGCTGTCTGATGAGGCTTTACACATAGCAGAGGAAAGAAGGAAAGCTAAAGGCAACGGTGAAAAGGAAAGATTTGCCCAACTGAATGTAGATTTCCAGAGAACAGCAAGGAGAAATAAGGAGGCTTTCCTGAATGAACAATGCAAAGTAATAGAGGAAAACAATAGATTGGGAAGGACTAGAGATCTGTTCAAGAAAACTGGAGAAATCAAGGGAACGTTCCATGCAAAGCTGTCCATGATAAAGGACAAAAATGGTAGAACTATACAAGAAGGACCTTGATGTCCTTGACAACCACGATGGTATAATCACTGACCTCGAGCCAGACATCCTGGAAAGCGAAGTTAAATGGGCCTTAGAAAGCATTACTAACAACAAAGCTAGTGGAGGTGATGGTATCCCAGCTGAGTTATTCAAAGTCTTAAAAGAAGATGCTGTTAAAGTGCTGCACTCAATTTGCCAACAAATTTGGAAAACACAACAGTGGCCACAGGATTGGAAAAGGTCAGTTTACATTCCAATCCCAAAGAAGGGCAATGTCAAGGAATGTTCAAACTATCGCACAATTGCACTCATTTCACACGCTAGCAAGGTCATGCTCAAAATCCTACAAGCTAGGCTTCAACAGTACGTGGATAGAGAATTGCCAGAAGTACAAGCTGGGTTTCAAAGAGGTAGAGGAACTAGAGATCAAATTGCCAACATTCGCTGGATTATGGAGAAAGCAAGAGAGTACCAGAAAAACATCTACTTCTGCTTCATTGACTATGCTAAAGCCTTTGATTGTGTGGATCACAATAAATTATGGCAGGTTCTTAAAGAGATGGGAGTACCGGACCACCTCACATGTCTCCTGAGAAACCTGTATAAGAGTCAAGAAGCAACAGTTAGAACCGGATATGGAACAACTGATTGGTTTAGCATAGGAAAAGGAGTACGACAAGGATGTATATTGTCACCTTGCTTATTTAATTTATATGCAGAGTACATCATGCGAAATGCTGGCCTGGATGAATCACAAGCTGGAGTTAAGATTGCTGGGGAAAAGATCAATAACCTCAGATATGCAGACGATACCACTCTGCTGGCAGAAAGTGTAGAGAACCTCAAGAGCCTCTTGCTCAGAGTGAAAGAGGAGAGTGCAAAAGTGGCTTGAAGCTCAACATCAAAAAAACTAAGATCATGGCATCTGGGCCCATCACTCCTTGGCAAATAGAAGGGGAAGTCGTAGAAGTAGTGACAGACTTCACGTTCCTAGGATCCCAGATCACTGCAGATGGTGACTGCAGCCATGAAATTAAAAGACGCCTGCTCCTTGGGAGGAAAGTGATGGCAAACCTAAACAGTATGATAAAAAGCAGAGACATCACCTTGCCAACAAAAGTCCGCATGGTCAGAGCAATGGTATTCTCCGTAGTAATGTATGGCTGCGAGAGTTGGACTATAAGGAAGGCCAAGCGCCGAAGAATAGATTCTTTTGAACTATGGTGCTGGAGAAGACTCTTGAGAGTCCCTTGGACTGCCAGGAGATCAAATCAGTCAATCCTAAAAGAAATCAACCCTGATTGTTCCTTGGAAGGCCAGATCCTGAAGTTGAAGCTCAAATACTTTGGCCACCAAATGAGAAGGGAGCATTCACAGGAGAAGACCCTGATGCTGGGAAAGATTGAAGGTCAAAGAAGAAGGGGACGGCAAAGGTTGAGATGGTTAGACAGTGTCATGGATGCAACGAACATGAAATTGAGCAAACTTCAGCGGACAGCAGAAGACAGGAGGGCCTGGTGTAATCTGGTCCATGGGGTCGCGAAGAGTTGGACTCGACTGTGCGACTGAACAACAACAACAACAACTTGACAAACATATAGAGAGGTTACAGAAAATCAATTGTAGTAAGACTTGGTCAAAGATAATAAAGAAAATGAAGGAATGGAAGAATAAACATCTGAGCATTTTGGGGGAAATTAAAGCAGCAAAAATGTTTCTGATACCAAAGATGCTATACTTATTCCAGGTGCTTCCAATAGAAATTTATCAGAAAGTTATAGGGAAATGGGATGAAAGTATTAAAAGCTGGGTGTTTGGTAGGAAAAAAGCAAGAATATCAAAAAAATTGGTATATATGCCCCAAGATGATTTAGGATGGGGGCTACCATACTTACAAGCTTATTATGACGCATTTCAGTTGAAGGCATTAATGGAGTTAGAATGGAGGACGGAGGATAAATGGGTAAGATTTGAATCAGCAATCAATAAGGGGGCAGGCAGCAATGGAATCTACACTAGAGATTTGCAAAAGGAGATAGGAAAAGCAACAGGCCCAAGGAAAACAGCTTTGACGGTTTGGAAGAGGTGGAGGTCGACTTTGCTGCCTCAGACTTCAAAGTGGACCCCACTTAAATATATTTGGGAGAAGGAGATGAATCCAAAATTTTGGGAAGCCCTTAAGGAGGAAGGCATAATTAGAGTCAAGGATATGTACAACTCACAAGGGAATCTCCTACCACTTCAGGAGCTGAGCCAAAAAATGGGAAAAAGTTATTGGCTACACTTAAGGGGACTATCCCATTTAATTAAACAAGATAACTATATAGAAGCCATAAAAAGGGAAGACAACAACTTAGAAAATGTATTATATGTGGATGAAATAAGGAAAGGATTGGCAGGAAAAATTTACCTTGAATTGGTGAAAGATAAGGAGTTTATACTAAGAACCTTAAAAAACAAATGAAGTAAAGAAAAACAAATAACTTCTGACGATGTCAATAAATTAATGGTGAATTTGAAGAAAATCAAATTAGAAAAGTACAGAGAGCTTGAAAAGAAGATAATTTTGAAGTGGTATAGAACCCCTGCCCAACTGACATATATGATTAAAGGTATGAAACCTAACTGCTGGCACTGCAATGCAAAAGAAGGGTGGTACTCTCACCTATGGTGGGAATGCCCAAAGGTTATAGATTTTTGGGAAAAGGTACAGGGGAAGATAGTAGGGCTATGTAAGGTGGATCTTAAAATAGATGGGGATTTATTATTTATGGGCGTACTGGGAAACAATAACATAGAGAGACAAAATCAGGATATTTTCAAAGCAATGTTATTAGCTGCGCATGCTGTGATTGCGTATGGTTGGAAGGAGAACTTAAAATGGTCTTTAGATAGATGGAACGAGTATCTATATGAATATATTCAGTCGGATATATTGGAATGTATGAAACAAGATAAGGCATGGGATGGAAAGATGAAGGAGATAAAAAAGAAATGGTCTGAATACTTTCAATGAGTAAATAATGGAGAAGCCAATCTCGCTATACTTCAAAATATGGAAAAAATGTGCTCATGGTTAAAAATTTAAATTTGTAGGTATATGATGGTCACCTTGTGGGGGGTGGGACAAAAAAGGGGGAAATGTATCATAAGAGAACTGGGATTGTATTGTAATGTAATAATAATTTATGATGCAAATAAAAAAGTTAAAAAAACAAAAAAAACCCCACAGATCTGTACTCTATTTCTGCCCCCTCAAAGGAGTTAAGTAGAGTTTAATTAATGATGGTAACCCTGTTGATCTTCGTGGTCTCTGTGCATCACACCCATGGGATTCAGTGCGCCTGCGCTGACCTGGTCAGTGTCTGTACAAAGTTCACAACAGGATTTTCACGCCCTTCGCCCCTGGGCCTGCGCAGGAACCCCACCGCGCATGCCCAAGGGGCGGGGGCATGGACATCCCGCCAGTTCTCTTCTGACCGCCTCGCTGTTAGCAGCCTGTGTTGGTGTCTCCGAGAACGCTCTGACTGACTTCTGCCTCACAGCAGGGATTGTTTTTTCTTCAATATTTTTTCTTCATCTTTTCCTCCGTTCTTCAAAAACTCTTTGTTGCTGGCTCTCGAACCGAGATCCATCTTTTTCTTCGTTTTTTCCCGGTCTCCGGGCCGCCCCCCCCCGACCCTTCTTGGATCGAAGGATCCGTTTCCTCCGTTTTATGGAAAATCGAAAGTGGGGGTGCTTCACAAGGTGCTCTTCCTGCGGCAGCACCTGGTTTCTAATGTCCAGGCAGTGGGATCTCGATCTCCCTCGGTGAATTCTTGGGCTAGTGACCGCTCGGATCACTCTCGACAGCACCCTTGAGACCGCTCCAGATCTCTGTATCGTCCTGACCATCGTGAGCAGGAGGGATATGACTCACGCTACGACAGGTACCACGTGCCTTATCCATATGGGCCTCCAAAATTCCCCTATGACCATAGGCATGATATGCCATATTGGTTCTCCTCTGGGCCATGGAATTTCCTCGGATGTCCTGAATCTTGGGAGCACCGCTGATACCGATCTCGCTCACCTCGCCACCCACCTTCCGCCACAGTGTCGAAGCCTCCACCGTCCCCGCCTCGTCCTCCTGACCACTCCGACCAAGCCACTGCTCCACCAATGCTGATGGCAGAGCCACCACTACCAAGACCTCAAGATTTGAGCTCTGATTCCGCCTCTTCTCGGTGTGACTCTGATGTCAATGACGCGGAGGATGCTCTCTCCCCTGTCGAACCACCTCCCAAACAGCCGATCTCCAGGGGCAGCCCGATTTTTCCTTTGGAGGACATGTCCTCATACGGGGACTTAGTAAAACGTATGGCACACACTCTTGTCCTACCGATTATCCAACCCCAACCATCTGCAGCTGATGAGGTGTATGACATCATCGAGATCGATGCCTCTACGCCAATAGCCTTACCGATGTCTAAACACCTCTTAAAAGCAGTCAAGTCCCCGTGAGCTAAACCATCGTCGGCACCGGTCTCCACCAAGCGGTTAGACCACATGTACTGAATCCAAGAAGAGGGAGCTTCCTTCCTCTACCTGCACCCTCGCCCAAATTCTTTGGTCGTTTCTACGTCTTCTAAAAACAAGAGCTCTAACTCCACTCCATCGGATAAAGAGAGCAAAAAAATCGACGCCTACGGCTGTAGGATATACTCCTCTACAGCCCTGGGGATAAAATCCTCCAATTATTTAGCCTGCTTCGGGAGATACCAATATGCCTTATGGCAGAGAATGTCCGCGCTCCTCCCTTCCATGCCAGATGACAAGCTTGCTGAGGCAAGATCGATTCAGAAGGAGGGACTCCTGGTGGCCAAACAACTTTTGAACACCACGAAACACTCCCTGGATGCCTTCTCGACGTCGATGGCTTCCTCTGTGTCGCTCCGCCGCCATGCGTGGCTTCGCACTACATCTCTCCCACAGGACACTAGGTCTTATATCGAGGATATCCGTTTCGATGGGGACGGATTATTCCACTCCTCCACCGATGCCGCCTTGCAGGAGTTAGATAAGAATATCAAAGCTTCGAAATCACTGGGGGTCTCGGCACCGCAAAGGTCTTATCGACAGTGGTCGTGGTCCAGATACACCCCATGGCGCACATATCCAACAAAGCCGTCCCCAGACACCGCCTGGAGACCCCGTCAATCTCCAAACCACAGCAGGCAACTGTACCAGTCCAAACCGAGGCCGGGGTCGCAACATCCACAGGCAAGACCCAAATCCAACCGTGGACCAAAGCAAGGTCTTTGATTCCGTCCTCTCGACATGGAGAGAACCGACTCGCCTCCATCCCTTCCTTCCTGTGTGGAGAACTATAACCACGGATGCCTGGGTCTTATCCATTGTAGCCAATGGTTATTTCATCGAATTCCTCGACCTCCCACCTCTACCGACCTTTCGTTCCACCCCTCCTTCCTCCATACTTCTTTAGGAAGCTGACTCTTTACTGAAGAAAGGGGCGATAGAACCTGTCCCGAAAACTTCCGAACAGACGGGATTCTATTTCCGGTACTTTGCTGTACCAAAACGCAATGGAGGGCTACGTCCCATCTTGGATCTTCGGGATCTCAATATTCATATTCGATACCGAAAATTCAAGATGACAACCTTGCAAGTTATCCTTCCCTTGATCCCACAGGGTGCCTGGATGGCTACCATCAACCTCCAGGATGCCTATTTCCACCTCAATATTCATCCGTCCCACAGGAAGTACCTTTGTTTTGCGATAGGGGAAGGTCATTATCAATACAGATGCCTCCCGTTTGGAATCTCCACTGCGGCGAGGGTTTTCACCAAGGCCATGGTAGTCGTTGCAGCCCACCTCCATCTCCAGGGGATCACCATCTTCCCCTATATCGACGACTGGCTTCTGGTGGCCGATTCCCCGACCTCTCTACGCGAGGACATTGTGTTCACACTACACCTTCTCTCCTCGCTCGGTCTTCAAGTGAACCTCCAAAAATCTCATCTGGAACCGTCCCAAAGAGTGCAATTCATTGGGGCCCTACTCGACACTGTGGCCAGCAGAGCATTCCTGCCGATGGGCAGAGCTCAAACCCTGTCTACCCTAGCGACCTCTGTTCGCGACTCTCCATCCTCAACGGCGTATCACATCCAGCGCCTCTTGGGCCACATGTCCGCCATGACTTCAGTCCTCCCCTTGGTGAAATTCCACATGCGGCCCCTTCAACTTTGGTTTCTAAAGGGTTTTCGTCCAACCCGCATGTCTCAGTCGAAGGTCCTAACCCCAACTCGGACCATGTGAGACTCTCTAACCTGGTGGACTGTCGTCCCAAACATCACCAAGGGTGCTCCGTTTACCCCCCCCCTCCCCGCTACACTTTGACAATGGATGCTTCTTTATGGGGATGGGGGGCCCACCTCAATGGCATCAGTGTGGGATACCAGTGGGCTGCTACTACTGCACGCAGGCACATCAACTACCTGGAACTACTGGCCATATCGCTGGTTCTCCGAGCTTTTCAACGTCTCTTACGGGGACACTCTGTTGCCATCCTCACCGACAACACCACGGCCCTAAGCTACCTGAACCGTCAGGGAGGAACGGTGTCCAGGAGCCTTTGTTGGCTCGCGATCGACCTTTGGGACTGGTGCGTTTCCAACCAAATCGTCCCCACGGCCACTCACATCCCCGGCGTCCAAAACGTGGAAGCGGATCTGATCAGCAGAGGCCACACTCACCACCACGAGTGGGAACTAAATTCAGTCTACCTTCAACCTCTCTTCGACCGTTGGGGGACTCCGGCAATCGACGTGTTTGCCTCACGGGAGAACACAAAATGCAAGCAATTCTGCACCCAAGGGGGCAGGGACCCTCTCTCCTTAGGGGATGGCCTTCTAATGCCTTGGACTGGTCCATTCCTCTACATGTTCCCTCCACTGCCCCTACTCCTGAGAGTGGTGCACAAGGTGGCCAAACTTTGACCAGATTGCATTCTTGTGATCCCGTGGTGGCCCAGGCAACCCTGGTTCCCCATCCTACTGCGTCTGGCAGGAGGCAAGTTCCATCACTTCCCCAAAATGCGAGATCTCCTCACCACCGAAGGAGGCAAGATGCTCCATCCACAGGTGGACAACCTGAAGCTGACTGCCTGGAGGCTTCAACCATGAGTTTCTCTGCCTGGGTCTCAGAGGTCCTGTGTAATGTGAGAAAAGAATCTACCTGCTTATCCTATCGTAGGAAGTGGCACAAGTTCCTCTCGTATCTCGGCATGACTACAGACGCTCCAACTTCTGTTGGACTAGACAGAATCCTGGACTTTCTTTTATCCCTCAGGGACCGGGGTCTCTCCCACTCGTCCGTTAAGGTCTACTTGGCGGCTATCTCCATGTACCATCAAGGCCTGGATGGTCACACAATCTTCTCCCATCTGACCTCCAAGCGGTTCCTGAAGGGCCTCATTCGGATATACCCTCCTGTAGCCGCACCTATGGACCTGTGGGATTTACCGCTAGTACTGAAATATTCTTACCGGATTTTTTCCCTCATCCAGAAGATGATGGACAGCGCTTGCTCCATACTCTGGATGTTAAGAGGGCACTCCTCTTTTACCTAAATCGGATTCATTCAGCCAGACGTGACAACTCACTGTTTCTGTCATACAGCTTGCCCTCTCTGGGGCTCTGCATCACATCTCAACAACTCTCTAAGTGGATTGTCAAGACAATTCGATTGTGCTACGCTCTAGCGAAGCAGTTGCCTCCCTCTCGTCTGAGAGTGCATTCTACCAGATCTATGGCGACTTCAACAGCCTTTCTGAAGGGCGCATCTCTTTCGTCCATCTGCAAAGCAGCTATGTGGTCCACGCCAACCACGTTCATCAAGCACTACGCTCTGGACGTCCGTGTGCAGCAGAAGGGTGACTTGGGTCGTCTGGTCCTCTCCTCTATGGCTCCCTGAGTCTGCCAGCACCCACCTCCAGGTGAGCCACTGCTTTTTAATCTCCCATGGGTGTGATATACAGAGACCATGAAGAAGATAAACAGGTTGCTTACCTGTAACTGATGATCTTCGAGTGGTCATCTGTGCATTCACACCGCCCGCCCGTCCTTCGCCACTGCTGTCATCCTCAGCTGTTCTCATACATGGCTAGGTTTGATAGTGGTCAGAAGGAACTGGCGGGATGTCTGTGCCCCCGCCCCTTGGGCATGCACGGTGGGGTTCCTGCGCAGGCCCAGGGGCGAAGGGCGCGAAAATCCCGTTGTGAGCTTTGTACAGACACCGACCAGGTCAGCGCAGGCGCACTGAATCCCATGGGTGTGAATGCACAGATGACCACTCGAAGATCATCAGTTACAGGTAAGCAACTTATTTTTTCTTGGGGGCCTGAATGGCATGCTCGCACAGGCTGTCCATGAACTACTCCATGTTACTGGCAATATCAGGGTAGATCCTGGCTGTTAGTTCTGGACACTACTGAGTCCAGGCTTAAAGGGACTGAGGATACTCTCCATCTCCTATTTTTAGTAGGAGTTCAGAGAATTCCCCAGCGGACACATCGTGGACCCTCATGTTCATCTTCAGTGAAAGTTTCCTGATGAGTGATCACAGGCATGATGCCGTGATACATGGCAGCAATACCAGAGGATGCGACAGCCAAGGCAATGCCATGATAACTCCTTATCTTCGCCAGGAGCAAATTGAGGAGGAAAGACCTGACCAGCCCCTTATTTAATGCTGCTTAGGACTTGCCAATATACAGCAAGCTGCTCATCTGTTAGTGAATCCTCATTATTCAGCACTACTTGTGCCAAAGTGTAGGTGTCATAGTTGGCCTCCCTCAGGTAGTCCCTGTTCCTCAAGACTTCTCCAGATCTTGTGGACTGAGGCACGCCGTACTGTTGCAAGCCCTGTTGTCCCAAAGCCCATATTGTGTCCTCAGTCAGCACCAGGCTTTTGTTGTAAACCTCGTACATCACCTGCTGGGCACTGTGTTGCGACTCCTTCTCCACCTGCTGTGTGATGTCCTCGTGAGAGACTATCTTTGTATTTCTCCCAAAGACTCAGAGGATTGGGGAATTGACAGAACATCAACATTGTGAAGAGTTCCCACAGCTTGAAGGAAGAATCACACAGGGCAGCTTCCTCCAAGGTAGCGTCCCAGTGCTTGTCATCCTCCAGCAAACCTAATGCCTTTCATGTAGACTGGAATGTGGGGTGTAGGACACCATTCTCTGTCTTCAGATCTGAAAAGGACATGGGGCCTCAGCTCTCCTGTAGCTGCAGGCGGAGGTGATAACACTTGGCGTTTTTTTGGGTGGATGGTGTACACCTTTCCCAGTGCCTGGTCCTTCTTCACTCCTGGCCAGCCATCAACATCTTTCCCCTGCTTCCTTCTCATGAATTTGTTATTCATCCACACAAAGTAAGAAGAGACCTCAGAGTACAGGAGGGTTCTTGCAAAGTAGTCAATTTCGCATAGCTCAAAGAAAGCCAAGTCAAGTCAAGTTTATTAGTACGGTCAAGCGACCAGCCAATATAAAACATTTCCAAAAAAAAGATTGAGGTAGAATACACAGTAGATACATAAAATTAGATAAATATATAAAACAGCATTAAGAGCAAAAGCGGGAGCAACACAGTGTATCATTAAGGTGGAAACAGGAGCAATACTACTTTATCATTAACTTGCTGTCTGGGGTACAAGCTTCCTCTTTTTAAGTGTCAGGAAGCAAAATTTTGCCACAGCTAAAGATATCCTCTCTTTCCGATCTTCCCCAAAAAAGGTTAGAATCCTTGGTTCCGCAAATTTCAAATGGACATCCAGAGGTTTAAATGTAGACAACAATGGGAAAATTAACAGCTGCCTCTCCATAGCGTAAAAGTTACAATGTAACAGAATATGTGGGACCGACTCTATCTCAAGACCTGTACAGGGACAACATCTTTGGGAGATAGGGCAATGCAAGAACCTTCCTTGTAATAAATTAGAGGGTAAGGCATCAAAACGAGCTCTAGAAAAAGCCCATCTATACCCATCATATATAATGTTAGAAAGATAAGGAGCAGGTGCAAAACCTGCCCAAGATTTTAAAATTCCATATCTCGAGGGTAGAAGCGCTTCTTCTGTCTGCGCCTCTATATCCATTAGACGTTGGGATACTATAGATTTAGCTTTGGTCAATCCTAGATCGAAAAGACTTACAGGTTGAAGCCCAATTGAACCAAGTTTGACCAATATTTTGGAGGACCATTCAGGATATGGGGTGGCAGCTAAAAAGGATGGAATTAGGCCTGTAGGTTTCAAATGCGTTCTTAACCAGTAATAAATCGAAGCAATCCAAATTTTCGTTTTCACTCTTGGCACCCCAATCTCCTGCCTAAGAACTACATTTGCTGTACATTTAGGCGCATTAAATAGTGCTCTAATAAATTTAGATTGAACTTTTTCCAGGTCCTTAAAATTATTATACAAAGAAAGCCAAGTGTAATAATTTCATGTTTTGGTGTGCGTGTTTCTTTAAATGTTTAGTTTGATTGCAGTACTGTAAGAAGAGTGATAAGAGGGAGACAAGTGTGATGTGATTGGCTGATGACTGAGAGTGTGGGTTGAGGGGTGTCTATGAGAGATTTCTGTGTGTGAAGTTTGAAGAGAGCATAGTTTTTGAGTCTGTTCTGTGTGAATAAGACAAACAGTTTAGTCTGTGTGAATATGAGTTTTGAGTCTATTCTGTGTGAATAGAACAAAGAGTTCAGCCTATGTGGCTATATAGATGAGAGAGAGAGAATGATATTAGACTGAGTGTCTATGCCTGTCAGAGTGGAATTTTGGGAGTTTGAGAGACTGACACCAAGCTTTGCCAGTTATATTTACAAGTTCCTTTCATCAGCAGCAGTTCAAAATAACCAGAAACCTATTTTGTTCTTTATTAAATAAATCATTTTTTCTTTACACTTATCCCAGAAATCAGAATAGTCCTTCCTCAGGGCCACGTAGTCCTCTGAAGTGCCCAGACCCTAGGTCATTCTACCAAAAGAGAGAGATTTGGAATTTTTAATTCCTGGTGGCAGCAGAAATCTACCAAGTTTAGGTACACAGAAAGTGTTTTAAAGGTAAAACTGTCTCCCCAGTAAGCAAGGATGCCACACCAAGAATGTTGTGTCAGGAGGGTTGCTGAGTTTCTTGGCCAAGTTGTTGGCAGTGAAGTACAAACGCTGACCATTCTCGAGGTGAACAGTGAGATGGAAGATAGTGGGGTACCTTTCACGAATGGGGAGTGCCAGGATCTTCCAAACCACCTCAGAGCTGCTGATGTACTCTCGTACAACTTCACCTCATCCCTCTCATTCTCTAGGGCTATAGCCGCTTGGTCAGTGCCCTTGTTCACATACTTGCAAGTGTACTTGATGGACCTGACAAAGTTGCATAATTCCATGTTGATGTGAGCACTGAAGGTACATGACAGGACAGAGTTGTAGGGCACCACTCAGTGGTTGTCTAGCTCTATCCCTTTATTTTTTAGGGTGAAGCCACCATCAGCTGGAGACATCCTGTGATACTGTGGGTATTCTTTGTTTCCTGTCTGAGTATCCTTGAGAAGCGGCTGGGAGTACCTCTTGCCGCATCTGCCTCCATTCATACAGGGCAATTTGTGGTTCAAGCTGCCACAAGGCTCATGAATCATATTGGCCTTGATGATGTTGTGGAGGAGTGGGTCTTGCTCTGGGCCAGGTATTTCTGCACAGATGACTTTGTTGATCATGTCAGGGTAGATATGCTGCTCTAGCCAAAGCAAGATGTGGATGTGAGGCAGATCCCGTTTTTGCCACTCCACAGAGTACACAAATCACCACACTTCCTCAAACAGACTGCCCTTATTCAAAAGAGCCATCATCTTCTTCACCTTCAGATGGAATATCCTGACTATGGTGGAATTTTGATTGTGGGAATTTTGCCTGGCAGTAGTGCAGTATTCTTCTACCTGGGGTTACAGGTGAAAGTGATGAATAGTTCTGGACAGCCATGGTGGTGGATGTATGTCATGGCATCTTGAGTCTATTCATGCATGTAGCAAGATCCCCCAGTGAAGGATGACGGGAGCACCACCGTTTGAGCTAGCTGAGCAGAGTCAGCATCCTGCCTCCCCACAGTATCCCTCAGGTGAATGTAGCTGTCTGCTCTGAGCTGTGCCTGGTTTTTCCTAATGTAGTTCAACCTCTCTGTCTCTATTTTGGCATACATGACAACCAAAAATTGATTGAAGAGGGAGCAGAAATACACCAGGTCGTTGATCTCCCTTTCCCTGACCATGATGCGTTAGGAGTAGAAACTTGCCGTGGAGACTGTCTTCTTGAGGGGCAACATGGTGTTGGAGTCGCGCTGAGGTAGGGCAATAGAGTACCCATCCTCATCATGGCAGAACAGGAGCGGGTACTGCAGGGCCTTGTACGACTGGTGGATGTCATTGATGCGGTATAGTGTGTTGTTGTGGCTCTGCAGGACAATGTCTTGCTGCTTGAATTGCTAACCAACAATCACCAGAGCTACCTTATTTGTGGTTGGTGCATTGTACCAACTTTCACAAGCATCAGCAGGCTTTCTATTTGCATGGATGATGACTTCAAACATCTTGCATGTTGGAGGTACCATGTCCAGGGCTATTTTCAGGGTCTTTATGTAGGCTGTTGACATCGTGTAGCATCCTTTGCAGTTGTTCGACTAATTCCTTTCTGACGTTAGGAACATTGCTGCATCTCAAGCACAGTTCTGTTTTGCCCTTGCCTGTGAAATAGATTTGCAGGAATTCGGCTTTGTGTTGTGGTTCTGGCAGCAGACTTCTGACCAAGTGATACATCTGTCCCTGTACTTTGAAGGTGGATATGAGACCACCTTGTAGAACCTGTTTTGGCCCGGAATGATGTCATGCTGAAGCATCCATTATACTTATGAACATAGTCCACTGTTTTATCTGATGGATTAAAGTACCCTGGCCCTGCTCCTATACCTGATAAACACCTGCCTATCTGGTGTAAGGGGAGGGGTGTGTTTAAAGACATCGGGGAGGCTGGGCCAGCAGCAGTGCTAAGGCAGTCCTGCTGAGCAAGCTTCCCCGATGGCTTTAAGGACTCTGCACTCCTTCCAACCCTTGACAGGTAAAGGAGGGGTAGCATGTCTGAAGTCATCAGTGAGGCTGGGCTAGCAGAATTGCTAAGGCAATGCTGCTAGGGCAGCCTCCCTGATAGCTTTCAAGACTCTGCTCCTGCACCTGACAGATAACTGCCTGTCAGGTGGAGGGGGGTGGAAGCATGTCTAAAGCCATTTTGGAGACTGGCCCAGCAGCAATGCTAAGGTGTTGCTGCTTGGACGGCCTCCGTGATGGATTAAGGTACCCTGGCCCTGCTCTTACACCTGACAGACACCCGCTTCTTTGGTGTTGGAGGTATCAGGGAGGCTGGGTCAGCAGCAGCACTAAGGTGATCCTGCTGAGGAAGCCTCCCCAATGGCTGTAAGCATCCCACCCCCTCTCGTACACCTGATAGGCAGATGCCTCTCCAGTGTAGAAGGGGGAAGGGGGTTGGGTGTTGCAAGCCATTGTGGAAGCTGGGCCAACGGGATTGCTAAGGCATTACTTCTGGGGCGGGCTCCCTGATGGCTTTAAGCACCCTGCACCCACTGCTGCACCTGACAGCCTCTTGTCAGGTGTAGGAGGAGGGGTGAGCGTGTTTGAAGCCATTGGGGAGGCTGGGCCAGCGACATTGCTGCACCTCACAAGTGGTTGGCCATTCTTGATTTCCTCAGCTGTCATTAGCTCTCTGCAATCTCCTATAACTGCATTTATCTTCTTCGTGGTCTCTGTGCATCATACCTATGGGATCTAGTGCACCTGCACTGATCTGATTGGTGTTGTACAAAGCTCACAAAGGGATTTTTGCACCTCCACCTTGAGGCTGCGCGGGAACCCCTACTGTGCATGCCCAAGGGGGCGGGGCGCGGACATCCTGCCAGTTCTCTTCTGACCACCACGCTGTTAACAGCTTCTTTGTCGGTTGGTGATTGTTAGTTTTTTTCCTCACATCGGGACTCCTTTGATTCTTACTAGTTTTTATCTTTGGATTTTTCTTTTGTTATTATTGGACTTTTGCCTCACGGACCAAAAGGGAGTCTTCGGGGTGAGAACTTTCCGTGGTCTTCGGACTTTCAGCCCCCCATCCCCTCCCTCACATCGAGGATCCTTTTTATGGATAAAAAATGGGGGTGCTTCAAGAGGTGTGCTTTGTGTGGAAGTAAACTAGCTCCATGAGACGAGCACACTCTCTGTATAATCTGTTTGGGCGAAAGTCATTGACCGGAGAGTTGCGCTCTGTGTGCCAAATTTTCGAACCAAATACGCAAGACTGAAAGTTGCCCTTTGGGAATCGGCTTTTGCTCCTCCTGTGTCTGCAATTTCAACAGAGCCTCCTCCTAAGTCTTCTGCATCGTTGGCACCATCTTGACTGTCCACATTGATATCGAGGCCGGAGGCCATGCCATCGATGCTGAAACTACCTCGGCCAGGCAAATCATCTTCTGATACAGGGCCAGCCCCTTCAAAGAAGCGTCCTTCGATATTGGTCTCTTCCATCTCAACACTGGTGAAGAACCCTAAGAAGGACAAGTTGCAGAGGCATACCTTGCATATGTCAGGGGACCCACAGAAGTCTCACGAGTTGAGCAGCATGGCACTCCCCAAGGGCTCTGCACTGCCAGTCAGTCCACAGTCGCATTCCCTATCAGCACGCCAGTCCACACGCCAGCACGCCTAAGATACAGTCGGAACCCCTGATTGAGATACTTGATTCTCCTACCAGGCAGCTGAACCCTCCGGTGTTGGAAATTATCGTGGCTCACCATCCTCCATCCTTATTGGCTTCCGAGGCCGAGGATGACTTGATTTCGGAGACTCAAGCCGTCGGTCATCGTTCTCCGTCACCTACTTCCTGGGCTAGTGGTCGCTCTGATAGCAACGGCTGATACAGACCGGGCTATAAGTCCCGCTCTCCCTTCCCAGATGACCATGGTCAATGGGATGACTACCAGTTTTGTCGTGACTGACACCACCCATCCCTCTCACCCCAGAGAGAGCATTTTTCGAGATCGGTCTCTGGTCAGGATTCGCCCTCCCAAAATCGATACGGGCCATCGGTGTACCCTCCATGGGATCATCGACAAAATATGCTATGCTGGTTCTCTTCGATGCCATGGCTGCTGCCTAAGGGACGACATGACTGAGATTGTCGTTGCTGTCAATCCTGTTCTCCACGTTGCCCACCGCCATCCGTGACGCTCTCCAAATCTCCACCTCTCTCACCGTCAAGAGAGGCCCCTTTGCCACCATTATCGCCAAGAAAGCCCTCTGTACCAACACCAACCCAAGGACCTGGGTCACATTCAGAGACCTCTCAGGGCTTGTCTGAAGTTGACCAGTCTGACGATGAAACCTCACCTGGGGATGTTTCCTTGAAACAAAAGGTTTCTGAGGACCTCCCGATCTCTCCATCGGAGGACATGTCGTCCTACGGTGATCTAATTAAGAGAATGGCTCATTTGCTGGGTCTTTCCATCATTCAACTGCAGCCATCGATTTCGGATGAGGATTACGACATGGTCCAAATGGACACATCAACGCCGATCTCCTTGCTGATGTCGAAGGTCCTCCTTCAGGTGGTGAAAACTCCTTGGGAGAAGCCATCATCTGCACCGGTATTGACCAGGAGGCTGGATCACATGTACCAAGTGCAGGAAGAGGGAGCAGGTTTCCTCTATATGCATCCGAAGCCAAACTTCATGGTGGTCTCGTCTTTTTCAAAGAATAGGTGCACCTACATCGCCCCATCTAACAAGGAGAGCAAGAATCTGGATGTCTTTGGGAGGCATTTTTATTCTGCGGGTGCCCTAGGAATCAAAGCATCAAACTATGTAGCATGCATGAGTAGATACCAGTATGCTTTGTGGCAACAAATGGAAGATCTCCTACCTTTTCTCCCAGATGACAAAAGTCAGGCAGCATGGGCTCTGCAGAAGGAGGGCATGTTCCTAGCGAAGCAGCTTCTCAGTACCATCAAGCACACGCTAGGCACCTTCTCCATGACAATGTCTTTGGCGGTTGCACTTCGCTGGCACTCCTGGCTATGAACAACTTCTTTGCCCTCCGATACCAGGGCTTACATAGAAGATCTTCCCTTTGACGGGGAGGGGCTGTTCCACTCTTCTACTGACTCGGCCTTACAAGAGATGGATAAGAGCATAAAAGCCTCTAGATCTTTGGGCGTCTCTGCTCCATCCAAGCCATATCGCCAATGTTCCTGGTCCCACTACAACTCCAAACACCCTTATTCCACCAAGCCATCCCCAGAGGGTTCCTGGAGGCCTCGCCAGTCACCCACAGGACAGTGCCAGCAGTACCAGTACCCTACGAAGTCCAGATATGGTTCCCAGCAGCAAAATCCTAGGGCGAAGGGCCAAAAGTCTACCAAGCAGGGCCTTTTACTTGTTGTTGCAGAGGAATCCACCCACCTTTCCCCATTCCTTTCTGCCTGGAGGGTGATTACTACAGACAGTTGGGTTTTATCCATTCTAACCCATGGATACGCAATAGAATTTGTGGACTTGCCGACACTACCTGTTTTCCTAGCCACCCCTCCCTCTTCCCTTCGTCTCCAAGAGGTCAATTCCCTCTTGGAGAAGGATGCGATAGAGCACATGACAATGGCATACAAAAGGACAGGCTTTTACTGTCATTACTTTGCTGTTCCCAAACGAGATGGGGGGTTGCGCCCAATATTAGACCTGTGGGGCCTCAACATTTTTGTGCAATACCACAAATTCAAAATTACATCACTGAAAATAATCCTCCCTCTTCTGAGTCGGGTGTCCTGGATGGCAACCATCAACTTCCAGGATGCCTACTTTCATCTCAACATCCATCTGTCCCACTGGAAGTATCTCCGTTTCACCATAGGGGACCTCCACTTCCAGTACAAGTGTCTTCTGGTTGGCCTGTGCACAGCGCCGAGGGTCTTCACCAAAACAATGGTGGTGGTGGTGGCCTATCTTCGTCTACAGGGGATTGCCATCTTTCCCTACATAGACGATTGGCTCTTAGTGGTGGATTCATCAGTGCTCCTGGAGGACCACATTCTCGGACGCTCCATCTCCTGTCCTCCCTGGGCCTTCAGGTCAACCATCGGAAGTCCCATCTGCAGCCATCACAAAGGGTGCAATTCATAGGTGCGGTACTGGACTCTGTAACATGCAGGGCTTACCTTCCTGCAGACAGGGCAACAACCCGGTCGTCTCTAGCAACAGATGGCCAAACAAACGTTTGGTCCACTGCCTTCCAAATTCAATGTTTGCTGGGTCATATGTTGGCCACCACAGCTGTGCTGCTGTTAGCCAAGCTGCACATGAGGCCTCTACAGATTTGGTTCCTGTGCCTCCTCAAACCGCTCTGACCCAAGGTGCACCTTTTCAACCACCAAACCCATGTCTCACACTGACCACTGATGCCTCCCTGTGGGGATGGGGAGCCCATCTCAATGGCATAAGTGTCGGGTACGGAGTTTCCGGTGACTGCGAGGCTGCGCAGTCAGACCGAAATAGCCTCCGCGTCTGAGCTTCTAAAATCGTAAAGAAAAGATTAATTAAGGACTCCAAAGATAAAAACTGTTTGCTGAAGGGAATGGGGAGGCCAAGAGGAGGCAAAGGAGCCAAGAAAAACACCAAGGAGTCTCAACAAACTGAGAGAAATATGCAAACATCGGAGGAGGATTCCCCCTCCATTGGAAGCAGACTCGGAAGGAGAAGCTGCTAATCGACAGGGCAAAAGAAAACGTGAAGATTCTATAACAAAAAAAGATATACAGACTTTGTTTGCAGAAATGAAAAAAGAACTGAAAGAAAGCATTACTCCAATCCATCAAAAACTTGATGCTATGAATCTGAACTTAACAGAACTGAAGGAAAATACAGACAAAGCACTGACGGAGGCCGCAAAAATACAAAGGCTATAGAAAGCCTAAGGACTTTTGAGACATGGAGCAAGTCTAAAATTATTCTCTTGGACATAAAAGCCCGTGAAAGAAAAATCAAGCTCAGGGGAATATCCCCAAATTTTGCTACAGACAAAGATCTCATGGGCTCTTTAAACGAATGGCTCCAAAAACTTTTGCAACTGCCGGCTGCACCAATTTGTCAAGCTTATCGGCTGAACCCATCGCAACCAGCCTCTCCTACTCTCATTCCTGACATATTAGTGGAACTTACAGATATCAAAGTTAAGAAAACCGTGTTAGAGGCTGCAAGGACGAACAACGGACTTCAACTGGAGGACACCCGGGTTCAGGTATTTCAAGATTTGCCACCAGAGATTTTAACAGCACGACGCAACCTGAAAACAATTACTCAACGCCTGGCAGAAAAACACATCCGTTATCGTTGGCTTCCATTAGGACACCTGCATATAAACTATAAAAACAGAGTCTTCACTGTTCACGACGTTAAGTCTGGAGAAGAAATGTTAAGAGCTTTGGAAAATGAATCTACATAAGAAACTTCAACGGAGATGAACTGTAAGACTTATTAATGAATCTTCAAGAGCCTCTGAAAAAATAATCATTGGAGCCCTCAATGAGAGAGATAGAAATAGTTTAAATTCAGGCACCATGTTCTAGTATTATTATTTTTTTCTTTAAATATAGAGATATCTTTACATAACAGGAATACAGCGGGTAAGGCATTCGGGAGGAACTCCCCAATTACCTCCCATAGGGCGGGGTCTTGGGGTAAGACCCCCTTTGGAATTTTCCAAAGACCCACGGGGCGGAGGCTATCTCCAAGAACTCCACGATGAAGATATAGATACTGTAGTTGCTGTATAATTTTCTTCAAAGGCACAAGATAGAACAGCTAGGACATACAAGTAATAGCTTGTGATATAAGCTCAAAGCCCAATTTGAAATACTCTTGTTAATTTTAGATATCACTTTATTATCTATGTATCATTTGTTTAGGAGTTTAAGGAGTGGATAATAAATAGTTTTTCAAGCATCACTGGCAAAGACGGAGGGAAAAAAAATATATATATATACAATATAAAGCAGACAATGCCAGTGACACTATGTATAATATGATTTAATACTATATATAGTGGTTTAAAATGTAAGAGATTTTTGTTGTAAACATGCTAAGTGGAAAATAATAAAATGTTTAAAAAAAAAAAAAAATAAGTGTCGGGTACCAGTGGGATGTTCTCAATGCTACCAAGCACATCAACTATCTGGAACTGCTTGCAATAAAGCTGGCATTGAGCCCATTCCAGTCTATTCTTCGGGGACATTGCATAGCTGTGATGATGGACAATACTACGGTGCTCAGCTATGTCAACCATCAAGGAGGGACGGTGTCCCAGAGTCTCTGCTGCTTGGCAGTCGGCCTGTGGGAATGGTGTGTAGGCAATGACATCTTCCCTGTGGCCACTCACTTTCCAGGAACCTGCAATGTGAAGGCCGACCTTCTCAGCAGGGGTCTCACACAGCATCACAAGTGGGAGCTGAATTGGTCTTACCTATGTCCCCTCTCTCATAAATGGGGCACTCTGGAGCTAGATGTCTTTGCCTCCAGAAAGAAAGTGAAATGTCCTTTCTTCTGAAGCTGTGGGGGAGCGGCTCCTCTCTCTCTAGCAGATGGCCTCCTCCACCCATGGGGACAAAAATTCCTATACATGTTTCCTCCTCTACCCCTCCTCTTACAGGTCATTCAGAAACTAGCCAAAATCATGCCAGACTGCATCCTAGTGGCTCCATGGTGACCCAGGCAACCATGGTTCACCACTCTGCTTCGACTTGTAAGAGGCCACTTCCCCAGGGTACCGGATTTCCTTTTAGCAGAGGAAGGGATGCTTCTCCACGCTGAAGTGGACAACCTGAAACTGACGGCTAGGTGGATAGGGCGATAAACTTCTTCGATCATGTCTCAGAAGTACTGCTCAATGCCAGGAAGTCTTCCACCTGTCCTTCATATCACAGGAAGTGGCTTAAGTTCCTTTCCTTCCTACAGATGTCGACTACTTCACCAACATCTGTAGGGCTCAATTTGAATTTCTTCTGTCACTCGTGGATAAGTGCCTTTGCCACTCATCTGTTAAGGTCTACTTGGCAGCCATTTCTGCATACCACAATGGTCTGGATGGCTACTCTGTTTTTTCCCATCCTACTTCAAAGAAGTTCCTCCGGGGGCTCATTCCGCTGCAACCCCCTGTAAGTGCTCGAATGGAGCTGTGGGATTTACCATTGGTGCTCTGCCACTTCATAAGGAAGCTGTTCAAACCTATGGCAACCTGCAACTTGCAATACACAGCTTGGAAAACAGCCTTCTTAGTTGCAATTACATCGTCCAGGAGGGTCAGTGAGCTGATGGCACTATGCCATGATCCTCCATACCTAGTCTTCTTGCCAAATGGAATTTGTCTGGTATCGAACATCTCATTTTTACTAAAAATCGTCTCAGAGTTCCACTTAAACTCCGACATTTTCCTGCCTGATTTCTTCCCACATCCTGAAGGGGAAGAACCATGTCTGCTTCATTCTCTGGATGTCAAGAGGGTGCTCCTTTTTGGCTTCCGGTCAGAGTAAAATGGCAAACTGATGTACCTTGCAATCGTGCAGGGTGGACGGTGGCTTCTTCTGACAGTTTGGGCATTTATATTGCCCAACGCAGCCTCCCTCATTTGGGCATTTATATTGCCCAACGCAGCCTCCCCCAGGCAGGGGGTCGACAAGCAAGCATCAAGGACCAAGTGAGAGTTGAGATTGGCGTGTATAAGTCTTGAAGGAGGCTTGTTTACGCTTTGATCCCCTCTCAGAAGCGGGCATATGCAAGAGAGCACTAAAGAAGCCAACTGGGCTGGGAATCCAGCTTAAATTCGTCATTTCCCAACCTCTTAAGAAAGAGAGTCGAGTCAAAAATGAGAAGAAGCAATGTGAAGCTCCAAGATAAACATGCAAGGTAACATAAACAATTTGCTTACCGGAATGGAGATCTAGCAAAAATTGAAAAAGGCAGATAAGCGTAAAAGAATTAATCTTGAATAATCGGGCCATTGAGGATTTGAGAAGAGTTTGTCAAAGCGAGCAATTTGAGAAAAATAGACATTGTTTAACATTCCTGCGGTTAGAAAGAGCTGGAGCGGAATCTGAAACTAATGACAGAAATTGAGAGACTAAGGTGTTGCAACTATCTTTGTCTGGCTAGTACTGTGTATAAGGACTAGAGTGGCTTCCGGAGGACTGTAAAAGCGGTGGAACGAAGTTTCCGGTAGGAAAGATTTTGAGGCGGACAGGAAACAGAAAGTTTAAGAAGAGCCTTGTCTAGCCAAAAAACCATAGAGAAATTACGCCCGTCATTTTTAAGAGGACTGAACTTTAAAATCGAATTTTATCACTGGAATTGCTTCAAAAGAGTGGCGAAAAGGCAACGATTCAAGAGAAGACAAAAAGAGGACCCAGAATTTATGGATTTGGACTAATTTTAGAAACTTCAAAATGGATCCAAAACAGCGACAAAGGGCCGCTTCGTCCGTGAGTCCAAGTATGGCAGGGAAGGAAAAAAGAGAGTGGCAAGCTGCAATGGAGTCAATGGAAAAGAGAATGCTGGAGGCGATTCAAGGATTGGTGAAACAGATAGAACAACAGTTAGAACAAATGGAAAAACAGCTGGAGCAATTAGAAGAAGTCCAAGAAAAGAATGTGATAGCTCTCAAAGAATTGGTGGTAGCAGAGGTGGCGGTAATTACAAAAGAAGTGGCAGACACAAAGAGCCAAGTGCAAGGTCTGGTATTAAAATCGACCGAATTAGAGCAAAAAACACAAGATATAGACAAAAAAATGGGAACAACTCTTCAGGAAAATCATAAATTGGAGGCAATGATGGAGTATAGAGCGATGTTAAACCATCTGAGGCTAAGAGGAATTGAAGAAAAGGCAGATGAAGATATACATACGATAGTGACGACTGCTTTGACGGAGTATCTGGGAGAAGATCAAGGAGAATTGGAATCTGATTTTGACTTGATTTATAGAGTAAATTCAGCATATGCTCAGAGAAAGAACTTGCCAAGAGATGTTATTGTGCAATTTGTAACAAGGAAGATGAAGGAGGATACTTTAGAAAAACAATTTTCACAACCATTGGAAATTGATGGCAAAAAGATTATAATAATGAGAGAACTCCCAAGAATGATCTTGCAAGAAAGAAAGAAATATAAAAAGCTGGTAGACAAATTGAAGCAGCTAACCATTAGGTTTAGATGGGAAATACCATATGGTCTGTCTTTTATCTACAATGCGAAGAGACATACGATCAAGACTCTGGGAGATATGTATAGGTTCAAAGCAGAAAATGTAGAAGATTTTGGAGATATTTAAAGTCAAGACATGATGGATTACAAATTGTTATCGTGGAATGTAAATGAACTTAATTCACCCTCTAAAAGAAAATTAGTAAATTATTGGTTGCAAAAACAAAAGGCTAATATTATCTGCTTGTAAGAAACTCATATTAGAAAATGAGACAAAAATAATTTGATTAACAAAAAATTAGGAGAAGAATTTTATTCACTGGCAGAAAAAAAAATAAGGGAGTTGTGACCTATGTAAACAAAGAATTGGACCCAAAACAAATTTTTAGCAATAAAGATGGGAGATATATTGGAATGGAAATTACAATGCTTCAGAAAAAGACTTTGGTAGTTAACTTGTATGCGCCTAATGGAGCTAAAGAAATTTTTTAAAAGACTTGACGAACGAATTGGATCAAGTGAATTATGAGCAGTTAATTTTGGCAGGGGATTTTAATGGTACGGTTAATAATAAATTGGACAGGAAATCTGAAAAGAAGGATGAAAAGGTTGGGAAAACACCCAAAATTTTCTTTAAATTGATGGAACAAGAGAAACTAGAAGATGTTTGGAGAAAATTGAATCCTAAAGTTAAAGACTTTACTTTTTATTCCAATCGTCACAATTCTTTTTCCAGAATAGATATGATTTGGATGTCAGGTGAAATGGCGTTAAAAACCCAGAAAGTGGAGATTTTGCCAAAGACTACTTCTGATCACAACCCAGTGATTTGGATGTTAAAAAAAAAAGCTAAACAGTTTCATTGGAGAATAAGTGAAGATCTATTGGATAAGAAGAAAATAATTGAGATATTACTTAAGGAGACTCAGTCATTTTTTCAATTGAATTTGAATCAAAATGTTAAAATACAGACTGTTTGGGATACATACAAGGCTGTGATGAGAGGATTACTTATATCGTTGAACGTGGTGGATAAGAAACAGGATATAAAGCAGCAAAAGGAGTTGCAAGAAAGAATTCAGCAAAAAGAAAAAGAATTGAAGAAGAGACCTAGAAAAAAGAAAATTATTAAAGAAATTCAAATTTAACAAGAGCAATTGAACGTGATACTTAATCGGGAACTTTATTGGAACTTAAAGAAATTACAACAAAAATCCTTTGAAGGAGCAAATAAACCAGGAAAATTTCTGGCATGGCAATTGAAAAATCGAAGAGAGAAAAGGTTAACAAACAAGATTATTGAAGAAGGTAAAAAATTGTGGATATGAATGGTTTAAAAAGAGTTTTTTAAAAGTATTATGCAAAGTTATTTCAAAAAAAGAATATAGACTCTGAAAAAATTAAAAAATATTTGGACATGGTAGAAATTCCAAAGATTGGAATAAAAATTAAGGAAATGTTGAATAGTCCAATCCAAAAAGAAGAAGTTTATAAGGCAATAGAAGATGCTAAATTGGGGAAAGCTCCAGGCCCAGATGGATTTACAGTGAAATCTTATAAAAAGTTAAAAGAGGAACTAACCCCAACGTTGGAACTTCTGGCAAATGAGATACAGGCGACTAAAGTGATACCTGAGACATGGAAGGAAGCCAACATATCACTCATACCAAAAGAAGGACAGGACTTAACAGATGTTAAGAATTAGAGACCAATTTCTTTACTTAATAATGACTATAAGTTGTTTGCCAAAATAATTTCAGAAAGACTGACAAATTATTTGAAAGACGTTATAACGGAAGAACAAGCCGTTTTTTTACCAACTAGACAAATTAGGGACAATCTAAGGATGGTGATAGATGCTATTGAATATTATGATAAACATCCAGAAAAGGAGGTTGCTTTCCTATTTGTAGATGCAGAGAAAACCTTTGATAATTTAAATTGGGACTTTATGTTTCAACTGATGGAGAAAATGGATATTGGACAGCCCTTTTTACACGTAATTAGGGCGATTTATTCAGAACAGAAAGCATTGTTAAACGTAAATAAAGAGATGACAGACTATTTCAAGGTGCAAAAAGGGACTAGGCAAGGTTGCCCACTATCCCCTTTATTGTTTATCTGGGTTTTGGAGGTACTGTTGGCAAAGAGAAGAGAAGATAAGGATATAAGGGAACTTACAATTGGAGGTTTTACATATAAATATAGGGCATTTGCGGATGATGTAATGTTTTTGATTGAAGATCCCATAATTAATTTACCATTGTTGATGGAAAAGATCAAGGAATTTGGAGATTTGGCAGGATTTTACGTCAATAAGAACAAAACAAAGGTGTTGTGCAAAAATATGACAAAAGAGAAACAGCAGGAATTGCAAGAATCAATACAATGTGAAGTGGTAAAAAACCAAAATATTTAGGAATTGAGTTGACAATGAAGAACATAGATCTTTTTAAGAACAACTACGAAAAGATTTGGAGTAAAATTCAACAAGATATAAAAAAATGGGACACTTTGAATTTGTCATTAATGGGAAGAATTTCGGTGGTTAAGATGAATATTTTACCGCGTTTAATGTTTTTATTTCAGACGATTCCGATAGTGAAGGACTGTAAAGTATTGAACTCATGGCAGAAAGAAATTTCAAAATTTGTGTGGGCTGGAAGAAAACCGAGGATTAAAATGAAGATTCTATGTGATGCAAAGGAAAGAGGAGGATTCCAACTTCCTAATTTTAGACTGTATCATGATACGGTGTGTTTGATTTGGTTGGCTCAATGGGTTAATTTGGACAATAGAAAAACGTTGGTGTTAGAAGGACATGACCGTAAATTTGGTTGGCATGCTTATTTATGGTATGACAAATGCAAAATGGATAATTTTTTCAAACACCACTTCATAAGAAGATCATTGTTTATGACCTGGATGAGATATAAAGGATTTTTTTTTGATGCAAGACCACTATGGATAGTACTAGCTGAAGTAATTAAACCACTTTCGAGACAAAAAGGTGAAGATTGGATACCTTATAGAGATATTTTGATGGTAGAAGGGAACAGTTTTGCGATGAGAGCTAGAGAGGAAATGAAATTTGAATATGATTGGTTAAACTACAGACAGATTTATCATTTATTGAAGGCTGACAAAAAGATATGGCTTCAGGAAGGAGAATAATGAAACTAAAAATGTGTGGGCGGAAGAGGGGAAAAAATGATTTCAAAAATTTATAAAGTTTTATTAAAATGGTATACTGAGGATGAGATTGTAAAAGAACAGATGGTAAAATGGGCTATAAATGTAATTAGAGAAATAGATATGTCAACTTGGAAGGGGTTGTGGAAAAAGTCAATTAAAATTTCTACGTGTGTCAGTGTGAAAGAAAATTGTTATAAAATGATGTATAGGTGGTATATGACATCTAAAAAAATTGCTAAAATGAATGAGAACATGTCTAACAAATGTTGGAAGTGTAAAAAAAAGGAAGGCTCATTTTATCATATGTGGTGGACTTGTGATAAAGCGTTAGCCTAATGGACAGAGATTCATAATGAAATTCAGAAGATTCTGAAGTGTACCTTGAAAAAACAATCTGAAATGTTACTTTCGGGTTTGAAAATGGAAGAGATAAACCCCCAAAAAAGAACATTGTTGTGGTATCTGATTACAACAGCAAGAATGACTTTTGTCCAATTTTGGAAGCAAGAAAAAATACCAGAAAAATGGGATTGGATAAAGAAGATGCTTTTTATGGCAGAAATGGACAAACTGACAAAGAAGTTTAACGGTAGAGAAGACTATATGTATCAATATGTTTTAAAGCAAGAATTGAATATGGGATAAGTTTTTATAGTTGCTGAATGTTGAATGAAACAATAAGCGAGGCGGAGCATCGCTGGAAGCCGGGGGGGAGGGGATAAATGAAAAGGATGTATTCAAAAGTACTTTGAGATATGGAGCGTGTTAATATATCCTGTTAATAAAATTTTTATTTAAAAAAAAAAGAGGATGCTCCTTTTCTACTTGAACAGGACTCAGCCCACCAGAAGGGACACCTTGTTCCTTTCTTACTCCATGGTTGTGCTATTCCTTAGCAAAGCACCCTTTCCCTGCTTGCTTGAGGGCACACTCCTCCAGATTCATGGCGATTTCTACTACTTTCCTGAAGGGCGCATTGCTGTCCTCTATCTGCAGAGCTGCCACGTGGTCCATGCTAACCACGTTAATCAGACATTATGCACTGGACGTTTGTACACAGCATAAGGGCAATGTGGGTCATTAATTGGTCATGTCCTCTGCGGCGCACTGAGACTGACAGCACCCACCTCCAGGTGAGCCATTGCTTTTCAATCTCCCACAGGTGTGATACACAGAGACCATGAAGAAGATAAACAGGTTCGTTACCTGTAACTGATGATCTTCGAGTGGTCATCTGTGCAGTCACACCGCCCGCCCATCCTTCCCCACTGCTGTTATCCTCAGTTGTTCTCTCACATGACTTTGGTTGTTAGCAGGAAGAAGAAATTGGTGGGATGTCCGTGCCCCACCCCCTTGGGCATGCTCAGTAGGGGTTCCCGCACAGGCTCAGGGTGGAGATGCAAAAATCCCTTTGTGAGCTTTGTACAGCACTGATCAGATCAGTGCAGGTGCACTAGATCCCATAGATGTGACTGCACAGATGACCACTCGAAGTTCATCAGTTACAGGTAAACAACCTGGGTTTTTTTACCTCAGAACACTGAGTTCTGCAGCTTACCAATCATAGAGTGGGGGGTGCAAGGAGGCAGCAGCCTGCCAGCCACATAGAAAGCAATGGGGGGAGCACATTTTATCTCTCTTGACCCCCTTAGAGATTGTCAAACTCAGCTCTTGTTTGCCGTGTATTTGTTAACTGTCTGGCTTTGATATCTGTATCTCACTGCATTGTTCATTCTAGCTGGGAATTAGGGGGGGAGTGGGGGATGTGCGTGGAGCTGCTTTGCTGGGAGTTGCGCTGGCTTGTAACTGCGTCCATGCGGGGCCTCCTCATAGTGGGAAGTATGTGTTCTTGACCTTGAGTACCAGACACTGCTAAATAATGTAACCATAGGCTTGCAGTTGTTGGGGGAGGGGTAGTGAAGCACCGTAGATTTTGGCAGGCTGGATGTATGGGTATGATTGGAGTGGTCGCGGGGGGGTTGAATGATGTATAATATGAGAACTGGCATCAACGGAGCCAGTTCTGACACAGATTCGTCTATGCTTGAAACTTCTTTATCTCTCAGTAAACAAATCACTGCAAAGAGGGTGTTGTTAGGAGTGAGTTTCTTCAAGACCTGACATAGTGTCAGGACTGCATTTCCCTTGACATGGAGCACCACAACCATGATGAGCTTGGGAGGCGAGGAAGGTGAACCTAAGTCCCCTCTAGTCACCCAATCCCAAGGAGGGCCCTGCTGAATCTGCATAAGGGCCTAAAGGGAGAGAAGTGAAATGGAAACAGCTGCAGTTCGAGCTGGGACAGTGGGACATCCCGGACAGGGCTACCCCTTCTGTGGGGGCCACAGGTGTCTGACGAAGGCAATCAGAGGAGACCATCATCGGGTCTCTGGGATCTTCCACAATGACCTTGAGTGCTTGATGGTCATGAGACCTGAAGCCAAGAGACGCCAGCTGGAAGAGACAGATTTAACATATTCAAGAGGAGCTACAGGCAGAGATTGCAGAGCTGCACAGGGACACCCTGGCTGCAGGTGGGAGGAGAAGATGTCCTCCTGGGGTTGTGAGGCCCCTCTAGGCCCCACGGCCCCTCGAGACGCATTTGAAGCCACTTTTGACGGGACCCTGGGGAAGCTGACATTCTTCGTGCTCCAGGTCCAAAAGTTCCTGAGGGATTGGGTTCACACCTTCACCTTAGACGAACACCGGGTAGATTACCTGGGGTCACGGCTACAAGATGGAGCAGCTGACTGATTTGTGGTACTGTATAATGTGGGGGGCCTAGAACTCCGAGATGTGGATGCTTTCATGAGGGCCCTCCACCAATACAAAGACCCACTAGAGCTGGAGCAAGCCAGGACCCACCTCCGGTGTTTGAAGCAGTGTATTCTCTGATTAATTCAAGTCTTATGTGGCCAAATTGCAGGGCTGGCCAGAGGAAATACTCATCAGGTTCTACTGGGCAGACCTGAACCACTCCATCCTGGACAAGGCACTAGCCCAAGAAAACCCTTTAACACTGAATGGCCAGAATTAGGTGGCATGTGAGGTGGAGAATTGCTGCAGTCTTTAGAAGATGTACCACCCAAAACCGACAGCAAAGGCACCAGGAGGGGAGGCAAAGGCGCAGCTGGGTCAGCTCCAGGGATCTGGGAGCAGAGGATGTGGGGGGTGTCTGTGCCTAAGGTATGGAGCTCTGAACATTTCACTGCCAATTGCTCCCATGAGAGGAGCTCCAGTGGAGCCAAGAAAAAGGAATGCAAGGGAATGGAGAAGAGGGCTAAATCGCCAGGGGTTTGTCCCAAGCTGCCAAGGGCCCTCCAGTCGGGAGAGAGAGAGGATTTGGAGAGCATCTCATCCAGCAAGGAGAAGTCTCAACAGCCAGTGGGAAAAGGCCAGGACCTGCAGTGAAGGGTGGTAAATGGCAGGTCCAAGATTCTCTCATGCGAGAATCCTTGAGATCCTCTTTCCCCCTATTTTACCTGACAGTGACTGTGGCTAATCCCCCCCACAAACACACACATTCTGGTGTGGGCTCTCATTGACTCAGGGTGTACCCGAGACCTGAACAGCCCGGCCCTGGTGATGGGCTTGGGGGCCACGCTGCTGGAGTTGAAGGAGCCCTTGATTTCTCCCAGATGGATGGGACGCCTATGATGGGGGAACCCTGTGTGTACCACATGGCTCAGCTACCTGTGGGAGTAGGCTCCCATTGGGAGTTAAGGTTTGTGAGCCCTTTGGCTAAGTTCCCAATGGTACTGGGGAGCCCCTGGCTCAGAGCACACGACCTCCTTATCCAGTGGAGTTTAGAAACCTTCGATTTCTGGACCCCCGCAGCAAAACGCATTGTTGGAATCCGTTCCCTAGTCAGTGTTCCCCTCCCTGTGTAGGCTTGAGGCATGGGAGAGCAGAGAAAGGAAGCAACTGTAAATCCCTTCTCCAAGCCAGCTGGCATGGGGGTGTGGGGGCTTGGAAGATGCATTTAAAGTTGCTGTCTTTCTATCACTCCCTCCCTCCACATATTTGCTTTCTTTCCACTTTCTTTCACTCTCTCTCCTTCCTTCCCCTTCTATTTGCTTTTTTTTGTTTCTCTCTTTCTCTTTCTTTCCACCTGTTTCATTCTTTCTTTCCACCTCTCTCTCTCATCTTTTGTCTCTTAGCAAACAAATATTATTCGACAAATATCAAATAAATATCATTATCTGTTTTACCCCTTTTATTTTTGGCAGTCTCATTTTAATGTTAATAAAAAGCAAATTTGCATATTTTCCAATAAAGTTGTGTTGTAATATTTGTTCCTAGCTTGCGGCTCTCAAACATCTGATGTTTATTCTCTGTGGCTCTTACGTTAAGCAAGTCTGGCCACCCCTGGGCTAGAATGTCAGGAAGTTCTGGAGGATGTGGTTGACAGCCCCATGGAAAGTATATTGATGGAAATAAGGGGAGGTAGGACAAAGGGTATCGTTGTAGGAGTCTGCCACAGACTGCCTGACCAGGGACAGGAAATGGATGCTGCCCTCCTTGAATAGAGTGGTAGAGTATCCAGACATCAGAACCTTATATTTATGGGAGTTCAGTGCTGGCATTTAGCTGCTCTCCCCTGTGTCCTTTTTCCTTTATCATTTATTGTGTTTTAAAAACCCTTTTAGAGTTACTCTTAGCTATTTATTTTTTAAATATAGGATTTTACTCGGAAGCTTGTTGTGTGGAGAGCAGCTTGAAGTTTGCAACTTGCCCTTGAAGAAGAAGAGAAGGTTTTTCTCTCCCCCACCGTTCGGCTACTCCCAGGGGTGAGATAACTCTGGTAAGCAAAGGAAGTGCTGGAGTAATGCCTTCAACTAAACTAAACTGAAAAGTTCTAGCCAATGAATGACCTTCCCTTGAATAGCTTGTTTTGGATTTTGGGATCTTAATGAACTTGAGCTGCGTCTGCTAATTAAGTATGAAAAGTACAAAAACACCTAAGCGTCGGAGAGAGGATGAAGACTCGGCCCCACCCTCTCCCAAGCAATTGAAGATAAATAATTTTTTCTCATCCCAAATCCCCACCTATAATTAGTTTGCTGTGCTGGAAGGCTTAGCTGGCGTAAATGATCAGAATGAGGCTGCTGCTGAAACAGACTTGCCTTTCCCGGTAATGGTGGACGAAGCTGGGAACTGTGAAGCTGAAGGGAGCCTGTCAGACTATTCTACAGGCAATGAGGAAGTGGAAGTAGACTCTGGGGCTGGTTACCCTGAGCTTTTACAATTAGTTGCTGAGATGGTTGAATATATATGTAAATTATTCCATCTGTTGCATCATAAATTGGACAACATAGGTGGTCTACTAGAAAAGGTCGCTGGCAGGAAGAGCAAAGATCCTAGAGTTGAAAAGAACCAAGTGATTATACAGCGAAGGTCCCCTCACCCAGTGGATCCCCCTAACCCTGCTGGAGATGAGAAGCCTAAAACCTTAGGCCAGCTCCAACAAGAGGGACCATATAAATTTGGTCGAAACTATCAGCTTGTACTCCAACCTACAAAGGTTAGCTTGACTGTATGCAAACATAATGGGATAATCCCAGCTTGGAACTCAAAAACACAAGTGAAAAAGCATATAAGGGCTCCAGTAGGGGATCAGATAAGAATGCTTGACCTAATGGATTTAGAGCTAGTGTCTAGTGGGTGTCACTCCCAAAGAGTCCTGCTGACCTTTAGGACTTCAACTCTTCCTTCAGTCCTGCTTCGAAGTAAAGTTTTTTTAAACTCTTGAGGAATCTTTCCCACCCATGTCTATCTGAACACAACTCTGGCCCCTCTGTTTCTGTAATTGAGTGCTAAGGATAATAACAGCAGGGTTGCCAGTTTCAAGGCAACATAGCAGCTACATTAAATAATGCCAGTCAGGATGCTTCTCCCGACAGCCAAACTCCTACAAATAATAATCCAGTTCTTTCCTTTCTGGGGATGTGCTCGGATGAGTCCTTGTTGGAGGCGAATATTCAAGAGGCATTTGGGGGTCTGCCTAAGCAGGAACAGCAGTGGGTCATAGATAGGCTAGAGCTTCTGAAGACCCAACTGCTTAGGAGCAGAATAGAATGGAAAGGTCAACCAAATTCTACAGATGTCTTGATACATAAAAGCATGGGGCAGGAGAATAATATTTTATCAACAGCCCTTTCTAGCCAGGATCAAGCCAGCAGTCAATCAGGGGAGATGGTAATGGATTTGTCAGCTACCACAGACTGTGATCAGGCTCTGAGGGAAGTTCAGTGTTCCACCAAGGGAATGGAGATGGCCATGGAGGCCAATCTTAAGTGCCCAAGAAATGGTTGTATTTTTCATGGCACTGGTAAATCATTAGATCAGCTAATTATCCCTGACTGACTAAAAATGGATTCCCTAATTACAGATTTAAGGATCGTCTCTTGGAACATTGCTGGATGGAAGAAAAAATCCAGTGACCCAGAGTTAGGAAGCTTCCTTATGGAATTTGACATTGTTCTTTTGCAGGAAACCTGGGCCCACTTTGAGATCAAGTTTCCAGGCTATAAGTCCTTTTCTATTCCAGCTTATAAATCTAATCAGGCTGGTCGTTTTCAAGCTGGTCTTGCTCTGTTGTGTTCCCCTAAACTTAATTTAGAGGTGACCCCCCTTAAAGCCTGTGAACGAAACATACAGACTTGCCTTGTGGAAGGGTTAGGAGATCCCATTATTATAGTTAATGTATATATGCCACCATATGTAGTCAATGATGTGTGGGGAGGTAGCTGGGATGCCTTTTTCGGAACTCTAGAAGATTTAGAACCAGAGTACCCAGGTGTGGCTGTTTTAGTTGCAGGAGATTTTAATGCCAGAATAGGAACAGATGGGCCTGCACTTGCCAGGAAATTGGGCCTTGATGTTGACAATAATCTTCCCAACTATCTGTCTGGTTATAGATTTTCCATGGATTCCCATATTAACAAAACAGGAATTCATCTTGCCCAATTATGCCTCAGATTTAATCCGTCAATTTTTAATGGAATCCCCCCCTTCGATTCTTTTGGGCAATTTACCTATGCCTCGAGGTGTGGTTGCAGTGTTATAGATTATTTTTTAATTTCAGTAAGCCTTTGGGAATCAGTGAGCTTTTTCTCAATTGAGGACCGTATAGAAAATGACCATTTCCCTTTGGTTCTTATTATCAAACTCTCTGCCACCTCAGGATACAAGGGTTGCCAAAGTTTTCATACAGGCACTGAGGTTGAAAAGATGCAAAGAATTTATTGGACAAGTAAGGTAGCATCTAAGGTGGCTGGGTTTCTAAGGGACAAATTATTAAGTGACTTCTTATGTATAAGCAGTGATACAGGCATATGAAAGTACCGTGGCTCAACTTACAGATTCTATTAGGCCTACCGCGAACCAGCACCAATGAGGAAGGGAGGTAAACATAAATAGCTGGTTTGATAGGGAATGCCTCAAGATGAAAACACAGGTTCGTGCTTTTTACCAAAAGCATAGGAAACTGGAAACAGCATGTTTACCAAACAAATATTTTGATCTGAAATGTCGATTAACACAGCTATATAAGGATAAGCAATTGGCCTTCACCCAAAGATGCTGGGAGCCACTTATTCAGGTCACTGTCAGCAATGACACGAGGAAATTTTGGGCCTTGATTTCAGGCTCCACGGGAGTGAAAAGTGTTGTTAACTGTTCAATCTCAGTTAATGAGTGGTTTGATCATTTTGCTAAGGCTTTTCAGACAACTGGCACTAGTACTGAGGAGGAACCTAACTTTAGTTTAATTGGTTGCCCAGAGTGGCCACCAGCGCAGGTGGAGGAGGTGGAGGCCCTTATTCAAGGTATTAAGCCTGGGAAAGCATCTGGTCCTGACTCAATTCTCCCAGAAATGATCAAGGAGTTTCTGAGTTGGTGGGCCCCTTTTCTGGCTGCCCTATTTACTATAATTGATAGGACAGGCTTAATGCCCGGGACCTGGACTAATGCAATAATCGTTCCTATTTTCAAAAAAGGTGATTGTCAGAGTCCAGATAATTATAGACCTATTAATCTTCTCTCAGTTATGGGCAAGCTGTATACTTGACATCCGGCTAACCAACTTAAGAGCTGGATGTCTGAGCAGAAAATTTTGGGCCAAGAACAAGCGGGCTTTTGTCAGGGGAAATCAACGCTAGATCACTGTGCTGTTTTAAGTCATCTAGTGAGCAAGTACAGCAAAGAGGCGTTGTAAGCTATTTGCAGCCTTTCTAGACCTGAAGGGAGCCTTCGACTCTGTTCCTAGAGACCTTTTATGGTAAAAACTAAGGGATCTGGGTATCGATAAGTTGCTTTTCCTTATTAGGAAGTTCCACTTCAATACTACTTGCCAGGTGAGATGCTCCAGTGAGGGTGACTTAACCCCTAAGATTCCAATAAACGTTGGAGTTAAACAAGGCTGCATCCTAGCCCCTCTATTATTTAACCTGTTTGTGAATGAGCTAGATTGTTATTTGAAAACTGTTGATGGCCATAGTCCCAAATTAGGGGTGTTCCATCTCCCATTGCTTCTCTACGTAGATGATGCGGTACTTCTTTCCCTGACAGGTGGGAATGAAAAGACTCATAGCCTGCTTTTTGGATTATTGTGATGTCAACAAACTAACTTTAAATTTTGGGAAATCTAAAATCATTGCCTTTGGGAGAGTGTGGAAGCCTAATTTATGGAAGGTAAGAGGTAACCTGATTGAGCAAGTTCCAATCTTTAAATATCTGGGAGTACATTTCCATCATAGCCTTAGATGGGCAGTACATAAAAAGGAAATGACCAAATCTGTCAACAGTTCCATGCTTGCAGTTTCTAATTTTCTTTCTTTCTTTTTTTTAAGCGCCCCTAAAAGAGGCATTTTTATTGTTTTTAAGACAACAATATAACAACATAGCACAATACAATACACAATGCAAAACCTTAACACTATACACCACACAAAAAATACAACATTCAACACTCACGGGGGGTTACAGTTCCCAAAGCAAGTCATCCGATTATATTCCTTCCCCCTTACCGACCTAAGTGTTACATTTCTTCACTTCTGTATCCACAAATTCTATCATTCTATCTTATCCATTTCTAGATTAACATAGGTTAATGGTATTCAATCATTATTGTTTCACTCCATCCTTCTCTCTCTGGTCATACCAGTCATAAAAGCATTGCCACATATTCGTGAAGGCTGATTCATCATGCCCTTTCAGCATCAAAGTCAATTTGTCCATTTCTGCTGCCTCCATAATCTTCTCAATCAGCTCTTGTTTCGTTGATACCACCGTGAGCCGCCAATACTTAGCATACAAAATCCTAGCCGCAGTTGCTATATATATTATCAAATATCTCTCTTCTCTCTGCACCTCCTTTGGAAGTATACCCAACAGTAACACCTCTGGCTTAAACACAAGAGTACCTCTTATAATTCTCTGCATCATTCTATGCACCCATATCCAATTTTTTTGTAATCTCGCATGTCCACCACATATGGTAGAATGAACCAGCTTTGACATTACATTTCCAGCACTTATTAGAACATTTCTCATCATATTTCGCTAACTTACCTGGCGTAATATACCACCTATAAAACATTTTATACATGTTTTCTCTATATGAGACCGCCCTGGTTATTTTTACATTTATTGCAGTTTCTAATTTTCATTATACTAAGGGTAATCAGTTTGTGCCTGCAGCCTTGAGAGTTTTCAATCATAAGATCAGTGCTAAACTGATATATGGGGTTCCAATCTGGATTGTGGCTATCAATAAAGATATAGAAAAAGTCAGTCCATATTTCTTTGGAAAATATTAGGCCTTTCATTTGATTAAACAAAGACTCCTGGACATAGAGCACCAAGAGATGATTAGTCTGGCTTCAGGTAGATGCTCCCCCTTGAAGGTAGGGTTTCCTCCCCAAGGGTTTATTGCAGAATATTTTCTCTGTTTAACCACTCCTCAGTATCGAAGAGCTTTTATGTTAGGCCGTTTTAATGTGTTGCCTTTGGCTGTATTGGGTGATAGGTTCTCTAAGATTCCTTATGTGGAGAGGTTATGTGGTTATGTCCTTGTGGTGTTAAGGAAATTGAGAGTCTGGATCATACCCTTTTACACTGTATCTTCTATCACGATGTTCGATCCTCATTTCTTGAGCCTGTGTTGAGAAATCTAGTAAATCGTTCTGATGAAGGGAAGATATTCTATTTACTCTCTACTCGATCCCCAGTGATTACAGAAATGGTGGCCAAATTTCTGTTTTGGGCTTCTAAAAGGAGGGAATGTATTATTAACTATATATGATTTCGTATTCCTTGCCTGTTAGTTTCGATACAACATGCCAATAAAGGTTGATTGATTGATATTTATGGGAGACTTCAACTTTCCCGATGTGTGCTGAGAGACAGACTCAACAAAGCAACAAGAATTACGCAACTTCCTGACCTGTCTGGCCGACAACTTCCTTTTTCAAATGGTGGAGGAAGCTACAAGGGGCTCAGCCAATGGTAGACGGGGTGAAGGTGGTGGGGACCTTAGGGGGAAGTGACCATGTCCTCCTTGAATTCCAGTTACTGTGGGGAGTCAAAGAAGTTCGTAGCCAGACTCGTAGGTTAGATTTTCGTAGGGCCAATGTCAACTAACTCAGAGGCTTGATGAGAGTCATTCCGCGGGGGAGTGTGGTGGAAGGGAAAGGAGTGAGTGAAGGGTGGGCTCTTCTCAAACATGAGCTTTTGCAAGCTCAAGCCCTCACTATTCCAGCAAGACGGAAGCATGGTAAGGGCTCTGAGAAACCAATGTGGATGAGCCAAGAACTGCAGAATAAGCTAAGGGAGAAGAAGGAAATGGAGGGAAGGTCAGACCTCCTAAGAGGAGTATATGAGAGTTACTAGGTACTACAGATCAGCCATCAGAAAAACCAAAACTATGTGTTGGGTCTGGCCAGGGGGGCTCGCTACAATTAAAAAAAAAAATTCTACAGATATGTGAGAAGCAAACACAAGGTAAAAGAGGCAATTGGACCACTTTTGGGAGTAGAAGGAGAAACTCTGGTGGAGGACAGAGAAAAAGCAGACAGGCTTAATGACTTTTTTGCCTCTGTTTTCTCCCTGAAAAACTTGAGCCCATCTAGAGATGGTATAGGACATAACATGACACCTGAGTGTCCAATTGACATTGACAGGGAGGTTGTGGAGAGGCACCTGGCTACACTGGACGAATACAAATCCCCTGGGCCGGATGGTGTGCACCCAAGAGTGCTCAAAGAATTGTCTAATGAATTTGCAGAGCCTCTGTCCATCATCTTCAAGGCCTCCTGGAGGACTGGGAATGTGCCACAAGATTGGAGGAGAGAGCATGTTATCCCAATCTTTAAGAAAGGGAAGAAGGATGACCCAGGAAACTACAGGCCGGTCAGTCTGACTTCTGTTGCTGGGAAGATATCAGAGCAGATTCTAAAGGGATCGATCCGTAATCATCTGAAGGACCACTTAATGATCTGGGGAAATCATCATGGTTTTGTCCCCAACAGGTCTTGTCAGACCAACCTGGTTTCCTTCTTTGATCGTGTGACGAGCTTTTTGGATTCTGGGAACTCTGTTGATGTGATTTACCTGGATTTCAGTAAAGCTTTTGATAAGGTTCCCCATGACATTCTGATGAGCACCTGGAAGAGGACCGTGCCCAAAGAATTGTGGTCAATGGCGTTTCATCAGATTGGAGGGAGGTGTCTAGCGGGGTGCCGCAGGGCTCAATTTTGGGCCCAGCACTTTTCAATATTTTTATCAATGATCTGGATGAAGGGGTAGAAGGGCTACTCATTAAATTTGCTGATGATACCAAATTGGGAGGAGTAGCAAACACCCAAGAAGATAAAGTTAAAATTCAACAAGACCTGAATACTCTGGAGAAGTGGACAATTGCAAACAGGATGCAATTCAACAAAGATAAATGCACAGTATTACATCTGGGCCACAAAAATGTCAAGCACAAATACTGAATGGGGGATATGTTTCTGGGGAGTAGTGTATATGAAAGAGATCTTGGGATAAGAGTGAACTGTAAACTAAATATGAACAGTCAGTGTGATGAGGTGGTAAAAAAGGCAAATTCAGTGTTGGGTTGTATTAAAAGGGTCATAGCCCCTCTGTATACTGCCTTGGTCAGGCCGCACCTGGAGTACTGTGTGCAGTTCTGGAGGCCTCACTTCAAAAAGGATGTGGACAAAATCGAGAGGGTGCAGAAGAGAGTGATGAGGATGATCAGGGGTCTGGAGACTGAGCCCTACGAGGAAAGGCTAAGGGCCCTGGGAATGTTTAGTTTGGAGAAGAGGAGATTGAGGGGGGGGACAATTGCTCTCTTTAAATATTTGAAAGGCTGTTATTTGGAGGAGGGCAAGGAGCTGTTCCAGTTGGCAGCACAGGATAGAACCTGAAGCAACAAGTTTAAATTACATGCAAAAAGGTATCGGCTGGATATTAGGACAAACTTTTTCACTGTCAGAGTAGTTCAAAGGTGGAATCAGCTGCCTAGAGAGGTGATTAGCTCCCCTTCACTGACAGCTTTCAAGAAGAGGCTGGACAAATATTTGTCAGAGGTTCTTTAAGCTGGTCCTGCATTGGGCAGGGGGTTGGACTAGATGGTCTGTATGGCCCCTTCCAACTCTATGATTCTATGAGGAAGAAAGTTGATTCCTGCCTCCCTGATTGGTTGGTGGGAAACACCCAAGATGTCCTCCTTTCCTCAGAGGAGAAGGACCCTTCACACTAAATGCCAATGGTTGTTCTAGTGGCTGTCACCTCTGCCTGTAGAATTAATTAGTTGAGTACCCTGAGGTGTGATCCACCCTTTACCAAATTCTATCCATATAAAGGGTTTGAGTCCCAGCCTCAATTTCTACCCAAGGTCGTCTCCAAATTTTTTATTAACCAAGAAACCTTACCAGTTTTCTTCCCTTCCCCTACCTCCACTGCTGAAAGAACCTCACATACATTAGTTATTAGAAGAGCACATCTCTTCTATTTAGAATGTACAGAACACTTCAGAAAAGTCAAACATTTCTTTGTTTCAAAGGGGTTAACAAAGGGAAATCAGGATCACCTCTGTCCATTTAAAAATGGGTGGTTAGTGCAATCCAGGCAGCATACATTGCAGCTGAGGTGCCTTGTCCCGTTGACATCAAAGTACATTCCACCAGAGCTCAAACTTGTTCAGCAGCTTTCTCATTTTGCATGACACTGGATGACATATGCAAAGCAGCTACCTTGTCATTGCCATTCATCTTTGTCCGACACAACTCCATGGATGTGGACACTCGTAAGGAGGCATCGGAGGGGAAAGCAGTTCTTCAGCCGATCTTCTGTTAATCAGCCCACACCCACCTCCTTGGTAGTGAGTTTGCTATTCTCCCATGTGGGACTGCACAGAAGCCACAACAATGAAAACAAAGTTGCCCTTACCTGTAACCGTTGTTCATCGAGTGGTCTTCTGTGCAGGCATACATCCTCCCTCCTTTCCTGCTGTGGGCTGTTTATATTTTCAGGTCAATCATAGTCCTCATGCTGGTGAAGGGAGAACCGAGAGCAGAGTTCTCGCCTTGCCCCCACCTTGCCCCTGTCACATGACCCTTTGGGCGGAAAAAGGAATACACGGGCGGTGTGGAGCATTCAAAGGCTCTTTGCAAAGCTTGTTAGCTCTTCCATGGCTAGCCTGTGACTGTGTAGTCCCCATGTGTGTCTTCACAGAGGACCACTTAATGAACAACAGGTAAGTTACAGGTAAGGGCAATCTCCTTTTTTTATATTAATGAGCTCGCTTGTGGATTTACACCTCAAATGTTTCTTTGAATTCTAACCTGCTTGTTGGAAAAGCATGAGAAATAATACAATCCTTACTGTCATAAATTCATCCATCCATTCATTGAAATTTTGAAATGGATTGCAGAAAACAGTCTACACTTGGATATCTGTTGCCATCCCTTACAGACTGTGTTTATGTACTTACTTCACCATCAATATAAAGGTATCTTCCTGTATAATTCCTTACCAGTTATGATGCCGTGATTGACTGCAAACCTGTTTTATTTGAATATATATCCTTTTGCTGCCTGTGTCTTGAGGGCTGTCAGATTTGGATCTATATCTCTTAAAGGGCTCACAATACAAAACTGCTGACATAACAGACTGGGGGGGAGACTGTGTAAGAGAGGAAAACATAAAAATAAAACAACACTGAATTTGGTAACAACATACACTCCCTCTGCATATCAAGAATGATGAGTGAGACCTCTGAATGTGGTGGAAAAGGGTGATCCTTTGGTCCCAGAGCAGTTGTGTAGCTGGCAGGGCTGGCTCACTCATTAGGCAAACTAGACTTTTGCCTAGGGCAGGCTTCTGAGGTCCTGCCGCCCTCCTCCCTCCTCCAAAAGCCCCCGTCCCCCACACAAAGCTGCTACTCACAAAACTTGTTTTGTGGCGCCAATGTGCACACACCCCTGCTGCTCTGCTGCATGTACCTCGGAGCCCGCAGCTTAAGAGCAGCTCACCTTCTCTGCCACAGCGGTGGCGAGTGCCAGCAGCCCAGCCGGGCGGATTCAGGGGAAGGGGGCCGAGGGGAGCGCTGCCTGGGCCTGGCGGGGCCCCCGGCCAGACAGGGAGGGAGTCAATCCGCTGGGCTGCCACCACACCGCCAGGCCAAGCAGCGCCCCCAAGCAGGAAATCCCACGTGTTAAACGCCTGCAGCTGTGGCCCACTGGAAACCTTGGCAGCTGCCACCCAGCAAGACACTCCTGGCCAGCTCCAGGAAGCTGCTCCTCCTCATCCGCAGGTAGCTTCAGGACGGGCAGTCAGGCGGGGGTTCACAGCCAGCCAGCCTGTCTGCCGAAGGGCCAGCAACTGGTGCCCGCCCGCCTTCCATCTGGCCCTCCTCAGGCTCTGCCGGCTTCCCCTTCCCATCCGTCTCTCTGGGGCGGGCAGCCAGAGGAGCAGGGTGGAAAGGGGGGGCTGAGAAAGAGTCGGTTTTGAGGAAGGGCTGCAGAGAAGGAGCTACATGGAGCAGCCAAGCAGCAGCCGCTGGATAGCAGCGGCGGGGAGGGGTCCTTGGAGGTGAGTCACTTGCTGGGGGGGGGACGACCAAGCTTGGAGATCGTGGGAGGGAGGGAGGGAGGGAAGAAAGTGTGGATCACTCTTGGCCACGGTTGCCAACTCCTGGGAAGCAGGTCACTGCACATTTTGGGGGGGTGCATCCCGGGAAAGGCCCGCTTTGGTGGGGGAGACAACCCACACACGGGAGCAAAGCCATTGAGCCCTCCTTTAACTGCCATAATTGTCTCCTGGGGCCCTTGCTGAAGGATTTTGGAGGGTTTTATTATGTGTGTCTGTGTGTAGGGGTCCCCACAATCAAATGATAATACCAGATACAGAATTGGGTGTTTCTAAGGCTATTCAAAAGTGTGCAGAATCCTGCTGTTTGAAAATTGGTGGATGCACGGGGCGGGGTGCCAGAAGGTAGCCTCGCCTAGTGTGCAAAAAACCCTGGGGCCAGCCCTGGTAGCTTTCACACAGGATGGTTAATGTCTACAGGTGCTTGGGCTGTTTACCTTTGCAATATCACCACGGAGAACTGTTTCAGAAAATTCTTCTCATAAATACCTGGCACTTCCATGAAAGGGCTGAATTTAGTCAAACAAAAAATTGTTAATAAAAAGCGCATCCAGTGAATATCCTGATGTTGTGTGAGCTGTTCTCACAAGCAGACTAAATGTTGCTTCTGCTGGAAACAAATCACTTGCTGTCATTTGACTGCTTTTGTTTCATCTGAGTAGGAATTCTTACTAGATTTTAGTAAAATTAAGCAAATATATACTTTTCATCACTTGTAGTTGAGCTGCACACTTTGCATTAATTTGGTTCCCTGAGCTTTCTGAGGACAGAGTTTTGTATTTTTTTAAAATGACTGCATACGGATTCAGAATTCATGCATAAGACACTTTCATAGCTTCCTTGTGTATTTCTCATTATGTTTGTGTAGTGATGAATAGCTCTGAACTTTCGTTATGCATTATGTGAGCATTGTAAACAGATACCAGAGGACTGTAAATCAAAATCTGTAATCGTAACAATACATGAGGAAAGATCTGCTAGAGGAACTTTAGTTCTCTAGAGAAAAGTAATGGCACAGACATATTTGGAAAAGCTGCAGAAGTCTTGCTCTGGCAGCTGCCATAAATATATATTTTCTGTAACTGGAAAGTAACAACACATGCAATCCTTTGTGTGTGTAACTTTGTCAGCACACTTAAGTTCTTATGCAGTGTCACTTTTGATATGCATCTCTCTTTATGGAATAGGGTTATCCCCAGGGCTATTTTTGGGCAGGAATGCACAGGAACGGAGTTCCGGCTGGCTTCAGAGTTGGCCACGCCCACTACAGCCAAAACCTCTTCATGCGTAGCTACAGAGGGAAGGCCTGGAGAGCAACTCCCCTGCTAGCGACTCCAAGGCAGGTGGGCCAGGTGCCCCCTGGAAGGATCGGGGAGGCATTTAAATGCCTCCCCGTGCCTTCCCTTTCCCTATAAGGGCTGGCTTGCCTGGGCTCCCCACAGCTGCGGGGCGCCCAGGCAAGCCAAGGGAAGGTGCGGGGGTGTGGCCTAGTATGCTAATGTGTTGTGCTGTCAGGGGTATGGTCTAATATGCTAATGAGTTTCTGCTGCTGGGTGTAGCCTGTTATGCTAATGAGTTCCTGCTGGGCTTTTTCTACAAAAAAGCCCTGGTTTTCCCCATATATTTATTCTGAACAAGAAAGGGTGTGGCGTTTGGCCGCTTTCGTGTTTGTAAAAGGGTGGGGGCTCAACGGTAGAGCACATGCTTTGTATGCAGTTGGTTCCAGATACTTTTACTGGAAATTCCAGGGGTTGTGTCTCAAATAGCTGGTGACTTGGGTTGATCTGTGGTTTGAATATGTCTATGAAGTAGTTGTGTATATTCTGTGTATATTAAATTAACGTTTTGCTTTTCTTTCCTCTTGCTTTTCAGTACTTTTTTGTACCTGAAATTTCTGGTAGTCTGGGCCCTTGTCCTGCTGGCTGATTTTGTGTTGGAGTTCAGATTTGAATATCTTTGGCCGTTCTGGCTTTTCATCAGGAGTGTTTATGATTCCTTCAGATACCAGGGACTGGTATGTAGAACAGAAAACTGCTTTATTTTCTCTCGTTTCTAGAAGTGTCAGCACATCGGTAAATACTGTGTCATAGAAGCATAAAGCATCTCTGATACAAATGTTTAGTCCATTGGAGCTCACTGGCTCTCTGTGAAAATGCTAGATGGAATGACAGGTCTTAATTTGTAAGCAATCTATACTGTTCTAAAAGAAAACTGTGTTGCATCTCATAAGGTTCCCTTAGGAATCTAAAACGTTTTTAAAAGCTTAAATAAAAGATTATTGCCATGCATCATTTAAATTTTTTGGAATGTATGAAAATGTTAACATTCTCTCTCTTCCCCTCTCCCCCTCCCTTTCCTATAGGCCTTTTCAGTATTTTTCGTTTGTGTAGCATTCACATCCAATATTATATGCCTACTCTTCATACCAATACAATGGCTGTTTTTTGCTGCCAGCACGTATGTTTGGGTACAATATGTCTGGCATACAGGTAGGTCATCTAATTTGTTAACATTGCCCTTTCTAAATGTAAATATTGGAGCAGCAATATAAGATATGTATGTGGTTATTTTTGCAAAAGTCTTGTTCTAGACCAGTATCTTCCAGTAATCTAATAAATACATTAAATTCAGTCTTGAAATATCCTTAATGTGCTGACATACACTATGCACATGATCCCATGGTTGGCTTGACTAATGGCAGAACTAGATGAGATGCTGAAGATCTGATCTCCAAATGTCTTTAATGTCAACAGTGATTACTAAGGGTGCAGTGGGTTTTTGAACAGGGGATATTTTCTTCTCCTCCCTGGCCATTTCCCAAATAAGCTACTCTGAGCTGCTGCTGCCCCCAGGAGGGAAAAAGACTGGCAAACTGTCTTGTTCTCCCACTAGAAAATATCCACATTGTAAAGGAAGCAGAATGAAGTGTGTAGAGGGGAAGGAAGAATTGATCCCCTCCACCCCACCTCCACAACTGCTTTAGAAGAAAATGAAATGTGTCTGAAGCTCTAGCTGGTCTACATTGACATGCCTGCCACGGAACTTCCATCAGAGAATTTGGTTCATGTTGAGTGCTAGCCAGGCCTCTTGGGCTTTGCAGTTGGCCCTTGCAAAATTAAGAAAAGCCTTAAGCATGTTACAGGGTGAATTTGATAGTGGTGGGCATGTTGCCTTTTAAATGGAAACTTATTGGCCATTTTTCTTATTGGAGGAGGAGAAGGAGGAGGAGGAGATTGGATTTATACCTCGCCATTCACTACCTGAAGGAGTCTCAGAGTGGCTTACAATCTCCTTTCCTTTCCCCTCCCCACAACAGACACCCTGTGATGTTGGTGGGGCTGAGAGAGCTCTTTTGAGAACTGTTCATGAGAGAACAGCTCTGAGAGAACTTGTAACTGACCCAAGGTTACACCAGCAGCTACATGTGGAGAAGTGGGGAATCAAATCCGGTTCTCCCAGATTAGAGAGTACTCTCCCAGTGTAGAGATTCCTAGCCACTACACCAAACTGGCTGTCCTTGGTAATTCTCAGGGTTTCAAGGGACACTATTTGAAAACTATTGGTGTGTAAGTGATCTCCAGAATAAGGGCAACAACAAACATTGTGATTTTTTCATTCTGGAAGTCATTTGGTGACAAAATCAGCACATTCTCACAGGGATAATCTGTGCATTGCTAGCAGCATGAAAGCCTCTTCCCTGTGGTTTCTTCTCAGGCTACACTGTAATGTTTGTGTGCAGGAACCAAGTGCACAGGGCCTGGCTTGTAAATAGGCACTCATTTGTTTGCCTGTGGAGTCTATTTTTTTAAAGAACATCCTCCAAAAGGCTTTAGTGGGAAGCTTCATGAAATGGAAGCATATTGGTTCTTTCCGCCATAAATATGCCACAAGTTACATATCAGTCTGTGTAGAAAGACTTTTTTGTGGATTCATTTGCAACATTGGCAGGACCAATGAGATGATCCCTTATTGCCCGACCAGTTCCCTCTATTCCAGATGGGAAATGCCCAGATGGCAAGGAACACTATCCTTGCCCTAAGCATGTGATTTCTGCAGCCAAATGTTACTAGGATGATTTGGAAGATCATAAGAATGTAAGAGAAGCCAATGTTGGATCGGGCCAATGGCTCATCCAGTCCAGCACTCTGTCACACAGTGGCCAAAAATACCAGTTGCCATCAGGAGGTCCACCAGTGGGAATAGGGATGGACACAAACTGGGAAAGTTTGTGAAGGTTTGTGATGTTCCCAGTTCATGAACCATCATGAACTTTTAAGAGCTAAAAGAACCAATGAGGTTTGTGATGTGGTGGAACACCTCCCTGGCATACTAGAGACACAAAACTTGCCAGGGGTCTCTAAATGACTCTCCTCTACCTGCCCTCCAAATCTAAGCCCAATGACTTCAGTGGATGTACAAGTATGTAACTCAGGTCTAATCTTTTTGACAGGAGTGCAAAGTAGGACTAGCACTGGGTAGGTACACTTTGCCATAATTAAAATATCTGTCTGCTCCTTCCATATGAATCTTCCCAAACACATGTGCTAGGGTTAATGGCCCTGCTGTGTGTGCCATCACCATCTGTGCTTTGGGAACACAGTAAAGAGCCTCCTCAGTGTGGCACCAAATTTGTAGGACCACACCCCTGACGAAGGCCCATATGGCCTCCTTACTGATGTCATTCAAGAACTAGGATGTGGTTTGTTGGTTTCAGCAAGGGGCTGAGTTTGGTTAACTTTATTTTGAATGGGCAACTGTGGTGTTCTTTTTGATAGGCTTTCTGTTTAATTTTTATGTGGTTTCATTTTTAAATTTTGTTTACTTTTATTTCATTTATTTTTCTTAAATTGCTAATCTCCCTTCAGGACTTAATAGGTCTCAAATAGTGGGATATAAGTATCTTAAATAAATGAACTGTTCTTTCTTAAGCATAACACAGAACCAATTGAACATATTGGAAGACCAAATCACACATTTTGAAAAGGGCATCTTATTATAGCTCAGTTCTAGATGTGTCATAACAAAAGTGCTGTTGATTTCTTAATTCCTAAAAGCACTGACTTAGGAGTTCTGATTTCTTTTTATATGTTAATGATGCTTGGCTTTTTGTCTGTTTCCAATAGAGAGGGGAGTGTGTTTACCAACAGTATCACTGTGGATACTATTTGTTTATATCGAAGCAGCAATTCGATTTAAAGATCTCAAAAACTTTCATGTAGACCTTTGTCGACCTTTCGCTGCACACTGGTAAGTGTTCTTCAAATGTTTTCATTTTTGTTAGGTTTTTTTTCCAGAATTCATGAACTTATTTCCCATTACAAAGCAGACTTCAATCTTCATATACTACAGATGTGCAGCGATGGTATTTGTGGACTCTTAATTCTTCAAAGGACTTGGAACTGAATTGTACAACCAAGATGGCTGTGAGGGCCCCATACCGGCCTGCAAATCAGATCTGAAGCTTTTAACTACAGCCTTGGTTGACTCTTCTGCCCAGCTGCTTTTTTATATAACACCTGTTGTGAGAACAACCGGTCTAATGGTTATAGCGTTGTCTGTTGGGTGGGGGTTGGTTTCAGCAGTGTTCAGGGACTAAAGGCAAATACTCAGGCTGATCCTTCAGAAGCCCTTTCGGTACACAAGTTGTTCTTTGAACCACAACTGCACAATAACAGCAAAAAGTGAGAAGGAACTCACACTACTTTTAGTATATGTTCATTCCTCCATAGAATGGCTTACCTTGTGCTTTGATACCAGATCAAAAGATAGAGGAGGATTATAAAATGACGAATGAATTAAAGATAGCGGCTAGACGAAATAACTGTGTTGTAATAGGCGACTTTAACTACCCACACATTGATTGGGTCAATATGAGTTCTAGTCGGGAAAAAGAGATTGCGTTCTTAGACACTCTCAATGACTGTGCTGTGGAACAGATGGTCACAGATCCTACCAGGGGAGAGGCGATCCTGGATTTGGTCCTAAGTAACACCCAAGACCTGGTGAGAGATGTAAAAGTGATTGCACCACTTGGAAACAGTGACCATAATGTCATTGAGTTTAACATTTGTACAGATAGGGAGTTGCCCAAAAAGACTGACGCAACCACTTTTAACTTTAAAAGGGGTAACTTCTCTGGTATGAGGGGACATGTGAGGAAGAAATTGAAAGGAAGAGTGGAGAAGGTCAAAACCATTGGGGAAGCTTGGAGAATATTTAAAAAGACAATCCTAGAAGCTCAGAAAAAATATATACCGCAGGTTAGGAAAGGTACAAATAGGTATAGAAAAAAAGCCTGCATGGTTAACAAATAAAGTAATGGAAGCTGTAAAAGGTAAGAAGGATTCCTTTAAGCGGTGGAAAGCTAGTCTTAGTGAGGTTGATAAAGGGAACACAGACTATGGCAAATAAAATGCAAGTCTGTGATCAGGCAAGCAAAAAGGGAATATGAGGAGCATATCGCAAAAAACATAAAGACCAACAATAAAACTTTCTTCAAATACATTAGAAGTAGGAAGCCAGCCAGGGAGGCAGTGGGGCCCTTGGATGACCAAGGGGTAAAAGGAGTAGTGAAGGATGATAGGAAATGGCTGAGAAGCTGAATGCATTTTTTGCCTCTGTCTTCACTGTGGAAGAGGAGAAGTGTTTGCCCACTCCAGAAGCACTGATTTCGGGAGGGGTTTGAAAGACCTGAATCAGATTGCGGTGACAAGAGAGGAAGTCCTCCGACTGATGGACAATTTAAAAACTAATAAATCACCAGGCCCGGATGGCATTCATCCGAGAGTTCTGAAAGAACTCAAATGTGAACTTGTGGATCTCCTGACAAAAATATGTAATCTTTCTTTAAAATCTGCCTCCATTCCTGATGACTGGAAGGTAGCTAATGTCACTCCCATCTTTAAAAAGGGCTCCAGGGGAGATCCAGGAAATTACAGGCCAGTCAGTCTGACATCGATACCGGGTAAGTTGGTGGAAACTGTTATTAAGGAAAGAATTAGTAGGCACATTGATGAACAAAAACTATTGAGGCAGACTCAGCATGGGTTCTGTAAGGGAAGATCTTGTCTCACTAACCTGTTAGTGTTTTTTGAGGGAGTGAACAAACATGTGGACAAGGGGGACCCAATAGATATTATTTACCTTGACTTCCGGAAAGCTTTTGATACAGTTCCTCATCAAAGGCTCCTAAGTAAGCTCAATAGTCATGGGATAAAAGGACAAGTCCTCTTGTGGATCAAAAACTGGCTTATAAATAGGAAACAGAGAGTGAGTATAAATGGGAAACTTTCTCAGTGGAGGGTGGTAAGCAGTGGGGTACCACAGGGATCAGTACTCGGTCCCATGCTTTTTAACTTGTTTATTAACGATTTGGAATTGGGAGTAAGCAGTGATGTGGCTAAATTTGCAGATGACACGAAGTTGTTCAGGGTGGTGAAAACCAGGGAGGATTGTGAGGCACTCCAAAGGGATCTGTTGAGGATGGGTGAGTGGGCGTCAACGTGGCAAATGGGGTTCAATGTGGCCAAGTGCAAAGTGATGCACATTGGAGCCAAAAATCCTAAATATAAATACACGTTGATGGGGTCTGATCTGGCAGAGACTGACCAAGAGAGAGATCTTGGAGTCGTAGTGGATAACTCGCTGAAAATGTCTACACAATGTGTAGCTGCAATAAAGAAGGCCAACGCTATGCTGGGGATTATTAGGAAGGGAATTGATAACAAATCAGCCAGTATCATCATGCCCCTGTATAAATCATTGGTGCGACCTCATTTGGAATACTGTGTACAGTTCTGGTCACCACATCTCAAAAAGGATATTATAGCATTGGAAAAAGTGCAGAGAAGGGCAACTAGAATGATAAAAGGGTTGGAACACCTTCCCTATGAAGAAAGGTTAAAATGCTTGGGGCTCTTTAGCTTGGAGAAACGACGGCTGAGGGGTGACATGATCGAGGTTTATAAGATTATGAATGGGATTGAGCAGGTTGAGAAAGAAGTACTTTTCTCCCTTTCTCACAATACAAGAACTCGTGGGCACTCTATGAAATTGCTGAGCAGTCGGGTTAGAACAGATAAAAGGAAATACTTCTTCACCCAAAGAGTGATTAACATATGGAATTCACTGCCACAGGAGGTCGTGGCAGCTGCAAGCATGGACAGTTTCAAGAGGGAATTAGATAAACATATGGAGCAGAAGTCCATCAGTAGCTATTAGCCACAGGGTATAGATGGGAACTCTCAGTCTGGGGCAGGTGATGCACTCTATTCTTGGTGCTGGAGGGGGCAGCAGTGGGAGGGCTTCTGGTGCCCTGGCCCCACTGCTGGACCTCCTGATGGCACCTGGTATATTTTGGCCGCTGTGTGACAGAGTGTTGGACTAGATGGGCCATTGGCCTGATTCAACATTGGCTTCTCTTATGTTCTTATGTTCTTATGATAATATCAATATTGCCTTAGACCTCCTTGTTCAATGAGGTTTCAGTACTGACAATTTGGTGGTAGTTGGTTATATGGAAAGTTTGGATGATATTATAGGGAATTATTAGAACCACAAGATCCCTTTGTTAATGCATTGTTTCATGAGCTTTTTAACTGCTATTAGCACTTTGCTTGCTTTATGGTTGTGATTTTTAAATAGCTGCTAGCTTGGATTTTCTTCTACTTCTCTTCTGCAGATGGGGGGAGATTTAGCTAGACAGTCTTTAAGACAGAGAGTAGAAGACACTGAACGTCAGGCTGACATTTCAAAAATATCTAATTTTATTGTTTCTCTTTATAAACGTTTTCTTCTCATTCTGGCCTCCTATCTTTACAATCTTGAAAATGTCAATCAAAGAAGACTTTTCACCCTAGCTAGATTTTTAGCTTTGCCATATTCAGTTATTGAGGGCAGATATAACAAAATTGCCCGGACTGAGGGATTTTGCCCTTGTAACAGTGGTGAGATAGAGTCAGTAGCGTATGTCTTTCTTTGCTGTTCTTTCTATAACGAAATTTGTACTGCCCTTATCTCCCCATTATTTGAGCTCTGTCCTGACACCTCTGACTCTGGGATCATTAACATGCTTCTCTCTGATGTGAGTATAGAGATCACCTGGAAAGTTGCTAAATTTTGCTCCCAAATGATTAAACTGCGTTCTATATGTATTTCCCAACTTATTGTGGAAGATAGTAGTTGATTGTATTCTATATTAGAAATTCTGTTAGAAACGACTTTATTTGTATTAGTACTAGTTTTAATTTATTTTTATACACTTTTATATTTGCATACCTTAATTTTATATTTTATCAGGATATGGTTATTCCCCCCCCATCATCTTCTTTTTTTTTTTTTTTTTGCAAAAACCCTCCTAAAAAGGAGAGAAATTTATTCTTTTTATATATAGAAAAAGGTAGGGTATATAGAGGGACTAAGAAAAGGGCAGAGTGAGTATCCTGTTAATGGGGGTTAGATTAAGTTAGTATAGATACATTTTTTGACGGTCACCGCGGTCGAAGAGTCTTCTTTTAGATTAACAAAAATCCAAAATAGCTCTGTTAATCAGGTTAGTAGTGTCCTTTGGGGTTAGTTATTAATCAACTCCTTTCAGACGTCTCATGAACAATCATTTCTTTGGTTGTCTTCCTTTAGTGTCTCTCAGGTTATACGATGGGCCCTCTTTAGCTTTCCCACCTCCCGCACCGGCACCTCCCTCCTCTGGACCGCTGTCATCTTCGCTACTTGTCCAAGTTGCGAGAGCTGCATCTTCCTCTGAGCTGGCGTGCCTCTTCAGAAACTCTTGTGCTTTGAAAATAGAGTCAATCTTTTCTCTTTTATCCTTGTACTTGAACACTAGGCCTTCCGGGAACGACCATCTGTACGTGATCTGGTGCTTTTGTAGAAAGTTGGCCAATCCTTTATACGCTTTCCTCTTCATCCGAATTTCATATGGCACATCTTTCAGAGTTCTGATAATCTGTTCTCCAATTTTCAAGGGCACCGCTGAAACTGCACGCAAGATTTGATCTCTAGTATTCTGTTTAACAAACTTGACCACCACTTCTGCTGGCAGGTTATTTTTCTTTGTAAAGGTGGAATAGGCCCTATAGACCTTATCCATCTCTTCTTTTATTTCACGCTGATCCCTGCCAGTTACTGGTGCCAAGGCATTTGCTAGTATAGATCTGAGATCTTCATTATCTTCTTCTTTAATGCCCTGAAAACGAAGCATCAGATTCGATTTCTCCATTTGAAGCATCAAAATTCTTTTTTCTTGCTCATCTTGATGTTTTTCTAGTTTGTTGACCTTTTTCTTAACTTTTCCGATGTCTTCCGTCGAGACCAAGCATTTTTGCGCAATATCCTCCATCTTCTTAGACGTTTCTGTCAGTTGCTTTTGTTGGCTGCTGAGGACACCTTCCATGCTAGTTAAAGTTTCGCTGATTTTCTGTATTTGAACCAGCAGAGGGTGCAGTAACTCGCTTGTCTGTTGACTGACAGCAGGCTCTGGGGGGGTTACCCGGGCCGGAAGTCCCGCCTCCCTTCTTTTCCGGTTTAAAAGGGACCTTCTTCATGGCCGACATCTGTTTTATTTGTTTACTTTTTAAAAGTTCGTGACACGTCCCTCAGGAGACCCGCTTACACTCAAGCTTCAGTAGCACCCCAAAGGTATTTTCATCAACCCTTCTTTCCTTATAACCCCCTTCGCTTTCTTTTAAAAGTCCCGCTTCTCACTGGGGGGGGGATTCCCCCTCCTCCCAAACGCTCATTCGCTCGAGGGGAAAGGATTCGGGTTTTCGCTTCAAAGTAAGACCTTCGACTCACGGTTCACCGCCGCTTCTTCTTTTGCTTTAGTTCATATCGCTGTTCCTCACTCCTGGAAGTCGGTGGCGCTGCTAAGTCCCATTACGGGCACAACGCAGCGGGGCCGATTGGGGCGGGGAGAAAGCCTCAATTTCCCGGCTGTCTGCCGGCAAAGAGGCTACTCCCCAGTGCGCCCCCGGTTCGGAGCCTTATCCTAAGGCTCACTGGGGTCTTTCGCATAGCGAAGACCCCCCTGACTGCGTGTGGGCTAGCCGCCTCCGGGATCGTCCCGAGACGCGGCCGCCATTCGCAACGCCAGAAACCGAAACCCCCCATCATCTTCTTACTTGTTTGTATTCTGGTCATGAACTGTAAATAAAGTAAAGTAAAATAGCTGCTAAATTAATTTGTTGAAGTTCATGATTGTAGGCATATTAATTGCCAGCAGAGCGCCACTGGAGTCAGCAAGGTTCAGTCGGCAGAAGTGTGCTCAGAACTATCACTTTAACAGAATTAGTGGACTGTTGAACTCTAATTATTAGGGTAACTAATATTGCCCATACCAGAGAATTAATGTGTTCCTTTAATATAATATAAGTGTTCCAATATTGTGAAGGTGCAATGGAGAAAATAACAGAAAATGTTGCTGTTCTTAGTTAGTTTCTTTCTACCCAAGGCTTCTGAACTGAGAGCTGTTCTGCAAGAGCACTTTCTGCTACAACTCAGGTCAAACTGTATTCAGCATCCCAGGTTAACTGAAGCTCATGGCCATCCAGGCACATAACTTCCATGTGTGGGGGATGTGCTTTTCATAAAGGTAGCATAGTACTCTGACATCCTGGAGGAAATGGGCATTGCCCTCCTTGCACAAACTGTATGCCAATTCATACATAACATTTCCAGTCCTATGAACACGTTTTATGCCTTTCCTTCTCTACTTACATGATCATATCTGCTGGTTACTTCAAGCTTTCAAGCAACCAGTAGTTTTCCATTGCATCTAAACTGGCAAACTGTGGTTTATGCTTGCCACTGGTAGCCAGAATTGGCTTGCCATGGGCAAGTGCAACCATAGGCTTGGATCCCACCTAGAATTCCCTAGAAAACCCACCCTTCCTCATGACTTGAGGCAATTTATAATCAATAACAAAAAACATCAATTAACAATGAAACCCCAATCCCCATGCTATTTCATCTAATATAATGTCATGCAATTTACATTCCGTTAAAAGCTCTGATAAATAAAATAGCCTTACAGTGCCCACCTCATCTCCTCAGTGAAGCCCATTTGATATAGTGGGAAGAGTACTGAGAAAGCACAGGCCTCATTGATGCCTGAAGGGCCACATTTAGTGAGGGAATACCCAGAAGGTGGAAGGTTGAAGATTATAACTGGCACATGGGGGCATACAGGGAGAGATGGATCTTTAGATATGAGGATCTCTGGCTGTGAAGGACTGTTAGAGTCATGACTACTACTTTGAGCTGAGCTTGGAAATTAAGTGGCAGCCAAAGAAGATGTTTTAAAATAGGCAAGATGTGTTGCCAGTAGCCAACCCTGACAGTAACCATTCTTCCTCATTTTGAACCAGCTTTAATATCGTGGTTGTTTTCGGGGTTGCCCAACGTAGAACTTATGTAGTCATTTCATATCTGTGGTTTACCTGGGGGTGGGGGGGACTGCTTACCAGTAATTAGTATTCTTCAGATTGGCATTTTTGCAGTTATGCAGTATGCTCCTGTGCAGAGAAATTTAGATCTGCTGAAGCTCAGCGGTTTGGCTGTAGAGAAGGGTGTTGGGTGAAAGCTGTTTGTATAAAGATTCTCAGGGTGAAGAATTAGTGGGGCAGAAATTTGGAGGGTGGGCACTCAAACTGATTGACTAGGGAATGAATCTCTAAGTTGCTAACTGATTTCAACATGTTTAGCTTGTACTGCCTGCTTGAGCTTTGCTTGCCTTTTGCTTTACCTTAAGTATTGTCAGGTCCTAGCACTCAGATGTGAATTCCCATGACCAGTAAAGTTAGTTTGTCATTGAAGTGATATATGTGAGATAATTTTATTGTCATTTCTCTTGATATCCTGTGGAGGTGATAATCATTACTTTGTTCCAGGACTTCATTTATTGTTTGCCTTGACATATAAATGATCACAATTAAACTTGTGAGTAAATACCAAAATGACATTCACTCCTTTCTGTGAGCATCAGAGCTTCTGGTGTGGATTGTAATCCTGATATTTTTTGTTATATCTGAATATCACAGTAGTTTACCAATGTGCTTTTGTCTCTATTAACAGTTGTCTTTTTGTCTTCTACCCCGCATCCAGTATTGGCTATCCTGTGGTAACTTTGGGCTTTGGCTTCAAAAGTTATGTCAGCTATAAAATGAGGTTAAGAAAACAAAAGGAGGTGCAGAAAGAGAATGAATTTTACATGCAACTTCTTCAGCAAGCTTTACCTCCAGAACAGCAGATGCTACAAAGGCAAGAGAAAGAAGCAGAGGAAGGTAAGTGGCTGCTTTTCGACAGGCATGGCACTGAGTTAACGCTAGTAGCTCCCTGAAACCATGGCTTTTGAATTTGGACCCAGACTTGTGGACTTGTGCTTCCTCTCTGAATCAGTTTCTTTACCGTCTTCTCTTTGCACTGCTAATCATTGCTGCTTTTACATGTTCAGTGACACAGAACATGATACTTGCAAACCGTGATTCTTCATGGTCTCTTTGCAGTCCCATATAGGGATGAGCATGAACCAAATAAATATGGTTCAGGGGCCCCAAAGGGTACTGACCCAAAAGGCCTGAACCGGTGAGTTCAGTGTCCGCTTTCTCCTGGCTGTGGCAAGCTGCGGCTGGGGGAGGGGGATTGCTTGGGAAGGCTTAAATGGCTGGCAGCCATTTAAGTTGTCTGTTTCGCTTCCCCCGCCAACTGGGGGAAACGAAACTGATGGGTTGAATGGCTTGCAACCATTTAAACCTAACAGTTGATGGGTGGACCTGTTTCACTTCCCTCTGCTTCCAAGTTGGGGGAAGTGAAACCCACTGGTCAAATGGCTCACAGCTATTTCAACCTAATGGCTCACAGCTCATAGGCATTTCAGCCTAACAGCAGAGCAGGTATGCCCATCAAGTGTTAGGCTGAAATGGCTGGCAGCCATTTCAGTGGTCCGTTTCACTCCCCCCCCCACTTCCAAACCCACTGGTCAAACTCACTGGTCACAGCCATTTCAGCCTAACAGCGGGGGTGGGACGGGGACACCCATCAGCAATTAGGCTGAAATGGCCGTGAGCCATTTCAGCAGTCTTTATAGTTTGAGTATCCTTGCTGTGCTGTGATTTTTTTCAGCTGTACCACCATTTTTAGTTTTCTTGGGATTGGTTTTGTTTTTCTTGTTGAGAAGGACAAAAAATGTTCACTTGTTATGGTTCACTTGTTCACTGTCTGTGCAGTCCTGCAGTTAGGTGGCCAGTAAGCTAACATGCATGCAGTGCCTTTTCCCTTATAAACCAGAGACTGTAATCATAGTTTGATAAAGATGGTTTGCAAAGCATTGTTACAAAGGAATCTGTTTTTTTCTTTTCTTTTTACTTTAGCCATGATTTTTAACTGTACACTTGTATCTGTGCACATATCATTGGGAGCAGAAGGGAAATAGTTTCATAAGAGTGAAAGGGAGGCTGGCTCCCAATTTGCATGCCATAAGATTTCAGAGAGCCACGGGGGAGCATCCAGCAGATCATGCTCAGTGTTTCATTAACCTTTGAAATTAGAAGAACTTAATGAAGTCACGAATTCTCATCAGTAATGATAGAATAATATGGTGGATTCTTAATGTGATGAAATATCTGTGGTATTTCATATTGTTTTACTAATGAACGAAGTTTGAGTCCAGTGGCACCTTGCATCTCTGAAGAAGTGGCACCTTGCATTTCTGAAGAAGTACATGGAAGCTTATATCTTGAATAAAACTTTGTTGATCTTAAAGGTGCCACTGGACTCAAACGTTCTGCTGCTTCAGACCAGCACAGCTACCCACCTGAATCTGTTTTACTAATGTTCAGAGTAATTGTTTGTTCATTTGCTCAGGTATTAAGTAGAATGTTTGGTTATTGTGAGGTGTATACATTGTATATACTACAGCACTATCTAGTATTACTCAGCTCTGCAAAGTTTAAGCCTTTGTCCAGCGTAAGTGGCTTTTCCAGTGAAGGAACAGCCAGAAGTTGGGGGAGTGTTTCCAAGTTTGCTGAATGGGGTTGGGAGTGTACAACCCCAGTAAGTTAGAGCCTGGCTATTTTGTTCAGCTTTTTGGTATATAAAATATAAATGCTCAAATGTATATTAACAGCTTTGAGTGAGCTGCCCTTTTAAACAAAGGTCTCAGTCCAGCAAAAGTCAAGTGTGGCTAAGGCAGCAGTTCTAACCATAGCAGAAAGTAGTTTCTGTTGAAATCAGCTGATTCTCCCCCCCCCCCCAGTAACAGTAGGCAGGATCAAACTGTGTGCCTTGTTATGAACCATGGGGTTTAGTCAGAGGATTGAGGCCACTGTTGTAACAACTGTTAATACTTTATACTATGAATGCTGAATACAAAATGAAAAAGTGAAACCAAAATGTTTTTAATTGCATAAAACAGGCAGCTTTATAGCTAATCTTAAATGTCATACTTGGTATTTGAACATCATTGTTCAGTGTTAAAAGTAACCTGGCATGGTGGCTTAAAGGTCTCTAACTGTTCAATCCTAAGAACACTTTCCTGGAGAGTAAGCCCCATTGAATAGATCTGAGTAGACCTGTTTAGGATTGCTCCTTAAAATGTTCATATGACTACTATAAAGTTGGGCTGTTGCTGCTAAACAGCAGCCAGTCTGTACTTGGTTATACTGGGGAGTGTGCTGTCGTGCTTGTGCAATTGCTTCTTAACTCTGGTAATTGTATTTTTCTAAGCACTTTACTCTTGAGTTCTGAAAATTAGCCTTACCAGAATTAGTTTGAAAGGCATTTCTTTTCTGTAATCAAAGCAGTGAAATAGTTGTTTGTTGAATAAATGGGGACCTAGACATGAATGTTCTGTGTTGACTAGATTTTTGAAGCCATTTGAATCAGTTGACTAAATTACTTTCTGCAAAAAGAAAACACAGAAACCTTGCTACTTTTTCTCTCTTAGGAAGCAGGTTAATTGAGCATTCTGAATTCTTTTTAAGCTTTACAGAAGTGATCCCAAGTGTAGATCTTTATTGAACTAATTGTGCTGCTGGAGCCAGAAAGCAAGCTGTCAAGTTGCTCAGAATTGTTCTTCGAGAGTTGTCTGATCAGACGTATGCTCAGTTACTAAAACAGATCTATTTAGTTTGAGATCTTACACTGTATACCAGAGAGCAAACCATGACTGGTTCCTACTCAGTGAGGATCTCCCACTGGAAAAAGAAGCCCTTCTTCTCCCTCCTCAGAACCATTGGATCTGACTCCCATGTTTTTTCCCTTTAAAACAAGATCATTGTTGTTTGTATATTTAAAAACATTAATAGTGTTTTTTCCTTTTGACTTTTTTCCAGCAGCCAAAGGACTGTGTGATATGGATTCCTCAATACTTTTGCAGCACAATGGGGGTATTCCAGCCAATAAAAAATTATCTACAACATTACCAGAACTGGAATACAGGGAAAAGGGGAAAGAAAAAGACAGAGATGCCAAAAAACATAACCTTGGAATAAATAACAATATTTTGCAACCTGTAGACTCTAAAATACAGGAAATCGAATACATGGAGAACCATATCAATAGCAAAAGATTAAATAACGATCTTGTGGGAAGTACAGAAAACCTCTTAAAAGAGGACTCATGCACTGCCTCGTCCAAAAACTACAAAAATGCTAGCGGCGTTGTGAACTCCTCACCTCGCAGCCACAGTGTAACTAACGGGAGTATCCCTTCCTCATCTGCTAAGAATGAAAAAAAACAGAAGTGTGCTAGCAAGAGCCCAAGCACACACAAAGACTTAATGGAAAACTGTATTCCCAATAACCAGCTAAGCAAACCAGATGCACTGGTAAGGTAAGTTTGATATGTTAGTGACCTAATTTCTCTCTCTTCTTTGTCTTGCTTGCTGTTGTGCATTTTGTTTATGTTTCCTATTAAGATTCTTTTTAAGAGCAGGCTATGATGCTCAGGAGGAGACAGGCACTGTGGGTTGGAATCAGTGTGTGGTCTGGTTTGAGTTACATGGTGCCATTCCAGTCCTATGATCTTGTTATGGGATCAGTATTTAAGGGAATGAATAGATTGCTGTGGAACTTGTTGCAGGTGCCTAATTCTGTGAGTTCTGGTCCTTGCTATGTTATACAATTACAGTTGGCTTAAGCTAGTACAGAATTACAGTTGCATTTTCTGACTAACCTCATAGGAAGGAATTATTCACTTGGGGATGAGTGGACACATATATTGTCGTGTACGTGAGTGACTATGTGTGTGGAAATAATACACTTCAAGTCATATGTCTTGAGTAAAGAGACTTAATGTTTGGTTTTTGATGAGTGGACACATATATTGTCGTGTAAGTGAGTGACTATGTGTGTGGAAATAATACACTTCAAGTCATACGTCTTGAGTAAAGAGACTTAATGTTTGGTTTTTGATGAGTGGACACATACATTGTCATGTACGTGAGTGACTATGTGTGTGGAAATAATACACTTCAAGTCATACTTCTTGAATAAAGAGACTTAATGTTTAGTTTTTGAATATCACCCTCAATCTGTACTGTGTGGGAAGTGAAGAGAAACTGATGCAGTGATGCATAAGTGAGAAGGACCCATGAACATCATATTTTCTTTTTTCTTTTTTTTATAATAATTTGATTTTTCCAGCACATAATATCGACATCAGCATCAACACAGAAAAAAAACAAACAAACACACAAACAGTAATCAGGAGTACATTCCGTTAGTGCTTAAGCTTTTCTTTTTGTACAGCAGTAATTTTTGCACCTATAATAATACCTTGTATATACATATATAGTAGTTAGAGTTTTTATTTCTCTTAATATTTCTATATATAGCTTTTAATGGTTATAACAGTTGTCACTTCAGGTACCACTCAATCCATTTATACAGTCTTGACCGTGTTTTTTCAAAGATATCTTCACATTTTCAACTCTTGAAACATTCTCCATGCTAGGCACCTTAAGTTAAAAGCCTTGGCTAGCATTTTGTGTTAAAATTTGTTGCTGGAAGTATGATATGAATGCAGCAAATATTTGTACATTTAATAGAATGAACTGTACTTGAATCCACACGAAGGGAAATGGTGATTGAGACTACAATCTCATTTATTTATTTACTTTGTTTAAACACTGCCTTTTCCCTAGTGGGGGCCTAAATTGCCTTATGCTGTATTCCTCTCCCTCCATTTTATCCTCACAACAACCCTGTGAGCTTGGCTAGACTGTGTATGACTGGCCTAAGGTCACCCAGCAGGCTTCCATAACAGAATGGGGATTTGAACCTTGGTCTCCCGGATCCTAACTAATCACTGTGCTTTGCTGACTCTCATGTTGACACAGAACCTGAAAAATAGATGCTGAAATATGGATATAGTCTTAAAAGGAATTGAGGGAGGTAAATAAAATACATTATTGTATGCAGATAAAAAGTGAACTTCCAAATGTACCGACATTTGTTTTTCTTATTTAAAATACCATAAAACATCATATGCTGCAAAGCTTCGTGAATGAATTTTATTACTTTGGATGTGAATCACATTGAATACATTGGCTGGCGGGGGAGAGATGCTGGTCTGCTTTTGTCTTGGAATCTTAAGTTTCATTTCTTCTTATGTTCTTCTTATCTATGTAGCCTCAGCTAGTGACCTTGGTTCCTTGTTACTGCTTTCCCCTGGGAATGTCGACCCATTAGCTTAGGCAGGCTTTTGCTGATGTTCTGATTGGACCTGGGTTGTCAGAGGGCTCCTTTGAATTATGTATTACTCCCTACTGGTGCATTTTTCAGTAGTTCTAACACAGAATGTATGCACAGAAGACCTGCCTTTATTGTACTCAATAAACTTTACCCTTTTGAATGAAAGTTGTTGGGAACTGATTGCTGTGGGACACTGACAATAGGCTCAGACTGTACAAAACATCTTCTGGAAATATAATAGTTCACAGCAAGGGTTTTTTTTCTTCTTTCCCTAAGGCCAAACGGGAAACCTAGTCTGGGAAGCAAGTACTATTCAGTGAGCATTGCTTTAAAGAAGTGAGACCCCCAAGATCCCCCTGGTCTTATATAGATGGCATAAGTTGAACAGGAAATCTGAAATCTGAAAACAGAACTAAAGCAAAGCATAAGAATGACACATTAAATCAGGGGTGTCAGTCATTTGTTATGAGGGCTGGATCTGACATAAATGAGATCTTGTAATGCCAGGTATTTTATTTATTTACTTTATTAGATTTATATACTGCCCTCCACAATGGGCTCAGGGCAGTGTAGAACAATTAGATATACAATTAAAACAGTATTAAAATAGCAATTTACACATAAAATCATAAAATACTGTATAAGTATAAAAGTTGTCAGATGACTAGTCAGAACAGGCCTGATGGACAATTGGCCTGAAAAAATTGGGCAGAAAAAGTTAGGGCCAGAAAAACTGGAGGGGGAGAGGGAGAGGGGGAAGTCTGTTGCCTCAACCAAATGCCTGGTGGAAGAACTCTGTCTTGCAGGCCCTGCAGAACTGCAGTAAGTCCCGCAGGGCCCTGATCTCACATGGAAGCTCATTCTACCAGGCAGGGGCCAGGGCTGAAAGAGCCCTGGCCTTGGTCAAGGCTAATTGACCATTCCTGGGGCCAGGAACCACTAACAGATATTGATTTGTGGGCCTCAGTACCCTCCAGGGCTCATATGGAGAGAGGCGATCTTGTAGGTACATAAGAACATAAGAGAAGCCAATGTTGAATCAGGCCAATGGCCCACCTAGTCCAACACTCTGTCACACAGTGGCCAAAAATACCAGGTGCCATCAGGAGGTCCAGCAGTGGGGCCAGGACACTAGAAGCCCTCCCATGGCTGCCCCATCCAGCACCAAGAATAGAGTGCATCACCTGCCCCAGACTGAGAGTTCCCATCTATACCCTGTGGCTAATAGCCACTGATGGACTTCTGCTCCATATGTTTATCTAATTCCCTCTTGAAACTGTCCATGCTTGTAGCTGCCACCACCTCCTGTGGCAGTGAATTCCGTATGTTAATCACTCTTTGGGTGAAGAAGTACTTCCTTTTATCTGTTCTAACCCGACTGCTGAGGTATGCTGGCCCCTGGCCGTATAGGGCTTTTAAAGGTAAGCACCAGCACCTTGAAATGGATCCAGAATTCAATAGGCAGCCAATGCAGTTTGTGCAGCACTGGGTGGATACGAGCCCACACAGGCGTCGCCATCAGCACCCTTGCTGCCACATTCTGCACTAGCTGCAGCTTCCAGAGCAGAGTCAAGGGCAGCCCCACGTAGAGAGAGTTACAATAATCCAGTCTGGAAGTGACCATTGCATGGGTCACTGTAGCTAGGTCCAGGGGAGTAAGAAACGGGGCTAACTGTCTGATCTGCCTCGGATAGAAAAAGGCAGACCTGGCAGTGGTGGTGACCTGGGCCGCCATAGAGAGTGAGGTATCCAGGAACACCCCCAGACTTTTCACACTTGATGTAGGCACCAATGGAGCCCTGTCAAAGGTTGGGAGCCTGATCCCCTGACCCAGTCCCCTGCGACTCAGGTACAGGACCTCTGTCTTAGATGGATTTAACTTCAGTCGGGTCTGGTGTAACTATCCAGCCACAGCCTGTAATGCCTCGTCAAGAAATCCTGGGGCTGTGTCCTGTAGCGGAGATATAAACTTTATAAAGGACACAGACAAACACAATTAAAGGTTTTTAAACTTTAAATAAAACATGCTTAAAACACTAGCACTCTTGCAATATTTTATCTATTTAACAGTCTCTGATAACTGACACCTCTTGCTCTGAATTATTGCATGAAAATGTCTGTGCTGTAGCAATCTTGAGTATGCTGTCCACGTGTGTAAGCTGTAAACCTACTTTTAATTTATTGACATTCATTACAAAAGTCTTATGCTGTCCAAAGACGTTTCCGTGGTCATGTGGCCGGCATGACTAAACACCAAGGCGCACGGAACGCTGTTACCTTCCCACCAAAGTGGTACCTATTTATCTACTTGCAATTTCTTGCTTTCGAACTGCTAGGTTGGCAGGAGCTGGAACTAGAGACGGGAGCTCACCCTGTCGTGCGGCACCCGGGTCTCGAACTGCTGAACTATTGACCTTCCAGAGCCTGCAGTTCAGCGTCTTAACCACTTGAGCCACCGCAGCTCCATATCCATTGTAGTCAATGGCAAAAATCTTCCAACAAGTTTTCAGGGGGCTGGGGGGAAGAGGATTTGAGATAGAGGCACCAAACTTGGACTGTAGCTGCTGGAGCCTCTCCCCAAAAGACCCTCAAAGTTTTGAAAAGATTGGACCAGGGGGTCCAATTCCAGGGGCATCCAAAGAGGGTGCCCCCAATTCTCCATTGTTTCCTTTGGGGATGGGGAAAAGGCAGGCAACATACAGTGTCTCCCCAAGAATCTCTCTGTAAGAAAGTAAGTGAGGTGTGGTGGTGGTGTTGAGGGGCATGTTTGCCAGGCCAGCAGCAGAACCTGTGCAGTGTGCCCCCCAGAACCGGTGCCACTGTGCCAGCCAGTGCCCAAACCTAACTGGACTCAAGTCAGTGCACAAACCCAACAGAACTCTGGTCAAATAGGAGAATCTCTGCAGCATAAACTGAGGGAGCATGTTTGCCAGCCAGGTCAGCAGCAGAACCTGTGCAGTTTGCCCCCCAGAACCTGTGCCACTGCCAAACCCAACGGAACTAAGGTCAAATCAGAGAATCTGTGCAGCATAAACTGAGGGATCATGTTTGCCAGCCAGGCCAGCAGCAGATCCTGTGCAATGTGCCCCCCTGTGCCACTGTGCCAATTAGTGCCATACCCAACAGAACTCAGGTCATATCAGAGAATCTCTGCAACATGAACTGAGAGGGCAGGACCTGTGCAAGTTAGTAATCACCACAACAAGAAGCCCTGCCCACTAATGCCTCAGAAAGTGAGAGGGAGGGTGTAGTATCTATCTGTCCACTGATCCTCCTCTCTCGCAGCAGCACACCAACACCAGCCATCACTGCCTGCCTCAGTTGAGGAGACTTAGGCTAGGTGCAGCAGCTGCCCTTCCTCACAGGCTCTCTCTCCCTTTCCCACCTCACCCCTGCAAAGTTGGGTCCATTATATCCATTGTAAAGGTAAAGGTAAAGGTTCCCTTGCTCGAAAGCCAGTCGAATCCGACTCCAAAACAAAATTGCATGCTGAAATTGAAACAGCATCACAAAATTGTTCTCCATTTGAGCAAAGTAGGGTAGGGTAGATGCCAGAAACCAGCAGAACCCACAGGAGCACCATAGATGCATACACGCACCACCCTCAACATCACCCTGCACTGCACGTCGGCTACCAGGTTCTGTGGAGGTATTTTCTGCTGCAGGTTGGATGGCCCAGTAGCTCAGTGGACAGGTTGCCTGCAAGTCTTCAAGTATTTGAAGGGCTGTCATGTAAAAGATGGAACAGATCTATTCTCTCTCTTCCTCCGGATTGCAAGACGAGATCGAATGGGTGGAAATTACGAGGGAGTCGATACCGGCTAGATATCAGGAGAAACTTCCTAACTGTAAGAGTGGTTGAGCAGTGGAACAGTCTGCCTTGGGAGGTGGTGGGTGCTCCTTCCCTGGACATTTTCAAGCAGAGGCTAGACGACCATCTTTCGGGTATGTTGTAGGTATGTAGGGCTAGCTTTCAGCTACACTCCTGCAGAGTGCAGGGGGTTGGACTAGATGACCTGCAAGGTCCCTTCCAACTCTAACATTCTATGATTCTAACTTCCACAGTTTGAGAGATGGTCAACCAGTCTTCCGAATGACCCGCTCTCAGAGATCAGGGCAGTCAGGGCGCTCTCATGCCCTATACAATGAGGGCATCACAGTCCTGCTCAGCATGGTGCGAGCAGGGGGCATGTACCAGGGGTTGGCATCCTGGAGCAACCTGAGGAAAATGATGTCTTTGATCATGGAGAAGGAGCACCTGTCTAGAGCAAGCATCTCGGCAATGAGGCGAGTGACCGTCTTGCTGGTCTGCTGCTTCCCCCCCTTATGCACTCTAGTGCCAACACTGCCAAACATCTCCATCAGAGATGCTTGGTGTCCCTGTCTCGTCCTTACTGTGGAACATGCAGAGAGAGCGCTGGAGGTGGTTGCAGGATGACTGACCTCCTGGCTGGCTGGCGGTGGCTGCTTGGGCACCCCAGCAGCAGCCTGTCTCTCCCTCTGAAGAAGCACCGCCTGGTGGTGCTTCTTCAGATGGTTCCACAGCCCGGAGGTCGAGAGATGGGCGATGTCCTTCCCTTGACTTACCTGGGGGTCCTACACAGCTGGCACTGTGCAAAGCAGGGATCCTCTGTCATCCAGAAGTGGTTCCAGACTTCAGAGGTGAAGAGATACCCCTGCTGACCAGCAGCCATGGGCATCCCCGGAGCTGCCTCCTGTGAGGAGCTCAGGCCAGAAACACCGTGTCTTTGGGGGACAGGAAGAGATGGCTGAGCGGGGGGAAAGGGTTGATATGGCAGGTGCTTGGGGCACACCACCTCCATCTCTTATGCCTCTCCCAGCCTCTCCTCCTGTCCCTCAGGAGGCCTGCTGGAGCCTAGAGAAACCGGAGGAGTGGGCTGGCCAGCCAGCCCCTCCTCCAGTGTCTCTAGAACCCTCTTAGTCAGCTCAACCCCAAAGACAGCTCTTGCTGCCCCTCCTCCTGCCACTGAGCCTCAGCAGCAACGGCTTGAGGAGGGACTGCCTGAGCAGCAGACCCCTGCCCAGTGCCAGCACCTGCAGACACCTCTGCTGGGGCCACCCTAGGAGCATCCTTCTCAGGGAAGACAACCAGGCATGGCTTTCATGGCACCACTCTGGCCAGAGCTCAGAGTGGTGCCAGGATGCTCTGCTGTGGTCCTGCGCTGAGGTGGGGGGGAAGTGAGGCTCTCCCCGTCTCCCTCCCCTCCACCCCTCTAGTCTTCTCCTTAGCCTTGCCCCCAGGACCCCTCTGCGTTCCCTTCCTGTTGCTTATGTTGTCCCTGGCCAAACTCAGACTAACTTGTGGGGAGGGTATTAGGCACCTAACTTACCTGCACTATCACCTGACCCTAAAGCAGCCTCACACCTTTTTATAAACCCTCCCACCCAAAAACTAGGTTTTTGTTCCTTTCAGTAGCGCCTAACCTAGTCTTGTTTCATTTTTTTCTGGGTTTGTTTTTTAGATCTAGTGAATTCCTACACTGACCCTGACTATGGTTTAAAGACTTTCCTTGAGATATGCCTTGGAAACCTTTTAATACCAGGGAAGCTCCACTTGGCATGTGATTGTACCTTTGGAGGCCTCATTTGTACTTTTATTCTGTGCCTAGTGGTTTCATTTTGGAAGTAAATCAGTATGTTTTTTAGTAGCATATACCTATAATTTATTTATCAATTTTATTGTATGTATTTAATTTCCTATTTCTTTCTGTTTTTCACAGCCACTTTTTTTCTGGTCCTTCTTGTATTTATGTTTTGTATCTGTATGATTGTTCTGTATTATTATATTAGCCAATATGTTCCTCACTGATTTTGACCTCTGAAGAAGGCCTATGCAGGCCGAAATGCATCAGGCGAAGTCTATTAGCCCTTGTGTGTTAGAATTGGGTATGTTTACATGAGGTGTGATTAGGCTATATAATTTTTAAAATTCTTGTTAATAAATACATGTACCTTTTATACACACACACACACTATATATATTTTTTTCCAAGTTTTTATTGTTGGCCCTCTTTTCCATTTGACTAACCTTTTCAGGTTCTAGCTAAAGTTAGAACAGCTAAAGTCCTATGCTGAGAATTATTTAAAAATATTAGTTCAAAATATCTGAAACAGTGGTGCAGCAGCTAAACCAGAAGCATACACAGAGCACTGACACCCACGCCTAAGAAAGCCAAAAGTCCACAAAAATATAACAACTTAAAAACTGCTGAAAGGCACAGAACCAGAACCAGTAAAAGGCAACAGACAGAGCCTAGGCCCAGCTACTCATTAACACCCCCTCTAAAAAAAAAACTAGCCCAGAAAATACAATAAAAGGAACTTAAAGGCAACAGAACCACAAAGAGAACCAAAAACAGAGAGCCCCCCCCGCAGAAGTCCTAGTCAGTAACCCCCCCCCAAAAAAAAACCAAGCCCAGAAAATACAAGAACTTAAAAAATTTAAACTGCAAAGGCAACAGAACCAAAACACAAGAATCAAAAACAGAGAGTGAGCCTAGACCCCAGGCAGAAGGCCAACCAGTAACCCCCCCCCCCAAAAAAAAAGCCCCAACAAGCCAAGAAATAAAATACAAAAACAATACGCTGGCTAAACCACAATCTCAAAGAAGAGAATTCTCCCCCCCCCAAAAAAAAAAACCAACAACCAGGAAGAGGCCTGAAAGGTCCTAGAGGCCTACCCATCACCCCACCACCACCATAGCAATCCCAGGCCCCAGCCCACCAACCCACAAGAAATAAAGACAATTTTTTAAAAGTGGCCCTAATATCAATCAAACCAGTGTGATGTCTTCAACTTTGATCCGAGGTAGTCCAAGTAGTCAGCTTAGTCAGCAGGCGGCAGCAGGGAGGAAAGCGGGCTCAAGGAGCGGGGGCTGATTCTGAAGCAGAAGCCAGCCACACTGTCTCTCACCAGCAGCAAGAGGAATAGGAATGTAGTCAGCCAGCCAGAGAATCTGCTTTTATGCTCTCTGGGCATACGCAGAAGGATTTCAAAAAGGAACAAACTTCTGTGATTGGCCAGAGAGCAGATGTCAAAATCCTCTTGGCCAGTGCTCCTTCCCTGGGAAAGGAGCAAGCTAGTAGCTGGGCTTCAACAACTGAAGCCAGCAGCAACAATAGCTGTGCAAAAAGTTGCATTGCAGTGATTGGCTACCTGCAAGGTCCCTCTTTCCCCTTCCCTCCTGGAAACCAGAGGAAGAGGTGGGAATGAGGCTAACACCAGCAGGAAAACCAAGCAGAGTGGTGACCTTCAAACTTAAAAAAGAAAACACAGTGCCATTTTTCTGTAAATCTGAAAAAAAATTCAAGGTTGTTTTTGTTGTTGTGGTTTTTTTTGTTTGTTTGTTTTTTTTGGGGGGGGGTGTTTCCAGAATCTGAAAAAGCTCAGGGAAGCCTTTTTGGATTTCGAAAAACTGGGGAAAAAACCCCAAAAGACTTCTGGGTTTGTTTGTTTTCTGTTTGGATTTACTGAATTGCACACCCCTAGTCTGGTAAAGCAAGCTTGAAAAGGAAGCAGGAAACAGCCAGGGCTTTATAGGCCAGATTGCAGCCCTTCGAGGGCCTAATCTAGTCTGTGGGCTGCATGTTTGACACCCCCACATTAAATGATGCAAGAATATAAGATTCTACTTACATCAACAGGCAAACCGATTTAAAGCATTGCAAAAAAATCACGCTGCTTCTGCTCTAGTGAAGATTTTTACAGGGTTTCTAAGAAGTGTTACCAGTTATTTAGGAGTGGTTTTCAAGTGTCACTTTTTGCTGGGGAAAACAGCTCAGCCACAGAAATTAGTCTTCCTTGCATCTAGATTAGACTACTGTAACATATGTAACATATATGTAACATATATGGGCACACCTGGTTCATAATGTGGTGACAAGATGATTAACTGAATGAAGAATCAAGAATGAGCAGAATGACATCCAAACGTTTTATGTGGAATAACATCGAAGCATTTTTGTTCAACAGCATTGTATTTATTTGTTTTTCAACTGCCGCCAGTATTCTGATATTTTGTAATGTGTATTTAAAGGCTGTGTTTTAACTCTGTACTATTTATGCTTTTATCTTGTATTGTTGTGTTTGTTGTTGAAAGCTGCCCCTGAGCCTGCTTTGTGGGGAGGGCGGGGTATAAATTTGACTATAAATAAATAAACTGAGGTTAGCTATCTAGATTATATTGTGCCAATTCTATGTCAGCTGCATTGGCTGCCGGTTCACTTCCAGGACTGATATAAAAGTGATAGCTTTAATGTCCTAAATCGTCTGGGCCCTAGATACTTAAAGGACTGATTACTCCCATATTAACCTATTTATTTACCATAAATGGGTTGGTGGGTTACTGTACCAGATAGGCCCTTTTCATATGTCACACAGATTGTGAATCCCAGTGTCCCTGGAGAAATTCACTGTACTTCTTTCTTTTCCTTGATGGCATTTCAGTGCCAAGTTAAAGTGATATTCTTTAGAAGAGTATTTAAGGCCCTTGGTCACATCTGTAATTGCTGCTTAAATATTTTGCTGATTGTTTAGTCTGTCCTTTTGCAGACCAGCATTGTCATGGTTTATTTTGGATTTTTTCATTTTATGAATCATATATTACTTTAGTAGTTAGCTACGTTGTGGGCTTAAATAAAAGGCTAGATGTTAAATATTTTACACATGCATTCTCTGTTATGACCCCCCCACACCTTATGGTGAGGCCAGGAAGACTCCTTCCTACCTTCCTGGCTTTCTGCAAGCTAGCAAAAACTGAATTATTCAACAAGGCTTTTTGCACAGGAAAAAGGGCTGCACTGCAACAATATGGTTTCAGAAAGAAACTTAGGGTAAAGGGTTAGGACAAGGGTGTCAAACATGCGGCCCAGGGGCCAGATGAAGGCCCCCTCCCCTGAGGGCTTCCATCAGGCCCACAGTAGAACTGGCCATCTCCTGCTTCCAGTTCTGCTGCTGCATCATAGCTTGCTTTGCCAGACTCTCTTAATCACTCAGCCATTTCATGTTTTAACCTAGGTCCTAGACTCAGAACTCTGAGCATGAGATTTCTGTGGTGAATGTCAATAAATCAAAAGTAGGTTTGCAGTTTACAGAGCTAATGTTTTAAGGATGTTTTTATTTTAAGTAAAAAAAATCTTTGTGTCTTTTATAAAGTTTATATCTCTGCTACCTGGCATTACATTTTATGACACACCTGGCCCGGCCCAACAAGGTCTCATTTATGTCAGATCCAGCCCCCATAACAAATGAGTTCGGCACCCCTGGACTAGGGACTGTAGACTATACCACCGGGTACAGTTTGCGCTATCTGTTGCTGTAAGTAGACTCTTTCTATGTAACTTCTGCTTTCATTGAATGTATCATGTTAATACTTATGCTGCGTGCTTCACCTCTGGTTGGTTTCTGGATTGCCACAAGTCACATCCTATTGCATTGTCTTGTGTTGTCTTTTGGATGTCCCACTCTATTGATCACACTGATTTATTCTATGTAATCTACCTTGAATCCCAGTGAAAAAGAAGGATTATAAATAATGTAAGTAAATACCAAAAGTAGACAAGATGCTTGGGCATTGGTAAGCCACAGGAGGGGAAAGCTTCACAAGCAGAACAGCACATTTTTTGTGCTACACTGAACTCTGAGGAATCGGTGAGAAGAACCTTGTCCTTTTCATGTAAGGGGAGACAGTGGAACCATTTGTTTATTCTGCTTGTGTGTTTCACCAGTATTTCACATTCTTCTCCATTCAGCTGCTAATTTGCTGGTCTGCACTGAAAAACTCAGATCCCATTCTCAGATCCCATTTCCTTATAGGGTTGCCAGCTTTGGGTCGGGATATTCCTAGAGATTTGTGGGGTGGAGATTGGGGAGGGACCACAGAAGGGTACACTATCATGAAGTCCATACTCCAAACAGCCATTTTCTCCAAGGAAACTGATCTGTGGAAATCAGTAGGGATTCCAGGAGATCTCCAGGCTCCACCTAGAGGCTGGCAACCCAACTTCCCTACAGGAGTGTGATTGTGAAGTACACATGCCTTACAATTGGTTTTGAATGGTCCTGTGCATGTTTAACTTTTAGCTGTCCTGTGCAAAACACAGTAAATAGTGATTGGGAAAGGATCTAGTTCCTGTCATCAAATGAGCTTCCTTAAAATATGCATTCAACCATCCAGAACTGATGTGAAGATTGTGTACTTTTTACTCAGGAGCCAAAGACCAGTAAAAATGACAAATGACAATGGGTCTTCTGTAGGCTAGCCAGTTTGGTGTAGTAATTAAGAGTGGTGGACTCTTATCTGGAGAACTGGATTTGATTCCCCACTTCTATACACAGAATCATAGAATATTAGAGTTGGAAGGGATCTAGTCCAACCCCCTGCACTCTGCAGGAGCATAGCCAAAAGCATAGCCAACCCCCTGCACTCTGCAGGAGCCCTACAACATACCTGAAAGATGGTTGTCCAGCCTCCGGGAGCTCATTCTACCAGGTAGGAGCCGCCACTGAAAAGGCCCTGGCCCTGGTTGCAGCAAACCTGGCCTCCTTGGGGCCTGGGGTCACCAGGAGGTGTTGCATCCCTGACCGCAGTGCCCATTGGGGAACATATGGGGAAAGGCGGTCCCTTAGGTATGTCGGACCCCGGCCATATAGGGCTTTAAAGGTAAGAACCAGCACTTTGAAGTGAATCTGGTACGCTATTGGCAGCCAGTGCAGCGCCTTCAGCACAGGCTGGATGTGCTCCTGCCTAGGGAGGCCCATCAGCAGGCTGGCTGCAGCATTCTGCATACCCAACTCTTTCAGCCTTTCTTCATAAGTCTTGGATTCCAATCCTCTCACCATCCTGGTTGCCCTCTTCTGAACACGCTCGAGATTGTCAGCATCTTCCTAAAATGTGGTGCCCAAAACTGGACACAGTACTCCAGGGGAGGCCAGGATCACAGCAGAATAGAGTGGAACTACCACCTCCCGTGATCTAGACACAATGCTTCTATTAATGCATCCTAAGATTACATTAGCTTTCTTCACAGCCACATTGCACATGCAGCTAGCTGGGTGACCTTGGGTCAGTCACAGTTTTCTCAGAGCTGTTTTCTCAAGAGCAGTTCTCTCAGAGCTCTCTCAGCCCCACCCTGCCTCACAGGGTGTCTCTTGTGGGGAGAAAAAGGGAAGGAGATTGTAAACTGCTTTGAGACTTCTAATGAAGGGCGGGGTATAAATCCAATCCTCCTTCTCCTCCTCTTTTTCTTTTTTCTTCGGTTCCCAACATACTTGCAGAGGGAGAGTGCTTGCAGCCTCTGTTCTGGTGTAACCATTAATCGCAGGATAGGACTTGCTAAATATCTTTTCTGTGTGATATTAATCATACCTTCCTTTAGTAATTAATATGCAAAAGAAATAAAATGTTTCTTATTTGTAATAGTGGTTTAGTTCTGTTGCCAACCTGAGATATGCAGTTTATAATCATGGTGGTCACTACTGGATCTTTGGTCACTGTAGTACAGGGATCGTGTTGAACAAAGCCATGTCACAACTTCCTTCTGCTGTTGTGTTCATAGCTACACCAATTTATTTCATACTCTGTAGTTCATTGTGACATGTCTGGATAATCGAAAAGTGGTGAAAACTGCCTGCCATTTGCCAGTTCACAGAATGCTTCAGAACAAATAGGATATTTGCCTTCATTGTACAGAGCTGTTTTGTAAAGGACTAAATCCTGATGGAGAAAGTTTGGAGAGGTAGTATGCAAAAAGATCTCTCCATTAAATTGTTGTATGAACACTGACTCTTTCAGGAGTTGTGAAGTTTTAGAAATGGACTAGAAACAAAGTGGCAATAAATAGAAATCCATTCCTGAACAGGTTTTTGTGGTTTATCTTTGGTTTAGCTGGATTCTCCTCCCAGCTATCTTTCTTGAGGGAATATACGATTCTTAAAATATTTTACATGTGGAAATTTGTGGTGTTAGGTTTTCATCATGCATCCAGTAACAACTTACTGATATTTGCGAACTGTTTTTTGCTCATCATTCCTGTAGTAAATCCTTGAGCTAACCAACCTTACCAGGGCAGGGGTCAGCAGTGTGCTTACTTTATGGAAGCAGGGAAGTACTGTGGTAATCCAACCAGCAGCACATGCAGAATAGCAGTGGTGTTCTCTGGGTGCTAAAAGCTTGTGCTGAATTCTAGCAATGATAGCTTGACTCTAGTTTAGCATTGTGGAGCAAGATGTTGTTGTAAAGTAATTACTCCACTTCCACTCGGTCACAACCCAGGCATGATAATTAAATGGGATTAGAAGGTGAACTGGATCTTCAAGTCACATGCTAGTCCTAAATTCCATTAGCTTCTGATTATTTACCCAAGTGTTGAAATGTTGACGATAAAAGTGGGAGTACTCAAGAATTTAAAGGAATAAATACAACACTTGGTTATACATAACCAAGGAAACATTTATTTTGTAAGCTGCAGAGCTGAGAGATTCAGTTCACAAATAAGTACATTGGCCCTTTGATGTGCTCATTGTGAATTCTGAACACTTGTGTAGATTCCCATAGTTCTGGATTAGTTCTTAGGCATGATAATACCCGAGAGCAAGTTCAGGGTTGACAGTATCCAGTGCACTGTAATTGTTCAGATAACACAGTAGAAGACTGAAGGCTAAGCGAGTTGCTTAGGATACGCCTTTTTATATAAAATGTTATGTGATGATTTGAGACAGCTGACTTCCTTTAATCCAACTTTTTTTGACAGCTAGAACACATGTCCCATGGGGCCTGGCTTACAGGCTCAAACATGTAGATCTACAGGACTGACTACTTCGTTTGCCAGGTTGGAGATGGGTTATGCAAATTAATACATCAAGTCAGCATACTTAAAGTACTGATAGGCCATTACTAATTTAAGTTAAGGCATTTAAGGATGTGACAGACTTCTAGCTAGATGGCCTTTGTGAGAGTAGAACAAATGGGTAACTGTTAGTCTGTAGCAGCAAAATAAAACAAATTCATTGGCAGTATCTTCCCAATCAACACCATGCCCCCCTCATTGGAGATACCTGATGAAGTGAGCTCTGACTCACTTCTGGAATAAATTTTACTAGTCTTTGAGGTGCCACTGGATTCCTATTTTAGGCCTAAATAGATGCAGACAACCCCAATGGGAAAAGATAACAAAGCATATTTTATGGCAGATGAAAGGGAATTGTCAGGACCCTCAGCTAGTCAGTCAAAACACCAGGCCTCATTTGATGAAATAAGGATAGTATTTATTAGACTGCAATACTAGAGCACTAGAACAGAAGCATTGTTAAGAATAACAGGAATACATGAAGCATTTGGGGTTATACTCTAAGGGGGGGAAAGAATCCCCCAACCTCCACCAATGGTTAGCAAGCCTGCGCGCAGGAAAACTAAGAGGTGCTAAATTACTACATTCCCACCTAGCAAAAGTTCCCATGCCTAGCTGTTGTCTTTAGGAAAACGAAAGTAGACATCAAGCCTGGCTCCAAGGCCATTTAGGCCTGGGCGAAGTGGAGATAGCCCGGTCTCCCAGGCAACCTCATCACCTCCCTGCATACCAACAGAAAACCAGATACATTTATTGACATCTCCTCCCTTCACCCCTTATGGCAGGGATACCTGACAGGAATACTGCTTGGCATTGAACAAAAGAGTTTAGCCCCTGATTGAAAGAAATTCATTAGCTGTATGATCTCTAGAACTTTATTATCTGGTTCCAGTTCAGATAGGGTTAAGGAATTGGGGGTAGACCAGTGCCTTCTCTACTTTCAGTCCTGTTTATAAATGTCCACGCTTCATCTCCCTTTTCCTTGGTATTATTTTGCTGGGGTTTAGTCCTGTGTTCTAAACTCAAGTTTCAGAGCACTCCAAGTGTGTGTTAACCAGATACAGTACCAAACTCAGGTAAGGGAGAGAAGGCAGGAGGGAACAAACTGTCATTCTGCTTCTTATTGGACAGTGAATGTTGCATATATACCAACTCCAGGAAGAAAAAGTAGCAGGATTCTCCTTTCACCAATAAGCACCTATTATGTTAAATTATTTTTAAATTATGGCTTATTTCTTAATACTGCAAGAAGCCTGTTGCAGAAGATTTATTCCTATGTTTAAAATGATGCTGCTTTTCAACAGGATCACCATAAAAGCGGAGTCAAACAGTATAAAATTATATAGCACCATCTTAAGAACACAGATAAACCTGCATCAGTATACATCTCTGGCTTTTAGACAAGCATATATCATTTCTCTGGAGGCATAACATCATAACCTGAGGGGTCTTTCTGAGGAGAGATTTCTGTAATTTTAGCAGTACTGCTGAGAAGGCTCTTCAAGCACCTGAGAATGGTAGACAGGGCCTCTAAAAGTGTCCTGGCAGTCCGTGATTGCAGGACAGAGTATGTAGCAAAGCCATGAGTGAATGGGGAAGTGATCTGGGAAGTCCATTTGCTTTCTTTGCCATTTATGTTTTTGATTTAATGTTTTGTGATACCGAACATCTGCAAATTACTCCATAGCCTAGAGTAAGAATTAACTCCAGGACTTGTGATGGGTCTTTCTGCCCCACCGCACACTTTGCATTGGTTCCTCAGTGTGAGCCTGGATATTCTACAGGGAAAAGTCATATTCCGTATGGCTAACATTTTTTTTTGCTAGAAACCTTGTTTGTTTGATTTTTTAAAAAACAAAAATAATACTTGTTCAGTAGATACTGAAGCATGTATCCTCCATTTGTGCACCTAAATAGGACTCTTCTGTTGACAGATTTCAAGAAGCTGTAGTTTTTCTCCTCTCCTGTAACCTGAGTGTGTTGGGTGTGAATTGAACTGTGAAGGTAATTGGAGCTGTTGGGGGGGGAGGTCTAGGAACTGCTTTCATGTGCAGTTAACTTATGTATTTTCCTTTTCCACTCTTTCCAGCATTTAATTTCTAAAATGATAAATGCCATCACCTAATTGCCTTCTAACTCTCTGATTGTGAAACTCTACTCCAGTGTATGAGGTGCATGCACGTATAAAGGCCAAAATAACATGGTTTGGGGATCCTATTGGATAAAAACACTTGGCAGCGGTGGTAAGGGGTACCTGCCACCACCTTTGCCTGGTGAGCTAGCTGCAGCTGTTCCTGGGCAGAAAAGATCTTGCCACTGTGGTGCATGCCCTGTTAACATCTAGATTAGACTACCGCAGTGTACTCTACGTGGGGTTGCCATTGAAGGAGGTCTTGAAGCTACAGTTGGTACAGAGTGCTGTGGCCAGAATGTTGACCAGAGTAGGTTGTAGGGACCATATCTTTGCAGCCTTGTTCCATCTACACTGGCTGCCAATTTGCTTTCTGGGCCAATTCAAGATGCTGGTATTTACCTTTAAAGCTCTACACAACTTGAGGCAAGCATACCTAAAGGACCACCTACTCCCATATGAATCCACCCAATCATCAATCACCCCAAGAAAGGGCTTTCTCAGTCCTGATGCCCAGACTCTGGAACTTCCTCCCCAGGGAGATTTCTCTGTGTCCTTCTGACTTCTGCCAGTGAGTGAAGACTTTTTTGTTTGGTTTAATGTTCTCACTAACAGACATTTGTCCTCCTCTCTCCTTGTATGTGTGTGTTGTCTCTAAATATTTTATATATATTTCTCTGTTTGAACATTGCTTTGTTTGCCACCTTTAGGACCCAAAGAAATGGCACACAAATAGGGGTGTGCAATTTTAAAAAATTGGTATTTTTTGGTTCAGGTGTAGTAGACCTGAATTTTTTTTTGTATTTCCGAAAAATCCTGGATCCCAATACCTGGTATGGTATTTGGATCTGGGATTTTTCAGAAATCCTGAATTTTTGGGGGGTCCAATAGACCCGAACTGGAAAATGCTGATTTTTTTAAAAAGCCAGCCTGATCCTGGGGCTGGCTTGGCGTCTCCTGCAGCATGGTTTAAATTGTGCTGGTCTCTCCCCACTGCACACAGACCTGGTTAGGAAGGCTTCTCCTGCAGCATGGTTTAAACTGTGCTCCAGGAACCGCTGGCCCCAGGATCTGCTGTACTGCAGCTACCAGATTGCTCTCTATGGCACACCAACTTCTGCGGTTGGCTTCTCCTGCAACCTGGTTTAAACTGGACTGGACAAGAAGCCAGCCCCAAGCTGATCTGGCGGAAAGTCTGCTCCCCCCCTGGAACAGCTGATCCTCAAGCTGTCTTCTGCAGTCCCTTTAAACTTTGAAGAGACTGCAGTAGAAACCTGACAAACAGCTGAGAGGCAGGAGCAATCTGCTGTTTTCGGATCTACCGGTAATTTCCGAATATATCCGGGATTTTCTGGGGATTTTTTCCTGGTTTTCCCAAAAAAGCCTGGATACATTTGGGAAGCTGGATTATACCCAGAAAATACTGATAAGGTATATTTCTGGCTCAGGTAGATCTGAATGCACACTTCCACACACAAATGTTTTAAATAAATAAAATAAAAATATAAGAGGAGCAGCCATGTTTGCACATGTATTTGCACATCATATATAGCAAAGGTCACCAACCTTTTTGAAACTGTGGGCACCTTTCAAATTCTGACACTGGATGGTGGTGCTACCACAGAATGACTACCACAGGAGACAGAGCCACTCACACAGAGAAGAGAGATAATTTTAAAAATACACTGGGGAAGAGGAGTGGTAGAGAATAAAACCAGCACTGGTGGCAGGTGCAGCTGGAATAACATTATTTTAGTCCGCACAGCTAATCAGAAACCTGGCTTAGCAAGAGCCCCTTGTGACCCCACCCACTTTTTAAAAACACTTGGTAGGCACTAGGTGGTGGGTGCCACATTGGGGACCACTGATATATAGAGTGAAAGGTAAAGGATCTTCTTCATGGTCTCTGTGCATCACACCTCTGGGATATAGTGCGCCTGCGCCAACCTCAATTGGTTCCTCTTGAAAATGAAAGAGAATCTTCTTCGTGGTCTCTGTGCATCACACCTATGGGATCTACTATACCTGTGCTGATCTGATCGGTGTTGTACAAAACTCACAAAGGGATTTTCGCACCTCCGCTCTGAGCCTGCGCGGGAACCCCTACTGCACATGCCCAAGGGGGTGGGGCACGGACATCCCGCCAGTTCTCTTCTGACTGCCGCGCTGTTAACAGCTAGATCATTGGTTGGTGTTTGTTAGTTTTTCCCCTCACATCAGGACTCTCTTTATTGTTTGGAGTTTTTATTCTTTCAATATTTTTCTACGTTTTATTGGACTTCTGCCACATGGGACGACTGGGAGTGTCTGGGGTGAGAACTTTCCGTGGTCTTCGGACCTTCGTCCCCCTACCCCCCAACCGCTCCCTTCCCTCAGGCAGAGAATCCGTTCATGGATAGAAAGTGGGGGTGCTTTAACAGGTGTGCTTTGTGTGTCAGTAAATTAGCCCCTCGAAACGAGCACACTCTCTGCATCATCTGTCTGGGTGAAAGTCATTGACCAGAGGCTTGTTCTTTTTGCACTAAGTTTTTGAACCAGATGCACAAAAACAGGGATATTAAACTTTAAGTCGCCCTCTGGGAATCAGTTCTTGCCCCTCCTGCATCTACAATGTCAGCGGAGCCTCCTCCTGTGCCTTTTACATCGAATACATCTCAACCGTTGATGTCGGTGCTGAGAGAAAAACTAGCACCTCCGACACCGAAGCCACCTCGACCTGGCAAATCGGCTTCCGATACCGGGTCTGCCCCCATGAAGAAGCGTCTTTTGAAATCAGTCTTTTCCATCTCGACGCCAGTGAAGAAACCTAAGAAGGACAAGTCGCAGAGGCATACAGCTCATAAGTCGACTACTGGGAACTCGCATAAGTCTCAAGAGTTGAGTAGCGTAGCACTTCCAAAGGGTTCTGAACTGCCAAACGAAAAGCAGTTGCATTTCCTACCGGTACACCAGTCCACACCGGAGCTGCCTAGAATCCAATCAGAGCCTCCGATCGAAATACTGGATTCACCATCCAGGCAGCTGAACCCTCCGGTGTTGGAGATGAAGCTGGCTCACCATCCTCCATCCATATTAGCTTCCGAGGCCAAGGATGATTTGATATCGGAGATTCAGGCTATAGGTCCACGTTCTCCGTCAACAGGCTCCTGGGCTAGTGCCATTCTGATCGCGATGGACGATACCGACCAAGGGGTAGGTCTCGCTCTCCCTTCCCTGATGACCGACGTCAATGGGACGTCTACCAATTTCCTCGAAACCGATACCACCCATCCGTTTCGCCCAGGAGAGAGCATTTCTCCAGATTGAACACTGGTCAGGATTCACCCTCCTGGTATCGATACGTGCCGTCGGTGTACCCTCCATATGTTCATCGACAGCATATGCCTTGCTGGTTCTCCTCAATGCCATGGCTGCCACCTAGGGGACAGGATGACTGGGACAACAGTTTTCCCAATCCCATTCTCTGTGTTGTCCACTACTGTCTGCGACACTGTCGAAACCACCACCTTCCCCACTGCCGTTAGATGCCCCCCTCCCACCGTCACCCAAAAAGCCATCGGTACCGGCACCGACCCAGGGACCTGGGTCACATTCGGAAACTTCTCAGGGCATGTCTGAAGGCGACCAGTCTGAGGATGAGACCTCGACCTCGATTGGATCATATGTACCGAGTGCAAGAGGAGGGGGCAGGTTTCCTCTATGTGCATCCAAAGCCAAACTCAATGGTAGTCTCATCGTCTTCTAAAAATAGACACACCCCCTTGCATGCACAGTAGGAGTTCCTGCACAGGCTCAGGGTGGAGGTGCGAAAATCCCACTGTGAGCTTTGTACAACGCCGATCAGATCAGCACAGGCGTACTAGATCCCATAGGTGTGACTGCACAGATGACCACTCGAAGATCATCAGTTACAGGTAAACAGCTTTTTTTTCCCACGCCCAGCCCCTCGTCATGCGCCAGCCCCACTGTGCATGACCAAGGGAGGGGCACGGCAATCCCACCAGTTCTTTTCTGACCGCCGCGCTGGTAGGATCTTCTCTGCTTTGGTTGGTAAAAATTTGGGCTTTAAGGCCTATTCCTCTTTTTTCTTCGAAGTTTTCTTTGTTTTTTTCTTGTTTATTTTTCTTAAATGAAGGGACTTTGTTAATACAGATTTATTTCTTTTGGATTTTGTCATTTGGTCATTCTTTTTTCAAGACCACATGTTCCCGCCCCCCACCCCAGCTTATGGCCAAGAGGTGGGGTTTCTTTAAATGGTGTCTCAAGTGCGGTAGTAAAATCACACCCCCCCAGGATGGACACTCGCTTTGTCTTTTGTGCCTCAGGGAACTGCACCAAATGGACTCTTGTGTTCATTGCATGAAGTTCTCAAAACAGACAAGAAAGAATAGAGCTGCCAGACTTTGCATTGCGCTTCTGAAGTTAGCGCTCTCACCAATGTCATTATGGGACACTTCAGAGCATGTGTCAATGTTGACTCCCGCTTCAGCATCGACAGCTGCGCTGTATCCGATACTGACTCATTCAGATGTCGACCGCATGGCGGTGAAACGCTTGGTGCAGACATCTCAGTCCGAAGCCCAGACTCCCTCCAAAAAATGGAGGGAGGGCAAGGACAATTGGCCAGTCAAGCACAAAAAGCATAAGAAAACTCCCCCTATGCAAACTCCGCTGACCCCTCGGAGGGCCATTGGAACCGAATCCTACGGGGGCTGCTTCTCTTGACTCTTCGAGCCGAGAGCAGCCACAAGGTGTACCTCGGTCACCTTCGCTGTGTCCTATCCATCTCACTGACTCTGAGAGCAATATGGACTTAACACAGATCTCCTGGTCCTCCAGTGTCGAAAGCCTACACCCCGACTGTGGAGCCGACACCTTTGTCCATCCTTCTCCACTCCAACCTGATGATCGAGAATGGCCATCAGCACCAATCCACCCACCACCACTCACCTGGGATCAACGACAATGGCAATACATGTATGGGCCTATCCATTTTCGGGCAGCATGCCATGGTTCCCATCCCAACCGATGGAATGGGACCATCAGTCCACTTTCTCCCGACTCTCCCGGTATCCAGATCCTCCATCGACACTGCAGTTTGTGAGACCTCAACTGTTGAGATTGACCAGCAAACCTCCTAAACCATTGCCTCCGATAATTCCATCGAATATGGTCCCATCAGCACCGACATTGCCTATGTCTTTTTCTGAAGCATCTGAGCATTCTGCCTCTTCCGACACCTCCTCCCAATCAGGAGATGAAAATCCTGATCCTCCGGTGGAACCCTCGCCACCTCAACAAGTGGGCGATGATCTCTCGATTTCCCCTTCAGAAGATTTAAAATCTTATAGGGATTTCATCAAACAGATGGCCAACACACTGACCCAGTCTGCTGTACAACCCCCGCCTACTGTGACAGATTCCATGCTTGATATCGTCTAGATGGACACCTCTACCCCGATTGCCTTACTGATGACTTTGGTCCTGCTTCAGGCTGCTAAAGACCCATGGTCTCACCTGGCATCTACCCCTGTCTCGAGCCAGAGAGTAGATCATATGTATAAGGTGCAGGAGCAAGGTGCTGGTTTTTTATTCACCCACCCTAAACCTAATTAGTCACCTCCTCTTCCAAAGGCAGGCACAGCCATTCCACCACCACCCCGAGAAAGAAGGGAGGAAACTTGATTTGATTGGGGAAAAAAAATTATTCTGCAGGAGCACTTGGCATCAAGACTTCGAACTATACAGCATATATGGGAAGATATCAGTTTGCTCTTTGGGGAATCTAACCACCAGGCTTGTAGAATTCAAAAAGAAGGAAAGCTTTTGACCAAACACCAGTTCAGTGCAGCTAAGCACACATTAGATGCAGCAGCCAAAATGCTAACTTCAGCGGTTATCCTCCGATGGCATGCCTGGTTGCGCTCCACTGCTTTACCACAGGACACCAGGACTCTCATTGCAGATTTCCCATTCGAGGGTGAAAGCCTTTTCAGTGCTACAACTGATACAGTCCTGCAAGACCTGGACAAGAGCATAAAAACATCATGGAATTTAGGAATCATCGGCTCCTAAACTATCTAAAGCAAAATCCTCCCTTAAGTCATCCCGGAAGCACAGTGGCAACACTCCCCCACTGTGTCTTCCTGCCCTTATGGACACAAATCAAAGTTCTCATCTGTCACTCAGCCTAGGGCTAAGACTTCCAAAGCTCCTAAGCAGAGCCTTTGGCTCCTGTCGTCCCACCCCCACCTGCCTGTCTCCCCACCTGGCTGCTTGGCAGTGAATAATGTCAGATCGGTGAGTACTCTCCATCGTCGAGAAGGGTACCTCATAGAATTTATCCAGATACCCAAGGCCCCCAACTTCATACCTACCCCACCATCCAGTACACGCCTGGAAGAGATTCAGAACCTTCTCCGGAAGGATGCTATAAAACCAGTCCTGACAACACAACATCAACACAGGTTCTACTCCCATTATTTTACGGTCCCCAAAAAAGATGGAGGCCTCTGTCCTATTATGGATCTCAGGGGACTCAACCGGTTTATCTCATACCGGAAATTCCAAATGACAACGTTGCAAAGCATTTTTTCCCTCCTCAGTGAAGGTGTCTGGATGGTAACCCTGGACTTGTAAGACGCATATTTTCATATAACTATCCACGCCTCCCACAGGAAATTTTTGCATTTTGCAGTCACGAAGGGCTGTTTTCAGTACAAAGCCCTCCCTTTTGGACTCTCAACAGCGCCCAGTGTCTTTACAAAACTGATGATTGTAATTGCAGTGTACCTTCGTCTTCAGGGTGTGCAGATCTTTCTGTACATAGGCGATTGGTTGTTGGTAGCAAGCTCCAGGGAGACTCTGCTCAACCATATCGATTTAACGCTGGTCACCCTAAATGCGTTGGGCCTGAAGGTGAACTTAAAGAAGTCAATGCTTCTTCCGTCATTGAGAGTCCAATTTATTAGAGCAAATCTGGATTCAACTGTCTGCCAAGGTTTTTCTCCAACCCAACAGGGCGGGTGACATTATTGCTGTCATCAACCTAATGAGGATGCAGGGAAATGTGTCTGCAAGACAGATGAAATGACTCTTGGGTCTGATGGCTGCCACCATAGCAGTGCTTGTCTTCGCCAGATTACAGATGAGACCATTTCAGCTGTGGTTCCTCAAACATTTCCACCACAGTGGCAACTACAATCTCAACAGTTCATGCTTCCTGTGCAAGTGCTGGGTTCCCTACAGTGGTGGGAAAATCCAGTAAACCTCCTTCAGGGAGCCCCATTTCTTGCACCTCGCCCTGAAATGACCCTAACCACGGATACATCCTTGTGGGAATGGGGAGCTCACCTCCAAGGGGTATGTGTGGGCACCAAATGGGAACCTCATCTGGCCCACAAACACATCAACTTCCTGGAACTGCTCACCATCCAGTATGCCCTGAGGTGGTTTGTCACTTCGTAGCTCACCGTATGGTGGCAATCCTGACAGATAACAGCACCGTGCTGTGCTATCTGAACAAGCAGGGCAGAATGGTGTCCAGGGGACTTTGTCAACTGGCCCTGGAGATTTGGACTGAATGTCAATCTCAGGGCGTGTTCATTGTTGCTGCTCACCTGCTCGAATTGCTCAATGTGCATGCGGACTTTCTGAGCAGGGGAGGCGCATCCCTTCACGAGTGGGAACTCCTGGACGTACCTCCAACCAATTTTTCACAGATGGGGTTGCCCAGGAATAGATGCATTCGCGACACATCAGAATGTGAAGTGTCGCCTCTGGGGTACAGCCGCCTTTTCCCATGGTCTCACAGACTCATGTACCTGTTCCCACCAATTCCTCTACTTACCAAAGTGATCAGCAAAATAATGAAGGAACAACCTCAGTGCATCCTCGTGACACCTTGGTGGCCACGTCAACACTGGTTCCTGACTCTACTCCACATGTCCCAGGGCACCTACATCCATTTCCCCCTGGCACCAGATCTCCTGGCTCAGGAGGGCCGAGTGCTTCACCATGATGTACCACAGCTCAAACTCACGGCGTGGTGGATCCCCTAGCACAACTTAAAAACAGGATAGACCTTGTCCTGTTGAACTGTCATAAGCCAACTACACGCGCTTCCTATGAAGGGAAATGGAAGAAATTTCTGTCTTACCTTGAGTCATTGGGTTTGCCACTGCCCCCTATGGACTTGAGAGCAATTTTCAGATTTCTGTTGACCCACCTGAACTTGGGTCTTAGTTGCTCCTCCTTAAGAGTCTACTTAGCCGCCATCTCCGCCAATCATCCTGTTGTGGATGGTTATTCCGTTTTTTCTCACCCTCAAACAAAGCAGTTTCTGAAGGGCCTTACTTGTCTCTTTCCTCCAGCTCATGAGCCAACTCCCTCCTGGGACTTATCTCTAGTACTGTCCAGACTAACGGGCAAACTGTTTGAACCCGTGGCCACGTCTAGTCTGCATCTTCTCTTGTGGAAGACCACCTTCCTAGTAGCCATCACCTCAGCAAGATGAGTGAGTGAATTGTCTGCACTCCATCGCGACTCTCCGTACCTGGTTTTTCACCATGATGGTGTCACCTTGTCCCCGGATGTCTCTTTCCTGCCCAAGGTTGCTTCCGAGTTCCATTTGCAAGCGAAAATCCCTTTCGCTTTCAAGAGGAACTGATCGAGGTCGGCGCAGGTGCACTATATCCCAGAGGTGTGAATACACAGCTGACCACTTCAAGATCATTAGTTACAGGTAAGCAACCTGTTTTTTCCCTTGCTCAAAAGCTAGTCGAATCCGACTCTAGGGGGTGGTGCTCATCTCCATTTCCAAGCCAAAGAGCCAGTGCTGTCTGAAGATGTTTCCATAGTCATGTAGCCAGCATGACTAAACTCTGAGGCACATGGAACATTATTACCTTCCCATCAAAGCGGTACCTATTTTCTACTTGCAATATCTTGCTTTCGAATTGCTAGGTTGGCAGGAGCTGGGGCCAAAGATGGGAGCTCACTCCATCACGCAGCACTAGGGTCTCAAACTGCTGAACTACTGAAAAGTACTGAGACTGACGAGTGATTTCAGCTCTCACATACTTTATTAGTTGAAGAACAAGACAAGAGAAGCCAGCTCGCAGGCTGGCTTTTATTCCCAAGGGAACTCACACCCCAACACACACCACACCCCACCCCGTGATTGGGCTATTTACAGTGATTGAGTTATTTCCTAGGATTCCGGCTCCCCGATTGGAAGGGAGCTAGGATCCTACAGTCCATTGTCTTTGGGAGCAAAGCTCAGGCCCTTTGCCTGGCCGCATGTCTGACCGGTTGGAACCAGTCAGAGCACATGGCTGTCCTGAGCACACGTTCTCTGATACATTACAACTACAGACCTTCTGGTCTGCAGCTCAGTGTCTTAACCTTTAAGCCACCACAGCCCCCAGATATATAGAGTAGGAGCATATAATTTTCACACATGAAGGGGAAAAGGAGTAGGATCCTTCCTTATGCAGTCCTTCGGGCCAGCTACTTGTCCTCAGCCTAGCTCCAATACTAGGAGGAGTCAGTGCTGGAGAGAAAAGTGTCTGAAACAGTGAAGTTCTGAAAGGAAAGTAAGGAAGACTTTAGCTCCTCTTAAGCACATTCTTATTTTTGATGTGTAAATCAGTTGTATGAAAGTATAAAAGGCTGCCTTATACTTAGTTGGACTATTGGTTCAACTTTTTTTTAATTTATATCCTGCTCGCCTCCCTAATTGGGAATCAAAGCAGCTTATTGCACTGCCCCTCCTCCACTTTATTCTCACAATGATCTTGTGAGGTAAGTTAGACAGAGAGGTTGTTAGGGGCCCAACCTTTATCTATTGAACTTTCATGGCAGAGCAGGGATTCAAATCTGGTTCATCGTTGTAGCCTCCGTGCAATCCCATGTGGGACTGCGCAGCCACAAACCAGCCACAGAGAAGGAGTTAGCAAGCTTTTAAAGAAGTTTCTGGAGCCCAAGAGTTCTCCTCCTCACTTCTTGTGAAATTTCTTCACCCGATGGTCGCATGATCTGGAGGGGGAGTGCTCTTCCATCAGTTCTCTTCTTGCTGCCATAAGGAAAGGATGTATAAGCGAGCTGAGTAAACAATGCTATCCCATGTTATTGAGGATATTTTACCTCAGATTTCGGGTGAGATGGTTCTTTTTAAGAAACGCCAGGTTTGTGGTGCCAAAATGGCACAAAATGACAGGCATCATGCTTGTTTATTATGTTTGGGTAAGGGACATAACACCTCCTCATGCTCGACTTGCCACCTCTTAACACCTAAAGTGAGAGAAGGAAGGGTGGTGCTTTTAAAAGTGGCATTGTGGGAGAGAGCGCTAGGTGCTACAGAACCCACCACCAAACATTGAGATACACTCAATGAGAGAGTGCGGGCTTCATCTGTGAGTCCTGTACTGGCCTCTGTGCCTCCCGCTAAAAATCAAAAGAATTGAAGCACTCAGTCAAAGTCTCCTGAGAGTCCTAGTTTGCCTACCCACGGGGTCTCTCGTCAACGTTGACATCTATCCATGGACAGTAGTCAAGCCTTCACGTTCCCTCAGTGCCAACGGAGCTCCCCCGCCAGTCTTTGAGGGTGAGAGGAGTCTTGGAACTGAGTCCCAGCATTGAGTGATCCAGCATCAGCGTGTCCTCGAAACAGGTTGATCACTCCCCAAAACTGAATACACCATCACCTTTGAGGCACCACCAAGTTTTTTCAGACCTATCGGAACCAGAGGTGTTTGAAATACGCCAGCTCAACCTCCCAATTCAGAAGCCTCAATGTCGAGCAGAAAGGGATTCTGGAGACCATTCTTCCACATTCCCTTACATTCCAGTGCCTATGATACTTCCAACTAATTGGGGAGTTTGGGAGCAGCAGCAGTTCCCAGACTGGGGTCCAACTCTCCATTTCTCTAGGAGATGTGACAGAAAGACCCAAGCCTTAAAGACTGTTGTGGGTTCCCACTATTCTGACTCTGAAGGAGGCTTTGGCAGAACTTCAGAACCAGAATCTGAGGGCCCTGCCCTGCCCTCACCAGATGACATGATTGCTGAGCTATCAGCTCCCTCTCCCACAGAGGAGCTGAAGCTATATTCAGAGTATATCATTTGCATGTTGTCTGAGCCAAAATTGTCTGATCCTATAATGGAAGTGCTCTACAGCCTAACCCAGTGGTTTTACCATTTATCCAGGGCATGCAAGATGCTGTCATTTCTGCTTGGAGTAGACCAGTTTCAACATCAGCTTCCTCGAGAAAGCTCGAGAACTTATATAGGATTAAAGAGGACACATGTAAATACCTCTTTCAGCAGCCCAATGCTAGCTCTATGGTGTCAGAAGTACTCCCAACAAGAGGGAGGTCATGGTCCTGTTCCTCTCCCATGATAAGGAAGGCTGCAAATTGGACTTCTTGAGGAGAAATATATATTCCTCTGGGGCCATGAGCTTAAGGATAGCTAATTTTTCTGCCATTATAGGCAGATACCAAATGCTTATTTGGGACTGAATATCACAATTTATTGAGTGAGTGCCTGATGACAAACCATTGACAAAGGATCTAATATTTGAAGGCCCAAAACTTGGCAAACAACAACTGATTGCGGCCCGCCATGGAGCAAATTGTCATAGCAGAGCAATGGGGTCACGTGTGGTCTTAAGGAGACATTCCTGGTTAAGATCTTTGGCTCTTCTGCCTAATATTAGGGCCAAGGTGGAGGACCTCCTATTTGAGGGAAAGGAATTGTTTAGTGATCAAACGATCAGATCCTGGAAAGAATTCGAAAATATAAAATTACTGTGAAGTCATTGAGGATTATGCCCAATACTACCTAGCTATACAAGCACAGGTATTGGCAGAAGAATTTCCAACAGCCTAATTACAGTAGGCCTTTCAGATATTCTGATTTACAAGAGTCAGACTACTAAGCCTCAGTACACCCAACACCAGGATAGAAGGGCCACTAGAGGGAGAAATAAGCAACCCTTTCATTCCCCCCGGGATCTACAACAGAGAGGGTCTACTGTGCCCTGACTAGAGGGGGCTTATATGTTCTGGGACAGTTGTCCATGTTTTCTGAGTTTTCGTTACATATTACATCTGATAAGTGGGTTCTATTGATAATAAAGGTTGGTTACTTTCTGGAGTTCCAGTCTTTGCCTCCTTGCCACCCCCCTCCTACGATGGGCACACAATGCTCAGAATTCCTAAATCAAGAGGTCACTTCATTACTGAGAAAGGGGGAGATCACAAAAGTGTCCCCTTCATTGAATCTGTCTGGTTTCTACTCAGAAATTTTTGCAATAAGCAATAAAGGGGGTGGACAAAGGCCCATTCTGCACCTCAGAGCACTAAATACATTTTTGCACATCTCAAAATTTAGGATGCTGTCCTTACATGAGATCCTTTCATTATTGTCCCCAGGACTATGGTGTCATCCTCAATTTAAAAGATGCGCACTTCCACATCAGAATCCATAAGCCTGCAGAAAATTTCTGCATTTCATCTATGACAATACTGTCTAAGAGTACAATGTATACCATTTGGTCTAGCGACAGCACTGAGGATCTTTACCAAGTGCATGTCAGTGATCATACCTTATCTCAGAATTCAGGGTTGTACAATATACCAATAACGAGACAATCTTTGTGACTGATTCCTTGACTTTGTTACAACAGAACTTGGCTTATATCCTTAAGATCCTTAAGGAGCTGGAGTTGGTTATTAATGAATAGACGTGCATAGAGTTTATAGGGGCTAATATAAACTCCCTTGAAGGGAAGGCTTACTTGCCTTTATCCTGAGCAAAGAAACTACAATAGCTATCTCTGAAGTTTTTTGGCTTACAGATTCTCATTGGCCAGGCAGATACAGAAATTACTGGGATACATGGCATCCACGACAGCAATCACACCACATGTGAGACTTTTTATGAGGCCTCTGCAGAATTGGTTTTTCTGACAATTCCAACCAGCCTTACACCCACAATGGAATAGGTTTTCTATGCCTCGCTGTACTCTCAGGAGCCTCTCCTGATGGAGTAAGCTCCCTCACTTGCTCCAGGGTATTCCATTGGGAGTGCAATCACATTATTTACAGATATTTACAGATGCTTCCCTCACAGGTTGGGGGTTGCATTGTGGAGTCCACATGGCCAGTGGCTAGTGGTCCAAGTCTGAATCTCAGCTGCACATTAATGTTTTAGAATTAAGGGCAATCAGAAACTCTCTTGCTTCTTTTTCAGATCTGGTGGAAGGTCAGAAGGTACTACTAGCCACAGACAACACTACAACAAAGTTTTATATAAACAAGCAAGGGAGCACAGGATCCATCACTCTGTGCACAGAGGCTTCACGAATCTGGTGTTAGGCCATAAAACACAAGGTTCGTCTGGGGGCAATTCATATAGCAGGGCAAAGCAATACTATAGCCAATCTCCTGAGCAGACAGGTCTCTATAACCCAGGAATGGTAGCTCAAGGAGGAGAACCACATTCCAATATTTCAGACAAGGTGAACCCCAGACATAGATCTGTTTGTGTTTGCAAACAACGTGAAATGCAAACAGTTCTGCTCTTGGTCAGCAGCAGACATCAATTCATTAGGGGATGCCTTCCAGTTCAGATGGCATGGGCACCTATTTTATGCTCCCCCCACAGTTGGGCATCATTCAGAGGGTAGTGGTGAAACTACACACAGACAGGATGTATTGCATACTTATAATGCCATATTGGCCCAGACAAATATAGTTTCCCTTGCTGCAGAAATTGGCAAAAGGAAATTACATATTTGTTCCTCAAAACGAGGACCTCTTGCACATAGGACCCATTCACCACCCAGGGGTCAGTGCAGTACAACTGGCAGCGTGGTTGACAAACCCTCATTAGTCTTGAATGTAAGGGTGGCAGAGGTGGTTTCTGCTGCATGTAGACCCTCCACCCATAGGTATTATGACTATAAATGAAAGCAGTTTAGTGTTGGTCTCATAGTCAGGGGACTCGATCCTATCACTTGTCATTTAAATAGGATTTTTCAATATCTCCTGTTCCTGAAGGATATAGGTTTATCCTGTTCCTCTCTAAAGGTTCATTTACCTGCTATATCAGCATTTCATGATAAGCTTAATGGTTCATCTGTTTTCTCACATGTACATTCAATACAATTCATGAAGAGTTTATGTAACTTGCTCCTGCCTGTTATTGTCAGACTGTTGAACAAAGTTACTCTCAACAACACTCTCTAGCAGTGATTTGTTTATTGAGGAATAAATATGTTTCAAGCTAAGACTTCTGTGTCAGAACTAAAGTTCTGGTCCCAAAGCCCAAAGTTATACATTGCTCAAACAGGTTCCCCCCCTGGGTCTAGTCCAATCATAACCCACATTCATCCCGCCTAGATTTCGCGTACTCCAGCCCCCACTGTCTACCGTTACATTATCTATTTCTGCAGAGCAAGCACAGACAGCAACCAAGGTCATCCCTGAGAAGGGAGGCTACTTAGAAGGAGTTACTCATCACTACAACAAAGCCATTCTCATACTCAGACACACACACACACAGGAATTCCCAGTGCCCACTCGAGGCCCCTTAGCAAATGGAAATTACGGCAAATGAGACACTGAGGTGTTTGTTTTTTTTTTTGGTAAAGAACTTTTATTAACAGGATATATAAACATGTTCCACATATCACAATGTTTCTTACATACATCCTTTTCTATTTTCCCCTCCCTCCCCCCCCCGGCTTCCAGCAATGCTCCACCCCCATAATGTTTCAGTCAATATTTACTAACAATAACAACTTGATCTAACTGCAATTCTTCTTTTAACCTATTCTTAATCTCTGTCTCACTCATAGGTAACCTTTTAGCTACATTTCTGTCATTACTTTCTAATTTCTATTCTTAATAGTTATCAAAGCAGAGTAACCTATTTTTTACATCCCAATTCATTTCAAGGTAATCTGTAAAGTCCTTCCATTCGATCAAAAATTCTTCATCTTCTTTGCCATTAAGTTTCTTTGTCAATTTGTCTATTTCAACCATAAAAAGCATTTTCTTTATCCAGTCCCACTTTTCCAGTATTTTTTCTTGCTTCCAAAATTGAGCATATGTCATTCTTGCTGTAGTAATCAGATACCATAACAATGTTCTCTTTGTTACATTTACTTCTTCCATTTTGAGGCCTAAAAGAAACACTTCTGGTTCTTTCTTCAGAGTACATTTCAATATCCTCTGAATTTCACTATGGATCTCTGTCCAATAAACAACTGCTTTATCACACGTCCACCACATATGGTAAAATGAGCCTTTCTTTTTCTTACATTTCCAACATTTGTTAGACATGTTCTCATTCATATTAGCAATTTTTTTTGGTGTCATATCCCATCTATACAACATTTTATAACAATTTTCCTTAACATTAACACATGTTGAAATTTTAATTGATTTTTTCCACAAACATTCCCAAGATGACATTTCTATTTCTCTATTTATATTTATAGCCCATTTAACCATCTGCTCTTTTACAGTCTCCTCCTCTGTATACCATTTTAACAAAACTTTATAAATTTTCGAGATCGTTTTTTCCCTTTTTCTATCCATACAGTTTCTATTTCATTGTTCTCTTTCCTGAAACCATACCTTGTTTTATCAGACTTAAATAAATCATAAATCTGTCTGTAATTTAACCAGTCATATTCAAATTCTATCTCTTCTCTTGCTCTCATCACAAATTTTTTACACTCCGCCCTCTAAATGTCTCTGTAAGGTAACCAATCTTCTCCTTTGTGCCTTGAAAGTGGTTTAATTACCTCTGCCGGTACAATCCATAATGGTCTTGCTTCAAAGAAAAGTCGCTTATATCTAATTCAAGTTGTGTATAGTGTCCTTCTTATAAAGTGGTGTTTAAAAAATTTATCCATTTTAGCTTTCTCATGCCGTAAATAGGCGTGCCATCCAAATTTACAATCATGACCTTCCAAGGCCAACACTTTTCTATTGTCCAAACTAATCCACTGTGCCAGCCAGGTCAGACACACCGCATCATGATACAGTTTAAAATTAGGAAGTGGTAATCCTCCTCTGTCTTTTGCATCACATAAGATCTTTAATCCTCGGTTTTCTTCCCACTCAAACAAATTTTGAAATTTCTTTCTGCCATGAATTCAATCGGAATTGTCTGAAATAAAAACAATAAACGCAGTAAAATGTTCATCTTAACTACTGAGATTCTGCCTAGTAGTGACAGATTCAAAGTGTCCCACTTTTTGATGTCTTGCTGAATTTTACACCAAGTCTTCTCATAGTTGTTTTTAAAAAGATCTATGTTTTTCATTGTCAATTCAATTCCTAAGTACTTAGTTTTTTTAACCACTTCACACTGTATTTTTTCTTGCAATTCCTGTTGTTTCTCTTTCGTCATGTTTTTACATAACACCTTAGTTTTTTTCTTATTGACGTAGAATCCCGCTAGGTCCCCAAACTCCTTAATCTTCTCCATCAACAATGGTAACTTAGATACAGGGTCTTCGATTACAAACATTACATCATCAGCAAACGCCCTGTATTTATACTTAAAGCCTCCAATTGCAATTCCCCTTATATCTTCGTCTTCTCTTATTTTTCCCAACAGTACTTCCAAAATCCAAATAAACAATAAGGGGCATAGCGGGCAACCTTGTCTAGTATCTTTTTGCACCTTAAAATGCTCTGTCCTCTCTTTATTTACATTCAATGATGCCTTTTGTTCAGAATATATTGCTCTTAATACATTTAGAAAAGGCTGTCCAACATCCAGTTTTTCAATCACTTGAAACGTAAAGTCCCAGTTTAAATTGTCGAAGGCTTTCTCCGCATCCACAAAGATAAAGGCAACCTCTTTCTCTGGATGTTTATCATAATACTCTATAGCATCAATCACCATTCTTAAATTGTCATTGATCTGTCTGTTTGGTAAAAAACCGGCCTGTTCTTCAGTTATGACATCTTTCAAATAATTCTTCAGTCTTTCTGCAACTATTTTGGCAAACAACCTATAGTCATTGTTAAGTAACAAAATCAGTCTGTAGTTTTTCACATCTGTTAAATCCTGTCCTTCTTTAGGAATGAGTGATATATTGGCTTCTTTCCACGTTTCTGGAATTTCTCTGGTCTCCTGTATTGCATTTGCTAGAAGTTCCAAAATTGGGGTTAACTCCTCTTTTAATTTTTTGTAAAATTTTACTGTAAATCCCTCTGTACCTGGAGCTTTCCCCAACTTAGCGTCTTCTATTGCCTTACAGATTTCCTCTTTTTGAATTGGAGCATTCAACATTTCCTTAATTTTTGATCCCACCTTTGGAAATCCAACCTTATCTAAATATTTTTTAATTTTTTCCAAGTCTATATATTTTTTTTGAAATAACTTCATGTAATACTTAAAGAAAACCCTTTTCAAACCATTAATGTCCACAATTTCTTTACCATCTTCCATTATTTTATTTAGTAACCTTTTAGTAACGTAATACTTAAAGAAAACCCTGTTCAAACCATTAATGTCCACAATTTCTTTACCATCTTCCATTATTTTATTTAGTAACCTTTTTCCCTTCGATTTTTCAATTGCCACGCCAGAAATTTTCCTGGTTTATTTGCGCCTTCAAAAGATTTTTGTTGCAACTTTTAAAAATTCCAGTAGAGTTCCCGATTAAGAATCACGTCCAATTGTTCTTGTAAGATTTGAATTTCTTTAATAATTTTCTTTTTCCCAGGTCTCCTCTTTAATTCTGCCTCTTTTTGCCGAATTCTTTCTTGCAAATCTTTTTGCTGCCTTACACTCTGCTTTTTGTCAGTCACATTCAACGATATGAGTAATCCTCTCATCACCGCTTTGTAAGTATCCCAGACAGTCTGTACTTTAACATTCTGATTTAAATTCATTTGAAAAAATGACTGGGTTTCCTTACGCAACGTCTCTACGATTTTTCTCTTATCCAGTAAATCTTCATTTATTCTCCAATAAAACTGTTTGGCTTTTTCCCTTACCATCCAAATCACCGGGTTATGGTCTGAGTTAGTCTTTGGCAGAATCTCTACCTTCTGCGTTTTTAATGCCAAATCTCCTGACATCCAAATCATGTCAATTCTAGAAAAGGAGTTATGTCGATTAGAATAAAAGGTAAAGTCTTTGACTTTAGAATTCAATTTTCTCCAAACATCTTCAAGTTTCTCTTGTTCCACTAGTTTGAAAAAAAATTGGGGTAGTTTTCCAATCTTCTCATCGATCTTCTTTGATTTCCTATCTAATTTATTATTCACCGTACCGTTAAAATCTCCTGCCAAAATTACCTGGTCATAGTTCACTTGATCAAATTCTCTCATCAGATCTTTAAAAAAGTTTTCTTTTGCTCCATTAGGCGCATATATGTTAACTACCAACGTCTTTTTCGCTTCCACACCAATATATCTCCCCTCTTTATCACAAAAAATTCTTTTGGGTTCAATTCTTTATTTACATAGGTCACAACTCCCTTCTTTTTTATCTCTGTCAACGAGTAAAATTCTTCGCCCAATTTTTTGTTAATCAAATATTTATAGTCCTGTTTTCTAATATGTGTTTCTTGTAAACAAATAATGTTAGATTTTTGCTTTTGTAGCCAAAAATTTACTAGCCTCCTCTTAGAGGGTGAATTAAATCCATTTACATTCCACGATAACAATTTGTAATCCATCATGTCTTGTCTTTAAATATCTCCAAAGTCCTCTATATTCTCTGCCTTTAGTCTGTGCATATCCCCTAAGGACTTGATTGTGTGTCTAGCCATATTATAGATAAAAGACAAACCTTCTGGTATTTCCCATCTGAACCTGATATTCAGCTGCTTCAACTTGTCAACCAACTTCTTATATTTCTTTCTGTCTTGCAAAATCATTCTTGGGAGTTCTCTCATTATTATTATCTTTTTGCCATCAATTTCCAAGGGTTGTGTGAATTGTTTTTTAAAAATAACCTCTTTCATTTTCCTTGTTACAAATTGAACAATCACATCCCTTGGCAAATTCTTTTTCTTAGCATATGCTGAATTAACTCTGTAAATTAAATCAAAGAATCCAATTCTCCTTGGTCTTCTCCCATGTACTCCGTCAAAGCCACCATCACTACCATACATATGTCTTCATCCGTCTTTTCTTCAATCCCTCTCAACCTCAGATGGTTTGACATCGCTCTGTATTCCATCATTGCCTCCAATTTATGATTGTCTTGTAGAGTTGTTTCCATTTTTTTTGTCCATTCCTTGCATTTTTTGCTCTTGTTCAGTCGATTTTGTTACTAGACCTTGAACTTTGCTATTTAAGTCTGCCACTTCTTTTTTAATTTCAGCCACTTCAGCTACCACCAGTTCTTTCAAGGCAACCACATTCTTTTCTTGCACTTCTTCTAACTGCTCCAAATGTTTCTCCATTTGCTTCTCCAATTGTAGTTCTATCTGCTTTACCAGTCCCTGAATCGCATCCATCATTCTCTTCTCCATTGCGTCCATTGCGGCTTGCCATTCTTTTTTCTTTCTTTCGCGGCCATGCTTGGACTTACAGTCGAAGCTGCCCTTGGTCAGTGTTTTGGCTTCATTTTTAAAACTTTTTCTCGGTATGCTCCGACTGTCCTTAACTTATTTTCTTCAATCGCCACCTTTTCAATACTGTTTAATGTCTTTTCCGCTTTTAAAATTAAATTTTAAAATTGAGTCCTCCACAAAATTGCGGGCACAGTTTATCTATAATTTTCCGGGCTAGAGTAGGCTCTTCTTCTACTTCCGGTTTCCTGTCTGCTTTAAACTTTGTCCTTCCTTAAACTGACCGTTCCGCCACACTTTTAGTCCTCTGGAAGCCGCTCTAGCCACCAATCTAGCCAGACACTAATATGTACAAAACCTTGATCTCGTGATCGTTTTCGTCAGTTTTGCTTTTGCGCTCCACTCTCGATCTTTCTAACCGCAGGAATGTTAAACAAAGTCTATTTTCTCGAATTAAATGCTCTGATAAACTTTTCGTGATTCCGCTTTTAACTGATCCTTCGAAATTAAGTCTCTCACGCTTAACCGTCTTGTTCAAGTTTCTTTAGATCGACATCTCGGTAAGCAAATAGTTTATGTTACCTTGCATGTTTATCTCGGGACTTTGCATTGCTTCTTCTCATTCTCAGTTCCAGTCTCTTTCTTAAGAAGTCGGGAAATGACGAATTTAAGCTGGATTCCCAGCTCGGTTGGTTTCTTTAGTGCTGTCTTGCAAACGCCCGCTTCTGAGAGGAGATCAAGGCGTAAACAAGCCTCCTTCGAGACTTATCCACGCCGATCTCAACTCTCACTTGGACCTCATTGCTTGCTTGTCAGCCCCCTGCCTGGGGGCTGCTGCGTTGGGCAATTAAATTGCCCAAACTGTTGGAAGAAACCACCGTCCACCCTGCCCAATTGCAAGGTGCGTCAGTTCGCCATTTTACTCTGACCGGAAGCCCCTGAGACACTGAGTTTGACATTCTGCCCCTCCCAAAGACTTAAGGGGGTGCCATTTGTGGAATGTTTGCACCAACTTGGGGGTCCTAACATGATCTTCTTGCACCCATTCATTATGACTCAGCTCAAAGTCTCTCCATTTGATGAGATAATACAAACACCCTCATTTAATTTTGGAATCTAAGATTTCCTCCACCTCCTGGTGGAGTTCTCCATCCACGATCAAGGGAGTGGAAATTGCAGGGCAAGGTCTCCCAAGTCGATGGTCCTGGATCCCTCTTCAGTAGACTAAAATGGAAGACAGGGTGAATGTGACATAAATTTTTTGGCAAGTCTACTTCCACAGTTACTGTATTAATCAGTCTCACAACCTTAAAAGGTCCTAGATATTTCCACCCCAATTTCTTTCCAGGCTGTAACTCCTTGTACTTCTTGGTGGAGATGGACACCAAATCCCCAAGGTGCAAGTCCCATGTAGGGGCCCTTCCTTTGTCAGCATAGCATTTGTAGTCCTTCTTGGCTTTGGCCAACATTTGCTGGATGGTTGACCATCCTTGGGTCACTTTAGCCTACCAAGTCTAAACATCACCTAGCCCTGATTCCTACACGTTCACTGTGGGTGGGGTCCCCCTTTGTAGCTATACACCACTTTAAAAGGGGAGACACCTGTGGAGCTACGCACCAAGTTGTTATAGCTGTATTCTGCAAATGGCAGCAAGTCCACCCAATCATCTTGTTGATAATTTATAAAGCATCATATGAATTGCTCTAGGATTTGATTGGTCCTTCCGGTTTGTCCATCTGTCTTGGGGTGGTATGCACTGTTGAGTCAGTGCTCCACCCGAGCAGCTATAACAGTTCCTTCCAAAACCCTGCTACAAATTGCAACCCCCAGTTGGAGATGATTTTGCAGGGCAGCGCATGTCACCTCACTATATGTTGCATGAACATTTGGGCCAATTTCTTGGCCATAAGTAATTGCTTACACAGGATAAAATGTGCTTGTTTGGAGGTGAACCACCACCCAAATAACAGTATTTCCTTTGCTAGGTGGCAAATCAGGTATGAAGTCCATTGAAATGACGGACCATGGCCATTTGGGTGTTTCCTTTTTTTTTTTTTTTTAACAACTGTCCCTAGAGACAGATTTTTATTTGTTTTCCAACAAACATTACATTACCCTACAACACACCAACACTATAACAATACATTACAGTACAACACATACATCTAAAACCACATCACATAAAACATATACGGGGGGTACCTTTAACACTTAACACCATCATCATCACATGCCATCTATAATTAACTCTAATAATCTTTTCCATTCATGTATCTCTTATATCAATCCATCTATTTCTTCCCTAATTTCCCTTATGCTATACACTTTTAACTCTGATCCCTCCTATTTGTTTAAGTTGTACCATTCATAAAATCGTAACCAAGTGTTCTGGAAGGTGGATTCTGTCTGTCCTATCAAAGTCAACTTATCCATCTCCTCCACCTCCAAGATCTTAGCGATATATTCTTGCTTTGATGGGGTATGGACAGTCCTCCAATATTTTGCATATAAGATCCTGGCTGTAGTTGTCAAATATATTATTAAATAGTGATCATCTCTATTTACCTCCTTAGGTAATATGCCAAGAAGTAGTAACTCCGGTTTAAATGGAATTGCCCTACCTATAGTTTTCTGTATTAACCTAGGTACCCATATCCATTATTTTTTAGTAACATCACATGTCCACCACATATGGTAAAAAGAGCCCGTCTTATTTTTACACTTCCAGCACTTATTAGCACATTTAGCATCATATTTCGCAATTCTCTTTGGTGTGACATACCATCTATAAAACATTTTATACATGTTTTCTCTGTAGGAAACAGCTTTGGTTATTTTAACATTTTTATTCCATATTTGTTCCCATTGTTCAAGTTCAATATTATAGCCTAAATTCTGAGCCCACTGAATCATATTATTTTTAACAATTTCATCTGCCATCATTTCTTTTAAGAACATTATATACATCTTCTTTATGAATTTCTCCCCTGGGGCACTCAATAGTTTTTCCATCTCTGTGAGAGTCTTATTAAATCCAATCTTCTTGTCCTTAGCATATCTCGATTCTATCTGTGCTCTCTGCCACCATGCTAGTGCGGCTGCTCTATAATATAATGTCCAGTTAGATAATCCAAATCCACCTCTTTTTTTTAAGTCCTGCCTTCAACCTAATTCTTGGCCATTTTCCCTGCCAAACAAACTTTGGTACTATCTAGTCCAGTTCTTTAAAAATTCCAAAGTTTTGCAATACCAGAATCATCTGGAATAAAAAGGTCCATCTTGGTAAAATGTTCATTTTAACCAGAGTTATTCGTCCCATCAATAATATTTGCAGATCTTTCCACCTTCTTAGATCCTGTTTCATTGCTTCCAATAATTCTTTATAATTTTTTTTTATGCCCCCCGAAGGGGATTTTCTAAAAAACTACAGAAAAGGGGAAGGGTACTAATACAAACTACAAGAAGGGGGGATAGAAAAGAAAAACCAAGGTGTGGTGATCATATACAATGCTTACAAATATGGTATTAAGAAAAGCTTTCAGTTGTTAACCTTGAAGGTGATAGTTGAGTAAATCGCTTATAGAAGCTCTAGCCCATACTGACTGTTTGGAGTATACTTCTGAAATACACTTAAATTTCTTTTTATGCAAACAACAGGCATCCTCATCATCTGATAACAATAACAAAAATTTCTGCCCATCTGGCTATGACATTCTGTCCATCTGACTGTTTAAAAATTTTTAACCAACCATTACCTGCAATCCTCCCTGCATGCAAAATTATTTAAGTGTAACTACTAAATACATGAAAGTTAGGCTAGAATATACTTCTTCTAAAAGCTCACTCCATTTATACCCTAACCTAAATAGGCATCAAATAACATCCCCTTCACCTCAATTAGACTCCCATCAAACTAATATCTTAAAGTTAGCAAAACCTAATCTATTTAAGCTTATAAAACTCATTTCCAGACACTTCAACCTCTCTTCCATTTATAATACTAGTCTAAGTTGATAAAATATGTTTAAATTTCATTTCAGCAATCACCATCAAACATCCATCTTTTCTATATGAGCCCTTCACCCCTGTTTTATCCATACATCCCCCCTCCTTAATCAAAAGCCTTATCCCAAAAAATCTTCGCTGGAGAATCTTCTTCTCTCGATCTTCAGCTCATAGTCCATATTGTTGATATCTTCTAAAAATCCGCTACCTCCTGAACAATTAACCCACATAACCACCTTTCACCCAACATTTCATTAGCTCTGTTCCCCTCACGAAAGTACATAATAACTTTATTTTTGGGAGGAGAATTGCTTCACCCCCCTGCTTGTCGGAGGAGGACGTCGCTGCCTCGCCAGTCCTTCTCAGTAGTGTTTGTTGTTCAGTTAAACTCTCGACTTCCTGAAGAAGATTTTTTTATTCTTTCGACGCAACAGGCGCTATTTTCAGAGTTGAGGTCTGTTTATCTTCTTTTTATTACCAAATTGCCAGGATCCCATAAATCCATCAGATTGTTCCGCTTCCTCTAGTGATTCTCTAGGTCTCCCCAAATTATTTCAAATAGATTCCAAATTATTTTATTTTTAGATGGGTGATTCCCCCCCTCTATTTAAACAAAATTTCGTCACACTTTACAGCCACCATTCACGGAGATGTTTGGAGTCTCTTTAGGAAGAAAAAAAAAGATTTCCAATGCCTGTAGAGGTTGTTTTCAAATGCTTACATAGTTACTTTGTCTTTCGAGGGGGGGTTTCCCACCCTCTGTATGCTGAAAAAGGATTCTGCTGCATTTACAGCTGCCATTCATGAAAGCACTTCAGCACTCGTAAGTTTTCCCATTCAATCCTTTCTCACTTTTTGCTCCTTGTACCCCCTTGGGAACTTTATTTTTATATTGTTATACGAGGGGAGGGAGTTTCCTTTCCCCCCCGCTTCTTCTTTTTTTATATAGAAAATTTATTATCGGATATATAATAGCATGTTCCACATTTTGTTTACAATTCTTATCATATCCTTTTCAAATTTTTATCTCCCCCTCCCCTGGCTTCCCACGATGCTCCGCCCCCGTTAACATTTCCACCCAATATTCTCGTACATTCAACTTGTTCTTAATATTCAAATCTTAAATTTCAATATTTTGCTTTTTAACTTTAACAGTTAGGTAACTTTTCAAATACAGTCTCTCTTGCTACAACACTTCTGTTATTAGTAACTATCAAAACAAAGTGATCTATTTTTCACATCCCAGTTAAGCTCTAAATAGTCTTTAAAATCTTTCCAGTCTGTTAAAAATTCTTCGTCTTCTGCTCCATGAAGTTTTCTTGTTAGTTTGTCCATTTCAGCCATAAAAATCATTTTTTTAATCCATTCCCACTTATCAGGTATCTGCTCTTGTTTCCAGAACTGAGCGTAAGTCATTCTTGTAGTTGAAATGAGATACCATAACAAAGTTCTTTTTGTCATTTTGACTTTTTCTAACTTTAGTCCTAAAAGCAACATTTCTGGTTCTTTTTTCAACGTACATTTCAAGATTTTCTGAATTTCACTATGAATCTCTGTCCAAAAAACATTTGCTTTTTCACAAGTCCATAAGTAAAATGAGCCTTCTTTCTTTTTACATTTCCAACATTTGTTAGACATATTCTCATTCATATTAGCAATTTTTTTTGGTGTCATATACCATCTATACATCATTTTGTAACAGTTTTCTTTAACATTAACACATGTTGATATTTTAATCGACTTTTCCCACAAACATTCCCAAGATGACATTTCTATATCTCTATTTACATTTATAGCCCATTTCACCATTTGCTCTTTTACAATCTCATCCTCTATATACCATTTTAACAAAATCTTATAAATTTTAGAAATCATTTTTTTACCTTTTTCACTCCAAATCTTCCGCTTCTTTTTTTTTAGGGGTAGACTTTGCTTCACTCTGGCTCTTACTGGGATGTTGACAGTCTTTAAAAAGAAAACTTCTTTCACTCTAGCAATTTCTAGCCAGCCAGATGGTGTATATTTTCAGATACTGTTTTTAAAGTCCCAAATGCTTGCTTATCTGTTACTCAGTTCTTAGATCTCAGCACTCCTCCATCACAGTCCCTTCAAGCTCCATTCATCCAGAAGTAATTAGTTCCATTATCTGGTCATCCAGGGGGGGGGTCCGCAGTTACCTCCCCCCCCCCATGCTTACAGGGATAAACTTCGCTTCCCTCTAATGCTTCATTTAACTTTTACTCACTCTTCTTCTGTTACTTCATTGATTCCGCCAGTCGCTTAATTAAAACTTGATCACCGCCCACTTGGTCCGGTGTGCGTAGCCTCGTCCAATACTGGAACACAGCAGAGAGACCAGTGGGGCAAAAGGATGCCCCCACCCCCAAGCTAAAAGCCGAGGGGGTGGTGGACCTCAGCGCCCCCTGACTCAGGGCTTGTCCCTCGAGCTCTGGGGGGATGCGTACGATCACACCCCCTCTCTACCCGCTGTTTTGCAGTCTGTGTCCCCGGGAGCCGGGAGAAATGGCTGCCATCAGCCCACCAAAACCGGAAACACCCTATAATTATTTCCTTGTAACGTGCTACATTTATTTGTTAAATTAATTCCCAAATATTTCACTTTGTCACACAGTTGATAGCCCGAGTCCCTTTGCAAAATATCTTTCTGTTCCATCTTCATATTCTTAGTCATAATTTTTGTCTTATTTATACTAATCCTCAGCCCCGCCACCTGTCCATATTCCCATAAGACCTTATTCAACTCAGAGATTGAGGGAAGAGGATCCTCCAGTATAAATACAAGGTCATCCGCAAAGGCTAACAGCTTAAATTCTTCCCCTTGCACCTTCAACCCCCTAATTTTTTCATTATGTCTTATCGCTTCATTTAATATCTCCAATGCAAATATGTACAGAAGTGGTGACAAAGGGCAACCTTGCCTTGTTCCTTTTTGTATTTCAGAGTTTTCCGTACGATCACCATTAATCATCACCGAGGCAGTTTGTCTTGTATATATAGCTTGTATCATCTGAATAAATTCTGTTCCTGCCTCGGCTTTCCTCAGTATTTCCATTACAAAAAGCCACTTCAGTTTGTCAAATGCCTTCTCTGCATCTAAAAAAATCAAAGCCATTACCTTTTCTGGATGTGCTTCATAATATTCTATTACATCCAGAATGCATCTCAAGTTGGTTTTTTATTTGTCTTTTAGGTAGAAAGTCTGCTTGATCCCTATGTACAGTTCTTGCCAATATCCTCTTTAGTCTTTCTGCTATAATAGAGGCAAATATCTTGTAATCTGCATTTAATAATGAAATTGGCCTGTAGTTCTTAATTTCTTTTTCATCCGTATTTGGTTTGTGTATTAGGGATATTGTTGCCTCGCGCCATGAGTCTGGAATCTCTTCCCCTTCCATTGTTCTCTTACATATCTCTTTCAGTTGCAGAAGAAGTTGTTCTTCAAATATCAAATAAAATTCTACTGGTAGACCATCCGGACCAGGTGCTTTACCTCTATTCTGTCTTTTTACAGCTTCCACCATCTCCATCATCGTAATCAACTGATTAAGTATTTTTCTTTGCTCCTCAGTAAATTTTTAACTTCATGTTCCTTTAAGTATTGGTTTATTTGTTCTGTATTAGTATCAGTCTTTCTATATAAGTCTTTGTAGAAGTTTTCAACTATATTCTTTAACTCTTGAATCCTATTTGTTTATTCTCCATCCTTCTTTCTTAAAGTTTTTATATATGCTTTTTCTTTTTGCTGCCTAACTTGATAGGCTAGCCATCTTGTCGGTTTGTTGGCATTTTTGCAAAAAATTCTGTTTAGCAAAAGTTAATTTCTTTGCTAATTCACACGAAAGAAGGCTGTTCATCTTATGTCGTAGTAGTTTAATCTTACTCCATCTTCCTGTCTCCACTGGCTTTTCCATTAGTCTCTCCTCCTGTTCTTGAACTTCCTTTTGCAAGTTTACATATTATTTATTTCTCTTCATATTTATTCGAGCAGCTTTCTTTATTAAATGACATCTACCATATGCCTTGAATGCATCCCATACAATTCTCATAGGCATGTCTGGTTGAATATTTTCTTTAAAAAAGTGATGGAACACCTCCTGCAGTCGTTTTATTAGTTTCCTATCTTTCAATATCGAAAGATTTAAAGTCCATCTGCTTCTAGGTCTCGTTCCTTGTAACTCCAAAGTAATTGGGTTATGAGCCACATAAATTCCAGCCTCAATTACCACTTCCAGCAAGTCTTTAGTCATTGTGCTAGAAAACCAACACATATCAAATCTTGACCAAGAGTCATGTCTGGCAGAAAAGAAAGTATATTGTTGTCTTTTTGGATTTCTCACTCTCCACGCATCTATTAACTGCCGTTCTTCTATTATCTGACAAAGTGATTCCGGAAATTCATTACCTCTGTTTTCTTCCCTTGAATATTCGCTTTTCTATCTTCCTTCTTGTCAAATACCGCATTATAGTCTCCAATTATGCACATTTCTTGGAATTCATGTTTCAAGATGAGTTTTTGAAGGTTTTTATAGAATTTTTCCTGATATTGATTCGGTGCATATATATTAACTATCATTGACCTTTTAGCTTGTCTCTGTATAGCCACCATTAGGATTCTTCCATCCTGAGATGCAAATACTAATTCCGGTTGTAGATGTTCTTTAACAAAGGTACCTACTCCTCTTTTCTTTTTTTCCCCATCCGAGGCTACAAACATTTTCCCTAGTCCTTTAATATTTAAGTGCTTTTCATCTCTTTTTCTTATATGTGTCTCTTGAATGCAAATTGTATCCTCATTTTGCTTTTTAAATTGGTGGAATATTCTTTTCCTTTTCTGTGGTCTATTTAAGCCATTGACATTCACCAAAATAAACTTTATTCTCCTTCTATCCATCTTGATTTTGATTCTGTTGCTCCCGCCTGGCTTTTGCCCATTGCCTTGTATCAATTGGAGATCTCTTGAATCTAATTTTTCTCTGTCTTGGAGGTAACACCGGTAATGCCATCGCCCCGTGGGGCTCCTCTTCTCCTTCTTTTCCCACTTCTTCTTCTCTTTCGTCTTGATCTTCTGACAGCTCTTCCCCGTATGTCTTCAAGGAAGTCCATCTTCTTAAAAGTTGAAGTTATTCTGAATTTTTTCTCTCTGTACACAAAAAATTGTCCTGCAGGCAATATCCACCGGTAACTTACATTGTTGCTCCTCAACAGCACCGTCAATTCCGCATATTCCTTCCTTTTTTCTTGTACCCTCCATGGAATTTCTTTTAAGACATTTATCTCAGCTTCATTCATCATCAGAGGAGAGGCATTTACTTCTTTCAGTATTCTATCTCTTACCACTCTCTTATGAAATCGGATTTGCACTTCCCTTGGAACCACCTTGCATACGCTAAGTTCATTCTAAAGTCCGTATCTATCTCTTGTTCCATCGATCTCTCATCTTCCATGTGCAGGTGTTCTGCCAATAGCTTAGCCATTTTATTCATCAAGTCTTCCTCTTTCTCTTCCAGTACATTCTGGAATCTTAGTATGAAAGCCGCTCTCTCCACCTGCAGTCTTATAACATTTTGCTCTAGGGTGACCTGTTTCTCCTCATTTTCTTGGGTTTTCCTTTCCATTTCCTTAGCTTTACCCTCCATGTTTTCCATCGCAGTATTCAATAACGTAATTTTTGTGGTATTTTCTGTAATCTGCTTTTGCAATGCTTGCAAACTTTGCAAAAATTGCACAGTAATATCCTTCTTGGCATTTTGGATTGGCTCTACCACTTGAGGAATTAGATCTCTAATTTCTTGGATTGCCCCTTTAATGGGATCCACTGCTTGTGGAACAGAATTTCTGATTTCTTCCACAGCAGTCTTGATGGGCTCTACTACTTCAGGAATTGTACTTAGGATAGTCGACTGCACCAAAGCTTGCATTCCTTTCTGCATTTCTTTTTGTGTTTCTTTCTGTGTAAGGCCTCCCAATTTTACTGAGGCTGAACTGGGGATCCCTGGTGAAACTAGCGAGGATTTCCTCCCTTGTCCGGGTACATTTGACATATTTGCTCCTGCAAACTTCCCTTTTAATTTAAATTCAACTATTTCAAACTTGTATCCCACCTTTAATTCAATTAATTTATAATCTGCTTCCTTTTTTTTAATCTCACCTCTACCCAATGTTTGGGAACAGCCACTTCCAGCTGGCTGTGCACCCAGCCTTTGTATATATTAGTGGATAGTTATTTGGATTATTGAGTTAGACAAAATTTTGGCTGAATGCCCAGAATTTTGTTAGTACTATCAGCTTATTATTTACTAAACCCTCTTAAAAATTGGCTTTCTGCCCAGACAATGCCCAGACAGTGTTTACAAAATCTCACACCAGTATTCTAATCTTCCCCTTCTTTCCATTTTCCCTTCTCCACAACAATTTTAACTCCGTATTTTACCAATTATATAGTCCCCAGAAACAGTCTCCCCAGCTTATTTCAGGCCACCACTTAACACTATATAATATCCAAGAAGTATCCAAGAAGCAGTACATACTTTAATCTTCTGCCCTGCCCCTAGAGGGTTGAAAAATTGAGTACGCTGCACAGGGGCTCCAGATGTCACCAGTTCTTCCACCCTGCCCCAATAGGGTTAAAAATTTGATAGCGCTGCAGAGGGGCTCCCAACCCCCCCCCCTTTTCTTCTATCCTACCCCAGCTAGGGTTAAAATTGAGTGCACTGCAAGGGGTCTCCTATGCCTTCTCCATCAAGTATCAGCTTCTCTTTCCACTCAGACACCTCCTCCTCTTACACAAGGAATAAAGCAATCACCAGCCTCCTCTTTCCAAGCTTTGCTCAGGGATAGAATGGGATTTATAACTAGTGCTTTTTTCTGCCACCTTTCAGATAGAGCTCAGGTACCATTAGCACTTCCATCTATAGAAGAGGTTTGTTTTTCTGACAATCTTGCCCTGCTTCGCTTTACAAGCCTACCATTAATCAGGTAACTCACTTATTGGCCGCTTTTTGCAGGGGGGGTACCCACCCTTCTTCACTACTCCCTCGGGGCTAACTGTTACAAGTTACCCTTTTAAGCCAAGTCTGTTTCAATGAGAGTACTCACAGGAGCACTTTTAGACTTGGGTTTCTCTCCCCCCCTCCATGCAGGAGCAACGGCTTTGCTCACAGGAATGAGCCCGACTTCAGATCCCGTGTTGGGGGTGATCCAGTGCTCCCTGCAAGTAGCCACTCTCACAGGGGCTGAATCAAGCTCCTTGATGCCGCCCTCTCCTTCCCCAGAGTGGCGGGGGGTCTTTTACATATCAAAAGACCCCTTTAAGAACTGAAAGTGCCAGACGCACTTCAGATGCATCCGTACTGCCGTCCTGCACCTGCCGTTCGTGTGTTTCCAATGGCTGCAGTAACCCTGGGGCCTTCCCAGACTGTCTCTTGCCCATCAGACACACTTGGCAAGAAGCAATGTACTGAGATATGTCTCCCCTCATCTCTGAGGTTCAAAGTTTTTTGGTACCCATAATGACTGGGCAGTTTATTATCATGCCTCAGAGAGAGGACCTCTCCATGCAAGGCACGTGGGACATATAGGGTGTGTTCAGACACGCCATTTGAACCACTTTCGGCACGCTTCAGTAATGGATTTTATATGCATGTTCACACACCAACATCTGTGCACCATCCCCAGCTGTCACTTTCTGGCTCAAAACCCCCTTTAAACTGGAGTATTTTTATACCATTCCCCCCTCCGGTGTTTTCCTGATTCTCCAGTTTCAAGCCACAGTTTCTGATGTCTGATCGCTCCTGCAGTGTCGAGCCACTTCTTGGTGCTTCAACCTCCTCCCCTCTGGAAAGCTGCTGCAGAAGCCCGAGGATTCCGCTTTTCGCCTGCCATTTTTTTAAAGTATCGGCAGTATGTGCATAGGCAGAGCTCCACTCCCGTGTTAATAAAACCAAAGTTTAAATGGTGACTCGTTTTAGCATTTAGATGAGTTCAGGATCTCACGGAGGCCAGTTTGGGGTCAAAAGTTTAAAGGGAAGTGTTCTGTTACAGCGGTTGGAGACACCTCAGGGCTTGCTTTTGGCGAGAAACTAGTTGTTCTGTGCATGTGCGAAGATTCCAGTTCTATGGATGACTGCCTATGCGCATTCGCAAACTGAGAATTTTTTTAAAAAAAAAAACACTGACACACGCTCCCAAGCGTCGGTAGTGTAGACAGCGGGGAGCGATGTAACTGCATGGTGAGCTGGGATGAGGAAGTGAGTGTGATCACGATTATCCAGATTAAAAAAAAAATCTCATCAGAACTGGACCAGTTTAAACTGCTCTCACCACACCGTCTGACCACACCCATAGTTTGTGTTGCCGGTACCAGCAGCCATCTTCCCTTTATACTAGGGTCCCCTCCTTCTCTCACTCCTCCTTGTCGGCATCCATTAAAGCAGCTTTAAACTTTTCTGCCCAGAGCTCAACATCCAGAGGCCCCCCCCCCTTTGCTTGGCTACATGTAATTACTGCCCCACCAGTTGGGTGGGCATGAAAATGGAGTCCACCACCTCCTCCCGTTGACTAGCATGCTGGGGGAAGCATGACAGATCATCAGCCAGAAAATTGGACTTCCCCAGGAGGTGCTTTAGAGTGAAACTAAACTTAGAGGAAAAACTCCGCCCACCTCAACTGCTTGGCATTTAGGCGCAGGGCCCCCCGCAGTGCCTCGAGGTTTTTATGATCTGTCTAGACCTCAAAAGGCACCCAGGCTTCCTCCAGCCAATGTCTCCAGGTGGTTAAGGCCAGCTTGATGGCGGCGGGCTCTTTATCCCACACTGCCCACTTTCTTTCGGTGGCAGAGAATTTTTTTGACACATAAGCCAGTGGGAGCAAATTGCCATCCTCTTCTCTCTGCAGAATAGCTCCCCCACAGCCACATCAGACGCATCCACTTGGACCACAAACTGCTTGGTTTCATCGGGGTGGTGTAAAATAGGTTCTGAGATAAATAAGGCTTTTAGCCGATCAAATGCCTGCTGACATTCAGGGGACCACTGTAACTTCCTGCTTGGCTTTTTACAATCCAGTCCCCTCCCCTTTGTTTTCAATAGGTTTGTAAGGGGTAGGGTAACTGGGCGAAGTTAGGGATAAACAGATGGTAGAAATTGGTGAACCCCAAGAATAATTGGAATTGCTGTCTCATCTGAGGGGGTTCCCACCCTACTGTGTCCTGGACCTTGCGCAGGTCCATCTCCAAGACCATCCCCAAAATGTGGTATCCAAGGAAGTCCAGCTCCTCCCTGTGAAACTTGCACTTTGACAGTTTTGCAAACAGGTGGTTCTTATAGAGGGCTTTCAGCATGTCCCAGACCAGCTGCACATGTGACTCCTTATCTTTCGAATATACCAAGATATTTTCCAGATAAACCAGCACCTCCTTGTATAAGTGTTTGTGCAATGCTTCGTTGATTAAGTTTATGAACCCCCCCCCAGGGCTCCAGCCAACCCAAAGGGCGTCAGCAGGTATTCGAACTGCCCGAGAGGGGTGTTAAATGCAGTCTTATACTCAGGGCTCTTTTTGTAGCAGGGACTCCTTTGCATATTAGGCGACACACCCCTAATGTAGCCAATCCTCCAAGAGCTTACAGAGCTTTTCTTACAGGGGCTACTGTAAGCTCTTGGAGGATTGGCTACATTAGGGGTGTGTTGCCTGATATGCAGAGGAGTTCCTGCTACAAAAAGAGCCCTGCTTATACTTGTCCCTCTCCCTGATGCACACTCAGAAGTATGCATCACGTAAGTCCAGTTTAGTGACGATCTAGCCCTGGGAGGCCTTGGCCAGTAAGTCTTTCATGAGGGGTAGGGGGTAGGCATTCAACATGGATACTACATTTAGCCCTTGGTAATCTGTCCTTCTTTTTCCAGAACAGCATCGGGGCTGCAAACGGCAAAGCTGCCAGTTGGATGAATCCCCTTGCCAAGTTCTTATCAATGAACCTCTGCAGTTCCTCCTTCTCTGCTGGGCTTATGGAATAAAGTTTCCCCTTAGGCATTTTATGTCCTGGCAGTATCTCAATGGCACAATCGGTCTTAGGGAGCAGTTTGTCCAACTCTCCCTCATCAAAGACCTTGGCCAAGTCTCTGTACTCAGTGGGAATGAGATTCAGCTCTTCCCAGGCAAGGCACACCCTCTCGGCCATGGGCTGGGGCACTTCTCCCCATTCAGGGCTCCAGGTGTGCTCTTTGCACCGGGGATCCAGGAAAGTCAGGGTCCCGGCGCACCATTGTACAAATGGATCATGGGCTTGGAGCCACAGACTCCCCAGGACCATCAGGAATTTAGCTGAGGAGTTTACTACAAATGCAGTTCCCAGTGGGAGGTCACCCCCACTGGCAATTGGACTGTGTGGTATCGACGTGCCTCCCCTTTCATTGAGGTACCATCCATCTGGGAGAAGACTAGTGGCTCTTCTAGTTTGTGCACTTTGGCTTCCAAAGCCGTCGCTAAGGCTGGGCCAATCAAGTTCCAGGTGCTCCCCGAGTCAAGAAGGGCCCACACTCTAATGTGGGTCCCTATCAAGGGGTTAACTACTGTAACAATCAAATAAAAAGGGGGAGAGGAGGTTCTCACTGATTCTGGCACCAGAGACTTTCGGACTTGCCATTTAGCGCCCTTCACAGAAGGTCCCAGCCTTTTGGTGTAGTGAGCCAGTTTGGTGTAGCCCCACCTACCTCACAGGGTGTCTGTTGTGGGGAGAGGAAGGGAATGGAGTTTGTAAACCGCTCTGAGACTCCAGGGTATAAATCCAATCTCCATCTTCTCCTCCTCCTCCTCCTCTTCTTCTTTCCTGCCAGCTGTATTGGTTCCTCTTCACTGGATGAGGTGTCCTCAAGCTCTCCCCTCTCTCCTGACTGGAGGGCCTTCGTTGGCTTGGGGCGGTGACTTGCAGGTTTGCTCTCCTTGTCCTTGTGGTCCTCTTTCTTCACCCCCCCCAGGGCTCTTTTCCCATGGACAGGCAGCTGCGAAGTGGCCTGAGGCTCCATATTTCAGGCACAATCCCCAGTGCATCCTCTGATCTCAGTCACTCCTGTATCCCACGGCTCAGGCCCATGGGGTCTGTGACTCACTGGGGCCCTTTGCTGGGGTCTTTGGGTGATACACCCATAGTAGGTTGCATCTGTTCTCTGCCTCACATACTACTTGAATCCAGCCATTCAGCGTCAGCGGGTTGTCTTGGGCCAGAGCTTTGTCAAGGATGGCATGGTTGAGCCCAGCACGGTAAAATTCAATCAGGACTCTTTGGACCACTCCTGGAGTTTCACTGTGTGTGTCTTAAACTCATTTAAGAAGTCCTGGACCAAGCGACTCCCCTGCTTCAGGCCCCAGAGCCTGTTTCTTGCCCACTTCAGCTCCAGGGGGTCTTTGTATTGTCTATGTAGGGCTCACATAAAGGCATCCACATTGTGAAGCTCGGGGACCCCGACATTGTACAGCTCCACAAACCAGTCTGATGCCCAATTCCGCAGCCAAGACCCCATGTAGTCCACATGATACTCATCTGAGGCAAAGGTGTGGCCCCACTCAGGAACATCTGCACCTGCAGTGCGAAGAACACCAACTTGTCAGGGGTCCTGTCAAACATTGCTTCCAGTGTGTCCCATGGCCTCTCATGGCCCGGAGCTGGACCCTGCTGGGGCACAGGTGGAGGCAGCAGCGGCTGAGTGGATGCCTGGTCAGGAGATCTTTCCTCAGGGATCGGCCCTGGTGGGGCTTCTCCCCCTTGATCTTGCAGCTCCTGTTGCAGAATCTCCCGAATGTCCCATGGGAGTTCTTCCAGGATTGCCCAGGTATCACGGCATAGTTCTTCCAGGTCTCCTCAGAATTCCATTTGAACCCACTAGAGTCCCGGCTCCTCCATCATTGCTCCGACCATCCTCAGTTGCTCCGCTTTGTCATGGAAGTCTCTCGAGGCCCGTCTCCAGTCTAATTCAGGCCGATTTCTCTATACCCTGGGCCCTGGGGTCAGCAACCAGCCAGGCTTGTCCCAGCACACTTGGCTCTGTTGGGTGTCTTTCAGCCTCACGCCCCATTCTGGAGGTGTGGTGCCTTTCGTGGTCTTGGTAGTGTTCTTCCACTTTTCTTTGGGCTCCAGGGTTCATGGTTCAGGATCTTGGTTTGCAAGCTAGTTCCCTTCCCAGCGTCCTTGTCTTTGTTGCCCATCACCACAGTGGTGCGATGTTTGAGGAAAGAGGCGTTCTGACACTCTGTCAGACTCTTGAACAAAGTTACTCTCAACAACACTCTCTGGCAGTGATTTCTTTGAGGAATAAAGATGTTTCAAGCTAAGTCTTCTGTGTCAGAACTAAAGTTCTGGTGCCAAGGCCCAAAGATATACATTGTTCAAACAGGCTTCCCCCCCATCCCGCCTGGGTCCACTTGAGGTCCCTTAGCAAATGGAATTTATGGCAAACGTGACACCAAGTTTGACAGTAATTCACCCTCAATGGAGCTTCTCTTTAGTTTTATCAAACTTCTCTATAAACCATTTGAACCAGTGGCTACTTCTGAGTTGTCATTCTTGTCCTACAAGATGGCCTTTCTGGTAGCTATAACTTCAGTTAGGAGAGCAGGAGAACTTAGTGCACTCTGCTGTGCTACTCCTTTTCTAAAATTTCACAATGAAAAGGTGGTACTGTGACCATGTCTAGAATCCCTCCCAAAGATTGCCTCTAAATTTCATATCGCTCCCGACTTTCTTGCTGAACCCTACCAACTTGGCAAACACTCTTTAGATGTTAGAAGGGCCCTCCTTTTTTATTTAGACAGAACACAGGTCTTTAAAAACAATAGGAGTATATTTGTGTGCTTTAGAGGTCACAGCACAGGTAAGGCTGTTTCTTGCAAGTGTTATCCTTCAGTCATGAAAGAGTTAAGCTGTTGTTTATGTTAATATTAGCTAGTTAGAATAGTGCCAATCAGGTGTAAAGTTTTCCCGCCAGAGAGAAGGAGGTATTATTCATAATGAGATGAGATTAAGATCAGCTATTGGTTGTTCAATATATTGGAAGAAGGTACATGCCATTCGGCACATAGACAAGGGGTGGAGCTTTGTGGGGGGAACTTTCTTTCCTTTGTTCCACATACCACGTGGAATTTAAGCAAACAAAGAGACAAGATATAGAGTTAGAAAGCTAGTTAGGATGTTGTTATTTTTCTTCCACGTGACCCTTCCCTTATTTTTCTAGTAAACTTTTCTTATAAAACTAAATACACATGTGTGCTGTGCTGCTTTCATTCCACTGCACATATTAGCTGTGCTAACTATCCAACAAAATTAGTAATCAGTTCGCCCTGTGTGGTTGAGGACTGCTGTTGCAGAATAGGATTAGGATAAAATGTCACATAAGAAAGTGAGGGATCAAACAGAGACCTCAAATAAATTACAGAGGTATGACAACTAACATCTGTAAGGGGTGAGAATATGCCAGATATTAGCACCCCCAGTGAGGAGAAATTTAGGGCATAGTCCTAAGTTTAGGGCATAGTCTTGAACTTATTACTGAATTTTGATTTAGCAATTTTGTATTGGATTCTCCCTTTGAATTTCTTTTGTAGGACATTTCCCAATATTGATATTAATCATATTGAAATATTTCCCAATATCTCATTATTAAGAGATTGTTGGGAGTTAAACTACCCTGAGATCTTTTAACCTGAGTTGCCAGAGACTGAACTGAGGATGTTCCGCATGCAAAACACAGGTTTTCCTACTCATACATATCTCATCCCCTACTTTACACACGAATAGAACATGAGTGAATGGCAAATATGATTTCCCTTGTCAGCAGAAAGGTAAACATTCTATGTGTATTCAAAGGTTATCTGTCTAATATGGGTGTATACACACCCATATTTGTATTTTCATGTGAATTACTTAGAAGCAAGATCAGATTCCAAGCAGTTTCCTCTTGTTGTTTTTAAGGAGAAGCTATAAGGACAGGTTACAATTCTTTTATAAATGTGAACTTGCCCTAAAATATCATTCTCAAAAAATGCTTTAAACACCAAACAGCCATTTTATGCCACAAACAACATACATATGCAGGGTAGTGAAAAAGGAATCTGGCTGGTGGTTTCTAGGTACCAATTCAGCATTTGTCTAATAGCCAATTTATGGCATTTCATATATCAATAAAAGAACTACCAGATATTAACAGTGTTCCAAGAAAGTTATTCAATCAAGTACTCTTGCCAAGGAAAGTAGAATTTGATGAGCTAAGTGACTTTTCACCTCAAAATGATATGAAAGCACTTTTTAAAAAGTGCTGCATTTTATTTTAAAGTTATCAGGAGTGGCTCAATGAATAAAGGTCAAAATTTGAGAGGATTTTACCTGGAGCATGCGGTGCTAGTAGTAGACCATTCATATAGTACGGAATTTATGTCCCACTTGATAGCCTGCATGGCACTTGTAAAACAGCTTGAACATTAAAAGTTTCAATAGATACATGTAAAATCATTAATGGAAGCTTACAATATCAACTCAGGGCAACTGACCACATGGCAAAACTGGGCTTAGATGGACTCTGTGCATGGCAACATCATATGTATGTATGTGTGTGTTTGTTTGTGTTTGTTTCATATCTACCCACTTTTCTCTCCAGTTGGGACCCAAAAAGTGGCTCTCATCATTCCTCTCTCCTTCATTTTATCCTCACAATAACTCCATGAGGTAGGTTACACTGAGAGTGTGTGACTGGCCCAAGATCACCCAGCACCCTTCCATGGCAGAGTAGGGATTTGAACTGGCCACATTCTACAGAAGCTTTTGAAGAACACAGTTTATTGCAGAGTTCATGCAACCCACTCTTTCCTCCCTTTATGCGTGGAACTTTTCAAATGTTCCTGGTTTAATCAAGCTTCAGTTTGCCTTGCTGTTCAAATTCACGTGCCTTAGCTAACTGGAGTTTATCATGATTCTAAGCTGGTAATAAAATGTTTAGAATCCCAGCATACTGGGAAGTAAACAAACTCCACTTTGCCAAAGTGCTTGCATTTGGATGCTACAGGAGATTAGAGCTTGGACAAAACAGGTTGTTTTTAATAAATCTTCACACACAGAGGGAGATGGTAGGAGGTGGGGCACATGAGCACAGCTACATTTTTCATGTTAGTTTAACCGTTTAATTGTATCTTGTGATGTCTGAATGCAGCCATCTCTCTGCCTAACCTACCTCAAAGGATTGTTAGAGTAAGGCCTGACTGGCTTGTTAAAGCTACTTGCAAATGGGCCTGCATGTATGAGAAGGGCATTTAAACATGACACTTATTATGTGCATATTGCCTGTGTCCTGGATAAATCAGTCCCAAGACTCCTCAGTAGTCCTTGAAAGAACATGGTGTCATTAACCATGGGGCAAGCCAAAGTCAGTCACAATTCCAGTACCACATGAATGTGTGTTGTCTCTTTGTCTTGCAGATGTTCTCATATACCAATATAACAATATATCCCTAACCTTGTACACCAGTTTTTCTGTTTTAAGAGAACAAAAGCCCTTTAGATAGTAAACTACTCTCCCTTTCTTCAGTACTGTTCCTTATGTCTAAAACCTTTTTTCAGAACACTCCTTCAAAACTGACCCACCGCAAAACCTAAATAAGCTTTACTTATTTTGTCTTTCTCCTCAGCAGTGAAATCATAGTATGTATAAATAACTGCAGTTGCTTCTGTTCAGCCACCTCTTAATCACCTTGCCTCTCCTGCACTGTTGAAATTTAAGTTCCTTGAGGGCAGACATCAGAGTATCTTACTTCTGTAGCTCTCTTAAAAATAAAAATTCAAGTACAATGAGAGTTCTTCTTAAAGACTTTAATTATACAGAAAGGCAGCAATATGGGGGTTCTAAAAATCTTCTATTAAGTTTGCAAATAAAGCAGTTCTCTGTATTATGAAGTGAAGAGATGTTTACTGTGCTTTCATAAGACACATAAGCCAATGTTGGTCACAAGGAAAAAGTTCCCTTTTTCAGGTAGATATCTACTGCTGATGTCTCCTAAAATCAAACTGTGTTGCAGCTATTAGTGCAATCCTAAAGAGAGTTACTCCAGTCTAAGCCCATCCAACTCTCCTTAGGATAGGTGCAGGTGGGTAGCTGTGTTGGTCTGAAGCAGAACAAAGTTTGAGTCTAGTGGTATCTTTAAGATCAATAAAGTTTTATTCTGGGTATAAGCTTTTGTGTGCACACACACTTCTTCAGATCAGTGTATCTGAAGAAGTGGGCATGCACATAAAAGCCTATACCCAGAATAAAACTTTCTTGGTTCAAACTTCTTTCTCCTTAGGATTGCACTGTTAGAGACCTCCAGACAGAGAGATCTATCTTAGGAAACTGTACCATCCTGCCTACTTACTGTTTGAGATCAGCGACAAAACTTGTAATGATTTGCCTTTTTTAAGATTGTTATTGCTCCCACAGTGGACTCTTCTGGGCACAACAGAGCAAGTGATATTGCGAGCATTAACTGTAAATGTGAGGCATTTGAATTATACAATAATGCACAAATAAAGGAAATATATTTCTGTAATTTTAACAAAAAATGGCTTTCTTACCATTTTGTTTCAGTAGCAGCATTGGAATGCTCATTTACAGATTGGTTATCTTCATGCCTTGTTTTTTTATTTACAAAATATATACCCTGCCTTTCTGCCATTGTCAGGGCCATCAGGCCGGCTACCAGATTTAAAAGTTGCATAATAAAACACACCTTAGAAACCATTAAAACCAAACAAGAACACATCACTAAAACACTTAAAAAGCTAAAATATACCCATGGTATCATAAAATAATGTACACAACAACTGTTAAAAACACCAAGGCAGGAATGAGGGATGTTTCCATGCTGTGAACTTAGTTTATTGTGTTTCGTATATGTTACCATATTCTGACCCTGTCTCTCTTCTTTGGCATCCTAGTTTTCAAGTCTATAGTAGTAATGCTTTTTGATTTTCAGGGGCACTCTGAAAGGCTATAGGAAATATTCTCAGTATTTCTTTCTTTCTTTTTTCTTTACATTTAGTTGCAGTCTGTAATTTTGCACCAGCACCAAAGGGGAAAAAATATCCCTGACCCACTAATAAAAGAAGCTGGGGTGAGGAGAGGATACTTATTCTTATTCTCCTTTGCTGCTTACTGCCCTTGGGGTCCTAGATGCATATCTGCAAGGACAAACAAATCTTGGGAATCCTACAGGAAGTAAAATTGCTCAGTGGGGTGGGGACAGGCTGTTGAAGCAAAGGATTGCACCCCTTTCCCTCCCTACTGTTGCTTCTCTACTTCAGATCAGTGTTCCCTCTAAGCTGAGTTAGTGTGAGCTAACTCACAGGTTTTTAGCCTCTGGCTCACACACTTTTGTCTTAGCTCAGGAAGGATGGCTCCAGAGCAAACTAATTTATGCAGGAGCCAAATCACTCACTCACAACTTTAATGCCAGCAGTTCACAAAGTAGAACTCCACAGTTTAGAGGAAGCATTGCTTCAGATTATCCTTTTCTGAACCCTGTTTGCTATAATAGAAGTTACCATCTGTGTTTTTCATGTGTACATTTGTCTGTTGCAGATCTCCTTGATATTGGCAAGAAAATATGATGCTGGTGGGGTTGCGAACAAAGTTTTCCTAATATGGTAGCACTCCGTACAAGATATTCCATAGATTCTGCTGGAAAGTGCATTTAATTTTTAGTTGCTACACAGCAATTCTGTCTGCCCCTCCAATAACATTTTTTTTAAAATAATGTATAAGTTTGATACCACTTTGAGGTCTGGTTCACCAGCAAGGTGAGATATTGTACCAGCCACACAGATTATTTTAATGAAGTAACTCATACCAGGGACAGATTAAATGTTTCCTGGGGAGGGTCCCAGGTTTATTCCCCAGCCTCTGTAGTTAAAAGTTGGAAAAGATCTTTGCCTTGAAGCCTGATGAACCACTGCAGAGCAGACAGTCTGGGGATAAGTGTTAGAGGGTAGTCTTGTATGTGCTTTATTAGTAAATGTAGTGAGATATAAATGACATTAATTATTTTATATTAATGTTAATACTATAAATAAGAAACCAGCTAGATGTCAACTGTAGTACAAGAACAGCTGTATGCAAAGAGTATGGAGGTTTTTGTTTGCCATCTAAGATAGCAGTAGCTAAAAGCTGAACTAACGTAGTAAGAGTCCATTGATTGCATGTCTGTTGTTCTTAAAGCACACTGCTTTTGGCCCCAGTTGGGGGGGGGGGAGACTGGAACAGTATGAATAATTGTCTCTTTTTCCCCTCCTCTACTGAGAAATTGGGGGAGACTATGCAGGGAAAAGTTAACACCCCTCTTGTACTACAGCCTTAATCCATGGGGGGCGCTCATGCATCTGCTTTTGTACAACCAAGAAGCATGTTGGAAAATTCCATCACAGAACTTCCAGTGTTGTGTGTCATTTGGCCCTAAAGCTAAACTGGGAAATGAGCAGTTCAGATCTTAACTTTGCGGTGAAATCATTAAATCAGAGGGCCAGATCTGACATAAATGTCATTTTGCCAAGCTACACCATGTGTTCCATAACATGTAATGCCAGATACTGGAGATATAAACTTTATAAAGGACACAGGCAAACCCAATTAACAATATTATTTTTTAACTCAAAATACAAACAAAAGAAATTGATTCCTAGCAGTGAAAGCAATTGTTTTACTGGGGAACCTATAAAAGCCCCAATAAATGTATTTAATCATATGTGAGACTAGTTTTTTCCCCAAGGAATACCATAAAAAGGGGGAGTACCTTATATTTCCATACATACCAGTTGCTTGAGGGCCGAGTAAGAGCCCTGGACGGGCCAGTTCTGGCCCCTGGGCCTTATGTTCAACACCTTTGCACTAGATGATCCTGCACAAGCAGCTCCTCTCTTCAGATCCCCTGTCTGAAATATTAAAGTAATAATACTAGATTCAATGCTGTTGTGAGGATTGGTGAAAAAGCACTCCTGACCACTACAACAACTTGGGCCTCCCAGACTGGTGATGAATCCAAGAGCATCTCCAAGAGCAAGCACACGGGACTCAAAAATGTAACTCTTTCATTGTGCCACCATCCCCTCCCCTCAACCAACAGATCCTTCAGTTATTATCACTTTAGCTTGATTGAAGCTTTCTTCACTTTCTCATCCAGTCCTCACCCATGCATAGATGCTGGGAAAGCCATGGATTTACACATTCAAAGAACTGTCTCCCTAGCGGTGAGTTACTGTGATAGAAATGTTAGTAGCAGTATCATTGTTATTTTCCTTCCCCTGAATTTTTACTACTTTATGAATAATTTTCCTTTATTGCAGGACTGATGCTAAATAAAGGAAAGAAGCTATGGAATTAATTGGAGTTGTCACACTGCTTGGAATGTGCATGTTTAAAAAAAATCTTCTCTTAGGCAGTTCAAATTCTGAAAAGATGAATACTGCAGCTAGTATCAAGTATGCAAATTTAGTGCAATTCCTCTTGTAAATGAATTTTTATTATTTTCTCTTAAAACGATGGGATACAGAAGGAAAAAATGGGGTAGTGGAGAAATATAGATTCATCAAATTTGTAAAGTATTATGAATTATTATGTACAACAGGTAAAATCAGATATATTACCAAATGTATTACATGTTTCCAATATAAAAGCAAACAATAAAACTTGAATATTACAGAATTACAAAATTTGGGATAGATTCTCTCTTTAAAGAATAGACAAAAACTTTCCTAAGGTTAAAGATAATCTATTAACAAAAAAGGAAATTATATCTTTAACAATTGAACGGACTTCTATACTAAAATTAAATCATTATAAAAACCTTATGATCAATATATTCATCAACTTTAATATGAATTTCAGGTAATTCAAAACTTTTAAAAAGTTGTTTCCATAGTATGCTTGCCATTTGTGCTGGAATCCTTTCAGTGGTCTTTTGTTTACATAATTGGTTAATTTTACCAGTGTTGCATACTCAGCTAGTTTTTCTTTCCAGGTCCCTATTGTAGGACAGTCTTCTATCTTCCATTTCTTTGCAAATATTACTCTGGCAGCTGTTAACATATATTTAAATAGATCTTGTGAGGTTCTGTCTATATTGTCAGGTAAGATTCCCAGTAACATAGTCTCTGGTTTCATCGGGAATTTGGTTTTTAAAATGTTTTTAATTTCTTCATGTATATTTTTCCAGTATCTTTGCAGTTTGATGCAAGTCCACTACATATGATAAAAATTTAGTGCAATTCCTCTTAATTTGCATAATTCTAAAATGTTTGTTTTTATAATCTGTTTTGGATTTGCTAGCCAACTGAGTAGTTCTGGGCAGCTTGGTGATATTTTTCATTAGGATGGGGACGACCAAACCCCTTTCCCTTTTCTTTTACCTAGGCAGTCCAGAGACTCAGTTGTCAACCAGGCTGGTCACTGGCTGATAGACTTATGTACCCAAAATAACCTTTCTATACTCAATGGCTCCTTTCAGTACGATTCCCCTGGTAACTATACCTTTATTTCTCCCAGGGGATGCAGTGTTGTGGATTATGCAGTATCCTCCATGGACCTGAGAGACTCTATTATAGACTTTTCAGTCAGCTCCCGGACCGAAAGTGATCATCTTCCCATTTTATTGTCCTTTTAAACTGGTCGTATTTTAGATAACCAGTGCCCTCCCTGTAACCCAGAACTTAATTTACCCCAATATAAAAAAATAAGCTGCTCTGCATCTTCCTTGGCTCAGATTCGCTCCTGGATGCTTAGCTCACAGGGCTCTGAACTAAAGTGCAATCTTACTAACGCTAGCTCATTGGAAGATGGACTTATAGTTAGATGATTGATAATCTCTCATCCTGTGCTAAATTAACTGAGCCTAATACTCAGAATGACTCCCTTAATGCTTAGTTTCTGTCAGAGCTGTCCTTGAAAGGGCAGTTCTGGAAAGTGCTCTCTCAGCCCCACCTACCTCAGAGGGTATCTGTTGTGGGGAGGGGAAAGGAAAGGAGTTTGTAAGCCGCTCTGAGACTCCAAGTGAAGGGTGGGGTATAAATCCAATCTCCTCTTCCTCCTCCTCATCATAGAATCATAGAATGTTAGAGTTGGAAGGGATCTTTCAGGTCATCTATTCCAACCCCCAGCACTCTGCAGGAGCATAGCCGAAAGATAGCCCTACAACATACCTGAAAGATGGTCGTCCAGCCTCTGCTTGAAAACGTCCAGCGAAAGAGTATCCACCATCTACTGAGGCAGTCTGTTCCACTGCTCAACCACTCTTACAGTTAGGAAGTTTTTCCTAATATTTAGCCGGTAAGGACTCCCTTGTAATTTCCACCTATTAGATCTAGTCTTGCAATCCAGAGCAAGAGAGAATAGATCTGCTCCATCTTCTACGTGACAGCCCTTCAAATATTTGAAGACTGCAATCATGTCCCCTCTAAGCCTTCTCTTTCCCAGGCTAAACATACCAAACTCTTTCAGCCTTTCCTCATAAGACTTGGATTCCAACCCTCTCACCATCCTGGTTGCCCTCTTCTGGACATGCTTGAGCTTGTCAACATCCTTCCTAAAGTGTGGTGCCCAAAACTGGACACAGTACTCCAGGTGAGGCCTGACCATAGCAGAACAGAGCGGGACTACTACCTCCCGTGATCTGGACACAATGCTTCTGTTAATACATCCTAAGATTGCATTAGCTTTCCTCCTCCTCCTCCTCCTCCTCGTTCTCCTCCTCCATGAAAGCAAAGATTCTCAGGAAGCCAAATACTCTGGCTAAAATTACATTCTGCACTTTTGTAGAATTGTAGTGTGTGGTATATAAAGTCCTATATAAAGTGGGAGGGATGTTTAAAAATTAAATTGCCACATAATTATGCCAAATACATATTGGTATTTATAAGAAAGGAAATAGTAAATCAGCACTTCCTATTTGTTAGCAGACCTTCTTGCTTCCTATGGGAGTGGGAGGGAATTACAGTGCTGCAGAGAGAAGACTACAGCTGGTAGAGTGATCCTTCCGAACAAGGGACTCTCTAACCATTGCCTGGCCATAAAATGTGTGGTTTACACCGATTTGCAAGCCAGTTAGAGGGAAACCGTTAAGGGATGCCACTGGCTCCAAACTGTCCATTTTAATCAGTGTCCCATTTTTTTGCCAGAAACCTAACCACTTTAATTCATTGTTGTGTGTGGTCAGAGCTTTGATATTTAACCTCAAGCCTTCTAGTAGGGAACTAGAAGGGATGGAAGTAGCTAGTCCATTTCAAATTGCACCCTGTATTGTTTTCTTCCTCTTTAAATCAGTAGTGCATCACTGTATTTTAGGAGATTTCTGGCTTGATTTTCAACCTATAGTTGATCAGTAGGTACTAACTGTACGTGTCCTAACATTGCCATGTTGTACATTTCACTGTCCTCACCAGCAAAATAATAATGAAGCATGATGAAGATATCTGTGATGATGTCAGGATACGAGGAAAGTGTTGTGTGTAATGGAGGGGAAGGGGAGAATAACACATTGACATGGCACTTTCAGGAGGCAGTCCTATATCTTTTAACATTCAGTTTTGTCATAAGAGTTAGTGAACAATATGTTGAAAAGACAGAAGAGGTGTTACTAGGAGGGCAGCATCTCCCTACCCTGCACTTGTTGGCCACGTGCATTCTTTGCATTCATTTTTAATTTTAGTCCGCAAATCCCAGGTAGCCAGCAGCAGTAGCAAAGTTGCCCCTAGTTGTCCAGCATCCCACAGAAAGCCTATTCTCCTTACTGATTTCTCTGTGTATCCCAAGAACTCAGATGCAGTATGAATATCTGTGGATGGCAAGAGAGAGAAACCGTGTCCCTCAGGTTTATTTATTTATTAAAACATTTTCGCCTTGCCTTTCCTTTTGCTTCAAAGTGGCTTCCAGTAATAAAATATTACAAATTAAAACCAAAATAAAATAACCTCAAATACCTCCCTCCCCTGGTAAATGATCAGCGCTGTTTGTAGCCCATCAAAAGCCTTCAGCTCCTCCAGCAAGGGGGCTTCCCTCACTTGTTCAGCAAGAACATTCCACAAAGTGGAAGCCACAACAGGAAACACCTGAGTTCTCCCTCTGAGGTGGAGGACATCTCCAATGGGTTATTCCCACCGTGCCTGTAGGGAGGCAGGAAATAGTTTTTTCCCCTTCCTGTTGGCGCCTCCGGAATAGCCCATCTCCAGTTCTGTTCCTGCCTCAGTAGGGAGTAGCAGCAAATCTATTAAGCTTAGCTGTTTTCCTCTGTTATTTCTATTGTATTCCACTTCAGCCTTTTTCCTTGCCCTCTCTCTCTGTCTCTCTCTCTCTTCATACCTTTCTTCTGTACTTTGGCTCCTTTCTCGGAGCGAAGTTCAAAGGGGTTTTTAGAACCCGGGAAAAAAGATCACCGACGGCTGCCATGGCGGCCAAGGAACTTCCCGAGGTTTTTTCCTCGGACGACGAGGGAGACGCGCGCGCTGCAGCCGCGGCGACGCGGGACCTTTCCGGGGCCGATCTGCCTTCCTGGCATGATCGCAGCTCCCCGATGATCGAGGCTGACTCTGCAGCGGTGCCCCGAGCGCCCAAACGGCGCAGACAGCCCGATGAAGGAGGACCCGCCGGCTTTCCCGCGCTTCCGCGATCGGGCGGCGGCGGCCATTTTGAGGGTCCGGCTTCGAGCCTCGGTACCTCTCTTACCACCGTTTCTGGAGCCTTGGGGGCAGAAGGAGGTCGATCTCTCATCCCCCTATTCATTCTGGCGAAGACCAAGATCCTGAGACAGGCTCCAAACGGGGTAAGATTTCAGATCAAGGAGTTCTGATTCATTCATCAGAACTCATGGCTATTATTAAAAAGACCATTCAGGAGGAAATGGCACAGCTCCACGCTAGACCCGAGGTTCCCTTGCCACAGGGAATTTCTCCTCCAAACCCCCTGCTTCCCCCCCTTGGGTGGCCAACTAAGGCGGCAAAAAAGGCTCCCCCCTCTTCCTGGGAGACCCACAGAGGAATCATGGAGGGAAGAAGTAGAATCCAATACCTCTTCCATAGAGGAAAGGGAAGAGGGTGAATTTCTGTCTGATGAGGAAGAGGAAGAATTAAAACTTCCTGAGCAATCCAGTCGGTTTTTCAAACCTGAGGACTATCAGTACTTTCTGGCTAAGGCTATTAAGGCCCTAGAGTTACATGATCTACCACCTTCAGAATATCAGAAGGCGGCCAAAAATAAAATTAAATCCAGATCCGGGGGCAACCGGGAATTTTTCCCCCTGAGGAATTTACTGAGAAGGTATTTCCCTTCCCTGAATATTTTGAGCGTCAGCTCAGAGCAGAGTGGGATAAACCCATGGTCAATAAGCAATTCCCTGCCTTCGCCAAAAAGTTATATGCTTTACCTAATTATGCCAATGAGTTATTACAGGTGTCTCCTGTGGACGCTCCTGTGGCAGCTATCCAGTCAACAGGTCTGGTTTCTGAGGATGGCCTGGGCACCATCAAAGACCAAACTGACAAGAAGGTGGAGGCAATGCTCAGAAGGATCCACGAGGCAATCGCCATGATGGTAAGAGCGGCTTCTACAACCTCCATCGCTTCCAGAGCGGCAATCGTTTGGTTACGTAAGTTGACGCAAATTGTTCCTGAGAACAATCGGGCTGTGCTGGAGGGAATTTCTCGTGTCCTCAAGGCTAGTTCTTTTTCAGCAGACGCCACCCTGGACATTATATCCTTTGCTTCTAGGGCCATGGCGTCCACGGCAGTGGCCAGGCGGCTACTCTGGCTCCGCGCCTGGCAAGCTGACTCTCTCTCCAAATCTATTGTGACAGCGTATCCCTTCCAAGGAGATCGTCTTTTTGGAGAGGCCCTAGATAACATCCTGGTGGAAACCAGGGATAAGAAAAAAGCCATGCCTAGATCACTGCGACGTTTCGATCGGCGGAACCCGCAGTCCTTTCGTACCCAGCATTCTCTCCCCAGATTTCGCCAAGATACCAGGAAGACCTCGTGGGAAGCGCCTAGGCAGCCAGGCAAACGTGGCTCCTTCACACCCAGATTCCACAGGCCTTTCAACAGAGGTGACCGGGGAGACAGAGATGCCAAACCTAAACAGGCATGACTATCCTACTATTCCGGTGGGTGCCCGCCTTTTACATTTCACAAAAGCTTGGACAGACACTCAGGCAGATGCCTGGGCACTAGCGGTGGTGTCACAGGGCTATCCAATAGAGTTTTTGCGCCAGCCTCCAGAGCGGTTCCTCAAATCACCAGCCAGCAAATCAGAGAACAAGAGAGCCATCATCGCCAAAGCTATACAGCATCTCCTGGAGATCCAAGCCATCGAACCTGTTCCAGACGACGAGAAGAAGCGGGGTGTTTACTCCATATTGTTTATGGTCCCCAAGAAGAACGGGGACTGGAGGGCGATTCTGGATCTCAAGTTCCTGAACAGATTCATAAGGCTGCGACACTTTCGCATGGAAACTCTGAAGGCTGTAGCGGACTCTCTATCTCCCAACGAGTACCTCACTTCCATAGATTTGACGGAAGCATATCTCCATGTGCCTATTCTCCCAGCACACAAGCGATTTCTCCGCTTCTGCATTTACAATCAACACTTCCAGTACAGAGCACTTCCCTTTGGTTTATCCACGGCTCCACGCCTATTTTCCAAGCTGATCATCAATCCCGTGGTTCATCTCAGATCTCAGGGCATCCATGTGCATCCATATCTGGACGATCTCTTGATCAGGGCCAGCACGCGGGCAGAATCCATCAGCAACACGGAGCGAACACTACAGTGCTTACAGGAACATGGGTTCCTGATCAACTTCGAAAAGAGTTCCCTGCTTCCGACGCAGCGTATAGAACACTTGGGAGCAGTCATCGACACCAATCAAAATGCTCTCTTTCTTCCACTGGCCAAGGCTCAAAAGATCAAGGAAACTGCCATGAGAATTTACAACGACAGGTCCTCACTCCTCATGGAGCTAGCCAGACTTCTGGGTCTGATGATCGCCAGCATCGACATGATACAATGGGCACGTCTACACACCAGACCGTTGCAGATGTTTCTCCGTCCCCATCAATTCTCCATCATGGAGAAGAAGGTCCTCAACCTACAGGTACCGATCGGAGTCAAAGGAGCCTGAGGTGGTGGACAAACATGGACAATTTGTTGGCAGGCAAAAGTTACTATGTCAGCCACACCAGGGAGCTGTTTACCGATGCCAGTCTCTTGGGCTGGGGAGCAACCTTGAACGACACTCCAGTCCAGGGGACGTGGCAGCCGGCGGAGAAGAACCTACCAATCAACCTCCTGGAACTCAGAGCGATCCGCCTGTCTCTAGCCCATTTTGCCCCTCAGTTGTGTGCTCAACAAGTGCTGATAAGGACAGACAACATATCGGCCAAGGCACACCTCAACAAGCAAGGCGGGTCTCGGTCCTCTCAGCTCCACAGGGAGGCGATGAAGATTCTCCTTTGGGCAGAAAGACACGTCACGTCGTTGAGGGCGGAACACATAAAAGGGACCGAAAACGTGCAAGCCGATTGGCTCAGCCGAGTGGAGATACAGGAAGGAGAATGGGCCCTCCATCCACGTCTTTTCCACATGATAGTGGCTCAATTCGGACGTCCCACGGTGGATCTGTTCGCCTCCCCTACGAACCACACACTTCCGAGATACTTCTCCAGGTCTCTTTCATCCAGAAGCAGAAGCGACAGATGCGCTCACGACGCCCTGGCCCCAAGGTCTTCTATATGCATTTCCGCCGTTCGTCCTGATTTCCAGAACCATCCGCAGAATCCGAGAACTCAGAGCAGAGGTCATCCTAGTGGCTCCGAACTGGGCACGGCGCCCATGGTTTTCGGCAATACAGACACTGCTTCCTGGTCTCCATCACGTCTGCGTAGAAGAGTGTCAGAACTCGGGGCACTGTCAGTGAGATCGTCACCTGCGTTTTTCATAAGGATAAGGTTGTGCTTCGCACAGATCCTACCTTTCAGCCAAACGTAGGTTCTAGATTTCATTGCTCTCAAGAGATCTGCTTACCCACCTTCTGTCCTGCCCCCAAGCACCCCAAGGAACGGACTTGGCACACCTTGGATGTAAAACGGGCCCTGAAGATTTACATAGCCAGGACAGAGGATTGCAGGAAGACAGAGTCCTTATTCGTCAATATATCTCCACCTAGGTTAGGGGAGAAGATGTCTAGATCGGCAATCAGTTCGGTTCTGAAGGCCTGTATCACAGAGGCTTACCGGGCCTCAGGTCAGGAAGTACCCAGTGGCATCACAGCTCATTCTCTGCGGAGCGCAGCAACCAACGCCGCCTTTACCAATAGAGCTTCTGTAGAAGAGGTCTGTAAGGCGGCTACGTGGTCATCCATTTCCACCTTCATAAGGCACTACCACATCAACACGCTTGCATCTGCAGACGCGGCTTTTGGGAGAAGAATTCTTCAGCACGTCGTTAACATGGAGGAAGATGACGCACCCACCCGTATGAGGGACACTGCTCGGGAGGTCCCATTGGAGATGTCCTCCACCTCAGAGGGAGAACGACCATTGGACTTACCGTGAGGGGTCCTTCTCCTCTGAGGTCAGGAGGACATCTCGGCCCTCCCATTCTCATCTTCCTCTTCTATTTCTTCTGTGCTGATTTCTTCTCTTGTATTTCTATTTATACTCTGCCTTTGTTCATAGTTGCAGAGTTTTTCTTGTTTAATCAGTTGATATTACTGTTTGCAGTTACGTTTTCTAGGGCAAGGCCACTTCTTTAGGCTGCAGGCACTGCTTTCGGAGTCCCAGAACTGGAGATGGGCTATTCCGGAGGCGCCAACAGGAAGGGGAAAAACTATTTCCTGCCTCCCTACAGGCACGGTGGGAATAACCCATTGGAGATGTCCTCCTGACCTCAGAGGAGAAGGACCCCTCACGGTAAGTCCAATGGTCGTTCTGCTCCATTCCAGACCCACTACTCTTAAGTATGGAAACACCCAAAATGTGGCACAGAGGCTGTACACAAGCATGTTAAAAATGCAGGATGAAACTTGTATGCTGGTCCTAGGTTTATTCACAGAAGTAGGTTCTCTTGTGTTCAAGTGGGAACACTCCCAAGTAAGTGTGGACAGGATTGCAGATTTAGTCTGCTAGATTATTGCAGATAATGTAAGACCCATGGCAAAACTAGATTTGAGGATTTGAAATATCTTCCGCATTTGTCATCCTTCTGTTGACTAAAACATTTGCCTTTTTGTACTTTAACAGATTATGGAGCAGTGACAGAAGGGCTTCTGTAATGCAGGTTTTATCTAGTAATCAGTATGGTGTGTTTATTTTTGGATGCTTGGGGAGCCTGCTTAACAGCCATAGTAAACATAGCAGAGCCAAATGCAGCTTGATTGAGACATTCCCTACTGAGTATGGGCTTTGCAAACCATTAAAAGCTGTTTGTTCCTTCAGTTATAATTTAAAAGATTTTATTGAAACTTCAGGAGTTCTATTTTCAGTTTTCTGTGTTTTTTTAAAAAATTGAGACCAAAAATATCCATTGTATTTATATTACCCTTCCTCCAAAGAGCTCAGACAGTATGCTTGGTTCTTCCCTCTCCATTTTATCCCCACAACAGCCCTGAGGCTGAGAGGGCTACTGGATGAGAGCTAGCATTGTACAGTGATTAGTGTCAGACTAAGATCTGGGAAACTCAGTTTTGAATCCCCACTCTGTTAAATCAAGTTTGCTTGGGTACCTTGGGCCAGTCACACACTCAGCTTAATCTACCTGTAAGCATTGTTGTGAGGAGAAAATGGAGAAGCAAATGATGTAAGCTGTGGTGATTCCTCATTGGGGAGAAAGATGGGATATAAATAAAGTAAATAAATTTTAAAAATTCCCTATCAAAGTTCATGGCAGTGGGGATATCCCCAGTCCTGGGTCAGTTCTCTAACTATATCACATTGGGGTACTCATGTACTCCCTCTGAGGCAGAGGACATCTTGGTTGGTGATTCCCACTGTCCAAGCAGGGAGGTAAGAACAATTTTTCCAATTTCCTGTCTCTTGACTGTGGAAGTCACCCTCTTCAGTCTCTTTCCTGCCTCAATAGGAAAAATCTCTTTTTTCTCTTATTTTTCAGTCACTAAAAGTTGTTTCTATTCTATCCTATTTCCCTCCTCTAAGTCCTCTTTCGACCCAAACCCGTTCCTTCCCCAAACTCACTCTAGCAACGGCAACCATTTTGTGGCAGCAACAGAAAGCAGGACAATTTGGCTGCTCCAATTATGGTGCAGAAGGGAGAAACCAACCTGTCCTTAATGTCGGGCACAAGGGAGACTGCTGGGGAAACAGCAAGCCCCAGTCAGCTCTGCTCAGCAGCCACAGCCAACCCCTTGTCGCGAGGAGAGGAAAAGTGCACACAGAAAAATGCCACTTAGTAAAGAACACACCAGGGTCCAAATTTCGGCTAACAATGATGGCCATTTTACATAGCCACAAATACCTCACGGAGGCAGCTCTTATTCGGGCACAGCCAGTCCGAAGGACATGGAGCCTGACTGTTCTGTCACATCACAGCATTTTGGAGCAGAGATCCAGGAAGCTCATTGCTCAACCTGGAAGAACCAGGTTTCCACTTAGATGGCAGCAATGCCAATGGGCAGTTGACTGGTAAAGTTTTTTTAAAAAATGGGTTTTTTTCATCTTCCCCCTGAGTTCATATCTATAATTAGACAGACTATGAGGGAGGAGATTCAGAGCTACTGCCTTAATGGTGCAATGCTCAAGGGAAGCCAAAGCCAGAGAGATAGCAGCCTTATTCCTCCTCCTCCCCCACGTCACCAAGAGGCAAAAGAACAGGGAGAGATAGATCTGAGAGGAGAGGTGCATAGTGGCCCACTAAAGCAGCCCAGAAGGAATCCTGTAATAGAAATACATTGGGCTGAGAGTGAGACCCAGATTCTTCTTCTGGCAGAGAGGAAGGAGAGTTTCTGTCAGATGATCAAAATAAGGAGGACAGTGAAATACTACTAATAATAACAACAACAATAATAGTAATAATAGTATTCCTTAAGGTTGAGGACTACCAGTACCTCCTGCCAAAATTCTCACTGTGCTAGAGCACCAAAGGTCCTCATCAGGCAAGGAGGAAAACCTTGCACATGCTATATCAGGGACCTGTCTGGTATCCGCAACCAGGATAGTTGCACTTGGCCACATGGAGATTGAGACGAGCAACTTTCTCCCCCTAGGGAACAATGTTGATGTCCTTGGACCCGACTGAATTGGCTAACTACTGGCCGGTTTCAAATTTGCCCTATTCTGACAAATTACTTGAGAAAGCGGTGGCGATTCAGTTGCAGAGCTTTATGGATGACACTTCCATGCTGGACCCTTTCCAGTCCAGCTTTCGTCTGGGTCATGAGACGGAGACAGCACTGATTGCCCTCACAGATGACCTCTGGAGGCATCTTGATCAGGGCAGCACAGCGGTATTGCTACTGTTGGACCTGTTGGCGGTGTTCGACACAGTTGACCATCAGTTGCTGATCCACCACCTCGCCGACATTGGGATTCAGGGGCTTACCTTGCAATGGCTTGTCTCCTTTCTCCAAGGCCGGGGACAGAGGGTAGCACTAGGGAATCAGATGTCCCAGAGGCACCTGCTGACTTGCAGGGTTCCCCAAGGGGCAATGCTATCCCCAATGTTATTTAACATCTACATGCACCCCCCCTGCCCAGATTGCCTGGAGGCACAGGCTAGGGTATCACCAATACACAGATGACACCCAGCTATATCTGTTGTTGGGTGGTCAGTCCAACTCTACCCAAGATGACCTGGATTGGACGCTTCAGGACATGGCAGGTTGACTTAGACTGAGCTAATTGAAATTGAATCCGACAAAGATGGAGGTCCTGTGCCTGAGTCAGAGCGGGTCGGGGGTAGGGATCCCACTACTGGCCTTCGATGGGCGCCATTGGTGCCAGTGCCGAAGGTCAGGAGTTTGGGAATACTTCTGGATGCTGCCTTAACAATGGAGGTCCAGGCAGCAGCCACTGCCAAGGCAGCCTTTTACCATCTACAGCTGATTAGGCTGTTGGTTCCCTTCTTCGAATGCAATGTCCTGGCAATGGTAATCCATGCTATGGTCATCTTGAAATTGGACTCCTGCAATGCTCTCTACATGGGGCTGCCCTTATCCCAAATCTGGAAGCAGCAGCTAGTGCAAAATGCAGCAGCCAGGCTGCTGATGTGTCTCTATATATGAGAGCACATCCGGCCTGTGCTGAAGACATTGCACTGGCTGCCAGTAGCATACTGGATTCGCTTCAAGGTGCTGTTTTTGACCTTTAAAGCCCTATATGGTCAGGGGCCTGCCTACCTGAGGGACCGCCTTTCCCCATACGTCCCCCAAAGAGTACTGAGGTCAGGGTTGCAAAATCACCTGACTCTCCCTGGTCCAAAAGATGCCAGATTGGCCACTAAAAGAGCTAGGGCCTTCTCAGTGGCGGCTCCACACTGGTGGAACAAACTCCCGGAAGACATCAGGGCCCTGCGGGACCTCTTACAGTTTCACAGGGCCTGTAAAATGGAGCTCTTCCACGAGGCCTTTGATTAGGAGCTGCCACTGAGGAATGAGCTATTAAAAACTGAACTGCTATGGACCTCATGTTATTGGCACTAAGAACAACTATGGATACTGGTTTAGCTATATTGGACCACCATACAGCAATTGCCATCTACACTTAATTGCACTTTGTATGTATATTGTTGTTACGTGAAATTGCACTTATGCATTTGTGTTTTATCACATTTTAACCTGTTGTATACTGCCTTGAGGCTGCCTGTGCAGGAAAGGCAGGTTATAAATCAAAACTAATAAATGATAGAAATAATAAATAAATAGAGACCCTCCTGGCTTCCAGGAGACAATCAACAAATAGAATTTCATTGTCGTGGCTTCTGTGCAGTCCCACATGGGGGGCTGCACAGTCGTAGGCCAGCCAACGGAGAAGAATTAGCAAGCTTCTTATAAGAATTTTCCAAACTCTCATGAGTGCTGGTACCCCTTTCCATTCACAGTGTCTTCCCACCCAAAATCGTGTGATGTGGGAGGGGCCAGCACTCATCCCTCAATTCTCTTTCTGCTTCTACTTGGACATCCTGTCAGAGATTAACTCCTGAAGTAAATTCCTCACAGAAGTACTTCAAATGGCATTCTTTAAAATTTTTCCCCAGTGAGGAGCTAAAGTGGCTCAGGCAGATGACCATTCATCCTGTCTCCTCTGTCTTGGTGAGGGGCATAATACAGCCACCTGTGACGCCTGTCATTGTTTAACCCTAAAAAAGAGAGAGGGCAGGGCAGCCCACCTCAAAGCCGCCCTCTGGGAAAGAGTGTTGCATGTACCGTTAGGGGAGCCGACAGAAAAGTTGTCTGCAGCAGATAAGCCTCCCTTAGAAAGCCCGATGCCCCTTCTACAACCGTTACCAGAGGGGGATTCCAGGGCACTTTCCAAACCTCCACAGAAGAAGGCTAAAAATACGAAATGCTTACCTCGCACGTCTCCAAGCTCCTCCTATTCGTCAGTTGCTGCCCCACAGGAGAAAGCACCAAAACCTGTTGGCTGACATCAGGTTTTGCCCTCGCCGGTGTGGGGACCTCCACACCACCCTCGCTCGTGAACGTGGAAGTGATTGGCACCATCGGCTGCCCAAACACCATCGTTGTCTAGACCCCACTCAAGGTCGCTTTCAACCAACTGCACTTGGGGGCAATGTGACTCACTTCGTCATCAATCGCACGCATCTGAGGTTTTGCTAACCTCCCCTCAGCATCGTGTACAGCCAGCCCCACAGGGCACCTCACTTTCAGGGCCAATAGGCTTGGTGCCTAGAGTCCATTCTCGATCTTCAGTGTCCTCTGATATCCAGATCTTCCCTTTCTCACTGCTGAGGTGACACCGTAACGATTCGCACTGGTCCTACTCATCTCCATGGTATCCAGTGTCGATGATGATGCCTTCAGGATGGAGGGGTTGGGATCACCCATACTCCGCTGCATGGTATCCCCCCTCCTGTTTGTCATGAGATGAAATAACTAGACTGATCACCCAGAAGACGCATTGTGACTATGATTTGCTCCTTTCTGATGAGGATAGTGATCAAGCCTCTGCGCAGAGCTCAGCCATTGTCACTGGCTCCACCGGATGACCCAGTGGACACATCCCAGTCAGTTTTGCCTACAGATGGCAACAAGCCTTATGCTGAACTGCTCATAAGAATGGCTAAGGCTCTCAACCTGGAATATTTAGCCACTGAGCCACAGACTAAGCATCTGCTCATGAAGGTGCTGTTTGATCCTGAAGGGGGACCGGTATCCCTTCCTTTCCTGCAGGGCATTCAAGATGTCATCACGAGTGCCTGGGAGCAACTTGAATCCATGCCAGCCTCTTCGAGAAAGCTGGAAAGCCTGTATCGTGTGAAAGACACTGACTGCACCTTTTTATTCCAGCATCCCAAAACTAACTCACCGATGCCTGAGGTTTTATCAGCCAAAGGACACTCTGGGTCTAGATCGTCTCCTTCAGACAAGGAAGGGAGAAAATTAGACATGGTTGGGCATAGGTTGTATTCATCTGGTGCTATTGGGCTTAGAGTAGTCAATCGTTTGGCAATTATGAGAAGCTATCAGATGCTGCTCTGGGAAAAGGTGACTCTGTTTCTTAACTTTCTGTCTGATGACAAGTGCCCCTTAGCTACAGCCCTGGCTACAGAGAGGAAGGCATTAGGTAAACACCAGTTAAATGCTTCCCACCATAATGCAGATTGTCACGGTAGAGCAATGGCGACTGCCCTTTTCTTGAGACGTTACTCTTGGCTCAGAGCTTCCACTTTGCCCCTGGACACCAGAGCAAAGTTGAAAGACCTTCCTTTTGAGGGCCATGATTTATTAGTGACCAGACCAATGATGTTTTGGAAAAATTGAGAAAGTAGAAGTTACAAGCCAAGACATTGAGCATCTCGGCTTCTGCATCCCAACAATCATCTAAACAAAGTTATTGGCCAAAATCTGGTAATCTTCTAGATATCCCCATTCCCAGGGTTATAGACCCCCTTATCAGCGGTATCCTCAGATTGCTGCTGCACCAGGACAGCCCCAACCATGCAGGCAGAATAGGTCTAGACAGAAGACCTTTAGTGCCTCTCCTGGGGATCAATCTGTGAAGGGTTCATTTGCTCCCTAACTAGCATGCAGAACTATTTTTATGATGCCTGTTATACCATTACACAAAGTTCATGGGTGTTATCGTTAATAAAGAATGGTTATAATTTGGAATTTCACTCCTTCCTGCCCTGCCACTTGCCTCACTCTGCAGACACTGCTAGTTCCTCGTTTCTGTCGGAATAACTGTCTTCCCTGATAGAAAAGGGGGCGGTATTGGACATTACTGACAATGGTTCGCCTTGGGGTTTTTACTCCAAGTACTTTGCTATCAATAAGAAGGGAGGAGGTAAGAGACCAGTCTTGGGTATCCGTGACCTTAATGAATTTTTGTTGGTCAGTAAATTCCGTATGCTCTCCTTGCAGGAGATCTTGACTTTTCTAAGCTCTGAAAAATGGTTTGCTATAATAGACTTAAAGGATGCGTATTTCCATATCGCAATACACCCTAGCTCTAGGAAGTATTAGAGATTGACTTATATGGGTCGCTTATGGGAATACACGGTCTTGCCTTTTGGTCTCTCCTCAGCTCCCAGGATCTTTACTAAGATCCTCTCTGTGGTGGTCTCCCACCTCCGACTTAAACGTTGCATCCTTTACCCATATCTTGATGACTGGCTTTTTGTTGCCAAGTCTCCCAACCTCCTATTGAATCACTTGTGATATGCATGTGACCTTTTTGATTCCTTGGGTCTACTGATCAGTGTGGAGAAAGCCATACTGACCCCTACGAGAAGTGTAGAATTTATTGGAGCAGTCGTAGACTCCTCTCAGGGTTGGGCTTTCCTTCCTAAGCAGAGGGCAGACTGCTTACAGGGGTTGGTGAATAGGCTGTCCCAGACTAGGTTTGCCTCAGTCCCATGGCATCTACTACTGCAGTCACCCCATATGCTTGGCTGCATATGCGCACCCTTCAAAACTGGTTTATTAGGCACTATTCTCCCTTGCAGCATTCTCCGTGGTCCAAACTCACGGTTCCAAGAGCAGTGGTGCGATCTCTTTCCTGGTGGTCCTCCACCCTCCACCTGTTCAAGGGTGCTTGACTTGCAACCGCATTCTGTACAGGTTTTTACGGATGCATCCCTAACGGGTTGGGGTGCTCATTGTGGGGTCACTACTGCACAAGGCTCCCGGACGTAATGGGAAACCTCCCTACATATTAACCTTTTAGAGCTCAGAGCCATCAAGTGTGCTCTCCATTCTTTTGCAGACCTTCTCCATGGTCATCATCTTTTATTGGCTATGGACAACACCACGGTGATGCATTATGTAAACAAACAAGGAGGCACTGGCTCCATGAGGCTATGTACAGAGGCTCCCCACATTTGGGAATTTGCCATAGCTCATGACATACACATAACAGCCATCCATATCGTAGGTGTTCACAATGTCGTCACAGACAGGCTGAGCAAGCAACGACATCAGGTCACAGGGGGCTCCCTTGGATGCCCTGTATTCCTACCTATTTTCCGGCACTGGGGTTTTCCATTAGTGGACCTCTTTGCTTCGGAAGCAACACCTTATGCCCCAATTACTTCCAGGGCAGGTCGCAGTCTAGGCTCCCTGGGAGACGTTTTTCAAATTCGCTGGCAGGGACCCCTAATTTTTGCCTCTTCCCCATCGGGCTCCTCCCTAGGGTTTTGGTGAAACTGAAGAGCGACCAGGCCTCATGCATCCCGATAGCCCTGTTTTGGCACTGGAGGACGTGGTTTTGTCTCCTCTGACACTTGTCCCAGGGAACATACTGGACTCTCCCAGATGTTCCAGCCCTGTTAGGTCACGAGAAAGCAATTTACCCAAGGGTGACCCACCTCCACCTGGCAGTCGGCCGCAGCCTCTTTGACTTCTAAAATGTCAGATGTTTTGGAAGCAGCGCTGAAGCCATTTACCAGGAAATCTTATGCATTGAAGTGGGCAAAATTCACTGATTGGGCTTCTGTACAAGGTCTAGTGCCTCAATTGTGCAGTCTGAATAAAATATTCAAGTTCCTTTTGGTCCTCAAGGAGGGTGGCTTGGCACTTTCATCTCTGAAGGTTTACCTGGCTGCTATTTCGTCATATCATGACCTAATTGAAGGTTGTTCTGTATTCTCTGCCCTCGACTCTAAACTTTTTTGAAAGGTTTATGTAATTTTTACCCTCCTGTTGTACCTCCAACCCGACAATGGTGTTTATCTCTGGTACTTACTGTGCTTACACATAAACCATTTGAGCCTCTGGTTACCACGGATGTCTCTTGGGGTTTTTTCAAGACGGTGTTCGTAGTGGCAATCACATCTGCCCGAAGACTAAGTGAAATTGGGGCCCTGTCTTGTGATCCCCCCTATCTAAAGTTTCACAATGATAAGGTGGTACTAAGACCTCATATTGACTTCCTCCCTAAGATAGTCTCTAAATTTCACATGAGCCAGGACATTGTCCTTCCCACCTTCTTCCCTAATCCACAGTCCTCAGCAGATAGACTCCTACACATGTTAGATGTAAGGAGAGCTTTATTATTTTACTTGAAATGCACTCAACCATTTTGTATTCATAGGAATTTATTTATTTGTTTCCAAGGTCCCAATTAGGGTAAAGGGGGCATCCTCACAATCCATCTCTAGGTGGATTGCTACCACGATTAGGGCTGCATACATAGCATCGGACACTCCATGTCCCTTACACATTTCAGCCCACTCAACTAGGGCTCAAGCCTCTTCTGCAGCCTTCTTGGTGACACTGCCTCTTGAAGATATTTGCAAAGCTGCGACATGGTCGATGTCCTCAATGTTTGTGAAGCACTACCCTATGGACGTCCAGTCTAGAACCAAGGCATCTGTGGGAAGAATGGTGCTGCAATCAAACTTTTGTTGAAACAGCCCACACCCGCCTCCAGTCAGTACATTGTTTCTTGCTACTCTCCCATGTGGGACTGCACAGAAGCCACGACAATGAAAACAGGGTTGCACTTACCTGTAACTGCTACTTATTGAGTGGTCTTCTGTGCAGGCATACATCCCTCCCTCCTTCCCCACTGTGGTCTGTATTTGATGAGTTGTTTCTCACCTGGCGGCTTAGGAAAACTAAGGGATGAGTGCTGGTCCCTCCCACATCATGTGATTTTGGGCGGGAAGACACTGTGAGTGGGAGGGGGAGCCAGCACTCATGAGAGCCTGGAAAATTCTTATAAGAAGCTTGCTAATTCCTCTCCATTGGTTGGCCTGCAAGTGTGCAGTCCCCTATGTGTGCCTGCACAGAAGACCACTTGGTGAACAGCAGTTACAGGTAAGTGCAACCCTGTTTTATGGAAGGCGTTTGACGCATTGAAATCACCACTTAACTCAATATTGGCAGTCTTGCAAGAAAGAGTCACAGGAGGGCTAAAAGCTCCCACTCTCAAATGACAGATCACAGCCTTCGCAGCAATCCTGCCACAAGTCAAAGGCACAAGCATTTTGTGACATCCTTACATGTAGCATTTCCTCTGAGGTGTGGCTTTGAGAGACCTGCCATAGGTTCACAGGTTCCCTACATGGAAGCTACATACAGGTCTCTCGGCACTTACCAAGCCACCATTTGAGCCACTGAGGGAAGTCTCATTGAAATGGCTGAGATGAAGATACCTTTTCTTATGGCTATCACATCCACCAGAAGAGTCTCTGAGCTAGGCTCGCTTTCAGTTAAACTCAAACAATGCATATTTCACAAAGACAACATGTTACTTAGACCAGATGCTACCTTCATGCCCAAAGTCAATTCTGCCCTGCATAGAGTTCAAGATGTGCCTTCCATCCATCTGCCAAACCTGAAGTATCAAAGGGAGAAGATATGGCACACCCCTGACATCAGAAGAGCTCTCAAGACATATATTTGTCAAACCAGCCATATTACGAAAACCAGCACATTATTCTTGTCCATATCTCCACCTAACTAAGGTGCATAGTAGAGGCCAGTGTACTGTAATCTGGAGAACCACGTTTGATTCCCCACTCCTTCACATAAAGCCTGCTGGGTGATGAAGATGCACATAATGACAACTGCCCTGTGTGATGGTCCCTGCTGCCCAACCTCTGCAGCCTCTGTGATCAAAGGGAGAAAGGGAAGGAACTGCTTTTTCTAAGGCAATGATATTCAGTGGCTCAGGAGCCAACTATGGTTATATGACATGCCACCTTTGGTTCTTCTGAGCACTGTTCCTCAGTGTGGTACCTGCCTCATGATTCAGGAAAGTAGGAAAAGACTTTGCCCATTGGGGCTTATGGTTGATAGATTGTTTCCACCTTGAAACTGGTGCATCTGGAGGACCAGATAAGCTGTGAGCCTCCCTGAGGTGTCAGTTTGAGGCCAGGGATGGAAGTAAATGTGGCTGTTTTGTTTGATGCTAATTGCTAATGTGGTTCTCCATGAGCCACAGTGCAAGTACCACAGCTCTGAGGTCTGCATCTGCCACAAACTGAATTGTGCCATCAATAGGTATATCTTGCGGGATATCTGTATCCACCCCCAAAATAGTTCCATTCTATTGGAATAGATGGAAACTCAATTCTGATGCAGGCAAAGGCAAACTGCTAAATTTGTTGCTTCCAAACTTGGCCAAACTTTTTTATTTCTTTATTATATTTATAGATTATTTTTCATTCATGCTTGGGGAGGGATGAACTGCAAAAACAAAGGAAAACTGCAGAGATAAAATAATTCAAATCTAAAGTGAATTAAAATATATAAGGAGAAAGCATAAGCAAACAAACAGCAGCCGGACATTAAAAAAACAGTGTTGGAACAAGTGGAAGAGAAGTAAAACTAACTTGCTTGTAATGTAATTGAGGCACTGTCAAAAAGGTAAGGTTTCACCCCTTTCTAAGAGGAGTGGAGGGACTGTGCCAGGTCTCCAAGGAAAGGTAGTATTAAACGGTTCTCAAGCATACAGCACCAGGAGCTCTTTATTACGGCAGCCAGTCAAATCTGTACTCAAAGGAGTGGCAAGAGTAGGTATAATCAGAACCACCCTCACTTTGTGCTCAGGTTAGTATTTGCCAGAACGAAAGACTGGGTCACAATTAGCTCCTTACAAGGCATGTTTGTGAAGCCCTGGCTTAATAAAGGGTTTTCAGGATGTGGTCTTTTGTGACCACTGCCTGCCTGTAAGATCATTTCTGGATGCACAGGATGCCAATCTGCAGGTTTTTTCCTGCAGAATCTTGATTTATACACGTGTAGAAACACCCTGTTATCACTAAAACTAATATGCACAAATTAATTGCATGTAAAAGCAAATAAAATTTCTTTTCTCTTCTGGCACGACTTGTTCTTGCCTCAGATACCAATTCCAAACTGTACCTCACATATCCTTCTACTGTCTCTCTAATGCATTTTTATTCCACCCCTTCTGACAAGAAGGGTTATCCCCTCCTCCATTTTGCCCTTACAACAACCTTGTCAGACAGGTTTGAGAAAGTGTGTGCGTGTGTATGTGAGTGAGAGAGAGAGTAGCTTCAGGTCATCCAGCAATCTTATGGCAGAGTCAGAATTTGAGCCTGGATTTCCATCACTGAAATCTACTGTACACATACTAACATAAAGCAAGCGGTTTTCTAGAATGTGATAAAAAAGAATACCATTAATGTGGAATTAGTGTTTACCTGCCATGATGGTTATGTACTTTAGGTAATACAGGGTTTAGAAAAGAGTCTAGATAGTTTTAAATGCCTAGTGTTGTTAATATTCAGTCTACATTCTGTGTTGCATTTCAGTGAAGGGTTAGATTCTTCTATGCAAAATGACATTTTACTTCTAAATATGACACACAGCAGATGGTTGCTGGTCAGGAAAGATTAAAATTAAACCTTCAAAATTGCTGTGTGTTTATCTCTTTCTGGGTGTGTGTGATACAGAGAGTGAGAGAACTGTATCTTAGATCTACAGAATACTTCAGTGTTTGATCAACTGCTGGTTTTCAGTTTTCAACTGGATGCTCCTTTGACCCAAGAGGCCGCAGATGAAACCTAATACTAGCCACAGTGTGCTGCATCCATTGAAAGCAACTGAGCAGTCTGTTCAAGATGCAGACAGTGGCTTTCAAATCATGGCCTAAAATGTCTCCCCTGCCCTCTTTTCCTCCTCTTTGTTTAACATACAGCCTGTTGAAGAGTTCTGGAGAACTCAAAAGATTGCACACTGTGCTTTGTTATTTTGGTTGGCCTTCTCTGTTTGCCATACAAAGTGGTCTGAATTACTTTTGTGTGTGTGCAGTGCTGACAGACTTTTGTATTGCTGTTCCTTTATCCAAACTGTCCAAATCCAGCAAGCTGGATGGATGTACAAAATCAATTTTGTCCTGCTGGTTAAGATGCTGTGTGGGTAATAATCCAGCATCCAGCAGATGTGCTTGTGGTACTCCATGTGCAAGTACATGTGTCACTGAAACCAGTGGTTTGGGTTGGCAGGACTGATTGGAGTGGGGGATTCAGTCCCTTTCCAGTTCAGCAAAGAGGTTCATTATGCATCCAATAGGGCGACCACAGTCTCTTTCTCTGCGTGAGGATCTCTGGATCAGGACTCTTGTGTTGGTCTTTGTAAATTAGGGCATGGTTTTTGTATTTTGTTTTCAATATTTGTATCCCAGGACTCAAGCCAGCTTCATTTAGAAATCAATATCTTGACATAATACCTTTTGTTATTATTGTAGGGCCGATATATAAGAATGCTATTTTTTGAAATTTGATCCTTGTCTTAATTTAGCTTCTGTATTAACTGTAGTATTTCCTTTGCCCCCTTCCCTTAGGATGTAGTATATAAAAGCAATAATATATATATATATATATATATATATATATATATATATATATATATATATATATATATATATTTGTATCCCAGTGGTCTTCTGTCCAAGTCTTCTGTTGCTTGGCTTCTGTAGATGCCTAGTGTGTAGTTTAAGCTGCTATCCTAGAAGAGAAGTAAAATATAGATTTTAAATAAATGGTATCATCTTCAGAATTTACATTTGTAAGACTAAGGAGAAATTGACATTTAAATAAAGACCTTAAGTGCTATAGTGTGAACTAATGAACTGCCTTGACAGGAAAAGTAAAGATTCATTTTCTTGAATATCTAGCACAGTTTCTCTTTCTGTCTCTCTTCCTCCCCTGTTTTGTTCTATGGGGGGGGGACATAGTTCCACATCCAAGCTATAACCTGCCCAAATCATGGTCATCTAGTCCAACCCCCTGCACTCTGCAGGAGCATAGCCGAAAGATAGCCCTACATACCTACAACATACCCAAAAGATGGTCGTCCAGCCTCCGCTTGAATATGTCCAAGAAAGAAGCATCCACCACCTCCCGAGGCAGACTGTTCCACTGCTCAATCACTTTTATAGTTAGGAAGTTTCTCCTAATATCTATCCGGTAACGACTCCCTTGTAATTTCCACCCATTAGATTTAGTCTTGCTATCTGGAGCAAGAGAAGACTGCAATCATGTCCCCTCTAAGTCTTCTCTTTCCCAGGCTAAACATACCCAACTCTTTCAGCCTTTCCTCATAAGACTTGGATTCAAACCCTCTCACCATCCTGGTTGCCCTCTTCTGGACACGCTCAAGCTTGTCAACATCCTTCCTAAAGTGTGGTGCCCAAAACTAGACACAGTACTTCAGGTGAGGCCTGACCATAGCAGAATAGAGCGGAACTACCACCTCCCATGTTTTGGACATGCTTCGCTTGAAAGTAGTATGAGCTCTCCAGCTCTCAGAATTGAAAGATGAAGTTTCCTAATGAAGAACCTCCCTGTGCTGCCCTTTTATTACAGACAATCTGAGGGCACAAAGGGGTTTTCTGTTGTACAGGGATCTTTCAATCTTCCAGTATCTACTACCTGCCTCAAAATGTACTTGCACATGTAATTGGCATCCAAACTACACATAACTGCAACAGGTCTGTGTCTTTAATTGGTTCTGGCCCAGTTGTATGTAAAGCAGAGTTGAGTAGGAGGCACTATTTTAAAGCACTGGAGAGGTGTGTTGGCATTAGTTGCTGAACTGTCATACCAGTTGCTATACAAATATACAAGCTGCCCATCAAGGTAACTCTCTGCCTACACAGTACCATAAGTGAGCCCAGTTGGGGAAAGATGACAGAAGAGAAAAAAGAAGGCTAGATAGAGGGTTCGGCAGCCTTTTTGTGTTTTAAATTGCATCCTCTGCCTTCTTGTGCACATATCAGCATTCAAAGACACAGATGTATCACATTCATGTGTTATTTGGCCATTGGAGGTCACACAGGAGAAGATGCCAGAGAAGAGATTTGAGGTAAAGGGTGGGGGGGAATGATAAAAGAAGCAAAGGTGGGAAAAAGCCAAAGCCAAACTTTGAACCTCCTGTAGGTGGGTGAAATTTTCTGTTTAAAAACAAACTATGTTTTATCCTAGGTTGGAGCAAGATATTAAGAAGTTAAAGGCTGATCTTCAGGCAAGCAGACAAATTGAACAAGAGCTGCGTAGTCAGATTAGTTCTCTGACTAGCACAGAACGGGGAATTCGGTCTGAAATTGGACAGCTCCGACAAGAAAATGAGCTGCTTCAGAATAAGTAAGTTGAACCTTGCTGCCCCACAGGATGTTAGGCCATCTCTTTCTGCCTTTTTATGTTCATAATCTGTTCTTTAAATGTTACTTTATACTTCATATGTTTGAATTTTTAAAATGTCAGAACACATTCCAACTGAAAATAAACGCTTGCAAGCCCTTTTTGTTTCATTTGGCAAGAATTAAGCTAGTCAAAGATCACTCTTACCAGTAGCAAACTCCTGCAAAATGTCCAAAATAAGATCCTTCCTTTCAACACCTGGCAAGACTTTTATGAAACATCTTTGCCACCATCTTTAGTTCAGCCTCTATACCACAAAGTATAATAAAAACAATAAGGGATAACAAAACTAAAAATATCAGCAATACAGTACACTGTATTTGCAGATTTGTGACTCACGTTTTTACTTACTTGAGGTCTGAAAATCTGAAACCATGACATGGTCTCCACCAGGTCATGATCATAATCTATAAATTGTCGCATTTTGCAGAAAACTTTGTGGGTTTGGAGCAATATTTGCAGATTTTACCATTTGTGGTGATCTCAGGAACTGGTATTACAAATGGCAGTGGGCTACTGTATTGAGTGTCAACAGTAGCAGCTACACAACAAAACAGGAGCTAATTGGCCATAATGGCAGAACAAAATAATATTAATGATCTCCAGAGACCTGTGGAAATAAACATGTCTTCACCTGGTACCTGAAGCTTAAAAGAACAGGCTCCAGAGAAAGGGAAGAAGGATAATTCCACAGATTTTCTCTGTCTGAAGCCTATACAGTCAAAGTGGAAATTTATTAAATAATCCAGTGCATTTCAAGCTTTAAGAAGTTCTTCAAGGGACGGGGTTGACTTTGCTCAGATGAATCAAATATATTGTACAAGATTGCTATCGTTTAGCTCCTGCAGAAACTTTTCACAGAGTCTCTTGTTTTCACTGCACTTTTTCTGCTTTTATCTATGTTGATTGAATCCTACCCTCTTGTTCTACTGAAATTTGGAGACCTTTCTCCATTTGCCCAGAAGGAATTAAATGTGCAAGAGTTCACTTTTTTCTTTTGATGCTAAAGAAGGTAGCAGCACCACCAATAATGTGCACCTCTTTTACCCTACCTCCCCACCAGACTGCATAACGCTGTGCAGATGAAACAAAAAGATAAGCAGACCATTGGCCAGTTGGAGAAAAAGCTGAAAGCGGAGCAAGAGGCACGGACCTTTGTAGAAAAACAGTTGATGGAAGAAAAAAAAAGGAAGAAGTTGGAAGAAGCAACTGCTGCACGGGCTGTTGCTTTTGCTGCTGCTACTAGGTACTTAGTTTCCTTGGTTTCCTTCATCTCAGACCTGACCACAGTTTTGTATTCTACCATGTTTAATTTTTTTAAATCTTCCTACATGTAGAAAAATAACTTGTGAGGGGAAATTCTTGTTTCTTTCCTCTGAAATGCTTGTTTTCTACATGCAAAGTTTCCACCTACTCCTTTCTTCTTCCCTTGAACTTGTATAATCCAAAGAAACTTTATTTCTACTGAATCTTTAGATCTCCATTGTTTTCCACAGCAACATTAGTGACAGGTTTCCATTCCATCCTTAGTGTGGTTGAATTTGAAGATGCTGGGTGCAGAGATTTTCGGCCGTTGTTGAGTTGTTGTGTGACATAGTGCTGAATGACTAAACACAAGTTTGCTAGAACAACAAAGGCACACAGAAGTGTTCCTCCCCTATTCAGGGCAGGGCTGTTGCTGATTCCCAGGGAGCTGAAATTGGCATTTGGTGCTTGCAACATCTTTTGCCCCATTTTTTGGTTTTGCACCATTCATACTGCTTTTATGGAACTGCCAGTGCACACTGAAAAGTTCATTTATTCATTCTCCCACTCTTTGTGTGCGTGTCTGTTTGTTTTGCTGGGCAGAGGAGAATGCACTGAAACTTTACGGAATCGCATCAGAGACTTGGAGACAGAGTGCAAGAAGTTAACAATTGACATAAAGCTGAAAGAAGATCAGATACGAGATCTGGAAATGAAAGTTCAGGTAATGTGCCTTGTGTGCTTCCATAAGAGCTAACTTTTCTTTACAACACATTCTTCTTTCTTGGAGTGGGGTGGAGGGAGCCTTGCCTACTTACACTATGACAGACATCATTCTCTTTCAGGCTGTATCACTAGCAAACCAAAGCTGGCCAATCTAAGGTGCATGGCAGGAGCTACCACAAATAATTAGCAAGGATTTCTGTATGAGGAATTGATTTGCAAGCCTGTGTGTATCATGGTTTTAGGTGTGCACGGAAAATGCCTAATGGTAGGATTAGACAATTTTTCCTCCAGAGTTGAAGGCAGTTTGAAAAATAGACTGCTTGTGGAGATGATGCTAGTCTCACTTTCATCTCTAGTAAACCTCTGGTAAACAAATTCTGCAGGTGTTTATACTGTCCCAGAAGCCTATTTGGCCGGAGACATCAGTCTGACAGAAGAAATGTGCATGTACTACATGGGAAGTGATGCATAGTGCTTTCAGTGTTCAGAGTGCTTCGCATACATTATCTTGTTGTGTTGCATACAAACAGCCTTTAAGGTAGGCCAGCATTGTTTTTCCCATGCTGCTGATGAGGGAGATGAGAAAATGGCTTGCCTAAACCTGCCTCATGAGTTCATGGCAGAGATGTTGGATTTCCCTGCCTCCACCCTCCCAATGGAGTGCAAAATGCTGCCCCTGGGGGATGGGGGACCAGACAGAGCAGTATGAGGGGGGAACTGAAGGGCTGCCATGATGGGGAATCAGGAAAAAAAACCCTCTCATGTGTATGGGGGTCTTTTCTACAGGAGCCAGCCCATAATTCGAACAGCTGACCACCCAGATTGCAGCTCAGACACTTATACTCAAGTATTGTCTGAATCTGGGCTTTCATGCGGGCTTTAAAAGGTAGTGCATAAGACAAAAGTGCATATTTTATTTGACACATTTGTGTTCCTAGACTTGTGTTTGCTGCCGTAACATGAATCCGAAGATGGGGTATTTGTAGGGGAGAATTGGTGGCAAATGAGCTTAACCCCAGCTGTGCCTGCTGATTTGCCCCAGCAAATGTTGCCTCTAGCACCAACATCCTGCGGTTGTTCTCTTGGTTTACTTCCAATTTGGGAGCTTTGTTGGGGGAGAAAAGATTAAAAGGTAGTAAGGGGGTTGGAATATTTGCTAGGAAAATCAGTCACTGGGTAAAGGATTAAGCCTCTGCCCTCCAATCCTTCCCTGAAAGAGTCATGTCTCTCCTCCCCCCACATACTCCATTAATCTTTTGCAACAAACTTGATGATGGGAGCCCTATGTTTTCTTTGTAATGTGTAGTTGTACTGTGAAAAGGCTCTTAAACTGTTATGCCTACCTCTATGATTTTCTTGATCAATTGTTAGGAAAAACAAGGTCTCAAGAGATAGTGAGAGTGAACTCTATTTAGAGGCTCACTTATTAATCATAAAAATAGACTCAAGTTCTGCTTCTGAGCCAGTTCTTGATTTATTTTTATTTCACTTAATACGTTTTGTAAACTTCCAGTTAAACATTTCTGCCTTTTAATATAATCAAACTCTTAACTTTATATCCAGAGAGCTGCAGGATATACAAAGAAATATTTTTTCTTTACAATTTATGGTTTAAGAACAAAAAAAAGTTGGATATGGGATTTTACAGACTTCTAAATAGGGACTTTTTAATAGAGTTCTTAAGTGCATGTATCCCTTAAGGCTTAAAATAGTTGGATCAAAAGTAAAAAAGCACCCCGCCCATGGCTTTAAGCCTGTACTGGTTTGGTGAGTAAAAAGCTTGTCAAAACAAAACATTAAGCAAAGACAGAAATTTAGCTTGAGAGGAGAGAAAGTTAGAAAATCCTTTCTTCCATTTGTTAGGAAATAAGGTACATGGGGGGGGGTGTCTGTGAGGAATTGCTGGGAAATTTTCCCCTGATCAGAGTCTCCTCCTGTGGGCTGTTTCCATACAGGGATTTTCCCCCTTTACACAGAGAGGAGGGAACTTCTGAACCAAAGGGGAGCATACACATGAAGTTGTGCTTATGCCAAGTGCAGTTCATGGCATTCCTGGGGCTTTCCCCTTTGAGCTGGAAAAACAAAGACTTTTTTTCTCCCATTTAGAGGCGAATCCTCAGAGTGGCAGCAAGGGGGTATCTCTGTGGGGTAAAACAGCACTGGACAGCTTTCTGCTATGCACTATTTCCTCCCCACACCCACCTCTTTAGCCTTTAGAAGGCTTTTTCTCTGCCATACGACACTGCAACGCTGATGTAGCTCTGCAAAGAAAATCAGGGGTGGGATTCTGGCCGTGGGGGTCCTGGCAGAATCACTGCTACATCTGCACTTTAGTGCAAGGAAATGGGAGAGCAGAAGTGGGGACAGCATCAGCAAACATTACAGAAATGGGGTGTGTATCGATGCTACTCCTGTGCCACTTGCTGCTGCCATGGTGAGAGTGCTCTTGCCCCTATGTAAAAGTACCCAGGAACTTGAACAGGCCAGTTTCTTTGCCCCACTCCCCCATTTCCCTCTATCCCTTTCTCTAAATGATTGTCAGCTGCCCATAGCTTTCAGTGCCTCCTGGAACATTCCAAGAGTCAATCCATTTTTGTGGGTTTTTTCCATTTGTCAAGTACCGTTTTTCTGCATGTTTGTGGGCTTCCCCAAGTATGCAGAATCACCTGCCTTTTTTCATTCCCTTAGTGATGGCCACTTGAACATCAGGTCTTTGTCATGGTCTCCATGCATCACACCTATGGGTTAAGACACCTGTGCTGGCTCTGATTCAGGAAACTTCTAAAAAGCTCAGAAAGGATCTGGGGCCCCTCCCCAAGCATGCACAGGAACTCCAACCATGCATGCTTAGAGGGCGGGACTCTAGCATCCTGCCAGTTCTCTTCTGACCTCCGTGCTGATCAGTCAATCTGCTTCTGTCTGGGAACTTCTTTTGTGAACAAAAGTGATCTTCTTCGTGGTCTCTGTGCATCACACCTATGAGAACTACTGCGCCTGCGCTGATCTGATCGGTGTTGTACAAAGCTCACAAAGGGATTTTCACACCTCCACCTTGAGCCTGCGCGGGAACCCCAATTGCGCATGCCCAAGGGGGCGGGGCGCAGACATCCCGCTAGTTCTCTTCTGACTGCTGCGCTGTTAACAGCTAGATCGTCGGTTGGTGTTCATTAGTTTTTTCCCCTCACATCGGGTCTCTATTGTTTGGAATTTTTATTCTTTCAATATTTTTCTACATTTTATTGGACTTCTGCCTCACGGGACGACTGGGAGTGTCCGGGGTGAGAACTTTCCGTGGTCTTCGGACCTTAGCCCCCCCACCCTCACCCCCTCCCTTCCCTCAGGCAAAGAATCCAATTATGGATAGAAAGTGGGAGTATTTCAAAAGGTGTGCTTCGTGCAACAGTAAATCAGCCCCTCGAGACGAGCACACTCTCTGCATCATCTGTCTGGGCGAAAGTCATCGACCGGAGGCTTGTTCTTTTTGCACTAAGTTTTGAACCAGACGTGGAGAAACAGGGCTGCGAGACTTAAAGTCGCTCTCTGGGAATCAGCTCTTGCCCCTCCTGCATCTACAATGTCAGTGGAGACTCCTCCTGCATCTTCTACATCGACTATATCTCAACCGTCGGTGCCGAGAGAGAAATTAGCACCTCCGACACCGAAGCCACCTCGACCTGGCAAATCGGCTTCCGATACAGGGCCTGCCACCATGAAGAAGCGTCCTTCAAAATCGGTCTCTTCTGTTTCGACACCAGTGAAGAAACCTAAGGACAAATTGCAGAGGCATACAGCTCATAAGTCGACTACTGGGAACTTGCATAAGTCTCAAGAGTTGAGCAGCATAGTACTTCCCAAGGGATCTGCGCTGCAAATCGAAAAGCAGTTGCATTCCCTACCAGCACGCCAGTCCACACCAGAGCTGCCTAGAATCCAATCAGAGCCTCTGATCGAAATACTGCATTCACCATCCAGGCAGCTGAGCCCTTAGGTATTGGAGATGAAGCTGGCTCACCATCCTCCATCCGTATTGGCTTCCGAGGCTGAGGATGATTTGATATTGGAGACTCAGGCTGTAGGTCCTCACTCTCTGTCAACTGCCTCCTGGGCTAGTGGTCGTTCCGATCGCGACGGATGATATTGACCGCAGGATAGATCTCACTCTCCCTTCCCTGATGACCGAGGTCGATGGGACAAATACCAATTCCGTCGAGACTGATACCACCCATCCTTTTCACCCAGGAGAGACCGTCTCAGGGAAGTGCATAGGACAGATACCTGTGTTCACTGCACGAAATTTTCCAACCAAACCCGAAAGAATCGAGCAGCCAAACTTCAAGCAGCCCTTCTGGATTTGGCGCTCTGACCGCATGGCTTCTACTTCTGCTAAGGTAACTCTGGCATCGGTGGATTGGCCTCAGTTGGCACCAACAGATCAACATAGATCAACAGCAATGGATCAGCCCCGATCATCGGGTGCATTGACAGCAACAATCTCTGAGGCTGGTCTTTCAAAATCAAAGTCTGCAACGCCGATGGCTCCATTGGTATTGTCGATGCTGATGTCCAAAAAGTAGAAAGACAAGAGCCACGCTAAGGTTAAACATAAACACCTTAAGACTGGCTCTGTGAATACTGTGGTGAGTGCTGCAGTGGGTTCTGACATGCCTGCAGCCACTCCCCTTGTCCGCTCGATTTCACCAGACCCGACACACGTTCCAGCGATTCCACCAATTACGCTGTTGAACTCACCCATCTGTCAGCCTGACTCCCTGATGGATTGGTCGGTGCTAGCGGACCCTCCATTTCTGGGTCAGATGTGGAAGTGGTGCCTATCCCACTTCACATTGCCACCCAGCAGGACTCCCGCTCCTCAGCCTCTGAGCACTCTTGATCCCAATCTCCAACTGGCACCAGTTGTCAACACCAATTGAAGTCAAAGCGTATACTGGACCCCTCGACTTCCTACCATAGCAGCTCCTCACCAAGACCTCAGGACTGATCCCCTCACAGCAGACCACCAGCTGCTTTCTCGCTGCTGCCATCTTCCATGATGGTTCCATGGGACCAAAAGCAACAACAATATCTTTCTGTTGTCTTTAGCTCTCTCCTGGCTGACCCTGGGTCGTCCACTGGATTGGGATCAATGCTCAGTGGTCTCACACCATGCTTGCTCCCCACTACTGGATCGTCCTCCATCAGCCCCGCTATTATCAGCCATCCCTGCTAAACCTTCAACACCAATGACTCCTCCTGTTCTGTAAGCATCAACATGGATGCCATTGATACCGACAGCTCCAATGCAGCCAGGCTCATCGATGCCTCCTTCACATCCTTTTTGTGACATTCCGACACCTCCTGATTTGTCCAGGGTGGGAGATTTGTCTCATTCTTCTTGGAGTAAATCTGAAGAGGAGGGTTCTGGGGCTCCCACTACTCCTTTAGACCCTTCTCTGAACCAACACGTAGCAGATGATCTCCCTACTGTGTAGTGGTTAAGTGCGTAGACTCTAATCTGGGAGAACCAGATTTGATTCCCCACTCCTCCACTTGCACCTGCTGGATGACCTTGGACAAGTCATAGTTCTGATAAGAGCTGTCCTTGAAAAACAGCAGTTTCTGTCAGAGCTCTCTCAGCCCCACCTACCTCACAGGGTGTCTGTTGTGGGGAGGGGAAGGGAAAAGGAGTTTGTAAGCCGCTCTGAGACTCCTTTGGGTAGTGAAGGACGGGGTATAAATCCAATCTCTTCTTCTTCTTCTTCTTCTTCCCTATTTCTCCTTTGGAGGATCTCTGGTCTTATGGAGATTTGATAAAGAAGATGGCACATTCCCTGGGCATTGCTATCACTCAGCTCCAGCTCCTGCATGACCTGGGACTCTGTGTAAATCACAAAAAATCAAATCTCATTCCTTTGCAAAAGGTGGATTTCATCAGGGCTACCATCGATTCCACTCTGGGAAGGGTATTTCTTCCAGTGCAGTGGGCACGCAGTCTGGCCATGTTGGCAGGACTTCTTCGGGTGTTACCTGTTGTCACAGCTCTCGAGGTTCAACAATTCTTAGGATGTCCGCAATGACAGGGGTATTTCCCTTGGCAAGGCTTTGCATGCGGCCCCTTAAACTTTGGTTTGTTCAGACCATCAAACCCTCAAAGCACCCACAAACAAAACGTCTTCTAATACCATGCGACGTGAAGGATGCTCTACTGTGGTGGGAACATGTTCCCAAACTTCTGACTGGTTTTCCTTTTCATCCACCGATGCCTACACTCACCGTCACCACAGATGTGTCCCTGTGGGGTTGGGGGCACACCTGAATGGATGTTGTTTGGAGGCACCATGGGAATCCAAATTGAGGGACTCCCACATCATTTGTTTGGAACTCCTGGTGATCAGGTATGCTCTCCATTCATAGAATCATAGAGTTGGAAGAGACCTTGCAGGTCATCTAGTCCAACCTCCTGCACTCTGCAGGAACATAGCTGAAAGATAGCTCTACAACATACCCAAAAGATGGTAATCCAGCCTCCAGAGTCTGTTCCACTGCTCAACCACTCCTACAGTTAGGAAGTTTCTCCTGATATTTAGCCGGTATTGACTCCCTTGTAATTTCCACCCATTAGATCTAGTCTCGCAATCCGGAGCAAGAGAGAATACATCTGCTCCATCTTCTACATGACAGCCCTTCAGATATTTGAAGACTGCAATCATGTCCCCTCTAAGCCTTCTCTTTTCCAGGCTAAACATACCCAACTCTTTCAGCCTTTCCTCATAAGACTTGGATTCCAACCCTCTCACTGTCCTGGTTGCCCTCTTCTGGACATGCTTGATGGTTGCAGGAATTACAGTGGCAGTTCTGACAGACAACACAACTGCTCTCACATACATGAAACAGACAAGGGGGCACGGTGTTGCACCACCTTTGTCCTCTAGCCCTGTGGGACTGGTATCTCGTACATAACATTTGGATGTCAGCGGTCCATCTTCCAGGTGCCCAGAATATTCAGGTGGATGCCCTCAACAGAGGTGGTGCACAACTACATGCATAGGAACTGAACTGGAGATACCTTTGGACAGTTTTCCAATAATGGGGCCACTCTCAAGTGATTCTTGTGATACAGCTGAACTCCAAATGTGTCCAGTTTTGCTGCAGGGAGGGAATAGACCCTCTCTCTTTGGGGGACAGACATCTGATCCCCTGGACCAGGAAGTTGCTCTTTCTTTTCCCACCGATTTCACTTCTTATGAGGGTACTAAATAAGATTTTATGGCAAAAGTCGGATTGCATCCTTGTGACCCCTTGGTGGTTGGAGGTTGCAGTAGTCAGAAGGAACTGGTGGGATGCTGGAGTCCCACCCTCTGGGCATGCATGGTTGGAGTTCCTGCGCATGCCTGGGGAGGGGCTCCAGATCCTTTCTGAGCTTGTTAGAAGTTTCATGAATCGGAGCTGGCACAGGTGCCTTAACCCATAGGTGTGAATGCATACTCGAAGTTACAGGTAAGCAACCTGTTTATTCATTATAAGAAGTGAGTTGGGGGCTCTCAAGAAATCACAATGGGATGGGGAGGCAAACAAACTGGAAATATTCCCATATACCCACCCAAATCAACCTCTCATTTCTATATACTCTCAAGCCTGAATAGGCTAATTTTCCTCATATCCCTCTGTTTTTCATTTAACTATGTTTAACATTCCATGCCACATGGAGCATGTTCAGTTCTCATTGGTCCATTTGGGAAGATGGGGTCATTTTTCTCTTGGTTAATTTATATTTTCTTTCTACATATTTTCCTCTACCTTGTCTATGGGTGACCTGGATTTGCTTCTTCTGTGACTGGCAGAAGCCACCTACTTGATTAAGTGCAGTAATGATTAAGCATTTCTCTTAAGCACCAAGGTCCAGATCTCGAATTCAGTTGACCATTAGCACTGTTCACCAAACAACCACTTTTGTACCTCAGACAAAAAGAGGTTGCAGGGATTAATCTAGCAATTTAGTCTGAACTGGCCTAACCATTGTAGCATCTCTACGAATTATCTCATAGGGTGATTTTGATTGGTTGTGTGCACATTGTAAAGTTGCATTTGTGTGACTTGCTCAGACATAATCCTGTGAGTTGACTGAGTAGACTAGTTTTTCGACATATATGAGTTTATAGATTGTGGAAACTGGCTATTTCTTGGCACTTACAGAGTTGCTAGATGCACTTCATGTAACACACCAGTATGTAATGGTCCTTTTGAAATTCAGAAATGTGTCATCTCAGGGTTATCTCCAGATATAAGACCACCTGTGTGTGAACAAGGAATTTGACAGTGCTCATCTTACCAGGACTAGCAGAATTAATGCACTTCAAGCTCTGATTCATCTCATGAACACTAAAACAAATCAGAGGGATGGATAATTGTTAGTGTAAAATATTTCATGATAAGAATGCACTGGCAATCTCTTTCATTCCTTTGAAAAGGAGGGTGGGTAAAAGAGGCTGTAATTACACCTGAATATGATGTATTCTAAGCTGCTGCTTCCTCAGATGTTAAGTTACCTTTTTGATGTAGATGGTGCATATTTGACAGATTATTTCTGACAATATAATCAACTTGTCTTAAAAACACAGTGTGCCTCAGTATCAAGACCCAGTTTGTAACAGTCCTGCTTCAATTTCTCTCAAAGGAACTACGGAAATACAAAGAGAATGAAAAGGATACAGAGGTATTAATGTCAGCACTTTCAGCCATGCAGGATAAGACGCAGCACTTAGAAAACAGCTTGAGTGCGGAGACAAGGATCAAGTTGGACCTATTCTCTGCATTAGGAGATGCAAAAAGGCAACTTGAGATCGCCCAAGGTAATATGGATTCTCCTAACACGAATGGACACAATGATGGAAATTGAGGATGCCTTTTGTGACTTGTGGCTGGGCAAAGATCACCAGTATGCACATGGAAATTGCTCCCATGCATACATTTTGGGATGGGGGGGTGGTTGTAGCTGGTAATTTTTCCCTTCTGGCTCCTGCTTCAGTGGGTAGGGGAGGCCAGCACAGCTCCACTAAAGCATATGGCAGTTATTTTTTTTTTATGCAAAACTCTCCTAAAAAGGAGAGAATTTTATTCTTTTTATAAGAAAAGGAAGGGGTAGACAGATGGAGAAAGAAAAAAGATGGAGTGAAGTTTTCTCTGTTAAAATGGGTTAGTTTTAGTTAGTGTTTAATATCGTTTTTCGGCATCGAACATGGTTAGAAGATCTTCTTTTTGATTTTGCAAAGTCCAAAGACACTCTGTTAATACAGTTAGTAAAGTCCATTGGGGTTAGTAATTAAACAGCTCCTTACAGATGCAACACAAACAATCCTTAAGATGTCTTCTTTTTAAGTCTCTTCCAATTATGGGCTAAGTCCTTTTTAACCTTGATGGCTTCCTTTCCTTCACCTCTTACCCCTGGGCTGCTGTCTTCTTCACTGCTTATCATAGTTTTAAGTGCTGCGTCTTCCCTCACGCCGGCGTGTCTCTTCAGAAGTTTTCGCATTTCAAGGAATGTAGTCTTTCTTCTTTCTTTTGTAGCTTTCAGATTTCCAGGGCGCCATAACCACTTCGCAAAAAATTAGATCTCCGATGTCTTGCTTGCTATGCTCAACCCCCTTTCTACTGGCAGAGTAATTTCTTTTATAAAAGTGGAATTGGCTTTGAGAGCCATATCCACCTCCTCTTTTAATTCTTTCGCTTCACTGCCAGTTAGGGGAACCAATACATTCGCCAAAGTAAATCCGAGATCCTCTTTCTCTTCTTCTTTTACGCCCTGAGAACTTAGAATCCACGCTTTCTGTTCAATTTCCGTCATCTTCCTTGTTGTTTCCAATATCAGTTCTTGTCGACTGATGAGAACACTTTCCACTTTAAGCAGGGTTTCATTGATTTTCTGCATTTGCTCCAGCAGAGGGCGCAGAATCTCATTTTCCTGTTGATTGACAGCAAGCTCTGGGGGGGCTACTCGGACCGGAAGTCCCTCCTCCCTTCTCTTCCGGTTTCTGCAGGATTTTCCCCGTTGTCGACATTTTGTTTTATTGTTTACTTTTAAAAAGTTCGTGCCGCCTCCCCCAGGAAGCTAATAAGGTCGTAGTCTTCTATGCAACCCCAACGGTACTTTCACCAACAGTTCTTTCTCTCTTCCCCCTCCGCGTTCCCTTTGTAAATCTTGCTTCTCAAAAGGGGTGGGGACTCCTCCCTCCTCCCATACGCTTAAACGCTTGCGGGGGATTCAAATTCACGCTTCAAAATAGACCTTCCACTCACGATTCGATGCCACTTCTTCTTTTTATATTAAATCATATCGCTGTCTTCACTCCTGGAAATCAGTGGCGCTGCTAAGTCCCATGACGGGGCACGACGCAGCGGGGCCGATTGGGGCAGGGAGAAAGCCTCAATTTCCCGGCTGTCTGCCGGCAAAGAGGTCACTCTCCAAGCGCCCCCGGTTCGGAGCCTTAACCTAAGGCTCACTAGGGTCTTTCGCACATGCGAAGACCCCCCCAATCTGCGCGTGGGCTAGCCGCCTCCGGGAGCGTCCCGAGACGCGGCCGCCATTCGCAACGCCGAAACCGAAACCTCAAGCATATGGCAGTTATCACACAATATTTCAAGTTCTGGCTTTAGCACCAGAACTACCTCTGGAATTACCCCTGCAAAGAATGTGGGGAGGGCTCTTCTTCCCCCTTCCTTCCTCTGAGAAATTTGGCCTTTCATAACCAAACTCTTTCATCTTTCCTTGCATTTCCTTTGGTGCTTCGGTTGGAAAGGACCCTCCAGATTCATTTAGAATTTTGATTAAAAGCCAGCAACACTGTATGGAGTATCTTGACCCCCTCCCCCCGGGAGAAATTTCTCTAGCCTTCTAGCTTCCCCTGAAATTCCTGAAGGCCCCATACTCTTACTACACTGTAGGGAAAATTTCAGTAGCAGCTGTTTGCTGCAATAGAATCCATAGTTGACCCAGTAGGACTGCACTGTTAAATCAGGTTAACTGCTACTTGAGTATCTAACAATTACTGAGACTCTCTGTGGAGTCTGGGTAGAGAGAACGAATACAGATGTCTGGTGCAGAGACCTGCGAGTTAATTGCCTTTGGTCCACCTGAACAGTAGGAAGTTGGCCAGACTGTCCTAGTCAAATACAGCATCCTTCATTTCAAGGAAAGGAGCTGCATTTGACTGAGGACATTTGTTTGCAGCAGTGAAGGAAGCATTGGGCTTAAATTGTCCTGTCGGATTCCTGAGTGCAGCTGTCGAGTGCAAACACTACAGAAATGTAATATAGTAGGAAATTAACAGTTCATACACAGCTGGATGTCCTCATTTTGTGTATTCTGTCCAGGAAAGTTAAATGCAGGAGGGAGAGGGAAGAGAGAATCCATAATCCACCTGGATCCATGTTTTCCTGTGGTATTGATAAGCAAAATGTGAGCAAGATTGTTGTTCTGATGACATCTAATCTCAGTATATCATTCAGATCTTTTTTTAAAAGCTGGAAATGTACATTGTTTCTAGCCATCACTAAAACTATACATTTCCAAAGTGCCTTTAAGTTTTTGGAAGAGGAGATGACAACTTCCACCAGTTCATCCACCCAGCCACCCACTGCAGATCTTCATTTTGCCCCCTATGCTGTTCCTGAGAGTCCATTGACACCTCCCCCCTCCATGGAGAAAGTTTCAGTGGGCTGCAAAGGTATGGGGTGTGTGAAAGAGTCCTGTTTCACAAGTCTGCACATGGTAGGATACTGATGTTTTTAAGCCTTAGGGAGATGACCTACAAGGGCAAACTTCTAAAAAAATGCAATAGGTGGAAGCTGTGATTAGACTGCATTAAATTTTTATCCTTAAATGTTTGGGAAGCAAGAGTGGATCTGGAGGGGAGCAGGAGGAACCCAAGCATTACTTTTTTTGCTGCTTTTCAAGGCAATGTCAGCCATTTTGGCACCATAATTTTCTGAGCTTTCTGCCTTTCAAAGTGAATCCAGCCAGAACTGGGCATCACATGGGGAGTGTGTTGATGGCACAGCATGATCTAGCCAATTAGATTGGGCTACACTGATGATTTCAACAAGAGTGGGTAAAAGAAGCAAGCCAACCTTTCTTATCCAGTTTGAATCAGCTTGTTTGGAAAGAACATCCCATTTCCTCATTACTCTGTGATGGATTCATTTGCAGCACATCAATAAATAGGCTGTCCCCTGCCCTCTACATTTCTTCCTTTCAAGCCTCCTCTCTCCAAATTACTATCAAAAGGGTGTCCTGCAAAAATCTTTCCAAAGTTTAGCTCTCTCTTTCTCAGTTCTGGTTCTGGTGAGCTATAAGCTGTAAACAGCCAGTTCAGTCAGTAGAGGGTGCACAAACTTAACTAAAGAGCCTTGTTCCCTGACAGAGTTACTGTGTTCAAGCTAAGTGCCAGGTTCAATCAAGGCAGCTTTGCACAAAACATGTTTTCCTATAGAACACATTTTGAATCTAGTGGCACCTTTAAGACCAACAAAAGTTTATTCAAGGTATGAGCTTCTGTGTGCATGCACACTTCCTCAGATACATTGAAATGTAAGTTAACAGGATTGCCAGCCCCCAGGTGGAAGCAGGGGATCCCCCAATTTCACGGACTCCTGTACGCTGCAGGCCAGCTGGCCAGTGGGAGAAAGCCATGCCCCAACTGCCACAACCCAGCGTGACGTCACTTTCAAGTGAATCATCACGTCAGCATTGCACATGGTGATGCCACACACACACCCTACTCTCGGAAAGCTCTTTCTCACCCCCCACCGGCGAGACCTTAGGACCTGGCAACCCTATTAACAGTTCATATAGATAGGCAGATGACTCTACATAACAATAAACTTTTGTTGGTCTTAAAGGTGCTACTGGACTCAAAATTTGTTCTACTACTTCAGACCAACATGGTTGTCCACCTGGATCCATGTTTTCCTCTGTTATTGATAAGCAAAATGTGAGCAAGACTGTTGTTCTGATGACATCTAATCTCAGTATATCATTCAGATCTTTTTTTAAAAGCTGGAAATTCCCTCCCCACCATCAATTTTTTGCTGATTTCACACATCTTGGCAAAGCCATTCTGAATCTGGGGTGAAAGTTAAAACACTAAACTGTACAGGCTGTGATGTGTCATTTTTGTCCAGACTTTGGATGGGTTTGCACAGATCCATGAAAACAACCAGTTTTGAATTGGGAAATGATGCAATTTCCAGCTCTTAAAAAAAGTCTTGACTAGAAGCATAAGACTTTAAATTGTATGGAGAACAGTATGTTAGAAACATCCTTGGGTTGCCTTGACCTGGATAGCCCAGGCAAGCCCAATCTCATCAGATCTCAGAAGCTAAGAAGGGCCAACCCTGGCAAGTACTTGAAAGGGCAACCTCCAAGTAATATCAGGGATGGGCTGCAGAGGCAGGCAATATAAGCCTGCCTGAAACATCCTAGCTCCAGTAGGAGTCACCAGAAGTCACCATGACTTCCAGGCTTGCAAGCACACACATACACAGATACCAAAAAAAAGAAAAGAAAAGAAGTATCCTTGCATTTATTTAATGGTGCTTTTGCAAACTGATGGGAGAAATGAGAAATGGATGTACACTTGTGTTGACTTATCTGTGTAAGTTCCACTAAGTTCTCGGAACAGAATGGAGATGGGTGGTGTATCTTCCTAAATCAGCATGTTGTGGTTTATGCTACTGTTGGAAGGTTTATTTTGTCACCAGCAAAGATTTTGCTAGATGGGTCTATCACCTTGAAAGGGAATGGGGGAGGGGGTATATCGAGTGCTGCTGATGTGCACCCTCCATTCGCCTTGCTCAAATACAGTGTAAACCTCAAAAAATGAAAGTGAGTTTCTGAAAAGTAATGCTTACAGGATTGCATTCAAGGCCAGGTTGTAGCCAAAGGGGGAAGGGGAGTGGAGGGGTGTTCTCTCAAATATTCCAGATACCTTCCCTTGTCTGTCAACTTCTGTTGCGGGGTGGGGACTGTCTAGTCATTCTGCATACAAAGATGGAAGAACAAAATGTTAGCACTAAGAATCAGGTCTGTATACATATAGCTTACTACTGTCTGTGCTGTAGGGCAGCAGGCAGAGAAGGATCTTTCCCAATACCTCCTACCTGAAATCCTTTTGACTGGAGTTTATGGGAACCATACCTGAGGCCTTCTACATGTGATAAATGGACTCTGTTACTAAGCCGTGACTCTTTCCCTCTTGCAGGAGGAATGCCCTTCCTTGGCCTGGAAAGGCACTGGAATGATGGATAAGAACTTGGTGCTTTTTGAAATGTTGCAGAATCATATAATAAGTCAAACAAGTGGTTGATTCTGTTTAGATTATGTTTTTCACTGCCACCAAACTATTTCAGACAATGGGGCTGATCTCTTATGTGTTGCTGGTTAATAACATGTTTTCCCCTCTCTTTTTTTTTTGAACAAATCTTAACAGGGCAAATCATTCAAAAAGATCAGGAAATCAAGGACCTAAAACAGAAGATAGCAGAAGTTATGGCAGTAATGCCCAGCATAACATACACTCCGGCCACCAGCACGCTGAGTCCTGTTTCCCCACATTATTCTTCCAAATTTGTGGAGACCAGCCCTTCTGGACTTGATCCTAATGCCTCAGTTTATCAACCTCTGAAGAAGTAAATGTTGGTGTTGTTTGTCATGCAGAAGGCATCACACAGAAAAATCTCTTGCAGTCAAGATGAAATTTGTATTGTGTGAGACTGTACTGATTTACTGTTTAAGAAAAATAAATTAAAAGAAGGAAGTGGGGGAAGAGAGCCCCAACATCAAGGTTTGGCTAGAACTGCCCATCAGTTTTTCTTCTAAATTTTTAGAAAACCTCACAGAACTTTACAATTTTTTTCTTGGCCAATGCATTAAGGGGAAAAAAATCACAAATCTTAGTTTTCTTGTAAAAATTCTGCCTCTTTAAGCAAAAATACTCTTGCAAGGTTTCCTCTTGAAAAGACAGAAATATAACTTGGAGCTTTGCTTGATTCTAAACCCTTTCTTTTATATTTCTTTACACATAATGATGCCAAAATGGCAGATTGAGAGTTGCAAGGAATAATGATGGAAATTCTTTAGGGTTTTTTGTTTTTGTGAAAGGGTTTAATCACACAAAGCTTTGATACGTCAGTGTATTATTACAGTGGGGGAGAAAAAGGGTATGTGTGAGACATCCATTTGCTTACCCCTCTAAGGACCAAACTTTTTTAAGGGGTCATCAATTTTAAGAGAAGGAAGAAGTAAAGCAGAACAGAGAAACTAAAACGTAATGTTGATTGTGTGAAGTGCTTAGATTCCCTTTGCACAGACATTAGTCATTTTGAAGCTTGCTATCAGTCATGTTCAACAGTGCCTTGGGAAAAGACATTTCAAGAGGAAACTTGGTATTTCAAACAGTTTTCTCCCTCCCTCCCCCTTTGCTGTCATCTAGCTTAAGACACCCAAGTTCATTTTACAGAGTCTACTGCAGAATTGGATGCCCACTGCAACCCCAAGGTTCCATCTCTATGTTGTTGTGGTCTTTTTGGTACAAAATCAACAGTGTTCTGTAACTTGGCTTTGATTTTAGGATGTGCTGTAGAGGTCTCAGTAGTGACAGGGAGCATTCTAGGGAAGGCGGAGTTGTGCAATGTACTGTATACAAGAGACTGTCAAGCTGGCTCATCAAAGCTGCAGCTCTGGTTCTTTCTTCTAAAAAAAGTCAACTGTGATTTTGCTTTACATCATATTGTGTTTTGACAACTTAATTTCAATGGGGCTGACTAAATCTCAGCAGTTGTGCCAAGGATTTATGTGTTTTTTTAAAATAAGAGTTTTTAAATAGAAACTCATTAAAATTGCACAGATATTTAAGTTGAAATGTATATTGTACATTGGTAGGAAAGTGTGTTGCACTGGCGATTTTTGAAGTGTTTAAAGTTTGGGCTTGGGTGGGAGGGTGAAAATGGTGATATAAAAATGTATTAGTAACTAGCAAAATTATAAAATCAAAACAGTTTATGATTTTGCAAAAACATGCAGTGGACTCTGGAAGGACAATGTTCTTCTTTAAAAAAACATTTTTAAAGGTTTCATATGAATTGGCAGGCATGCCTTGTTTAAAAAAAATAAAGTAGGACAAGAAGTCAAAAATAGGAGTATTAAAGATCCATCATTTTAATCAGAGATTTTTTTGAGATAAAACTTCTAGCTTTAGCCAGGTGTGCATGTTGCTGTCATTTTGCATTTTTGAATCATCTTGTGTAATTGTCACCATGAAAGTGTTACTCAGAAATGTCATAGGTTTTCATCTTTGTGCAGAACATGGAATATTGTCACTGACTTTGTGTTGAGGTTCCCCCCTTTTTTTCCCCCCTTTCCCCCCCCCCATGTTTCCTCCTTTTTGGGCTGCCTTTGGGGCACTACTTTTGTTGAAATACTCAGTCTTGGCTGCATTCTTTTTTTTTCTGTGGGGTTTACAAAAAAATAAACATTTTCTTGCAGATAGCTTTTTGCCAGTGGCTTGGATTATTGTGGTTCATGTATAGGGCTTTATTTGTTTTAACAAAAAAATAAGCTTTTCTTTATCCACCATTCAAGTAACACATAATTTGCCCAATTTAATATTGCTGGTAAGATTTAATCAGAATACTAATGTCTTTCACACCACTTGTGAGCAGCAATTTATTCAGCCTATTTCTACTTGCCATTTGAGTTTTGCTGCTAAATGCAGCTTTGCTAATAAATCCACACAAGTTACTAGTCCATAAGCTTTTTACTGATTCTCCTGACGATACTGTTTTATCTTTTTTTTATGTCAAGGGCTGCCAACTCCATATTTTCTGCAGAACATTCTTGCCTGCTTGCCTAAAGATGATTCTTACTCCTCAGAGATGGCTAAGCAGCTGTCTACTTATAGGCTTCTACTAACCCATTAAGAATGATAAAGCTGATCTGTAAACTGTAAGAGCAGGAACCTTCTTGAAATAATGCAGTCTAGAGCAAATTGCAGAATTGGTAGGGACAATGGACATATATAGATGCTTCACATATACAGGGACTCCCTGTTCTTCCTTATGAAAGTTCTTTGAAACACTCCAAGTGTATGAGCATTCTCTATACAGAAAAGAAGGGGAAGGCTCCATACATGCTTAAAATTTACTGAAATTCAGCAAATGGGCATGATCCACCAGAAAAGTTCTCCAATCCAGGCCCCATTAAAATGAACAGCAATTCCACAAGAGCACAGCTCCCTTTCGTTTTAGTGGGAGCTGTTGCAATGTTGGAGACCTTCCATGATGGATTGATCCCAGTATCCCCCCCCCCAACTGGTCGAAATACAAAATTGTAGAAAAACTGTAAATGGGATGCAGTTTAAGACCCTTTTGTGGCACTGGCCCTGATTCTGCAATTTCCATCTCTTCAGACTTGCTGGTCTCTGTTGACAGCTTCCAGTGTGTAATGTTAAGTGTACAAACCACATATTAACACTGCCTAAGTGCATCCTCTTTGGATCAGCACCTAGCATTTTTCTCTTTGTCCTGTTGCAACACATCTTGAATTGCAGGTATGTGTACCAGAGCTGGTTCCTGAGTATTGATAAGAGGAAGATTTTGCTACCCCGTTCCTCTCTGTCCTTCCTCTCTTTAGATCAATCATCAGAATCTGCTTTAACCTTTCTATAAAGGTCTGTTTACATTGCACAGATAAGCAGTTGTCTGTACAGCAATTGCCCCTCTGTAAAGTGACTCCTCTACCAATTTGGATCCCTACTTATGAGGGTGCCATACACAGAATCAGACCATCACCCACAAGTGCACTGTTGGCTACTCTGGTTGGCAATGCTGCTGTGAGGTCTCAGGCAAAGATGAGTCTTTCTAAGCATCTGATACCTTGAACACAAGATTCAAGAGAATCTTACAAAGCCTGTGTTTTACCACTGAGCCATAGCCCCTCCCCGTCTAAAGCACATCTGGGAAGGGGCACAGCTGAAGAGCTCCTGGTGGGAAGAGTGTCTCCAGTGTGTTTGATCTTCCTGAGCAATTGGGTATGAACTGATCCAGTGAACGTTTCTGCCCTGACAAAAGCTTACCATGATTACTGAAGTGAGGTAAAGGCAATAAGCCATAGTTAGCTCATTCCAAACATACTGAAAACGTAGTTTACTTTACTCTGCCAAACCATATGCTGTAGGACATAGATCAAGCTGGGTAGCTGTGTCTAGCTGTAGAAAACAGCAAGAGTCCAGTAGCACCTTAAATACTAACAAAATATGTGGGAGGGTATGAGCTTTCTTGAGTTGAAAGAAGTGACTGAAGTGAGCAGCTTATACCCTGCCATATCTTTTGTTAGTCTTTAAGGTACTACTGGACTCTTGCTGTTTTGTACTGCTGTAGGAGGTGTTTAGGGGGTCTCCTTGTTATTCTGCAAACAGAGAGGCTAAAGAGAAAGGGGCAAACATCAACCATAGTTTGTTTAGTACAGATGCAACCAATGTTCCCTCTAAGCTTAGTTAGTGTGAGCTAGCTCACAGGTTTTTAGCCTCCAGCTCACACATTTTTGTCTTGGCTCAGAAAGGATGGCTCCAGAGCAAACTAATTTATGTAGTAGCCAAATCGCTCACTCGCAATTTTCATGCCAGTAGCTCACAAAGTAGATTTTTTGCTCACAAGACTCCACAGCTCAGAGAGAACATTGGATGCAGCGAGGAGAATGAGCCGCCTCAGCGGAAGGGCAGGATAAAAGTCCAATAAATAAATAAATACAATTAACCATAGTTTGCAAAACCCATTTCATATCCTGGTTTGTTAAGTGTACTGGGTTAGATCCTATCAGTTTTCCATGGGTGTTCTCATTCACTGCCACTTCTCACTGCAGACCAAGATAGCTTGTGGGGCATGGGTTCCTGAGGGAACAGGAAAGAAGGAAGTGATCATCTTCCAATAGCAGAAAACTGCTAGGAACCAGCCCTATGTCTACCTGGGGACTGTTTGTCCTAAAGTCTTGTGAACAGCCCCCAAATCCAGGTTTTGTGTGTGCTCATGTACCAAAGCAAATTTAGCCATGCACCTGACTGCTACACCACAGCCATCTTGGGCAGTATTTTCTGATTGTATGCATCATAGATTGGCTTTGGATGTCTGTTACACTTGAACCAGTTTTGGGAAGTGTCGTAAAAGGCCTTTGTGATGGCATTTTTTCTTAAAATGGCATTGGATCTGATTAATTTTATAAGGGCCACTCTCCACACCTTCATGAAGCATGCAAGAAATGTCGATTTGTAAAGATTCTGCCCATAGCATTATTGAACTAAGAAATCAAAGTGCAGTGCAGCCTGTGTATTTTGCCATCCTTCCCTGGATAATCAGGAGTCATCTTGTGTGTATAAAGTGCCATCAAGTTGCAACTAACTTAATGGTGACCCCATAGAGTTTAAAAGGTAAATGAGAAGCAGAGGTGGTTTGCCATTGCCTTCCTCTGCAGAGTCTTGCTTGGTGATCTCCCAAGTACTGAACCTCCTTAAGCTTCCAAGATATGACAAGACTGGGCTATACTATACCATTTCACATCCCAAGAGGGGTCTTGGTTTCCCCTTGCTCGAAAGCCGGTCGATTCCAACTCTAGGGGGTGGTGCTCATCTCCATTTCCAAGCCAAAGAATCAGTGCTGTCCATAGACTTCTGTGGTCATATGGCTGACATGACTAAATGCTGAGGCACAGAGAATGCTGTTACCTTCCCACCAAAGTGGTACCCATTTATCTACTTGCAATTTCTTGCTTTCAAACTGCTAGGTTGGCTGGGGCCAGAGACGGGAGCTCATTCCATCACGTGGCAGTAGAGTCTTGAACTGCTGAGCTACTGACCTTCTGGTCTGCAGCTTAGCATCTTAACCTCTAAGCCATCACAGCCCCAGAGGCATCTTACAATCTTCGTCATGGTCTCTGTGCATCACACCCATGGGATCCAGTGCGCCTGCGCTGATCAGATCAGTGTTGTGCAAAGCTCACATTGGGATTTTTGCACCCTCACCTCGGGCCTGTGCAGGAACCCTACTATGCATGTCCAAGGGGGTGGGGCACAAACATCCCGCCAGTTCTCGTCTGACTGCTGTGCTATTAATAGCTTGTCTGCTGGTCGGTGATCTTTGAAATTACTACACATCGGGAAACCTTCATTAATTTTCTTCAGATTTTTACCTTTCTTCTTTTCTTGTCCTCCTTTTTGTTTTGAAAAAGAAAAAAGAACTGTTTTTAGAACTTTTTCTTTCAGCTTCGGCCATCCCCCCCCCCGAGGGCCTTAGCCAATCTTTTTCCGTTTATGGCTAAAAAGTGGGGGTGTGCCAAGTGCGGAAGTAAACTTGCTCCACCAGATGGCCACACTCTCTGTATTTTGTGTTTGGGGGAATCTCATCGGCCTGAGGGCTGCCACTTCGGGCCCTGCGCAGCAGCCTGTCGCGATTGCACAGCCCGTTGTCTCTCACTCTTCCACATCAGAACTGCCGCCACCTCCACCTGCTCCTCCTATTGAACTCTTGCTCTCCTATCAGGCAGTTGAACCCTCTGATGTCGGAAATGCTGCTGGACACAAGACCCTTCTCTATTGACCTCCAACGTGGATGAGGTTATGATTATGAGGTCACCAAAAAGACAGTGTTCCTTTTCAGGATCCTCATGGGCGAGTGATCAATTCAAATCCCGTCCTAGGGGTGAATTCTGCAGTCATTGATCCAGATCCCCAGTCAGGGCTGAGGATTGCCAAGGAAGGGAGGTGAGCCCTGACCATGGTCGCTCTAGGCAGAGGCATCAGCATTCACCAAAACGAGAGTCATCCTTAGAGTCACCATCTCAGTGCTTCCGCCAGCTGGCTCTTCCGTTTGTCCCTTGGGACTATCATCAAATGGCCAACTGGTTTGGTGCCTATCTATCGACATCGATGCCATGGCTTATGCCTGCTAGACCATCAGACTGGGACCCAAGATCACCTAGGCATTCTTGCTTTCCCAGACTGCATCAGAGCCTGCCATCGGCTTCGCTATCAAAACCACCGGCCTCTCCACCTAGACTTTCAACCTCACCTTGGCATCGATCACCTACACCTCTGACACAGAAGTGCTCAATACCGGACACGCAGTCTAAACCTCCGCTACTCCGGGATGATGTCCCCAAGGAGACATTGTCGACACTGATCTTCAAGTCGGCATGAGATTCTTCAGACAATGACTCAGATGGGGAACCTTCCGAGGCAGATAGCTCCCTGGAAAGGCCTTCACCAAAACTGACACTGTTGGATGACCTACCAATATCGCCATCTTGAGGACCTGACATCATATGGGGACCTGGTGAAGCAGATGGCGCACTCCCTGGGTTTATCCATAGTCCAACCACAACAATTGGTATCAGACGTATTCGACGTCATTCAGCTGGATACGTCCACAGCAATTCCCCTCCCAATGTCAACAGTCCTTCGGGCTGCAAAGGCACCTTGGGAGAACCTCTTTTCAGCACCAGTGTCATCCAGAAGATTGGATCACATGTATAAAGTACAGGAAGTGGGAGCAGAGTTCTTATATACTCATCCCAAGCTAAACTCGATGGTAGTTACATCGTCATCGAAATCCAGACATACTCACACAACCCCAGCTGATTAGGAAAGTAAGAAGCTGGATTCTTTTGGAAGACAATTCTACTCTGTGGGAGCCCTAGGAATTAAGACAGCTAACTATTTGGCTTGTATGAGCCGTTATCAATATACACTATGGGAACAACTGAGTGAAGTCCTGCCTTTCATCCCAGATGACAAGCGGCAATCAGGAAGGTACAGAAAGAAGGGTTGGTGTTCGCCAAGCAGTTGATGAATTCTTCTAAACACGCTCTCGACACTTCGTCTAAGACGATGACATCTGCAATTGTCCTGCGATGACATTCTTGGCTCCACACAACTTCATTGCAACCGGACACAAGATCTTATATTGAGGATTTACCATATTTGATGGTCAAGGTCTCTTTCATGTTTCCACAGATACTGTGCTGCAGGACATGGACAAGAGCATTAAGGTCTCTCGTTCCTTAGGAGTGTCATCAGGTTCAGTTCACTTCTGATTTTTGGCTCAACAATGGCGGTCATTCTCTCCTTCTCTTGGGGGAGTGACACGCACACCAGTGGCATGGAGGGAGGCTGCCGACGCCATAGGGCTTTTGAGGGGTAGCCTCTTTGATGGCATAATGCTGGAGAATTGAGGCACCCCTCCACCCTGACGGTCCTGCCGCTGTGTGGCCTTTGGGCACTAGCTGGGCTGACTGGAACAAGCATTGGAGATTGAGTGGAATTGCGATAACAAAACTGAGGTGAATGGGACCGACAATGAACGTGAGTTAGACTTAAACAGACTATAAATCAAGCGGAAACCCTTATACCCCCCCTATCTTAAGGACGGGAGAGAGGAGGGACGCCTCCTGCTTACATAAACTGATAAGCGAAAAAGAAGGGGGGGGGACAGGGATTACAAGCGACTGACTTGTTTTGAGAGGCTTACCAGAGCGGATTCGTTCCAAAAGTGATTTTCAGAGGTGGTGAAACAGCGATTGGCTTTTGTAAACAATTAGCCATAATGGCGGGTGCGGGGAAAAGAGGAGTGAAACTGAAACCAGTAGGCAGCCAAAGTCCAAGGCCGGAAGAGGGAGTCGACATCATAAAGCTCCTAGCGGATACTCTCAAGCCTGTGATGGAATAACTTGCTGGTATTAACCAGCAGTTGGCCACACTTAACCAAAACTTTGCATCACAGCAACTCCAGCTGGCGGAGACAGTTAAAAAGATGGAGCAAACAGAGGAAATAGTTAAAGAAATGTTCTCCATAAACAAGAACATGAAGAAAAACATGGGAGAATTAGTGAATAAGCAGAACTACCAGGAAAACCGTTTACTGCAACTACAAATGGAAAAGGCAAATATGGTTCTCAGATTTCAAGGGGTTCCTGAAGCACCAAATGAGGACGTGAACAAAGTGCTCAGCAAAATTATCGCACCAGTAACAGGCTTGAAAGCAGAAGAAATCATCCATGATATGGAAGCAGCGTATAGGGTGTACTCTAACTACACCAAAAAATTAGCCTGCCTGAGGAAATAATGGTCAGATTCTCAAGAAGACAGACCAGAGGTGTAATTTTGAAAGCAATGTCAGCAACTCCACTGAAACTGGGAAGCACGGTCATTAAAACTCTAAAAGACATTCCATTTGAAATTCATCAAAAAAGAAAGAACTACAAGGACTTGATTATTTTTCTTCAAACTAATCAAATCTCATATAAATGGGCAGTGCCAGAAGGGGTCATTTTTAAATTTAACGATAAAAGAGAGAAGATTGACTCCATCTTTAAAGCTAAAGACTTTCTAAAACGCCACCTGAGAACAAAAGAAGAAGGAGAAACCGGGTCGAGTGGCTCTACTCCCTCAGAGACAGACGAAGACCTGGCCAAGGAAGAGGGTGCTGCAGCCATTAAAGCATCTTATGATTTAAGAGATAGAAAGGCTAGATAAAGGCAGAAGGACTCTGATAATTGCCTTTATGAAGCAAGCTGATGGGGATGCTCTGGAATTCCCTCATAAGTAACAAATTAATACAGTAGCTGAGCTAGATAGGAACTTACAGTTTGCATTGTTTACTAACACTAGAGTACTAACATTTAGATTAACAGGGATAAGATCTCCTCTTGGGTTTTTAGTTTAGTGTGGGTTTCTTTTCTTTATCCTTAGTTGTAGTCCCCCCCCTTTTTCTTTTGTAGTTTGTAGTGTATACACAAAAAATCAAAAAAATCCCCTTTGGGGGGGGCCAAAAAAAAAAAAAGGAGTGTCATCAGGTTCCAGATGTTGGATCCTCCGTCAACTTTCCTTCTTGATTCTGAATTTCTTTCTTGAGGTTAGCATATTCTTGCCTCCTTTGTTTGTTCACTCTAGCTGCTTCTTTTATTATGCAGCCTCTGGAAAAGGCTTTACAGGTGTCCCAAACCAAATTTATGGACATATTTGGATGTAAATTTTCTACAAAAAACAATTTAAGCTCTTCCTTCATTTTGCTGACAGATTTTCCATTTTTCAAGTGTGACATATTTAAAGTCCATCTATTTCTAGACTTAGCTTCTTGTAATTCCACAGTTATAGGCTTATGATCTGCATAAGTTCCAGCTTCAATCTCTGCTTCCAGTAAATGACCCTAGTAGACATCCAACACATATCTATCCTGGACCAAGAGTCATGTCTGGCTGAAAAGAAAGTATATTGCTGTTTCATGGGGTTTCTTACCCTCCAAACATCCACCAACCCTAACTCTTCAAAGAGTTGATGCGATGCCAGAGGGAAATCATTCCTGCCTTTCTTCTTTCTTTCTTTTTTTTAAACAAACTTATTTTCCTGTCCTCCTTTTTGTCAAAAACCGCATTAAAATCTCCTATGATACAAATCTCTTGGAAATCTTGTATGACGATCACGTTTTGTAGTCTCCTATAAATTTTTTCTTGATGTTGATTTGGAGCATATATGTTTACTATCAGCATTCTTTCTATTTGTCTATAAATCCATACTGTGATTTATAAATTTGTTCCAGTTGCAAATGTTCCTTTACAAATGTAGCTACCCCTCTTTTCTTCTTCTCTTTGTCCGATGCTACAAATACTTTGACTAAACCTTTAACTTGTATGTATTTTTCATCCCTTTTTTTAATATGCATTTCTTGAAGACATGTAATATCTGAGTTTTGTTTTCTAAGTTGATGGAATATCCTCTTCCTTTTCTGTGGGCCATTTAAACCATTCACGTTCACTGAAACAGTTTTAATTTTCCCTTTATCCATCTTGATTCTGTTTCTATTGCTCCTGTTTTCCTTTTGTGTATTGTCTCGTGTCGACTGGGGTTGTTCTTATCATTCCTAGTTTCCTTGGAGGTCTCTGAGATTTAGCAAATGGAGCAGCATTTGCATCTTCTTCTCTCTCCTCTTCTTCTCCCTCTTCCTTTTCCTCTTGTTCTGTTGATAACTCATCTCCATAGGTTTTTAGGAAGTCTTCTGCCTTAAAGATGTCTCTTGCCTTTGTAGGTAAAGATCAGAACTTCAGGTAGCAGCCACCTATAGTTTATAGTATTTTCTCTTAACAGTGTTGTCAGGTTCATGTATTCTCTCCTCTTCTCTCTAACTCTCCAGGTTATTTCCTTTAGTACATTGATTTCAGTCCCCTCCATCCTCAATGGTACTGCATTCACTTTTCTTAAGATTTTATCCCTGACTGCCCTTTTATGAAAGCGTATGTGTACTTCTCTTGGTACTTGAAATATCCTCGCATAGGCTGAGTTCATTCTAAAAACAGTATCAATTTCTTGACTGATCTTCTCTTCATCGTCCATGTTCATACGTTTGGCTAAAATTTTTGTCATTTTTGTGAATAAGTCTTCATTCTGTTCCTCAAGTATATTTTGAAATCTCAGCACAAGTGCCGCTTTCTCAACTTGAAGTCTCATAACATCTTGCTCCAGAATAGACTGCCTCATATCTGTATTTCTAATCTTGGTCTCCATCTCCTTTGTCTTAATTTCTATTTTTTCTGTAGTTTTATTCAATTCGCTAATCTTTTGAGTATTATCTGTTATTTGTTTCTAGAGTGCTTGTAAGCTTGCAGAGAACTTTTCAGTTATTTCCTTCATTGCAGTTTTAATGGGGTCCACTGCCTCGGTGATTGAGTTTCATACTTCTTTCATCGTGGTTTTAATTGGATTTTCGACATGGTCTCTGTGCTTCACACCCATGGGTTTAGTGCACCTGTGCTGAACCAGATCGGTGTTATAGCAAGCTCTAACGGATTTTTGTGCCCAAACCTCGGGCAGGCACAGGAACCTCCACTGTGCATGCCCAGAGGGATGGGCGCAGACATCCCACCAGTTCTCTTCTGAACGCTGTGTTGTTCACAGCTCTTTTTGGTCAGTGAACTTACCTCAGTTTTTGTCAACTAGCAGCTCTTTAGGATTCCTCAGGAATCTTCCTTTTTCCTTCTCTAGTTCTTTCTTCTTGTTTTCTCCTAAAAAAAATACTTTTTGTTTGTCCGCCTTGTGTGAGAGGCCTTCTACCTCCCCCCACCCCCGGTACCACTTTTGTCCCTCACCGCTTGCTATTTGGTTTATGGCGGAAAAGTCTTAAGAAGTGGGGGGTTTTCAACCACTGCTCCTCTTGTGGATGCAAATTGGCCCCTCCAGATGGCCACACACTTTGCCTTTTCTGCCTTGGGGAGGCTCATCATCCAGACTCCTGCCCTCACTGCGCTAAGTTTTCTAATCAGACAAGGAAGAACCGCACAGCTCATTTGAGGGTGACCCTTCTGGAATCTGCATTAGCCCCTCCAACTTCAGAGATGGATCCCGTCTCGCAGCCTGCGGCTTCGACATCAACTGCTCCATTGGCCTCGACAATTCCTTCAGTATTGAACTCCACCTCAGATGTTGTGAGATCAGCCATGAAGCACTCGGCTCCGCCTGCACAGTCGTCAGCGTCGACTCCTGTGAAGAAACAGAAAAAAGACTGGGCCGACAAGCCACACAAGGCAGCCAAAAAGGGCAGTACTAAACCCCCTAAGGTGCCTCGCCCTGATGTCACTGTGGACGCTACCACAGTTGTGGCCACCAAGGATCGCCCTCCGATAGTCGGTGCGTCGGCGCTGGAGGCGCCACTGATTACCATGCAGCCGCCTACCCAGTTGCTGGACTTGCCCGTTTAGAGGGAGCCTCCACTCCTGATCAAGATGGAATGCTGCTCCGATATCGACAAGGTCAAGGTTCTCATCCACACCTCCAGACGGGATAGTCCGCCTTCCTTCTCCTCACCTTCTTGATTGCCCTCACTGGTTGGCGCTGATGGTCGTCACCACTGAGCTTGCCATCGCCGATTGTCAGATGACCGTCGCTGCCTTGCCGACTATGCTCCAACAAGATTGTCTCAGCATCGCTCCCATTCCCGCGACTGAGGTTTTTCCAGATCTCCAAGGAGGCTGTACTCCAGAGACCCTTCTCCCCAGGGTTATCAACCCTCTCTTCACCAACCGATGCCATGGGATCAGCTGCAGCTCTGATACCTCTATGGAGCTTATCCGCCTTCTACAACCATGCCCTGGTTGACCCCCACCAGTTTTTCAGATTGGGACCATTATTCCTCTTGTTGATCCTGATCGCCTCATCGGTCTCGAGCGCCACCATCAGCCACAATCTCCAGGGTACAGGAACTTCCTCGGCCAGATCCACTGGTTCATAGGGATCAGCGAAATCAAGGTCAACCGTTTCAGTCATTGGTGCCAATGCCACCTCAACCTGTCGTGGACATCCCTGCCCAGCTGGAACCCGCTATAGGGGTGCCGGACCAGGGTTCTTCATCAACCTCAAATGAAGTTTCTGATTCGGAGTTGTTGGACCCCGGCAGCTCACCTGATGACCCATCCCCAAAGCCATTGATAATGGACAACCTGCCTATTTCATCTTCTGAGGACATGTCCTTGTACGGCGACCTCATCAAGCATATGGCTCACTCTCTGGGACTATTGGTAGTCCAGCCACAATCCACAGTGTCTGATGCCGTCTTTGACATAGTCCAATTAGATGCTTCACCACCGATCGCGCTACCGCTGTCAACCATCCTGCTGCAAGCAGCCAAGGTGCTGTGGGACAAACCCTCATCTATGCCTGTCTCCTCACACCGATTGGACCACATGTATTGCGTCCAAGAAACCGGCACTGAATTTTTATTCAGTCACCCAAAACCTAATTTGATGGTGGTGACATCCTCATCAAAGTCGAAGAAGACTCACTCCCTCTGATTGGGAGAGTAGGAAACTTGACTCCTTTGGATGATATTTCTATTCTACCGGTGCCTTGGGTGTGAAGAGCACTAATTATCAGGCATGTATGAGCCACTATCAGTACACCTTCTGGGAAAACCTTTCAGAGGTTTTGGCTGCTCTGCCAGAAGATAAACGCCAACAGGCCTGAAAACTACAAAAGGAGGGCTTGGTCCTCGCCAAGCAAAAAATCAGCACAGCTAAGCATTCTCTGGATGCAGCCTCCAAAACAATGTCCACCGTTGTGGCTCTGTGCAAACATTCGTGGTTGTGCACTACATCTCTGCAAGTAGACACTGGGTCATATGTCAAAGACCTGCCGTTCGATGGTTTGGGACTTCTCTTTTTTTTTTGGCCCCCCGAAGGGGATTTTTTATTGCTTTTTTGTAATAGACAACTAAAACTACAATGAAAAAGAGGGGAGGAAAACTAACAATTAGGGAGAAAGAAAAATATACCCACACTATACCAAAAACCCAAGAGTAGGAAATCATTATCCCGGTTAGAATCTATGTTAGTACTATATTGTTAGTAAACAATGCATGCTGTGAGTTTCTATCTATCCCTGATAGCTGATTACCTGTTATGGGAGAATTTCAGAGCATCTCCCAAAATCGCTTCATAAAGGCAATTTTCAGAGTCCTTCTGCCTTTACTTAGGCTTTCTATCTCTAAAGGCATAGGTTGGTTTGCAGGCAGCTGCACCTTATTCTGTGGCCAAGTGTTCCTCCGTCTCTGAGGGTGTGGATCCATTCGAACCAGTTTCACCTTTTTTGTTTCCCAGATGACATTTCAGGAATTCTTTAGCCTTGTGCATGGAGTCAATCTTCTCTCTCTTGTCTTGTAGCTTAAAGCTGACCCCTTCTGGAAATGCCCATTTATATGTGATTTGATTAGTCTGAAGGAAAAGAATTAAATCCTTGTAGATCGTTCGTTTTTGGCGAATTTCAAATGAAATGTCCTTTAAAGTCTTGATAATAGCATTCCCCATTTCCAGTGGAGTTGCTGACGTAGCTTTTAAAATTGCATCCCTGGTTTGTCTTCTTGCGAATCTGACTGATATTTCTCCAGGCAGGCTATTCTTTTTGGTGTGATTGGAATACACCCTATACGCTGCATCCATATCATGCATTATTTCTTCCGCTGTCAAGCCTACTACTGGTGTGATAAGATCACTCAGAAGCTTCTTCAGGTCCTCTTTCGGCGATTCAGGAACTCCCTGGAACCTGAGGACCATATTGGCTTTTTCCATTTGTAGAAACAACAGTCTATTTTCCTGATGATTCTGTTTATTCGTTAATTGGTTCACTCTTCTCTTCAAAGTCTTTTCGGTGTGCATCTCTTTCACTACTTCCATCGTTTGCTCCATCTGTTTAACTGTTTCAGCCATCTGGAGCTGTTGCGCTGCGAGAGTCTGATTAAGGGCGGTTAACTGCTGGTTAATACCAGCGAGTTGATCCATGACAGGCTTGAGCATGTCTGTTAAGTGTCTCATAACATCCCCCGCCCCGGTCTTTCAGCCTCGGACTTTGACCTCCTATAGGTTTTGGTTTCACTCCTTTTCTCCTTGCACCCGACATCTTGATTGACTGTTTACAAAAGCCAGCCGCTATTTCACCACCTCTGAAAATCGCTTATGCTTCAAAGCCGCTCTGGTAAGCTTCACCAAACAAGCCAAATGATCAATCCCCCCCCCTTTCTGCTGCTTTTCTCACTTGCGGGGGGGATCCCTCCGCCTTCCATCTGCTGCTATAAGGGGGGTTGAGGAATTTTTCAGTTATTTTAAAGTTTGGTTACAGCCAACTCACAATCACTGTCGGCCACTTTCAACCTCGCTTAGATCTTCGCCAGTCACTCGATCTCCACCGCTTGTTCCGGCCAACCTAGCTGATGCCATGTGGCCACACAGCGGTAGGACCATCAGGGCAAAGGGGAGCCTCAATTTGCTGGCATTCCGCCGTTGAAGAGGCTACCCCTTCAAAGCCCTATGGCTTGGAACCCCACCCAAACGTTACGTGGGGGGGCCACGTCAGTAGCTCCCCTCCAAACTGCTGGTGGCACATTGCTCCCCTGAGCCTCGGGGAGAGCGACTACCATCACCACGCTATAGACCGGAAGTTTAGATGGTTTGGGACTTCTCCATGCTTCCACTGATGGTGCACTACAGGACATGGACAAGAACATCAAGGCATCCCATACCTTGGGTGTGTCCTCATCCTCGTGGACCTTTAAACCCCGTACCTGGTCTCGGCCATGGCAAAAATGTCCTTACCATAGGCAGTCACTGGACCGTTCATGGAGGGCCCGTTCTTCCTCAGGGGGCCAACGTCCATCCTATCAGCAATGGCCTCATTTTGGCCAGGGACAGCAAACCAATCGTGCTAAGCCTTCCAAGCAGGGTCTTTAATGTTTTGCCCTCCCCTTCTTACGACACCCGCCTGGCATCTTTCCTCCCGGCCTGGCGGGATATCACAATGGACTCTTGGGTCCTCTTGGTGGTCATCTCTGGTTACCTTATAGAGTTCAAACAACTTCCCGTCCTACCTGTTTTTTCCTACACCCCCCCCCCGTCCCCAGCCCTACTGGACGAGGTTATGGGCCTTCTCACCAAGAACGCCATCGAACTTGTACCACCTTCAGAATGAGGCAGGGGAGTCTATTCCCATTATTTCACTGTCCCGAAGCGGGATGGAGGGGTTCACCCGATCTTGGACTTACGAGAACTGAATACCCATGTTCAGTACCGCCATTTCCGGATGGTCTCCCTCCAACAAATTCTACCACTGTTCCGGAAAAGGATGTGGATGGCCACCCTGGACCTCCAGGATGCTTATTTCCATCTATCGATACATCCTTCACACAGGTGCTACCTCCGGTTTGCCATCGGACCGCACCACTTCCAATACATGGTTCTCCCCTTTGGCCTCTCCAGTGTACCCAGGGTATTCACCAAAACAATGGTGGTCATGGCGGCGTTTCTCCGTCTCCAAGGGATCAGCGTCTATCCGTACATCGACGACTGACTCCTGGCTGCCAACTCCAGGCTCCTACTTCTCTGCCACATCTGGGATACCCTCAGGTTGCTAAAGACACTAGGCCTGCGGGTGAATACCAACCAGTCCAACCTTCGACCTGCCCAATGCATACAGTACATAGGCACACGTCTGGACTCCACTCGTTGCAGAACTTTCCTGCCAGAGGACAGGGCCTGGCACATCATCGACCTTGCCAAATTCGTCACCACTCAGCCCACAGTAATGGCACTGCTGATACAATGGCTGCTCGGCCTGATGGCTGCCACTACGTCGGTCCTTGTCTTCGCGAAATTGTGAATGCGTCCTCTTCAGTTATTTCAATCCAGTGAGGCATCTCCAATCACTTCGTCTATCTATCCCTCCACACATACGAAATACCCTGTTGTGGTGGACATCCCCCCACAACCTTTTCCAAGGGTCCCACTTTCATCCTCCGGCACCTACCATGACCTTAACCACAGACGCGTCCTGCTGGGGATGGGGTGCCCATCTCCGGGGTCTCAGGGTCGGTGGCAGGTGGCCTCTGAGCATTCGGACTCATCACATCAACTTTCTGGAGCTCCTGGCAATAGAATTTGCCCTCCACTCTTTCCTGCCATTAATCCATCGGCAATGTGTCGCAGTGTTCATGGACAACAACACAGCGCTCAGCTATGTGAACCGACAAGGGGGCACTGTGTCACGGCGCCTGTGCGATCTGGCGATTTGTTCATGGAACTGGTGCCTGTCTCAATGCATTCACCTAATCGCGACCCACATTCCTTGCCTCCTGAACATTTGAGCAGACAACCTCAGCCGAGGAAGCCTTCGGCTACACGTCTGGGAAATCAATTGGTCATACCTTCGGCCTCTATTCCACAGATGGGGGCACCCGCAGGTGGACACCTTTGCTACCAGGTCAAACACAAAGTGCCCAAGTTTTTGCAGCAGAGGGGGCATGGACCCACTGTCCCTGGGAGATGGGCTCATCTACCCCTGGACCCAGGACTATCTCTTCCTGTTTCCGCCTCTTCCGCTCCTTCTGAGAGTCATTCACAAGATTCTCAATGACAACGCACATTGCATTCTTATATCCCCGTGGTGGCCATGCCAACCCTGGTTCGCGACACTTCTGGACCTATCCCAGGGCATCTTCCATCATTTCCCTCCAGCACCGGATCTTCTGTTCCTCTCGGGAACACAGCTACTACATCACGATGTCTGACAGCTTGGAAGGTGTGCCGCAGGGATTCTCCTCTCGTGTGACTGAGGTTTTGATCAATGCTTGGAAACCCTCCACACGTAAATCCTTTGCATACAAATGGAACAAGTTTTGTTCGTTCACAGGTGTACCTGCCTCTCAAGCAACTTTGGCTGGTCTGACAAGGATCTTCGACTTTCTGTTGTCCTTGGCCGACTCTGGTTTGTCACACTCCTCATTGAAGGTTTACCTAGCCGCCTTATTGGCATACCATGTTCGAGTTGAGGGATACTTGGTTTTTTCTTATCCCCTCTCTAAACGCTTCCTAAAAGGACTCTTACATCTCTACCCTCCTGTCCGTTGTCCTGTGGAGCCGTGGGACCTTCCGATTGTCTTGCGCCAGCTTACATGGAAGTCATTCGAGCTGCTTGCGATGTGTGATATGTGGCTGCTTTCTTGGAAGACTGTGTTTGTCATAGCCATCACTTCGGCACGCAGGGTGGGAGAACTCATGGCTCTCCAGTGTGATCCGCCCTACCTTAAGTTCTTACCTGATGCTGTGCGTCTCGTCCTGGACATCTCCTTCCTTCCGAAGGTTGTGTCGGAGTTCCACCTTCATACTGAGATTTTCCTACCGGCTTTCTATTCTCCAAAGTCCCTGGAGGAACGTCTCTACCACACCTTGGATGTGAAGAAGGCACTCCTCTTCTACTTACAGAGGACTCATCCTACCAGGCGTGATCCACACCTGTTCGTCTCTTATGCTACTAAACGGCCAGGAACTCAGATCACATCCCAGCGTTTGTTGAGGTGGATTGTTGAATTGATCTGGCTGTGTTACCAACTTGCCAAATGCCCTCTGCTGTTTCAGCTTAAAGCACACTCCACTACAGCTGTGGCTGCTTTGACTGCATTTCTGAAGGGAGTCTCCCTTGCTGATGTTTTCAATGCTGCCACATTCATCAGACACTATGTGATTGATGTTCGCAGCTCAACTCGCACAGCCATGGGCCGTCAGGTTCTCACATCTGTGTCGCAGTAGTTACTCGCCAGCACCCTCCTCCAGGTAGGACATTGCTCGCTACTCTCCCATGGGTGTGAAGCACAGAGACCACATCGAAGATAAACAGGTTGCTTACCTGTAACTGATGATCTTCGAGTGGTCATCTGTGCATTCACACCGCCCGCCCATCCTTCCCCACTGCTGTCAGACTCTATCTGGTTTCCTGAGTTTGTGGTGGTCTGAAGGAACTGGTGGGATGTCCGCACCTGTCCCTCTGGGCATGTGCAGTGGGGGTTCCTGCGCCTGCCCAAGGTTTGGGCATGAAAATCCGTTGGAGCTTGCTACAACACCGATCTGGTTCAGCGCAGGCGCACTAAACCCATGGGTGTGAATGCACAGATGACCACTCGAATATCATCAGTTACAGGTAAATAACCTGTTTATCGACTGCTTCGGTTATCAAATTCTGGATCGTTGCCTGTACCAGCGCCTGCATCTCCTTCTGTGCAGTTGCTGAAAGTTTTGCATTAACAGAGCCAGACACACCTGGCGAAGAGCTCAGTGTTTTAACTGGCTTCATCTGACTTGCTTGACCTGTTTTCTCCATCCTGACTTGACCAAAGCGTTATCCAAAAATTCTCCAATTTTGGCAAGATGCCAAAAAATTTCTGCCACTTTAGTTTCGTTCTTTATTTATTTTCCTCTTCCAGGGGTTGTTTTGGAACACCAGGAAGCTCTGGCTGTCTTCTCAGATTTTATTTTTGTCAACTAAGTTGTTGTTTGGGTTTATCTTGCCCAGCTGTAATTTAAAAGCTTAACCACAAAAATGTGCCTCAAGGGCACTTTATAGTTCTCGCCTCCTCCCTTAAAATTGCCTTGCCACCTTCCAGTCCTCTTACTCACAATCCAAATTTCTAAACGAGCATGGGGGGGTGTCAGCAGCACAATGTTCTCTTATTATAAATTTGTTACAGTCTCATGATGGTTAGATCGTCTCCTCTAATATTCTTAAATAGGATTATTATTATTTTTGAGACCCAGAAAAGGATTTATAGAGGGTATTCTAGTGCTCCACACCCCGCCTGTGCTGGGGTAAAAATTGAGATCGCTGAAACGGGTCTCTATCCTCTGTTAACAAGCAGTTTAAATCCCAAAAGCAATCAGTTACACAAGCTACTTTATATTCAAGCCTTGCCCTGACTTGGAAAGTGAAAGTAGGTTCCTTCTCCATCTCCTCTCGCTTGCCACTTATCCCGGGGGGGGGACCTCCCGCCTTTGTTAAGGTAATTTTCAGGCAACGTTTACATAGTCTTTTTCTTTAAATGCCCAAAGAGATGTTAATTACTCATATCAGTCCATGCACTTCTCCGGCTCGGCTTCTAACCCCCTTGGTGCAGAAAGCGACAGGTCTGCCCACTCGAGATGGGCTCCTCTTCAGGGTTTGCAATGGAGGTGATCCAATGGTACACCCCACAAGTAGCTGCTACACGGGGGTCCGGATCAAGCCTCTGCAACCTACCCCCTTTCTCCGGGGGAGTGGTGGGTCTCTGCTCCTGCAAAAGACCCTTTAAAAACCTGGAAATGGCCAGAGCACTCAGAAGAGCATCTGTCTTGCTGCGCTGCAGCCTGCGTCTCTCCACGATGCAACCACTTTTAAATTGATTCAACTGGCAGATTGGCACAGGCCCAGACAGTATAGTGCTGCTCTTACTGGAATGCCTGTCAGAAAAGCTCCATTTCCACGGCCTGCAGAACTGCTGAAGGTCCCGCAGGGCCCTGATCTCACCAGGGAGCTCATTCCAGTGCGCCGGTGCCGCCAGGGAGAACGGCCTGGTCCTGGTCGCAGTCAACCTGGCATCTTTAGGACCAGGGAGGCCCAGACGGTTTTGTGTTCCTGATTGCAGTGCTCTCTAGGGAACATGCAGGGGAAGGCAGTCCCTCAGATAGACAGACCCCTGACTATATAGGGCTTTAAAGGTCAAAACCAGCACCTTGAAGCGAATCTGGAATGCTATTGGCAGCTAGTGCAGTGACTTTAGCACAGGCTGGATGTGCTCCCACATAGGAAGGCCCATCAACAGCCTGGCTGTTGCATTTTGCACCAGCTGTAGCTTCCAGAGTTGCCCCAAGGGCAGCCCCATGTAGAAAGCACTACAGTAGCCCAGCCTCAAGGTGGCCATTGTGTGGATCACTGACCTTTGTGTTTGAGGAAGCGAACCAGCTGCCTAATCAGCCGAAGATGGTAAAAGGCTGTCTTGGCAGTGGCTGCTACCTGGACCTCCATTGTCAGGGAAGCATCCAGGAGCACTCTCAAACTCCTGTCCTTCAGCGCTGGCATCAACGGTGCCCCATCAAAGGTCAATAATGGGATCCCTACCTCCAGACCACTCCGATTCAGGCACAGGACCTCCATCTTCATTGGATTCAATTTCAATCAGCTCAGTCTAAGCCATCCAGCCACATCCTGTAATGCCCGGTCCAGGTCTTCTTGGGTAGAGTCAGACTGACCGCCCAACGATAGAGCTGGGTGTTGTCCACGTATTGGTGACACCCTAGCCCAGGTCTCTGGGCAATCTGGGCAAGGGGGCGCATATAGATATAAAATAGCATCAGGGATAGTACCACCCCTTGAGGCACTCCACAAGTTAGTGGGTGCCTTCAGGACAGCTGCTCCCCAAGAGCCACCCTTTGTCCCCGACCCTGGAGAAAGGAGACAAACCATTGCAAGGCAGGCCCCTGAATCCCCATGTCAGCGAGGCGGTGGGCGAGCAGCTGGTGATCGACCATGTCAAATGTCGCTGACAGGTCCAACAACAACAGCACCACCGTCCCGCCCCGATCCAGATGCCTCTGGAGGTCATCTGTGAGGGCAACCAGTGCTGTCTCCGTCCCATGGCCTGGGCGGAAGCCGGACTGGAAGGGATCGAGCATGGAAGTGTCAACCAGAAATTTCTGCAACTGAATTGCCACCACCCTCTATTAATTTGCCCAAACAGGGCAAATTGGAAACCGGCCAATAGTTAGCCAATTCAGCCGGATTCAAGGAAGCTTTTTTTAGGAGACAGCGGACCATCGCTTCCTCAAGAGCCCCTGCAAACAGCCCCTCAGAGAGGGACTTGTTGATAATGTCCCTAAGGGCACCTCAAAACCCCTCGTGGTCTGCTTTAATTAGCCAAGAGGGACATGGGTCAAGGCTGCATGTGGTTGGACATACAGTTGAGATCAATCTGTCAACTTCCTCTAGGCTGAGCGGATCGAAATAATCCAGAATGGGACCAGAAGACACGCATGGAGCCTTGAGTTCTCTCACTGTTTCAAATGTGGCCGGAAGATCATGGCAGAGTGACAAGACTTTATCTGCAAAATAGCTCGCAAAAGCCTCACAGCCTATATCCAATTCCCTAATATTTTGTCTGCCCTGTGGCCTATACAATTGTGCTGCATAGAACTCCCTCTTTGCAGCCTTGGCTGCCATCTCATAGGACCTCATAAATGTCCTATAGGATGCTCTTGTTGCCTTATCACAAACACACCACCACTGTCTCTCTAGCCGTCTAAGCCTTCAGGGGGGCAGCCTTGAGCGAGGGCACAGAGGGCATCTGGGAGCAATCTCATCAATGGCTGCCAAGAGTCAGCCATGCCAGTCCTCAACTAGCTCATCTAATGAGCCACCAGGGAGCAATTGATCCCCAAGAGCCATCTGAAGCTGCAAAGGGTCCATTTTGCTCCGTGGGTGAGCTAAAATATGCCCGCCTCCCAAACAGGGTTGGGATAACTCATTCACTCGGGCTCTCAGGGCATGGTGGTCTGACCATAGAACTGCCATCTCAGTAATCCAGTCTACTGTAACCCCCGCCACGAAGATCAGATCAAGTGTGTGACCGGCTCGGTGAGTGGGGGCTGTTACGTATTGGGAGAGTCCCAGCACCGCCATGAATGATGCCAGGTCCACTGCCTGTGAGGAAGCTGCATCATCAGCATGGACATTGAAGTCACCCAAGACTATCAGCCTAGGGTGCTCCAATGTCCAGCCTGACATGGTCTCCACCGATGGCAGGCTCTCGGCCAGTGCATTGGGCGATCGGTACACCAGCCAGACAGCCAAACTCTCCCCAGCTTCCCACATGAAGCCGGCATACTCAATGCCTGTGAGCCTCATCACCGGGAGCACCCTGAAGGAGTAAGCCTTCCGAATGAACAGAGCCACTCCTTCCCCTCCCTGCCCCATAGTCCGAGATTGGTGGAGAACTGAGAACCCGGGAGGAACCAACTGGGAGAGAACAACTGTCTCCCCATCTCGTACCCAGATCTTGGTCACGCATGCCAGATCCATGTCTTGCTCCAGCAAGAAGTCATGAAGGACTGAGGTCTTGTTATTTATGGACCTGGCATTGCCCCACTGGCCCCGCTACGTGCCACCTTTGCAATGGGACGTAGGCTGGAAGGTGGCCAAGCTTCTCTATTTCTCTGTCCCCTTCCCTTCCCTCTGCCTGGTCTATACCTTCCCCTCCCCAGGAGCATTGGAATTCACTGCCCAGCCATCACTACACCTGATGGTCTTCACAAGCCGCACTCGGCTTGAGCCTCAAACCAACCAGTTTAGTTGGCTGATGTCAAGGTTCCACTGCATGCTGCTACTATTAGATATAAATTACCTGGTTTGCTTAGCTGCCATCTGTTCCTAATTTTAAATTCCAATCTCACCGTTGGGTTTACTCTAATGTTTCCCTCACTGCCTATACGCTTTTAATCTAATAGCCTATAATTGCCTTTCCTATACTTCTATTTTCTATCTTTCTATTTTTCTATCCCTTTTTACTTCAGCCAGTGAATTACATGAAGGCTGATAAGTCAATAGCAAATTCACCTAAAGCTATACTAATCTCTTATTAATCAATTTGCTGTCTTATCAATTAAATAGTCAATCAGGTATATAGGACAGTTAATGAAGAAACAACAATGAAGAGACTGAATGTGTAGAAGAATTCACTTTCTTAGGATCGTAGATAACCAAAACGGCGAATGCAATCCAGAAATAAAATGTCAAAACCCAGTGGGTCACGCAGCAATGATGAGCATGAATTGAATATGGAAGAGCAAGGACATCAGCCTAACATCCAAATGCAGATTAGTCTGTGGTATTGCATTCCCCATTGTTAGCCTGATTGCTCTGAGTTATTAATTAATATTGGGGATATGATATTACAAACAGCAATCGGCAATAGGGAGCAATCACCAGTGTGTACAGAGGTCCCACCCTTCCAGAGATAACAGTAACAGACACAGAGGCTGGAATTAGTTCAAAATAATGTCTTTACTGTAGTTCTTTTCCACATCCAAACAATACACAATCATACACAAAATTATTCGGCTTCTAGGAAAATTAGGTAGATTAAGAGACTTTTGCATTACCAGGAGATTCGTTGGTTGGGCAATACGTTACCTGATCCAATGAGATGAAGCATTCAAAATAGAAAAATAGGGGAGTTATAGAAAAATGGGGATTATGCTAGGAAGAGGGAGCGTGCAAACTGAACCAGCAGAAAGCATGTGGAAGACTCTGGCTGCAGTCCAAGAGCCTCGGGGTAAGGTAGGTAGCAAGGTTTGTTTGTTTATTTATTTATTTATTGGATTTATATCCCACCCTTCCATGTGGGCTCAGGGCGGCAAACAAGAGGCAAAATGCTATACAATAAGATTAAAACATAAAGGCTAAGCCAAGAATAAATACAAGCCATAAAAACTCCATTATGACTAAACAATAAAACAGCGGTAACAGCACAGAATTCACTATATGGTCAACACCACACAGCACACTAGTACACACAGTTGGCATTACTCCAATGGTGCCCTCACAAAGCTGAAATCCTATGCCAGGGCCAATATGCCTCGAAGTGGCTATACGATGATGGTATCATAGCGGTGGCAGCCCCTACTCAAAAGCCTGGCAGAAGAGCTCCATCTTGCAGGCCCTGAGGAACTGCATAAGGTCCTGCAGGGCCCTGATCTCGGTAGCTACAAGTTCAGGAGTAAGAGAATATAGAGGTTGTTGAGGGGGTGGAGAGAGAGAGAGAGCACATTGCTGTGTATCCTCTTTTATGGGGTGACCTCGGGGATGACACCTTGGGGTGTCATCAGGGGGAGGGCTTGCTGGTCACCTCCCTTGGGACAGCCCCTTATGGTCCATTCCAAAAAGTCATGTATGCAATGGAGAAGAGGGGCTTAGGTTGGGCAATACTGGATGCTAATTAAGCTGGTAGAGACACCTGGCTTAGCGTGATGAGTCATTGGCTAGTATTGGTTGCTCCCTTTGTCTCAGGGTTGCAAAACCGGTTCTTCCAGGTGGACAGGAGTGCCAATTCCTTTATCAAGGGAATGCTGGAGATGATACTTTTGTGTTCCTCTCAGAGGTGAAGGTGTGGGGGAGGAAAGTGCCAGCGTGATAGAAACCGAGTCCCTTAATGGTGTTGTGAGTTCTTTTGTTTGAGCAGCAATGGCAAATGGCTGCTTGTGTAGTGCTCGACATGTGTGGGTACATATCTGGAACAGGGCAACCTTTGGAAACCATGGGCACATCATCTCAGGCTTCTGCTGGTGCATGTCTGGCATCTCATTCTGGTCATCATAGTCCTTTTACACACATTACACACAGTTCATAGTTCATAAGAGAGCAAAAAGCTCCTTGTGCAAGGATCTACATTAGCCTCTCGGAGAAATCTATAGCTTGCTTACGCAGACCCAAAAAAGACCTAAAGCTCTATATAAGCCTCAAAACTTGCGAGGCCTGCAAGCAAGAAAATAAAAGGCCGAAGATGGTTCCGCTCGAAAAATCATTTGCAAAAGCTGTTTGAACTAAGAGTTATGTTATGATAAGAACAGCTGTCTCAAGAGGAAATGGCTGTTTAGGACTAGGACGTAAGTAAACATTATGACCCAGCAGGAAAGTACCTAGAAAATTGCGCCTGAATTCACTTTTGACACAGAAGAAAGGCTTTTTCCTTTCAAATCATATAGATTAACTGCACAAAAGCACATATATATATATATATATTTCCATATGCATTATAAGAATCATTTATACATATATGGTAGGGAACATTATAAGATTATAATGGTTAATAGGGCTTAATAGGGGAAGCTAACAAGGGTGTATCAGAGCAGAATGTTTAGAAAAGAAATTAGGTAAACATCGGCTAGGCCTCCCCAAATTAGGAGATCACAATATCAACAACAGCATGTTTATCGGAATAGGGAATAAACAGCATAGGCGAGCATCTACGCGAAGTAAAGGTCAGCAGAGTTTGGCACCAAGATACCTTATGTAAGAGTGTCACGAGTTGCACAAGGTACTTAGGCCTGAGCCCATAGCTCGGTAGGTCACCATGACCCACTAGGAAGCAAAGGCGGGGATCTCCATACATGGAAAGCCCCGAGAACCCCAACTTCGAGAAAAACAAGATAACATTAACAATCACGACTAATTACGAAGGATGTAAAGGTCAGTGTTCCTAATTGGTTAACTGAGAAACAAGGTGGGCCAAGGAAAAAGTATTAGACGAAAGACTGGGGGGAAATAGGAGTTGGGCCAAGAGAGAGAGGGGTACACTCCTATCTCTGGCTCCACTTCTGTTTCCACAGGAACCCAGGAGCCTGTCAGTCAGCTTCATCTTCAAGTTGCTCCAAGAGTGATGAGATAATATGTGCTCTTGCTGGGGAAAATTTTGCTTTTGGCTCATTTTGTTAAATTGAAATAAAGAATTGGGGGATTATGTACGGTGTGATTTTCTTGAATGTTAATGATGAAGGCTGCTGTTAAAAGTTATGCTAAAAAAAGTTATATCTTGTATCTTTACAAAAGTGTCTGGTCTTTCATGCTCCTGAAACGACTCCATTTGCAGAGCATAACCTAAAAGATCCCCTCTCGCTGCCAAATAGCTTAGCTATTAAGGGCTAACAGAATGGTGGACAACACAGCAGTTATTGCTCTGTAAGGTTAATGACTTCAGCTCGGCAGCAGGAAACGCCAGACTTCTAAATTGTTTTGAATTGTTTTTAAAAGCCAGACTTCTAAATTGTTTTGAGGAGCATTTTAAAATGGGAAATAAGAGTTCAAGTGAGCTGACAGAGAAGAAATTAGCAAAGCGATTTAAAATAACAAAATGTATGCAATTAGGCACAAAAGAAAAGGAAAAAACAGACCCGTTGCAGAAATGGGTGGAGGCTAAAGGAACTGTCGATTTAGTACACTCAGACATTTTTCAGGGCAGTGATTCAACTAAAGATGCTTCCACGGTGTTTAAACAAATAAAGGAACCCACACGGAACAAGGGGCAGATAGAAAAGGCAGGTCATCAGACATTGTGGCTGCCTGCTAAAAAGCAGAAAACTATGCTGCAGGAATGCATGACTAAAATAAAGGATTTGGAATCCCAAATTGATAAATTACAGGAAAAAGAATGTTTAAGGAAGACCCAATACTTGGATAGTATTGCACAAAACCTACAGACTTCATCCACACTTTACCAATTAACAGAAGAGTGTGATGTGTGGAAACAGAAGGCGCAGATTGTAGAGGAGCAAATGCAGGATTTACATACACAATTGGCAGAAGCTCATGCTGCTGTAAGGGTAGTCGCTGAATATATGAAGGCAGAAAGGGATAATAAACAGAATCACTCCCAATGTCAGGATAAAATTCAGAAGCTTAAAGAGGCACTTGGATTGCCTAATGGGGTACATATCCTTCCCAGTTGCGACCCTGACTTGGACAATTGCCAAGAAGGCATCTGGGAAATGATAGAGAGGGTTTGCGCGAGTCACACTGAGGCTGTATTACAAAACCTTGAAATAGGGGAGAGAAATGGGAAACAAAGCTGCCCTGTCATTCTTGTAATCAGGAAATCTGTGCAGACTGACAGACAGGTTAGAGGGCACATCACAACAGACATGATTGAGGAGTCTGTCCCAATGAAGTTTTCAGACCTACAGGTACTTGCCCAGAGAGTGGGGCGATTGAATTCAGAGACAGCTTTAAGCTGGATGTTTGAAGTGTCTAGGCAAACTGATCTTTATGAAGACAATTTGAAAAGATTAGCAAGACAGAGTGCTGACCCAGACACATGGGCCACAATTCAGCAGTATTTAAATGATGTTCCAGCAGGTATAGGAGGATTTGGGGCAGGGTGTATGTGAGCTCTGTTGTCCTATAGGAGTCTCTCCAAAGCCTTCTATGAGGAAGAGCAAAAACCAGATGAATCCCTGGAGATATATGTAAAGAGGAAGGAATTGCTGACAATTGCATCAAACGTAGTGCATTTGATCCAAGGGACTCCAGATTATGACACTGGAGTTTAAATGTGAACTGATAGATGGGCTTAATATCCAATGTAAGATCATACTGGGCCCCATAACTGTGGGACCACTGACTTATCCTCAACTTCAGGAAAGGATCTGTCAGGCAGGACAATTGTTTAGGGAAAGCATAAGAACATAAGAGAAGCCAATGTTGAATCAGGCCAATGGCCCATCCAGTCCAACACTCTGTCACACAGTGGCCAAAATATACCAGGTGCCATCAGGAGGTCCAGCAGTGGGGCCAGGACACTAGAAGCCCTCCCACTGCTGCCCCCTCCAGCATCAAGAATAGAGTGCATCACCTGCCCTAGACTGAGAGTTCCCTTCTATACCCTGTGGCTAATAGCCACTGATGGACTTCTGCTCTATATGTTTATCTAATTCCCTCTTGAAACTGTCCATGCTTGTAGCTGCCACCACCTCCTGTGGCAGTGAATTCCATATGTTAACCACTCTTTGGGTGAAGAAGTATTTCCTTTTATCTGTTCTAACCCGACTGCTCAGCAATTTCATGGCGTGCCCACGAGTTCTTGTATTGTGAGAAAGGGAGAAAAGTACTTCTTTCTCAACCTGCTCAATCCCATGCATAATCTTATAAACCTCAATCATGTCACCCCTCAGCCGTCATTTCTCCAAGCTAAAGAGCCCCAAGCATTTTAACCTTTCTTCATAGGGAAGGTGTTCCAACCCTTTTATCATTCTAGTTGCCCTTCTCTGTACTTTTTCCAATGCTATAATATCCTTTTTGAGATGTGGTGACCAGAACTGTACACAGTATTCCAAATGAGGTCGCACCAATGATTTATACAGGGGCATGATGATACTGGCTGATTTGTATTCAATTCCCTTCAAAGCAGGAAAAGCCAAGCAAAGAAAGGGAAAGAATAAGAAGGAACTGTACGTAATGTGACCTTTTCTAACAATGGGCCTTGGAACAGGAATGGTCCTCCAGATGTAAAGCCACGTATCCCCAGGTATACTCAATCATGGAACAATAGCAGGACAGACTTACCAGGGAATAGCTATAATCGGCCAACAGGAGGAAATGGACAGACTAGAAGAATTCAAAACCCCCCAATGGCAAATAGAGATCCCCCAAACAGGCCAAATAGGAGAGAGTACCCTGAGAGAATCAGGCAAGGCATTTGGGAAAAGCTAATGGATCTGGGAGAGCCCAGAGGGAAATGGGATGGAAAACCCACTGGTGAACCGATTAAAGGTTTGACAGATATACTGAAGCAACAAGAACAAGATGCTCGTCCAGTGGTGCATGTGAAAATGCCGGAGACACAGGTGTGTGCACAGGAGTGTGCAACTGGAGGGGCCAGGTGGGATGGCCCTGGACTAGAAACTTCTGGGTAGGAATTCCCCTCCCAAGGCTTCCCCAGAAGGATTGCAGACTTAAATTATGACACTTGGGGGAGACCAGTGGTCGAGGCACACTTGGGAAATGGGAATAAATGGCCTCTACTGTTAGTGGACTCAGGGGCATCTGTGAATATTTTAAGCCCAGAATGGGTGCCTAAAGGCTTTAAGCCAACAAAGGCAGCTGAACAAATTCAGTTGGTTGGATTTGCTGGAGGTGATTTTCCCGCTAAAGTGATGAATCTTTGTCCCATCCAAGTTGGGATGTTGAAGACTGAAATACAGTTTTATGTGTCTGATCAAAATCAGGAGTCAGGAATTTTAGGCAGCCCTTTTCTGAAGAAGCACCAATTAGTGATTGATTTGCCAAATGACTGTTTATGGCAGATGCCCACTGAGGGTGACCTCACTCTTCCTATATACTCAGTGCAGAAGTGTCACACCTTAAAAGAGCCCAATGAAATTAAATCTCAGGGAAAAGAGGAATCGATTAAAGGGTTTCCCCTGACTGGGATAAAGAATAGGAATGAGTGTGGGAAGATAGATGCAGAAGTTCTCATTATAGGACCTGATCCCAAACTGCAAAAGCAGTACAAGTACCCTGCTGAAGCTGAGAAAGCCATAGCAGAAATAATTGTCTCTTTGGTAGCACAGGATGTATTAGTGCAGATTGAAAGCATTAACAATGCCCCCATCTGGCCAGTCAAGAAAAAAGACAACGCATAGATTGGTGGTGGATTTTCAAGCTCTGAATCAGGTGATCCCCAACACAGCCCCAGTGGTGGCTAGTTACCCAGAAGTTATTGCTGCTATTGCAGGAGGTGCCAAATACTTCACTGTGGTTGATATAGAAGATTGAATCAGACTGGAATGTATCGTTTTGACTTTCAAACCTGCTTTAATTTGTTTTATATGTGATGACAATTTAATATTTAAGATTTAAAGACTAAATGTGTGATCTCTGCCTTTAAGAGGTTTTATAGTGAGAGGAGTGGAAAGCAAAAGGTTAATATCTGTGCTGCTTTTGGTTAAATGTGAATGTTTAAACAGAGTCTGGGAAAGTAGCCAAACTGTAAGAAGAATGTAAACAACCTACTGGCTGAAATTAAACCAAGTTCTGGGCGTGAAGCCAAGGTGTTTATAACCCAAATATTTGGTTGGAGTTGATACAAGGTTTGGGCACTTTGCCATCCTAGGAACATGGCCAGACTATAGAGAATGTTATGTAAATACTGCATGGTGGATGATAAGCAATTGTTCCTTCCTGGCAAGAGTGTTGGAAAGGGGAAATGGAATCTAAATCTAAATCTTAGCTTAAAAGTAAATTGTAAGTTTTTAAAAAGATGTCTAATCAACAAGGTCAAGAGAGAAAGGTTACTGGAGCCTCGCCAGGAGTAGCTAGTTCAGCTACAGCAAAATTAGGGGCTCCAACACAGAAAGAAATGCGAAAAGAAATGCAGATGCTAGTCCAATCCACCATTTTAAATACAATCACGGAAGTGGTTGAGCCTATCAAACAAGCGATGGACGAAGTTAAGAATTCTGTTCCAGAGGCAGTAAATCCAATTAAAACTGCGATGCAAGAAATTAGGGACTCCATCCTGCGAGCAATAGAACCCGTATAAATTGCCATGAAGGGAATTACTGAACAGTTTTCCCAAAGTTTACAGATGATATAAAAACAAGTAACAGAGAATGCTACTAAAATTTCGGAACTAAGTACAGTGACAGAAGAAATAGGGGCCAAAATAAAAGAAATGGAAAAGAAAATGAAAGAATCCGATGAGAAACAAATCACTTTAGAACAAGATGTTATAAGGCTTCAGATGGAAAGATCGGCTTTTATACTGAGGTTTCAGAATGTACTGGAAGAGAAAAATGAAGATCTGATGAAAAAGATGGCAAAGCTGCTGGTGGACCACTTGAATATGAAAGAGACGATAGAACAAGAGATTGATATGGTCTTCAGAATTAATTCTATGTATGCAAGAAGGTTCCAAGTTCCCAGGGAAATACAAATTAGATTCCATAAGAGAGCGGTAAGAGGTAAGATATTAAGAGAAATAAATGCCATGCCTCTAAGGATGAATGAAGTCGAGATAAATGTGCTGAAGGAAATTCCTTGGCGGGTAAGAGAGAAGAGAAAAGAATATGCAGATTTGACGGCACTGTTGAGAAGCAATAACGTCAGTTACACATGGCTTTTACCCAAGGGTCTATTTTTTATGTACGGAGAGAAAAGGTTTAGAATAACATCTGTCCTTAAGGCAAGGGACTTCTTGGAGACTTATGGAGAAGAACTGTCAGAAGATCAGGAAGAAAAGGAAGAAGGAAAAGAAGAAAATGGAAGAAGAGAAGAAACAGAACTTTGGGGGGCAGTGGCATTGTTATCAGCAAAACCTCCTAGACCAAAAAAGTTCAGATTCAAGAGATCCCCAATTGATACGAGGCAATGAACAAGAGACAAACAGGAACAACAGAAAGGGAGTCAAGAGGGACAGAAAGAAGATAAAGGTTTTTTTGGTGAATGTGAATGGCTTAAATGGACCCAAAAAAAGGAGAAGAATACTCCTTTAACTTAAGAAACAAAACGCAGACGTAACATGCATACAAGAGACGCACATAAGAAAAAGAGATGAAAAATATTTGAATATAAAAGGCCTAGGGCAACTTTTTGTTGCATCGGATGAAGGAAAAAAGAAAAGAGGAGTTAAAGAGTTCCTACAACCAGAATTACTTCATGCATCACAGGATGGAAGGATTATGATGGTAGCTATTCAAAGGCAAAATAAGAAGACAATTATAATTAACATATATGCCCCAAACCAACATCAGGAGAAATTTTATAAAAGACTTCACAAACTTATTGCAAAACAGGAATCCCAAGAAATGTGTATAATTGAAGACTATAATGTGGTACTTGATAAAAAAAGAAGATAGAAAGGCAAATGTCTATGGGGAAAAAACAAGAGGGAATACATTTCCAGATTCGCTGTGCCAGATAATAGAAGAATGGCAGTTAATGGATGCATGGAGAGTGAGAAATCCAAAGAAACAACAGTATACTTTTTTTTCCGCTAGACATGACTCCTGGTCAAGAATTGATATGTGCTGGATCTCTAGTACTATGACAAAAGATTTGCTGGAAGCGGAAATCGAAGTGGGAGTTTATGCAGATCATAGACCAATGACTTTGGAATTGCAGGAAACAAGACCTAGAAATAGATGGACTTTAAACCTCTTTATCCTGAGGGATAGAAAAACAGTAAAACACTTGATGGAAGAGTTCCAATTTTTCTTCAAAGAGAATATACAACCCGATATGCCTATGAAAACGGTATGGGATGCATTTAAAGCTTATGCTAGAGGTCAACTAATAAAGGAAGCTTCACGAATAAATGCAAAGAGAAATAAGGAGTACTTAAACTTGCAAAAGGAAATCAGAGAACAGGAGGAAAAAGATAGGACCAGCTCAGAGAGGGCAGGAAGAAGGGAGAAGATTAAACTATTACTTCATAAGATGAACTGCCTGCTCTCATATGAACTTGCAAAGAAACTCACTTTTGCTAAACAGAACTATTTTGAAAATGCCAATAAACCGACAAGATGGTTGGCATATCAGGTCAGACAACAGAGAGAAAAAGCTTATATAAAAACTTTAAGAGGGGGAAATGAGGAAGAAGTAAACAAAATACAAGAGTTAAAGAAGATAGTGGAGAATTATTATAAGGAGCCGGGGCCGGATGGTCTACCAGTGGAGTTCTACATGGTGTTCGAAGAACAAGTACTCCCTCAGTTGCAAGAAGTCTGTAAGAAAACGATGGAAGGGGAGGAGATCCCGGAGTCATGGAGAGAGGCAAAAATATCTCTAATATATAAACCAAATATGGATGGAAAAGAAATTAAGAACTATAGACCAATCTCCCTATTAAATGCGGACTATAAGATTTTTGCTTCTATTATTGCTGAGAGACTAAAAAGAATTTTGGCAAAAATAATACACAGAGATCAAGCGGGCTTCCTGCCTAAAAGACAAACAAAGAATAACCTGAGATGTATCTTGGATGTAATAGAATATTATGAGGCTCACCCAGAAAAGGTGATGGCCTTAATTTTTTTGGATGCTGAAAAAGCCTTCGATAACCTGAGCGGGTTCTTTGTATTGGAAGCTCTAAGGAAGGCTGAAGCAGGAACAGATTTTATTCAGATGATTCAAGCCATATACACGAAACAAACTGCCTCAGTTTTGATTAATGGCGAGAGCATGGAAAAATTTGAAATACAAAAAGGGACAAGGCAAGGATGCCCTTTATCACCACTGTTATATATTTTTGTGTTAGAGATATTAAATGAAGAGATAAGATGTTGTACAAAAATAAGAGGATTGAAGGTGAGTGGAGAAGAATTTAAACTTCTTGCATTTGCAGATGACTTAGCATTTATATTAGAAGATCCTGTACCGTCAATTCCAGCTTTGAATAAGATATTAGCGGAATATGGGCAGGTGACAGGGTTAAAGATAAATATACAAAAGACAAAAATCATCATTAAGAATATGAAGATGGATCAGAAAGAAAAGTTACCAGTGACCTTGAGATACCAAATATGTGATAAGGTGACATATCTAGGAATTAATCTAACAAATAAATGTAGTTCATTGCTACAGAATAACTATAAGGAATTATTGAAATCGACAAAACATGATCTAGAAAAGTGGAAGAATCTCCAAATATCAGTGGTGGGACAAATAGCACTCGTTAAAATGAATATACTCCCCAAATGGATCTTTTTATTTCAAACAATTCCGGTTCTGCTGAATAATGGGATCTTTAAAGAACTAGAGGGGATGGTGATGAAGTTTATCTGGCAAGGAAAAAGACCAAGAATTAGATTAAAGGCTCTACAAGACTTGAAGGAAAGAAGAGGATTTGGGTTACCAAATTGGACATTGTATTATAGAGCAACAGCTTTAGCTTGGATAAGGGAATGGATTATGCTTGAAGATAGGAGAATATTAAGATTGGAGGGCCATGATTTAATGATGGGTTGGCATGCGTTTCTTTGGTATGAAAAGACTTCCTCACGTAAGTATTTTAAACAACATTGGTTACAAGCATCCTTAATGAAAGTGTGGGAAGTCATACAAAAAAGCTGGTTTATAAGGAAGTCAAAACTGATTGTCTCATTGGAAGCATTTACTTTGCCTAAACTATATGAAGATGAGTCACCAAAAAGATACTTGGATATAATAGACTCAAGGGGTGAACTTAAATTAAGCGAAGATTTGTCATGGTGGCAGAGAGCACAGATAGAATCGAGATATGCTAAAGATAAAAAGGATGGATTTAATGAGAATCTCACTGAGATGGAGAAGATATTGATGACACCAGAGGAAAAATTGATAAAGAAAATATATTTATTACTATTAAAAGAAAAGATGGCTAATGAAATTGTCAAAAACAATATGATCCAATGGGCCCAGAATTTAGGATATAATATTGAGTTGGAGCAATGGGATCAGATATGGTGCAAAAATATTAAAATAACTATTGTGGTATCTTATAAAGAAAATATGTATAAGATGTTTTATAGATGGTATGTCACGCCAGAGAAAATTGCAAGATATGATGCGAAATGCTCTAATAAGTGTTGGAAATGTGAAGCTAAGGAGAGTTAATTTTATCACATGTGGTGGAGTTGTGATATTAGTAAAAAATATTAGACATGGGTACATGTGATAATTAAGAAAATTATAGGTAAAGCAATTCCTTTTAAGCCGGAAATAATGCTATTAGGCATATTACCGAAGGAGTTAGACCGTGAAGATCGATATCTTATAATATATTTAACCACAGTGGCCAGGATTGTGTATGCACAGTATTGGAGGACTCCCCAAACACCGAAGAAAGAAGAATATATTGCTAAGATTTTGGAGGCGGCTGAGATGGATAAACTGACATTAATTTTGAGAAGACAAACAGATGACACCTTTCAGAATACATGGCTACGTTTTTATGACTGGTATAAGATAAATGGGTAAGAGGCTGTTAAAAACTGTAAAAAGAAACGAAATAATATTAGTGCGGTAAGTGAAACTGAAAGGAAACTCACATTAAAGAGAAGGGTAGAGAATAGCTATTGGTTTATAGAAGAAGGTATAAATACTTAAGGGTATATACCCCCCCATATATATGTTTCCTGTATGTTAGAAGGGTAGGGTGTATGTAGTGTTTGTGTTTGTATGTGTATTGTATTTTTTGCTGTTGTGGTGTTCTATAAACAAATAAAAGTTTGCCCTTAGGGGCTCCTTAAAAAAAAAAAGTTATGCTAAATAAATTTATATCTTGTATCTTTACAAAAGTGTCTGGTCTTTCATGCTCCCAAAACAAATCCATCTGCAGAGCATAACCTAAAAGATCCCCTCTCGCTGCCAAATTGAGAGCTAGTTTGGTGTAGTGGTTAAGTGCGTGGACTCTTCTCTGGGAGAACCGGGTTTGATTCCCCACTCCTCCACTTGCACCTGCTGATGTGACCTTGGGTCAATCACAAGCTCTGGCACAGCTGTTCTCTCAAGGACAGTTTCTGTCAGAAGTTCTCTCAGCCCCACCTACCTCACAGGGTGTCTGTTGTGGGGAGGGGAAGGGAAAGGAGTTTGTAAACCGCTCTGAGACGCCTTTGGGTAGTGAAGGGCGGGGTATAAATCCAAACTCTTCTTCTTCTTCAAATAGCTTAGCTATTAAGGGCTAACACTTGCTGGCTAACACCATAGCAACCCATGGCTGTGAAAGTTGGACCATGAAGAAGCAAGACAGGAGGAAAATCGACTCATTTGAGCTGTGGTGCTGGAGAAGGCTCCTGCACATTCTTTGGACAGCAAAGGTGACAAACAAGCAAGTATTAGAGTGCATAAAACCAGACATTTCATTGGAAGGAAAAACCATAAAACTGTGATTGACTTATTTTGGCCATGTCATGCAGAAGAACTCACTAGAAAAAACAACTATGCTTGGATTGGTTAGCGGCAAAAGGGAACCAGGCTGCCAAAGAACATGGTGGCTAGACACCATAAACACCGACACCAGCCTGAGCATGGAACAACTCAAAGAAACAGTACAAGATCTGAAAATGTGGAGAGAGCTGGCCCATAGAATCGCCAAGAGTCAGACATGACTGAATGACTAACAACAACAACATGACCTGACCTCATGCTGGGCTCCACTACCTGGAGATTGGCAACCCTATTGGAGTCTGGCTCATAAACGTTCATACTGAGATAAATGTTGTTAGTCTTTAAGGTGCCCTTGGACTTCTCTTTTTGTTTTGCTACAACAGACTATAGAATAGACTACAATAGACTAATATGGCTACCCCCACTGGAACTGGTTGGAAGGAAGCCAGCCCAGAACTAGGACTCGTGCCTAGTGGGTAGGTACTGTGTGCTCATGTGGCCTTCTAATTATTTAAATTATTTCTCACATGTCCTAATTATCAGTATGGAAATTACTAGTGTGGTTGGTAGCAGAACAACACAAACCTCCTCTGTCTTGATTATTATTGGCAAGTGTATCAGAAGCAGCAAGACTCCTAACCTCCCCAGAATAAAGCAAGGAAACCGTTGCTGCTGTTTTTCTTTTGGATTGGAAAATACCAATTAATATAGATTTTAAGGAGAGAGAGAATCCACATTTGTACCTTAATTGAATCCTATTTTCTATGATATGCTGGTTGATAATACCACGGTAGTGTTTCAAGGAAATCGACTCTAATAAGGAGGTGGGGGGAGCACAGAGAAACTAATCCAATAACGTTAACTCCTTTTTATTCTTAAATTCAAAGTCTCTGGCAGTTCAAGCAAAGCATTCATCTATGGCTCTGCGCTTTGTCAGAATGAGCCCATTTTCCATTCTGCTGCTCTGAAGCTTAAAATCGCCTTTGCTCTGCAGATTGGAAGGAAGCTTCTAGCATAATTATAGCAATTATTTCTCTCTAAATTTAGACTGGAGGAGAATAAATGATGGCTCTCAAAGAAATTGAAGCTATACTTGGATAACAAAGATTCAATCTGCAGTTGGGGGATGTGTTTGAAAAGATGGGCATGAATTTGAAAATTGGCATTTTGCTAAATGGAGCCATAACGGGCCCTGTGTCATTCAATCTACAAAACATCAGTACGAACTCTTGCATCTGATCTGTTATGAATCCTCTCAGTACTGCTTTTTATTTTAATTTCAAAAGCAAGTTTCAATTCTAGTCTTCATGACCTTAGAGGTACAATTGAAATTATGCAGCAAAAATTAAACTGCCTTGAAATAAAGTATTCCATTGTGTGTAGTTTTCATAGATAAACTCATTGGTACCTACTAGGTACCTAACAAGTCTCCTCTGTGCATAACCAGGAATTTGTGTGTGCATCAGTTCCAGAATCATCCATTGTTAAGTGCATGATTTCTACTGAGAATTCCAAAAGTTCTAAGTTGATGCAGCTACACTTTGATTATTATTGGAAAGTGTATCTGAAGCTTGGTAAAATATGTTTTGAATGTTTTATAAGATATGAGAAATCAATGTTGGGGGGTGCTGAACATGTGGGGGGTCTGTTCCTTGCATTTTTTAGCTCCTCATTATAATTAGTGGAAGCATACTAAATATATATTCAAAGCACTTCATGTTTGTTAAAGAAACTGTATAAACATCATGCAAGGTAGGTCAGAACATTATCATCCCTATATTGTTGATAGAAGAGGGAAGACTGAATGGGGGGGGGGGCTTATCTAACAATACCTTGTGAATTTATTGGTGCAGTCTGTCTTTCTTCTGCAGTTGTTGGCTTCCCTTTACAAAAAAGTGCTGAGTTTTAGGACCCCTGTGACTTGCAAACACACAGGTGAGAACAGGCAGACCGTGCTCTGCAACTGCCTTTCCAGCTTCCTTACTTCTTTCCTTCAAGGAAACCTTTCCCCATCAATTTGTCTTCAACACTGCAGAGCACTATAGGGCTTGTGTTGGGTTCATGCTTGTTCCATACAGATGTGGTTTTTTATTATTTCTTTCTTTATTTAATTTGTACCCTGCCCACCCTGCAAAGCAGACTCAGGCTGGCACACAAGTTAAATCATAATAATAATTAAAAACAACATAAAATGATCTAAAAACAATTCCATTCTGCCTTTTCTTAAGATGGCTTACAACAAGTGAAGAAACAGATGGCAAAATCAATTCTCACCAACTCTCCAAAATTAAACTAGATCCAGTATAATTGCCCTTATCTATATTGTCAACACCACATTCTGCAAACCCTGAAACAAGCCCAAAAGTGATAGATGTATCTTGCCCCTTAAACAGTAACAGAGAAGGGACTTTCCTTTGTGTAGCTCTGGTTCCACCTCTGAAAAGGCCCTGTTGGGGCGTGTCATCTGTCATGCATCAGATGGACATAAGAGGAGGCAATCCTCAAGATGTCCTGGTCTCAAGGCTGTTTAGGGCTTTTAGGCTCAAAACTGACACCTTGAATTCAGTCCTGAAACCAACTAGCTGTCAATGGTGGTGTAGAACTGAAGCGATATTTTCCTGGTGACAGAACCAGCAACTGGCACAGCAGATGCATTTAAAACCAACTATAGAATCTGAACAGTTTTTAAAGACAGCCCCATATAGACCGTGTGGCAGAAGTTCAACCTGAAGATAACCAAGACATGGGGTGGGGACAGGAGGGCCATTTGCCCTGAGCCGCCTGCTAGACTATTCTGCTGCCCCAAGAGGCCCAATCCTGTTCATAAGGTCACTTCTTCCAGCACAGTACAGCAAAATGCAGTTGGCAGCACTTCATACATTCATGTCATCACCCAATGAGAGTTTGACTCTCTCCCATTGGACTGGCTGTTTGAACAAATGGAGAGAATCTGCTGTGTAGATGCAGGGATGGCCTGCCAGGCCAGAGGAGGTGGAACTGGACTGCCACGTCCAATGCACAGCCACAGAACCTCTCAGCAGCTGCCCAAGGCAGGCTGAATGTGGCAAGGCAGGGAAGATCCACGGCTGAACTCACAGCTGAGCACAGTATCCTCACCTGCTGAACCTGCCCTCTGTGAGATTTGCAGCATCCTTGCTACTACAAGAGTGATCCTCAACCATTTCCAGGAACGTGACCCACCTTTAACTCCTAGATGGAAGCATGGGGACCCCTAAGTTGCAAGAACATGACATCAGTTACATGCCAAGAAGAGAGGAGGCAGTTATGATGACTTCACCAGGGGGGTACATGCAGCCAAGGACAGAAAATGTGAGCTAAGCACCAGGAGGTGTATCATAGTGGGGAATATGCTAAGGGTTAGAGCTGTGGAGGAGTCCCACTGTTGAGTGACCTCACCTTGCTCTCCTACTACTCAGCTGGCATGCAAATAGGATCACCAGCCCTCCATTGGCCACCCCCAGGAGCATGGGAGGGGACAAAGCCTGTAGAAAACTGGTACTGCGTGATGCCATGATGTCACTTCCAACTGCATACCAGAAGTGATGTCACAGCATCAGTCATGCTCTAGGAATTTCCTAAATCTCTATGGTAAAAAGCATAGTGGTCTGGAGTATTCCCAGAGTATAGTGCAATACCATGACATCCCTTTCAGTATGCTACTGGAAATGAAGTTGTGCTGTTGCACAGTGTCAGTCCCCCCCTCTCTGTTTTTTCTCCCATTGCTCCATCAAGCATTGGCAGGAGTCCTCTGCATGGAAGTGGACAGTCTGGCAGCCCTAATACCAAGAAAGTCCAGAGGTATGGCACCCTGCTCTCTCTATGCATGCACATTAGTAGCAGGTCCTTCTGAGAGCAGCAAAACTAATATGGTGGTGCTCCTAGGCCTTGAGACCTACCTGCAGGTCCTGACCCATGGTCTGAAAACCACTGTGCTCTTGGACTGGATGCAAAGGAACCTCATCTTTGCTCCTGTATGTAAGTAAGCTCCGTGCCCAAACTCACATACAGGGGAGACGATTCAAACCTAGCCTGCCTCATGGCATATTCTTCCGTTCAGTCAGCTTACCCAGCCAAGATCACTCTGGGCCGGGTTTCCTGTTTTTGACTGTGTGTGTTTTGCAAATAAATTTTCAAAGCAGGAATGCCCTGCCTGCATTCTGAAGAGGTCCTGTCTATTTTAGGATTGCCAACCTCCAGTTGGGAGCGTATCTAGAGATCTCCTGGAATTACAACTGATCTCCAGACTAGAGAAAGAAATTCCTCTAGAGAAAATGGCTGCTTTGGAGAATGGACTCTATGGCATTGTAGGTCCCTCTCCTCTCCAAACCCTGCCTTACCCAAACCCCACACCAAATCTCCAGGAATTTTCCAACCCAAAGATGGTGATCCTACTGTTAGTCTGAGAAATAATGGAGGCAAAGTTGAGAGTGAGTCATTTTAAGATCTTTTACTAGAATCGATTCAAAGATCTTTAACTACTGCACAGTAGGGAATCTCCAAGGAAAGAGTTCCAAGAATCTTTGGTTACACATAGTTTTTATAAGGTAACAACATAAGCATATGCAAAACAACGCCCTGACCATGGCCGCAAGATGCCCTCTCCCATTTTTCTATTGGTTAGATACTTTGGGGTGTACAGCCTATCTGGGGTGTACAGCCTAAGTATGTCACCTGATGTTGGAACATCTTTAAGAGCGGTGAAAACGAGGATACTAGAGCAAAGATCTAGGCCCCTACAGTTGCACATTTTCTTGAAAAACAACATTCACCAGATGAATTGCAATTTTGTGTAATCTTTAAATATTTACCACACCCTTATAACATTTTGGAAGTTTCTAAGTTATTACAGGAGGTGTACTGGATTTTTAAACTCTGCACATACATGGCTTTCAATCTTAATCTTAATTTGGATCTTTCTTCCTTTATAGGCTGCAATCAGACGTGCTGTTTGATCTGAGGTCATTGCTGTTCCCTTCTGGATTTAAAGTGCACATCCAGACAGCAACATCTGTCTTCCATTCCCCAGTCTGGGCACTCCATTCTCACCTGTCTTTGAGCTGGAGTTATTTGGCACTGGGGAAAGTCTGGTCCTTCCTGGTGCATGCAGTCTCATCCCACATTTCCAGAAATCTGATCAATCCAGAGCGCTCTCAAGCTTTTTGGGAAGTCTGAATGTTCCCTTCCAGGTTTGGACTTTTTTGGAAGCAGTTAGTGAGGCGCGCATAGCTGTAGTCACACTCCTTCCCCCCATTACCTTCTCCAAACTGTGTTTTCTTTTTAAAAAACTTCTAAAGAAAGACACCTGTGTACTTTTTTTTTGTACTTTTCGGCCACGGGGTGGGGAAGGGGTTATTTGAAAAGATAAAAGAGGGAGGGAGACAGTCTGAGAATGATCCCTGTGACTACAGCTTTGCTCCAAGCTTTTAAATAAAAACACCAGCAGCACACAGGACACAGGATGAGGCTTCGGTATTCTCTTCTGCCTGGCTTTGCAACATTTGAAATGTTGAATTTATCAAAAGCACAATTTAAAAAAACACTTCCTTCACACTGAACTACATATCCCAGCAGCCTCCTCCAGCAATCCCATTGGACACCAGCTGCCACCATTCTGCCAGGAGTTTGAAGCACTGTTTCTCATAAATGCTTATGCATGTGCTCAAAAGACAAATGGTTTAAAAAAATGGCCCAACCACCCCACTCCGTGGTTGCCACATCTGATCAATCAACCACAGGGTGAAAGCACATTGAAGCAGGTTAAGGGGGGAGATCTGATCAAAACTCTCCATTACAAAAAAAACCCTGTATCAATTAGAAGTGGGGCCGTGCCAGATCAAACTGCACATCTGACCACAGCCTTAAAGTACCAAACCAAAACTGTCACTTGGTTTGACCGCCCCTTTAAAATAAATCACACTATTGACAACAGCTGTTACCGTTTAGACAACGCTTATGATTTCAAAGTGGTACAATGGATGGAACGATAGGAACCTTTTTGTCAATGCTTGAGAAAAACAGAAGGCTAAAGCTAGGTCCATAAGCATTTGGAAAATTATTATTAAGAATTGTGTTATAGACATGGAATAAGTTCTACTTGGTTATCTGATGGGGTGTTAAGAAACACTATGGTGCTTTTGTCCCATTAATTTTCTTTATTGGTAAATATAGTTACACTGTGGCTTTGAGGAAGAATTGCCAAAATGTGGTGTAATTCTGTAAGGCATATTGCTGGATTCTTGCTGGATTCTCTGGATTCTTGAGAGGGAGCAGCTGGTTTCTCTGCTTGGCTGCAAGCTTTTGTTCCATATGATATACTGTTGGTGGATTTTTCTGTAATAGAGAGTAATATTATTTATGCGTATTGTTCATTATACAAAGAGTCTATGTGATACACAAAAAGGTTTACATTATTATGAAGTAGAGTTAAAGTTTTATCTATATAACTACTTGATGGCTTTAATATTATTACTTACTCAGTGTCTGTTATTTAATTTATGATATTCATACACCGAGAGTCCCCTGTTTACTTTGGTACTTCTCATATAGATCCTAGCAACACCAGCAGTGTACCCAGCAACATCAGCAATGCTATCTCAAGTTCATACTCCTGCTCCTCCTCTAATGTGATTTATGCCATCACATTGGACAGATAGGCTAGTCCCTTCAACAAAGAATTAATGAACATAAGTCTGACATTAGAAACGGCAACATTCAAAACCCAGTGGGGGAACATTTTAACCTTCCAGGACATTCAGTTGCTGACCTAAAAGCAGCAGTTCTCTTACAAAGGAATTTGAAAGTGTGATTAGAGAGACTGCTGAATCACAACTGATAATGAAGCTCAAGACAATGCATCCAGATGGACTTAATTGAGACCTAGGTTTCCTGTCTTATTACCAATGTTGATTTTTCTATGTCTACTATCCCTCTGCATATCACACCTAATCTAATCACGCCTGCTATTGTAGTTTGCCTGCTAATGTCATTCGACATCTGAAATTACTTCCTTTTCCAATAATTAGGACAGATGGACTACATTCTAGCAGTATCTGAAGAACTGAGCAGTGACTCACGAAAGCTCATAACCTGTCACAAATTATGTTAGTTTTTAAGGTGCTACTGGACTCTTGCTCCATTTTTTGGCTTCACTAATGACTGACACTTCAAGTTTGGCTACTGTATGAAGTATCTTGGCTAGTAGTTTAGAATAATTCAATCTTATGCTGGTGGACAGTTTTATGTTACTTTCATTTTGCACTGCTTTCTGATCCAGCTGGACCCTTGGGGGCAGGGATCCATTCCACTGGTAGAGACACTTTCCTCCAGCAAAAGGAGTCACTAGTAGAACAGCTTTGTCTGTAACCTCTTCCTGCTGTTACACTTATAATGAAAGATCCTCAATAAAGAAGTTTTCTAAAAGCTTATTACAAAAAAACACCATCAGACGTGTATCCAGATGTGCATGGCTTTTGCTTTCAATTGGATTCTTTTTTAATAGTAAATGAGAATGGTAGAAAGAACTTCTCTCTTTTTTTAGCACCTCATGGTAACATGAACAGATCTCACAGCAGGACACGTATTCTGATGAAAATATTTCCTGGGGATAAAAGCCTTACTTGTGAGAAGTTAGTTTTAACTTATTTCAGCATTTAAAACAAAACAAAAACACACACAATGTATTCTCCTGAAAAATATGTGGGTTGATTCCCTTCTTTGCAAGCTTCCAGCCACTCTCTTTAACAATAAATTCCAAGGAAGCTTCCTTAGGTAGCTTCCATGGTGCTCTTCCTCTGCCTTCCTACTCAATCTGTTGCAGTTCCTTTCTGAGCTTCTGTGTGACATCCTCATTTGGTCACCTCCCAGGTTTTCTGCTGAAAGTTTTCTCAAACTTGCTATGTAACAATCTTTCCTGAAAGGTCGTACCCAAAGAGGATGTGAAGAAGTGTGGGCACAAAGGTGCATATCTCTCTAATTCCCCACCTGCACCTGGTGCCACATCCCCTCCTGCTCATCATACCCCCCTCACTAGTGGGCTTTCCGCCTTTTTTTTAATTAGAGGTAGTGGGTATAATTTAATTGGTAATTAAGGCAGATTTTGTAGCTAGTGTCCTTGTGAGGAAGAGCCAGTGCTCATGGTAGAGTGTATGCTTTGCATGCCGGAAACCACAGGTTCAGATTCTCCAGTGGAAGGATTTCAGGGAAGACATTTATCTGCTGGAGACCTCAGAAAGTTGCTGCCAGTCAGAGTAGACAATGTTGAGCTAGGTGGACCAACAGTGTGACTCACAGCTTCAAATGAGAGTATTTGTGGGAGGGAGGTGCCTCATTGCAGAGGTAGGACACTGCTTGGACATAGAAACTCCTAGGTTTGATTTCCAAGTAGCAAAAAGATCTTCCTGAGTCTGGAGCCCCAGCAAGTCAGAGTAGGCCATTCTCAGCTGGACTGACCATTGACCTGACTTGGTATTAAATGCTCATAGGAGCAGATGTATTATCTTGTAAGAAGCTAATTTGCAAGTAATGTCCAATCATAGGTAGGAAACAAAGACATGCACACCAGACAGTACAAGCTTAGAACTTGCATCATGTTCAGGATTTCCAGTATCCTAGAATTGCTTCTTCTAGCCAGAATCCTTGCTGCAACCTTGTCCAGAAAGCTCCAGGATTCCTCAGTACTCCTCTCTTCTGACCATATTCAGTACAAGCAAATCCCTTTCTTGAGCGGGAACACATATTTCAGTGCATAAGAAAAGGCAGCAATTACAAAAGCCTATGAATTTATTTACTTTCTTTATGCCCTGCCTTTCTCCATAGTGGGGACTCAAAGCAGCTTATATCATTCACCTCTCCTTCATTCTGTCCTAGCAATCAGCAGCCTGTGAAGTAGGTTAAGCTGAAAGTGTATGACTGGCCCCAGATCATCCAACACGTTTCTGTTGACCGAGTAGGGCTCTGAACCTGGACCTCCCAAATCTTAGTCTGACACCCTAACCACTACACTACATTGGCTAATACTGCTGACCATGGGAGAGAGACGTTCAAAGAGGTATTACCCTGTACAGATGTTCTGCATTACTTTTTGGATAGCCACCTCCACAAGAGACCCAAATACCAAACCATAACATTGTCAAAGTGTAAAAGAAATGAGCCCCATTTCCCAGTAGGGTCTGTCTCAAAACCATGAAGGCTCAAGAAATGCAAGTGCCATATTCTCCAGATGTTGTTTGTAACAAACTTAAATCTAGGCCTTCTGGTCATAGCAACTGTTACATAGATCCCGATGAGGTGCCAAACAGACTTAAATACTGTCAACCGGAAATGCTATTTTCAGGTGTCCATTTAAGAAATTATGGTCTTTTGCAGAGCTTGATCACCTGTTAATGGACCCTGGCACTCTGCTATAGACCTATGCTCAATGACTTTTGTGTGACTTTTGATGGCTACAACAAATTTCCTTTAATGGACATTAATGAACTGCTGGGTACCAGCTACATTCACCCAACCTGTTTGGAGAAAAACAGTTTGGCTCTTCTGAATGTTGCCAACAAAGGAGACAGAAGCCCAGCTGCCTGGAAAGCAAGAGCCCTGGAGGGGGCTCGGCAGGGATCCTGTTTGTTTTGGGAGCGGGGAGCGGATGTTGTTTTCAAGACTGATACTCTCTGTCTGGATGCTTGCCTGCTTTGAGGCATATGTTTATGAATCAAACTGATTCAGTAGCAGCTGTTCTGGCAACTTCCTGCTGCTTGGGGAGACGCAAACACAAATGATGCTTCATTGATAACTTCTGCAGCAACAGCCCACTTTTTGCACAAGAAGAAAAAAAGCTATCTTACAAGGAGTCATGCTAATGCAAAAAAAAAGATCACATCAGCAGTTCACAAGGGATCCATATAGAGGTTGATTGCCACTGTATTCTCCCACTAAGGTAGCTTTTGTTTCAACTTCTGGACCCAGGCAGATTCCCTTTTATATTCTTATATGTCCTGGTCCCAAGGTGAGGCCTGACAACACATGGTTCTGCCACCTTGCTGGTGGTAAAGAGGGCTGGTTGGTATAATAATTATGATTATCATATGGCATAGTTGTAGAATAGCCAGGAAATCCTAAGATTGTCTTGCAGCCAGAATTTCTAGCTCTTTTAGCATTATACACTACTAGGTGGCAAGCTAGACTTGTTCCTTAAGGCAAGAGACTTTTCAGAGGTGGTTTGCCATTGCTTGCCTCTGCATTATGACCCTGGTATTCCTTGGAGGTCACCCTTCCAAATACTAGCCAAGGCTGACCCTGCTTAGCTTCTGAGATCTGATGAGATCGGGCTAGCCTATGCTGGTTGGTGCTTGGACAGGAGGCTTTCTGGAACTCCTTTCCACACTAACTTTGATGACAAAAGAAAGATGGGGGATATAATGATAGCTAACAACAAATCATGTCTGAGGATTTCTCTCTTCTCTCAGCTTTGCCCCACAAAGAATACAGATGCAAAGTCACACAAACATGTTTGGAAGTGTTGCATCGTGCCATATCACATGAATACATGACACTATCTTATAGTGAGTCAGGCCATGGTTTGTATTATCTATTCTGACTGGCAGCAACAGCTCTCCAAGATCTCAAGTGGAAGGCTTTTCCATCACCTACAACCTGATCCTTTTAATTGGAAATGCCTGAGATTGTACCTAGGACCTCCTGCATATATACCCTCTGTCTGTGTGAGTTCTATGGGGCTAAATTGGAACAGAATTTGCAAGACAGTGTAAATTAATATATTTCTTTAAGTCAGAATCTTCCAATATACAGAACAATACAAGAAGATTTGTATAACTAAGCACATAGGTGTAAGAGAACAGAAACCTGCAGAGGATGATGTCTTTGAGTTCAGTTAAGAAACTGGCTATTGCTTGATATACCTTTCTGGTGAGCAAAGTCTTGACTTTTCTGGTCCTTCAAGGCTGCAGTCAGACATGCCATGTAGCACATTCAGGAAGCGCTCCTGATTTCATCCAGTGTTATTTGACATGGAGATGGTCCACCAGACATCCCAGCATAATCCATTTTGCTGAGGGCTCAGTCTGTCATTGAATGATCAGACAGTGTGGTCGGGAGAGGTCATTTTGTTCTGTTGTTGGTTTTTCACTATCTTTTGTGCATGTGCATAACTGAGGAAGTGAACCCCCATGCAGAAATGTCTCCATTCAGGGTTTTTGCGCACGTGCTTTTCCTCTTCCTAGACTCAAATCTCTGCTTTGACAGCTTGCTGATCCTTCTGTGGAGCACTTTGATCTCTTCGGTTCACAGTGAGCCACAGTGAGCTACAGTCCCTTTCCTGCTCATTTTCAAATCTAGCTTAGAGATGGAGATGACTATGCAGTTATGCGCATATCACCAAGCAAACTAAAAAAGCGCTGAGTCAAGATGGAATGACCAGACCATCCCAACAGCTTGAAAAGGTGCTTGAGCAATCAGACTAGGGAAAATCCATCCGTGGCCTGTCCGCAAGTGTTAGGTCCGGCTTTTCCCTGATGTCTTTTAACTCCCAATTCAGGGGTGGGGCAGAATGGGGTGCCAATGACTGCTGAACCTTTCACAGATGTTGCTGTCTGAAGGTGCACTTTAGATCTATCAGGCTCAGCATCTATATCAGATCTAAACGCACATCTGATCACAGCCCTTGTTCCAAGGTCATCAAGTTGCTTCTGACTTAGGCAACCCTATGAATTAAAGACCTCCAAAAGGTCCTATTGTTAACAGCAAACTGCAGGCCATAGCATCCTTTATTGAATCAATCCATCTCATGTTTGGTCTTCCTCTTTTCCTGCTGCCTCCAACTTTTCCTAGCATTATTGTCTTTTCCAGTGACTCTTGACTTCTCATAATGTGACCGAAGTATGATTTTAGCCATTTTAGCTTCTCGGTAGAGTTTAGGCTTGATTTGATCTAGAACCCACTTATTTGTCTTTTTATCAGTCCATGGTATCTGTAAAACTCTCCTCCAATACTACATTTCAAAGGAATCCTGTCCATTTTTTTTATTGCCCAACTTTCACACCCATACATAATAATGGGGAATACTATGGCATGAATTAACTTGATCTTGGTCGCCAGCAAGGCATCTTTACATTTAAGAATCTTTTCTCACTCTTTTATAGCTGCTTTTCTCAGTCTCAGTGCCCTTCTGACTTGCAAGTCTCCCATTTGGTTGGAGCTAAGGAAGAGAAAACCTGGAGCAATCTGTTTCTTCGTCAGCCTTCAACATCTGTAATAGTCATGACTTTTGTCTTCATGGTGTTCAGCTGTCATCCTGCTTTGGCACTTGCTATTTTAACCTTCATCGCTAATATTTCAAGTCTCCACTATTTTCTGCCAATAATGTGGTGTCATCTGCATATCTCAAATGGTCAATATCCCTTCCACCAGTTTTCACTCCACCTCCATCTAAGTCTAATCCATCTTTCCTTATGGTATGTTCTGCATATAGATAGAAGAGACAGGGAGATAAAATACATCCTAGTCTGATACCTTTGCCAATTGAAAACCCTACTCGACTAGCCCAATTAGTTCATAAAGTTACACATGCAAACCAGATGCTCTGCCACTGAGTCATCAGTTATCAGAGTTTGGGGATAGTTTCAGAGGATAGCCATATTGGTCTGAAGTGGAACAGATTCAAATCCAGCAGCACCTCAGAGACCAACAAGATTTTTGGGGTATAAACTTTTAAGAGTCAAGTTTTGTCAGACACAAGCAGAGCAGAATAGAAGACCTCTGAGTCCCTTCCTCCTAGTCAGAAGGGGGAGGGGTTTTGTGAAGAATGCTTGTAAAGGATGCAAAGGTATAAGCTGACCCTCCTTATGCTCACAGCCTGCAATGCCACAACCCTATTCAGTGATGCAATGAAGTGGTAGCTGGGGGTAGGCACTTTCCTCCTGTTGAATCCCAGCATGCACCTCTTTTAGGAGCTGAGAAACTTCCCCTCCCCCACTTCTTTACAAAGAAACAATGGGACTTTGATCAGAATCCCCTTCAGCCAAGGGCAAAGTGCTGCTCTGGAGGACTGCTGGGGGCCCAGAGCAAGCCAGGCTGAGTCCCAGTGCTGCTGGTAGCATCAGAGGGGCCACTCAGTTCAGAGCCAGCCAGCAGGAAGGAAGAGGTCTGTAGGTGTACCTCTCAGTTTACCCTGTATGGCTCTGAGCTGAGAAGCATCCTGGACCCAGGAGATGATAAGGCTGTTATTGCTGTGAGCTGGGTCCAGAGCGAGCAGTGCTGGGGCAGGGGGTTGCTGAGGAGAGCTTGCTGCTCAGATATTTTCCCAGCCACACTGGACGTTATGCCCATGTCCAATGCCCTGCTTGCAGTAACCCCACAAACCCTAAACTGGCTGTGTTTTTGCAGTCTAGGTAGAACCAGTATCCAAGAGATGCTCAACGTACATTATTTATTTAGAACATTTTTAATGCCACCTTTCCAGAAACCTGCCTGAGCCAGTGAGCAAAATAAATATAATAAAAACAAAACATTAAAAGATATTAATTAAAATTGCCGTGATCTGGATAGCCCAGGTAAGCCAGATCCTGTCAGATCTTGGAAGCTAAGCAGGGCCAACCCTGGCAGGTATTTGGATGGGAGACTTCCAGAAAACACCACAATCAGGGGGCCAGAGGCAGGCTATCAAGCCACTTCTCTGAACATCCTCCATGCTCCCATAGGAGTCACCAGAGGTCGTCATGACTTCCAGGCATGGGCACACTCATACACACACACACAAATGCAAAAAAATACCCAAAAATATTAATTAAAATTCAGCATTAAAAACCCAGCTCAGCAAAAAGATCATAAAATAAGAGGCAAAAAATGAAGCAAGAAAAATGTTTATAAAACAATTAATTTTTAGTAGGAATTCAAATACGCAGGAAATGTCCAAAACATATAAAATAATAAGTAAACAAAAATGCAGCTATTAAAGAAACATGATATTTATATGATAAAGTGTATTTGTGTATATTTTAAAACCTATAAAACTGCAGAAAACCTTAGTAGGATTTAAAACTGTAAGTGACAGTCCAACAAAATCACGCAGCCTAAATGCTACTTTAAAATGTTTCAAAAGGTCACTGTCAGCAGTTATAATAGTTTTAAGAAAGTTATAAAAAACATGTAAATAAATCAAAGCAAGAACCAGTGGAGAAACACATATATGAACAAAAACAATTACTAATTATGTCACAAAATGTTTAGTGAAATAAATTTGTTTTGACCTGGCACCAATGCCTAACCGAGAAGGCCCTGCCCCTTGAAGCTATACATCTCTCTTCAGAATGAGATGGTAGATGGTGCAGGACCTCTGAAGATCTCAGTGAATGGGGAAGGCTCATACCAGAGCTGATCATCCTCTTTATCAAAAGACCTACCCAGTCAATGCAGTGGGGCCCCAGATCTCAGTGAAGATACACACTGAGATGAGGATGCCACATGTGTCAGCTGTGTGCATGAAATCCCTTAATCCCATACACAGATCTCCCATAGCTAGTTTAAGGTAATAAATATATTTTACAATTAGGGATGGGCATGAACTGGCTCACAAACGAAAGTTCTTAATTAATGTTGGCTGGTTCATACTTTGCGAAATCAAGTTCATGGAAGGTCAACTGGCACAAACTTTCTACAAACTTTCAAGCTGTTCGTGGAAGTTCCTGTTGGTTTATGAGCAGAGACATTCTCAGACTGTCTCCACACAATCAAAATGTTTACAGAACTTCAAAGCAACAACTTGGAGGGCATATAGAGAAGTATCAGGGGAGGTGGTCATTTCTCCAGAAAGCACTTTCCTGAGGGCACCTTCTTTGGGAAGCCATAACTCAAACCCCATAAAACCCATACTCACCAAACTTGGAGGGCAGGTAGGAGTCAGCTGGAGATCCCCTCTGAGTTTGGTGTCTCTAGCATGCCAGGGGCCTGTTCTACCACCTCACAAACCTCACAAACTGAATCAATTTGGAAGGCAGCTAAAAATTCATGGTCTGCAGTTTGCAAACAAGGCATGTCATGAAGCACAAACTGAACCAAATTTTCCCTGTTCTTGCCCATCCCTGTTTACAAATCTCTATGTGTTCCATCAGCTGAAGTAGAAGCTACACATCTTTGAAAGAAAACCATTTAGACTACTAACTGCACCCAAGGAATAATTCATCTCGCTATCATTCAGAGTGACAAGGAAATGGCCTCATGACCGTCTTCGAGATGGGCACTCAAAAATACTGGGGTTGATACCGTTAGCCAAAGCATTTCTTATTCATAGCTGTTGGAGAGCCTCTGCAAGTCAAAATAGATAATGCTAAGATGGAGCAATAGTCTGAGTCAGGCAAAGGCAGCTTCAGAAGCTCATAGTGGTTCAACAAGAGAACTAGTCCTGTCCTCCTCCAAAGAAGACAAAAACAAAGAAGAAGAAAACTTGGTTTTATACCCTGCTCCCCACTACTCAAAGGCGTCTCGGAGGAGCTTATAATCCCCATACCTTCCTCTCCCCAAGACAGACACCCTGTGAGGTAGGTGGAGCTGAGAGAGCTCTGAGAGAACTGTGACTGGCCCAAGGTCACCCAGCAGGCTTCCTGCAGAGGAGTGGGGAATCAAAACTGGTTCTCCAGGTTAGAGTCAACTGCTCTTAACCATTAGACCAAGGTGGTTCATTTTTAAAGTGTGGACATGAAAATTCTGCAGGTTTCCAAATCAGACAAACTTTCAAGCTCCAAAAGCCAAATTGTAATGTTGAAATTTTCTTTGGAAGGGAATTGGTGGAAGTTGAACAGAGACCTGTTGCAAAGGTGGATCTTGTACATTCAATTTTTCTAATAATCCTGATATTTTATGAATTTATAGCCTGCCTGTCTGCCCAATCAGAGCCACATCCAGGAAGACCATTCCACAAAGTAGGAAAACACTTGTGATCTAGCAGAACTTGACTTGGCAGTCTTAGAGGAAGGAACAGTCTGATTGGTTAAATTGTCACATGAGGTATACACATGGGCCCTAGGCCATGAAGGCCTTATTTGTTTTAGAAAAACAGTGGGGGTGCAGATAAGAAAAGGAAAAAGGAAAAAGGGTTATACAACATTAATTACATTTGTCAAAGACAAATAAAAGAAAGTCCCCTCACCGTAAAATCAACATCTTGGCCAAATCCCTGGACCTAGAAACATGAAATTCAGGGAGAGCACTCCTACTGTGACATAGATGCTCACTAAGAAGGGATTTTTAGAAATTCAACACCTAAGGTGGTCAAAAGGGGTCAAATGTGCTCCCCCCATTGATTCCTCTGTGGCTGCCAGGCTGCTGCCTCCTTGCACCCTCCACTCTCTGATTGGTCAGCTGCAGAGCTCAGCGTTCTGAGGTGGAAAAAAAACCAGTTACAGGGGACTGCACAGAGCTAATGACAGCTGAGGAAATCAGGAATGGCCAACAACCACCTGTGAGGTGCAGTAATGCTGCTGGCCTAGCTTCTCTGATGGTTTCCAACACACTCCCCCCACCTCCTACACCTAACAGGTGGTTGTCTGTCAGGTGCAGCAGTGGTTGCAGGGTGCTTAAAGCCACAAGGAAGCCTACCCCAGCAGTTAGTGATCCTACCAGCCCCACCTCCACAGTGGCTTCTAATACTCCTCCCCTGCCCCCTCCTACACTGGACAGGCAGCTGCCTGTCAGGTGTAGGAGAGGAGGTGGGATGCTTACAGCCACTGGGGAGGTTTGCTCAGCAGGATTGTCTTAGCCCTGCTGCTGGCTGGCCCAGCATCCCTGATGCCTTTAAATACAATCCCCCCAACATCACAGGCCCGTGTCTGTCAGGTGTAGGAACAGGACCAGGGTACTTTAATCCATCAGGGATGCCACCCCAGCAGGATCACCTTAGCGGTGCTGCTGGCCCAGCTTAGCCACACTCCCACCTACTATGGAAATATACCCCAAATTTAGAAAACTGCTTACCTTTATTAGGTTATTTTACTTCTCACAATGTGGGTTCTAGAAAATTGGTTCATAGGAACTTGCTTAATATCTGATTGCTCGGATGGTGTTTTGAATATGTAGTTATGTCCCAGTTCTAAAATGTAACATAAATGAGAAGCATTTTTGAAAAAAGGGGGCTATGCCCCCCCAATTCAATGCCCAAGCCAAACCCCTGTACCAAGAAACCTACAATAAGGGGAGTGTATTCCTACCATGAGGTCAAACCCCCCCCCAAGAGATTTCTGAAAAACATGACCCCTAAGGGGGTAAAAAAGGAGCAAAATGTGTTCCTCCAATTATTTTCCATGTTCATGGCAGGCTGCTGCCTCCTTGCCCACCCCCGCCCCTGATTGGTCAATTGTGTAGTTCAGAGTTCTGAGGTAAAACCTGCCTACTTGCACTCACCTCCCTCTAATTGCTCAGCTGTTCTTTTTTAAAAAACTTAAATTTTTATTAATTTCAAACTCTTACAAATTAATTACAAGTTGTTCTACAACAGGAAATGAATTTAACATTCTTTACTAATATTCTTCTACAAGTTGCCAATTCTATTGTGCTTCTACTTCATTTATAAATTAAGTCCAATAGAAATTGGCACACCTAAATAAATATTTCTGCCTCTCAAAATTACTCCAGTACAAATGCAATTATAAACTCCATCTCCCATCATTTCCCTTTGGGTCTCCTTGTGTTTATAACCATATATTCTGTATATATTTCATTTCAAGACCAATATAATAAGATGAATTACAACAAAGTAAGATAGAAAATAAGACAAAAAAGAAATATATTCCTCCATTTCTTTACTCTGCTATCTTAATATCTTTTACTAAATTCTGTTCTTCCACTTTAACTGGAGCTCTTCTAATCGGCATTCCTTCTCCCAGGACTCAATGAGAGTCTTGCCCATTGGGGAGGTGTGGGGGGTATCCCAGTGGCCCTTCCCATGTGCTCCCCTATGCTTTATATTCCAGGCTGCTTTACTTGGGGGAAAATATAGAAGGCAAAAGAAAAAAATGGTAACTCTATAGCTGCAATCTCCTCCAATGTAGTTCTTTACAGTCTTATGGTACATTCCTCTTCTTTTGATTACCAATTCTTGGATTCCTAGCCCGAGTCTGATTCCAACGCCTTCAGAAGCTCTTCACCAGATGTTAAATCATGGATTGTGAGTATTCGTCCTTGGTCTGTAACTGATATATATCCAAGTGGAAGCCAACAATACCTGAAGTTCATCGTCATGTCTTCTGTGCAGTCCCACATGGGAGCTGCCTGTAGGCAGGCCTGCCGCGGGAGAACATTCCAAGAGCTTCTATAAAGAGTATTCACTCCCCCTCCCCTCATGGAGGAGATTAGTGAAGCCTTTTCCCCACCCATTTGGTCACGTGATGAGGGGAGGGGGAGGCACCTTTCCCTCGGTCCTTTTTCTGCCATCGTGAGGAAAGGACAGACCTTGAGCTTCTTTGTTTTACCTCAGCGTTCCTTCTTCACATAGAACCTGATTTTCTTCCTAATTCCTGTCTCTACTGGAAGATGGCTTTGTTTAAGAAATGCCAAGTGTGTGGCACAAAGATGGCTTCGACAGATGACCATTTGAAGTGCCTGCTATATTTGGGTGAGGCCCACAATACAGTTTCTTGTGAGATCTGTAGTAATTTAACACCCAGGATGAAACAAGAGAGAGCCCTGAGGATAAAAGCCGTGCTTTGGGAACAAGCCCTTTCAACCCCAGCCGCTGTTTCCTCCCCTTCTACCCAGGGGAAGACCTCAACTAAGGGCACAAAATCTTCACATAAGCCAGTATTAAAACCGGCAGGGACGCCCCATAATAGGTCAGCTTCTACTCAGCCACCTTTGAAAAGGGCTAAAAGTGACAAGAAACGTCATTCCAAGTCGCCCTCAATGCCGGTGGTTACACGAATGCCATCTCCGCTGTTAGCTCCTGCGCGGCAGTCAGCTGCCAAAAATCCATCCCTCGACGTCGAGGCAACCACGACGTCGAACATCATGTCGACGTTGCCACACGAGTCTTCGACATCTAGATGCTCTCGATCTACTCGACGTTGTAACCCGAGCTCTCGTCGACATCGGGTCCCGTCCTCCAGTCCGGAAGGGTCTGCTCGACGTCAATACGCCTCACCGGCTCCTTTGACGTCAAAAGACGACGTTGAGATTCTGAGTGTGACAGATTCTCCTCCATCTGAAAGGTCTCGCCCCTCCAGTTCTAGAGGATGGGGAGCCCCTCCATGGGATTGCCCACCTGGTTGGGAGCATATGCCTCCGTGGTTCTTTCCTTCCTGGTATGGCACTCGCTCAGCATCATGCCACACTTGTCGCAGCGTGAGCTGGTCTTCACGGCATTCGGTTGCTGAACCTAAGTTGTCTTCGAAGCCTCGCCGACAGTCCCCAGAGCCAAAGGGTATCCAGTCGTCGTCCGACTCTCTTCACTTACAGGAAGAATCAGCTGATATCTCCAATGCAGATTTTGACCATACATCTCTGCCTTCACCAACTGACACTGTTGGCGATCCTGCTCCGATGTCTCCGACCGAGGACTTACGTGTCTACTCGGAACAGTTGTGTCACATGGTCAAGGCTCTGAAAATCGACTATGTTGCACCCAAACCTCTGGAAGATGATCCAGTCATGGACATTTTATATGCATCCGATACTGTTCCAGTGGCGATTCCCTTAGTGAAGGATATTAGGGAAATCACCCATAATGCTTGGGCGCATCCGGTGTCCAGTACTGCTTCCACTAGAAAGATAGAAAATTTATATAAAGTCAGAGAGGAGGATGCTTATTTTCTGTATCATCACCCGCAACCCAATTCCATAGTCACTGAAGTTATCCCATCCAAACAGATGGGAGGGCTTCGCTCATCTCCCTTAGATAAGGAGGGTAGGAAGTTAGATATCTTGGGTCACAAGATATACTCTTCTGGAGCCTTGACGCTGAGAGTAGCTAACTTCAAGGCTATCATAGCAAGATATCAGGTCCTATTATGGGACCAGATGACTCCATGCCTTAAAGATCTTCCTGAGACAAAGAGGGAACATGCCAAATTAATACAAGCGGAGGGCACTCGTCTGGCCAAACAGGAATTGAACGCCGCTAGGCACACTGCGGATGCAGCAAGCAAGGTTATAGCTTTGGCAGTGGTGTTGCGTAGGCACTCCTGGCTCCACACCTCGGCTTTGCCTTTAGACATTAGGGCCCGAGTCGAGGATCTGCCCTTTGAGGGTAAATCACTATTTAGCGATCAGATCGATGATGTCCTGAAGAAGGTCAGGAAGACAAAGTTTATGGCTAAATCCTTGGGCCTAAGTTCCCAACAGCCACCTGTTCAGAAACCAAGGTACTTTCCTCGTCACTACCAGCAGTCGGGTACAGGGAGGGGATACCGTTTTCAACCTAATCCCCCTCAGTCCTTCAGGGGCAGCTTCCAGTCTTCCTTCATGCCATGACACCAGCAGCCTAGACCATGAGGTGGCAACTCCCGTTCCCCGAGGAATGGTTCCGCTAGATCTAGACCTTCACAATGAAAGGTTCCCCCTTTCTTCAGGGCATGTCTTGTTCCTTTTTACCACCATTGGTCTGTAATTTGTTCTGATAGTTGGGTTCTGGATATGATAAAGTTTGGTTATGCTTTAGAGTTTCAATACAGAACCCCAGTATTTCATGAGGTTACCACATTTCGTACGCAGACCTCTTCACTAGCGACTGAGATACAGACCTTGGTACTCAAAGGCACCCTAGAGACAGTCCTTGTGGGAGAGGGGGATGTTGGTTTTTATTCTAATTACTTTCTCATCCAAAAGAAGGGCAGTGGCCTTCGACTGATTTTGGATCTAAGAGATCTTAACGCCTACCTAAGGTTTAGACATTTCCGAATGTTGTCCTTGGAGGAGGTATACTAGTCTATTGAACCAGGGGATTGGTTTGCTGTCCTTGACCTCCAAGATGCATATTTTCACATTACCATACGGGAAGATCATAGGCAATATCTCCGCTTTAGTTTCCAGGACACTGCCTGTCAGTACTGCGTCTTACCGTTTGGGTTGGCTACTGCCCCCTGGGTATTTACGAAATGTTTCTCAGCTGTAGTGGCTTATCTGAGACTACAGGGTTGTGCCATTTACACCTATTTAGATGACTGGCTTTTGGTAGCAGGGTCCAGACACCGCCTCATGGAACAAATAGCATTCACAGTTCAAACACTTCAATGGTTGGGCATTGTCATTAATTTTTCCAAGTCTAGGTTAATTCCATCCCAGAAAGCACTTTTCATAGGTGCCTGTCTGGACTCCTTGGCCCATAAGGCATTCTTACCTCCCGAGAGAGTCAACGCCATTCACAGGCTAGGAAATCAATTTCTACACATCAGACACCAAAAAGCACGCACAATTCAAAAGCTGCTAGGTCTCATGGCTTCTACTACCTTTACGGTGCAGTATGCACGTTTACGCATGCGCCCCTTACAGAATTGGTTTTTGAGAAACTTCACTATGGGTGTACATCCCCATTGGTTATGCTTATCTATCCCTCGCCCAATCCGTTCCCTGGAATGGTGGATGGAAAAATTCAAGGGTTTCCACTGGCGTATGCCATCCCTGACATACACGTCTTTATGGACACATCTCTAGAGGGCTGGGGGGCTCATTGTGCCACTCGACAGGTCAATGGTTGATGGTCACAATTCGAGTCCACTTTACATATCAATATCCTGGAGCTCCGAGCGGTAAGATACGCTCTCTTCTCTCTTGCAGACTTGACAGCAGGAAAGACGGTGCTTCTGTCTACGGATATACCGGTACCAAATTCTATAAACAAACAAGGTGGTACTGGTTCCATAAGACTCTGCAGAGAAGCCTCCGCCTTCTGGGAGTTGGCCATTCACCACAAGTCACACCTCATAGCAATTCACATTCCTGGTCATCACAACACCCTAGCGGATTCTCTGAGCAAAGCGTCTCTTCTAGCACACGAGTGACGATTCCAATTCGATACCTGGAGCCTCTGTTTCACATTTGGGGTTACCCAGCCATTGACTTTTTTGCATCCAGTGCGAAGAGCCGTCGCGACCTATTTTGCGCAAGGGCTCCAAAACAGGGGGCTTGCTTGGGAGATGCCTTTCTTCTAAGATGGTCAGGCGTCCTCTTTTACTCTTTCCCGCCCTTCCCGCTCCTACCGAGGGTGTTGACGAAGTTGCGACAAGACGGCACCACAGCCATTCTCATAGCACCGTTCTGGCCCTGCAGGCCGTGGTTCCCAATCCTTCAATCACTATCACACGGCAGAATGAGACCTCTGCCGCGAGTCCGAGACTTGCTGATCATAGACCAAACATGCTGCTCTCAGATCCCATAACTGCACCTAACCGCATGGTCCGTTTCACGGTAACAGACTGTTCCGATCGAGTGGCTGAGATCTTGTTAGATTCTCAAAAACCCTCCACCTGGAAGTCCTACAGGGCCAAGTGGCAGAGGTTCACAATTTGGGCACATGAACGCAAAATAGAACCCGAATGTTGTCCCCTGATGGAAGTGTTGGATTACCTTTTGACTTTGGTAGACGAAGGTCTTTCTACCTCATCTATTAAGGTTCACTTTGCCGCCATTTCAGCCTTTCATCTTGGGATTGATTCAAAACCACTTTTTTCTAATGCAATCTCAAAACGTTTTCTGAAGGGATTGTACAATAAATGTCCCCCAGTCAATCCACCTGCTCCACAATGGAGTCTAACAGTAGTCCTGACACATTTGTTTCAACCACCATTTGAACCATTGGCATTATGTCCTCTCTCTCTCTTGTTGTATAAAGTTGCCTTTTTGGTAACTATTACGTCAGTACGTAGGGTCAGTGAGCTCCGTGCACTGCGGTGCGACCCACCTTTCCTTAAGTTCCATCTGGACAAGGTGGTCCTGTGTCCTAGTTTGGACTTCCGCCCGAAAGTACTCACTACCTTTCATTTATCTCAAACGTTGTCCTGCCTGTGTTTTCCCCTCCTCCGCACCTGAAAGGGACTTGCATGCGTTAGATGTTAGGAGGGCTTTGCTGTTTTATTTACACCATACAACCTCATTTCGCCGTATGAGTCAATTGTTTGTTGCTTCCTCTGGTCCCAAGAAAGGTCAAGGTGTTAGTCCTCAATCCATTTCTAGTTGGGTTACTTTGGCCATTCGTATTTGCTACACATCTGCGAATTTAGCCTGCCCTTTTCCGGTCTGTGCTTACTCGACAAGAGCTCAGGCCTCTTCAGTGGCTTTCTCTGCAGTGGTGAGTGTAGCCGAGATCTGCAGGGCAGCCACCTGGTCTTCCTCTGTGACGTTCATCAAGCATTATTTGGTTGACATTGATTCCCGGGGTGATGCTGTAGTGGGTAAAGCAATGTTACAGTCGGTGTTCAAATAAACTGTTCTTTGGTTGCGTCCACACCCGCCTCCATTTTTTTCACTATAGCTCGCTATTCTCCCATGTGGGACTGCACAGAAGACACGACAATGAAAACATGGTTGCACTTACCTGTAACTGATGTTCATCGAGTGTCTTCTGTGCTGGCACACATCCCTCCCTCCTTCCCCGCTGTGGACGTCTATAGCTTTCCCACGGCGGTAGGTTAGGACTGAAGGAAAGGTGCCTCCCCCTCCCCTCATCACGTGACCAAATGGGCAGGAAAAAGGCTTCACTAATCTCCTCCATGAGGGGAGGGGGAGTGAATACTCTTTATAGAAGCTCTTGGAAAGTTCTCCCATGGCAGGCCTGCCTACAGGCAGCTCCCATGTGTGCCAGCACAGAAGACACTCGATGAACATCAGTTACAGGTAAGTGCAACCATGTTTTCTTCTCTGCAAGCTTTTGTGCAATTGGATGCATATTTTTACCGGCATAGTATTTCAGAAAGAATATCTGGGTACAGCTGGACCAAAGTGTCCTCAAGCTTCAGACTTTTGTTCTTCCTGGCAATTTCCAAGAGGTTCCGCTTAGTCTTTGTATCCTTAAGATCTGCCCCAATATCAGGTATCAGTGCTGGTGAGCCCATTCGGGGAGAGTTTACACAGAAAGCATTGTTTACCACTGGCCCTGGAAGCTATATAATTCCTTCTAACCACTCATTTAAAGCGACAGGTCCTTATTTAACTCAAAGTTCAAAGAAATTCCATGGAATTTTACTTTGGTATCCCGTGATTTAATTTCTAACAGCATTAATTTGCTTTTCGTCCATCCTTCAAAAGTTTTCATTTCAGCTATTTCTTTAGAGTTCTTTTGCATGCCAGCAGCTGCTGTCTCTGCCTTCTCCTGTGCCTCCTGCAGCTTTTTGTTGACTTCATCCAACTTATTCATAATAGGAGTAATACTGTTTCTTATCTCTTCTTTTAAATCTTGTTTTAAGTCTGTAAGCATCTCCTCTTTAGCTTGGGGCTCTTTAGCTTGGAGAAACGACGGCTGAGGGGTGACGATTGAGGTTTATAAGATTATGCATGGGATAGAGCAGGTTGAGAAAGAAGTACTTTTCTCCCTTTCTCACAATACAAGAACTCGTGGGCACTCCATGAAATTGCTGAGCAGTCAGGTTAGAACAGATAAAAGGAAGTACTTCTTCACCCAAACAGTGATCAACACATGGAATTCACTGCCACAGGAGGTGGTGGCAGCTACAAGCATGGACAGTTTCAAGAGGGAATTAGATAAACATATGGAGCAGAAGTCCATCAGTGGCTATTAGCCACAAGGTATAGATAGGTACTCTCAGTCTGGGGCAGGTGATGCACTCTATTCTTGGTGCTGGCGGGGGGCAGCAGTGGGAAGGCCAGGACACTGCTGGACCTCCTGATGGGACCTGGTATTTTTGGCCACTGTGTGACAGAGTGTTGGACTAGATGGGCCATTGGCCTGATTCAACATTGGCTTCTCTTATGTTCTTATGTTCTTGTTCCTGTAAATGCTTTTGGTTTAAGAGTCTTCTCTTTTCCTTTTGCTTACACGAGCGTCTGCTTCCTCCATTTCCAACGAGGGGGGAGTCTTCATCCGAAGAGTTTTGTCTTTCTTTCATTGCTCTAGGCATCGGTTTGGAGGAATTCTTGCCACCTTTTGCTCCCCTATTCCTCCCCATTGTTTTGGTAAAGCTGTATTATTTAAATTGCAGCCTGTTTTTTTTAAAAAATAATTCTTGAGTAGGAGCCCGACGCGGAGGCTGTGTTTGGTGCAACTACGAAGCTCTGCTGTGCAATCTCAGTGTTCTGAGGTAAAACACAGTTAGAAGAGACTGCAGACAGTTGAGAAAAGTTACAGAAATGAGCTATTCAAGACTCCTTGATAGACATTCTTCAAAAACGCCAGCATGACAATTGAGTTAATGAATGTTCATGGGAGATAGTAAAGGACCTTTCTAGGAGCCATTTCAATGTGTGCCTCCCTCATGAACCTGAAGAAATGTCCACCACATCACCATTCCCTCACACCAACTCCCCCTCACACCTCTCACTGCCCCCAAGAAAACTCCTGGCAAACGTTGAGCCAGATACACCAACACTATGAGGAGGAGACATTTGAACATAGCACTCCTGCATGGCACTGAGCTGCACAGGCCAAGTACCAGCAAGATCACCCTTAGGTGTTCATAACAACACAGTCTCCATATGAGCAAAACAATCCAGGAAACAAGTAGAGAGGCCATCACTTTCGTGGAAGGTGGCAGCAGTTGACTTAACAGACGACTGCTTCTTAAATGGGCAGTTCTATGTGGCCTGCTCCAGAGTGAGCTCACCAAGCAGCCTAGTGATCCCAGCACCTGAGGGCAGAACCATCAGTGTGGTCTACAGAGAGGTCCTTCAGTGGGGGGGGAGTATGTATGTCTCACTTCATTCCTTACACAACAATCTTCTCCATTAGAATTCCTACAACAAATGTTACATTTCATACTTCACATCATCAGTATTATAACTGGATTTACAGAACTTAAATACCATAGCAAATCATGGGTATCAGGCTAGTTTATATATATAAAAGTAAGTCTCCCCTCACCATAAAATCAACACTCAGGCCAAACCCCTGGACCTAGAAATAAGAAATTCAGGGAGAGCACTCCTACCATGATGCAGATACTCACTAAGAAGGGATTTTTAGAAATTCAACCCCTAAGGGGGTCAAAAGGGATAAAATGTGCTCCCCCCATTGATTTCTATGTGGCTTCCAGACTGCCGCCTCCTTGCACTCCCCACTCTCTGATTGGTCAACTGCAGAGCTCAATGTTCTAAGGTTAAAAAAAAAACAGTTACAGAGAGCTAATGACAGTTGAGGAAATCAGGAATGGCCAACGATCACCGGTGAGGTGCAGCAATACTACTGGCCCAGCCTCTCCAATGACTTCCAACACACTCCCCCCACCTCCTACACCTGAGAGGCGGCTGTCTGTCAGGTGCAGCAGTGGGTGCAGGGTGCGTAAAGGCATCAGGGAGCCTGCTCCAGCAGTAACGCTTTAGTGATCCTGACGAACCAGTGGCTTGCAATACCCCACCCCTCCCCATCTAAATAGGCAGCTGCCTGTCAGGTGTAGGAAAGGGAGTGGGCTGCTTACAGCTGTTGGGGAGACTTGCTCAGCAAGATTACCTTAGCGCTGCTGTTGGCCCAGCTTCCCTGATGCCTTTAAACATGCTTCTCCCAACACCAGACAGGAGGGTGTCTGTCAGGTGTAGGAGCAGGGCCAGGGTACTTTAATCCATGAGGGAGGCCACCCAAGCAGAAACACCTTAGCAATGCTGCTGGGCCATCTTCCCCAATGGTATTAAACACACTCCCACCCACCATGGAAATATACCCCAAATTTGTAGAAAAGTGGTTTGATGTATTGGTTATTTAACTTCTCACACTGTGGGTTCTAGAAAATTGATTCATATGAACCTGCTAAATATCTGATTGCTCAGATGTTGTTTTGAATGCATAGTTGTGTCCCACTTCTTAAATATAACATAAATGAGAAGCATTTTTGTAAAGAAAAAATGGTATGCACTGCTCCCCTCCAAATTACTATTATTATTATTATTATTATTATTATTATTATTATTATTATTATTATTATTATTATTATTATTATTATTATTATTATTATTATTATTATTATTATTATTATTGAATCGCCCCACCCCTACTACTGCAGGGCTCTGGGCAATGTACAACCAGAGATAAAACAAGATAAAATTAATTAAAAACATTAGTACAACATTAAAGGCAATCAGATGGCAAATAACTAATCCTCATTCCAACTCCCACTGCCAGCTTCTTCATGGACGGGGGGGGGGGGCAAAACAGATGTAAACAACAAGGAATGGGAAGGGTGCCGGCCAAGAAAGAACCATCACTGTCCTCACTAAAATTCAATGCCTAGGGCAAACCCCGCACCAAGAAACCCAAAATAAGGGGAGTGCATTCCTACCATGAGGTCAACCCCTACTACGAAGAGATTTCTGAGAAACACAACCCCTAAGGGGGTAAAAAAGGGGCAAAATGTGTTCCCCCAGTTGTTTTCCATGTGCCTGGCAGGCTGCTGCCTCCTTGCCTTTAATTGGTCAATTGTGTAGCTCAGAGTTCTGAGGTAAAACTTGCCTCTTGCAACCCACCTCCCTCTGATTGCTCAGCTGTGGATCTCAATGTTGTGAGGTAAAAACACAGTTAAAAGAGACTACAGATAGTTGAGGATAGTTACAAAAATCAGTGATTCAAGACTCCTGAATAGACATTTCTCATAACAGCCAGCGTGTTACGAATGTGCTACTGAACAGACCCAATCCAAATTCCTGAGAAAAATTTTGGGTACACCGAAATGTGTTTCATATGCAGTTATCTGCTTGGAAACTGGAATGTCTCTAAACGAAACTAGTGCATGGCTTATGACTGTCAAATTCTGGCTACGCTTGCATTACAACCTGGAAACTGGGAGCTTTATCTCTCACATGCTCTCTGAATCCAATATGTCAAACTGGTCAGCATATATTGAGGGGGAAATTAAAGCAATGGGCTTATGTATAGAATCACTGTCTATGTGGACTTTCACTGCTGCATTTCATCAAATTAAAAACAGAATGCTAGACATCGAACGCCAGAAGTTATTTAGTCAGGTCAACAAAACCTGCTCCCTGCTAAGTTTTGAGATTCCACTCATTACTGGGAAAATGGCCCCATATTTATCTTCTTTGCAGGTGCCACAGCAGCACAGAGCATTTTCCCTTGCCAGATGTAATGCCATGCCTTCTGCTATTTTTTATGGCAGATTCAATAAGATAGCCTACTCAGCCAGATACTGCCCTTGTAATCAAAAATGTGTTGAGTCAATCACTCATCTTCGTCTCTGTTGTCACCTCTATACAGATTTACGTTGTATGCATTTACATTCTGTTCTAGTTAGGATGAGGGACTGTTCTGATGCATTTAAGGTTTATAGACTTTTGAATGATTTCTCATCTAATGTCACCGAGAAGGTGGCTTTACTCTGCTATAAAGGTACGCCAAGGTATCTCACAGAAATAATCTTATATTTACACTGATGTATATGTAAGTTGTGGTTTTAACTTACCTTTTAAACTGTACTAACTTGTATCAATTTTTTTCCATGCCAATAAAGGCTACTTAACTTAACAGCCAGCATGGCAACTGAGTTTATGAATGTTCATGGGGAGATAGTAAAGGACCTTTCTAGGAGCCATTTTGATGCGTGCCTCCCTCACAAACCTGAAGAAATGTCCATCACATCACCACTCCCTCAGACCAACTCTCCCTCACACCTCTCACCTCTTACTGCCTCCAAGAAAGCTCCTGGCAAATGTTGAGCCAGATATAACAATGCTAGAAGGAGGTAACTTAGGAATGTGGCAAAGACATTGGCACATAGTACTCCTGAGGTGCACTGAGCTGCGCTGGCCAAGTACCAGCAAGAACACCCTGAGGTGTTCAGTACAACGCATCTCCATATGAGCAAAAAGTGTGGTCTACAGAGAGGTCCTTCAGTAGAGGGGGGGGGGAAACAGTACGTATGTCTCACTTTGTTTTTAACACTACAATTGTCTCCATTAGAATTCCTACAACAAATGTTACATTTCAAACTTCACATCATCAGTATTGTAACTGGATTTATAGAACTTAAATACCGTAGCAAAGCACAGGTATCAGTCTAGTAATATATAAAACAGAGAATAATTTCCCTTTCATCCTTTTCATTATAAGTCTTTAAGTATTATCTATAAAATACAATGATTCTTATTTCTTTTTTTTAACCATTTTTTATATTATAAAACACACATATAACATACAAACATACACACAAAAATTTTGGGGGCTCCATTTTACATTTTGGGTTTTTTCTATTTGTTGACCTCAAACATTGTTCAATTATATTTTTACATTTTTGCCACCCTGTATTTTTAATGCATATCTCTTTTTTATAGTTAAACATACAGTTATTGTTTTCTTCTGGTTCAATTGTACGTCCATAACGCTAATTGTTGCACTCTTCCATCAATTTATAAAATCTTCTCAAAGGATTTTTCATTATGTACTCTCAATATTAAAGTTAAATTGTCCATCTCTGCTGTTTCAAGTATTTTATTTATAATTTCTTCTTTTGAAGGTACTTCATTTTTTCTCCAATATTTGGCATAGAGGATTCTTGCAGTTGTCATTACATGTATGATAAGATAGGAATCTTGCTTTTTATTTTTTCTGGTAATATATTCAATAAAAACAGTTCAGCTTCATAAGGCATAGTATTTTAAAACATTTTTTGTAACATTTCATGAATCCAAGACCAATATTTCTCATCTTTATCATGTCCACCACATATGAAAATAAGAACCAATATTTTTTTTATATTTCCAACATTTATCAGGAGTAATATATCATGTATAAAACATGTTATAAATATTTTCTTTATATGAAATTCCTTTAGTTATCTTTACATTCATTTTCCATATTCAAGATCATTGATCTATTTCTATGTTATGACCCAAATTTTGTACCCATTGGACCATACCATTTTTAACTATTTCATCTTGTGTTTTATTTTCTAATGATTCTTATTTCTGTTAGGGTACAATTGTATTCATCATTTAAGTTTTAAATTTCAAACTACATAACTAATCTATTTTGATTACACTGGTTTCATCATTGCTACATATTCAAGATAACATATTTTTGCCACTTCTACACATTCATTAGAACCTTTGATAAGTAGTATATCACAGTGTAAAAGAAAGTTTCATATATCGCATAGAGAAAACCCATTTATATTTGAGATATTACATTTGGAACAAATTTTACTTCTATTTCATTACCATATATTTGTATATGATATTTTTTCACTTTCAGTTTGTCTCCTGCTAACGTAATAGACATAATATACACTCCATCTTTCCTCAAATTTTGTAATAGACCTGTTTCTCAAATAGGTTGTTAATTTTGCAATTACTGAATATTCAGCAAATTCATTTTCCCATCCTTCTAAACGTGGACAGACATCTAGTTTCCATTTTGCTGTGTAAATAGTTCTAGCTGCTGTCACCATGTATGGCCATGAATGCCTTTTGAAACCAACCTCTTTGATTGAACTTGGAAATAGAGTGCAGCAAATGTAGCAATTTCAAAATAGAAATATTGCATGCATGTTGGTATACTCTAGCAGCTGGGTTTTGCATAGTGTGTCAGCCAGAGCTGGGGGGGTGCTGTCAAGTGACAGCATGTTGTCACTTCTGGGGGAAACCCAGGAGTGATGTCAATTCACTCTAGGAATCCAGAGATTCCTGAAGCAGACTGGTGGCACTGCCAGGTTTTCCCTGGAAGTGGCATCATGCCACTGCCTTCCTGTGATTTTTTAACATTATTTTTCTCCTGCCACTTGCAGGAGCAGTAGCAAAAAAACGGGAGCTGGGGATCCTCTTCCCTGATGGGAACCTGGCAAGCCTAGTTTTGCACCAATTGAAGTTTCCAAATTGTTTAAGGGCAGCCTCATGCAAAGCTGTTTCAAATCAATAGTCCAGGCTCAAGGCTAATGTTGCATGAAGCAGCATGGCTTCCTTGGGGAAAGGAGTCTCCCTCAGAACTTTGATGTACCTGGAAGAAAGCCCTTTTGCTCCTTCCCCAACCTGTCACTCCAGTAGAAGGAAAGCAGCACTCGCAGGCTGATAACTGAACCTGGCAGGGATAAACTTTATCCCACTGAAAGCAGACACACCAACCTCAGCCTTGCCAACCTGCCTCACCTCCATGTTGTCCAGACTACATTTTGGCTTGTTCTCCCATAGCTACTTTTTTTTTCTTAATAAACTGTTTAGTGAAAATATTTTAAACACTTTACACAGCAAGTATAAACTTTTATCATAAGAAAATACAGTAAAGGAGTAAGCAAAATATGCAATAGTACACAAGCAGATGTCACTCTAAACAACCATCTATATTAACCTAAGTTTAACAGTCTGTGTGGGTATTGCCAGCGTGGTGAGTGTGGTGAGAGGTGGGTGCTCAGACTATGGAAAATGTAAGTTTAAAAACGAAGCCATTCAATGTAGGCAGGGTTAGAAGGTATCATTTGGTTGTCTGTCATATATTAGATTTGAGGGAACCATGTTCTAAGGAAATCGGAGTGTGTTTTGGGGAGGGTTTGCGTTGACGTTCCTCAAATGTTTCAGCAATCCTGTCCATAACAAAGTGGTCCCAGCATTTGTCCCTCCACATCTGGATGGTCGGCGGGGTGGGGGATTTCCATGAAGCCACAACTGTCAGTCTGGCTGTTGCTAGTAAGGTGGAAGTAAGGTTTGAAAGGCTTGTTTCCTGGGAGTCTGTGTCCACTAGGTGTAATAATATCTTAGCAGGATCTAGCGGATGTCATTGAGATGTGATTTTAGCAATTTCGTCTACTACTTGCCTCCAAAAAGATTGTATTGATGAACACAACAACCAGCAGTGATAAAAATCCCTAACTTCTCCACATACTTTCCAACACAGCTGGCTGTAGGTGGAGTGTACTCCCATAGCTACTTGACCACAGGTGACAGACCCTTTATAGCAAACTCTTCTCTTTGTGTTAAAAAAAAATGAGAAAAAAATACAGCCCTGTGATTGCTGAGGGACAGATGAATGGGAATGCGTCTATGATGTCATATAACTGATAGAACTCTGGAGACAAAGAGCAGCATCATTCTGGTCCTGAATCAAATAGACTTCATATAAGGCAGCTTTATGTGTGGCTCTTTATTGACTGTGAGCCTTCATCTTCCTTTTTGAGGAAAGGTTAACCTCCAGAAGGGGAGACCTGACCAACAAGAAGTTGATCTAGTAGTAAGCTGAAGATATCCTTGGTGGTAGTGCTGGGAGAGAGTGTGAAAACTCCACTGGGGAAGACTTTTCCACTCACTCTGCATTGGAGGGAATCTGGAAATGAAAGTCTGCAAATGAAGAACATGGAATTATAGCAGGGGGCAAATCAGTGAGAGCGGACCATGCAGTAAATATGGCTAAATGTGAGATGGCTTTCTTGCAGTACCTTGGTGCCTTTGATCAACAAGAAACACCTGGATTGGAATTTATTCCCTCACCCCACCCCACTCAAACCACCAACCCAACAGAATAGCAAAACCTTAAATTCTGGTAACATGAAATACCTTACTGATTTTTCCATGAGCATACATATACAAATATGATCATGCTGATTTATACTGCAGAAAAAGTGTGCCAAATGAATGCAAATTTTAAATAATACCCTAGAGTTCTTGGCTTTAATTTTGTCACAGGCCAAGAACAGAAGGAGAAGACCTGGAGGCAGCCATGTCAGGCAGAGGTGTTTAAATTTCCCATTTGGGGATTTCAGAAGTTGGCAGAAATATCTGCGTTAACTAAGCTTAAAGCCATTCCTGGCCCCACTAGCAGCCCAAGGCGCTCTGCAACCTGAGGTGGAAAAATCTAACTGGCACCTTCCTTATGTGCCCTAACAAGCATGGGACACTGTCTATTGGAGAGTTCTCCTGTACAAGCTGCATTTCAATGAAGAGAGACATTCACAAGGAGTATTTGTTCTGGGTTTTGTATTGTGGTTGTTTTATTTTGGAATTTATATATATATTTGGAATATATATATACACACAAACACATACACACACATATTCAATATAACCTGCCACAAGCAATATAATAATTCTGCCATACAAGCCAATTAAAAGCATTTCTACCACAAATCAGCTCTAGGACCCTGTTTCACCTAGCGGTGAACCAGTAGCTCTGCAGGTCCAGCAAACCGGGTGTAGAGGCCAAAACTTTCCCCTGATGTTGTATGCATTAATGCATTTATTTGTATCATTCTTTTCTCCTTAGTTGGGACTCACAGTGGCATAGAACATCACTCTCCCCTCCTCCAGTCTCTCGCAACAACCCTGTGAGATAGGTGAGGCTAAGAGATGGTGACAGGCTCAAGGTCAATTAGCAAGTTTCCACATCAGAAGTGGGAATTTGAACCCAAATCTCCCAGGATCCTTCTCCACTCTATCCACTACACCACAATGGCTTTCATGTTGCCTCTAGCACTGGTATTGAGGACGACTACCTCTGCATATGGCAGGTCCTTCCATGCCTAATAGGCATGGAGATTGATGGTCAGATGTATCCTTAATATCTCAGATTTTGACATATTTATTTCCTTCACTACATTCTTCCCTGGAATTAAACCCAAACAAATGGTAACCACATAAACGAAGCTTGTTATTCCTGTTTGGTCCTTGAATTTGTTAAACATCTTCATTATATTGTATGCTAATTTACTGCTCACCCTCTACCTATATGTATGGAGTAGTGACCTCAATTTTCACAAAAGCTTATACCTTGAATAAAACTTTGGCTGTGATCACACGCACAATTAGCCCCACCATAGGCATGAATGCTGGGCGGATTTAAAGGGCGTGATCAGACAACATTTGGGAAGTGCCCTGCAGCCATCAGCAACCCGTTTTGCTCCCCCACAGAAGCGGAGTTAAAAGACACCGAGGAAAGTCCGGTAGCAAACGGGATGCTATGGGCCACGAATGGACTTTCCCCTGTCTGATTGCTCCAGTGTGCTCTCATGGCGTAAGGATGGTCTGATCAGGCCATCCTGACTCTGTGCCGTCGTTCCCCCCTCCTTCTCAGTATGCTCATCATCGTACACTCCATAGGGAGCCCTCAGTACTGAGAGACGATTCATTGATTCTCCATTTAAGCGAATCGGAAACAAATGGCAAAAAAACCCACCCCGATTCACCCGTGGTTGTGTCTGATCACGCAGTGGCAGACTGCCCCCGCAGCTTCAAAGGACTGTGCGATCACTCAACTGTGAGTCAAATTCCTCCAGAGGAAATAGCCTCGCTTTCCCCCTGGTTTATCTGGCGTGTGTGACCACAACCTTTGTTGGTCTTAAAGGTGTCACTGGACTAAAACTTTGTTCTTCTCCTTCAGACCAACACAGCTACCCACCTGAATCTGGCTCCTAGGTAATGAGAAATAAATGCTGGCTGACCAGAAAGGTTTGGTGCTCTTGTTAGTGTGCTTATTACCTGGCCCTGAGCATATTTTCATCGGAAAGAGGCAATATGAGGAAACCAAAATGCAGATAAAATGAGACCTAAGAAGGATGTATTTTCAATACATGAACTGAAATATTTCTGCTAATTTCTTTAAACCATGAATGTTTCATGTGCTCCAGGTAGAATCCCAGCAGTGACAGCACCACGTGGGCCACATTGCATGAACAAAACCAGTTTCTTAATTATGGGGATACCGCCGTTAGAAACAAATGTGAGCAGAGGTTGCCATGGAAGCACCAGTGGAGACAATATCACCTCATTTGTAAAAGTTCCAAGTACCCATTGCCACTTTTACAATAATTACTATAATATGTTCACAAAAAGACCTCATCAGCCAGTGAGCAAAGTGAGGGGCAGAAAGGAAACTGGAGCCAGAATGGAGCAAAGTCTTGGGTCTAGAGTCACCAACTCTGCGTTAGGAAATTCCTGGAGACCTGGGAGCAGAGCCTGGGGAGGTTGGAGCTCGCGGAGGGGAGTGACTTCAATAGGATATAATACCATAGAGTCCACCTTCTAAATCAGCCATTTTCTCCCAGAGGGGGCTGATCTCTGTAGGCTGGAGATCAGTTATAACTCTGGGAGAGCTCCAGGACCCCACCTGGGGACTGGCAACCATGCTGGGGTCCTTGAAAGTTTAAGGTCTACCACCTACTTCTGCGGCCCTTGCCCTTCTTGGCTACTTAAATCTGCCAGAAGGGAAGCAGGCTGAGTAGGATCTACCCGGTGGCGAGGTATGGACTTGCTGGAAGGGGGGAAACTGTATGACATATGCACAATGACATCTCATGGAAGTGACATCATCCTGTCAGTGCCTTTGCATGGTGACACTCTGGTATTTTGGGCAAAACTCTATGGTTATCATCAATGTTCCCTCTAAGCTCTGAAGCTCTGTGTGCAAAAGCTCTGAAGCTCTGTGTGCAAAAATTTTTCTTTGTGAGCCAAACCATAAAAGTTGTGAGCCAGCCTACATATTATTTTTTTAATATCAATTTGTGAACATACAAAATATACAAACATTAAATGTAAACATAACCGTTACCATAACTTTGTGAAAATAATTGTAATAATGATTTAAACATTCTAACTGAAAAGAGTATCAAGTCTCATTACAGAAAATGTTCTAACTTAAGCCGGGGAGAATAGTGGGAGGCCAGTGTGTGACATGGACTGGATGGGTCTCATTGGCCCATCTGTCCTCAAAACTGCTACTAAAAGACCCCCACCAGAATCTCCATCCTCCCAGCTTCCCCCTTACAACATCCATCTCCACCTTCCCCCACCCTCTCCAACCAATCTTGAGGGACCTAATGCCCCACCAGTTCCCCAAGCCAACTTAACTCTGAAAGCCACATTGGAAGATATAATTTAAGTGCATCTGTTCAAACAACTTACAAAAAAATGTTATGAACCAAGCAGATAGATTACACTTGTTGGGGATGCTCTAGGCTGATCCTGCATTGATCAGGGGGCTGTATGGCCCCATCCAACTCTGTGATTCTATGGTTCTATGAAAAGGGATGTTTTCTTGCAATATCACATTTGAAAACTGAAAATCTCAGCATAGAATACTCAAGTCACCTTGTGGCTCCTACCCCTCTGCTACCACTCCAGTAACTGAAGTTTGAAGTCTTCCTCCAGTCTAAGGATGCTTACTCTTTATGCTATTGAAGGGACTCTTAAGTTGAAGGAAGGCTGGATCTAACACCAAAACAAACACAAGGGGCTTATCTCTTACAGGAACTCACTGGCAACCAGCTGAGAAGGCTCAAGTTTCCACTGGAAGGCAGCTCCTTCCCTCCCAGAACCCCAAACAAACGTAAAACAAGCACAAGGGGCTTTTCTCTTGCAGGGACGATTGAAGGGACTCTTAAGCTGAAGGAAGGCTGGATCTAACACCAAAACAAGCCCAAAGGGCTTTTCTCTTGCAGGGACTCACCAGCAACCAGGCAAGCTGGTGTAAGCCTCCACGTGGAAGGCAGCTCCTTCCCACCCCCAAACAAACGCAAGGGGCTTTTCTCTCCTAGGGACTAACTGGCAACCAGGCAAGCAGTCCCGTCCCCCCCAGACAAACGCAAAACTAGCACAAGGGGCTTTTCTCTTGCAGGGACTATTGAAGGGACTCCTAAGCTGAAGGAAGGCTGGATCTAACACCAAAACAAACAAGGGGCTTTTCTCTCCCAGGGACTCACCAGCAAGCAGCCAAGAAGGCTCAAGCTTCCACATGGAAGCCAACTCCTACTCTTCCCTACCCCCCTAAAAATGCAAAACAAGTACAAGGGGCTTTTCTCTTGCAGGGACTCACCAGCAACCAGGCAAGCCGGTGCAAGCCTCCACCTGGAAACCAGTTCCTTCACTCCCCCACTCCAGAACAAAGAGGCTCATGAAGAGCCTTTCACTGTGTTTAGCTTTAAAGCCTGTTGGGGCTAGGGAGAGAAATGCATGGCATGGCTGCTGGGGGCCTCTCAGTCCCAAGTCCAACCTTCCTCTTGGGCAGAGAGAGGCGAGGGGGAGACTTACCTGATCCAGTGGCCTGTGGGGCAGCACAGCAGGAGGGATCTTCCAGGTATTCTAGTTGAAACAGGAAGTAAGGCGGGCCCAGACAAGTGCCTCCCTTTAGAGGGCTTGCACTGCAGCCAAATGCCAGACCTGCAGCCAGTGTGAGCCAGCTGCCTCACCAAGTAAGTTGATTATTGGGAGGGCGGGGCCACCCACTCCTGGGGCCTGTGCGCTGGAATGAAAATCCCTGCGCCAGGATCCAGAAATTCATGCACTAGTGCACCCTAGCGCAGCTTACAGGGAACACTGGTTATCACAGAGCTTTGCCCAAAATACCTGAGCATTGCCATACAGCGTCACCAACCTGATGACTTCACTTCCATGAGATGCTATTACATTGCATTTGGGGGTGGAATTTTCCCCTGCCTCCAACTGAGGAATGGCATCCCTATAGCTGACTAAGTCTGAGAGGTAGTTAATGTCTCCTTGAGAAGAGAGGGTGGTTGGCCCAGAAATTGAAACAGGCTGTGGTGCACCCTCTTCTGAAGAAGCCTACCCCAGACCCAGGAGATCTTGAGCAAGATAAATGAACAAGTGGTGGCAGAACAACTCCAATCTTCCCTGGGTGAGGCAAATTGTTTAGATCCTTTCCAGCCTGGGGTTTAGGCCTGGTTATGGGACTGAAACAGCCTTGATCACCTTGGTGGATAACGTGCACTGGGAGACAGAGGGAGTGCAACTCTATTGATTCTTCTGGACCTCTCAGTGTCAAACTCGGGCTCGTTTGCCATGGGTTTCTTAACAGCCAGTCAGTCTTTGATTCTGTATGCTTTTTGTCCTGTTTCATTCCAGCTGGGGGAGAGGGAATAATGTGAGTGCATGAGGCTGTGTGTTTGGAACTACTTTGTGGGGAGTCACGCTAAGCTTGTAACTGCTCTATGACAGGGCCTCCCTTCCATGGGAAGTCTGCATGCTTGTCCTTGAGTACCGGATTCTGCTAGGTAATGTAACCCTATGCTTGCAGGTGTTGGAGGAAGGCTAACGGTGCACAGTAGATTTTGGCGGGCTGGATGTATTGGTATGAATGGACTGGTCATAAGGGGGGGCAGTTTGAATTATGTATAATACAACAACTGGCGCCAAAGGAGTCAATTCTGACACAGATCATCTATGCTGGAGACCTCTTTAACTTTCAGTAAACAAATCACTGCCAAGAGAGTGTTGTTGGGAGTGAGTTTCAATCTCATCCATCATGGTATCTTTCTGAATTGCCTTTCTGGATTGCAATTGGGAGGGACCATTCTACAGTGGTTCCAGTCCTACCTAAGGGTAGTTTTTAGAAGGTAGTGCTGCAGGTGTTCTGTATGGTCCCATCGTATTCCAGTGTTCTTTAACATCTGTGTGAATCCACTGGGTGAGGTCATCTGGAAATCTGGGCTGGGCTGTCACCAGTATGCAGATAACACTCAGCTCTCTCTCATGCTTCCAGATGATCCCAGGGAGGCTGTGGAAACCCTGAATTGGTGAGTAGATGCAGCCAGGCCAAGACCTGCCATAGACCAGATTAGGCATTTGCCTAGAGCCGTCCCTGAAAAGGGGTGCCACTGGCCTCCCCCCCCCCTTGCTCACTTGCTCCGCCTCACTAAGAGCCCTGCTGCTCTGCTGCCCGGCGGTGCCGTGCTCCTCCATCACTCTGGCTCGGTGGTGGAACTGAAGCCACTCAATCTGAGCAGGTGGTGCAGGACATGTTGCCACCCGCTGCTGCTCTGCCACCCGCTCACACCAGCAACATGTGGAATCTGTGCCCTGGCCCCTGGAAAAGTTCCTTTGGGCTTTAGCAGCACAGCTGTGAGGAGGGAGTGGGCACTGGGTGTCAGGGGGTGGGCCAGGCCTCTAGCTACAGTGGGGCATTTGGGGGGCTGGCCCCCTGACTTCCTGCCAAGGCCCCCTGACTTCCATGCAGCCCCCAGGCCCCCAACTCTCTGGGCCACCTGGAGGACTCCCCACTGCCGCCCCTTCCCCAAGCGCAGCTGGCATCCCTGCACAGGCAAGCAGACTGCGAACACTGCAAAACTGAGTTTAAAATTTTATTTTTATTTTATTTTTTACTTTGTGATGTCAGTGCCCCCCGACTTATTTAAAGCCCCCCCAAAAAAATTAGAAAATCTTGGCTACGGCCCTGGGACGGGCACACTTTGATGATTCCCTTGCAGGGGTGGAAAAAGAACAAGAAACCAAGAGAGGGGGAGAGGGAGAGAGAGGTAAAAAAGGCTGGACTTCATAAAAGTGCCCAGCGGCAGAGAAGGAAGAGCCTCACTGCCCCTCCAGGCGCCCCCAGGCCTGGCATGCAAAGCTTCCAGGGGAACCTGGAGCCCTCACTTTGCAGCCTGGTGCCCCTGCGGTGAGAGACGTCGCTGACCCTGCATCCAGCCAATGTCTCCAAGCAGCGCCCAGCCCCCTCACTGCTGCTGGGTAAGTGCCTGACTCCCCGGGTGCCTTTCTCATCTGCCTGCCTTCGGCTCTGAGTCCCCTGCAGGTGTGCCTTTCTGGGCCATCAGAGGGGTGGAGGTGGATCTGAGCGCCTCACTCGCCCCGCTAATCCTGCCTTGCTCACTGCTCTTCCCCCACCCTTTCCTCTTCCTGTCTCCCTGCTTGCCAGGATGGGCAACTTCCCCCTTTCCTCTTCGCAAGCCCATCTCTTTTTCATCTTTATAATTCAATTGGAACCAGGCCTGTAGCTAACAACTTTTTTCTCAGGGGGCCCATGTTTTTCTCAGGGGACCCACCACCAATGTTCCCTCTAAGCTGTGGAGTTTTGTGAGCAAAACTTCTACTTTGTGAGCTACTGCCATTAAAGTTGTGAGAGAGCAATTTGGCTGCCGTATAAATTAGTTTGCTCTGGAGGCGCTGCAGCACCTGTCCAGAGCAGGAGGAGAGGGGAGTGAGGGGGGCACTGCTAACTGCAAGAAACAGCAGTGATGCCAGCCTCGGGGCTGGTGGCAGGGCTCGGCAGCATGGGTCCTATTCCTCCGGCGGGCGCACCGTGGGAGCAGGGCTGGCCCAAGGTTTTTTTGAGCCCTAGGCAGGGCTACCTTCTGGTGCCCCCCCAGGTGTTCCCCCATTATGGGCTTGCCAACCTCCAGGCGGGGCCTGGAGAGAAAGAAGTTGCCCAGGCTCCATCCCCTCACGCCAGCCCACCCCGGCCACAAATCACTCGCTCCCAACTTTAATACCAGTACCTCACAAAGTAGATTTTTTGCTCAAAAGACTCCACAGCTTAGAGGGAGCAATGGAGCCGCCTCCTCCTAAGGGGGGGTAGCGAGGTGAGCCCCTCAGCAGGCAACAGACAAGCGGGGCAGCAGCGGCCCAGGTGACCGAAGCGTCCACAAGAGGAAACAGGGCCAAAGAGCACGTGGAGAGAGGAGGGGGAGCTCCGGAGGACAGCGGCCACCTCAGGGGCCTCACTGGGCTCAGGATTTCCAGGCGCACGCAGTCTCCACAGAGGCGCTCCGGCCAGTGGCAGACACGATCGCCTCCTTCCTGTCCATCACCACTGGCAATCAGTGCGCTGGGCTGGTCGGGTCAGGACTGGCAGCGGACACCAAGTGCAGGGAGGGGGAGGGAGGGTTAGGGTTCCCCGCCCACCCCGGCCAGCATTTGTCCCATCCCCCCATGATCAAGGGGAACAGGATCAGACCGGGGAGGCTCTCCGAGTCCAGCTTCCTCTGTCGCCCCGCCCCCTGCCCCCGGCAGCCAGCCAGATGTCTCTGCCTGCCCCTTCCCCTGCTACAGCCTGGCTCTGGCGGCAGCGGGGTCTCGGGCGCAGTTTGGTGCATGCGGTAGCCCCGTCGCACCCCCTGAGCCAGTCTCAGATGCTCCGCACCTGCCAGCCCCTGCCTCGCAGGGAGAGGCCGGCCGAGCCCAGGCACAGCCAGGCAGCGAGGCAGAGCTCTGCGCCCGTCTCTTGGTTGCTGCCTACCTCCCTCACAGTTGCAGAAACCACGTGGGCAGTGCGGGCGAGTGAGCGGCAGGCTGGCAGCGACCCACCGGCTCCACTCCAGATGCCCCCACCACCAAACAGAAGCAGCAGCTGCACCCCTTCTGCAGTGGGGGTGTTCTTTGCTGGCAACCACAGCCCCTGCCTCCTCTCCCCCCCAGAGGGGGAGGACAGGCAAGCTCTGCTGCCACCTCCTGCACCCCACTGGGGCGCTCTTCAGAGGCAATGGCGGTGGCAGCAGGGGGGTTTCATGGGGGTGGGTGCAGTTTGGTGCCTGTACGGCCGGCACGCTCTAGGAAGAGCTGGCCCTGAACGGGAGTGGTTGGCGGGAGTGGCTCCCCCGCGAGGGCCGGGGGGAGGGCCTGGAGGGAGGAGGGGGAGCAGAGGATTGGGGGAGGGGGCCAGCAAAACCCACGGGGGGCAGGCCCCCAGGGCCCCACACAGGCTTACGGGCCTGATCAGAACTCCTCCCCAAAAACCTCTAGCTAAGCACAACTGGGTTAGGGAAAGTTCCTTTTACAGGCTTGGGTGGGTGAGTGGAGGTACTTGTTCCTGATGGCTGCTGTGACCCTCGGCAAGGAGCGAAAAAAGGAATCCGACTTGTGAGGAACTAGACCAACTTTGCAAACAGGAGGTTGCAATCCGGTGCGCGCTTTTAGGGAAGTGACCCCCCATTTCGTGACTCAGGAGGCACAGGATTGGGCTGCAGAGTTTGGCAAGCCTGACCACGTTTGCTTGGGAAGGAACTCCTTTAAGTCCTGAGTAGACTTGCATTGGCTTCCTTCAGTTGCACATCACTTTCTCTCTCTCTGCGCCCTCCCCATCTTTCTTCTGGGGTTTTTAGAGCTGTAGGTTGGGTATGCCTGAAGTCTGCTGTGGCGCACTTTGGCTGCCTACGCGCAGGCTGTAGGCTAGGCAGCTGACGTCCCTTTGAAGTGCAAATAGAATGCCGGTGTTAATTTCTGGTTCCTAATCATGCCGGTTATCTCACCCTGGGGTGGAGGGGCAAGCGCCACAGAAGAGAACTTTATGCTGTAGTATGTGACATAAGTGAATGAACCACAGCTGCCAGGTTGCTTAAGGAAGTGTGCCCTCATGTTTAAAGTTTCTGTGCCATGAGTTGCTGGTGACCTCTTTGGATGTGACATAAGAATAGAGTTTTATTTTCCCTCCTCATCTGCAGAACACCGTGAGCAATAGCTGTGGAGTCTTGGCATTTTGACATTTTCATTTAGTCAGGCATAGTGGTACTTTATTTGTTTTATTTACTTTATTTGTATCCCTTATTCTATTTTATGTTTGACTAAGCCATCTGCTGGCCTAAAGACTGTAATAAACAACAACTACTACTGCTGCTACTATCTGTATCCTGCCTTCCACCCCACTGGGGATCCAAAGCAGCTTGCATCATTCTCCTCTCCTCCTTTTTATCCTCACAACAACCCTGCAAGGTAGGTTAATCTGTGACTGGTTCAAGGTCCATGGCAAGAGTGGGGACTCAAACCTGGATTTCCCAGATCCTAGTCCATGATTTTAACTACTACACCATGCTGGATCTTGGCAAGGGTATGGAGCAGAGTCCAGGTATAGGACAGCGCTGTTGGAGTGTGTGCTGCAGCAGCTGCAGGCTGCCACATGCCTTTTGGGTGCTTCTGCTCCCAGAGCCTGGAATAATTATTATTATTATTAAGATCATATGGCTGTGTGTTTAGAATAGCCAGGAGATCCTAGGATTGCCTGCCAGCCAGAAGTTCTAGCTCTTTTAGCCTTATGCACCACTAGGTAGCTAACTGGACTTGTTTGTAAGGCAAGAGACAGTTCAGAGGTGGTTTGCCATTGCCTAGCTCTGCATCATGACCCTGGTATTCCCTGGAGGTCACCCTTCCAAACAGTAGCCAAGGCCAGCCCTGCTTAGCTTCTGAGATCTGATGGGATTGGGCTATCCTGGACTACCCAGGTCAGTCCAGTTCTGGATGACAAGCCTGACTCTGTGCCATAGCTAAGTCTGGAGGTTGGGTGATGTGCTGTAGCGGCTAGAGTGCCGGAAGACCCAGATTTTAATCCCCCACTCTGCCATGGAAACATGCTGCGTGACCATGGGCCAATTGCACACTCTCAGCCTAACTTACTTCAGAGGTTGTGAAGACAAAATGGAGGAGGAGAGAATTAAGTGATCTGCTTTAGGTCCCCATTGGGGAGGAAAGTAGGGTATAATGAAGTAAATAAGAAAAGTTCTGTGCTACAAATTCTCCTTCCTGTGGCAGCTGTGCCATGTAGATTGGCCCCCATGGTCTATCTAACCTAGAATCATAGAATGATAAAGTTGGAATGGACCTCCAGGGTCATCTAGTCCAACCCCTGCACAATGCAGGACATTCACAAAAACTTCCCCCCCACACACTCCCAGTGACCCCCGCTCCATGCCCAGAAAATGGCAACAACAACAATTAGCAATTTCAAATGTTGTGTTTTTCATTCTTTCTAAAATGCATTTATGTTTGAAAATTGGTGGGCACACAGGGAAGGGGGGGGGGCACCAGAAGGTAGCCTCGCCTAGTGTGCAAAAAAACCTGGGGCTGGCCCTGGATGCAGCTGAACAAACTGAAGCTTAATCTTGACAAAACTGAAGTGCTACTGGTGAGTGGAAGTTCTGAGCTGGAATTTAAGGTGTCATTCTGGGTGGGATTGCACCCCTTAAAGGAACAGGTTCATAGTCTGCAGGTACCCTTGGGCCCAGGTCTACTGCTGGATAAGCAGGTGGCAGCTGTGGCCTGGAGGGCTTTTGACCAGCTTTGACTGGTTAGCCAGATGTGGCCTGGCTTGGGCAGAAAAGATCTGGCCTCTGTGGTGCATGCCCTGGCTACACCTAGATTAGATTACTGCAAGGAACTGGATGTGTGGCTGCCCTTGAGAAGTGTTTGGAAACTTCCGTTGGTGCAGAATGCTGTAGCCAGGATGTTGAATGGAGTGGGTTGTAGATATTATGGCCCTGGTCACACGGGAGGATTTGCCCCGCAAAACGGACGGGTTGAGGGCACATCAAACGGGCACGATCATATGGCAACATCTGGGAAACGTAGCGCACCCATCACCAACCCGTATCATCGGCCCAAAGAAGCGGATTTAAAAAGTACCAGCAAAAGGGTAGTAGTAACCAGAAAATGCAGGTCGCAGGCGAGCATCAGATTGCGGAAGCGGAGTTAATCTGGTGCATCTGGCACACGCATGCGTCCTATCGCACCGGATGTGTTTTTTCCAAGCCTCCACAGTATGCAAAGAAACGTAAGATTGCGCATGCACAAGAATGCGAAAGCGAAACCCTTTGATGCACTTCAACATCGCCGTGTGATCACCGGCTATCGGCATACGTGCGGCATCTCGGGGACTCGTCTGATCGTGCTCCCGCGCATCTTTTTGCTCCGGCTCTAATTTGCCTCCCTTCAGCGGCGCAGTATCCTGCTAATGTGACTGGGGCCCTTGTCACCTCAGTCTTGGCCCAGCTACACTGGCTTCCAATTCAAAGTGCTGGTGAGGGAAGTGAATGGTTAAAATTATGAGCTGAAGCAAGAAACTGTAACTGTGTAAGAACAATGGCAGCATTATGGGCCTTGCTGAGAAGCAGAAGCGGAATAACAAACTTAGAGATAAGATGGAAGGGATGTGTGTAAAGAATTTGGACAGCAAGGAATAGCGTTCAGGGCTCTTTTTGTAGCAGGAACTCCTTTGCATATTAGGCGACACACCCCCAATGTGGCCAATCTTCCAAGAGTTTACAGAGCTCTTCTTACAGGGGCTACTATAAGCTCTTGGAGGATAGGCTACATTAGGGATGTGTCATCTAATATGCAAAGGAGTTCCTGCTACAAAAAGAGCCCTGGCCTTGACACAAATAAAAACTAATCAATCACATGCATGCCTAATTAACTAATGAATATTACCTAACCCGCCTTGTTTACTTAAGGAGCTATTTTAAATTCACAATCCATGATGAGGGAGGCCGGTGAGAGGTGTGTTGTGTCCTAAGATCAGGAGTCTGAGCTGGCGAAATGCAGCCAAGCTCCGCTCTCTGGGAACAATAGGGACTAGGCTCCTGAGCTCGCCAGTAAAGAACCAATGGCAGCATTGGCGGGCGATTCAAACCCGCCAATAGGAATGTGGGGGCATTCCCCCCCCCCTTACTGTATATAGTTGGCCTCCGGCCATTACTGCATGTCTTTGTCTTGTGTGAAGTACGAATAAACGCGTCTTCTCTTATGTCGTCGTCCGAGTCATGAGGCACGAAACCCAGTACTTTACAGTGGCGACGAGGATGGGATTTCAACGCCTTCCCTGACTCCATGAGCGACGAAGAGGACAACAAGGCCACCCCCAAGTGCCGCATCACTGACCCCGAGAGCAGCACCGCACTGCTTGCACCGGCGCACGCCTTCCCAGACGGAGCTATGGCCGCCACACATGTAATCCTCGAGCGCTTCGATCCGTCACAGCCAGAAACCTGGGATGCCTGGGTCGACCAGCTCATAAGCTACATGGAACTCAACGAGAATCGCGACCCGGAGAAAAAACGGTCGTTCCTGCTGAGCTCGTGCGGCACCCAAACAGTCCGCCTCGCCAAGAGCCTCTTGGTGCCCCACACGGCCCTGGAAAGCTCATTTGCGGAAATCCTGAACATCCTCAATGGGTACTTCAGCCCCCGGCCTACCTTTCTGGCCAAGAGGATGGAGTTCCAGAGGCGCGTCCAGGCCCAAGGGGAATCCGCTGCCGCCTTCCTGGCAGCGCTGAGGGCGCTCGCAGTGAACTACGGGTTCCCGAAGGTGGAAGACAACTTGCTGACGCAGCTCGTGTGGGGCCTGGCGGACTCCAAGCTGTGGCGCAAGTTGATTGGCAACCGTTGGCTCACCCTGGACGAGGCCTTCGACACCGCAACCGCACACGAAGCCGCCGAAGGGGAACGCCCGGCCGCAGCTGCCCATGCGGTCGGGAGGGGTCCCAGCCCCAGGAACTCAGACACCAAAGAGGTCTACTCCCTCAGACCCCAACACCGCCGGCCGGCGCAGGCCCAGCTGGCCGACAGAGAGCCAGCCAAGCCTTCTGGCAACCGGACCGTGTGCACCAGCTGCGGGGAAGGCCATGGGAGGAAGACCTGTAAGTTCCGGGACGCTGTCTGTCACGGGTGTGGAAAGCAGGGACACCTTGCATGGGTCTGCCGGTCCAAGGGCCCCCGGAACTCAAGGTCGTCGGCCCCACCACACCGCGCACCATCCACCACCCACGAGACGACGGAAGAGGTCGCCGAGCTGTACCATCTTACAGATCAACCGCTACAGGTACTTCGCCTCCCCAACCCCAATCTCTCCTCCACCCCGAAAATCCAAGTAAACGTGCGGATCGAGGGGTCCCCCTGCTGCATGGAGGTGGACTCGGGATCGGCTGCGTCCATAATTTCCATGGACACTTTTAAAAAACTTTGCCCATCCGGGGGACCCCCTCTACGTCCATCGCCACTTAGCTTGGTGGACTTTCAAAAGAACCCTGTCCCCATTCGGGGAGTCGGCACTTTCCGAGTGCAATACCGGGACTTTGAGGGGAACTTGGACTTGGTGGTGGTAGAGGGGAACCTTGTGAGTCTCCTGGGGCGAGCGTGGTTCGAGGCCCTAGGCATTACGATTGGGGGAGTGAATACGTGCGGGACGTGGGACTGGGGGGCGGTATGCAAGGAATTCCCCGAAGTCTTTGATGGGAAGCTGGGGTGTTATAAAGGGGCCCCGGTGTTGCTTCACTTAGACCCGATGGTGACGCCCATCCGGCGGCGCTTCCGCACCGTGCCCCTGACCCTCCGCTCTAAAATAGAGGCAGAACTGGACCGGTTGGTGGCCCAGGGAGTCCTAGAGCCCGTCCCTAATGCACGTTGGGAGACCCCAATTGTGACACCCGTGAAGCCGAACGGGGAAATCCGCATCTGCGCGGATTACAAGTGCACGATTAACCAGGCACTTCAGGCGCACGCATACCCCGTACCCGTAGTCAGCCACATCTTGGCCACACTGGTGGGGGCACGCATATTTGGAAAGCTGGATCTCGCGCAGGCATACCAGCAACTCCCTGTGGATGAGGCCACTGCCGAGGCACAAACCATAGTAACCCACCGGGGGGCCTTCAGGGTGAAGCGGCTGCAGTTTGGGGTCAGTGTGGCCCCAGGGATCTTCCAGAACCTAATGGATGATTTGTTAAAAGGGATCCCTGGCGTGACGCCATTCTTCGACGACGTCCTCATCGCTGCGGCCACCCCGGAGAGTTTCGCCACCTGCCTCCAAACGGTCCTGGGTCACTTCCAAGCCGCGGAGCTAAAGGTGAAACAGGAAAAGTGCCTCCTCGGGGTGCTGGAGGTGGAGTTCTTGGGGTACCGGGTCGATGCAAAGGGCCTGCATCCGGCGAGGGACAAGGTGAAGGCCATCGTGGAGGCCCCCGCCCCGAAGTCCAAGGCGGAGCTCCAGGCGTTCTTAGGCCTCCTGAACTTTTATCACGCCTTTCTCCCACACAAAGCCGCCGTGGCGGAACCCCTACACAGACTGCTGGATAAGACAATGCCTTGGGCATGGGGAGCGAGGGAGGAGGCGGCATTCCGGGGGGTTAAGACAATATTGATCTCGAATGCTGTACTCGCCCACTTTGACGAAAAGCTCCCGGTAATCCTCGCATGCGATGCATCGCCGTATGGGGTCGGGGCGGTCTTGGGCCACAAACTACCAGACGGGAGGGAAGTTCCGGTGGCTTACTACTCCCGCACGCTGTCTCCCGCAGAGCGTAACTATGCACAAATAGACCGGGAGGGCTTGGCCCTGGTGGCGGGGGTAAAAAAATTCCACAACTTCATGTATGGGCGGCCCTTCACGCTAGTAACCGATCACAAGCCGCTCCTGGGATTGTTCACGGCGGACAAACAAATGCCGCAGGTACTGTCGCCCCGGGTGTTGCGCTGGTCCTTGTTCTTAGCGGGCTATCAGTACCGGTTGGAGCATCGGCCGGGCAAGGCACTGGGTCATGCCGACACCCTTAGCCACTGCTGCAAATGGGAGAGGACCCGGCCCCAGCTCCCACAGTATTGTTGATGGAGGAGCTTCCCAACCCCCCCTGCAGGCTGCAGACATGGCCGCCCACTCATCCCGAGATCCCATTATCTCCCAGGTCCTAAACTGGGTGGTGAGGGGATGGCCGGCAGAACCGGCCGGGCCGGAGTTCACGGCATACAAAGCCAGGAGGGAAGAGTTATCCGCCTTGAAAGGGTGCTTACTATGGGGGGACAGGGTGGTCATCCCAGGGCCCATGAGACAAGGGGTTCTAGAAACGCTTCACGAGGCCCACCCTGGCATTGTACGAATGAAAGCTCTGGCAAGGAGCTACGTGTGGTGGCCCGGGATAGACTCGGAAATTGAGACCTGGGTCCGGGGGTGCATACGGTGTCAGGAGATCCGCCCCAATCCCCCAAGCACACCAACCCAAAGCTGGGAGTCCACCCACAAGCCGTGGTCACGCTTACACGTAGACTTTGCCGGGCCGTTCCAGGGGCTCCAGTTCTTGGTGACGGTAGACTCCTACTCTAAGTGGGTAGAAATAAGTCCAGTGTCTACCACCTCTGCTAAAGCGGCAATAAGGGCCCGGCGCAAAATATTTGCTACGCACGGCTTGCCAGACACAATTGTGTCGGACAACGGGGCCGCGTTCACCTCTGCTGAGTTCCAAGCGTTCCTCGCAAGGAACTTAATCAAGCATATACGATCTGCGCCCTTCCACCCGGCAACAAATGGACAGGCGGAGAGGACAGTCCGCACCGCCAAAGAAGCCCTGAGCCGCATAACCGAGGGGGAGGGGGAGTTCCGGCTGGCCCGCTTCCTCCTCACACAGCGCACCACCCCGAATCCCATCTCCGGGCATTGCCCCGCAGAACTATTGATGGGCCGCCGCCCCACGACCCTGTTAGACAGGCTCCACCCGGACCGAGCCCCAGAGAGAAAGCTGGTTGAAACCCGGGAGGCGCCCAGGAGCTTCCTCCCGGGGGAACCTGTCTACTTTAGGAATTACGGGGCGGGGCCTCAGTGGCTGGCCAGTCGCATTCTCAAACCCACCGGGCCAGTTTCATATGAGTTCCTGGCAGACGGGGACCGGGTCCTCCGTAAGCACGTGGACCAACTCCAGAGGCGGCAAGACCCCGGCACAGGGATCCAGGCCCCGCTACCGGAATACACCGCGGCCGCCCCAGCACCCGATCGGCTGCAGGCACCACCAGCGGAGCAAGTGCCTGAAAGACCGCGGAGCCCGGAGGGGGGCCCAGAGCAAGCCGAGCCGTCGCTGCCGCCGTCGCCGTTGCTGCCACCGGAAATCCAAGCTCCTAGTGCGGGAGGACCACCCGAAGGGGGCCCCGCCAGTCCGGTGCCGGCCCCCCGAAGATCATTAAGAGAACGGAGGCCACCAGCCTACCTAAAAGACTACGTCACCTGATAGGAGACAAACTATGGGGGGAGGGGTGTTGGGTCCTAAGATCAGGAGTCTGAGCTGGCGAAATGCAGCCAAGCTCCGCTCTCTGAGAACAATAGGGACTAGGCTCCTGAGCTCGCCAGTAAAGAACCAATGGCAGCATTGGCGGGCGATTCAAACCCGCCAATAGGAATGTGCGGACATCCCCCCCCTTATTGTATATAGTTGGCCTCCGGCCGTTACTGCATGTCTTTGTCTTGTGTGAAGTACGAATAAACGCGACTTCTCTTATGTCGTCGTCTGAGTCATGAGGCACGAAACCCAGTACTTTACAAGGTGATAAATGGATGTTGTTTGGAATGTGGAGTGGAGTTTGTCAGCACTCCCTTTATAGTGCAATAAAGCAATCAAAAGATATTCCTGACTGACTGTTCTTTTCTGAGTGGTTTGTGTTGTTCCTTGGAGGGGCCAGGAGCCAAACACACACAAGCCTGTTTTTGTTTCTAACAATTGGGGGCGTTATCCGGGACCCTTCGTTTCTTGGCAGCCCATCCAACAAACAACCATTGGAAAGGTGCACCCTGTGGAATTTTTCACAGTCCTTTGGACCTCTGCTGACTGAGAGCTGGGGGACGAAAAGGTTAAATCTTATGTCCTCAGAACAATCTCCAGGCCTTGACCTGGCAACCGTGTATGTTTGATTGGCACATAGGTTATTTGTTGGTGGTGTGTGTTCCTTCTCCTTGGTGTCATTTAGGCAAGGATTTAATTGTTTACTGGATGATATGTTTAGAAAGGGAAAATGAAGTAGTAGGCATTTGGAAATTGTTGGAAGGTTGAAGTTTAGAAAGGGGGAGCAATAAAGAATGTAAGGCTATTAGCCACAAGGTATAGATAGGAACTCTCAGTCTGGGGCAGGTGATGCTCTCTGTTCTTGGTGTTGGGGGGGGGCAGCAGTGGGAGGGCTTCTAGTGTCCTGGCCCCACTGCTGGACCTCCTGATGGCACCTGGTATTTTTGGTATTTTTGGCCACTGTGTGACAGGGTGTTGGATTAGATGGGCCATTGGCCTGATTCAACATTGGCTTCTCTTATGTTCTTATGCTACCCTCCCCCCCAGAATGAAAATAGAAAGTGGTAGATGGTTAAAGGGGAGGTAAAAGAAATAATTCTGAATGGTACTAAGTGGATTTGAGTAAGAAAGAAAAAGACACACACTTTTGGAATAGACAACAAAAGTTAAGGATTTGTTTGTTTTTGGTGTACATGGGCCCCGGTCACACAGAGAATTTGCGACGGGAGAGATACGAAAGTGATGCGGAGTTTCGGGGCGCAATCACAGGACCACGTCTGGGAACCGTAGCACAACCGTTGACGACCCGTAGCAGCCACCCGAGAATCCAGAGTAAAAAAACCCCGGGGACGGCCTTCTAGCAAACAGTTTGCTACAGGCTGTCGATGGGATACTTACGTGTAATCATGCAAGTGCACCCCTTGCCGCGCGTCAGAGGTGCTTCTGGACAAAGAAACCCCGATGTTGCCGCAGCGGGGTCTGATCACATTCTCGTGCATTTAATTGCGCCACCGCAAAAAGCCACACCTCCCCCCCACGTTATCCGGCCTGTGTGGCCAGGACCATGGAAGATTTTTTTTTTAAAGCCTTTATGTAAGGAAATAAGGGACAGGATTTAGTTTTCTCTCCCGTAGGGAGATTGGAACCCCTGCCATAAAAATGTCACATGAAGAGCTCCTATTGTTCCGGGTGCATAGCTTCTTTGCAGATGAGCCAGGGAGTCCACAGGAAAATTTGCAACAGTCCTCTCCAGGAATTTATCTATGCTGCTATGGGGATCTGTTGCACAAACTTTTGGTACAAGGAAAGCCAAACCCCCAGAACAAGGTGTTCTTTACTTTCCCCACATATCTCTTTGCAATTACATTTGCAAGAGATTTGTCCTGTTTGGGCAAATGGATTTCAGTATGATAGAAGCTACAGGGTTTTGGAAAATTGTGTATGGAAAAAGATGAAAAGTGTTTAGTGGTATTTTGGGATGGTAAGCAGAAAGGAAATGAAAGCGGAAAGTACAGGTTTGAGGTTCCTTTCTCCACAGCTGTTGGGGGAAAGAAAAAGCATTTTAAAATTTACAGGAATGCCAGTCTCCAGTTGGAGCCTGGAAGATTCCTGGACTTGGGAAAATAAAGGATATCTACCTCTTATGATCTACCTCTTATGATATATCTTTATGCAAGGGAAATGTGTAAAAAAAATAATAAGTTGGTCCTCCCTCCAGCCAGGAGGTGGCCACCTCAATCAGTGGCCCCTCCCCTCTGTAAGAACTGACGAACAAAGGGTGCTTTTCTGCTTTACAGATAAGACACAATCTGCAAGGGCGGAAGAGTTTTTAACAGCTCTCTTTAAAAAAAAAAGTTTGAAGAGAGGAGGACTTAAAGAAGTTAAATATTTGGGTCATTTATTGTTGGGTGATATTGGGGTGGTTCCTAAGCCTCACAGGATATTGTTGTTTGTAAATAAAGACTGTACCTCTGAGTGAACCATATGAGGAGGGACACTGGGAAATGAGGTGGTCCTGGCAGGAATTTTATCTGATCTGACCCTATACCCAGGTGCTGAGAAAATTTCATGTTTGTTATCTGACACTGATGCGTATGTGTCACATAGAGTTTCATTATTTGCCCTTGCTGCAAGGAAAATAAGGTCTAAAGTTGCAACAGGAGGGGATGTTGTTTAGATACTTGTTTTTTCAATTTCTGTCATTTTATAGTATTTGTAATTGTATCTTCTCACTGAATTCTGGTTTTATATGGTATTTTCATATACCTGCTGATTTATAGCATGTATACAATCTGTATTGCCCTTTGTTGGGGCTTTCACATACTTGTAATGGCCAATAGCTGTTTACAATAAACTGAACAGTAAAATCATGTCCCGATGGCATACTCCCTTCTGTTTCTCCCTCACAACAGCCCTGTGAAGTAAGTGAGGCTGAGAGTGAGTTCATAAGATTCAAGGAAGAGTGGGGGATTTGAAACATAGTTCTGCCCTCCCTGGCTCTTAGGCCAGCACACAAATCACTATACCACACTGGTTCTCTCTGATGGTTTACATCAACTTGCATGGCTTTTCAATGCTCTTTTAATGGTTGTCAGTTGCTTTGAGGGTTTGAATGGCTGATGGAGTGGTATTTAAATGTTATATCAATTTTCCTCTATGGGATTGGGTCAGACCCTGGCTAGTCTGAAGTCCAATCCAAAATGGATCTGAGGGAAGGTGCATTGCGCACCAGACCCAAGTGCTGGCCAGTGCCAATCATCAGGGCCCTTGTGCTTGAATCTAGTGTTGCAAACTGTGAGCCAGTTTCGTGTAGTGGTTGAGTGCGTGGACTCTTATCTGGGAGAACCGGGTTTGATTCCCCACTCCTCCACTTGCACCTGCTGATGTGACCTTGGGTCAGTCACAAGCTCTGGCATAGCTGTTCTCTCAAGGACAGTTTCTGTCAGAAGTTCTCTCAGTCCCACCTACCTCACAGGGTGTCTGTTGTGGGGAGGGGAAGGGAAAGGAGTTTGTAAGCCACTCTGAGACGCCTTTGGGCAGTGAAGGGCAGGGTATAAATCCAAACTCTTCTCTTCTTCTTCTTCTTATTTCTTGTTGTTCATTATAATTCTCTCCCCATCTTCCTCCCGCTACTAAATTATCATCCCCAAGAATGACACCGGTGGTTATTAACAGCAACTATCAATCTACTTTGCTACTGCAGCTGGTGCTAACTTCAGCTGCTCTCTCGCTTTGCTCTCCCACTGCCTTGAATCCACAGCTCCAGAGTGATCGAGGTGGGGTGATAATTTAAAGAAAGATGGAACAGTTTGACATTGGTTATTGCCAAAAAAACCCAGGAAGAGATTTTCCCCTCAAAAATAATCTTCGTATTTATGATCCCCCCCCCCAAATTTGTAACTTTTAAAAACTTAAACAAGATCTGGGTCCCTTTAAGAAAACTTTATAAAATGTATCAAAACATGAACTTATTTCAGTTATACTAATTTATTGATCTGGAAATCTAAAAGCTAATAGAAATGACTCAATTACTCAATCTGCTGCTACTCTGCTTTATTCCTTTTCCTTGTGCTTTCTATTGAAAATAAAGACTGCACACTAAACACAAACAACAGGAACTTAAAACCATTTGTTAAAAAACAAGTTCTACAGCAATGCTGATTCCATATTATATTACCAATTATATGTGCATGATAAATTAATCCCAAAACATATTTGTTGCTGGAAAAGCTAGCAGAATATATAAGAGGATCATAACATTTCTGGTAATAGGTTGGTGTCTCAACGTAGCAAGTCTGCATAGTTTATGTAGGAATTCTCCCATTATATCTTTACTACAATTCTGTGTGATAGGTAGGCTAGGTGGAGAAAGCCAGTATGGTATAGTATTGTTTAGTTTATTCTAGCCCATCCTTCCTCCACGGAGCTCAGGGCAACGTATATGATTCTCTTTATCCTAACAATAACCCTGTGACAAAGTTGAGTTCACAAATCATGACTGAGCTTAAGTCACCCAGTGAGCATCACAAGTGAAGATTTGAACAAAGGTCCCTCTGCATGTCCAAGTCCTGCATGTCTATTTATTCAGGTATTTGTACCCCACTTTTCTCCCCAGTGGGGACCCCAAGCAGCTTACTATCACATTCTCCCCTCCTCCATATTGTATCCTCACAACAGCAGCCTTGTGAAGTGGATTAGGATTAGAGAGAGTGACTGACCCAAGGTCACCCAGTCAGTCCCATAGTAAGCAAAGATTTGAACCTGCATCTCCCTGGGTGAAGTCCAGCACTCCAACCACTGCACCACATTGGCTGTGACAATGAGAGCCAGCATGACATAGCAGTTAGTGTGTCAGACTAGGATCTGGCAGACCCAGGACTGAATTCGCACTGTGCCTTCAAGCTCTCTGCATGACCCTGGGCCAGTCACTCACAGCCTAACCCACCTCACAGGGCTGCTGTGGTGAGGATACAATGGAGAAGGGGAGAATGCTATTGTTCAGATCATTGGCAGGCTGGCTGGGGAAGCAAAAAAAATTGGGGGGGGAGGCATCTTCAAAAGCCTCTCCTTCCCTTCCCCAGCCAGCCTGCGAAGGCGGGCTGGGGGGAGCGAAGAGAGAAGGGGTTTAAAATTTAAACCCCTTCTCTCTGAAGTCTTTCCATTGTATTCTATGGCCCCATAGAATGTAACAGAAAGATCACACTGCTGCTGTGGCGTGACACTTGAGAGAAGGGGGTTAAACTTTAAACCCCTTCTCTCTTCACTTCCCCCCCCAGCCCACCTTGGCAGGCTAGCTGGGGAAGGTAAGGGGAGGCTTTTGAAAATGCCTACCCCCCCTTTTGCTTCCCCTTCTGACATCACTTCCGGTGGCATATGATAATAGCCTATTAGATATGCTAATGAGCTCCTGCAGCTCTTTTTTTCTACAAAACGACCCCTGTGTGGGAGTGATTGCATCCAGGACTTGACATAGTGTTGGAATTGCTTTTCCCTTGACCCTGAGTACCACCGACATGATGAGCTTGGGAGGCGAGGAGGCTGAAACAAAGACCTTCCCGAAGTCACCCATTGGCAAAGGGGAAACCATGCCACCTGAAGGACAACTGAAGGGGCATGGCGTGAAGTGAAGTGAAAGGAGTGAGGGGCCAAGATGGGAATGGGCTACTCCCTCCCTAGGAGCTGCCAGAGTCTGGCGATGGCTGCTGGATGAAAACCAGCGCTAGGTGTCTGGAGTGTTCCGCGATGACCCCAATCGCTTGATGGCAGTGAAGCATCACCTGGAAGAGGCAGACATAGAGCATGTACAGCAGGAGATTGCTGAGTTGAGCAGAGACACCCAGGCTGCCCTTGATGGCCTTCCCAATGCCATTCAAGATGTCCTGCAGCAGGAGCTTTGTGGCTTGGGACTGCAAGGGGGAGGAGGAGCTACTCCAGTTCAGTGGGATGGAGGGCCCCACCAGTTGCCCCCCCTCCACACCCTGCTCCTGCACTCCCCAGGGATGCACTGGAAGCTACCAATGATGGGACCCCAGGGAAGCTGGCCTTTTTTGTACTGCAGGTGCACAAGTTCCTGAGGGAATGGGGCCACACCTTCGCTTTGAATAAACACTGAGTGGACTACCTGGGGTCCTGGCTGTGAGACCGTGCAGCCAACTGGTTTGTGGGACTTTACAACATGGGGGACCCTGAACTCCAAGATGTGGATGCATTCATGAGGGCCCTCCGCTGCCAGTACGAGGACCCACTTGAGTTGGAGCAGGCAACAACCCATCTCAGGGGCTTGAAGCAAGGGAACTGATCCATCAGAGAGTTCTCTGATAAGTTCAAGACCTACGCTGCCAAACTGCAAGGCTGGCTGGAGGAGGTGCTTATAGAATTCTACTGGACTGGCCTGAACCACACTATCCTGGAGAAAGCACTGACCCAAGAGAACCCAGGGACTCTGAATGGCTGGATTCAGGGGGCATGTGAGGTTGAGAACTGTTGCAACCTCCTGAAGATGTACCATCCCAAACCTCCCATGGGGTTGACAAAAGTGCAAGGGGAGGTTGGCTCCCAGGAAAGGTGAGCAACAAGGAGCAGAGGGCTTTTGTCTAAAGTGCGGGGGGGGGCAGCCATTTCGCTATCAACTGCCCTCGTGAATGGAGGCTGGGTACAGCAAAGAAGGGAGAAGGCAAGCTGAAAGAAAATAAGAAGTTCAAGCTGTCAGCAGGCCATTTCAAGTGTCCAAATGCCCTCCAGTTGGGAGGGGGAGTGGAATTAGAAAGCCTTTCATCTAGTGAAGAGGAACCTCAACAGCTGGCAGGAGACTTCAGGGACCTGCTGTGAAAGGCACTAAATGGCAGATCTGTGCTTCTCCAGCAGCAGAGTTGGTGAGGCTCTCTTCCCCTTTTGTTTTTTATGACTGTGACTGTGGTTAATCCCCCCCGAACCCACATCAGAGGATGGGCTCTCATAGACTCAGGTTGCACCAGAGACCTAATCAGCCCAGTCTAGACAGCAGGGTTGGGGTAGAATTGTGAGAGCTGGGGGAGCCCCTCATGTTTTCTCAGATGGATGGAACCCCAATGAAGGGGGAGTCCTGTGTTTACCGCACCGCTCAATTACCCATGGGGATGGGCTCCCACTGGGAATTCAGGGCTTTCATAGTGAAGCCTTCTGCCAAATTCCCTATGGTGTTGGGAAGCCCCTGGCTCAGAGCACATGATCCTTATATTCAGTGGAGCCTGGGAACCTCCAATTTTTGGGCCCTCACTGTCAGACTCATGTTTGGAACCCGGAGTGGGTGGGGAGCCACAGCCAGTGCCTGAGCAGATGTGTTTGGCCAGGGAAGAGTTAAACCAGATTCCCCTTGAGTACAGAGACTTAACAAAAGTGTTTGAAGAAAAGGAGGCTGATGAGCTTCCCCCCATCGGAATACTGACTGTGCTACTGAGATTCTCCCCGATCAGAAGCTATCTAAGGGAAAGCTGTATTCCATGAGCCCTGCAGAGAAGGAGGAGCTGAGAAAGTTTATAGACAAGAACTTGGCTAGAGGGTTTATCAGACCTGTGGCTTCCCCTTTCGCCACTCTGTACTTTTCCACAAAAAAAGGGATGGGGGATTAAGAACATGTACCGATTACCAGAATCTGAATGCCATATCAATGTCTAATGCCTACTCCATCCTGCTAATCAAAGACTTGCTGGTGGAAGCTGCAAAACGGCGCATTTTCACTAAACTGGACTTGTAGGATGCTTATTTCAGAGTGCGCATTCATGAGGGAGACAAACACAAGACTGCTTTTGGTTATTCCTTTTGTGCTCTCTGGCATCCCTGGAGTGTTTATGAAATTAATCAACGAAGTGCTACACAAATATTTGCTCAAAGGGGTGCTTGCTTACCTAGATAACATGCTTACCTAGATAAAGAATCACATGTGCAACCCTTCATCAAAACAGGCTGTTTGTGAAACTGTCTAAGTGTTAATTCCACAAAGACGAGTTGGACTTCCTGGGCTATTGAATTTCAAGAAAGGGACTGGGGATGGACCCTGCCAAAGTAAAGGATGTATTGAGGTAGGAAGCCCTTCGGACACGGAGGCAACTACAAGCCTTCCTGGGTTTCGCCAATTTCTACCAGCCCTTCCGAACTTTACCCAGGAGTCCTTGCCCTTGACAGACCTGCTGAAAACTAGAGGGAAAGGGCCAGATTCCAAAAGGCCTGGTAGTAAATTAAATTGGACAGAGGAATGTCAGAGGGCCTTTGAAACACTGAAAGCACTGTTCACGTCCGAACCTGTCTTAAGGCACCCTGATGAGAGCTGGCCCTTCATTGTGCAAGTCGATGCCTCAGACCTAGCTGGGGGGGAAGGCTATCCTACAGTGGAGGGAGGATGGGAAACTACACCCCCTTGCCTATGTGTCAAAAAGGTTTTCTGATGTTGAGAAACATTGGGCAGTCTAGGATAAAGAGGCTGCCGCTATTAAATTAGCTTTGACTACTTGGAGACACTGGTTGGAAGGGGCCAAGGTGCTGTTTGAAGTATGGACTGATCATAAAAATCTAGAAGCCCTCTGCACCCCCCTCTGGCTCAGTGCAAAGCAATGAGATGGGTGGAGTTTTTCTCCAGGTTTCAATTTACTCTCAAGCACCTCCCTGGGAAATCAAACTTTCTAGCTGATGCACTCTCATTCCTCTCCTAACATGCCAGTCAGAAAGAGGAAATTATAGACTCTATGTTCACCTCAGCCCAGCTTGGGGGGGCGGGCGTGGTTACTCGGAGCCAAGCCAAAGCAAAGGAAAACCTCTACATGTGCCCCCTCACCCAGATTGCCTGGAGGCACAGGCTGGGTTGTCACCAGTATACTGATGACACCCAGCTATATCTGCTGTTGGGTGGCCGGTCCAACTCCACCCCAGATGACCTGGAGCGGGCGCTACAGGATGTGGCGGGTTGGCTTAGACTGAGTCGATTGAAATTGAATCCAATGAAGCGGGGAGCAGTGGTGCAGGCAGTAAAATTGAATCCAATGAAGTGGGGAGCGGTGGCACAGGCAGTAAAACGCCTGCAGTAATTCATCAACGAACAGTCATAAGCCTGTTCGAGTCCCACCACGGCCGGGGTGAGCTCCTGGCCCTTGTCCTAGCTCCCGCCTACCCAGTGGTTTGAAAGCCTAGCAAGTTGATAAATGGGTACCTGCCTAGGTGCAGGGGGGCACCCACCTTCCGGCCGTGAGGAGAAGACAAGAAGAAGCATCGGTGCCGACAGCGGCAACAGGTGGTGAGACGTTCCGGCGGAAAACAACATGGTGGCAAATTGACAGCAGCCGAGCGAGCATTCCGGGCAGGACTGGCCGGAGATGAGGTGATGCGACGACGCAGCACAGTCAGAGCCAATCAGGACAGAGGCTGGTGCAGCAGTCGTCGCACAGCCATGGACTGTGGAACCAGCCCAGTGGGAGCCACTGTGGAGCCACGCCGAGCCGGATCGCACTGGAAAAAACATCATGCAGAAGCTGGACCACGCTGAGCCACCGTAGCAGAGGAATCACAGAAAGAAACAACAAGCCGGTAGGGCGCCTGGTAGGCACTCACCTCCCCATTCAAGTGTGGCCCTAGCTAGGTAATAAAATCACTATGTAAATTGCTCAGAGCCTCCGGGATGGAGCGGTATAGGAATCGAAATAATAAATAAATAAATAATGAAGATGGAGGTCCTGTGCTTGAGTCAGAGTGGGGTAGGGATCCCACTACCGACCTTCAGTGGGGTGCCACTGGTGCCAGCACCAAGGGTTAGGAATTTGGGAGTGCTCCTGGATGCCTCCTTAACAATGGAAGCCCAGGTAGCAGCCACTGCCAAGGCGGCCTTTTACCACCTATGGCTGATTAGGCAGTTGGTTCCCTTCCTTGAACGCAATGACCTAGCAACAGTGATCCACGCAATGGTCACCTCGAGGTTAAACTACTACAATGCTCTCTACATGAGGCTGCCTTTGTCTCAGACCCAGAAGCTGCAGCTAGTGCAGAATGCCACGGCCAGGCTGTTGATGGGTCTCTCTACACAGGACCACATCCAGCTTGTGCTGAGGACACTGCACTGGCTGTCCATAGTATACCGGGTTCAGTTCAAGGTGCTGGTTCTAACCTTTAAAGCCCTATATGATCAGGGGCCTGCCTACTTGAGGGACCACCTTTCCCCATATGTGCCCCAGAAAGCACTGAGGTCAGGGTCGCAACATTGCCTGACTCTCCCTGGTCCGAAAGAAGTCAGACTGGGTACTTCTCAGTGGTGGCTCCACACTGGTGGAATGAGCTCCCGGAGGACATCAGGGCCCTGTGGAACCTTTTACAGTTCCGCAGGGCCTGTAAATCAGAGCTCTTCCACCAGGCCTTCGATTAGGAGCCACCACTGATGAATGTGCCCTAGAACATCTTCTGGCCCAGGACCCTGGTGGCTGCTATTTCTACCATTGGGTTGATTTGGAACACCATTATCATCTGACTCTGCTGGATGCTGCCTCTACCATTGGGTTGATTTGGAATACCACCATCATTTGCTTGTTCTATCTGTAAATTGATGTTGTTTAACTTTGTATTGCATTTTTAACCGTTTTAACTCTGGATTGTTTTACCATATTTTATTCCTGTTAGCCGCCTTGAACCAACATGTCCAGCAAGGCAGGATACAAATAGAAACAATAAATAAAAAATAAATAAGAAATTCTTAAGGGTCCCAACCTGACATACTGCCCCCCCAAGCTCCCCCTCCCCCCGGCTTGTTGGGGAACATTCTATGAAACCTTCGAAGAAGAACATGTTTAGAAGCAACCCATTCATTTTCTTCAGGACCAAAGTCTTTTCATTTGATGAGATACTGCAACTCTCCATGAAACAACCAGGAATCCAAAACCTCCTTAATTACAAGGTGGAGTTCCCAATCGATCAGAAGAGGAGGTGGAGCTGGAGGTTTGCGAGCCCAGGGCAAAGGTCCTGGGTCCCATTTCAATAACCTATAATGAAACACAGGATGCAAAGAATGTAGGGATTTAGGAAGATCGAGTTCAACAGCCACTTTTTTAATAACACGGATGACCTTAAAGGGCCCTACATATTTCCACCCCAACTTCTGCCGGGGTTGCAAGCCTTTGATGTGCTTGGTGGAAACATATACAGAGTCACCAGGAGCAAGGTCCCACTCAGGGCATCGCTTTCCATCAGCATACTTTTTATAGACTTTCTTGGCCTTTCCTAAAGTGTCCTGGAGTATCCCCCAATTCTTTGTAATGTTAGACTACCACAATTGAGCATCACTAGCAATAAGTTGGCCTAGATTAACCAGAGGAAGAGGCCCTCCCTTATATCCGTGGACGGCTTTAAATGGGCTCATCCCAATGGAGCTGTGAACCGAATTATCATAGCTATATTCTGCAAAAGGTAACAGGGAAACCCAATTGTCCTTTTGATAATTTACATAACACCATAACACCTGTTCCAAGATTTGATTAGTTTGTTCAGTTTGGCTATCTGTCTCAGGATGGTGGCTGCTGCTCACTCCTCGCTGAACTCCGAGGAGATTCATGAGCTCCTTCCAAAACTTAGCAATGAACTGCATGCCGCGGTTGCTCACGACCTTCTTTGGCAACCCATGTAGCCTGATTATGTGTTGGAGGAAAAGGGTGGCTAGTTGCTTCACAGTGGGAACACCCTTGCATGGTATGAAATGTGCCTGTTTAGAGAACAGATCCACAACAACCCAGACTACTGTCTTCCCTTGACTGACCGGTAAGTTAGTAATAAAATCCATAGAAATCATGGACCAGGGGTGTTCGGGGGTTTCCAAAGGTTGTAACTGACCCGGGACCTCCCCCTCCTCGCTGGTTACTCATTATACACATTTGGCATGTGGCCATGTAGGTTGAAATGTCTTTCCTCATGCCTGACCACCGAAATTGTCTCTGCACCAGGTGGAGGGTCTTTAGCTAGCCAAAATATCCAGACAGTTTATTATCATGGCTTTAAGACAAAATTTCACCTCTTAACGAAAGAGGTACATAGACTTTCTCACTTGCTATTTTCCTGGTACTGTAGATCTTCTTGCACTACTAGATCCAAGTCCTGTGCCGAGAAGACTTCTTTGAACTTTTCTAACCAGCTGGGGTTTTCCTTCATCCCCACTTCCTTTGTCTGACTACGCGTTTGCACGGCCCCTCCCAATTGTGCTGGGGAGAAGATGGTGTCGGTCACTTCCTCCCTTTGGCTAGCATGCTGCAGGAGATGGGAGAGAGCGTCAGCTAGGAAATTGGACTTTCCTGGGAGGTACTTAATAGTAAACTGGAACCTGGAAAAGAACTTAGCCCACTGGACTTGTTTAGCATTAAGGCAGCGGGGATTCCAGAGCGCCTCCAGATTCTTATGGTCTGTCCATACCTCAAAAGGCACACGGGCTCCCTCCAGCCAATGGCGCCATGTCATGAGTGCCAATTTGACAGCTGCCACCTCTTTATCCCAAACCACTCAGTTTCTCTCTGCCCCTGAGAACTTATTGGCTACATAGGCTAGGGGGTGCGATTTATCACCCCTTCCCTTTTGCAAAATGGCCCCACCCATTGCCACATTGGAGGCGTCCACGATTTTATTTTCCTCATTGGGGTGATGGAGGATGGGCTCGGACGTGAATAGGGACTTCAGTTTTTCAAAAGCCTGTTGGCACTCAGAGGACCAATCCAGTTTGCTCCCCCATTTCGTGGCATCGGGCCCCTTCACCTTAGTCTTTAAGAAATCAGTCAGGGGTAGGGACACATGTGCAAAGTTGGGAATAAAAGTGCAGGTAAAGTTCAAAAATCCTAAGAAACTTTGAAGCTGACATCTAGTCTTTGGGGGTTCTCACCCCAACACATCTTGGACTTTTTTAGGATCCATCCCCAACCCTTGCTGGGTGATCTGGTAGTCCAAGAAGTCTATTTCAGTCTTATGGAACTCTCACTTAGATAGCTTGGTGTACAGCTGGTTATCATAGAGAGCTGTCAAGACCTCTCTCACTAACTTCACATGCGAGTCCAGAACTTGGGAATACACCAACACATCATCTAAGTAACAAACTACTCCCTCGAATAGGTGCTTGTGCAACACTTCGTTAATCAAGTTCATGAACACCCCTGGAGCGCCAGCCAAGCCGAAGGACATGACCAAATATTCAAATTGTCCCGGGGGGTGTTAAATGCAGTCGTATGCTCATCCCCCTTCTGGATTCAAGCTCAAAAATATGCATCCCGCAGATCCAGTTTAGTGAAGATGTTCCCTTTGGCAGCCTCTCCAAACAAGTCTTTTATGAGGGAAAAGGACAAGCGTTCAACATTGACACTGCATTCAAACCCCTATAATCAGTGCACAGCTGAAGTCCTCCATCCTTCTTTTTTCAGAAAAGGATGGGAGCTGCAAAAGGGGAGGTGGCTTGCTGAATGAAACCCTGTTTGAGGTTTTTGTCAATGAACCGTCATAGTTCCTCTCTCTCGGCAGGGTTCATGGCATATAATTTGCCTTTCAGCATTTTATGCCCCTCGAGGATTTCAATGGCACAGTCAGTTTTCCTATGAGGGGGGAGCTCATCAGCTTCCCTTTCTTCGAACACCCTCCCCAAGTCTCAATATTCCTCTGGGATGGAGGCCAGTTCATCTCAAGCAAGGCACACTCGCACGGGGGTGAGTTGCGGCTCTATCCCCCACTCAGGATTCCATTGGTGAGCCTTACAACGGAGGTCCAGAGATGTCATCGTACCCCGACTCCATTGTACGTACGGGTCATGGGCCGCCAACCACAAGTTCCCTAACACCATTGGGAATTGCGCAGTGGGGTGTATTATAAAGGCACACTGTTCCCAGTGTCCCAACACCCCCACCGGCATAGTCACAGTTTGGTGTTGGCATGACTGCATAGTGGTGCCGTCCACCTGGGTAAAAACCACAGGGTCGTCTAGCTTTACAATCCATGCCCCTAGCCCTGTAACTAGTGAAGGGCTAATGAGGTCGCGAGAGCGACCAGAGTCTAAGAGGATTCACACCCTTAATTGGATCCCCCCTTCTGGGTTCAATATAGTCACAGTCAAAAAGAATAAAGATGTGCCATCTCTCACCACTTCTTGCGCCAGGGACTCATGGACCTGTTGGTGGGCGCCCTTCACAACAGGTCCCGGTCATTTCCCTGCATCTGAGGCTCGTCACCTTGACTGGACATAGGGATGCTAGAAAACAGGAATGCCACTGCTTGGAGAGCTCTGGGAGACTTGGATCTTTTGGAGGGTGCCTTCCCTTTCTTGTCCTGGAACTGCTCTCGTGGATCCTCACAGAAATCGCACCTGGCACCATGGGCCCACTGGTCACACTTGTCTTCCTGGGACCAAGGGCATTCAGCGGCATAATGCCCCGGCCTACCGCATCTCAGGCACAGCCCCTTCTTGAACCATTGCTCTCTCACACCTTTTAATGGGAAGCCTCACCCTAGCACTCCATGGCCGGTTCGCCCTCCTCTTGCGGGCCCGCTGTCAGAAAAAAAGGTCTATTTGAAGTTTCTCACTGAGTCCATTGTTATGTGTTCCCTATTCGGCTTTGCGCTTGCGTAGGTATGCAGGCAGTAACGTGGGAGCTTCTTCCCTTGCCGCTTCTCCTTATCACGGTGGCCTTGAATGTAGGCTTTGGGCTATTCTTGTGTTGATGAGAATTTTCCAGTCCTGTGAATGCGAGGGGAGGGGGGAGTCGTCTCCCGCTCATGAAGTAACTCTCCCGCCGGGAGTTTCCTGCGCGCACGCTTACAGTTGATTTGCTAGTCGCTTGCTTGCATCATACTATAACCCTGCTTGCTTTACTATTGCCCCCCATTCCTGACAATGACCTTCTACTGTGGGTTTTAGCACTGTAATCCAATAAAGCCTTTCTTTTATCAAGAATGCCTGGACCTGCTTGCTTTTGAACCTGACAGAAATTGTCAGGAATCATCATCCTTCCACCACCACCAGCTCCTGCCGTCCACCACAATGAGCGGGGCTGGGGTTGGTCCACCGGTCACCACGGTTCCGGTCACCACCATGGTGATTCCAGTGACCACAACCCCGGTTACCACCATTCCGGTTACCACCGTTCCAGCTACCACCGCTGCTCCAGTGACAACAACTATGGTGACCACGGCTTTGGTCCTATACTCGACGGCTGGGCCAGCCACCCCTCCGTTGACAAGCTCAGTGGGAGCCTCGTACACCCTCCCGATCTAGAGCCCCGCTGGGCCAACCCCGAGTCATGGAGGAGTGATACCTCGAACCTACTTTCTGGGTGCCCCAACTCCCTGGGACAAAGCGGTTACTTATCGTAGATCGCGGGGCTGGACTAAGAATCTTTTGGACACCACCCAGACTACCTGGTCGTTACCGGGGAGCCAGAGCCGGGATAGCTTACTGGATCCCCGGGGAAGTTTCGGGCTCCCCCAGGGGCGGATGTCCCGTGGATCTCCCAGGTCAGGGTCCAGTCCGGATGCGGACGCCCGCATGGATTCTATCCAAGATGACACCCGACGTTTAATGCGGGACATGGGCAAGCTGATGCAGTCCCTGCTGCAGATGATGGACCAAGCCATCCGAGCCCACCCGCTGACTCAACCGAGACCAGCGCCAGCCCCAGGACCACCATTGCCTGCGCCTCCTCTTCCCGGCCAACCTGGTCCAGGGCAGCCAGAACCAGCAGCACCCTTACCCAGCCACCAGGTTCCTGCTCAGCCTCCTCCGGCTGGCCCCTTGCCGGGAGGGCCCAGTCCGGGGCAGCCTGGACCTGTCCAGCCTCCACCCGTACTACCACCGCCTCCCGCTCCTGCTCCGGCGCCCCTCCCATTGCCCGTTCCAGTGCCTGGCATGGGTCCCGTTCCTCCAATAATTCGTCCCAAAGACATGTTGGACATTACTTTTGATGGGGACCCTGAGACTGTGTCTTTCTTTATATTGCAAGTCAGGAAATTCGTACAGCGATGGGGCTATGTGTTCCCGGATGAGGAGCAACAGGTGGAATTCATTGCGTCAAGGTTCCGTGGAATTGCTACCAGCTGGTATGTAGCCCTCCACGATCTGGAGGCAGCGGAGCTGGGGAATGTTGATGACTTCATGTGGGCCTTGAGGAACCGCTTCGAAGACCCGGGGGCGGCTCCAAAGGCTGAAGCCTTCCTCCGCACCTTCAAACAAGGCAAACTAACAGTGAGGGAGTACTCACAGGAATTTCAATGGCATGCAGTCAAGATTCGAGACTGGACTGACCCTGTGCTGGCTCAACAGTACTGGATGGGGCTAGCAGTGGACATCTGTCACAACGTTCTCAGCTCCAAAGAGCCGCACACCCTTCAAGGGTGGATGGAGGAGGCGGAAAAAGCCGAGAGCAGACTGCGCCTCATGAAACTGGATTTGTCTCTTGGGAGCAACCATCCGAGTACCTCGGCCACCCCGACCAGAAGCAAGCCTACCTCCACCCAGGGTGGGGTGAGAGATCAACGCATGAGACAAGGCTTGTGCCTGCGATGTGGGGAGAAAGGGCACTTTGCCGCCTCCTGCCCCAAGGGGGATCCTGGTTGGGCTCCGATGCATGAGGAGCCCCGACGATGGCAAGCTACCACCCCGAGAAAGGGTACAGCAAAACCACGCAACCCGCGGGCCCTTTTTGCCAACCCGGACCCTGCGGATACGTTGATGTTAGAAGAAGAAGAGAGTGATCTGCAGGGAAACGAAATGGTCCTGTTTGTGAGTGGTGCTGCCCAACAGGACCCTGTCCCTGAGGCGCCAAAAATGGTGAGCAATTACCCCTCTCTCTTATTTGTGACTGTTCTTATAATGAACCCTGCCATGATGACCCACATCAGGGTCCGAGCCCTCATTGACTCGGGGTGCGGGAGGGATTTGATGAACCCGTCACTGGTAACGGGACTAGAGGCGGCAGTTACCAGTTTGAAAGATCCCATTACCTTTACCCAAATGGATGGGTCACCGATGAAGGAACCATGTCGATTTGAGACTGTCCCCTTAAGGGTGGGCATAGGAGAACACTGGGAGCTGCGGTCTTTTGTAATAGCCCCACAAGCCCAATTCCCATTAGTGTTGGGCAGCCCATGGTTGCATGGGCACGATCCCTATATACTTTGGGACGAAGGGACGGTACAATTCATCTCCCCAAAGTGTGCAGAACACAAGTGGGACCCGGGGTGGGGGAAAACCCCTAATAACGATCCTCCACGAGCCTGCTTAGCTGCAGAAGACCTTAATCACATTCCCAAAGAATACCGGCATCTGGCCTGTGTGTTTGAGGAGGAGGAAGCTGATGAACTACCTCCCCACCGTAACTCAGACTGTGCGATTGAAATCCTTCCGGGCCACAAGTTGCCTAAAGGGAAAATTTATGCTATGAGTCCTATGGAAAAGGAGGAGCTACGCAGATTCATTGACAAGAATCTGGCCCATGGGTTTATCCGACCGGCGTCGTCCCCCTTTGTGGCCCCTGTGTTGTTTTGTAAAAAGAAGGATGGGGGGCTGAGACTGTGCACTGATTACTGGGGCTTGAACGCAGTTTCAGCTACCAATGCTTACCCCATGCCCCTCATCAAGGATTTATTAGCAGAAGTGGCGAAGGGGAGGGTGTTTTCCAAATTGGATTTACGTGATGCCTATTTTAGAGTCCGCATTAGGCAAGGAGATGAACACAAGACCGCCTTCAATACCCCGTTGGGACAATTTGAATATCGGGTTATGCCTTTCGGTTTGCAGGGGGCACCTGGGGTCTTCATGAACTTAATAAACGAGGTGCTGCACCCCTATTTGTTCAAGGGGTGGTTGTTTATTTGGATGATATCTTGGTGTACAGCCCAGACCAAAAGTCTCACACCAGGCTGCTTCAGGAGGTACTGGAGAAGTTGCTAGAGCACAAACTGTTTGTTAAGCTTTCCAAATGTGAGTTTCACCAGAGTCGCATTGACTTTTTAGGGTATCGCATATCCTCAAATGGGTTGGAAATGGACCCAAAAAAGGTCCAGGATGTGTTGGCTTGGGAACCCCCCAAAACCAGAAGGCAGCTCCAGAGTTTTCTCGGTTTCACCAATTTTTACCGCCAATTCTTGCCCCATTTTGCCCAGGTAGCCCTCCCTCTCACAGACCTCCTAAAGACTAAAGGGAGAGGGGCTAAAGCTTCCATGCCAGGGGCCCTGTTAGATTGGACACCTCAGTGTCAAGAGGCATTTGAACAACTGAAGCAGTTATTTACTTCCGAACCAGTACTGGCACACCCAAATGAAACAAAAAAAATTATTGTCCAAGTAGACGCCTCAGATACCGCAATGGGGGGGTGATCTTACAAGAGGACGCCCAAGGGCATTTGCATCCTCTTGCTTATGTCTCACGAAAGTTTAATGACACAGAGAGGTTCTGGCCCATTTGGGACAAAGAAGCTGCTTCCATACGCTTAGCCCTAATTACTTGGAGGCACTGGCTAGAGGGGGCTCGGGTACCCTTTGAAATCTGGACTGATCATAAGAACCTTGAGGTACTTCGAAAGCCCCGGAATCTAAATGCCAAACAGTTCCGCTGGGCTGAGTTTTTCTCCAAGTTCCAATTTACCCTTCATCACTTCCCGGGTAAGTCCAATCACTTGGCAGATGCCCTCTCACGCCTTCCCCAGCATCTGAGCAAGAGAACGGAGGTGAGAGAATCCTTTTTTACCCCAGACCAACTTGTTGGGGCAGTCATAACATGCAAACAGAGACAATTACAGCCAGTTACCCCGAGTCAGGGGTTGCCATGGGAAAATCAATTTGCTAAAGACATCACTGATCAGGAGAAAGTTGAGCTAAAAGCTCGAGATGATGTGGAATGCAAATCCAATGGCTGCTGGTACAAAGGCATTAAACTGTTCGTCCCAGAAAGTACGCGACCCCAAGTACTACAGGCTGCCCATGATTCCAAGTCAGCAGGACACTTCGGGTATGTGAAGTCCCTCCACCTACTGCAGCGCAATTTCTGGTGGCCCCGAATGAAATGAGATCTATCGCTCTACATACAATCTTACCCTACATGTAGTCACTGCAAGTCCAGAGTGGGAAAACCCCCAGGTCTACTACAGCCATTGCCTACCCCAAGTCGACCCTGGGAAGTGATTTCCATGGACTTTATCACTGATCTTCCTCCTAGCAAACACATGACTGTTATTTGGGTGGTGGTGGACTTATTTTCTAAACAGGCTCATTTTATACCGTTTCCTAGTTTGCCAACGGCCAAAATACTTGCAAGAGCCTTCCTACAGCATATTGCCTGGCTCCACACTTTACCGATCAAAATAATATCCGATCGGGGGGTTCAGTTTGTATCCAAACTATGGACAGAGTTAATGGCCCTCATGGGTATTGAGCGTGCTTTAAGCAGTGCATACCACCCGGAGACTGATGGGCAAACAGAAAGGGTGAATCAAACACTTGAGCAATATCTGCGTTGTTTCACCAACTAACAACAAGACAATTGGGTTGAGTTGTTGCCTTTGGCTGAGTTTGCATACAACAACTCCTGGCACGCATCAACTGGAATGTCTCCCTTTAAAGCAGCCATGGGTTATGATAGCCCCCCTCTTCTGTTCCTGAAACTGGGGGGTTCTCCTGGTAATGCTACAGAATGGTGTAAATCTTTTCAAGAGTCTTGGCCCATGATCATAGAGACTTTAAACGAAGCCAAGGCTCAATATAAGAAATATGCAGACAAAAAAAGGGCGGGGGGATGGAATCTGCAGCCAGGGGATTCAGTGTACCTTTCCACTAGGAACTTACGCCTCTCACAGAAGTCGTGGAAGCTAGCGTGGAAATATATTGGTCCATTCAAGGTGGTTCACTGTATTAATAAAGTGACTGTGCAACTGGATTTACCTAAGTCACTTAAAGCCATTCATCCAATTTTCCATTACAGCCTCCTCAAACCGGCATCTCCCCTATCTAAGTGGCATCCGGAGCCTCCGGCAATCCCCCCCCCCCGCTGATCATCGATAACGAGGAGCACTACGAGCTGGAAAACATCCTGGACTCCAAATTTATCCGTGGACGATTGTATTATTTGGTTGAATGGGTACATTTTGGGCCCCAACACAGGGAATGGGTTAAGGTTTCTGATATTAATGCACCTGATCTTCTAAGGGATTTTCACACCCATTTCCCTGCCAAACCAGGGGGTCCCATGTACTCCCCTTCCTGAGTGGTGGGTGGGAGGTATTTTGGGAAGGGCAGAGTGTCAGAAAAAAGGTCTATTTGATGTTTCTCACTGAGTCCATTGTTATGTGTTCCCTATTCGGCTTTGCGCTTGCGTAGGTATGCAGGCAGTAACGTGGGAGCTTCTTCCCTTGCCGCTTCTCCTTATCACGGTGGCCTTGAATGTAGGCTTTGGGCTATTCTTGTGTTGATGAGAATTTTCCAGTCCTGTGAATGCGAGGGGAGGGGGAAGTCGTCTCCCGCTCATGAAGTAACTCTCCCGCCGGGAGTTTCCCACGCGCGCACTTACAGTTGATTTGCTAGTCGCTTGCTTGCATCATACTATAACCGTGCTTGCTTTACTATTGCCCCCCATTCCTGACAATGACCTTCTACTGTGGGTTTTAGCACTGTAATCCAATAAAGCCTTTCTTTTATCAAGAATGCCTGGACCTGCTTGCTTTTGAACCTGACACCCGCGTTGATGGTAGAACTTCACAAAGTTGGGCTGGTTCTCGGCTTCACATGCAACTTGTATCCAACCTAACAGGGTAGGTCAAGGAGCAGGGGCCTAAGGCCCGCATGGTAAAATTCGATGAGCATCTCTTCCAGCCATCCCAACAGCTTGGCCTCCGTGGCTTTGAATTCATCAGAATACTCTTCAACCAACCGGGTCTCTTGACGAATGCCTTGAAACCGGGTTCGCACTTTCTCCATTTCCAGTGTGTCCTTGAACTGCTGCCTTAGGGCTTGCATGAAAGCGTCTACATCTTTCAGTTCTAGGGCTGCCACATTGTACAGGCCGATGAACCAGTCAGCTGCACGTTCTCATAAGCGCAAGCCCACAAAGTTGGCCCTCTGCTCATCCGAGGTGAAGGTATGGTCCCACTCTCGTAGCATCTTGCGCACCTGGATCGCAAAGAATGCTAACTTGGCCAGATCCCCATTGAATGTCATTTTCAGGGCATCTCTTGGCCATTCTCGCTCCGGGCGGTGCAGAGCTGGTTGGGAAGGGGGTTCCGCCTCCCCCTCTTCCTCACCTGCTGTTTTCTCCTCGTCAGAGGTGTCTGAAACCTCCTTCTCCATCAGCTCTTTCACCACCTTTGGGAGGTTCTTGATCAGGAACTGGAGCCCCTCTTTAAGCTCCTTCACCTCAGCACGCACCCCGGCCTGGGCTCGCTCATGCAGGGGTTCATCTTCCCACTCGTCACTCATGCGGCCCAATTCCAGGTCATCTTGGAACGAGTGGGAGACTCTCTGCCACTCCTTTTTGGCCTGTGCTTGGGCCCCTCGAAACCCGGACATGCTGCCCAGCCAGATTGGTTCATCCCAATGATTGAGGGGTTGAAACAAGACTTGTTTTTTAGGCTTAGTCCCAGTTAATTTGTGGGACTTCTTCTTATGTTCCTCAGGGGCAGCCAGTGCTGGTGCTGGCTCCATCGCCTCTGTCTCCGTTTCCCATTCTCAGAAGAGGGGGGTTCACCAGGTCAGAGAGAATGGTAGTTCTGGCAATCTGTCAGGTCCTGGAGTAACCACTCTGTAGGCAATAGTCCTTAACCAGGTTTATTGGTAAGTAATGGCTTCTGGTTAGGTGAATACTTTTGCCAGAACTAGCAAACAATAGCATGGGAATAAGATTCAAGACATTGGGGTCCTCCCACCAACCATATGTCACACTCACCCAGGCTACTGCAGGTCATGAAATAATATACGACCTAACTAGCTAAATCTCAGACTCTTGACAAGTGGGATCTGTGAATTGTGTGAGGGCAACTTTGGGAAAGTTTCAAGTGGTGCCATTACTTCACTCTATGCATTCATTCACACGCCCCTCCCCCTTGGGAATGTCAGGGAGGACAGATAAGGTAGGAAGCAGAGCTAGCAGATGGGCTAAACAAGCAAAAGTTACAGAAGCAAAAGTAAGCCAAAAAGCATAGGCCAATAATACGCAGTCATTGATCATGGCACAGAAGTTCTTAAGGGTCCGAACCTGACAGCTGGGGATGGCTGTTGGTACTAGAAGCAACAACTATTTGTGCCCCACACCCTACGTAGGGAAATATTGAAACTCTGTCATGATAACAGACTTGCAGGACATTATGGCTATCTAAAAACTCTGCATTTGGCTCAGAGGCAGTTCTGGTGCCCTCGCATGCATGAGGACATTTCACACTCTGCCATCAAACACACTGGACATGAAGACACAAAGAAAAGGGGGGGGACCCTAGGATTGTTGCAACCCCTAGAAACCCCTGACAGGCCATGGTCAGTCATCTCCATGGATTTCATCACTGATCTGCCACCCAGTAAATGGAGAACTGTGGTGTGGGTGGTGGTGGATTTATTCTCAAAACAAGCCCATTTAATTCCCTGTAAATGATTGCCCACCACCAAGAAATTGGCTTAACAATTCATGCAACACATTGTCAGGCTCCACTCAATCCCTACTAAGATCATTTCTTATAGGGGATCCCAATTTGTGGCAGCCTTTTGGAGAGAGCTTCTGAAAATATTGGGTATTGAACAGGGCTTCACTAGTGCTTATCACCCCAAGACGGATGGCCAAGCAGAACGTACCAGTCAGGTGTTGGAACAATTCCTAAGATGTTTTATTAACTATCAACAGGACAATTGGCTTGATTTGTTGCCATACGCGGCATACAGCTATAATAACTCAGTGCACAGTTCCATTGGAGCCACCCCATTCAAGGTGGTGCAGAGGCATGAGGGCGGCCCCCTCCCTACAATTGCATCTAAACCAACCAGGCCCAGGAACTTGGAAATGTGGTGGTCTGACTCTGGTTAAAGCCAAAGAGGATTACAAAGCCCGGGCTGGTCACCAGAATGGGACTTACAGTCTGGGGACTCTATATGTGATCACAAAGAATCTGAAGGGCCTACAACCTGGGAAAAAGCTGGGGTGGGAATATGTGGGCCCTTTTAAGGTGTTACGTGTCATTAACAAGGTGGCTGTTGAACTGGACTTGCCTAAGAATTTATGACACTTTCATCCTGTTTTCCATTTTAGTCTGCTGAAGAAAGATCATGGACCTTTGACATGGAGACCTCGACCTCTAGCCCCACCTCCTCTGAGGGTAGACGGGGAACTCCATCAAGTGATGGAGGATATCTTGGACTCTAAGATCAAAAGGGTGCATTTATACTATTTGATCAAATGGCATCATTTTGATCCAAGTCACAATGAGCGGGTTCAGGAAGATCATGTTCGGACCAAACAATTAATTTGTGCTTTCCATAGAAAACACCCTCACAAGCCCGGGGGCAGAAGGGAGGTCTTGGGAGGGCATCGCTTGCCATGTATTTCTGTATGGATTCACACGTATTTCTACAGTTCTTACGTAACCTTGTTCCTTGCCATTCCTGTTTATCTTCACTGCTGGGAATTGGGGGGGAGTGACTGTATGGCTGTCCACTTTGCTTGGTTAGTGCTACCTCGTAACAGTTCTCACACAGGGGCCTCCTGAATGTGCTCTAAACATCTCAGGATGCGTATGATCTCACATGTGACTTTGTAGTTTGCAGAGTTTCTAGATAATGTAACCATTAGCTTGCAGGTGCTGGCGCAGTCATATTGGCACAGGCAGCTGTGTGGCAGACTGAATGAGAGAAGTGATTGGTCATTTGGCATATGTGGGTTTTCCTGCTTTTACTATATTGGGAGGACTGGCATCTGGAACCCAGTTCTGACACAGAAGCTGTACATGCTTGGAACCTCTCTGTCTCCTAATAAACAAATCTTGCTGCTACAAGAGTGTTGTGGGAGTGATTGCATCCAGGACTTAACAGCAGACTCTAAACAACAAAGAATTCCATAGGAGAGCTTTGGTTCTGAAATAACTGATCTGATGGGTGATTCCCCTCCCCTATAACATCATCATCATTTGGAGAGCCATCTTCTATATATATAAAAGAAAGTCCCCTCACCGTAAAATCAATGCCCAGGCCAAACCCCCAGACCTAGAAACATGAAATTCGGGGAGAGCGCTCCTACCATGACGTAGATGCTCACTAAGAAGGGATTTTCAGAACTTCAACCCCTAAGGGGGTCAAAAGGTGTAAAGTGTGCTCCCCCCATTGATCCCTATGCGGCTGCCAGGCAGCTGCCTCCCTGCACCCCCCATTCTCTGATTGGTCAGCTGCAGAGCTCAGTGTTCTGAAGTAAAAAAAACCCCCAGTTACAGGGACTGCAGAGAGCTAATGACAGTTGAGGAAATCAGGAGTGGCCAACAACCACCTATGAGATGAAGCAACGCTGCTGGCCCAGCCTCTCTGATGGCTTCCAATACACTCCCCCCACCTCCTACACAAAACAGGCAGTTGTCTGTCAGTAGCAGCCCCACCTCCACAGTGGCTTCTAATACTCCTCCCCCCTCCCCCTCCTACACTGGACAGGCAACTGCCTGTCAGGTGTAGAAGAGGAGGTGGGATGCTTACAGTTGCTGGGGAGGTTTGCTCAGCAGGATTGCCTTAGCACTGATGCTGGCCCAGCCTCCCCGATGCCTTTAAATACAATCCCCCCCAACACCAGACAGGCCGGTGTCTGTCAGGTGTAGGAGCAAGGCCAGGGTATGAATGGTTATGGGGAGATAATAAAGGACATTTCTAGGAGCCATTTCAATGTGTGCCTCCCTCATAAACCTGAAGAAATGTCCACCACATCACCACTCCCTTACACCAACTCCCCCTTACACTTCTCACTTCTTACTGCCCCCAAGGAAGCTCCTGGCAAATGTCGAGCCAGATACACCAACACTACAAGGAGGAGGCAACTTAGGAATGTGACAAAGACATTTGCACATAGTACTCTTGCAGCACACTGAGCTGCACAGGCCAAGTACCAGCAAGATCACCCTGAGGAGCTCAGAACAACACAGTCTCCATATGAGCAAAACAATCCAGGAACACAAGTAGAGAGGCCGTCACTTTTGTGGAAGGTAGCAGGAGTTGACTTAACAGACGACTGCTTCTTAAATGGACAGTTCTATGTGGACTGCTTCAGAGTGAGCTCATCAAGCAGCCTGGTGATCCTAGCACCTGAGGGCAGAACCACCAATGTGATCTACAGAGAGGTCCTTCAGTGTGTGTGTGGGGGAAATACGTGTGTCTCGCTTCATTTCTTACACTACAGTCTTCACCATTAGAATTCCTACAACAAATGTCACATTTCAAATTTCACATCATCAGTATTATAACTGGATTTACGGAACTTAAATACTGTAGTGAAGCACGGGTATCAGACTAGTCACTGATATTCAAGTGGAAGCATTGTGTGATTGTATATCTGCTGAGAATGGATGAGAACAGGAAACTGACTTATCCCAAGTGAATTCTCCCACTGCCCCACCCCACCCCAGAACTGTTACTGCATCTCAAAAAAAAAGAAGAAAAGTGTCTGGTACATTATCATGCTAGAGCCTTGGAGTTAACACTTTTAGTAGCTGCTGCTAGCTGGATGTTATATTTATGGTGTCCATGGTGTGTCACATGTGCCCAAGGAAGCTGTGCTGCCTGCAGACATGGGGTGTAATCACATGAGCAGTTTGGCCTGACATAGCCACCCCTCCCCTCCAGATCAAATGGGCGCAGTCACACAGCCACATCTGTCAGGCATTCCCCAGGTGTACTCACTACATCCTAGGACAACTTGGAGCTGGGTTAAAAAGGCACCGTCAAGGGGTGGCAAAAGGGGGTGGGTGGGAATCCAAGGGAATCACAAGTGGTGTTTTTGGTTCCCCATGCATTCATTGCTCGTGGCTGGATGTCGGAATGCAGGGGAGCACACACAGAATGGATTGGCAGTCTGAACCTGAAGATCCATTTCTGTCACTGGGGAGGGGGTTGGGGGGGAGTTTTTCCTTATATGCGTATATATGCATAAGCACATATGTGCATGCACCCATGCACAGTTTTTAAAAAAGGCTGAGGTGCTGTGCCATGGCTGAGGCACTGCAGTAATGTTGTTGCTTGACCACGGGAGGGCCACGAGGGTAACCCACAGCAGAGTGTGCTGTCTCGATTATATGCCCCACAACACTTTAAACTGGTACAATTAGAGGTGTGACCATGAGGGTTTGGATGAGATGTTTCACCTTGTCCAGTGGTCTCTCTGCTGCTTAGGATGGCTGACTGCCAAAATAAAAAGTATCCTGTCCCTTTAATAGAGGCTTAATGGGATGTTATTGACCTCCATGATATTAAAGGCTTCCGCAGCCCATTTCCACACTTTAAGCCTCTATTAAAGGGACAACAGCGCATTTTCCCCCAAGCCTGTGGGCAGTCCTACTACATGCTAAATCTGCCAATGAAAAAGAGAGGGCATATTTTGTCCTGCTATTGTGTCTTTGAATGGGGACTCTCTCTGCAGACATCAGCACTGGAAACTTCTTTTGGAGCAGTGAAAAAGGGGCCAGGAACTGTTGGGAAACCAGGGGTGGGCTTAGTGGTTCTGAGGGCCCAGGAAAAACTGGATGGGGCCCAAGATCACCCAGGCAGCAGGGGGGAGAGGCATTTGTGGGGTTGTGCTGCACAGTTAATTGCCCTCCTCTCATGCTGCCTAAGTCTCAGGCAGCATGGGAGAACAGTGACAACTTAGGGTTGCCAACTGGGTTAGGAACATCCTGAAACAGGCCCAATTAAGTGATATATAAATTGATGTTAATAGGACATCAATTTTATTGTCAATTTTATCATGGTGTTTCTTTGTTTGATATAATTTCCTGTAACTGTGATCCCTTCTTTGGTTTACTCTACTTCTATTGGAGATATTGACACATTATTAAAATGCATTTGGACTGGGCCTGTTTCAGTAGTTCAATTGTGGATATTCAACATGTAGCTGCATGGATTTAATCATAATAGTTTGAGTTCTGACTTGAGAGATGGAGAGCAATTGTCAGTCTAATTAAAAAGAAGGAAGAAAAGAGGAATTATGTGCTACCATTATAAACAACAATGGAACTAGAAGTAAGTTAAAAGTTATAAATTATAAAGAAATTAATAACAACAATAATCCATTCAGTTTCATGTTTCTTTTCATTCCAAATAATCATGTTGGTTTCTAGGATAATTTGAAGATAGTAAAAAAGAAGTTAACCTGTAATAATTAAAAATGGATCTATAAGATAATTTAATAGACTTTTAATAAATGGTCATTTAAAGACTACACACAAATTTATTTAAAAGTGAATGTATTATATAGGAGTTCAGCCTTCAGCAACCTAGTCAATGTTCTACACCTTTAAGAAAGAGATATGTAACATGCAGCTGCATGGAATTAATCAGAATAGTTTTTTGAGAGTTTCAGTTCCAACTTGAGAGGTGGAGAGCATTTGTCAGCTTATTTAAAAAGAAGGCTTCCAGCAAGATAGAAAAGAAGACTGAAATGTTACCCCTATAAGCTACTAGAGAGCAATTGAGCCAGCAACGTGAGCTAGAGAACATTTGCCAGCCAATTTGAAAAAAGAAGGCTTCTAGCCAGATAAAAAAGAGGACTAGTTGCTAGTATTACAAATTAATTAACTGGCTGGCTCCTAATTCAAACACTTGAAATGGAACTGGAAGTAAGTTTAGAATGGTTAAAGTTAAAAATTATTAATAACTTTTTTTAAAATTAAAAATGATAACAAAACTATATTCCATTCAGCTTCATGTTTCTTTCCATTCTAAATAACCATGTTTGTTCCAGGATGATTTGAGGAAATTAAAAAAGAAGTTAAACTGCAATAATTTGAAGAAAGTAAAAAAAAAAGGTTAAGCTGTAACTATTTGAAGTAAGCAAAAAAAGAAATTAAGCTGTATCAAGAGGCTGACACCTTCTAACATAATAGGATTACTCCTGAGGAAGATTGGTGAAATGAGTGTATAACTGGGTGCTCATTGAGGATGTTGGACTTTTCCTTGAAAATGTTAGAATTTTCTGAGCAATATTGTAAAAGTTTTAATTGATATACAAATTGATGTTCATAGGATTTATTAAATGTTATTGTCAATTTTATCACAGTGTTTCTTTGTTTGATATAATTTCAAATTTCAGGGCAGAACATTTATTTTGTTAAATGTGGATACACACACACACTGCATCATAACTACAGCAGTGTTATCCAAACAAATCAACTCCCTCCCACTTTTTAAAAATAAAAAAACTTTGTGTGTTGTTGCAGGCTCTTCAGAAGGTCAGTCAAACACCAGGCTTTATAAAGAAGATAGCGTTTATTGAAAGCAGTTCTAAAGGCACATTAACATCTCATTGTCAGTGACGGCTAACTCTAAGGAGACACCCACAGTTATACCAGCTCGAAATGCCCCCCAACTCCATCTACCAATAGTCACTAAGCCCACGCGCGGGAAAAGGTGCGAAAGTACTAAAGCAGTAAATAACCAAAATGCCCCAGAGCTGTCCCAGACAGCGGAAACCAGAACTGTGAGACCAAGGACATTTGGTGAGATAACAGAGTGCCCAGGCGGTGGAATTCTGAATCTCCTAGGCAACCTGCACACCTCCCTACATTCCAGAGCATGAAAAGTTGCAGACCATCCCTCCCTCCTACCCTTCCATCCATCTGATGTCAGGATTACCTGACATTCTGCCCCTCCGATACAAGACCCCCCCCTCCAGGTTTATGGGGGTACAATTTGTGGAACCGGCAGAGCAAACACGGGGCGTGAACATGTTCCTCCCTCACCCATTCCCTCTGTTCAGGCCCAAAATCCACCCACTCAATTAGACAATACAAGCGGTTCCGAGAAATTTTGGAATCAAGAATATCAGTGACTTCGTAGTGTGGTTCCCCCCCCCACCATCAGGGGCGGCGGCGCTGGTTGTTGTGGCCTCCATTGGTTCCTCCCAGGTGAACGTCTTAGTAACCTGAGGTGAAATACAGGATGAATTGTTCTTAATGATTTGGGTAAGATCAGTTCAACAGTCACAGCATTAAGTACCCTTTTTATTTCAAAAGGTCCCACATACTTCCAACCCAGTTTCTGACTGGGCTGGAGTCCTTTGATGTTTTGGGTGGACAAATACACAAATTCCCCTGGTTTGGGGTCCCACCCTTTGTCCCTCTTCTTGTCTGCCTGGGCCTTATACAGCGATTTGGCATCGTCCAAAGTCTGCGCCAAAATAGGCCATGCCGCCTGGAGTTGTTTGCACCAGTACCCCGCCTCCCCAGCCGGCAGAAATTGTTGACACAAAAACAGGAGGGGAGGAGCCTCATAACCATGCACTGCCATGAAAAGGGAGACTCCTGTGGACGTATGGCAGGTGTTGTAGCAGAATTCTGCTAATGGTAAAAGTGCTTCCCAATCGTCTTGTTGGAAATTGGTGAAACACCTGAGATATTGTTCCAGAGTCTGATTAACCCACTCAGTCTGACCATCCGTTTCTGGGTGATACGCACTGCTAACCCCCCTCTCCACCCCTAACAGTGCCATCAGTTCCCCCCAGAAATGCGAAATGAATTGAGACCCCCTATCGGAGACCACCTTAGTGGGTAGAGTATGGAGTCTCACGACGTGTTGTAAGAAAGCTCTTGCAAGCTTCTTAGCCGACGGGATCAATTTAAAGGGAACGAAATGAGCTTGTTTAGAAAACAGATCCACTACAACCCAAATGACGGTCTTCCCCCCACTGGGAGGCAATTCTGTTATAAAATCCATAGAGATAACCTCCCAGGACCGTGGGGGGGTTGGCAGTGGTTGTAGCAAGCCCGGTGTCAGTAATGGTTTGTTTAATGTTTCGCATTGTGTCCACTGTTCTGTGTTCCCTATCTTGTCCCTGTTTCTGCGCTTGCGTAGGTATGTTAGCTGTAACGTGGGAGCTTCTTCTCTGCCGCTCAGTGTAATCACAGTGGCCTTGAATACAGGCTTTGGGCTATTCTTAAGTCTATGAGAATTTTCCATTCCTGTGAAGCCAAGGGGCAGAGGGAGTCGTCTCCCGTTTATTAAGTAACTCTCCCGCTGGGAGTTTCCCATGCGCGCGCTTGCAGTTCATTTGCTAGTCGCTATTTTGCATCACACTATAACCATGCTTGTGCAGCTTCTCCCGCCATTCCTGACAATAACCTTTCCACTGTGGGTTTTAGCACTGTATTCCAATAAAGCCTTTCTTGGTCCTAAGAATGCTTGGATCTACTCGCTTTTGAACCTGACAGAAATTGTCAGGAATCCACTTCAGTGTTCCCACTGGTACGTGCCTCTCCACACCAGGATGAGTGGACCCGGTGGAACGCCAGTGACGGTCCCAGTGACCACCACTCCCATCACCTTGGTTCCAGTGACTACTGTTCCAGTTACCACCGTGCCGGTTACAGTCGTACCGGTAACCACAGTTCCAGTGACTACAGCGTTGGTCCCGTACTCCTCGGCAGGACCAATCACTCCTCCTGCTACCAGCACCCTGGGAGCTTCGTACACCCTCCCTATCTACAGCCCAGCGGGGTCGATCCAGAGCCATGGAGGGGCTATACCCCGGACCTACTACCAAAGTGCCCCGATTCCATGGGACAAGTGGGTCACGCAGCGGAAGTCGAGAGACTGGTCCAGGAATTTATTGGACACTACTCAGACAACATGGTCCTTGCCAGGGAGCCAAAGCCGGGACAGCCTGATGGACCCCCATGGGAGCGTTGGACTACCCCAGGGACGAACTCCCCGTGGGCCGGTGCGGCCCAGCCCAAGTAAGGATGTGGATACAAGGATGGATACGATCGAAGATGACTGTCGGCGGCTAATGCAGGATATGGGCAAGCTAATGCAATCCCTCCCGGGGATGATGGACCAAGCGATTCGCACCCATATCCTAGCCCAACCCGGACCCGCTCCTGGTCCTGGACCCCAACTGCTGCCGGGGCATCCTCTGCCAGGTCAACCCGTCCCCGGGCAGCCGGTGCCGGGGCAGCCGGTCCCAGGGCAACCAGCTTCAGGTCAACCAGTCCCCGGGCAGCCGGTCCCAGGACAACCCATTCCTGGGCAGCAGCCAATCCTCAGACAACCGGCCCCTGGACAACCACCACTGGGGCCTCTGCCGCTGGCCCCTGCTCCTGCACCGCAACCGCTGCCAGCCTCAGGACCTGCACCTGGGCCAGGTCTGGTGCCCCTCCCACCGATCATACGACCAAAGGACATGCTGGAGATTACATTTGATGGAGACCCCGAGAGCATCTCCTTTTTCATATTACAAGTTGGGAAGTTTGTGCAGTGGTGGGGCCACCTGTTTCCAGATGAAGAACAACAGGTGGAATTTATTGCCTCCCATTTCTGGGGAATCGCTGCCAGCTGGTATGTGGCCTTGCATGACCTAGATGCAGTGGAATTGGGGAGTGTGGATGATTTCATGTGGGCCTTGAGAAACCACTTTGAAGATCCAGCAGTGGCTCCAAAGGCTGAAGCCTTCCTCCGCACCTTCAAGCAAGGGAGGCTTACGGTGAGAGAGTACTCCCGAGAGTTCCAGAAGCATGCTGCCAAAATCCGGGACTGGACAGACCCAGTGTTAGCCCAACAATATCAAATGGGGTTGGCTGTGGATGTCCGTAATAATGTTCTCAGTTCCAAGGAACTGCGTACACTCCAGGGTTGGATGGAAGAGGCTGAACACGCTGAGAGCAGGCTTCGCATCATGAAGCTGGACATGTCCCTTGGAAATAACCGCCCAGCTACTTCCACGCCCCAACCTAAGGGGAAACCAACCCTGGCCATAAGTGGGCTCCGGGACCAACGAATGAGACAAGGCTTGTGCCTGAAATGTGGGGACAAAGAGCACTTTGCCGCCTCCTGCCCCAAGGAGGATCTTGGCCGGTTACCACCTCGAGAGGAGGACAGATGATGACCGGGCCCCCCACCAAAAAAGGGCACTGCCAAGCCACACAATCCCCGGGCCCTCTTCGCCAACCAAAATAATATCCGACTGTGGGGCACAATTTGTTTCCAAATTATGGAAAGAGCTAATGGATCTTCTGGGCATAGAACGTGCCTTAAGCAGTGCTTACCATTCAGAGACTGATGGGCAAACGGAGAGGGTTAATCAAACCCTGGAACAATATTTGCGTTGCTTTACCAACTATCAACAAGATAATTGGGTCGATCTTTTACCCCTAGCGGAGTTTGCTTATAATAACTCTTGGCACACATCTACAGGAATTTCTGCGTTCAAGGCAGCACTGGGCTATGATAGCCCACCTTTACCGTTCCTGGAACCTGTGGGGAAGGGGGGAAATGCCACGGAGTGGTGTAAGATTTTTCGGGATTCATGGCCTATCATTTGTGATGCCTTAGAGGCGGCTAAGGCTGAGTACAAAAAACAGGCTGACAGGAAAAGGGTGGTGGGTTGGGACCTACAGCCTGGCAAATATGTGTATCTGTCTACAAAAAACCTGCGCTTCCCCCAATCCTCTAGGAAACTGGCATGGAAGTACGTTGGCCCATTTAGGATTATTCGTTGCATCAATAAAGTGACTGTACAATTGGAGTTACCAAAGACTCTTAAAAATATTCATCCCATCTTCCATTTCAGCCTTCTCAAGCCAGCGTACCCTCTGAATAAATGGCGCCCAGCACATCCTGCACACACACCCCCACTGATGGTGGATGATGCTGAACATTATGAACTAGCTGACATCCTGAACTCTAAACTAATGCATGGCCAGCTGTACTACCTTGTTGAATGGGTTCATTTTGGCCCCCAACATAGAGAATGGGTGAAAGTCACCAATATCCGAGCACAAGAACTGATCAGGGACTTTTATTCCCGTTTCCCGGCAAAACCGGGAGCTCCCGCCTTCTCCACTGTCTGAATGGGCGGGATGAGTTTTGGGGAGGGCAGAGTGTCAGTAATGGTTTGTTTAATGTTTCACACTGTGTCCATTGTTCTGTGTTCCCTATCTTGTCCCTGCTTCTGCGCTTGCATAGGTATGCTAGCTGTAACGTGGGAGCTTCTTCTCTGCCGCTCAGTGTTATCACAGTGGCCTTGAATACAGGCTTTGGGCTATTCTTAAGTCTATGAGAATTTTCCATTCCTGTGAAGCCGAGGAGCGGAGGGAGTCGTCTCCCGTCTATTAAGTAACTCTCCCGCCAGGAGTTTCCCATGCACGCGCTTGCAGTTCATTTGCTATTCGCTGTTTTGCATCACACTATAACCATGCTTGTGCAGCTTCTCCCGCCATTCCTGACAATAACCTTTCCACTGTGGGTTTTAGCACTGTATTCCAATAAAGCCTTTCTTGGTCCTAAGAATGCTTGGATCTACTTGCTTTTGAACCTGACACCCGGTGGCTTCCCGGAGCGAGGTTTGCTCATTAAGCACGTTTGGCAGGTTTGTACAAACAAAGACAAATCTTTCCTCATCCCTGGCCACCAAAATTGTCTTTGTAGCAACTGTAGTGATTTAACAAAACCTGTGTGACTTGCAAGTTTAGTTCCGTGTGCCCACTCCATAATTTCCCCCCTCAGAGCAGGACGAAGAGTTTCCCATTTTTCCGCCAACAGCCGTGTTCGTCTCAAGTCACACACCCCTCCTTCTCCAAGGAGCTGTGGTCAGCGTCAGAAAAGGCAGAGGTGAGTCTCTGCTCCCAGGAGGAAATCGGGGGGGGAGGCAGGCTGCCGTTTATTTTGGCTACATGTCGTCACCACCCCTCCCAACTGGGAAGGCATGAACACCGAATCCCAGACCTCCTCCCTCTTGCTGTCGTGTTGGGGTAGGCAGGACAAGGCATTGGCCAAAGAGTTCGCCTTGCCCGGGAAATGGTGCAACGTAAAATTAAACTTAGAAAAGAAGTCAGCCCACCAGAGTTGTTTCGCATTCAGGTTCCGTGGAGAGCACAACAGTTCAAGGTTTTTGTGATCAGTCCATACCTCGAACGGCACTCGTGCCCCCTCAAGCCAGTGTCGCCAGGTTGAGAGGGCTAACTTTATCAGCCCTGCATCTTTCTCCCACACCGACCAGTTTCTCTCGGTGTCCTTAAATTTTTTTGACACATAAGCTAGGAGGTGAAGTTTCCCATCGTCCCCCTCCTGTAAGATGGCCCCTCCCATAGTGACATCCAAGGCATCCACATGAACAATAAATTTTTTCAGTTTGTTCGGGTGTGCTAAGATGGGCTCTGACGTAAACAGGGTTTTCAGCTGGTTAAACACTTCTTGGCACTCGGCCGTCCACTCCAGCTTAGCCCCTGGTCTAGTACTGTCCGGGCCCTTCCCTTTAGTCTTAAGGAGGTCCGTGAGGGGCAGGGCCACCTGGGCGAAGTTTGCTTAAAAAAGATCTGTAAAGATTCACGAACCCCAGGAATGCTTGTAATTGCCTCCGTGTTTTGGGGGGCTCCCGCCCCACGACATCCTGGACCTTTGCCGGGTCCATTTCAATCCCTCTCTGGGAAATACGGTAGCCCAAGAAAGAGATTTCAGACCGATGGAACTCACACTTGGACAGCTTGGCGTACAGTTTGTGCTTGTGCAACGTTTGGAGCACCTCACGCACCAACTTGACGTGAGAATGTTTGTCAGGGGAGTACAGCAAGATATTATCAAGGTAAACAAGGACCCCCTTAAACAAATGCTTATGCCGTACTTCATTGATCAAGTTCATAAATACACCAGGGGCCCCTTGTAAGCCGAACGGCATCGTCAAGTATTTGAATTGGCCTAGCGGCGTATTGAATGCAGTTTTGTACTCATTTCCCTCCCTGATGCGCACCCGAAAGTATGCATCTCTCAGATCGAGCTTAGAGAAAATCTTTCCCCCCGCTACGGCCGCAAGCAAGTCTTTGATCAATGGTAGCGGGTAAGCATTAGTTGCCGAAACTGCATTAAGCCCCCGGTAGTCCATGCAAAGTCTCAACCCCCCATCCTTCTTTTTCCGGAACAACACAGGGGCAGCGCAGGGCGAGGATGCAGGCCGGATAAAAGCCCTCGCCAAATTCTTGTCAATGAATTTTCTCAATTCCACTTTCTCGGCCGGACTCATAGAGTACAGTTTCCCTTTGGGCAGTTTCTGGTTGGGTAGTAGTTCTATGGCACAATCGGAGTTTCTATGGGGGGGGTAAATCATCCACCTCCTCCTCCTCAAACACAGCCGACAAGTCCCAATAGTCCTGGGGGATCGAGTCCCGTTCTGCCTCCGCCAACCCCACCGGTACCGTGCTAACTCCCGGGGGGGTGGTGCCCCAAGAGTCTTTCCAGACGTGAGCTCACAGCGAGGGGAGATGAAGTTGACTACCCCCGCCTCCCACAGTATGTGCGGGTCATGATCAAAAAACCATGGACTACCCAAGACCAGTGGGAACCTTGCTGCCGAGGTTATAATGAAGGGTCTCACCTCCCAGTGCTTCCCCACCCCCAGTCGTAACAGTACAGTCTCGTACTTGCAGGGCTCCCTCATCGTGGAGCCATCCATTTGGATAAAGATCAAGGGCTCCGCCAACTTTATGACTTTGGTTCCCAACCCCGTTACCATGGAGGGATTTATAATGTCTTTCCCACACTCCGAGTCTACCAGGGCCCGTACTCTTAAATGGCTCTGTGGTTTGGGGTCCATTAAAGTCACAATCACAAAGAAGAGGGAAGGGGTTTTGCTCACCAGGTTCAGTGCCTGGGAGTCGGGGACCTGCTGTTCAGCGCTGTTCACAGCAGGTCCTTCTCGTTTCCCGCCACCGGGGCGGTCTCCTCTTCTGATGACTCGGTTTCCTCATCCAACGGGGTGGCCTGGAGGGCTCTCGCCCCTCTTGGCTTTGCCACGGGTTTCGGGGTGGAGGTCTTGAACTTCTTCTTTACCCCTTTGGGTGCGCCCGGTGATGGGGTGCCTCCTGGACATCTGGCTGCGAAGTGGCCCGGCTCCCCACATTTCAGGTACAGCCCTTGCTTCATCCTTAGCTCGCGGGTTCCGTCTTTCTGCCTGTGAGGGGTGGTTGCCGGCTTTCCCTTTGGCGGGGTGCTGGTCTGCTGGGTTACCTTCCCTAAGGCATCTGCATCGTCCAGCTGGATGGTCCGCAGGCGGGTCTCGGTGGCTGCAGCTTCCTTCATCCATCCCGACAGGGTTTCAGGATCTCGGCCCCTCATGATCGTGCATCAGTTTTCCGGGTTCAACCCCAACCGGTATTGTTCAGACAGTACTCCATCCGGCCATCCTCGGATCTTGGCGGCTTGCCTCCAAAACTCTTCAGTGTACTCACGCACCGTCTTCGTCCCTTGTTGGAAGGTGCGGAGGAAAGCTCGAGCTGTTTTGTTCGCATTGGCGTCCTCGAAGTGGTCTTTCATGGCCCACATGAACGCGTCAACCTCCCTCAGCTCGCGCCCGTCCTCTTGGTGCAGGGCCACATACCAGTCTGCAGCGGCATCTTTCAGGTGGGAGGTGATCGCGTCCACTATACGTTCTTCATTGGGGAACAAGTGGCCCCAGTTCTCTACAAACTTCTCGGCCCTCACCAAAAAGAACGAGAACTTCTTCGGAGTTCCATCGTAGGTGGCATCCAATAGATCAGCCGGGTTAGGCAGCAGCAGGCCCCAGCCTCGCAGTACTCCCAGCGGTCTCGGTGTTGGTGGCCCTACGGGTGGACCCACAGGTTGGTCCGGAGGTGCCCCGGGGTGCCCCGGGGTGCCCTGGCACACCCCCAGGCAGCAGTCCGAGTGGCTGCGGAGGAGGCCTTTGGTCTTGGGGTCCCGGCAGCACCTGGAGTTGCCATCTATCCATCTCTTCTCTTATCCTGTCTGAAATCATCTTCGGGATACATTGCAGAGATTCGTCTATCAGGAGGAGTAAGCGGTCCTGACTGGGATCCCCGCTCCCTCTCTGTCCTCCCACGGCCCTGTCCGGCTCTCTGGCTCCTGGGTGGGTATCTTCTCTACCCTCCGCTGTGCTCAGACGATAGACTGACCTCTCAAATCGGCTCTCTTGGATCGAGGCCTGGGGGATGAGGAACCATGTCTCTTGCATCTCTGCTAGTGGCTTGGCCCAATCTCACCTCTTTCGCAGCCGGGTCATCACTCCAGCGTACGCTCCCCCGTACGCCTCTCCATAGAACCCTCCCAGGTCATATTCCGGACCCCACGGCACAGTGGTGGTCAAGACTGGGTTCTCTTGGGTCACCGACGCCATCGTTTCAGGCGCGGTAGATATGGGGACCCCGTCCCCTGATGTGGATGTTGGGATCGGGATCGTGGTTTCTTCCTCATCACTCATCTCTATGAGAGAGGTGCGGTGTAGAACTGAGTCCCGAATGAAAGGATCACTGACAATCTGTCAGGCTCTTCAGAAAGTCAGTCAAACACCAGGCTTCATAAAGAAGATAGCGTTTATTGAAAGCAGTTCTAAAGGCATGTTAACATCTCATTGTCAGTGATGGCTAACTCTATGGAGACACCCACAGTTCATCGTCGTGGCTTCTGTGCAGGCACACATGGGACTGTGCAGTCGCAGGCCAGCCACGGAAAAGATTTCCAAGCTTTCTAATAGACTAGGAGCGCCCCTCCTCCCTCTGGTGCTTTCCCGCCAAAATGCTCACATGACCAGGAGGAGGGGCGCTACTCCCTCAGTTCTCTTTTTGCCGCTGCGGAGAGATCATCTCCACTGCTGTTCTCTGTTTTTCCTCACCTCAGTTTTGAAGCTGAGGAGATTTTTTTTTCTCAACAGTTTTTTATTCTTGTGAACAATGAAATATGTCTAAAGAAGAATTTTTTGTGTATTTTCCACTGTGTGTGGAAAGAGCTGGACTCAGAAGAGCTCCCTTCAAAGAGGCAGGCTGCGATGGCCCTCTTAGGAGGTTGCCTAGCCTGATGAGGCCTATTTCCCCCTCTGATGGGGTGTGTGGACAAAGAGCCAGGCTGCAATGGCCCTCTTAGGAGGTCGCCTAGCCTGATGAGGCCTATTTCCCCCTCTGATGGGGTATGTGGACAAAGAGCCAGGCTGCAATGGCCCTCTTAGGAGCTCAACTAGCCTGATGAGGCCTATTTCCCCCCTCTGCTGGGGTGTGTGGACAAAGAGCCAGGCTGCAGTGGCCCTCTTAGGAGCTCGCCTAGCCTGATGAGGTCTATTTCCCCCTTTGCTAGGGTGTGTGGACAAAGAGCCAGGCTGCAATGGCCCTCTTAGGAGCTCACCTAGCCTGATGAGGCCTATTTTTCCCCTCTGCTGAAGTGTGTGGACAGAGAGCCAGGCTGCAATAGCCCTCTTAGGAGCTCACCTAGCCTGATGAAGGCCTATTTTTCCCCTCTGTTGAGATGTGTGGACAAAGAGACAGGCTGCAATGGCCCTCTTAGGAGCTCGCCTAGCCTGATGAAGGCTTATTTTCCCCTCTTAGGCCCTCTTAGAAGGTTGCCTGTGTGTCCAGCAGCCTGATGATGGCCTATCCCCCTCTGCTAAGGTGTGTGCACAAAGAGCCGGGCTGAAATGGCCCTCTTAGGAGGTTGCCTATGTGCCCAGCAGCCTGCTGATGGCCTATCCCCCCTCTGCTGAGGTATGTGCACAAAGAGCTGGGCTGAAATGGCCCTCTTAGGAGGTTGGCCTGTGTGTCCAGCAGCTTGATGATGGCCTATCCCCCCTCTGCTGAGGTGTGTGCACAAAGAGCCAGGCTGAAATGGCCCTCTTAGGAGGTTGCCTGTGTGCCCAGCAACCTTATGAAGGCCTATTTTCCCCTTGATGGCCTATTCCTTCTTTGCTGAGGTTTGTGTAGGGGGGAAAAGACTCTGAATGGAGGCGTATTCTCCCCTCTGTGCTGGGGTGTTGTACACAGAGCCTCAGAATAACTGGCTCTTTTCAGCGGCTTGGGATGTGTGCCTTGAAGTCACAACCCCCTCGACATCGAAGCATTTCTGCCTAGTCATTCCTTAAAGGGTCTTTGGCCTCTGTGCCTCTGACCTTGGAAAGATTCTCTGGCCCCTCCCATCATTTCCAGTGAAGCAGCTTGGAGGCGTGGCCTGGTAGAGGCTGTCTGTCTTAAAGAGACTTCTCCCCTCTCTGCCTTTCTGTCAGTTCTGACCAGAAGCCTGGAAGTGTGACCTCATAAGGCCCGTTTTAAACCTTTGCTGTCCCTGGCTGTCCTCAGGTCCACGGTAGAATCTGTGGAGGCATGGGTTCACACAGCCTTGTAATTCTCTATGCCCCTTTGTGGAAGGTATTATGTGTCAGAATGCTATTGTGCCCTTTAGTTGGGGTCGTTTGGACCTCTTCAGCTTCTGTAGTTTTGAAGAGTGGCTGAGGTGGGCGGAGTTTTCCCTACATGTTGTTAGCCATCATCTAGATACAACAAACTACTTATGCTTAAGTCCTGCGGTGGTTTTTGACCACTCACTCTATTGGGGCTGCCTGGATTCCAAGGTCAGAACCAGTTCTCTGCTGAGCTCTGCTCCAAGCCCTGTTTCTAAGATCTAGTTTTAAAGGCTGACACAGCAGCTCTGCTGTAGTCTCTCAGCACTGATATGTAACCTTACAGGGCTTTTCAAAGCAGGCAAGGCTTACTGTTTCCATCTTCATGGGGAACTCAGAATTAATTGGCAAGTATGCGTTGGGAGGCAAGCCTAGGTAGTTTGCCACTCCTCTTGGTTCCATGGTATCCCTCAGAACCGTCAATGAATTGGGGGCTTCCTTAGCCTGCACAAGTCACTCTTATGTGACATTATTCACACTCAGCCCTACCCCACTTGACTACCAGTTTTCTTCTCACCTTGTCACAGAGAGTACTCCATCTTTCTGTGTTATACCTCTGAGGATGCCAGTCACAGCTGCTGGTGAAACATCGGGTCCTACAATGCCAAGACCATGGCCATACAGCGCAGAAAATCTGCAACAGCTACTGTTATAAGACTCTTTGACTCTAGGTTACAGATGCTGTACAACTCCTTACTACTCTTTTTAAAAGAGAGCATATGTTGTTGTTGTTGTTTTCTTCTCAAAACAGCTGCCCTAATGGCCCAATGGGCAAACTATAATTAATGGCTCTTGTTGCATCCTCTGCTGCAATCAATGATTGTATTCTTGATTCCGTGGGTCATCCATATTGTTCCTGTTAGCCTATGAGTCAAATACCACTTACTCTTTATTTAACCATAAACCCAATTGGGATGCAGTTTATAAATCAACAGGTCACTATGACCTTTATACTATTTTGTTTGAATATATCTTTATTCACTGTGGTTCACGGCCTATGCTGGTGATCTGCATGATGAATCTGTCCCTTTAATTTGGATCACTCATGTGACCCTACCCTTGTCCATGCTAGGAGATAATATAAACAAAATAAACAAGTGAAAAACAGAAAAAACAAAGTATTGAGGTAACTGACCTCACAAAGGCTGTGAATTCTGCTGTCCAGTTGGACAACATTCTGGAGGCAATAACAGGCTTCTTGTCAAATCCCTGAGTCACGTTTCTTTCCCGCCTTCACTTAACGTGATGGCTCAGGGTTCTGCATACCTTTTGTCCATGTACAAGAGGCCAAGTTCCATCCTTGGCATCTCCTACTGACAAAGTCTCTGGTGATCAAGATCCTTTCACCTCTGCTGTTTTGTCCACCAGGCTTCCTGCAATTCTGTGTGCACCTGTGTCAATTGCTGGACTTAAATCTAGCAGTTTGCCCTCCTCTCCTCTATATGAGGGCTGCTGGTCTCCAATTGATTAGATCATTCCATTTAGTGATAAATGGAGAGGATCTGTGGCTCAGTGGAGGAGCATCCGCTTGGCATGCTGAGGGTCCTAGGCCCTCCAGTTGGTGGTCTGGCGGTAGGCGATGTGAAAGGCCTTTCTTTGCCTGACACATTAGAGAGCTGCTGCCAGTCTGAGTGGACAGTACTGACCTTGATGAACCAATGGTCTGATCCGCTATAAGGCAGATTTGAGGTGCTCTGTTACACACACACCCTGGAACAGGGAGAATGATGTGACTTCAAATGATTCTTATGTCTGCAGTGCAGTGCCTGAAGAGACGCCTATGATAGGCCCAAATTCAGTGGCTCATAACACATGTTTTTTGCTTGGTAGTTCTGTGTCTTGACCACTCTACTGTTCCTGCAGTCAGTATCCCTCTTGCTGAGGAGGGAAGTTTCCAATGGTAAAATTCCAATGTTCCCTTTCACGGGATTTGTACTTAGCTGCCTCTCAGTGTGCACAGAGATTACTGAGGCCTATGTGCAGCTTTTATATTAATTTTTCCTTGCCACTTTGGCAGATCTTATTGATCCTTTTCAAACCAGCCTGCCTGAATTTACCCCCCTTGTTTTACTAAGATTGTCAGCTCTTTTAGCTTTCACTGCTGAGTTTCCTAGCATTTTTACATATCTATATGTGACATTATGGGCATATTTACTTTGTCTCTAGTTTTAGTGCAAACACTCCACAGAGTTAAAGGAAGCACTGTAATCATGTTTTAACTAACTAGCAGACACCAGTTCCCTGGTATTCTGATTGGAGGTCTGAGCTACTTGGCATAGCCCCACAATATGACAGGCCAGACCCTGGCCCTTATGCTTCATTCCTGACAATAACCTTGTCCTTGAGGAATGCACTTCTAATCCCTGACAAAGACAACCTGTTGTTATGCCTTTTTCTCTTGCCTATATTGCTGCACAAATTGCTCTGCAGACTGCACAAGTTTTCTTCCTTGTGGCGCATTCTGTTCATCCTTTCTTTAGCCATATCACACCTCTTTTCACTGCCTTCGTTACCATTGTGCAGATCTGCTTATTCTCATTCCTGCTGATGAATTAATACGTTGATCATCTCCTTTCCTGCATTGTAGCAGTAGCCTCCCACTTTTCTGAGTGGCAAACATCACTCTTGCACCTTGCACCTCTAAGTGGAGAGGGGAGTCTCTATAGAAACTGCAGCAAGGTTTGGACCCTGCTTCTTGTGCTGTTGAATGTTTTTGGCAACTGATTTAAGAGAAAGAAAGCAAGATCCTCTCGGATCTTTTCCTTGTCGGATTACTAAGCAGGCTACAAAAGACGGGTATAACCCCTTGTTTTATTTTTGGCACTTACATGGTGCTTCGTTTATCGTAGGGTACTAACTTATACCCTCTCCATGCATGAAATTTTAAAAGGTGTTGTCCTGCTGGAATCCCCTACCAAGCGTGGTCTCTCACTCCTCATGTAATGCATGGTCAGCATCCTCACACAATCCATCCTTGTGGGTCGGTTGACGCTATCACACTGTGTTTGAATGCACAGCCTTTCATTACACTCTGTGTATGATGGCTCTTTTCAAAAGAGTGCTCTTTTTTCCTTTATCACATTTCCACATGTATTTTGGTGGGGACACTTGCACAGAGCTTACTTCTCTAGTATAGGAGAGTTCTGGGTGAAGGTCAATTTGTGCCGCTAAACAACTGTTGATAAAGCGGTCCTTGGTGGTCTCCTTCTGAGAGCTTCACACCCACCTCCTTCACTCAGTGATCTTGCTAATCTTCCCATGTGGGACTGCACAGAAGCCACGACGAAGAAAACAAAGTTGCACTTACCTGTAACTGTTGTTCATCGAGTGGTCTTCTGTGCAGGCACACATCCCTCCCTCCTGCCCCGCTGTGAACTCTCTGGAACTTTAGTTTTCTAGGGGTCTCCTGTGGCAGCATGGAGAGAACTGAGGGAGTAGTGCCCCTCCTCCTGGTGAGCGTTTTGGCGGGAAAGCGCCAGAGGGAGGAGGAGCGTTCCTAGTCTATTAGAAAGCTTGGAAATCTTTTCCGTGGTTGGCCTGCGACTGCGCAGTCCCATGTGTGCCTGCACAGAAGACCACTCGATGAACAACAGTTACAGGTAAGTGCAACTTTGTTTTATACCAGTTCAAAATGCCCCCCCCTCTCCATCTACCAATAGTCACTAAGCCCGCGCGTGGGAAAAGGTGCGAAAGTACTAAAGCAGTAAATAACCAAAATGCCCCAGAGCTGTCCCAGACAGAGGAAACCAGAACTGTGAGACCAAGGACATTTGGTGAGATAACAGAGTGCCCAGGCAGTGGAATTCTGAATCTCCTAGGCAACCTGCGCACCTCCCCACATTCCAGAGCATGAAAAGTTGCAGACCATCCCTCCCTCCTACCTTTCCATCCATCTGATGTCAGAATTACCTGACAGTTGTTCTTGTTCAGTTGCACTGTCGAGTCCAACTCTTTGCGAACCCATGGACCACATCAGGCCAGACCCTCCTGTCCTCCATCGTCCTCAGGAGTTTGCTCAACTTCATGTTCATTGCGTCGATAACACTGTCCAACTATCTCATCCTTTGCTGTCCCCTTCTTCTTTGACCTTCAAACTTTCCCAGCATCAGGGTCTTCTCCAGTGAGTGCTCCCTTCTCATTTGGTGGCCAAAGTATTTGAGCTTCAGCTTCAGTATCTGGCCTTCCAGGGAACAGTCAGAGTTGATTTCTTTTAGGATTGACTGATTTGATCTCCTTGCAGTCCAAGGGGCTCTCAAGGCATGCCTATAGGTCCCTTTCTCTGTTCAGAACAAATATTGGACACAGTCAGAGATCAAGGCAAACCAGGGTTTGTTAAAACTGTGGTTTGTGCAATGAACTTTGATTCTCTTTGGGTTTGGTTGCCCAGCATGCACCCTCCTTACCCTGCTGTTGCACATGCAGCCCTGTCAAAACCTTCCTGATTTAAGAAGCCTTCAGTCTAACTGCAGTTTGCTGTAATACCTGGATGCAGGCACTTGGGCAAACTGGAGTTTGTTTCTTGCCTGAAAACCAGGATTCTAAATCTAGTTTCAATCCATTTTGCAGGGAGAAATAAAATTGCAATTTGCCAGCGTGCCTGCATTCAGACATAACAGAAAACTGGAATTTGCCTGAAGGATGGGGAGGGGAGATATAGGGCATGGAGGGGAAGCAGGGCAGATTGACCATTAATGTCACCAGGAAAATTCCTGATGGGCCAATGGCCTGTGAGCTCACCCCCCAGTGGGGCCACCTCAACCCCAACTGTTATGAGACTCGCCTTGTGCAGGGTGGCTCCATGCAAAGTGGGCAGGAACTGCTGCAAACTGGCAAGCCCTCATTTTGTGAAAGGTGAGGTTGGCAGTTTTAGTGGCAGGATGGCAGCTAGGTGCAGCAGGCAGTTTGCCTATGTCCCTAGCATCCTGGCTGTGGGCAGGGCCCTTTTCCAGCCCTGGAGGGAAGGGCTACCCTTGGAGGGAAGGGTTAAAAAGGCAGTCTTTCGGGGCGTGGTTTAGCAACCTAAGATGGCGGTCACATAGGGAGCATTCTCCTCCACCCTTCTCGTTCTTTTCATTCCTTTTTTCCCCCAAAATTATTTATTATTGGATATATTAACATGTTCAGTATTACATCTTATGAATATCACATATCCTTTTCTTTTATCCCCTCCCACCCCAGTACAAGGCTTCCCGCAATGCTCTTACCCCTTTGTAACCCCTTATATATTTCTTAGTTTAACATAAAACTCACCTCTATTATCTAATTATCAATTACTATACATCACTTTCTTTATCAGTTTAAGGTAACATTTTAACAATCTAATTATTCATAATCATCTCTATATTTTGTTCTTAATAGCTATCAAAGCAAGTCAATTTATTTTTTACGTCCCAATTTTTCTCAAGATATTCCTTAAAGTCTTTCCATTCTGCAAAAAAGTCTTCATCCTCTTCATTGTTAAGCTTTCTTGTCAATTTATCCATTTCCGCCATAAAAAGTATCTTCCTTATCCATTCCCATATTTCAGGTATCTTTTCTTGTTTCCAGAATTGTGCATAAGTCATTCTAGCTGTTGTAACCAAGTACCATAACAATGTTCTCTTGGTTACATTTATTTCTTCCATTTTGAGACCTAACAGTAATATTTGTGGATCTTTTTTAAAAGTACATTTCAGGATTTTTTGTATTTCATTATGTATCTCCATCCAATAACTCGTGGCCTTATCACAAGTCCACCACATATGGTAAAATGAGCCTTCTTTTTTCTACATTTCCAACATTTGTTGGACATAGTCTCATTAATATTAGCAATTTTCTTTGGAGTCATATACCACCTATACATCATTTTATAACAATTTTCTTTCACATTAACACAAGTTGAAATTTTCATTGACTTTTTCCACAAACACTCCCATGATGACATAGTTATTTCACTATTTACATTTACAGCCCATTTTATCATTTGTTCTTTTACCATTTCATCTTCCATGTACCACTTCAATAAAACCTTATATATTTTTGAAATCAGTTTTTTACCTTTTTCAGCCCATACAAATTTCAATTTCATTATTTTTTCCCCTGAAACCATACTTTTTTAATCTGTCTTAAATAAATCATAAATCTGTCTATAATTCAACCAATCATAGTCAAATTCCAAGTCATCTCTATCTCTTATCACAAAACTTTTCCCTTCTAATTTTAAAATATTTCTGTAGGGTAACCAGTCTTGTCCTTCATGTCTTGAATATGGTTTAATCACTTCTGCCAGTACTATCCAAAGTGGTCTTTCTTCAAAGAAAAATTTTCTATATCTCATCCAAGTCTCGAATAGTGATCGTCTTATAAAATGTTTGAAAAATTTATCCATTTTTGACTTTTCATACCATAAATAAGCATGCCATCCAAATTTATTGTCGTGACCTTCTAATGCCAGCAGCTTCTTATTTTCGAGATTAATCCATTGTTCTAACCACGTTAAACAAACTGCATCATGGTAAAGTCTAAGATTAGGTAGTTGAAGTCCTCCTCTTTCCTTTGCATCACATAATATTTTCATTTTAATCCTTGGTTTTCTTCCTGCCCAAACAAATTTTGATATTTCTTTCTGCCATGAATCCAATATCTTACTTTGTCTTATTACTGGGATAGCCTGAAATAAAAACATTAAGCGAGGCAGAATATTCATTTTAACTGTTGCTATCCTTCCCAATAATGATAAGTTCAAGGTGTCCCATTTTTCATATCTTGTTGAATCTTATTCCAAATTTTTTCATAATTGTTTTTTAATAAATCTATATTTTTCATAGTCAATTCAATTCCTAAGTATTTTGTCTTTGTAACCACTTCACATTGAATTTTCTCTTGCAGTTCAACTTGTTTTTGTTTTGCCATATTTTTACACATCACCTTTGTCTTATTTTTATTTACATAAAAACCAGCTAAATCTCCAAAGTCTTTAATTTTTTGCATCAATAGTGGTATATTCTCTATTGGGTCTTGAATCATAAACATTACATCATCCGCAAATGCTCTATATTTATATGTGAAGCCTCTCATTGTAAGTCCTTTAATATTCTTATCATCTCTTATTTTCCCCAATAATACTTCGTATCCATATAAACAATAATGGGGATAATGGGCAACCTTGTCGTGTCCCCTTTTGAACCTTAAAATACTTTGTCCTTTCTTTATTTACATTCAGTGCTGCTTTTTGATCTGAATATATCACTGTAATCATATTTAAAAAAGATTGACCTATCTTCATTTTCTCTGTCACTTGAAACATAAAGTCCCAGTTCAGATTGTCAAAAGCTTTTTCCGCATCCAAGAAGAGGAATCCAACTTCCTTCTCCAGGTGTTTGTCACAATATTCAATTGCATCTATCACCATTCTTAAATTGTCTCTGATTTGTCTATTTGGTAAAAAGCCAGTTTGTTCCTCTGTTATAGCATCTTTCAAATAATTCTTAAGTCTTTCAGAAATTATTTTAGCAAACAATTTATAGTCATTATTAAGGAGGGATATTGGTCTGTAATTTTTCACAATAGTTAAGTCTTGTCCTTCTTTAGGTATGAGTGAGATATTAGCTTCTTTCCATGACTCTGGTATCAGTTTTGTCACTCCTATGTCATTTGACAAAAGTTCAAAAACTGGGGTTAGCTCCTCTTTTAATTTTTTATAAAATTTTGCTGTAAATCCATCTGGACCCGGAGCTTTCCCCAATTTTGCTTCTTCTATCGCACTCACTACCTCTTCCTTTTTAATTGGACCATTCAACGTCTCTCTCATTTGTTGTCCCAACTTTGGTACTTCAATATTCTCCAAATATTTCTTAAGTTTCTGTAAATCAATGCATTTTTTAAAAAAATAATTTAGCATAATAATTAAAAAAAACTCTTTTTAACCCATTTAAGTCCACAATATCCTTACCTTCTTCTGTTATTTTATTTATAAAATTTCTTTCCCGTCGATTCTTCAATTGCCATGCTAAAAAATTTCCTGGTTTGTTTGCACCCTCAAAAGATTTCTGTTGCAATTTCTTCAAATTCCAATACAATTCCCGATTTGACAACACATTCAACTCCCGTCACCAAGCGAACAGAAAAGGTCCCAGGAGACATTGTGGCTTCCTTTCAAGACAGCTGCACAAGAGAAACAATATTAAGAAAGTCTAGAGAAGAAGGGGGCCTTCTCTTTCAAAACTCGAGGGTAATAGTCCTTTTAGACCTCTTTCAGGAAACTTTACAACATCTTTTACGATCTATTAAACCTATTACGCAGAAGCTTACAGAAAGCAAAATCTGCTTCAGATGGATTTCTCCAACAGAACTCCAGGCAGTGCACCTGGGTCAACAATATTACGCAGACGACCAAGCAAGTGGACACAAACTTCTCACAGCCCTCGGAATTGCCTTCGATCTTCCTCAGACACCAGCCCAGGAAGAATTGACTTCTCAAGGTTCTCAGTTTACAGAAGCTCCTCGAAGATGGTTTCGCATTCGACGCCGAGAGAACAAGCAGCCACATTTTTCTTCTTCTTTTTTCTTCTTCATTCTTTCTTTATTTCATGAGAAGTCTAACTATAGCTAAATCTATCAAATGTAGTTTGTAGAAATTACTGTATTATCATTTCCGAGACGGTACAGATACTTTAAACTAGGCTATTACGGGACACAGTCTTAAAGGTGCGAGAGAAGCCTAGTGATTATATATTATTTTTCTACTATTCAGTAAACCTGATTTTGTGAATTAATAAGAACATAAGAACATAAGAACATAAGAACATAAGAGAAGCCAATGTTGAATCAGGCCAATGGCCCATCTAGTCCAACACTCTGTCACACAGCGGCCAAAATATACCAGGTGCCATCAGGAGGTCCAGCAGTGGGGCCATTAAGGTTTTGCTCTAGAACAAATATATTCTCAGATTTAAGTTGGTGACAATAACCTACCTTAGTTTGAGAGCATTATGAATAAATTTATACTTTAAAAAAAAAAAAGAAAAGGGGGAGGAGGGGAGGATAAGAGGAAATGTTATGATTTAATATAATTACCTCAAGGTTTTGTTCTGGAACAAATTTATTCCTAGAGTTAAGTTGGTGACAATAACCTATCTTAGTCTGAAAACACTATGAATAAATGTATACTCTTTTAAATGGCAGAGGGGGGAGGAGAGGAGGATAAGAGGAAATGTTCTGAAGTAGTACACTATATGTGTATTTTTTATTTTATTTTCCTTCTTCATTTTCTCTTTTTAATGAAGAAAATACTGCAAGTCTTCTGCACAGTTAAGACATATATTTTAATCATTTAAAAGTTAAATACTAGGATGTATACAGTTTTGAATTATTAAAAAGGTGCAGTTAACCTCTTTATATTAAGTTTACCATAGTTTTTTTACAGCTTATGGTAAGTAGGGAAAACTTTCTTTACGTCTTGGAATCATCTGTATCCAGGATTTGGTAAAGCTTACCTTGGTAAACAGTAGAAAATCACTCATTACAAACTCATTTGGTCTTTGGAAAATATTTGTTTTGAAATTGCTATTTCTTGTTATGACAATATAAGGTCACTTTTAATATTCATTTCACTTTATACTTAATATATTATACATATATGGTGTTGTTAAATTATACTTCTTTGATGAAAGGTGAAGTTAACCTTTTATATGGTGCTTTTTTTTTAGGTGAAAAGATTAAAGTGTTGGAGGTCAACACAACTAAAATTAATCCCAGGAAATAGGGAAGGGTAGAGGGGGAGTTTCTCTATTCCCCCCTTAGTTTGAGGTTTTCTTTTTTCCTTGTTTGTCATAAGTTATTAATTTAGTGAGCTACACTTGTAGCAGCTTACTAGCCTACACCCTAATTTATTAGAGTGAGCTGGAAGGAAATAGCCCCACTTGGGGTAAGATTATTTTTTTATTATTAAGTTGTTTCACATAGCTCATAGAGACTATGTGGAGACGGTTGTATAGTTTGGGTTTCGGTATGATATTATTTCCCACCATTAGCAACAGCAAGTACTTACAATTAAAACACATAGTTTTTTCAAACTTTGAATATGAAAAGGTCAGGGAAGTCAGGACACTAAGTCTTACCCAAAGATACATTTTTTATTTACCAGACAATGGATGATTCTCTGAAAGTTGTTTCGTTGAATTGCAGAGGTCTTAACAATAGACTGAAGGGTAAAGGGGTAGCATCATCACTGGTTAAAATGCATCCCGATGTCCTATTTTTGCAGGAAACATATTTAAGGAAGTCTGAATATCCAATTTTTAAATCAAAATGGTTCACCAAGCCCCCGGATCATCTTCTTCAAGAGGAGTGGCCATCCTATTCTCTAAGAATGCACATTTTCCAATGCCAAGCTAAATCTATAGATCCTAGAGGCAGATATATATTCCTAAAAGGTATTTTAAATAACATGCTTATTACTTTAGCCTCTATTTACGCCCCAAATTCAGGGCAGGTTGCTTTTTTAAAAGAAACTTTCAAAATTCTTAGTGATTTTCAAGAGGGCCATATTTTAGTAGGTGGCGACTTTAATAATATTCCTAACTGGTTCTGAGACAGATCCCACAGCCCAGAATCTGCTAGGCTTGATGGGCCTAAAAGCACTAGTAGGTCACCTTTACAATCCCTCTTTGAACAATTAGATCTTTGTGACATCTGGAGAAGCCAACACTCAGGAGTTAAAGACTATACTTACTTTTCTCTCAGACACAATATCTGTACCAGAATTGATTTTGTATTGATTTCAAATTCTTTAGTTAACCAATTTCATCATTCTGATATAGGTCTAAGAACATTATCTGACCATGCCTGGACAGAAGGAGCTTTAGTAACATCAACAGAGGAAAAAAGTGCATGCACATGGACCTTGATTAAAAATATTTTATTGAACCAACTGGCTTGTACTGAAATAGAACAAGTACTAACAGAATATTTTAAATTTAATTCCTCTTATGGTGTTCCCTTGAATGTAGTCTGGGACACCATGAAAGTGGTGGTCAGAGGCAAACTTATTTCTATCACAGTGGCCTGTAACAAATAAAGAAATAAATTACTAAAATAACCTTAGACAGAATAAAAATTTTAGAACACAAACACAAAGAGTCAGGTTCAAAAAAACCCTATAAACGTCTTATTATTGAAAGGAAAAAATTAGAATCACTAAAAACTACTCAAGTACAGAAACAGCTTATATACCTAAAACATAATTACTGGTTCCACCACCCTAAAACCTTGAAACTACTGTCATGGAAGCTCAAAAAACAACAAATTATGAGGAAGGTACATTCTACCAAAAACGAGAAGGGGATTTTTGTCTACCTCTACGAAAGATATTTTATACATTTTTAAACAATTTTATCAACAATTGTATAAATCAGACAACCCTTCTGAGGCAAATATTAACAGATTTTTAAAAGCAAAAGATATAGTAAGCAAATTAACACCATCTCATAGCAATTATATGGATGACCCTATTTCACAAAAGGAAATTTTAACTGCAATAAAACAAATCAAGGCCAACAAAGCCCCCAGGACAGACGGCCCATCAGCTGAATTCTATAAAAAAATTGCCTCTATTTTGGTTCCCCTTTTACAAGATACTTGTGATGATATCCTACAAACAGCCTCAATTCCCAAATCTTGGACTCAAGCTAAAATAATAGTGTTACCAAAAAAAGGTAAAGACAACTTGACTCCACAATCATTTCGCCCTATATCACTATTAAACTGCGATTACAAAATATTCATTACAGTATTGACTAACAGACTTGATGGCTTTATAGGTAATTATATAGACTCCAATCAAACAGACTTCATACCATCCAGAAATATTGCAGACAATATTAGGAAAATGCTAGGAATCATTTATTACAGCAGACACCACCTTTCAGACACCTGTCTCTTGGACCTTGACATAGAGAAGGCATTTGACAAAGTGGAACTTCTTTTTTTGACGGCAGTAATCAGAGAAATGGGTTTTGGAGCGAGCTTTCAGAGAGTTATCCATGCCTTATACTCATCACCTAAAGCGCAAATAGAAATCAATAACCTTATTTCCACAAATTTTAACCTTACCAGAGGTACAAGGCAGGGTTGCCCATTATCCCCTCTTTTATTTGCCCTGTCCATCGAACCCCTGGCCAATAGAATTAGACAGCTGGACATGATTCCAGTATAATTATCAATCAGAATCATTTCAAAATTAGTTTATTTGCTGACGATTCTGTTATTTACGTAGGACATCCCCAATCTTCACTTCCTATAGTGGAAAATACTCTTTCAGATTTTGCAACACTATCTGGACTATATGTTAACCAGTCCAAATCCATATTATATCCTATCAATTTGTCTCAAAATTCTGAGACTTTCATTAGAACTCAATTCACATACCAATGGGTCACAAATTTTTGGTCCTATTTGGGAGTTAAAATCCCTAAAGATTTGAACAACCTTTTAAAAATAAATTATACAAACACTATGGAAAAATGCAAACAACAGCTAGAACAATGGCACAACCAAAAACTTTCCTGGATGGAAAGAATGCAATCCATTAAATAATTTATTTTTCCCAAACTCTTATATTTATTTCGGGTGCTTCCTTTACCTATTCAACCTTCTCAGTTTAAAAGCTGGCAAAACAGTTGGAATAAATTTATTTGGAGTTATCGTAGGCCTCGGATATGGTTTGGTACGTTGCATAGACCAATGAAGTTAGGAGGACTAGCCCTACCCGATATTAAATTGTATTACAAGGCCACTCAATTATCAACCTTAATTTCAATCTTAAAATCAAATCCTCAGCCAGAATGGGTCAAAATAGAAGAACTTTTTTTGGATAATACACAGTACCGATCAGTATTATGGAATAAAACTTCAGAATATTCATATTCAATCAAACAGCACCCATTTATGCTGATGCTTTTAAAGATTTGGAAAATCAAACGTTCTTCTCTAGCTCCTGATATTTCTATTGCTTCATCCTTTATTGGTCAGTCTTGGTTTCCTCCTGCCCAAACTCCAAATACATTTCAAACTTGGAAGGCAGCATGTCTAACAATGCTTTATGATGTTATTCATACAAAAACTCTAATGGAAAAATCTAAATTGGAAACATTAATGAAACTCAACCTGCCTTGGTTTGAATATATCCAAATGCAACACTTATTTTCTTCACAGCCAATAAAATTGGGCTGTAATAGGCCTCTCACTGACTTTGAAAAAATATTAATTTCATCTGACGGAACTAGCAGGGGACTGATCTCTAAAATCTATAAAGTCCTCATTGACCCCAAACCATTTAGTTTACTTTCATACTCTTCTTCTTGGTCCATCGACTGCAAGTCAGAGCTAACAGAATCATTTTGGGAAACAGTGTGGTCTTCTTACATGGCAACCACCAAATCTATTAATGTTCAACAACAAAATTTCAAGATTATAACAAGGTGGTATTTGACTCTGTTAAAGCTTCATAAAATGAATAGAAAATTATCCCCCTTATGCTAGAAAAAATGTGGCAATATAGGGTCGTACATTCACTGTTGTTGGGAATGCCCCGTGGTAAAAACCTTTTGGCAAAATGTTTTGTTAGAAATTGAAAAACTGGTCATGAAATTCCTATGAGACCAGATATTATACTATTAAATAATTGGAAGGGGATTTTAATCCCACAACTTGAAAAGGAGCTGCTCACACTTATTGGCTGCTCACACTTATCACCAAATCAACAGTAGCGTCCAGATGGAAGAGTTTGGGCCCCTTAAGCATGGAATCTTGGTTTTCTAATGTATGGAACCACCTTGTAATGGACAAAATCTCTGACAGAATAGCTTGTTTTCAATCCTCACATTTAGTAAATACGTTTTATGGCAGCTGGGACACAATTTTGGAACACATAGAATATATTTTAGATAAAACCCATCTTCCTCAACAATCACAATACTACAATTTCATACGTAAAGATTTGTTGTTGTGAAGAGCAGTGATTTTCTAGAGGAATTAATTTTTCATGACCTTTTCTACAATATAATTTGTAACACTGTTGGTGGAAAAAGTTATATGTTTAATGTTTAAGTTGCAAGTTGTATGTTTTACTGTAAATAAATAAAATGTGTTGTTTTTTTTTAAAAAAGGCAGTCTTTCCTCCCTTGGAAAATGCAGCTCTGGTAGATGCAGTCTGCAGAGAAATATATTGAAAGGATACTTCTGCGCTATGCCACCTGCCTGCAGAAAAGGCCACATCAAATACAGACCATGGTGACCTGGTTCACAGAGGAGGCAGAAAGGAGGTGCTGGAATGCCAAGGTGATAGGATGAACTGCACCATTTTGGACTGCAGGGGGAGAATGTTCCTCTATTTTAAATGTTCTCTGAGGTGTGTGTGTGTGTATATATATATGTGTGTGTATGTGTGTGTGTGTGTGTGTATACACACACACACATACATATATATGGGCAACACTACCCATTAAAGTGCAGCAGGCTGTGGGCTCATCATCAGAGGGAGGGAAGTAGAAAAAAGGAGAGACACAGAAAGGGAGGGAGAGAACAAGAAAAGGAAGAAAGCCACACAGATGGATAGAAATTGCCAAAAAAACAGGTTGCTTACTTGTAACTGATGATCTTCGAGTGGTCATCTATGCATTCACACCTGTGAAATAAAGGGCAGTAGAGATGGCCATAGCTCTGGTTTGCAGGTCAAAGAAGAAGGGGACGGCAAAGGATGAGACAGTTAGACAGTGTAGTTCCTGGAGATGGGTGTCCGCTGCCAGAATGTTCGTGGGCAGCTGGATGGAGGGGAAGAAGGGGTGGTAGTGCCCATAGGTCGCGGTGAAAGGAGTTGTTTGCGTGGATGAGTGTACGGCATTGTTGTACGCGAATTCAGACAGAGGCAGTAGTGTGAACCGGTCATCCGGTTGATAGCAGGAATAACAGCGGAGATACTGCTCAAGTTTGGTGTTCATTCATTCTGTCTGTCCATCCATCTGTGGGTGGTAGGTGGATGACAGATGGACTTGGATGCCTAGTCCGGAGTGCAGTGCCTGCCAGAACCATGAGGAGAACTGGGGACCTCTGTCGGAATGCCCCTCAGGGAGAGAGTCATAAGTTAAGCGCAAAACTTCCATCTGCAGGGGCCCAGGTTGTACATAGAGGTGGTCTCAGTGCAGCAGGAGGCCATCCCGGGTGGTGAGCTCCCCTGCTGGACCCTCCTGGAGTTCTTGAAGGCATTGTTGAGCCCTGGAATCTATGGCTTGTCTGGCACTGCAAACACTGTGGATGGCAAGATGGGTATGGCAAGGGTTTCTTCAGTCAAGGCAGGGACATATTCTGGCTTACATGAGAGTGCATCAGCTTTTTGGTTCTGTGTCTGAGGGATGTAGGAGATCTGGAAGTCAAACCGAGAAAAGAACAGAGACCACCAGATCTGCCATTGATTGAGGTGGCGGGTTGTCTGTAGATGCTCCAGGTTCCGATGATCTGTGAGCACCTGGACAGGGTGGTGGGCTCCTTCGAGGTGGTGCCTCCATACTTCAATGGCAGCCTTGATGGGAAACAACTCCCTTTCCCAGATGGTGTAGTTCCTCTCAGCCGCTGTCAGCTGGTGGGAGTAGTAGGCACAGGGCTGGAGGGGCTGAGCCGGGTTATCTTGTTGAGAAAGGACTGCGCCAAGGGCCATGCTGGAGGCATCGGCTTCTACCATGAATGGGAGCTGGGGATCCAAGTAGTGCAACAGTGGCCCTGTCGTAAAGCAGGACTTCAGAACAGAGAAGGCATGGTCGGCCTCGGGGGTCCAGTGAAAGGGTTCTTTGGGCCAAAGGAGCCAAGTCAAAGGGGTGGTTAATGAAGCATAGGCAGGGAGGAATTGCTGGTAATAATTGGAGAATCCAAGGAGCCGTTGTACGTCTCTACAGTTGTGAAGAGTCTGCCAGGTCAGGATTGCTTCCACTTTCTTTGGGTCCATGAGTATCCCTTGCAGGTATACAATATGACCAAGGAAGTCGACAGAGTGTAAGTGGAAATAGCATTTTTCTAGCTTCACATAGAGATCATGAACCCAGAGACGCTGGAGGACTTGATGAACATGTTCGATGTGCTAGGCAGGGTCACTGGAATAAATTAAAATGTCATCCAAGTAAATGATTACAAAGCGGTTGAGCAGATCCCAGAAGACGTCATTCATGAGCCTCTGGAAGACTACAGGTGTGTTAGTTAAGCCAAATGGCATTACCAAGTACTCGTACTGGCCGTACCAAGTGCCAAATGCCATCTTCCACTAATCTCCCGGTCGGATGCATACCAAATTCTGTGCACCTCAGAGGTCCAGTTTTGTATAGATTTGGGCCCGCTTAAGGCGGCCTAGCAGTTCAGGGATCAGAGGTAGGGGGTACCGGTCTCATATAATGACTTTTTTCAGAGCTCGATAGTTATTACAGAGCCGAAGCTCGTCGCTTTTTTTCTTGACAAAGAGGACTGGTGCCGACAGCAGGAACATGGAAGGCCGGATGAATCCTCTTGCTAGATTCTTCTCCAAAAAATCCCGTAAAACCACCAGTTCTGGTTCCACCATGGGGTACAGACGCCCCACTGGTAGGGGTGCCCTCAGTACCAGTTCGATGGCACAATCATAGGGCCGAGGAGGAGGAAGTAGATCAGCTCCCTTTTCCTTGAAAACATCGGTAAAGTCTGTGTAAGGTTGCAGCAGTCGAGGGCTGCTGGCCAGGGCAGTTGTGGCCAGAGTGGTAACTAAGGTACGGTGTGGGCAGGGGTCCTGGAACCATAGTTCTTGTCAGGCCCAATCCACCATGGGGTTGTGGGTCTTTAACCACGATAGCCCCAAGATTAGTGGGAACCGAAGCATCCAAGCCATGTCAAATCGCAGTTGCTCCTGATGTTGTTGGATGTAGAGGGTAAGGGGGCAGGTCTCCTGAGTCACAGGACCCGAGCGAAGGAGACGCCCATCAATGGCTTTTACCAGGGTCAGTGTGTCTTTGGGCTGCATGGGGACCTGGTGCTGCTTAACAAAGGTGGCTTCAATAAAGCAATGGGCAGCCCCAGAATCCAGCATGGCACAGACAAACAGCCATCGCTCATCAGGCAGCTGGAGTTTAATGGGTACCAGGAATGGTCCTTGGTCAAGAGTGGTGATTTCAGAGGACCCAGCTAAGTGCCCCAGGCCGGTCAGTCTGATTAGGCATGGGGCTGGTCTTTTACTGGTGGCGGTGGCGGCGGCAACTCTGACCAAGTGTGTTTAGCAGGGCAGCCAGCGGGAAAATGCCCCTCCCCTCCACAGTAGAAACAGAGATTATGCTCTCGGCATTGGGCCTTCTCTTCGGGGGTCAGGCATGGCCGGGCTGCTCCCAGCTGCATGGGCTCACCTTAGTCTTTACTAGTACCAGGGGTTGCCAGGACTGGCCAGGGTACCAGACAGCATGCCGTTTGCACAACACGGGTGTTGTTCTAGGCCTGCCGCCGGTTCTCCAGGTGGCTGTCAATACGGAGACACAAAGTGATCAAGTCCTGCAGCATGCGTGGCCAGTCAACCCAAGCAAGTTCGTCCAGGACGTCGTCAGCCAGCCCTTCTGTGTACTGGTCCATTAAGGCTGCCTCGTTCCAGGCAGGTCCTGGACAGGAGTTTGAATTCTGTGGAGTACACGGCAACAAAGTTTTTGCTCTGTTTCAGGGTTCGGATTTTCCAGTTTGCTGCTGCTGCCTGTTGGGGATTGGCATAGGCTGTAGAAAAGTGGGCAAGGAACCCCTGGTAATCAGAAAGCAGCGGTGAAGGAGCCACTAGCAACGGAGTGGCCCATTTAGCCGCCTGCCCCTTTAAGAGGCTGATTACAAAACACCTTGGTCTTGTCAGTGAGGAAATCCCAAGCACATAATTCAATATACAGTTTACATTGTGCCAGGAACACAGGGAACTCCTCCACATTACCACCAAACTTTTCAGGAGGGGTTACCGGGCATCTTGGCGGTGGGACAGTGGTGGCGGCAGCATGCTGCTGCAGTTGCTGTTGTTGTTGTAGGTGAGTGACTATTTGTGTGAGCTGCTGCTCCTGGTTCACCAGGTCTGATAGCTGCAGAGTGCCTCCACTTGCCTCTCCATCCATCCTGTGGAGCGAGTGTGAATGGGGTGCCAGCAATCTGTCACGGGCTGGGATGCAGGTGGGGCAGTCCAAATTCAGAGCCAAGGGGCAGCAAAACAGGAGCTGAGTATCAGAAGTCCAAAACACGAACCAAGAGTGTAGTCGTTCCAAGCTGGGGTCGAGAAGCCAGGGGTTCAGAGCACAGATCAGGAGTACTGGCAAGGTAGGTGCAGAGTGTTGTCAAGTTGACTAGTTGCTGGCACACGGAACCAGCATTGGGTGGGGAGCTAAATAGGTGCTGCTGTTAATTAGCACTCAGCGTATGCATCCCGGCTCCTGCATCTGCCTGCTATGCAGGCACGCCTCCCTTCATTGGGATGCTAAGTCCTGGTGGAGTCAGCTGTGGAGGTGAATCAGGGAGACTGTCTGCTAGGCATTGTTCTTCCTCAGCTGTTGCTGAGACGGGCAGCAAGGATATACTGATAGCGTGCTCTGGGGCTTCATTCAGGTCAGGTGTGGGCTCTGCTGGGACCGGGAGTTCATCCTCAGCAGTACTCATGACCAGTGTTCCCTCTGAGCTGAGTTAGTGCGAGCTAGCTCACAGTTTTATAGCCTGCAGTTCACAGATTTTTGTCTTAGCTCAGGAAGGATAGCTCCAGAGCTAACTAATTTATGCAGTAGCCAAATCAGTCGCTCACAACTTTAATGTCAATAGCTCACAAAGTTGAATTTTTGCTCACAGGACTCCACAGCTTAGAGGGAACATTGCTCATGACATGTTGTCAGACTCTTGAACAAACTTACTCTCAACAACACTCCATTGGCAATGATTTGTTTATTGAGAGACAAGGATGTATCAAGCTAAGACCATCTTGTGTCAGAATTGCCTAGGTTGGTGCCAGTTCTGGAATTATACATAGTTCAATCTAACCCCCACCATGACCCATCCAGTCACTCCAGTCACTCAACCTGCCTAAACCTAGCGTGCTCTGTTAGCCCTCCTGCCCCCACCTGCGAACCTACAGTAACATTATCTATGACAGGCTGGCTAGCAGAGACAGGCATCCAAGGTCTTTTCACATACTTCCTGTGTCGGGAGGCCTCTTAAGAAAACAGTTACAAAGCAGCTAAGTGAAGCAGTTTCACACACACACATTCACTATCTGCCCCCCCCCCATGCCCCAGTTTCAGAATCCAAATGGTGTGGATACATGCAGTGATGGAATATACAAAACCCATGGCAAACAAGGTTCTGAGTTTGACAAGTATTCCCTCTAAACTGAGTTTAGTGTGAGCTAGCTCACAGTTTCTTAATCTCACACATTTTTGTCTTAGTTCAGGAAGGATGGCTCAGAGCAAACTAATTTATGCAGTAGCCAAATCACTCACTCACAACTTTGATGTCAGTAGCTCACAAAGTAGAATTTTTGCTCACACGACTCCACAGCTTAGAGGGAGCATTGCTCTGATGGCCCTCGGTAAAGGCCGTTTCTCCAGTAGGTAGCACAGTTTGATTGTCTCCACAATCCACTTCAAAAGTCTCTATGCCAAAATTCAGTAGCCCTGCTTCTGCTTTCCATATGTGACAAAGAGGTGTGGTTCTTTGCAGAACTGCCATGTTCATTGCAGATAAAATAAAAGAGCATGTTTGACATGAAAGTAGTCTTTCCCTGTCATCCTTAGGTTCTTGGGAAAAATCTGGAACAAGTTATCAGAGTGGAGATGAAAATCTGAGACCACCTTTGGAAGGAAGTAGATGCCCGGGCTCAAAGTGACACTGCTATTGGGGAAGTGGAGATAAGAGGTGTCATGCCTGAGGGTGACGAGTTCACCCACCCTGCATGCAGACATGATTGTCACTAGGAATGTTGTCTTCCAGGTGAGTAACCTTATCTTGCACATAGCTAGAGGTTCTAATGGCTTGCCCATCAGCTTCTGTAGCACCAGAGGAAGGTCCCAGACTGGAATGGGCAACTTATGTGGTGGACGCGTATTCAGCTGACCTTTGAGAAAACTCTTAGTATGTGGGTGGTTAAAAACTCAGAACCCATCTACAGGATGATGGTATGCTGTCTTGGCCGGCAGGTAGATATGTATGGAGGAATAGCTCAGTCCCTTGTCAACAAGAGAGTAAGAAATCAAAGACTGATGAAAATCCTCTAGTTTCCGGAGGATGTTGTGAGGTTGTGGAGAACCTAACAAACGTGTCCCATAGGATCATCTGGTAGAGAGCTTTCTGCTATTCAGAATGACCTCCTTTATTTGAGAAGAGTTGAGGAAGATCCTCCATGCCGTCAGCTTCAAGTGAGCCATTTTCTGGTGGAATATGCACAGGGGGGTCCAGGGCAGGAGGGAAATTATGCTGTTGCCCCTGGGAGAGCTTCAACAGCACTGGGACCCATCCCTGCCTGGGCCACCATGGTGTGACTAGGATACAGTTTGGTAGGTCTCTGAGCAGCTTGTTCATTACTTGTACTATAAGGGGTAGGGGCAAAAACAGAAACACAAAATGGTCCTTCTATGGAAAAAGGAGTCCATCTCCCAAGAAGAGAGGGTCCACGTCCCCGTCCCCCCCCAGCTGTAGAGTGGCATTTCCAATTTGTCTGTGTTGAGAACACATCCACCTCTGGGCTCCACCATCTCTTGTATCAGGGAGTAAATATGACATGTTGATCTCTCATCTGTGCAGGGAAGCTTCTCCCATGCTCAGGCAGTCTGCCTGCATATTTTGAACTCCCAGTAGGTGCATGGCTAATAGGAAGGTCCCCCAACTTACGCATGCAAGCCATGGTTCATTGCCAGTGTGCAAAGACTCCAAGGTACCGTGCCTCCCTGTTGGTTTATATAGCTGAGGGCTGTGAAGTTGCCTGTAAGCACGGCGACCGCTCTCCCCCCTATGAGGGACTGGAACGATTGAACTGCATATCAGATCGCAAGGGGCTCCAGATAATTTATGTGGCAACGTTGATATTCTGGACCCCACTTGGCCCCTACACAGAGGCCTCTTAGGTGAGCTCCCCATCCCCACAGGGAGGTGTCCATAGTCAGCATCTCTGACGGCACTGGGAATTGGAATGGGGTGCCTGTCAGAAGATTCTATTTGAGTCCCAACCAAGTGAGAGACTGTAGGACCTAGGGTGGGATGAGGAGTGTTGTTAATTGATGCTGTCTCAATGGCTGGAAGTGCCTTAAGAACCACATCTGAAGCACCTGCATGTGAAACTTGGTGAAGGGAAGGACTGCCGTCATTGCTGCCATAATTCCTAGTAACTGTTGAACCTTTAGGGCCATTGTGTTTGCACTTTTTTAATCCTTTGTACTAGTGTAATATAACTAAAACCATTTCTTCCAGGAGAAATGCCCAGCTGGCTGTAGAGTTGATAACCACCCCACTGAAGTGTACTCTCTGTGCAGGCATGAGACAAGACTTTTTGTGGTTGATCCATAGACCGAGAGTTGTCAGGAGATTGACAGTCTGACTGGTGTCCCTGTCCAGGTCATTCTTCAAGTCTGCAACCAGTAGCAAATCATCTATGTATGGAAACACTAGTGTGCCCTGTAGATGAAGGTGGGCTGCTACCACAACCATAGTCTTTGTGAAGACTTGTGGAGCAGTTGAGATACTTTGTATTGATAGTGATGTGTTCCTACCGCATACCTCAGGAATTGTCGATGGGGTGGCCTAATGTCAAGATGAAAATATGCATCTTGGAGGTCTAATGTGGCTATCCAAACATTTAGTTTAAGAAGTAGCAGGATATTCTGCAAAGATACCATTTTGAACTTGTGGTAGATAATGAATTGGTTTAGAGCTGCAGATCCATGATGGGACAGAGGCCTCTATCTTTCTTCAGGACAGTAAAGTACTGGGAATAGAATCCCTGACCCTTGGACTGAGGGGGGACGGGTTCGATGGTATCTTTCTCTAAGAGGGTCTGGACCTTGTCCCGTAGAATCTTAGAAGGAGGGATGGTGACAGAGGTCGGGATGGAGGGTTTGCTGTGGAACTCTATCATGTAGCCATCAGAAATGACTAAAAGTACCCATTTGTCCAATGTCACCCTTCTCCAGTCCTGGAGAAAGGGCGAGAGGCATGTCCCCTTGGAACAGGAGCAGGGTGGTATGGGCAAGGGCAGTTGGGTGGAACAAAAGTCAAAGGCTCTGTTTGGGTGTTCTAGAGCCTTTGGTTCTAGGTGTTTGTTGACCAGACTGAAACTTCGATTTTGTATAAGGATGGTGGATGCCCTACTGTGATTGCTTAATTCTCCAAGCTTGCTCTGGAGACGACTTGGAATATTGTCTTTTGGACCACGGGTGGGACAATCACTTGTGTTTAGCTGGATGTATGGGGCCAGTTACACCAAGGTTATGTGACATTCTAATGCTTTTATCCATCTCTTGCAGGACCATATCAGTCATGGAGTGGGATAGGCTCTGACCATTGAATGGGAGGTCTTCAATATAGGAGCAAGTGTCCTGTGGAAGTGACGTGGAGTGAAGCTAAGAATGCCTATGTAAGGCTATAGCGGATGTGACAGTCTTAGCAAAAATGTCCACCATATGCTTGGAAGAATTCAACTGTTGCTTTGAAAGGAGCATGCCTTCCTTTTGGAGATGTCTAGCCAGAAGATGTTTATCTTCAGGGAGAGCAGGAAGGACTTCTGCCAGCTGCTCCCAAAGGGAGTATTGGTATTGTCCCATACAGGCAAAATATGAATAATATATTCTGCCAAATGCATCCAGTTTTTTCCCCTCTTTGTCTACTGGGCTGAATGAATGCGCTTACTGTTTGACGCTGAAGTGACTACTACCGAGTTGAGTTTAGGATGACAAGAAAGAAACTCAGCACTGTTTTCTTGAATCCGGTACATATGCTCTAGATGTCTAGAAGATGTTGGCGTGAATGATGGTTTGTCCCTAGGAGCTTTAGCTGCTTGGAGAATCATGTTGGTCACTGGAACGAAGTTGGCTGTAGAAGTGTCAGGTTGTACAATATCAAAGACTTAGTCTGTGACTGTTTAGGTTGGATAATTGAAATCCCCAAGGTATGAGCCATATGCTTAACCAATTCACCATAGGATTTCAAATCCTCAGACAGTGATATGGGGAGATTATCACTTGCTTGGTCAGGGAGAGATTCTCCATGTGGGGAGTGATGGTCAGAATTCACACCATCCAAATCTTTGTCAGAATAGGAACCTGATGCCTCCAAGTCAGAGCCTGAGGATCCCTGGGGTAGGACGCTATAGTGTGTGGGTCCAGGTGGAGGAGTAGGTGGTGGAGATGGAGGTGGCACTGAAAGAGCATGTGATGCTTTGTGTTTCTTTGCAGGTTGCTCCCTGTCCAATGTGGACCGCTTTTATACTGAGACTGATAGGATTGGCTTTGATGGAGATCAGGATCGACACAAATAAGGAGAACACTGATCCCATTCTGGGGGTTGAAAGGGTACCCATGGCAGTGCCATGTTGTCAGGTAATCCTGACATCAGATGGATGGAAGGGTAGGAGGGAGGGATGGTCTGCAACTTTTCATGCTCTGGAATGTAGGGAGGTGTGCAGGTTGCCTAGGAGATTCAGAATTCCACCGCCTGGGCACTCTGTTATCTCACCAAATGTCCTTGGTCTCACAGTTCTGGTTTCCGCTGTCTGGGACACCTCTGGGGCATTTTGGTTATTTACTGCTTTAGAACTTTCACACCTTTTCCCGCGCGCAGGCTTAGTGCCCATTGGTAGATAGGGGGGGGGCATTTCAAGCTGGTATAACTGTAAGTGTATCCTTAGAATTAGCTATCACTGATGTTACCGTGCCTTTAGAACTGCTTTCAATAAACGCTATCTTCTTTATGAAGCCTGGTGTTTGACTGACTTTCTGAAGAGCCTGACACATGTGTAATGGATATGCTCCATAGATATATTGCATCCGCTGCTGATACCAAGGGTTCATCGTGGGTGTCGCCTGGAATGTTGATGCAGGAGGACAGTATCGTAAGGGAGATCGCTCCTGAGAATGAGAGTGTCGTTGGTGTTGGTCAATAGGGCTTCGGTCCCAATGGGGCTCGATATCGACTGGTCTGTGAACACTGCTGGCTATAGATGAGTCCCTGGAAGAAGACTGATGGAATGAGTGTTGAGTCAAATCGATCTTTTCCACTTCCAATGCCGAAAAGTGGGGTGGTCATGCTGGGGAAGTGGCCTGCTCCTGGAAATCCAGTTGGTGGATGGGGGAGTCCAGGAGGCAAATGGGAGGCACTTCCGATACCGAGACTTGGATCAGTGGCGAGCGTTCCATCAGAGTGGTGAATGACAGAGTAGAAGAGTTTAGCTGAGGAATCTTGCCTGCAATTTAAGTCCAGACTTCATTTTATGAACCTTTTCTGCTTTGTCGCCTTTACCCTCCCTGTGTTTCTTGGCAGGAGTAGAGGGGGCAGACTAGGATGTGGCTTCTGAGTGTTTCGATGTTGTGCGGTCAGTGCTGAGATACCCCAGTGTCAGGACAGTTGATTTTGTTGAGGTCAACGGTCCCAGTGTCGAATCTGCAGGTGTGGCCATCAGTGCTGGGGAGAGAGAGCTGACTATGCCAGTGCTGTTCTAAGTCTTGCCACTCAGTTTTTGCAGGTTTTCCGAGAGAATTTGGCACAGTGACTGCACAAGTCCGTGCAATGGGCCTCCCCAGACACAGTAGGCACAATGAATGTCCATATATACGGGCAAGTTTGCTCCCGCACTTGGTGCAGCGCTTGAAGAAACCCCAATGTTTCCCCATAAGACATGTGAACAGGAAGGGGGAAGAGAGAAAAAAGTCCTTTCCAATGCTCCCAATGCTCCCTCTAAGCTGCAGAAGCTTGTGAGCAAAAATTCCACTTTGTGAGTTAACTGGCATTAAAGTTATGAGTGAGCGATTTGGCTGCTGCATAAATTAGTTTGCCTTGGAGCCATACTTCCTGAGCTAAGGCAAAAATTTGTGAGCTGGAGGCTAAAAAACTGTGAGCTAGCTCACACTAACTCAGCTTAGAGGGAACACTGGTCCCTCCCCCCCCATTTCTGAGACTGTAGAATAGCGAAGGAGGAAGAAGAAGAAGAGGAATCTAGAGGCAATAAAAGCTGATCTCATGAATCCATGACGAAGTTCACCGACCAGGTCAAAGAGCACCTGCTCAGCGCTGTGGTCAGAAGAGAACTGGTGGGAGACCTGGGCTCTGCCCCTGTGGGCATGCACAGTGGGGCCTCATATGTGTCTCAGGAGCAGAGCATGGGGAAAAGAGGCTTTAGGCTTGTTAAGTTACTGATGGGTCAGGCACAGAGACCATGAAGAAGATCATGCAGCTCTCTGGCTGGAAGCCTGGGGATACTGACATGAAAACAGTTGCTCCGCAGATACAGAGTCTGATAAACTGACTTGGAGCAGTTAATAACAAGATGTGAAGCATTTAAGTGAACAGTATGCAATACAGGTTTCCTAGTACATTTTTTATGTACTAGAATTCTTCATCATACCTTCCAGTGTTTCACAGATGAAACTTGGAAATCTATTTGTTGCTGGATTCTTTCCCCCATCAAACAAAACCTCTTTTCCCCAATAAAGATCAAGTAAAAACAAACAAACAAAAGAGAAAACTGGAGGGATGCTTCTAATGCTTCAAATCAAGGATCACTTTCCTGTCCTGGCTACACATTGTGGAGCACTCTGCTCTGACCATGTTAACTTGCTCAGCAAGTGCCCTGTCTTGCACAATTCTAAACCTCTGTTAAACCTTTGCGATCATATCTTAACAAGCCTGTATTTGATTAGAGCTTGTCATGACATCCAAACGCAGCCTTTATGTTGCATTATGTTGCATGGGAACAAGTGGAAAACTTCCAGAGACTTCTGTGTGACCAGAACTTTCAGGGTTCAGCTCGTCCTATAGGCAGCATTAGCAACTTATATTAAGACCTGTTTTGAGGCAGCATCCTCAAACCATACAAATAAGGGCAGCTAGCAGGGCAGGGATTTATTGAGGACAGGTAACACAAGCAAGGGAACTGTTCGTTGCAAATGGGGAGCACTGGTGTTCAGGCTGAAAACTTTCATATATGCAGCCTCTGGATGGTCCCAAGACTCCATCTGCAGGAAGTGTGCAGGTTAACTCAAGTAATATCTTTCAACCATAGAGGAACTTCTGTGTATCCCTTTTCTTTTGTTGTGTTCACTTCTGTCTAGCACTGAAAGAACTAACTACATGTTACTTTATAAGTTTGTCCTTGGCCCATCCTGGTTTTTGTCAGGCAGTTCCATGCTGAAATGTAATTCCAAGCCACATATGGGAGGCCCTCCACCACCTACTGGACAGGTTGGCACCATGGTCCTGGGGCCCGAGGGAAGCAGCGACGTTCCGAGGGGTCAAGGGGCTGTTAATTTCAAACAAGGTGCTGGCACACTTCGACAAGTCCCTGCCAGTTGTCCTCATGTGCAACGCATCCCCTTATGTCATTGGAGCGGTTCTAGGCCATGTCCTTCCCGATGGTTGTGAGGTTCCGGTGGCCTATTACTCAAGGACCCTGTCTGCCACAGAGTGCAACTATGCGCAAATTGACCGGGAGGGGTTGGCGATAATAGCGGGTGTTAAAAAGTTCCACAGCTTCATCTATGGGTGCCCCTTCACCATCATCACGGACCATAAACCGCTGCTCAGCCTCTTTGCAGCCAACAAGCAGACGTCCCACGTCCTGTCGCCCCACGTCCTCCGATGGTTCCTGTTTCTGGTGGGCTACAACTACCATCTGGAACACCGCCCGGGCAAGGCAATGGGGCACACTGACGCTCTGAGCCGGCTGCTGCTCCCTTCCACCAAGGCCAATCCTGCTCCTGCCCCCGGAGTCCTGGCGCTGGAGAACCTCCTGGATCCCCCTCTACATGATGCCAATGTCACCACCCGCTCGGCCCACGGACCCCTGGTTGTGGTACCCGTACATAACACTTGCTAACAGGAGTGTGGTGCACAGGGAAAGGAGACTTAATCCTTACCCCCTCCTATGTCATTTTCCTGGCCTGAAACTGTTCTGGGAAGCCCCTTTCTGCCCTGTTGGGCAAACATGGACAGAACCCAGACATTTAAATCCCCCCTTCCCCCGAGTCTGCCCGCCTCCCCTCCCCTTCCCCAGCTAGCCCACCACAGCAGGCTGGCTGGAGAAGGGGAGAGCAGGGCAGGGCAGGGAGGCAGCCACGCCTGGGTCCCCTGCCTGATGTTCTCTAGGTGCCCCATGGCTGCAGAGCACCTAGAGAACATCAGGCAGGGAACCCAGGCATTTAAATCTCCCCTTCCCCTGAGTCTCTCCACAGAAACGGAAAGGCTCAGGGAAAGGGGGGGCATGTCTACCTGCCTCCCCATCCCTTCTCCAGCTAGCCCACCGTGTCTGACTCTTCACGACACCATGGCCCTCCTGTCTTCCATTGTGCTCCAGAGTCTGCTTAATTTCATGTTTGTTGCCTCGATAACACTGTCTAACCATCTCATCCTTTGCCGTCCCACTTCTTTGACCTTCAATCTTTCCCAGCATCAGGGTCTTCTCCAGTGAGTGCGCCCTTCTCATTTGCTGGCCAAAGTATTTGCGCTTCAGCTTCAGTATCTGGCCTTCCAGGGAACAGTTAGGGTTGATTTCTTTTAGGATTGACTGATTTGATCTCCTTGCAGTCCAAGGAACTCTCAAGAGTCTTCTCCAGCACCATAATTCAAAAGAATCTATTCTTTGGTGCTCAGCCTTCCTTATAGTCCAGCTCTTGCAGCCATACAGTACTACTGGGAATATCACTGCTTTGACCATACGGACTTTTGATGGCAGGGTGATGTCTTTACTTTTTATTATGCTGTTTAGGTTTGCCATTGCTTCCCTCCCAAGGAGCAGGCATCTTTTAATTTCATGGCTTTAGTCACCATCTGCAGTGATTTTGGATCCCAGGAAAGTGAAGTCTGTCACTGCTTCCACAACTTCCCCTTCTATTTCCCAAGGAGTGATGGGGCCAGATGCCATGATCTTAGTTTTTTGTTGTTGAGTTTCAAACCAACCTTTGCACTCTCCTCATTCACTCTCAGCAAGAGGCCCTTAGGTCCTCTTCACTTTCTGCCATTAGAGTGGTGTCGTCTGCATATCTGAGGTTGTTGATCTTTTTCCCAGCAATCTTAATTCCAGCTTCTGAATCATCCAGGCCAGCATTTTGCATGATGTATTCTGCATATAAATTAAATAAGCAAGGGGACAGTATACATCCTTGTCATACTCCTTTTCCGATGCTAAACCAATCAGTTGTTCCATATCCGGTTCTAACTGTTGCTTCTTGACCCTTATACAGGTTTCTCAAGAGACATGTGAGGTGGTCTGGTACTCCCATTTCTTTAAGGACTTGTCATAGTTTGTTGTGATCCACACAATCAAAGGCTTTAGCATAGTCAATGAAGCAGATCTTTTTTCTGGTACTCCCTTGCTTTCTCCATAATTCAGCGAATGTTGGCAATTTGATCTCTAGCTCCTCTACCTCTTCGAAACCCAGTTTGTACTTCTGGCAGTTCTCTATCCATGTACTGCTGAAGCCTGACCTTGCTAGCATGTGAAATGAGTGCAATTGTGTGATAGTTTGAACATTCCTTGGCATTGCCCTTCTTTGGGATTGGAATGTATACTGAGCTTTTCCAATCCTATGGCCACTGTTGTGTTTTCCAAATTTGCTGGCAAATTGAGTGCAGCACTTTAACAGCATAATCCTTTAAGACTATGAATAGTTCAGATGGGATACCATCACCTCCACTAGCTTTGTTTTTAGCAATGCTTTCTAAGGCCCATTTGACTTCACATTCCAGGATGTCTGGCTCAAGGTCAGTGATTACACCATTGTGGTTGTCAAGGACATTGAGGTCCTTCTTGTATAGTTCTTCTTTGTATTCTTGCCATCTTTTCCTAATCTCTTCTGCTTCTGTTAGGTCCCTGCCATTTTTGTCCTTTATCATGACCAGCTTTGCATGGAACATTCCCTTGATTTCTCCAATTTTCTTGAAGAGATCTCTAGTCCTTCCCAATCTATTGTTTCCTCTATTACTTTGCATTGGTCATTCAAGAAAGCTTCCTTATCTCTCCTTGCTGTTCTCTGGAAATCTGCATTCAGTTGGGTAAATCTTTCCTTTTCACCTTTGTCTTTTGCTTTCCATCTTTCCTCTGCTATTTGTAAAGCCTCATCAGAAAGCCACTTTGCTTTCTTGCATTTCTTTTTCTTTGGGATGGCAGTGATTGTTGCCTCCTGTACAATGTCATGAACCTCTGTCCATAGTTCTTCAGGCACTCTATCAAATCTAGTCCCTTAAACCTATTCTTCACCTCCCCTGTATATTCATCAGGGATGTGATCTAGGTCAAACCTTAATGGCCTAGTGGTTTTCCCAACTTTCTTCAGTTTAAGTCTGAATTTTGCAGTGAGTAGCTCATGAACTGAGCCACAGTCAGCTCCAGGTCTTGTTTTTACTGAGCGCCTCCATCTTTGACTGCAAATGATAAAATCAATCTGATTTCGGTGTTGCCCATCTGGTGATGTCCATGTGTAGAGTTGCCTCTTAGGTTGTTGGAAGAGGGTGTTCGCTATGACCAGCATGTTCTCTTGACAAAACTCTGTTAGCCTTTGCCTGGCTTCATTTTGTTCTCCAAGGCCAAACTTGTCTCTTATTCTGGTTACCTTTTGACTTCCTACTTCAGCATTCCAGTCCCCTATGATGAGGAGGACATCTTTTTTTGGTGTTAGTTCTAGAAGGTCTTCATAGAACTGGTCCACTTCAGCCTCTTCTGCATCAGTGGTTGGGGCATAGACTTGAATTACTGTGATGTTGAATGGTTTGCCTAGGATTCGGACCAAGATCATTCTGTCATTTTTGAGATTGCATCCCATTACTGCCTTTCTCACTCTCTTGTTGACTATAAAGGCTACACCATTTTTTCTATGGGATACTTGGCCACAGTAGTAGTCTTCTGAGTTAAATTCGCCCATTCCTAGCCATTTTAGTTCACTGATTCCCAAGGTGTCAATGTTCAGTCTTGCCATCTCATTTTTTACCACGTCGAGCTTACCTTGATTCATAGATCTTACATTCCAGGTTCCTATGCAGTATTGTTCTTTGCAGCATCAGACTTTCCTTTCACCATCAGACACATCCACAACTGAGCGTCCTTTTGGCTTTGGCCCAGCCGCTTCACTCTTTCTGGGGTTACTTGTACTTGCCCTCTGCTCTTCCCAATAGCATATTGGACACCTTCCGAGCTGAGGGGCTCATCTTCCGGCACCATATCTTTCAGTCTTTTGTTACTGTCCATGGGGTTTTCTGTCCATGGGATTTTGTTGGCAAAGATAGTGGAATGGGTTGCCATTTCCTTCTCCAGTGGATCACACTTGGTCTGAGTTCTCTGCTGTGGCCTGTCCATCACTTTAAAATCTGGCCCCCTAACCAGCAATGTGATCCTGGTTTTGCCTGTTGTTCTGTTTTTAATTTTGTCCTTGACTTAGTCATTGAGTAACCTAGATTGATGTTGTTCCAGAAAATGCTTCAAAGGTACATTAGGTTATTATACCGTTAAAGCAGTCTCAGGCCTATTGTGCATGGGTGTTTCTCCTCATTTTCATCATGCATGTCTGTCTGGTTTTCTTTGCCATTCTGCATTCATTTCCCTCCCTTCAGCAGTCAGTTAGCTTTCTAGTCGCTGTTTTCCCGGGTTTTCTGAGAGTGCTTTTGTGCCAATTTTTCCCTTGTTTCACTTCCAAGCTGAAGGTAAGTCAAAAGCATACAGATTCTCTTGGATTTCTCCCATGCCCTTTTGCCACCCCTTGAAAGTCACTCCCCTGCCCACATCAAGGTCATTCCATTCACTCTGCACCTTCCACCATCCTCCCCCTTCAACATTGTACAAGCTCCATTTCTCCCTCTTCTTTTTTTAACAAGTGGCATGAGTTTAGTGGTAAAAGACTATTTCTAGTCTTGGTTCACTGAATTTAAAAAAATTAAAACAATGTGAGGGGAGTTTAAAAGGAACTTCATGAGGTTTAGTTCCCTGCTGGTATTGACTTGAAAGGGGGATCACAGAGGCAAATGGCAGTGTCCCCAATGTAAAAAAAAAGGATTTCAATGCTGCATGCAAACAAAATAAAAGGGGGGGAATCATCAATGCAGAATGAAATTGACATGAGATATAAAGAGAGAGAGGCACACTGGGATGAGAAGCCTAAAGCTCTGAAAACATTTTTTCCCTTTCATGCTTTCATAAACAATGGGGGGGCATTTTGGCAGTCTCTGGAAGCCTAACATTAAAATGGTGGCTGAGCCACATGGACCTTCTGCAAACTGCTGAACTTAAGAATCTCTTGGGATCGATCCATTTGAAGGACAGAGTGCAATCCACACAGGACAGGCTTTTAAAAACTGCCAAGATCACAACCAGTGTGCAGGATCAAATTAGAGAATCACAAAGAGAAAACCACACAAATTTGCAAGGAATGGCAGGAAATTAGCGTTGCTATGCAGCTGCATGGGGCATCAGTGCAAATACTTCCCTTTTTTTTCAACTTAGTGGCACAAGACTAAAAAAGCTCTACAGAGCTTCTGTCAGAGGACTCCTCCCCCATACAAACTGCAGACCTGTGCAAAGTGTGGCGGAGTTGTAGCCAACTTAGCACAGGCGTGCACACACACATGTTGCCAACCACCACAGCTTGCAATGCCAGTGTCAGTGGGTTCTACTGTGCATTCTGTGCACTCAACATGTTCCCCCATATTATGAGTTCATGTGACTCTTTCCCATTTTTCACAGTGGCTGATAACACTGCAGAGAATCCCCTCATGCTTGGCAATATGGAAAACAAGGCTTTGTAGCTGCTTATCAGTTTCAAAAAAAGTCTTGTCAATTTCAGCATTGGTTTCCCCCCCTTTCTGTTCCCTTTCATTCAATGAATTGACACTAAAATGTATGTGCAAAATATGAACCATGAGGATTTAAATGGAAGGCACTTGCTGGATGCTGCTTTGCAGCTGCATTAGGGTAATGGTTGCAACTTTAATAAAAGCATGAAATGTGTTTTATAATTCAATTATTTCAACAAAACACGCAAATCCATCATAAATGTTAGTTTATTATGGTCAACAACCATATTCAAACATAGTACAAAAAATATCATAGAAAAGATAAAAGCTTAAAAGAAAAACAACATCATTAGAAAAAATAACATAATTACAAATCATCATAGCTCATAGATAAAATTTACCAATCATCATATTTCAGAAATAAAAAAATATGATATATTATTCTAAATATATAATATCAGAACAGGGAAGGTGAGTTCCTACTGAACAGGTCTATTGTTTGCTGCGCACTTTGATCATTTGGGCACAGAACTTAGCTGTTACCTTAGTAATAGCTGGAATTTCATCAACCAATAGTTTCTTGAGACATGCTTTATCCATCAGCTCTGCTAGTCCATCCAAAAAAGGAAGGTTTGTCTTATCTCTAATTTCTTTATAAAAAGGACATTGTGTCCCAACGTTTCCACCTCGTCTAGAGAGCAGGGACAAATACTTCCAGTATATGAGATCTTCTTATATCTCATTTCTAATACCATTGATCACATAACATCACATCTAGCCAGGGTAAAAGCCCTCCTGTGGGGAGAAAAATGTAATATTTTAAGATATTGGGCCATTGTCATTGGGCCACTGCAATCACATGCGCCAGTAGATCCAACACAGGTGTGAATGCCCAATGGATCAAAAGGGTGCGATCAGACAGCAACATCTGGGAAGCGTCCCGCAGTCATCAGCAACCCATGCTGCTCTGCCACAGAAGTGGAGTAAAAAGACACTGGAGAAAATCTGGTAGTAAATGGGTTGCGATGAGCCATGGACAGACTTTCCCCATTTGATCGAGCAAGCACACACTCATACTGTCGGCATGGTCTGATTGGGCCATCCCAGCTCGGTGCTGTTCCCTCCCCTCACAGTATGTGCATCATTGCATACTCCATAGAGGGCCCTCAGTGCAGAGGTGCAATTCCTCATTTATGCACATGGAAAACAAACAGCAAAAAAAGAAACCCGCAGTTGTAATCTCACAACTGCAGGTCGAATTACTCCAGAGGGAATAGCCTCGCTTCCCCCCAGCTTCATCTGGCATGTGTGACTGCAAACATAGAGTATCTAAATTTCCAAGGGGTCATAAGGCTTGGAGTTCTCATTAGGTCTTGCTATCACTCTATGTCACAATTTTTTTGTTTGATTATAGATTTTGCATGATCAGTATTTTGTGACAATAGAGCAGCAGGTAAAAGGCCCATTCTTTCTAACCTGTCCTCATGTAGCCATCTTGGCTGTTGGAGAACTTGCGTTATTAAAGGAAGAAGGCCTTTTGGATTTCTGTGTATCCTAGGCCACTGAAAAGCAGAGGCCAACAGGATTCTCGCCTCAATTCTCAATTGCATCATTTAAAAAAAAAAAAACTTTGGACACCCCCCCACACACCACACGTGATGTTCCACCCCAATTTAGAAAAGTGTGGTTTCTTAAATTGTAGCTGCAGAATAAATACACCAGAGGAAAAAAGAATGGTGCTTAAGGCAGGCATGGAATCTGAAATAAAGATTGAAGACTTACTGCTCTGAAAATCTGCAGCAAGTTGTGTGTGCATAATGGGCCTCAGTCTAGCTACTAACTATTGGGAAGACTTCCTGGGAGCCCAACCCCCAAGACGCAGTTAGGCATTTGTAGTGCTTCTGTTCATTTTGTGGGGACTCATGCCTTCCCCAGTTACACCCAGTTTGAGTTTTTTGCCTCAGGCACCAAACAGTCTCAGCTCAGCTCATCCCATGCTTCTTTCGCTGGTAACAAAAAGCCACAAGTATTCACAGCTCGGTTGGGGAGGTGGGAGGCTTGTCACACAGTTAAATGTTTGCAAATAAAAGAGGATAACTGAAGTCTGCAGGCACCAGAGGCAGTTCTGAGGCTCTGTGAACCACTGTGCTGAGGAGAGAGGGAAGTTAGCTGTGTGTTGTCGAAGACTAGGCCGCTCAAACTGTCTCCCTTTTCTGAGAGATCTTTTGTAGTGCCAGCCCTTGCCTTCCCCACTATCCCTGCTACTTGAAGTTATTCTGGCACCTCAGATGTCTTACACGATGTTGAAAAGTCCCAGTTCTCTGTAGGCCTTTGGCTTCTGTTGGTATCTAGACCATTTCCCTTGCAAGGCAATTAAAAAAACACCCAAGGAGGATCAAGGGACGTTCTGGGGATCAGATGCACTCATTTGGAACATTCTATTGCACAGTGTGCACTATTTAAGGGACAAAGCACACAGTATTGCTACTCCCAATGTGCAGTGTTTTGTTTGGCTCTAAAAAGCATCCATGACCCTGACCTGGACAGCCCAGGCAAGCCCAATCTCATCAGATCTCGGAAGCTAAGAAGGGCCAACACTGGCAAGTACTTGGAAGGGTGACCTCCAAGGAATTTCAGAGCTGGGACACAGACACAAGTAATATAAGCCTCCATTCTGAAATGTCCAAGCCCCACTAGGTGTCGCCAGAAGTCAACATGACTTCCAGGTTCACAAGTATGCATACACAAAATACTCACAATCCCCCCCCCCCAAATAAAAAATAAAAAGCATCCATGGAGGACTGATATTATGGCTGCAGTGTCACAGGTGCAGGGGTGAGGAAGAGCTAACTCTTCTGTTTTGTACCGTACTTCTGATTAAAACTGGCACTTCACAGGCTGCTTTTATCCCTGCTAAGTTAATTTAAAAAAGGTACAATGCAGCAAAATAACAGAAGCTGTCCTGAGTCACAGCTGGCTTCTTCAGATGTATGAAATGTACATCTTATTAGCCAGTTGCATTTGTGCTAAAACCCATAAACAACTGAAAGAGGTGTGAGGGTAGGGGGGGAGTGAAGATGCTACAAAGAGAAGGCAGTTTAAAACAAGATCCAATCCAACAAGTACTCAAAGCACAAAACTGGTGAGCCCGTATGCACACCACCCATCTTTGAGGTCTCCAAGGTGGTGCCTGCTGATACTTTTCCTGGTGACTGCCAAGTTTTTTTTAGAAAGTAGGTGGGGGCTGGTAGGTAACAAGCCTTCTGACTGGCCACTGGAGATTTGATTGGCTGGGCAGATTTTTAAAAAAAGTTTGTTTGGCAGCTGCTGCCACCACAGCACAAGGATCTTCACTGTGTGACTGAAGGTAAGTGACAGCAGCCACTGTGTGGCTGGTTCTACTAGGGTTGACTGAGGACATGAAATCCCCCACCCCTGGGCCCTGCCCACCACCTGTGATCAGCTGGCCAGCAGGGGGACTTACCAGCAGGAAGGCAGGCCTAGGTTGTTGTTGCCAGTGACATGGAGGTGCCATTTCCAGCATGTACCAGAAGTGACATCATTGTGTTGCTGGTGTTACAGTGACACTCTGGTATTTAAGCAAATACTCTGTGGTGGAAGCCATTTTTATCACAGAGTTTTTGCCCAGATATCAGCATCGCTGCAATGCTGGCAATATGATGATGTTATTTCTGGTGCATGCTGGAAGTATAGTACACAGTTTATGAAACACTGTTAAAACATCTTACACTCTGCCACTGACTAACAGATTGAGCCTAGCAGGTACACTTAACCTTTCTATGATACATATGCTAAGCACAATGTATGATTTAAGTACATGGACAGAAATCAATCATGAATGTATTCAGATATACACTTTGGTTCATTGCTGGAAATGCATTTTGGGAAGCTCAAACAAAATGCTATTCTGCTATTTTGCTGTTGTGCTGAGGCATGGAGCCTTGACTGGCCAGCTATAACTACGCACATGTTTCTCTCTCTTTTTTTTTTTTGGCCCCCAAAGGTGATTTTTTATTGTTTTTTTGTAATAGACACTAAAACTACAACAAAAATAAGTGAAGGGGAACTAACAACTAGGGAGAAAGAAAATTAAATCCACACTAAACTAAAAACCCAAGACTAGGAGATCCTTATCCCAGTTAAAAATCTATGTTAGTATCAAATTGTTAAGCAAAACAATGTATACTGTGAGTTACTATCTACCCCTGATCTGAAATTAGTTGGTTACGTGTTATGGGAGAATTCCAGAGCATCCCCCAGACTCACTTCATAAAGGCAATTTTCAGAGTCCTTCTGCCTTTACTTAGGCTTTATCTCTCTAAAAGCACAAGTTGGTTTGCGGGCAACAGCACCTTCTTCCACAGCCAGGTCTTTGTCTCCGATGGTGTGGAGCCACTCGAACCAGTTTCACCGTCTTCTTTGGTTTCCAGATGACGTTTCAGAAATTCTTTAGCCTTGTACACGGAGTCAATCCTCTCTCTCTTGTCGTGCAGCTTAAAGATGACCCCTTCTGGAACCACCCATTTGTATGCAATTTGATTAGTTTGGAGAAAAAGTATTAAGTCCTTGTAGCTCTTCCGTTTTTGGCAAGTTTCAAATGGAATGTCTTTTAGAGTCTTAATGGTAGCATTTCCCAGTTTCAGCGGAGTTGCTGACGTGGCTTTTAAAATTGCATCCCTTGTTTGTCTTCTTGAAAATCTGATATTTCTCCAGGTAGGCTATTCTTTTTGGTGTAGTTTGAATACACCCTATATGCTGCTTCCATATCATGCATTATTTCTTCCGCTTTCAAGCTTGCTACTGGTGCTAGGATATCACTCAGGAGCTTCTTCAAATCTTCCTTCAGTGTTTCAGAAACCCCCTGGAATCTGAGGATCATATTCGCTTTTTCCATTTGCAGTAACAACAGTCTGTTTTCCTGATGATTCTGTTTATTCATTACTTGATCTACTCTTTTCTTCAAAGTCTTGTTTTCGGTGTACATCTCTTTCACTACTTCCATTGTTTGCTCTGTCTGCTTAACTGTTTCTGCCATCTGGAGCTGTTGTGCTGCAAGAGTCTGATTGAGAATGGTTAACTGCTGGTTAATACCAGCAAGTTGATCCATAACAGGCTTGAGCGTATCCACTAGTAGTCTCGTGACGTCCACTCCTTCGTCTTCCAGTCTTGGACTTTGACTGTCGATAAGTTTCGGTTTCATTCCTTTCCTCCCTGCGCCCAACATCTTGGTCAATTGTTTACAAAAGCCAACCGCTATTTCACCACCTCTGAAAATCGCTTGTGTTATAAATCTGCTCTGGTAAGTCTCTCAAAACAAGTCAAACACTTAGTTTTTCCCTTCCCCCTCTCTTTTTTCCGCTACTCACCTCACTCGCGGGGGGATCTCTCCACCCGCCATTTACCGATGATGGGGGGGGGTAAGGGATTTCCAGGTTTACTTTCAAAGTTCGGTTACATCCAACTCACGTTCATTGTAGGCCACTTGTGGCCTCTCTTAAATCTCCGCCAGTCGCTCGATCTCCGTCGCTTGTTCCGGCCAGCCTAGCTAGTGCCATTCGGCCACACAGCGTTAGGACCATCAGGGCAAAGGGGCACTTCAATTCACCGGCATTCTGCCGTTGAAGAGGCTACCCCTTCAAAGCCCTATGGCTTGAAACCCTCACCAAGGGTTCCGTGGGGGGGCCACGTCAGTAGCTCCCCTCCAAACTGCTGGTGTGCAAATCGCTCCCCCGAGCCTCGCCATCACCACGCTATAAACCGGAAGCCACTGCACACATGTTTCTGATGTCAGTTAACCTAGCTAGAATGAAGAACAATAAGCACTCTGTAACCATATCAGCTAATATAGATACTTTTAGGACTCCATGGCCTAGGCTAGAGAGAAGTTTAGTGTTCTGTTTTAAAAGAAAAACTCTCCCTGGGAATACCCATCCCCCAAGTCTTAATCCAATGGGAAATAGGTGATGCAGTTTGACAAAGTTTGATGGAACCAATAATTCTGTTTTATTCCTCTGATGTAATGTGAAATATAAAATGCTATGACTCCCATTGTAATGGGGGGAGACGCTGGTTGGTATCTGAGGGGACCAAACCCTGTTTATTTGGTTTCTCCCTATTAATTGATTAATAATAAAGACCTGTTAAGTTTCTTCCTTCACAGGACTGAGTATGTGTGTATTTCTCAAACTGGAACCAGGGAAACACAGGTTCTTGTTCAACAGAAGTGACATCACTGTGCCACCAACAGCTAGGATTGCCAGGTCTCCCCTCACCACTGGTGCGAGATGGAGGCAGGACTGCTAGATGCTGGGAAATTCCTGGAGATTTGAGGGTGGAGCCTGGGGAGAACAGGGACCTCAGTGGGGTACAATGTCATAGAGTCCACCCTCCAAAGCATCCATTTTCTTCAGAGAACTGACCTTTGCAGTCTGGAGCTGAGATGAAATTCCAGAGGATCCCCATGTCTCACCAGGAGGCTGGCATCCCTACTGGCAATGAGGCCTACAGCTCCCTCCTGCTCCTGGTAATCCCCCTCTCCTTTCCACTAGTTGCCAGGAGAGACCTGGTAGCCCTAGCACTGTGTACTGCAGCAGCAGCCATTTTTTGGCTATGCCCACTACCCTGTGTTAAGAGTTCCAAAGGTGTCTGCAGGCTTAAAAAGGTTGGGGACCCCTGCCTTAGAGAATGCAAGGAGCAAAGCTAGACTGACTATTTAAACTTGGCCCCACCATTCCAGCCCCCCAACCATGGTCTGCAGGCTTTGGGAATGCAGAAGGGATCCATATTCTGATCCTAATCAGCCTGGTTGAATTACTATAACACACTTTACATAGGACTGCCTTTGGAAACTGTCCAAAAACTTCCATTTACCCACAAAGCTACAGTAGGGTTGCCAGGTTCCCACTGCAGGGGGATGGGGAGTAGGGTTGCTGGGAATGGCAACTTTGGAGGTGCACTCTCTGGCATCACATCCCTGCTGAGCTCCCTCCCCAAACTCTGTTCTTCCCAAGCACCACTCCACATCTACAGGAATTTCCCAAGCCACAGTTATCAACCCTAAACCCACCAATTAAGATCCTGTTCTCGAGCCCTGCTCTCTGTGTCCCTGCTTGCAGCGGTCAGCAAACCTCCCTGGTTGGGGTGGGGGATCCCCTACTCAGAGCTTCCGTTGCCACTCCAAGCATATAATGTACTGGGTTAGGACATAACAAATCGGGGTGGGGGGGTAAAAACTCATGATGGTGTCACTGTCAGGAGAATTCTAGAAGCAACTGTGGTAGCTGTTGCAATCACTGTAAATTCTGGTTTTCCAGATCAAGGACTTTCAGAGCCAAAGAGGCAAACAGAGTCCCTGTTGACTTGAATGGATGCTCATGACTATGATTTAAACTATATAATAAATGTCTGATGTCAATCCTCCATGTGATTAAATATGCTATAGCTGCAGTACTACACTTTCCTGGGAGTAAGCCTCATTGTATAAAATGGGACTACTTCTGATTAGGCCTGCTCAGACTTGCTCTCTATGTAATCTACAGAACAAAGTTTGAGTTCATTGGCACCTTTAAGACCAGCATGCACACGAAAGCTCATACCTTGAATAAAACTTTGTTGGTCTTAAAGGTGACACTGAACTCCAACTTTGTTCTACTGCTTCGGACTACCCATCTGGCTACCCACCTGGATCTATGTAATCTACAAACAGCATTATTGTGGAGGAGGGGAATGCAGGAGGAAGGCCCCAATTCTATGTTTTGTCTGAGTCACCTCTCTGTGACTCCAAGATATTACTCAGCAATGTAGCAAGTACTGTTTGTTCCAGCATGAGCAGTGATAGGGGAAAGTGTTTGTCTGCATAACTGCTGCATAACTGCTGTGTGACCTTCAGGAAGAGGCTGGTGATATCCCAGAATGACAACTGATCTCTGTATTCCAGAGATTACTTTCCCGGAAGAAAATGGCTGCTTTGGAGGGTGAACTCTATAGAATCACATCCCCCCTTGAGGTCCCTCCCTTCCCCCAAATCCTCCCTCCCCAGGATCCATCCCCAAATCTCCAAGGCTTTCCCAACCCAGAGTGGTCTGTAAAGGCCCAGGAACAGGGCCAGCAGAACGTACAGTTGTGCTTGCTGCCACTCATGTTTCTGTCCCAACTTTTATGGCACACAATGCCACATGGCTTTCCGGGTGTGTGTGTGTGTGTGTGTGTGTGGAGGTCCCATCCAAATGCTGGCCAGATTTAGACTGGCTGAACTCCAGCAAAATGGCTGCATGAAGTCCCTGCCAGCCATTCTATGGGATTGCTAAACAATGTACCTAGACAATCACAAGAAGGGAGGAATGTTTGCTTACTTATGTGAATATATATCCCACCTAACCAGTGTTCCCTCTAAGCTGAGTTAGTGTGAGCTAGCTCACAGCTTTTTAGCCTCTGGCTCACAAATTTTTGTCTTAGCTCAGGAAGGATGGCTTCAGAGCAAACTAATTTATGCAGTAGCCAAATTGCTCGCTCACAACATTAATGCCAGTAGCTCACAAAGTAGAATTTTTGCTCACAAGACTCCACAGCTTAGAGGGAACATTGCACCTAACGGAGGCAACTTTATAGCAAATCAGATCAAAGACAGAAAAGCAATTATAAAACAGTACATTGGTACAGAATTTTAAATCGTAAAACATCATTAAAACTAGCACTTGATATCATAACCAAAAACACCCACTAACAAAAAACTTGGTGGAAGGCAAGAGAGTAGACTAAATGAGTTAGTTCAGGTGGTGCTGATGGGCTGCACTTGTATTTGCCCGTTGGGGATTACAACTCCCCCAGAGCTGTTTTGGGTCAGGAAAATGGTGTCGGGGAGGAGGCTGAGCCCCCCCCCCCCAGTTCCAATCTGATCATGCCCATGAGGCACTTCAGTAATTAGTTCTTAGCTGCTGTTATCTAACTGAGGGGAATTGAGAGTCGGTTCTGGGTAACCCCAATCCAGTCTGTTCAAAAAATCATGACTAGTTTGTCTCTTCTAAAACTACAAATGGGTTCAGGGTAATATACTAGTTAGAGTGTCAAACTAGGATCTGAGAGGCCCAGGGTTCGAATCCTCACTGTGCCATGGCAGCTTAGTGGCCTTGAGCCAGTCACAGACTCTCAGCCTAATCCACGTCACAGGGTTGTGAGGATAAAATGGCAGAGAGGGAAATTGATGTAAACTGCTTTGGGGGCACATTGAGGAGAAAGGTGGGGTAGAAATGAAGTAAATACATTCATGCAGAAGAACAATGCTACTTCTGCACTAAAGTTTTTCTCTTCTGTTGCTTCCTACACTGGGCCTTTTGATTTTGTACCTTCCACATAACACTATGCTGTAAATGTCCTCTGTCCAGATTTCCCCTGCCCTCAGCAGGCTCTTTCCCAAATGAGCTTTACTCCAGTCTTTTTTCAAAGAAAGCAGTCCAAGTGCCTTATCACACCACCTGGAAGGAGTGAGGCATGTTCTCCTGCCGTACAAACGTTCCACCCACATCAGCATCATTTTCCCACCATCAGCCTCTCACTATGTTGTTTTCCCAGCATTCCCCTCCACCTCACCACTGGAGGGCCTTTTGTAGCCTTTAAAACAAAAGAGTAATTGCTTTTGTGCAGGAGCGCAACAACATTGTGATGATCTGTTACCTATTCCCATTTCAAATGTTAGTTCTCTGAATTCTCATGTTCCCCAGCCCTTCGGCTTGCCAGCCTCCAGCCCTGACCTGGATAGCCCAGACAAGCCTAATCCCATCAGATCTTGGAAGCTAAGCAGGGCCGACCCTGGCAAGTACTTGGACCTCCAAAGACCTCCAAAGAATACCAGAGCAGGACGCAGAGGCAGGCTAACCAAGCCACCTTTCTGAAAATTGTCCAAGCCCCCAGTAGGGGGGCAACAGAAATCAACCATAACTTCCGGGCAAGCACACAACACACACACACACACAGACAAAAGGATTGCCAACCTCCAGATGGGGCCTGGAATTACAACAGATCTCCTGACAACCGAGATCAATTCCTCTTGGGATGACCTACAGCCACCATGGCTTGCAAAAGTCCCTCCCCTCCACAAACCATGCCCACCCCAGACTCCATCCTTCAAATCTCCAGGAATTTCCCAACAAATTCTGAATTTGTTCTAGAATATGAAATCCAGGCTGAAAATGTGATCAAGTTTGTGCACTGCTGTGACAATGTTGCCATATTATTGAAGTCCAAAGTAGTCTACAAGATTCATCTTGGTCAGAAGAAGACTTTTGTAGTCGAAACGGGAAAAGCATTCTGGAGTTCACCGTCTCCTTGTTGGTCCTGTTAAATTCTGGACGATCATCTGAAACTACACAATATTGTATATTTTGTGTTGTTAATGTTTTGAAGTTATAATAACATATACAAATTGTGTAAGCGCTTTGTGTTTGACAGTTATTTTGATGTTACCAGTGACAGTATGATGACGCTTCTTGGTAAAACTGTAAGTTTTTCTGGTGATCCTGAGAACTGCCTTACAATACTTCCTGTAAGTGATGTAGTGGCACACATGACACCGTGCCCTCCATGTCCCTAACTCCAAAGCTCCTGCCAGTTTCCAGGCACAGCCTGCCAACCCTAAGCAACTGTGCCCCCTTCCCAACACAGATCCCCTTCTTCTCATTCCTCAGGTTCCCCTGTGCCTCAGGAGCAGCATTTCATGGATATCTGTAAGAAGTAAGATGCAGGCAAGTTTCATTCTGCCAGTGAAAAATTTAGACTGGATCCAGCTCAGAGAATCCTTGTCATGTAGTAGAAACAGTCCGGGGTTGCAGACATCTCAGGTGACAGAATGGATTGCGCCACTCCTGACTGCTGATGGTGGATTCTAGCTTTGAATAATCCTTTGCATAAAAAACTCCCCACAAATTGAAAACTAGTTCATTAGGAAGGAAGGTATTCTGTTTGCAGGGACTTTTCAACACAGCGGTGCATTCCAAACTGAAGTAAGAGTTTGTACTGCTTCAGATCTCTGCCTCCTCATTCCTCAGCCCATACAAACTGAGGCCTAGGAAAATGAGGCTCTAGGCATGAAGGAGCAGAGATACTTCCAAAGGTAACCAGTTCTGATACTGGGGATACACAAAGCCCTGTCTTTGAGGATAATCTTGGTTCTCAGGAAGGGTCATCATGTGATATAGTAATATTCAACAGTAACAATAATGAATTTAAATAATTCACTGATTTGTATTTGACTCCTGTGGTGGAATGGCAGGATCCAAATCTGAGGAGGACAGGAAGCAGCTTTCAGATTTAGCAAGTTATTCAATAATCACAAACACACATTTCCTGGTCTTCATTCTGCCCTTCTGGAGGTGGGTCAGGACGAAAGCTTTTCTTTTCAACACCTGAAACTCGATAAAATGTCATATACTTTGAGGGTGCTATAGAAGCGATAAACTTTGTTAGCACACATCCATTTCAAAACAAAACAAGAACCCAATTTCATTGACAGACAATGGGTTAAGGGCTTATCACATGCCACAACAAGATTAATGATTCTCTCTGGGCTCATGTACATGATCACATACTGAGATAACAAATGGCTAACAATTATATAAAACTATTAATGGCAGCTGAAAATGTAATTCCAAAGAACTGGCACTACCCTAAAATACCATCAATAAAGAAATGGGTCACTCAGTTCTGTTTTTTTGAATGCCGAAATGCCTACACTGAGTGAAATTACTAGACTTTGTGAGACAGTGGGAAAAAACTGTGGATCCCTGTATCAAGGGATGGTAAGTGGAGATGGCTGCTAAATGGACCTTTAAAGACGAGTATGCCAGGCCATTGTTCTTTAAAGAGATGACATAGGAAAAAATTACTAGATTGTGACTCAGAAAAGAGAAACCTCTGAAACGCCTTTATGACTGGCAGCTATTTATTTTTTCCTGTTGGAACCAAAATCATAATGTTGATCTCAAAAGCATATCAGTGTTCATAATACCAGTGGAATTTTCTCTATTGTTTGCTAAAACATCTACAGTTATGTTTATACAATATACAAAAATTAGGTTTGTACAATAGTTTAAAATGTAGTTTTACAAGTGTTCTAATTAAAATTATAATAAAAATGTAAATAATTTTAATAAAAAATAAAAATTAAGTGTTTCTTAATAAAAAATAATGGGCTTCAGTCTTTGTATGCTTGACAAATATGTTAATTCAAAGAGAGAGGCAACTGGAAGTAAGAAAAACAGTCCATGGATAATCTCCTCTTGGCTTATTTATTTAGATATGCATACTCCCCAGCGGGAACCAAAACAACTTAAAGCACGTTTTCCTTGCCTGCATTTTATCCCTACAAAAATAACTGTGTGAAGTAGATTAGACAGAGGTCCAAACTAGACGTGGCATTGTCCTCGTAGCTGCCATTGGCCTGCTGTCGCCCAGGGCCAGCTCTATCATAAGGCAAACTAAGGCAATTGCCTAAGGGCACCAGAGGAGAGGGCACCATACTGGCCTGCCGCCCCCCAACCCACCCCTCACCAAAAGAGTCACCCTCATGCCACTTGCCGCCGGCTCCTTCCTTCCCCAGCTCTGGCATGGTTCTTCTCCTGGGCAGAGTGCGGAGGCAGTATCCGGCGAGTGCATGCGCACACAGTGTCCATATTCATCTTGCGAGCGAGAGCCCCGCCCTGAGACAAGCACAATTACCCGAGCTGCTACGCTCACCCTTAGAAGAAGCGGCAATTCTCCAGCTGCTCCGAGCACATGTGTGGTGCACATCCCCTTGCCACCCACAGCCCCAAAGGACTTCGCATTGGGCGCCTTGGCTGATCCGCAGTCAGATTTTGCAGCTCCCAGTTGCCTCAGTCACCACTGCTGCCTGCCTGTTCAGTCATCGGCGCAGGCGAAGCAGTTTCAGGCAGCGTCCCTGGAGCTGTAACACAGGCGAGTGGGGCAATCGGTTGGTTGCCAGGCTGGGGAGCAACGGGGCGGCAAATCAAGTTGAGGGTGGCAGGGGAGGGCAGCTGGTGGTGGGCAGAGCGGAGGCCTGGGGAGGGGCTGCTGCTGAGGCACACTGAGGACTAGGAGTTGACCTTGAGTGGCGCTGGAGAGGCCAGCGACCGGCAGGATCCTGCCCATGCCCCTGGGCCTCTCTCCCATGCAGCCATCTCCACTCCTTTCCTGGCTAAATCACCCTAGTCGTCTCTCCCTCCCCACCCCCGAGCAAGGCTGTGAGGGGGCAGGCGGCAGGTGGGAGGGCAGGCAGAGCAAAGTTGTAAAGAAAAAGGTGGTGGGGGGAGAAGCTGCTGAGCTTGGAGGAATCCTGAACCGGGATGTATGTCCCCCTCCCCCTTTCCCCAGCTCCCAACTTTCTTCCCTCCTTGCACACCCAGCACCTGTCCAAAAGGTCAAGCCTCCTCCTCCGTGGCGAGCAACTAGTAATAAGATTATTGCAGCAATGTTCCCAAGCAGGGACGGGGGGAAGAAAGCGAAAGAGAAGAGGGGGGTGGCGAGCCTGCTAGCTTGGTCCTTACTCCACCGGCAAAGCAGGAGGAGAACAGAGCATGTCTTCTGTTCCCTGATCGTTCTTCCTCAAGACTGACTTTTCTCTGCAAGAGGAGGAAGAGGTCCCTTCTCTCCACGCCCCTCTCTAGTGCTTGCTGAAGTCCGAAGAAAATGACGCAATGGCGATGAGATCCACCTCCATGTCTGCCTGCTCTGTTTTAATGATATGATGCTTTCCCTTAAGTGGAAATGCCAGGTTGCCCCAGGGCAGGATGCTGGAAGTCTTTAAGCATGCAGGTGGCTCGCAGAGTTAGATGGTGATCAAAACGGAATAGGCCATTGCAGGGAGGGGGTGTGGATGAAGAAGCAACCCTGAAAAAAATCCCAAGCCTTTTTAGCTGCAAAGAGAGAGACTGGCTATTTTTATGCTCAGTATATACATTGAATGGGCTCCTGTAGAAAGGCAGCTGATTTTCTTCCTGTGGAATGGATGGCAGTAGAAAATTGGACCATGGTCAGTGCCAAACTGGAGTTTAGGCTGAACCTAATAGGTTCCCTGTTACTGGGCATCACAAGCTGATTCTGAAACCTCGGGGGGGAGAATTTCCTCCCTAATTCAACATGTATTAGGGAGGTTGGAATAGGTTGGATCATTGACTGAAGAGAAGAGCAGCTCTGAGCATGTGCAGAGTGACTTTCCATCTGTCTCTGGGCCACTGTTACCAGTCTCCATAGATCTAAAATTAGGAGCTAGGCCAGACAAGGATGCTATGGCCCTTTCCAAGTGAACTTCAGCATACACTGTTGGCAAGAGAGAACCTAGCAAAGATCAGATAGTTCCTAACCCCATTGTGCTTGCCTAATGTAGGCTGTTATCTAAGCAAGGACTCTGCCTGTTCTGTTATTGTTTTATTGGGTGTGGAAAAATTGCCTGATGCTGGGGCATTGGATAGCAAAACAAGGTCTAATTGTATACATCTGGAAGGCCTGGCCTTTATGGAATCCATTGCAAAGTAATGTAAATAGCTATAAGGGAGAAAGGGGAGCTCAAACTCAGTGGCGGATTTCTAAAATGCAGGCTTCAGTCTATACTGGAACACAGCTATTGAGCCCCATACATGTGGTGGTGGGAATGCACTCTGCATATTCCCAGAGACAGCCTGATCTTTATTACTGTATGTCATCACAGTTGGTTAGAGGCTGCTGAACCCTGTGTTACTTATAATGCAGTGGAACTAAAATTTGTCTCTGCGAAATCCACTTGTGGCATTTTTACATCACTTTAAAACCTCGGCAATGTTCTCATGGCAGCAATGAGGATACTGTGGTGAGAGTAATTGGCACAAAAAGAGGCCAAGGGAAAACCAAAGTGACAACTCTAGCTTAGGGTTGCTAACTAACCTGTGGGGGACAAAACCTTTGGCCTTAAAAAACAAAAACAAAACTGATGAACCAGCTGTCTGGTACGAGGCTGAAGTTGGTTCCTTATTCCTTGTTCCTTATTCATTCCTTATTCCTTATTCATCCAAAAACAGTGAGGAGAGTTTGAAAGCTCTGAACCCCAAAATAAGATTTGGACCCCAAAACTTCATACACCCCCATGTTCAGCAAAATCTCCCCTTCGAAGGGACATATGCTGTATCCTGGTCCAGAGCACAGTTCTTGTGCCAGCTGCTCCAAAGTATGGTGCCCCCATGGCAGTCACACAAACAGACACTGGGGCTTGGCTGCACCCCAAACCATCTTTGGACCACCCCAACTGATACATCACCACGCTCTGGAGACTGTCCCCTGCAAGAAGACATACAGTGGTGCCCAGTCCAAACACTGGTTCTGGTGCCATGAGCTTCTATTCAGAGTGCCTCTCAGAGGCCTCTATGTTGAAGAAAATTTGAATAAGGAAGTGCCCTCTGCACCCAAAATTTTGGACCCACACACTTCATATACTCCCTTGTTCAGTGGGCTCTCCCCTTCGAGGAGACATATGCTGTTTCCTGATCCAGAGCATGGTTCTTGTGCCAGCTGCTCCAAAGTACGGTGCCCCCAGGACAATCACACAAGCAGACACTGGGGCCTGGCTGCACCCCAAAACAGTCTTTGGGCCATCCCAAATGACATGTCACCATGCTCTGGAGACTGTCCCCTGCAAGATGACATGCAGTGTTGCCCAGTCCAAATACTGGTTCTAGAGCCGCAGGCTTCTCTTTCGATTGCCCCCAAGAAGTGTGTATTTCAAAAAAAATTTTAATAAAGAACTGCTATGACATATGCTGTGTCCTGGTGCAAAGCGTGGTTCTTGCACCATCTTTGACAGTTGAAAGCTCATTTTTATTTTACTTTTCCAACATATTCACGTCGCTTCATATATGCACCTAAAATTGTGTACAGAGCAGTATAAAACTTATGAAGTCAATGCACCTAATATTGATTGTTGCTGTGTTATCTGGAGATTTATGTTTCCCAATACAAATTGTCCTTCTCAGACCATGCTTGGTCTGATGGCAGCTCCTATGATAGCAGTGGGTTACTTTTGTTGTCACCAAAGTGTTGCGAAGTCACCTGTCAGGTTCAGACCTTTCTACTGTAAGGTGATTCTTGTATCTGTTCCATGATCAGTTTCCAATATCTGTAACCAAATGCCTTATATTGCCACTGCTGCTAATGTTGTTAGTTTCGCTTTTGGAATCCCGCTTGCTTTGCCCTTTTGCCTTGCACCTTATCAGTCCTCCCTGACATTCCTAAGGGGTGGGGAGCATGTGAATGAATGAGAGGAGTGTTGTAGCGGCTTCGCCGGTAACCTTTCCTAAGCAGCCCCCACATAGCCAATGAGCCCAGCTGGGTCCATGGCCATCGGAGATGAGAACCTTAAGATAGCTAGCTGGTTGTATATTCTCTCATGACCTATAGTGGCCAAGGTGTCTCTGTGTGACGTATGCTTGAGGGTGGACCCTAATCCCTTTCCCTTTGTCCCATGCTATTGATTGCCAGTTCTGGCAAAGGTGTTCACCTGTCCAGAAGCATACTTTGCCAATAAACCTGCTAAAGGACTATTGTGTACTGAGTGGTTACTGCAGGACCTGACAGATTGCCAGAACTGTTTGAACTCCCACCTGAACTCCCCCCTGCTGCAGGATGATGGAGAATGGAGAGGGAGATGGGGAGGCCATAGCAGGCACCGGATTAGAGACCATGTCTCTTGCTACTGATCTCTCACTGTCGGAGGAAGGAGATGAGAGAATGGACACAGGCCTTGATTCCACGCTTTTGCTCTTTGGAACCCCTGAAAGCGGGGCGATCCCATGGGACTCGCCTTTGATGGGACTGGAAGTGTCATGAGCATGGTGTCAGAGGCTGAGACAGCACTGGAGAATCAGGAGCATGCATTCTTTGAGACTCCCAGGCGGCTGGCCACGCACCGAGGAGACGTGCGCTCTTCAGCCCCTCAAATTTCAGGAGAGAGGTGAGATGTCTACGGGACCTGGTGCGGCAGTTGAATTGCCACTTTCCGCAAATGCTCCGAGAGCTGGTACCGCTGGAGTTGGCCCAAGCACCCGAGGGGAGGCGATCCCCAAGGCACGAGGAAAACCCTAACCAATGGAGGCCCCGAGATGCACTGGACACAACGTTTGACGGGTGCCCTGGGAAGCTGAGATTCTTCATAATCCAAGTATGCACCATGTTGCGTGATTGAGGCCACTCCTTCATCTCCAATGAAGAACATGTGGAGTACATAGGATCTCGACTGTGGGAAGCAGCAGTGGAATGGTATGTGGCCCTGTACAACGCAGCAGCCTCTAAGTTGCAAGACCTGCAGACGTTCCTGTGCTCCTGGCAGTGGCAGTTCGAGGACCCCCTGGAATTGGAGAAGGCTCAAACCAAGCTGTGAGAGATCTGCCAGGGCAACCATTCAGTCCAGGAGTACTCTGATGACTTCAAAGCGTCTGCTGCTAACTCAGGGACTGTCCAGAAGAAGTGCTGGTGGAATTTTACCAAACCAGCCTGAATGTCACGATCCTGGAGAAGGCTTTGGACCAAGGTAACCCCCTCATGCTGGTGGCATGGATCCAGGTGGCGTATGAAGTGGAGGCCCACCACAACATAGTGAAGCTGCACTACCAGGGAGCTGCGAGCCAGGATTGAGGAATAAAATGGGACCCAGGTGGGCACGACTCTCCCTGCCTGGGGGAAAATCAAGCGCAGCCAACGAGAAGCAGACAACACCTACCGGATGGAGCGCCAAGCCCTGCCAACCCCAAAAGCCACCGAGCTCAACAGAAAGATGACATCGCTCGGATGGAAGGTAGCAGGCACCCCAAGGCGCATCCGAAGGGCTCACTGGGCGAGGTGGTACGTCTCCATAGAGCCTTACGGGCTGCCAGGCCCTCTTCATCTGATCCCTGAACTGTGGAGGGAGACAGGCCCCAGCAGCAGGGAAACAACCAGGCGCCAGCCAGCAGGTCCCTGATCCTTGGGTGCAGGAAGTGGTGAGAGATGGCACCTCTTTATTCTTTTTGACTGTGACTATTTTAAACCCAGAAGGGGGAACCCAGTTAAGGGTGCGAGTCCTTTTAGACTCAGGTTGCTCCCATGACCTGATTAGGCCATCATTGGTTATGGGGCTGGGGCCTGGGATTGTGAAATTAGACGACCTTTAGTGATTATCCAAATGGACGGCACCTCCATGCAGTTGTGCCAACACCAAATGGTAGCCATGCCAGTGGGGATGGCAGGACACTGGGAACAACGTGCTTTCATAATACATCCCACCGCCTAGTTCCCCATGGTGTTGGGCAGCCCGTGGCTGGCAGCTCATGACCCCTATGTTCAGTGGAGCCGTGGCATGATTACATTCTTGGACCCCTATTGTAAAGCTCACTCACCAATGGAAGCCGGAGTGGGGGGTTGAACTGCACCCCACTCCAGCATGGATATGCCTTGCCCGGGATGAATTGAATTCCATCCCTGAGGAGTACCGAGAATTGGGGAGGGTGTTTGAAGAATGAGAGGCTGATGAGCTCCCCTCTCATAGAAAAACTTAAGCGGCATAAAATGTCCAAAGGCAAGCTGTATGCTATGAACCCAGCCAAGAAAGAGGAGTTGCGGTGGTTCATCGACAAGAACCTTGAACGGGGTTTTATTCGATCAGCCACTTCGCCTTTCGCTGCTCCCGTCCTCTTCCATAAAAAGAAGGATGGGGGATTATGTCTGCGTACTGACTATAGAGGGTTGAATGCAGTGTCGATGTCCAATGCCTACCCTCTACCACTTATAAAAGACTTATTGGGGGAGACTGCTAAAGGGAAGATCACCGGTTCTAGCAAAGGTGTTCACCTGTCCAGAAGCCATACTTTGCCAATAAACCTGCTAAAGGACTATTGTGTACTGAGTGGTTACTGCAGGACTTGACACTACCTCAGGTTTGCACAAAATCTCGTTCTACACACCTGGGGAGTGCGGGGACTTACTGAAAATCAGTTTTGAAAGCCCCAAGGAGCACTGTGCTAGTGAACAGAATGCTGAGGAGGATCCAGGTCAAAACTATTATGTTATAGGGCCCCAAGTGTATCTTTAAATGCCACCTGGTCACTCGTGGCCCTTATGCCCTTGAACCTCACAGCACAATTAATTGCAGGCCCAGTATGGATGGACTGAGAAATAAAAGGTCATAGAAAATTTGAACTGCAACCTTGTTTCCCACACTTTTGATGAAGTGTCCCTGGAAATTTGAGTGTCCTCTCCTGAGCTGGGTGTTTATAATCAAGGCACAGTGACAATGTAGTTGGGAAGTGGATGTCTCTTCAGAATATTGCTGAAGACGGCTTCTGTGGCCTCTATATTGCCATACCCTGAGCTCTGTTGTTCCTTCAGTCCATCATACAGACACCAGTTGCCATTCTTTCAAAATTTGTGGAAGCACATAAAATGTTGTCCTGTGTTATAAATTATGCCAACAATTTCGTATCTGGAGAACAGAAGAGATTATTAATTTGTGTCCACATTAGCACTTTTGAGATCAATTCAGGTGGGTACCCGTGTTTGTCTGAAGCAGTGGAACAAAGTTTGAGTCCAGTGGCACCTTTAAGACCGACCCAGTTTTAGTCAAAGTGTAAACTTTTGTGTGAAAAGCAGTTGTTCATACAAATTGGAACAAAATCTCAAGGGCTACTTACAGGAAAAAAGTGGGTGGTAGCAGCCATCAGGAGAGGCCACCAAGAGGCAAACTGTATATGCAGAGATGAAATTGGAACATTTGGCCAAGATCAATGGATGGCAGCAAATTAGTACGTAAATGCAAGAATTAACAAGGAGATGTGAGAATGAGGCTACAGTCCAGTGGCACCCCTAGACAAACTAGGCTCAGTCCTGTGTATATGTGAGAACAGAGACTCAGCATGTGCACACTTCTTTACATACATTGAAACACATTGCCTCAAATATTACATGCAAAGGGGGGGTGTTTAATTGCCAGGAAGAGCTGATTAGAGTAAAGATACATAAGTAACACAGCAATAAATGTAGCTAAGATTGGAATAATACATGTAGTAGGACATGCAGGGGTCTTTTCAGGGGGGAGCCCACCGGAGCGCAGCTCCGGGAGCTCAGAAGCCAAGCCCCGCCCCCAGCCGGCGTCCCGGAGAGTCTTTCAGGCAGCCGAATGTCAATTTCAGCTCCATTATATCCTATGGGCCATTGAAGTCAATGGTGAAAACATAGGGTATATTCTAGGGGCTGGAGGAGAGGGGTTTGAGGGAGAGGCTCGAAACTCACAGGATAGCTGATGGAGCCTCTCCCCAAGATACCCACCAAGTTTCAAGAACATTGGACCAGGGGGTCCAATTCTATGGCCCCTAAACAGGTTGCCCCTATTCCCTCCATTGTTCTCTATAGTGGGAAAAAAATAACTTATTTTCCCACCATAGAGAACAATGGAGGAAATGGGGCAACCTGTTTGGGGGCCCATAGAATTGGACCCCCTGGTCCAATGTTCTTGAAGCTTGGTGGGTATCTTGGGGAGAGGCTCCATCAGCTATCCTGTGATCTTGGAGCCTCTCCTCAAACCCCTCCTCCAGCCCCCAGAATATACCCTATGTTTTCACCATTGACTTCAATGGCCCATAAGTATAATAGGGCTGAATTGCCACTGAATTTCTTTCATTCCCTCCTTTCCTTCTTTCTTTTTCCTCTTTCCCTCATTCTTCTCTTCTCTTCTCTTCTCTTCTCTTCTCTTCTCTTCTCTTCTCTTCTCTTCTCTTCTCTTCTCTTCTCTTCTCTTCTCTTCTCTTCTCTTCTCTTCTCTTCTCTTCTCTTCTCTTTCTCTTTCTCTTTCTCTCTCTCTCTCTCTCTCTCTCTTTCTTTCTTTCTTTCCCACCTTCTTCTCTTCTCTTTTTTCCTCCTTTCCCTGTTTCCCTCCCTCTTCCCTCTCTTTCTTTCTCTCTTTCCTTCCTTCTTTCCTTCTCTCTACTCTCTCTCTTTCCTTCCCTATTTCCTCCTTCTGTGGCCGAACTCTAGTGAGAAGGAGTTTAAACTTTAAACCCCTTCTCTCTTAGCTCCCCCACCCAGACCAGCTGGGGAAGGGAAGGGGAGGCTTTTGAAGATGCTTCCCCCCTTTTGCTTCCCCTTCTGACATCACTTCCGGTGATGTCAGGGTGTGTGGCATATGCTAATAGCCTAATCGCTCATTAGCATACCATATGCTAATGAGCTCCTGCAGCTGTTCTTCTACGAAAAGACCCCTGAGGACATGTAAATAACAGCATGTTGTCATACAGATAACGAAGACCCTTTCTTACACACCCGGGGAAATGCTGATCGCCACTTTGGGGTAATGAAGCAATTTTTTTCCAGGCCAGTTTGGGTGGAGATCTTGGAGGTTTTTTTGTCATCTTCTGAGTGTGCAGTAGCAGTTACTGGGGGTTTGTGAATTTCCTGCATTGTGCTTTGTGTTGGAATAGGTTACCCTCGAGGGCCCTTCCAACTCTGTGAATCCATTATTCTATGAGTGAACAACAGATGTGAGAACTAAATTTGAGATGACCTTGGGCAAGCCATGGTTCTGGCACAGCTGTTCTTGAAAAAAGAGCAGTTTCTGTCAGAGCTCTCTCAGCCCCAACTACCTCACAGGGTGTCTGTTGTGGGAAGGGAAAGGAGTTTGTAAGCCGCTCTGAGACTCCTTTGGGTAGTGAAGGGCAGGGTATAAATCCAAACTCTTCTTCTTCTTCTCTATAAGACCAACAAACAGTAATATCTGGGTATAATTAAGAACAGAATGACTTGGCATGTGTAGTGTGATAAGCAGCCGATATCTCTGTCAAGCCCTGGGGGTTCCATTGTCCTGAGTGTTGCAGTAACTTGCCATTCTGCAATCTCACATTCCAGTCTGTTTCTAAAATTCCTTTGACATCAAGCAGGTACTCTGAGGTCCCACATGGAGTGTCATGGGAGGTCGAAAGGTTCTCCTACAGGTTTCTCAGATTTGTGATCCTGGATGTCAGATTTGTGTCCATTTATCCTTTGGCGTAGGGTTTGACCTGTTTGTCCTATATAGAGAACTGAAGGGCATTGTTTACATTTGATGACGTATACAATGTTAGAAGATGAGCAAGTGAATAAGCCTGAGATGGCATAGTTGGTGTTGTTGGGTCCAGTGATTATGTTGTCTGGGTCTATGTGGCAGCAAAGTTGACATCATGTTGTGTTGCAAGCTCTGCTACCAGTCTCCATGTTTAAATTAGATGCTGTATTATTGTGGGTGATGAGTAGTTTGAGATTGGGGAGCTGTCTGTGCACTGGAAAAGGTTCCCCCCCCAAGAACTTCTGTAAGTGTACTCTCAGTATCCAGTACAGCATGTAAGTCACTGATGATGCATCTAACTGTTTTGAGTTGAGAGCTGTATGTGACCACAAGTGGTGTTCTGTTATTGTCTCTTTGGGACCTGACGTGTGGTCCCAAATACCTTATTCTGGGATGCAGAGAACAGTTCCTTATTAAAATCACCATTGATATACAGGTCACATGGTGGTAACCAAAATAGAAACTTGTGGAGCCAAAACCAAACTTTGGTATGTCATCTTGAAGGGGGTCAGTCTCCAGAGTGTGATGATGGGTCACTTGGGGTGATCCAAAAAATTGTTTTGCGGTGGAGCCAGGCCCAACTGTCTGACTGTGTGGTGCCGAAACGAGAGTTTGGACAGGGCACTGTATGTCTTCTTGCAAGGGACAATCTCCACAGTGTGCTGATGAATCCTTTGGGGTGGTCCAAAGATTGTTTTGGGATGCAGCCAGGCCCCAATGTCTGCCTGTGTGACTGCCCTGGGGGCATCACACTTTGGAGCAGCTGGCACAAGATTTGGGTGCAGAGGGTACTTCCTTATTCAAATTTTCTTCAACATAGAGGCCTCTGGGAGGCACTCTGAATAGAAGCTCGTAGCACCAGAACCAGTGTTTGGACTGGGCACCACTGTATGTCTTCTTGCAGGGGACAGTCTCCAAAGTGTGGAAATGTTTCAGTTGGGGTGGTCCAAAAAATGTTTTGGGGTGCAGCTTGGCCCCAGTGTCTCCCTGTGTGACTGTCCTGGGGGCATCACACTTTGGAGCAGCTGGCACAAGAACTGCACTTTGGACCAGGACACAGCATATGTCACCTCGAAGGGGAGAGTCTGCTGAACATGGGAGTGTATGACACGTGGCAGTTCAATCTTTATTTTGGGTGCAGGGGCACTTCCTTATTCAAATCTTCTTTATAATACAGGCCTTTGTGAGGCACTCCAAATAGAAGGTCATGGTGCCGGAACCAGTGTTTGGACCGGGCATCACTGTATGCCATGTACCAGGGGACAGTCTCCAGAGCGTGGGGATGAGTCAGTTGGGGTGGTCCAAAGATTGTTTTGGGGTGCAGCTTGGCCCCAGTGTCTGCCTGTGTGATTTTCTTGGGGACACCGCACTTTGGAGCAGCTGGCACAAGAACCGTGCTTTGGACCAGTACACAGCATATGTTCCCTTGAAGGGGAAAGTCTGCTGAACATGTGGGTGTATGAAGTGTGGTGGTCCAATCTTTATTTTGGGTGCAGGGGGCACTTCCTTATTCAAATCCTTTGTAATGCAGGCCTCGGAGAGGCACTCCAAATAGAAGGTCATGGCGCCAGAACCAGTGTTTGCACCGGGCATCATAGTATGTCATCTACCAGGGGACAGTCTCCAGAGCATGGAGATGTTTCAGGTGGGTTGGTCCAAAGATTGTTTTGGGGTGCAGCTTGGCCCCAGTATCTACCCGTGTGGTTGTCCTGAGGGCATCACACTTTGGAGCAGCTGGCACAAGAACCGTGCTCTGGACCAGGACATGGCATATATCTCCTCAAAGGGCAGAGTTCACTGAACATAGGAGTTTATGACATGTGGCGGTCCAAACCTTATTCTGGGATGCAGTGGCAAACAGTCAAACCAGCTCCTTATTAAAATCTTTTTTTCAAATACAGGCTTCTTGCGTGCCCCTGAAATGGAAGCCTGTGGCTCTGGAACTAGTGTTTGAACTGGGCATCACTGTATGTCATCTTGCAAGGGACGGTCTCCAGAGCATGGGGATCAGTCCTTTGGGGTGGTCCAAAGATTGTTTCGGGGTGCAGCTCAACCCCAGTGCCTGCTGTGTGATTGTCCTGAGGGCGCCTCACTTTGGAGCAGCTGGCACAAGAACCGCGCTTTGGACCAGGACACAGTATATGTCCCCTCGAAGGGGAGAGTTCGCTGAACATGGGGGCGTATGAGGTTTGGAGGTCCAAAACTTATTTTGGGGTTCAGAGCTTTCAAACTCTCCTCACTGTTTTTGGATGAATAAGGAATAAGGAATGAATAAGGAACTGGTCACTGTGTATGGAGGCCAGAAATTTGGGCTCGCTGTGAGAAAGTTGAGAGTAAAACTGGATGAGAGGGGGAGAAATGAGGGGAAAAAAGCAGTGGCAGCATTTTCCATTTCTGGCAACCAGCCCCAAGTTCTGGCTTTTCTACAAGAAAATTCTGGCCAGCGGCCCAAAGGTTAACAAAAGTAATCAGAAAACATCCTGGCTAGGTTTTTTCCCTGATCTGCTGGCAATTCTCATTAGAAGAATGTTCTGTTTGTATTTGTGCTAGAGGGCATGAGAGGCAAATTTCTGATGCCGATATAAAACTTTTTGCATTTTTCCCCCTCTGACTGTCAAATGAAACCCAAACTGCTGATCAGACTCCAGAGGGCAGAATCAGGGGTCAGAGACAACTGCTGGTATGTAACCTTGAAGTTAGAGTGCCAGGCCAGGAATGAGGGGATGGGTGTTAAGTTCCCTGCATTATCTGTGCAACTGGTTACAATCTCTCAGCCTAACCTACCTCACGGGGTTGTCGTGAGGATGAAATGGAGGTGTGCAGAAGCTGATATGCCCCCCCAGCTCCTCCAAAGGACAGGGTTATACAATGACATATTTATTTATAATTTATACCCTGCCCTACCCCGCCAAAGCAGACTCAGGGCGGTTCACAAAGAATAAAATGCATGTCAACAATCAGAGTTCCATAAAACATTTAAAACAAGTCCTGAAAACAATAGTCTTAAAACACTAGCTATGTTGTATGATGTTATAATGATGACGTTACCACACGGGTGCATTCCATAGTTGTTAAATTTCCAACTCCCTAATCTCCCTCGGCTGTAACCAGTGTGCATAGGTGGCCAGGAACCAGGCTCTGCAAGCTGTTATAGTTGTTAATGGTGGTGGTGGCAGCTCCTAGTTGAAAGCCTGGTAAAAGAGCTCCTTCTTACAGGCCCTGTGGAGCTGTAAAAGGTCCTGCAGGGCCCTGATCTCTTCCAGGAGCCCATTCCACCAGTATGGAGCCGCCACCGAGAAAGTGCTGGCCCTGGTTGCAACCAGCCTAGTATCCTTGGGACCTGGGAGGGCAATTGATTTTGTGACCCTGGGGTATATATGGGGAAAGGTGCTCCTTCAGGTATGTTGGACCCTGGCCATAAAGGGCTTTAAAGGTAAGAACCAGCACCTTGAAGTGAATCCGGTATACTATCGGCAGCCAGTGCAATGCCTTCAGGACAGGCTGGATGCGCTCCCCCACGGGACATAGATAGCTGGTGGAAATCAGGCTGGGTTTAAAGTGCAGCTGACAGGTAAATTAACCCCATCTGCAAACACTGTGCTGTGAATCATTCACTGGCATCAGCTACCTGATTGGTACTTTGCACCTAACCTCCCTCACTAGCACCTTGTCGCTGACTCATCCTTGAAGCTGGTTTTAGTCAGCTCTTGTCTTGGCTTCACAAATGCATGAAACATTGGGAGCAACCTAGTCATCTTTACAGGAGAAAGGAATGAAGACAGATTCGTAGATTGCTTTTTTAAAAAAAAAAATGCCTTGAAATATAATTAGAAAGCTGTTTATTCAAACTCAGCCCAGCGGTCCATCTGGCTTAATGTGGTGGATTTCCAAGGATTCTGGCAGTGAAAGCTCTGTCCCAAACACCTGCTACCTACAGTCCCAGGAACTGCTGCCTTGGGCAAGATTTTTTGAGAGAAGGCTGGGATAGAAGTATTCTAAACACACACATCTGGGGCATACTGTGTGCAAAGCCATACCACTGAGTTCTGAGCCCTTTCCTATTTCAGAATTATGCCTGCAGATCTCCTGGCTGTGCTATCTGTACTGTTTCAGTCAGGGTTGCCAACAGGCCTGGAGAAAAATATCCTGTCCCTCTGCTTAATGTGCATAAAGGGGCCGTTGAAGCTTTCCATGGCATGGAGGTAAGCAGCATCACCTGGTAAGTAACATCCCACTAAGCTTCTATTAAAGGGGCAGGTGTGACAGACTTGAAGATCTGGGACCAGCAGAGAGTAAACACAGAACACTGCTGAGTCACATGACAGTGAGGAGGGGGCCATTTAGCTCGGAACCCTCAGTGATTGGCAGATAACAGACAAAAGGTTCCGTTTGGAATGGGCAGTTAAGGGAAGCTGAGAAGGAGTTCGGTGTGTGACAGAGAGCGGAGAAGAAGTCTGTCAGAGAACTGAAGCAGCTCTCTGTGGAAGAACCTGGTTTACTGAATTCCTCAGAAGGAAGGGGACAGTGACCAGACGGTTAAAAACTTAACACAGCATAGTCATACACTATTGAGACCTCTCTCCTTAAAAAGGGACTGGAGGTGGTTTAGAAAGGGCTAAAGGACGGTCTGGCAGGAGTCTGGAAAGCTGGCGTGGTGACCAGGGAGACCCAGAGGGACCGGTTCGTAAAAGCCCAAGGAAAACCACAAAGCAGTTGCTGGAGAGGAGGAGTGTAGGCGTGTTTAGAGAACTGATGAACATCTATGTATGAACTGAAAGTAGTAAACATACTGCCTAAGTGAACGTAAGGGCAAACGTTTAGCCTGAAAGGAAACAAATTATCCTCTGTATATATCTTCCATCCCCCTGTTGAGTTTTCTGACAATAAAGTACTATTCTGTTTTTGAAGTGGACAAGCCTTGGTGCCTGGCTCTTAACAACAAAAAGCAAATATACCTAGCAGTGGTCCTCAACAGATATATAAAGTCAAAACAATTACCCTGAAGAGACATTTAAAAATTTGCTTAGAGAACTGGTCAGAAGAAATCAGCAGCAGCTCTGACCAGGCGCCACACGCAGACCCTCACAGTATTGTCAATATAGAAGGGGCATGTGTCATATTGGTTGCCAGCGTCGGGAGTTCGAGAAAATACCCCAAAATAAGGGTCAGGCAGGCATAAAAGAAGTAAAAGGACACTGCTGTATAAAAAGTGTGATAGTCTGAGGAAAAATTCCTGTCAGAAATGGCGCCACCGCAGAAAACAGCTAAAGCCACTGGTGATGGGCGAACACAGGGAGGGGTTTCTGAGGAAAATCCTAATCCATATATTGAGGCAATGAAATTACAATTGGAGATGGCCAGGATTGAAGCAGAGAAAGAGATCCAAATGGCTAGAATTCAGGCAGAAAGAGAAAGAGAGGAAAAACTGAGAGAGGCTGAAAGAGAGGAAAAACAGAGAGAGGCTGAGAGAGAGGAGAAACAGAGAGAGGCTGAGAGAGAGATTCAAATGGCCAAAATACAGGCAGAGAAAGAAAAAGAGGAGAGAGAGATTCAAATGGCCAAGATATAGGTAGAACAGAGAGAAAGAGAAAGAGGCAGCTAGAGAGCATGAGGAAAGAATGTATAATTTGAAACTCCATGAACTGCAGTTAAGAGCAGAGTTTCAAACTGACAACAGACATGAACACCACCTGTCAGTGGAACAAAAGAGATTCCCCAAATATCTGAAAGGTGATGATATAGAGGCTTTTCTATTCAGCTTTGAAAGGTCTTGTCAGGATTTAAACATTGCACAGGAGGACAGGATGATGTATTTAAGACCACAAATTTGTGGGGGGTTAAGTGAAATCTCTGCTGAACTAAGAAATGAAGAGACCTCCAATTACCAGCTATTTAAAGAGAGAGTCAGAGTCAGATATGGCTATACTGCTGAACAGAGCAGAAAAACATTTAGAGAAATAAAAAGGAAGCCTGGGGAAACGTATTCACAACCAGGGTGTCGGTTAGACAGAGCCCTTAACAGGTGGATTGAAGGGAGCAAAGCTACCACAGTAGAGGACCTGAAAAATTTCATTGGCTTAGAGCAGTTCTATAGCCAAGTTCCATCTCAATATAGATGGATTTTAAGAGACAAAAAGCTGAAGACAATAGACTCTGCTGCTCTCATTTTGGATGAGATAGAGGGAGACTTAGGCAAGTCTATATGGGCTGCTCCAATGAAGAAACCCAAAATTTGGGAACCTTCAGAGAAGTTTGGGCACGCTAACACCAGCCCTGCAAGGTGGGACAGTCTACCTCAATATAGAAAAACAGAGGTGATCTGTTACCAATGTGGAGAGAAAGGACATTATCAAAGACCTTGGACTAAGGCAGACAAAGGGAAGAGACCCTTACCACAAAAAACTGTAAAAATAGTGCAGCATTTAAACCCTGAGGCTGAGTCAGTTGAAACCCCTTTGCACACAGAAAACGCACCACTAGAAAGACTTACTAGTGTTTTGCAAGTATGGCGAGTGCAGGAGGTGTGGAATGAGGAATACCTAGAGACTGTGACAGTTAATGAACAGAAAGTAAAAGTTTACAGGGATACTGGAGCACAAGTTTCTCTGATCCAGCCAGAATTTGTGCAAGAACACCAGTATTTGCCAGGCAAGTCCTACACTATCAAAGGCATTAGAGGTCCTGCATTTAAAGTGGCCCTCGCTGAGGTTCCAGTCAAGTACAGAGAGTTCCAAGGCAACTGGATCATGGGAGTTCTCAGTGACATTGAAATCCCCCTTCTGTTGGGAAATGATTTGGCATCTCAGTTAAACCAACAGCCAGATGCCTCAGTGAAGATTGTTACAAGAAGCATGCCAGCACAACCATGTGACCAGGCTGAGCCGGAGCAGGAGGAGGAGGAAACTTTGTTACCAAACGTCCATGCAGCTGAGTTTCTGAGCGAGCAGCAACAAGATGACAGCCTAAAGGATCTGTGGCAGAGAGCAAATGTAAGTGATCAAGAAATCACCATAGAAAATCCCTGCCAGTTTAAAATCCTTAATCAGAAACTGTATAGAGTGGCTTTGAAAAGGAAGTATAGTGTGGTCTGGGAGAGGAGGAAGCAGCTAGTCCTTCCCAGAAAGTACCGAGTGCAAGTGTTGACATTAGCCCATGCAACACCAATGGCCTCTCATCTAGGTATAAATAAAACAAGGGACAGAGTACAGGAGAGGTTCTTTTGGCCCGATATGGGTAAGAACATAAGGGCTTTTTGCAAGTCATGTGAGGCCTGCCAAATGGTGGGAAAAGGCCTGGATAAGTCAAGAGGACTATTGCAGCCAGTCCCTATAGTCTCCGAGGAATTCGACAAGATAGGCGTGGATATTGTGGGGCCTATCTCGAGAGTCACCCAGAGAGGGAACAAATATATCCTTACCATCGTGGACTATGCCACCAAGTTCCCAGAAGCAGTGCCTCTCAGAGACATTGAGGCAAGACCATGGCTGAGGCGCTTCTGAATGTGTTTGCACGGCTTGGTTTCCCAAAGGAAATGGTCACGGATTTGGGCACAACCTTTATGTCCAATGTAATGCAAGAATTGATGAGAACCTGTGGGATCCAGCACATCACCACAACAGCATATCATCCCCAATCCAATGGATTGAATGAAAGATTCAACGGCACCTTGAATCACATGCTAAAGACTTATGCTTACAAGCACCTCAACGATTGGGACCAGCGCTTACAGCACCTGCTCTTCGGGTACAGGGAGGTACCCCAAGAGAGTTCTGGGTTCAGCCCATTCGAGCTTCTGTACGGGAGGCAAGCCAGAGGACCCCTTGATGCTCTGAAGAAGGCGTGGTCTGGACACGAGGACGTCCAGGAGACAGATGTCATTAACTATCTCCAAGAACTGCAACAGCATCTGCAGGAGGTGAGAACGGCCGCTGCAGACAACATGGCACGAGCCCAACGATGGCAGAAACTTTGATATGATGCAAAGGCCAGAGACAGAGCATTTAACCCTGGGGACCGAGTTCTCGTTTTGAAACCCAGGAGGAAGAACAAACTGGATGTGGCTTGGGAGGGACCTTATACCATCACCCATAAGGTCTCCAATGTGAACTATTTGGTAACGATGAGTGACAATGGTGAACACTGCAAAATGTTTCATGTTAATATGTTGAAGCCGTACTATGATAGAAGTAACTTGGTATTGTTGACAAAAGGGGAAAAGAGTAAGGGAACTGAATTGTCGGGTTGGGGGAAATATCCCAAGAAGTGACCCTTAATGAAGTTCAGTTCGCCCCTTCTCTTACTGGAGAGCAAAGAGGGCAGATACAAACCATTCTGTCCAGGTTCCAAGAGATTTTCTCCAACTTGCCGGGGAAAACCAACTTAGCTCACCACCAAATAAATACTGGGGATTCAAGGCCTGTGGCACTGCCACCTTATAGAGTGACAGGCCCGAATGCCGCATTTGTACAAAGGGAGGTCGAAGAAATGTTAAGTCTGGGACTTATTGTACTTTCTGTAAGTCCCTGGGCCTCGCCGGTAGTACTAGTTCCAAAACCTGATAACACTATAAGGTTTTGTGTTGATTACAGAAGATTAAATAAGGTAACTGTACCAGATGTATACCCCATGCCACGGGTGGATGAATTAATAGAGACCATTGGGGCTGCCAATTATATCTCCACAATAGACCTAACAAAAGGTTATTGACAGGTGGCAATGGACCCCAATGACCAACCTAAAACTGCTTTTGTAACAAAGGAGGGTCTTTTTGAGTTTACTGTACTCCCATTTGGGTTAAGGAATGCACCCGTCACATTCCAGAGGTTAATAGACCGAATGTTAGCTGGTCTAAAAGAATTTGCTTTGGTGTACATTGATGATATTGCCATTTACAGCAACACCTGGAAAGAACACTTACAGCACCTAGCTATTGTTTTCCAGCGGATCAAGGATGCAGGTCTCACCATCAAAGCTGCCAAGTGTCAACTGGCAATGCCAGAGGTGAAGTATTTGGGGCATGTGTTGGGTGGAGGCAAGATCAAGGCAGACTGGGGAAAGGTTCAAGCTATCCAAGCATGGCCCAGACCCCAAAACAAAAAGCAAGTAAGAGCATTTCTCGGGGTCATAGGATACTACCGGAGATTCATCCCCGAATATAGCACCATTGCAGCACCCTTATGTGAGTGCACCAAGAAGAAACATCCTGATGTAGTGATATGGTCGAAGGCATGCCAAACAGCATTTGAATACCTAAAAGTGGTACTGACAACCGAGCCGGTATTGTGTCCTCCTGATTTTAGTAAAGAGTTCACACTATTCACTGATTCCTCTAACATCAGCACAGGAGCAATGTTGAGTCAGAGAGGAGAGGAGGGACAACATCATCCCATCCTTTATTTAAGCAGAAAACTCTTAGAGAGAGAACAGCATCTCTCAGTGATTGAGAGGGAGTGTTTAGCCATTGTATGGGCCATAGGGAAATTGAAACCATACCTATGGGGGAGAAAGTTTATATTGTGTACCGACCACTCTCCACTGAAGTTGCTAAACCAGGTGAAAAGTACCAACAGTAAGCTTATAAGGTGGAGTTTACAGCTCCAGGACCACAATTTTGACATACAGCATATACCTGGGAAGCAAAATGTGATTGCTGACGCACTGTCAAGAACAGTATAAGTTTAAGAGAAGAGTGTATTACTGAAACCAAAGTGAAAAGTTATTTTCTGAAAGCTGTTTTGTATTTAGCATTGATGGATTTATTTGTTAAGGTTTGTACATACAAAGAAACATGAAAAAAAATGTGTTGAGTTCCTGAAACGATGAAATGATTTAATGTTATGGTGTTGATGTTAAGTAATGTTATGTAAAAGAAGTAAGTGTACCTCACATGAGTCCATTGCTCAGCAAAAGGCTGAAACCTTTCACGTTACACAATGATTTTGAAAGGAGGGACATGTGACGGACTTGAAGATCTGGGACCAGCAGAGAGTAAACACAGAACACTGCTGAGTCACATGACAGAGTGAGGAGGGGGCCATTTAGCTCGGAACCCTCAGTGATTGGCAGATAACAGACAAAAGGTTCCGTTTGGAATGGGCAGTTAAGGGAAGCTGAGAAGGAGTTCGGTGTGTGACAGAGAGCGGAGAAGAAGTCTGTCAGAGAACTGAAGCAGCTCTCTGTGGAAGAACCTGGTTTACTGAATTCCTCAGAAGGAAGGGGACAGTGACCAGACGGTTAAAAACTTAACACAGCATAGTCATACACTATTGAGACCTCTCTCCTTAAAAAAGGGACTGGAGGTGGTTTAGAAAGGGCTAAAGGACGGTCTGGTAGGAGTCTGGAAAGCTGGCATGGTGACCAGGGAGACCCAGAGGGACCGGTTCGTAAAAGCCCAAGGAAAACCACAAAGCAGTTGCTGGAGAGGAGGAGTGTAGGCGTGTTTAGAGAACTGATGAACATCTATGTATGAACTGAAAGTAGTAAACATACTGCCTAAGTGAACGTAAGGGCAAACGTTTAGCCTGAAAGGAAACAAATTATCCTCTGTATATATCTTCCATCCCCCTGTTGAGTTTTCTGACAATAAAGTACTATTCTGTTTTTGAAGGGGACAAGCCTTGGTGCCTGGCTCTTAACAACAAAAAGCAAATATACCTAGCGGTGGTCCTCAACAGATATATAAAGTCAAAACAATTACCCCGAAGAGACATTTAAAAATTTGCTTAGAGAACTGGTCAGAAGAAATCAGCAGCAGCTCTGACCAGGCGCCACACGCAGACCCTCACAGTATTGTCAATATAGAAGGGGCATGTGTCATAGCAGGACATTCTTTTTTTTCTCCAGGCTAACTGGAAACCCTATCATGAAGTGGGCCATACTGTGTCAGGTGTAGATGGACCCCTCAGTTGAGGGACAGATTCAACGAACTGCCTGTGAAGCAGAGAGTAACTGCCCCCTCTCCCCAGCACTGTGGTCCAGATCCACAGTAGGAACACAACTGCATTGTAAAGCTTATTTACACCTCTAAGGTTTTTGTCACAGGACTCCAGCATAATGTGTAGTTTGGCCCTTAACAAATCCCTGCCAGTACAAGAAATACACTTTCTTGTATGTTTTCAACAGCATGGCTGTGTTAGTTCCTTTCATTAAGACATATCCCAATTCACGTCTGATTAATTAAAACCTCCCACTACTGAGAGTCTGCCCTTTGAAGCAGGCCTTTCTTTATTAACCTTCCCTTGTTCTAGTAATTGCAGGTACAGACAAGGGACTGGGAGGGGGGAGACTGTGAGAGAAACAGGAAATAGAGCCACTGGCAGAAATAATGGCTTTTTATAAATACACCACTGGCTCCCACAGACAGCGCAAGAGGAATAATCTGCTTTTAGCAGATTAGGAAACTCCCAGACAATGCTGCTGCGATGAGCTTGGGGGTGGCAGTTCTTGAAGACAATGACGCTCCTGAGGAGGTTTGGATTTAATGGGGTATGGAGGGATGGGGGGTGGCATTAGTTCTCATCCAAGTCCTTGCTGGTTTACTTGGGCAGCAAGATTTACCAGCCAATACAACCTACCTCTGGAACCAGTGGATCTCTAATGAACAGCACAAATCAAAAATGCATTTGCTGGTGTGTGGTTAGCCAGATGAGGTTATTATTATGATTCATCATTTCTACAGTGTCATAAATATGGATGGCCCTTGGAACATCCTGGCCTTGTTTGTCAAATTGGACTGTCAAATTGGACTGTCTGCTGTGGCTTGCCAGGAACTATCCAGGTAGCTAAGGCAAGAAAAAAGATAAGACTGAAAACTGAAATCCAGAAAGCTCGCTCCCCCTTCATTCTCCTGTCTCTTAGCTCTGAACACCTGTAGCCCCATTAATACGGCTCCTCAGCCATCCAGGAACTCTTGTGTATGCAGTCTTAATTTAAGTAGAAGGGAAAGCTCCATGTGAGCAGAGAAGCTGCCTGCTGCATGGACGGGCTTTCTCTTAACGTTTGTCGAAATTTAAGGCTAGTCATAAGACCTCCTTAACCAAAGGTTTTGATAAAGAGGAATGGAATCATTCACCAAAGGTACAGGCCAGTACAGAGTAACTAGTAAGAGAGTGACCAGTGTGGTACCTCCTATTTTGACCACCCTGGGAGAAAGGCAGAACTGATAATACATTGTAGGCCCCAGTCACACGGAGAATTTGCTGTGCGGAAGGTATGAATGTCAGGTGGATTTTCGGGTTGTGATCACACTGCAACATCTGGGAAGCATAGCACTCCCGTGGCCAACCCATGGCATCCCGCTGAAGATGCAGAGTTAAAAAGTACTGCAGAAAGTGCACTAGTATCTGGAAAACGCGGGGCAAAGGCGGGCATCTGATTGCGGGAGCGCTAGTATCCCATGGCATCCGGCGCCCATCCAGGTCCCGTTGCAAACCGGATGTTTTTTGTAAGTCTCTATAGGATGCGCACAAACGCTGACCTGCACATGCGCACAAATGCGACCTGTTGCACCAGCTCGCCATGAAGCGATCCTTCATTCCTTGATCATGCGCATGCGGGGACTCCGCTGGGGAAAAAAATTGCCCATCTGATCCGAAAGCGGTGGTTTGTGATTGTTGCTTGTGTGATTGCGCCATGCCGCTTCTTTGCCACACTTCAGCATTGCTGTGTGATCGGCAGCTAACAGCCTAAGCGCAGAGACTCAGGGGACCGTGTGATCGGGCTACCACACTTTATTTTGCTCCAGGCCGAACAACCACGCCTCCCCCCCGTGTTATCTGGCCCATGTGACTGGGGCCGTAGTTACTTTCACATCTGAGTATTTCTTATATGCTTGGGAATTGGTTTTACATGGTGAGTTGCTTGGGAATTGGTTTTACATGGTGAGTTGATTTAACATGTTGGAATCCACCTCAAAGTCTTGTGATGAGCAAGGAAACATTCCAGCTGCCCTGAAACTATGACCCTCTGTCATAAAATCTGAACACTTTACCCCCCCTTGTTTTTTTATTTAGAACATTTGCAGGCTGCCTGCCCAAAGAATCTGCCTGAGGCAGCTTGAAAAGTAAAAAATAATAAAACATCATAAAAGTTGTTAACAATAAATGATCAAAACCCTATGTTGCACAGTTTACTGTACCTATTATCCTTAGAGCTGCCAACTCCAGGTTGAGAAATTCCTGGAGATTTTGGAGTGGAGCCTGCATAGGGTGGAATTCGGGAGGGGAGGGCTCTCAGCAGGGTATAATGCCATAGAGTCCACACTCCAAAACAACCATTTTATCCAGGGAAACTGGATAAGAGCTGTACTTCTGGGAGATCTCCAGGTCCCACCTAGAGGTTAGCAACCCTTAATTATTGTTTGCATTGCTGTGTTTTCTAATTCTGTAATATTCCTTGAGTCTTAATGAGAAAGGCAGGACTATGAATAAATAGCATTCTAGATGTCTGTGTCTGTCAACTTTCCTTGCTTTTGAACGACTTCTCTAACATAAGTGGGAAGATCAGAAGACTGAGGGGGAGGGGAATTAAATGTGCTCAGGGGAACTATTAGTTATTGCATAACTGTCTCAAGGGAGAGCAATAAGGAGTGGGATCTCTCAATGAGGAGGGGTTTTGTGACATCAGCAGCCAGATGACCAATCCTCCCTCTCCCATATACATATTTGAAAATGTCCAGCTTGACCTGGACATGTGCAGAATTCAGATACTGGTGGGCTTCTTTCTAGTTTAAGATTACTCCAGTGTCCTTGCCATAGAGCAGATCATAACCCTTAATTAAAAAGAAAGGGTTCTAGCATGCAGAATTTATAGGGATTAAAAATACAAACACCTGGATTCTAGATTCCCTACCTAAATAATTCTACCTAATACTTAATTCCAGACAAATGTTTTGGATCCTGGCAGTTTCTCTGCATTGGCAGTCTCCGTTTCAGTGCCCAGCTGTGATAGTAACACCTGCTTTCAGATTGCGCTGCAGGGAGCTCTGTTCCCATGGTGATCCAGCTGGGCTCCATGAATAAGCAGAGATCAGAGTGAGGATCGCCCCACTTTCTGCTGCATGGTTTGTGCACAATGGATGCTGTGGCTCCAAGTGCCAATCTCCTGCAAAATGTGATCTCTGTGAGAGCACTCACCTCTGGCGTCTTCACATTAAAGCTGATGCTATTGTCCTTCTGTGGCCTCATGGGAATCCAAAGGACACGTTAATGGACCTTGGAAATGCAAGAAGGCCTGGTTCTGAAGGGGCAATCAGGACATGGCACAGTGTTTACCCCCCCCCCCGACTGTATTCCCTCTCCAAATTGCCCCCATCCAAACTACTTTTCCCTATCATCCCCACTACATACCTGGCATTTGTTAAGGTAGGCCCCCTCCAAATACAGAGAATGGGAGTTCCTTTTCCATTTCAAACATTTGTTCAAGTGTGGTTGTCTCTTACTTGGCAGGGCTATCAATATTCTCAGTCTTGGTTCATTAGGTCCCTTTGGATGGTTTCAAGCAGACAGATTTCCAAATGGTTGGATTTTGACATAAACAGATCTGGGGTGACAGATAATGTGGAAAGAAGAATTAGCTAACCACACTGCCAACACTATGTGGCTTCACACTTTAATGGATTGCAGGGATGCCTACGGCCAAAGATATTTCAAAACAAGATGTGATTCCTCCCCTCAGTAGCTCTCCACTGTATCTATTCTCTGTCATGTTTTTCTCTTCTGTAAGCTAAAGAGTATGTGATGTTCAGAATCTATGACTGAAACTCCAAGAAAGGGGTGGCACTGGAGAAAGGGGTGTTAACCCCCCCACAAATATTTATCCAATAAAAAATTCCCTCCCAACAGGACAATTTCAGTCTCAAATTACACATCAGGAGTTCTAATCCCAGAACTTCAACACCACATGTATTTAAATTAAAGTGACTTACAACACCATTCTCCACTCATTATTTATCCTCAGAACAACCATCCTGTGAGGTAGGTTGAGAGGGATTGACCTATGGTCACCCAGCCAGCTTCCACTGCAAGAGTGGGGATTCGAACCCAGGTTCCCCACAGATCCTAGTCCTACTCTCTGACCACTGTGCCACACTGATTTTAATTTCATTGAGCCCAGCAACTCTTCACCCTGGCTTCCAGTTTCTTAGGCTCACGAAAGCTTATATCATGAATAAAACTTTGTTGGTCTTAAAGGTGCCATTGGACTCGAACTTTGTTGTGCTATACTACACACATTGATCCTTAAGCTTGGTTGAGGTACATGGATTATGGTTTCTGGTTACCTCTTGGTAGCTGGTTCACACGATGTATTCTTCTTCATTAAGCCACTGAAGAATAAGCAAGTGACTTGCATGGAAGAATGAACTGAAGATCAAGCATGTGGACTAAACAATCATATGGAGTCAGTTCACATGCATGTAGCGGTGTGCTACCACAATAGAATTGCCAGCTCTGGGTTGGGAAATACCTGGAGATCTTGGGGGTGGAGCCTGAGGAAGGCAGGGTTTGGGGAGGGGAGGGACCTCAACAGGGCATAATGCCATAGAGTCCACCCTCCAAAGCAGCCATTTTTCCCAGGGGAACTGATCTTGGTCATTTGGAGATCAACAGTAATAGAGGGAGATCTCCAGATGCCACCTGGAGGTTGACAACCATATGCCACAAGCTGGCATAGCACTGCAGGAAGACAACTAAACTAAACTATCAGTCAGAGAAATTCAAACTGTGGATCACTTCTCAAATGCAAGAGTAGAATACAGTGGAAGATACTGTCAGGTAACCCTGCCATAGCTGGAATGTGGGGGGCACCCTTCTCTGTTACAGGAATGCGGGAGTTGAGGGGGTCCTCCTTTCTCGCTGTGATTTACCATTGTCTGTTCTGTTTCTTATTACTCTGCCTGACATTGGGTCTCATGCCGCTAACTCACAGCCCCTGGAAAATGTAACTTTCTGGGGAACCTGACAGAGTGTCAGTGATTCTCCCAACGTGCCTCCCATCTGAGCCGCATCTCTCTCAACCCTCGAGATGAGCGGGAAAGAGGAGGACCAGATGGTGGTGACCACATCTGAGGACACGGTACTCACCACATTGATACCAGTCACGTCAGTGCCCACCACAGACATGCCGACCACGACCACTCCGGCCCCCCTGGCTCCTGGACGAGGAGTTGGAGGGGACCTACTTTGATCCGTTTGGCGAGGTGTATGCCACTGTGACCACGCGCCCCAGGAAATGGAGGGAATGGGGAAGGCCACTAGCAGAGACTATGGAAACATGGTCCTTGACCCCCCGTGGGCCCCGTAGGGAAAGCCAGTACGACCGACCAATCTACTGGTTGAGCATGGCACCTGCAGCGGAGGCCCTGCGGCACCAGCCAGTGAAGTCCAAAGAATCCACAGATACGCAGCTTGGGCTGCTAGAGCTCAGCCAGGAGTGAATACTTAAATTGGTGGAGGATTCATTCCGAAAGATGCCGGGGATGATCGCTGAGGTGGTACAGAAAGAACTGGATCAGCATCTGCCCACGCCACAGGCACTGCCTGCTCCACCAGTAATTCCAGCACAGGTGCCAGCGGCCCCGGTCACACCAGCAGGACCCCCACCAGGAGGGCCCCCTCCGGGATCCAGAGGAATCCCCCGAGGGCCAGGGAGAGTATTCCTGAACCCGGCAGACCTGCTAGAGGCGACATTCAATGGCAATATACTGTACTATTTGGTGGAGTGGGTGGATTTTGGGCCTCAACACAGGGAATGGGCACAGGTGGATCACATCAATCCCCCCCCCCCTCCTCCGTCGGTTCCATTGACACTACCTGGAGAAGCCCGGGGGGGACCAGTTTTCAGGGAGGCAAGATGTCAGGTAACCCAGCCATAGCTGGAATGTGGGGGGCATCTTTCTCTGTTACAGGAATGTGGGAGTTGAGGGGGTTCTCCTTTCTTGCTGTGATTTACCACTGTCTGTTCTGTTTCTTATCACTCTGCCTGACCTTGGGTCTCATGCCGCTAACTCACAGCCACTGGGAAATGTAACGGGTCTGGGTTGTTTTCTTAAGTTTGCCTGCTTTCCTTTCGCGTGCACGCACTCTGTAACTATTGGCTTAGCTATGGGGGGGGTAGTTCTAAAGGGGTATAACTTAGCCTGCTTTCTGCTTCAAGTTATCACTGACACAGAATATGTGCATGTGTCTCCAGCATTGCCTAAATAAACGCTATCTTCAGAAGAAGCCTGGTGTTTAAATGACTTTCTGGGGAACCTGACAGATACTTGCCCAGACTGTGTCGCACCTGACAGAGGCCTCAGCTTCTTGCTTAATACGCTCTGTGATGCTTCTTTTCCTTCACTGTCCATAGAGAACTAGCCAGTTGAGGCTAGAAGCTGTGAGATGCTGTGCCTCAGTGGTGAAGAGTTAGCAGAATATCCCAGGTGAAATGAAAGACCTCTGCCTGATATCTCAGAGAGCTGCACCCAGTCAGAACGGACAAGACTGACATTGATCAACCTATGGTCTGACTCAGCAGAAGACAGTCTTTGGGAGAAGGGGCCACAGTTCCATGATGGAGCATCTGCTTCACATTCCAAAGGTCCACAAACCAATGCCTGTTAAAAGGACCAGGTAGCAGGGTGATGTGAAAGTCCTCAACTTGAGAATCCTGGAAAGCCACTGCCAGGCAGAGTAGATGATTATAACCTTGATGGACCAAGGCAGCTTCATACATCTTTGTTTGTTTGGAGTATATTGGGATGGTCATGTAAGCCCCACCTGCAGTTTGAAGTGGTGCAGCTTGGACTCAAGCTTACCACTTCAGTGAGAATAAGGCCCAAATTTTTCATCCTGTGTAGCAGGAAAAATAACAAGACCCTTCTGAATTTAGCATTGAGAACATTTTAATACTGAGGCCTGATCTGCATCTAGCATTTGCTCCGCTGTCTTACCAAACCCACACTGGAACAGAAATTCCCATCTACATTGCATGCCACTTTCACTTTGATTGTCGCATTTTATGGCAGTGTCCAGACTGCATGCTGCTTTCACTTCGTTTGATCTCTGGTTTAATGGTGGCTGTCTGCATAGATTTATGGCTATGGCCATTCACGGGTGACTCTGCAGTCAGGACTGGTTTAGTTCAATGTGGTTTTGAACTACATCTTTTTCTGTTCCAGTGTGGGTTGGCCCTGAGTTTCAAAATGTCCATGCCACTTTGTTCCCAATATAAAACCATGATTGCTTATTGCCGATCATGGAAAAAACCAAAACATTAAAACATAAAACACTTACCAATAACAACAGAAAATTGAAGAGCGGCTTAAAAACAGGAGCAGATTTTTAATAGAGGTATTATAAGAAAAATCTGCTCCTGTTTAATAGAGGTATTATAAGAAACTCCCTCATGGATCACTGCCTTGTCGTGGCGAGGGGGCTTGCGTGGTTCGATGAGGCTGTGGGCTATGCCGTGGAGGGCCACCCAGGACGGACAGGCCACAGCAGAGAACTCAGACCAAGATGATCCGCTGGAGAAGGAAATGGCAACCCACTCCAGTATCTTTGCCAAGAAAACACCATGGACAGTAACAAAAGGCTAAAAGATATGATGCCGGAAGATGAGCCCCTCAGGTCGGAAGGTGTCCAATATGCTACTGGGGAAGAGCAGAGGGCAAGTACGAGTAACCCCAGAAAGAGTGAAGCGGCTGGGCCAAAGCCAAAAGGACGCTCAGTTGTGGATGTGTCTGATGGTGAAAGGAAAGTCCGATGCTGCAAAGAACAATACTGCATAGGAACCTGGAATGTAAGATCTATGAATCAAGGTAAGCTTGACGTGGTCAAAAATGAGATGGCAAGAATGAACATCGACATCTTGGGAATCAGTGAACTAAAGTGGACAGGAACGGGCGAATTTAACTCAGAAGACCATTAAATCTACTACTGTGGCCAGGAATCTCGTAGAAAAAATGGTGTGGCCTTTATAGTCAACAAGAGAGTGAGGAAGGCAGTATTGGGATACAATCTCAAAAATGACAGAATGATCTCGGTCCGAATCCAAGGCAAATCATTCAATATCACAGTAATCCAAGTCTATGCCCCAACCACTGCTGCAGAAGAGGCTGGAGTGGACCAGTTCTATGAAGACCTACAACAGCTCATAGAACTAACACCAAAAAATGATGTTTGGCCTTGGAGAACAAAATGAAGCAGGGCAAAGGCTAACAGAGTTTTGTCAAGAGAACACGCTGGTCATAGCGAACACCCTTTTCCAACAACCTAAGAGGCGTCTCTACACATGGACATCACCAGATGAGCAACACCGAAATCAGATTGACTATATAATTTGCAGTCAAAGATGAAGAAGCTCTATCCAGTCAGTAAAAACAAGACCTGGAGCTGACTGTGGCTCAGATCATGAGCTAATCATTGCAAAATTCAGACTTAAATTGAAGAAAGTTGGGAAAACCACAAGGCCATTCAGATTTGACCTAGATCGCATCCCCGATGAATATACAGTAGAGGTGAAGAATAGGTTTAAGAGACTAGATTTGATAGACAGAGTGCCTGAAGAACTATGGACAGAGGTCCGTGACATTGTAAAGGAAGCAGCAATCACCGTCATCCCAAAGAAAAAGAAATGCAAAAAAGCAAAGTGGCTGTCTGATGAGGCTTTACACATAGCAGAGGAAAGAAGGAAAGCTAAAGGCAAAGGTGAAAATGAAAGATTTGTCCAACTGAATGCAGATTTCCAGAGAACAGCAAGGAGAGATAAGGAGACTTTCTGAATGAACAATGCAAAGTAATTGAGGAAAACAATAGATTGGGAAGGACTAGAGATCTCTTCAAGAAAATTGGAGAAATCAAGGGAACGTTCCATGCAAAGCTGGCCATGATAAAGGACAAAAACGGTAGGGACCTAACAGAAGCAGAAGAGATTAGGAAAAGATGGCAAGAATACACAGAAGAACTATACAAGAAGGACCTCAATGTCCTTGACAACCACGATGGGATAATCACTGACCTCGAGCCAGACATCCTGGAAAGCGAAGTTAAATGGGCCTTAGAAAGCATTACTAACAACAAAGCTAGTGGAGGTGATGGTATCCCAGCTGAGTTATTCAAAGTGTTAAAAGAAGATGCTGTTAAAGTGCTGCACTCAATTTGCCAACAAATTTGGAAAACACAACAGTGGCCACAGGATTGGAAAAGGTCAGTATACATTCCAATCCCAAAGAAGGGCAATGTCAAGGAATGTTCAAACTATCGCACAATTGCACTCATTTCACACGCTAGCAAGGTCATGCTCAAAATCCTACAAGCTAGGCTCCAACAGTACGTGGAAAGAGAACTGCCAGAAGTACAAGATGGGTTTCGAAGAGGTAGAGGAACTAGAGATCAAATTGCCAACATTCGCTGGATTATGGAGAAAGCAAGAGAGTACCAGAAAAACATCTACTTCTGCTTCATTGACTATGCTAAAGCCTTTGATTGTGTGGATCACAATAAACTATGGCAGGTTCTTGAAGAGATGGGAGTACCGGACCACCTCACATGTCTCCTGAGAAACCGACTCTTCGCGACCCCATGGACCAGATTATGCCAGGCCCTCCTGTCTTCTGCTGTCCTCTGAAGTTTGCTCAATTTCATGTTCATTGCATCGATGATGCTGTCTAACCATCTCATCCTTTGCCATCCCCTTCTTCTTTGACCTTCAATCTTTCCCAGCATCAGGGTCTTCTCCAGTGAGTGCTCCCTTCTCATTTGGTGGCCAAAGTATTTGAGCTTCAACTTCAGGATCTGGCCTTACAGGGAACAATCACGGTTGATTTCTTTTAGGATTGACTGATTTGATTTCCTTGCAGTCCAAGGGACTCTCAAGAGTCTTCTCCAGCACCATAGTTCAAAAGAATCTATTCTTCGGTGCTCAGCCTTCCTTATAGTCCAACTCTCGCAGCCATACATTACTACGGGGAATACTATTGCTTTAACCATGCAGACTTTTGTTGGCAAGGTGATGTCTCTGCTTTTTATCATGCTGTTTAGGTTTGCCATCGCTTTCCTCCCAAGGAGCAGGCGTCTTTTAATTTCATGGCTGCAGTCACCATCTGCAGTGATCTGGGATCCTAGGAATGTGAAGTCTGTCACTACTTCTATGACTTCTTCTTCTATTTGCCAAGGAGTGATGGGGCCAGATGCCATGATCTTAGTTTTTTTGATGTTGAGCTTCAAGCCCACTTTTGCACTCTCCTCTTTGACCCTGAGCAAGAGGCTCTTTAGGTCCTCTTCACTTTCTGCCATCAGAGTGGTATCGTCTGCATATCTGAGGTTATTGATCTTTTCCCCAGCAATCTTAACTCCAGCTTCTGATTCATCCAGGCCAGCATTTCGCATGATGTACTCTGCATATAAATTAAATAAGCAAGGTGACAATATACATCCTTGTCGTACTTCTTTTCCAATGCTAAACAAGTCAGTTGTTCCATATCCAGTTCTAACTGTTGCTTCTTGACCCTTATATAGGTTTCTCAGGAGACAAGTGAGGTGGTCTGGTACACCCATCTCTTTAAAAACCTGCCATAGTTTATTGTGATACACACAATCAAAGGCTTTAGCATAGTCAATGAAGCAGAAGTAGAAGTTTTTCTGGTACTCTCTTGCTTTCTCCATAATCCAGCGAATGTTGGCAATTTGATCTCTAGTTCCTCTACCTCTTCGAAACCCAGCTTGTACTTCTGGCAGTTCTCTATCCATGTACTGTTGGAGCCTAGCTTGTAGGATCTTGAGCATGACCTTGCTAGCATGTGAAATGAGTGCAATTGTGCGATAGTTTGAACATTCCTTGACATTGCCCTTCTTTGGGATTGGAATGTATACTGACCTTTTCCAATCCTGTGGCCACTGTTGTGTTTTCCAAATTTGTTGGCAAATTGAGTGCAGCACTTTAACAGCATCTTCTTTTAAGACTTTGAATAGCTCAGCTGGGATACCATCACCTCCACTAGTTTTGTTGTTAGTAATGCTTTCTAAGGCCCATTTGACTTCGCATTCCAGGATGTCTGGCTCGAGGTCAGTGATTATCCCATCGTGGTTGTCAAGGACATTGAGGTCCCTCTTGTATAGTTCTTCTGTGTATTCTTGCCATCTTTTCCTAATCTCTTCTGCTTCTGTTAGGTCCCTACCGTTTTTGTCCTTTATCATGACCAGCTTTGCATGGAATGTTCCCTTGATTTCTCCAGTTTTCTTGAAGAGATCTCTAGTCCTTCCCAATCTATTGTTTTCCTCGATTACTTTGCATTGTTCATTCAGAAAAGCCTCCTTATTTCTCCTTGCTGTTCTCTGGAAATCTGCATTCAGTTGGGTAAGTCTTTCCTTTTCACCATTGCCTTTTGCTTTCCTTCTTTCCTCTGCTATGTGTAAAGCCTCATCAGACAGCCACTTTGCTTTCTTGCATTTTTCTTCTTTGGGATGGTGGTGATTGCTGCCTCCTGTACAATGTCACGGACCTCTGTCCATAGTTCTTCAGGCACTCTGTCTATCAAATCTAGTCCCTTAAACCTATTCTTCATCTCTACTGTATATTCATCAGGGATGCAATCTAGGTCAAATCTGAATGGCCTAGTGGTTTTCCCAACTTTCTTCAATTTAAGTCTGAATTTTGCAATGATTAGCTCATGATCTGAGCCACAGTCAGCTCCAGGTCTTGCCAGCTCCAGGTCTTGTTTTTACTGACTGGATAGAGCTTCTCCATCTTTGACTGCAAATGATACAATCAATCTGATTTTGGTGTTGCCCATCTGGTGATGTCCATGTGTAGAGATAAAAGATTGGGCACACCCTAAACACTACAGAATGCACCACAGCTCCCCCTAGGGTACAAGTGGACTAAACTACTCCTTCAGCAACATTCACAGTAAACAGACTCCTAGCAGGCTGTCGATTCTCCAGCAGGGGCACTTTCAAAAACTATCTCAGAAGGCAAGCCAGTTAGTCAAATTAGGCCTAGTCTTTATCAAAGACTACGGAGCAAAGCCCGTTGTGGTGGAAGACAATGGGCCCTAGAAAGGAAGGGAGGGGGGTGGAAGGGAGAGAGGGTTGAAGAAAGGAAGGAAGAGGGGGAAGAGTGAAAGAAAGGAGAGAGGAAGAAAGGAAAGGGGGGAAAGGAAGGGAAGAGGGGCAGAAAAGGGCTTCTCTGGGCCTACTGCCCCCATAGAAAGCCCAGGGGATGGTGTGTGGGGAACGGAAGATGGCTTCTCTGGGCCCACTGCCCCCATAGAAGGCCCAGGGGATGGTGTGTGGGGGACGGAAAATGGCTTCTCTGGGCCTACTGCCCCCATAGAAGATCCAGGGGATGGCGTGTGGGGGACGGAAAAGGGCTTCTCTGGGCCTAGTGCCCCCATAGAAGGCCCAGGGGAGGCGTGTGGGGGACAGAAAAGGGCTTCTCTGGGCCTAGTGCCCCATAGAAGGCCCAGGGGGTGGGGGGGCGGAAAAGGGCTTCTCTCACTTGCCTCAGCCTTGAGGGCCTGTCCCTGCACTCACACTACAGACGGTCCTCTCCTGTTGGAGGACTGAAGCAGACTGAGCTGAAAACACTGACTGGAGCTGACGTGGGCGGGACTTTGCGACGCAGCCAGTCAGCCCTGGCCAGTGTGTTCTGACTGCCAGTTCTTGAGCCGAATCAATTATGGCAAGCATAGAATGCTGTGGAACCAAAGTTCAAATATATATAAGGACAGGATATGCAAAATCAATGATGCATCCCAACACCGTATGCAGCTCCAGGCCCAAGGCACGTTGGTGTTTGCAGCAGGAAATCCAAAATGGTACCCCCTTCTCTGTGATGAATGTGGCACAATCTATCAGGAGAAATCTCCTGCCCAGGCCCTGTTGAACTGAACACAAACATGCCTGTGCCAAGAGTCAGAACAGACTTGACCATGGCCCCCATTTAGACTGGATTTTCAAAAGCGTTTCCATAGCCCATAATGCCTAGAGACTTGCTTTCTTTGTTTTAAAAAATAGAAATCTAAAGTCTATGGTATACTGAGCAAAATATGAGCCAAAAAGAATAAGACTCATAGCAACACCACAGCCCCCTTCAGTGCAAGATGAAGCAGATCTCCAGAGTTAATGCGGGCCTGGCTCGGTTATGTCGGAAGGAGGGATCCCAGCATGCAAAGCAACAAACAATCCAGGCTGCCAAGGTAAGGAGATTATGAGGATTAAAAGAAGATGAAAAGGGATGTTTACAGTTATTATTAGCTTCAAAGTCTTCCCGACTAGAACAGCCGGTCAATGTCCATCTGTTGCTTTACGACCATGTGGCCTCTAAGGCTGAGTGTGTGCCAGCTGTGCATGAAATTTAATGTTATGCCATAACCTGGGACATTAAAACAAAACCAGAGTGTTTTTCACAGTGCAGGTTCTATCAAGCATGTTAGTCTGAAACAGCTAGGACTGGCAGGTGGTTACTTGTGGGGGTGGGGGCAGCTCTAAAGCAGCAGCTGCTGACCACAAGGAAGGGAAGGGACACAAATTAGAAAAGGTGGATGCAACTACAAAAGGCAGATGCAAGGAAGGCACTTTTGCTGCTATGAAGAACATCTGCCCTTAAAAATGTGCACAAATTGAACAATATTAGGTGGCTTGCTATATGCCCAGAATTAATTGTATCCAAGATTGCATTCACTAGAGAATCTTAAATCTGACCTGGTCTTTATGCTCACTGGCATTTTGCCCTTTCATTGGAAGGAGGGAGGAATGCAGTATGCGAAAATGAAATAGAGGCTAGACAGGTTGGTCTACCACATGACCCAGAGTTTTGGCAGAGTTAAGGTACACTGAATAGTTTTAAGTAGTTTTTGGAGACTACTGTGACTAATTACTATGGGACTAAGTAAGCTGAGGGGCCGCAGTGGCTCAGAGGTTAAGATGCTGAGCTGCAAACTGGAAGGTTGGTAGCTCGACAGTTCGAGACCCTAGTGCAGCGTGACAGAGTGAGCTCCTGTCTCTGGCCCCAGCTCCTGCCAACCTAGCAGTTCGAAAGCAAGAAATTGCAAGTAAATAAATAGGTACCACTTCGGGAGGAAGGTAACAGCGTTCCGTGTGCCTCAACGTTTAGTCATGCCGGCCACATGACCACGGAAATGTCTTTGGACTGCATTGGCCCTTTGGCTTGGTAACGGAGATGAGCACTGCCCCCTAGAGTTGGATTCAACTGGCCTTCAAGCAAGGAAAACCTTTACCTTAAGTAGGCTGAACTATAAAACTGGGTGAAGAAAGGCAAGCAACAATTTTAGGTTGTGTTTTTGGGAACTACAATCTTGTGTGATTAGTTGTTGTAGATTTTTCAGGCTGTATGGCCGTGGTCTTGGCATTGTAGGACCTGTCGTTTCAGCTGTGACTGGCATCCTCAGAGGTATAACACAGAAAGATGGCGTACTCTCGGTGTCAAGGTGAGAAGAAAAATGGTAGGCAGGTAATTTATATGTACTCAGGAAGGTGGGGTAGGGCTGAGTCATTATCTTGTAGGACTTCCCCAGGCTGTGATATGCTAATGGAGAAGCTTTCCTGAGGAGGTTCTTTTGCGTATGGATTGGCTGTTGAAATTCTAATCTTATCTGTAGTGCTATTGTAAGAGGTAGAGCATTTTGTGTTTTTCAGGACAGGAAAGCATGCCCTATTTATTTTAAAACTCTCTTCTTTCCTGTTGAAATTGTGTTTATGTTTATGAATTTCAATGGTTTCCTTGTGTAATCTGACATGGTAATTGGAAGTGTTGTCCAGCCTTTCAGTGTCTTGGAATAAGATACTGTGCCCTGTTTGAGTTAGGCAATGTTCAGCCGCTGCTGATTTTTCAGGTTGGCCAAGTCTGCAATGGCCAGAGAGGAAAATAAGGGTAGAAAGATAGCACAAGGCAAGCCTGTTGAGCTTTAAAAGTGAAGTCAGGGAGCTTGTGCTGGATACTGAAGGAAACCAGTGAGGTGCAGTGGTCAGAGTGTTGGACTAAGTCCTGGGAGATCCAAGTTCACTGGATGCCCTTAGCCTAGTCGCTTTCTCACTCTCAGCCTAGCCTACCTCACAGGACTGCTGTGAGGATGCTGTGAGGAAGAGAGAGCTGGGTATGTCACCTTGAGCTTCTTTATTTATTTACTTCCCTGCCTTTCTCCCCAGTGGGAACTCAACGTGGCTTACACCACTTCTCCTCCATTTTAGCCTCACAAGACCCTTGTGAGTTAGGTTAGGCTGCGAGTATCTGACCGGCCCAAGGTCACCCAGCAAGCATCCATAGCCAAGTGAGGATTTGAATCTGGGTCTCCTAGATCATAGTCAAATACTCTAACCACTACACAACACTGGCTATCTATAATGGAGGGGCAGAACTGAAAAAATACTAGATATAAATAGATGGAAAAGCACTATTGCTCAGTGGTACAGCATTTGCCTTGTACACAGAAGGTTGTAGGTACAGTCCCAGTTGAAAGAGCCCAGGAAGCAGATATTGGAGTAGACCTTTTTCTGCCCGAGATCCTGGAGTGGTGCTACCAAATGCAGTAGGAGAGTAGGCAGTTTCACTAGATGAAATTCACTTAATATTTCACACATTCAAGTTGTATAAAGAATTGAGGAAGGAAAAAAACCCCTGAATTTTAACCCTCATGAAAACTGTAAGTTTTGCAAAATGTTTATTATTGTTGTTTTGCAAAATACTTATTAATACTTGTCAGTCAAAAGCAAAAAGCAAAACCACTTGCAGGATTAAGGATTCTTTGGATCCCCCCCCCCAAAAAAAAAAAAACCATGATACTTTGGCTTTATTTCCCTTTTATTCTCTCCCAGTGTGGATATTCTGGACACATACCAAGGAAGGGGATAGATCTAGATTTCTGGCGGCTGGATTCAGATTGCTCAGATTAGCTTCCAGCTCTGGTTCTGACTGAAGCTAATGCAGAGTGACTCATGTATTTTTGGCAGAACGAACTGATTGTTTGTGCTGCTGTAAAGGATTAGAGCAGAAAGCACCCCTGAGCCAGCCAGCAAACCATAGAAAAAGAAACTCACCTGGGATTCAGAAGGGAAGGTGTCGGTAAACCACAAACAATCATTTTTACACCAGAATAGAACACACATGACCAGAGTGGCTACAAGAACATACGTACAATGCCACTGAATCAACACTGAACCTTGGTAGACTCTAGCAGCTGCACAGAATCTGGCAACTCTTTCCAAGTTTTCAGACAAGAAAACAACATTCTTTTGGTACAGAAGATAGGCATAGAGTTCATGGTTTTTAGTTGTTTCGGGTAAAACTTTGCGGCATCTGGGTCAAAAAGGATTTTAGCTTCATATCAGGGGGGAAAAAACATTTGTTTGGGTATGAAGACTTCTTGGCCAATATTATTCAGGTTTGGTTAAGTAAACACTTAAGATACTATGTAGGCACACCTTTCTTCACATTTGACCAATAAATGGACTATTACTCATATGATATATGGTTCTTTGTAACCAATTATGCTTTTTGAATGTTATCTTTATGACTATGTCATTTCAGGTATAAAATTTCATGTACTTTCTGATTTTGTTCAGAAGGCAGTCAATTTTTGATAGGCTGGTTTGGCCTAACTGTTTTCAGGTGTCTTGATTGCAATTAAAACACTAAGACCTTCCTCCTCATTTTGACTTCAATTTTTTTTACTGGGAATCTATTTGTATAACAATATCTCTCTTCTAATAAAGCAAATGGAAGAACACTGGGCCTTGGTGGCCTTTGTAAAAGCAGAAAGGCAGGATGTAAATTTGGTAATACATAAATAAACATTGAGACTGGCCAGAGTGAAAGCTATCCTGTGTTTGAGAATCAATCTAAATAGTTTGACAACAGCAGCCTCTTGTTCCTGAAGTGATGGTATTTTACGGCAGAACTTAAATGGTGTTGAAGTTGTGTCCCAAATCCTTTGCTTAATTTCAGATTTAGCTTTGAGTTAATATTAAGCTGCAAGGAGAACATCCAGTAGTTTATCTGAAGGAGACTTTTTCCATTTTGACTGAGAAGGTGTTGGTGCAGGGAGGTATAAGTCATCTTCCGAAGTGGAAGAGCAAAAGGAGACAGTTGGTTGTATCCAACCATTTGTTCTGCTGGTGAGAAGGGGGAGGGGTTCCCCAATGACAACTAAAAAAAGTCTGTGCTGGAGATCATGGGACCTGCTGGACCAAAGCCACGTGGGATAGGGATTATAAGGTGAGATGGAGAGAAAAAGTTAGTGGGATCCAATCCTGGTTGACAGCACCCTCCATTCTGTGCAGGAGAACATGGGTCTTCAAAATGAATAAGATGTAAGGTCTTTAAACAGAACATACTCCAGCCTCTGTCAGTTAACTCGGCACACTGGCACCAGTTCAGATTGGCATACCAGGCAAGGTATTCTGTAGTTCTGCTTGGCAATGATAGTGTGTTTTTGAATGGTCAGTATGTCATGTGCCCTGTTTCTCCAAGGGATAAGAAGTTCTAGGGGTACTGATTCCCTTTGGAGGAGAGAACAGTAGAGACCTACAACATTTTTGTACTATTTGCTTTATTTACAATTCCTCAGGTAGAGCATGGGTTGGGACTCAGGTAGCATCTCTACTATGTCATATTGGGTCACCTGAAAGAAATTCTGCATCCCTAAGGTGCTTCTGTGAACTCACAGAAATGGCTATTTGCATCTGTCTCTGGAGCATTCTTTTTTAAAACAAATTAATATTCATATGATATCTTGCCCTAATTGTCCTCATATTGTCAGGCTGCTGTACATTTTACTGCGTGCCTGCCATGGAGGGGGGGGCATTCCCTTCCCTTTGATGTACCCATGGCTTGCCAAATGGTAGAGTCAGATGTCCAGAGTCTGCTTTGTTTATTATTCTACATTTTGTATACAGGGGCTACGTGCTAGGGAGGGTGTAGGCAATGGCTAGGTTAAGGGGAGGGGTTGCTTGACTGTTAAATGTAGTGGGGAAATACAAGGGGGTGATTGGGCCTTGGGTTTTATTACTCCTATTTGAAACTGATATATCTGTAACCCTAACACAGTCATCCTTAGTTCTAACAAAGGATTTGTGCAGACAGTATCTATCACTGATCTCAATAAAGTTAGTTTCTATCAAACTGGCTGGCATTGAGAACTGATTTAACTGGGACTCTGACACATATGCTCTTTCCCAATCCTGTTTTACTCTGATCTTTTAGGGAAGAACACATTCCAAGTCATGCCATCTGGATGGGAAAGTGTGCATAGCAAAGGTCCAGCCCACCTTTGGCATCCTTTCCCTGCCATCAGCCCCTTTGCAGCTGCCATTTCCCCCACTGTGCCATCAGAAAGCACTAGCCCTGCTCAGATGTTGTGCCACGTGTACATCTGTTTGTAAAAAAGAGCCAACACCTATTTACTTTAGAAATTAAACCAGGGACTATTACCTAGATAAATGGTGTGTGTGTATTTATATTCATGTTCAGCTGTACATGTAATGAATGTAACATGAGAATCAGTGAACACACGTATTTTAAAAATAAACACTGTACAGAGATTGTATGTGCATGCACTGCAATTTGTGAAGATAGCTTTTTCAAGAAGTTAAAAACACTGTTGCCAGTGTGAATGTCTCTGCATTTGCAGTGGGGAAGAAAGAAACATGGAAAATGCACACTGTATGAAAACTCTCTTCCCAGTCTAAAGCTGCCCTTCCTTTTCAGAGACACACCCCGTTTGCTCCTTCCAACCAACTAGGCTAGAAGCTCACTTCTTCCAGCCTGGATGGGCTCTTGGCCAAAACTATTTCCTGACACTAGACCCATCAGAGAGAGACTGCTAGATACCTTTCTCTTTGTCCTGTAAAATAGACTGAACAGTGATCGGAGAGGCCTAGAATACAGGATGGAACTGTTCAGAATTCCCAGAGGTGTTATGAGGGCCGGATCTGACATAAATGTCACTTTGTTGGGCTGGGCCATGTATGCCATAAAATGTAAAGCCAGGTAAAGGAGATATAAACTTTATAAAGGAAAGCAACTGGTAAGCACCAGTTGCTTGTGGGCCACGTGACAGTCCTGGATAGGTTGGTTCCGGCCCACGGGCCTTATGTTTGACATCCCTGCACTACATGTTGTGCTTTTGTGGCTCAGTGGTAGAGCTCCTGTTTTGCATGCAGGTTTAATCCTTTGTGTCTCCCAGGTAAAGCTCTCAGCAGGAGCAGGTGTCACGATCCTAGACCCAAGGATGAGTTAAGGTTGTCAAGTTGCTGCTGGGAGTGAGGGATCTCCCAACCCCAGTGGGCCCTTTCCACTGCCACTCAGTTGGGTAGCAGGAGAAAAATAAGGGAGAGATGGAGAGTGACGACAACTAGTATCTGAACACACTGGTATCACTTCTGGCATGACCAGAAGTGATGTCAGTGCACCACTGGGAACGCTCTAGCTTTTGGGCAAACCTCAGTGGTTATATTGCTGGTGAGGTCCCACCTCCCCCAGAGGTAATTCTCTTGCTGACTGCCAGCCTTGTGCTGGCAACCCTAATTTGAGGAGTGGAGCAGCATGTAGGCCTCAAGACAGCCTTTCCCTCACACACAGGCCTCAGACTTTGCTGCCAATCTTCTTGCAGGCTACATTTCCCAGGCGCCTTCCAACCCTCCAGAGTGGAGTGGAGGAAATGGAAGAAAAAGCAGGAGCCAATCACCATTATGGAGGAGGACCCTTGAGACAGTAAGCTAGGGTTGCTGAGTCTCCTTGTTCCTCCAGAGGATTTAGAGGGTTTTCTGGGGGTGAGCAGGGATGTCAGGGTAGAGCTATGGTATTACCATAGAGTTTGCCCAAATACCAGAGTGTCCTCTACAATGCCCCCAAAGTAATGACATCACATCTGGATAACATCATTGCATCTGGATGACATCATTGCATCAGTTCCCCCATCTACCAGCTGGTCTGCAGAGAAGGGAAGTCCCTGAAACTCGGGGATCCCCTGCCTGGACCTGGGGGCTGGTAACTCTAGAGAAAGCATAGAAGACACTGCACAGGGAGAAGGGCTGGGACCAATGTTCCCTCTAAGCTCCACAGTGTTGTGAGCAAAAATTCTTCCTCATAAGCGAAAAAAGCTAGTAGCATTAAAGTTGTGAGTCTACATTTGACTATTGCATAAATTAGTTTTTTAGAAGATTATTTCCATTTGTTGTTGTTGTACATGATGTACTCTGCACAGTCAAATCCTACTCTTCGCGACCCCATGGACCATATCATGCCAGGCCCTCCTGTGTTCTGTCGTGCTCCAGAGTTTGCTTAATTTCATGTTCGTTGCCTCAATAACACTGTCTAACCATCTCATCCTTTGCCATCCCACTTCTTTGACTTTCAATCTTTCCCAGCATCAGGGTCTTCTCCAGTGAGTGCTCCCTTCTCATATGTTGGCCAAAGTATTTGTGCTTCAGCTTCAGTATCTGGCCTTCCAGGGAACAGTTAGGGTTGATTTCTTTTAGGAGTGACTGATTTGATCTCCTTACAGTCCAAGGAACTCTAAAGAGTCTTCTCCAGCACCATTATTCAAAAGAATCTATTCTTCGGTGCTCGGCCTTCCTTATAGTCCAACTCTTGCAGCCATACATTATACTGGGAAAACCATTGCTTTGACCATACGGACTTTGTGGGCAGGGTGATGTATCTACTTTTTATTATGCTGTCTAGGTTTGCCATCGCTTTCCTCCCAAGGAGCAGGCATCTTTTAATTTCATGGCTGCAGTCACCATTTGCAGTGATCTTGGATCCCAGGAATGTGAATTCTGTCACTGCTTCCACGACTTCCCCTTCTATTTGCCAAGGAGTGATGGGGCTGGATACCATGATCTTAGCTTTTTGATGTTGAGTTTCAAGCCCACTTTTGCGCTCTCGTCTTTCATCTTAGTAAGAGGCTCTTTAGGTCTTCTTCACTTTCTGCCATTAGAATGGTATCATCTGCATATCTGAGGTTGTTGATCTTTTCCCCAGCAATCTTAATTCCAACTTGTGATTCATCCAGGCCGGCATTTCACATGATGTACTCTGCATATAAATTAAATAAGCAAGGTGACAATATACATCCTTGTCATACTCCTTTTCCGATGCTAAGGCAAGCAGTTGTTCTATATCCGGTTCTAATTGTCGTTTCTTGACCCTTATACAGGTTTCTCAAGAGACATGTGAGGTGATCTGGTACTCCGATCTCTTTAAGGACTTGTCATAGTTTGTTGTGATCCACAGAATCAAAGGCTTTAGCATAGTCAATGAAGCAGAAGTAGATGTTTTTCTGGTACTCTCTTGCTTTCTCCATAATCCAGCGAATGTTGGCAATTTGATCTCTAGTTCCTCTACCTCTTCGAAACCCAGCTTGTACTTCTGGCAGTTCTCTGTCCATGTACTGCTGAAGCCTAGCTTGCAGGATCTTGAGCACGACCTTGCTAGCATGTTAAATGAATGCAATTGTGCGATAGTTTGAGCATTCCTTGGCATTGCACTTCTTTGCGATTGGAATGTATACTGACCTTTTCCAATCCTGTGGCCACTGTTGCGTTTTCCAAATTTGCTGGCAAACTGAGTGCAGCACTTTAACAGCATCATCTTTTAAGACTTTGAATAGCTCAGCTGGGATGCCATCACCTCCGCTAGCTTTGTTATTAGTAATGCTTTCTAAGGCCCATTTGACTTCGCATTCCAGGATGTCTGGCTCAAGGTCAGTGATCACACCGTCGTGGTTGTCAAGGACATTGAGGTCCTTCTTTCATAGTTGTTCCGTGTATTCTTGCCATTTTTTTCTAATATCTTATGCTTCTGTTAGGTCCCTACCATTTTTGCCCTTTATCATGGCCAGCTTTGCATGGAACGTTCCCTTGATTTCTCCAGTTTTCTTGAAGAGATTTCTAGTCCTTCCCATTCTATTGTTTCCCTCTATTACTCTGCATTGTTCATTCATTCACTATTTCCATAACCTTGTAAAAATCTCAGAATGAATGATTTTAAACTATATTTCAAGAATAATGTAAACATTATAGGACAAAACTGAATCAAGTCAAATTTCATTGCAGAAAATGTTGTCCTCTATGGAGGTAGAGCAGGCCTCCAGAGAACAGGTTTACCTGCGCCTTTCCACTATATTGGTAGACCTGGTCTCCAGAGAACAGGTCTACCCACTCCCTTCCACTATATTAATAGATCTGGCCTCCAGAAAACAGTTCTACCCACTCCAGTCTACTATATTGGTAGATCTGGACTTGGACCATCGCCCTGTGCTGAGCCTTAGAAAACATACCAACCTGGGTGGGGGGACTTTTGCAGTTTATTTTTTTTTTTGGGGGGGGGGGGTTAGTGAAAAATGACAGATTACAGGTCAAGTATAACAGAGATGGAACAATCACTGTCAGAACCCTGCCTAATCTAACAAACATAAAGTTGCTTAAATGCTATCAGCCTGCCCAAACTACTTATTTATTCAAATATTTATATCCCACTTTTTCTCTGTGACTCAAAGCAGCTTACAGATCATATTGAAAAGCAAAATAGGGGTCTCCACAGGCTATAATGAAAAGTAGAATTGATATGGGGGTTTATGGGGCTCGGGGGGGGCTGTTTTTTTAAGCAGAGGCAGCAAATTTGCCCTAGGGCAGATTTGTGTGTGTGTCCCCCCCCCAAGTTTCAAAAAGATTGGACCAGGGATCCAGTTCTATGGGCCCCAGAAGGAGGTGCCCTCATCTTCCATTGTTTCCAATGGAGGAAAAAATGCCTTCTCAGTTTACTTTGTGAGCTGAAGCTAAAATTCCTGAGCTGCCATCTAAAATTTTGTGTGTCAGCACCCCCTAGCACACTGGGAGGCAATGTTGCTGCTTTAAGAGGGAACTGATCACTAGCCTGAGGTAGGGGTGAGTCTAACCTGCAAAGGATCATGTAAGAAAATAGAGCTCAGAATCAAGCAAGACAGTTGTGTTAGGGGACTTTCTTTTATGTGTGAGTTCTGTCCTGCCCAGTGTGGGTGTAGTGTAGCTTGCATTATTGCTGCTCCATATAACTGTTCTCTTACTTACTTAGCTGTTGTAGTGTGTTTGGTAAATGAATTAGTTTTTCTGTTCACTCTGCCTGGGTCCTTTACTAGGGTTATCAGAAGGCTTGTGGTGGGAGACCTCTCATCCTTTGCCTGTGGTCCCCACCACCACTTGGCAGAGTGAGGGGTAAGGTGGGGAAGAGTTGTTGTGACAATGGCGTGATGCCACTTCTAGCATAAACTCAAGAATGATTTCACCGTATTGGGGTGCTGCTCTAGGATCCCAGTGGTGTGATATCATTCCCCCATCACCACCTTCCTCCCTCATTCATGCCTCCTATTTGACCATATGTCAGGACATGCCCTGACTGAAGAGGTAATTGCCTGGGGCGGCGGTGGGGGGGGGGAGAGATGGTGATTTGGGCCATCCGTCCCCTTTCAAGTCCCAGAAACAGACTGGCATCAGCCAGTTAAGGTCCTTGCATGTGCCAAGCTGAAGGGGGCAGGAGCGGTATGTGGTGCTGGAGGAATCCTTGGAAAGGACCCCCATCCACAGCAACCCCCATTTTGGCCCCACGCCCCTTCCCATGACTGTAGGTGTCAGAGAAGAGCTGCTGCCACTTAGAGCAGGTGGGACGGAGCTAGCTGTCTGGCTTGGCCTAAGGCAGATTTTTTCCACCCTGGAGAGCAGCCCTGTAGTCAGAAATTTTGGATTGGTGGGGCATGGGGAAACTTTGTGGGGCAGCAGGGGAGAAGGAGGAGGGAGGGGCAGCTGCACACCTTCCCTGAATGCCAAGTGGTGATTTCGCTGCTTGGATTTCAGGCACAGGCAGCCCATGCTAGAAAAACACCACTTAAAAGGAACCCTTTAAAGGCTGTTTTTCAAGCAGGAGCTGGCCATGCCTGAAATCCAAGCAGCAAAATCTCCACTTGGAGTTCAGGGAAGGCATGCGGACTGCAGCCACCATTCCCCCTCACCTCCTGCAAGATTTAAAGGGCCCACTGATCAGCTGAAGGGCCCTTTAAATCTTGCAGGAGGGAGAGAGAGGGGTGGCTGCAAGATATAAAGGGCCCTCCTGCCGATCAGCTGGGCCCTTTTAATGTCACAGGATGGGAGGGAGGAGTGAGGAAGGAGGAGAGAGGCAGCAGCTGTTGTGGGGTGTGCCTCACATTTGAGGGGGCAGAGCCCCGAAGTGCCCCACTGTAGCTATGGTCCAGCTGGAGAGCTATGTCATACTGTTGTCATCCTTCTACTAGAGGCAGAGGCTGAAAGAGAATGGCACCAACTCTGTTTGGGGCAGACTTTTCATCCAGTCTGCTCCCTACTGGGCTAGGTTTCTAGTTGCAGGGAGTGCTCTTTTTAATTAGAGGGATTTATCAACTATATTGTACCATCTCATTTGGCTGCACATGTAGATCAGTTTTGTGATCAGGGTTCTTCCAGTTTTAATCACTGAAAAAAATATGCCCAAGTATCTAAGGTTTGGGAGACATTGTTCTAATGTGAGCTGAGTGTGCAAGGGAGGTGTGCTGAAAGAGGAAGGAAATCTATGTGGATTTTTGCCAGAGGAGCGCAGGACTGCAGTAGCTGAGTGGTGCCGGAGATGGCTGTGAGAGAGGAAAGGGGTGTGTGATTGAGTCTCTGCATGATGCTTCCTCTGGAGAAGAGGCAGCTTCCCATTTATCTTCCCAGGAGAAAACTGCAATAAGGTGTGTGTTGTTATTATTGATCCCATGACACTCCTTGCAAAAGCTGCTCTCTTGGCCTCTCTGCTATCCCAAAGGCAATGGAACTGGGCCAGATCCTGCTTTATGTGGCTCTGTGCAAAAAAACCCAACACCAGACAGACAGAGCAGCTTACTTGAACACTAAAAACTCACCTCTGGTTAGCTGGGGCCATTGCCACAGGCTCCTTCTGCTGAGGCAAAGACTCCCTGGGGGATGCAAATGTGAAAAAGATGAGGAAGAAATTCAGTCGCAAACTCTTATGTAGCAATAGCAAACATAAACCTGCCGCTGTTTTTCTGACCCCAGCTGGGTCAACTAATATATATATGGCAGGATTATGAAGCTAGATTTTATACTGGGTTACAAAAAGCAGTTAAAAGAATGAAGGGGGGAGATACATCAAGGTGTCCAGTGTTCCCTCTAAGCTGAGTTAGTGTGAGCTAGCTCACAGGTTTTTAGCCTCTGGCTCACACACTTTTGTCTTAGCTCAGGAAGGATGGCTCCAGAGCAAACCAATTTCTGCAGTAGCCAAATCGCTCGCTCACAGCTTTAATGCCAGTAGCTCACAAAGTAGAATTTTTGCTCACAAGACTCCACAGCTTAGAGGGAACATTGAAGGTGTCTGGAGAGGATTTCCTCCTTTTTAAAAACACACTCTGGTTTAAAACATATGTGAATAAATGGCTTTGAGATGCCTGTTCCTTAGTAAAACCTTGTGTCAATCAGCCAAGACAAGCAAGAAAGTATGGTGGGCAACCTCCCCCCTCCCCCAAGCTCCTGCTCAGTTCTGGAACAAAAATGGGAAGGGAGATGGCATCACTTCACACATGTAAGATAAAAGGTATACCTTCACAACAGAAGGGGCCAGAGGCTTACTTTTTTTAAAATGGAGGCTGGTAATTCAGGGAACTTGCTTAACCTATCATTACAATCATATATCAATATTTTAGTGCCTTTTAAAAAAATCAGTCAAAAATGAAACCATTTGTCTTCAGGGTGGGGAGGGAGGACAGGGAGTGTTTTGACAATGACAACAGTCCAATCATTTAAAAGTGGGCTGGAGGCGGGTGCAAGCAGGTGCTAGAAAATGCACCCAAAGTTGCCACATTGGGCAACCATTGCTCTAGCACATCTTTAGCCAAAAGAACTGGTGCTCATTCTGTATTTAAATCAGCAAAGGGTAACCCACTACAAAATGCATAAAAGATGGCTTGCCGCAAGAAGAGAAAAGTTGTCTCCAATATGAAACAATGCTGAAAAGGCTCAGGCAGAGAGTCTTCGTGCAGGGGGGAAAAGGGGTTGCTTTGGGCACACAATTCTCAGCTTTCCTCGTTGAGATGTTGGACAGTGTGTGCTGTAATCCTCCTGCTCTCGTGATGCTGCCTTTGGTTGAGTCAGAACATTGGCCCCTGAGGCACGCTATTATCTGCTTCCCAGAGTCTTCATCAAAGACAGGTTTGTCACAATACCAGATAACCGAAAACCTAAAAGATACCTGCATGCAAAACACAGGTTCTGCCACTGAGGAGCTCCATGCTGGGAAGAAGTAATGATTTTTTTTCATATTTAATGTTCAGATGCAAAGTTCCCTAGTTTGGATCAAGGCCATGTGGAGAGCTGCACCCCAGAGTGTACCTTTGAGACATTTAGTGTGGAATAAGAAAAGCAGACCCTACCAACAATTCACAGATTAAAACATGGGTATATGCTCTAAGACCTGTATTTCTAGTTCTGTAATAGCCTTGTCATTGGATGACCAAAAAGCTGAGAGGGTGTTGCATGATGCAAAAAATAAATATTGCAACCACCCCTTAAAACATTTATAGGGCAGTCCTAAGCAAAGTTGTCTGCTTCTGAGCTCATTGACTTCAGTGGAAATAGAAATGTGCAGCTCTGCTTTAGGACTTCAGTGCCAGTGTGTGAAACAGCAGGTGGCACACTGCCTTAGTGTTCATGCGCACACATTTATGTGCATGGGTGCAAGAGAGGAGATGTATCCACTATCATCCTAGTCAGAATGACTGGTGGTAGTGCTTGCAAAAGTTTAACAAGCCTTCCTTCCAAAGCTGCAAAATAGGGTGTCTTATTTTACAGGTAACAGGTACAGCTGTCCCAGGCAAACGGGCAGTTTGAGTCCATGGGGAAATATCTCTCTGAGCAAGTACCGTGTGCCTTTGTCTCACTGCTGGGCAACAGCAGTCATATCCACACAACTAAGGAAAAGGGCTCTAGTGTACACCTGAAACTTGGTCCATCTCCTGTTAGAAATTAAGTTCTTATGGCCAACCCTCTTTCTCACCCCTAAACCTTCTAGCAATACCCAGTCTGTACCTGACTACAGTTCTTGTCCTTTGCCACACCCTCCCTCTGTGCCATTAATATAGTTTAAGAAAGTGTCATTTTGACATTTAGATTTAGGTAAAAAGGTTCCTCAACATGATTCAAAAACCATGTTTCAGTCTCTCCTGCATTACTTTGGCACCCAGGGTGGATGTCCTTCATGTGAGGCAGAATGTTGAAGAGAAGCTTTGAATGTACATTCTAATCAATGAAGATTTTCCATGGCTACTTTAAACCAGTTCAAGCCTCGTGTCTAAAACCACTGTAAAGCCATTACTTATAACCAACAGGAACATCCTGGTCAGCAAGTGCGGCAGAATGAAGTGGCAGCAGAGTGATGATGAAACAGTAGAATGGACTGTAGGTGGAGATCATATCTTTACTTGCCACCCCTCCCTGCAAGTAAAAAACCCCATAGCACCTCAAGGTTCTAGTCCAGCTAGGTCCCCTGTTGCAAGGAGCATATCACATAGATGAGCAATCCAAATAATACCCTTCACCCTACCACTTCAGAACACTATTATCTCATGCTTAGGATTATCAGCCTCATGTGGAGCCTGGAGTTCTCCCAGAATTACAACTGATCTCCAGACTACCGAGACCAATTCCCCTAGAAAAAATGCCAGGTTCAGAGGACAGACTCTGTGGTATACCATAGAATCTAGGAGAGATGGTAGAGGGACATCACATCCCTGCTGAGCTTCCTCCCTCCCCCAAACTCTGTTCTCCACAGGGACCACCGTCAAATTTCCCAAATTGTAGTTGGCAACTCTATAGCTGCCTCCTTCTGCTGTACTCATACAGCTAGTTTTGGGTCAAAACGAAACAATACAGTTCAATCTATATGTACAGTCCTGCCCTCTTCATAATGATAAGCCACCTCAAGCAGGCCTCTAAAGCAGTGCAGACAACTTACTTGTCTCCTGTCAACAGCAACCAATGACATGGAAGTTGGTATCAGAAAACAGAGACTTTTAATTTATTTGTTTTATTTTAAACATTTCTAGGCAGTCTTTCCACCCAAATAAGATTCCCAAGGTGGCAAACATCAAACATTAAAACATTTAAAAATTATACTACAATAATTCAGCTACTGATCTTTTACTGTTTTTGAAGAATGACTGCAAGACCAACAGATTCCCCTGACAACACCTGTTGGCAAAATGTGTAGGGAATTTTTGGAAATCTGAGTAATAAAATATATTTTTATCTGATTTTGCACCATTGGCCTTGGCCTTATTTTTTATTTCCAATATTCAGTAAGAACATATAAATAGGCATAACACTAAAACCAGGATGGAGGGCTGATAACAGTTATTGGTAAAGGTAAAGGTTTCCCTTGCTTGAAAGCCAGTTGAATCCAACTCCAGGGGATGGTGCTCATCTCCATTTCCAAGCCAAAGAGCCAGCGCTGTCTGAGGACATTTCTGTGGTCATGTGGCCAGCATGACTAAATGCCGAGGTGCATGGAACGCTGTTACCTTCCCACCAAAGCGGTACCTATTTATCTACTTGCAGTTTCCTGCTTTCGAACTGCTAGGTTGGCAAGAGCTGGGGGCCAGAGATGGGAGCTCACTCTGTCATGAGGCGCTAGGGTCTCAAACTGCTGAACTACAGACCTTCCAGTCTGCAGCTCAGCATCTTAACCTCTGAGCCACCGCCAAACAGAACAAAAAAGTTTTCACCCGCTGGTGGAAGACAACAATTGAGGGAAGTGGACAAATGTCCCTGGTGAGACAGTTCCCAAGTTGGCACTGTAACTGTGGCAGCCCTTTCTTATGTTGCCACCCCTCTAGCCTCAGATGACAGGGTCACCCGAAGTACAGCCTCCAAAGATGACCAGAGTGGATGGGAGGTGCATATGGGAGAAGGGAGGTCCTTCTTACAAGATATGAGGAATATGGATAGAGTTGTCATTTTCAGTCCAGACTAATCTATAGCATATATCTTTTTTATTCCAGCACTGGGGTCTGTTTAGTTTATCTCAGCATGCTTTCTCTTTTGAAAGCTAATTCTTGTGAGAAGAGGCTGGTATGGAGGGGGATAGGATTGGTCTTGACTGATTTCTCTGTTCTCCAAGCCTTTTGCTGCTTTTTCACGGTCATCCAACTTCAAGCTGTTATGCTGCTTTGGAGAAATATGCTTTGCGACACCCGCACAGAGCTGGCATTATGAACATGGCCTGGAGAGAAGTAACAGTCTGGCAAGACAGTAGCTCCCACAAGGAGTGCAGAATAAGAGCAGTCTGTATTACGGTACAGAAAGAGATTTATCCCATGTTCTGAAAGATAGCTGAAAACCTTTCAGGTAGAGCTGCCTGGCTGGGAGTTTTGGGGACAGGGTGTTGGGTGTTAGCCCAAGCCGCCTTTATTGGGCTATTTCTGGACTGTTTTTATGCTATTATGAACCTGAGAGTGTTCCAGCTAAAAGACTGTATAATAAAGCACCATGGGAAAAAGCCCAGAGAGGAAAACAGAAACCAGCCAAAGATGATGATGCTGGCTAAAGTCACTCCAGGGGGTCCCCATAGCTTGCTTGCTGCTCATCACGTCTCACAATCACGGATTTGCATTCAAACAAAAGTCTCTTGCATACAGCCCAGACTCTCTGTCTCTGTTATGAAGGAATTAACCCCCCCCCCCCACATGCCAACACACACACGTTTCTCATGGAGAATCTGCCCGGATACTGAAGAGTCATCCTCCTTTGTTCCAACTTCCTCTTTCCACACTCCCAGGTGACCAACGGTCAAAGTAGCCACTAGCATTTAAAATTGACCCTAACAGCCAATCCCTAGCTGGCAGGGAGTGTCTCCAGGTGTAAGCCGTCTGGCTTCTCACGCCCACCGCTCAAGAAGCCTTAAAAACACACATGATTCTCAGAGCTCTCTGCCTCGCCTACACCTACCAGCGACCTCTCTCTCAGCCTGCTTTGTACCTCTTACGTCCAGCTTCCTATACCCAACCCCTACCTCGCTTCAGGGCTCCAGTTTGCAGCTGGAGTAACGTACGTGTGCTTAGCCGGCCTAATACTCATGCTCCCCATTTTCCTTCCATACTCTTTCCCCCCCCCTTTAACCTCCTGCTGGAAGATTTTAGGAGCTGCGCATCCCAGAGGTAAATACTGCCCATCATCGCTTCAATACCTGCTCATGCAAATGTGCTATTTATTTCTTGCCTGTTTTTATTAGTCTCTTGTATGCCAGTGTGTGTGTGATTGTATGTGTTCTGCTGAATATTATTACACAGTAAACAAAAGATTTATTTTACTCCTGTCTCTCGCCTCTTTACTGGGAAATAGTGTGGCAGCCCATCCTTCGTATACACAGACCAAAGAATCCCAATATTAAAAACTGTCCCAAATGCTCTATTAATTATAGATCAGAGCATTTTGGCTAACAAGGGCATGGGGAAAGCAATGTCATGTTATGTGTTAATGCCACTTTTGGGTGAAGACCCCAAAGTAATATCACCACATCAATTTTCCCAATTGGGGGAATTCCTGGAGCATTGTTCAATGCGGTGACATAACTTCTAGGTCTTCACCCAGAAGTGACCTTGACATGATGCAGGGTGTCACACACAATGTCATTTCTCCCCCCTCCCATTTTGCCTGCTGTGAGCAAGGGTAGGGGAGATGGGAAGCAATGGTAGAGAGTTGCCTGCCAATTTCAGGCCGTGAGTGGTTAGCTGAGTGTATTTAAACTACAAGCCTGTGTTCATGGAAGGAACATGGAACCTTCCTGTTCTCCATTCCATTCCTTTCCAATCTGCATATAGGTCATGGGACCCACATAGGGTTCCCAACCTCCAGGTAGCACCTGGAGATCTCCTGCTATTACAATTGATACTAGACAACTAAGATCAGCCCCCCTGGAGAAGATGGCTCCTTTGGAGGGTGGACTTTAGGCATTATACCATGCTCAGGTCCATTCCCTTCCCAAACCCTCCCCTTCACTAGGCTCCACACCTAAAATCTCCAGGTATTTCTCAACCCAGAGCTGGCAACCCTATGACCCTGTGCAAGTGAGGGGGCTGCAGTGAGGAGGGGGAAGGAAATGAAACTGCCCCCCTTCTCTTGCTCCCATCAGCAGAGCTGACCTTAAGAACTAAGTTGAGAGCCAGTGTGGTCTAGTGATTAACTGGTGGACCCTAACCTGGAGAGCACAAAATGACTGTAGTGTGGAGATTTATCAGGGGTGTTTCAGACCCCCCAACATTTCATTGATGAGAAAGGGGCCGGGATATGTGGGAGAACACCCCCATTCTCACTCCATGGATTATAGCCCAGCCCAGTGACACATTGTGGAAGGTTCTGCTCCACCCACTACATGCTGTATGAATCTATCCTGCAGCAGTGTCACCTCTGTCAGTTTAAAGGAAGACTTGTGGTAAAGGAGAATGTGGTTGTCCTACTAAGATCATGCCATCTGGCCCCATCACTCCTTGGCAAATAGAAGGGGAAGTCGTGGAAGCAGTGACAGATTTCACGTTCCTGGGATCCAAGATCACTGCAAACGGTGACTGCAGCCATGAAATTAAAAGATGTCTGCTCCTTGGGAGGAAAGTGATGGCAAACCTAGACAGCATAATAAAAAGTAAATACATCACTCTGCCCACAAAAGTCCGTATGGTCAAAGCAATAGTTTTCCCAGTAGCAATATATGGCTACGAGAGTTGGACTATAAGGAAAGCTGAGCACCGAAGAATAGATTCTTTTGAATAATGGTGCTGGAGAAGACTCTTTAGAGTTCCTTGGACCTCAAGGAGATCAAATCAGTCAATCCTAAAAGAAATCAACCCTAACTGTTCCCTGGAAGGCCAGATACTGAAGCTGAAGCGCAAATACTTTGGCCACCAAATGAGAAGGGAGCACTCACTGGAGAAGACCCTGATGCTGGGAATGATTGAAGGTAAAAGAAGAAGAGGACAGCAAAGGATGAGATGGTTAGACAGTGTTATTGATGCAACGAACATGAAATTAAGCAAACTCTGGAGCTTGAAGACAGGAGGGCCTGGCGTGATGTGGTTCATGGGGTTGCAAAGAGTAGGGCTATAGGGGATGCAATTCCACAAGCTATACAGGCTGCCATTCCTCAAGCTATAACCCAGGTGCTACCAATGGTGGTGGAGCCATTACAGGCCAACTTTGATGCTTTGACCATGTAGGTTGCACCATTACAGGCAAAATTTGATGCCCTAGCCCTGCAAGTGACTACCCAGACACAGGAATATAAACAACAAATTGTGGAAAATACTCAACAGATTTCTATGTTGAAACATACAAGAGAAATCAGAAATTGATGACCAGAAATTTCAAAGAATGGAAGTGAAATATGATCTTCTTGAAGATTCTGTGGTCAGACTAGAGGATGACAAGGCGTCCTTTATGTTGAGATTTCAAAATATTCAGGAAAAAACAGATGAGGATGTGAAAGAGGAAATATCCAAAACACTAGCAGACTTCTTGGAAGAAGAGAAATTCCAAACCGTATGGGAGGAGATAGATTTGGCGTATCAAATGAATTCTGTGTATTCAAGAAGAAACAGAGTACCTAGAGAAATACATGTGAGGCTCTATAAAAGGACAATGAAAGACCGTATCTTGAGAGCTGCAAGCAAAAACCATTGAAGATTAATGAGACTGAAATCAAAATCCTGAAAGAAGTTCCATGGAGAGTGAGAGAAAAGAGGAGGAACTATGCACAATTGACAAAGTTGCTGAGAGATAACACAATAACTTATAGATGGCTAATACTGGAAGGTGTACTCTTCTCTTTTCAAGGGAAAATATTTAGATTAAATTCAACATTCAAGGTAGAAGATTTCATTAAAAAATATGGAGAAGATTTGGGAACCAAATTGGAAGAAGAAGAGCAAGAAGAGGAAGAGGAAGGTCTAGAAGAGGGGGAAGTTCAAGCACAAGCAGCAGCAAAACCAAGACCACAGAGATCAAACAGAAAGATAAAATAACTTCGAAACCTATGGTACACAAGGAACCTATGGAACACAAGAAAAGAATAAAGCTGGAGGCAACGACCAAAATGAGGACAAAAATCGATAGGTGGAAAATGAAGATAATTTCAATAAACGTCAATGGACTGAATGCACCGCAAAAGAGGAGACAAATATTTCAGCAAGTCAAGAAAGTTAATGCAGATGTTGTTTGCTTACAAGAGACTCATATTAAACAGGTGGGGGGGGAATTACTAGAAGTGAAAAGAATTGGAAAAGCATTTGTGTCTCTGGACAAATATAAGAAAAGAAGAGGAGTAGTGTTAGCCCAGCCGCCTTTATTGGGCTATTTCTGGACTGTTTTTATGCCGTTATGAACCTGAGAGTGTTCCAGCTAAGAGACTGTATAATATTTTTAATAGGTTTATTTTTTTGAATTTTCTATATATTACACAATATCTTTTGTCTCCTTACTTTACATAACTCAATAAGTTTCCCCCTCCCTCCCTCTACCCCTTGTTTGTTGATCTTTTATTCACAGCCACGGGCACAAAGTCTGAATCTTCCACCGAATGTCCTGTCTTCCTTCCACTGTTATCCACTTTAGATAGGTCTTCCATCTCGCTTTAATTTCTTCGGCTTTATCCTCCCATGTGGTCTTCTGGCGCAATTTCTCAATGATGTCCGACTGCACAAAATCAAACAAATAAGTGTGCCAGGTATCTATTGTCCATTTGCTCTTCTTTCCAGCCCAGAGCTATCACTGCCTTGCCTGCTAACACCATAGCTTTGAGTATAGCCTGTGTTTCCTTATTGACTGCCTTATTTCCTAATATACCCATTAACATTAGTTTAAAGTCTACATTCAATGAGATTCTACATATTTTCTTTATAATTTGTATTATTTTTGACCAAAAGACTCTCACCTCTGGACATTCCCACCACATATGGGAGAACCAACCCTTAAATTGTTTACAGTGCCAACACATAGAACTCGATCCCGGAAACATGTTTGCTATCTGCGCTGGTGTTTTATACCACTTTGTGAAAAATTTATGTTCCAGTTTATTAAATTTAATAATTTTGGTTTCTTCTATTCCCTTCATTATTCTATTTGCATCGTTTTCCGATATCTGGCCTTCCTTACACCATGTTTTCTGTAAATAAAGTATCGCCTTATCTTTATTGGATAACATTTTCTTGTAAATCTATCCTGCTAATCCTTGTTTAAATTTTTGCATCCTATTATGTATTGCTTCAATTGGTTCTTCTGTCCAAATATTTCATTTTTCATTAACTTCCTTAATCATTCTATAAAGGCCTGTAATTTTTAACCAATATTGCTTGCCTATCTCCTCAATTAATTCCTCTGCTGGTTTTAGAGTGCCTCCTCTAAATAAGTCTCTTAGCCTATAATATCCCTTTGATCTCAGGAGTTCGCACCATTTATTTTCTTCTGTTTCGTTATAGAGGGACTTTAGTGGTGCCCATTTTGAGGTTCTTTTAAGCCATGAGGGCTGCCACTTGTTCCACACTGTTAGTGTTGAATACCTAGGTCCCTTAACTTGTATAAGATCTTTATTTGTCATTTTGGAGAATACCCCAAAACTCCCTATGTTATTATTGATTTCATTCTCAAAACTCACCCATTTTAGTCCCTCTCCATCGCCTATCTCCAGTATCGATTTTATTTGGAAGGCTTCGTAATAGCTAATCAGGTCAGGGACTCCCCATCCCAACTCTGATCTATGGCTATAAATTATCTTTCTCTGTATTCTGCATTTTTTACTACCAAAAATCCATTCCTTAATCACTCTGTTCCATTGGTCTAGTTTTTTGGTATACATTCCTAGAGGTATTGTCTGAAAGAGGTATATTAATCTTGGCAGCCAAAACATTTTAATATTTTTTATTCTAGTAGATATATTCATTATTTTATTTTTCCACTTTTTCATATCTTTTTCTATTTTCTTCCAGACCTTGTTATAATTGTTCTCTGCTATTTTATCGATATTCTTCTGTAGGACAATGCCTAAATATCTGAATTTTTTGATGCCCATTCCAATATTAGTAATCCCATGTATTTGTTCCCTTTCCTCTTTAGTCACATTAAGGTACATAATTTCTGATTTAGCCATGTTCACCTTCAGTCCTGAACATTTTTCGAAGTCCTCTAATATAACTTTTAATTCTTTTACTCCCTCTTTGGGATTTGTCATAGCGATTATGATGTCGTCGGCAAATAAATTGATTTTCATTTCTTCCTTCTTTACCCTGTATCCTTCCACCCTTGCAGAATTTCTTATTCTTTCAGCTAGCTGTTCTATTGCTAGTATAAATAGGAGGGGCGAGAGCGGGCATCCTTGCCGGACTCCTCTTTGAATCTTGAGGGGTTGTGAGTGTTCTTCGTTAACTCTCACCACTGCTGTCCCTTCTCTGTACATTTCTTGAATCGCTTTTATATATGGCTCCCCCATCTCGTATTTAGTCATTACTTGCCACAGAAAATCCTGGGAGAGTGTATCGAATGCTTTGTAGACATCTAATTTCAAGAGGCCTAGCTTTTTTGTGTGGCCATGTTGTAATACATTTATAATATTCCTTATGGGGTGGGCTATATTCCTGTCTTTTACAAATCCATATTGGTCCTCCTTTATTATGTTAGGTATGATCTTCTTTAATCTATTTGCCAATATTTTTGCAAAGAATTTATAATCCTGATTTAGTAACCTAATAGGTCTATATGAGCCCACTTCCTCTGGGTCTTTATGTGGTTTAGGGATTACCACTATTTCTGATTGCCTCCACGGGGCTTTTTTCCCTTTCAATATTCCATTAAATACCTCTTGGAGCTCTGGGGCCAATATGTCTACCATCTCCTTATAGAATTCACTTGTGAAACCGTCTATGCCTGGGGATTTCCCCTTTTTCAATTCTTTAATTACATCCTTTATCTCCTGTAGTGTTATTTCCTCCCTTAACATAATTTTATCATTTTCTTTAAGTGTTGTTCTTATATCTTCCTCATATATGACTATGTCCTTTTTTTTATACAGCTCTTTATAAAAGGTCTCGAAGGCTTTTACTATATCTTTTGAGTTGCCAGTTCTTTGGCCATTCACTTTTATATTTTCTATCTTTTGCCTTACCTTCCTGTTTTTCAAATAGTTAGCTAACCTTCTGGCCGAATTAATACTATTTCTATGGAAGTCATTTCTTACCATTGCTTCTCTCTTCCATAATGTAACTGAGTCCAACTCATCTAATTGTTTTTTAATTGTTGTTATCTGACTCTGTACTTTTAAATCGTGATTGTTGATTTGTTCCTTTTGCAGCCTCTCCAGTTCCTGAATTTTAGATTGTCTTTTTAGATAGCGTTCTCTTTTGATGTACTTTTCCTTATTTATGCAGTGTCCCCTTATCACCGCCTTCGCGGCATCCCACAGGGTATTAGTTGGGACAGTCCCTCTATTCTCCTCAAAATATAATCTTATCTGCTCCATCATATAGCTCCTATCTTCCTCTTTAGCCATTATTAAATTATTGTACCTCCAAGTTCTACTTTTTGGTTTTTGATTACCTTCTATTTCTATAGTGATTGGTGCATGATCCGATATCCAGATTGGGTGCGTTGTAATTTTTTTTATAGTCAGGTTGCTGCTTTTTTCTACAATTATGTAATCTATGCATGATGGGGTTTTGTGCCGGCTGGATACATAGGTGGGTTTTGGCTGCTGTCCTATCAATTCATGTGCTTCCCTCAAGCCCCAACCTCCTATTTTAATTGCCTTATTTTTGGTCAGATCCATGTTCAAATCTCCTGTCATAATTAATTCTCCCTCTGCGAATTGCTTAGTTTTTTAAACTAGCCTGGCTAAAAATTTCTTTTGTCATAAGAACATAAGAACATAAGAGAAGCCAATGTTGAATCAGGCCAATGGCCCATCTAGTCCAACACTCTGTCACACAGCGGCCAAAATATACCAGGTGCCATCAGGAGGTCCAGCAGTGGGGCCAGGGCACCAGAAGCCCTCCCACTGCTGCCCCCTCCAGCACCAAGAATAGAGTGCATCACCTGCCCCAGACTGAGAGTTCTCATTCTATACCCTGTGGCTAATAGCCACTGGTGGACTTCTGCTCCATATGTTTATCTAATTTCCTCTTGAAACTGTCCATGCTTGCAGCTGCCACGACCTCCTGTGGCAGTGAATTCCATATGTTAATCACTCTTTGGGTGAAGAAGTATTTCCTTTTCTGTTCTAACCCGACTGCTCAGCAATTTCATAGAGTGCCCACGAGTTCTTGTATTGTGAGAAAGGGAGAAAAGTACTTCTTTCTCAACCTGCTCAATCCCATTCATAATCTTATAAACCTCGATCATGTCACCCCTCAGCCGTCGTTTCTCCAAGCTAAAGAGCCCCAAGCATTTTAACCTTTCTTCATAGGGAAGGTGTTCCAACCCTTTTATCATTCTAGTTGCCCTTCTCTGCACTTTTTCCAATGCTATAATATCCTTTTTGAGATGTGGTGACCAGAACTGTACACAGTATTCCAAATGAGGTCGCACCAATGATTTATACAGGGGCATGATGATACTGGCTGATTTGTTATCAATTCCCTTCCTAATAATCCCCAGCATAGCGTTGGCCTTCTTTATTGCAGCTACACATTGTGTAGACATTTTCAGCGAGTTATCCACTACGACTCCAAGATCTCTCTCTTGGTCAGTCTCTGCCAGATCAGACCCCATCAACGTGTATTTATATTTAGGATTTTTGGCTCCAATGTGCATCACTTTGCACTTGGCCACATTGAACCCCATTTGCCACGTTGACGCCCACTCACCCATCCTCAACAGATCCCTTTGGAGTGCCTCACAATCCTCCCTGGTTTTCACCACCCTGAACAACTTTGTGTCATCTGCAAATTTAGCCACATCACTGCTTACTTCCAATTCCAAATCGTTAATAAACAAGTTAAAAAGCATGGGACCGAGTACTGATCCCTGTGGTACCCCACTGCTTACCACCCTCCACTGAGAAAGTTTCCCATTTATACTCACTCTCTGTTTCCTATTTATAAGCCAGTTTTTAATCCACAAGAGGACTTGTCCTTTTATCCCATGACTATTGAGCTTACTTAGGAGCCTTTGATGAGGAACTGTATCAAAAGCTTTCCGGAAGTCAAGGTAAATAATATCTATTGGGTCCCCCTTGTCCACATGTTTGTTCACTCCCTCAAAAAACACTAACAGGTTAGTGAGACAAGATCTTCCCTTACAGAACCCATGCTGAGTCTGCCTCAATAGTTTTTGTTCATCAATGTGCCTACTAATTCTTTCCTTAATAACAGTTTCCACCAACTTACCCGGTATCGATGTCAGACTGACTGGCCTGTAATTTCCTGGATCTCCCCTGGAGCCCTTTTTAAAGATGGGAGTGACATTAGCTACCTTCCAGTCCTCAGGAATGGAGGCAGATTTTAAAGAAAGATTACATATTTTTGTCAGGAGATCCACAAGTTCACATTTGAGTTCTTTCAGAACTCTCGGATGAATGCCATCCGGGCCTGGTGATTTATTAGTTTTTAAATTGTCCATCAGTCGGAGGACTTCCTCTCTTGTCACCGCAATCTGATTCAGGTCTTTCAAACCCCCTCCCGAAATCGGTGCTTCTGGAGTGGGCAAACACTTCTCCTCTTCCACAGTGAAGACAGAGGCAAAAAATGCATTTAGCTTCTCAGCCATTTCCCTATCATCCTTCACTACTCCTTTTACCCCTTGGTCATCCAAGGGCCCCACTGCCTCCCTGGCTGGCTTCCTACTTCTAATGTATTTGAAGAAAGTTTTATTGTTGGTCTTTATGTTTTTTGCGATATGCTCCTCATATTCCCTTTTTGCTTGCCTGATCACAGACTTGCATTTTATTTGCCATAGTCTGTGTTCCCTTTTATCAACCTCACTAAGACTAGCTTTCCACTGCTTAAAGGAATCCTTCTTACCTTTTACAGCTTCCATTACTTTATTTGTTAACCATGCAGGCTTTTTTCTATACCTATTTGTACCTTTCCTAACCTGCGGTATATATTTTTTCTGAGCTTCTAGGATTGTCTTTTTAAATAGTCTCCAAGCTTCCCCAATGGTTTTGACCTTCTCCACTCTTCCTTTCAATTTCTTCCTCACATGTCCCCTCATACCAGAGAAGTTACCCCTTTTAAAGTTAAAAGTGGTTGCGTCAGTCTTTTTGGGCAACTCCCTATCTGTACAAATGTGAAACTCAATGACATTATGGTCACTGTTTCCAAGTGGTGCAATCACTTTTACATCTCTCACCAGGTCTTGGGTGTTACTTAGGACCAAATCCAGGATCGCCTCTCCCCTGGTAGGATCTGTGACCATCTGTTCCACAGCACAGTCATTGAGAGTGTCTAAGAACGCAATCTCTTTTTCCCGACTAGAACTCATATTGACCCAATCAATGTGTGGGTAGTTAAAGTCGCCTATTACAACACAGTTATTTCGTCTAGCCACTATCTTTAATTCATTCATCATTTTATAATCCTCCTCTATCTTTTGATCTGGTGGGCGATAACAAACTCCCACTGTTAAGCCTCCTTTTGGACCCACTATTTCAACCCATAGCATTTCCAGACGGGAATCCAATTCTCTTACCCTCTCAATCTTACTGGATGGTATACCCTCTCTGACATACAGAGCTACCCCACCTCCAACCCTTTCCCCCTATCCTTCCGATATAATTTATAACCAGGAATCACCGTATCCCACTGATTTTCCTCATCCCACCAAGTTTCTGAAATACCCACAATGTCTATTTCCCCCCCAACACCAAGCATTCCAACTCCCCGATTTTACCTCGGAGACTTCTAGCATTTGTGTATAAACACTTATAGTTTCCCACGTTTGTTAAGCCCACAGCCTTCCTCTTGCTGCCTCGAGACCTTGCCAGGCAGTTCCTACCATTAGCCACAGTCTCAGTGGACAATTGTAATCCATTTCCTTGTACAAAAGTAATAGCTACCCCTTCATCTCTTTGAGATGAGCCATCCAGAACCAGAGACTTTTCATCTCCTGTCGGCTTTCCCCCATTATTCAGTTTAAAAACTGCTCTGCCACCTTTTTGATTTTGAGCGCCAGCAGCCTGGTTCCTTCTCGGGACAAGTGGAGACCGTCCCTTTTGTACAGCTCCCTCTTGTCCCAAAAAGCATCCCAGTGCCTAACAAACTTGAACCCTTCCCCCTACACCACCGTCTCATTCACGCATTGAGACTCCTGATCTGTGCCTGTTTCTCCGGCCCTGCGCGTGGAACAGGTAGCACTTCCGAGAAGGCTACCTTGGAGGTCCTGGCCTTGAGTTTCCTGCCCAGCAGCCTAAATTTCTCCTCCAGGACCTCACGACTGCATTTCCCCACATCGTTGGTGCCGACGTGCACCACGACCACTGGCTCCTCCCCAGCACTATCTACCAGCCTATCTAAAACACGCGTAATGTCCGCTACCTTCGCACCAGGCAGGCAAGTCACCATACGGTCAGTACGCGGGTTCGCCACCCAGCTGTCTACCTGCCTAAGGATCGAATCACCAACTACCAAGAGCCCCGCTCCCACCCTTCCCAGGGACGGTTCCTTGGTACGAAAGGATACCCGTTCACCAGCTGAAGAAGAGGTCCCTTCTGAGGGCACATTCCCCTTATCCTCAGCATGGTGCCCCTTTTCCCCTTGACCCTCATGCTCCCTGGCAGCAACCGGGCTGCCAGATCCAGAGTGGGACATATCTAACAAGTCCCCGAGAGTCTTCCCCGTGCACCTAACTGACTGTCCCTGCTTCTCTAGGTCAGCCACCTTGGCCTCAAGGGAGCAAACTCGCTCCCTGAGAACCAGGAGCTCCTTGCACCGAGCACACACCCAAGACTTCTGACCAGTGGGCAGATAGTCATACATGTGACACTCCATGCAAAACACTGGATAGCCCCCAACCCCCTGCTGGCATTCTGGCTTCATAATTGTTTTTAAACAAATACTTTTCTATAACCCCCTTTTAAAACCCTTTGTATTTATATGGCTCCTGTTGTAGGAGTCTACTTACCTTACCAAGGAGCCAAGGTCCTGGCTTTCTGGCTCTTCCTGGGCTTCTTACAGAGCCCCTAGGTCAAGAGCCACAGGCAAAGAACCTCCTTTATTGGGTGCATATATATTTACCAATGTAAATTTCTTCCCCTCTAATCTGAATTTAGCCATCACATATCTCCCTTCCCTGTCTGTCTTTCTTTCTAGTACCTCTACTCTAAGTTTCTTATGAGTCATTATTGCCACTCCTCTGGCCTTGGTGTGGCTCCTAGCTTCCGCTAACATCATCCAGGTCGAGTCTTTTAGCAAAGGCTTGTTGTCATTTCTTTTCTTATGTGTTTCCTGTAAACACAGAACATCAGTTTTTTGCTCTCTTGCCAACTTGGCTATCCTATATCGTTTAATTTCTGATGTTAAACCATTGACATTCAGTGATAAAATTTTTATTGTTTTATCCATATCCCACATCAATTAAGGCTTTGACATCTCGTGGCTGTGAAAAATTTGAATGGTTAATTAGTTTACCCTTCCCCTTCCCTTCCCCCCCCGTGGTTGAGAGTAAAGTTAAAAAATGATAATACTATTAATAGTCATTAGCTCAATCAATAAAGGTATACTTCCCTTAATTGGTTATCGGGAGCTGGTCCTGAGGCGTTTCCCTCCTCTCTCTGAAGTTCCTTCGTCGCCATCTTCAGGAACCCCCAATTCCTCTTCCATTTCTTGCTCTCCCATATCGTCTGTGTTGATACCTAATTGTTTAAGTAGTTCCTTTGCCTCTGTAGTGTTCCTTGCCATAAGTCACTTTCCTTCCCGAAATATAATTATCGAGGACGGATAGCCCCATGAAAATTTCACGTTATTTGCATAAAGCTTTTGGGCAAAGGGGCGCATGAGGGTTTTTTTCCTTAAGGTCTCTTGACAAAAGTCTTATCTCACCCAGACTTTTCTTCCTCTAAAAGTCAGGTCTTTCCTCTTCTTTAGTGCCGTATATATTTGCTGTTGAATTTTCTCTCTGGCAAATTTAATTATTACATCTCTAGGGGCCCCTCCCCTCCCATTCCTTTGTAGTTGATGCACTCTCTCGACATCCTCTGTTTTTATTTCTACTTCGTTTGTCTGCATCCACTGTATCAGAGACTCCTCCAATTTATTTACGGAAATTTCTTCAGATATCCCTGATAAAATAAGGTTAGCTCTCCTGTTTCTGTCTGACAAGTCATTTATTTGGCGGTTCAGAGCGGTTATTTTTTGCTCATTAGCTTCAGCAAGCTCTTTGGCTGTTGTAGCTGTCTGCTTTATAAAAGCTATTTCTGTGCCTATTTTGCTAATTTCTCCACGTAGCGAGATTAACTCACTACTAATTTTTTCTTGAAAGGCAAGGACTGTATTTTGGAGTCCTGCAATTTGTTCAGATAGGTCCTTAATTGTCTTCGCCATATCTGGTTCAAAGCTTTGGGAGCGGCCTTAAGAATCTCAAGGCTTTCCTTTCTAGCACAGCAATAAATTAGTTTCTTACCACTCTGAAGTTGTTCTAGCCAGCTGCTTCCTGGTTATCAGCCTCTTATCTGGGTTTGCGTAGTATTTACAAACTTTGAGCTATAAATTCTTTAGTTTGAAGGAGGAGCTCGGAGGAAACACAGCCGGCTTGGTTTAACGCATGCGTGCAACCCAGAGACTGTATAATAAAGCACCATGGGGAAAAGCCCAGAGAGGAAAACAGAAACTAGTCAAAGACGATGATGTGGCTAAAATCACTCCAGAGGATACCCATAGCCTGCTTGTCACATATTACAGTCACTTCCTCTTTCCATGCTCCCAGGTGACCGCTGGTCAAGGTAGCCACTAGTATTTGAAATTGACCCTAACAACCAATCCCTAGCCAACAGGGAGTGTCTTCAGGTGTAAGCCACCTGGCCTTCCACGCCCATTGCTCGAGAGGTTTTAAAAACACACACACGCTTCTCAGAGCTCTCTCTGCCTCGCCTACCCCCCCCACCAATAACCTCTCTCAGCCTGCTTTGTACCTCTTACGTCCAGCTTACTCTCCCCAATCCTCACCTCGCTTTAAGGCTCCAGTCTGCAGCTGGAGTAACGCACGTGCTTAGCCGGCCTAATACGCGTGCTCCCCATTTTCTTTCCATACTCTTTCCCCCCCCTTTACCTCCCACTGGAAGATTTCAGGAGCTGCACATCAGAGGTAATTATTGCCATCATCACTTCAATACCTGCTCATGCAAATGTGCTATTTATTTCTTGCCTGTTTTTATTTAGCCTCTTGTATGCCAGTGTGTGTGTGATTGTATGTGTTCTGCTGAATATTATTACACAGTAAACAAAAGATTTATTTTACTCCTGTCTCTCGCCTCTTTACTGGGAAATAGTGTGGCAGTCCATCCTTCGTATACACAGACCAAAGAATCCCAATATTAAAAACTGTCCCAAATGCTCTATTAATTATAGAGCAGAGCATTTCGGCTAACCGTCGTTACGTATGTAAAAGAACATTTACATCTGGAAGCAGAAGATGGAAGAATAGTTATTGTTAAAATTCAAAGACAAGACAAGATGATGCTGATTGTGAATATATATGCTCCAAATCAACAAGAGGAATTTTGTGAGGATCTAGTGGCTCAAGTGGTTAAGACGCTGAACTGCAGGCTGTGGAAGGTCAGTAGTTCAGCAGTTCGAGACCCGGGTGCCACATGACGGGGTGAGCTCCTGTCTCTAGTTCCAGCTCCTGCCAACCTAGCAGTTCAAAAGCAAGAAATTGCAAGTAGATAAATAGGTACCACTTCGGTGGGAAGGTAACAGCGTTCCATGCACCTTGGTGTTTAGTCATGCCGGCCACATGACCACAGAAATGTCTTCGGACAGCGCTGGCTCTTCGGCTTTGAAACGGAGATGAGCACTGCAACCCTAGAGTCGGATTCGACTGGCTTTCGAGCAAGGGAACCTTTACCTTTACTTTACAGGAAATTATTGCAAACCAAACATATGAGGAACTATGTATCATTGGAGATTATAATGCAGTGTTTGATAAAAGCTGGGATAGGAAGTCTCTTAAAAAAAAAGAAAAGAGTGGAAGTGAACTACCTAAAGCCTTTTTACAATTGGTAGATGAGCGAAATCTGGTGGACACCTGGAGAGTGAGAAATAACAATTAAAAAGATATCACTTTTTTTTCAGCAAGACATAAATCATGGTCAAGACTGGATATGGCCTGGATAACGGCTAGCATGGTAAATGATATAATGGAGGTAGAAATTCTCCCCTCAACCTATGCAGTTCATAACCTCCTTCTTTTGATCTTGCAGGATCTTCCGAGAAAAAACAGATGGTCTTTAAATTTATGGCTGTTAAAAGATGAAGATTTTATTACTAAATCTAAAAAAGAATTTCAATTTTTTTTAAAAAAGATAATATTCAACCAGGAATGCAGAGTGATATAGTATGGGATGCTTTTAAAGCATATGCACGTGGCTGGTTTATTAGGCAAAATGCATGGATCAATAAAAAGAGGAAACAGAAATTTATGCAACTTGAACAGCAAATTAAAAAGGAAGAACAGGAAATGATTATTGGACATTCAATAAGTGACATTAGATTGAGAATCAAAAATTTACAACACCAAATGAATTGTATGTTAACGCAGGAAATTGCCAAGAAAATAATGTTTGCCAAACATTTTTTTTTTGCAAATGCTAACAAACCTACAAGATGGTTAGCATACAAATTAAGAAAAGAAGCAGAGAAGAAGCATATAAAATCATTAAAAGATGAAAAAGGGGAAGATAAAAACATTCAGAAGGACATAAAAATCATTGTGGAGAAGTTTTACAGCAACTTATACTAAGAAGAGAATTTCTACAAAAATATAATTAGAGAGAATTTACAAAAGAGCAAAGGCAGAGCCTAAACAATCCAATTTCATTTGCTGAGATAGTGGAAACAATTAAAAGCCAGAAAAAGAAAAAAATGCCAGGACCGGATGGCCTACCAGCAGAATCTTATCAAGTTTTTGACGATCAAATTGTGTTACCATTGAAGGACACTATTAAAAACATAGTTGAAGAAAAGAAGATACCAGAATCATGGACTCATGCAATGATTACATTAATTCATAAACCAGAGATAGATAAAAAAGACATTAAAAATTACCGGTCTATTTCTTTATTGAATGTGGATTATAAAATGTATGCATTTATATCAGCTAACAGATATAAAAAGGTTTTACTCAAAGTAATTCATAAGGATCAATCTGGATTTCTACCAAGAAGACAAATGAGAAACAATGTGAGAAATATTTTGAATGTAATAAAGTTTTTTGATGCACATCCAGAAAAACAAATGGCTTTGCTATTTTTGGACACAGAGAAGGCCTTTGGTAACTTAAATTGGACCTTCTTGTTAGAACAACTTCTAGCATGGAACTGTGGAGAGTATTTTTTTACTCTGATTAAAGCAATATATACATCACAATCAGCAAAAATTATAGTGAATGGAGATCCTACCCCAAATATCCATATTGGAAGAGGAACTAGGCTAGGATGCCCATTATCACTACTGTTATTTATTTTTGCACTAGAAATATTAAACAATATGGTCAGAGAAAATGAACTTATAAAAGGGATTAAAGAAGAGTATAAATTACAAGCTTTGCAGATGACTTGGTGTTTATTTTAGAAGAACCGCAAACGTCAATAAATCCTCTTTTGCAAGTAATAAAAGAATATGGTAAAGTTGCGGGATTAAAAATGAACTTAAGAAAGACAAAACTAATTTTAAAAAATTGTACGGCATCTCAAAAGCAAGAAATACAAAATATTTCTGGATTAGAAGTACATAAACAAATTAAATATCTGGGCATAATATTATCAAATAGATGCAGCTGTTTGTATAAAGATAATTATATGAAACTTTTAGCGGAAGTTAAGAAAGATTTGGAGACCTTGAAACATTTACAAATATCATTTATGGGTAGAATAGCAGCAGTAAAGATGAATATTTTACCAAGAATTCTATTTTTATTTCAAACTATTCCAATTATGCTTAATTTGACCTTTTTAAAAGAACTTGAAAAACTGATAAGGCAATTTGTATGGGAAGGAAAGAAGCCAAGAATTAAATTGAAATTATTGCAGGAAGTTAAAGAAAGAGGAGGCGTTGCACTTTCTCATTGGCAACTGTATTATAAAGCAGCAGCACTTACCTGGATAAAGGAATGGATTACACTGGAAGATGTGAGACTCTTGAAACTAGAAGGCCATGATTTGAAGCTGGGCTGGCATGCATTTGTATGGTATAAAAAAAGTGAAACTCACAAATACTTTAAACAACATTTTATTAGAGTGGTACTACATAAAGTCTGGGAACAAGCGCAAAAGATGTATTATGCTAAGTTTCCAAAATGGGTGTCCCCACTAGAAGCATTTACAAATCCATTGGTACATACAAAGGACCATCTGTGGTAATATGGAGACTTGCTGGATGATCAAAATAAAATGTTGCAGAACAAAGAACTTTTAAAAAACCATTAATTTGAACTGGTGGGAAAAAGCACAAATTGATTCTAGGTATGCAAAAGATAAAGCGATGGGATTCCAAACCACCCCTTCTGAGTTGGATAAAATTATTCGATCTGCTACAAAGCAATATATAAAATTATTTTATAAATTTCTACTAGATTGGGAGATGCAGGATGAAATGGTAAAGGAAGTAATGGTTAAATTGGCACAGAATATTGGGCATAACATACAATTGGAACAATGGGAAAAAGTTTGGAAAGTCAATATAAAATTTACTAAAGCGTCATCTTATAGAGAAAATTGGTATAAAATGTTTTATAGATGGTATAAGACACCAGAGAAACTAGCTAAATGGTACCCAAATATGTCAAATCTATGTTGGAAGTGTAAACATAAAACTGGCTCATTTTATCATATGTGGTGGATTTGTGATGTAGTTAAAAAATATTGGATTTGGGTACATGAAATATTACAAAAAAATACTAGAGAAATACATTCCATTTGTACTGGAAATGTTTTTATTACATATGGTGCCACAAGAGTATAACGTACAAGATACATACGTGATTGTACAAACTATAACTACAGCCAGAATTTTATATGCAAAATATTGGGGGGGGAAAGAGGTACCAGGAAAGGAAGAGATGATAGGGAAACTGCTAGATGCAACAGAAATTTACAAATTAACGCTAAAGCTGCAGGAAAAACATGAAGGTGACTTTGGAAAAAAAATGGGAGCAATTTTACAAATGGTTGCAAAAATATCCGGGTAATATAGGAGTGCCACCCTTTGCTGCTACCTAACCTACCTGCATGGCTGGTGTGGGGTAGGCCCTGTTGTCTCATCACTGCCTAAGGTTGACAACTCCAGGCTGGGAAATTTCTGGATATTTGGGGATGGAGCCTGAGGACAGCAGGGTTTGGGGAGGGGAAGGGCCTGAGCAGGGTATAATGCTATAGATTCCATCCTTCAAAGCAGCCCTTTTCTCCAAGGGAACAGATCTCTGTAGTCTAGAGATCAGTTGTAATTCTGGGAGATCTCCAGCCCCCCATCTGGAGGTTGGCAACCCTATGCACACTTCCTCACCTGAGGTCCAAAGACTGCCATACTTCACTCCCTTCCTAACCAATATCAAGGAGAAGGGTTGGGTTGTAGCATGTTGTAATCACCTCATAACCGTGAGGCTCTCTCTGCACACACTCCTGAGAGTTGTTTAGACATGCTTCAGTAGGGGTCTGGCCTGTGATCTGACTGCTTGACACCCTAAGGCGCATGATGCAACACTATGCTGAAGTGAAGCGATTATGGCCCTGTGAAAATACTTTAATGGGAGACTCCATGGGAATCTTAATTCAGCTGCTTGGTGCTCTTTTATTGGGGGGGGGGGATTATACATTTCAGGAGAGGCTGTAGCTCAGTAGTAGAACACTTAGGCAGCAGAAGGTTTCTAGGTTCAGTATAGCACTTAGACTAGGATCTGGGAGACCCAGATTCAAATTCTCACTCTGCACCGTAAGTTCACTGGGTGACCTGGGGCCTGTCACATACTCTCAGCCTTACAGGGGGGTTGTAAGAATTAAATGGAGAATGGGATAATGTTGTAAACCAATTTGGGTCCCCACTTGGGAGAAAAGTGGGGTAGAAATGAAGAAAATAAATAAATATATAAAATCTTCCTCCAATTATTCACTTTCCATGATTTCCCAGGTTTTGCTCTGATCTTTCAGGAAAGACTGCAGTTAAAGCAGGTTGTGGGAAGGTGTAGATTTCCAAACTTCACTGCCCAGATCAGTGCCATTTCCCCACAGTATCTCCTCATACCTACCATTTCACACAAACACCCCGTGCTGCTAGAGGGTTATTGCTGGCTTTGAAAAATAAACAAACCCAGTAGCAGCTATACATTGCTATAATGTTGTAACACTATAGCAATGTACCAGTTACTGATTTTTTTTAAAGCCCTTCGTCAGCATGGGGGAGGAGAATGGTAGATGAAATGGGGATAATGGAGGAAAACATGAAGAATACCATGTCATGGGGTTTCAGTTTCTGGCAACTTGCTAGACGGTCGCACCTCATCGAGCTCCGAGGGGTGTGTGCCGTACCAGGCCAGTAAGAAGGGAGACTGCACTCATGCGGCCACCCCTAGAGTCCCTGTAGAGGATTCTAGCCTGGGGCATGAAGGGAACCTCTTCTAAAGCTGCGGCTGAAGGATTGAGGCTCCCTTTTGCCCCTAAAGGTTCTGCCGTATCGGAGCCAGCAATGGCATTCAGAGGTGCACACCAATTCCAGAGCAAGCAAAGGATCACTTGAAGCAAAAGAATGTACCCTACTTCACAGCGTCTAATCGTTTAACCAAAGTGAAACATGAGTGCCGAAATTCCTATAAGTGTTTGTGGGAGCGGAGTTAAATATCACACCGTAAATCTGAAGGAGGCGGGGGGAACCCTTCCAGAGGGGGAGTAACCCAAGCCTAGCCTAAACAAACAAATGCAAGATTAAGGCGGAAAGCTAACGCAAGTGAAAAAATATTTGCCCGAACCCACTCTGCTTAAAACGTTTATTCAGCTTGCCAGGAAAAGTTCTCAGGCACTTAAAGAACTTTTACCTTAAACACAAACAATGACACAGTGAAGGGGCGGAATGGCGCCTAAAACAAAACTTACAACAGGAACTTCTAACACAGCATCACCAAATCAGAGACTGGAAATGACCATAGATACTGCAAGCATGATACGTCCTCTGTTAGATCAAATGATGAATCTCAGAAAAATTTTTGAAACTCTCCAAAAAGAACTTAAGGAAGTCAAGTCCACAACAGAGAAAACAGCCAAAAAGCTGCAAAAAGTTGAGCATAACACCAAAACTTTGAACCAAAGAGTGGAATTAGCAGAAAAAGAAAGAAACTCAGGAAATCAACAACTCCTACCACTTCAAGTGGAAAGATCTGCTTATGTCCTTAGATTTCAAGGACTTCCTGAAAATAAAGATGAAAACCTCAGACTGATTATGTGTGAAGCATTGGCTCCCCTGATAAATTACGGGAAAGAAACTTTGGAGATGGACATAGATATGATTTATCGGGTTTACCCAGAATTTGTAAAGAAAAATAATCTGCCAGGGGAAATATATGTGAAATTTCTAAGAAGGTCAACAAGGGACAAGATTTTAAAGGTAACCAATGGATCACCCTTGAAAATCCGAGGATTAGAAATAAAGACCTTGAAAGACATCCCATTTGAAATAAGGAAGAAGAGAAAACAATATAAAAACGTCACTACATTTTTACAAGAAAATTCAACTCAGTACTGATGGCTCATCCCTGAAGGACTGACATTTAACTACCAAGGGAAAAAAGAAAGGTTGTGTTCTGTGGGGAAACAGGGTGGTGGTCCCTGAGAAATTGCAAAAAAAGGTGCTGGAATCACTACATGAGGGCCATCCCGGTATGGTCCACATGAAAGCCCTGGCAAGAGGGTATGTGTGGTGGTCAGGCATAGATGCCGACATCGAGGCATGGGTCTGTGAGTGTATGCCCTGCCAGCAAGCCAGACCAGAGCCTCCTCAGGCTCCCTCACAAAGGTGGGAATTCACCCAAAAGCCGTGGTCTAGGCTGCATGTAGATTTTGCAGGGCCCTTTCAGGGTCAGACCTTCCCGCTCATTGTCGATTCCTTCACCAAGTGGTTGGAAGTTGCACACATGCAGTGCACTTCATCGGTGGCTGTGATAAATGTCTTGTGCCGGGTTTTTGCCACCCACGGGTTACCAGGCGTGTTGGTCAGTGACAACGGGGCATAATTTGTCTCTAGGGACTTCGAGCAGTTCCTAGAGAACAACGGCATTCGCCACCTAACTTCGGCTCCTTTCCATCCGGCCTCTAACGGCCAAGCTGAAAGAATGGTCCGTACAACCAAGGAGGCTTTAAAAAAGATGACACAGGGTGATTGGGGGCTGAAAATTGCAATTTTTTTGTTGAGGCAGCATACAAGTGGTTAAGATGCTGAACTGCAGGCTGTGGAAGGTCAGTAGTTCAGCAGTTCGAGACCCGGGTGCCGCAAGATGGAGTGAGCTCCCGTCTCTAGTTCCAGCTCCTGCCAACCTAGCAGTTCGAAAGCAAGAAATTGCAAGTAGATAAATAGGTACCACTTCGGTGGGAAGGTAACAGTGTTCCGTGCACCTTGGTGTTTAGTCATGCCGGCCACATGACCACGGAAATGTCTTTGGACAGCGCTGGCTCTTCGGCTTTGAAACGGAGATGAGCACCGCAACCGCTAGAGTCGGATTCGACTCGCTTTCGAGCAAGGGAACCCTTACTACAACGCCTTGCTGCTCTACTGGTAGAAGCCCAACAGAGCTTCTTTTTTGGTAAATACAATTTATTGTTGGATATATTTTCCACGATCATACAAATTAAACAAGTAAATACATATCCATTTCTTTTCACCCACTCCCCCCCAAACAAGGCTTCCCGCAGTGCTCCAACCCCATTGATATCTCTTATTCAGTTACATTTAACTAAACTTACTTTGTCTTACTAATGGTAACAATTTAAAAGACTAGTCCCTTTCAATTTCTCCTTAGTAGTTGTCAAAGCAAATCAAACCATGTTTTACATCCCAGTTTTTCAACAAATATTCTTGAAAGTCTTTCCAATCTTCAAAAAAGTTTTCATCTTCTTCGTTGTTTAATTTTCTTGTTAATTTGTCCATTTCTGCCATAAACAACATCTAAAGCCCAACAGAGCTTCTAATGGGGCGTCGCCTCATTACATGGCTTGACAGGTTGCACCCTGACCTGAAGACGGGTGATAAGGTCTTCACTCGTAATTACTCTGAGGGTCACTTATGGCTTCCCGCCATAATCAGAGACAAGGTCGGATCACGAATGTATGTGGTGGAACTCGCCAACGGTCGAAAATGGCGGTGCCACGTAGACCAGTTAAGGCAGCGGTGGGCTAAGGACAGCTTAGACTCCCAGCTTGCTGAGTCTTCAGACCTCGACGGGCAACCAGGGCCTCCAGACAGGGAGGTGAGTGTTGCTGTGCCTAGCACAGACCCCAAGGTAGGGCAGGCCCCTACTTACAATGGTGACCCCTCAGAAAATGTTGAACCTGACTCCTCTGACCGAGAGTCAAACAGGGACCCCGATGTTGTTGTGTCATCCAAGCCGGAACCTCTGTGCAGGTCTCAGTGAGCTCACCGCGATCTGCCATATCTGAAAGATTATGTCTGTAATGGAGTTGTGTCAACTTAGCGGGGAGGAATTTGTAATGTATGCTGTAAAGTGAAATGCCTCAATTGGAAGTCCATGTTAAGCTTCATGCCTAGACAAGGATCCTAATCCTCAACATCTGATTGGTTGTCTAAGAAGCGCTGTCCTATCAGGACGAACCTCAAACTCTTGGGGGGAACGAACCCTATTGATTCTTAGCTCTGTAATCTTATTGGTTACAAATATGTAAATAGGCGTGGCTACATTAGCCAGGAACGTTTAAAAGGAGCCCAGCTCCACTGTTGTTTTGTCATCTGTTGATCTGCGATTTTGCTGTTCTGGTTGACTTTGAGCTGTTACTGAATAAAGCTGAATCACTTTGCTGAAATCGAGTTAAGTGTCATACTTAACAACTGGCAATGAGGATGTGATGCTAGGGTGGGTAGGCAGCCCGGCTAGCAACAATCCCATAACGGACGAAGGTGGTTAGCAAGCTCCGACCCATCAAGCTCCAGTGCCACTGGTCCAAGTGGCTGCATCGAGGGTGACGATGGCAAGCAACCAGAAGTTCAAGGCGTTTGAACCTGAGACGGACTATTGGGACTCATACCTGTCACGGTTTGAGTTCCACCTTGAGGCAAACCAGATCATAGAGGAATCCCGGAAGTGAGCTACACTCCTGAGCTCTTGCGGGAAGGCAGTGTTCGACATCGCACGGTCCCTGGTGGCACCAGCTGAAATCAAAACAATGCCACTTAAGGATATTATTGAGAAGCTGAAAACCCACTTCTCACCACAGCTATCTGAAATCGCGTGTCGACACGCGTTTTACAAGAGAAACCAGGCACCCAATGAGTCCATCATCAAGTATGTGGCGGCTTTGCGTAAGGCTGCCCGACTGTGCAACTTCGAAGACATGGAAGAGGCATTGCGGAACCAGCTGGTGTGTGGTATGAAGGACGAGCGCCTACAGCAGCGCCTGTTTGCCCGTACTACCCTTACCTGGGCTGTGGCATATTTGGAGGCAGTTGCTGAGGAAGCCGTGGAGAGGTCTACATGGGAGGTGCATCAGCGGCAGGCACCAAAAGAGCCAAGCGTACACCACCAGGCTGTCAGCAAATTTGAGGACGACACAGAGGCTGACGTAAACAAGACGAGGGTGAGAATGGACAAGCAGACCGCAGTGAGGCTTTCAGCCAGCAGGGCATGCACCGGTTGTGGTGGGAGCCACAATCACGATCACTGCTAGGCCAGAGACATCGTATGCCAAGCATGCAGAAGGCATAGTCATCTGGCATGAGTCTGTAAGGCGAAGAAGAGGTCCCCACCGGCGTCTCCTAAAGGAAAGCCACGCTCATGAGCAGCTGTCAAGGACAACGTCTGCAAGACAACAGCGTGTTGTTCCTGCCCGTCCACAATTCTGCACACAGGGAGCAGGAAAAAGATCAGCGTCACCCTACGGCTGGACAGTGTCCCATGCATCATGGAGGTCAACTCGGGATCATCTGTGACGGTGATCTCATCAACGGCGTGGCAGCAGATGTTCCTGAGACGGAGTCGGCGGCTGCTGAAACCGGTGGACACACAGCTGTCTGATTTTCAGGGCAAGCGTATTCCTCTGGCAGGGAGGGATGAATTCGAGGTTCAGTTTAAAGAATGTAAAGTTGTTTTGCCTTTGTTGGTTGCTGAAGGGAAACGGGTTAATTTGCTTGGCCTGGACTGGTTTGAACCTCTGGGTACTGCAGTAACAGGGGTTAACAAGGTGTCAGAAAATAAATGGGAAATGTCGTATACAGAATTTCCTGAAGTGTTTGGGGGAGGCCTGGGAAGGTACAAGGGCCCTCCAATTTCGTTTGAACTGGATCCATCAGTTACCCCAATCCGGTTAAAATACCGAAAGGTGCCCATTGCCTTAAAACCCCGCATTGAGGCAGAGCTGGACAAGCTCATAGAACAAGAGGTGTTAGAACCAGTGCCATTTAGTAGGTGGGAAACCCCTATTGTGACACCCGTGAAGCCGGATGGCTCGGTGAGAATATGTGCAGACTACAAATGCATTATTAATCGTGCTTTACAACAGCACTTGTACCCTGTGCCAGAGATAAGCCATATCCTGGCGTCCTTGGGGGGTGGGCGAGTTTTTGCAAAACCCGACCTAGCACAGGCCTACCAACAACTGCCTGTGACTAGGAAAGCTGCAGAAGCCCAAACCATAGTCACCCATAGGGGGCCTTTAAAGTGAATAGGCTCCAGTTCGGGGTAAATGTTGCCCCCAGAATTTTCCAGGGACTTATGGAAGGAATGTTGAGGGGGTCCCTGGAATGGTGCCCTTTTTCGATGACGTGTTGATTGCAGGGAGTTCTGATAAAGAACTAATGGACCGGGTAAGGGCAGTGTTGGAACGTTTCAAAAAGGCGGGCTTAAAGGTGAAAAGGTCCAAATGCCTTATTGGGGTTCCAAGTGTTGAGTTCTTGGGTTTCCGAGTGGATGCTGAGGGAGTCCACCCCACACAGGAGAAGGTGACTTACATCCAAAACGCCCCTAGCCCTGGAAATAAGAAAGAGTTGCAGTCATTCCTAGGGCTGCTCAACTTTTATCATTCTTTTCTGCCGCATAAAGCATCTGTGGCTGTGCCATTACATGCCCTTTTGCACAAGGACACAAAATGGCGGTGGGGCTCTGAGCAAGAGTGGGCGTTTAAAGAAGTCAAAAGCTTATTGTCTTCTAATGCTGATGAACAGAAACTGTTAGTGTTGGTGGCAGACGCGTCCCCATATGAGGTGGGGGCAGTTTTGAGCCACATAATGCCGGACGGCAGTGAAGCGCCCATGGCTTTCTACTCATGGTTTTTATCTGTGGCCGAAAAAAACTATGTGCAGATAGACAAAGAGGGATTTGTGCTTGTCTGTGCTGTGAAAAAAATTAATGACTTTGTTTATGGCCGTAAATTTCTGTTGGTGACAGACCATAAGCCGCTTCTGGGAATCTTTGCCCCAGACTGGCAATTTCCCAACATCTTGTCCCCCCGCATGTTATGCTGGGCCATCTTTCTAGCAGCCTATGGCTACGACCTAGAGCATCGGCCAGGTAAGGCAATTGGGCATGCCTACGCTCTGAGTCGCTGCCCTCTGCCCGGCCAGGACTCGGACCCTGCCTCTGCCAGTTCCGTACTGGCTACTGATGAACTGCCACAGGCTCCCATCTCCTCCACGGACATTGCTGCTGCGACAGCAAAAGACAATCTCTTGGCTCGTGTTCTCAACTGGGTGTGAAGGGTGACACTTAACTCGATTTCAGCAAGTGATTCAGCTTTATTTCAGCAACAGCTCAAGTCAACCAGAACAGCAAACAGCAGATCAACAGATGACAAAACAACAGTGGAACTGGGCTCCTTTTAAACATTCCCGGCTAATGTAGCCACGCCTATTTACAGATAAGTAACCAATGTGATTACAGCTATAAGAACCAATAGGGTTCCTTCCCCCCAAGAGTTTGAGGTTCTGATAGGATAGTGCTTCTTAGACAACCAATCAGTTGTTGAGGATTAGGATCCTTGTCTAGGCACGAAGCTTAACATGGTCTTTCAATGGGCAGATTACACTTTTCCAAATACATTACACAAAACCATTTTGGAATTACAGCAGACTCCAGCAAAACCAACAGAAGAAATAATAGATAAAAGCGAAGAAGGAGCAACCAGCAGTACCTCTGACTCTACATCGGCTTCTTTGGATGACTTTATGGATTCAGAATGTGAATCGGAGCTAGGAGTGGCTGCTCCTAGATTATACAAGATCAAACTCCCCTTCAACAAGAAGAAGAAATATAAGCAGAAGAAGCCTAAATGAAGATCTGAGAACTCTCTTGGAATTCTAAAATATGATAATGCAATTTTATGTCATTGAATTTCGAACTAGCGATATTTTAATAGATAAAATTTTTCTAACATCATTTAATAGGGAACTTTTAAATGTAACGTAGACCTTTGAAGATCCTTGCTTACTCTGTGTGATTTTAGATTAGAATTGTAGTTGTAGAGGTAGGAGGTAGAGAAAAACAATAATTTTTTTAAAAAAAGAATACCATGGCATGGACTCGCCATTGCCTCTGTGAATACTGACAGCCTTGTTAGTCTGTTGCTACAAAAACCCTGAAGAATCTCATGGTAGCTTAGATACTATTTTTGTTTGCTTGCTTGTTTCAAATATTTATAAGGTCATTTTGCCATACATTGTATTTAAAAACCACACAGTCACATAAAATCCTAGCAACCTAGAAATTACTAGATTAACCAAATGCTTAACAAGAAAGAGTGCCTTCTATGAAAGTGCATGCCACCCATGGAAGAGGCATTCTCCTTCTCTCCCACACAAGGGAGGGAATGCATCTTCTGTGAAAGTGAATGCCATCTACCATTTTTATAAGTAGTAAGATCATTTTTAAAAATTAAAATCTGGCCATTCAACTGGAAGAAGATTTTTAACCAAAAATGTTTTAAAGGATTGATGTAATCACTGAATTAGCTATAAATTGCAACCCTACTGAATCTGGAGGTTAGTCTGTACCTTTTTGTTGTTGTTGTCTTACTTAGTAAGTGAAACTCAGCACCTGGCTGTTTTGAGATTCTAAAAATGTCAGGATTTTGAGAGTGAATTGTTATTGTATAACAGAAACATACAAGAGCACACTGTCTAAATTTGAAACCATGCTTCTATAGATTGCAACAATATGTATGATTTGAAAATAATGATAGTGATCATACACACACACAATTAATTTCAAATTATATATATACAGGCAAACCAAATGGGCCAGTCAGTTGTTGGAGGATTTAGTGGTATGTTGTGGCAAGGTGGGCTATTAAAATGTAGGCACAGGTAAAGTAGGTATTCACTGGTAGTTAGAGTAAAACACATTTCCTGTTGTGGGAAGGGGCTGCAGCTCCATAGTAGGGAACATGACTTGTGTGCAGAAAGTTGTATCCCTGGCACTTTCAGCTACAGGATCTTTGGTAGCCTGTGTGTCAGGGGTCCCAGTCAAAACACTCAACAATGATTCTTCATGAAGTTCAGTTTATTGAGGCTAGTACTAGACACCACGAGCCTGCACCCATACAAGGCAATTGAAGTTGTTCCACTGCTGATGTTTTTTCAGTTAGTTTATTTACAAGCAAGGGCTCACCAGGACTTGCAGAGGGCATCTCATTTTCCCTCCCCCACTATTTAATCCCCTACCTGTTCACTGAAAGCCCCAGTAGTCTTTCTCCCTTTCCGTGGTCCTTCTCTCTTTCCCGCCCGCCAGCAAACTGTCAGGCACTTCAAAAAGACAGCCAAACTCTAGGCTTCATAAGAAGATAGAGTTTATTCAGCAGCAGTTCTAAAAGCGCACTAACATTTCATTGTCAGGAATGAAGGACACAAAGAAACATCTACGGATATACCCCACTGAGCTAGCCCCCCCTCTAAGCATTCTACCAATGGCTACATAGCCCGCGCGCAGGAGAAAGGTGAGAAAGTTGTTCGAGCCATAAAGGAGCCCAGCTGTCCATACCGGAGAAACCCAAACCGTATGACAAGGCCATTTGGTCAGATAGAAGATAGTCCAGGCTGAGGAACACCCTGTTGCCATGGCAACCTCCCCACTCCCCCCCTTCCAAGCATAAAAGGTTACAGATCATCTCATCCTCCTTCCCTCTCTCACATCTTATGGCAGGGTCACCTGACACAAACGTAGGTAAAGGTTTCCCTGAACAAGAAAGGCAGATGCTAAAGGAAGTAAATAAATACATCTGTTGCAGCAAGCAACCTGATAGCCCATCAGAGCCTGGAAGCTAAGCAAGGTCAGCCACATCGCTCCCCTGCATCTCTGAAGACAAGATGCTCTACTTCATGAATATAGAAAGACCACTGAAAACAGAGAGTTGTCCATCCCCAAAGTCGGACATGGCTGACGTGGGCCTATCCAGATCCTGACACCCAGCAATTAAGATCTGCACAAATCCTGCAATCACAAAATTTTGATCTAGGGAATGAATGGTTGTGATTCTGGAACATGGATGCAATCAGTTCCACCCGATATCCATAACCTAATAAACACCAACAAGAGGACTGCAGGATTTGACTTGCTGTGTAAAGTCTGGAAGATGGCTATTAGCATAGAACAGGCTTTGGCAATTGTACAGACCTGTTGTTTGAATGGGGCAAAATACCAGGGCCCGGATGTGATTGTGGTGCAGCTCACCAAATCATTTTCCATCTGTCACAGGAATGTGAGTGTTGTCCTTTCCAGGGAGCTATGACAGAACTCTTTGAACTCTCCCCAGCTGCGATTGAGTGGATTGAAAATTTAGATATTAGCAGGGCTCTTTTTGTAGCAGGGACTCCTTTGTACATTAGGCAACACACCCCTAACGTAGCCAATCCTCCAAGAGCTTACAGTAGCCCCTGTAAGAAGAGCTCTGTAAGCTCTTGGAAGATTGGCTACATTATGGGTGTGTTGCCTAATATGCAAAGGAGTTCCTGCTACACAAAGAGCCCTGGAGGGGGACTGCCCAATTGGTCTGCACACCCATTGTAACAACTTGGTTATGTATTTTATTTTATTATATGCTTTCTGTGTATTACTCTGCCATATGATAAATAAATAAAATAGGGTTGACCACAGTTAGCACCTGGATGTGAGATCACCAAGGAAGACCAGGGCTACTCTGCAGACGAAGCAAATGGCAAACCACCTCTGCTCATCTCTTGCCTTGACAATCCCAAGGTCTTGGAGTTGCCATGAGTCTGTTTTGACAGTACACTATTATGATTATTTATTACAGCAGCAAGGGTGTTGGGGCATAAGCTTTCATGAACTACAGCACACTTGGTAGATGCATGAAGTCGTGTCAGGTAGCAACCGCACATAGAGTCAACAAAAATTAACAGCAGGAACAAAAGGTGCTTGTGACATCTCTATGCAAAAATGAAACCTGCATAGAGTAGGAATGGAGTGACCTCTCTCCAGCTAAGGTTACCAACCTCCACGTGGGGCCTAGAGTTCTTCTGGAACTACAACTGACCTCCAGATTACAGAGATAGTTCCCCTGGAGAAAATGGAAGATTCTGAGGGCAGACTGTATGATACTCCACAGAATCTAACGGGACTCTCTCCCTAGGTATAGCCCCTACTCTCCAGAAATTTCCCAAGGCAGAGTGGCAACCCTGTTCCCACCAAACATTGTCAGTGAAGCAACTGAATCTTGCCAGCTTTGTAAGCATTCCGCTGTGGGAGCCCTGTTAGGAAAAAGAAATTGTGAGTATTGGGTTCAAAACCTTTGCCTGTAATGTATTTGAGCAAAACACAACCATTGGTCAACATCTCAAATCAAATGTCAGATCTAGGGTTGCCCATTCTGGATTGAGAAATTCCTAGAAATTGGGGGTAGAGTCTGGGGAGGGTGGGGTTTGGGACCTTAGTTGAGTATAATGCCATAGAGAGTCCCCCCTTCAAAGCAGCCATGTTCTCCAAGGGAACCGATCTTGCTAATCTGGAAACCAGTTGTAATTTTGGGAGATCTCCAGCCCCCACCTGGAGGTTGGTAACCCTAAATTCTCTATTTAAACTTAGCGTTCCACTCAGACAATTAGTATTTCTCAAGCAGAAGCACTAGCTATATTGCATAAACAGATTGCACTATTTGGCATGGCTTTACATTGTACTTTTGAATTAATAAATGTTAAATAGTGGGTTCCATGGATGAGCAGACCCCAAGTCTAGTAATCAGCTCTACTTTATTAGTGATTTCAGCAAAAACAAGACAGAACTCCAGGGCCACAGCCCTGTCTAAACAGAATGCAATTGTCACACCCAAACACACTCTACTTCCAACGATAGGCTATTTACATGACATTACTTCTTGATTGGTTATTGCCAGAGTCTTGGTGGGCCATTGTTCTAGGGCTCCAAGCTCAGCCCATCTCTGGTAGAACAGTCCTGGGATGTTTCAGTCCCAATACATGTTCTAGGGCTCCAAGCTCAGCCCGTCTCTGGTAGAACAGTCCTGGGATGTTTCAGTCCCAATACATAACACCCCTCTCCCCTAAGTTCCAAAGCACCTTAACAGACGTAGGCTTCAAGGTATGCTGGGGCTCCTGTGGGCGTGGAGATGACACCAGAGCCAGGCTTGGTGAAGCAGGAACCTCACTGGAGTCCCGCAAGGTGGGAACAGAGTCCGGAAGGTCTGCAGCGGCCTGTACAGGCAATCCAGCTGCACGCTGTTGGGGGGATTGCTCTCGGTCTGTGACAGCGGCAATGATGGTTCCAGGGCGCAGTTCTCCTCCTTGGCAGTTGACAATTCAGGCTCCTCAGGCAGCAGGCGACAGCACAGCCGGTCTATGTGCCTGCATAGAAGCTGGCCCCTATCCATCAATATCTTGTACAACAGGGGTCCGTTGACTCGGGTAACCTTTGCTGGGATCCATGTGGGGCTGCTGGAATAGTTCTATGTGAAGACAGGGTCACCCAGAGAGAACATACGGGGGGCCTCCTGGCTCACTGGAGTTTGGTGCAACTTAGGGGCTCGATCTGGGTGCAGATGGTCCAGCTGCGTTGTGAGGTGGCCCATCAAGAGTTCTGTGGGGCGGTGGACACACTCGGGGTCACTCGATGACAGAACAAGAAGACAGTAAGCCGGTGGTCCCAGTCCCCATGGGTGAGCTGCTTTAACACGTCCTTGGTAATCAGCACCATCCTCTTGGCTTGTCTGTTGGTAGCTGGGTGGAAAGGAATGGACCGCACATGCCTGATGAGGTTCTGGTCTAAGAACTCCTGGAACTCTCCCAAGGTGAAGGCGGTGCCATTATTAGTCATGACTGTGTCTAGTAGGCCATGGGTGCTAAAAATCTGTCTCGGGGCCTGGATGGCTGCCCAGGATGAGGTATATGGTGTAGGAGTCCACCAGGAGGAAGAACAGCTGCCCCTGGAATGGGCCGGCAAAATCCAAATGCACCCGTGTCCATGGTGTGTGGGTAGACTCCCACTGGTGAACAGGAGCCCTCAGAGGTTCGGGGTGTGTCTCCTGGCAGGCCTGGCAACACTGTACCCAGGCCTCAATTTTGTTGTCCATTTCCACCCACCACACGTAGCTCCTGGCCAGCACTTTCATCCTCACGATTCCCGGGTGGGTCTCGTGCAGGGCTACCAAAACCCATTTATGCAACAGCAGGGGAATCACTACCCAGCTATCCCAAAGTAACCCTTGTAAGCTGAGAGCTTATCCCTGTGGGATGCAAATGCTGTGAATTCCACGCCCATCCCCTCCCCACCCAGTCCAAGACACAGGACACAAGACACTCCCTAGCAGTGTGGTGGAAGAGTGGTCCAGCAGTTCCACCATCATCAGGATTTGGTGCATGGGGGCCAGGGCTGGGTCAACAGAGCTGAGCAAGAGGTGGCTAAGAGTGTCCACGTGTCCCATAGTTTCCCGGCTGGTATTGCAGAACGTATTGGTACCCCAGTGCAGGACCCTGGGCGACAGCATCTATGGCATCTGGCAGTCGGAGGTGAGGAGACTGAACAGGGGCTTGTGGTCGGTTGCGATGGTGAAGGGGCAGCTGTACAGGTAATCATAGAATTTCTTTACTCCCGCCATGTTTGCAAGGGCCTCTTTGTCGATCTGGGAGTAGTTCCATTCGGCTGAGGACAGGGTCCTTGAGTAGTAGGCCACTGGCACCTCTCTCCCGTCTGGCAGCCAATGGCTCAGGACTGCACCAATGCCGTAGGGAGAAGCGTCACATGCCAAGACGACTGGCAGCATCTCGTCAAAATGGAGGAGGACATTGTGCTGACTTTGGCTGGGAGCCACTGAGGTGATAAGCTAGAAGCTGAAAACACAAGCTGGAATTGAGGTCAGTGAGAAAGCCAAAGGTCCGATAGCTGTGAAGTCATTTCAAGGATGCAAATTTCCAAAGGCAAGGAGCGACCGCTGCACACTCAGAACAGGTCTGATTTTGCAGAGTTGTTGCTGCACTGGAGCAGATGCACCAAGGGGTTTTAAACAGATCCTTCCTCCCTTTGGAGTTGAGTCTGCAGAGACTTACAACTCCTCTCATTGACGTTGCTGGAGCTGCAGCCTGGCACTTCGTCTTCATTCCTGCAAAGTAAGCCTCTGCCGTACCCTATGTCTGAGGCACTCAGAGGAACTAGGTGGGGAGTCTGGCCTTGGGGTGTCTGCAACTGGGGTTGCTGGCCCAGGAATGATCTCTTCTTCTGGCTGCACCTCCTGTGCAGCTGCAGAGGACTCTTCCTCCTCAGGTACTGCTAAGGGTTCTTCCTCTGGGCTCTCTCTAGAAGAGGCTGAGTTGCTCCCTGCCTCTTCCTCATCTGAGGAGGAGTCAGCCTCAGTTGGACCCGTACCCACAACACTGGAAAGTGGCGGCCTGCTGCCAGCCCCACACCCATGGGGCCTTCTTGTCAAGCAGGCAGTGGAATGGCTCTACGAGTGAGGCTTTATGGGGCAGAAAGGAGTGGTAAAAATCCAGAAGTCCCAAGAAAGCCTGCAGCTCGGCCTTGGAAGTGGGAACGAGTGCATTCACAATGGCGCGAACCTTGTTGGGGGCCGGATCAGCGTCCACAGAGAACCCCAGGAACTCAACATGGGGGACCCTCAGGAGGCATTTCTCTCACTTCACCTTCAGCCAGGCTGAGTTGAAATGTTACAGCATTGCACATAGGTGGGTGGCGAAGTCCTCTTCCATGGGGGCAGTGATCAATATATCATCGAAGAAGGGTTGGACCCCAGGGATGCCTTTCAAAAGAGAGTCCATCAAGTTCTGGAAGATCCTTGGGGCCACACTCACCCCAAACTGCAACTGCTTGACTCTGAAAGCACTCCAGTGTGTGACGATGGTCTGTGCCTCGGTAGTCGGCTCGTCCACCAGGAGTTGCTGGTATGCTTGGGCCAAGTCCAATTTATCAAAGACTTTTGCCCCCATCAATGTTGCTAGGACATAGCTGACCAAAGGCACTGAGTAAGCATAGTCCTTCAATGCCTTGTTGATAGTACATTTGTAGTCTGCACAGATGCGGATGTCCCCATTTGGCTGAACTGGGGTTATGACGAGGGTCTCCCAGGTGGCATGGGGAACTGGCTCTAAAACTCCTTGCACCACCAAATGGTCCAGTTCTGTCTCAATTTTGGGCTTGAGAGCAAGCATAACTCTCCAAGCCTTGAGGCAGATGGGCCGCACCTCAGAGGTAAGTTGGAGTGATACAGCCAAGGATCTCATCGAAGACAGGAACTCATCACACACAATACTGAAGTCTGAGGACTGCATGTGGTGCACCCCCATTACTCTGAACCCTAAGGGTACAAGCTAAGACAGTCCAAGCAAGCTGGTGAGCTGTCTTTCAACCACCAAGTCCAAAATTCCCTCAAACTGTCTGTATTTCTCGTGGAATTTGCCCCACCCCTTAATTGCCACCTCATTCTTTTGAAAGTCCCGGGAAGTGAAACCAGCAAATCGAAGGTGGGAACCCCCCTATGGACACAGCCTCTGGAAAGTCTCTTCCGAGATGATGGAGATGGAGAACCCCATGTCCAGTTCCATCTTGCAAGGTACCCCCTCTATAAGCACAGTCACTTTAATTTTATCAGGGGTGTCCCGGGGCAAATTCAATACCTGATGTTGGTGGACGGTGGTGGTGTGCAGATCCGCTGATTCCTGGTGCGTGGCGGTGCCTCTCTGGGCTCCCTTGGAGTGGTAAGCGTGGGCGATGTGGCCTGTCTTGCCGCAGGCCCATCAGGTAGCATCTCAGAAACAGCAGGAACAACACTCGTGGGCTTCTGCTGGACCAACGGTGGTGTCAGAAGGTCGCAAGTCGCAGTGAGCCGGACAGTGAATCTGATGGGTCTCTTCTTCATCTGACACCTCAGAAGCCGAGGCTACAGAGGCCTGGTGTGTGGCAGAGGTCTGGCGATTTCACTGGGATTTCTCGAAGGCAGTGGCCTCGCATAGCACCTTTGCTAGTGTGAGGTCCTCATGGCTGATGAGCTTTCGGCTTAGTTTCTCCTCTCGGATGCCCCTCATGAACCAGTCAAGGAGGATGTCGTCGAGATTCGGGAACTCGCATGTGAGGGCCGGTTGGCGAAGATCTGCCATGAAGTTGGCAGCTGTCTCGTTGGACTTTTGCTAGTGCATGTAGACGTCCATGCGGTGTGCCATCTTCATGGGCTGAGGCACGAAATGATCAGTGAGCAATGCAATGAGGGCATTGTAAGTGGCAGCCTTGAGCGTGGTGGACATGATGAGGCCCTGGACTAGCCTCAGGGTTATGATCCCACAGGAACTGAGCAGCAGAGCCTTATTCTCTTCGCCCTCAATGTCCTGGAACAGTACGAAGTACTTGAGCTGCTCCACCCAGGTTTCCCAAAGCTCTGGGTAAGCAGGGTCAAATTCTGACAGATGTCCTGGAGTGGCAGCCATGGTCCCGGTTGCAGTATGGTGCGCGTGGCACTGGAGCTGATGCATGGTGCAGTGCAGATGGGTGCTGGGCTGGCTCAACAGGATCCCACCGTTGTCACCACTGTTAAATAGTGGGTTCCATGGATGAGCAGACCTCAAGTCTAGTGATCAGCTCTACTTTATTAGTGATTTCATCAAAAACAGGACAGAACTCCAGGGCCACAGCCCTGTTTAAACAGCATGCAATTGCCACACCCAAACATACCCCACTCCCAACCATAGGCTATTTACATAACATTACTTCTTGACTGGTTACTTCCAGAGTCTTGGTGGACTATTGTTCTAGGGCTCCAAGCTCAGCCCGTCTCTGGTAGAACAGTCCTGGGATGTTTCAGTCCCAATACATAACAGTATTCTTGTTTGGTCTTTTAAAAAAGTTTCCTAAAAAGAATGGTGCATGTACCAATGATCAGTGATCCATGAAATAGGTCCTAACGGGCCCTATTGCAGGGTTTAGGCTTGGTCTCTCACAAAAAGAAGGTTTGCATACAATGGAAGCAGCTTTGTGCAAACTGATTTTAAAAATTAGTGCTTCTGCTTGCAGAAGAGCACTTTAGAAAGGGCCCCTGAGATACAGGCCATTGTCTTTATCTATATGATTGAGCTTTGTAGGCAGAAGTGTCACAAGCTAGGTCTTCCAACCTGTTCAGAATTTTTCCTTCCTCTAAGTATCTTGCTGAAAATACATGGTAACCGACAAAGGAGACTGAAACGTGGTGGTGTTCTAAGTTGTCCAGAGCTTTCAAGTCCCAACCCTGCCCTGCAAATCCAGCAAGTGTTGACAGGCAAACTGCTTTGCGGTTTGGTTTGGTTTCCTTTTCTGCTTAAAGAAATACGGGTAGGGAGGGTTTTTTTTGTTTTAAAGAAGCCTAAATGCATCAAGAACTGCAGCCTAAACTCGGCCAACGATCCGACTTGCAAGCAGGCCCCAAAGAATCCCGTCGCCTCTAAAGTTTCCCCAGCAGCGCCGCTCGGTTAAACCCGAAGTGCGGGGGGCCTCCCACCGGCTAGCACAGGCAGGCAGGCCGGCCGACGGACGCCAGGCCGCTGCGGCTTCTGCCCGGGGATTCACTCCGAGAGGACTGACGTCGTTCTCCCTCGTTCTCTCCCGTCTCCCTCCCCCACCCCGTACTCGCCCAGCGGCTTCCCTGGAGCGGGAGGGCGGGCAGAAGGGAGGAAAGAGAGGCGGGCCCGGACGAGACAGGGAAAACTTTGCAGAGTTTTTCGCTTTTGTTGTTGTTTTGGAGGCGGCTCCGAGCGGCGCTGGGTGGCTGGCGACGGCAGCATGGACGCCCTCAAGTCCGCCGGGCGGGCCATCATCCGGAGTCCCAACATAGCCAAACAGAACTGGGGCAGCGGCAGGCATAAGAGTAAGTGGCGCGGAGGAAACGGAGGCCCCCTCCCCTCGTTCTTCGCCCCGCTCCCTGGAAGAAAAGCTTTGGGGCTTCTACCAGAGCGCGCCCTCCGCTTCTTCCTGCGGGCTGACTTTGGCGGGGGAGGGCGCTCAAGAATGTTGCCCCCGGCTGCAGGCCCTCTCCGCTAGTGGGGTGGCTAGGCTGGGGAGCGGGGAGAAAGTGCGTGCGAAGGACGGCAAAAGTTTGGGGACTTTAGGAAAGAATGCAGAAAACGGCGATGTCAGCAGACGTCTTAAAGGAGCCGACTTCTTTTCTCCTTAATATTTGTTTAGCCCAACGAAGACGGATGGAAAGAGCTGTCTTGGGAGTTTCTGAGTGACTCTCCGCGGGCGGGGCTTGAAGTTACCTTTTACCGAGTCAGACGCTTGGAGAGTAATCCTAAACAGGTCTACTCAAGTCTGTTCCATGGGGCTTACTCCCAGGAAAGTTCTTAGGATGGGGCGTTAGCAGTCAGTCTTAAAAACACTCAGGCTCTCCAGGGTCTGAGGCAAAAAAAAAAAATCCCTTCTTAACGCCTTGCTGCTTGGGATATGGGGCTCCCACAGGGGTAAGGCAGATGTTCTACTGCCAGGGCCCCTGGGGGAGGGAATGCCACTGGGGGGGTGTCTGTTTAGTCTGCTTTCGGCATGCTTCAGTAACGGATTTTATATTTGTGTTCACACACCCAACATCTGCACACCATGCCCAGCTGTCGCTTTCTGGATCAAACCCCTTTTAAAACGGAGTATTTTGATACCACTTACTCAAGTGGTGTTTTCCTGATTCTCCAGTTTTGAGCCACAGTTTCCCACATCTGATCACATGAAAATTTTAGTTCTAAAGATGGCTGCCTGTGTGCATTCTCAAACTAAGAGGGGAAAAACCCACTGATGCATGCTCCCAGTGGGGAGCGATGTGGCTACGCAGCGATCCGGAACAAGGAGGTCAGTGTGATTGCGATTCTCCGGGTTAAAAAACACATGCATTGGACCAGAGCAATTTACACCGCTCCCAGCACGCTGTCTAAACACACCCAGGGAGTCCCTTTGGCCTGGACCTCAGACTCAGGGGAGAGGATGCTCAGAATGTGATACTTGTTATTTTTTTTTGTCCTTTGATAAGTTTTACAACTTTTTTTTATAGATTCAGGTGGGGTAGCCATGTTGGTCTGAAGCAGCAGAACAAAGTTTGAGTCCAGGGGCACCTTTAAGACCAACAGAGCTTTATTCAAGGTATAAGCTTTCATGTGCAAGCACACGTCCTCTGAAGACTGGTTTTTATGCCTGTCATGTTGTCAGTTCTAATTTTCTATGGTTCTCTGAAACAGGCTGCTGAACCAGAGCCTCACCCTAAAGGTGATCATAATCAGTTTCTATGCAAAGTGGGGTATTCCTAGGGAAAGGGATCATTCCAGATGGGTAGCCGTGTTCCCAGGAGCAGCAAAATCGACCAAAGAGTCCCATGGCACCTTCAAGACTAGCACATTTTATTCTGGCACAAGTTCAGTTTTGTTTTTTGGGTTTTTTTTTAGTAAATCAGTGATCATGCTGGAAGAAATTTGGTGGGGGAGAAGGGCTTTTCTTCCAGTAATAAGTGGTAAGCCAGGCAGATTTTTTTTAAGGTAATGATCACAAAGGTTTTGTTTGGTGGACATTCCTGTTTTGAATAGGGAGTGGGTATTGAGACAGAAGTTGAAGGCCAGACAGATATAAGGAGAAATTATAAGATGTTGGGTGCTGTGGAAGCACCCCCTTAAAGCATCTTTCAGGGATACATGATGTGTGACTTCCTCTCATTCATTCATCTATAACTTGTCCTCCAAAGACGACCAGATTGTATCCAGAGCAATAGGAAAGGAAGTTCTGTTAAGAGTCCCCTACTGCTTAATCCATCCTAAAAAAAGGATCCCACCCTATACCACATGCTGCTTCTGTAGTCATTGTGGAGAAGCCCTCCTTCTCTCTTGGGGCAAGACTGTTCCACTAAAGCAGTGATGCAGCCCAGGAAGCCTGAGGAACATAAGAACATAAGAACATAAGAACATAAGAGAAGCCAATGTTGGATCAGGCCAATGGCCCATCTAGTCCAACACTCTGTCACACAGCGGCCAAAATATACCAGGTGCCATCAGGAGGTCCAGCAGTGGGGCCAGGGCACCAGAAGCCCTCCCACTGCTGCCCCCTCCAGCACCAAGAATAGAGTGCATCACCTGCCCCAGACTGAGAGTTCCCATCTATACCCTGTGGCTAATAGCCACTGATGGACTTCTGCTCCATATGTTTATCTAAGTTCCTCTTGAAACTGTCCATGCTTGCAGCTGCCACGACCTCCTGTGGCAGTGAATTCCATATGTTAATCACTCTTTGGGTGAAGAAGTATTTCCTTTTATCTGTTCTAACCCGACTGCTCAGCAATTTCATAGAGTGCCCACGAGTTCTTGTATTGTGAGAAAGGGAGAAAAGTACTTCTTTCTCAACCTGCTCAATCCCATTCATAATCTTATAAACCTCGATCATGTCACCTCTCAGCCGTCGTTTCTCCAAGCTAAAGAGCCCCAAGCATTTTAACCTTTCTTCATAGGGAAGGTGTTCCAACCCTTTTATCATTCTAGTTGCCCTTCTCTGCACTTTTTCCAATGCTATAATATCCTTTTTGAGATGTGGTGACCAGAACTGTACACAGTATTCCAAATGAGGTCGCACCAATGATTTATACAGGGGCATGATGATACTGGCTGATTTGTTATCAATTCCCTTCCTAATAATCCCCAGCATAGCGTTGGCCTTCTTTATTGCAGCTACACATTGTGTAGACATTTTCAGCGAGTTATCCACTACGACTCCAAGATCTCTCTCTTGGTCCGTCTCTGCCAGATCAGACCCCATCAACGTGTATTTATATTTAGGATTTTTGGCTCCAATGTGCATCACTTTGCACTTGGCCACATTGAACCCCATTTGCCACGTTGACGCCCACTCACCCATCCTCAACAGATCCCTTTGGAGTGCCTCACAATCCTCCCTGGTTTTCACCACCCTGAACAACTTTGTGTCATCTGCAAATTTAGCCACATCACTGCTTACTCCCAATTCCAAATCATTAATAAACAAGTTAAAAAGCATCGGACCGAGTACTGATCCCTGTGGTACCCCACTGCCCACCATGCTGGAGGGGAGTACCACAAGAAATGGCTAATTAGGGGAGCGTCGCTGACACAGAGCTTCTTGCAGGTGTGTTCATGCATGCCTATACTTGGGAAAGAATCTTACCTCAATTGTTTTGGATAGTGATGCAAGGGAGAGGGCGGGTGTGTGCCAGAGAGTTGTCAGCTGTCTCCTGGAGTCTGCAACTTAGGTGGTTTCTAAAGTCACACATTGGTTTTTGCTCACAGGCACTAAGCATACCCCTACTAACTCTTTGTGATGTTGAGGCTTGTGTTACATGGGTTGCAGTGAGGGTGAAGGCCTTGAGATATGGGTGATCCAGCCTTTGATATGTGGCTATAACAGTGCATTTGGGATTTCTGTAGAACCCTTTCTGTGGTGAGTCTTCTGTAGTAGAACTCTCATTGCATGGCAGGAAATTCTCCTGCATATTCTAATCTAGAGTATATGTTGTTGCCTTCAGGCCTGATTAGAGAAATGCAACTGGTGCAGGCATTATATTTGACAGTGGGGGTGGAAGAGTTATGGGGCTTCCTCCCCTTCCACCAATAGGTAATAATATCCTTCCTTCCACTGGCCAGGCCTGGTAGGTCTCATTCTTGTTCCTGGTGAAAGGAGAGTAGGTGACTTGGCTTCAGGTATATGCAACATTTTCCAGCTGTGGCATACAGTAGGGGCACCTTCTAATGATGAGCAGTTTGTCTAGAGATGGCACACGCCCCCCCCCCTTCTTAGGGCACCTTGGGATCCAGTTTCAAAACTTGGCAGGGTCAGTGGGCTTTTGGCTCACCTTTGTGATGCTGTGAACTACTGCTTCATGTACACAAACACAAACTGTGTAATGCCATGATCAGAACTGGCCAAAACAACATGAAATAGTGTGCAAGCTTCTGAGTTCTTCAAAAATTTTCAGCAGGCTGGATGTTTAAAAAAAAGTGGAGGAGTTATTTCAGAATGTGCTGAAGGCTTGGTGGAACTGGTATTGAGTTGTACCTTTTTTTAGCTTTCTGAGAAGAAGGACAAAAGTAAAGGGAGATGATCTGGGATGGACCTGACTATGCTTATTGGTTTTTCTACTCTTCCCGCCTTGGGTAACACTAACCAGTTTGGTTTCCACAAACTAAATAAAGCTCCACTTTTGTTAGTATCACAGTTAGGGACCTTTGCAGTCTGTTTGCTGCTGGAGAGATGTTTGGTTAATGGCTGGTCTTCATGTTCTCAAATGGAGATTGCCATTTTGTTTTCCTCAGAAGGCTTTGGTGCAGCTTTAAACCAGTGAAACCCAATTCAATTTACTCAAATGTGCAGAACATTCTACACAGAATTCATCCAAGAGGTCTTATAATCAGAAATGTTTCCCCTCTCACTCCTTTAACTTTTTCACAGCATGGGCTTGGCATGTCCTGAAGCCCTCCTTCTTCATATCCTCAGTGAAAAGGATCTCTGGGAGAGAGACTTGGAGAACTTTGGCCAATCACATCCCTGGGCTAGGTTGTCTGGTCTCTCTAAGGCAGAGGTGCATGTGCTTAAATTCTATTTTTGTTACAGTCACTACCAAGCATTGAGTGGGAGAAGCTCTGCATCCAACACCTGCTGTCTGTAGGTGTCTGTGCAACTTCTGCTCAGCCCCCTATCTGCAGCTGGTTACAGTTCAAGAGCCAGAATGATCTGTAAGGATCCCATTCTAAATCAGTTAGCTTTAAAAACTTTCATCCATGTGCCCGTTTTCCTCTGCTGTGACTCCCAAAGGAGCATTCTTTTCCCCTGCACTCAGATGGAATCATGATGCATTGACGTACCATTTGGCTTCTCTGTTGCTTTGCTATGATTTTTCTTAAACCTTCTCCAGGATGATATTTTTTGGAAATAACACAGCCCAATGGAATGGTGCAGATTCTTTTCAGATCACACCCACGTTGGTACCATTTTTCTTGCCACAGTCTTGTGGCTGCCATCTCCCGTGCCACCAGAGGGCTTTTTTAGGCTTCTTCAAAAGAAAATCTGTATTGCTAATAGTGTTACCATGCTTTAGTGATATGTCAGGTACCATTTTTTAAACACAGAAACCTCTGTAGTGAGGCAGGAGAGAGAAAACAGTATACAGTATACACAGGGGAGTGAGGCCAGGAAAGTGCAGGGAAGCCTGCTGTGTGGACATTCCATTACCATGTGGAATGGTTCTGCATTCACTGCTGCTGTGTGGAAGCACCCATAATTGCTATTTTTCCAGAAGGTTCTCTGTCTCACTTCCAATTTATTGTGCAAGTAGAAAAAAATAGGAGACTTTTGCCCAGATAATGCAGAAAGTAAGATCTTATGTCAAAGGTGCTATGAAATTGTATGCGGTGTAGTGGTTAGAGTAGTGGGATCAGTTGTCGATCTACCTCAGCATTTTGTTCCCAGTGTGTTTGGGGAAGCTTATAAGCAGGAGCTGGAAAATGACAGCTTTCACCCTTTCCTCTTTATCTGGTGCTCAGAGGTAAACTGCCTCTGAACGAGTAAGTTTTTTATAAAGAATAGAGATCCTGGCTGTTGGCTGTTGAGAGACATACTCTGCATGAAAACTGGCTCATCGTGAATTTTGCTAATCCCTTTCTGAAGCCATCTAAGCAAGTGGCCACTAACACCACCATTTCTTGCAGTAATTAATCCCATAAATAATTGTAAGGATTGCAGAGCTGCATTAAGAGTCAGGTGGGTAGCCGTGGTGGTCTGAAGCAGTAGAACGAAGTTTGAGTCCAGTGGCACCTTTAAGACCCACAGAGTTTAATTTTGGGTATAAGCTTTCGTGTGCATGCACACATCTTCTGGTTGACATGCCACTGGACTCAAACTTTGTTCTAGAGCTGAATTAAGCGTCACATGCAACAGCTCTCCAAGGTGGAACAGTGCTGTTATTTCCATAGAGTGGATCAATGTGAGGAAGAGAGGTGTGTGTTTTGTGGCAGAGGTGAGAGATGAATTGGAGATTTGGTGGTTGATGGCTCACCAGCACGATAGAGTGTTGAGCTGTGATCTATGAAAGAATCTAGAATGAAACTGAATCACAAAGTTGGTCTGTGATTTAAGCCAGGGTTCCTTGTATTCTGGATTAGTCGGCAGTCACATTTAGAGCTTTTCTGAGGGGACATGGGGTTAGAGGGAACACTGGGACTTGTGGCTCACTGGTAGAGCATTCACTTTGCATTCAGAAGGCCCTGGATTCAGTCAGTGGGATTTCCAGCTGAAAGGTGTGAAAGACCCTGAAGAGTCACTGCCAGTCAGAATGGACAAGACTGGCTTTGATAGACTCTTGGTCTGACTTGTTATAAGGCAGCCTCATGTGAGTTCCTGGGAGCTTTCTGCTTACCTGGGTTTTTGCTGGTAAGGCCCTGTTGCTTCCTCTCTTCACTGGTTGCAAACAGACTTAAAAATCACCCCCTGTGTATTAAAAGGTGAGAATGGAATGCAGATTGCTTGGCAGCCTGTGTATTGAGTGGCCTCATTATCCTGCTAGCTTGGGTGTCAGAGCAGTGGGATGTGTTAATTTAAGTACACAGGCTTACATAAGCCTCAGGCTTCGAGTCCATGAGGCCAAGCAGCCCATGACCTCAGCAAGAGGTCCAGGGAGGCTGGGAAAAAAGCCATCCCTTCTTGGGGTCTCTTTCATGCTAAGATGCAAAAGGAGTGACACTCCCAGGTTTCTTTGTTTAAAAAATCCTTCTCTCCAATTGCAAATCACAATGGTTTTTTCCCTTCCCACTTGGCATGGTGGTTTGTACAATCCCTGCAAATTGCTACATTCCCATCAGGGGGCCCATCCTTCTCAAAGCTGCAGCTTTTGAACTGAAGAATCCTATCATTGCTTTTTTAATCTGCCTTCCTTCCAAAGTACATGGGAGTATCCATTTCTGAACTCACAAACCCAGCAAGGTATAGTATTTACTCCAATGCAAGACTAGTTCCGCCCCCCCCCCCAGGTATGCCATAAAAAGCGGGGGGATTAACATCATGCACAAGTTACAGTTATGTCCAGTAATAATTTGTGTGTGTGTAACATTTTTAAGAGAGTGGTCTTATACTTAGGTTTGTCTTCCTTTCAAGTTAATACAGTAGATTAGAGTTAGTCTGGGTAAGTTGCTGAAGGCTGCTTTCTAAACTTTGTGGCTGAGTATGGAATTTTTTGAAAAAAAAATATATGGTAGATTCTCAGCTGGAGCTTCCAAGGTGGCTTAAACAACATAAAGATTCTAAACAACATAAAACTAGCTAAAAGTGCATAAAATGGTCACATACAGTACCAAGTAGCAGCCAGCAGAATGCAATATCCATCAATTGTGGGAGGAAAGCAGCCAAATTTAAACACAATCAACCCAGTATCTGTATGAGCAGGAAATTGCTCACCTGGTGCTTGAACCAGGTCAAAACACCCTGGTTCAGTTCATATCCTTTTCACCAGTTGCAAACAGGGAGCTGATTTTTCAACAGACTGCATGTTTGTGGCTGTTCATCAGGTTGCCTTACCTTATTGCTTCCTGGTGTCAGGCTCAATAGCAAGCAGGTCCAAGCACTCTTCAAAGAAAGATATGCTTTATTGGAATACAAGGATGTTGCCCACAGTAATAATACTATTGTCAGGAATGCCCTCCTTGGCCATGCTAGGTGCAGTTATAGTATGATGCAAAGCTGGACTAGTGAATGAACTCTTAGCTCGCGGGGGGGGGGACTCCCGGCGGGAGGTTACATAATGACCGAGAGAACTACCCCCCCACACCGCCTAGTCACGTAGGGCTGGAATATTTCCCCAGGCTCCTTGTCAAGGCCACTCTGATAACAGGCGCCAAAGAAGAGTTCCCCCACAGTTGCAGCTGGCAAGCTATGCGCAAGCATAAAAGCAGGAAGCGATACAGCTAACAATGAATACAGTGTATTTGGCAACAGAAGGAATTATGGCAGTTCTCTGACACCTGGCAGTGCAGGACAGCACCACTGACTTTTCATGCATATAACTTTTAATATGGCCTCATGTTCTCCTCCCACCCCTGTCCTTGCTGTGTTGCTGCTTGCAGGCAATTGTTTATAGAAGTTAAATAAATCATGAATCATGTGATTCAGTCATAATCAATGCTAAGTGTCCTACAGTTTGCTGTTTGTTTAAGTACTCCTTAATGATGTTAATTGCTGCCAGTCTGTTTGGATCAGTAGTGTTTTTGCTCTTTTGTTGTTTTGGGGAAAAAAACCTGATATGAACCTTTTCAGCAGGCATTGTAGACATTCCGTGCTGACTCAAACAGACCCAGTGATTGGCTTACAACTGATTGTTGTGGATGAACAAGGGAAGTTTGACTGTCGAACATCTTCACCGTGAAATCTGCAACATCTGTGAATACACTCTTGTGTTGAGTATGTTACTGTGTGGTCTAACTGGGAAATGATCAGAGTGTGAGTAACCGTTGTTGAACCTTGTAGTTGGCACACCAACTGAAGTTGGGCAAAAACACAGTATGGTACTTACAACTGAACCCAGGTGTTCCCAATCAAGCATCCTCTCCATTTCCCAGTACTGGAAGGGAGGGAGGGAGCATTCAGGCATCCCTCTGCTGCGCCTGGACACAGAGCCATCTGAGAATCTCCTCCCCAACAGCTCTGCATGTTGCATTTCAATAAATGTACTGATTTGGGATTCTTGACTGCAAAGTAGGATAAAAATCTAATTGTTTCAGAAACCTTTTGATTCCTATATGTTTGATCCTTGCCCACCAAGTTTCAAGAACATTGGACTAGGGGGTCCAGTTCTATGGGCCTCCAAACAGGTTGCCCCCATTCCCTCCATTTTTCTCTATGGTGCTAACATGGTGCTGTTACTAGCTCTGGGGGGAGGGGGTTTGAGGGAGGGGCTCCAAATTTTCAGGGTAACTTCAGGAGCCTCTCCCCTCACACACACCCATGTCTCAAAGCAATTGGACCAATGGGCCTAATTCTATGGGCACCCAAACAGGTTACCCCCATTACCTCCATTGTTTCTAATGGAGAAACCCAGCCAGTAGCACTTAAGGCAGGCAAGCAGGCAGCCACCCAGCAGTCAGACTCTCCCAGAGAATCTCAGGGAAAGTGAACTGTCTTGGGAGGTGCTTGTTTGCCATGAGAACAAGTGGCACACTCCAGAACAAGTGGCACTGTGGCAGTGCAAGCATGCCACACAGAAACCCCAAAAGACCAAAAGGAACAACATTTATACATGTATAAATTGATGGTGCAACCTCATTAGACCACTCACACCACACACACCTCAAAAAGAATATTTATAGCACTGGGAAAACTGCAGAAAAGGGCAACTGCAGATGAAAGGAAATACTTCTTCACCCATGATTAACACATGGAATTCACTGCTACAGGAGATGGTGGTGGTGGTGGCTGGCATGAACAGCTTCCAGATGGAATTTGACAAACGTATGGAGGCTGGAGCAGACAGGAAAAAAACAAACCAACCCCCCCCCCAGCAACAGCAACCAGCAGAACTTTTTAAAGTTGTAAACCTGTAAGAACCAAAAAAAGCTTTCATCTGTTCTAACTTCTAATCTGACTGCTCAGCAATTTCGTTGAGTGCCCACGAGTTCTTGTCTTGTGAGAAAGGATGAAAAGTACTTCTTTCTCTACCTCCTCTGTCCCATGCAGTCTTGTAAAACTCTTATCATGTCACCCCTCAGTCATTGTTTCTCAAAGCTAAGATCCCCAAACATGATAACCTTTTTTCATATTATTGCAGTAGCCCTTTTCTGCATTTTTCCCAGTGCTATAAATATTCTTTTTGAGGTGTGTGTGGTGTGAGTGGTCCAATGAGGTTGCACCATCAGTTTATACATGTATAAATGGTGTTCCTTTTGGTCTTTTGGGGTTTCTGTGTGGCGCTGTGACATGCTTGGAGGTAATGGGGGTAACATGTTTGGCTGCCCATAGAATTAGGCCCATTGGTCAAATTGCTTTGAGATGTGGGGCTGTATGTGGGGAGAGGCTCCTGAAGCTACCCTGAAAATTTGGAGCCTCTCCCTTTCCCCCCCAGAGCTACTAACAGCACCGTGGGAAAAATGTAACTTTTTCCCCACCAAAGAGAACAATGGAGGGAATGGGGGCAACCTGTGTGGGGGCCCATAGAATTGGACCCCCTGGTCCAATGTTCTTGAAACTTGGTGGGTATCTTGGGGAGAGGCTCCAACAGCTAACCTGTGAGTTTGGAGCCTCTTTCTCAAAACCCCTCCTCTCCAGCACCCAGAATATACCCTATGTTTTCGCCATTGACTTCAATGGCCCATAGATATAATGGGGCTGAAATTGACATTCAGCCTGAAAGACTCCCCAATGGGCTTGTAAAGCCGAAACAGACATGAGGGAGCCTTTCTGCCCTCTGAAGCTGCCGGAGCTGTGCTCCGGTGGGCTCCCCCCAAAAAAGACCCATATATATATATATATATATATATACACACACACACACATATATATACATATACACATACACACACACTAGGAATAAGGCCTGTTGTGGAAATAAATACTGTGGGCTCTAGAAAGAGGCTCTGGGAGAGTGCCCCGGCTTTGGGCACTCAGTGACAATTTGCTGTGGCAGTCTCAGCATGGTATAATGACAGAGTCCACCATTTTCTCCAGAGGAACTGATCTTTGCTACCTGAAGAGCAGTAGTAATTTTGAGTGATCTCCAGCCCACCCCCAAGATTGGTAACAGTGGTTCCCCAGGAGGGAGTAGCTGGTTTGGAGAGTGGAGTCTATGGCATTGTACCTGTCTGAGGTCCCACCCCTCCTCAACACTCACCCTCTCCAGGTTCGACCCCTCAAATCTCCAGGAATTTCCCAACCTGGAGTTGATAACCCTATCTCTCTCCCAGCCAACCATCAACCTACCTTTAGTTTTCCATCTCCTCCCCCCTCCCTCCTAGAGAGCAGTTGTAATTTTGAGTGATCTCCAGCCCCCACCTGGAGATTGGCAACAATGGTTCCCTATCAGGGAATGGCTGGATTGGAGGGTGGAGTCTATGACATCGTACCTGCCTGAGGTGCCACCCCACTTCAAACCTCACCCTCTCCAGGCTCCATCCCTCAAATCTCCAGGAATTGCCCACCTGGAGTTGGCAACCTGATCAGGACTGGGCCCAATGTGTTTTCTCCCAAAGGCCAACATAGGTGTAGAAAGGGCCTTTTACAGACAGAGGAGAAAGTACAGGTGCCAACTCTGATTAGGGAAATACCTGGAGATTTGGGAGGGTGGATCCTGTGGAGGACAGCATTTGGGGTGTGTGTGGAAGGACTCAGCAGGGTATAGTGCCATAGAGTCTACCCTCCAAAGCAACCATTTTCTCCCGGGGAACAATGGGAGATCTCCAGGTCCCACCTGGAGATTGGCAACCCTAGGGGAAAGTCAGCCACACAGCAGGGAGTTGAAGAAAATGGTTTGATGGTCGCTGGCCCATCTCATTAGCCAGCCAGCCATGCTGAAGCTAAGCAGGAGAAAGAGCCTTTTTCCATTTATTCTGACAGGAAAGTGGCCACTGGGGAGGGGTTATGCTGAAAGTCCTTCGTTTTTTTTACTCACAGAACCAAGCTTGGCTGCCTACCAACAGCCACTGAGGGGACAGTCCCTCATAGGAGTCAAGAGAACTGTCTTCCTTAGGAGAGAGAGCTGTCCTGTCTGAAGGGGGAGTGGGTGGGGAAGAGGAGCAGACCCAGCACCCGGCCAATGGCACGCAAGTACTCTTGAGTGGCAGCTGATGGGCCAGTGGCTGAGGGAGGGCATTTTACAGCCAATGGGAGCACATGGAATCGTACGAAACCAAAAGATAATTATTATAAGGAGAGATACACACACACACACATATGCACATATACATATATTCACTTAGTAATGGTGTGTGTTTTCCCTTTATAGCCTTGCTGAGACTCAAGGTGGGTTGCAGCACACAATAAATGCAGTCAGATGGCAGAAAACATACAATTCAGTAGAATTAGGATTACAGAATTAGAATATGAGATGAATTTTTTAAAAAAAGTCTAAGAAAGTCTAGGGAGGGGCTGTGGCTCAGTGGGAGAAGCCTTTGCTTGGCATGTGGAAGGTCCCAGGTCCAATGGATGCAGTCAGTGGAGACAATGGATTACTAAAGGTAGCAAATGCAGTAAGAGCCAAATGAAACACATGCTAAACAGTGCAATCAGCTACAGTCCAGTTCCCTTATAAAAGCTCCCTCCTCAAATGTTCCATTATATAACAGCCCTATTATGCTATATGCTATAGCATTTGAGTGATACTGAATCTTCCTCATGCAAAACAAGAAGGGGTAAGGGGAAAGCTTATTTTGAAAATACAAAATAGATTGTTTAGAATAGACAATTCTCTTTATGTAGATGAACAACATCATTCCCATTCTGCCCAATGAAGAATTCCATATAACTCTTAAAAACTGGTGTCCTCTTCTGCCAACAATAGTGGTAAAGGTAGGTGGTTGTTGCCAGAATTTCAGCAAGTAGCAGAATAGGACTTTTCCCCTCTGAAAGCATCTTGGCTACCTTTGTGGACCAAGTAGCCTAGGCCTGCCACATTCCCTTCCTCATTAAATTTATGCAGTAGCAATTCAGGACAAGTCCATACCTTTTTCCCATCCCTTTTGCAGAACCTGGCATGGTAATAAAAACATTACTGTGTTAACAAACTTTGTATAGCAGCCATTATCTAAAGTCACAAACTACTTTTATGATGACTTTGGGAGCCTTGGAGGTTGTTCGGAGGTTTATGGAGTTGTAAAGGTGTCTTTGCACAGCTATTCCAGTGACAGCCAACATCCCAGACCTGCTGGACCATTAGTTGTTCTGATTCCCTTGCCAGGAGAGGTTGATGTGATGGGGGGTGGGTCGTGCCTGAGTGGCAGAGTGTCTGCTTTGCATGCAGAAGGTCCCAGTTTTAGTTCCCGGCATCACCAGTTAAAAGGATTCTGATAGCCTGCATACTGCTGAAGGGCCATTTGTCAGCTGTCTGTGGTCTTTTCTTCCTGTTCTAAGAAGAAATGCTTCTAGGGTCTTCACTAAATGTCTGTCAACTTTGACTTAAGCCCTGTTGTGAGAAAAGAAGCCTGAGAAGGGTGGCATTAGATACTTGTAAAACCACAGAATTAAAATATCTGGTTCAACTAGCAATATTAAGTACAAAGGGATATCTGGGGCAGGATCCCAAATATGTTATAGCAAATTGCAGTGATATGTGTTTTTTGTTGCTGTTTTACCCATTTTCCCTTTTTTATACACACACACACACACACACACAGAAATCTATTCAGATTTTTCTGAGCCCATTTTTCCGAGCAGGTAATATTTATTTATTTATTTATTTATTTGGATTTGTATCCCGCCCTCCCCGGAGGCTCAGGGCGGCTAACAGCAAGGCACGCATGCCAACTTTAAAACAAGCTCAACAATATAAAAACAGAAAACATATAAAACAACATCCAAACATTATAGCCCAGGCAATAAAACAAGATGGGGCAGATTGTAGCCCCTGGCAGACATTAACCCCCAGTAGCCAAACAGCAGCCAAACAGTAGCTCGTCACCCCCTCTCCTGCCAGGTCCACCCTGCACTCAGTGATGACAATAGTACGATGGCAGATGGCTAACCATGGCGGCGGCTCCTAAACATAGGCCCGGCGGAATAGCTCCGTCTTACAGGCCCTGCGGAACTGAGCAAGGTCCCGCAGGGCCCGGATCTCCTCCGGGAGCTCCCTCCACCAGGTAGGAGCCGCCACCAAGAAAGCCCTGGCTCTGGTGGCAGCAAATTTTACTTCCCTGGGGCCTGGAATTTCCAGGAGCTGTTGACTCCCTGACCGAAGTGCCCTTGGGGGAACATACGGGGAAAGGCGGTCCCTCAGGTAGGCTGGACCCTGGCCATACAGGGCTTTAAAGGTCAAGACCAGCACTTTGAAGCGAATCCGGTACGCTATTGGCAGCCAGTGCAGCGCTTTCAGCACAGGCTGAATATGATCCCTCCTAGAGAGACCCATCAACAACCTGGCTGCAGCATTCTGCACCAGCTGCAGCTTCCGGATTTGCGACAAAGGCAGCCCCAAGTAGAGAGCGTTGTAGTCAGCTAGGTGACCGTCGCATGGATCACAGTGGCCAGGTCATCGCAGTCAAGGAAGGGGACCGGCTGCCGGGCCAGCCGAAGGTGGTAAAAGGCTGACTTGGCAGTGGCTGCTACCTGGGCCTCCATCGTTAAAGAGGAGTCCAGGAGCACACCCAGACTCCTAACTTCCGACGCCAGCACCAGCGGCACCCCGTCGAAGGTCGGGAGAGGGAACCCCAACCTTGAACCGATCCGACTCAGGCCCAGGACCTCCGTCTTTGCCGGGTTTAGTTTCAGCCGACTCACTCTGAGCCATCCAGCCACAGCCTGTAACGCCCAATGAAGGTCATCCGGGGTAGGGTTCGACCAGCTGCCCAGCATCAGATAGAGCTGGGTGTCATCTGTATATTGATGACACCCAAGCCCGCAACTCCGGGCAATCTGGGCGAGGGGGCGCATGTAGATGTTAAACAACATTGGGGACAGCACAGCCCCCTGAGGCACCCCACACTCAATGGGGTGTCTCCGGGACCGCTGATCCCCTATCACCACCCTCTGTCCCCGACCTTGAAGGAAAGAGGCCAACCATTGAAGAGCGAGCCCCTGAATCCCCACGTCAGCGAGGCGGTGGGCCAGCAACTGGTGGTCGACCGTGTTGAACGCCGCCGACAGACCTGAGCAGCCACACCACCCCGATCCAGATGCCTACGGAGATCGTCAGTCAAGGCGACCAGCACTGTCTCTGTCCCGTGACCTGGGCGAAAGCTGGACTGGAAGGGATCGAGGACAGAAGTGTCATCCAGAAAACCCTGCAACTGTGACACCACCACCCTGTCAATAAGTTTGCCCAAATAGGGCAAATTGGACACTGGCCAATAGTTGGCCAATTCGGCCGGGTCCAGATATGGCTTTTTCAAGAGGGGGCGGACCATCGCTTCCTTGATTGCCCTGGGGAACCGTCCCTCGGAAAGGGACATGTTGATAATCTCCCACAGGGCACCTCAAAACCCCTCATGGCCTGCTTTAATGAGCCAGGAGGGGCACGGATCCAGGTCGCATGTGGTTGGACACACAGAAACAAGGAGTCTGTCAACTTCTTCCAGGCTGAGTGGGACAAAACGCTTGGCTTAGGACTAATCCTGGTTTGAGTCTGAACTCCATAGGCTTTTTAAAGGATTAAGCGGCTCCAAACTCTGAATTTGGAAATTATAGTGTTGCATCTGGAATGTGGTGTCAGCATTTGTAGAAAGAATTTTAAGTAGCTGTTCAGTGTGGTCAGATGAATGTTTGTCTCTCAAATGCTGAGTTTCCACTCTATTCCTCGCTAACAATACAAAAATGTCATTAAATCTCCACATGTCTAAACAAAATGTAACCAAAAAGGACAGTCTGTTTGGTTCATGGCATGCTTTTGGCTTTAGATGCAGGGAAGGATCACAGTCAATAGGCAAAGGAAGAGAAGCAGAAAATAATTTATATAGTGCTTTTCTGGAGAGCTCAAAATATTTTGTGAAACTCAGTAGTCTTTATAAAAGCACTGCAATGTACAAATCTGATCTTGACTGAGGTCAAATGGTTCATTTTACTGGGGGAGCTATAATGGGCCTCCTGAACTTAAAAAAGAAAACACCTAAATGGAGGTACTGTGAGTTTGATTGGGGAAGGATGCAAGGGCTAGGGGTGTTAACCAGTGTGAGAGCTGCTGTTAAGGGCACAGGAGCAGAAGTAATTGAAAAATTTTGGCAGCCTTATGCACAGGAGAAGCATAGTGGGAAGAAAAGTTTATTACTAGGGTTGCCAACCCTGAGTTGGCTTTCCTTGGGAGCTTTCATGGGGCAGAATGTGGGGAAAGGGAGTGTTGCTGATAAAGTGATGTCACTTCAGGATGATCACCCAGAAGTGACATCACTATGCCAGCGATGCTCTCCAGTCTCAATGGTAAAGACCATAGAGATTGGGAAAATTCCTAGAGTATCGTGGATATGGCAATCCAAAGTGATGTCATCATTTCTGTAGGACACCCCTCTCCTGGTTTTCTCCTGCTGCTCAGTTTCCCAAGAGCTGGCAGGGATGGGAAATTGCTCACTGCAGACAGGCAACTGGCAGCCCTGTTGGTCAGCCTTAGGGTGATGATTCTGGGGTTATTTGTATTTATCAGTGGCCCCTCTCTTTGGAAAGCAAGGGAGGCAATGTACTGTTCAGAAACTGAGCACAGAAGTTGTTGAAAGTTTTTGGTTTTGCAACATCTCCGGAAACAATGGAATTGGTGTTGTGAAACAAAGTCCAAAGAAACAACTTGGGGGGTTGTTGTGCTCCAATTGAAAAGGGTCCCTGGGCTTGTCAGGAATCTTAAGCTTGCAAATTGCCCAACCTGGAGCTAACAACTGATCCTGAGAAGGAGGCCGCATTGTTGATAGAAACAAAGATGCTTGCTGAAGTAGAACTGAACAGTTCTGTGATATTGCCTGGTAATTGGTTGCTGACCTTTAAGGCAAGGCCTAGTCATGTTTGCTCATTCATTCACTGAGCAGTCTGGGACCAGTGTATCTTTGGGATTGTCTCCTCTGGTATGTCCCTGGGAGAGCATTATACTCTGCTGAGAGTAATCTGCTGGTGATCCCTGGCTCCAAAGACATCCAGCTGTCCCCGACCAGAACCAGGGTCTTCTCGGTCCTGGTTCTGACCTGTTGGAACTTTCTGTCAACTTCTATCAGGGCCCTGCGGGACTTAATGCAATTCCACATGGCCTGTGAAGCAGAGATGTTCCGCCAGGCTTTTGGTTGAGGACAGCGATGGTTCCCATCATAGCTGGCACCCTCCTCCTTTTTTCTTTTTCCATCTTGCCTGCTTCAGCCTCCTCCTTAGCCTGCCCATGAGATGAGAACAGTCCAGAGCAGGTTTTCAGATCAAATTATAAATGCCATTGGAAGACTGCGAAACTTTGGGATGAACTGATTATTGATTTTAAACTGTACTTTTATATATTCATTGTAAATCACCCAGAGCCCCGTGTATTCAGGGATGGGGCAATTCAGAAATTTTAATAATAATAGTAATAGTAGTAGTAGTAGTAGTAGTAATAATAATAATAATAATAATAATAATAATAATGCCCTTAAAGCTTTACTTTCAGACTGTTTCAGCTGCAAACAGATCATTCACCAGTGATTTGGCTGAATCAGGCTCAGAACCAGAACCACAAGCTAATGAGGTGGGCAGTAGCCTTGACAGAACTTTGAGTTCAAAGCCCAATACATCCCAGGGAATCATAGCTGATGCATTATGGAGGAAAGAGATGTGAGATGCTGACGAGGATGTGGGGGGCATTATCCCTGTAATTGCTGTTTATGTCTGTACTTGCAGACACCTGTTTTGGAATGCTATATGTGTACACTGTTTATGCCGAGTGGCTAGGTGCCACTGTGAGTACTAACATTGTATGGAACATAGAGAATCTCTGTAGAGGGATTGTTTTCTGTGTATTTTGTACTGTTTTGCTCTTTGATGCCTGCCCTTATTCGTAGGTAGATAGAGAGTGACCTGGGGAAGAAGGCTCTTGTATAAGCAGAGCCTTCCCCCCCCATCATCTCTTAGGATGGGGTTGCGATGAGATGAGGGGCAAGGGGGCAAGAGGTGCCTTGACAGTTATTTAAGTTAAGTAGCCTTTATTGGCATAGAGCCTTGACAGTTATGGTGATGGAAGGCAGTCCAGGTGTTGTTGTGGCTGGGAAGAAGGGGAGAACGGTACATTGGATCTTACCTGAAGGTTCTTTCTCTTCAGTGGGGGTGAAGTCATCCAGGAAGTGGTTAGGTCACGCCTCTGCTCGCTCGATAGGCTATGCAAATTTCTTTTGTTGCATTGGCTCCTATTGGAGGGACCTAGGCTGATCTCTCCAGTTATGTCCAAGCCCTGCCTGATGTCCGCTCTTGTTCTCTGTTCTTCTTCTTACTCTCTCACCACCCTTGGCTGGATTCGATGTACTGGATTCTAGGGTGGGATATGGATGACTTCTCCGCCACTGAAGAGAAAGAACCTTCAGGTAAGGTCCAATGTACCGTTCTCCTTCAGTGGGGGAAGTCATCCAGGAAGTGGTTAGCTGTACCCAAGCTGCACCTTTAGGGTGGGTCCTTGCAATCTCAGGGGGGGGGTTGTTTATTTTTGTTATATCTGCAATACTTGTAATACTCATCTGCCAAAGGCTGCCTTGGCCGAGGCCGCCCAATCTATTCTGTAGTTGTCGAAGGCTTTCACTGCTGGAGTTCATTAGTTGCTGTCGATTTTCCAGGTTGTGTGGCCGTGGTCTTGGCATTGTAGGACCTGACATTTCACCAGTAGCTGTGACTGGCATCCTCAGAGTTATAACACAGCCCTACCTCAACTTCCAGGGTGGAAATAAATTACTTGCCTACCATTTTCTGCTCACCTTGACACAGAGAGTACTCTATAAGTCTGTGTTATACCTCTGAGGATGCCAGTCATAGCTACTGGCGAAACGTCAGGTCCTACAATGCCAAGACCACGGCCACACAATCTGGAAAATCTACAGCAACTATTCTGTAGTGTTTCACAAACGTGGAAAAGGAGGCCCAGGTAGCTGCTCTGCATATTTCCTCCACCAATGCTTGTGTGGAAAAGGCTGCTGATGCCGCCGCTGCTCTCATGGAGTGCGCCATCACCTGGCCTGGCGGCGCAAGTCCTTGCACCTCATAGGCCTTGGTTATACATTGCCTAATCCAGTAAGCCACTGTAGTCCTTGAGACCTTCTTTCCCTGGTTTGGGGCACCTTGTGACACAAACAGTGCATCTGACCTTTGAAAGAGGGCTGTCCTGTCCAGTTATATACAGAGAGCTTGCCAGACATTCAATTTGTGCCAGGCTTCTTCTTTAGGGTGCTTCGGATTGGGGCAGAATGAAGGTAATGTGATAGGCTGGTTGAGGTGGAAAGAGGAATTTACCTTGGGAAGAAAGGACAGATCCATACTCAGGGATACCGAGTCCTTTTGAAATATGCATAGTTCCTTTCTAGCCGATAGTGCTGCCAGTTCGGAAACTGCAGTTTTAGCCATTTGATGCTGCAAGTCGCCTCTGCTGTTGACCATCTACCCTGTGCCACGCGGGACCCACAGTGGGCACCCCAGCCCCTCTTGCTCGCATCTGTTGTTATCACAAGTTGCTGAGGGTGACGACGTAGTCCACCATTCTAGCTCCCTCATGAACTCTTCTGTCATTTCTACCAGGATGTGTTTCTTCCAGGAGATCTCCTTGTGGAAGGGGAGAAGAACCCACTGTAAGGCTCTGGCGTGAAACCGTGCCCATGGTCTATTGTTGATATCATCAGGCCCTGCAGGGCTGCCAAGCACATCAGGTCCGCTCTTTTTTTGAATCTGACACTCTGTTCCCATGCCGCTCGCCAGCTTTTCCTCTGGTAAGGAGTCTGTGGCCTGTTTTGTGTTCAGTCTGGCTCCTAGGTGAACGAGATCTTGTGAAGGGGTGACATTGTTCTTCTCCTCATTGATGAGTAATCCATGTGCATGCAGAACGCCCGCTACTCTCTCTGTGTTGTGCAATGCCATCTGGTAGTCCCCTGCCCATATTAGGACATCATCCAACTACAGGTACATGTGAATTCCGTCCAGGTGCAGTGATTCCACCAGAGTAACTATTACCTTGGTAAAGACTCTGGGTGCCGAAGAAAGGCCAAAGGGCAATGCCTTGTACTGGAAATGCTGCTCCTGGAAACAGAAACATAGGAATTGCCTGGAGTCTGGGTGCACCAGGATGTGCAAGTACGCCTCCTTGAGGTCCATGGAGGTCAGGAAGTTCCCTTGTTGAAGTATCTGCAGTATATGGCATAGGGACTCCATCTGGAATTTCCTCTTTTTTACCCATCTGTTGAGATCCTGCAGATTCAGAACTGCTCTCCAGTCCCTTGCCTTCTTTGGAACCACAAAGAGGACGGAGTATATGCCTTTGAAGCGCTGTTCTTTGGGAACTTCTTCTATGGCACCAATGTCCATCAAGTGCAGGATTGCCTTCTGCAATTGAAGTAGTCTGGTTTGTTGTTTTGGGGCTGGCAAGGGTCTGAAGCTGTGAGGTGGTGTGCCCGTGAGTTCTATTCTGTAGCCTTGTGAGATGATTGACTGTACCCACTGGTCTTTTGTGGTTAGGCTCCAGACATTTTTGATGGCCTGGAGCCAGCATCCTATGCGATAGTCATGCAGATTGCTTTTTAATCGGGGCGCCCTTTTCATTTCTGAATGACGGTACTTGCTTGGTGTAGGATTGGGCACCGTACTTGAATGTTCTATATGCCTTGTAGTCCCTTCCTTCTCGCCCTCAGCTGGAGTTGTGGAAGCCACGAAAGGAGTGAGTAGACCTGTGTTTCGGGTCTCTCTCTCTCTAGAATAGGAGGACGATGGCATGGCCTTCTTTTTCTCCTTTGTCTCCACGAGCGCCTTGTCGAGATTTGATTCCCTGGAGTCTTCTGGATAACTTTTCTGTGGCTAAGTTACTTTTTGATAACGTGTCCACCTTCCAATGCTTAAGTCAAATGTTCCGCTGAATTATGATGTTTGCCACCTGTGCCCTGGCACAGAACTGTATGTTGTCCTGAGATGCATCTGATGCGAACTCCGCCGCTTGCTTCATCTTCAGTATGGACTTTCTGAGGTCCAGAGGGGAGACCTCGGATTTCTGTAGGAGGGTATCTGCCCATATGACGATGGCTCTTGTGAAATTTGATAGAGCTGCTGTGGAATGGATTGCCAAAGACATGGCCTCATGAGCCTTCTTCAGTGCATTCTTCCTGTCCATGGCGCCCTTCAATGCATTCTCTCCATCCTTGGGAAGCACTGCCCCTGAGTGCAGTGCCACCACTGGGGCGTCAATCAAGGGCACCTTTAGGCCCTCCATGGTCTCCTCTGGCAAGGAGTACAAGCATTTTGCTATGGACAACAGAGTCCCGTCCCCCCGGGTTGACCCACTCTGCTTTTATGATGTCATCGAAGATATCAGGGAAAGGCAAAAAAGTCTGCACTCTGACTGGCTTCTTAAAGTCAAGGTTTGCGGACGCCGAAGATCTCGGCTTCTCTGTCACTTCCATCTGGTAGTTCAGCATGGAAATGACTTTGGTTAACAGTCTCTGGAAATGCTCAGTCTGGAATAATCTGGATGAGGTAGGTTTTATCTCAGCCTCTTCCCCTGACCATTCCCCTTCTTTCTTCTCTATTGCCACCCAACGAAGTGATGGTGGAGGCAATCTCCACCTGCTCAGAACTAAGGCTGGGAAGACGCCCTCTCCTGGGGATTTCTCTCAGCACTGGCTGTCCCAGTCCCCTGGCTACACTGGCTTAAGAGTGTGCATCCTCATCCTCAGAGACTCCTAAGGCTTCAGGGAGGCTGGGTGTCTCATAGGTCCTAGGCCTCTTTGTGGTGGCTGGAGACCTGGAGCCTGATGAAGATCGTGAATCCACTGAAGGATGGCGTCTCTTCCTCCTGGGGCCCCTTGAGGATGACCTTCCCCTGGGCTCCAGGCTTGATTGCCTTGGTGGGGGCTGCCGCCCCATCCCCCTGGCTCCCTGCACCATGGGGCCATGGTGGAGCTGCCCTAGGTCCTCCTAGAACAGGCCACATCCAGGTGAGTGTAACAACCTGAGCTGCAGTGTTAGAAGAGTCAAACAACAAATATATACACTGCAAGAACCTTTTTTATAAATTAATGTTTTCTATTTGTTCCATCTTATAAAGTGCATTGTGTTATTTATAATACCCTAAAACAGGTATATATTCATTACATGCAATAAGCAATAATAACATCCAGGTAGGGCCTGGTTGGAACTGGGGAGGGGCATGAATAGGCCTGGTGCATGCCGCTTGGGCCCTGTGCCTGCTGCAGTTGTGGGGGAAATTGTGGCTGGAAGAGGCCCGCCTGCCCCTATGGTCCTGCTGCCCCCATGCCTCCCCAGGGGCTTAGGCCACGCCCTTGGCTTGGTCCCTCGCCTTCTATGGTGCTGCTCCCCACCAGGCCTCCCCCCCCGTCAGAATAAGTTCACCATGGGGGCTCGCCAGCCCTTTTTGCTTCCTATGTTGTTTCATCCTGCAGCTGCTGGCTGTCTTCAATTTCGCTGCTGCCTTCTTCTGTCGCGGGGGGGAGCGGGAGCCCTCAGGCTTCGACCGCTCAACCTCCCCGGCAGCACCTCTGGCTTCTGTGCCACCATCTTCTGGGCCACATGTTGCTGGGGGAAGCGGGTGCCTGTCGGCTCTGCGCACTTGTCCAGCTCCGTGTTGCTGATGCCTCCTTCCGTTGCCTGCTGCAGCATCACGACTCCAGTCTGCTGTGCCTCCTGCTCCCCAACACCCCGCTGTTTTTTTGTCTTGCATATTTCTGATAAAGTTTTTTTCACATACAAACTCCACTCCAAGAAATTTCAGAAATTGTAGTCTAGGAAGTCTCCATACACTTAGAAATATATAATTCTTAGGATTATCTCTATTTTGCAGTTTAGATCTATCTGAACTTTCTTTGCAGAACTTTGTTTCTTGCTTTAAAGAGGCAAGGAGAATGGATAAATCCTCAGGGGTTTGTTCATGCATTTAAGATTAAGGTTCACATCTTGGTTTGTTATATTGTGTCATGGGTGGTTATCCTTTCTTTGGATAAACAAAGCCAGGGTGCTTCAGTTCCTCTTCTCTGCTGGCTCCTCACGGTCATTTCCTTTCTGTAGGATGGCAAAACTCCTCCCACCAGAAGAGATAACAACCCTGCCACTGTTTACAAAGATCACTTCCCAGAATTTAGAAAAGACTCAGGCCGATTTCCCACAAGCCGCTGCTCTGCGCTTGCTCTTCCCTTTGCCCTGATGGTACATGTCAATTTCACACTAAGTGCTGCAGGGCCTGCCTGGCAAAGCTGCACAGCACTTAGTGTGAAATTGACACGTACCATTGGGACAAAGGGAAGAGCGAGCGCAGAGCAGCGGCTTGTGGGAAATCGGCCAAAGAGAATGGACTTATACCCCGCCCTTCACTACCCAAGGGAGTCTCAGAGTGGTTTGCAAACTCCTTTCCCTTCCCCTCCCCACAACAGACACCCTGTGAGGTAGGTGGGGCTGAGAGAGCTCTGACAGAAACTGCTCTTTTTCAAGGACAGCTGTACCAGAACTATGGCTTGCCCAAGGTCATCCAGCAGGTGCAAGTGGAGGAGTGGGGAAACAAACCTGGTTCTCTGAGATTAGAGTCCGTGCACTTAACCACTACACCAAACTGGCTTCACTGAATAAATAAATCACAGATGGAAGCAAGTGCCTCTTAACTTTATGGTAACTGATTCTTTCAAAGGACAGGGCTGTCATCCTTCAAATACATCCTGCATAACATGTCATCTGTTGGCATCTGTATTGCTTGCTAATATTTCTGCCTGCATCAAAAAGTGCAAGTTTGAGAACTACATCTCAACATGTTATAGTGAACAGAATATTTATGGATATCCAGACCCATCTGTGAAGTATGTTGGGGTTAGGCTACCTTAATGCAAACTAACTAATCTCTCGGGATGCTCCTGCAGGCTTGAGTAAATGAACAGCTGTGGTTGTAGCAAGTAGTTGTCAGTCTGTTTGCTTTTCAAATGAAGTTTGCTCTGTTGGAGGCACCTCATAATACTTTCCTTTAGGGCTTAGCAACACTTTACATTTCTCCCAGGTGCATCTCTAGGTCTGGTGGACAGCTGTGTTCCACACTTCTTGGACATCTGCAGAGCCAGTTTGGATGAGGACCATAATGCATGGATAGAGACAGCTTAGTTCCCTCCCGCGTGCCATTTTCTTGACCTCAGACAGCCCCAGGGCTGATTTGCCCCATTGTGGAAATGTAACATGTAGCTCATCAGAAGACATCCCCCAGAAAAACATAGCATGTAGCGTGGGCTCCTAATGTTTTCTGTCTTATTCCACCAGGAACTTTCCAGGGCAGGGAACTTCTCTGTAAAGTTGCCTCTGCTGTACAATTCACTCCTGTTCGGCATAGATTAAAAACTGAGGCTTTTCCCATTAGCTAGGGTGTGTTTGTGTGGTTTTGTAAAAATGTGTTGTTCCTTGCTGCTTTATCCTGGTGGTTCTATTTGTTTACTGCAACTTTTTGGATGAAGTCACTGGGACAAAGTTTAATCTCCCCCTTCCCATAGTGAACTTGCTAGAAGTCAGTGGCCACGTTCGTATATGACAACAAACTTCCATTTGTCTGTGACTGGAAAGAACACATTGAATGCTTTCTCCTGCCCACACATGGAGTGTGATCGAAGATCTCCTTCTTTTGGATTTTGCTCTGTTACTACTCTCTTGTTTTGTCCAGTTTACTGTGACATTTCTACCCAAGCAACTGACACGAGCCCCTGGTGGCACTTCTAGGGTCATCAGCATGAGAAAACGCAACAGGAATGTCTGATGCCCATCTTCTGTCCCTCAGATTGGTGGCTGCCAGCTGGGTGTGAGGCAGCCCCTGAGTCCCTGCCAGCACTACTTGCCCTTGTACTTGGCCAGACACGCTTAGAGTAATCAAACTTCCATCTCTTCCCTTCATTATTGTTTGTTGCCACACAAATATCTTCACTGGTAGATGTTCTCCCAACACTCAAGCCAAAAAAGATTGTCTGCCCTGATCCATCTTTTGATAAAAGGAAGGGAATGGGAGAGCAGCACCAGTAAATCTGCACACAAGTGCAAATTGTTGACTTCAGTGATAAATGCTGGTGGCTGATTGTGAGGTGGACCATTGTTCACACTCGGTTTGAGGCAGCTTCTTCTGACCTTACAGAACAGGTAATGCTCTGGAATATGTTTTTGCCTTCACAGTAATTGTGTGAAGTAGGTCATTCTTGCTCCTGTTTTTCCAGAAGGGATGAGAGAGAGAGTGACTTGCCAAAATGGTGGTACTAAGTCTATGACAGTGGTGGGCTTGGAGCCTTCTGCCCCCCTAGGCAGTCTCAGCTGTCATCAGATGGAACACCCTGGTTCTTGTATGTTCAAAAGACTGCTTTCTGTGGTCTCTGTTTTTTGCTGGGCTTGCGGTTGAGGGACTTGCAAATGCTAGTCACCAGTCATCCAAGCTGCCCTTGTGATGTCTGGGTCTTCTGTGAACATGTTTTCTCACTCAGGGTTTGAGTGGGAGAGGCACAAAGGTTAAGTAGCTTTTGGGGAGCCTGCAGTAATTGTCAAAAGCAGAGCTCAAAAGGAGGCGCTTCAGACTTCAAGTTCTGGCACTTGTCTCTGTTTAGCCCCCACAGCCTCCCAGTCTTGTCAAGTGCTTTTGAAGCTTGAAGGAAGCATCACAGGGCTGTTTGTGGTGTGCAGAAGGTTTTATTCAAAAGGTTGAGAATCCACTCTGCAATGTGATGCAATGGCACCTCAGCGTTATACCTCTTGTTTGGCTGTTGTCCGCTGTAGAGAGATTAAATCTGTGTCTTTAGGTTAAAAGAAGTCTGTATGTTTTATTTGTGAAAACTGTCCAGAAGATTGCTAATCAGGAGCACAGAATCCTGAGTCAAGCTGCTTCAAAGACCAAGATGAGTAATCCTTTTTACAATGGGAACTGCTAAATATTTACATACCCATGACCAGCCTGCCCCAGGATGAGCTCTGTAGCACTGCAATCAAGTGAAAAGGGAGAAAGGGCACCTCTGATGGATGGGTATGATTATTCAGTCAATCCACTTGGCAATTCACAGAATTTGACCATACTTTGGGGGGAAATGTAGTAAAATGGCTGTCATTGCCCGCTCCATGACTGATTGTTATCCTTTTTGCCATGCTTTAGCAAGCACACCACAGTTCACAAGTAATGGTTTATGTGGGTTTTTCCTATGTGGGTGTATGCGCCAGCTGGCAGCAGAGAGTCATCTCTAGGCCTCTTGATGGGCATGATCTTTGTGCTGGAAAAAAATGTAAACCATTGATTGTGAATTGTGGGGGGCGGGGTTTCAACTTCCTGAATGTTGCATTTTGGGACAAATACTCATGCTGTGTCCTGGCATACACTATTTTCCTTGTACAGCCAGTTTGGTGTGGTAGTTAAGTGAGCAAAGACTCTAATTTGGGCGAACCGGGTTTGATTCCCCACTCCTCCACTTGCACCTGCTGATGTGACCTTGGGTCAGTCACAAGCTCTGGCACAGCTGTTCCTGAAAGAGCAGTTTGTGTTAGAGTTCTCTCAGCCCCACCTATCTCACAGGGTGTCTGTTGTGGGGAGGGGAAGGGAAAGGAGTTTGTAAGCCGCTCTGAGACTCCAAGTGAACGGCAGGGTATAAATCTCTTCTTCTTCTTCTTCTTCTTCTTCTTCTTCTTCTTCTTCTTCTTCTTCTTCTTCTTCTTCTTCTTCTTCTTCTTCTTCTTCTTCCTCTTCCTCTTCCTCTTCCTCTTCCTCTTCCTCTTCCTCTTCCTCTTCCTCTTCTTCTTCTGTCTCCACACAAGAAAAATGTGTGAGATGACTAATAATTGCAAGGAAATGTAACAATATAAAAGTGTGCATATGTGTGAAATCACCAGTTGCTTAACTGTGTGGGACCATCATGTATTATTTGCCTCATTTATACCCCACCTGCCTACCCAGTGGGGACCCAGAGCAGCTTATTTTGTTTTACTCTCCTCTGCTTTATCTTCACAACAGCCTTGTGAGGTAGGTTAGGCTGAGTGTGTGTGTCTTGAACCAGCAAGCTCCCATGGCAGAGTGGGGATTTGAACCTGGGTCACCCACATCTTAGTCCTATGCTCTAACCACGACACCACACACTATAGCACACATGGCTTGCCTACAAGCCGTATAAAGTATATACTTGGACTAATTCTTTTTGCCACTACCACCATCCTCCCACCTGCCTATGAGACCTATCACTGCAGACTGCAGATTGAAAATTGGTTCCGTGTAGAAAACTAGCTTTTCAGGAAAGGGCACTACTTTTTCCATGATTTTCTACTTTCATTTGTGCAGGGCATTATTTCACAGAAGGGAACATCAGCCCCCCCATTTTGAGGTCTGGTATGGCTGTATACGTTCGCGATCTCTGCAATAACTCACATGAGACAGGCACATTTTGGCAGCTGCCCAAAGCCAAAGGCTTGTCCCCTAAGTATCTATCTATCTATCTATCTATCTATCTATCTATCTATCTATCTATCTATCTATCTATCTATTAATTTAACTTTTACCCCACCCTCCCGCCAAGGCAGCTCAGGGCGGCTTACATAAAACCAGTAAAACCAGTATACATTCCAATATAAAACATAATTTAATTTCAATATAAATACAATTTAAAACCATTTTTATATCATTGGCGGTGCAGTATGACAAAGTGCATCCAAAGCATCTTACACAATGCAACCACTTTTAAATTAATTCAGTTGGCAGATCGGCACAGGCCCAGACAGTTTAGTGCCACTCCTACTGGAATGCCTGTTGGAAAAGCTCAATTTTCACGGCCCTGCGGAACTACTGAAGGTCCCGCAGGGCCCTGATCTCACCAGGGAGCTCATTCCAGTGTGCCGGTGCCGCCAGGGAGAACAGCCTGGTCCTGGTCGCAGTCAACCTGGCGTCCTTAGGACCAGGGAGAGCCAGACGGGGTTTTGTGTTCCTGATCGCAGTGCTCTCTGGGGAACATGTGGGGAAAGGCAGTCCCTCAGGTAGACAGGCCCCTGACCATATAGGGCTTTAAAGGTCAAAATCAGCACCTTGAAGTGAATCCGGAATGCTATTAGCAGCCAGTGCAGCGACTTGAGCACAGGCTGGATGTGCTCCTGCCTCTACGTATTTGTTGCTGACACCCTTGGCTTGAGTTATTTTTTCAGCCTACTAAAGGCTGTCCAAGGTCAAAAGCCAGGAATTTTTCTCAGGAGCCACCCAGGGTGTAATCTTTCTTGCTGTTGTTGGGTAGCATTTTATTCTTTGTATGAACACAAACAGCTAATTCCTGCATGCTTCTCTTTCTCCTCAGACATGATCTGCCTCATTCTTTAACAGGGAGCCATCCACAAAACTAGAGGATGCTTTGACTCCTGATGAAAACCTTCCCCCCAACTGTCCCCCCTCACGGTCCCATTATGTAAAATAAAAAGTTGGTAACCTAGTTGAGTAAAGCGCATTGCCAGGTCATGTCTAGACATTAGGAGCTGGACTATCCGTATGCCTGTACAGGGAAGCTTTTGTTTGGTTTAAACAATGCCTAGCTGAAAATAGCAGATGACATTGTGCTGTCTTATTGCTTTAGATAGCTTCCTTTTATCCTGAAGGCCCAAGGCAGGTTACATTAGTGCCTTCTTTCATTTTGGGCCCTGCTAGCAACATTATTTGGGTTAGGCTGAGATTTAGTGATTTGCTGAAAACAACCCAGTGAGTGCTTTCTATTTTGAACTGGACACTCTTTTGAAGCAGAGTTAAACATGCCTTGGGAACACTGAACACCTGCAGCTGCCTTTTAAAGTGTCAGACCCTGGGCCTAGGGAGGTCAGTTTTGTTTACAGTGGTTGGCAACTGCTCTCTGGGGTCTTTTGCATCATCCACAACCTGATCCTTTGGACTGAAAATGCTGGGGACGGAACCCAGGACTTTTCACATATAAAGCAGATGCTGTGCCACTGAACCACTGCCCCTTCCTAGCTACTATATATGGAGCCTGTCAAAGATAGTGTGGTCTACTCTACTCTGACTGATAGTGTCAGAGTCCTGCAGCAATCCATTTCCAACAACTCCCATTCAAATGAGTGAAATTTATTGAATACAGTAAAGGCAGGTCATTTGTGCACACATTCCGTGTTAGTACTGATTGCAAGTGCATGAAATGGGGAGTTATACATAATTCAAAGTGGTCCCCCTGATGGACCTGGGCCATTCAGGGAACTAGCAAAAGCCCACCTAACTGAACAGGTCTACATTCTCAGAGAAAGCAGCAACAAGATACCAAGGTCACCAGCTTAGGCGAGCAGATAAGATGAGCCTGGCAAAACAAAAGTTAAGAATCCAGCACAGCAACAGACCCATACATCACCTCCCCCCTTCAGCAGCTATGGCAGCGGCTGAGCTGACAGATAGCAGCTCTCCAGAGTCTCAGGTGGCTCTTTCACATCCCCTGTGACTGGATTCTTTTCATTGGAGATGCCAGGGATTGAACTTGGGCCTTCTGCATGCAAACCAAATGCTCTACCACTGAATCACCATGAGTTGAAAAGTCTCTCTCTGTGTAGGGTTAGTCAGTGAATCAATATTTTGTGGATATAGCATTTTATTTATTTATTTATTTTTATTATTTATTTTCTTACATTTATATCCTGCCCTTCCTGTCGCGGCGGGCTCAAGGCGGCTAACAACATAAAAACGTGATACAATAAATACATAAAAATCTAAAAACAGTTCATCAAACATTTCAATAGCAATTCATAAAACTCATTAGCATAATATCAAAGTGCTAGCGTATTATTAACGAAGATGGCCTCATACATTCTATATATCCACTTGATAATCAGCTCGTTGATCTTTTGGTCTCAGTTTCGGTCGGTGAGCACGGGCTATCAGTAATAAACCAGGCACCAGGCTTCTGTTATTGATAAGCTGATGGTCTTAATGATCATAGATGGTGATACTGACCATGACGGTAGTGGTGGCAGCTCCTAGTTGATGGCCTGGTGAAAGAGGTCCGTCTTGCAGGTCCTGCGGAAATTTTCTCAGGAAACCACAGCAAGGTGGGGGAGGGCTAAGAAAATAAGCAGAATTTTTGTTGTTGTCAGTGGTTGTACTACCAAGTTGTTAACATGTGGTGGACTAACCAGCTTGACCCAACCAGCAGTGTGTGCTCTGAACTGCTTCGCTCATCTCAGTGAAGCAGCAGATTTGAAAATGTAATGGCATAAATGTGTATGGTTGTTTTCTGCTTTCTAAAATGTCTATCATGCAAATATACTTATTATCTCTTGCCATATTTCAGCTGCTTGGGTTTGACAGCTCCAGAATACAAACCTTAGAGATGGTATGAATGCCACTGTGTTTGCAAGGTGCAGCGTTTAAAAACAACAAAAAAGTGGCACTAGAAAATAGACAGTAGCTCAAGGAACACAACACTTTCCACATCACTTGCATTTCTACCTTATCCAGTGGAATTGCAACTTGAGCACCTGAGTAGGCTAGAGCAGGCCTTGACAAATTTTCTTCAGTTTTAGGAGATACCCCAAAAATTCAGGAGCCAGATTAATTTTTCAGACTTCAGGGACTTCTGTGTCATTGATCGTACATTCTAATTATTGCTACCACAAAACCTAATCCTAAACTGTTCAGAGTTGCTTGTCATTTATTCAAAAGCACTTGTCGCATATAAATAAATGTGGAATAACACTGGTTGTCATCACAACAAAACACTAATCTCCATCCCTCTCCTAAATAAGCTTTGTATTCCTACTGAGAATTATGTGGAGCCACTTACAATAAATCACTGATGACAATACTAGGCGCCACAATGAAATTCCTTGGTGCCATAGTGCCCTGGTACCTGGGATTTGTTGAGCTGTGGGCTATGACAGTGGTAGATCTTGTGCTCATTCTCAGCAGATGGCCATTGTATACATTATGGTCGTGGAGCTACCAGGTCCAAACCTATGAAGAACAAGTATGGATGATTTATCCGTGTTTATATTTTCCCTGCCATGTTCAACAACCTATCCTTGATGTCCTCTCGTTCCCCTGCCAGGTTCAGGCTGATCTTCCATGTTCAGTGTACCTCTGAATACTAGTTGGTAGGGGACAAAAAGAGTGTGGAAAGGCTGGGGTCCCAGCAGCATCTCTCTCCAGCAATAGTCAGCCAGGATTTATTTGCTCCTTAAGGCCTCTTAGTCACTGGGACGCTTGGAATTGGATCATTTCACATGTAATGCGGAGGCAAGATTTTGTTTGCCTCTGATGAACACTCAAAAGCTCCAGCAACGTATTTGTACAAATCAGGCGCCTGATGTCTACACATGACAGTTTTAGAACACCTTAGGTGTACATCTTTCATAGAATCATAGAATCAAAGAGTTGGAAGGGCCCGTACAGGCCATCTAATCCCACCCCCTGCTCAGTGCAGGAATTAGCCTAGAGCATCCCTGACAAGTTTTTGTCTGGTCGCTGCTTAAAGAATGCCAGTGAGGGGGAGCTCACCCTAGGTACATGATTCCACTGTTGCACAACTCTTACTGTAAAAAAGGTTTTCCTAAGATCCAACCAGTACCTTCCCACCCTTAATTTAAACCCATTATTGCAAGTCCTATCCTCTGCTGCCAACAGGAACAACTCCCTGCCCTCCTGTAAGTGATAGCCCTTCAAGTACTTCAAGACAGCAATCATGTCCAATGCTCCCTCTAAGCTGTGGAGTCTTGTGAGCAAAAATTCTAGTTTGTGAGCTACTGGCATTAAAGTTGTGAACAAGCAATTTGGCTACTATATAAATTAGTTTGCTCTGGAGCCATCCTTCCTGAGCTAAGACAAAAACGTATGAGCCGCAGGCTAAAAAACTGTGAGCTAGCTCACACTAACTCATCTTAGAGGGAACACTGATCATGTCCCCTCTCAACCTTCTTTTCTCCAGATTGAACATTCCCAAGCCCCTCAGCCATTCCTCATTGGGCTTGGTCTCCAGTCTTCCAATCATCCTTGTTGCTCTCCCCTGCACCCACTCCATTCTGTACACATCCTTATTGAAGTGAGACCTCCAGATCTGCACACGATAGTCCAGGTGCAGCCTGACCAATGCAGTGTACAGTGGGACTACTTACTATTTTGGATGTTATGCCTCTGTTGATATACCTCAAGATAGCATTAATCTTTTTTGTCACTTCATAACACTGGCTGCTCATATTTAACTTACAGTTCACCCATACCCCAAGATCTTGTTCACAAGCACCGCTCCCCAGAATTGTATCCCCCATCCAGTATGTGTGTTCCTCATTTTTGTTACCCAGATGTAGAACTCAGCACTTATCCTTGTTAAATTGCATCTTGTTCACATCTGTCCACTTTCCCACTCTTTGCTGCTCTTCCCAATTTGGTATCATCTGCAGATTAAATGAGTAGCACCTCCACATCCTCATCCAGATCATTTATAAAAATCTTTAAAACATAATGTGTGAACTGGCCTTCAGAATAACTAGCTTGGATCTGACAATTCATCAGCCTAAACAGTGCAGATTTTTGCTTTGGTCCTTTTCAACCTCTGGAAAGTTGATTCAGGAAGTCTTGGGAATTGTGTGGAGTCTGGACTAGCAACCATGTGGATTGGCATGGGGGGACTGTAGTGAGGAGGGAAAGGGGCAAAACTGCCTTCTCCCTCTTTTACAAGAACAGCTGTGCTGATGGAAGGAGAGGCAACTTCACCCCCTGTTCTCTGCAGCTCCCTGACCTCTGGGGTCCCTATAGATCTCCTTAATCCTGGGATTCAACATTCCAGGGATCAGAAAGGAGTATTGGGAAGGAGGGAGTACAGCAGAAATCCTCATCTGCAGTGTCTTCTGCTGACAGATTGCTGAAGCCTGTCCTCTGACTTTCCCTCTGCTCTTCTAAGTTCATGCTTATAGGACAAAGGAGTTACTAGTAATTATGAGAATACCACAAGGGACCTGGTTCTGTTTATCCCGCCTTTCTTGCTAGGAACTGGTGTGTGGGGGGGAATAAGTGGTTTATTTCCCTCCATTTTATCCTCCAAACAATCTTGTCAAGTTAAGATGAAAGAAAACAGCTAAAAAATTTAATAGAACACCTGGCTGAATCAGGAATATTTCAATGAAATTTAAACAATTTGGAAAAGATAATTCTAGCTTATCCAAAAACACCAAAAGGGGTGCGCTCAAAAATCTACAAAATAATACTGAAAGAGGATAATGTAAACAAACTAAAATATTAAAATAGATGGGAAGAAGAACTTAATTTGAATTTGCAGGAATCTGATTGGAATAATATCTGGGCATCTCCTGCAAACAAGTCCTCAGTATACAACATCCAATTACAATTCTTTAAATTGACATTGAAGTGGAAGGGGAGTTATATAAAATGAATCCAACTATTCACCCTGTCTGCTGGAAACTTTGTGGTCAGACAGGGACTTATCTTCATTGCTGATGGGGATGTCAAGAAATACAGCAATTCTGGAATGCATTGATAATACAAATAAATATAATTACAAAACAAACAATACCATGCAAACCAGAAGTGGCCCTGCTAAACTTAAGGAATGAGACTATGACAGGAGATATCAAAGAACTCACTTCAACACTACTTGTTACAGCTAGGCTGACAATAGCAGCGGCTTGGAAATCACCCTCACCATCAACTATATCAGCATGGCAAGAAAAGATTTGAAATCAATTCATAATGGCTAAAATCACACTCATTGAATAGAGTGAATAATAGTAATACACCAACCTATTCTAAATTTGTTTGGATATGGGCTTCAGTTCTTGAATATATGATAACAAACGATACTCTTCCATCAAAGCAAATATATCACAAATAGTTATAGGTCACTTCCAATACAGAAGACTGTAGAACAAATAAGATAATTCACATTATAAGATCATCACATTCAAATAGTTGACAATTAATAGAAATACACCCTTTTAATTGCCAAATAGAAGTGCTTTATATTATGTAATATATATTTATGCTATGATTTATTGTAAGTTATTGCCATAATTATAACATACAAAACCAACTGTTTAATGTGTTTATATGCATTCTGTAAAGTATTTAATAAAAATAATTAAAACAATTAAAAACAAGAGGCCCAGGGTAACCTGGTGGGCATCACATTTGTCAGGGCAACCAGGCTGTCTCAAGTCCTGTCATACTTCTGGGAGAGTTTTAATGCAGGCTACAATGGCACAGATTTCTACAGAGTAAAATACATTGGATCCAGGGGGTTCTGGTCTAGCAGCTGGAGGAAATGATGTAGGTGAAATAAGCGTGCCTATTTTTCTTTGCTGAGTAAATGCAGGCCGTTCCTTCCAGTATATACAATGCCTTCTCCTGAATCATCCTGTATATTGTTCTTCTGATTTGCCCTGCATTCCACTTCCGGGCAGAATTCTTAGTCATCTAGGATTACCTTGCAGGGTGTGTGGAGTTTAAGTGGGGGAGTGCTTTCTTGCTTATTTTAGCACCATTGAAAATAGTAATTGGCTGCTAAGTAATCTCTTTCTTAGAACCACACCTTGATCTGGAATCCAGCAGTAGAGACACTGTCACATGCCTGAATTCCGGGCTGCAGCACTTTAGTCAAAGTTAACCTTACCTGGATAGCTGTGAAGTCATTCTTTTGTCACTAGGGTGGTCATATATTGTCCATATATAACTAATGGAGTGAACAGAGAACCCCATGCATGGACAGCAGAGAAGCAGCCAAGATCAAGGCTATGCTGAGGTGCCAAAGAGCTTGTCCTGGACTTGGAGTTTCTTCAAATATAAATGTTTAGCCGAGGATGAACTTTCTTTGCAAAACTTGCAGCTGGTGCTGATAGCATCGATGACCAGAACAAGTAGAGGGAGCCACTTGTCCCTTCTGTGTCCTTGGAGAGGGCCATGACTTGGTGGCACAGCATCTGCTTTGCATATGGAAGGTCCCAGGTTCAATCCGTAGTATTACCAGTTAAAAGTATCAGGTAGTAGGTGATGTGAAGACCCCCACCCCCTGCAACTCCTGGCATCCTCTGCTGCTGTTGGGCACAGGGGTGGTGGGGATAGTATTTGCAGCTGATTGACAGATTCGGTGATGTGTCTCAAGATTCGCAGACTGGTCCGGGACTGGAATATGGAAAGTAGCCATCTCCCATGATATAGTCAGTGCTCCAGCCAGTGCTTCTCTTGTTTAAAACATATCCTGCCTTCCCTGTTCAGCCCATGGTGACTAAGTTCTTTTGTTCTCCCCTCCACCCCGAGGAAAAGTTAAACGTTTGAGGCTTTTTAGGTTGGGGGGGGGGTGACTAAAAGGGCAACTTGATACAGGTTTAGAAAAACCGTGCATGGTTTTGAGAAAGTGGGTAAAAAGGGAATTTTTCTTCTTCTTCCCCTGTAACACCCTAACATGGAGACATGTTGAAGTGGACCCAGTGCAAGTTTAGGAGACCTAAAATGAAGTACTTTGTGTGGTGCGGAGTTGACTTGTGGAATTCACTACTAAAATAAATACTATAGTAAGTGCTGCTGGCCCCTACCTTAGTTGACTTTAAAAGAGAATTAGTCATGGAGGAAAGTCAGAGCTGTTAGACAGGATGATTAAAAGGGTACCTTTGCTGTTGCTGTGGGTTAGGCATGAAAGAGCAGGTGGAGGCCGCTGTGCTCAGCTTTTGCTTGTAAGCTTACTGGGAACATTTTGCTGCTCACCGTTGGAAACTGGACAGTGGTCTAGATGCTTGTTTGATCTAGCAGGGCTCTTATGTAGGGACTTGGTTTATGTATCACCCAGTGAATATCCACTTAGGACTGTATATGCTTTAAATACAGTCCTCCATGGATAAAAAAATATGACTTTTCATCTGTGTAATATATTTGCATAATTTGAGTACTTGCACTGAGAGCATGTGAGGCCTAATTTCTGGGAATTCTGCTCAGCACCTCTTTGCATTTGGAGATTTCATTAGATGTTTGTCTCAAACTCTGAGTCCTATTTTTGCACCCTAAGGGCTAGAAACTTGGCTTCTTAAAGTCCACATTGCCTGTAATCTCTGACCTCAGTGGTTGCCATTTTGTGAATTTGTTTGGAAAAATGTCCCATGACCCTGAAAATGAGGATTCATTGCCTAAGCAATTTGACTAGTGTTGTCCTAGATCTGTCCTTGGGCTCCTAGCTCTGAGCATCTTCTGTGAGATAGAAATGGTGATCATCATCATCATCATCATCATCATCTTTCGATTTATTGATTGCTCACCCCTCGCAGCTGCAGGCTCTGAGCGATTTACAGTTACACTTGAAATGTGGGACTAACAATGTTTATATAAGGGGTAGGGAGGACAACATATAATTCTTTTTAATTCCACACATACTTGCAGCTGACGGAGGGTTTATTTCTGCCTTCGGACTAGTCGTGTTCTGGACGGCGTTTTCAGTCAGCCAGCATTGGTGACATCAGGCTTTCAGGACTCTTCGTGTTGCAGCACCATACTGCCACCACCTGGCCGGGTCAGCCCACTGCAGGGCTTCTTGATGCTGAGATTTTTTCATAGCTTCCGGTCTTCGCAGCAGGACGTTCCACCGTCGGCTAACACCTCCCCCGGTGGGTGGGGAGGTTTGGTGTGCCCACCCTCTCTAAGGAATGGTACCCATTTTGTCTACTTGCCGAAGCTTTCGAATCGCTGGGTAGACGATGAGCTAGGGACGCAGGCTGGCAGCTCACACCAGTGCGGGGCTCGAACTGACAGTAGTTCAGATGTTACTTATTAAGCAGTGGGATCTATCCACTGTGCCACCGCTCCCTTGCCAGTGCTAGGCCAAAAATTTTGTCTTTCTAACAGCTCAATGCTGCTGCTGACCAGCTTTGGGAATGGAGCAGCTGATGACAGCCAGCCTAGGAATGAAAGAGCTGCCCCAAACCTAGCCAGTTGAAAATGAGACCAGGCCAGTACATTCCCATTCTAATTCACTTTCCTTGCATCTCGGCCTCCTTTTCAAAGTAAGTAGCTCTGTGTTCGGTTTCAGATCCAGTCTTTCTTGCTTTTGTGGGGTGATGCAGTGGTTGGAAACCCAGGAAGTCTTATACAATTACCGACTCAAACAGTCAGAGGACAGTGTCTCTGGGCCTTTGGAAGAGACCAAAAATCCCTTCAGATTCTTCCCTCTTTGCTTCAGGTTGGTGTCAACCTGGAGCATCTGAACCTGCATCTGTTTTTGTCTCTGCCTCTTTCAGTGTCCTTCCTTCTTTAGAATGGGGCTTCAGTCACCGTGATCCATCATAGCTGTGCTACAGTTGGGGTGGGAGGAGGAAACATTTAGAGCTGTATTGTATAGACTTCCTGTTGGGAGGGGGCTTCCTGTGTTCAAAGGAGTTTCCTTGTTCCACGTATATTTTTCAAGAGGTTTTGCAACGGTTATGCAAATATAAAAAGCTTCTCAGATGGCTTGTCCTTCTATGTCATGTTTGAATCCTTATGAAAGAACATAAAAAGGGGGTGGGGCGTTTAAGGCCATAGCTAGACAAGTAAAGGTCTTGCATTGCATGAGAGAGGACCAAGGGGACTGGGCAGGCAGTGACTCTGAGTATGCTATATTACAAATTCAGCCTTCTCACCTCTCAGCTTCGTTGGTGAGCACATGCAACACCCAATAGCTCAGCTTTCCAGAAACTTTCCAGCTATGTGTCCTCCAAATCTGGCATTTGACCAATCTTAGCCTGTACATTACATCTCTCTGATACACGTGTGGGCAGGGACAAGGAGGGTGTCTGAAATCTGAGGTGGACTAGTGAGTATACGTGTATCAAAGAAGATGGAAAGTACCAGATTTGCTACAATGTCAATCTTGTCCCATCCCAACCTTGGGCTTTTAGCTGGGCTTAGAATGGGCATTAAAATGACCTGAGGTGTATTCCAAGGTGACTTTACGTGAGTGGTCTGTTGGGGCCAGCCTACACAGAACTGGAAATACAGACATGTTTGGAAATACAATGTGTGGTTAAGAGTGTCAGACTAGTATCATGGAGACTCTCACATTCTCAGTCTAACCTACCTCACAGGATTGTTGTGAGAATAAAACAGAGGAGAGGAGAAAGATGTCAGCTGCTTTGGGTCCCCATTGGGGAGAAAGGTGGGGTATAAATGAATTAATTAAATAAATTTTTGTTGTATGCATTATCCCACTCTTTCTGCATTGTTTTCTACATTTTGTAATTCCATTTTTGCATTGTTTTATCTATATATGATCATTTTTGCTCTGTATTTAATTTGTAATTCTGGTCTCATGCTGTTGGATGGCATTATTTTTACACCATGCTATCCACCAGAGGTGAACTGTAAATAAAGTTTATGCGGCTGTGAGGAAGGCAGATTGCATTCAGGGCCACAGAGGTGGGAAGGAGTTAGCTTGTTCCCCAAACATGCATTTCTTCCCTGATCACAAATGGCCTACTAGGGATGCCAGCCTCCTAGACGGATCTGGGATCCCCAATTACAGCTCATCTCTAGACTACATAGGTCAATTCCCCTGGAGAAAATGGATGCGTTGGAGGGCAGACTCGATGGCATTGTACCCCACCGAGGTCCCTGTCTTCCCCAGGCTCCATCCCCAAATCTCCTGGACCTTCCCTACCTGGATCTGGCAACCCTACCCCTGTATTCCTGGCTGGTGGCCAAGGAGGACTTGGCAACCCGACCTACCATCCAGGCTGCCTTAAGGCCCAGTAGGGAAAAGTCAGAGCTTGTGAAGAGTTAAACCTGTCCATCCTGAGTGCTGTGGGCCTGATCCAAATGGGGTGATGGTGTTCATAGCTGCTTTTAAAGGACAAATAACAAACACATTGTGTATGCTTTGTCCTCTAGTGTCCTAAGCTGAGGTCATGTTACATGCAAAAGGAAGCTTGGCAACATAAGGTGCAGAGGCAGACACAGCTATAACCTAGGTTTAGCTTCTTTCTTTTACAGCAGGGTGGGGTGAGGGGACATGTGAAATGCTTATCTAGTACTTCATTTGTGGCCCTTGTTGTTGCAAGCGTTTGGAGTAGCTTTAACATATTGTTAGCCGTGACTTTAGTTGTTGTTGTTCATGATAAATTATACCAGTGTTTAACAATAAGGAATCAACAAGTGGAAACAAATTTATATATGGGGAAATCAAGGGGAGGTGTGAGATGTATTGATAGTATTTGAAAACCCAATGCTCATTTTCTGCGCTAAGGGAAATGTGTGATCTCCCACCACAAACATATCTTGGCCCTTAACAGTAAGGACTGAGCTGTGGGATGGTGTGCAGCCATTTTCTCCCACCCCCTCAAGAATGCTGCTTTGCTGTTCATTACATGGAGGGATGAGGCTATAATGCTGGCCTTGTTAGGACTGATGTGGAAGCATGTTGTAGAGACAACCCCACCACAATGTGATATGCATCTACCCACATAAATAGAACCTTTAAGGTAGGGGTCCTCAACCTTTTTGAGGCACTTTTGGAATTTTGATAAGGAGTGGTGAGCACCACCCCAAAATTGTTTCGTGGGAGGTGGAGACAAAATGGCTGCCTCAGGAGGTGGAGCCAAATGGAATATTTCCTTCCTCACACCTCCTGGGAAGAAGGAAATCCTGAAGGGAGCCACACAGATTTAATGAAAGCCCAGGTGCTTACCAGTCCTCCTGATCCTCCAGTGGAAAATCCTTTAATTTGAATCAGGGTGGCCAATAACAGGCCCTGCTTTACACTGGCCCCACCCATTTCCTGAAAGCCTTGACATGTGCCAAGGGAAGTACTGGCAGGTGCCATGGTCCCTACTGGCAGGGCTATTTTTGGGCAGGAACGTACAGGAACAGAGTTCCAGTTGGCTTCAGAGTTGGCCACGCCCACTACAGCCAAAACCTCTGCGTGTGTGGCTACAGAGAGAAGGCCTGGAGAGCAAACCCCCCCCGGTGACTGAGGTGGGCGGGCTGCGGGGGGGCTGGAAGGATCAGGGAGGCATTTAAATGCCCCCCATGGCTTCCCCAGCCTGTCCAAGGGCCAGCTTGCCTGGGTACCCTGCAGCTGCGGGGCGCCCAGGCAAGCCAAGGCATGGGGGTGTGGCCTATTATGAGTTTCTGCTGTTGGGTGTGGCCTATTAGGCTAATGAGTTCCTGCTGGGCTTTTTCTACAAAACCCTGCCCACTGGCATCATGTTGGTGAATCCTGCTTTAAGATGACCCTTTCAGGGTGGCAAAGTGAGAGGTGTGCGGGTCTGACCTGGCAGCAGGAAGTTCTAGTGTATGCAGCAGTTTGCTTCATGGTCATAAAAACATCTTACATCTCTCTTTTTGAGGCACAGATCATAAATTGCATTGCAGCACCTGTTTACCAGGGCAGTGAACAAATTAAAAGAGATTAAAAATCAACTATTAAAACAATACATCTATATAAAACTGGCAATTAAAATGAACAAGAACGAGGTGTCAGTAGTGATATGCCAGATGAAACAGAAAAGGCTTCCCTCACTGATGGACAGTGGTTGAAGATAGACAAATTTCTCTGGGGTTCTCGGTTCTTAGACCCCTACTGAGTACCTAGTTTTCAGTTATCTGAAATCAGCTGTGGTTGATGTTGAATTAAGGTCATGTGGGCAATGCACCAAGGCTGTATTGTGACATGACCAACCAACTAAATCTTCATATGTGACTAGATTGAATTAAACATGCCTCAGTCTTTGTATGAAGAGAATGAAACATGCAGGACATATGGGAGAATCCTCAAAGCAGAATTCTAAACCACCTTTAAATTATATTCCGACACATCCTGAATTTGGGCACTGTCAATCAGTAAATTATGGGATAACCACCACCACCACCCCGGCAAACTTTCAATACCATACATTTTCTTCTGTTTCATGGTAGTTAAGGGTGCTTTTTGTTTGTTTTTTATTTGATACTTTGAGAAACAGTGGTTAAAGAGTCAGAACTGGCATGACCCAAGTTCGAATCCGCATTCTGCCACTGAGGCCATTGTGTGCTCTTGGGCCAGGCATATATTCTCAGCCCAAAAGGAGTGTTATGAGGATATAATGGAGGTTGGTGCTATCTTTAGTTCCTTGGAGGAAGAGCAGGGTAAGATAGGGGGTTCCAATGTGGTCTTTCCAGCTAGATTTTTCTTAAAATTGTAAAATTGGATTGTTTGCTTTCCCCCTAGCTTGCAACTACTGTGTTAATTAGTAAGAGTGATACCATTTGGAGTTTCAGCTTTAAGACACCAAAACATCTGGTGCAATTATAGCACTGGCTGAAAAGTATGGAGTATTACATCTCCTAGGAAGGTTTTTGTTCATTTTTTTTCCATTTCATGCTATCCAGAATATTCTTAACAAACATTCTTAATTTGATAGAGCTTCCAGAAAACTGGACAGACACCAGAGAAACCCTGCTGGAGGGCATGCTCTTCAACCTGAAGTACCTAGGTATGACACTGGTCGAACAACCCAAAGGAGAAGACTTATCAGCTGCTGCTGTCAAAAGAATTGTTGCAACGGTGAGCCCCATGATCTCATTCCAATGGTAGTTCCTGGCTTCCTATGGAAAAAGACATATCCTTTGTTGTCTGTAGGTGACCCCCTCCCCCATTGTTGTATTTTGATAGGGTTGCCAGGCTGAGCCTGGCAACTGGTGGGAGGGGTGCAGGCAGGAGGGCATGCAACGTTGCTGATATCACTATGATACTTCTGGAGACAACCTGGATATAATTTGAGGTAGCTCTAGGAATTGCCATAAACTCTATGGTTTTACTGTAGAGTTTCCAGCAATTCCTAGTTGCCTCATGTTGCTTCTGTGTTTTTCCTGAAAGTGACATAGCAATGTCCCTGTTGTACTTTTCTAAATTTTTCTCCAGCAGTGAGCAAAGAGGGCTGCAAACAGGAGGCCTGGCAGCCCTTTCCACAGATAGAACAACACATGCAGTCTCCATAACCCTGCCATGTAAATCCAGAATGGTGCTGTGAAACCTGATTCACCCAGTCTCAAGTAGTTTTGAAAATTGTGGGTGGAATAGGAAACATGAGTGATTCTCACTTCCTCTTTTCATTCTGCTTTGTCCTGTCTCAAAGTGAGGTTTGTTAATAGATCAAGAGGGAAGATTGCCTTTCTAAAAAGGTATCACATCAAGGTCAGCTAGTGTGGCTGACTTTTGCAGTGTATGCAGAAGGGATATCCCAGGAGATCTTTCTGTCTGACTAGAAGCCATATGGGGCTGCAGTCACACACACTAAATAATCCACTTTCAATCCACTTTCAGACTGGATTTTTACTGTGTGAACTGGCAAAATCCCGTTGGAAAGTGCATTGAAAGTGGATTATTTAGTGTGTGTTCCTGCAGCCGGGAAGTCCTTTCTGTTGCAGTACTCACACCCCCCAAACCAATCACATTTGTATCCCCTGTTTCTCTAAGCAGCTAAGGGAGGCATATGTGGTTCTCTTTTCCTCCAGTTTATCCTCACAACAACTCCATTTGGTAGCAGATCATTCTAAGAGAGTGTGGTTGGCCCAATATTGTTTCTGGAGGCTGGTCCTACTGAGTCCTCTGGGGCTTGCTGTCTGAGAAATGTATTCAGTATTGAAGCCTTAATGTGAAATACAGTATTTACTCAAATGCAAGACTAGGTTTTTTTCAAAGGTATATGATGAAAAAAGAAAGGGTCATTTTATTACACTTATGTCCCATAATAATTTTTTTTGTGTGTATTGCAATTTGAAAGGGTTGCCTTATATTCAGGGTTGTCTTCCTTTTGAATAAATATGGTAGTTATGTCTTGAAAGGTACCCATTTGGATTAAGACTATGTGCTTAGCTAATTGAAGACCTTGTAGTAGAAACATCGTCTGCCTTTTTATTGATTTTAAAAATGTGCTTCTTACTAAATCTTTAGTGTGTGTGTATGTTAAAGATAGTATGCAGTTCGATAAACGAAGGCTGTCATTTGCTTTTGGAAGGGTTAGCCATCTTTAATAATCATTAACTAACCTCTCAATACCTGCAATAGGACTGGGTTGAACCGTTTTGCATTGGCAGTCACATCCCCTGCAGTGGGCAGTATCTCTTCACAACCATAATTTGGCTGCAATGTTGGTACCATTTTTTTTAAAAAAAATCTGTTTCCTCTTCCTGGAAGCACTGAAATTACCATGTGACTGGTGAGATTTATTCTATGTGAGCTTCAGATTTCCATGATAATACAGGGAAAAGAAGGCTGACTTGAAAAAAATTGAAAAAAGAGAGCGCTAGTAAAAGAGCCAATTGGCCTGGTGAATGCTACTGAACCGCTGCACAGCAATAGCAGGCTTTGGAGGAAGATTTTGGAGACACTGTGGTCCTTCAAAAAAAACACACCTCTTTGCCAAATGCATTCATCCATCGCAAGTTTGTGTTGCAGCTCTAATTAAAACTATAATCTAGTTTCTCTGCTGAAATTATTTTTTATATTTCATTGGGATTTTGGGGGCCACCCTGTTTCTGAAGCGGCTTATATAGCTTCATCATAGCATTGAGGTCAACATATTTAACATATTTTCTGTTCTAAACCTTACCCTTCCTTTGTTTTACAGAACACCCTACTGGATTAACATCCAGTGGGCCTACAGTGAAGTTATTATTAGGCTTTTTATTCTGAATGCTTAAACCTGAAGAAGAGCCCTGTGTAATTTGAAAGTTCGCTTCCAATTTATGGCCCATTTTTTCCCTTTGCCTGCTTAATTGTCATCCAGCTATGCTCTGTAAGTCATGACAAGAGCACTAAAAAAAAATTCATTCCAGTAACATAAAAGTCCCATTAAGAAATCAGTTCATAAAATGGAATGCACTGCATAAAATACATGCTGTGTCTGCCACTATAGGATATAAGGGAACATAAAATGATCATGGTATATAACAAGTTGCTAAATGCTTGCTTGAATTGAAAGACATTCGCATTTCCTAAAAATCTGTGAAGTTATATTTCAACAAGTCTCCCTTGGCAGCGGATCTGGGTTAGAAAAAGCAAAAAAGTATGCCCCCAGTTGTCATCAATCACCTCAGTGGTCGGGGGCGGGGTTTTTAAAAATATTAGTTCAAGAAAATTTTCTGTGTTTTCTTTTTGTTTGTTTTTGTTTCACTTTGTGGGGTCAAATAAGTACTCTGCCTTGTAATGAATCTAAATGTTTTATTTGCCTCCGGTTTCAAACCTTTTAGCTTTTTCACTGTCATGCAAATTTAGCCTGCGATCATGATGAAGACTTAGCAATTTGTTTCTTGGGCGGGGGGTGGGGGACAAAGCTGACATTTTCTAGAATTTAGACATTTGGAGCCATACGTATTATCTGAGAGACTGCATGCTACCCGTTCCTGTGTGACTTTCTTGTGTGACCCATTCCTGTGCACTGTGACTTTCCCAAGCTCTATAGGTGACCATGGTGTAAAATGACCCTGCTTTTGCAAAGCCAGATGCTGTAGATTCTAAAATGGAGGATATCACTTGCAGGCTAGGTCATGACTACCTTTAAAGAGGACTGTTCCGTAATAACAGCTCTCATCAGCAAATATGACCTTCTCCTCATCTGCTCTGCTAGTAGGGTCAGGAAAGGTCCTGTTGGAAGAAAACATAATATTGTTTGAAAAACATGACCTTTCAGCTGAGGAGAGCCCTCCAAAATACCCCTTTTCCCTAGGAATAAGGAGACATCACTGTTAAACTCTGGTATATTTAAAAAAATTTTTTTAATGCATTTCAGTTCAGCCTTTCTACCCAGTTTGGGTCCACAAGGTGGCTCCCAACCAAAAAAATGCCCAAACCAAACCAAAGCAAAAAATTTCAGGGGAAGCCATTGTGCTCTCATACTGGTGCAGTAAAGTCTGTCACATATTCAGCTAATGTAGGCCTAGCAGACAGTCACTTTCTGAGCTGACTTATCTGCCTTTCTCAGGCAGTCTTCCTAAACACCTGGATACTAACACCTTTTCTCTGTCCTAAGGCAAAAGCCAGTGGGAAGAAACTTCAGAAGATCACCTTGAAAGTGACTCCCAGAGGGATAATCCTCAGTGACAGCATAACGAATGAGCCGATTGAAAACATCTCAATATACAGGTGTGTGACAGGGGTAGTTTTTAACGATGCAAAGTGAATTTGGGGCAAATAGACAAATCTCTCTAAACAGATGATCTTCTTAATAAATGGGAAATATGTTGATTTCTGTGGCCTTTGGAAAACACAGAATCACTGTTTGTTCTGTTAGGCCTGGTCTACCCATTTGCCTGGCCTGTGCCACTTCTGACTGCAGTTGGAGGGGGATCACATAGTGTTAAACTCCTTGTTATTGAATAAAAACAAACATCCCTGTACAAAGAGTATCTTTAGTGCATCAGGGGAATGTTCAGACCTAGTTTTCTCCCTATCTTGTTGGTCTATAGTATGTAGGGATTTCCCCCCACCCATGGTGAATGAACATACAATCCTTCACCTACAGCCTGTGGTGGTACAGTTCAGGAGCAGGTTTACTGTGCAATGAAACCTCATTTGTCCAGACTGAGTTTGAGAGTTCAGGCAAGACATCAGGCAATACCCAGTACCAGTATGATATTTGAATTCGGTAAATATTCGGGATTGCTGAGTTTTTCCAGCTCCGTTATACTGTATGAGGACCATTATAGTCAATAGTTCCTATAGTGTATAATGGATAATTGATTCGGGGGTATCTGGGGCTCTGTGGGGGCTATCTTTTGAGGTAATGGCACCAAATTTGCAGTATAGGTGCTAGTGCCTCTCTTCAACCCCCCTCAACCCCCCAAGAAAAGATTGGACCAGGAGGGCCCCAGAAGAAGGTACCCCCATCCTGCATTGTTTTCAATGGAGAGGAAAAGGGCATTTAAAGGGAATGCAGTCCCTTCAAGTGACTTTTGCAAGATGCTGAATGCCAAAGACATTTAAAGGGCTCATAATCCCTTTAAATGCCTTCTCCAAGCCATGGCTTCACCTGAAAGGTGTTTAAAGGGACTGTAATCCCTTTAAACACTCTTTAACTCTAGCTATCTGGAAGCCTGAAAAATCCCAAATATTTTCAGTTTTTTTCTGAGCTCAGCTGTATGAAATAACTGGATAAATACTCAAGCTGATATCCAGCTCAAAAAATACCCGAAAAATACCAGTAGGGTGTTTTGGGGGGCTTTTTCAGGCTCAGATGAATGCACACTCCTATGTGACATTTTAATAGCATGTAACACTATGGGTGCAGTCAGATGGCGTGCTGGGAGCGATTTAAATTGCTCTGGTCCTGATGTGTTTTTTTTTAACCTGGAGAATGGCGATCACACTCACCTCCTCATTTCTGATTGCTGCGCAGCCACATCACTCCCCGCTGTCCACATGTGGGAGCATGCGTCGGTGGGTTTTTTCCCTCTTAGTTTGGGCATGTGCACAGGCAGCCATCTGTAGAATTAAAATTTTTGCACGTACGCAGAACATCAATTTCCACTTCAACCCAACTGCTGTGACACTTCCCTTTAAACTTTTACCCCGAACCTGGCCTTCGTGCAGCCCTGTAGCTAGGGATTTGGGGGGAGGGGGCCGAGGGGGGCGGCAGCTAACCCTGCCCAGGGTATCTTGCGATCCATGCGGGAAGAAGGCGCAAGCACTGAATCACACCCTCCTTGGATCTCCTCTGCTTTTCCAAGCCCGACCTCCAGGTCACTCGGCTGTGGTGCACAGGACCAGCCCGAAGTTCTTTTGTGCTCTAGGCGGGCTACCTTCTGGCGCCCCCCACATGCCCCCACCAATAATGGGGTTGCCAACCTCCAGGCAGGGCCTGGAGAGAAGGAAGTCGGCCAGGCTCCATCCCCTCATGCCATCCCCCGGTCTTGGCCCAGCGGCATGGAGACTGTGGAGGGAGGAGGAGGAGGAGTGGGGACCAGGTGAGGTGGCAGTGGAACCTCCTGGGCCTGGCAGGAGAGGGACCTGCAGAGGGCAGCATATCGCCAGTGGGAGGGGGACACACACACACAACACCCCACACACACCCCGTTTGGAGACCTCCGTCACTTTCCTGCGCCTGTCCCAGAGCGAGGCCCTGGAGCCCAGGATGCGCAGGAATAATGGGGGTTCAGTAGATCAGGCTCCGTCCGGCCCTGGGGGCGGGGCGAATGCTCACGGGGCCAGGGATATGCCCGATCTTGATTCTACCCCCCTTTTTTATCTGGAACAAAAGTCCTTTCCTTGTCTGAATTGCCGAGAGGGCTGCAGCGGCCCCGGCCCCTTTCCTCCCGAGGAATTCCGAGGTGCAACAGCGAACGAGATTAAGCCGAGCATGCCCACCCCCGATGGTTGCTAAGCATGGGACCCCCGACGATCTACTCACCTGCAAGGACCCCCCTCCTCCCCCACCGCCACAATCCGGCTGCAGCCATGTGCCTCCTCCCCTCCAGGCCCGTAGCTAACAACTTTTTGCTCAGGGGGGCCATGTTTTTCTCAGGGGGCCCACCACCAATGTTCCCTCTAAGCTGTGGAGTTTTGTGAGCAAAACTTTTACTTTGTGAGAGAGCAATTTGGCTGCTGCATCAATTAGTTTGCTCTAGAGCCATCCTTCCTGAGCTAAGACAAAAATGTGTGAGCCGGAGGCTAAAAATCTGAGCTAGCTCACACTAACTGAACTTAGAGGGAACACTGGTCACAAACTAGACGCGACAGGATTGGAACGTCGGCGGCGATGCGGGACCACCATCACAACCTGTAGCAAGGCTTCCTCCCAAGTAAGCACGCTCCAGAGGCATCCCCGTAAACGCTACCCCCACTCCCGGTGCAATTTGCAGCGCCTCCCTCCGGATTGGTTGTCCCGAGCAGACGGGAGCTGCTGCAACCCCTCCCAGTGAGCCGAGGGGGGCACAGTCAGCCACCCACCCCCCTGAAGGTCCCGCCGCAGCGGGCTGGATCCTGGCTCTCTCATCTCCCCTTTGGAAGCCACTTGGCGGCTTCTCCGCTCCCTCCCCAGGTGGAGCTGCGCCCGCGGGAGCCTCGCTGCCCACCCCCTCGCCCACCCGCTCGCCGAGAGGGCAGCCTCCGGGGCGGGGGCCTTCTGCGACCAGGCGGGGGGGCAGCAGCGAAGCCCCCACCCCCGGGGCTGAGGCGCCGCTGCCACGTGCCGCGAACAATGGGGAGGGGAGGCCCGGCCAGGCCTGGAGGAACCCCCCCGCCCTCCGACGCCCCCCGACACCCCCCACTGTGCTGCGCGGGAGGCTCTTCTGGCCCTGGAAGCCCGACATGCCGCTGGTGGCGGCAACAAAGTGCAGAGGGCCCGGGTGGCCGAGCGCCCAGCCAGGCGGGGGGTGGCAGAGGCGGCAGCAGGGCGCGGGCAGCTCCGTCGAGGGGCAGCAGCGGCGCCTGCTGGGGGTCCCCTGGCCCAGCCCAGCCCAGCTCAGGAAGCGTGACGGCGGGAACGTCGGCACCAGCACGCTCTCCGTCTCCACCCAAGAGGGCGTCGCGGCCCGCCTCTCCGCAGCCGGGCCGGGCCCGGGCCTTGCAGAGCCGAGAGGCTGCCCCCCGCTGGCCAGCTGCAGGGGGGCATCTGGGGGAAGCAGCAGAGGACACGCACACCCCCAGGCCCCGCCACCGCCACCAACTGTGCACTTGGGGGGGTGACTGGGGAGGGGGAAGCAGAGGATCGGGGGAGGGGGCCCGCAAAACCCACGGGGGGCGGGCCCCCAGGTCCCCACGCAGGCTACGGGCCTGTCCCCCTCCCCCCCCACGCGGCTTCTCCTTCCCCGCTCCCCCCGCAAAGGCAAAGGAGCCCGTCCTCCGCCCCCACCCCCTGGCTCGCCTGCTCTGGCGGGAGGCTGCGGGGCAGGCTTAACCCCTTTGGCACTGCAGCGGGCCAAGAGCGTTTTGGGAGGGGTTACTTGGGAGGCGGGGAGGCTGCTGCACTCCCGGAGGAGGAGGAGGATCCGGTGCCTCTCCGAAAGAGCAGCAGGAGGCTGGAGTTGCTGCCCTGGCCCTTCTTCGCCCCCCCCAGTCCTGGGAGGAGGACCCGAGAACCCGGGGCTAGGGGGGACGATGACGGGGATCCGTCTGGTGAGATTCGGCTTTTGATTCCAGACAGACACTGTGGGGGGTCTTCCCCCATGGTCCCACCTGGAGAGGGAAGGCAGGGTCTCCTCCTTCCCTCCCTCCCCCCCAAAGGTGCCCAGAAGGAATGCCCCCCCAGCCATCACTTGAACTTTCCAAAGGGAGGAGGAGAAGATGCACATCCTCCTGCGGCAGCATCCCGGCCCCCTGCCCGCCGGCTTGCAAGCCAGGGAAGGGGCAGGGGTTTAAACCCCCCCTCTTCCCTTTGAATGCCAGCTTGTTTTTGAGCGCCCACCGGGGTGCTCTTTGCTGGTGGCGCTGGCTGCCGCCGCCGCCTCCCCTCCTCTCCCCCCCCTGGGGGGGAGGGGGAGGGCAGGTAACCTCCGCAGCTGCCGCCTGAGCCTTGCCGGGGCAGTCTTCAGTGGCGGCGGCAGCAGGGAGGTGGCAGCGGCGGGGGGGCTTTTTTTTGGGGGGGGCACAATTTGGTGCCCCTGCGGCCAGCGCGCTCTAGGCCCAGCTCGCCTAGTGGGTGAGCCAGCCATGGTGGTGCATGTGTATGCAGGGAAGTTGGGGAAAATGTTCAGCATGCTCTCTTTCTCTCAAACACAAACATTGGGGAGGGGGCACATCTGCATGGGCGTGCGTGGCAGCTCCCTAACAAAGGCAATCAAGGGGTTGTTCCCGAAGCCCCACAAGGACTCCCCGGTGGCTGGTGCATCCACCTGCTCAATTCCATCCCGGCTTTCCCCGGATGGATCATTGTTTCGCAAGTGCCCGGCAGTATCAGCGCGTCTCAGAGTGGCGTCCTAAGGAGCTGGCAGGCTGGGCTCCATTGTCGGTGTGGGAGGGGGTGGCTGCAGGGAGTGAGGGGGCTAGGGTTTGGGGGGAGGGCGACTCAGGCCTCCCTCTCTGGGTCTTGCAGAAGCATCTCCCAGGCAAGAAATGCTCTGGCCACAACAAGAGGTGCGGAAAGTCTCTCTGGAGGCACGCCGTGCTTTCCTCGAGCTTGTTTCATGGTCGGCAGCGGCAGCAGCTCCTTTCATGGTGGGGCTTGAACTCTTTGCAATGCCCCCCCCCTCCTTTGCTTTGAGCAGCTGGTGTCTTAAAAGGCACTGGGGGGGCAACATCCAGAAAAGGCAGCAGGGCAGCCCTAAGTGTAGCTGGCATGACCAGAAAGCCAGCAAGGCATGGGTGCTAGAGAACCTCCAAGATCAAAGGGAGGAAGCAGGGTGCCTCCTCCTCCTCGTGGGAGCCCAGCCAGCCGTGGCAGGGAGAGAGGCAGGCAGGCAGGCACCCAGGGGGGAGGCATGGCAGCCGGTGGCGGGTGTCCCCACTCAGCAGCCCTAACCTCCCAGGAGCAGCAAGGACAGCCGGGGCAGCAGCAGGCAGCGTGGTGTCACCGGCTGCTGGGCTGAAGGCAGCGATGGTGGTGGGGAGGGGAGCCGAGGATGGGGAGGGGCCCGTACAAACTGCAGAGGGGCCCCATGGGACCCGCGGTAGCTACAGGCCTGCCTCCATGAGATCCTGAACTCATCTAACCAACAAAACTAGACACCGCTTAAACATTGTTTTTAATAACATGGGAGCAGAGCTCTGCCTGTGCACATACCACCGATGCTAAAATAAAATGGCGGGCGAAGAGCAGAAGCCTCGGGCTTCCGAGCAGAAATGGCTCGACACTGCAGGAGCAATCAGATGTCAGAAAAGTGCAGCTAGAACTGGAGAATTAGGAAAACACCACTTGGGGACCTGGTAACAAAATACTCCGTTTTAAAGGGGGGGAAGTGGAAAGCGACAGCGGGGGACGGCTGCTCAGATGTTGGGTGTGTGAAGGTGGATATAAAATCCATTACTGAAGCGTGCCGAAAGCAGACTAAACAGTCCATCTGAACACACCCTATTACTAAAGTAACTACAAGAGTTGCAGGAAATCCATGATCCAGATTTTTTTCTTCTTTTAAAAAGAGAACATTTAAAAAAAACAATTTTCCCCAAATTAAGTAGCTGTAAATTTTTCTATGAAGGGTAAATATCTCCAAAGGAGCTATTTGCTCTGGGGGAAAACAAGTTTTCCCAAATTACATTACGAAAAACAATGTGCTTTCAGGAAGGATTTATTCTGTCCTTATGTGGTGGTCCTGAACAGAATAGGCTCTTATGACTGCTTTAAAACAAAACAAAACAAAGAGTTTCTGGTTGCATATCTCTTGTGTTGTTTCTTCCTAAGTAGGAGTTGGCTTAAGAGGTAACATCTTGGTAACACATCCCCCTTCAAAAGAGATTGAGAAGGCTGCTCCATTCTGAGAATCTTGTTTCATCAAAGGGCCCATGAAACTTTCCCTTCCCATTGATTTGGTGGTGTTTTGTTTTGTTTTCAAAATAAACCTCCACCTCTGCCAATTCAGTCAAGTCAAAATGGTGCATCTTGGGGTGGCTGAGGACATCTGCTGGTGAGAATATGCACTCTAAACCAAAACTATGGCGAAGCAATTAACCTTAGGCACTTTTGCAATACAGGTGGGAAGTTTTCGTTTTCCTGAAGAGCTTGCATTAACTTTGTTGAATTCTCACATGCAGTATGCTAGAATGTGTTCCTGACCCAATCTCCTTCCTGTCTGTTGATCCTTATACTGTTGTTCAGCTGGAAACCTCTAAGGCAGGAGTCAGCAACCTTTTACAATTAAAGAGCGAGAGTACATCAAAATGCAGAACAAGGAATCAGCAAAAAAGCCAGTACAAGAATGCTTATTTGCATTACTGAAAATAAAGAACTTGACATTATTGCAAATGGATGTGTGAGTAATAATCCATAAAGTTTCCGCTGGCCAAACACTGGTTGTTGAGAGTCCTTTATTTGTACAAGGTCTCACAATAAGCAACAAATACACACAGGAGTACCGCACATGATAGTTTTATGTATTTATTTAAAATATGTATAAGCCCACCTTTCTCCTGAGCATCTTGGGATCCAAGGCCAGTAACAGAAATGTAAAGACAGATTTATCAAACAATCAGATATAACAGCCTCAAAACCAATCTAAAAATACTAGCTACTTGCCCACCAGCAAATATTCCCCTTTTGCCCAAATTCAGACACCTCCAAATTTGCAGCCTCACTACAAAGCCAGGAGGGTAAGAGCCCACCTGACCACTTCTGGGAGGCTCTTCCAGAGGGATGGGGCAGCCAATGGAAAGTCCAGACTGTTGCCCAAGGTGCTTTAGTTGAAGGGAGGGGGAGTACTGACAGGTCCTGCTGGAAAGAACAAAACTTCTGCACAGAATCATGCAGGGAGAGGTGGTCCTTCAGGCATGGGAACCCCACATCAAGAAGGACTTTAAAGGGTAAGCACCAGCACCTTGAGTTGGACCCAGGAACTAATCAACAGTCAGTGAAGGGACCTCAGAATAGGAGTAACACGGCCCCATCATAGGGTTGCCACTTCTAGGTTTGGGAGTTCCTGGAGATTTGGGGGTTAGAGCCTGGGGAGGCAGGCATGGGAGCAGGGTTGTCAGGTCCCTCCTGGCAACTGCCAGCAGATGGGAGGGGGACTTACCAGGAGCAGGAGGGAGGCCCAGGCAATGTCATTGGCGATGTGGCTACGTTACTTCCAATGTGCACTGGAAGTGACATCATCATGCTGCATCATCGCAGCAATACTCTGGTATTTGGGCAAAAGCTCTTTGGTAAAATGGCTTCTACCATAGAGTTTGTGCCCAAACACCAGAGTGCCAGCCAGACATTGCCAGTGTGATGACATCACTTCCTGTGCATGCCAGAAGTGACATTGCTGTGTCAGTGGTGACATTGCCTAGACCTTCCTCCTGGTAAGTCCCCCAGCTAGCCAGCTGATTGGCAACAGGGGGTGGGGCCTGCTGATGTGGGATCCCTGACTCCACTGGTGGGCTGGCAACCCTACATGGGAGGGACCTCAGAAGGGTATAATGCTGCAAGAGTCCACCCTCCAGAGCAGCCATTTTTTTCTGAGCATCTGATCTCTGTGGTCTGTAGATCAGCTGTAATTCCAGGAGATATCCATGCCTCACCTGATGGCTGGCAATCCTACCTCACCAGCTAATCCTAGATAACAAATGGGCTGCTACATTTTTACCAGCTGCAGTTTCCAGATCATTGTTTAATGCTTTGGCATAAATTTGCTCTGACAACTTGGAATCCTTGACAACGGTCCACTTCTGTCATTTCCCTTTCTTGTGAAGCATCTCTGGGAAGCCCTTTATTTCTTACACTGAGGAAACTGGCTGTGCTAAAAATATGCAATGCAAATCCGTGAGATAAGTGTGATGGCTGTTGCAGGTTCATTTGCATTGATCTTTTTCTGCTCCTGCCTGCAAAATCTGGAACTTCTTTAGCAAGGGCAGGAATCTGGGCAAGAGAAGGAGCTGCGTCAACGTCCATCCGGGGAACCAGCCTCACAAGCTGTGAGCCACAGGAGCTTTAGGGCTAATTGGCAGGAGGTTTGTAGCTTTCCAAAGGAGGATTTCTTTCTTGCAGCATTTAATTAACTTAGGAAATTCATTGCTCCCTTTTATGGTTTTAAAACAAAATTAGAAACATACATCGTTAAAGTAGATGGGATATCATAATTTAAAAATTAAAAATAGTGTTCCAGGCACACTACAAAAACATGGTTGGGGGGAGGGAATCATAGTATCATAGTATAAAAATAATGTTTAAAAATGGTACGTCTGTTTGATTGACCTCAAATAGGGGGTGCATTTTGCAGCTGCCCCCAGTTAAAAAATTTCCTTCCCTCTCCTTGGTAATTGTTTTGTACCCCTTTGAGAATTGGTACAAACCCACTGGCAAGAAGGTGTTATGTGAATCCAGCTAAGGAAGTATTTGGAAGAGTGAATCAGAGAGTTCTTTGAGGTCCCTTTTGCACTCTTCCCCCCTGCCCCCCGTGTTTGAAAAGTGGGGCATAAATTCTGTAAAATCAAATAAATACTCTTTTGCAGTGAAAGTAAGACTTTACAAGCTTACATCCAATTACCTGGTGCTGAGCCAGAGATGTTCTGTTGTGGCAGCAGCTTTTATAGAGGCATGATTCCATGATGAACTTCCCTCCACCCCAGAGTCATACCTCCCTTCCGTGGTGGGTTCAGAAGATTCTCCACACTTGGACAGGCTTAATTATAGAACATTTTATTCTGTCCTTTGTCCATCAAGCTTGTTGTGATACTAGGTTAAAGTTCTGCTAATTTATTTATTTGATTTATATACCGCCCTCCCTGGACAGGCTCCGGGTGGTGTACAACAATTAAATAATACAATTGAAATAATATTAAAATAAAAATTTGCATAGAATAACATCATAAAATACCATGAAAAAGCAGAGAGATTAGGTGTTAGATCAAATCTGATGTTTAATCAGATGTCCAGTCAGATCCAGGCCACTGATGGGTGATTGGCCAAAAGCTGGGGGCGGGGGAATGTCAGCTGCCTCAACCAAATGCCCAGTGGAAGAGCTCCATCTTGCAGGCCTCACAGAATTGCAGTAAGTCCAGCAGAGTCCTTATCTCATAGGGGAGCTCATTCCACCAGGCAGGGGCCAAGGCCAAGAAGGCCCTGGCCCTGGTCAAGGCTAATTGGATGTCCCTGGGCTGGGGACCACCAAAAGATTTTGATTTGTGGACCTCAGTGCCCTCCGGTGCTGTAGGTATGCTGACCCCTGGCCACATATGGCTTTAAAAGTAAGCACCGGCACCTTGAAACAGATCCGGAATTCAATAAGCAGCCAGTGCAGTTCACACAGCACTGGATGGATATGAGCCCGCACAGGCGTCACCATCAACACCCATGCTGCCGCATTCTGCACCAGCTGCAACTTCAGGAGCAGAGTCAAGGGCAGCCCCAAGTAGAGAGAGTTACAATAATCCAGTCTGGAAGTGACCATTGCATGGGTCACTGTAGCTAGGTCTCGGGGAGTGAGATATGGGGCTAACTGCCTGATCTGCCTCAGATAGAAAAAAGCAGACCTGGCAGTGGTGGTGACCTGGGCCTCCATGGAGAGGGAGGCATCCAGGAACACCCCCAGACTCTTCACCCCGATGTAGGCACCAGTGGAGCCCCATCAAAGGTTGGGACCCTAATCCCCTGACCCAATCCCCTGTGACCCAGGTACAGGACCTCCATCTTAGATGGATTTAACTTCAGTTGGCTGTGTCATAACCATCCAGTCACAGCCTGTAACGCCTCGTTGAGATGTCCTGGGGCCATGTCTGCGCAGCCGTCCATCAGTAGATAGAGCTGGATGTCATCCGCATACTGGTGACAACCCAGTCCATATCTCTGGATAATCTGGGCAAGGGGGCACATATAGATATTGAACAGCATGGGGGAGAGAATTGCTCCCTGTGGGACATCACATTCCAGTGGATACCACTGGGATAACTCCCTGCCAAGTGCCACCATTTGTTCATGACTCTGAAGGAAGGAGGCCAGCCACTGAAAGGCAAGCCCCCATATCCCAGTGTCAGCAAGGCGGTGGGTTAACACCTCATGGTCAACCATATCGAACGCTGCTGATAGGTCAAGAAGAATCAGCAGTGCCGATCCACCTCGGTCCAGGTGTCTCCAGGGATCATTCACCAGAGCGTTCAGCACTGTCTCTATCCCATGGACGGGGCAAAGCCAGACTGGAAGGGATCCAGGACCTTAGCCTCATCCAAGAAAGCCTGAAGTTATGTTGCCACTGCCCTACCACCTTACCCAGGAATGGTAGATTGGATACTGGGCAGTAGTTATTAAGGACTGTCAGGTCCAGAGAAGGTTTTTTAAGGAGAGGGCCTACCACCTCCTTCAGTCCCCCAGGAAGGTCCCTATTGAATGGGACAAGTTAATAATCTCCCTCAGAGGGGTCCACACCTCATCGCCGCAGGCCTTAACCAGCCACAATGGGCAGGGATCTAGGAGGCAGGTAGTAGGCTTAACAGCTATCAGGATCTTGTCAACTTCGTCCTGGGAGAGCAGACTGAAGTGGTCCAAGACTGGACCTGAAGATGGCCAGGGGGCTTCCAGTTCTCTTATTGTGTCAATTGTGGACAGGAGACCACAGCGGAGTGACAAGACTTTGTCTGCAAAATGACTTGCAAATGCCTCACAGCCCATAACCAGTTCCCTAGCATTTGGTATGCCCTGAGGCAAGGTGGTCAATGACCGAATGATTCTAAATAATTGGGCCGGGGGCTGCGGCTGGGGCAGAGGCATTGCTATACTAGGTCCTTAAAAGAACCGAGGCCCAGTGACATCATAGGGATGAGCCAGTGACATCACAGGCCATTGTCACTATCTATGAAGACAGAGCCATGTGGGATTTAGGAAGGGGATCCCCAGAAATTTAGGGGGGGCTGGGAACCCTTGGGACCCCCCCTAGCCATGCCCCTGGGCTGGGCTAAACCCAGGAAAAGGTGGGAGTTGGCCAGTGGTTATAGTGATAGCTCAGCGATCTCCTGCTGGGTCCTTTATTTAAATTCACTTTTAGAATAGTCACTTTAAGATCTGAAAATATACATACCATGTGCATAAGACAAACAAATGGTCACAAATTTGAAAGTAAGGAGGGCAACACAGAAAAGCATGTAGGAGAACATTTTAAAATTTTTCCTGGACATTCATTTACAGGAGTCTTGTTTCTGCCTTATTCATAAGGGTGACTTTGTACTGAAATTTACTAAACTATGGCATCACAGATGCCTTTGTTTGGTAAATGCGGGGCTGGAGTCCCTGAGCCAGAATACCAAATAGTTGCTGTGCACTCAATTTCTGAGCATTGTACAGAGTTCAGAGTAGCAGCAATTTTCTTCTCACTTCAAACTCATATCCTACAAATGAGTACAAGTACAAGTCCCAGAGCACTGAGCCTATTCCCAGGGGCTGTCCTGTCATTCCACTCTGTGACCTGTCATTCCAGTCCCATAGCACAGGTTCTGTTGCTAAGGATCATCATTCCACTCTGGGGACTGTCATTCTAGCACCAGAGCACAGATTCTCTTCCTAGGGACTGCCTTTCCAATCTGGGGGCTGTCATTCCAGTCTCACAGTAGCCTATCTGGGCCCAAAGACCTTAATGGAAAACCATTCCACATTTTCTTTGCAACTTTTTTTTGTGCTGCAATGTGTTTCAGTGGAGCCCATGCAAGTCAATTGGCATTTCTGGCTCCCATTATCTCCAATGGCCCTTCAAGCCTCTGCCATTGTTTCCAGTGGCCAATCCTGTCATTCCTTTTATACATCCTAGTTAGCTGTCCCTTTGAAACTGTACTATACCATTTTAAGTAACAGCAAAATGAAGAGCATGAACAGGTACTGAGTGCACATTTCTTGCCAATGTTCTTTCTGGGCTGCACACAGGGCAAAAGGAAATTTTAAAAGCCTCTGATCTGCATGCCCTCCCCCCAGTCTTGTTCAGGCAGATGGACTTATCATTTAAAAATGAAATGGAAATTGAAAGAAGAGCTTAGGAGTTGTTGAAGCAGGCCACCCCCCCACTACCATGGGAAAAAAAGTTCCCAATCAAGGGTATATAGACCCAAGTAAAATAGAATAGACACATTTCCCCCCAAAATGTAAATTGTAGTCCAGCAAGTATGTTGGGCCCAACAGACACTTTGCAGTCTGACTGTTGCTACATTGAAAGTGGGTGGAGACAGCCAGGATTAAGGACTATACTTTCTTTTCTGACAGACACCAAACATATTCAAGGACTGATGTGTTCTGGATATCAAAACCCTTCATTATTACCCTAGAGAGTGCAAAGATACAACCAAAAACCCGATGAATCCAGCTGCAAGAGACCTTCTCTTCCTGTTGCAAGGAATGTTATTAAATCTCTTTCCCCACTCACCTTTTCCTGTCTCCAGAGATCTGTCTTCCTAAAGGCTCTCTAGCATAGAGGTGTCGAACACAGAGGGGCCAGAAATGACATCTGTCACTTTGTTGGGCCAGGCCATGTATGCCATAAAATGTAACACAAGGTACCGGAAATATAAACTTTATGAAGATGATTTCAGATGCTGAATGGCAATAGCCAGCTTCATCGGATTAAGTGTGATATACAGCAGGGTAGTAGGAGTAGAGATATTAGCACTGGTAATGAGACAGGAAACATAGGTCTCAATTTGGTACAAGAGGATTCAGTCTAGGAGGATGCAAAGAATAAATGGAAATAAGTCTGAAGAAGTAAGCAGTGACTCATAAAAGCACATACCCTACCACAAATTTTGTTAGTCTTTCAAGGTGCTACTGGACTCAAGGTGCTACTTTTTCTACTGCTATTACAAACCACAACATTCAAAAACCAGTAGGGGAACATTTAACCTTCCAGGACATTCAGTTGCTGACCTAAGAGTAGCAGTTCTCTTACAAAGGAATTTCAAAGGGAGATTAGAAAGAGAGACTGCTGAATTACAATGGATAGTGAAGCTCAAGACAATGCAAACTCCTGGACTGAATTGAGACCTAGGTTGTTTCTCTCATTAACAATGCCTGCTATTGTCATTTGGCATCTGTAATCACTTCACTCTCCAAGATATAAGGAAAGATGGACTCCCATTCTAGCTGTATCTGAAGAAGTGAGCAGTGACTCATGAAAGCTCCTACCCTGAAATGAACTTTATTAGTCAATCCATCAATCAATCTGATTTATTACAGCGAGCCAGTAAAACAGTACAATTCTAATATAAGAAGGATTAAAATAGTAATAACATGGGAATAGTATAAAAACATTAACATGGAGATAGTTTAAAAACATCAGCATGAGAAAATTAATAAAATTAGTGAAATAAAATAATATTAATAAGAGAATCATACAGTTTTCCCAGCTAAAATAAGTTTGCATTTCCTAATAGCTAAGCAACAAAATTTTGCCACAGCATAGGTCACTGAGCTCTGAACATCTTCTAAGAGGAATTTACGAGGGACTTCTGGCTTAAAGTCAAGATAAGACTTCAGAGGGCTAAATCTAGACAGAAGAGGTAGTATAAGATGGTCTCGTTCTTCCTGATAGAATCTGCAGAACAGGAGGACATGAGTAACTGATTCCATCATGTTGGCCGTGCATGGGCATATACATTCATGCATTGGCACTCGATTGAATTTACCTTGCAGTACAGCAGAAGGGAGTGCCTCAAAACAGGCTCTGGAAAAGGCCCATCTATAGGGCTCATAGGTAATGTTAACTATGTAAAGGGCAACAGTAAAATTAAGCCAAGATTTTATATTTCTGTAGTCTTTGGATAGCGAAGCTTCTTCATTTTGTAATTCAGTATCATGGAGCCTCTGTGCGACAGCTGTTCTTGCCTTGCATAGGCTTCCATAGAAGAGATCTTCTGGGAATAGGCCAATCTGATTTAACTTATTAAGAATTTGTGTGGACCAGGCAGGGTAGGGGTCCGAGGCTAAAAGGTAAGGTATTAAACCCTTTGGGTTGTAATGAATTTTTAGCCAGAATGTTATAGCCTGCTCCCAGACCTTTGCTTCAACTCTGAGTAGCCCAGTCTCTTGCCTAAGTGTTAGAAGTGCTTCTAGGAACGCCAAATAGAGATCTAAGAAATTTAGACTGAACCCTTTTAAGGGTCTTTAGATTGGCAGAAAGTCCAGTTTGTGAGCTGTACAGGAGCTGAGCCAATGATTTTGCCTGAAAGGTTTTTAAGGCCATGGGAAGAAAACCTGCACCTTTTCCTTCTAAATAATCTACGAATGGCATTTGCACTTCTCTCTGCCGAGTTAGCTGATGAAGACAGATGTGCAGAGAATTTGGAATTATAAGAAAAGGTAATGCCTAAATATTGGAAGTTCTTAACTTGATCTATGGCATTTCCAGTTAAACTTCCTGAATGAGTTACCAAAATGGACAGTTTTAGTTTTAGCAAAATTAATAGTTGATAATTTGGTGTCACATTGCTCTAAATTTTATCAGGGCTCGCTTCAGGCCAATCCTTGTCTGGGATAAAAGAACAGCATCGTCAGCATACATTAAGGTTGAAACCTTTCTGCTACCTGAGAATGAGGGAGCATGAGTATCAATTGAATGAAGGCATGTAATTAAAGAATTAACATAGATGTTAAATAAGAAGGGAGCCAAGAGGCAACCTTGTCTGACTCCTTTTTGCACTGGAATTCTTTTCGATAGTTTCCCATCTTGTGTGAGTCTTATTTGGATGTTATTATTTTCGTGCAGTTTAATTAATAGAAGCAACAGCCTTCTATCAATACCCATGTCAGCCAATTTGGCCCAAAGCCTTCCCCTAGAAACAGAATCAAAGGCCGCGTACAAGGTATTCTTCCAGTGTTTCACATATTTAAAGATAAAATAATCTAAGACCAAGCAATGATCAATAGTAGCACACCAGATGTGAAACCAGCTTGTTCGATTTCAAGTAAGTTGCTATGATCTAGCCATTCACACAGCTTCTGACATAGGTGTTTAGTATATAACTTACAAATCACATTCAGAAGACTAATTGGTCTGTAGTTCAACGGATCATAGGGACTACCCTTTTTAAATAAAGGGACAATTATAGCCAAGCCCCAGTCTTTAGGAATTTGAGTTCAGATATCTATATAGGAAAAAAGATTTGCTAGGACCGGGGCCCACCAATCTATGTGCGATTTTAAAAAGCGCAGCAACTATAAAGTCACCTCCTGGGGCTTTCCCAGATTTCAATTGTGATATTAACAGGGTAGCTTCAGATACAGAGACTGGAGGCCATTGTGTGGAGTGATCTAAAAGAATGTCAGGAGGACCAAGATACGGCTGATCCCTAAATAAGCTGTTATAATTCTCTTCCCATGCTTCTGCAGAGATAGGATTGGGAGCATTAGAAGTCTTGATTTGTGAATTGGAGATGATTTTCCAGAAGCTGACATTATCTTTTTCTCTAGTGGCCTTAATAAGGGATTGCCATAAGAGGGAATTAGCAGCTCTCTTTTTGGCTTTTAACAGCTCCTTATATTCCTTTTTTTAAGTTGTAATTCTAGTTTAGCAGTTGGATTTGGATTTTGTTGAAAGGTGCCCTAAAGTACTGTCTGAGAGTCAATTTCACTTGGGTGCACTCATGATCAAACCATTTTTTTATTGCTGGAGATCCTATCATGTTTAAGATTTCCACATCTTGAGAGTAGAGGCTGGAGACTGGAAATTAATAGGTGGTAATAATCAATTAGAGAGATCACCCCATCATTATTAGCAGTTAGGACTTGCAGAAAGAACTGACCATTAGCTGATTGTGTCCAGAGTGAGAAATTTTAATTGATATGAGAGGACCATTTAAGTCTAATCCTCCCTGTCTGTTCTGAAAGCTTAGGCTCAGATACTTCAGGACAGAGTCGACCCATCAGAGGTCCTAGTGGACCAAACTTTTAAGGGTAAATGGTCACTTTATGTTCTTAATGTCAATCAGAAAATCTATATGGTCATTATAGAGATCTTGTGAGATAAGAATGTAATAAATGGTTGAGTGCTTTAAGCCTGACCAATAGGTAAATTGTAGAATTCAAAATTTAATAAGATGTACACGAGTTAAAATACATTTAAAATCCACATGTAAACAAGACTTTCACACATTTATACACATGATGGGACAATACATATCATACTAAAGACCAGATGCGTTTCGGCCATGAAAGGCCTTCTTCGGTGGTCACAAATACAATCTTGTCTAGACACACATTCATACAATAATATACAAATTCTTAAAAACCCTTTGTATAAAAACCAGATGTGATACCTGCAAATCAAAAAATCAAAAGAAGAAAACCCAGTTATTATTACATTGTAAACCAAATCTTAATAATTTGAAAACTATTGCTTTTTTTAAAAATTACCTTTTATAGATGTAATTTAGTTACAGGCAGGGGTCTTTTCGGGGGGAGCCCACCGGAGCGCAGCTCCGGGAGCTCAGGAGCCAAGCCCCGCCCCCAGCCAGCGTCCCCGGGAGTCTTTCAGGCAGCCGAATGTCAATTTCAGCTCCATTATATCCTATGGGCCATTGAAGTCAATGGTGAAAACATAGGGTATATTCTGGGGGCTGGAAGGGAGGGTTTGAGGGAGAGGCTCCAAACTCACAGGGTAGCTGATGGAGCCTCTCCCCAAGATACCCACCAAGTTTCAAGAATATTGAACTAGGGGTCCAATTCTATGGGCCCCCAAACAGGTTGCCCCTATTCCCTCCATTGTTCTCTATGGTGGGAAAAAAAGTTATATTTTTCCCACCATAGAGAACAATGGAGGGAATAGGGGCAATCTGTTTGGGGGCCCATAGAATTGGACCCCCTGGTCCAATGTTCTTGAAACTTGGTGGGTATCTTGGGGAGAGGCTCCATCAGCTACCCTGTGAGTTTGGAGCCTCTCCTCAAACCCCTCCCCTCCAGCCCCTAGAATATACCCTATGTTTTCACCATTGAATTCAATGGCCCATATGATATAATGGGTCCGAATTGCCACAGAATTTCTTTCATTCCCTCCTTTCCTTCTCTCTCTTTTTCCTTTTTCCCTCCTTCTTCTCTTCTCTCTTTCTTTCTTTCTTTCTTTCTTTCCCACCTTCTTCTCTTCTCTTTTTCCTTCTTTCCCTGTTTCCCTCCTTCTTCCCTCTTTTTCTTTCCCTCCCCTTTCCTTCTCTTTCTTTCCCTCTTTCCTTCCTTCTTTCCTTCTCTCTACTCTCTCTCTTTCCTTCCTTCTTTCCTCTTTCTGTGGCCCAACTCTCATGAGAAGGAGTTTAAACTTCAAACCCCTTCTCTCTTAGCTCCCCCACCCAGACCAGCCGGGGGAATGGAAAGGGAGGCTTTTGAAGATGCCTCCTCCTCTTTTGCTTCCCCTTCTGACATCACTTCCGGTGATGTCAGGGGCGTGGCATATGCTAATAGCCTAATAGCTCATTAGCATACCATATGCTAATGAGCTCCTGCAGCTGTTTTTCTACAAAAAGACCCCTGGTTACAGGTATGTAAAATGGGCCATACCAATGCCAATATGTATTCTAAATGAAAAATGAAAAAATGAGGAAAAAAATTAATTGTATTAATAATCGATATAATATATAATCCACATTAGAGATATGTTAAATTATGTTTGTAATAACCAACCTGGTAGTCAGGGTATCTAAGGTATGAATGTGTGTCTCTCCATCCATGCAAGAATACTGTTGTAAGTTACTGTGTTAGCCACCTAAAATAGTAGCTCAAAGATGATGCAATCACACCATGCCATTGCCCTATACTAATTAAGAGAGATACAGAAGGGGAGGGAGAGAAGGTGTATAAAAGAGAAGGTCAGGGCCTAATTAGGGAGGAGGGAGAATACCTGTCAGTAAACAGTATTATATACTTTGAAACAGAGGCTCCAACCATTCACATGCAGCAAGTCCAATCTATTTCTTCATTCAGTCCAAATGGAGCTGAAGTTTGTAGTGTGTGGATCCAGAATAATTCTCTTCTTAGAAGCACTTTGCACATGTTCTGATTCTTAGTCCGTACAATCTCTATGATCCAAAATTTTAGCTCTTTGTCCATGTGCCTTTTGTCCAGATAGTGACTCACTAGTGGAGCTGATCTTCTGTGTAGCTGAATATTGCTTCTGTGCTCACCCACCCTCACTTTAACTGGTCTTGATGTCTGCCCCAAATACAACATGTCACATGGGCACTGGATGCAATATATCACCCCTTTACTTTGACAGTTACAGAACTCATTGATCCTGAAAGTTTTCGTCTTAGAAGTATTTTCAAATGATTTCCTAGGCTCAGCATATGATGCATCCAGTGCCCATGTGACATGTGTGTCTAGACAAGATTGTATTTGTGACCACTGAGGAAGGCCTTTCATGGCCGAAACGCGTCTGGTCTTTAGTATGATATGTATTGTCCCATCATGTGTATAAATGTGTGAAAGTCTTGTTTATATGTGGATTTTAAACGTATTTTAACTTGTGTACACTTTATTAAATTTTGAACTATTTAATATTACATTAGCTCAACCCTCTTAGTTTCTAGCATTGTCTTGGATTGAGTTTGTTCTTCTGCCCCCCTTCCCCTATTGTGTAGTCAATAGGTAAATTGGCCTGGATAGTCACCCAATAGTAAACAATTCAGAATGACAAAATTTAGCCTAAAAGCCAATTGAAAAAGGCATGTGCCAAAAGAGTTACAACTGGGTCTAAAGAGAGGCGCCTGAAGAGTGGCCAGGATTCATCTTCAGAGATTGGGCTACCTGTACCACTCTCTTCAAATCAGCTGTTCATCAGTATGACCTAACCTTGCATTAAAATCACCGGCAATAATTATGGCGGATGAAGAAAACATGCCTGATATGTGACAAATGTATCCTTCCAACTCTTCCCAAGCATTTTTGATATCAGACCGTTTCGTAAAAGGCTGGATGTAGACATTAATACAAATTATCTTAAAATTAGAAAATGATAAACTAACAGCCAGAATCCAATTCTTGTTACTTTCCAGTTTCTTTGGAGAGCTATTTAACGATGAAGACACCAAAATACTCAGTCCTCCTGAGGGTCTTCCCCTTTTAGGACTGACCGAAGCACCTGAATGAAAAGCCAGGTAGTTATAAAACTCAAATGGGTATTGCATCCAAGTTTCTTGTAGAAAAATTATCTTAAATTGTGAAATATAAAAAATAAAATCTTGGTCCAATGATTTCGCATGCCATCCGGCAATATTCCAGGAGAGGAGGAGGGGTGATATTCAGTCTGCCTCTTCAATAATATCCAAGGACCTTCCAGTGTCAGTAAAAACACAACAATTGGATAGTGGATCCTGTGATATCGAGGAGGAAGGAACAGCAGTGTTTTCAGAGAGTGCTTCTTTCCGGTCAGGCAGGGGGGTAGATTCAGTCAAGGGAATATCATGCTCCATATCCATATCCTGTAGTGGGTCAGAGTTCACCTTGTCTGTTTCCACGTGTTCATCTGAGTTATGATGGTAGAGTACTAATTCTTCCAATCTGGCCATAATTTCCGTACACTCAGATTTTGGCAAATAAGTAAATAATGAGAGTAGATCCTGCTCTATGGAATTCTCCAGATAAGAGGGAGGAACATCAGTCTGACTAGTTAAATCTGGATCCGAAGGGGCTGAAGTTTTGGTAGCTAAGGTAGTTGGGATTCCAGCCTCACATCTAAATGACTTGGATTTATATATATAATTAGGGAGAAGGGGACAAGTCTTGGAGTTATTGAAAACTCTAGTAGGGAAAATGCCATATGATCTTAGAATATGTCTTTGCAGCATTAACAATGTAGGAATCTTCTTGGACTCAAAGGAAAGTAAAACCCTCTGAATTTGTAGCATATTGTTAAGGTGCTCAATCCCCTTAAGTCAATAAAGAGAGGGTTTTTCCCTAAGAGAGTGGATAGATATCTCCTTACACAGTTCTTAGTAAACCAACTGATTACCTAGCCTCTGAAAGGACAGATAGTTAAGCATATTTTGATGTAATGATCGCTGCTGCCACACCCGACGAGTTTGCCACCCGCCTCCGCATGGTCCTCAGCCATTTCCGGGACGCCGGCCTCAAAGTCAAGCACGAAAAGTGCCAGCTAGGGGTGTCATCCGTGGACTTCTTGGGCTTCACAGTGGACGCGGACGGCCTCCACCCAGCCTGGGATAAGGTTAAGGCCATAGTGGAAGTGCCACCCCCATCCTCCAAAGCCGAGCTCCTGGCTTTTCTTGGTCTTTTAAATTTCTACCACGCCTTTCTCCCCCACAAGGCGGTGGTAGCCGAGCCCCTCCACCGGTTGCTTGACAAGAAGGCGCCCTGGGTACGGGGCCCGTGTCAGGCCGCCGCGTTCCGGGCCGTTAAGGCCCTGCTGATCTCAAACTCGGTCCTGTCCCACTTCGATGAGTCCCTGCCCGTGGTCCTGGCTTGTGACGTGTCTCCCTATGGGGTGAGAGCCGTGCTGGCGCACCATCTCCTGGACGGCCGGGAGGTCCCAGTCGTGTACTACTCACAGACCCTATCTGTGGCTGAACGGAACTATGCCCAAATAGACCACGAGGGACTGGCAGTCGTGGCGGGGGTGAAGAAGTTCCACAACTTCACCTACAGCCATCCCTTCACCATCGCTACGGACCACCGCCCACTGCTGGGCCTCTTCACGGCGGATCACCAGACACCCCAGGTACTCTCCCCTCGAATTTTGCGGTGGTCCATCTTCCTGGCAGGCTACAATTACATGCTGCAGCACCGGCTGGGCAAGGTGATGGGCCACACGGACGCGCTGAGCCGGCTTCCCCTGCCGGACGAGGGGGAGGACTCGGCCCCAGCTCATCACGTCCTCCAGATGGAGAGTCTGCCTGATGCCTCCCTCCAGGCCGCGGACATCGCCCGCCACTCAGCCTGGGACCCCATTCTCTCCCGGGTTTTCAGCTGGGTGGTGAGGGGGTGGCCTACAGCCCCAGCAGGCCCAGAGTTCAGCGCGTTCACAATGTGGCGCAAGGAACTATCGGTGCACAAGGGCTGCCTGCTGTGGGGGGACCGGGTGGTAGTCCCCAGCGCACTCCGACACCAGGTTCTGCAGGCTCTGCACGAGGCACACCCTGGCATCGTGCGGATGAAGGCCCTCGCCCGGAGCTACATCTGGTGACCGGGCATGGAAGGGGAAATAGAGGCCTGGGTGAAGCATTGCCAGACCTGCCAAGAGGTCCAGCCGAGCTCACCTAGCGCACCAACGCAGTCCTGGGAGTCGACAAGAACCCCGTGGTCCCAGCTCCACATCGACTTTGCCGGCCCCTTCCACGGACTGACGTTCCTAGTAACTGTGGACTCATACTTAAAGTGGCTGGAGGTGAGTCCTGTCTCCACCACCTCTGCAAGTGCTACCATCCGGGCCCTCAGGAAAATCTTTGCCTCGCACGGGTTGCCGGACACGATCATCTCGGACAATGGCCCAGCATTCACGTCCAAGGAGTTCCAGCGGTTCCTGAGGGACAATCTGATCCGGCACATCAGGTCGGCACCGTTCCATCCCGCAATGAATGGCCAGGCTGAACGAATGGTTCGTACGGCAAAGGAGGCGCTGAGCTGCCTGACGGAAGGGGACTGGGAGTCTCGTATCGCACGATTCCTCCTGACAAACCGGACTACACCCAACCCTGTGAGCAGCCGCTGCCCTGCAGAGCTCCTGATGGGCCAGAGACCCGTGGTCCTACTTGACCGCCTGCACCCTGACCGGGCGCCCAAGGCACGCAACATGTCTGAGCAGCGGGAGGTGCCACGGGAGTTCTTTCCAGAGGACCCAGTGTTCACGCGGAATTATGGCAAAGGCCCTGAATGGGTTGCGGCCAGGGTCATCCGCGTCACTGGGCCGGTCTCCTACGAGGTGTCGACGGACTGCAGCCAGAGCTTACAGCGCCATGTGGATCAGCTGAGGCGGCACATGCTTCCAGACGAAGGTGAGCTTCCAACTCACGAGGAAGGGCGCGAAACCCCGGGAGTGGAGGTGAGCCATGGCCGGGAACGGGATTCCAGGGAGGCGGCCCCTAGCGAAGCACCAGCCCCAACTCGGGAGGGACAGCCGGAGGAGCGGCCGCCGCTGCCTCCCGCACCAGAGCGGAAAGAAGCAGTGGAAGCTCCCCCAATGCAGCCTCAACTCACAGGGGCCAAAGCCCCAACCCCAGCACCACAGCGGTCCACTAGGGAACGCCGCGCCCCAGACTACCTGAAGGACTATGTCGCCTAGGGGGGGGTCTGAAATATGGGGGAGGGGTGTTGTGTCTGCTGACCATTACAGGCCGTCAGTGAAAGAGCCTGAGCTTGAGTCCCCGAGAACAATGGGACTGGGGCTCCTGGCTCCGGCTTAGGGGAACCAATGGGAACGGCAACGGGAATTCAAACCTGCCAATGGCACCAGGGGTGTTCCCCTTCGCTTGTATATAGTTGGCCACCTGGCCAGGTAACCTTGTCTTGTGTTGTATAATAGCGAACCATGCTGATCACTACATCGTTGTCCGTGGTTTCATTATGCGTCTAACTCACTATACAACACCCCCTGGGCAGGTGAAAAAAGAGGGCAGAATTCCTGAAGCTCGTTGTGCCCTGGATGAGCCTGCCTGACCTGGGTGAGCCTGCAGCAAGAAGCACCTAGCTACTTCCCAGCAGCACCGGGCACCCCCGGACTGCTGCCTCTGGCGAAGAAGAGTCTTATACCGCACCCTTTAACCTACAAGAAGTTTATTGGGTAAAACCAAACCTTTGACCAAAAAACATTAAAAACAATATTTTATTAAATGCAGCAATCAAAATATGGGATCAAAAAAAGAGGCTTCTTCCAAATGGAATATCTCAGCTCTCAACGTATACACATCAGAATTGGTTTCCTCCTGGAATGAAACAGAATGAGTTCGAGATCTGGACAAAAGCAAATATAAGTCGGCCTGTGGACCTAGTTCACCAAGGGAAAATATATGATAAAACTTTTTTTGATCAGATTTTGGGTACACAGACGCCATGGTACCAGTATCTCCAATTAAAAAACCTAACAGAGATGTTAGCAGATCAAAGTACATTCCTGAGAGACCTGAGTCCACTAGAAAAAAATAATAATGAAAAGTCACTCAGTCTCATCAAAAGGGACACTCTCCAAACTCTGTAAAATAATTATACTAGCTGAGAATCAAACGAAGCTGAAACACCAATTGAGATGGGAAGAACTGAATACACAGTGGCAAAATTCAGACTGGAACACAATTTGGTCCTCCCCAGCAAACAACTCAACAATACATAATATATGCCTACAGAACTTCAAATTGATCTCCAGGTGGTACATGACACCAAAACAATTACACAAAATCAACAGAAATAACAACTTGTCATGCTGGAAAAAAGTGGGCAAGAAGGTTCTTATTTACACTGCTGGTGGAACTGCCCAAAGATTCTCAACTTCTGGAAAGACGTAACAACAAGTATAAATGACATAACCTCACAGAAGATCTCCTGCAAACCAGAAGTAATATTAATGAACAAATGGGACGATACAGTAAGGGACGAGGCGAAAGAAATCACCGTACTGCTACTTACAGCTGCAAAAGTAGTAATAGCAGCAGCATGGAAAACACCAAACCCTCCAACTCTCGAAGCACGGCATGAGAAAACTTGGGAACAGTTTGTAATGGCGAAAATAACAGACCTGAGTCATAGTGTGCAAATGCAAAGCGCGACATCACATGCAGATTTCAAGCAAAAATGGGAACCAGTAATAAATTATCTGACAAGACATGAAATAATCCCATCTAACCCACTAGTACCAGAGATGGTTATTTGTCTGAAAGCTCCAACAAAAAATAAAAAGTCTCAGTCAAGGAACATGGCAAACTAACATACATAGTTCATTCTATACAACATGAAAACCAGCAGCAGCCACATTAGTGATAAGAGAAAGATCGGAAAATGGTTATAAGAGGCGGCAGTGACCTCAGAGATTGCATAATTGTAAAATTGTAACACTTGTATCATATATGTTGTTATATGGAAAAATAAATAAATAATAATAATAATAATAATAATAAAAAGAAACAAACTGGAAGAGTCCCAGTATCACCATGGATGACAGTAGGTCCATGGCCTGAGGTCGCATCATCTGCATGGACATTAAAGTCTCCCAAGACTAGAAGCCTGTTCTTACAGCTGCTCAGAGCTATTTATTAAATAGACTTATTGAGATTCAGCCTGGCTTAACGTGTTTACATATTTGTCTCTGACATAAACTTTCTGGGTGGTCTGGGGCAAATTACTACCTGTTGCTTTCATTGTTTCCAAAATGGGAAGAATAAGTTTGTTGTTTTTGAGGATCAATGAGGTAAATGTTGAAGCAGCTACTTTCTGCAGATTTGAAATGCTGCCTGAGACGTTTAACGCACATCCTCTTTTCTTTGGCTATGGATCCTTAGCCATTAGTTGAAAGCCATTCTGCGTGACATCTGTGGTTATCTTCCTATGACCTCTTGCATAGACAAATGTTGGGAAACTCATTACTTTCAGAGGCTGCTGGGAGTGGCATTTCCTTTTAAAGATTAATAAAGATGAGACATGTTGCTTGGCACAGGAAGATGTCCTTCTGGAACGCTTGGGGGGTTGGGTGGGCTCCAATTAGATTTTGGAGTCTGTACTGCTGTTACAAAAAGAATCAAACATTTAGCAGCTTAGAAAACAAATGATACAAAATGATGGTGGGAGGGCCTGCAAGTTCCTTTTTTTAAAGAGTGAAACTCCATGTTGGACAGATGTAGGCCACGTTGCAGCACAACAAGAACCTAATGCAATGTAAATGAATTTTGAATGTGGTTTTTTAAGTCAAGAAACTCCACTGGGGGACCAGGCAGCGATTTTTCCAGGGAAGAATGAGCCCTGATGCATAAAAGATGCAGGCTGTAGTCAGAGTGGGATGGGGCGGGGTAAACAGTTGCACCCCCTACCTAGAGCACTGTTTCATCCCACCTTTTAGGAAACAACTTCTTAAAAAAGAGAAGTATGACATTCAGTCTCCATGTAAAAATCAAGAGCATGTTTTAAAAACAAGAAGATTGTTGGTTGATCAGTGGCAGCTGATGCATCCCAAAAGTGGTAGTGCTACAAACTACATCCCTTTGACCAGCAAAACTTTACCTACCCAAGTTTCCCCCTGGCTCAGCATGGATTTTTCAAGAGTATAATCACCTTTATATTCTTAAATTTTGGGGGGGTGGGGAGATCCCCTCCCCTTAGCTGCCCTCTCTTTGACCATAGTAGGATGCTTTAAAAGAGGAAGGTGCTGCTTATTTAAGGAAAGTGTTTGTTGTAGTTTGCTGCAATCAATAAAACCAAAAGGCTTTGTGAGAGGGTTGTAGGTTTCTGTGGGTGGTCAGGAAGTTGCTGATTTCCCTTCCTGCTTAGCTCCCCAGACACCTTTAATGCAGCAGCAAGCTGCACATGCCTTGTAAGGCTTCCTGAATTCTCATGAGACTCTTGGAGAAATGAGGATGGGGGGGAGAAGGGGAATTAGAAGAATCAGAATTGGAGGAGGAGGAGGTTGGACATATACTCTGCCCTTCACTACCCAAAGGAGTCTCAGAGCAGCTTACAATTTCCTTTCCCCTCCCCATGGCAGACACCCTGTGAGGTAGGTGGGGCTGAGAGAGCGCTCTCAAGAACTGCTTGTGAGAGAATTGCTTTGAAATAACTTGTAACTGATTCAAGGTCACACCAGCTGGCTTTATGTGGAGGAGTGGGGAATCAAACCCGGTTCTCCCAGATTAGAGTCTGCACTCTTAACTACTACACCATACTGGCTCTCAAGGAACATTGGTGGCTATGGTTTTTGGAGGGGTGAGAAAGAGGAGGTGAGGGCAAGGCAGAGGTGATCGCCTCCCCAAATCCATCTGAATACCATGTCTCACCTTGCCTTCAGTGCTATCAAGAGTGAATTCAGCTGTTCCTCTTTGTAGTGTTTTTTTTTAATGGCAGTGCAGTCATCCCACAATTTAGCATTGGGGGGGCAGTAAGAGTCATAGAAGGAGAGGAGGCAGGTACCAAGTGATAGCAGCTCACAACGGAAGAAAATGGGCTTCTGCAGGAGGAGAATTGATAGTCTTTCCTTCTTGTGTCCTTTGTGTCTTCTCTTTCCTTTCTGATCCTTAGAAGCATATTCTGGAATGCTTCCCACAGGCACTAGCATGTCATGGAGAAATTTAGCATATCCTTTCATGCTGGGAGAGCATCCCAAAAGAAGATGCTTCAGCCACACCCTAAAGAGGTAATGGCTATCCTCACACTCTCTCGTATGCAAGACGCCATCTGAGAATGCCATCCTTGTTGGGGAGAAGAGGGTCTGGTTATTTATATGTTTTTATTCTGGCCTTTGTACAAAAATGGTCTTCTAAAGAGGTTATTGTGTCGATAGCAAAGTAGCCCATAACTGCTGGAGTTAGCAACTCCCCCCTCTTCACTGGATCTTGTTTTTCATTGTTATGGTTTGCAGAGTCAGGTTGCACTCTGGCCTCTTGGAGTGCTGTGCCTTCTAGCTTTATTTTGGAATAACATACCACCTCCTGACCTACCTTCATTTTGTTTGAACCCATGTACATTGGAAGGAAGGTAGGGAGTAGCCAGGTATGGGAATGTGCATTTCAGAAATATTTGTAATACTTTCGGATCCAGATTTCAGGTAGGGCATTGTTTTCATTATCTGGGTTTTTTTGAAGTGTTGTTACCAGTTGTCGAAGGCTTTCACGGCCAGAGTTCATTAGTTGCTGTAGATTCTCCCTCACTTCTGCAGGAGTATACCGCATACCATGCAGTTGTGGACAAGTTCACATCAGAACCACACAGGTTCAGACATGAATAAAAGAACATGAAAGACTCGGCCAACCTGAAAAATCAGCAGTGGCTGAACATAGCCTAACTCAAACAGTACACAGCATTTTGTTCCAGGACACTGAAAGGCTGGGCAACACTTCCAATTGCCATGTCAGATTACACAGGGAAGCCATTGAAATTTATAAACATAAACACAACTTCAACAGGAAAGAAGAGAGTTTAAAAATAAATAGGGCATGGTTTCCTGTCCTGAAAAACACAAAATGCTCTACATCTGACAATAGCACTACAGGTAAGATTAGAATTTCAGTAGCCATTCCATATACAAAAGAACCTCCTCAGGAAACAATCCATAGACAAAAGAACCTCCTCAAGAAAGCTGCTCCATTAGCATGTTCATAGCCTGGGGAACTCCTACAAGATAACAACTCAGCCCTACCCTACCTTCCAGGGTAAATATAAATTACCTGCCTACCATTTTTCTTCTCACCTTGACACAGAGAGTACTCTATCTTTCTGTGTGATACCTCTGAGAATGCCAGTCACAGCTACAGGCAAAATGTCAGGTCCTACAATGCCAAGACCACGGCCACAATACCCGGAAGATCTACAGCAACTAATGTTGTTAACAGGTCAGGATTTTTTCTGGGTCCCCAAAATTTGGGACCATTATTTTTGTTGATCCACCCTTCCACACACACCCAGCAGGAGCCTGGAGGAAAGGACAGAGAGCCAGCCTCAGACTTACTATCCCGGCATCATTACTATCCCTGCCCCGCAGCCAGAAAATGGCATTCAAGCTGGGGGGCTTTTGGACTGCCACAAGGTTTGGCTGCTGCAGCAGACATTTCCTCCACGGGGGCTTTTAATTTTTAATTGGCAACTGAATAGTGTTATATCAAGATAATAGTATAGCAGTAAGTATAGCAATAGGTTCATATAGCAATATGAATTCCCAGCTTTTATTTTTTTTAAAGTATGCCTCTAACTGCTTCCATTGCAGAGATGGGGGGGCTTAACCCTTGCACTTCCAGCCATTTTTCCACTTGATGCAACTCCCTGCAGACCTGTGTCGTTTCCTTCATGGAATGAGATGCAGCTGGAAAAGGAGGAATCTGTGAAGGGGAAACTAGGCAGAGAGGAAAGAGTTAAACCACCACTTAAGAGTCTGAAAAGCCAGTCTCTTCCCATAGCCAGCTAATTTCTACTTAGACTCCTCCCAAAAGGCCAGTATTTTGGAGATCAAGTTGGTCGTATATTTTAAAGTTGCTTAATGCTTTATAGTTCAAAAGTCCATTTTCTTGGGGTCTTGGAATGAAAGAGATAGAAACAAATTGGCAATTTATGCAAGCTAAACAGGTTTGCATAAGATCTATCTAATTCAGGATATCCAGGACTCACCATGTTGGGGGAAGCTGGGAATTGGTGTCATAGTCTAGTGCCTGCAGACTTTTTTATTGTTTGTGCCCCTAACATGGAAGTTTGCCAATTTCCACAGGATATCCTACTGCACAGCCGATAAAGCGCATGACAAAGTGTTTGCCTACATTGCCCAGAGTCAGCACAATGAGAACCTGGAGTGCCATGCCTTCCTCTGCACAAAACGGAAAATGGTCAGTATGAAAGGAACTTTCCTTAATTTGAAGTTACTAAACTGCAGGTTGAACTGTATGTGGCAGTTTGCAGCAGTAACTAGGGTGTTTTGATGGAGGCACTGGCTCAAAGCCAGCTCTGTCATGAGGCAAGATGGGGTAGTGTCCTCAGGTGTTGGATTTGGAGGGAGCAGCCTGCATGCCTGCCTTTTCCCCTGTTATATTGCTAGAATGTTCTCAGGACGATAGATGAAAAAGCAAATGTCCTTAGTTAGGGCAGCAGACTAGGCAGAGTGGTGATTTGAATCTGGGTCTCCCAGATCCTAGTCCAACACTCTAACAATTGCACCTGTCAAGAGAGGATAACCAGTGCAGAGTCACCCAGCAGGCTTCGTGGCTGAGTGGGGGGTTGAACCCAGGTCTCTGTAGTCCCACATCCAGCACTCCAATGATGGTGATGTTCTGCTCCTTTTCCAAAATGCCAGATGGTGTCCCGTCCCGGGACTCGGAGGCCGAGACCGGGCGGGGAACGAAGAGCGCGGCGGCGAGGTGGCGTCCCAACCGTCGGGCCCGGGAAACCCCATGGCGCAGAAGGAGCCCCCTTCCCGCCCATTCCACTTACAGGTGGCTCCGGGAGGCTCGGGACGAGCGCGGGACCGCAGGCGTGCGGCGCGAGGACCGGGAGACGGCGGGGCAAGCTTCCAAGGCAGCGAGACGACGGGGAGGCAGCGGGACAGCGCAGGAGCACTGGCGGGCCGCGTTCTGGAAGTGGGCCCCGCCCCGGAGCAGCGGCACGCTGAGCCGACTGGGAATTCCCCACCCCCACCCACGCCAGTTAGACGGGCCAACCAGCGGCTAGGAGCGGAGAGGGACAGGGCAGGGCACCAATGGGGGGCGGGGGAAGGAGGGGAAAAGGGTGGAGCACGCACGGGAAGGGGAATAAAAGGGGGAGAGCGGAGCGAGGCCGAGGAGGAGGAAAGAGCCGGATTTGGAGTGAGGTGGGCTGAGCTCCACAGAGAGAGAGAAAGAGAGAGACAGCACCCTACAACCCACAACCCGGCGGAGTCCCTGTCCAAGTTCCTGGTGACGTAACCAGGAGGCAGGGCTCCACTACTGAGGCCTCGCCTGCCAAAAACCCAGCGTTTTCGCCCACCTAGGTCGTGCTCCGCCTTTGCTTTTGTAAGAAGCCCTCCGTGTGAGAGGGACACGCCCTTGAGGGGCGCAACACGTGGTGAAGAATGCGGGCAGCCGACGCCCGCTGATGCGCCCGCCCCCTTTCCTCCCGCCCCCGCTGGGTGGCGGCCACCACCCCGACAACACAGCGCACTGGAGTTCGGGGAGGAGGAAGGGAGCCTGACTGAATCAAGCTCCACTGGAAGTCAAGACTCCGTGCTGGTGTCACCTGACCTACAGGCCCAGAACCGACTCTCCATGGTTAACAGACCATAATGCCCAACTGCTGTGAGAGGTGGCTCAGCAGCAGCAAGCCTCCCAGGCCGCATTGGTGCGGGACCTCCAACAGACCCTCGTGGCGGGCCAAGGAGGCACCCCCCCTACAGCCCAATTGCCAGGCCGAGGATCCTGGATCCCTCTAACCAAGATGGGGCCAAATGACGAAGTGGAGGCTTACATTGAAACTTTCGAAAGGGTGGCCGAGGCCGCCCAGTGGCCAGCCGCGCAATGGCCCTTTATTTTGGCCCCCTACCTGACCGGCGAGGCCCAAGCGGCCGTGAAAGCGCTAACGAAGGAAGAAGCAGCCGACTACGCGAAAGTGAAAGCGGCCATCTACGACCGACTCGCCATCACCCCTGAGTCAGCTCGTCGGAAGTTCAGGGCCATCATGTGGCAAGGTACAGATCGCCCACGGGCAGTGCTGGCGGCCTTGAAGGACACCGCCACAAGATGGCTGCAACCCAAGACGGAGGCGGCCCGGAAGGTAGTGGAAAAGGTAGTGTTAGAGCAACTATTGAACATCCTCCCTCCCCGGATGCGCTATTGGGTGGCCTGCTGGAAACCTCGAGATCTAGCACAAGCCTTGGAGCTCTGGGAAAACTTTCTCACGGCAGAAGGAGTGACTGCAGGGCGAGACCAGGGTAAGGGCCCTGGACCGACCGCGGCGGCGGGAAGGGGCGGCGCTGCTGAAGGTGTGCAGGGTGCCGAAGGAACCAGGGGAGGACGGGCTCGGCCCCTGTTACAACCACGTGTGGGCCCCAGTCCGGCTGGCCCACGTTGGAGAAGCCCGTTCCCCCCCTCAGGTCCACTGCTAAGAGATCTAAAGTCAGAAAAGACCCACACAGACAGCAGAGGAGTCACTCCTCGGGTCCCGGGCCCAGGTCCATGTTACACCTGTGGGCAGGTAGGACATTACCGTCGGGATTGCCCTTTGATGGAGTGCGACGCCGGGTGGGAGACCTCGTACCAAGGGTCGGCGCTGGGATCGGGCCCGCCTCCGTTCACCATCCAGGTGGAGGTGGACGGTCGGGTAGTACTCGCCCTTCTTGATAGCGGGAGTTCAATCTCTATGGTCCGGAGCGACTACATGCCCGAAAAGTTGCCATGGATACGCGATACAGCTATATCCTGTTTTCATGGACATACTGAGTGGTGCCCTGTGGTACGCGTGCCCATACAGTACCGGGGCGGAGGCGGGAGATTCCTATGGCTTGCATCAGGAGCCTACCTTTTCCTATCTTATTGGGGCGAGATGCGCCGGATTTCTCTGCCCTCCTCGGTCGACCCCTCGGGAGGAGAAGTGGTCAGGCAGCGACTGCACATAGTTATGCCACAGGACATGATTCCCCAACAGCCGACCCGATCACCGACGGAGAACCCGAGACCGCCGCGGTAGAGGAAGTTCCATGGAGGCACGACGCGGAGTTTCAAGATGCCCAGACGAAGGACGCGACCTTGGAGATCCTACGAACCTGGGTAGCGGTAAGCGAAGGGCGGGTGGTGGATGAACGGTTAAATGCGAGACCAGGACGCATTCTCCAAGAGGGAGGGTTATGGTTCTGGGAGTGGCTTCCTCGGGGTAAGGCAGCCCAACGACAGCTACTCGTCCCGCTCCAATATCGAGACCAAATTCTGGAGCAGGCCCATGACCATCCTTGCGCAGGTCATCAGGGCCGCAAGAACACCTTGAATAGGGTGTTGGCACGGTTCTTTTGGCCCTCGGTGTCTCGGGACGTCAAACAGTACATAAAGTCATGTGCGATCTGTCAACGGACGTCCTCACAGCCGGGACCCCGAGCTACATTGGCTCCCTTACCCATCATTGGCGTCCCGTTTGAACAAATCGCCATGGAGTTCATCGGGTCTTTGGTGCGCAATCCCTGAGGGGCACGGTATGTGCTGGTGCTAATGGACTATGCTACCCGTTACCCTGAAGCCATACCCCTCCCCAGTATGAAGAGTCCTGGTGTCACCCGGGCTCTCATGCGCTTCTTCGCCCAAGTGGGATTGCCCAAAGAAATCTTGACGGACCGGGGGACCCCCTTTACGGCCAATTTCATGCGACAGATTTGCGCGGCACTTCACATCAAACAACTGTTTACAGTGGCGTACCATCCCCAGACTGATGGGCTGGTCGAACGAATGAATCAAACCATAAAAGGTATGTTACGCCGGATCTTCTATGAACATACTCATGCTTGGGACCTGTATCTGGATCCATTGCTCTTGGCGTTGCGAGAAACCCCGCAGGCGTCAACCGGATATTCTCCATTTGAGCTGGTGTACGGGAGGAAGCCCCGGGGCATCTTGACCCTATTGGAAGACCAATGGGTAGCCCCACTACCCCCACGATGATCACAGCAGGGACCCATGTACGGCAGCTACGGGACCGGCTAGACGAGATACACCGGCTCGCCAGGGAAAATTTGCAACACGCCCAGGAGACTATGAAGCAACGCTACGACCAGTGGACAAAGCCTCGCTCCTTCACCGTCGGGACTAAGGTCCTGGTCGCCCGATGGGTGATGGCTCGCAACACCGGGGATCCCTGGCTGGGGCCCTTTCCAGTAGTCCAGGTCTTGGGACCTCTGACGTACCGAGTGCAATGCGGCCCTTCTCAACGGCAGGTCAAGACCCTCCATGTCAACGACCTAAAGGAGTGGATACCCCGAGAGGCGGAGGAGGGTCCCATAAACGACATGTGCACCTTGGCAAGTGAACCCGGAGAGATAGATCTGTTTGGGAAGCTGTGGGAGGAGGCAGCAATCCAAACCCAGGAGCCCCTCTTGGATCCAGAGCTAACACAGACCCAACGGCAAGAGGTCTACCAGTTGTTACAACGTCTACCGCAGGTCTTCTCCACGCAACCCGGCTGCACCTCCCTGACGGAACATCGCATACCCACCCCAGAAGGGGTGGTTGTTCGGTGTCGTTGGCGGCCGATCCCCCACAAAAGGATAGCCGTGATAGAAAAGGAGGTAGATGAGATGCTGCGGCTAGGAGTGATCGAGCCGTCGCAAAGTCCTTGGCGCAACCCTATAGTGCTGGTCCCAAAACCCGATGGGAGCGTGAGGTTCTGTGTAGACTATCGGGAGGTGAACAACGTGGCTACTTTTGACGCGTACCCTATGCCGCGGGCAGAACACCTCATTAACCAACTGGGACAAGCTCGGTTTCTATCGTCCTTAGACCTGACAAAAGGGTACTGGCAGATACCCGTGCGAACTGAAGACCGCCCAAAGACGGCCTTTGCCACCACCCGGGGATTGTTCCAGTTTCGACGCACGCCCTTTGGTCTTCATGGGGCAGCAGCTTCATTCCAGCGCCTTGTTAACCAGGTCCTAGCCCAGTGTGGACACTTTGCCTGGGCCTACATTGATGACATCATCATTTGTAGCCCAGACTGGCCCACTCATCTGCAACATCTCGAGGCTGTCCTACGAGCTCTGGCCCGTGCGGGCTTAACGGCCAACCCCCGGAAGAGCCGGATTGGGTTCCAAGAGCTGAAGTACCTGGGCTTTCAGGTAGGCCGTGGACAGCTACAACCTCTACCGGAGAAGGTGGCAACTCTCGAACAAATGGACCCACCTACGACAAAGCGACAGTTACGCCGATTTCTCGGCTTCGTAGGGTACTACGGACGCTTTATACCTCACTTTGCAGCAACAGAAGCACCGCTCACCGATTGCCTGCGCAAAACAGAACCCAACACACTATGTTGGACCCCGGACCGGCGCCGTGCCTTCCAGCTTCTCCGAAGGAGTCTTTCACACAGTCCAGTTCTCAGGAAGCCCGATTTCACGAAGCCATTCGTGTTGTTTACAGACGCATCCAACACGGGGCTCGGGGCAGTATTGGCCCAGGAAGTAGACCAGCAGGAACAACCGGTCCTGTTTCTAAATCACAAGTTACACCCAGCAGGTATCATGCCTGTCCTGACTCAGCCCCTGAACCAGCCCCTGACAGCCAAAACAGGGAGGCTTCGGTACCTTTAAGGGCTGAAGAGGCACCAGGACCTGCAACCGATGTAAGTGCTGTGGAGGATACACAGCAGCCTGAGCCAACTGTGGGATGCTTTGCACCTGGAGCGGTGCCTGAAGCAAGCACTTCACCACCTGCCTCTCCCCACCTGTGCACCGGCTAAGGGATCGTCGGCGTCAAGATATGGCCAGCTGAAGAAAAGAGTCACACTCCAGAGGGCAAAGAACCTTGAGCCCTGAGTATTAGCAGGGCTCAGGACCTTGCTCACAGGTGCTCATGGGCTACGGAGCCAGAGCACTATTTAGGAAAGCCTCTGGCCATGAGCACACTTGTGCTAGCAACGTCGTTGTCAGGACCTGAATCTTTGTATCTCGGCCTCAACCCTTGTGAAACTCTTACCGGCTTTTGACCCTTGGCTTCGTGGACCCTGCGTTTCTCTCTGACTCCTCTGGCATCGTTGTGATTTATGGACTTGACTCTCTGGTATGTCTGACCCTACTTATGGACTGTGATTTAAAACCTGTTTGTACCGTGCTACCTGATTTACTCGGCTTTAACCTTGGACTGTTCCTGGACTTGTGCTCATTCGTGTCGCACCTTGGGGTCCTGCCCTGACAGCAGAACAGCAGTATTCCACCGTAGAGAAGGAAGCACTGGCACTTAAATGGGCCGTTGGAGCCTTACAATTTTATTTGGCTGATAACCCGTTTGTACTGGTTGTAGATCATGCCCCTTTGATGTGGTTGTCCCGCATGAAGGACTATAACTCTCGTGTAATGCGCTGGTATGTGTCTTTACTCCCCTACAGATTTACAGTCCGACATCGTGCTGGGTCGACGCATACCAACGCGGACTTCCTCTCCCGATTGCACGAGGAGTCCACCGGGAATACCAACGGCACGCTTGGGGAGGGGGTGTGTCCCGTCCCGGGACTCGGAGGCCGAGACCGGGCGGGGGACAAAGAGCGCGGCGGCGAGGTGGCGCCCCAACCGTCGGGCCCGGGAAACCCCGCGGCACAGAAGGAGCCCCCTTCCCGCCCATTCCACTTACAGGTGGCTCCGGGAGGCTCGGGACGAGCGCGGGACCGCAGGCGTGCGGCGCGAGGACCGGGAGACGGCGGGGCAAGCTTCCAAGGCAGCGAGACGACGGGGAGGCAGCGGGACAGCGCAGGAGCACCGGCGGGCCGCGTTCCGGAAGTGGGCCCCGTCCCGGAGCAGCGGCACGCTGAGCCGACTGGGAATTCCCCACCCCCACCCACGCCAGTTAGACGGGCCAACCAGTGGCTAGGAGCGGCGAGGGACAGGGCAGGGCACCAATGGGGGGCGGGGGAAGGAGGGGAAAAGGGTGGAGCACGCACGGGAAGGGGAATAAAAGGGGGAGAGCGGAGCGAGGCCGAGGAGGAGGAAAGAGCCGGATTTGGAGTGAGGTGGGCTGAGCTCCACAGAGAGAGAGAAAGAGAGAGACAGCACCCTACAACCCACAACCCGGCGGAGTCCCTGTCTAAGTTCCTGGTGACGTAACCAGGAGGCAGGGCTCCACTACTGAGGCCTCGCCTGCCAAAAACCCAGCGTTTTCTCCCACCTAGGTCGTGCTCCGCCCTTGCTCTTGTAAGAAGCCCTCCGGGTGAGAGGGACATGCCCTTGAGGGGCGCAACAGATGGACTGAAATCAGGACACATAAGCAGCTTTGGTCATATCCTTTCTGTAGAGCAGGGCTTTCTCTTGTTGCCTTGATAAAGCACTCTCTTCCAATCCACATTTTAAGTCTTTCTCCTTCCAGGTTCCCAGACATTCCACATATGCTGAACTAATACAGGGGTGGGGATTCGCAGGGGAGAATTGATGGTAAATCCCTGCTCCACAATGATTCTTTCTTACTTTCAATTTCAGAACCTGTCGGGGGGGGGGAGATTAGGAACTCCAGATTTTTGCAGAGGAGAAGCAGCAGGTGGAAGCAAGGCTAAGCACCCCCTCCTGCCTGCAACTTCTGCCCTGTAAATGCCCTTCCCTCTTACAAGGAAGCCCCTTGCAATGTCCTTCTGCTCTCTTTGTCTTGTTCAAAACAGCCATTTGTCACACAAAAGAACCGCATGTCTTCCCTTTGCTTTTGATTGATCCATGGGCAAGAACACATGGATGCCAACTTAACATTACAAAACTGGGGGGGGGGGGGGTTTCACATACTATCTTAGGGGTGGGCTGCGGACCTTGACTGCCTGTCTTCCATTCTCCAACATATTAGTCTATATTTTTAGTGCCTGGGCAATTCTCACCAGTATCTGTGTGCTCAATTAAACTTGATTGGGATGTGACAGTTGAAATTGTAAACAGCCAGGAAGAGTTTCATACTTAATTACCATATTTAAGGAGGCCTGGCAGGGGGTTGTGTGTGTGTATTCCCCCCCACACACCCCATTTAAAAAGCATGCATTCTTTCACCAAAGATGGGAACTGCTCAATTCCTACTTTTTCTCAGTCTTCTCTTGCAAGGGAAATGGCGCTCAACATGGCAAAAACAGAACACATGATGAGGGAATGGAGTTGCAACGTAGGATTGACATAGAGGTGGTACATAAACACCTAGTTTCTTTAAATGAAACGAAGTCTTCAGGGCCAGATGAGCTGCATCCAAGGGTACTAAAAGAACTTGCGGATGTAATTTCTGAGCCTCTGTCCATTATTTTTGAGAATTCTTGGGAGAACAGGTGAGGTGCCAGAAGATTGGAGGCTGGCAAATGTTGTCCCCATCTTCAAGAAGGGGAAAAAGGAGGATCGAGGTTAACTACCGACCCATCGTCTTGACATCTATATCTGGGAAAGTTTTAGAACAAAAAAACAGACAGTCCTTGAGGGTTTGGAAAGGATGGCTTTAACTACTAAGAGCCAGCATGGGTTTCTAGAGAACAAGTCATATCAGTCTAACCTTATCTCTTTTTTTTGAGAAAGTTGCTTCCTTGCTGGATCAGGGGAATGCTGTGGACATAGTTTATCTTGATTTTAGTAAGGCTTTTGATAAGGTTCCACATAATATACTTGTTGACAAATTGGAAATATGTCGTTTGGATTCTGTGACTGTTAGGTGGATATGTAACTGGTTGACAGATCACACCCAATTAGTGCTTGTGAATCGTTCCTCATCTTCGTGGAGAGGAGGGACAAGGGGAGTGCCTCAAGGATCTGTCCTGGGACCTTTTTTGTTCAACATCTCTATCAATGATTTGGATGAAGGGATAGAGGGAATACTTATTAAATTTGCAGATGATACTAAATTGGGAGGGGTAGCAAATACAGTAGAAGACAGAGTCAGGATACAGGATGATCTTGACAGGCTAGAAAACTGGGTTAAAAGAAATTTAATGAATTTCAATGGGGATAAATGTAAAGTTCTGCAGTTAGGTAGGAAAAATCAAATGCATAATTATAGGTTGTGGGAGACTTATTTTGGCAGTAGTATGTGCAAAAAGGATCTAGGGGTCTTAGTAGACCATACACTGAACATGAGTCAGCAGTGTGATCTGGTTGCTAAAAAGGCAAATGCTTTTTTGGGCTGTATCAAGAGAAGTATAGTGTTCAGATCACCAGATGTGATGGTACCACTTCACTCTGCACTGGTTAGACCTCACCTAGAGTATTGTGTTCAGTTTTGGGCACCACAGTTTAAGAAGGATATAGTAAATTAATTACTGGATCTTCAATCAAAAACATTACATCATCCGCAAATGCCCTATATTTGTATGTAAAGCCTCCAGTTGTAAGTCCCCTTATATCCTTATCCTCTCTTATCTTCCCCAACAATACTTCCAAAATCCAAATAAACAATAAGGGGGATAGTGGGCAACCTTGCCTGGTCCCTTTTTGAACCTTAAAATGTTCTGTCATCTCTTTATTCGTGTTCAACGATGCTTTCTGTTTGGAATATATTGCCCTAATTACATTTAAGAAAGGCTGTCCAATATCCATTCTCTCCATCACTTGAAACATAAAGTCCCAGTTTAAATTGTCGAAGGCTTTCTCAGCGTTTACAAATAAAAAGGCCACCTCTTTCTCTGGATGTTTATCACAGTATTCAATAGCATCTATCACCATCCTTAAATTGTCCCTGATTTGTCTGTTTGGTATCAGTTTCAGTTATAACATCTTTCAAATAGTTCTTCAATCTCTCTGAAATAATTTTGGCAAACAGCTTATAGTCATTATTAAGTAAAGAAATTGGTCTGTAGTTCTTAACGTCTGTTAAATTTTGTCCTTCTTTTGGTATGAGTGATATATTGGCTTCTTTCCACGTCTCTGGTATTACTTTGGTCACCCGTATCTCATTTGCTAAAACTTCCAAGATTGGGGTTAACTCCTCTTTTAATTTTTTGTAAAATTTTACGGTAAATCCATCTGGATCTGGAGCTTCCCCCAACTTAGCATCTTCTATTGCCTTATAGATTTCTTCTTTTTGAATTGGGCCATTCAGTATTTCCTTAATTTTTGTTCCCATCTTTGGAATTTCGACCTTGTCCAAATATTTTTTAATTTTTTCAGTGTCTGTGTTCTTTTTTTGAAATAACTTCACATAATACTTAAAAAAGACTCTTTTTAAACCGTTCATATCCACGATTTCTTTACCTTCGATAATTTTGTTTATTAACCTTTTCTCTCTTCGATTTTTCAATTGCCATGCCAGAAACTTTCCTGGTTTGTTTGCTCCTTCAAAAGATTTTTGTTGTAGTTTCTTTAAATTCCAATAAAGTTCCCGATTAAGTATCACGTTCAGTTGCTCTTGTAAAATTTGAATTTCTTTAATAATTTTCTTTTTTCCTGATCTCCTCTTCAATTCTTTTTCTTTTTGTTGAATTCTTTCTTGCAACTCCTTTTGTTGCTTTATACTCTGTTTCTTGTCCGTCACATTCAGCGATATAAGTAGTCCTCTCATCACAGCCTTATACACATCCCAGACAGTCTGTATTTTAACATTTTGATTCAAATTCATTTGAAAAAATGACTCGGTTTCCTTACGTAATGTCTCAATTATTTTCCTCTTATCCAATAAATCTTCATTTATTCTCCATTGAAACTGTTTCACTTTTTCTTTTAACATCCAAATCACGAGGTTGTGATCAGAATTGGTCTTTGGCAAAATCTCCACTTTCTGGGTTTTTAATGCCATATCACCAGACAGCCAAATCATGTCTATTCTAGAGAAGGAATTATGTCGATTAGAATAAAAAGTAAAGTCTTTAACTTTAGGATTCCATTTTCTCCATACATCTTCTAATTTCTCTTGTTCCATTAATTTAAAGAAAATTTTAGGTAATTTTCCAATCTTCTCATCAATCTTTTTCGATTTCCTGTCCAATTTGTTATTAACCGTGCCATTAAAATCCCCTGCCAGAATTATCTGGTCATAATTCACTTGGTCCAGTTCCTTCATCAAGTCCTTAAAGAAATTTTCTTTTGCTCCATTAGGCGCATATAAGTTAACTACCAATGTCTTTTTCTGAAGCATTGTAATTTCCACTCCAATATATCTCCCATCTTTGTCACTGAAAATTTCCTTTGGATCCAGTTCTTTATTTACATAGGTCACAACTTATTTTTTTTCTCTGCCAATGAGTAGAATTCTTGTCCTAATTTTCTGTTAGTCAAATACTTATTGTCCCGTTTTTTAATGTGAGTTTCTTGCAAACAAATGATATTAGATTTTTGGTTTTGTAGCCAATAATTTACTAACTTCCTTTTAGAAGGTGAATTAAGTCCATTTACATTCCACGATAACAATTTGTAATCCATCATGTCTTGTCTTTAAATATCTCCAAAATCTTCTAAATTTTCCGCCTTGAACCTATGCATATCTCCTAAAGTCTTAATCGTGTGCCTTTTCGAATTGTAGGTAAAAGACAGACCTTGTGGCATTTCCCATCTGAACCAGATACTTAACTGCTTCAATTTGTCCACCAGCTTCTTGTATTTCTTTCTGTCTTGCAAAATCATTCTTGGGAGTTTTCTCATTATTATTATCTTTTTGCCGTCAATTTCCAAAGGTTGTGTGAATTGTTTTTTAAAAATGTCCTCCTTCATCTTCCTTGTTACTAATTGCACAATAACATCTCTTGGCAATTTCTTTCTCTGTGCGTATGCTGAATTCACTCTCTAAATTAAATCAAAATCAAAATCCAATTCTCCTTGATCCTCTCCCAGATACTCTGTCAAAGCTATCATCACCACCATAGGTATGTCTTCATCAGTCGTTTCTTCAATCCCTCTTAACCTCAGATGGTTTGACATTGCTCTATATTCCATCATTGCCTCCAATTTGCGATTATCTTGTAGAGTTGTTTCCATTTTTTTGTCTATATCTTGTGTTTTTTGCTCCAGTTCGGTTGATTTTGTTGCCAGACCTTGAACTTGACTATTTGTGTCTGCCAATTCTTTTTTAATTACAGCCACTTCTGCTACCACCAACTCTTTCAGGGCTGCCACATTCTTTTCTTGCACTTCTTCTAACTGCTCCAGCTGTTTTTCCATTTGCTTCTCTAACTGTTGCTCTATCTGTTTCACCAATCCTTGGATCGCTTCCATCATTCTCTTTTCCATTGCTTCAATTGCAGCTTGCCACTCTCTCTTTTCCTTCGCTGCCATACTTGGACTTACAGTTGAAGCTGCCCTTTGTCAATGTTTTGGATCCGTTTTGAAGATTCTTCAGTATACTCCGACTGCCCTTTGTGTCTTCTCTTGAATTTCCACCTTTTCACTGCCCTTTAAGGTCAATTCCACTTATAAAATTAAAATTTAAAAATTTAGTCCTCCACAAAATGGCGGGCGCAATTACTCTATGATCTTTCAGGCGAGAGTAGGCTCTTTTTGAACTTCCTGTTTCCTGTCCCCCTTGAACGTCGTCCTACTGGAAGCTCCCGCTCCACCGCTCTCACAGTCCTCTGGAAACCACTCTAGCCCTTAGACACAGTTCTAGCCGGACACAGATACTTGCAACACCTTAGTCTTGCAATCGTTTCTGTTAGTTTCGGTCTTACACTCCGCTCCCGATCTTTCTAACCACAGGAATGTTAAACAATGTCTATTTTTCTCAAATTACGTGCTTTGATGAACTCTTCTTAATTCCTCAATGAACCAATTATTCAAGATTAAGTCTTTTACGCTTATCTGCCTTGTTCAAACTTCGTTAGATCTCCATTCCGGTAAGCAAAATGTTTATGTTACCTTGCATTATCTTGGGGCTTCGCATTGCTTCCTCTCGCTTTCAACTCCAATCTCTTTCTTAAGAAGTCGGGAAATTACGAATTTAGGCTGACTTTTCAGCTCGGTAGGCTTCTCTAGTGCTGTCTTGCAAACACCCGCTTCTGAGAGGGGATCAAAGCGTAAACAAGCCTCCTTCGAGACTTATACACGCCAATCTTAACTCTCACTTGGACCTTGTTGCTTGCTTGCCAGCCCCCTGCCTGGGGGATGCTGCGTTGGGCCCAAACTGTCAAAAGAAGCCACCGTTCACCCTGCACGATCGCAATTCACCATTTTACTCCGACCAGAAGCCCCCTTGTAGCCCTTTTTTACACACCCAGGGAAATGCTGATTGCCACTTTGGGGTCAGGAAGCAATCCTGGAGGGGTTTTTTTGTCATCTTCTGGGTTTAGAACAGCGTTCACTATGAGTGTGGAGGGGGAGGCATTTGTGAATTTCCTGTCTTGTACAGGGGGTTGGACTAGATGACCCTGGAGATCCCTTCCAACTCTATGATTCTATGAATAGCTCCAGTGTTCAGATCAGATTGCCTTCCCAGTGAGGTGGAATGGGCACAGAGAAGTTTGGTCCAGACTTAAGAAATGCTGTTTTCCTTCAGCCATTAGAGTTGCCCACAACCCTACCCAGCAAGAAATCCCTGTAAAGTAAATGGGAAAGGTTCTTCCAGTGCTGACGATGAACAGCACAGCTACTTGTGAGCAGGTTGTCTAAGGTGATGGGTTGGGGGAGACACAGGATTAGTAACTTTTTATATCCATGTGCAAAGCTTGTTTTACCAAGGAGAGTTTCTAACTTGGAGGGGAGTATAGCTCTCAAATCAGTGGAATGTCACCTCCTCCCACAGTGCTTCCTGATGTTAAATGGAGAGTGAGGAAGGCCCCCTTGTTTTTAAAAAGCAAACTTTATTTAATTGGGAGAGCTGGTTTGAAATGCGGTGTGGAAAGCAGGTTTGAAACTTACTTCCAGTAATTTGGCTTTCCCCCCACCCCTCCATGCTTTGGCTTTTTGACAACCACCCAGTGAAGTTGGTTAGAAAGACACAGAGAGAAAAGTTGTGAGTGAGTTGAGTGAGTGGTGGCCCAGACAGAGTGAGTGAGCTGAGTGAGTGGTGGCCCAGTGTCATCCAGTGACCTTCCCGGAAAGAGCAGGGGTTTGGTTTGGGTCTGATGTTGGCTTGATGTGATGTTGGAATGTTGCAGAGATTGCTGTCAGATAATAAGCTGGGCTGCATTGGCTCCACACTGAAGTTTCAGGCTGTGTCATCAGGCTAGTGTAGCATAATAGCTAAAGACGAAGAGCTAGACAACTGTGGTTTATAGTTTTAATTATGTGAAATTTAATCTGTAGACCAGTTAATGAAAAATTAAAATGCACAAGCTTGTATAAAAAGTCTTGGAAAAGCAGGATATATTACGGAAAGGAGAAAAATGGGTAATGCCTCGTTTGGGTATTTGCAGAGTTTATATTTACAATATGATACAGTTTACTGTGAGGAGCTGCGGTGGCTCAAGTGGTTAAGACGCTGAACTGCAGGCTGTGGAAGGTCAGTAGTTCAGCAGTTCGAGACCTGAGAGTGCTGCATGATGGGGTGAGCTCCCGTCTCTAGTTCCAGCTCCTGCCAACTTAGCAGTTCGAAAGCAAGAAATTGCAAGTAGATAAATAAGTACCACTTCAGTGGGAAGGTAACAGCGTTCCATGCGCCTTGGTGTTTAGTCATGCCGGCCACATGACCACGGAAACGTCTTCTGACAGCGCTGGCTCTTCAGCTTTGAAACGGAGATGAGCACTGCAACCCTAGAGTCGGATTCGACTGGCTTTCGAGCAAGGGAACCTTTACCTTTACAGTTTACTGTCTGTGGCCAAAGTCCATTACAATCTGACACATCTATATACTAATAGCCAAGATGCCCCCTACGTGCAGATATCTAAATCCGCACATCAGGGGCACTTGGGGGGCAAAGAGATTTTCCTGCACACTCGGGACAGTCCCCAGGTGTGCAAAAAATCTGAAAAGTTTTAAAAACTGTACGAGGGATGTTAAACCCCCCAAAAGTAAAAGAGCATTCCTTGCGCATGCACAAAGAACGCCCTGGGAACTGTCTCGCTGCTGCTGTTGCTGGGGGGGGGAGAAGGTTTGGCAGGCCAGCAGCTGTGAGCTGCTCAGGCCTCACCACCACCAGTGCCGGGGGAGCAGGGAGAAGGCCTGGCGGGCCTCAGGCCTTGCTGCTGCCACTGGGGAGGGCAAGAGAAGGCTTGGCTGGCTGGCAGCTGTGAGCCTCTCAGGCCTTGCTGGTGCCAATGGAGGGGGGAGGGAGAAGGCTTGGTGCGCTTCAGGCCTCGCTGCCACTACTGGGGGGGTGAGAAAAGACTTAGCGGGCCAGCGGCTGTGGGCTGCTCAGGCCTCACCAGTGCGAGGGGAGGAGGGAGAAGGCTTGGTGGGCCTGAGGGTATGCCTGCTGGGTTCACCTGCTGCTGCTTCCTCCTCCTGCAGAGCTCCTCCTGCTTCTGCAGACTGGGAGCTGTGGGGAATATCCCCCCTGTGAGTATCGCGGGTCCCCCTTCTTGCATAACATAATTGCAAATATCAGCATTAAAACAATCTAACCAAAAGTACTGATCAAATAAAAGCATTGCGCTCTTCGGATGCAGCTGTAGCCCATATTTTCTTGGCTGCTAAAGGAAAGAGTAGCACTCTATAGGAGACAAATGGATCAGCATCTGAGAGAAGAAGAAGCAGCTTCTCTGAGTCTGAAAATTTTTTGTGAGAAATTCGCTTCTGGGCTCTAGATAAAATGCAGTGTGATAGGTCCTCTGGAACTGAAACTCCGCAAATGCAAAGATGTGAAGCCAGCGGTATTTGGGAGCAATGTCTGGCTAGCAAAGCCATTGACATGGTTTGAAGTCAAAGTGAAGTAAAGGCTGTTCTGAGGCTATGGGGGAAGATATTAAACAGGTAGGAGGTTCTATCATGGTCCCTTTTAATCAGTTTGAACCATTTGGACTGGGAAATTGACTTGTTTGTTGCAGCATCACACTTAAACACTCAATTCATGAATACTGGAACCAGCCATGGGGACACCCTGGGTCTCATCTGGTATGGAGTAGCAATGGAGGATGTTATTGTAGCAGGCTATCTGGACAGCATCATTTTGCAGCAGTATCTTATATTTATAACAGTGATGATTTTTGCAAACTTGTGTGTGATTCTTCGACATTTAAGGAAATGATGCCCTGACCTGAATAGCCCAAGCAAGCCTGATCACATCAGATCTCGAAAGCTAAGCAGGGCTGACTCTGGCAAGTATTTGGATGGGAGTAGGGGTCATTTTCAATCGAAATGAGCAGGGATGGCGTTCCAGCAGTAACAACCCCAGCTCTTTTCCTGCAAAGAGCCCACCCCCCTGGCCTTCCCTGGCCTGCCAGCTGAGGTGGGTGAGCCAGGGAAGGCCCTGCAAGGAGCAGAGAGGCAGGGGAGGCATTGGATCCCCCAGTGCAGAAAGCCCCCTGCCTTCCCTGCCCCGCCCAACGCCTACCTTGGCCCGCCTTGGCCTGCTTCTGTCAGGCAGAAACGCCTGAGATCCTTCCCCCCCTCTTTTCCTTTGCCCACTTGGAGGAGAAGGGAAGGGAGAGGGGGGGAAAGAATGGAATCCAGGCGCTTCTGCCTGTCAGAGGGGTTGGTGTGCTGGGCCCTCAGGCAGATGCCCTGGAGATCCTTCCCCCCCTTTTCCTTCACCCTACTTGGAGGTGAAGGGAAGGGAGAGGGTGAAAGGAATAGAACTCAGGCGCTTCTGCCAGTCAGAGGGGCTGGCGTGCTGGCCCCTCTGTCAGGCAGAAGCCCCAGAAATCCTCCCCCCCCCCTTCTCAACACCCAAAAGGGGAATGATATCATGCGTTGGGGGGGAGGCAAACTCAATTGGTAGCACATGTGAACTTGGTAGTGTATGAGCACTTCTGTACTTAGTTGAGGCTATGCCTATGACAATAATGAACTCAGCATTGGTGCTCCTGAAGGTGAGGTACACCGTGGTTTTTCCTTAAGGAGTTTTAATTTGAGAGATCTTGGTCTTCTTCCAGATCAGGAGTCGTGGGGGAGGGGGATTGGTGGTCAGTGCCTTCCCTATCCCACCTGCACATTAATATTTAGTCCACAATACATCACTATTGATTTACTGTGTTGTTGAAAACTCTTCATATTGGCCTTCTGTCGAAGTATGGTTCATCACGCTCTAAGCTTGTACCCACTGGAGCATTCAGATGACCCCTTTGTTACAGGGTCATTCATTACAGATTGAGTACAGGCACCCTCAAAATGAACTGTGTGAATTCACCCTCGGAGAACTGCAGCTGTCTCTCTCTGTACCAGTGCTTGCTGGCATGAATATTGAATTAAGTCTTGGACCAGCAGTGTGGGACTTTGTCAAACTGAAGAAGGAGGAATGAGTTTCTTGGTTTAACATACCTCCGTTGAGCAAAACCTCCAAATGATTTGAATCTACATGAGGAACACGCACCTTTTTAATTGCTGTCCTATCTTTCTTTTTTCCCCCCAGGCCCAAGCCGTCACCCTCACAGTCGCTCAGGCGTTCAAAGTGGCGTTTGAATTCTGGCAGGCATCCAAAGAAGGTAAATGTGTGAGCTTGGGTGTAGTTCACCCTCCCCAACTTTCTCTACAGGGAGAACTTTAAAAAAATGGAAGGAACAGTGAATGAAATTCTGATTGCATTACTAATCTAACCACAGGCTTCTAATGGCTCTGACAGCAGGCAGTGGAGCTGGTTCATGACGGAGCACCAGGCATTTCTTCCATCACCTCCTCCCTTACCCCTCCAAGTGTTTCTTTTTCTTTGTTTTTGCCAGTGTTTGATGCTCAGGGTCACTTTTTGTTGTCACTGTTGGTGGAAGCCAATGATGTTATAATAAATAGTGGGGCTGCCAGCAGAAATGGCAGACATAATGGAACAGGGCATTAAAAGAGTCCACAAACAAGCTGAGCCAATTGACCCTAGCAGAAAAGACTCAACTCAGACAGGGGCCAAGGCAACGATGGCAACGGGTGTAGGTTTCCTGTCACTTCCTCCCACACTGCTCCTGGCCGAGTTCAAGCCCTGTTTCTGAGCCTGCTACCTGCAGCTCTGGAGAATACAACTCCATCTGTTGCCACTACGCAGGGCTAAACTGAGCAGCACCATCTTACCCCTGGCTGACGGCCTGCGGTCCTCCAGATCCAAGCCATCTTTTATTCTGAGGAAACCCCTTCCCCCAATTGCAGTGAAGGCCCAAGGTGCCCTTTTCGCTACCCATGTCCTCTCTCTGTGGTGGTCACCCCTGCTGGGTTTCTAGCTTTTCCCCCCAGACCCTTCTCCTGTATTGAAATTCTCCAAGTGACTCTAGGAGCTCAGCCAGCAAGTAAAAATTGACAATACCATATCTTTGCCGCCCTGCCTCCTGCTGTCTCCCTCATGGCTTTAAAATTAAATCATAATCTCCAGTTCAGCAGAGGGCTGGAGTCTTTACTCAGGCAACTCTGTCAAGCTCTAAGTACATTGGTAGCATTGTATAAATAATAATCCCTCCCTCATGGGAGGCAGAAAGGAGGTCTGTCCAAGAGAAGCATGCAGGCAGTCGGCTGGCAACCACTCCTGTATTTGGGCTCCTTGAAAGGCGTGTGTGGTTGCCAAGCAACCACCCAAGTGCTTTCTTCTGCCCCCTGTGCACCATCATCCCCACAAACACCATCCCTGAGCCAGTGCTTCAAGTGGCATCTTCCAGCCCTCGCCAGCTGTGAGGTGCCAATGGAGGATACATTGACAGCAAGAGACCATCTGTCTTTTTGTCAGTGGCAGCATGGTTAGGTACAGCAGCCAGCTGGTTGGGCAGCATTCCAAAACAGACTGTAGGCTTGATTGGATGGTCTTTGCAAGTCTTGGGGTCATGCCAGTCTGGAAGGCCCTTTTCTGTTTGCCACAACTGTTCTGCCATTGGCATCAGTGAAAGGTTGATCAGATAGATCTGCCTGGAAGCCCCCCTTTCTCTCTTGCCCCCCCCCCCACACTTCCATTCTGAAGGTTGGCAGAAACAAACTGCCTTGAGTTTACAATCACTGTGCTCAGTGAAGGATCAAGGGCATGTGAAAACCTTGTGTCAGAAATTGACAGCTGCCTTGTTACTCAGCAGGCTTTTGGTGGCTGGAGTTGAACCAGCATCTGGTAGGTGGGGACTGATCTGGGTTTATCTACTTAACTGGTTTTTATTTATTTTGACCGTGTTTTAATTTTGCATGTTAAGTGCTGGTTGCCATCTTGGAGGAACTGTTTTCTGTGGCTAAAAGAGAGGATTTAAAAAACATTAATGTGAACTAATACATTTTGTCATTTGGGCCATCAGGATGGGGTAGTCAGGAAGCTGCATGACGCAGCTAAAGGAGGCACTAGATGTTGGGTATGTAGATGCTGTGAAATCTTGGGACCGTCCCAACATTGTAGTTTGCTATGTTGGAGATCAGGTTTCAGGCAAGAAAACGGCCAGCTTTGCGGTATCTTGGTTTTTTTCTCATTGCACAGTTGGCTATTGTGCCTATTGGATTCCCAACATATGTCCTCAGATGTTGTGCGTGTTTCTCACATGGGGATTGATTTTATGCCTGCAGACTGCAGAAACAGGGGAAAAGGACACTGAGGTCTCTTTCACTGGCTGAAGGTCTCCCAGGAGGTTGTGCTACCTCCATCCAACCAAGAATACCAGTAAAGTTCCAAGTTCCAAGCCCCCACTCTGCTATCAAGCTTACTGTGTGCTCTTGGGCACAATGGTCTACCTTGCAGAGTTGTTGTGGGGGATAAAATATGGGGAGAGGAGACAGATGTACCACCCTTATCTTCTTTGAGGAAGGACAGGATGAAAAATACATAGATAGCTTGGCCCAAGTTGCATATGAATATGTTTTTGTTTGTTTTGGATCTTTCTACCCCTCTCTTCTCATCAAAGCACCTTACACCATTGTTCTCTTCTCCATTTTATCCTTACAACAACAATCATGTGAGGTAGTTTGAGCTGAGAGAGTGATCTAGGGCAGGGCTCCCCAACCTCTTTGAGTGTGCAGGCATGGAACATGCTGGGCACAGCCACAAAATGGCTGCCATTGGAGATGGACCCAGCCATGAAATGGCTGCCATGGCATACCTTCAGTCACACAGTGAAGAAATCTGTGAAAAATCTGCAAAGCCAGTCAACTCTCCAATGGCCAGTCAGAAGCCTTATTGGGAAAAGCCCCACCTGGCCTTGCCCACTTTCTAAAAGCACTTTGCGGGCACCAGGAAAAGTGTCAGTGGGTGCCATGGCACCCATAGGCACCACATTGGGGCCTCCTGGTATAGGGTTACCCAGAGAGCTTTCATGTCAGAGTAGAGGGACAAACTAGAGTCTCCCGTATCTTAATTCAACACTCACTACACCAGCACTGTTCCGCTGCATCTCCTCTCTTTTTTTTCTCTTTCTCTCCACTTCTCTCATGTGTGGTGCCTGTCTTTCTTGATTGACGTGAACCACTTTGGGAGGCAATTTTCTAGAAAGCAAGAATTACATAGAACTAATGCTTCCGTTTCTAAGTAGGATACTGTAAGCTACACAGCAGTTTGTTGGCTTAGGGAAATGAACACTGGCACTAACTTTCCCAGGTATCCATAAACTGACATTTGTCTGACTATCTGTTGCAGAAAAGGAGAAGAGGGAAAGAGTCCTGTTGGAAGGAGAAGGAGCCATCAGCCCACACTCAGAAAACTCAGCCTCCACAAACGGCTGTAAGTGATCAAGCACACGGGTTCTGTTAAAGAGGATCTTTGCAGGTTTTTCTGTGAAGCTGCCACACTGAGTTAGGCCACTGGCCAGCCTAGTCCACATTCTGTCTGATGAAACTGGTGATGGTTTCCTGAGGCAACACTCAGACATTATTCCCAGCCCTTCTTTCAGAGACTCTTTTAATCGGCAGTTCCAGGGACTGAACTGGTGATCTTCTGCATGCAAAGTGTGTGGTAATAATAATACTTAGCGTTTCTGTTGCACTTCTGGAGGGTTCAGAGTCTCAGTGAGTGCCACCACCCCCAGCAGCTATATGGACCAGCGGGGAGCTAACATGGGCTGAACTTCGTGGCACTTGATTGGATAGCGTGAGCAAGGCTGATTGTATTGTTCAAGCATGGAGCTGGCTGTAAAATTCTAGGATCCTGTGCTTCTTACCTTTTCTCACCCTTCTTTAGAAGAATATTTTAAGATCCTTTAAGACTGCAAAGAGAGTATAAGTACAGGGAGATTCCCCCTCCCACCCAGCCCAAATCCCTATTTGGAGGATATAGCATGCTTGTAACCCTTGTAGGGTTTGCAGATCCCCCCTGATCACTGAGAGGGGATGGGGGATCGGGTTGCTAGCTCCAGGTAGGGAAACACCTGGAGATTTGGGGATGGAGCCTGAGGAGGACAGGAACCTCAGTGGGGTGCAGTGCCATAGAGTCCACTCTCCAAAGCATCCGTTTTCTCCAGAGGAACTGATCTCTGTAGTCTGGAGATCAGCTGTAATTCTAGGGGGACACTGAATGGCATGCTTCTCTGGGGAGGAAATGAATCAGGAGAAGGAAGGGTCTCTTTCTTAAAAAGCACAAGAGTCCACCTAATCTTGAGTCATGGCTAGTCCCTGGGTATTATTACAAGCTCATGCCTGGGAGACTGCAGTGTGTTCATCGTCATCGCTTAAAATATGCAGTGCCTTTCTGATGCCGTCCACTTGGGTGCAAATCCCTCATGGCTGCCGTTATCCCCTGTGCCTACAGAAGCCTCTTAGAAACAAAATGGGAGGTGCACTCTCAGTTATCAAATAATTGAAGCCCCTTTTTATCAGGGAAGTGAGAGGTACTTATTACTGAAATTCAGCCACATGTCATGTATACAGAGGCTGTTGACCCTTGATTGAAATCCATCAAGATCTTAACTGTCCTTTTGACCTCTACGGCTCTCTTGGAATGAAACTGATTTGCCAGTTATTCCTGGGGGAGGAAGAAAGGGGGAAATGCAGCAAGCTCCCCAAGAGCAGTTTTCTCAAAGATCTCTACTGGGGCCCATTAAAATTCTTTTAATGATCGGGAGTGTGGAATGCATCAAACCTTCTGAGTATTGTTTAAGTGATATCTTCCTAGTAACAATCTGTAATAATTGCACATGCTGTAAAAGTAAAGGTAAAGGTTCCCTTGCTCGAAAGCCAGTCAAATCCGACTCTAGGGTTGCCATGCTCATCTCCGTTTCAAAGCCAAAGAGCCAGCACTATCCGAAGACGTTTCTGTGGTCATGTGGCCGGCATGACTAAACACCAAGGCGCACAGAATGCCGTTACCTTCCCACCGAAGTGGTACCTATTTATCTACTTGCAATTTCTTGCTTTCGAACTGCTAGGTTGGCAGGAACTGGAACTAGAGATGGGAGCTCACTCCGTCATGCGGCACTCTCGGGTCTCAAACTGCTGAACTACTGACCTTCCACAGCCTGCAGTTCAGCTCTTAACCACTTGAGCCACCACAGCTCCTAATGAACTGGGTGGGGGGAGTTTGAAGCAAGAGAGCCCCCCCCCCCATCCTGGCCATTACAATCCTGGAAAATGACACAGTGGACAGTTTCCATGTATAAGTTTCCTGTCCAAACTGGATCGTACTGAGTCATGCAGAGATATAATAGCAAAGGAATCCTCTGTAAGCAGTGTGGTGCAGTGGTTATAGTGTCGGATTAGGATCTGAAAGACCTAGGTTCAAATCCCCACTTTACCATGGAAGCGTGCTGGGTGACCTTGGGTCAATCATACTCTCTTAGCCTAACTTACCTCACGGGGCTGTTGGCAGAATAAAGTGGAGGCGAGGAGAATTATGCAAGCCACTTTAAGTCACCACTGGAGAAAAAGGCATGGTATGAATGAAGTAAATAAATAAAACCCTTGTTTGATTCCAAAGGGCCTCAAAAGGTAACAGACATCTGGGACAGCAAAATGGTACCACAGCCCCAAATAATAGTCCATGGTCTACTTTTATATCCACTCCATTTCCCCCCCCCCCAGAGCTGTTAATAGATTTTGAAAGAATTTTTGTATTTATTTTGTTTTATTTACATTATTATAGTTTGCCTTTCTCAATATGACTCAAGGTGGACTACACAACGTAAATCAATGCCATCAACAGGATGATGCATCTAATAAGCAATGTAACAGGACTAGGAATTGCAGAATTCTGAAACAGCTGTCATCTAAACAAAGTGTAAATCTTAAACATGACATGTTAAACAATACAAAAAAATCAGAAGACACTCAATTAACTTTGCTGGACCAATCTATTGTGTTGTAGCCCTGTTTTCATTATAAAAATGCCCTCCTGAACAATTCTGTTTTATATCATTTGAGAAATGGGAGGCTTCCTGACTCATCAGGCAGACCATTCCACAGGGTGGGGCCACTTTAGAGAAGGTGCAGGTAGGGATAGTTGTTGTTCCTGCCCATCTGCAGGGTGGCACCTCCAGAAGGCCCTGCCCAGAGCAAAGCTGTCATGGTAGCAAATGGGAGAAAGGTGGTCTTACAGATATGAGGGTCCAGGGCCATAATCTGTCTTTATAATTAACCTGTCTTTGTAATTAACAAGTTAAATAAACATGCTTGTTACTCAAGCCTAAATATAAGTGCTGTTTAGAATTTATGGAGGGTGCCTTAAATACTTTCAAATCTCCAGGGCCGGACGGTTTGCATCCCAGGGTGCTAAAAGAAATTGCAGATGTTATTTCAGAGCCTCCGGTTCTTTTTTTTTTAGATGTTATTATTATTTATTGATTATTATTAAATACTTCATTCATGATAATCATAATACTAATAATATTAGAAGACAAATTAGATTTGCGCTTCTTAGAAAAAGCAATTGGATTCTTTTTTTTTTAATGAACCTGGCGCAGTTCATTCTGCCTGTTTGCAAGTACACATGGATGTACCTTACATGCTTTCTTTCTTTGTGCAGGGGCACTAGAGATAAAGCTTGCACATGGGTCACAGTGACCCTTTTTTTAATAGGTTTATTTTTTGAATTTTCTATATATTACACAATATCTTTTGTCTCCTTACTTTACATAACTCAATAAGTTCCCCCCTCCCTCCCTCTACCCCTTGTTTGTTGATCCTTTATTCACAGCCACGGGCACAAAGTCTGAATCTTCCACCGAATGTCCTGTCTTCCTTCCACTGTTATCCATTTTAGATAGGTCTTCCATCTCGCTTTAATTTCTTCGGCTTTATCCTCCCATGTGGTCTTCTGGCACAATTTCTCAATGATGTCCGACTGCACAAAATCAAACAAATAAGTATGCCAGGTATCTATTGTCCATTTGCTCTTATCTTTCCAGCCCAGAGCTATCACTGCCTTGCCTGCTAACACCATAGCTTTGAGTATAGCCTGGGTTTCCTTATTGACTGCCTTATTTCCTAATATACCCATTAACATTAGTTTAAAGTCTACATTCAATGAGATTCTACATATTTTCTTTATAATTTGTATTATTTTTGACCAAAAGACTCTCACCTCTGGACATTCCCACCACATATGGGAGAACCAACCCTTAAATTGTTTACAGTGCCAACACATAGAACTCGATCCCGGAAACATGTTTGCTATCTGCGCTGGTGTTTTATACCACTTTGTGAAAAAATTATGTTCCAGTTCATTAAATTTAATAATTTTGGTTTCTTCTATTCCCTTCATTATTCTTTTTGCATCGTTTTCCGATATCTGGCCTTCCTTACACCATGTTTTCTGTAAATAAAGTATCGCCTTATCTTTATTGGATAACATTTTCTTGTAAATCTATCCTGCTAATCCTTGTTTAAATTTTTGCATCCTATTATGTATTGCTTCAATTGGTTCTTCTGTCCAAATATTTCCTTTTTCATTAACTTCCTTAATCATTCTATAAAGGCCTGTAATTTTTAACCAACATTGCTTACCTATCTCCTTGGTTAATTCCTGTGCTGGTTTTAGAGTGCCTCCTCTAAATAAGTCTCTTAGCCTATAATATCCCTTTGATCTCAGGAGTTCGCACCATTTATTTTCTTCTGTTTCGTTATAGAGGGACTTTAGTGGTGCCCATTTTGAGGTTCTTTTAAGCCATGAGGGCTGCCACTTGTTCCACACTGTTAGTGTTGAATACCTAGGTCCCTTAACTTGTATAAGATCTTTATTTGTCATTTTGGAGAATACCCCAAAACTCCCTATGTTATTATTGATTTCGTTCTCAAAACTCACCCATTTTAGTTCCTCTCCATCGCCTATCTCCAGTATCAATTTTATTTGGAAGGCTTCGTAATAGCTAATCAGGTCAGGGACTCCCCATCCCAACTCTGATCTATGGCTATAAATTATCTTTCTCTGTATTCTGCATTTTTTACTACCAAAAATCCATTCCTTAATCACTCTGTTCCATTGGTCTAGTTTTTTGGTATACATTCCTAGAAGTATTGTCTGAAAGAGGTATATTAATCTTGGCAGCCAAAACATTTTAACACTTTTTATTCTAGTAGATATATTCATTATTTTATTTTTCCACTTTTTCATATCTTTTTCTATTTTCTTCCAGACCTTGTTATAATTGTTCTCTGCTATTTTATCGATATTCTTCTGTAGTACAATGCCTAAATATCTGAATTTTTGGTGCCCATTCCAATATTAGTAATCCCATGTATTTGTTCCCTTTCCTCTTTAGTCACATTAAGGTACATAATTTCTGATTTAGCCATGTTCACCTTCAGTCCTGAACATTTTTCGAAGTCCTCTAATATAACTTTTATTTCTTTTACTGCTTCTTTGGGGTTTGTCATAGCGATTATGATGTCGTCGGCAAATAAATTGATTTTCATTTCTTCCTTCTTTACCCTGTATCCTTCCACCCTTGCAGAATTTCTTATTCTTTCAGCTAGCTGTTCTATTGCTAGTATAAATAGGAGGGGCGAGAGCGGGCATCCTTGCCGGACTCCTCTTTGAATCTTGAGGGGTTGTGAGTGTTCTTTGTTAACTCTCACCACTGCTGTCCCTTCTCTGTACATTTCTTGGATCGCTTTTATATATGGCTCCCCCATTTCGTATTTAGTCATTACCTGCCACAGAAAATCCTGGGAGAGTGTATCGAATGCTTTGTAGACATCTAATTTCAAGAGGCCTAGCTTTTTTTGTGGCCATGTTGTAATACATTTATAATATTCCTTATGGGGTGGGCTATATTCCTGTCTTTTACAAATCCATATTGGTCCTCCTTTATTATGTTAGGTATGATCTTCTTTAATCTATTTGCCAATATTTTTGCAAAGATTTTATAATCCTGATTTAGTAAACTAATAGGTCTATATGAGCCCACTTCCTCTGGGTCTTTATGTGGTTTAGGGATTACCACTATTTCTGATTGCCTCCACGAATCTGGGGCTTTTTTCCCTTTCAATATTCCATTAAATACCTCTTGGAGCTCTGGGGCCAATATGTCTACCATCTCCTTATAGAATTCATTTGTGAAACCGTCTAGGCCTGGGGATTTGCCCTTTTTCAATTCTTTAATTACATCCTTTATCTCCTGTAGTGTTATTTCCTCCCTTAACATAATTTTATCATTTTCTTTAAGTGTTGTTCTTATATCTTCCTCATATATGACTATGTCCTTTTTTTATACAGCTCTTTATAAAAGGTCTCGAAGGCTTTTACTATATCTTTTGAGTTGCCAGTTCTTTGGCCATTCACTTTTATATTTTCTATCTTTTGCCTTACCTTCCTGTTTTTCAAATAGTTAGCTAACCTTCTGGCCGAATTAATACTATTTCTATGGAAGTCATTTCTTACCATTGCTTCTCTCTTCCATAATGTAACTGAGTCCAACTCATCTAATTGTTTTTTAATTGTTGTTATCTGACTCTGTATTTTTAAATCATGATTGTTGATTTGTTCCTTTTGCAGCCTCTCCAGTTCCTGAATTTTAGATTGTCTTTTTAGATAGCGTTCACTTTTGATGTACTTTTCCTTATTTATGCAGTGTCCCCTTATCACTGCCTTCGCGGCATCCCACAGGGTATTAGTTGGGACAGTCCCTCTATTCTCCTCAAAATATAATCTTATCTGCTCCATCATATAGCTCCTATCTTCCTCTTTAGCCATTATTAAATTATTGTACCTCCAAGTTCTACTTTTTGGTTTTTGATTACCTTCTATTTCTATAGTGATTGGTGCATGATCCGATATCCAGATTGGGTGCGTTGTAATTTTTTTTATAGTCAGGTTGCTGCTTTTTTCTACAATTATGTAATCTATGCATGATGGGGTTTTGTGCCGGCTGGATACATAGGTGGGTTTTGGCTGCTGTCCTATCAATTCATGTGTTTCCCTCAAGCCCCAACCTCCTATTTTAATTGCCTTATTTTTGGTCAGATCCATGTTCAAATCTCCTGTCATAATTAATTCTCCCTCTGCGAATTGCTTAGTTTTTTTAACTAGCCTGGCTAAAAATTTCTTTTGTCCTTTATTGGGTGCATATATATTTACCAATGTAAATTTCTTCCCCTCTAATCTGAATTTAGCCATCACATATCTCCCTTCCCTGTCTGTCTTTCTAGTACCTCTACTCTAAGTTTCTTATGAGTCATTATTGCCACTCCTCTGGCCTTGGTGTGGCTCCTAGCTTCCGCTAACATCATCCAGGTCGAGTCTTTTAGCAAAGGCTTGTTGTCATTTCTTTTCTTATGTGTTTCCTGTAAACACAGAACATCAGTTTTTTGCTCTCTTGCCAACTTGGCTATCCTATATCGTTTAATTTCTGATGTTAAACCATTGACATTTAGTGATAAAATTTTTATTGTTTTATCCATATCCCACATCAATTAAGGCTTTGACATCTCGTGGCTGTGAAAAATTTGAATGGTTAATTAGTTTACCCTTCCCCTTCCCTTCCCTCCCCCACCCCGTGGTTGAGAGTAAAGGTGGAAAGAAAATCTCTTCCCCTCTCTCCACTGCATGGGGTGCACGCATCCCCCCTCCTCCTCCTCCTTGATACTGTAAAAAATGATAATACTATTAATAGTCATTAGCTCAATCAATAAAGGTATACTTCCCTTAATTGGTTATCGGGAGCTGGTCCTGAGGCGTTTCCCTCCTCTCTCTGAAGTTCCTTCATCGCCATCTTCAGGAACCCCCGATTCCTCTTCCATTTCTTGCTCTCCCATATCGTCTGTGTTGATACCTAATTGTTTAAGTAGTTCCTTTGCCTCTGTAGTGTTCCTTGCCATAAGTCGCTTTCCTTCCCGAAATATAATTATCGAGGATGGATAGCCCCATGAAAATTTAACGTTATTTGCATAAAGCTTTTGGGCAAAGGGGCACATGAGGTTTTTTTTCCTTAAGGTCTCTTGACAAAAGTCTTGTCTCACCCAGACTTTTCTTCCTCTAAAAGTCAGGTCTTTCCTCTTCTTTAGTGCCGTATATATTTGCTGTTGAATTTTCTCTCTGGCAAATTTAATTATTACATCTCTAGGGGCCCTGCCCCTCCCATTCCTTTGTAGTCGATGCACTCTCTCAACATCCTCTGTTTTTATTTCTACTTCGTTTGTCTGCATCCACTGTATCAGAGACTCCTCCAGTTTATTTACGGAAATTTCTTTAGATATCCCTGATAAAATAAGGTTAGCTCTCCTGTTTCTGTCTGACAAGTCATTTATTTGGTGGTTCAGAGCGGTTATTTTTTGCTCATTAGCTTCAGCAAGCTCTTTGGCTGTTGTAGCTGTCTGCTTTATAAAAGCTATTTCTGTGCCTATTTTGCTAATTTCTCCACGTAGTGAGTCAGAGCCTCCGGTTCTAACCTTTGAGATGTCCCGGAGTACTGGTGTTGTGCCAGAAGACTGGAGAAGAGCGAATGTTGTCCCGATCTTCAAGAAGGGAAAAAAGATGGACCCGAGAAATTACAGGCCTGTCAGCTTGGCATCAATACTTGGAAAAATTCTGGAGCAGATTATCAAATGCTCTGTCTGTGAGCACCTTGAACAGAATGAGTTAATTAGTAGTAGCCAGCATGGGTTTATCAAGAATAAGTCATGCCAGACCAACCTTATCTCCTTTTTTGACAGAGTTACTAAAATGGTTGACTCTGGTAGTGCTGTGGATATAGTGTATCTAGGTTTCAGTAAAGCATTTGACAAAGTTTCTCATGATATCCTTGAGGATAAGCTGGGTAAGTGTGGGCTGGATGGAGCAAACGTTGGATGGATTCATGGTTGGTTGAAAAATCGTACCCAACAAGTGCTCGTAAATGGCTCTGCGTCTACGTGGAGGGAATTCTCAAGTGGAGTGCCACAGGCCTTGGTTCTGGGCCCAGTGTTGTTCAGTGTTTTTATAAATGACCTGGAGGAAGACATAGAGGGGATGCTTATCAAATTTGCAGATGACACAAAGTTGGGTGGGACTGCTAACTCTGAAGAAGACAGTCAGGATTCAAAATGATCTAGATAGGCTGGAACAGTGGGCTGAGGCAAATAAAATGAAATTCAATAGAGATAAGTGCAAAGTCCTACACCTGGGCACAAAAAATCAAAAGCACAGATATAGAATGGGAGGGACTTGGCTTGACAGCAGCACATGGGATCTAGGCATTCTGGTTGATCACAAGCTCAACATGAGCCTGCAGTGCGATGTGGCTGTGAAGAAAGCTAATGCAATCTTATGATGCATTAACAGAAGTATTGTGTCCAGATCACGGGAGGTGATCGTTCCACTCTATTCTGTTATGGTCAGGCCTCATCTGGAGTACTGTGTCCAGTTTTGGGCACTACACTTTAGGAAGAATGTTGACAAGCTCGAGCATGTCCAGAAGAGGGTGACCAGGATGGTGAGAGGGTTTGAATCCAAATCTTATGAGGAAAGGCTGAAAGAGTTGGGTATGTTTAGCCTGGGAAAGAGAAGACTTAGAGGGGACATGATTGCAGTCTTCAAGTATTTGAAGGGCTGTCATGTAAAAGATGGAGCAGATCTATTCTCTCTTGCTCCGGATTGCAAGACTAGATCTAATGGGTGGAAATTACAAGGGAGTTGTTACCAGCTAGATATCAGGAGAAACTTCCTAACTGTAAGAGTGGTTGAGCTGTGGAACAGTTTGCCTCAGGAGGTGGTGGATGCTCCTTCCCTGGACGTTTTCAAGCGGAGGCTGGACGACCATCTTTTGGGTATGTTGTAGGTATATAGAGCTATCTTTCGGCTATGCTCCTACAGAGTGCATGGGGTTGGACTAGATGACCACAAGGTCCCTTCCAACTCTAACATTCTATGATTCTATGATAGACTGTAAGCAACCTGTGGCAGAGATCTCTGAATCTGATTCTGCTAACGCAGATTGATAGTTGTAGATTAATAAGTGATGCATCCCATTTGTTGTTAGAGGTGAAGGCCAGTCTTCCAGAAACACACCAGAATGAAAATACCCTCCAGGAAGTAAACAACAGTACCTCTCTTGCTGAGGTCCACCAGTTGGGGGGGAAAGGGGTGGGGTTATGGACAGAATCAACAAATACCTTTTGTTGATAATCGGTTTAAACCCAAAAGCCACAAATTTTCTCATCCATATCAGGCTAGTAAATTCACAGTGTCAGCCCCAGCGTCATTTGGAGGAGACCATTAAATCGTTCTTTAGGGTCAAAATGGATAAGGTGCTGAGAGATCCACCATTGTATGTTCTACCTCTTTTTAAAAAGTAAATCTTGGGTAGGTGTGGCATTGATTTTGGGCTGGGACCACAAAGGAAGGGCAGGTTTAATCCTTCCATCTTCACACCTTTTCACCATGCATACACCTTCCAGTTAGCTCTGGCAGGAAAGCAATGGATGTTGTGTGTGTCCCCGCCCCCCCCTTTTTTCCATAGAGTGTGTAGTGGGAGAAGGCAGTTTTGATTGGAAAACAGTACAGGGGTGGGAGGACAGATAGAACCCCTTCTGCACTCCCTCTGCAGCTCCAGTCTATTTTTCTAGTACATTTTTGTTCCATTTTTCCTCCAAGGAGCTCAGGATGGCATAAATTGTTCTCTCCTCTCCTCCTTTTTGTCCTTACGAAACCCCACTTGAGGCAGGTAAGGCTGAGTGTATTTGACTGGCCCAAGATCACCCAATGAAATTCATGACAGAGTAAGAATTTGAACCTGGGTCTTCCTAGTCCCAGCCTGACCTACACTGGATCTGAATTGGGGGCAGATGTACCTGAAACTGCATTGTCTTATAATTTGTCATCCGCTTTCTGTATTGTTTGTAGCATACCTTGCCTTATTGAAAGTTTGTTGCTTGCTTTGTTCTCTAATTCTGTAATCCTAGTCCTACTGCATTGTTCATTAGCTGTTTTATGCTGTTTGATTGCACTTCTTTGTATCCTGTAATCTGCCTTGAATCTCAGTGAGAAAAGTGCGCTATAAATTAAGTATATAGATAAATAAAATATAGGCAGTAGGAGATCCATGACTACTTCTTATCTAGTTTGAACCTAGTAATAATCTGGCAGCCTGAATAGCCCAGTTTCATCAGAGCCTGGAAGGTAAGCAGAGTTGGCCATGGATAGTACTTAAATGGGAGACCACCAAGGAAGACCAGGGTTGCTATGCAGGGGAAGGCAATGGCAAACCACCTCTGCTTATCTCGTGCCTTGAACACCTCGTGGTCCCAGGGTCCCTGTGAGTCATTTGTGATACACAGCACACAGTTATCATTAATAGCAATTTACCTGTGTGTTTTTAGCATGTTCAAATGTTGACTTTTTTTGTTCTTAGAAATCCTATATCTGTATTTTTTAAAGCGTGGATGGAAGAGGTAAACATCCATAAGCAGAATATCTTTTTTGCCAAACAGTATTTCGGTCATCAGCAATGGATAGCAAGTGTTTCTAAAAACACATCTGTACATGTACTTTGGGGAAAGCATGTCTACCAGATTTTCTACCTACTCCCCATCACTGTCTCCACTTGTATAAACCAGCTTTGGTAGCCAGTAGACAGTATGCTAGCGAGTTGACAGTATGGTAGTCTTGGGGAGACCTGGATTCAAATCCAGGGTCAATCATAGACTTGCAGCATGGCTTTAATCTCCTATTTGAAGATTAGGAACTCTGCTTTCTCTCTCTGGGTTTAGATTGGAAGATTAAAAATTGCCCAATTTTTTGATTGCCCAAACCTTGAGAATAACTCTGTAGAACTCACTAGAGACATTTTGGTGCCTATGGTGGGAAGCCAGATGTCCCTCTGTCCAAACACACACACAGTGGAGTATAACACAAAATGTTTTTGTCTTTGACACACCTCCCTGAAATGCGTGGGAGAACTCATGTTCATTTTGTCAAGGGTTAGGGTTAGGCTGGAGAGCATTCTGGTGGCTGCCTTCCACAGTGGAAAGTACCATGAAGTTGCAGCTGACTTATGATGGCCCCTTTAAGGTTTTCAAGGAAAGCAACTCTGAGCTTCTGTGCTGGTCTTGCATCCAAGTACTAACCAGGGCCAACCCTGCTTAGCTTCCAAAATCTGTCAAGATCAGGCTAGTCTGAGCCATCCAAGGTCAGGTTCTGTCACACATAAGGGCACCTAAGAATCCCTTATTTCTGATCAGGTTGTTTCTGTAAACCTTGCTGCTTGTCTCTGAAAACTCCTAGCTTCCTTGCATTGCTGAGGATTTCTACAATTCAAATGAATGCTTATTTGAAGAAAGGAAGAAAGTAGGCTTTCTTTGAGACTTGAATGCAAAACTGTGTTATCCTAAAATGACTCTTAGGGATTTTTATTCATTACCAAAAATAAAAATAAGTCATGACATCTTTGGCTGAAGCTGTGTGCGCCAAAATGGGGGGATGTGCATCTTTTCCTCCCACCCCAGGTTTAACGCAGCTGAAGGGGATATTTTGATTAGCAAAGGAGGATGGAGGGGAAGAGTTACTTGCCCCTTTCCTTAGCAGTGTGTCCCAATCTGTACCGGCCCTCCCTGTAACTGTTTTGGAGGAGTCACAGTTACAAAAGTCCAGTGCCGCATGCATTTTTTTAAGGCACTTGCGCCGATATGAAGTTTTTGTGAGGAGGCAGACAACATGAGAAAACAATTAACAGCAGCAGAGAACCCAGCTGTTCTAGAATGCCGGCATTGCTGACTAGCATCACATTTGTCTTGTCTGGATTTGGTTTCAGCTTGTTCAGAGCACAGTGGGGGTTCAACCAGCTTGAAAAACTGTGCTCACCAGTGGTGAACTGATAAGCGTGGTTTTAAATCCCTGACTGCTTGCTTCCTTCTCTCCTGCCACAATCATGCAACCTACCAAGCTGCCTTGAACTCCATAACCTTATATCTTATTAATACCCCCCCACACCCTGTACCATCTCCTTTTGCAGCCCATAAAAATTCATTTAGCTTAATCCCCATCTTTTGAACTATATATACTGGTTCTGGCCAGTGAGAACACTCTCGGCTTTTAGCCTGTGGCTCATAGACTTAGAAAACTGGCTTGCTGGATTCTACATTAGCCCCAAGTTAAGGTTTGTTCTTGTTGGCTTTTTTCTGGATTTTTAAATTGTATTTCTTTTATTGTATTTGACTGCATTTTTACCTCTTGTAAGCTGCTTCACATCCTGTTAGGAAGAAAAGGAGGCACAATAAATATTCTGACCGACTTTCATCTATTCACAGTAGTCACCACAGGGAACCTGCTAGACCTGGAGAACGTTGCCAGAACTCCTTTGACTATGAACATAAACTCTGTGCCTTCAGACGATGGCATCTTCCAGGTACCTTCATCAGAAAACAACAACATAGTGTGGGTAAGTGTGTGCTGGACACATCTCTTGCAAAATGCCTCACGTAGTCAGTTGCTGGTGAGTTGCTTGGCCCAATTCCATATGCTTGTTTCTCACTTGATGTTGAAGTGGGATATAAGTTGTTCTCTGTGGTGGTTTTGAGCACTTTGCTCCTTTGTTATACCAACCCCTGTGCAGTGATTGGCTTGTAGCCTGCCATGTCCTGAAATCCTGGGAGAGGTATGCCTTAGCCTCTTTGAGTCCCACTAAGATGGAGAAAAGCGAGATGCAGATATTTTAAATACGTTTTAATATTTTCAATATAAGGTGGCTTTCCACTTAAAATTCTGATTAATACTGTGACTCAAAGTACCCAGGTCTTTCAACCACTCAGTTGCCTCAATCCAAGCAACCAGATGAAGGTATTAAAAGGACGTGAAAGTTTTAAAAGATATATGAGAAAAGAGTAGACATGAGTACTTTGATGTGTTTCTGTCATGGGCTGGGCTGGGCTGAGAGGCAGGAGTCGGGTCCAGTCTGAGGTCGTTGCCAAGAGAGTCAGAGCGAGAGCCAAATTGTGAGTCCAAAAGAGAGGTCGTCCAAAGCAGGAGTCAGGAGGCGAGGAATCCGAGCGAGAGTGGGGGTCTGAGAGCAGGAGCCGAAGGTGGATGCGAGGTCCTCATGGAGGCAACTCGTTGCTGCCATGGTGAGTCCAATCCTGAGTGGGAGCTATATAGGGCTCCAGCTGGGCTTCCCTTGGCTGCTGTGCCGCTCTTGCTAATACTCAGGATTCGGTGCTCACTTTCCTTGGCAGCGGGTGGCTAAGTTTCTGCGGAGCTGCTCCCTCAGCTGAACCACCTATGGAGGTGAGTCAGGCAGGCTTCCTGGTTCCACCTGTACCTCATCAACTGCTGCAGGACCAGGTGTGGGGTTTACAGGCTCAGGCACTGGCGGTGGCAAGCTATCAACTCCTGAGGAGTCAGAGGGGCTGGCTTCTGGCTCTGGCAATGCTGGTGCCTCTGCCTGTGGTGCCAACTCAAGTGGGGACTCAGCGCAGTCATCGTCACCTATGACAGCTTCCCAGAGCGGGTGCGTGCATTTGGATATATTTACTTATTTATATTCTCCTTTTCTGCCATGGAGACTCAGAGTGGCTAAGAACATTGTTCTCCCCTCCTCCCTTTTCTCACAGCAACGTGTGAGGTAGGTTAGGCTGAGAGAATGTGAATGGTACAAGGTCACTCAGCCAGTTTCCAAGGCAGAGTGTGGATTTAAACTCTGCTTTCCTAGGATCCTAGACTGACACTCTATCCACTGTGCCATGCCAGCTGGGTGGGAACATTCCACAGGTGTGATCAGCCACAAAAAGCACTTTACTGTGGTCTTTGGGCATGTTTCATGGAGAGTGGTCTTGTCTAACTTTGGAGACTCGTTTGGTGCTCACTTCCCCATTTCCTATTCCTTGGAAATGCCGAAAGACATTTCCAAATTTCTCTGTTAGTTTTTAAATCCAGTTAGGAAGCAAGTGCTCTTCCTGGTTGGCAGGTTTCAAATTTCCTCCCTAACAAGAGAACCCAAATTACCTGGCAAGGATTCCCCTGTGAGTTGCAAGGGGTTCTGGGGAATGTTTTAGGCATATCCTCAACTCATGCTGGTGGCTGGCCAAGCCTGTTGGTTTTTTCCCGTTGCCTTGCACGAGTGTGCCCTAAAACATACCCACTACTCCTGGCACATTGGAGAGGAATGTTGACAGCTGCCAGCTGTTTTTCTGGGGAAACTTTATGCTGGTACATATCTCAGGGGATGCCCAAAAAACTTCTGAGTCACTCCAAGGTCCCCAGGAGTCTGTTTTGCAAGCTCAGGGTCTCTCTTTGTTATTAAGGCAAACCACCCGTTTAGTGCGTGTGTGGCAGCTGCATAGCTCTCATTCATTGCCTCTTGGTTTTCCTCCCCCTCCCCCCTTTTTTCTTCTAAAGGCAATGGAGGACAGACTGGATGAAGCCTTTTCAAGGTAATTATGCTCATTTGTTTCATGAGTTTCTTCCCGCTAGAGGCCTGCCCAGGAAACCTGAGTTGATTAGTGACGGCTTTTGTTGTGTGTGTGTGTGTGTGTGTGTGTGTTTTAAGGAAAAATTACTTCTAATCTAAATCAGTTGCTGCAGCCTGACCCTGTCAGCTCTGCTCTGTTTGGCTAATTGAACAATGGGATTTGCAGCTGCCCCAAAGAAGTCAAATATTTTGATAACTTCTTAGGGCAGAATCTAATTTGTGTGTACGGTGGGGAGTTAAACTCCCTAAGCGAGGCAGGCTGGCTGAAAATGTCATCTCAGTGCAATTGCAGGTAGCAGTTGAGTGTGTAGAAGCAAGCCATGTGTGTGGCAGTGCCCAGGTGTAGGTGGAAGGAATGCCATTTTGAGCTGTGCTTGAATGAGCGGGTGCATTTTAGAATAAAATGCAAGTCTGGTAGCACCTTAAAGACCATGAAAATTTCCCAGGGTATAAGCTTTCATGAGACAAAGCTCACTTCATCGGATGAGTGTCTTGGCATCTGATGAAGTTAACTTTGATTGATGAAAGCTGGTAAGATTTTGGTGGTCTTTAGGGTGCTATTGGATTCAAATTTGGTGCTATTACTAGACTTAACACCCCAAACTCCTCTTGCATTTTCATCCCCCCACCTGCAGGGGGAGGCATTTTGCAGAAAATTAAAGGAGCAATCACACACTCCGGCTGCAGTCACACACACTAAATAATTGTCAGGGTTCTGGTTAAATCAATTCTCAACACCAGTCACTTCGAAGAAAGCTAACTTTATTGAGACTGGACCCGAGCTATTGTTAGGACTGAAGCTGAATGCGCGAAGGTTACAGATCATAGAATGTTGGAAGGGATCTTGCAGGTCATCTAGTCCAACCCCCTGCACTCTGCAGGATCATAGCTGAAAGATAGCTCTGCATACCTACATACCTACAACATACCCGAAAGATGGTTGTCCAGTCTCTGCTTGAAAATGTCCAGCGAAGGAGCATCCACCACCTCCCGAGGCAGGCTGTTTCACTGCTCAACCACTCTTACAGTTAGGAAATTTCTCCTGATACTTAGCCGGTGAAGACTCCCTTGTAATTTCCACCCATTAGATCTAGTCTTGCAATCCGGAGCAAGAGAGATTAGATTTGTGTTCAAGTAAAGGCACTAAAAATCAGGACCCAATCACCCAATTTGCCCACCAGAATTAACAGTCAAGTGCCCCCCACTAAGCACATACCTCTCCCAGAGCATCCCTCCCACCAAAACTGATGCCTACCCCCCACCCAGACACGTAGCCTCTACATAGCAAGAAAAACAGAATATGGTGACAAGTCTCTGGCACATCAAAGAGAGAGGAACCTCCTCTCTCAATGGCAGGCGAGCTGTAAAATGCATAGGGAGCCTGACAATAATCCACTTTCAGTGCACTTTCCAACTGGATTTTGCCAGTTCATATAGTAAAGATCCACTTGGAAAGAACACTGAAAGTGGATGGAAAGTAAGAAAAGCCAATGTTGGTTCAGGCCAATGGCCCGTCCAGTTCAACACTCTGTCACGCAATGGCCAAAAATACCAGGTGCCATCAGGAGGTCCAGCAGTGTGACTGCACCCTCTCTGAGAAAGAAGTGATGGCAATGAGACCACTTCCTTCTTTCTTAAGGGGTCAGGTGGTACACGGCTAAGAGAGTACCAACTTGTCCAAAGTTTACCCTTTGCCCCCCAGCTCTTCCAACTGTCTGGGCCCTCATAACTCTGCAATGCATGCTCAAGGTTGATAAGAAAGGCATCACTGAGCTTGCGTTCTTACCAAGCCAGGCAGGTGATTGTGAAGGCAAGGAGAATCCCAACGCAAGGGTTGATGGGAGAACAGGGTATAGCAACTGAGAAAAAGCCATTAGTAAACCAGAGTCCATTTCTTGTTGGATGCCATTCCCTGCTGCAAACACTGGCTTTCTGTAAGCACGTGAGGTGATGTACTTGGCAAGGTAAGGCTGTTCCAGTACTGAGTCTCTTGTGAGTTAAATATGTTGCATTTTATAGCTCACCTGCCATTGAGAGAGGAGGTCCCTCTCTTTGATGTGCCAGAGACTTGTCTCTTGTGAGTTGATTATGGAACCTTGACTAAACTGTGAGAGGCAGTGTGTAGCAGTGATTAGGGCATCAGACTAGGTCTGGAAAGACCTGGGTTTCAGTCCTGTTTAATGAAGCTCACTAGGTGATCCTGGGCTGGTCGCAAATTCTCAGCCTAACTTACTTCACAAGCGGGGGGGGGAGTTGTGAAGAGAAAATGGAGGAGGGAAGAACTCTGTATGCTGTCCTGATCACCATGGAAGAAAGGAGGGATTAACATCTATAGGCCAAGGAGGTGGACCTTGACCTCTATGCCGTACTAGGTGATCCTCCATGGCAACTGGCTGGCCACTATGTGATTAAATGAGCCACTGATCTCATCCAGCAGGGCTCTTTTTATGTTCCTATGTAATATAGCATAGTAGGGCTGCCGTAGGCTTTACTGGGGGACCCTCAAGAGCATTGTTTTGGATGCACCTGCTCCTTCAGATTGGTCAGCTAGCTGTAAACTGAAAAAAGACTCCATTCAGAAGCAAAGTGGCAGGCAGGTGAACATGATCAGGACAATCTCATGACCCAAAATGATGTTCCTTAAAATGGTGCTGTCGTCTCCAATGCTACACATATGGTCTTTCTTTATTAGCTTCATTGACCAGAGGTCTTAAGCCAAACGTACAAACAGCTACTCTAAAACATATTACATATAGTTAAAAGATAATTTAAACCAAACATTTTTACAATAAAACTAATAAACATACTCATAAACAATAAACAACATTAACAGACAACATTTTACAGACTTCCATAAACTCTATAAAATCCCCTGATATTATGGAAATTAGTTTTAAATGTTTAAAAATTTGTATGCATAAAACTACCTACAACATTTCGAAGCCGCTTTAAAAATAGCACTATGAATAGATATTTTGCCACCAACTGAGTCGTTTCAGGGTCCTCATCTGCTAGGAGTATGGTTATCACCCAAGGTTCCATAGGGAGGTAATGTCTATGTAAAATAGGAGTAATCCAACAGGATCTGGGGCCAATCCACTGGTGGCAAAATAACAAAAGATGATCTAAGGTCTCTATTGCGCCTGATCAATAATCGCACAATCTATTTGAATACTGTTTTTTGGCAGAATGGCCACTTAGCTCTGCAGTTGGAAAAACATTCAGCCTAGCAAGCGTGAAGACATCTCTAAATCTAGGGGATGTAAGAAAGCTCATGTATGAGGGAATTTTCTTAGGTAGCACAACCCCTAAGGCAGAGTTGGAGCATACACAGGTCTGATATTCAAGCATGTTAAGATGATTTTCACATCTGGAATCTCTTCTCTGCTGCCTCTTATTACTCCCATTTTAGGTGCTGAGAATCTGTCAATTTCTCACTCAAGCTGTCACTGTTGTCATGTTTCAGTTGCACTCCTTGCCATACAGATAACTTGAAAACATCCCTTCTAGCATTTTAAAAAAATAATAATTGTGCAGGTATATCTTTTTCCCCAAATTTTCAATGGGGATGGCAGACCATTGTAATGTCTCTTAGGAAGATGATAGCTCTTAACGACCTGTGTGTTTGTGTTGCACTGCAGGGCATTTTCACAAGTGACACGAAAAATACGTTAATTTCCACGGTTGTCATTTCTGGATGCTTAGCAATAGGCAGGCTCCCTCCTCTCAAGGGGTGGGGTGGGAAGATGGCTAGTATATCTCAATACTTCAGTAACTGTGGCAGTGGGATCGCGTGAAACTCATGTGAAATCTCTCCATGATATATCTGCGCACTGGATTGGCACTGGCAGTCCTTTGGATATCCTGGGCCCATTCATTTGTTAGAGCTTTTCAGAGTACAAACCAGCATTTGAAAACTGGACCTGGAAACTCACTTGAAGCCAATAAAGCTGTTGCAAAATTAGCTGTTGTGCTGTGAGTGACCCACTCCAATACATGCACGGCCATTTTCAAAACCCATTGTTGTTCCCAGATGCTTTTCAAGGGTTCCCCCATGAAGAGCACTTGAGAGTAGTCTAGTTTTGATGGTGTTAATTAATTACCACAGCTAGGTAAGGAATCCAAACCCTTTTAAAAATTGTTTTTAACAATGTTGACAAGTATGTTGAATTAAAGCTCAAAACCTCTGCTGAAGCCAAAGTAATGAAGTATGATGAACATTTTCCAAACAGTACATATACCCATTTTCAAAGTACAATGTTCATCATCAACATGTTTTTTTTGTTGTTGTTTTTTAGAGGTCAGTTGCTGGGCATCTGTCTAGTCTTCCTCAGCAGCATAAAATTAAAAACATACGTGAGATGAATCCCAGTAGAACAAACCATCCATCTTCCCAGCAAACAGGACAGGCAGAAATTCACTGGATACTAAATTTTCAGAATTCTCTTTTCCAATATTATAATATGCTGCTGTTATGTTTTAAAGGATGGTTTTTATGAGAGCTTGTGTGCAGCTTCAGTACCGGCTGTGGCATTTTGTGAGCCCCCAGGCACAAGGTCTCTGTGAGCCTCCCAATCCATGATCACCCCCCCGCCCCGCCATGGGACTCTTTTCCTACCCAATTGCAGCCACCACCCCCACCTCTAGTTGCACTTGCACAATTCACACAGATGTTAAGGAGCTACCTTAAGGTCAGCCATTTCTTGTACCAAAACAGCACTGGGAGGAATTGTTTTCTTGTTTTTGCTGTGCCATGTGGCATATCCTGTGCATGTGGAGCAGCAGAAACGGGGGAGGGGATCTGTGGGGGAGGCAGGAGCCCTTCCTCTTCCCTTTCCTATGGCTTTCCAAACCCATTTGGGCTGTCCTTTATTTTGAAAAAGCTGTTCCCTGCAGTCGCTGTGTGGCTGTGGGAAACCCAAACTGGGTCTGGGGAATAACTCATCAAAAGCTCAAATGTATAGTTTGGCCCTTACATTATATGACATAGTGGTCCTGGGGATGCAGACGTGGGATCAGTGATTCATCCAGCTACTACTTGTTTCTTTACTGTCTGTTTTGTTGCACCTCCTTCCAGGGAACCTTTTACCTGGAGATATTGTGACTGAATCTTGGGCTTTTTTCAAGGGAAGTGTCCTCTCTACTAATGAGGGCCAAACAGGATAGTTTCTCCCACTGTTTTTGAAGTTTGTTTATTTATTTATTTATTTATTTATTTCAGCTTATATTCCGTCCTCCCCCAAGCGGGCTCAGGGCGGATCACAACAGCAGTACACATGACAGATAAGAAAATGGTTGTATTCAAACATACACCTTTTTTCAGCATATTTCCCTTCACCGGTAAAATCCAAACAAATATCCAGAAGATTTTAATAAATGAGGTTAAACAAAAGCAACACAAGGTGGAATTACTGTTAAAGTTCAAATTGCAAAAAAACTTTCAGCTGTAACCATGTGGGCCCTGCTTCAAATCAGGACTGTAGTGTGCAGAAGAAGGATTTGACCTTTTCCACTGAGCCCCTTCACTGGCATTTTCTCTGTGGGAGGGGAAGTACAAATACCACATGGTTACCCGAGTTGTTTCCCACCCAGATAGGCACAGGACAAATAGCAGCCATAGATGGCAATTCAGACTGCAAAAATGGCCCATGAGAAAAGGGTTAACAACTCTACTGCATGGCCTAAGTCCAAAAACAGCAGTGAGGGGGGTGGGTATCACCAGACATGTTGCTGTCGCATCCAGATTGGCACGGAGCTTTGGCTCTTCCTTGGGTTCACTTGAACTTCCTCTCAGATGTACCTAGGGCTGGATCCTGCAGATCTGCTCCTCCAGTGGAATAACAGCTGTCCAAGAGCCTCATACATCAGGAGAAGGGTACTTTTGCACTGGGAGGAAACACTGCTGTTAGCCAAATGGATTGACAGGATCCAGCCCATGTTCTGGCTCAAATGAAACCCTAAACTGGGCACGTGAGATTTAATTCCCTTCATTTTGCATTCAGCACTTCCTACATTTCCATGGCTTATGGTTAGCAGGGCTGCAATGAAGGAATCTTGAAGACTCTACAAGAAAAAGTTCCCTGAAAAACATTGCTAGTATTGAAGTCTGCGGATGATCTTGGCAGACGCTGAGCGATTAGGAAGGCTGCTGCCATCACTGATCCCTGTGCCACTGCACTGCTGTCCTAAAGCTAAATCCCAGACGTCGTTGGGAACATTGTGTGCCACTGTGAGCAGCCAGCCTTTCATGCAGACAGTGGTGAAGAACAGTTATATTTGCCTGTCTGCATGAGTCATCCCATGTCAAGAAAAATTAAGATGTTCCAGTGTGGCACCCCATCTCCCCCACCCCCCAGTCCTCTTTTGGGCAGGGCAGTGATATTAGGCCCTTGCTAATGATGTGCCCAACACACGTTCATATGAAGGATTTTGCAATTTTGTGGTTTTTTTTACAAAAGCCAGAATTTTGACCCGCAGCTGGTAAAAGAGGGACTGATTACAGAATGAGCAGGCTGTATTTCCTGCCTGGAAAGCCCTGATACACAGGCTGGGAAAGCAGGCCTGAAATATTGGGAACCAGCAAGGATGAACTCTTCCCCCTCCCTTTCAGTTTAGGGACTTTGTTGAAACAGTGCTTTGAAATCCAAAGCAGGAGATAGCCTGAATGTGATTTTGCTGCAGCTGCACCTGCATGTATGTGGTTTATTTTTTGCGCTTGGTTTGCTGCAAAAAAACAAACAACCAGTGTAGCTTCATTTAACACTGCAATTTTAGCACAAGACTCCACTCAGAGTTCTAGCATGTGTATCCCAGAAGGCCCTCTGTCCTGGAAGCCCTCAGGGCCAAAACTTTTGTGCCTTTGGAGCCTTCTCTGGGGGAAAATACCATTTTGTGCAGATAACTTATCCCCCCCACCCCTAGAATTTGGGGCATTACCGATATAACCTTCCTGCCTCTTTCACATCATAACAATGAGCAGAGAGAGGCTATTAAAAGTTCCTTAGAATTGGCCTGCTTGTTCAGCCATGCTCTGGAGAGTTGGTAAGTCAAGGCTGAACTACGTGTGATCAGCTCTCCCACGTTTTCTTTTCTTTTTTTAATGTTAAAAAGCAGCTGTGGGGTTGGGGGATTTGGATTTTATTGGTGGGAGAAGCTTTTAACCCTTTCCCCATGCTGTTTTCAGCATAGGAATCTCTCCCAAGCTGGTGCTAATCTCAGTGGGCAAAAACTCAGCCATATTGCCTGTATTTTTCTCACCTGTTGGGGCTTATCAGTCAAGTGATCTGCTTGTCAAGAATAGAATCCCTTCTTTTTGCCTGTGCATCTTTTAAATGAACAAAATTGGATACATTGCATTACCTTCTTTTTGCCCCTATGCAGTTCAGGGCATCTATTTGTGAACATAATAACTGATTGCAAGATTAGCTAAGTGCACATGTGGACATACGCTGAAAACACACAGAGTCATCTAAGTAGAAAGTTTCAACACAGATTTTTTTTCCTTTTAATTATATGTCTTTTAACAGTGGGAGGCAGGGGCAGATGGGTAGAAGGAAGGCAACTATAAGGAAGCAGTCTGGTGTAGTTTGGTGTAGTGGTTTGTGAATGACTCTAATCTGTTTGGTGTAGATGTTAAGTGCACAGACTCTAATCTGGGAGAACCAGGTTTGATTCCCCACTCCTCCACATGCAGCTGCTAGATGACCTTGGGCAAGCCATAGTTCTGTCAGAGGTGTTCTTGAAAAAGAGCAGTTTCTGTCAGAGCTCTCTCAGCCCCACCTGCCACACGGGGGGGTCTGTTGTTGGGAGGGGAAGGGAAAGGAGTTTGAAAGCTGCTCTGAGACGCCAAGTGAAGGGCGGGGTATAAATCCAATCTCTTCTTCTTCATCTTAATCATAAAAACAGACACAGCTGAGTTCGTTTGGATGCATTTGAACAGTATAAGCAAACAAACCCGGTCTCTGATTACAATAATAGAACAAGGCATGAGCCAGGCTGCTGGTAATTGAGCATAACTGCTCAGTAGTTGCACCTTCCTTTGATCTAACAGTTAAGACCATAAGATATGACTATGAGCAGCTCCTATTTTGTATCTCAGCCCAAACACAAGAATATGTGAATTACTTTGAATGCTTAGGAAAGCACCATAGAAATGTCCTTACTACCAATTAATATGCTTGCAAATGGGTTTAGAATGAGTTTAAGACTGGAATTTCTGTCTCCTCCATGAATATAAGGAGAGTTATGTTGGATCAGATTGAGGGTCCTTCCAGTCCTGTATCCTGTTTTCAGCAGTGGCCAGACAGATGCCTCTGGGAGCCTAATGGCACAAAGGCAAAAGCCCTCCATGGTAGTTGGATGGCTGTGCTATAGTATCAGGCTTGCCACTCTTTAAGAAACAAAAACCAAAGGAAATAATAGAAGGCTTTTTTAAAAAGAACCAAATATCAAGGATGCTTCATGGCTTCTGTTCCCAGATCTAGTGTACATTTCCAAATTTGGTCTCTTTTCTTTCCCCCTTCCCTGCAGGTCAAATTCTGTCATTCTATTTTTACTGGGGCCACATCTCCTCTTGAAGAGAATCAGTGTTCTTCCACTTCTGGATGTAGCAGCAGTCTTGCATCCATCTCTCTCTTTTTTTGTTTCTCCTTTCCTTTTGTATAAAGTCACTTCCCAATTCTCCTTTCCCCCCCCCTTTTCACTTTCAGATTGGCTGAGTCTCGAACAAACCCCCATGTCCTTGATATCGGCTTGACTGCTCAGGACATCCAGACCTCCGAAATTCTCTCGCCCACCAACTGGGACAAAGTCGATTCCACAACAGTCGAAAAAGATGACAACCTCTTTGGCTTCTGATGTCCTCTGTCTTTTTCCTAGCAAGCTTTCGGGTTTAAATAACCACTAAACATAAGCAGACTTTGTATGCACTGCATTCTGGGTGATTTAACTGGAGATGGTTCACTCAGGGGAGGAGCAGTACGCTTGGTTCCAATGGATTCTGTTGTGACACCCAGCAACCCTTCAGACCAAAGCTTCCAATACTTAATAGATCTTTTTTATATATAATTGTGGGGTGGGGGGTGTCTTGTATCTATGTCACAGGATGCTCCTTGAATATATTTATTCAAGAACCCCTTTTGGTTTACATACATTATGGAAATTTTGTAGCTTCATTTAACATAACATTACAGTATTAGGTTGCTTTCCCCATTGGAATATCCTCAACAGACGACACCTGTGTCTTGTGCAGGAGACCAAAGTAATCTGAAATATGTTCTTTTTCTTTTTCCTAGAAGAGAGTAACAAGTTATCCTGGGGTGGTACAGAGAAGCCAGGTTGGTGACTGCCTGACTAGTTTCAATTGGGGAGGAAGGTTGGGGTACCATGAGATTATGTGCTGCTTCATTATGAGAGGAAAGAAAAGGGTAGTGTATGTGTGACACTCTGTTCCTTCTCTCTGTGACCCATTGGCTCCTCCCAAAGGCCTGTTGGTGGCAGTTCCCTGCTGTGGAATCAGATGGGGCTTATCCAGGTAACTGTAAATGTAGGGAACAGTAGGAACAGATTCCAGTACTACTGACCTCTATCCACCCACCTGTTAACAAAGAACTAGGGCAAGCCAAAGTTCATACCCCCTAATAAACTTGCTAGCCCTCCTGCCAGCAAGTCCTGTTGCCCACTGTCACTCCAAGAAAAACAACAACAGGGACATCACCAACACTACATCACTTCCAGGTTAGTGACAAAGGCTAAGAATTCCTGGAAACTATAGCAGGGGTGTCAAACATGCAGCCTTCAGGCCAAATCCGGCCCCTACAGGGCTTGTATGCTGCCTGCAAGCAACTGACTGTTGTCTGCTTCCTTCTCCCATTCTCCTGCTTCCTTCTGCGACACAGCTTGCTTTGCCAGGCTCTCTAAATCACACAGGAGCTACTGAGCAAAGCCTCTCTTCCCTCCATTGGCTGAGGCTCCTTCTCATCCCCTGGTGGAGAGGGAGGGAAAGAGCTAGAGCTTACTTTGCCCAGTTCCTTCAATCGCTTAGGAGAGACACAAAGCACCTTTAAGACCAACAAAGTTTTATTCAAAGTATGAGCTTTTTGTCTTGCTACAGAGAGAGAGAGAGAGAGAGAGAGAGAGAGAGAGAGAGAGAGAGAAAGAGAGTTTTGTTGTGCTCGTTGTGCTGTGGCTCTCCTGGGTGCAACTGGGTTCCCCTCCTTTTTATCCACTGTATTCATGCTGTCATGATCCAGTCTTTCTCAGTAGGAAAGCAATGTGAACTATGTAGATGAGGCATAACAATAAGCCAGTGAAGTGGATTAGGCTGAGAGTGTGTGTCCAGACCAAGTTCACCCAGCACATCTCCAACCAGGGAAAGGGAAAGGGATTGTAAACCCCTCTGAGACTCCTTCAGATATGAAGAGCAGGGTATAAATCCAATCTCCTCTTCTTTGTAGGCTGATACTGATTACTATACATTGCTGTCTGTCTATTCGTGCACAGCCTCAAAGGAATTATAGTTATTTCTCTGGGGGAAACTATACTTTTGTAGACAAACACATAGCCCTCAGTCTGTGTCATGGTGCCTTCACATGTTCTTGACCAGCACACAAAGCAACTTATGTAGAAAAGCTCACAATGCCCAGCCATTTCATGTTTTCCTCTGGGTCTTAATCTCAAAACACTGATCATGAGATTTCTGTAATGAATGTCCATAAATCAAAAGTAGGTTTGCAACTTACAGATACACACCTGAACAACACCTGAACAGCATGCTCAGGATTGCTACAGCACAGACATTGTCTCCAGATTTTGATGCAATAATTCAGAGCAAGACGTGTCAGTTATAAGAGACTGTTAAATAAACAAAATATTGCAACAGTGCTAATTTTTAAAACATGTTTTATTTTAAGTTTTTAAAAATCTTTAATTGTGTTTATCAGTGTCCCCGACAAGGTTTCATTTATGTCAGATCTGGCCCTCATAACAAATGAATTTGACACCCCTGCTCTATAGAGTTTCTGGTGGTTCCTAGAGCTACCCTTTGTGACTTTCAAGTTTTACCTGGAAGTAATATAGAGATGGCGGTGATGTCACATGCATCCCCTCACGTTCCCCCCCCCCAGCCCTCCTGCCAGTTGCCAGTCTCGGCCTGGCAACCCTACCATTTGCTCATGTCCTGCAGTCCCAGAAGTGAGGAATACTGAAACAGCGCTCCTGATCCAGGACATCTGAGTTACTTAATGTTTATTTTCTGTTTCCCCTCCAGATATTATGAGAGGCATGTGTGGGTCAGTCTAGATACAAAGGTTTGAGGAACCAGCTGTTCTGCTGTTTCTGTGCTTGCTCTTTTGATAGAATTCTAGGGTGGCTTCCTTGTATCTCTGTTGATTTATTTGTGGCAGGGGAGGGGGGGAGTGTTTTGGAGCACTCCTTGACAGTTAGCAGTGCTGGTGGTACAGCCCATCTAGCAAGCAAAGGAAAAGTTCCTGGATTGAGGAGGGGTACGTGCTTCTCCCTCCCCCACAGCCAGCCCCAACACGCTCCCAGGTACATGGTGCAGTGTCTTGTCACTGTACAGCAGATATCCTATTGTCCATGACTTGTGTAGATCCTCAAGTTCCTTTGGTCTTGATTTATTCATGGCTCAGAAATAGGGCACCTCTGGCCCACAGCTCTTTTGTAGCCTGCTGCAATTTGAGCCAGATGGGTAATATGTGAATCATGGGCACAAGGAGGAGAGGGTGAGTAGCTTTTTCTCTCTTCTTTGGCTGGATCTGCATGGACCTCAGGTAAATGGTACACCTGTTACTGGGTTGTACCACATCACACTGCTGTCATGATTGCCTGTTTGAACACTTCCCCCATGTTACCTCCCAAAAAGACTGGGAGAAGGCTAAGCAAGAATGCGTCACCTTGATACTGAATTTTTTACATGGCAAGGGTTGACTTTTTGAAATATGGAGGCATGTTTGAGCCCCCCCAGTAGAAAACTAGGTTCTGTCTTGGACTTTATTCCTGAAATGCTAGCTGTCTGTGTGTGAGGGATTGTTGTTATGGAGGAATATTCTGTGCTGTGACCATCACCACCATCTTGCGATGTGAAGTGGTACTGTCCAGGAACAGCTGCCTCATCTAACCTGCTGTTTGCATAAACCAAGACCAATGCCCCCTCTAAGCTGTGGAGTCTTGTGAGCAAAAATTCTACTTTGTGAGCTACTGGCATTAAAGTTGTGAGCGAGCGATTTGGCTGCTGCATAAATTTGTTTGCTCTGGAGCCATCCTTCCTGAGCTGAGACAAAAATGTGTGAGCTGGAGGCTAAAAAACTGTGAGCTAGCTCATACTTGCTCAGCTTAGAGGGAACGCTGACCAGGACTCCCCTACACTGGAGGGGAGTGGAGCTGGCTGAGAAGGTAACTGGTGAATTTCTCCAGGAATTCCAAGATGGCGATGGCAAGGAAGCACGCTTAAGATTATTCTCCGGTATTTTATCTGTTTATCTGTTTTAATTGCTCTGAGCAGCTTTTAACCGTATGTCTGACCGATGTAGGAAACAAGATTCTTAATGACTCATTCCTGGAATAATATTTTTATCTCAGTTGGCTGTGTATGGCTTATAGCCAACTGCTAAATAGATGCTGGTGTATTTTGATACTAAGAACTGTAGAATTCTTTATCTGAGGAATTTGGGAGTCAAGTTTGGGAAGAAAGGATTTAAGACTGTGGAGAACTAATTAGCTAACCTTTGCTTGCACTGAAGTGTATTTATTATACATCCGGTAAAGCGTCAGAGAGACTTGGAGGACACTTCTCATTTGCCAGTTCCTAAACAATCTAAAATTGGTGACTTCTTTTACCCAGCTGGCAAGAGGGGGGAAAAAGCATCCAGTCTTTACCTATGTATGCTGTGGAAATGACTAACTAGTTTGCTTTACTGGACTCCAGCTGTGAGACATTAGAACAATCCCCTGAGACCTCTGAGGCCCTGAAGGTAGATTGTCCTCCCCGTGAGGAGGCTGAACAGCCAAAGGAGGAATCTCTGCTAATCCTGATTGCTAGAACTGTGGAATGCATATTCCAAGGCACCCAGACTATACTTTCACAGATCCAATGTCTGTCTACAAAGATTGCTAAATTCTCAACAAATAACAACTGTAGACACCATACACCTTTAAAGTCTCCTGAGAATCAAGGCAGTTTAAGGCAAGCCTCTATGGAGACCCATGAGCATAGAATCATAGAATGTTAGAGTTGGAAGGGACCTTGTGGTCATCTAGTCCAACCCCCTGCACTCTGCAGGAGCATAGCCAAAAGACAGCCCTACATACCTACAACATACTCAAAACATGGTCATCCAGCCTCCATTTGAAAACATCCAGGGAAGGAGCATTCACCATCTCCCGAGGCAGACTGTTCCACTGCTCAACCACTCTTACAGTTAGGAAGTTTCTCCTGATATCTAGCCGGTAATGACTCCTTTGTAATTTCCACCCATTAGATCTAGTCTTGCAATCCAGAGCAAGAGAGAATAGATCTGCTCTATCTTTACATGACAGCCCTTCAAATACTTGAAATACTTGAAATACTTGAAGGGCTGTCATGTAAAAGATGGAGCAGATCTATTCTCTCTTGCTCTGGATTGCAAGACTAGATCTAATGGGTGGAACTCCCTTGGGAAGCTCTCAAATAATTTTTTTTACCAACTCATTTATCAACCAAGGAAAGTATGCCTTTCTGGTCACTGGAAACAACCCCCTAATTGGATGGGTGCCTCTAGAACAAGAGCTCACCTTTCTACCCTCTTTAAGTTAAGACCCTCAGAGATTGATGTACTGGATACGTCTCCTCTCAGCCCTCCACATCAAGTCCAAAGAGTTATGATTACTTTTTCCTCCCAAAAAATCCCCTCTCTGATCCTCAAGAAGAAAGGAACTCTACAATCTAAAGGGATTTTTCCCTCCTGAGTTTTCATAACTCTGTTATTCTCCCTCTGTGCAAGAAAAGAGTTATTGAATCTGAACTGCACCTGTCCCCACAGGAAATGTTGTTCAAGAAGGATGTGGCAACACCCACAAATTTATTACTCCAAGAAGATTCAAGAACGCCTGATTTAAACTCCCAATTTTTATGTGGGACGCATGCCCCTTATGCTGGCCAAGTAAACCAACTTATAGCCCTTGCAGACCTCAGGACCTGTGTATCTTCTGGCCAACTACCTAATTTCTTAGAAGAAGAGGATGCTCCCAACCCCTTTGGATCTTCTATCAGTGCCAAGCAACAAATAACTACTGACAGATTGACCACCAGGCCCTGTAAGCTACAAAAATTTTATTAAAAATTTGAAACCTCAATCAGTTATTGATGCTGAGATGCCTCTAGATGAGCTACCTACGATGGTCTCATTGGTCCCCAAGCCACTTACAGCAAGTACAAATACATGCCCCCTCGAAAGTGTGAGCTTTTTTGTTACTCTTCAACAGACCTTTGTTCATCCTATAAGGAATGACGTTGAACTACTTATCAACGATCCCACAAAACCATACCTTTTAAATGACAATAACTGCACAACCTTATTCACCTCATGGTAAACTCAGGTGCCGATTAATGGATGCATATGCTCAGAAGACAACCCAGCCTTGAATTGTATAGTTGAATTAGATTGACTAGCCCTGAACAACCAACATCTGGAATGTACAGGAAGACCAACCCTACAAATAATTTCTTGGAATACAGCAGGATGGGGGAATAAATATGATGACTTGGACTTCAGGACCTTTTTTGAGAAATTTGACATCATTTCTCTTCAAGAGACTTGGTCCTTAAGGGACTTTCAATTAACAACTTTACTGCCTATTCATTACCTGCTTGGAAATTGAACTCGAAGAGCTGGCCTAGGGCAGGCCTCTGCTGCTTGTTCAAAGACTCAACCAATTTTACTCTTTTACAATTGGATAATTGCCCACCATTGGCCCAAGCCTTTTATGTGTCTCTTAGAGAATTCTAGTTTCTATTGATTAATGTTTATGTTCCACCCTCAGTTGATAATAATTCTATTTTAGGCTATTAGAATACACTAAAGGAGTTCCTAAGTAAGATAGTTGCAAAACACCCTGGGGTGATGTTACTGCTTTTAGGGGATTTTAACGCAAGAATTGGTTCTAGTAATGAGCAATCAAGTGTATTATTGAATTGGGAAGACTTAGACTCTACTCCACTACCTTTTTACCTTTACTCTACTGTCAATCTGGCCAGCCACCTGCTAGTAGATCTATTCACTGAATTGAAGCTAGGTGTTTTGAATGGCTCCCCTCATCTAGACCCTAATGGAGCCTTTACATTTTCCTCTTCTCAAGGGTGTAGTGTGGTAGACTATGCAATTTCTTCCCTTGAGCTGAGAGACTGTATTACCAGATTTTGTATTAATGACCATACTGAGAGCGACCATCTTCCAATCTCATTGATCCTTGAATTAGGGTCTGGAATCGAAAGCAGGCCTCACTCGCCATATACCAATTCTGATGAAATGCAATATAAAAAAGTAAGATGGCCTCCCTCTTCCTCTACTTCAAATTTATACTGGCTAAATTCCGAGACTGGGAAACAAATTATGCAGACCCTGCTTGACAACCCTAGATGAAGCATTGTCAATCTTTAAACTTGTTATAGAGTCCTTGGCCTCATATGCACAACCAGTTAGATCTTCAGAGCCATCTTCCCATTCTTGGTTTGTTGCTGAATGTTTTGAAGTTAAAAGACATCTGAGATATACTTTCAAACAGCTGTGCTCAGGCACTTACCCCTAGATTTCTCATAGATATAGAGAGTTGAAGAAGGATTGTCAAAGGCTGCTTACCCAAAAGAAGCATGCTTTTGCCATGGAGAAATGGTCTCAACAATTTAGAGTGATCAAGTGTAGTGACCATAAAACCTTCTGGGCATTGGTCTCTGGCTCAGAAAATTTATTTGGGCCATGTATATCCCTTAAAATTACTGCACAAAATTGGACAACTCATTATTCAGACCTTTTTAATGACCCATCCTGCCTAGATCCAGGAAATAATGGACCAATGCCTACTGACCTGCCAGATTGGCCACCTGTCTCCTATGATGAAATTTTTGATCTTATTAATGCTTTTAAATCTGACAAAGTCCCAGGACCTGATGGCCTACCTGTTGAACTTTTTAAGAGTGATATTGATCGGTGGACACAAGCTCTTGCCCACTTATTTACGCTCATTGATAAATTTGGAGTTTTACCAGACATTTGGCTGAACTCCATAATTGTCCCAATTTTAAAAAAAGGTAACCCCAACAACACAGAGAACTATAGATCTATTAGCCTATTGTCTATGCTAAACACCTTGTCTTGAAACTACTGTTGAATGAAATCCTGCAACCTCCCTGGAAGAGAGCAGATTGGTTTTGTAACTAATCACTCTACTCTTGATCACTGCACAGTACTATCTCTATCTATACCTATCTTACTGTATGCAGACAATGCTGTAGTTCTTTCTACCACCAGAATAGGCCTCAAACGTGTCCTAATGATGTTTTCCTCCTATTGTAGACAGAACTTTCTCACAGTTAATTATGAAAAAATAAAAATTCTAGTTTTCTCCAAAGTGTGGAAACGCACCATGTAGAAAATCGATGGGAGGGAAATTGAACAAATCAGATCCTGTAGGTACTTTGGTGTTTTGTTTCATTATAATTTAAAACAGTCTTCCCATTGGGACCAATTGCTCCAACTGGCTAAAAACAGGATTTTGGCTGTTACCCATTTTTATTATCAACAAGGAAATCAGTTTGTTCCAACCACCCTTCAAATTTTTCAAGCTACGGAAATCTCTCGTTTATTATATGGAATCCCTGTATGGATTCAGAGTTTTAACAAAGAGATTGATCAGATCTATGCAGTCTTTTAAAGACATATTCTTGGATTGCCTACCTCTGTTACCTATTATTCCCTCTGTGCCGAGCTGGTTCTCCATCTCTTAGACTTGAGGGCATGGATCACCACTATTAAATATTGGCTTCACTTCCATTTTAGTGCCCCTCAGAATAGCCTTATTGCACTCTAAACTATGGATCCATATGTATCCAAGTGGTCACAGGCTATAAGTTCTAAAATATGTCCAATTGGCATTGATCTGGACATCTTGGAAAATCAAGATGAGAATTTTATATACTGGACAATCTGTAGAAGAATTTGGGACATTGAAGCCCAAATAATCCAGGCCGGTGCTGGGGGCACTTGTTTCCCCTTTCCTTTGGCCTCAGATATGTACCAAACAGTATGGCACAATACTTCTCTAACTTGGTGATCCTGCTGCAGGGCAGAGCCTTTATGCTAGGCAGATTTAATGTTTTTCCCTCATCTTGGGTTTCCGGTAGATATAGAGGTATCCCAAAATGTGACAGAATTTGTAATTGCTCATCTGGAGAACCTGATACTTCAGATCATATTCTATTACACTGCCCCCTTCACTCACATCTTCAGTTACTTTGGATTAAGCCCTTACTATCTAGGATGAACTCTGACAACACAATTAAGTACCTCCTAGCTGATAAGTCACCAGAAGTTACTGCACAGATTGCTGAATTCTTGTCCAAGATCTTGGCAGGAAGGAACCATTTTTAATACTGACGTGTTTTAAGATTTGCAGATGTAATATTACCTGATGAAGTTTTATTTTATTGTCTTATATGCCGATAAAGGTGGTGGTGTTGTGAACTTCTCAAAAAGTGTGTGTGAGAGAGAGATAAGAGAGGTTGTCTTGGTGTCTGCAGAGACTTGAAGCTTGCAGCTTTGCATGGATCCTTAGCAATGGACTTCACTCTTATTGAACAGTGGGGTGACCTGGTTCCGCATTCTTTCACCCTTTCAGAGGAGTTGGCTACATCTGTATATGTGGGGAGCACCATAAAAAAATAGGATGTGGGTTTTGTTTACAGAAATACTTATGGGAGGGCCAAAGTCTGTTTTTATATAAGTGGCTTTTCAAAAGCATCTTCCATCTTGTTAATTTTTTTTCTGAGCTTCTTTCTCCATACATTAAAAAGGGTGAGAGGACTGTAATTGCTGATAAAATTAGGTTTGAACTGTGCGTGATCCAGCCAGTATCTGATCAGATATTGCTACAATATTGCTGCAAAAAGCAGACATGGGGCTGTGTGTGTGTGTTGTGGCCATTGTAATAGGGATGGAAGGCCTAACTCTTTATCCTTATACCATTACCTTAATCAAAAATGCCTCTCCCCCACTGTCTGTTTTAGGAGGTAAAGACAGGTTTTGCACCTATCTTTTTCTGTTTCAAGGTTTAAAGCTGTCTTTAATGCCTCTCCCCCACTGTTGTTTAGGAGGTAAAGACAGGTTTTGCACCTATCTTTTTCTGTTCCAAGGTTTAAAGCTATCTGGAGCAGGGAAGGTCATTTGCAATCAGGAAAAGGGCATTAGGCAGGGAGGAGAGAGTTGACTGTCTTCCCCACTTCCATGGCCCTGATACCTATTGGGATTCTTGCAGCTGTTTCATAGGCTCAAATTATGTATCTGGAGTTCCAGTCATTAAATTTAGTTTAACTTTAAGTAAGACTTGGTTTTTCAGTGAGTGGCTAAGGCGTGTTTCTTTCACTCTGTCCTTTTTCATTCCTTTCTTTCTCTGCCAACTTTAGAATGGAGTGAACCTTTTGTATCCAAAGATGTACACTTTAGAAACAAAGGCATGGTTTCAGATGTCAAAAAAGGTTTGCACAGTTGTAACTTTCCCTTGCTGTTTATTAAAAGTCCTCCTTCCATAAAAAGAAACCAGTGGTTGGATATTCTTCCCCAAACTGATACTGTGCTCTTCTGCAGCAGCAAAATGTTTGAAGATGCAGCCATCACATTGATGCTGAGCATCAATGGTGCTTTGAAAACTGTATCTTGACATTTGCCACCAAGAAAGAATTCAGTTGTTGAGTTTTGGCTGGCGATTAAATAAGACTAGTGTGGGTATTTATGTTTATTGCTCCTTTAAACACCTTCCACTTCTGTTTAACTAGCTCAGTTGTTGCCCCCTTTGGCATTTAAATCTCTAAATATAGACGGCTGCCAAATTGCATTAAACAAAACCCTTAATTCCTGATTGCTTTTCATTTTTAAAAGGTTTCTAAGTGACTAGGGTTGGAGGATTACACTCCCTTCTCCTTCTACCCCCTGCATCTCTTGCATACTTAGAAAAGGTTTTTTTCATTTTGTAGATTCTGGATTTACAAAACCAAACAACAAGTGAATCAGGATTATGCTCATTAAGAAATTAAGTTTACAGTGATCCCAAATAGCTGCTCTGTGGCACAATTTGCCCTGTTTGTGGCCTTGTTGGAAATATACCAATCTGTGTTATATTTTTATAACTAGGTGTCATGATCTGTGTAGTCCTGGGAGAAAGGCCTAGACCTGCATGGCAGTGGAAAGCAGACAGCCTACAACCCCCACACTGCTTAGCAACGGTTGTAGCCAATCAGTGTACAGAGATTCTGTGAAGAGATGGTTATATACTTTGTGGGTTGTGGAAAATGGTGTTCTTTCCTTTCACAGAGCTACACTGAGAGGGACTGTGATATAAACTCTGTGTGCTGTGAGGAAACAGTTCTTTTGCTCTTCTGTGGACTTGTGTGCTGTGAGGAAACGGTTCTTTTGCTCTTCTGCGGTCTTGTCTCAGTGAGGGGACAGTCTGGTCTGAGGAGAAAGATCCCCCACTTGGCTCAGAGTGAGTGTTAGGCAGGAGGCCTGGTAAGAAGTAGTAACTAGTTAAGTGAACTAGGTAGTCACATTAGGATTCTGTTTATTTTTGCCTTTGAACATTGTTATATCTTTTAAAGCATCTTGACTTGTTTTCCTTGCCCCAGTACTGTGTTAATAAACCATTTGTTTAAGTGTTCTCTGCCTGGTCATCATGCCTATGTTCTTGGCTTGAAAAGGGGCAATTTGGATGGGCTTGGGAGGGTACTCTGGGCCTTCTCGAGGGACCTGAACTCCAGAGAGGTGGCGGCGGAAGGTGGTGACCCCCTGGGGCCATGACACTAGGAATAAGGCCCATTGTGGAAATGAATACAACAAGCTCTAGAAAGAGGCTCTGGGAGAGTGCCCCAGCCGTGGGCACTCAGCGCCAATTTGCTGTGGCGACCTGAGCAGGGTATAATGAGACAGAGTCCACCATTTTCTCCAGGGGAACTGATCTCTGCCATCTGAAGAGCAGTTGTAATTCTGCATGATCTCCATCCCTCCCGTGGAGACTGGTAACAATGGTTCCCCATGAGGGAATGGTTGGTTTGGAGGATAGAGGCTATGGCATTGTACCTGTCTGAGGTCCCACCCCTCCTCAAACTTCACCCTCTCCAGACTCCACCCCTCAAATCTCCAGGAATTTTCCAACCTGGAGCTGGCAACCCAATCTTCCTCCCAGTCAACCATCAGCCTACCATTATCTACCCTCTGGCTTCAGCTTTTCATCTCCTCACCCGCCCTCCTAGAGAGCAGTTGTAATTCTGAGTGATCTCCAGCCCCCACCTGGAGTTTGGTAACAATGGTTCCCCACGAGGGAATGGCTGGCTTGGAGGGTGGAGTCTATGGCATTGTACCTGTCTGAGGTCCCACCCCTCCTCAAACCTCACCCTCTCCAGGCTCTATCCCTCAAATCTCCAGGAATTTCCCACCTGGAGTTGGCAACCCTATGAGGACTGGCCCCAGTGAGTTTTCTCCCAAAGGCCAAAACAGGTATGGAAAGGGCCTTTTACTGACAGAACCTGGTTGCCTAGCAACAGGCACTGAGGAGAAAGCACAGTTGCCACCTCTGATTAGGGAAATACCTGGAGATTTGGGGGGTGGATCCTATGGAGGGCAGCATTGGGGGGGATGGAAGGACTCAGCAGGGAATAATGCCATAGGGTCTACCCTCAAAAGCAGCCATTTTCTCCAGGGGAACTGATCTGTGTAATCTGGAGATCAGTTGTAACAGTGGGAGATCTCCAGATCCCATGAGGGAATGGCTGGCTTGGAGGGTGGAGTCTATTGCATTGAGGAGGGTCCCACCCCTCCTCAAACCTCACCTTCTTCAGGCTCCATCCCTCATCTGGAGATCAATTGTAACAGCGGGGGATCTCCAGGTCTCACCTGGAGATTGGCAGCCCTAGGGGAAAGTCAGCCGCACAGCGGGGGGTTGAAGAAGAAGAGGAGATTGGATTTATACCCCACCCTTCACTCCCCAAGGGAGTCTCAGGGCGGCTTACAAACTCCTTTCCCTTCCCCTCCCTGTGAGGTAGGTGGGGCTGAGAGAGCTCTGACAGAAACTGCTCTTTTTTTCAAGAACAGTTGTGCCAGATCTTATGACTGACCCAAGGTCACATCAGCAGTTGCCTGTGGAGGAGTGGGGAATCAAACCCAGTTCTCCCAGATTAGAGTCCGCGCACTTAACCACTACACCAAACTGGCTTGATGGTTGCTGGCCCACCTCATTAGCCAGCCAGCCATGGTGGAGCCAAAAAGGAGTGAGAGACGTGTTAAATTTATTCTGACAGGAAAGTGGACAAGCAGGGGAGGGAGTTATGCTGAAAGTCCTTTTTTTTTTACTCACAGAAGCAAGCTTGGTTGTTTGGTTGCCTACCAACAGCCACTGAGGAGACAGTCACAGTTAGTCCCACACAGGAATCAAGAGAAGTGTCTTTCTCAGGAGAGAGTCCAGCTTTCCAGGAGCCGCAGCTTTTTTCCTCTAGGCCAGACCCTCCCTGGTGCTGCCAGCAACTGCTGAAGGAAGGCAGGGGAGCCTTTGAAAGGCACTGGGCAGCCTTCTCTGCGGTGCAGCTTGCTGAGCTATCACCCTGACAAACTGCAGGCCTTGCAGCCGACAGAGAGGGGCCATGAGGGGCAGCGAAGGTGAGTGCTTCCCCTGCTTACCGCCGCTCGCTAGGTCTGCCTCCTTCTCCCCCATGGAGGGGTTGCCACTCTCTCGACGGAGCGTCCATCCCCTTTGCCTGCTCCCTCCAGGCTGAGGGCGAAATGCTGCCTGCCGTTGGTGGGCAGGGCCGAACCAATGCAGCCATGGGATTGGGAGACTGTGAGAGTGGCAGCTGAGTGGGCCAAAGTCTGTGGAAACGTGTCCAGGAGAGACACCAAAACTCTTTTATATATAAGGAGAGATTGGCTTCAAAAATGCTAATTTCAGATCTACGTATACTCCCTTAAAATAGAAGACTCTACTAATACTAGAGTTGTGGAAAGTAAAATTGAACAGCAGATAAATTAGCCTGAAACCAGTTAGTTCAGAAGTTTGGCACTATTTGAGAGACAGTTTGGTGTGAGAGCCAGTCTGGTGTAATGGTTAGGAATGCAGACTCTAATCTAGGAGAATCGGGTTTGATTCTCAGCTCTTCCACATGCAGCTGCTGGGTGACTTTGGGCAAACCAACGTTCTCTCAGAGCTGTTCTCTCAAGAGCAGTCCTCAAAAGAGTTCTCTCAGCTCCACCTACATCACAGGGCATCTGTTGTAGGAAGAGGAAGGGGCAGAGATTATAAGCCGCTCTGAGACCCTGAATGAAGAGGGGGGTATAAATCCAAACTCCTCTTCTCTTCTTCTCCATAAATTCTGGATTTTTGGGAGCAGAGTCAGGGGAATGTTTAAAGCAGCTTTCTTCAGCTTATCAAACAGAAGTGCCTGAGATGTCTAGTCTTGCATGGGGCACGGAATTTCTGTATTGGGGTTGATAGTGGAAGATCAGTTGAAGACACCTACTTATACATGCTTGTTCAGACAGGATCCTCACCTGTGCAAAACTAGTCTGTGGTCGTGGTCACATGGTCATTTTGATCGGGTTTCACAACTGTTCCTTGTCACATTTAAAAGGGCTGATCAGACAGTCAATTCTGTCTCCTGTATTGAAGCGGACTCACCCCCTCAATCCTTCCGGTTTTCTGGCGCATTTTCTGACACTGGGAAAAAGTATTTTCCTACTACTTGCACGGTGAATCCACAATTTCTCCTATCTGGACAGCCATCTCTCGCTATGAATGTGATTAGGTCATCTGTATATCCTTCTTGCAGTAGTTCCCCCCCGGCTTTCACCACTTTGCACATGACCAATCCTGCGCTGAATATATTAAATGCATGAATGCTCAAGCGCACATAAAACAATGCTCAGTTACACGTTGGTAGTTCATTTTGTTCGGTGTTCAGGGGGGAAACACTGCATCCAAGCGGGAGCTGTGGTTTGTGCATGTGCACATGCACATATGCACATGTGCAAAGACTTAAAAAAAATTGTTCCGTGCCACCACTTGGCCAGCGCAGCTGTCTGGATGGTGCCAGGAGCCTCGTCATGCAATGCAAGCAGTTGAGCAAGGGATGTGTGATCATCTGAACCCACTATCTGAACAGATAAAAGGAAGTACTTCTTCACCCAAAGAGTGATTAACATATGGAATTCACTGCCACAGGAGGTGGTGGCAGCTACAAGCATGGACAGTTTAAAGAGGGAATTAGATAAACATATGGAGCAGAAGTCCATCAGTGGCTATTAGCCACAAGGTATAGATAGGAACTCTCAGTCTGGGGCAGGTGATGCACTCTATTCTTGGTGCTGGGGGGGGCAGCAGTGGGAGGGCTTCTAGTGTCCTGACCCCACTGCTGGACCTCCTGATGGCACCTGGTATTTTTGGCCACTGTGTGACAGAGTGTTGGACTAGATGGGCCATTGGCCTGATTCAGCATTGACTTCTCTTATGTTCTATGTTCTTATGTTCACTAAAAATATCCCCGATCAAATCTACAGCGGGAACAAATTGTGCTAAGCTTGCCGTGTGGCCACACCCTAACTAGTACATGGAGTAGGGGAGAGCTGGGATTGTTTTAAAAGTCATTGCAAGAATGGTCCAGGAAGTTTAATTTCTATATCGATATCTACTATTTTCTTTTTCTAGGGATTCTCAGAGTATATACTTTATATGCACAGTATATCTGCGTGTATATAGTGAAACGTATAGTATAAAAAGTATCAATGTGTCATGAAAATAAAAATTCTACCTTTTTTCAATACATTAGTGAAGATTTGTGAGTATTTATTGATTTAGCATTATCAGAACTCATGACCCTGAAGGACTCCTGTAGTCTCAGAGGACATTTTACCAGGTTTGCTTCTGCAGTAGCTGTTTAGTGTGCAATTGTTACCATTATTTTGTCTCTTTTTAAGAGACAGCATTGTGGCAACTCAGTGCATTCCAGTGTTTTACCTCCCCCACCTACAGCTGCTTTGTGGCATTTTTTTAATCTAAAGCAGAGTTGCAGCTCCTGCTTGTCCAGCACAGACAGTCAGTGTTTTGACATTTTTTGGAGTGATTGTTCCTTTCAGTTTTCCTCCCTCTTTCTAGATGCTCTGGACATTCCTTAACCCATAATTACCAGGTTGGAGATTAAGTATTGCTTTTCACTTTGCAGCCAAAGCAACTCATTTTTTAATTTCATTGTTTTACATCGTTATGGCTAAACTGATCTCATCAGATCTCGGAAGCTAAGCAGTGTTCAGCCCTGACTAGTATTTGGATGGGAAACTGTCAAGGAATATCAGGGTTGTGACATGGAGGCAGGCAATGACACAATCACCTCTGAATATCTCTTGACTTGAAAACTCTATGTTTTTGGGGTCACCATAAGTCAGCTGCGACTTGACGACAAACAACAGCAACAATTGAATGTTCTTGTTTTAATTTTTTTTTAAATTGTAACTGATCAGTCTGAAAGGTATAAGACAGTACTTAAGTGTCCCTGCCCCCCCTTCCAGGAAATTTGGGGTGCCCTTTACATTATTTGCCAAGTCAGTGATGAAACCACTGATCCATTTCTTTTAACTGGTTGTGATTCCCCTTGATCTGCCAGCAGTGCTAGGGCAAAAATGCAGAATGTGATATTGGATGCAAAATTTGGCTTCCTAACAATCTTGTCGCCCCCCCCTTAAATCAAATTTCTTACTGTTATGCTTCAAAGGCATGTGGGCAGTGCCTAGTAAAAGCAGCCCAGAAGAGCTGGTGAATAGCATCCCATGCACCAAATGGCTCCCTGCTCCTCCCCATGAAGAGCAGAATCAATTATGCAATAGGGTTTTTTTTTAAATTGCAGAATAAATTCTTCTAGTTGCAGAGACAAAGTCTTTCTTGATACATAATGTTGCTGCTTTATTTTGATTGATTTTGTTTTCGCTCACAATACATACTCCTCTTGTCAGTTGGCAAAGTAAATGGTACATCATTTTCTGGTTAATGTTCTCCCCCACCACCGCGCACACACAGACACACTTTGTGCTCTTAGCAATTAAGTTGCATGGCAGGAGAAAAATCAGGAAATTATTTATTTTAGGATATTGACAAATAGGTTTTTACCACAGGTAACTCGGAAGAGCTGTGTTGGTGTAGTTATAATATGGATCTAGACTTGAAGGAAGACCCCCCTTATTTTGGCTGGGAGGACAAGAAGGATATGGTGATTCTGATGCTTAGTTGAGAGCTAGTGTGGTGTGGCGGTTATAGTGCTGGACTAGGACATGGGGGGGGCAGTTCAAACCTCCATTCAGCCATGATGCTCACTAGGTGACCTTGAGCAGTCATTCTGAGCCTAGCCTAATCATAGAGGGTGGTTGTAAAGATAAAATGAGAGGGGAGGCCTATGTATGGGGTCTTTGGCTCCTTTCAGGAAATGTGAACAAAGCCCGAGTACATTGCTTCTGTGTTGTGTGCTATCCCAAGGAAACTGAGCCTTTTCTCAATACCGCTTGCTCTTGTTCCAACAGAGGGTAAGTAGATGAGTGTTAGATGAGCTGGGCAGAGGGGTTTTTGCCATCTTCAGAGTCTTGAGAGTGAGAATGTCTTGCTGTAGAAATTTCCAGAAGTGAATCATTTTCTTCTTTTGTACCTACCTGCTCCAAGGTCGGAAAATAGAGGAGGAAAGCTTTCCCATCTCTGCCCCTTAAATTCCCTTTCCAGCACTGGGATTTACTCCATCATGTAAACAGAATTGAAATTGAAGCATGCAATGCAGTGAGATAAACAGCCCCCCTCCCCCTGATCGCAGTTCACTGAGAAAACAAAAAATGGGTCATCCTCCTTCCTGTATTACAGACTGCTCTACTGAACTGTGCAAAAATTAGAACTTGTAAGAGGCTGTAAAAATTTTAGGTAATTAGAGCTTTGGAAAAACATATCCACCACACTAGATAAAAATAGGGCACTGTGCTGCAATCTGTGTTTTGTGCAAGCTCATTTCTTTATGTTTTCTGGTTAGAGAACAAGGGTTTCATCTCAAATTATATGGTCTTCTCTATACATGCAGCCGAATGAGATGATGGGATACCACCTCAGGCAGCGCTACAGACTGCAGGTAGAGGGTATCTTTTTAAATGTTTTTTTAAAAACTTGCAAGGAACCTTAACATGGAAAAAACATTTAAAAAGATACCCTCTACCTGCATTCTGCAGTGCTGCCTGAGGCGGTATCCCAAAATCCCATTCGACTAGCACAGAAGGGGGAAAGATTCTGGTTCAGCTGGCTCCCTTCAATGCTAGTTTTCTTCATGTGGGAGGCTTTTTATGTTGGAGAGTATTTAACAATATAATGCTGTACTTATCCATTCTGCCACCTCAGGAATCTACCTCCTGGACTACATATGTATATCAAGTATATTTTATTTATTTACTTCATTTATGCTCTACCTCTCTCCTCAATGGGGATCCAAAGCGGCTTACAACATTCTCCTCTTCATTTTATTCCTTTAACAACCCTATAAAGTAGGTTAGGCTGAAAGTGCCTGACTGGCCCAAGGTCACCCTGCAAGCTTCCATTTCCATTGGGTCACATGTTACTAAACCATGACCAGAGTTTCAAACCCTAGCTCAGACATAATTTCATTGGGAGGGCAGGGTAGCCTTGGGTGGTTCTGTCAACCACAGTTCCTCATCTGCAAAATGGTGATACTGACGACCTGGCAAGGACATTGTGAGGATTAAGCTGATCACAAGGTTATCCATGCTGAGCCCATGGTCAAGAACCTGATCATCTCTAAATATGTATCTTCTCTGCCGATTCATTCTTAGACGTTTTAATGCATGTCTTGCTCAGAAACTCTTGCTACCTTGATAGCTAGTCTGTTTTATGAACAACTAGGGAGCAAAGCACGCTGTGGTGGAAGACAACGGGCCCTAGAAAGGAAGAGAGGGAGGTGGAAGGGAGAGAGGGTTGGAGAAAGGAAGGAAGAAAGGAAGGCAGGAAGGAAGGAAGAGGGGGAAGACTGAAAGAAAGGAGAGAGGAAGAAAGGAAAGGGGGGAAAGGAAGGGAAGAGGGGCAGAAAAGAGCTTCTCTGGGCCCAGAGGAGGCCTTTTCTGTCCCCCACACACCATCCCCTGGGCCTCCTATGGGGGCAGTAGGCAGTGTGTGGGGGAAAGGGGCTTTTCTGGGCCTACTGCCCCCATAGAAGGCCCAGGGAATGGCGTGTGGGGGATGGAAAAGGGCTTCTCTGGGCCTACCGCCCCCCATAGAAGGCCCAGAGGAAGCTGTGTGAGGGACGGAAAAGGGCTTCTCTGGGCCTGATACCCCCACAGAAGGCCCAGAGGATGGAGTGTGGGGGACGGAAAAGGGCTTCTCTGGGCCTGGTGCCCCCATTGAAGGCCCAGGGGATGGCGTGTGGGTGACGGAAGAGGGCTTCTCTGGGACTGGTGCCCCCATAGAAGGCCCAGGGGATGGAGTGTGGGGGACAGAAAAGGGCTTCTCTGGGCCAGGTGCCCCCATAGAAAGCCCAGGGGATGGCGTCTGGGGGACGGAAGAGGCCTTCCCTGGGCCTAGTGCCCCCATATAAGCCCCAGGGGATGGTGTGTGGGGGATGTAAAAGGCCTTCCCTGGGCCTAGTACCCCATAGAAGACCCAGGGGATGGTGTGTGGGGGACGGAAAAGGCCTTCCCTGGGCCTAGTGCCCCCTAGAAGGCCCAGGGGATAGCGTGTGGGGGACGGAAAGGCCTTCCCTGGGTCTAGTACCCCATAGAAGGCCCAGGGGATGGCGTGTGGGGGCGGAAAAGGCCTTCCCTGGGCCTAGTGCTGTATAGAAGGCCCAGGAGATGGTGTGTGGGGGCGGAAAAGGCCTTCTCTGGGTCTAGTACCCCGTAGAAGGCTCAGGGGATGGCGTGTGGGGAGCGGGAAAGGCCTTCTCTGGGCCTAGTACCCCATAGAAAGCCCAGGGGATGGCGTGTGGGGGGCGGAAAAGGCCTTCTCTGGGCCTAGTGCCCCAAAACAGGCCCAGGGGATGGCGTCTGGGGGCAAAAAGGCCTTCTCTGGGTCTAGTGCCCCATAGAAGGCCCACGGGATGGCATGTGGGGGACGGAAAAGGCCTTCTTTGGGCCTAGTGCCCCCATAGAAGGATGGCGTCTGGGGGACGGAAAAGGGCTTCTCTGGGCCTAGTGCCCCATAGAAGGCCCAGGGGATGGCGTGTGGGGGATGGAAAAGGGCTTCTCTTGGCCTAGTGCCCGACAGAATGCCCAGGGGATGGTGTGTGGGGGACGGGATGGCATGTGGGGGACGGAAAAGGCCTTCTTTGGGCCTAGTGCCCCCATAGAAGGATGGCGTCTGGGGGACGGGAAAAGGGGCTTCTCTGGGCCTAGTGCCCCATAGAAGGCCTAGGGGATGGCGTGTGGGGATGGAAGGGCCTAGCCTAGGGGATGGCGTGTGGGGGATGGAAAAGGCCTTCTCTGGGCCTAGTGCCCGACAGAATGCCCAGGGGATGGTGTGTGGGGGACGGAAAAGGCCTTCCCTGGGCCTAGTGCCCCCTAGAAGGCCCAGGGGATGGCGTGTGGGGGATGGAAAAGGGCTTCTCTGGGCCTAGTGCCCCATAGAAGGCCCAGGGGATGGCGTGTGGGGGACGGAAAAGGGCTTCTCTGGGCCTAGTGCCCCATAGAAGGCCCAGGGGATGGCGTGTGGGGGATGGAAAAGGCCTTCTCTGGGCCTAGTGCCCGACAGAATGCCCAGGGGATGGTGTGTGGGGGACGGAAAGGCCTTCCCTGGGTCTAGTACCCCATAGAAGGCACAGGGGATGGCGTGTGGTGGCGGAAAAGGCCTTCCCTGGGCCTAGTGCTGTATAGAAGGCCCAGGAGATGGTGTGTGGGGGCGGAAAAGGCCTTCTCTGGGTCTAGTACCCCGTAGAAGGCTCAGGGGATGGCGTGTGGGGAGCGGGAAAGGCCTTCTCTGGGCCTAGTGCCCCATAGCAGGCCCAGGGGATGGCATCTGGGGGGCAGAAAAGGCCTTCTCTGGGTCTAGTGCCCCATAGAAGGCCCAGGGGATGGCGTGTGGGGGATGGAAAAGGGCTTCTTTGGGCCTAGTGCCCCCATAGAAGGATGGCGTCTGGGGGACGGAAAAGGGCTTCTCTGAGCCTAATGCTCCATAGAAGGCCCAGGGGATGGCGTTTGGGGGATGGAAAAGGGCTTCTCTTGGCCTAGTGCCCCATAGAAGGCCCAGGGGATGGCGTGTGGGTGATGGAAAAGGCCTTCTCTGGGCCTAGTGCACGACAGAATGCCCAGGGGATGGTGTGTAGGGAGCGGAAAAGGGCTTGGCTGGGCCTAGTCCATTCATAGAATGCCCAGGGGATGGTGTGGGGGGCAGAAAGGGCTTCTCTGGGCCTAGTGCCCCATAGAAGGCTCAGGGGACGGCGTGTGGGGGACGGAAAAGGCCTTCCCTGGGCCTAGTGCCCCCTAGAAGGCCTAGGGGATAGTGTGTGGGGGATGGAAAAGGCCTTCCCTGGGCTATGTACCCCATAGAAGGCCCAGGGGATGGTGTGTGGGGGCGGAAAAGGCCTTTCCTGGGCCTAGTAACCCATAGAAGGCCCAGGGGATGGCGTGTGGGGGTGGAAAAGGCCTTCTCAGGGCCTAGTGCCCCGTAGAAGGCCCAGGGAATGGCATGTGGGGGTCGGAAAAGGCCTTCTCTGGGCCTAGTGCCCCATAGAAGGCCCAAGGGATGGCATGTGAGGGACGGAAAAGGCCTTTTTTGGGCCTAGTGCCCCCATAGAAGGATGGCATGTGGGGGATTGAAAAGGGTTTCTCTGGGCCTAGTGCCCCATAGAAGGCCCAGGGGATGGTGTGTGGGGGACGGAAAATGGCTTCTCTTGGCCTAGTGCCCCATAGAAGGCTCAAGGAATGGCGTGTCGGGGATGGAAAAGGCCTTCTATGGGCCTAGTGCCCCATAGAAGGCCCAGGGGATGGTGTCTGGGAGGCAGAAAAGGGCTTCTCTGGGCCTAGTCCCTTCATAGAAAGCCCAGGGGATAGAGTGTGGGGGGCGGAAAATGGCTTCTCTGGGCCTAGTCCCTTCATAGAAAGCCCAGAGGATGGTGGGGGGGGCGGAAAGGGCTTCTCTGGGCCTAGTGGCCGATAGAAGGCCTAGGGGATGGCGTGTGGGGGACGGAAAAGGCCTTCTCTGGGCCTAGTGCTCCATAGAAGGCACAGGGGATGGCGTGTGGGGGACGGAAAAGGGCTTCTCTTGGCCTAGTGCCCCATAGAAGGCTCAGGGGATGGCGTGTGGGGGACGGAAAAGGCCTTCCCTGGGCCTAGTGCCCCATAGAAGGCCCAGGGGATAGCGTGCGGGGGACAGAAAAGGGCTTCCCTGGCCTTTGTACCCCATAGAAGGCCCAGGGGATGGCGTGTGGGGGACGGAAAAGGCCTTCCCTGGGCCTAGTGCCCCCTAGAAGGCCCAGGGGATAGCGTGCGGGGGACAGAAAAGGCCTTCCCTGGCCTTTGTACCCCATAGAAGGCCCAGGGGATGGCGTGTGGGGGTGGAAAAGGGCTTCTCTGGGTCTAGTGCCCCGCAGAAGGCTCAGGGAATGGAGTGTGGGGGGCAGAAAAGGGCTTCTCTGGACCTAGTCCCTTCATAAAAAGCCCAGGGGATGGATTTTGTGGGGGGGAAGGGCTTGTCTGGGCCTAGTCCCTTCAAAGAAAGCCCAGGGGATGGTGTGGGGGGCGGAAAGGGCTTCTCTGGGCCTAGTGGCCCATAGAAGGCCTAGGGGATGGCGTGTGGGGGATGGAAAAGGCCTTCTCTGGGCCTAGTGCTCCATAGAAGGCTCAGGGGATGGCGTGTGGGGAACGGAAAAGGGCATCTCGTGGCCTAGTACCCCATAGAAGGCTCAGGGGATGGCGTGTGGGGGAAGGAAAAGGCCTTCCCTGGGCCTAGTGCCCCCTAGAAGGCCCAGGGGATAGCGTCCAGGGGACAGAAAAGGCGTTCCCTGGGCTTTGTACCCCATAGAAGGCCCAGGGGATGGCGTGTGGGGGTGGGAAAGGCCTTCCCTGGACCTAGTGCCCCATAGAAGGCTCAGGGGATGGCGTGGGGGGGCGGAAAAGGGCTTCTCTGGGCCTACTCCCTTCATAGAAAGCCCAGGGGATGGTGTGGGGGGCGGAAAAGGGCTTCCCTGGCCTTTGTACCCCATAGAAGGCCCAGGGGATGGCGTGTGGGGGACGGAAAAGGCCTTCCCTGGGCCTAGTGCCCCCTAGAAGGCCCAGGGGATAGCGTGCGGGGGACAGAAAAGGCCTTCCCTGGCCTTTGTACCCCATAGAAGGCCCAGGGGATGGCGTGTGGGGGTGGAAAAGGGCTTCTCTGGGTCTAGTGCCCCGCAGAAGGCTCAGGGAATGGAGTGTGGGGGGCAGAAAAGGGCTTCTCTGGACCTAGTCCCTTCATAAAAAGCCCAGGGGATGGATTTTGTGGGGGGGGGAAGGGCTTGTCTGGGCCTAGTCCCTTCAAAGAAAGCCCAGGGGATGGTGTGGGGGGCGGAAAGGGCTTCTCTGGGCCTAGTGGCCCATAGAAGGCCTAGGGGATGGCGTGTGGGGGACGGAAAAGGCCTTCTCTGGGCCTAGTGCTCCATAGAAGGCTCAGGGGATGGCGTGTGGGGAACGGAAAAGGGCATCTCGTGGCCTAGTACCCCATAGAAGGCTCAGGGGATGTCGTGTGGGGGAAGGAAAAGGCCTTCCCTGGGCCTAGTGCCCCCTAGAAGGCCCAGGGGATAGCGTCCAGGGGACAGAAAAGGCGTTCCCTGGGCTTTGTACCCCATAGAAGGCCCAGGGGATGGCGTGTGGGGGTGGAAAAGGCCTTCCCTGGACCTAGTGCCCCATAGAAGGCTCAGGGGATGGAGTGTGGGGGGCGGAAAAGGCCTTCTCTTGGCCTATTGCCCCAGAGAAGCCTCAGGGGATGGCGTGTAGGGGATGGAAAAGGAATTCTCTGGGCCTGGTGCCCCCTAGAAGGCCCAGGGGATGGCGTGGGGGGCGGAAAAGGGCTTCTCTGGGCCTACTCCCTTCATAGAAAGCCCAGGGGATGGTGTGGGGGGCGGAAAAGGGCTTGTCTGGGCCTAGTCCTTTCATAGAATGCCCAGGGGATGGTGTGGGGGGCAGAAAGGGCTTCTCTGGGCCTAGTGCCCCATAGAAGGCTCAGGGGATGGCGTGTGGGGGACGGAAAAGGCCTTCCCTGAGCCTGGTGCCCCATAGAAGGCCCAGGGGATAGCGTGTGGGGGACGGAAAAGGCCTTCCCTGGGCCTAGTACCCCATAGAAGGCCCAGGGGATGGCGGGCGGGGGCGGAAAAGGCCTTCCCTGGGCCTAGTGCCCCATAGAAGGCTCAGGGGAAGGAGTGTGGGGGCGGAAAAGGCCTTCTCTGGGCCTAGTGCCCCATAGAAGGCCCAAGGGATGGCGTGTGGGGGGCAGAAAAGGGCTTCTCTGGGCCTAGTCCCTTTATAGAAAGCCCAGGGGATGGTGTGTGGGGGGCGGAAAAGGGCTTGTCTGGGCCTAGTCCCTTCATAGAAAGCCCAGGAGATGGTGTGGGGGGCGGAAAGGGCTTCTCTGGGCCTAGTGGCCCACAGAAGGCCCAGGGGATGGCGTGTGGGGGACAGAAAAGGCCTTCTCTAGGCCTAGTGCTCCATAGAAGGCCCAGAGGATGGCGTGTGGGAGGCGGAAAAGGGCTTCTCTTGGCCTAGTGCCCCATAGAAGACTCACGGGATGGCGTGTGGGGGATGGAAAAGGCCTTCCCTGGGCCTAGTGCCCCCTAGAAGGCCCAGGGGATAGCGTGCGGGGGACGGAAAAGGCCTTCCCTGGGCTTTGTACCCCATAGAAGGCCCAGGGGATGGCGTGTGGGGGCGGAAAAGGCCTTTCCTGGGTCTAGTGCCCCATAGAAGGCCCAGGGGATGGCGTGTGGAGGCGGAAAAAGTCTTCTCTGGGTCTAGTGCCCCGTAGAAGGCTCAGGGGATGGTGTGTGGGGGGCGGAAAAGGCCTTCTCTGGGTCTAGTGCCCCATAGAAGGCCCAAGGGATGGCGTGTGGGGGCAGAAAACGGCTTCTCTGAGCCTAGTCCCTTCATAGAAAACGCAGGGAATGGTGTGTGGGGGGCAAAAAGGGCTTGTCTGGGCCTAGTCCCTTCATAGAAGGCCAAAGGGATGACATGTGGGTGACGGAAAAGGCCTTTTTTGGGCCTAGTGCCCCCATAGAAGGATGGCATGTGGGGGACGGAAAAGGCCTTCTCTGGGCCTAGTGCTCCATAGAAGGCCCAGGGGATGGCGTGTGGGGGATGGAAAAGGGCTTCTTTTGGCCTAGTGCCCCATAGAAGGCTCAAGGGATGGCGTGTGGGGGATGGAAAAGGGCTTCTCTGGGTCTAGTGCCCTATAAAAGGCCCAGGGGATGGCGTCTGGAGGGAAGAAATGGGCTTCTCTGGGCCTAGTCCCTTCATAGAAAGCCCAGGAAATGGTGTGTGCGGGGCGGAAAAGGGCTTGTCTGGGCCTAGTCCCTTTATAGAATGCCCAGGGGATGGTGTGGGGGGCGGAAAGGGCTTCTCTGGGCCTAGTGCTCTATAGAAGGCCCAGGGGATGGCGTCTGGGGGACGGAAAAGGGCATCTCTTGGCCTATTGCCCCAGAGAAGTCTCAGGGGATGGCGTGTAGGAGATGGAAAAGGAATTCTCTGGGCCTGGTGCCCCCTAGAAGGCCCAGGGGATGGCGTGGGGGGGGGCTGAAAAGGGCTTCTCTGGGCCTAGTCCCTTCATAGAAAGCCCAGGGGATGGTGTGGGGGGCGGGAAAAGGGCTTGTCTGGGCCTAGTCCTTTCATAGAATGCCCAGGGGATGGTGTGGGGGGCAGAAAGGGCTTCTCTGGGCCTAGTGCCCCATAGAAGGCTCAGGGGATGGTGTGTGGGGGACGGAAAAGGCCTTCCCTGAGCCTGGTGCCCCATAGAAGGCCCAGGGGATGGCGTGTGGGGGATGGAAAAGGCCTTCCCTGGGCCTAGTACCCCCTAGAAGGCCCAGGGGATAGCGTGTGGGGGACGGAAAAGGCCTTCCCTGGGCTTTGTACCCCATAGAAGGCCCAGGGGCTGGCGGGCGGGGGCGGAAAAGGTCTTCTCTGGGTCTAGTGCCCCATAGAAGACCAAACGGATGGTGTGCGGGGGCGGAAAAGGCCTTCTCTGGGCCTAATCCCTTCATAGAAAGCCCAGGGGATGGTCTGTGGGGGGCGGAAAAGGGCTTCTCTGTGCCTAGTCCCTTCATAGAAAGCCCAAGGGATGGCATGTGGGTGACGGAAAAGGCCTTTTTGGGCCTAGTGCCCCCATAGAAGGATGGCATGTGGGGTACAGAAAAGGGTTTCTCTGGGCCTAGTGCCCCATAGAAGGCCCAGGGGATGGCGTGTGGGGACGGAAAAGGGCTTCTCTTGGCCTAGTGCCCCATAGAAGGCTCAGGGGATGGCGTGTGGGGGACGGAAAAGGCCTTCCCTGGGCCTAGTGCCCCCTAGAAGGCTCAGGGGATGGCGTGTGGGGGACGAAAAAGGCCTTCCCTGGGCCTAGTGCCCCATAGAAGGCCCAGGGGATGGCATGTGAGGGCGGAAAAGGTCTTCTCTGGGTCTAGTGCCCCGTAGAAGGCTCGGGATGGAGTGTGGGGGGCAGAAAAGGGCTTCTCTGGGCCTAGTCCCTTCATAAAAAGCCCAGGGGATGGAGTGTGGGGGCGGAAAAGGGCTTGTCTGGGCCTAGTCCCTTCATAGAAAGCCCAAGGGATGGTGGGGGGGCGGAAAGGGCTTCTCTGGGCCTAGTGGCCCATAGAAGGCCTAGGGGATGGCGTGTGGGGGACGGAAAAGGCCTTCTCTGGGCCTCGTGCTCCATAAAAGGCTCAGAGGATGGCGTGTTGGGGACGGAAAAGGGCTTCTCTTGGCCTAGTGCTCTATAGAAGGCTCAGGGGATGGCGTGTGGGGGATGGAAAAGGCCTTCCCTGGGCCTAGTGCCCCCTAGAAGGCCCAGGGGATAGCGTGCGGGGGACGGAAAAGGCCTTCCCTGGGCTTTGTACCCCATAGAAGGCCCAGGGGATGGCGTGTGGGGGCGGAAAAGGCCTTCCCTGGGCCTAGTGCCCCATCGAAGGCTCAGGGGAAGGAGTGTGGGGGCGGAAAAGGCCTTCTCTGGGCCTAGTGCCCCATAGAAGGCCCAAGGGATGGCGTGTGGGGGGCAGAAAAGGGCTTCTCTGGGCCTAGTCCCTTTATAGAAAGCCCAGGGGATGGTGTGTGGGGGCGGAAAAGGGCTTGTCTGGGCCTAGTCCCTTCATAGAAAGCCCAGGAGATGGTGTGGGGGGCGGAAAGGGCTTCTCTGGGCCTAGTGGCCCACAGAAGGCCCAGGGGATGGCGTGTGGGGGACGGAAAAGGGCTTGTCTGGGCCTAGTCCTTTCATAGAATGCCCAGGGGATGGTGTGGGGGGGCAGAAAGGGCTTCTCTGGGCCTAGTGCCCCATAGAAGGCTCAGGGGATGGCGTGTGGGGGACGGAAAAGGCCTTCCCTGAGCCTGGTGCCCCATAGAAGGCCCAGGGGATGGCGTGTGGGGGATGGAAAAGGCCTTCCCTGGGCCTAGTACCCCCTAGAAGGCCCAGGGGATAGCGTGTGGGGGACGGAAAAGGCCTTCCCTGGGCCTAGTGCCCCCTAGAAGGCCCAGGGGATAGCGTGCGGGGGACAGAAAAGGCCTTCCCTGGCCTTTGTACCCCATAGAAGGCCCAGGGGATGGCGTGTGGGGGTGGAAAAGGGCTTCTCTGGGTCTGGTGCCCCGCAGAAGGCTCAGGGAATGGAGTGTGGGGGGCAGAAAAGGGCTTCTCTGGACCTAGTCCCTTCATAAAAAGCCCAGGGGATGGATTTTGTGGGGGGGAAGGGCTTGTCTGGGCCTAGTCCCTTCAAAGAAAGCCCAGGGGATGGTGTGGGGGCGGAAAGGGCTTCTCTGGGCCTAGTGGCCCATAGAAGGCCTAGGAGATGGCGTGTGGGGGACGGAAAAGGCCTTCTCTGGGCCTAGTGCTCCATAGAAGGCTCAGGGGATGGCGTGTGGGGGACGGAAAAGGGCTTCTCGTGGCCTAGTGCCCCATAGAAGGCGCAGGGGATGTCGTGTGGGGGATGGAAAAGGCCTTCCCTGGGCCTAGTGCCCCCTAGAAGGCCCAGGGGATAGCGTGCAGGGGACGGAAAAGGCGTTCCCTGGGCTTTGTACCCCATAGAAGGCCCAGGGGATGGCGTGTGGGGGTGGAAAAGGCCTTCCCTGGACCTAGTGCCCCATAGAAGGCTCAGGGGATGGCGTGTGGGGGACGGAAAAGGGCTTCTCTTGGCCTATTGCCCCAGAGAAGCCTCAGGGGATGGCGTGTAGGGGATGGAAAAGGAATTCTCTGGGCCTGGTGCCCCCTAGAAGGCCCAGGGGATGGCGTGGGGGCGGAAAAGGGCTTCTCTGGGCCTAGTCCCTTCATAGAAAGCCCAGGGGATGGTGTGGGGGGCGGAAAAGGGCTTGTCTGGGCCTAGTCCTTTCATAGAATGCCCAGGGGATGGTGTGGGGGCAGAAAGGGCTTCTCTGGGCCTAGTGCCCCATAGAAGGCTCAGGGGATGGCGTGTGGGGGACGGAAAAGGCCTTCCCTGAGCCTGGTGCCCCATAGAAGGCCCAGGGGATAGCGTGTGGGGGACGGAAAAGGCCTTCCCTGGGCCTAGTACCCCATAGAAGGCCCAGGGGATGGCGGGCGGGGGCGGAAAAGGCCTTCCCTGGGCTCTAGTGCCCCATAGAAGGCCCAGGGGAAGGAGTGTGGGGGGCTGAAAAGGCCTTCTCTGGGCCTAGTGCCCCATAGAAGGCCCAAGGGATGGCGTGTGGGGGGCAGAAAAGGGCTTCTCTGGGCCTAGTCCCTTCATAGAAAGCCCAGGGGATGGTGTGTGGGGGGCGGAAAAGGGCTTGTCTGGGCCTAGTCCCTTCATAGAAAGCCCAGGAGATGGTCGTGGGGGGCGGAAAGGGCTTCTCTGGGCCTAGTGGCCCACAGAAGGCCCAGGGGATGGCGTGTGGGGGACAGAAAAGGCCTTCTCTGGGCCTAGTGCTCCATAGAAGGCCCAGAGGATGGCGTGTGGGGGACGGAAAAGGGCTTCTCTTGGCCTAGTGCCCCATAGAAGGCTCACGGGATGGCGTGTGGGGGATGGAAAAGGCCTTCCCTGGGCCTAGTGCCCCCTAGAAGGCCCAGGGGATAGCGTGTGGGTGACGGAAAAGGCCTTCCCTGGGCCTTGTACCCCATAGAAGGCCCAGGGGATGGCGTGTGGGGGCGGAAAAGGCCTTCTCCTGGGTCTAGTGCCCCATAGAAGGCCCAGGGGATGGCATGTGGAGGCGGAAAAGTCTTCTCTGGGTGTAGTGCCCCGTAGAAGGCTCAGGGGATGGTGTGTGGGGGCGGAAAAGGCCTTCTCTGGGCCTAGTGCCCCATAGAAGGCCAAGGGATGGCGTGTGGGGGCAGAAAACGGCTTCTCTGGGCCTAGTCCCTTCATAGAAAACGCAGGGAATGGTGTGTGGGGGGCAGAAAAGGGCTTGTCTGGGCCTAGTCCCTTCATAGAAGGCCAAAGGGATGGCATGTGGGTGACGGAAAAGGCCTTTTTTGGGCTTAGTGCCCCCATAGAAGGATGGCATGTGGGGACGGAAAAGGCCTTCTCTGGGCCTAGTGCCCCATAGAAGGCCCAGGGGATGGCGTGTGGGGGATGGAAAAGGGCTTCTCTTGGCCTAGTGCCCCATAGAAGGCTCAAGGGATGGCGTGTGGGGGATGGAAAAGGGCTTCTCTGGGTCTAGTGCCCTATAAAAGGCCCAGGGGATGGCGTCTGGAGGGAAGAAATGGGCTTCTCTGGGCCTAGTCCCTTCATAGAAAGCCCAGGAAATGGTGTGTGCGGGGGCGGAAAAGGGCTTGTCTGGGCCTAGTCCCTTTATAGAATGCCCAGGGGATGGTGTGGGGGACGGAAAGGGCTTCTCTGGGCCTAGTGCTCTATAGAAGGCCCAGGGGATGGCGTCTGGGGGACGGAAAAGGGCATCTCTTGGCCTATTGCCCCAGAGAAGTCTCAGGGGATGGCGTGTAGGAGATGGAAAAGGAATTCTCTGGGCCTGGTGCCCCCTAGAAGGCCCAGGGGATGGCGTGGGGGGGGCTGAAAAGGGCTTCTCTGGGCCTAGTCCCTTCATAGAAAGCCCAGGGGATGGTGTGGGGGAGGGGAAAAGGGCTTGTCTGGGCCTAGTCCTTTCATAGAATGCCCAGGGGATGGTGTGGGGGGCAGAAAGGGCTTCTCTGGGCCTAGTGCCCCATAGAAGGCTCAGGGGATGGCGTGTGGGGGACGGAAAAGGCCTTCTCCTGAGCCTAGTGCCCCATAGAAGGCTCAGGGGATGGCGTGTGGGGGATGGAAAAGGCCTTCCCTGGGCCTAGTGCCCCCTAGAAGGCCCAGGGGATAGCGTGTGGGGGACGGAAAAGGCCTTCCCTGGGCTTTGTACCCCATAGAAGGCCCAGGGGCTGGCGGGCGGGGGCGGAAAGGTCTTCTCTGGGTCTAGTGCCCCATAGAAGACCAAACGGATGGTGTGCGGGGGCGGAAAAGGCCTTCTCTGGGCCTAATCCCTTCATAGAAAGCCCAGGGGATGGTCTGTGGGGGGCGGAAAAGGGCTTCTCTGTGCCTAGTCCCTTCATAGAAAGCCCAAGGGATGGCATGTGGGTGACGGAAAAGGCCTTTTTGGGCCTAGTGCCCCCATAGAAGGATGGCATGTGGGGTACAGAAAAGGGTTTCTCTGGGCCTAGTGCCCCATAGAAGGCCCAGGGGATGGCGTGTGGGGGACGGAAAAGGGCTTCTCTTGGCCTAGTGCCCCATAGAAGGCTCAGGGGATGGCGTGTGGGGACGGAAAAGGCCTTCCCTGGGCCTAGTGCCCCCTAGAAGGCTCAGGGGATGGCGTGTGGGGACGGAAAAGGCCTTCCCTGGGCCTAGTGCCCCATAGAAGGCCCAGGGGATGGCATGTGAGGGCGGAAAAGGTCTTCTCTGGGTCTAGTGCCCCGTAGAAGGCTCGGGATGGAGTGTGGGGGCAGAAAAGGGCTTCTCTGGGCCTAGTCCCTTCATAGAAAGCCCAGGGGATGGAGTGTGGGGGGCGGAAAAGGGCTTGTCTGGGCCTAGTCCCTTCATAGAAAGCCCAAGGGATGGTGGGGGGGGGCGGAAAGGGCTTCTCTGGGCCTAGTGGCCCATAGAAGGCCTAGGGGATGGCGTGTGGGGGACGGAAAAGGCCTTCTCTGGGCCTCGTGCTCCATAAAAGGCTCAGAGGATGGCGTGTTGGGGACGGAAAAGGGCTTCTCTTGGCCTAGTGCTCTATAGAAGGCTCAGGGGATGGCGTGTGGGGGATGGAAAAGGCCTTCCCTGGGCCTAGTGCCCCCTAGAAGGCCCAGGGGATCGCGTGCGGGGGACGGAAAAGGCCTTCCCTGGGCTTTGTACCCCAAAGAAGGCCCAGGGGATGGCGTGTGGGGGCGGAAAAGGCCTTCCCTGGGCCTAGTGCCCCATAGAAGGCTCAGGGGAAGGAGTGTGGGGGCGGAAAAGGCCTTCTCTGGGCCTAGTGCCCCATAGAAGGCCCAAGGGATGGCGTGTGGGGGGCAGAAAAGGGCTTCTCTGGGCCTAGTCCCTTTATAGAAAGCCCAGGGGATGGTGTGTGGGGGCGGAAAAGGGCTTGTCTGGGCCTAGTCCCTTCATAGAAAGCCCAGGAGATGGTGTGGGGGGCGGAAAGGGCTTCTCTGGGCCTAGTGGCCCACAGAAGGCCTAGGGGATGGCGTGTGGGGACGGAAAAGGCTTGTCTGGGCCTAGTCCTTTCATAGAATGCCCAGGGGATGGTGTGGGGGGGCAGAAAGGGCTTCTCTGGGCCTAGTGCCCCATAGAAGGCTCAGGGGATGGCGTGTGGGGGACGGAAAAGGCCTTCCCTGAGCCTGGTGCCCCATAGAAGGCCCAGGGGATGGCGTGTGGGGGATGGAAAAGGCCTTCCCTGGGCCTAGTACCCCCAAGAAGGCCCAGGGGATAGCGTGTGGGGGACGGAAAAGGCCTTCCCTGGGCTTTGTACCCCATAGAAGGCCCAGGGGGTGGCGGGCGGGGGCGGAAAAGGTCTTCTCTGGGTCTAGTGCCCCATAGAAGACCAAACGGATGGTGTGTGGGGGGCGGAAAAGGCCTTCTCTGGGCCTAATCCCTTCATAGAAAGCCCAGGGGATGGTCTGTGGGGGGCGGAAAAGGGCTTCTCTGTGCCTAGTCCCTTCATAGAAAGCCCAAGGGATGGCATGTGGGTGACGGAAAAGGCCTTTTTTGGGCCTAGTGCCCCCATAGAAGGATGGCATGTGGGGTACAGAAAAGGGTTTCTCTGGGCCTAGTGCCCCATAGAAGGCACAGGGGATGGTGTGTGGGGACGGAAAATGGCTTCTCTTGGCCTAGTGCCCCATAGAAGGCTCAGGGGATGGCGTGTGGGGGACGGAAAAGGCCTTCCGTGGGCCTAGTGCCCCCTAGAAGGCTCAGGGGATGGCGTGTGGGGGTCGGAAAAGGCCTTCCCTGGGCCTAGTGCCCCATAGAAGGCCCAGGGGATGGCGTGTGGAGGCGGAAAAGGTCTTCTCTGGGTCTAGTGCCCCGTAGAAGGCTCAGGGGATGGAGTGTGGGGGGCAGAAAAGGGCTTCTCTGGGCCTAGTCCCTTCATAGAAAGCTCAGGGGATGGATTGTGGGGGGCGGAAAAGGGCTTGTCTGGGCCTAGTCCCTTCATAGAAAGCCCAAGGGATGGTGGGGGGGGCGGAAAGGGCTTCTCTGGGCCTAGTGGCCCATAGAAGGCCTAGGGGATGGCGTGTGGGGGACGGAAAAGGCCTTCTCTGGGCCTCGTGCTCCATAAAAGGCTCAGAGGATGGCGTGTTGGGGACGGAAAAGGGCTTCTCTTGGCCTAGTGCTCTATAGAAGGCTCAGGGGATGGCGTGTGGGGGATGGAAAAGGCCTTCCCTGGGCCTAGTGCCCCCTAGAAGGCCCAGGGGATAGCGTGCGGGGGACGGAAAAGGCCTTCCCTGGGCTTTGTACCCCATAGAAGGCCCAGGGGATGGCGTGTGGGGGCGGAAAAGGCCTTCCCTGGGCCTAGTGCCCCATCGAAGGCTCAGGGGAAGGAGTGTGGGGGCGGAAAAGGCCTTCTCTGGGCCTAGTGCCCCATAGAAGGCCCAAGGGATGGCGTGTGGGGGGCAGAAAAGGGCTTCTCTGGGCCTAGTCCCTTTATAGAAAGCCCAAGGGATGGTGTGTGGGGGCGGAAAAGGGCTTGTCTGGGCCTAGTCCCTTCATAGAAAGCCCAGGAGATGGTGTGGGGGGCGGAAAGGGCTTCTCTGGGCCTAGTGGCCCACAGAAGGCCCAGGGGATGGCGTGTGGGGGACGGAAAAGGCCTTCTCTAGGCCTAGTGCTCCATAGAAGGCCCAGAGGATGGCGTGTGGGGGGCGGAAAAGGGCTTCTCTTGGCCTAGTGCCCCATAGAAGACTCACGGGATGGCGTGTGGGGGATGGAAAAGGCCTTCCCTGGGCCTAGTGCCCCCTAGAAGGCCCAGGGGATAGCGTGCGGGGGACGGAAAAGGCCTTCCCTGGGCTTTGTACCCCATAGAAGGCCCAGGGGATGGCGTGTGGGGGCGGAAAAGGCCTTTCCTGGGTCTAGTGCCCCATAGAAGGCCCAGGGGATGGCGTGTGGAGGCGGAAAAAGTCTTCTCTGGGTCTAGTGCCCCGTAGAAGGCTCAGGGGATGGTGTGTGGGGGCGGAAAAGGCCTTCTCTGGGCCTAGTGCCCCATAGAAGGCCCAGGGGATGGCGTGTGGGGGATGGAAAAGGGCTTCTTTTGGCCTAGTGCCCCATAGAAGGCTCAAGGGATGGCGTGTGGGGGATGGAAAAGGGCTTCTCTGGGTCTAGTGCCCTATAAAAGGCCCAGGGGATGGCGTCTGGAGGGAAGAAATGGGCTTCTCTGGGCCTAGTCCCTTCATAGAAAGCCCAGGAAATGGTGTGTGCGGGGCGGAAAAGGGCTTGTCTGGGCCTAGTCCCTTTATAGAATGCCCAGGGGATGGTGTGGGGGCGGAAAGGGCTTCTCTGGGCCTAGTGCTCTATAGAAGGCCCAGGGGATGGTGTGTGGGGACGGAAAAGGGCTTCTCTTGGCCTATTGCCCCAGAGAAGTCTCAGGGGATGGCGTGTAGGGGATGGAAAAGGAATTCTCTGGGCCTGGTGCCCTCTAGAAGGCCCAGGGGATGGCGTGGGGGGCTGAAAAGGGCTTCTCTGGGCCTAGTCCCTTCATAGAAAGCCCAGGGGATGGTGTGGGGGCGGAAATTGGCTTGTCTGGGCCTAGTCCTTTCATAGAATGCCCAGGGGATGGTGTGGGGGGGCAGAAAGGGCTTCTCTGGGCCTAGTGCCCCATAGAAGGCTCAGGGGATGGCGTGTGGGGGACGGAAAAGGCCTTCCCTGAGCCTGGTGCCCCATAGAAGGCCCAGGGGATGTCGTATGGGGGATGGAAAAGGCCATCCCTGGGCCTAGTACCCCCTAGAAGGCCCAGGGGATAGCGTGTGGGGGACGGAAAAGACCTTCACTGGGCTTTGTACCCCGTAGAAGGCCCAGGGGATGGCGGGCGGGGGCGGAAAAGGTCTTCTCTGGGTCTAGTGCCCCATGGAAGGCCCAGGGGATCGTGTGTGGGGGCGGAAAAGGCCTTCTCTGGGCCTAGTGCGCCATAGAAGACCAAACGGATGGTGTGTCGGTGGCGGAAAGGGGTTCTCTGGGCCTAGTCCCTTCATAGAAAGCCCAGGGGATGGTCTGTGGGGGGCGGTAGACGGCTTGTCTGGGCCTAGTCCCTTCATAGATAGCCCAAGGGATGGCACGTGGCTGACGGAAAAGGCCTTTTTGGGCCTAGTGCCCCCATAGAAGGATGGCATGTGGGGTACAGAAAGGGTTTCTCTGGGCCTAGTGCCCCATAGAAGGACCAGGGGATAGCGTGTGGGGGACGGAAAAGGCCTTCCCTGGGCCTAGTACCCCCTAGAACGCCCAGGGGATAGCGTGTGGGGGACGGAAAAGGCCTTCTCTGGGCCTAGTACCCCATAGAAGGCCCAGGGGATGGCGGGCGGGGGACGGAAAAGGCCTTCTCTGGGTCTAGTGCCCCATGGAAGGCCCAGGGGATCGTGTGTGGGGGCGGAAAAGGCGTTCTCTGGGCCTAGTGCGCCATAGAAGACCAAACGGATGGTGTGTCGGGGGCGGAAAAGGGCTTCTCTGGGCCTAGTCCCTTCATAGAAAGCCCAGGGGATGGTCTGTGGGGGGCGGTAGACGGCTTGTCTGGGCCTAGTCCCTTCATAGAAAGCCCAAGGGATGGCACGTGGCTGACGGAAAAGGCCTTTTTGGGCCTAGTGCCCCCATAGAAGGATGGCATGTGGGGTACAGAAAAGGGTTTCTCTGGGCCTAGTGCCCCATAGAAGGCCCAGCGGATGGCGTGTGGGGGACGGAAAAGGGCTTCTCTTGGCCTAGTGCCCCATAGAAGGCTCAGGGGATGGCGTGTGGGGACGGAAAAGGCCGTCCCTGGGCCTAGTGCCTCCTAGAAGGCTCAGGGGATGGCGTGTGAGGGACGGAAAAGGCCTTCCCTGGGCCTAGTGCCCCATAGAAGGCCCAGGGGATGGCGTGTGGGGGCGGAAAAGGTCTTCTCTGGGTCTAGTGCCCCGTAGAAGGCTCGGGATGGAGTGTGGGGGGCAGAAAAGGGCTTCTCTGGGCCTAGTCCCTTCATAGAAAGCCCAAGGGATGGCATGTGGGTGACGGAAAAGGCCTTTTTGGGCCTAGTGCCCCCATAGAAGGATGGCATGTGGGGTACAGAAAACGGTTTCTCTGGGCCTAGTGCCCCATAGAAGGACCAGGGGATGGCGTGTGGGGGACGGAAAAGGGCTTCTCTTGGCCTAGTGCCCCATAGAAGGCTCAGGGGATGGCGTGTGGGGGACGGAAAAGGCCTTCCCTGGGCCTAGTGCCCCCTAGAAGGCTCAGGGGATGGCGTGTGGGGGACGGAAAAGGCCTTCCCTGGGCCTAGTGCCCCATAGAAGGCCCAGGGGATGGCGTGTGGGGGCGGAAAAGGTCTTCTCTGGGTCTAGTGCCCCGTAGAAGGCTCGGGATGGAGTGTGGGGGCAGTAAAGGGCTTCTCTGGGCCTAGTCCCTTCATAGAAAGCCCAGGGGATGGAGTGTGGGGGCGGAAAAGGGCTTGTCTGGGCCTAGTGCCCCATCGAAGGCTCAGGGGAAGGAGTGTGGGGGCGGAAAAGGCCTTCTCTGGGCCTAGTGCCCCATAGAAGGCCCAAGGGATGGCGTCTGGGGGGCAGAAAAGGGCTTCTCTGGGCCTAGTCCCTTTATAGAAAGCCCAGGGGATGGTGTGTGGGGGGCGGAAAAGGGCTTGTCTGGGCCTAGTCCCTTCATAGAAAGCCCAGGAGATGGTGTGGGGGGGGGCCGAAAGGGCTTCTCTGGGCCTAGTGGCCCACAGAAGGCCCAGGGGATGGCGTGTGGGGGACGGAAAAGGCCTTCTCTCGGCCTAGTGCTCCATAGAAGGCCCAGAGGATGGCGTGTGGGGGCGGAAAAGGGCTTCTCTTGGCCTAGTGCCCCATAGAAGACTCACGGGATGGCGTGTGGGGGACGGAAAAGGCCTTCCCTGGGCCTAGTGCCCCCTAGAAGGCCCAGGGGATAGCGTGCGGGGGACGGAAAAGGCCTTCCCTGGGCTTTGTACCCCATAGAAGGCCCAGGGGATGGCGTGTGGGGGCGGAAAAGGCCTTTCCTGGGTCTAGTGCCCCATAGAAGGCCCAGGGGATGGCGTGTGGAGGCGGAAAAGTCTTCTCTGGGTCTAGTGCCCCGTAGAAGGCTCAGGGGATGGTGTGTGGGGGCGGAAAAGGCCTTCTCTGGGCCTAGTGCTCCATAGAAGGCCCAGGGGATGGCGTGTGGGGGATGGAAAAGGGCTTCTTTTGGCCTAGTGCCCCATAGAAGGCTCAAGGGATGGCGTGTGGGGGATGGAAAAGGGCTTCTCTGGGTCTAGTGCCCTATAAAAGGCCCAGGGGATGGCGTCTGGAGGGAAGAAATGGGCTTCTCTGGGCCTAGTCCCTTCATAGAAAGCCCAGGAAATGGTGTGTGCGGGGCGGAAAAGGGCTTGTCTGGGCCTAGTCCCTTTATAGAATGCCCAGGGGATGGTGTGGGGGGCGGAAAGGGCTTCTCTGGGCCTAGTGCTCTATAGAAGGCCCAGGGGATGGTGTGTGGGGGACGGAAAAGGGCTTCTCTTGGCCTATTGCCCCAGAGAAGTCTCAGGGGATGGCGTGTAGGGGATGGAAAAGGAATTCTCTGGGCCTGGTGCCCTCTAGAAGGCCCAGGGGATGGCGTGGGGGGCTGAAAAGGGCTTCTCTGGGCCTAGTCCCTTCATAGAAAGCCCAGGGGATGGTGTGGGGGGGCGGAAATTGGCTTGTCTGGGCCTAGTCCTTTCATAGAATGCCCAGGGGATGGTGTGGGGGGCAGAAAGGGCTTCTCTGGGCCTAGTGCCCCATAGAAGGCTCAGGGGATGGCGTGTGGGGGACGGAAAAGGCCTTCCCTGAGCCTGGTGCCCCATAGAAGGCCCAGGGGATGTCGTATGGGGGATGGAAAAGGCCATCCCTGGGCCTAGTACCCCCTAGAAGGCCCAGGGGATAGCGTGTGGGGGACGGAAAAGACCTTCACTGGGCTTTGTACCCCGTAGAAGGCCCAGGGGATGGCGGGCGGGGGCGGAAAAGGTCTTCTCTGGGTCTAGTGCCCCATGGAAGGCCCAGGGGATCGTGTGTGGGGGCGGAAAAGGCCTTCTCTGGGCCTAGTGCGCCATAGAAGACCAAACGGATGGTGTGTCGGTGGCGGAAAAGGGGTTCTCTGGGCCTAGTCCCTTCATAGAAAGCCCAGGGGATGGTCTGTGGGGGGCGGTAGACGGCTTGTCTGGGCCTAGTCCCTTCATAGATAGCCCAAGGGATGGCACGTGGCTGACGGAAAAGGCCTTTTTGGGCCTAGTGCCCCCATAGAAGGATGGCATGTGGGGTACAGAAAAGGGTTTCTCTGGGCCTAGTGCCCCATAGAAGGACCAGGGGATAGCGTGTGGGGGACGGAAAAGGCCTTCCCTGGGCCTAGTACCCCCTAGAACGCCCAGGGGATAGCGTGTGGGGGCGGAAAAGGCCTTCTCTGGGCCTAGTACCCCATAGAAGGCCCAGGGGATGGCGGGCGGGGGCGGAAAAGGTCTTCTCTGGGTCTAGTGCCCCATGGAAGGCCCAGGGGATCGTGTGTGGGGGCGGAAAAGGCGTTCTCTGGGCCTAGTGCGCCATAGAAGACCAAACGGATGGTGTGTCGGTGGCGGAAAAGGGCTTCTCTGGGCCTAGTCCCTTCATAGAAAGCCCAGGGGATGGTCTGTGGGGGGCGGTAGACGGCTTGTCTGGGCCTAGTCCCTTCATAGAAAGCCCAAGGGATGGCACGTGGCTGACGGAAAAGGCCTTTTTTGGGCCTAGTGCCCCCATAGAAGGATGGCATGTGGGGTACAGAAAAGGGTTTCTCTGGGCCTAGTGCCCCATAGAAGGACCAGCGGATGGCGTGTGGGGGACGGAAAAGGGCTTCTCTTGGCCTAGTGCCCCATAGAAGGCTCAGGGGATGGCGTGTGGGGGACGGAAAAGGCCGTCCCTGGGCCTAGTGCCCCCTAGAAGGCTCAGGGGATGGCGTGTGAGGGACGGAAAAGGCCTTCCCTGGGCCTAGTGCCCCATAGAAGGCCCAGGGGATGGCGTGTGGGGGCGGAAAAGGTCTTCTCTGGGTCTAGTGCCCCGTAGAAGGCTCGGGATGGAGTGTGGGGGGCAGAAAAGGGCTTCTCTGGGCCTAGTCCCTTCATAGAAAGCCCAAGGGATGGCATGTGGGTGACGGAAAAGGCCTTTTTGGGCCTAGTGCCCCCATAGAAGGATGGCATGTGGGGTATAGAAAAGGGCTTCTCTGGGCCTAGTCCCTTCATAGAAAGCCCAGGGGATGGAGTGTGGGGGCGGAAAAGGGCTTGTCTGGGCCTAGTCCCTTCATAGAAAGCCCAAGGGATGGTGGGGGGCGGAAAGGGCTTCACTGGGCATAGTGGCCCATAGAAGGCCAAGGGGATGGCGTGTGGGGGACGGAAAAGGCCTTCTCTGGGCCTCGTGCTCCATAAAAGGCTCAGAGGATGGCGTGTTGGGGACGGAAAAGGGCTTCTCTTGGCCTAGTGCTCTATAGAAGGCTCAGGGGATGGCGTGTGGGGGATGGAAAAGGCCTTCCCTGGGCCTAGTGCCCCCTAGAAGGCTCAGGGGATGGCGTGTGGGGGACGGAAAAGGCCTTCCCTGGGCCTAGTGCCCCATAGAAGGCCCAGGGGATGGCGGGTGGGGGCGGAAAAGGTCTTCTCTGGGTCTAGTGCCCCGTAGAAGGCTCGGGATGGAGTGTGGGGGGCAGAAAAGGGCTTCCCTGGGCCTAGTCCCTTCATAGAAAGCCCAGGGGACGGAGTGTGGGGGGCAGAAAAGGGCTTGTCTGGGCCTAGTCCCTTCATAGAAAGCCCAAGGGATGGTGGTGGGGGGCGGAAAGGGCTTCTCTGGGCCTAGTGGCCCATAGAAGGCCTAGGGGATGGCGTGTGGGGGACGGAAAAGGCCTTCTCTTGGCCTAGTACTCGATAGAAGGCTCAGGGGATGGCGTGTGGGGGATGGAAAAGGCCTTCCCTGGGCCTAGTGCCCCCTAGAAGGCCCAGGGGATAGCGTGCGGGGGACGGAAAAGGCCTTCCCTGGGCTTTGTACCCCATACAAGGCCCAGGGGATGGCGTGTGGGGGCGGAAAAGGCCTTCCCTGGGCCTAGTGCCCCATAGAAGGCTCAGGGGAAGGAGTGTGGGGGCGGAAAAGGCCTTCTCTGGGCCTAGTGCCCCATAGAACGCCCAAGGGATGGCGTGTGGGGGGCAGAAAAGGGCTTCTCTGGGCCTAGTCCCTTTATAGAAAGCCCAGGGGATGGTGTGTGGGAGGCGGAAAAGGGCTTGTCTGGGCCTAGTCCCTTCATAGAAAGCCCAGTTGATGGTGTGGGGGGGCGGAAAGGGCTTCTCTGGGCCTAGTGGCCCACAGAAGGCCCTGGGGATGGCGTGTGGGGGACGGAAAAGGCCTTCTCTAGGCCTAGTGCTCCATAGAAGGCCCAGAGGATGGCGTGTGGGGGCGGAAAAGGGCTTCTCTTGGCCTAGTGCCCCATAGAAGACTCACGGGATGGCGTGTGGGGGATGGAAAAGGCCTTCCCTGAGCCTAGTGCCCCTAGAAGGCCGAGGGGATAGCGTGCGGGGGACGGAAAAGGCCTTCCCTGGGCTTTGTACCCCATAGAAGGCCCAGGGGATGGCGTGTGGGGGCGGAAAAGGCCTTTCCTGGGTCTAGTGCCCCATAGAAGGCCCAGGGGATGGCATGTGGAGGCGGAAAAAGTCTTCTCTGGGTCTAGTGCCCCGTAGAAGGCTCAGGGGATGGTGTGTGGGGGCGGAAAAGGGCTTGTCTGGGCCTAGTCCCTTCATAGAAAGCCCAAGGGATGGTGGGGGGCGGAAAGGGCTTCTCTGGGCCTAGTGGCCCATAGAAGGCCTAGGGGATGGCGTGTGGGGGACGGAAAAGGCCTTCTCTGGGCCTAGTGCTCCATAAAAGGCTCAGAGGATGGCGTGTTGGGGACGGAAAAGGGCTTCTCTTGGCCTAGTGCTCGATAGAAGGCTCAGGGGATGGCGTGTGGGGGATGGAAAAGGCCTTCCCTGGGCCTAGTGCCCCCTAGAAGGCCCAGGGGATAGCGTGCGGGGGACGGAAAAGGCCTTCCCTGGGCTTTGTACCCCATAGAAGGCCCAGGGGATGGCGTGTGGGGGCGGAAAAGGCCTTCCCTGGGCCTAGTGCCCCATAGAAGGCTCAGGGGAAGGAGTGTGGGGGCGGAAAAGGCCTTCTCTGGGCCTAGTGCCCCATAGAAGGCCCAACGGATGGCGTGTGGGGGGCAGAAAAGGGCTTCTCTGGGCCTAGTCCCTTTATAGAAAGCCCAGGGGATGGTGTGTGGGGGCGGAAAAGGGCTTGTCTGGGCCTAGTCCCTTCATAGAAAGCCCAGTAGATGGTGTGGGGGGGCGGAAAGGGCTTCTCTGGGCCTAGTGGCCCACAGAAGGCCCTGGGGATGGCGTGTGGGGGACGGAAAAGGCCTTCTCTAGGCCTAGTGCTCCATAGAAGGCCCAGAGGATGGCGTGTGGGGGGCGGAAAAGGGCTTCTCTTGGCCTAGTGCCCCATAGAAGACTCACGGGATGGCGTGTGGGGGGTGGAAAAGGCCTTCCCTGAGCCTAGTGCCCCTAGAAGGCCCAGGGGATAGCGTGCGGGGGACGGAAAAGGCCTTCCCTGGGCTTTGTACCCCATAGAAGGCCCAGGGGATGGCGTGTGGGGGCGGAAAAGGCCTTTCCTGGGTCTAGTGCCCCATAGAAGGCCCAGGGGATGGCGTGTGGAGGCGGAAAAAGTCTTCTCTGGGTCTAGTGCCCCGTAGAAGGCTCAGGGGATGGTGTGTGCGGGGCGGAAAAGGGCTTGTCTGGGCCTAGTCCCTTCATAGAAAGCCCAAGGGATGGTGGGGGGCGGAAAGGGCTTCTCTGGGCCTAGTGGCCCATAGAAGGCCTAGGGGATGGCGTGTGGGGGACGGAAAAGGCCTTCTCTGGGCCTAGTGCTCCATAAAAGGCTCAGAGGATGGCGTGTTGGGGACGGAAAAGGGCTTCTCTTGGCCTAGTACTCGATAGAAGGCTCAGGGGATGGCGTGTGGGGGATGGAGAAGGCCTTCACTGGGCCTAGTGCCCCCTAGAAGGCCCAGGGGATAGCGTGCGGGGGACGGAAAAGATCTTCCCTGGGCTTTGTACCCCATAGAAGGCCCAGGGGATGGCGTGTGGGGGCGGAAAAGGCCTTTCCTGGGCCTAGTGCCCCATAGAAGGCTCAGGGGAAGGAGTGTGGGGGCGGAAAAGGCCTTCTCTGGGCCTAGTGCCCCATAGAAGGCCCAACGGATGGCGTGTGGGGGGCAGAAAAGGGCTTCTCTGGGCCTAGTCCCTTTATAGAAAGCCCAGGGGATGGTGTGTGGGGGCGGAAAAGGGCTTGTCTGGGCCTAGTCCCTTCATAGAAAGCCCAGGAGATGGTGTGGGGTGGGCGGAAAGGGCTTCTCTGGGCCTAGTGGCCCACAGAAGGCCCTGGGGATGGCGTGTGGGGGACGGAAAAGGCCTTCTCTAGGCCTAGTGCTCCATAGAAGGCCCAGAGGATGGCGTGTGGGGGCGGAAAAGGGCTTCCCTGGGCCTAGTGCCCCCTAGAAGGCCCAGGGGATAGCGTGCGAGGGACGGAAAAGGCCTTCCCTGGGCTTTGTACCCCATAGAAGGCCCAGGGGATGGCGTGTGGAGGCGGAAAAGGCCTTTCCTGGGTCTAGTGCCCCATAGAAGGCCCAGGGGATGGCGTGTGGAGGCGGAAAAAGTTATCTCTGGGTCTAGTGCCCCGTAGAAGGCTCAGGGGATGGTGTGTGGGGGCGGAAAAGGCCTTCTCTGGGTCTAGTGCCCCGTAGAAGGCCCAAGGGATGGCGTGTGGGGGTAGAAAACGGCTTCTCTGAGCCTAGTCCCTTCATAGAAAACGCAGGGAATGGTGTGTGGGGGGCAAAAAAGGGCTTGTCTGGGCCTAGTCCCTTCATAGAAGGCCGAAGGGATGACATGTGGGTGACGGAAAAGGCCTTTTTGGGCCTTGTGCCCCCATAGAAGGATGGCATGTGGGGGACGGAAAAGGGTTTCTCTGGGCCTAGTGCCCCATAGAAGGCTCAGGGGAAGGAGTGTGGGGGCGGAAAAGGCCTTCTCTGGGCCTAGTGCCCCATAGAAGGCCCAAGGGATGGCGTTTGGGGGGCAGAAAAGGGCTTCTCTGGGCCTAGTCCCTTTATAGAAAGCCCAGGGGATGGTGTGGGGGCGGAAAAGGGATTCTCTGGGCCTAGTCCCTTCATAGAAAGCCCAGTAGATGGTGTGGGGGGGCGGAAAGGGCTTCTCTGGGCCTAGTGGCCCACAGAAGGCCCTGGGGATGGCGTGTGGGGGACGGAAAAGGCCTTCTCTAGGCCTAGTGCTCCATAGAAGGCCCAGAGGATGGCGTGTGGGGGCGGAAAAGGGCATCTCTTGGCCTAGTGCCCCATAGAAGACTCACGGGATGGCGTGTGGGGGATGGAAAAGGCCTTCCCTGAGCCTAGTGCCCCTAGAAGGCCGAGGGGATAGCGTGCGGGGGACGGAAAAGGCCTTCCCTGGGCTTTGTACCCCATAGAAGGCCCAGGGGATGGCGTGTGGGGGCGGAAAAGGTCTTCTCTGGGTCTAGTGCCCCGTAGAAGGCTCAGGGGATGGCGTGTGGAGGCGGAAAAAGTCTTCTCTGGGTCTAGTGCCCCGTAGAAGGCTCAGGGGATGGTGTGTGGGGGCGGAAAAGGGCTTGTCTGGGCCTAGTCCCTTCATAGAAAGCCCAAGGGATGGTGGGGGGCGGAAAGGGCTTCTCTGGGCCTAGTGGCCCATAGAAGGCCTAGGGGATGGAGTGTGGGGGACGGAAAAGGCCTTCTCTGGGCCTAGTGCACCATAAAAGGCTCAGGGGATGGCGTGTTGGGGACGGAAAAGGGCTTCTCTTGGCCTAGTGCTCGATAGAAGGCTCAGGGGATGGCGTGTGGGGGATGGAAAAGGCCTTCCCTGGGCCTAGTGCCCCCTAGAAGGCCCAGGGGATAGCGTGCGGGGGACGGAAAAGGCCTTCCCTGGGCTTTGTACCCCATAGAAGGCCCAGGGGATGGCGTGTGGGGGCGGAAAAGGCCTTCCCTGGGCCTAGTGCCCCATAGAAGGCTCAGGGGAAGGAGTGTGGGGGCGGAAAAGGCCTTCTCTGGGCCTAGTGCCCCATAGAAGGCCCAACGGATGGCGTGTGGGGGGCAGAAAAGGGCTTCTCTGGGCCTAGTCCCTTTATAGAAAGCCCAGGGGATGGTGTGTGGGGGCGGAAAAGGGCTTGTCTGGGCCTAGTCCCTTCATAGAAAGCCCAGGAGATGGTGTGGGGGGGCGGAAAAGGGCTTCTCTTGGCCTAGTGCCCCATAGAAGACTCACGGGATGGCGTGTGGGGGTGGAAAAGGCCTTCCCTGAGCCTAGTGCCCCTAGAAGGCCCAGGGGATAGCGTGCGGGGGACGGAAAAGGCCTTCCCTGGGCTTTGTACCCCATAGAAGGCCCAGGGGAAGGCGTGTGGGGGCGGAAAAGGCCTTTCCTGGGTCTAGTGCCCCATAGAAGGCCCAGGGGATGGCGTGTGGAGGCGGAAAAAGTCTTCTCTGGGTCTAGTGCCCCGTAGAAGGCTCAGGGGATGGTGTGTGGGGGCGGAAAAGGGCTTGTCTGGGCCTAGTCCCTTCATAGAAAGCCCAAGGGATGGTGGGGGCGGAAAGGGCTTCTCTGGGCCTAGTGGCCCATAGAAGGCCTAGGGGATGGCGTGTGGGGGACGGAAAAGGCCTTCTCTGGGCCTAGTGCTCCATAAAAGGCTCAGAGGATGGCGTGTTGGGGACGGAAAAGGCCTTCTCTAGGCCTAGTGCTCCATAGAAGGCCCAGAGGATGGCGTGTGGGGGCGGAAAAGGGCTTCCCTGGGCCTAGTGCCCCCTAGAAGGCCCAGGGGATAGCGTGCGGGGGACGGAAAAGGCCTTCCCAGGGCTTTGCACCCCATAGAAGGCCCAGGGGATGGCGTGTGGAGGCGGAAAAGGCCTTTCCTGGGTCTAGTGCCCCATAGAAGGCCCAGGGGATGGCGTGTGGAGGCGGAAAAAGTTATCTCTGGGTCTAGTGCCCCGTAGAAGGCTCAGGGGATGGTGTGTGGGGGCGGAAAAGGCCTTCTCTGGGTCTAGTGCCCCATAGAAGGCCCAAGGGATGGCGTGTGGGGGGCAGAAAACGGCTTCTCTGAGCCTAGTCCCTTCATAGAAAACGCAGGGAATGGTGTGTGGGGGGCAAAAAAGGGCTTGTCTGGGCCTAGTCCCTTCATAGAAGGCCAAAGGGATGACATGTGGGTGACGGAAAAGGCCTTTTTTGGGCCTAGTGCCCCCATAGAAGGATGGCATGTGGGGGACGGAAAAGGGTTTCTCTGGGCCTAGTGCCCCATAGAAGGCCATGGGGATGGCGTATGGGGGAAGGAAAAGGCCTTCTCTGGGCCTAGTGCTCCATAGAAGGCCCAGGGGATGGCGTGTGGGGGACGGAAAAGGGCTTCTTTTGGCCTAGTGCCCCATAGAAGGCTCAAGGGATGGCGTGTGGGGGATGGAAAAGGGCTTCTCTGGGTCTAGTGCCCTATAAAAGGCCCAGGGGATGGCGTCTGGAGGGAAGAAATGGGCTTCTCTGGGCCTAGTCCCTTCATAGAAAGCCCAGGAAATGGTGTGTGCGGGGCGGAAAAGGGCTTGTCTGGGCCTAGTCCCTTTATAGAATGCCCAGGGGATGGTGTGGGGGGGCGGAAAGGGCTTCTCTGGGCCTAGTGCTCTATAGAAGGCCCAGGGGATGGCGTCTGGGGGACGGAAAAGGGCTTCTCTTGGCCTATTGCCCCAGAGAAGTCTCAGGGGATGGTGTGTAGGGGATGGAAAAGGAATTCTCTGGGCCTGGTGCCCCCTAGAAGGCCCAGGGGATGGCGTGGGGGGGCTGAAAAGGGCTTCTCTGGGCCTAGTCCCTTCATAGAAAGCCCAGGGGATGGTGTGGGGGGACGGAAAAGGCCTTCCCTGGGCTTTGTACCCCATAGAAGTCCCAGGGGATGGCGGGCGGGGGCGGAAAAGGTCTTCTCTGGGTCTAGTGCCCCATAGAAGGCCCAGGGGATGGTGTGTGGGGGCGGAAAAGGCCTTCTCTGGGCCTGGTGCCCCATAGAAGGCCCAGGGGATGGCGTACGGGGGATGGAAAAGGCCTTCCCTGGGCCTAGTGCCCCCTAGAAGGCCCAGGGGATAGCGTGTGGGGGACGGAAAAGGCCTTCCCTGGGCTTTGTACCCCATAGAAGGCCCAGGGGATGGCGGGCGGGGGCGGAAAAGGTCTTCTCTGGGTCTAGTGCCCCATAGAAGGCCCAGGGGATGGTGTGTGGGGGGCGGAAAAGGCCTTCTCTGGGCCTAGTGCCCCATAGAAGACCAAATGGATGGTGTGTGGGTGGCGGAAAAGGGCTTCTCTGGGCCTAGTCCCTTCATAGAAAGCCCAGGGGATGGTCTGTGGGGGGCGGAAAAGGGCTTCTCTGTGCCTAGTCCCTTCATAGAAAGCCCAAGGGATGGTCTCTGGGGGACGGAAGACGGCTTGTCTGGGCCTAGTCCCTTCATAGAAAGCCCAAGGGATGGCATGTGGGTGACGGAAAAGGCCTTTTTTGGGCCTAGTGCCCCCATAGAAGGATGGCATGTGGGGTACAGAAAAGGGTTTCTCTGGGCCTAGTGCCCCATAGAAGGACCAGGGGATGGCGTGTGGGGGACGGAAAAGGGCTTCTCTTGGCCTAGTGCCCCATAGAAGGCTCAGGGGATGGCGTGTGGGGACGGAAAAGGCCTTCCCTGGGCCTAGTGCCCCCTAGAAGGCTCAGGGGATGGTGTGTGGGGGACGGAAAAGGCCTTCCCTGGGCCTTGTGCCCCATAGAAGGCCCAGGGGATGGCGTGTGGGGGCGGAAAAGGTCTTCTCTGGGTCTAGTGCCCCGTAGAAGGCTCGGGATGGAGTGTGGGAGGCAGAAAAGGGCTTCTCTGAGCCTAGTCCCTTCATAGAAAGCCCAGGGGATGGAGTGTGGGGGGCGGAAAAGGGCTTGTCTGGGCCTAGTCCCTTCATAGAAAGCCTAAGGCATGGTGGGGGGGGCGGAAAGGGTTTCTCTGGACCTAGTGGCCCATAGAAGGCCTAGGGGATGGCGTGTGGGGGACGGAAAAGGCCTTCTCTGGGCCTCGTGCTCCATAAAAGGCTGAGAGGATGGCGTGTTGGGGACGGAAAAGGGCTTCTCTTGGCCTAATGCTCGATAGAAGGCTCAGGGGATGGCGTGTGGGGGATGGAAAAGGCCTTCCCTGGGCCTAGTGCCCCCTAGAAGGCTCAGGGGATGGCGTGTGGGGGACGGAAAAGGCCTTCCCTGGGCCTAGTGCCCCATAGAAGGCCCAGGGGATGGCGTGCGGGGCGGAAAAGGTCTTCTCTGGGTCTAGTGCCCCGTAGAAGGCTTGGGATGGAGTGTGGGGGGCAGAAAAGGGCTTGTCTGGGCCTAGTCCCTTCATAGAAAGCCCAAGGGATGGTGGGGGGCGGAAAGGGCTTCTCTGGGCCTAGTGGCCCATAGAAGGCCTAGGGGATGGCGTGTGGGGGATGGAAAAGGCCTTCTCTGGGCCTAGTGCTCCATAAAAGGCTCAGAGGATGGCGTGTTGGGGATGGAAAAGGGCTTCTCTTGTCCTAGTGCTCGATAGAAGGCTCAGGGGATGGCGTGTGGGGGATGGAAAAGGCCTTCCCTGGGCCTAGTGCCCCCTAGAAGGCCCAGGAGATGGCGTGTGGGGGCAGAAAAGGCCTTCCCTGGGCCTAGTGCCCCATGGAAGGCTCAGGGGAAGGAGTGTGGGGGCGGAAAAGGCCTTCTCTGGGCCTAGTGCCCCATAGAATGCCCTGGGGATGGCGTGTGGGGGGCAGAAAAGGGCTTCTCTGGGCCTAGTGCTCCATAGAAAACCCAGGGGATGGCGTGTGGGGGACGGAAAAGGGCTTCTTTTGGCCTAGTGCCCCATAGAAGGCTCAAGGGATGGCGTGTGGGGGATGGAAAAGGGCTTCTCTGGGTCTAGTGCCCTATAAAAGGCCCAGGGGATGGCGTCTGGAGAGAATAAATGGGCTTCTCTGGGCCTAGTCCCTTCATAGAAAGCCCAGGAAATGGTGTGTGCGGGGCGGAAAAGGGCTTGTCTGGGCCTAGTCCCTTTATAGAATGCCCAGGGGATGGTGTGGGGGCGGAAAGGGCTTCTCTGGGCCTAGTGCTCTATAGAAGGCCCAGGGGATGGCGTGTGGGGGACGGAAAAGGGCTCCTCTTGGCCTATTGCCCCAGAGAAGTCTCAGGGGATGGCATGTAGGGGATGGAAAAGGAATTCTCTGGGCCTGGTGCCCCTAGAAGGCCCAGGGGATGGCGTGGGGGGGCTGAAAAGGGCTTCTCTGGGCCTAGTCCCTTCATAGAAAGCCCAGGGGATGGTGTGGGGGGCGGAAAAGGGCTTGTCTGGGCCTAGTCCTTTCATAGAATGCCCAGGGGATGGTGTGGGGGGGCAGAAAGGGCTTCTCTGGGCCTAGTGCCCCATAGAAGGCTCAGGGGATGGCGTGTGGGGGACGGAAAAGGCCTTCCCTGAGACTGGTGCCCCATAGAAGGCCCAGGGGATGGCGTCTGGGGGATGGAAAAGGCTTTCCCTGGGCCTAGTACCCCCTAGAAGGCCCAGGGGATAGCGTGTGGGGGACGGAAAAGGCCTTCCCTGGGCTTTGTACGCCATAGAAGGCCCAGGGGATGGCGGGCGGGGGCGGAAAAGGTCTTCTCTGGGTCTAGTGCCCCATAGAAGGCCCAGGGGATGGTATGTGGGGGCGGAAAAGGCCTTCTCTGGGCCTACTGCCCCATAGAAGACCAAACGGATGGTGTGTGGGTGGCGGAAAAGGGCTTCTCTGGGCCTAGTCCCTTCATAGAAAGCCCAGGGGATGGTCTGTGGGGGGCGGAAAAGGGCTTCTCTGTGCCTAGTCCCTTCATAGAAAGCCCAAGGGATGGTGTGTGGGTGGCGGAAGACGGCTTGTCTGGGCCTAGTCCCTTCATAGAAAGCCCAAGGGATGGCATGTGGGTGACGGAAAAGGCCTTTTTTGGGCCTAGTGCCCCCATAGAAGGATGGCATGTGGGGTACAGAAAAGGGTTTCTCTGGGCCTAGTGCCCCATAGAAGGACCAGGGGATGGCGTGTGGGGGACGGAAAAGGGCTTCTCTTGGCCTAGTGCCCCATAGAAGGCTCAGGGGATGGCGTGTGGGGGACGGAAAAGGCCTTCCCTGGGCCTAGTGCCCCCTAGAAGGCTCAGGGGATGGCGTGTGGGGGACGGAAAAGGCCTTCCCTGGGCCTAGTGCCCCATAGAAGGCCCAGGGAATGGCGTGTGGGGGCGGAAAAGGTCTTCTCTGGGTCTAGTGCCCCGTAGAAGGCTCGGGATGGAGTGTGGGGGGCAGTAAAGGGCTTCTCTGGGCCTAGTCCCTTCATAGAAAGCCCAGGGGATGGAGTGTGGGGGCGGAAAAGGGCTTTTCTGGGCCTAGTCCCTTCATAGAAAGCCCAGTAGATGGTGTGGGGGGGGCGGAAAGGGCTTCTCTGGGCCTAGTGGCCCACAGAAGGCCCTGGGGATGGCGTGTGGGGGACGGAAAAGGCCTTCTCTAGGCCTAGTGCTCCATAGAAGGCCCAGAGGATGGCGTGTGGGGGGCGGAAAAGGGCTTCTCTTGGCCTAGTGCCCCATAGAAGACTCACGGGATGGCGTGTGGGGGATGGAAAAGGCCTTCCCTGAGCCTAGTGCCCCTAGAAGGCCCAGGGGATAGCGTGCGGGGGACGGAAAAGGCCTTCCCTGGGCTTTGTACCCCATAGAAGGCCCAGGGGATGGCGTGTGGGGGCGGAAAAGGCCTTTCCTGGGTCTAGTGCCCCATAGAAGGCCCAGGGGATGGCGTGTGGAGGCGGAAAAAGTCTTCTCTGGGTCTAGTGCCCCGTAGAAGGCTCAGGGGATGGTGTGTGGGGGCGGAAAAGGGCTTGTCTGGGCCTAGTCCCTTCATAGAAAGCCCAAGGGATGGTGGGGGGGGCGGAAAGGGCTTCTCTGGGCCTAGTGGCCCAAAGAAGGCCTAGGGGATGGCGTGTGGGGGACGGAAAAGGCCTTCTCTGGGCCTAGTGCTCCATAAAAGGCTCAGAGGATGGCGTGTTGGGGACGGAAAAGGGCTTCTCTTGGCCTAGTGCTCGATAGAAGGCTCAGGGGATGGCGTGTGGGGGATGGAAAAGGCCTTCCCTGGGCCTAGTGCCCCCTAGAAGGCCCAGGGGATAGCGTGCGGGGGACGGAAAAGGCCTTCCCTGGGCTTTGTACCCCATAGAAGGCCCAGGGGATGGCGTGTGGGGGCGGAAAAGGCCTTCCCTGGGCCTAGTGCCCCATAGAAGGCTCAGGGGAAGGAGTGTGGGGGCGGAAATGGCCTTCTCTGGGCGTAGTGCCCCATAGAAGGCCCAAGGGATGGCGTGTGGGGGCAGAAATGGGTTTCTCTGGGCCTAGTCCCTTTATAGAAAGCCCAGGGGATGGTGTGTGGGGGCGGAAAAGGGCTTGTCTGGGCCTAGTCCCTTCATAGAAAGCCCAGGAGATGGTGTGGGGGGGGCAGAAAGGGCTTCTCTGGGCCCAGTGGCCTACAGAAGGCCCTGGGGATGGCGTGTGGGGGACGGAAAAGGCCTTCTCTAGGCCTAGTGCTCCATAGAAGGCCCAGAGGATGGCGTGTGGGGGCGGAAAAGGGCTTCTCTTGGACTAGTGCCCCATAGAAGACTCACGGGATGGCGTGTGGGGGATGGAAAAGGCCTTCCCTGGGCCTAGTGCCCCCTAGAAGGCCCAGGGGATAGCGTGCGGGGGACGGAAAAGGCCTTCCCTGGGCTTTGTCCCCCATAGAAGGCCCAGGGGATGGCGTGTGGGGGCGGAAAAGGCCTTTCCTGGGTCTAGTGCCCCATAGAAGGCCCAGGGGATGGCGTGTGGAGGCGGAAAAAGTCTTCTCTGGGTCTAGTGCCCCGTAGAAGGCTCAGGGGATGGTGTGTGGGGGCGGAAAAGGCCTTCTCTGGGTCTAGTGCCCCATAGAAGGCCCAAGGGATGGCGTGTGGGGGGCGGAAAAGGGCTTGTCTGGGCCTAGTCCCTTCATAGAAGGCCAAAGGGATGACATGTGGGTGACGGAAAAGGCCTTTTTGGGCCTAGTGCCCCCATAGAAGGATGGCATGTGGGGGACGGAAAAGGGTTTCTCTGGGCCTAGTGCCCCATAGAAGGCCATGGGGATGGCGTATGGGGGAAGGAGAAGGCCTTCTCTGGGCCTAGTGCTCCATAGAAGGCCCTGGGGATGGCGTGTGGGGGACGGAAAAGGGCTTCTTTTGGCCTAGTGCCCCATAGAAGGCTCAAGGGATGGCGTGTGGGGGATGGAAAAGGGCTTCTCTGGGTCTAGTGCCCTATAAAAGGCCCAGGGGATGGCGTCTGGAGGGAAGAAATGGGCTTCTCTGGGCCTAGTCCCTTCATAGAAAGCCCAGGAAATGGTGTGTGCGGGGCGGAAAAGGGCTTGTCTGGGCCTAGTCCCTTTATAGAATGCCCAGGGGATGGTGTGGGGGGGCAGAAAGGGCTTCTCTGGGCCTAGTGCTCTATAGAAGGCCCAGGGGATGGCGTGTGGGGGACGGAAAAGGGCTTCTCTTGGCCTATTGCCCCAGAGAAGTCTCAGGGGATGGCGTGTAGGGGATGGAAAAGGAATTCTCTGGGCCTGGTGCCCCCTAGAAGGCCCAGGGGATGGCGTGGGGGCGGAAAAGGGCTTGTCTGGGCCTAGTCCTTTCATAGAATGCCCAGGGGATGGTGTGGGGGGCAGAAAGGGCTTCTCTGGGCCTAGGGCCCCATAGAAGGCTCAGGGGATGGCGTGTGGGGGACGGAAAAGGCCTTCCCTGAGCCTGGTGCCCCATAGAAGGCCCAGGGGATAGCGTGTGGGGGACGGAAAAGGTCTTCTCTCGGTCTAGTGCCCCATAGAAGGCCCAGGGGATGGTGTGTGGGGGCGGAAAAGGCCTTCTCTGGGCCTAGTGCCCCATAAAAGACCAAACGGATGGTGTGTGGGTGGTGGAAAAGGGCTTCTCTGGGCCCAGTCCCTTCATAGAAAGCCCAGGGGATGGTCTGTGGGGGACGGAAAAGGGCTTCTCTGTGCCTAGTCCCTTCATAGAAAGCCCAAGGGATGGTCTGTGGGGAGCGGAAGACGGCTTGTCTGGGCCTAGTCCCTTCATAGAAAGCCCAAGAGATGGCATGTGGGTCATAGGCGTCATCTTCAGGGGGGCTGGGGAGCTCAAGCCTCCCCGAAAGTACTGAGCCCCCCCGGAGGCAACTGGTGTCAGCCAGAGCCTTTCTACCCTCCCTCCCGTCCTCCACCCCATTTTGAAAGCGGAGGGTTTTCCCCTCCGCTTTCTGAGACTGTTCGGCTGGGCTGGGAGGGAAGTCAAGGGGGTGGGGGCTTGCTTCCTCCTGGAAGCTAAGCTCCACCCACAGTTCCCAGAAGCCCCGCTCAGTTCAACGTGGAGAGCTGCACGTGGAGGCTAGCTTCGAGGCAGCACATGCTGCCTCTGCTTGCTGCCGCCACCAGCCTGAAGGGTAAGTAGGTGGGGGTGTAAGGAGTGGGGGATTGTTTCAGGTGGGGTGGGGTGGGGTGGGTGGGAGCCCAGGGCTGCAGCCACCCAGCCATCCTGCAAGTCCAAGCAGGGGAGGTGGGAGAGGATTGGAGGATTGGGGAGGGGAGCTGGGCAAGAATGGAGGGAGGGGGAAGGTGGGGGGCCCTTCTGTGGCCTCTGGTTGCCCCTGCCATCGGTGAGTGGCTTGCTTTCTCCTGCAGTCCAGTTTAAACTGGGCTGCAGGAGAAAACAAAACCCAGGAACCCTTGTGCTGCACGGAGCACATTGCTCCAGGATACAGAAAATCCTGGGCTCACTTTCTCCTGTAATGGGGGGGGGGGGGCTGCGCTTTCTGTCCCTCTCTCGCTTTCTGTTTCTCTTTCCCTTTCCCTTGAGATGTGTGAGAGCTGGAAACGCTGGGAAGCTGCCCCACCCCCACTTCCAGTCTGACTTTCTTCCCTTCCCTCTGTCTTTCATTTCTCTCTCCCAATCTATATGTTTTTCCCCCAGCTTCCCCCCTCTCCCTTGCTAAAATAGCCCCAGTTAGAATTGCCAGGTACCCCATGGCCACCTCTGGGGGATGAGGGGAGGGTGGCCCAATCCAGGTTAGGAAACTCCTGGAGATTTGGGAATGGAGTCTGGGGTGGACGGGGACCTCAGTGGGGCACAATGCCATAGAGTCCACCCTCCAGAACATCATTCCCCCCCCCCAGGAAAACTGATCTCTTTAGACTGGCAATGAGCTGTAATTCCAGGGGATCCCCAGGTCCCACCTGGAGGCTGGCATCCCTAGCTCCAGTGCTGAAATTGGAAGCTCTGGTTCTGCTGTGTGACTTGGTGCATGCAAACCTCTGGCATTGGCTTACATTTGCCAAACCACCCAGGTGGAGGAGGGGAGGGGTGTCATTCTACCAAAAATGAGAGTGTTTGGGTTTCTCTGTGAGTTTGAGGACTGGAACTGGCACTGAAGTGAGATTGGAAAAGTTTGTGTGGCTTTCTTGTGTTACAGTAATAATTATGCTACAATACAGTTTGTTAGTCCTAAAGGTGCTACTGAGTGTTTTACTATTTTGTATGCTATGGCAGTGATATGAGAGCCAATTGAGCTGTGGGTCCATCTCATGCTACTGACAGTAGTTATACATTACACCTTGCCCAAATGGTTCTGGGCATTAAAGTGCACTTGCTCTGGTGTGATGTAAAATGCTAGCAAGTCATAGCCAACTCATGGTAACCCTGTAGGATTTTCAAGGCAACAGACATTCAAAGATGATTTGCCATTGCCTGACTGTGCATCATGTCCCTGGTATTCCTTGGAGATCTCCCATCCAAATACTAGTCAGAGCTGACTCTGCTTAGCTTCCAAAATCTGATGACATCAGGCTAACCTGAGCCATCTGGGTCCATGGCATGGTGCTGTGTGGGTGCTTCCCAGGCAATAATCTTCAACCTATTCTTGGAAGCCACAATCATTAGGAAAGAGCCATGTGATAGAAGTGTAATAATAATTTACTCATAGTTGCAAGAGCCAATAAGATTTGAGTTTGATGGGGGATTGGGCAAATTGATCTAAGGAACTGAAAGAAGAGAAAGTATTAGCAAGCTCAGTGGTTAAGGATTTATAGTCCAATCCTGAGGACACTGAGAAAGAATGTCTGAAAATGTCATACAGGTTTCTGTGGACCTTGCAATAGCATTGTAGCTAACCCCAACTAAGAAACTTCCATGCTGTTTCTATAATTTCTCAAATGTACTTCACACCAACTGTGCATCTCCATTCCTTTCTAATTCCTCTCAACTATGTACAGCTTTCTATGTTGTGCTTCATTTGGACTGCTTTGCTTTCTCAGTTCCTAGCCCCCTTCTTTTCTATAACCATGGATCTACATCCCCTTCCTCAAGCCTTGCTGCTTGTCCCAACTCTCTAAAGTCAGACCAGTTTGGCCAGTGGCAACCGAAAATACATCTGTCTGTCCAGGAAGTTCAACTAAATGCCACTAGAGGTTTTGTCACCACTGCTACATCACTTAATGCATTACAATATTGGTTCATGTTCAGGCTATAATTTATGATGTTTTAGTTTGGGAAGATCTGTGTTCTTGGTCACATCAGTTGGTGCTATTTTTTCCTGTAAAATCCTCTTCCATCCCAATGGACTCTGCTGCTCACATGTTGTCTGTCAATCCCCTCTTTATTCCACCCTTCCTCCAGTCTCCCTTCCCTTATATTGACCTCACAACAATGGCAATATCACCCAGCCTGATGAAGGGGCTTTGACTCTTGGAAGCTTATTCCCTGAAACTCTTGTTGGTCTCTAATCTGCTCCTGGACTCAAATCTAACTGTCCCAGTATCACCGAGTAAGTGTCATGCAAAATGTAGATCTGAACATGGGTCTCCTCAGTCCACACTGGTCTTCATGACATTGGTCCATCTACTTCAGCATGGTCTGCTCTGATGCAGGTGAGCTCTACAGGCTCAAACAGAGAAAGATCCTTTCCAACAGCTGTTCTCTTAGACCTCCTCGGTTTAAACCTTTATCCTTTGGCACGCAAAGCATGGTCTCTCTACCATCAGTCCATCAGTGTAATCATTGTCTGCTCAGACTGGCAGTGGTTCTCCAGGGTTCTTTGCAGAGGATTTTGCCCATGCCGTGTTTTGTTTCTGAGCCATTGGGGCTGGGGGGGGGAGGATGCAGGCGGGCTGGTTTTATTTGTAATGCAAAAGTATATTACCTCTTTCTAACAACATATGTCCATGCAAGATGTACATATGTTCACTGTAATATGTAAACAGGGCTTTTGTTTCTCCGAGTGGTGAGCAGGAAGAGAGGGAAATGGCAACAGATATGTTCTTGGTATGTACACCATCCAGGGAGAACACTTAACACTTAACTCATGTTTATGCCACACATCATTATCCTTGATTGGCATGCAGATCAGAGGCCTTTTAAAATTTCCTTTTGCCCTGTGTGCAGTCCAGAAGGAACATTGGCAAGGAATGTACACTCTATACGTGTGGTACAGTTTCAAAGGGACAACTAACTGGGATGTATAAAAGAAATGACAGGATTGCCCATTACAAACAATGGGAGAGATATGAAGGCCCACTGGAGATAATAGGAGCCAGGAATGCCACATGGCTCCGCCTCCATAAATAGTGACAATGGCCTGTGATGTCACTGGCTCCTCCCTATGATGTCACTGGGCCTCGGTTCTTTTAAGGACCTAGCACAGCAATGCCTCTGGCCCAGCCCCAGCCCCCCTGGGAAATTGGAAAGTCTACGCCCTTGATGTGGGTGACGGAAAAGGCCTTTTTTGGACCTAGTGCCCCCATAGAAGGATGGCATGTGGGGTACAGAAAAGGGTTTCTCTGGGCCTAGTGCCCCATAGAAGGACCAGGGGATGGCGTGTGGGGGACGGAAAAGGGCTTCTCTTGGCCTAGTGCCCCATAGAAGGCTCAGGGGATGGCGTGTGGGGGACGGAAAAGGCCTTCCCTGGGCCTAGTGCCCCCTAGAAGGCTCAGGGGATGGCGTGTGGGGACGGAAAAGGCCTTCCCTGGGCCTAGTGCCCCATAGAAGGCCGAGGGGATGGCGTGTGGGGGCGGAAAAGGTCTTCTCTGAGTCTAGTGCCCCGTAGAAGGCTCGGGATGGAGTGTGGGGGGCAGAAAAGGGCTTCTCTGGGCCTAGTCCCTTCATAGAAAGCCCAGGGGATGGAGTGTGGGGGCGGAAAAGGGCTTGTCTGGGCTTAGTCCCTTCATAGAAAGCCCAAGGGATGGTGGGGGGGGGCGGAAAGGGCTTCTCTGGGCCTAGTGGCCCATAGAAGGCCTAGGGGATGGCGTGTGGGGGACGGAAAAGGCCTTCTCTGGACCTCGTGCTCCATAAAAGGCTCAGAGGATGGCGTGTTGGGGACGGAAAAGGGCTTCTCTTGGCCTAGTGCTCGATAGAAGGCTCAGGGGATGGCGTGTGGGGGATGGAAAAGGCCTTCCCTGGGCCTACTGCCCCCTAGAAGGCCCAGGGGATGGCGTATGGGGGATGGAAAAGGCCTTCCCTGGGCCTAGTACCCCCTAGAAGGCCCAGGGGATAGCGTGTGGGGGACGGAAAAGGCCTTCCCTGGGCTTTGTACCCCATAGAAGGCCTAGGGGATGGCGGGCGGGGGCGGAAAAGGTCTTCTCTGGGTCTAGTGCCCCATAGAAGGCCCAGGGGATGGTGTGTGGGGGGCGGAAAAGGCCTTCTCTGGGCCTAGTGCCCCATAGAAGACCAAACGGATGGTGTGTGGGTGGCGGAAAAGGGCTTCTCTGGGCCTAGTCCCTTCATAGAAAGCCCAGGGGATGGTCTGTGGGGGCGGAAAAGGGCTTCTCTGTGCCTAGTCCCTTCATAGAAAGCCCAAGGGATGGTCTGTGGGGGGCGGAAGACGGCTTGTCTGGGCCTAGTCCCTTCATAGAAAGCCCAAGGGATGGCATGTGGGTGACGGAAAAGGCCTTTTTGGGCCTAGTGCCCCCATAGAAGGATGGCATGTGGGGTACAGAAAACGGTTTCTCTGGGCCTAGTGCCCCATAGAAGGACCAGGGGATGGCGTGTGGGGGACGGAAAAGGCCTTCCCTGGGCCTAGTGCCCCCTAGAAGGCTCAGGGGATGGCGTGTGGGGGACGGAAAAGGCCTTCCCTGGGCCTAGTGCCCCCTAGAAGGCTCAGGGGATGGCGTGTGGGGGACGGAAAAGGCCTTCCCTGGGCCTAGTGCCCCATAGAAGGCCCAGGGGATGGCGTGTGGGGGCGGAAAAGGTCTTCTCTGGGTCTAGTGCCCCGTAGAAGGCTCGGGATGGAGTGTGGGGGGCAGAAAAGGGCTTCTCTGGGCCTAGTCCCTTCATAGAAAGCCCAGGGGACGGAGTGTGGGGGGCGGAAAAGGGCTTGTCTGGGCCTAGTCCCTTCATAGAAAGCCCAAGGGATGGTGGGGGGGGGGCGGAAAGGGCTTCTCTGGGCCTAGTGGCCCATAGAAGGCCTAGGGGATGGCGTGTGGGGGACGGAAAAGGCCTTCTCTGGGCCTAGTGCTCCATAAAAGGCTCAGAGGATGGCGTGTTCGGGACGGAAAAGGGCTTCTCTTGGCCTAGTGCTCGATAGAAGGCTCAGGGGATGGCGTGTGGGGGATGGAAAAGGCCTTCCCTGGGCTTTGTACCCCCTAGAAGGCCCAGGGGATAGCGTGCGGGGGACGGAAAAGGCCTTCCCTGGGCTTTGTACCCCATAGAAGGCCCAGGGGATGGCGTGTGGGGGCGGAAAAGGCCTTCCCTGGGCCTAGTGCCCCATAGAAGGCTCAGGGGAAGGAGTGTGGGGGGCGGAAAAGGCCTTTTTTGGGCCTAGTGCCCCCATAGAAGGATGGCATGTGGGGGACGGAAAAGGGTTTCTCTGGGCCTAGTGCCCCATAGAAGGCCATGGGGATGGCGTGAGGGGGACGGAAAAGGGCTTCTTTTGGCCTAGTGCCCCATAGAAGGCTCAAGGGATGGCGTGTGGGGGATGGAAAAGGGCTTCTCTGGGTCTAGTGCCCTATAAAAGGCCCAGGGGATGGCGTCTGGAGGGAAGAAATGGGCTTCTCTGGGCCTAGTCCCTTCATAGAAAGCCCAGGGGACGGAGTGTGGGGGGCGGAAAAGGGCTTGTCTGGGCCTAGTCCCTTCATAGAAAGCCCAAGGGATGGTGGGGGGGCGGAAAGGGCTTCTCTGGGCCTAGTGGCCCATAGAAGGCCTAGGGGATGGCGTGTGGGGGACGGAAAAGGCCTTCTCTGGGCCTAGTGCTCCATAAAAGGCTCAGAGGATGGCGTGTTCGGGATGGAAAAGGGCTTCTCTTGACCTAGTGCTCGATAGAAGGCTCAGGGGATGGCGTGTGGGGGATGGAAAAGGCCTTCCCTGGGCTTTGTGCCCCCTAGAAGGCCCAGGGGATAGCGTGCGGGGGACGGAAAAGGCCTTCCCTGGGCTTTGTACCCCATAGAAGGCCCAGGGGATGGCGTGTGGGGGCGGAAAAGGCCTTCCCTGGGCCTAGGGGCCCATAGAAGGACCAGGGGAAGGAGTGTGGGGGCGGAAAAGGCCTTTTTTGGCCTAGTGCCCCCATAGAAGGATGGCATGTGGGGGACGGAAAAGGGTTTCTCTGGGCCTAGTGCCCCATAGAAGGCCATGGGGATGGCGTGAGGGGGACGGAAAAGGGCTTCTTTTGGCCTATTGCCCCATAGAAGGCTCAAGGGATGGCGTGTGGGGGATGGAAAAGGGCTTCTCTGGGTCTAGTGCCCTATAAAAGGCCCAGGGGATGGCGTCTGGAGGGAAGAAATGGGCTTCTCTGGGCGTAGTCCCTTCATAGAAAGCCCAGGAAATGGTGTGTGCGGGGCGGAAAAGGGCTTGTCTGGGCCTAGTCCCTTTATAGAATGCCCAGGGGATGGTGTGGGGGGCAGAAAGGGCTTCTCTGGGCGTAGTGCTCTATAGAAGGCCCCGGGGCTGGCGTGTGGGGGACGGAAAAGGGCTTCTCTTGGCCTATTGCCCCAGAGAAGTCTCAGGGGATGGCGTGTAGGGGATGGAAAAGGAATTCTCTGGGCCTGGTGCCCCCTAGAAGGCCCAGGGGATGGCGTGGGGGGCTGAAAAGGGCTTCTCTGGGCCTAGTCCCTTCATAGAAAGCCCAGGGGATGGTGTGGGGGGGCGGAAAAGGGCTTGTCTGGGCCTAGTTCTTTCATAGAATGCCCAGGGGATGGTGTGGGGGGCAGAAAGGGCTTCTCTGGGCCTAGTGCCCCATAGAAGGCTCAGGGGATGGCGTGTGGGGGACGGAAAAGGCCCTCCCTGAGCCTGGTGCCCCATAGAAGGCCCAGGGGATAGCGTGTGGGGGACAGAAAAGGCCTTCCCTGGGCCTAGTACCCCATAGAAGGCCCAGGGGATGGCGGGCAGGGGCGGAAAAGGTCTTCTCTGGGTCTAGTGCCCCATAGAAGGCCCAGGGGATGGTGTGTGGGGGCGGAAAAGGCCTTCTCTGGGTCTAGTGCCCCATAGAAGGCCCAGGGGATGGCGTGTGGGGGACGGAAAAGGGCTTCTCTTGGCCTAGTGCCCCATAGAAGGCTCAGGGGATGGCGTGTGGGGGACGGAAAAGGCCTTCCTGGGCCTAGTGCCCCCTAGAAGGCTCAGGGGATGGCGTGTGGGGGACGGAAAAGGCCTTCCCTGGGCCTAGTGCCCCATAGAAGGCTCAGGGGATGGCGTGTGGGGGACGGAAAAGGCCTTCCCTGGGCCTAGTACCCCATAGAAGGCCCAGGGGATGGCGGGCAGGGGCGGAAAAGGTCTTCTCTGGGTCTAGTGCCCCATAGAAGGCCCAGGGGATGGTGTGTGGGGGCGGAAAAGGCCTTCTCTGGGTCTAGTGCCCCATAGAAGGCCCAGGGGATGGTGTGTGGGGGGCGGAAAAGGCCTTCTCTGGGCCTAGTGCCCCATAAAAGACCAAACGGATGGTTTGTGGGTGGTGGAAAAGGGCTTCTCTGGGCCTAGTCCCTTCATAGAAAGCCCAGGGGATGGTCTGTAGGGGGCGGAAAAGGGCTTCTCTGTGCCTAGTCCCTTCATAGAAAGCCCAAGGGATGGTCTGTGGGGGGCGGAAGACGGCTTGTCTGGGCCTAGTCCCTTCATAGAAAGCCCAAGGGATGGCATGTGGGTGACGGAAAAGGCCTTTTTGGGCCTAGTGCCCCCATAGAAGGATGGCATGTGGGGTACAGAAAACGGTTTCTCTGGGCCTAGTGCCCCATAGAAGGACCAGGGGATGGCGTGTGGGGGACGGAAAAGGGCTTCTCTTGGCCTAGTGCCCCATAGAAGGCTCAGGGGATGGCGTGTGGGGGACGGAAAAGGCCTTCCCTGGGCCTAGTGCCCCCTTGAAGGCTCAGGGGATGGCGTGTGGGGGACGGAAAAGGTCTTCCCTGGGCCTAGTGCCCCATAGAAGGCCCAGGGGATGGCGTGTGGGGGCGGAAAAGGTCTTCTCTGGGTCTAGTGCCCCGTAGAAGGCTCAGGATGGAGTGTGGGGGGCAGAAAAGGGCTTCTCTGGGCCTAGTCCCTTCATAGAAAGCCCAGGGGATGGAGTGTGGGGGCGGAAAAGGGCTTGTCTGGGCCTAGTCCCTTCATAGAAAGCCCAAGGGATGGTGGGGGGGCGGAAAGGGCTTCTCTGGGCCCAGTGGCCCATAGAAGGCCTAGGGGATGGCGTGTGGGGGACGGAAAAGGCCTTCTCTGGGCCTCGTGCTCCATAAAAGGCTCAGAGGATGGCGTGTTGGGGACGGAAAAGGGCTTCTCTTGGCCTAATGCTCGATAGAAGGCTCAGGGGATGGCGTGTGGGGGATGGATAAGGCCTTCCCTGGGCCTAGTGCCCCCTAGAAGGCTCAGGGGATGGCGTATGGGGATGGAAAAGGCCTTCCCTGGGCCTAGTGCCCCATAGAAGGCCCAGGGGATAGCGTGTGGGGGACGGAAAAGGCCTTCCCTGGGCTTTGTACCCCATAGAAGGCCCAGGGGATGGCGGGCGGGGGCGGAAAAGGTCTTCTCTGGGTCTAGTGCCCCATAGAAGGCCCAGGGGATGGTGTGTGGGGCGGAAAAGGCCTTCTCTGGGCCTAGTGCCCCATAGAAGACCAAACGGATGGTGTGTGGGTGGCGGAAAAGGGCTTCTCTGGGCCTAGTCCCTTCATAGAAAGCCCAGGGGATGGTCTGTGGGGGCGGAAAAGGGCTTCTCTGTGCCTAGTCCCTTCATAGAAATCCCAAGGGATGGTCTGTGGGGGGCGGAAGACGGCTTGTCTGGGCCTAGTCCCTTCATAGAAAGCCCAGGGGATGGTCGGTGGGCGGCGGAAAAGGGCTTCTCTGTGCCTAGTCCCTTCATAGAAAGTCCAAGGGATTGTCTGTGGGGGCGGAAAAGGGCTTGTCTGGGCCCAGTCCCTTCATAGAAAGCCCAAGGGATGGTGGGGGGCAGAAAGGGCTTCTCTGGGCCTAGTCCCTTTATAGAAAGCCCAGGGGATGGTGTGTGGGGGCGGAAAAGGGCTTGTCTGGGCCTAGTCCCTTCATAGAAAGCCCAGGAGATGGTGTGGGGGGGCGGAAAGGGCTTCTCTGGGCCTAGTGGCCCACAGAAGGCCCTGGGGATGGCGTGTGGGGGACGGAAAAGGCCTTCTCTAGGCCTAGTGCTCCATAGAAGGCCCAGAGGATGGCGTGTGGGGGCGGAAAAGGGCTTCTCTTGGCCTAGTGCCCCATAGAAGACTCACGGGATGGCGTGTGGGGGATGGAAAAGGCCTTCCCTGGGCCTAGTGCCCCTAGAAGGCCCAGGGGATAGCGTGCGGGGGACGGAAAAGGCCTTCCCTGGGCTTTGTACCCCATAGAAGGCCCAGGGGATGGCGTGTGGGGGCGGAAAAGGCCTTTCCTGGGTCTAGTGCCCCATAGAAGGCCCAGGGGATGGCGTGTGGAGGCGGAAAAGTCTTCTCTGGGTCTAGTGCCCCGTAGAAGGCTCAGGGGATGGTGTGTGGGGGGCGGAAAAGGGCTTGTCTGGGCTTAGTCCCTTCATAGAAAGCCCAAGGGATGGTGGGGGCAGAAAGGGCTTCTCTGGGCCTAGTGGCCCATAGAAGGCCTAGGGGATGGCGTGTGGAGGCGGAAAAGTCTTCTCTGGGTCTAGTGCCCCGTAGAAGGCTCAGGGGATGGTGTGTGGGGGCGGAAAAGGGCTTGTCTGGGCTTAGTCCCTTCATAGAAAGCCCAAGGGATGGTGGGGGACGGAAAAGGCCTTCTCTGGGCCTAGTGCTCCATAAAAGGCTCAGAGGATGGCGTGTTGGGGACGGAAAAGTGCTTCTCTTGGCCTAGTGCTCGATAGAAGGCTCAGGGGATGGCGTGTGGGGGATGGAAAAGGCCTTCCCTGGGCCTAGTGCCCCCTAGAAGGCCCAGGGGATAGCGTGCGGGGGACGGAAAAGGCCTTCCCTGAGCTTTGTACCCCATAGAAGGCCCAGGGGATGGCGTGTGGGGGCGGAAAAGGCCTTCCCTGGGCCTAGTGCCCCATAGAAGGCTCAGGGGAAGGAGTGTGGGGGCGGAAAAGGCCTTCTCTGGGCCTAGTGCCCCATAGAAGGCCCAAGGGATGGCGTGTGGGGGGCAGAAAAGGGCTTCTCTGGGCCTAGTCCCTTTATAGAAAACCCAGGGGATGGTGTGTGGGGGCGGAAAAGGGCTTGTCTGGGCCTAGTCCCTTCATAGAAAGCCCAGGAGATGGTGTGGGGGGGCCGAAAGGGCTTCTCTGGGCCTAGTGGCCCACAGAAGGCCCTGGGGATCGCGTGTGGGGGACGGAAAAGGCCTTCTCTAGGCCTAGTGCTCCATAGAAGGCCCAGAGGATGGCGTGTGGGGGGCGGAAAAGGGCTTCTCTTGGCCTAGTGCCCCATAGAAGGCCCAGGGGATGGCGTGTGGAGGCGGAAAAGGTCTTCTCTGGGTCTAGTGCCCCGTAGAAGGCTCAGGGGATGGTGTGTGGGGGCGGAAAAGGCCTTCTCTGGGTCTAGTGCCCCATGGAAGGCCCAAGGGATGTCGTGTGGGGAGCAGAAAACGGCTTCTCTGAGCCTAGTCCCTTCATAGAAAACGCACGGAACGGTGTGTGGGGGGCAAAAAAGGGCTTGTCTGGGCCTAGTCCCTTCATAGAAGGCCGATGGGATGACATGTGGGTGACGGAAAAGGCCTTTTTGGGCCTAGTGCCCCCATAGAAGGATGGCATGTGGGGGACGGAAAAGGGTTTCTCTGGGCCTAGTGCCCCATAGAAGGCCATGGGGATGGCGTATGGGGACGGAAAAGGCCTTCTCTGGGCCTAGTGCTCCATAGAAGGCCCAGGGGATGGCGTGTGGGGGACGGAAAAGGGCTTCTTTGGCCTAGTGCCCCATAGAAGGCTCAAGGGATGGCGTGTGGGGGATGGAAAAGGGCTTCTCTGGGTCTAGTGCCCTATAAAAGGCCCAGGGGATGGCGTCTGGAGGGCAGAAAAGGGCTTCTCTGGGCTTAGTCCCTTCATAGAAAGCCCAGGAAATGGTGTGTGCGGGGCGGAAAAGGGCTTGTCTGGGCCTAGTGCTCTATAGAAGGCCCAGGGGATGGCGTGTGGGGGACGGAAAAGGGCTTCTCTTGGCCTATTGCCCCAGAGAAGTCTCAGGGGATGGCGTGTAGGGGATGGAAAAGGAATTCTCTGGGCCTGGTGCCCCCTAGAAGGCCCAGGGGATGGCGTGGGGGGGGCTGAAAAGGGCTTCTCTGGGCCTAGTCCCTTCATAGAAAGCCCAGGGGATGGTGTGTGGGGGGGCGGAAAAGGGCTTGTCTGGGCCTAGTCCCTTCATAGAATGCCCAGGGGATGGTGTGGGGGGCAGAAAGGGCTTCTCTGGGCCTAGTGCCCCATAGAAGGCTCAGGGGATGACGTGTGGGGACGGAAAAGGCCTTCCCTGAGCCTGGTGCCCCATAGAAGGCCCAGGGGATGGCGTATGGGGGATGGAAAAGGCCTTCCCTGGGCCTAGTACCCCCTAGAAGGCCCAGGGGATAGCGTGTGGGGGACGGAAAAGGCCTTCCCTGGGCTTTGTACCCCATAGAAGGCCCAGGGGATGGCGGGCGGGGGCGGAAAAGGTCTTCTCTGGGTCTAGTGCCCCATAGAAGGCCCAGGGGATGGTGTGTGGGGGACGGAAAAGGCCTTCTCTGGGCCTAGTGCCCCATAGAAGACCAAACGGATGGCGTGTGGGTGGCGGAAAAGGGCTTCTCTGGGCCTAGTCCCTTCATAGAAAGCCCAGGGGATGATCTGTGGGGGCGGAAAAGGGCTTCTCTGTGCCTAGTCCCTTCATAGAAAGCCCAAGGGATGGTCTGTGGGGGCGGAAGACGGCTTGTCTGGGGCTAGTCCATTCATAGAAAGCCCAACGGATGGCATGTGGGTGACGGAAAAGGCCTTTTTTGGGCCTAGTGCCCCCATAGAAGGATGGCATGTGGGGTACAGAAAACGGTTTCTCTGGGCCTAGTGCCCCATAGAAGGCCCAGGGGATGACGTGCGGGGGATGGAAAAGGGCTTCTCGGGGCAAGGTGCCCCATAGAAGGCCCAGGGGATGTTGTGTGGGGGACAGAAAAGGGCTTTTCTGGGCCTAGTGCCCCATAGAAGGTCCAGGGGATGACGTGTGGGGGAAGGGAAAGGGTTTCTCTGGGCCTACTGCCCTCCATAGAAGGCCCAGGGGATGGCGTGTGGGGGACGGAAAACGGCTTCTCTGGGCTTTGTACCCCATAGAAGGCCCAAGGGATGGTGTGTGGGGGGCGGAAAGGGGCTTCTCTGGGCCTAGTCCCTTCATAGAAAGCCCAGGGGATGGTGTGTGGGGGGCGGAAAAGGCCTTCTCTGGGCCTAGTGCCCCATAGAAGGCCCAAGTGATGGTGTGTGGGGGGCGGAAAGGGGCTTCTCTGGGCCTAGTCCCTTCATAGAAAGCCCAAGGAATGGCATGTGGGTGATGGAAAAGGCCTTTTTTGGGCCTAGTGACTCCATAGAAGGATGGCATGTGGGGGACGGAAAAGGGTTTCTCTGGGCCTAGTGCCCCATAGAAGGCTCAAGGGTTGGCGTGTGGGGGATGGAAAAGGGCTTCTCTGGGCCTGGTGCCCCATAGAAGGCCCAGTGGATGGCGTGTGGGGGACAGAAAAGGGCTTCTCTGGACCTAGTGCCCCATAGAAGGGCCAGGGGATGACATGTGGGGGAAGGAAAGGGTTTCTCTGGGCCTACTGTCCTCCATAGAAGGCCCCGGGGATGACATGTGGGGGACGGAAAAGGGCTTCTCTGGGCTTTGTACCCCATAGAAGGCCCAGGGGATGGCGTGTGGGGGCGGAAAAGGTCTTCCCTGGGTCTAGTGCCCCGTAGAAGGCTCAGGGGATGGTGTGTGGGGGACGGAAAAGCCTTCTCTGGGCCTTGTGCCCCATAGAAGGCCCAAGGGATGGTGTGTGGGGGCGGAAAAGGGCTTCTCTGGGCCTAGTCCCTTCATAGAAAGCCCAGGGGATGGTTTGTGGGGGGTGGAAAAGGGCTTTTCTCGGCCTAGTCCCTTCATAGAAAGCCCAAGGGATGGCATGTGGGTGATGGAAAAGGCCTTTTTTGGGCCTAGTGACTCCATAGAAGGATGGCATGTGGGGGACGGAAAAGGGTTTTTCTGTGCCTAGTGCCCCATAGAAGGCCCAGGGGATGGCATGTGGGGGACGGAAAAGGCCTTCTCTGGGCCTAGTGCTCCATAGAAGGCTCAGGGAATGGCGTGTGGGATCGGAAAAGGGCTTCTCTTGGCCTAGAGCTCCATAGAAAGCCCAGGGGATGGCGTGTGGGAGACGGAAAAGGGCTTCCCTTGGACTAATGCCCCATAGAAGGCTCAAGGGATGGCGTGTGGGGATGGAAAAGGCCTTCTCTGGGCCTAGTGCCCCATAGAAGGCCCTGGGGATGGCGTGTGGGGGGCAGAAAAGGGCTTCTCTGGGCCTAGTGCTCCATAGAAGGCCCAGGGGATGTTGTGTGGGGGACGGAAAAGGGCTTCTCTGGGCCTAGTGCCCCATAGAAGGCCCAGGGGATGGCGTGTGGGGGCGGAAAAGGCCTTCTCTGGGTCTAGTGCCCCGTAGAAGGCCCAAGGGATGGCGTGTGGGCGACGGAAAAGGTTTTTTTGGGCCTAGTGCCCCCATAGAAGGATGGCGTGTGGGGGGTGGAAAAGGGCTTCTCTGAGCCTAGTCCCTTCATAGAAAGCCCAGGGGATGGTGTGGGGGGCGGAAAAGGGCTTCTCTGGGCCTAGTGCCCTATAGAAGGCTAAGGGGATGGTGTGTGGGGGACGGATAAGGGCTTCTCTGGGCCTAGTGCCCCATAGAATGCTCGGGATGGCGTGTGTGGGGGCCGAGAAGGGCTTGTCTGGGCCTAGTCCTTTCATAGAATGCCCAGGGGATGGTGTGGGGGGTCGGAAAGGGCTTCTCTGCACCTAGTGCCCCATAGAAGGCTCAGGGGATGGCGTTTGGGGGACAGAAAGGCCTTCCCTGTGCCGAGTGCCCCCTAGAAGGCCCAGGGGATAGCATGTGGGGACGGAAAAGGCCTTCCCTAGGTTTTGAACCCCATAGAAGGCCCAGGGGATGGCGTGTGGGGACGGAAAAGGCCTTCCCTGGGCCTAGTGCCCCATAGAAGGCTCAGGGGATGGCGTGTGGGGGACAGAAAAGGCCTTTTTGGTCCTAGTGCCCCCATAGAAGGATGGCATGTGGGGTACCGAAAAGGGTTTCTCTGGGTCTAGTGCCTCATAGAAGGCCCAGGGGATGGCGTGTGGGGGACGGAAAAGGGCTTCTCTGGGCCTAGTGCTCTATAGAAGGCCCAGGGGATGGCGTGTGGGGGACGGAAAAGGGCTTCTCTGGGCCTAGTGCCCTATAGAAGGCTAAAGGGATGGCGTTTGGGGGATGGAAAAGGGCTTCTCTGGGCCTGGTGCCCCATAGCAGGCCCAGGGGATGGCGTGTGGGGGACAGAAAAGGGCTTCCCTGGGCCTAGTGCCCCATAGAAGGGCCAGGGGATGGCGTGTGGGGGAAGGGAAAGGGCTTCTCTGGGCCTACTGCCCTCCATAGAAGGCCCAGGGGATGGCGTGTGGGGGACGGAAATGGTCTTCTCTGGGCCTGGTGCCCCCATAGAAGGTCCAGGGGACGGTGTGTGGGGGACGGAAAAGGGGTTCTCTGGGCCTGGTGCCCCCATAGAAGGTCCAGGGGACGGCTTGTGGGGGACGGAAAAGGGCTTCTCTGGGCCTAGTGCCCCATAGAAGTCTCAGGGGATGGCATGTGGGGGGCGGAAAAGGGCTTCTCTGGTCCTACTCCTTCATATAAAGCATAGGGGATGGTGTGTGGGGGACAGAAAAGGCTTTCCCTGGGCCTAGTGCCCAATAGAAGGCCCAGGGGATGGTGTGTGGGGGACGGAAAAGCCCTTCCCTTGGCCTAGTGCCCTATAGAATGCCCAGTGGATGGCGTGTGGGGGCAGAAAAGGCCTTCCCTGGGCTTAGTGCCCAATAGAAGGCCCAGGGGATGGCATGTCTGGGGCAGAAAAGGCCTTCTCTGGGTTTAGTGCCCCATAGAAGGCTCGGGATGACGTGTGGGGGCCGTAAAAGGCCTTCTCTGGGCTTAATACCCCATACAAGGCCCAGGGGATGGTGTGGGGGACGGAAAAGGCCATCTGTGGATCTAGTGCCCCATAGAAGGCTCAGGGGATGGCGTGTGAGGGATGGAAAAGGCCTTCTGTTGTCCTAGTGCCCCATAGAAGGCCCAGGGGATGGCGTGTGGGGGGGGGAAAAGGGCTTCTCTGGGCCTAGTCCCTTCATAGAAAGCCCAGGGGATGGCGTGTGGGGGCGGAAAAGGGCTGCTCTGGGCCTGGTGCCACCATAAAAGGCCCAGGGGATGGCGTGTGGGGGACAGAAAAGGGGTTTTCTGGGCCTAGTGCCCCATAGGAGGCTCAGGTGATGGCGTTTGGGGGGTGGAAAAGGGCTTCTCTGGGCCTAGTCCCTTCATAGAAAGCCCAGGAGGTGGTGTGGGGGTGGTGGAAAAGGGCTTCTCAGGGCCTAGTGCCCCATAGAAGTCTCAGGGGATGGCATGTGGGGGACGGAAAAGGCCTTCCCTGGGCCTTGTACCCCATAGAAGGCCCAGGGCATGGCGTGTGGGGGATGGAAAACGGCTTCTCTGGGCCTACTGCCCCCCACATGTGGGGGGCGGAAAAGGCCTTCGCTGGGTCTAGTGCCCCATTGAAGGGCCAGAGGAGGTGGGGAAGAGGCTTCGGCTACTGCCTCCAAGGCAGGGATGCGGTGGGGACAAAGGTCTTCTCTTGGCCTAGTGCTCCATAGAAGGCCCAGGGGATGGCGTGTTGGGGATGGAAAAGGCCTTCTCTGGGCCTAGTGCCCCATAGAAGGCCCAGGGGATGGTGTGTGGGGGGCAGAAAAGGGCTTCTCTGGGCCTAGTCCCTTCATAGAAAGCCCAGGAGATCGTCTGTGGGGGGCGGAAAGGGGCTTGTCTGGACCTAGTCCCTTCATAGAATGCCCAGGGGATGGTGTGGGGGGGCAGAAAGGGCTTCTCTGCGCCTAGTGCCCCATAGAAGGCTCAGGGGATGGCATGTGGGGGACAGAAAGGCCTTCCCTGGGCCTAGTGCCCCCTAGAAGGCCCAGGGGATAGCGTGTGGGGGACGGAAAAGGCCTTCCTTGGGCTTTGTACCCCATAGAAGGCCCAGGGGATGGCGTGTGGGGACGGAAAAGGCCTTCCCTGGGCTTTGTACCCCATAGAAGGCCCAGGGGATGGCGTGTGGGGACAGAAAAGGCCTTCCCTGGGCCTAGTGCCTTCTAGCTCAGGGGATGGCGTGTGGGGGACGGAAAAGGGCTGCTCTGGGCCTAGTGTCCCATAGAAAGGCCAGGGGATGGTGTGGGGGACAGAAAAGGCCTCCTATGGGCCTAGTGCCCCATAGAAGGCCCAGGGGATGGAGTGTGGGGGACGGAAAAGGGCTTCTCTGGGCCTAGTGCCCCATAGAAGCCCCAGGGGATGGCGTGTGGGGGACGGAAAAGGCCTTCTCTGGGCCTAGTGCTCCATAGAAGGCCCAGGGGATGGCATGTGGGGGACGGAAAAGGGTTTCCCTGGGCCTTGTACCCCATAGAAGGCCCAGGGGATGGCGTGTGGGGGATTGAAAAGGGCTTCTTTCGGCCTACTGCCCCCCATAGTGCGTATGGAGGGCGAAAAAGGCCTTCGCTGGGTCTAGTGCCCCATAGAAGGCTCAGGGGATGGTGTTTGGGTGGCGGAAAAGGGCTTCTCTGAGCCTAGTGCCCCATAGAAGGCCCAGGGGATGGCGTTTGGTGGGCGGAAAAGGGCTTCTCTGGGCCTAGTGCCCCATAGAAGGCCCAGGGGATAGCGTGTGGGGGCGGAAAAGGCCTTCTCTGGGTCTAGGGCCCCGTAGAAGGCCCAAGGGATGGCTTGTGGGGGACGGAAAAGGTTTTTTTGGGCCTAGTGCCCCCATAGAAGGATGGCGTGTGGGGGGTGAAAAAGGGCTTCTCTGAGCCTAGTCCCTTCATAGAAAGCCCAGGGGGTGGTGTCGGGGGGCGGGAAAGGGCTTCTCTGGGCCTAGTGCCCCATAGAATGCTCAGGGGATGGCGTGTGTGTGATGGAAAAGGGCTTCTCTGGGCCTAGTGCCCCATAGAAGCCCAGGGGATGCCGTGTGGGGTGCGGAAAAGGGCTTCTCTGGGCCTAGTCCCTTCATAGAAAGCCCAGGGGATGCCGTGTGGGGTGCGGAAAAGGGCTTCTTTGGGCCTAGTCCCTTCATAGAAAGGCCAGGGAATGGTGTGGGGGACGGAAAAGGCCTTCCCTGGGCCTGGTGCCCCACAAAAGGCCCAGGGGATGGCGTGTGGGGGCGGAAAAGTCCTTTCCTTGACCTTCTGCCCCCATAGAAGGCCCAGGGGATGGCGTGTGGGTGGTGGAAAAGGGCTTCTCTGGGCCTACTGCCTCCCATAGAAGGCTCAGGGGATGGCATGTGGGGGACGGAAAAGGGCTTCTCTGGGCCTGGTGCCCCATAGAAGGCCCAGAGGATGGTGTATGGGGGACGGAAAAGGGCTTCTCTGGGCCTTGTACCCTATAGAAGGCTCAGGGGATGGCGTGTGGGGGACGGATAAGGGCTTCTCTGGGCCTAGTCCCTTCATAGAAAGCCCCACAGAAGGCCCAGGGGATGGCGTGTGGGGGGTGGAAAAGGGCTTCTCTGGGGCTACTGCCTCCCATAGAAGGCCCAGGGGACGGCGTGTGGGGGACGGAAAAGGGCTTCTCTGGGCCTAGTGCCCCATAGAAGTCTCAGGTGATGGCATGTGGGTGGCGGAAAAGGGCTTCTCTGGGCCTAGTCCCTTCATAGAAAGGCCAGCGGATGGTGTGGGGGGGCAGAAAAGGGCTTCTCTGGGCCTAGTGCCCCATAGAAAGCTCAGGGGATGGCGTGTGGGGGCGGAAAAGGGCTTCTCTGGGCCTAGTCCCTTCATAGAAGGCCCAGGGGATGGTGTGGGGGTGGAAAAGGGCTTCTCTGGGCATAGGGTTGCCAAGTCCATCTTCGTCCGCAGCGGGGGACTTTGGGGGTCGTTCCTGGAGGGGGCGGGGCATCCCTGACTTGATGACATCACATTGGGGACGTCCTCTCCCCACCCCAGCTGTGTGCCCCTTGCTCACAGGGAAATGCTGTGCAGAGAGCTGGCATTTCCCCACTTTCCCGAATGCCAGCTCCGTTTAAACACAGGCAGCCTTCCCTGCGCGCTCCATCTTGAACGGAGATTGGGCTTGCGGGGAAACGCCAGCTTCCTGTACTTCCCCTTTAAGAGCAGTTTCCAGGCACCCCGATCTCCGCTCGAGATCCAGCATGCGGGGAAGGCTGCCTTTGGAGCTGGCGTTCAGGTGAGCGGGGAACCGCCAGCTCTGTGCATTTAAAGGGAGCCCTTTGAGAGAGAAGGGAGGGGGGTGGCTGTGGGTGTTGGGGCTTGGGGGCAGGACTTCCCCTGCCGGCCATTTGGCCAGCAGCAGATAGAAACCCCCCCCCAAACCGGGGGACCCCCACCAAACCGGTGGGGGTTGGCAACCCTATCTGGGCCTAGTGCCCCATAGAAGGCTCAGAGGATGGCGTGTGGGGGGCAGAAAAGGTCTTCTCTGGGCCTAGTCCCTTCATAGAAGGCCCAGGGGATGGTGTGGGGGCGGAAAAGGGCTTCTCTGGGCCTAGTGCCCCATAGAAGGCCCAGGGGATGGCGTGTGGGGGCGGAAAAAGGCTTCTCTGGGCCTAGTCCCCTCATAGAAGGCCCAGGGGATGGTGGGGGGGGCGGAAAAAGGCTTCTCTCACTTGCCTCAGCTTTGAGGGTCTGTCCCTGCGCTCACACTCCAGACGGTCCTCTCCTGTCGGAGGACTGGAGCTGACTGAGCTGAAACACTGACAGGGGCTGACGGGGGCGGGACTTTGCGAAGCAGCCAGTCAACCCTGGCCAGTGTCTTCTGACTGCCAGTTCTTGAACCTAATCAATTATGGCAAGCATAGAATGCGGTGGAACCAGAATTCAAATATATATAAGGACAGGATGCCATTAAAAAGCCCTACATTTTTTAATCAAACTGCATTGATACCAGAGATTGATAGCTTCAACACCAGTGTGTTTGCCAGTTGAAACTCTGCACCTGAACTCATCTACATGGAAGCCTGCACACTGAATTTCCTTGGTGTTCTTGTCCAAATTTCAACTAGAATGCCGTGCCAAGCAGCTTTTTACCTGTTCAGGAGCTGCTTGCCTTACAGGATCACAACTGGGTCATGCCTTGATAAATAAGCTTCCTTTGTAAGTTATGTGTTAGGGGTTTTCAGCCATTTTTCCACTACGCAGATGGCATACAGAGCTTTAGAAGGTGCATTTTTCCCCAGGGTCACGAACAATCAGATCATTTTAATGACCTATTTTTCAAGCACTGAATCACTCGCAGTTCACCTTCTCTTTGCACCAGTCAGAGTTATCATTTAAATAACCTACAAGTGGTTAATATTTCCTTGGAGAACACACGTGTGAATTTATCCTGATCAGGACAGTTTGGTTGGCTTACATTTTATTTTTTTCACTTAAGACATTATGTGTTAGGATATGAAAAGCATCTTTTTTAAAAAAAATCAGCCTGAATGTTTAAGATTTTTGCATGAATTTGTTCGTATCCAGGCAGCTCTGCAGCCATTAACAAACATCAAGTGATGCTGTTAGGAGGTATGCAGAGATATCACCTAAGGAGCAAATTTTAAACCATTCGCCTCTTAGAGGCTATGACAGTGGAAGTGGTAACTGTGGCATGCAACTGCTATAAAGCAGTATCCAGTCATGTCTTTCAGGTATTCAGGCACAGACAAGCAGTATGTCCCATGTTTAACTCTAGGGATCACAATTTACAAACAGCCTTGCAAGTCAAGGTGACATGACCAAGCTACTGGGGAGAGGGAGTCAGGGAAACACCCCCTCCCAGACTAGGAACTGCTTCTAGGCAGAGAGAAAATTGCTGCCCAAATGCCACAGAGACTGGCTCCTTTCAAAAGCCATCACCACAGCTGGGCAGAGAATGCAGCCTTGGCTGGTTCCCAGTCTCTCACAGGGAAAGGAATCCACCCCCCACCCCCCCCGTGGAGAAGGGAATCAAGGGGTTATGCATGGTCTGCTGTGCCACCTGTACCTGTCTGTGTAGGGCAAAGAGGATGGTCCCAGGCTGACATTCTCTCTTCTCTCACAACAATCCTGTGATGTATGTTAGGTTCCGTCAAAGTGATTGGCCCAAAATCACCTGGCAAGCTTCCATGGCCGAGTGGGGATTTATACCTGAGTCTCCCAGATCCTAGTCTAATGCACTAACCACTACACCACACTGGCTCTAGTCCAACACTTAACTACAGCACCAGACCATACCATCTAGGGGCAGTACTCAGGCAGCCAAAGAGTGTTGTCCACCCCTTTGGTGGGGCTCCCTTCCCACAGATCCCTAGCAGCATCCCCAACTGTCTGTTTTTTGCAGGCTCCTGTAACATACAGCTACTCAGGAATATGCTGAGGCCCTTTTTTAGGCGAACAGTATAATTTTATTCAACATGAAAAGTAGCGAGTCCTACCAAGTTCCTTCATAGCAACTTGCTCCCATGCCGCTTTTATAGAGCCATAAATAAAAACTAGTCTAGAACAACTACATATTTTGGTAACTTAAACTGTAACAAAACCTAGGATGGACTTCTGTGGGACTGACTGTTGAACAACAGGGCTTTGTTGGCAGGCATTCAGTTTTTAACTAGTTATCTTTACCCACCCACCCCAAGCCATGCAATGGGGTAAAGGGAGCATATATTGAAATGACTACACTGCTGGCATCCCCTTGATGGAAAAGTGAAATCCACATAATACCTTTTATTAGGGCCAACTGAAAGGGCACAAAACATGGTGCAAACTTCTGAGCTCACCAAAATGTCATCAGGCCAGATGTTACAAAAAACTGAGGACAAAAAGAATTTTCAGGTCATGATCTTCAGTCCTGAATGATGATGCTAGCATTGAATGTGAGATGATGAGCAAGTTTCTGTGTCTTGAATTGCTGCTGGTGTTAGATCTCAGGACTTGCATCTTAGGAAGAAGTAAACAAGGGAGGGTCATCTCATTAGTAAAATAGGGGTATGAACCTCCAGGTGGGGGCTGGAGATCTCCCAGAATTATAGCTGATCTCCAAATGGCAGAGATCAGTTCTTCTGGAAGAAATGGCTGCTTTGGAGGATGGACTCTATGGCATTAGACCCTACTGAGGTCCCTGCCCACCCCAGAATCTACCCCCAAAAATCTTCAGGAATTTTCCAACCTGGACATGGCAACCCTATTAATGTAAAATAAAGGCCAGAGAAGTCCAAATGTCCCTTGACAGTAGGATTGCCAATCTCCAGATGGTGACTGGAGATCTCCTGGGATTACAACTGATCTCCAGGTAACAGAAATCAGTTCACTTGGAGAAAGTGGTCACTTTGGAAGGTGGCCCCCATGGCCTCATACCCCGCTGAAGTCCCTCCCCTCCCTAAACCCCACCCTTCTCAGGCTCCACCCCCTAATCTCCAAGAATTTCCCAACCCAGAGCTGGCAACCCTACTTGACAGGCAGTGTGAATTCAGCTGGTTTACTTCCTCACAAACTCCAGAGGCACCAGCCTCTTCTTTGCATCCCAGGCTCCTCCTAGACTCTTAAGGGTAACTTGGAGTGGCTTAAAGGATGCTACTCTGTGGCATAAATATATCAGAAATGTTCACCAGCAGCTGGAAGTGGAGATGGGAGAGGTGGCAGTTTTCAAAGAGTCTCCCTCTCTGCAGGGGTGGACCAACACTGTCACTGAAAGGGAAAATTCCTGGCAGGTTGATGGCCTGGAGATTCATTGGTGGCCAGGAGTAAGCTGAGTCACACAGCACAGGCGGTCAACACCCATTACCCTTTGGCAAGTTGACACCAGTCAGCATCATCACTACAGCCCCGGTCTGAGCCAAGGAGCTTCTGAAGCTCTTCTTGCATAGGAAGGACCTAGGGTTGCCAGGTTCCCCCGGCCACTGGCAAGAGATAGGGTTGCCAGGTCCAGCTTGGGAAGCTCCTGGATATTTAGGGATGGAGCCTGGGGGAGGGGGGACAGGGACTTCAGTGGGGTGCAATGCCATAGAGTCCACTCTCCAAAGCATCCATTTTCTCCAGAGGAACTGACCTCTGTAGTCTGGAGTTCAGTAATTCCAGGGGATCCCTAAGTCCCACCTGGAGGCTGGCATTCTTAGGCCACAGGGCTGTTTTAACATCCCTGACTGGTCCTGCACCTCTGTGGCTGGAAAGGAAGATTTATGCATTGTTTTGCAGAGGTCCCAAGTCTGTGTGTTTAATCCTTCCATCTTGCTTTCCTGCTGGGAGGATAATTGGAATGTGTCTAATCAAGGGCCAGACTCAGAGGAATTCTTTGGTCTCTGAGAACCCAAGGATGGTCTGGGCTGCTTGCTCCTCTCTGAAGGAGCTGCAAAATTGACAGGAAACCTTGCTGAGAATTACAGTGAAGGCCCAATCACAGATATTGGCAGAAACATCCAGTGAATTCTCTTTGGTGCTTTTGAAATTGAAGTTTCTTGAGCAGCCAGGTAGGACCTAGCAACCCTGTATTCAAGTTATAAACTTTTATGTGCATGCACAGTTCTTCAGTGTATGCACACGATAGCTTATACCTTGAATGAAACTGGGCTGGCCTGGTTGAATGAAACTTTATTGCTCTTAAAGGGGCCACTGGACTCAAACTTTGTTCAGAAAGCTGAGGTGAGGCTCCAGTAGCAGCTTGGGAAGCCATTAAGTCTGCAGCACATACATTTTATTAATGTATCCATAGCAACAAGAACATCTAAATTATTACAAGTTGACTCCTCCCACACTGGAGATACATTGTGTGAGTCTTAAATACAGTTTGGGGTAAAACTCTAAAAACATTTTGCAAATCAACACTTAAGTAGAGGGTATGTTCTCTGTCAGTAGCCTCCGTAAGCATAATTGCATGTACACCCCTGTTCACTGAACAATGTGGAGCTGCAGGACTATAAAGAGGGATTGCCAACTTGGTTGAGCCTCTGAGCAGTTCGGAAAATTTTGAGAACAGTACTGGGCCCCAACACAAAATGGCTACCATGAGGGGGGACCAATTACATTATGGCTGCCATGGGATGGCAATCACAAAATGCTAAGAGGTTACAAGGCAAACATCATCCTATGATGGAGACAGCTGTTTTCAAATGGGGACCTCCTACAGACCTCCTGGGTTCTTCTGAAGTACCTTCTGCTCCAGTGAAGTGGAGGAAAGCTGGAACTGGCCCACTGGGGGGAGAGGTGCTTTTGGGATGATAGGAAGTGGGCACCAGGGAATGCCAGTGGGAACCATGACATCCACAGGCACCACAGCCAATATCCTAACAATTAAGGTCAACTGTAGAGACAACAACTGTTGTTAAATAAACATTTGTCGTGTAGAACAGCAATCAGGATCCTATCTCCTTAAGCTATTTTACTGAGTTAATGTGAGCTCCTGGACGACTCTCTGTCATTTCCCCCCTTGTGAACTTACTGGCCCCTAGAAACCACTCAAGCTACTTCCTCATGGCTGCTCACAGGGAAAGATCAATAGACGTGGGGAAAGGGAACATATGAAGCTCCCTATACCAGGTGTGGATGATGCAGCCTATTGTTGTCTATTCTTACTGGCAGTGTCTCTTGAGGGAACACCTGAGCTACCAGAGATGTCTGGGATTGAGCCTGGGAACTTCTGAATGTAAAGCAAGTGCTCCGCAACTGAGCCACAGCCATTCACTCCTTCACAGAAGGTCATGTACTATTACTAATCTTTATAATGTTATTTACTTATGGATAGATAAGTTTATGAGCCTCCTTTCTAATCAAACATTCAAGGCAACATCCCAAAAACGAAAGCTAAATTTTATTGAAGAGCCACCACCAAGCTTCCGTGAAACTTCAGGATTGTACAAAATTCAGCTTGAAAACCACTCCTGTTGGACCAAGCACCCTGCAGAAAATGGCTGGCACCATTTTGGAGGTACTTCTTCTCACACAAGTTGTGACCCAGGTGAGTGGAGTATTCTAGGTGGAGTGGTGCATATTCCAGGGCACACTCTGGAAGAAGCATGAACATCCCACAGCAGCTGCCAGGGCCTCATTGGGTCACACTTCGAAGACTGTCACTCAAAGGGGATTGTGAGGAAGCATTGTTATTAGGTTGTTTACACACTTTGCACCTTATGTGAAGAAGCCACCTGTTGGAAGATTAAAGACCAGTCCCCTTATCAGGATACCAGATAAAGCGGCAAAAGATCCACCAGTCAACCTCCTGCCTGATCATATTGAAGATAAGCAGCAGAAAGGAACTTTTAAAGAATCTGGGCAAAAGATACTTGTAGCAGCTGCCGTTTTTTTAAATGTCTTCATTTATGAGCTGAGTAGCAGCTCCCTCCCCAGGGAAGGTGGGGCTCTTGCTTGTTGAAAGAAGTGTTGTCAGAAAAGGTGGGACCTTGCAAAACAACAAAATCCATGTAATAACCACTGTCTTGAAAAATTATAATGCTGCACAAGGATAACTATTTGAAGCAGTGCTGTTGCTGTGTTTACATGGGATTGGGCTGTTGATTCAGTGTCTTTTGACTCAATTTGCAGTACGGCTTTCAGCTCCTTTGCTCCTCTTGCCACGCTGGCTCTGCAGAGCTCATGAAGCTAATGAGCTGGATTATTCCCTCACTCATGCATTGCCAAGAAAATTATATATTCTAGGTGTATGGGCTTTGTTAGATGGGCTGGCGGAGGAGCTGGCAAGAAAGCTCACACTGAGTGGCTTTCACTCTCACCTCGATCCGCAAGGTGATGGATTTATTTTGTATTGTTTGACAGGAGGCTGGGAGGACCTGTGACTCCTGTCAAAAAAATCCCCTTGCCCACTTACCTCTGTTTCCCCACAGCTCTGGTGGCCAATAACTTTCAGTTGGGATCTCATCTTTGTTCACTTCTTCCTTCTTGCTCCTTATGAGGGTGAGAATTAGTGACCAGGCTGAATGTTTAGGGATAAATTTCAGAGATCAGTAGTTGTTAAGGCTAGGCAATCTGTAGTAATTCATATCACTGCTTGTGGCTCTTTTGGAATGTGCTGAAATTGCCCTGAGGGGAGTTGGACTTCCTGTTATCATCCAGGTGACCCCAGTCTTGTGCGTGAGTCTTAACACTCCCACTTTTCACTTTCTTTTGCTTCAAATAGAAAAGATCATACCAGAGTACATGTCTCCTCCTGGTTCTCCAGCAGAGTTGCCCCAGTGGCATGCCTGGTTCTCCAGCAGAGTTGCCCCAGTGGCATGCCTGGTTCTCCAGCAGAGTTGCCCCAGTGACTACTTAGGGCAGAACAAAGAGGAGGATGCCAAAGTGCCACAGGGGCTTGGCTTGTTCCTGACCATTAACAGCATGGGAGGTAGCAAGCATCTCCTGATGGACCCATGTTGCAGCTGGTATTGCTGCCGGGACCCAGCTTAGACCCAACCAGGAGTGGTGTAGAGAAAATGATGGCTGCACCAGCCTGGGGCAGCTAAATATCTTGAGCTCTCCTGTGCCCCAGAGCCAGGAGTAATTTCAGTTTCCCTAGTGTTGTGATTTTTCTGGAAGCTTAGGTGGGCTGCCTCAAGTTGAAGACCAACAATGGCTTACAAGTTTCTGTGGATGGTTGCTTGCCTGATATGACTGATTATCCCTTGCAATTGAATGCTGAGCGTAGAGTGTTCTCTTAGACTGCGATCAGACAAGCTGTTTGATCTGATGCCATTGCTATTCCCTTCTGGATTTAAAATGCATGATCACACAGCATTGTCCGTATCCCATTCCCCAGTCATAGGTCTCATGTTCTCACCTGTCCCAGAATCAGTGTTTCACCCCACATTTCTGGATATCTGAACTCTCCTTCATGGTCTCAAGCCAGAAGGAAAGTCTGAACCTTCCCTTCTGTTTTTGCTCCTTCAAAAAAACAAAAACAAAAAACAGATAGAGATCTGTGCATAAGCAGATCTCCACTGCAGGGTCATGAGGCACCACTTGTGCATTTATATACTGCAATGTTTTGTAGGGATCAGGAGCCTTGGGGGGTTGTTTTTGAGTGTCAAATTCAAGGCGGGGGAACCCCTTTCTGCTGTTTCTTGGAGTGGGATGGTGGTGAAAATAGCTCCTGTTTAGGCTTCCATATCAGCAGACAGGATTCCACCCCTGGAATTTTACTCCAAACCACTTCATATAATATTGATTTGGTGGGAAAGCTCTATGGAGAGAGAAAAAGGGGAAACTTCCCTATGAAATGAGTGGGAAAGGGAGTAAGATCAGGCAGGAAAGGGAGTGATTTCTAATGGCGAAATATAGTTGTATAGGAATCTATCATCACAGTACTTGGTGGAAGGATCATGGAGCTATCAAAAAGGAGCAGTGTTTTGAATAAGCGCGTCTGTGCATGCCCAGAAAACACATTTTTAAAAAGGGATGCTACCCAAACTCACACTCCATGGTTACCGCACAGCAGTAATTTGAATGTTCAACCACGGAGTGAGTGCACAGTGAGGGGGATAAGGGTGGCATGTTTAGATTAAACTCTTTGGAACCAGGGCTATTTTGGGGTCGGAACACACCAGAACGGTGTTCTGGCTGCCTTCTGAGCCCGCCCCTGCCCTCCATTGAGGCACCCTCTCTAGAGGTCTCGATCCAAGCCACCCCAGCCCATGACCCATCAGTGCCACTCGCTGACTTTCCTCCAGTGCTGGCACTGGGCCAGCCCTGGCAGCGGCTTGAGCAACCAGCCCGCTGGTGAATCCAGGCAACCCAACGCAGCCGGCCAAGCCCAGCGTCAGCTGGTGACACTGCCAGTGACCTCATTGGGAAGCCACTCCGGAGTGTTACAAGTGGCACTCGGACTTGCTCCGGATCAGGGAGGGAGGAGGGGCTGCCTTGTCCACCCCCCACCCCTTTCCCAGCTGCTAACCAGGCAGAGGGACCCCCTTCCCCCCGCCGCACTCCCCTGCACCGCTTTACCTACTGAACCTCCCGTCCTTGGCCCTGCAGCCTTCCCCATCCCATGCCTCGAATGACAGAGGAAGCCCAGCAGATGCTGAGGTTGGGGGGGCATGTTCTGTTGACCTGTGGCAGAAAAGGGTTGTTTTAAAGCTCCTAATTTTGGGCAGTGATGTCAAGGGAAGTCGTTGAGGCAAGCCCCGCCCTCGGGTAGCTTCGCCCCCCCCCCACTTGCTTTCCATTCACTGCACATTGTTTCCTGTTGTCCGGCAGCTGCTGCTGCTGCTGCGGTTTTTGCAGTGGCAGACAAGGGACTCCTTGGTCCTGTCTGCTTCAGGCCCAGGGCCACTCCAACAGCAATCGCAGAAGGCACCCCCCTTCATCAAAATAGCACCCTCCCTTTGCAAAGCCTGGAGACACCACGTGGGTGTGAAGCAAACGCGGCAAGCGAGGAATGCCCAGGCCTTTGCTGGGGGGGGGGGCTGATTTCTAAGCAGGCTTCCTTGTGAGTAAATCCCACAGGGTTTCAGTGGCATTTCCAAGTCGACATGCAAAAGGGAGGGCAGCCCTCCTCCCCCAGCAAGATCCCAGACAGGTTTACTGGACAGTAAGTCTCCAAAGCAAGATTCAGTCTCTCTGCAACATGAGCACCTGAGCCCAGGCAGGCTTGCCCGGAAGTAAGTGCCATTTTCAGCCTCAACAATAGAGGGATCCAGTCCCAAAATCAGAGAGCAACCGTTATAATTCGAGGCCAGGCCTCTTTATTCGGAAGTAAAAGCCGAAGAACCTGTGAACGGTTTGAGCTGTTGCTGAGAGAAATTGGCGGGAGGGCACAAGGAGATGCCACTTCACACACACCCTCCCATGACACCCCTCTCCAACTTTCCCCTCTCACAATAGCAGAGGGCCATGCAGTTTGGAGCTGTCCCTTGACAATGCATCTCTATTGGGACTTTGGTGAGAGTTCTACAAATGTTTCTCTTGGTCTCGGTTACTTGGGAGTAAGCCTCATCTGAGTTTTATTTCCGAGTAAGTAAGCGTAGGATAATGCCAAAAGGGGAGATACTGGGACGGCCCCTGCTTTTGAAGAGTTCTTTTGTTTTATGTCACGTAGTTGTCTTTTTTGTGTTGCTTGAAATGCCCAAGAAAAGGAGATTCCCACTTGTGTTTTGCTGGGGCAAGGTGACTTTTTTCACCTGTCTTGGGAAGATATGTGACCTGCAAACAAGTAAATTGTGCAGATGCTGATTCCCCCTCTTTGCTATGCATGAGATGAACAGAGCTTCTTCAGCTGAATTGTCATATGACAGAGATATACTAAAAGGAAGGACAGGATTGCCCATTGGAAACAATGGGAAACATTTGAAGGCCCACTGGAAATAATGGGAGCCAGGAATGCCAATTGATTTGCATGGGCTCCATTGAAATACACTACAGTACAAGTAGAGTTGCAATAAAAATGTGAAATGGATTTTCCATTAGGGTCTCTGGGCCCAAATAGACTAGTCAGGGAATGGAATGACAGGCTGCCCACTTCTCCAGGGTATTCAGGTCTTGTTGAATTTTAACTCTATCTTCTTGGGTGTTTGCTACTCCTCCCAATTTGGTATCATCAGCAGATTTAATGAGTAGCCCTTCTACCCCTTTATCCAGATCACTGATAAAAATGTTGAAAAGTACCGGGCCCAAAACCGAGCCCTGCAGCACCCCGCTAGACACCTCTCTCCAATCTGATGAAACGCCATTGACCACCATTCTTTGGGTGCAGTCCTCTAACCAGTTCCCTATCCACTGAACTGTCCTATAGTCCAGTCCACAGTCTTCCAGTTTGCCCATCAGAATGTCATTGGGAACTTTATCAAAAGCTTTACTGAAATCCAGGTAAATCACATCAACAGAGTTCCTACGATCCAGTAAGCTTGTCACACGATCAAAGAAGGAAACCAGGTTGGTCTCACAAGATCTGTTGGGGAAAAAACCATGCTGACTTCCCCAGATCAGTAAGTGGTCCTTCAGATGATTACGGATCGATCCCTTTAGAATCTGCTCTGATATCTTCCCAGCAACAGACTGACCAGCCTGTAGTTTTCCGGGTCATCCTTCTTCCCTTTCTTAAAGACTGGCATAACATGCGCTCTCCTCCAAACTTGTGGCACATCCCCAGTCCTCCCAAAGGCCTTAAAGATGATGGACAGAGGCTCTGCAAGTTCATTAGTTCTTTGAACACTCTTGGGTGCACACCATCTGGCCCAGGGGATTTGTATTCGTCCAGTGCAGCCAGGTGCCCCTCCACAACCTCCCTGTCAATATCAAGTGGACACTCAGGTGTCCTGTTATGTCTTATACCATCTCTAGATGGGCTCAAGTTCTTCTGGGAGAAAACAGAGGCAAAAAAGTCATTAAGTCTGTCTGCTTTGTCTCTGTCCGCCACCAAGTTTCTCCTTCTACTCCCAAAAGCAGTCCAATTGCCTCTTTTACCCTGCATTTGCTTCTCACATAACTGTAGAAGTTTTTCTTATTATAGTGAGCCCCCCTGGTCAGCCCCAACTCATATCAAGCTTTGGTTTCTCTTGGCTGCTCTGGTTCTGGTTCCGGTTTCCATGAGAGTGGCAGTGTGTGAGGAATGCTTCTCTCTCAACAGCCCACCTATAGCCTCTTTGGTGATTTCCAGCACCACAAGTGTCCTCATGAAGAGAGGGCCAAGGCAGGGAGATTTAGCACTAATTTTCAGGGGCGTTTGCTAACTCCTGGAAGAAATAGCAGCAACTCGGAAGTGGGGAGCTATAGGACGCTCGATGCCTAGAACGCCGAGCAACAGCGGGAGCCAAGAAGAACCGTGGGAGTTAAGATTGCGGTGTAGGAAATGAAGTTACTTGGCAGTACTGAAGCTAAGTGGATTTCTATGTTATAAAATTACTTTAGGCTATTCAAACATAATAAATGGTGGGAGGGAAAGTGTTAAAGCTTGGGGTGGTGGAAGCAGCTAGAGAGTAGGGTGAATTTGGCTAACCGGTGGTTTAAACTGCAGTCAAAATTAGTTGCTAAATGAGTACAGGGGAACGGAGGGGAGAAGGTGGAGACTAGTAATATTGTTTCTTGTTAGCCGCGGACATAAATGTCTCCTCTCTTTTACTGTTCCCTGTTAAGGTGGTATCGCTTTAAGGTTTCTCAGAGGCAAATTGGATGACAAAGCAGATTTGGGGTTGAAGTGAAAGGAAATGAGATGAGATGGGAGCAGCATCGGAAGGAGCTATGGAAAGGTGAAGGCAGAGGAGCACGGTGACATGGCGAGATGACGCATTAGGAGAGGTGGGGACACAGTGGCATTGACGGCTGAACGCAGCTGGAGCAGGAGAGAGCGGAGTCGACATGACGTGCGAGAGAAGGCGTGGAGGTCTAGGGACGCGATGGGAAGCCAAGAGGACAATTGTTTAAAAAGCAAAAGCAAAAAGCAAAAGAAAATCTTAAACGTGAATCTGGGGAGGCTAGTGCAATAAGTACATAGAGAGCTAGATAAAGAAGGGAAAGGCAAAGAGTAACTAAGCTTGTCCAGTAGAACTCATAAGCCTAATTAGGGATAGTTCCCTTGCTTGAAAGCCAGTCGAATCCGACTCTAGGGTTGCGGTGCTCATCTCCGTTTCAAAGCCGAAGAGCCAGCGCTGTCTGAAGACATTTCCGTGGTCATGTGGCCAGCATGACTAAACACCAAGGCGCACGGAACGCTGTTACCTTCCCACTGAAGTGGTACCTATTTATCTACTTGCAGTTTCTTGCTTTCGAACTGCTAGGTTGGCAGGAGCTGGAACTAGAGACGGGAGCTCACCCCATCATTAGGGATATGCTAATTAGGGATAGCATAAACAAAAAGAAATAAAAGATAATAAAAGTAGTATATGGCTGCCAGTAGTGGCACTAGTGGGAGGAAACCCTCAATACCTTTCCCTAGTCAAATGCAGCTGAAGATTAACACCATGAGTGCAGCCCAATTAACGCTTAAGGATTTAAAGTCCATGATTCTGGAGTGTGTTACTCTGGCGATGAAAAAAGAAATAGACCCAATACATGATAGAGTAGATGCTTTAACTGATCATATAAAAGCAGAAATAGAAGAAATTTAAAAACAACGGAAAATAGGCAGAAAATTATAAAATTTCAAAAAAAACAGCTATGAGACAGAAAAAAAGTAAATGATCTGGAATATGAGATGCAGGAATTAAAATTAAAAAATGACAAAATGGAGGAAACGTTGATACTCATGGAAATGGATAAGGCGGTCCTGAGGCGCCAAAATATCCCAGAAAACTTAGAAAGAGATCTTAAAGAGGTTTTAACAGAGTCCCTTGCAGAGCAACTTGATATAGGCACTAAAGAAGATATTGCTCAGGAAATAGAGGCGATATACCAGAGAAACTTGGCTTATGCCAGAAAAAATAAAAAGCCAAGGGAAATACATGTTAAGTTTTATAGAAGGGACATGAAAGACAAAATTATTAAGGCAACCAATGAGAAGAAAATTTTGATTCAAGGGGCTGAAATTAACTTTTTAAAAGAAATACCATGGTGTGTCAGGGAGAAGAGACGGGATTATGGCAACTTGATAAGTATACTGAGGAAAAATTACATAGTATATCGATGGTTGGTATCAGAAGGAGTTTTGTTCTCCTATGCAGGTAGAAAACAAAGAATTTTTTTTATTTTTAAAATAGAAAACTTTTTGGAACAATATGGGGAAGAGCTAGGTTGGCAAAGAGAGGCCCAAGACGAGGAGGAACAAGATGGAGAAGAAGAAGGAGGCAAACTAGATATAGAGATAGAGGAAGAGCATGAACAAGGGAAAAGGAAGGAAAAATCTGGGAAGAGAGGGAAAAGAGGAACAAAGATGACCCCATCACAGATGTTAACAAGGTTCCAATATAGGACTCCAAAAAATAAATAGATGGACAGACTAAGAAGTAGAGATTTTAAAATCGTATCAATCAGTCAGTCCTCAAAAAAGAAGGAAAATCTTCCACCAAGCAGTGAAGTTACAAGCAGGGATTATTTGTTTACAGGAAACACATATTAAAAAAGTGATGTTAAATATCTGTCTTATAGGAAATTAGGAAAAGAGTTTATAGCAGCAGATAAGAAGGAGAAAAATGGGGTGGCAATATATGCTAAGGAATCGCTCTCCCCAGAATTAGTGTATGCAGATGAGGAGGGTAGGATAGTAATAATTAAAATAAAAAGACTAGGGGAAAAGAGTTTGATCGTAAACATATATGCACCTAACCAGAATCAAGACGCCTTTTATTAAACTTTCTATGATGTATTAAGTAATAGGGATGTTCAGGATATGTGCATTATCGGTGACTTTAATACAGTGTTTGATAATGAAATTGATAGGAAATCACATAAAAAGAAAAAGACAATGGGATTGGTATTACCAAAAACCTTTTAAGGCATAGCTGATGAATTCAGCCTAGTTGATGCATGGAGAGTCAGAAACATAGGAACAAAGGATTTTACATTCTATTCAGCCAGGCACAACTCCTGATCCAGGATAGATATGGCCTGGGTGACAATTGGATGGATCCATGAGCTGCTAAAAGTGGGCATTTTACTAAAAACTTTTGCTGATCATAATCCTATAATACTTGTATTCAAAGAGGTGTGCAAAAAAACTAGGTGGAGAATGAACACTGATTTGTTGAGGGATAGAGACTTTGTGAAAAAGACTAACGTAGAAATTCAAGACTTTTTAAAGAGAAATATTCACCATGGAGTATCGATTGATATAGTATGGGAAACATTTAAAGCCTATATAAGAGGGTGGTGTATAAATCAGGAAGCTTGGAGAAGGAAGAAAAGGCAGGAAACATATAGGGAATTAGGCCTACGAATCAAGATAGCAGAAGATGAATTTAAGCAACAGGAAACTAAGGAAAGGAGAGATAAATTAAAGCTACTACAACACAAGATAAATCTTTTACTTTGACAAGAGGTAGCAAACTGTATCTCTTTGAGAATGCAAATAAGCCAACAAGGTGGTTATCATATAGGCTTAAGAAAGAGAAAGAAAAGAGTATAATAGTAGCTTTAAGGAATGATAAAGGAGAGGTAAAACATGGATTACAAGAAATAAAGGGAATTGTGGAACAATATTATAAGAATCTGTATAAACAAGACATCCAAGTAGGTGAGCAAATAAGCAATTATCTACGTGAAAGAACCAAAAAGGGATTGGAGCAGAAATATCACGATAGCCTTAATGAAAATATTTCGATCTGTGAGATAATTGAGGCAATTAAAAAACAGAAGAAGAAAAAAGCACCGGGACCTGATGGTATCCCAGCTGAGCTATTTCAAATATTTGAAGAACAGATTACTCTCCCATTCAAAGAGTTACTTCACACTATTGGAATAACCGGGAAGTTACCAGATTCCTGGTACCAAACAGCTATTACTTTAATCCATAAGCTGGAAACAGTTGGTAAAGATATTAAGAACTATAGGCCTATATCTCTTTTGAATGTAGACTGTAAGATCTACGCAAATATTTTGGCATTAAAGATTAAAGAAGGTATTAGCACAAGTGATCCACCAGGATCAAGCAGGGTTCTTGCCAAGAAGGTATATAAAAAACAACATGCAGACTATCCTAAACGTCATAGAATATTATGAGTGTCATTGCGAGAAACAAATGACGTTAATGTTTATGGATACAGAGAAGGCCTTCAATAATCTATCATGGGAGTACTTCAAAAGTTGAATATGTGGAATTATGGGAATTCTTTTTTGACAATGATTTGGGCAGTATATAAAACTCAATATGCCAATGTGATCATAAATGGGGACATGACATCAAACATTGAGATACAGAAGGGAACCCATCAGGGCTGCCCTCTATCACCACTGCTGTTTATATTTGCACTTGAAACTCTAGATGAGGGTATAAGAGAAAACAATTTAATACAAGGCCTTAAAATAAAAGGGGAAGAATTTAAATTACTGGCATTTGCTGATGATATTGTATTTATAATGGAAAACCCAATATCATCTAATATGCACTTGTTAAAAGATATACAGGACTTTGGGTATATGGCAGGACTAAAAATCAATCTGAAAAAGACTAAAACGCTGACAAAAAACTGTAGGCCTAAAGTAATTTATCAGCTGCATAAAATGACAAACACTGAGGTAGCGAAAAAAGTGAAGTACTTAGGTATAATACTATCTAATAGAAACAGCACCCTTGTTGAAGATAATTACTACAAATTACTTGAGGAGGTTAAGAAAGATCTAGCCCGATGGAAGGACCTTCAGGTATCCCTATTGGGCAGAATTGCTACAGTCAAAATGATATTACCAAAATTCCTGTTTCTATACTAAAAAATACTAAATGTTTTGTGGAAATGGATAAAATTATAAAGAGATTTATTTGGTACCCTGAAAGAGCAAGAGTTAGATGGAAGGTACTTCAGGACAGAAAGGAAAGAGGTGGATCTGGGTTACCCAACTGGAAGTCGTATTATCAGACAGCAGCCTTAACTTGGATAAAATATTGGATAACCTTAGGTAATACTAGAATTTTAAACATGGAGGGGCACGATCTCTATATGGGATGGCACGCGTATGCGTGGTATGGGAAGGATAAGATCCACTCGAACTTCAGACACCATATGATAAGAGGGGCTTTACTACCAATCTGGAATGGAATTAAGGAAAAATACTATAGGAAGACACCAAAATGGGTATCACCTCTGGAAGTGTTTATAAAACCCTCCCTCATACAACCATGTAATAGAGTAGCCTATGAAATATTGTTAGATGAGAATAATAAGTTAAAGTCAGAAGAAATTCTGTCAAGGTTGTACAATTTAAATTTATCCTGGTGGGAAACTATGGCGCTCCAATCTAGATACACGAAAAATGTAACATTAGGCTTTCAAGAGTTAAAAACTAGGCTTCCGGTCTGGGATTCATGGCGTCCTGACGTGTTCTGGCTTGCTCTCAGAGCTCCCAGAGCATACGGAGGGTCTTGACGACAGGGTGGGCTCCATATAGCCCACCGCAGATCTCCCCAGGGCGTTGCGACCAGCCTTGATCCCCTCCCCCCTAGAAGGCACTTCGGAAATTCTCTACAAGACCCCACCGAGTTGGATTCTCAACATAAGAACACATGACCCAGACTTCCAAGACATTCTACTGAAACTGATATCAAGGAAACACTGCTATAACAAGACACGGACTTTGAAGGTAACCTTTTAAAATTGCTCACCGGAGATGCGTTTTGGCCGAGAGTAAACAACATCCGATGAAGCGCATGGTCGTGCTGTATCTTTTGTACTAACACCGACTCCGAAAAAGAGCAGTTAAACAGCTAAAAAAGGCCAAAAAGCCGGTTTGTTGAACATTCCTGCGGTTGGAATATTGACTTTAAAATAGAAACTAACAGCAAGCCCCGCGAGAACTAGTGTGGAAAAGTACTCTAGCTGCAGCAGAAATCGCCAGAACAGGAAGTGACCTCAGACCAGACAAGTAATATTTCCTAGAGAAGACCAAGGAGGACGGAAGAAGGGAGGAAACCAGAGGCAAGGGGGACAACTAAGATTGCTGGACAGGAAGTGAGTAACCGGAAGAACCATCTACCATAGAGAAATTGCGCCCGCCATTTTGAGAAGGTCAGAAAAATTATACTTCGATTTTAACCAAAAGACTTAATAGAAAAAAGTGAAATTAGAGCGATTTAGGTGGGCATAAGAAGGACTTTAATTTGATGTAAGTTTTAGGTGAATTTTAAACAACGGCTTACGATCTGCGGCAACGACAGAGGGCGAACTCCTGGTCCTCCCCGAAAATGGCTGCTAAAGAAGAAAAGAAGCTACAGGGCCTGATGGAAGCTATGGAGAAACGAGTGATGGACACGTTACAAAAGATGGAAAAAACTTTAGTAACAGAAGTATCAGACTTGAAAAAGGACCTATCTGGGATTACAAAAGAGATACAGACGCTGACTAAAAGAGCAAATGAGATGGATGAAAGAGTGAAGAGAGTGGCATCCAATGTTGCTGAGGTTGCTATAGAAACAGAAAAAGTTAATGTAATGGTCCAATACAATGCAATGCTTAACCATATGAGATTCAGGGGGATCCCTGAAGACAAAAGTGAGAACATCCATTCTGTTATGGTGGATGCTGTTGCAGATTTTTTAAAAATGGAAGAGGAGAAGGTGGCGGCACAGATTGATGTGGTGTACAGAGTCAACTCTGCGATTGCGCAAAGGAAAAAATTACCCAGAGATGTGATTGTCCAGTTTATATCCAAAAAACTGAAGGAGGATCTATTTAAGCAACAGTTTCAGGAAGATTTCACAATTGACAACAAGAAAATCATGATATTAAAGGAACTACCCAGAGCAATTCTTCAGGATAGATGACTCTTTAAAGACTTGATTGACAAACTGAAAACAGAGGGTATAAGATACAGATGGGAAATTCCAAAAGGTGTCAGTTTTACATTCAAGCAGAAGAGAGTCACCATCAAGTCAGTAGAGCAAATGACCAGATTCATCAATGATAACTTTAAAGACTCTGATAAATAAGTACAAAAACAACATGGAGAGTCAAATTATATCATGGAATGTCAATGGACTTAATTCACCTCAAAAAAGAAAAAATGTTAGACTTTGGTTGGAAAAACAAAAATGTGATATTGTCTGTTTGCAAGAAACACATATTAAAAAAACTGATGCTAAATTTTTGATTCAAAAAAGATTAGGAGAGGAGTTTTATTCCCTCTCCTCCCAAAAGAAAAAAGGAGTTGTTATATATATTAAAAAGGAATTGGAACCAAAAGAAGTTTTTAAAGATAATGAAAGGAAGCTTTTGGCGGTAGAAGCCGTGCTGCAGAGCAAAAAGACTTTAATTGTTAACCTTTATGCTCCAAATGATGCGAAGGAAAAATTTTTCCAGGATTTGTGGGAACAGCTACAACAGCTAACCTATGAGCAAATGATATTAATGGGTGACTTTAATGGTACTGTTAATAATGTTATTGATAGAAAATCCCAAAAAGGAAACGAAGGCATGGGCAAACTTCCGAAAGTCTTTTTTCAATTGGTTAAACACGAACATCTGGAAGATGCTTGGAGAGTTAAAAATCCCAAGGATGGAGAGTATTCCTTTTACTCATCAAGACATGAATCTTTTTCAAGGATAGACATGATGTGGATGACTGAGAATTTGATCTTGCAGACACGCAAAATCGAGATGTTACCTAGAATTCTCTCTGACCATAGTCCAGTAAAATGGTCAATGTATGTTAAAAGAAAGAAATTCCGATGGAGACTCAATGAGGATTTGCTGGACAAACAAAATATTGTGGACAAAATAAGGACAGAAACCCAAACATATTTTCAACTGAATTTAAACAAGGATGTACAGACGCAAACGGTATGGGAGGCCTATAAAGCTGTGATGAGAGGACATCTGATTGCAATCAATAATAATGAAAAGAAACAACAATTGAAAATAGATAAAGAGATTACGGAAAATATTCGGAAAAAGAAATGGAGCTTAAGAAAAGGCCTGGCAAAAAGAAGATTTTGAGAGAATTGAGGATTTTAAAGGAACAATATGAGGCGAGGTTAAACAAAGAAGTATATTGGAACTTGAAAAAATTGCAACAGAAGTCCTTTGAAGGTGCAAATAAACCTGGTAAATATTTGGCATGGCAATAGAAGAAAAGAAGAGAGAATAAAACAATCACTAAATTGAAAGATGGAAATAAAGAAATTTCAGACCCAGGAGGGATCCGGAGGGAATTTTATAAATATTATGCGAATCTTTTTCAAGCAAAACAAGTGGATCTGCAAAAGATGCAAGACTATTTATCTAAGGTTAATTTGATACAACCAAGTCCAGAAATGAAAGCAATATTAAATGCTGTAATAACTAATCAGTAAAGCAATAGGAGAGGCAAAGATTTCCAAAGTTCCAGGTCCGGATGGTTTTTCAGCTAAATTTTATAAAAAAAATTCATGAAGACCTGGTTCCGGTGTTAGAGATTCTTTTAAACGAAATTAGAAGAACTGGGAAGATTCCAGATTCCTGGAATGAAGCTGTGATCACCTTAATTCCGAAAGAAACGCAAGGTTTAACAAATGTAAAGAATTATCGACCTATTTCACTGTTAAACAACGATTATAAGATTTTTGCAAAAATATTAACAGAGCGCCTTAAAGGGTTCTTAAAAGATACTATTGCTGAAGACCAAGCCGGATTCTTACCAAATAGACAAATAAAAGACAATATGAGGGTTGTTTTAGACGCAATTGAGTATTACGATAAACACCCGGAAAAGGAAGTTGGCTTTTTATTTTTGGATGCAGAAAAGGCATTTGATAATTTGAATTGGGAATTTATGTTTAAAGTGTTTGAGAAATCCCAGATGGGCACAGAATTTACAAGAATGATTCAATCAATATATAAAGAACAAAAAGCTACGGTGATTGTGAATGCAGAATCAACAGAAGTGTTCCAGGTCAGAAAAGGTACAAGACAGGGTTGCCCCCTGTCACTATTGCTATTTATCTGGATTTTGGAGATTTTGCTGCAAATGGTTAGAGATGACGATAACATAAAAGGTTTGAATGTTAGAGGTTTTTCATATAAACTACGAGCATTTGCGGATGATATTATGTTTATTGTTGAAGATCCTGTTAATAATATGCCTAAGGTATTTGAAAAAGTGAAAAAGTTTGGCGATCTCGCAGGGTTCTATGTAAATAAGAATAAGTCCAAGATATTGTGTAAAAATATGATAGGTACAAAGCAACAAATGTTACAAAACGTGACAGAATGTGAAGTGGTTAAAAAGGTTAAGTATTTGGGAGTTGAAATTACAATGAAAAATATAGACTTGTTTAAGAATAATTATGAAAAACTGTGGGTTTCGATTAAGAGTGACTTAGAAAAATGGGAAAAACTTAGATTATCTCTTCTTGGAAGAATTGCCGTTGTCAAAATGAATGTACTGCCCAGGTTAATGTTTTTGTTCCAGACAGTACCAATTGTGAAAGATGTGAAAGTGTTGGTGAAATGGCAAAGAGAAATTTTTAAATTCATCTGGGCAGGAAAGAAGCCAAGAATTAAAATGAAGATAATGTACGATACTAAAGACAGAGGTGGCTTCCAAGTCCCGAATTTGCGTTTGTATCATGAAGCTGTATGTATGTCTTGGTTATCTGATTGGGTTAATTTGGAAAATAGAAAACTTTTAGCTCTTGAGGGGCACGATTGCAGATTTGGCTGGCATGCCTATCTTTGGTATGGGAAAAATAAAGTTGATTCAATGTTTAAGCATCATTATGTAAGGAGAACATTGTTTGATGCATGGACCAGGTACAAGGATACAGTTTCCGACGAGAGGCCTTTGTGGATTGTTCCAGCAGCAGTTATACATCCTTTTTCAGAACATAAAGGTAATGATTGGTTGAAATACCAAGAACTGTTGCAAAAAGAGGGGGAAAAATATGTTTTAAAACCAAACAATGAACTAGAATTTGAGTATGGATGTGTCAGAAGTCCTAACTTAGTCAGCAAAACACCAGGCCTTGTGATGCAAGCAAGGTTAGCGTTTATTAAGCTGCAATAGATAGATCACTGGAACAGGTATCTTGTTCAGAATGACTTGGTTACAGAAAGCAAGCGGTTATACAGGGAAGGGGGTGAATGGGGACCCCCCTTCTTCCATACAATGAATAACATGCGACTGGGAAATCGAAAGTTACTAAGCTAATGAAATTCCCACCGCCCCCATTATTCACAGCTGCTACATCTATGCCAGCGATAGGGAAGCGCGCAGCCTGACTTGCCAAGGTCAGAATGTCTAGGCTGCAAGAGATAGTGGTAATAGAAGCCACATTCCATTCTCACACCCGAGGTGTAAATCAACAACTCCCCGGATTCCAACTTCCCGCCTGTCACGCCACCAAGGCGCCTAGAGCCCACCTCCCTCCCTTCCATCCATCATGGCAGGGCTACCTGACATGCAGCCCCCTCGAAAATAGTCCTACCCCTTTGGTTTATGGGGGTACAACTTGTGAAACGCTTTGACAAGCCGGGGGGCCAGAACATTTTCCGCCCGCACCCACTCCCTCTGCTCCGGCCCAAAGTCAATCCATTCAACCAGGTAAAACAAGCGATTGCGAGAGATTTTAGAGTCCAGAATTTGCGATACTTCGTAGTGAGGTTCCCCCCCACCAGCAGCGGGGGAGGGGTCGGCCGTTGCGGTCTCCATCTGTTCTCTTCAGGCGCTTGGCGTAGAAGCCTTACATGAAAAACAGGATGAATAGACTTTAGAGACTTAGGCAAGGCAAGTTCAACAGTTACATTGTTAATCACTCTCACAATCTCAAAAGGACCAACATATTTCCAACCGAGTTTGCGACTTGGCTGAATTCGACGCAAATGTTGGGTGGATAAGTAAGCAAACTCTCCACATTTCGGAATCCAAGCAAGGCTACGTTTTTATCTGCTTGGAGTTTGTATGCAGCCTTAGCCTCCTCCAGAGTTTTGGCTAACGAGCCCCACGCCTCCTGCAGTTGTTTGCACCAGTCCCCAGCGTCTCCCGCCGGGAGGTCGGGAGAAGTCAAAAATGGCAAAGGCGGGGCGTCATATCCATGTACCGCTTTAAACGGGGACATCCCCGTTGACGAGTGCTGAGTGTTATTGTAACAGAACTCAGCCAAAGGCAAAAGAGAATGCCAATTGTCCTTCTGAAAGTTAGAAAAACACCGAAGGTATTGTTCCAGAGTCTGATTTACACGTTCGGTCTGCCCATCTGATTCAGGATGGTATGCACTGCTCACCCCCCTCTCCACCCCAAGCAGTGACATAAGTTCGCTCCAGAACCTCGAAACGAATTGAACCCCCCTGTCCGAGATCACCTTAGCAGGTAAGGTGTGGAGTCTCACAACGTGTTGCAAGAAAGCAGAGGCCAATTTCTTAGCAGAGGGGATGGAGGTAAACGGAACGAAATGCGCCTGTTTAGTAAACAGGTCGACTATCACCCATATGACGGTTTTCCCCCCGCTAGGGGGTAGATCCGTAATAAAGTCCATAGAGATCACTTCCCATGGCCGAGCCGGGGTAGGGAGAGGTTGTAGGGCACCTGGGGGTTTACCGGGCCGAGGTTTACTCATCAAGCACGTTTGACAGGCTGACGTGAAGAGAGAAACATCTTTACGTAGTCCCGGCCACCAAAATTGCCTTTGCAGCAGCTGGAGAGATTTTACAAACCCCGTGTGTCCAGCTAGCTTAGATCCGTGCACCCAGCCCATCACCTCCCCCTGAGAGACCGTGGGACAAAAAGTTTGTTATTTTTAGTCCAGCAGCCATGCGCATCTCTGGACATTCCTTCTTCCCCCGCCACCTCCTCCTTGTCCGCGTCCGACAGTTCTGTGGAGAATTTCACCGCCCATTCATTTGGGGGAGGATCTGGCGGTGGGGGGAATGTTTGGCCTGCCTTCGAGTGGTTACTGCTCCTCCCAACTGGGAAGGAGTGAAAATCGAGTCACGAATCTCCTCCCTTTTGCTGTCGTGTTGAGGGAGGCGTGACAGTGCATCGGCCAGCGAGTTAGATGTCCCCGGGAAGTGATGCAGTGTGAAATTGAACTTGGAGAAGAAATCAGCCCAGCGGAGCTGTTTGGCGTTCAAGGAACGGGGGAGCGTAGTAGCTCGAGGTTTTGTGATCAGTCCAGACCTCGAACGGGACTCTCGCCCCCTCCAGCCAATGGCGCCAGGTAGCCAACGCTAAACGGATCGATCCCGCTTCTTTTTCCCACACCGACCAATTCCGTTCGGTATCGTTAAATTTTTTTGAAACATAGGCAAGGGGTGCAATTTGCCATCCTCCCCCTCCTGGAGGATCGCCCCCCATAGCAACGTCCGAGGCGTCAACTTGAACAATGAATTTCTTAAGTTCATTCGGGTGGGCCAATACGGGTTCCGACGTAAAAAGGGCTTTCAATTTGTCGAACGCCCGCTGGCACTCTGGCGACCATTCTAGTTTGGCCCCGGGCCGAGTGCATTCGGGTGGCTTCCCTTTGGTTTTCAGTAAGTCAGTTAAGGGAAGAGCCACCTGGGCAAAGTTCGAGAGAAACGATCTATAAAAGTTCGCGAATCCGAGGAACCCCTGGAGTTGCCTCCTCGTTTTGGGGGGCTCCCACCCCACGACATCTTTAACTTTGTCAGGGTCCATCTCAATTCCCTTCTGGGAAATGCGGTAGCCTAAAAAAGAGATCTCCGTTTTGTGAAATTCACACTTGGATAGTTTGGCAAACAGTTTATGCTTGTGCAACGTTTGTAGTACTTCCCGCACTAGTTTCACATGCGATTTAACGATACCGAACGGAATTGGTCGGTGTGGGAAAAAGAACCATGGGCTCCCTAGAACCAAGGGAAAGCGGGCTGAAGGGGTAACCACGAAAGGTCTTTCTTCCCAGTGTTGCCCGAGTCCCACCCGCAAGGGTACAGTCTCGTATTTGCATGGTTCTTTCATGGTGGACCCGTCCATTTGCGTAAAAATCAATGGGTCAGCTAATTTAACAACTTTCGCCCCAAGTCCCGTTATTAGTGTGGGGTTAATGAGGTCTCTCCCACACCCAGAGTCAATGAGAGCTCGTACTCTCACATGGGTCAATAGACCCGGGTCCATTAGAGTCACCGTGAGAAAGAAAAGAGAAGGGGTTTTGCTCACCGGGAGTTGCGCCTGGGGATGTGGGACCTGCTGTTCAGCGCTGTTTACAGCAGGTCCGTCTCGTTTCCCTGCGGCACGGTCTCGCCATCTGATGAGTCGGATGCTTCACTGAGCGGCTTGGCTTGCAGAGCCTTCGCCCCTTCGGTTTCGCCACCTGTTTTGGTGTGGAGGTGTCAAACTTCTTCTTGGCTCCCTTCGGTGCTCCGGGTGCTGCAGACGATGTCGGGCAGTTCGCGGCGAAATGGCCCCCTTCTCCGCATTTGAGGCAAAGACCTTGCTTCATCCGGAGCTCCCTCGTGCCATCCCTCAGCTTCGGGTTTGGTGCCGGGGGTTTCCCTCTCGCAGCCGGTGCAGGGCCCCTGTTAGCCATCGCTGCGGCGGCGTCCAGTTTGATGGTTTTCAGGCGGTTCTCCATCGTGACGGCTGCTTGAACCCATCCGGTGAGGGTGTTCGGGTCTTGATTCCTGGTGACTTCTCGGCGGATTTCCGCGTTGAGTCCCCACTTGTAGAAATCCACGAGGTTCCCTTCCCCTCGGAGTTTGGCGGCACATCTGCGGAACTCCGAGGTGTAGTCTCTCACCGATCGTGCTCCCTGTTTGAGGCTTCGGATCGTTGCCTTCGCTGCTTTGGTGGAATGCACATCCTCAAATTGCTCCTTCATGGCCCACATGAAAGAATCGATTTCTCTCAGCTCGCGCCCGTCGACTTGATGGAGTCCCACATACCAGTCAGCAGCCGCTCCCTTTAGGTGGGCTGCTATGACATCGACCATCCGCTCTTCCCGCTGGAATAGGTGGCCCCAGGTCTCGATAAACCTCTCGGCTCGCACCAGGAAGAAAGGGAATTTCTCGGGATCTCCATCAAAATCAGCGTCCAGAAGTTCTGCAGGCTTGGGCGGCAAGAACCCCCAAGGACGAGGGGGTGGTTGCCCCGGCGGCCCCTGCGGTCCTGGCCCCGCTGGTTGATCCACCGGTCCGGCTGGCACGTTTCCCTGGTCTTGGTCCGGCACCGGCCGTTGATCGGGAGGGACCTGGGCTGGTGGTTCCTCGCGCCTTTGCCGCTCACGCTCTTCCCGGATGCCCTCTGCGATCATCTGTGGGATGCGTGCGAGGGATTCGTCTAGGAATCGCATCAGGCGGTCTTGGCTCGGTTCTTCAGTCCATCTCCTCCTCACCACGGCGCCTTCCAGGGTATCGGAGTCGCGGCCAGTCTCTTCCAGGGCTTCCGCCGTGATTAGTTTCCGGACCGACCTCTCGGGGTGGCTCATCCCCATGGAAGCTCTCGGGGTCCCGAACCACGCTTCGTGGGTGTCAGCCAGGGGTTTCACCCAGTCACGTCTATGTCCAACTCGGGTGGTCACCCCCCATAGGCTGCCCCATAGGGGTCTCCGTAAGGCCCTCCAAAGTCGTACTCCAGACCCCATTGTCTCGGCACGTGTGTGTCTGGGGTCTCTCGGGGTACGTCTTTCCCGGGAGGTTTCTTATCCTTTTCATCTTCTTCAATTGGGAGAGTGTCTTCTTCTCCGCCACTCATTTTGGAGTTGCGGGTTTAGGACCAGTCCCAAAAGTAATTGATGATTCTGAACAAACTGTCAGAAGTCCTAACTTAGTCAGCAAAACACCAGGCCTTGTGATGCAAGCAAGGTTAGCGTTTATTAAGCTGCAATAGATAGATCACTGGAACAGGTATCTTGTTCAGAATGACTTGGTTACAGAAAGCAAGCGGTTATACAGGGAAGGGGGTGAATGGGGACCCCCCCTTCTTCCATACAATGAATAACATGCGACTGGGAAATCGAAAGTTACTAAGCTAATGAAATTCCCACCGCCCCCATTATTCACAGCTGCTACATCTATGCCAGCGATAGGGAAGCGCGCAGCCTGACTTGCCAAGGTCAGAATGTCTAGGCTGCAAGAGATAGTGGTAATAGAAGCCACATTCCATTCTCACACCCGAGGTGTAAATCAACAACTCCCGGATTCCAACCTCCCGCCTGTCACGCCACCAAGGCGCCTAGAGCCCACCTCCCTCCCTTCCATCCATCATGGCAGGGCTACCTGACAGGATGGTTACAATATTGTCAAATAAGGGATATTTACAAAAAAGATTGTAAAGAGGTTGGTTTTAGAGCTAAGAATGATGAGTTTGAAAATATATGGTTGAAAAGAGAGCGAAAAATGATCTCAAAGATGTATAAAACTTTGTTGACTGCATATACTTTGGATGAAACTGTTAAAGAGCAAATGATAAAATGGGCCATAAACATGAACAAAGAAATTTCTATGGAAACATGGGAGTTTTTGTGGAAAAGATCCTTTAAAATGTCTACCTGTGTTAATGTAAAAGAAAATTGCTACAAGATGATGTATAGGTGGTATATGACACCAAAAAAGATTGCTAATATTAGTATGGATAAGAACTTGAGTAATAAGTGTTGGAAATGTAAAAAAACAGAGGGTTCTTTTTACCATATGTGGTGGTCATGTGATAAAGCAAAGGTATACTGGTCTAATATACACTGTGTGATGCAGAAAATATTAAAAATCCCAATTGGGAGAAGACCGGAACTTCTCTTAGGTTTGACAATGGAAAGAATTCCACAGGAAAAAAGGACATTATTATGGTATATGATTACGTCGGCAAGAATGGCCTTCGCTCAGCAATGGAAAGCGGAGAAGGTGCCGGATATACATGACTGGTTTAGAAAATTGCTGTTTTTAGCGGAAATGGACAAAATGACAAAAAAACTAAATGGACAAATGGCAGAACAGTATATAAAAGATTGGGAAGGTTTGAAATTGTATTTGGAAACTGAATACAGAATGAAGGGGAAAATGTACAATTTAGATTTGTATGGATACTGAATGAGAAGTGAAATGAATTCTGAATTGTATTATACTGTTATATGAAAATATGTTGAAATTAGTTAGGTGTTTTATATATTTGAAATGTGTTACCTGGTTTGTCGATTCATATAAGTCTAAACCTGATTACCGTCTAAAATATACTTTTTTGTTATTAGCAGTGTTGGAAGCCTATTGGGGGGTGGGGGGGATGGGATGGAAATTTTTTCAAATTGTATTGGTAACGTTGTTGAAAATGTTGAGCGCATCCCAATAAAATTTTGTTTAAAAAAAAAAAAAAGAGTTAAAAACTCAATTGGACAGGATTTGGTTGTTATCAAGTGATAAATTGGTTCAGAAGCTATATAAATTCTTGTTAGATGAATACCTATTGGATGAGACGGTTAGCCCAAAGATGGTAGCTTGGATGAGAAATATAGGACACACAATAGATATAGATCAATAGGGGAGTATTTGGAAATCCTTGCAATACATGAAAGCTACCAATTATAAGGAGAATCTCTATAAAGTATTTCATCGGTGGTACTGGTCACTGGACAGAATCACTAAGTGTCACCCATCCGCTTCCAAAAACTGTTTGAAATGTAAAGTGAACGTGGGGACTTTTTTCCATATGTGGTGGCGATGTGGTAAAGTCAATAAGTACTGGAAGATGGTACAGAGAATAATATTAGGTATGATGAATCTGGAATTGGTGTTAACACCTGAAATAGCTTTGCTAAACTTAATCCTGGAGGGATGTAAGAGAAATGATAGGTATATGTTGACATATGTATTAATGACAGCTAGGATCTTATTAGCTAAATATTGGAAGCAGGAACAAATACCCACAAGAAAAGAGTTGGAATGTAAATTATTGGAAATAGCTGAAATTGATAAATTAAGTTTAATACTTCAATGGAAAGAAGACAAAATATTTTTGGAAAGATGGGAACGCCTATATATTTGGATAGATAAAGTATGGTAAATGTTGACTCAAATGTATATAATGATAAGAGTATGTATGAATTAATAAGTGGAAAATGGATAAATAAAGTATCAAAAAAAAAGCTTTGGTTTCTCTGATGGCTGATCTGCTGTAGTAACTCTCATATACTCCTCTTTAGAGGTCTGACCTTCCCTCCATTTCCCTTCATTTCCTTTTTCTCCCTTAGTTTATTCTGAAGCTCTTGGTTCATCCACATTGGTTTCTTGAAGCCCTTACCATGTTTCCATCTTGCTGGAATAGTGAGGGCTTGAGCTTGCAAAAGCTTGTGTTTGAGAAGAGCCCACCCTTCACTCGCCCCTTTCCCTTCCAGCACACTTCCCCACGGAATGACTCCCATGAAGCATCTGAGTTTGTTGAAGTTGGCCCTACGAAAATCTATCCTACAAGTCTGGCTATGAACTTCCTTGACCGCCCACAGCAACTAGAATTTAAGGAAGACATGGTCACTTCCCCCTAAGGTCCCACCACCTTCGCCCTGTCTACCAATTCTTCCCTGTTGGTTAATATTAAGTCTAGCATGGCCGAGCCCCTTGTAGCTTCCTCCACTATTTGAAAAAGGAAGTTGTTGGCCAGACAGGTCAGGAAGTTGCATGATTCTTGTTGCTTTGTTGAGCCTGTCTCCTTACACATTGGGGAAGTTGAAATCTCCCATAATTATAACGTTCTGATGTCTGAATACTCTACCAATCTGTTCAAGGAGGGCAGCATCCATTTCCTGTCCCTGGTCAGGCAGTCTGTAGCAGACTCCAGCAACAATACCCTTTGTCCTACCTCCCCTTATTTCCACCCATATACTTTCCATGGTGCTGTCAACCACATTCTCCAGAACTTCCTGACATTCTAGCCCTGTCTTCACATACAGCACCACTCCACATTCTCTTCTACCCTTCCTGTTTTTCTTGAACAACTCATACCTATCCACTACCACATCTCTCTGTTTGCAAGAGAATCTCAAGCTCTTCCTTCTTATTACTCATATTGCGGGCAGGGCTCTTTTTGTAGCAGCAACTCCTTTGCATATTAGGCAACACACCCCTAATCCTCCAAGAGCTTATAGAGCTCTTTTTACAGGGGCTACTGTAAGCCCTGATTATGGGCATTGGTATATAGGCACTCGTAGCCTTGCACCTTTCTTTGACCTGTCCTACCCAGGTGGGCCCCCACTGTTTTCTTCATTGAAGGCTCCATGTTGATTGTCCCCTTCCTCTTCTGGCTTCAGTTTAAAGCTCTCCTGATTAAGCTCTCCAGGTTCTTTCCTAACGTTTTCTTCCCTGACCTTCAAAGGTGAAGCCCTTCATGTGCTTAGAGGCCTTCTCTAGGAAAACTTATCTCATGGTCCCAGAACCCAAAGTGTTCCTGCTGACGCCATCATCTCAACCAACGATTCATCTCGAGTATGGTCTGTTCTCTTCGCACTCCTCTTCCTGTGATTGGAAGGATAGAAGAGAATACCACCTGTGCCCCCAGTGCCTTCAACTGCCCTCCAAGAGCTTCATAGTCCTCTTTAATTTTCATGATGGTATTTGCAGCCATGTCATTTGTCCCCACATGAACCAGAACAAACAGGTACTGATCAGTAGGTCTTATCAGTTTTGGCAGTCGGTCTGTAATATCCTGAATTCTGGCCCCAGGTAAGCAACACATCTCTCGGAGTAGGGGATCCAGCCTGAACACATTACGTTCCATACCCCTGAGCAGAGAATCCCCAACGACCACCACTTTCCGTTTCCTTCCACTTCCGTGCGGCTCCATACCCTCTTCACTCCATGTCTTTGTGGCTCTCCTTCCACTCTCGTCTCCGTCAAGAGATGGAGCGTCATCTTGGTCAACGTCTTCGGGTTTGTACTGTAGAACCGAGAGGAGGCTCAGAAGGGAGAACGACTCTTCCTTCTTCTCCTTGACTTTCTTCTTCATGTTCTTGCAGAGTTCCCAGGCTCTTGTCAATAAAATCCTCCCCTTCCTTGATTTCCTGAAGGGCGGTGAGCCTCTCCTGCAGGCTCTGAATGTTCTCCTCCAAAAGCTTGACCAGCTTACACTTCTGACAAGTGAAATCCTTCTTCTCCTCCTGGGAGGAAAACAAACATGGCACACTCCATGCAGATGACTGGAAAGGGGCCTTCAGTCAACATAATTGCCATCCAAGTATATTCAAGGAGTTCTCTGAGCAGAGTTGCAGGACCCTCAGACAGATTCTCAGGCTAAGAGCCACAGGCCAAGAGCCCTTTAGCTCTCACCCTTCGGCTCGCGCCAAGGCTCATGCCTCTGGCGAGGATGAGCCTTTTGTCTCAAAAGGTGACTTCCTGCCAAGCACAGCAGAGCTCAGCATGGTAGGGGGTGGGGCTTGCAGTCCACAGCAACTCATTCAGTCCCCAGCAGCCCCCAAAACATAATTAGCCCCACACAGAACTTAAACAGAACCACTCTCTAGCAGTCTCCAAAGAACTCACTTACCCTCAGCTTCTCACACAGCAGCTAGGAAAAACAAAAGACAGAAAGACAAAAACCCCTTACCTTCTAGCAGCTCCTCACCATGTGCTCTCCACTCCTTGCCTCCGGCCATCTTGGCATCATCTCATTGGATCACCACTGTTGTCACTGGAGGGGATAAAGACCTGCCACTTGATAACTTCTGAGCAAGGGGAAAGTGCTACGCACTGAAGGAGGGGTAGGAACACTCAGCACAAGGAATGCCAGTTGTAGGCAGCATTCCTCTGTTGCATGCATCATGTCATTCCACCTTATGTTTGATAACTGAGAGTTTTTCTGGGAAGGAGTTCCAAAGTATAAGAAGCAATGAGGGAGAACAAAGGCATCATCCCTGCTGAAGTGTCCTATCCAAATATTGACCCCTCTTGATGCTTTTTAGCAGGTGAGATGTGACAGGTTGACATATTGTGCTGTTGTGGCTCCAGGCAAAAACCACATTTGCAAGGCATGTCTGTGGCTCAGTATGAATAGTCAGTTTACGAATCCATGTTCCAATTTTGAAGAATGGCTAGACCTGTGATTGTGTTCCCCACCTGAGCTGCCACCTGCCCCCCCCATGATCAAACTCCTTTTCTCCACTTTGGTCTTGCTGTGGTGCTTAATTTTAACCAGAAGAAGAGGCAAAGGTGATGGGAGGATGGAGACATGCATGGCATCCTAGTAAAAAAAATGGCACCCTATTGCATACCCTCCAATATTTCACAGATAGAGAAGCAGACTAACATCCCAAATTCTCAGACCAAGTAACACTGCCCACCCCCAGCTACACATTGACAAGGCTCCTTTCTGCCTTCTATGTGCTGTATGAATTTGATCTGCAGTATGCTGAATTGGTTTAAAATCCAAGAAGGTCATTTGGGTGAAGGTATACTAGAAAATCTTCATTACCCTACAAAAAGTTCTCAGTAATTCAAAATATACTTCACTAGCTTGCAGTATATCATGCCCTGGTAAACTCTGAAGAATGTCTATGCAGGCAACTGACACTAACAAAAATTTAACATGGCATCTCCCAAAGGCAAAAATTGGGACAGTGTTTTATCAGGGACCAGAACATAGGGACTGTCCCTGGTAAATAGGGACAGCTGGAGTGTACACTATTACTGTCAAGCACCCTGCATGCTGTATGCTTTCTTCTGATCCAGGAGTTTGACTAATTGCATCTCTTGGGGACAGAATGCAGGGCTCAGAGGAATGGTGAAGTTAACCATTAGGACAGCTGGCAGAACATAGTTGCCTCCATAGCCTTATTTGCTCATTAAGCCCTGGAAAACACAAACAAATAAGAAAGAAGGGAATGCCTCTGGGCAGGTGCAGATTAACTGCTTTACTACCACAATTCCAGAGCCAGTCTCCCCTATATATGCTCGCTCCCCCATTTACCTATTTCCTGGACTGGTCTTAGTAAAATGTTCTGTTTCACCTTTTAAGGATGGCCTTCTTAAAATGTTGTTGGTTTTACCCAAGAGAAGATGGGATGCTATCTCCCTGGTGTATTTTTCTTCTATCTTTCAAGTATCCTAGGATTTTCATTTCTCCATTTTATTCTCACAGCAACTTTGTGAGGTAGAGACAATGGCCCAGGTTCACTCAGAGAGCTTAACCGCTAGGGTCAGGGTAAATCTTTGCCCTTGGGCCAATCCTGCACCCTCAAAAAATTGAGGAACAGGGGAAAACATGGCTGGAAATGGCCTCTGTTGACACTCTAGGAATTTCCTCATATCACTGTGGTCTTTACCATAGAGATTAGAAGAAAAGAACATCATCTGGAAGTTCCATCACATCCTCCCCAGCACTGCCCTCAAAATTTCCTGGCATTTGCTGAGGCTGTGCTTGGCAACCCTATTTCATGGTTTAGTGGAGATTTGAACCTAAGTCTCCCAAGCCCTAGTCTGACAAACTAACCAGTACATTACACTGTGTCTTAAAATGTGTCTTGACTCCAGTGCATTCATGGCACCAGCAGTGCAATCATAAGCAGAGTCACACCTTTTGATGCCCATTGACTTCAATGGGCATAGAAGAGTCTAACTCTGTTTAGGATTGCACTGCAGCACTTTCCTTTGTATCCTCTTCTCCATAACCTCTGATCCAAGTAGGAAACATTGACATATATGTTTGAGCTAAGTACATCCATTAAAGATTTAATCTCCTAATACACCTTGCTTTAGAAGACAATTGCAGAGCTAGTGACTGTGATGTACAGCAATGTTCAATGAGGGGTTGCAAGTGAGTAGGCTTAAGGAGTCACCTTTGTGCAAATGGATGTGACAGCCGCATATATATATATATATATATATATATATATATATATATATATATATATATATATATATCCCCATTTCAGTTCATGAAATGTTGGAAATATCAGAACTGAGACAGAGCTTTGGGTTTTCAAGTCAACCTCTTTACATGGGTGTAGTGTCAATAATGCCCAGTAGAATCCTTGTGCTACAAGCCTACACATTACAAAGTACTTGTGTTTTTGGGGGGAGATGGATGGCATGAGGTCTTTGTATCAGACCAGCAATGGCAGATTTGTATTGCAGAAAGCCAACAGCACCTCCACAGAGTAGTTTCTGGATATAAGAACAATATGGGAGAAAGCTGTTCCTCTCCACGAGTGGTATGTCTGTTTCTCCCCCCTTATATGTGTGTGAGATGGTTTAGTCTCATGGGGTGCAGTCCCTGCTGTAGTTAGTTCTGTTTGGTAGCTAGAAGTATAGCGTGTATGAGCTCCCTTGTTCTCAAGCCATTGGCTCGTGACTTTGTATCTCCACATTTATATTTTGAGCACACCTAGGATTGGTGTGTTTTTTTAATTAACAGTTTATTAAAAATTAACAAACAACAATAATATTGAGCAAGAAAAATACAATCCGCAAACCAGAAGATATAATATATTAACAGTCCATTGAATAAATGAACACTAGTCATTAAAACTTAACTATCAGTAAAGAATGTCTGGAAATATAATAGTCAACCTTTAAAATCCATCATAATCCAAAATCAACAACTAATTGAAGAATTTCATTTTGTGAAGACAAGTATTCAAGTATAGGAAACCATATAGAGGAGAAATTAGAGTGTTGAGAAGGCCTAGTCATAGCATCCAGATTATCCATGATATATAAGTTCCATAGCGTATGATGCCATTGTGAGAGAGTAGGAGACTCTGTTGATTTCCAGGTCAATGCAATAGTGTTTCTAGCTGCATAAAGTAATAAAGAGACTCTTTCTTTAATGGAGTAGGAGTTTGTAAGAGAACCCCAGTCGCCCAAAAGTAAATGATCTGGTGTAAGATGAAGATCTATATTCGTAATGGATTTAATTTGTGTGATTATCGATTCCCCAAAAGAGGCAATTTTAGGACAAGAAATCCAACAATGCAAGTAATTTCCCAGATTACCGCAGTGTTTCCAGCACATTGGGCTAAATGTAGTGGAAGTGTGGGCCAATTTTTGAGGAGTGAGATACCAACATGAGATTAATTTAAATGAGTTCAATCACACATCTATGATTTTGGAGCAAAATGGAGAGGTAGTCCAAATGGAAGATGAGATACAGGGGTCTTTTGGGAGGGAGCGCACCGGAGCACAGCTCTGGCAGCTTCCCAGGGCAGAAAAGCTCCTGCATGTCAGTTTCTGGAGTCTTTCAGCTAGCCGAATGTCAATTTCAGCCCCATTATATCATATGGGCCATTGAAGTCAATGGTGAAAACATAGGGTATATTCTGGGGGCTGGAGAGGAGGGGGTTTGAGGAAGAGGCTCCAAACTCACAGGGTAGCTGTTGGAGCCTCTCCCCAAGATACCCACCAGGTTTCAAGAACATTGGACCAGGGGGTCCAATTCTATGGGCCCACAAACAGGTTGCCCCCATTCCCTCCATTGTTCTCTATAGTGGGAAGAAAAGTTACTTTTTCCCATGGTGCTGTTAGTAGCTCTGGGGGGGAGGGGGTTTGAGGGAGAGGCTCCAAATTTTCAGGGTAGCTTCAGGAGCCTCTCCCCACATATACCCCCATGTCTCAAAGCAATTGGACCAATGGGCCTAATTTTATGGGCACCCAAACAGGTTACCCCCATTAACTCCATTGTTTCCAATGGGGAAACCCAGCCAGCAGCACTTAAGGCAGGCAAGCAGGCAGCCACCCAGTAGTCAATATTCTTTTTGACGTATGTGTGGTGAGTGGTCTAATGAGGTTGCGAACCAAGGGGGCCAAGCTGACTAATATAATATAAACATACAAATTTATTAAGGTGTACACTTGTTAAAATAACTTCTGATTAAAATTTTTCAGTGTCAGACGTATAAAAACATACAAATACTCATACAGAAGATGGGTCAACACTAAACAACTGAAGACCAAACGCGTTTCGGCCCCAAAGGGCCTTCCTCAGTGGTCACTAATACAGATATATCATTGACACACATTCATAGACATATATACATATATCAACCCAGGTGTTGTAGCCTGAAATTATAAAGGGGGGGGACACAAATTATTTTATATTCTCGAATTATATGCCAAATTTTAAATAAAAATTGCTTCTTACAAAAGTAGTTTTACCTTATATGATTATACAGCTATTACAGAGATTAGTACTGGGCCATAGGTATATCTGTTGCAGTCTCACCAGTACTTCTACACTAAAGGAGAAGTAATAAAGTTATGAATTTGCTATAATTACATCCATTAGTATCTTAAATCTAGTAAAATTTTAATACAAAATAAATTGGTCAACTAACCTGGTAATCAGAATTTTGTAGTTATGAATGTGTGCCACTCCATCAGAGTAAAGATACTATTACACGCTGCTACAATGGCCACCATATATATACCACTAGGGGTGATGCAATCACCAACTGACATTACACACTGCCCATAAATAGACATACAGGATGGGAGGGAATATGAAGTTAAGGGAATTACAGAGCACCTGGTTGTGATGGAGGGAAGGGTGGGAGAACAGAATATAATTTTTCTTTTTTACAAAAACAGATAAGAGTTATCACAAACAGCAAGTCCAGTCCACCTCTTCATTTAATCCAAATGGAGCCCATGTCTGTAGTTGATGAATCCAGAACAACTCTCTTCTCAGGAGTACTTTGCACATGTTCGAAGTAGTCTTCTGCACACTCTCAACAATCCAGAATTTTAATTGTCTATTTGTGTGGCCCATGTCCAGAAAATGATTCACTAATGGAGCAGAGCACTTTTGCAATCTAATACAACTCCGGTGTTCACCTATTCTGACTTTTACAGGTCTAGATGTTTGCCCCAAATACAGAAGACCACATGGGCACTGGATAGCGTAGACCACCCCCTCGCTCTGACAGTTACCAAATGTATTAATTGAGAAGGTTCTTGTTTTTGCAGTATTCTGAAAAGACTTCTTGCTGTCAGCACAATAACACTGGGCACAGTTACCACAAGCAAAAAAACCTCTTGGAATGTTCCTCCCACTCAAACACCTGGTGTCCTTCTCTTTCGACAAACTACTTCTAACCAGTATATCTCTAAAGTTCCTAGCTCTCCTAGCTGTAAATAAGGGAGGATTCTGGCATCTGGGTATGTTTGATAGAAGGTGCCAATATTTGTTGACAATGGTTTTCACTGGTTTGAATGCACTATTGTAGGTAAGAGGTATAATGATTCTATCTGTTGTTTCTTTGTGGGGCTTGGGTGTGAGTAAGGATATTCTGGATGTATTGCAGGCTCTGTAGTACGCTCTTCTCAGGTTCCTATCTGAATATCCCATTAGCAAGTTGATTCATTCGAATGCTTGCCTGCCTCTTGAAGTCCCTTTCCTCACTGCAATTTCTTCTCAGCCTTAGCAACTGTGAATAGGGTAAGTTCTTTTTGATGTGGGCTGGATGGAAGCTGTCCATGGCTAAATACGAATTTGCATCATTAGGTTTCCTGTAAACTTCAGTTTCTAATTTGTTGGCTGACCTCCTAATTTCAACATCCAGACTTCAGTGTGAGTACTTAGATGAAAGCTTCAAAGTTGGAATTGGAATATCAGGAGCATAAGACCTGTGTTGGCCTCCCTCAGTCTGTATAGCCTCCCTCCCATACAAGTCAGGGAGCAGAACCCCATAGTCAAGGCTGCAAGTTGGTGGCTCATCTTCTGGGTGGGAAGAGGAGGACACAGTTTGGAAGGAACCTCCTGTCAGGCTCCTTATGTATTTTACAGCTCACCTGCCATTGAGAGAGGAGGTTCCTCTGTCTTTGATGTGCCAGAGACTTGTCACCTTAGTGGGGCCAAATGCCCTGACTTCTCAAATGTCTATTATTCTGTTTTTCTTGCTTTGTAGAGGCTACATGCTTGTGGGGGGAGTAGGCAACCATTAGTTTTGGCGGGAGGGATGCTCTAGGAGAGGTACATGCTTAGTGGGGGGGCAGCTGACTGTTAATACTGTGGGGTGATTGGGTCCTGATCTTTAGTACCTTTACTTGAACCCACGATATCTGTAACCTTTGTGCATTCTTCAGTTCAACAATAACTCGAGTTCAGTATGGTATTTATCAAAGTCTCAATAAAGTTAGATTTCTACTAGGTGACTGGTGTTGAGAACTGATTTAACCAGGATGCTGACACCTCCTCAGTCTGAAGTCCAAGGCAGATGTAGGAGTGTAGCAGATGTTCAGTGTGATCCTCTGCAGAGTTACTCCAGTCTGAGGCCATTATCTTTCACCTGTTTACCTGTAGTGCGATTGCTTCAGAATTTGTCAGCAATGTTAAGCTTACCTGCAAATCTCACCAAAGCTCAATGGGATTCATTTCCAAAGAAGCATGGTTAGAACAGGTAGATGAAACTTACAAGATGGTCATAAAGCTGAAGAAAGCATATTATCTGACAATTTATCTGCCAACTATCTGACAAATAGATGACCACTATACCTTTCTTGGGTTTTTAAAAATTTGTTTAGATGTTGGGAGAGATCTTCAGGAATCTGAATAGGTTTTTATCAGATCCCCCCCCGAAAAATATTTTGTTCGCAGCTTGTGAGAAAACAGGCACATCTTAAGGATAGTTCTGGCATATTGTATTTATCCTGGCCTTTTAAACATTAAGGAATATCCTTGTGTTTAGATGAGAGCACCTTGAGGCAGAGATCTGCATTCTACCAATGTGGGTTTACTGGTGCTTGGGTTTTATTCTGGTGGTTAATGTCTGGAGAGGGAAAGGGGTAATTTTCCCATTTGGCAACGCAATGTGCTTCAAAAGTTGTCTTCTTCTCTGCAGGGAATAAAATGATTGATTGATTGATTGATAGACACTCAAAACATCTGCCCTGCCAGCCTTAACTCTTGCCTCCCCCTGCCCCCCATCAATGCATTTTTAGTTGCTTTGGAACACCTTTGCATTTTTGCTTACCCTGGGTGTCTTTGGGCTTGGAGTGCTCTCCCTCCATTTCTTGCCAGATGGTACAGTAAGACATCAAAGCATTTAACCCTAATCAATACTCTGGCCATTGGAGATTGCTGGAGAAAAGAGCTCAATGATGTCCGTCTGGTGTCTGTAAAATAGCCTCAAAGCTGTATATCCATCTTAATATAATTGCCCAAGGGATTCCACATTGCCCCACGGATGGAATCTCTGCATGGATGACAAATGTGGGCAGCAAAAGCTTAGTAGTCCCCTGAGAAAGACCTGCATTTAACACTCCAACATGCTGTTTCCTGCCTTGAAACAAACCATTTAGATTTTTTAAAAATCCTTTGGACACCCTCCTTGTACTATGATTGCATCAGTTATTGGATGAGGTGCTCAGCCAGTGATTTTCTTTTGAATACTACATTATAATTAAAGTAAATTTAATGTAGTCATTTCCGGAGCAAACATGAAAATCTGTTTTTCTTCTGCAAAAAATAAGGGTTTCCCCTTGCATAGGTGCAAGGCTTAGTGAATCCTTGAACTGGGGGGTGTACTTGCCTCCTTTATAAGATGTGGATTTGGTTTTCTGTGTTCGGTCAGATCCTTAAGTAATATGAAATCTGTTTGTGGAATTTGGTGTGGAATTTGAAGTGCACTCGTTGGCTTTATGCAGTGGCGGAGATAAGATCAAGACTCAAGACTGACCCAGGAGATTCTATTGACAATTTGGCATTAAATTGAACCAATGGCCATTCTCATGGCTTGTGCTAGCTTACAGGGTTTTCGCCATAGCAACATGGAAATAGGGTAATATCCCTGTCTGGAGGAACAGAGAGCCAGTTTGGTGTAGTGGGTAAGTGCATGGACTCTAATCTGGGAGGACCAGGTTTGATTCCCCACTCCTCCACTTGCAGTATCAGGTTCTCCAGAAAGTCAGTCAAACACCAGGCTTCATAAAGAAGATAGCGTTTATTGAAAGCAGTTCTAAGAGACACGATAACAATCCATTGTCAGTGATGACCAGATCAAAACCAGCACCCACGATTATACTAGCTTTGAAATGCCCCCCCCCATCTATCTACCAATAGTCGCCAAGTGCGCGCGAGGCAAAAGGTGCGAAAGTTGTAAATAAAACCAAATGGCCAGAGCTGTCCCAACCAGAGGAAAACAGAGAAAAGAGTCTGTGGGACCCAAGGACATTTGGTGAGATAGCAGATTGCCCAGGCGCTGTAAATCTGGGTTTCCTAGGCAACCTGCTCACCTCCCTACATTCCAGAACATGAAAAGTTTCAGACCAGCCCTCCCTCCTTCCCTTCCATCCATCTCATGTCAGGATTACCTGACATGCAGCTGCTGGATGACCTTGGGCAAGCCACAGTTCTGCGAACCAAAAGGGTCAAGCTAACACTATATAATATAAAAATACAAATGTTTATTAAGGTGTACACATGTTAAAACATACTATGATTAAAAGAAAGAGTCTAAATTTCAGACTTTTAAAAACTTTTCTAATGCAAATACACTTGATGGGTAAACACTTTTTAACTTAGGATCAAACGTGTTTCGGCCCCTTTGGGCCTTCCTCAGTGGTCACTATTCTCTATATTACACTGACACACATCCAAATACATTTATAAAAGGTTTTTTGTATCCACATATATATAACCAGATGTTGTTTCCTTATGTGCTTATAATTATGCTACTGGCTTGAGTGTTGGGCCATAAGTATAGCCATGCCAATTCTTCAAATTATTCTGGTATCAGAGATTTCAATGGTCTGGATGTGTGTCACCTCCTTCAAAGGTAATGATGGTGCTGTCTGCTCTGCCCATTTTTTATTGCTGGTGTTGCAAGACTATTTGTACTTCTGTGGCATCGTAATACCACTTACAAGTTAATGGCTATTTTCATGCAATTTTACACAATTTGACAGAAACATGTCTATCCAATGTTGATACCACGGCTGAAGAAAAAGGATGTTTTGTCCTCAGCGGGAAGAAACTGTGACAAAAGCTTCTGAACTGAAATGGTATGTTTGTGCAATTTACCAGTGTCCCCTGTGCTGCCACCTGCCCAACTCAGGTCAGAAGATGGAACTTCAGGGCACTTAGCCATATCCGTACAAGCCATAGAAACCTGTTTGTATCAGTAGGCCAAAGTGGGTCAGGTAACCCTCCTTATTCTCCCTTAAAAAAATTCAATGCCAATGGTTGCTCATTAGCTTGAGAAATTTTTATTGCTCTCTACCTTTCTTCTGTTTCCCACATTCTCAGTTTTCTAGAAACTGTGTCTGAAAGATGCTCTTGAGGCAAGAGGCAACTCCTTTGGGCATGGGGACATATTTGGATTTTAAAAACAGGTAATGGGCTTAAAGATGGCCAACTACAAAATGGTTGCTGTGGAAGGTGAGGCCAGTCACAAATACTGGAAGATTCCAAGCCAAGCTGATTCTAAATGAGTACTCCCTGCCAATAAAAAGTTGATATCTCCTGGACTTAAAGCAATTTCTTCTCCAGTGATATAGAGGAAGACCAGGGTTGGGCCTTTGGTTTGGCAACAGGCACCAGTAAACGCAGCACCAGGCACCACGGTGTCTGTGTGCTCTGCACTGGGGATCACTGCCCTAGGGTTTCTTGGTTGAGTGTCTCCTTTTTTAAATCATCATCCTAGGTGCCTCTTAAAAAAAAAGAAAAACTCCACAGAGGACCATGTGGCAAGATTTGACACTGATATACAGCCTGCTTCATATTACATTATTAGTTGATCCTTTACATGTCCTGTCTGGTAATACTGGGAACTGGATTTGTGCAAAGCTCCCTACAAACATTCAATGATCCCTAAAACTGGGCCTAAAGTTTTTTTTTGGGGGGGGAAACTTTTTATTAAAGAAATTTTATCAATATCAATATTACATACAAAGGTAACATTATAACAATAAACTTATGTTACTGTAAAGAAGAAAATAGTGCAACAAAATATGTTCCAACTTATTATGTGATAGTATAGTACTTCAATTTACAAAAAATAAACAAAAGTGTAATGTATTGTTTTATTCATTCTATACTTTTAGAATCATTATGTTTGTAATATCTATTAGCGTAGATATGCTAAAAGAACATTAACCATATAATAATAAATCATGCTTAGAGTTTTTGATAGATTCCCAATCAAACTTATTCAGATTCATTTTTTCTATTATAGGGTACCATTTATCAATTGGGTTAAGGAAGTGTTTTTCTATGTCTTTGTTAGCTGTCCAAAGAGTTATCTTTTTCTTGGAGAAATAGATCCCACACTTTGTGGAGCCATTGTTGTGTCGTTGGAATAGAGTCTGATTTCCACTTGCTCGCCAAAGAAATTTTTGCTGCAATCAATAAAATATTAATTAAGCTTTTTGTATTTTCAGGTACTTGTTCATTGGACCATAGATGAAGAAGAATCAACTTCGGATCAAAAGGTAAGTTAAAGTTTGTTAAAGCTTTAATGTTTTGTATAATTTGTTTCCAATATTGTTTAACAAATGGACATTGCCACCATGTGTGAAAATAGGAGGCTTTTTGGCCACATTTTTTCCAACAGAGAGGTGAAGCTTGGGTAAATATTCTTGAAAGCTTCGAAGGCGTAAGGTACCATCTATAAAGGACTTTATAAGCTGCCTCTTGTATTATCTTTGAGTGTGAGATTTTTGTGTGGGTTTTCCATATTTTGTTCCATTGAACTTCTGTTAGCTTCTGATTAAAATCGCAGTGCCAAGCCGTTTGGTAAGTTGAGGGTTTGTTTGTTTTAAGTTCTAGTAATTGTTTATAAATTATGGAGATAAGTCCCTTTTTACATTCTGGTTTCCAAAATAATTTTTCAATATTTGTAATCGGTGATTTCAGAGTATGTTTGAATTGGTGATCACTTATTAGATGTTGGACTTGAAGATATTCAAACCAATTCACTTTATGTTTGACTTTTTCTTCGATTTGAGATTTTGTCATTAGTTTACCTCGATCAAGTATATCTATCACTCTTGTAAGGTATGCTTGTCTCCACAATAAAAAGGAGTTAGGGTCCTTGGCTGGTGGGAACCAGTCCTGACCGGTGAAAGTACTTAAATTAGAAGGATTATTTGTTAAGAGAGATTTGTTTTTAAACCATGTACGAAGAGTTGTTCTCAAATAAGGATTTTGAATGACCTTTACAGTTTTAAAAGGTTTCTTTTAGTGTGTTTTGATTGAGAGAGATTTTTTCCATGTAGTGCCAGTCAAGTTCATCTTGAAGATGATATTGTCTAATGAGGTTTGCAATTTGTACAGCAGTGTGATAGAGATGTATATCTGGAACTGCTAGTCCTCTGTTGCTATGTGATTTCTTCATAGTAAAATATTTAATTCTAGGTGCTTTATAATTCCAGATGAATTTCAATAAATTGGATTGCCTTTTTATGAGTAGATTGGTCGGAATAGAGATTGGGAGAGCTCTGAAACAGTATAAGTATTTTGGAAAGATAAAAGATTTAATTGTCAATATTCGTTCAAATAATGATAAAGGTTTGTCATTCCAGGTCTTCATAAGTGCATTGACTTCCTTATCTATTGCAGAATGGTTCAGCTTAATTAGATCTGACATATTCAAAGGGAGTTTGATTCCAAGGTATGCTATGTACGAATTGGCTCATTGAAAAGGATATAAATTGTGCAGATTTGTTTGTTCTTTTTGCAATAGTTGAACAGGGTAAATTATAGATTTCTTCGGGTTGATTTTTAATCCAGCAGCTTCTCCAAACAGTTCCAAAACTTTCTGTATCTTGGGGATAGATGATGAAGGATCTGAAATATATAAAGTCAAGTCATCTGCAAATAGACTGGTTTTAAATTCCCGGTCTTTTACTTTTATTCCTTTAATCTTGCTGTTATTTCTAATTGCTAAAGCAAGAGGTTCCATAGCCAATGCGAAGAGAAGAGGCGAAATTGGGCAACCTTGTCTATTGCCTCTACTTATTTTTATGTTCTCTGACATACTGCCGTTGATTAAAAGTCTTGCTTTGGGATTACTGTAAATGGCTTGGATTGTTTTACGGAAAATACTGCCAAGGTTCATTTGCTGCATGATTTGGTCCAGAAAGGGAATTTCAAGAGTATCAAACGCTTTTTCAATGTCCAACATCATTATTAGAGAGCTAGTTTTGGTGTCGTTTTTTCCTTGGTGAATGATGTTTAATGCTTTCCTGATGTTATCGGTAATGTCTCTTGCTGGGATAAAACCAGTCTGATCAATATGAATATAGTTTCCAATTATATTTTTTAATCTATTCGCTAGAATTGAGGTAAATAATTTATAGTCTATGTTTAGTAATGAAATTGGGCGAAAAGCCTTGGGATTTGTAATGTCCCTGTCCTTTTTTGGAAGCAAGATGACATTTGCGTTTGTCCAGGTTTCTGGTAGGATACCGTTTTTCATGATTTTATTAAATGCTGTTGTAAGAGGTTTAAGTAAAGATGAGGAAAAAGCTTTGTAAAATTCAGTTTGAAACCCATTTGGGCCTGGCGCCTTATTACCTCTGAGAGACTTTATTGCCGTTTCTACTTCACTTTCAGTTATGATAGAGTCTAGTTGAGATCGATGATCTTCGGTGAGAGTACAGGGAAGCGTAAAAGGAGAAAGGAAACTTTTAATTTTTTCTGTAGACTAATTAGTTGTTTTATACAAATTAGAGTAAAAAACTTCCAATGATTTTATGATGTCTTTCGTCACAGTATGGAGATTGCATTATGGTCACGAATGCTATGGATCCATCTATCTTCACGTTGTTTTTTTAGCCTCCAGGCAAGAAGTTTAAGATTCTTTGGGCCTTTGAAGTTAGAGTCTCGTTTAAATTGTGTAGTTTTTTGGTTCATAGCAGAAAATTCTAATAAGTCTAGTTGTTTTCTTACATCTAAAAGTCTCTTGTATATTTTACTGTTGCAGGATTTTTTATGTAGCAATTCTAAATGTTTTAGTGACGTCATAAGTTCTAATTGTTTCTCTCTTTTTTTCTTTTTTGCAGGCGGTGGTCAATGCAATCAATTTACCTCGAATAATGGCTTTAAATGCTTCTCATACAAGAGTATTAGAAACTCCACAGTTTTGGTTTATATTAAAAAATTCTATTAGTTCTGTTTGTAGTTCTTGCTTGGTTTTATGATCAACTAATAAATTTTTATTGAAAATCCAGTTATGCTGTGGGCTGTAATTATTGTCTAGTTTCAATGTACAATGAAACGGGGCGTGATCCAACCATCTGATATTTCCGATTTCTGAAGAAATAACGAATGGGAGAGTAGTATCAGATGCTAAAATAAGATCAATTCTCGAGTAAGTCCTGTTTTTTGCAGAAAAATAAGAATAATCTTTTTCGTTGCCATGTTGGGTTCGCCAAATATCTTTTAGATGTAGATTGTCCAATATTGTTTTAAGAGGAGTAGCATGATTGAGCGTAGAGATAGTTTTATTGGAGGATTTGTCTAATTTAGGGTTTAACAAATAATTAAAATCACCACCCACTATTAAATGGCCTTTTCTAAATAGAGATAATTTTGTTAACGTGGTCTTTAAAAATTTGACTTGGCCTACGTTAGGTGCATATATTGTCGCCAAGGTGATATTGTGGTTTTGTAGTGATCCTTGTAAGAAAAGGTATCTTCCTTCTGTATCTTGCTCCAAAGCTTCAAGTGTAAATTGTGTGTTTTGGCAAAAAGGATGGCAACACATCTATCTTTGTTCGTACCGTATGCCAGGTATTGTAAAGGAAACCAATTAGATTGGATGACAATGGGGCCTTTTTTAATATAGGTTTCTTGGAGAAATACTATGTTTGTCCTTTTGTGCTTTAGTTCTGTTGCTAGACGTTTTGCCTTAATTTTATTATTAAGACCTCTACAATTAAGAGAGGTGATTTTGTAATCACTTAAAGTCATTTTTAAGGTATAAGTCTTGATTTATCATCTATTACGAGCAGATGAAAATAAACTAATGAAAAAATAGACTCCGTTGTAAACATCCAATGGACTTGGGGCATATTAAAAAAATATCATACCATAATTAGCGTCATGAAACCCTATATTGATAATCGAAGCAAATAAATAACAGATTTTGTTATACCAGCAGAGATTTAGTTCAAGTGTTAATTGACAAGGTATACAAATAAATTGACAAGGTATACAAATAAATGTTAACCTCTTTTGAATGTAATTCAAAGATTTTTCTGAGTTGCACAGTAAAAAAGAAACAACAATCAACAATATATAGCTAAATTTAACACTTGAGTAACCACATTTAACACCCCGTTCCATCCCTCCCACCCTTCTTACCCTCCCATCCCCGGGGAGAGCAAGTTCTGGTTTCAAAGTGTTGTAGTAGTTAGAGCAGGGGTGTCAAACATAAGACCTGGAGGCCAGAACTGGCCCATCCAGGCTCTTATCCAGCATGCGAGCAACTGGTGCAAGGGAGGGAATGGGGGGGGAGTGGGCAGAGCCACTCTGACTGTAGCTTCAGCAAGGTGGAACAACCTCGTCTGCAGCAGTCAAGCAGAACCCCTTCGCTTCAGTGGCACCCTCACTGGTAAGTTAGGAGCTGCCACAGCCACATTCATGCCGGCTCAGAGTTCCAAAGCAAAGTTGCATGTCTCTTTGCTCAGCCTGCAGTTCTGGAGATGCTGTCCTGGATGGCTGTGGGGATTGGCATTTGCATGTAGGGGGATGCAGATAACCATCTGCTGGGTCTTGCTGGCAGCCAGTGCTGCCACCATATTCACATCCCACCGTACGGCAGCTGTGCTTTGGCCCATCAGAGCCAGTTTGGTGTAGTGGTTAAGTGCGTGGACTCTAATCTAGGAGAACCGGGTTTGATTCCCCACTCCTCCACTTGCAGCTGCTGGATATCCTTGGGCAAGCTATAGTTCTGTCAGAGCTCTCTCAGTCCCGCCTACGTCACAGGGTGTTCGTTGTGGGGAGGGGAAGGGAAAGAAGTTTGTAAGCTGCTCTGAGACTAAAAGTGAAGACTGGGGTATAAGTCCGATCTCTTCCTCCTCCTCCTCCTCTTCTTCTGGCATTCTTTGACAGTTCCTTCCACACATTGGGGGCCTACTCTGGCCACTGAGCATGTGACTTGGCAGCCAGGCACTTTTGCCTTTGTGGGACCCTCACCATTATATATCAATATTAAAAATTATTTTTGATATAACTTTAAATACTTCAACTTTTTTTTCTGTTTTAACAAAATATAATAAATTTTTGTGGGCCCTAAACATTTCATTTTTTTCTGATGTGAGAAAAAATTAAAACAATTTATTCTATTCTAAAAGTTCATTTTTTAGTTCTGATTTAAAAAAAATTAAAACATATTCATGGCCCCCTAAAAGTATTGGGGGCCCTAAGTACTGTGCCTACTGTGCCTAATGGATAAGTTGGCCCTGACCCCATGGACTACCCAGCAGCCTTTTGGGGGGGGCGGTGCTGTCAATCTCTGGTTATACTGGTCAGTATTGTGCGCACGGTGCCTGCTTCTTCATCAGATGATCCAGTGGCCTTTGGCCTGGGGCGGCTGCTGCTTCATGGGGGTGGCATGGTTTGCCAACAATCTCTGCCCTGAACCCCCAGCATCACCCCGTCATGGATTGTCTGGCAGCCTTGGCCAGAGGCAGCTACTGTCGCCCGGGTATCTCCAACTTATTTGGCTTTACTTGGCCTGAGTCCTGCCGTGCATATGGCCTCGGACCTGGGCCACTGCCCCCCTGCTTCCACAGGCAGGGGGATAGTTCAGCTTGTCTTCCCAGTCCCCTTCCAGGGTGGCTCAGAGACAAGGGAGAGCTCGCAACACCTAGTCACTTTATGTTTTTACCCTAGGGCCCGGGGTCACAGCACTGGCAGGGGACTAGGAAAAGGGTTTGCTCCCCCTCCAGGTAGCATGGGAGCATCTGCCCAGCACTGCACTGCTGGCTCTCCAGTCTGTCCATGCGGATCTCCCTCTGCATCTCCCGCAGCCCATGGGGCCTTGCAGTGAGGACACACCAACTCAGACTTTACCAGCTGCTGTCCTTTATAAAGTTTGTATCTCCGGTACCTGGCATCACGTTTTATGACACACATGGCCCGACCCAACTAAGCGACATTTATGTCAGGTCCAGCCTTCATGGCAAATGAGTTTGACACCTCCGGGTTAGAGTGTCAGTCTAGGAGCTGGCAGACTCAGGTTCAGATCCTCTCTGCCATGGGAGTTTCCTGGGTGACCTTGGGGCAGTCACTCTCTCTCAGACTAACCAAGCTCACAGGGTTAATGTGAAAAGAAAATGGAGGAAAATAGGTTGATGTTGCAATCCACTTTGGGTCCACATTGGGAAGAACAGTGGGGTATTATTGAGTACCCATTACACACAGAAGGCTGATATAATGAACAGAGGCAAGAACTGGAGGCAGAAGAAACAGACTTGCTAAGTCAGAATCCTGAAGGTCAATGTGGTTACACATTGGAGACCAAGTCCTATGAGGAAAGGTAGAAGTAGCTGGGTATGTTTAGCCTTGAGAGGAAATGACTGAGAGGTGATATAATAACCATCTTCAAGTACTTGAGGGGCTGTCATATAGAGGATAGTACGGAGTTGTTTTCTGTTGCCCCAGAAGGTCGAACCAGAACCAATGGGTTGAAATTAAATCAGAAACGTTTTTGGCTAAACATTAGGAAGAACTTCCTGACAGTTAGAGCGGTTCCTCAGTGCAACAGGCTTCCTTGGGAGGTGGTGGGCTCTCCTTCTTTGGGAGTTTTCAAACAGAGGCTAGATGGCCATCTGACAGCAATGCGGATTCTGTGAACTTAGGCAGATCATGAGAGGGAAGGCAGGAAGGGCTGCCTCAGTGCTTAGTTCTTGTGGCCCTTTCTTACACACACAGGGAAAGGCTGATTGCCACTTTGGGGTCAGGAAGCAATTTTTCTCCAGGCCAGTTTGGCCAGGAATCCTGGAGGTTTTTTGCCATCTTCTGGGCATGGAACAGAGATCACTGTGGGTGTGGAGGGGGAGATATTTGTGAATTTCCTGCCTTGTGCAGGGGGTTGGACTACATGACCCTGGAGATCCCTTTCAACTCTATGATTCTATGATTCTATGATCTGGGCAGAAAGACCTAAGTTCAAGTCCTCTTTAGCCATGAAATTACTTCGGGGTATTTGGTAACTGCATTAAGGGGTTTCTTAAATGCCATGTGGGCATCTTGATGGACAGGTTGAACCAGTGTGACATAATGGGTCAAGCATCAGAATCGGGTCTGGGAGACCTAGGTTTGAATCCCCACTCTGCCATGAAAGTTTACTAGGTGACCTCGCCTATATAATGCTGATTTGTAATTATTTCCCGGGAAGGAATATCAGATTTTACCTAAATGTGGCAAAATTTGCTAGACAAGCTCTAAGACTCCAGAAGCAATTTGTAGAGGGAAGCATCTAATTGGCTTATAGCTAGAACTCAGTCCTGATTTTTATTTTATACTAGCCTGATACCCGTGTTTCGCTATAGTATTTAAGTTCCATAAATCCAGTTATAATATTGATGATGTGAAGTATGAAATGTAACATTTGTTGTAGGAATTCTAATGGAGAAGTTTGTAGTGTTAAAAATGAAGCAAGACATACATACTTGTTTTTTTCTCTACTGAAGGACCTCTCTGTAGACCACATTGGTGGTTCTACCCTCAAGTGCTAGGATCACCAAGCAGCTTGGTGAGCTCACTCTGGAGCAGGCAACATAGAACTGTCCATTTAAGAAGCAGTCATCTGTTACATCAACTCCTGCCACCTTCCATGAAAGTGATGGCCTTTCTACTTGTGTTCCTAGATTGTTTTGATCATATGGAGACAGTGTTGTTCTGAGCACCTCAGGGTGATCTCACTGGTACTTGGCCTGTGTAGCTCAGTGCTCCGCAGAGTACTGTGTGCAAATGTCTTTGCCACATTCCTAAGTTGCCTCCTCCTTGTAGTGTTGGTGTATCTGGCTCGATGTTTGCCAGGAGCTTTCTTGGGGGCAGTAAGAGGTAAGACGTTGAGGAGAAGTTAGTGTGAGGGAGTGGTGATGCGGTGGACATTTCTTCAGGTTCATGAGGAAGGCATACATCAAAATGGCTCCTAGAAAGGTCCTTTACTATCTCCCCGTGAACATACATTAACTCAATTGCCATGCTGGTTTTTTTGAAAAATGTCTATTCAGGAGTCTTGAATCACTGATTTCTGTAACTGTCTGCAGTCTCTTCTAACTGTGTTTAGATCCACAGCTGAGCAATCAGAGGGAGGCGGGTGCAAACAGGCAAGTTTTACCTCAGAACTCTGAACTACACAGTTGACTAATGGAGGGGGCAAAGAGGCAGCAGCCTGCCAGGCACATGGAAAACAATTGGGGGAACACATTTTGCCCATTTTTTACCCCCTTAGGGGTCATGTTTCACAGAAATCTCTTTGTGGGAGGCTTGATGTCATGGTAGGAATGCATTCCCTTTATTTTGGGTTTCTTGGTGCAGGGGTTTGGCCTGGACATTGAATTGGGGGAGAGGGCATTCCCCCCCCCTTTTTTTTTTTACAAAATTGCCTGTCATTTATGTTACATTTAAGAAGTGGGACATAACCAGTGTTCCCTCTAAGCTGAGTTAGTGTGAGCTAGCTCACAGTTTTTTAGCCTCCAGCTCACACATTTTTGTTTAAGCTCAGGAAGAATGGCTCCAGGGCAAACTAATTTATGCAGCAGCCAAATCACTCAGTCATAATTTTAATGCCAGTAGCTCACAAAGTAGAATTTTTGCTCACAAAACTCCACAGCTTAGAGGGAACACTGGACATAACTATGTATTCAAAACACCATTGGAGCAATCAGGGCCAGCTTGCCCACCAGGCAAGCCCTCCTGCGCCCTGCAGATTGCCCTCCCTCCCCCTCCCCAGCATGGCAGCAGCCACCGGGGACTCGCTGCCACTGCCCGCCACCATCAGTAAAAGGGTGCCCAGCCAGCCAGCCAGGGCGCAGGAGGTGGCAACAGTGCAGCTCTCCCACCCTCACCCTCACCCTTCAGGTGGAGGAGGAGGTGGTGGCCAGCCGCCAGCGGAGAATGACCAGCCGGGGAGCAGGAGGCAGCAGCAGCCAGCGGGGACTCGCTGCCACCTCCCATCGCCACCAGTAAAAGGGCACCTGGCTGGCCAAGCAAGGCTGAGGGACATTGCGGTCCCCTTTCCTCTTCCTGCCACAGCCCCCACAGCCAAGGGCTCCTCGCTAGCCCGGAGGCAGGCTGGAGGCTGTTTTGTGGTGGGCAGGGGGCCAGGCCAGCCAGCCAGTGCTGCCCCACTCCATTCCATGGCAACAGCGTGCCATGCCCGAGAGCTGCCCAGCAGCAGCACCAGAGGCAGCGGCCAGCCTCCTCCTTGGGTGAAGGAGACGGCGGCCAGCCAGGGAGCAGGAGGCGGCAGCGGTGCAGCTCGCCCGCCTTCCCCCTCCCACCTTGGGTGGAGGAGGAGGCAGCGGCCTGCGCAGCTGACAGGGGCGCAGGCGGCGGTGGAGCAGCTCGCCCTCCTCCCTCCCCATCCCCCCTCAGGGGGAAGAGGAGGCAGTGGCCAGCGCGGGACTCCAGGCCCTGCCGGGAGGTTGGCATCTGTGCCCACCTAGGGCGCAGAAGCACCTCAAGCCAGCCCTGGGAGCAATCAGATATTACGCAATTTCATATGAACCAATTTTCTAGAACCCACATTGTGAGAAGTTAAATAACCTAATAGAGGAAACCAGTTTTTTACACATTTGGGGTATATTTCCATTGTGGGTGGGAGTGTGGCACTGCTAAGGTGATCCTGCTGGGGCAGCATCCCTGATGGATTAAAGTACCCTGGTCCTGCTGCTACCCCTGACAGACACCCGCCTGTCTGGTGTTAGGGGGGATTATGTTAAAGGCATCAGGGAGGCTGGGCCAATAACAGGGTTAAGGCAGTCCTGCTGAGCAAATCTCCCCAGTGACTGTAAGCATCCCACCTCCTCTCCTACACCCGACAGGCAGTTGCCTGTCCAGTGTAGGACAGGGAGGGGGGAGGAGAATTAGAAGCCGCTGTGGAGGCAGGGCTGGCAGGATCACTAAGGCGTTACTGCTGGGGCGGACTCTCTCGTGGCTTTAAGTACCCTGTAACCACTGCTGCACCTGACAGACAACCACCTATTAGGTGTAGGAGGTGGGAGGAGTGTGTTGGAAGCCATCAGAGAGGCTGGGCCAGCAGCATTACTGCACCTCACAGGTGGTTGTTGGCCATTCTTGATTTCCTCAACTGTCATTAGCTTTGTGCAGTCTACTGTAACTGTTTTTGCCTCAGAACACTGAGCTCTGCAGCTGACCAATCAGAGAGTGGGGGGTGCAAGGAGGCAGCAGCCTGGCAGCCACATAGGAATCAATGGGGGGAGCACATTTTACCCCTTTTGACTCCCTTAGGGGTCGAATTTCAAAAAATCACTTTTTAGTGAGCATCTATGCCATGGTAGGAGTACTCTCCCTGAATTTCGTGTTTCTAGGTCCAGGGGTTTGGCCTGGGCGTTGATTTTATAGTGAGGGACTTTCTTTTATATATATAGATGTCTCTGAATGTATATTTTACTCACATTGTGTGTTATTTAATTAGTCTCTGACTGTATTAAACTCTTCTTGCTGTTGTTTGTTGTACTAGGTGACCTTGGGCCACCCAGTCTCTTAGCTTAATCTGTCTCACAGAGAGACTGGGGTTCGGCTTACTGAAACTGAGTCTAGTGACACCACAGCTGGAAGTGACATCACCAAGTCAAAGGATTCTCGAGGATTCACTTGAAACTAAAGTTTGGGGTGAATCCAAGCACATCCATTGATGCAGTAATGTCACTTCCAATTACACAGCTGGAACTGAGTTTCCAATAGGTTTGCCAGTCTGCAGTTGGTGGCAGAGGATCCCCCTGTTTTGTGGGTTCCTTTCTGCCACTGGTGATTTGGCCAGCGGGAGGAAATCCCCCCCCAACAGCAGCATGGATCGACGGCTTACCTCACCTGGAAGTCACGTAGGCTCGTTGGTGACATCAGGGGGGTGATACTCTGGTTTTTGGGCAAAACTCTATGGTTTGAGGGCAATTTTACCATAGAGTTCTGCCCAAAACCCAGAGTGTTGCCCCTGGTGTGCCTACATCACTTCCAGGTGATATAGGCTCGATGTGTGGCAGTTACTTCTGGTGACATCAGTACGTCGGGGGTGAAGTTTCCGGCTCCCAAAGAGTTCTCCCCATCCCCCTGCCAGCATCTCGAAGGGACCTGACAACCCTAGGTTGTGGCATTGATGGATACCATTTTCCCCGCCACCCCACAGAATGCTGATGGGGGAAGCAGAGTGTCGGCAGGGGCTCTCCCTCCAGAAGTGGGCAAATGACGGCTTCCGGTCTGGGATCCATGGCGTCCTAATGTGTTCTGGCTTTGATCCCAGAGCAAATGGAGGGTCTTCACGACAGGGCGGGCTACCAGCCTGCCGCAGATCTCCCCAGGTAGGGGAGTGACAAGCAACGAGTATCGGCCCAAGAGGGAGTTGAGATCAGCTGATAGCGGGGCTTTAAAGAGCGCCGCGACCAGCCTTGATCCCCTCCCCCCAAGCGGGCACTTCGGGATTTCTCTAAAAGATCCCACCGAGTTGGATTCTCAACATAAGAACACATGACCCAGACCTCTGAGACATTCTACGGAAACTGATACCAAAAGAAACACTGCTATGGCAAAACACTGACTTTGAAGGTAACTTTTAAAAATTGCTCACCGAAGACGCGTTGATTTCGAAGATAAGCAACATCCGTTGAAGCGCATGATTGTACGGCATACTATGTACTAATACCGATTCCAGAAAACGCGATTTAAAGACTAAAAAAAGCCAAAAAGCCGGTTTGTTGATCATTCCTGCGGTCAGGATATTGATTTTAAAATAGAAACTAACATTAAATCCCATGAGAAGCAAAGTGGAAAGTTACTCAAGCTGCGACAGAAAACACCAGAACAAGAAATGATCTCAGGCGAGACAAGCTGCGCTTCCTAGAGACGACCGAGGAGGCCGGAAGGAGCTTGCTGAGACCTGCAGTCAAAACGGGAAGGAACCAGAAGACAGGGGGATGAATAAGACTGCCGGACAGGAAGTAAGGAACAGGAAGAGCTAAACACCATAGAGAGATAGCATCTGCCATCTTGGGAAGGTCGAAACTTTTTAATTAAATTACGGCTAAATGCCTGAAGCAAAAAAAGCGACAATAGAGCGGTTTAACTGGGCATTCAAAGAGCTTTAGTTTGATGTGAGTTTTATGACCGCTTTGAACAACGGCTTACGACCTCCGGCAAAGACAGAGGGCAAATTCTTAGTCCTCCCCAAAAATGACTGCTAAAGAGGAGAAAAAACTGCAGGGCATGATGGAAGCTATGGAAAAACGGATGATGGATGTCATGCAAAAAATGGAAAAAACTCTAGGTAAAGTGGCTGAAGAAGTAGCTGATTTGAAAAGAGATCTAGCTGGAATTACAACAGAAATACAGACATTGAACAAAAGAACAACTGATGTGGAAGAGAGCTGATTTGAAAAGAGATCTAGCTGGAATTACAACAGAAATACAGACATTGAACAAAAGAACAATTGATGTGGAAGAGAGAGTATGAGGAATGGAATCTGGTGTAGCGGAAGTTACCAAAGAAGCACTAAAGGCTAATGTAATGGTAGAGTATAATGGAATGCTGAACCATCTGAGATTCAGGGGAATCCCTGAAGATAAAAATTAAAACATCCACTCAGTCATGGTGGATGCTGTTGCAGATTTTTTAAAAATGGAAGAGGAGAAGGTGGCGGCACATATTGATTTGGTGTACAGAGTCAACTCTGTGATTGCTCAAAAGAAGAAATTACCCAGGGATGTGATTGTCCAGTTTATATCCAAAAGAGTCAAGGAAGATTTGTTTAAACAACAATTTCAGGAAGATTTCATGATTGGGCAAAAGAAAATAATGATACTGAAGGAATTACCCAGAACAGTTCTTCAGGACAGGCGACTTTTTAAAGACCTGATTGACAAACTGAAAACAGAGGGCATTAGATACAGATGGGAAATTCCAAAAGGTGTGAGCTTTACATTTAAGCAGAAGAGAGTCACCATCAGATCAGCAGAACAAATGACCAAGTTTATTAGAGACAATTTTAAAGACTCTGATAAGTAAATACAAAATAATATGGAGAGTCAAATTATTTCGTGGAATGCAAATGGACTTAACTCACCCCAAAAAAGGAAAAAAGTCAGACTGTGGTTGGAAAAGCAAAAATGTGACATTGTTTGTTTGCAAGAAACACATATCAAAAAAACAGATGCCAAATTTCTGATTCAAAATAGATTGGGAGAAGAATTTTACTCTCTCTCCTCGCAGAAGAAAAAAAGGAGTTGTTACATATGTAAAAAAAGAACTGGAACCAAAAGAAATTTTTAAAGATAAAGAAGGAAAATTTTTGGCGGTGGAAATTATGCTCCAGAATAAAAAGACTTTAATTGTAAACCTCTATGCTCCGAATGGAGCCAAGGAAATTTTTTTTTCAAGATTTATGGGAAGAATTACATCAGTTAACCTATGAACAAATGATATTGATAAAGCATTTTGGATAAGATAAGGACAGAAACCAAAACGTATTTTCAAATAAATTTGAATAAAGAAGTACAAACGCAGATGGTATGGGTTGCCTACAAGGTTGTGATGAGAGGACATTTTATTGCAATTAATAACAATGAGAGAAAAGAACAACTTAAAATGGATAAGGAAATTTTGGAAAATATCCAAAAGAAAGAGGCAGAGCTTAAGAAGAGACCTGGCAAAAAGAAAATTGTGAGAGATTTGAGGATTTTAAAGGAACAATATGATGCGAGGTTAAATAAAGAAGTTTATTGGAATTTGAAAAAATTGCAACAGAAGTCCTTTGAAGGAGCAAACAAACCAGGGAAGTACTTGGCATGGCAATTGAAGAAAAGAAGAGAAAATAAAATAGTAACCAAACTGAAAGATGGGAACAAGGAAATTACAGACACAGGAGGAATCCAGAGAGAACTTTATAAACATTATGCTACTCTTTTTCAGGCAAAACAAGTGGATCCACAGAAAATTCAGGATTATCTACAAAAGGTAAATTTAATGCAACCGAGTGAAAAAATAAAAGAATTTTTGAATGCTGCAATAACCAAAGAAGAAATCAGCAAAGCAATAGGGGAAGCAAAAATCTCCAAAGTCCCAGGACCAGATGGATTTTCAGCCAAATTCTATAAGAAAATTCAAGAAGACCTGGTGCCGGTTCTAGAGATTCTTTTAAATGAAATCAGAGAATATGGGAATATTCCAGATTCCTGGAAAGAAGCAGCAATCACCTTGATACCAAAAGAGTCACAAGATTTAACTAATGTTAAAAATTATCGACCTATTTCGCTCCTGAATAATGACTATAAAATTTTTGCAAAAGTATTAGCAGAACGCCTTAAAAAGTACTTGAAAGGAGTCATTGCCGAAGACCAGGCTGGTTTTCTACCGGATAGGCAAATAAAAGACAATCTGAGGGTTGTACTGGACGCAATAGAATATTATGACAAGCACCCTGAAAAGGAAGTCGGCTTTTTATTCTTGGATGCGGAAAACGCATTTGATAACTTGAACTGGGAATTTATGTTTAGACTGATTGAAAAATTGCAGATGGGTGAAAAATTTTCAAGAATGATTAAATCGATTTATAAAGAGCAAATAGCTACAGTGATTGTTAATGCAGAGTCAACGGAAATATTCCAGGTCAGAAAAGGAACTAGATAGGGCTGTCCTTTATCGCCATTGTTATTTATCTGGATTTTAGAAATATTGCTGCAAGCAATTAGAGATGATAAAAATATAAAAGGTCTTAACATTAGAGGTTTCTCATATAAATTAAGAGCGTTTGCTGATGATGTTATGTTTATTGTGGAAGATTCTGTTAACACTATGCCGTTGGTTTTTGAAAAAGTAAAAGAGTTTGGTGAACTCGCAGGGTTTTATGTAAATAAAAACAAATCGAAAATATTATGTAAAAATATGACTACTGCAAGACAACAATGGTTACAAAAAATGACAGAATGTGAAGTGGTTAAAAAAGTTAAATATTTGGGAATTGATATTACAATGAAAAACATTGATTTGTTTAAGAATAATTATGAAAAACTGTGGATATCGATAAGTCATGACTTGAGAAAATGGGAGAAACTTAGACTATCTCTTCTTGGAAGAATTGCCGTTGTCAAAATGAATGTACTGCCCAGGTTAATGTTTTTGTTTCAGACAATACCAATTGTGAAAGACATGAAAGTGCTAGTAAAATGGCAAATAGAAATTTTTAAATTTATCTGGGCAGGAAAGAAGCCAAGAATTAAAATGAAAATAATGTATGATGCAAAAGAGAGAGGTGGTTTTCAAGTCCCGAATTTGCATTTGTACCATGAAGCTGTATGTTTGTCTTGGTTGTCTGATTGGGTTAATTTGGAAAATAGAAAGCTACTGGCCCTTGAGGGCCACAATTGCAGATTTGGCTGGCATGCCTATCTTTGGTATGGGAAAAATAAGGTGGACTCAATGTTTAAGCATCATTATATAAGAAGAACGCTGTTTGAAGCATGGACCAGATACAGGAATACAGTTCCCGATGAAAGACCTTTATGGATTGTTCCTGCTGCAGTTGTTCATCCTTTTTCAGAACATAAAGGTAGTGATTGGTTGAAGTACCAAGAGTTGCTTCAAAAAGAAGGGAAGAATTATGTCTTAATACCAAACAATGCATTAGTATTTGAATATGGTTGGTTACAATATGGACAAATATGAGATATTTTTAAAAAAGATTGTAAAGAGGTGGGTTTTAGAGCTAAAAATGATGAGTTTGAAGATATTTAGTTGGAAAAAGGGGGAAAAGTGATTTCTAAGTTGTATAAAATATTGTTAACTGTATACACTTTGGATGAAACTGTTAAAGAGCAAAATGGGCCATAAATATGAATAAGGAAATTTCAATGGAATCTTGGGAATTTTTATGGAGGAAAGCTCTAAAAATTTCAACTTGGGTTAACGTAAGAGAAAATTGTTATAAGATGCTTTATAGGTGGTATATGACACCAAAAAAGATTGCTAATATAAGTATGGATAAGAACCTGAGTAACAAATGTTGGAAATGTAAAAAATAGAGGGTTCTTTTTATCATATGTGGTGGACATGCGAGAAAGCAAAAGTATACTGGTCAAATGTTCATTGTGAGATGCAGAAAATATTGAAAATCCCTATTAGAAAAAGTCCAGAACTTCTACTCTTAGGTTTGACATTGGAAAAAATCAAGCAAGAAAAGAGAACAGTATTATGGTACATGATCACGTCGGCGAGAATGGCTTTTGCGCAGCAGTGGAAATCGGATAAAGTACCGGATATACAGGACTGGTTAAGAAAACTGCTATTTTTAGCTGAAATGGACAAAATGACTAAAAAATTAAATGGACAAATGGCAGAACAGTATTTAAATGAATGGGAAGACCTGAAAATATATATGGAAACTGAATATAAAATGAAAGGGAAAATGTATAACCTTGATTCTTATTGAAAATGGAAATATGTTAGATTAGTCAGATTTCTGTATACAAAAAATATGTTACCTGGTTTATCGATTGCTATAAGTCTAAACCTGATTACTTTTAAATTTTCTTTGTTATTGGCAATAGCAGTGTTGGAAGCCTATTAGGGGGGAAGGGGGAAGGGATATAGCTTATAAGTTGTTTTGGAAATTGTGTTTAACAATGTTGAATATATTCCAATAAAAATCTTTGTTACAGAAGTGGGCAAATGACAAGCTTAGTTGTGGTCACAAGGATAAAAAAGAAGAAGGGAGAATGTTGTAAGCCTCTTTGGGTCCCCATTGGGGGGGAAAGAAGAGGTTTTTATACCTACTCTTTTTGTACCTTTAACAGTCTCAAAGTGACTTACAATCACCTTCCCTTCCTCTCCTCATAACAGACACCCTGTGAGAAATGCTCCCTCTAAGCTGTGGAGTCCTGTGAGCAAAAATTCTACTTTGTGAGCTATAGGCATTAAAGTTGTGAGTGAGTGATTTGACTACTGCATAAATTAGTTTGCTCTGGAACCTTCCTTCCTGAGCTAAGACTAAAATGTGTGAGCTGGAGGCTAAAAAACTGAGCTATCTCACACTAACTCAGCTTAGAGGGAACACTGCCTGTGAGGTAGGTGGGGGCTGAGAGAGTTCTGAGAGAATGGTGACTGATCCAAGGTCACCCAGCTGGCTTCATGTGGAGGAGTGAGGAATCAAACTTGGTTCACCAGATTAGAGTCCGCCGCTCTTAACCACATACCATACTGATGCAGTATAAATACCTAAATGAGTTCAAATGTTCTTTTGGTATTCACTGGTACATTTTTTGTACTCTTGAGTGATAATTGAAAAGTAGGCTCTATATAAATCTGCAGTTATCAGTACTACATCTTTGGTTATAACCACTATTCATAGATACATAATTAGGTGACCAATCCATTGCCCGTATTCATATTTTACTTTTGATTCTCACCAAGGTCCAAATAAAAAGTCATAGCCACTGTTTAAAAGGTTTTTTTTGTTGTTGAGCATTTTGCAACTGGCTTTTCTTTGCTGATTTGAGCCAAAGACATCATATCCCCCCCCTCAATTGCTGAACAAAACAGTACTCATTATATTAAAATATAATTCTGTGTCTCCCTGCAGTCCCCAGGTCTCTTGGCTGGAAAAGACTCATCTGCTACGAGTAACCTACAGCTCTCTTATTTTGGTGGCGACCACCCCCCACCCCCAGAGTGGTTAACAGTACCTCACTTAGCCTTACAGGGGCTATAATGATAATGCGAGCCCTATTATACACTAAATAAAACAGGAAAAATGACAGTTCTGGGTCCGAAACAGATAATTGCTTGTGGGGACTGACATAAACCACAAGCCCATCAAGAACAGTAATGAAAACATGCAAGCGCTTTTCATCTTTGGCTCAAAAACAGAGCAGAATGGAAAGAATTTTTATTTTTCTCTGTTGTGCAAAGCAAAATACAAAAGGGGAAACTGTTCTTTCACATGGTCTGACATAATAAGGTGCTTGTTGGCATTCTTTAGATGAAACAAGGCAGTCTCAAGAGAAAAGGGGATACCCAGAGTTTTCTCCAATGGAGGTTGTGGGAAACTGCAAGGAGGAACAAGGAAGAAGAGTAATCCTTTGTTCTTCTTCCGATGGGCTGTGCTGTGTTCTTTCTTCTTCTGACCCTTAGGAAAACAAGAAACTGCTACATTTCCATACTGCTATTTCTCATTTTCATGTTGTCTGCCTGGTGGCTTCTTATGTACGGATCACTCTCCTGCTATGATATTCATCAAGCCTTTTCTCTGTCATCTTCCAAGAAATTCTCGACAGCTCACCTTGTCGCTTGCAGCTCCCAAAAGGCCAGCCCATGGGACAGCAACAGTAGCAAACTGATGATTTTTGCACCTGCCTGGGGCAAGGCACTGAGCCCCATCTTTGCTATGCTTCCTGAAGCTACTGCCTGGAGTAGACTGCAGGTCTGTTGCCAGGAACTACCTGAATCAGTCTATTGGGCCCAGGCTGGAACCACAGTACTTCCCATTGCAGGGAATCTGCTGGTATTCCAGTCAAGGAAGCAGTTTTTTACCAGTGACTCTCAAACTTTTTGAAGTGGAACCGGGAAGGAAGGGCTGGATAAAATATGAAAGACAGATAGATGGCAACATCTCTTTCCAAGTATTAATGAAAATGGCACTGATTTCCTATTTGCATCTGGGCACCACTGGAGTGCTGGCTGTTACTTTTAAAACTTTAAATGTGCAGGCACCAGGGTACTTAAAGGCCCACAAGCTCCCATATTATTTATTTCACTTATAGTCCACCTTTTTCCCAAGCTGGCTTGCATCATTCTCCCCTCCTCCATCTTACCCTAACAACAACCCTGTGAGGTGGGTTGGGGGGAGGCATCTTCAAAAGCCTCCCCTTCCCTTCCCCAGCTGGCCTGCCAAGGCAGGCTGGGGGGAAAGCAAAGAGAGAGGGGGTTTAAAGTTTAAACCCCTTTTCTCTCTAGATCTTTCCATTGTATTCTATGGGGTCATAGAGTACAATGGAAAGATAGAGGTGCAATTCTAGAGAGAAGGAGCTTGGGGGCGGGGAGCTGGGGGTAGGGCTTGCCGCCACGGCCATTTGTGCCCACTTCTGGACTGTTGGAGCACTGCTCTGGCTCACTCCGGCTCCAAATGACCCCTGCCTAGATTTCAATTTGGAATCTGGCTGTTCAGATCTTCTAAAGAACAAATGTTAAGTTTTAAAAAAGGGTATTTGCAAGGATGCTAATTTATTTAGGTACTTGTCCAAAATATACTCCTTTCTTTGAAATGGGAGTTAGTTTGCTATTTAGAGACGCTGATAAAAGCCTACTGAGTTACTTAATAACCACTTTATATAAAGGGAGGTTTACAAACATGGATTACTCTGATTATTTGTTCCTAAAAGTGCAGACACAAAAGACCAATGCTCCTTCCTTAAATACTGTGTACTTCATATATTTATATGTTCATACATAATGGAATTCTCAAAAAGCATCTAGGAATCGCCAAGCTCTGAACCCAGGAAGGAAGTTTAGACCTTTCATTTCCAAACCAGACATGATGTTTAGAATCCTGGTAATAGAACTCTGAAAAGGGATTGGGGTGTGTGTCTTTAAGTAGCAGGCACACTGAGAAATATTGGGAGTGCTCTAGGGTACACTCTTAGCACTGCATTTCTGCCTTAGACTGCCTTTCAGAATCCTCTGTCAGGAGCAGAGGGCCCCTGACAGTTGTCCAGGAGTTTCTCAGCAGACTCAGTGTGGAAAGGGTTTCCTAAAGCTACAAATCACTGTGCTCACCTGGTTCTGTGATATGTTTAAGGAGCATCTCTGCAAATTATCATTTGGAGGGACCTTAGGTGAACCACTGTGTGTTACCAGCATCCCTCTTTTCTGTAACATTAGTTATAGTACTAGGCTTGCCAAGTCCCCCCTGGGGGTGGGTAAACCCCCACCTGAGAGGCCCTTTACCTGATGCCAGCAAATTGGGCCCCCGGGGGAACTCCATCCCCTTCTGGCACACGTCCCCACCGTGATGATGTCACCCGAAGGTGACATCATCACACTGGCCACATTGGGGGCGGGACGCTCTATGATTTGAGGGAAAATGCTATGGTTTTCCCTCGAATCCTGATGGCCCCACCCCCAACATGCTGATGCAATGACGCCATTGGGTGGCATCATTGTGGCAGTGCGTGCGCTCTGCACGCACGCACAGACTACCAGGACAACACAGGACTCCCCCTCTGTAAGTAAATTTTGACTTGGCAACCCTATATAGTATTAACCCAGTTTACTAGCCCACTGACTCAGATAATACATGCAGAATGCTTTGTGCACTTGAAATGCACTATGTTAAATCTGTCCTTGAGGTTTTTTCTTTGTTTTATTTAAATCTCTGGCTGCATAATCCTTGGCGAATCCTGAGATGTTTTTTGAAAATGTGAGATTGTTTTCCAGTAAACTCCTGGTACTTTCTGGAGCTAAAACCCTCTCAACAGCAGCAATCAATCCAATAAAAGCAGTAATTTCCCTTACCTTACTTCTTCCTTTCCTCACTCCCTTCCTAGTGATAATTTTGATTGTGATAGCTGCTGGAACGCAGCATGTTCTGCAGGATTTGTTTGCAAACTGCCAGGCATCTGAATCTTAGGTGCTACCATTTCTTAGTGTTTAACCCATATACTGTTGTGTTAAATATTGGAGAGAGAATTGTGTCCAACCCCTCCCAGGTGCACTGGGGCTGCTTCCCATGATGCCACACACTGAGCTGAGAAGATTCCCTGGTAATAGTACAGATATTTTGTTTCTTCTGCTTTCCTTTAGCGTCTTGCTGCGCTGTCCAGAAATCATTGGCTTTGTGGTTTCAATTGAGACTGCTCATTACCTATACACCAGAATAAAGTTCTTGCCTGAGACAGATTTGACCTCCTGCGGAGAAGACAGAAGTGTTTTTCCAGAATGGCAGAAAGAGCCACGTCTCTATGAGACAAGCTGGAGGCTTTACAAATAAATGTAATTACCTTGCCAAAGTATTCTGCCTTCAGTACTATCCATCACACTTCATCCCCCCTCCTTTCTCCTTTAAGAACAGATATTGAATTCTGGAGGTCATCCCCCCTTATGGCTATCAAAAAGTATTCTCAAAATTATTTCTTCCACTCTTACTAAAAATAAACTTCATAATAAAATAAGATTCCACCTCTTCTGTAATTAAACTCTGGCCTTCTTTCTATTTCTTTGCCAATTTATCAGTTTTACATGGATTCTGCCTCAACTGAATTACAGCCACAGATGAGGCGGGTTTGGAGCTCTATATCCATTGTTCTTCATACTAAATAGTTTTAAAGATGTAAATCAAATATTTAATTTGAGGGCCATGGTCTGCCTTTAGAAAGGAGTATCTTTAAATATTTATTTATTGTCTATGCTTCCCTCTCCAGAGAGTCTGCTTGAGGTGGCTTACAAATAAAACATAAAACAGAATAAAAATATTTAAAACTATGAAAGAAGCATTAAAAATCCAGCCAGAGCATAAAGGTAGCATAAAACAAGCTGAAGCTTAAAAGCAAGTCCCATAATAAAACAATATCTTTCATTCCAGTGACTTTGGTAGGGATTGGGACTGGGACATGAAAACAGCCCTGGAACAAGCTGAGCTGATTATGAGTCTACACCAGTTCTGATCGTTGCCACAGACCAGGTCAAAATGGAGCAGCCCCTGCAGCAGGGCTCATTTAGTTCAGCTTGCTCGTAGCTGCCAGCGATCCACCAGGAACCTTCCCAGTAGGTTAAATGACCAGTCCATTTCTGTGCTGCATTTAGAAATGTTCAGTAATATGCAACTTCTGTTTTGTATATTTCATTTACCATGTCATCAACCACTACATTTTCCTGTTTGTTTACTAATTTGTTTGCTGCCATTCCTTCAGCTCTGCAGTGCCTAACCAGTTGATTGCCCCAAGAGTCAGGCAATTTTGCTTTAAATACACAGCTCCATCCAGTGCAATGCCACAGGAGATATCCAGGTATTTTTTAACCCCTGCTCAGGCAAGTCGCTTTCTCCAGTCTGCTTCTCTCACAAAGCTGTGAGGCTGAAATGCTGTTCTGACAGTGCAAACTTACTCCAGTCTGAGCCTACTGAAATCAACAGGGTGACACTGGAGTAAGTTTGCATAAGATTTTGCCTCCCATTTCTGGGAAGAAAGGCCAGTCAGAAATATAATAAATGGAAGCAGGGTAGTAAAGAATAATGAGCTAGATGGGTCCCTGGTTCAAATCCTTGCCACAAATTTACTTGTTAGCTAAGAGGTACTGTTTCAGCCTTGGACCAGCAATATGGGGTTACTAATAATAATGGACTACTTTACAAGTCTGTTGTATGGATTACAAGATACTTTATGTGCCATACAAAGTAATATATAAAAGCTAAGTATTAAATAATGAAATGGAGCTGTACTACTCCAACCCATTGCAGAAAGGCAGAACCCATGGCATTTGTCTCAGTGAGGGACATGCAGCTAAACCCTGGCCAGCTCCCAGCAAACTGGGAATTGAGGATAACTGTGCAAAATCCTCTCTGATGCTTGCCTACCTGTGGTTCTCCCTACTCCTCAAATCTTCACAACAATCCTGTGAGGCAAGGTTGGGCTGTGAATGGCTGGCCCAGGGTAATCCAGCAAGTTTCAAGGCAAGTGGGGATTCGAATGAAGGTCCTTCTAGTCTAGCACTCTAACCCAGGGTCTGCAACTCTTTATAATTTAAGAACCAAACAATGTCAAATTCAGAGCAAGAGATCCAACATAAGACAGCCCATTTGCATCACTGAAACTATACAACTTCACATTGCTGATGACTGATATACTAATGTTGAACGAATACTCCATACAGTGTCCATAGCCCTAAAACTAGTTGCTATGAGTCCTTTAGTAGGAAGTGGTCCCCACAAGGTTTCACAATAAACCATAATGTACATAGGAGTACCTCTGTATGATTGTTTTAACACATTGGCATAAATTGGTTTGCATGTGGATTCCTGGAAACTGCTTACATCCATCATTTTCCTTTCTGTAAAGCATCTCTAAGAAGCACTTTAGTCCCATTAAAAAAACTTTTTCTGCCATTTCCTTCATATACTGGATATTCTAATATTCCACTTACTTCTCTAATATATCTTAAACCTATGTAAATGTATGATTGGGAGGGAGACGAGTTGACATGAAATAGGTGGTCTGAAAGAATGTAGCCTTTGCTCTCTGGCCTATAGGGGACAAAGGAGGGACTTTGCGGTTGGGGGTAGGGCATATAAAATGAAACAGTTTGGAATGTTTTGGGAGCTTGTTTGATTTGACTCTCTTTATTGTCAATAAAGCATAACTTAACGATACTCCAGACTGACTTTCTTTTCTTTGGTATGTCCCTTAGAGTGGCTAAGGTAGACAAACATTGTTTCTAACACAGACCCCGCCCCTCCAGCTCTAACCACTATACCACACTGGCTTTCTGAACTCTGGCCACCAAACCTTTATCTTTCCTTCTTCTGAATTTTGAACATGTGAGGCTCCACCTTCCAGCTGAGGATACCAGCAGGAAGCTAGGCATTCTTTGTCAGCTGGGGTTCAGTTGTGAACTGCCCCCACCTCCACTTTCTAGTTTCTATCAATGAGGTATCAGAAGTTGAGGAGGAAACAGATAAGCACCTCTCCATCATGCCTGGATCCAGCTCAACTTAGGATCTACTGCCCAAGGAGCATTTTATATTGAACAGTAACGATCATTTGTACTGGGCTTCGATCATAGGCATAGACTACATGGGAATGTGGGGGCACAGGCCTTTCCTGAATTTTTCCAGGAGTGACTGAGCCCCCCTGAGCAACCAGTACCAGGAAACACTGAGTTTAAAACTTTCCCTTTTGGGTTTGTTCCTCTGGGCTAGAAAAAAGTCAGGCTCACCTTAGGCTTGTCAGGCAGGCCCCAGGTAGGAGTGAAGGATCCCCAATCTGAGAACCCTTTCCCTGCTTTTAAAGAATCGGGCAGTGGGGAGAGAAATGGTGGTGTCGGGGATATTGCTCTAGCACTTCCTCTCTATGGTATGCCTAGAGTCGGAAGGCTAGAGCTGTCATAGCTACTATAGAACTCATAGTTCTCACGTGTTTGGGGCTGTTCCCCCCTAGCCTGTGTTAGCGCACTGATCCCCCTCCAAAGCTACCTGTCAAGTTCCTCAGATAGTCAGTCAGACACCAGGCTTCATAAAGAAGATAGTGTTTATTGAAAGCTAATCATAGAGATGCATTAACGATAATTTGTCAGTGATGTTGAGGATTACATGACAACACCAATTATAGCACATTCAAAACTCCCCCCCCATACTACCCACCAATAGCTACTCAGCGTGCGCGCGGCAAAGCATTAATTAACAGTTGACCAGAAATTCCACAAAGGCGAAAATAAGCCCTGGGACCCAAGGCCATCTGCTCAGATAAGAGACTGCATAGACACAGTAAATCTGTGGGTCTGGAGAGTCTGTGAGACAACCTGTGATACTCCCGCATTCCAGACCAGTGAACGATGTCAGCTCTTCTCCACCTCCTCCCCCCTCCATCCATCTTATGGCAGGATTACCTGACATTCTGCCCCCCTCATGCTTGCCCCCCCCAGGCTTGTGAGGGTAGAGCTTGTGAAATTTACGCACCAGGTGAGGGGCACTGACATTTTCAGCTCGCACCCATTCCCTTTGTTCTGGCCCAAAATCCACCCAATCAATGAGGAAATACGAGACACTTTGGAGTCCAGGATGTCAGCAACTTCATAATGTGGTTCCCCCCTACCATGAGGGGGAGTGGGGTCGGGCGTTGTGGCCGCCATTTATTCTCCGCAGGCAAATGGTGTAATAACCTGAGATGAAATACAGGATGGATTGCTTTCAGAGACTTAGGCAAAATCAATTCAACAGTGACAGCATTGATCAACCTCTTAATTTTAAACAGACCCACATATTTCCATCCCAGTTTGCGACTGGGTTGTAGGCCCTGTATGTTTTGAGTGGACACATACACAAACTCTCCCGGTTTAGGGTCCCACCCCTTGTCTCTTTTTTTGGTCCGCTTGTATTTTGTAGGTTTCTTTTGCTTCCTCTAGTGTCCGACAAAGGAGGGGCCAAACTGCTTGCAAATGTTTACACCAGTACCCCACTTCCCCTGCAGGCAAGTTAGGTTGAGTTAGGATCGGGAGGGGAGGAGCCTCGTAACCATACACCGCCATGAATGGTGAGACCCCTGTTGAAGCATGACACGTGTTATTGTAACAGAATTCAGCCAACGGCAACAGCGATTCCCAATTGTCTTGCTGGAAATTAGTGAAACTCCTTAAGTATTGTTCCAGGGTTTGATTGACCCGTTCCGTTTGTCCATCCGTCTCTGGGTGATATGCACTGCTGACCCCCCTCTCTGCCCCTAGCAGTGCCATCAACTCCCCCCAGAAATGGGAAACAAATTGCGACCCCCTGTCGGATATAAATTTCAATGGCAAAGTGTGTAATCTTACAATGTGGTGTCAGAACACTTTGACCAAAGCTTTGGCAGAAGGAATTGTTTTAAACGGTACAAAATGCATTTGTTTGGAGAATAAATCAACCACCACCCAAATCACCATTTTTCCCCCACTAGGGGGAAGATCTGTGATAAAGTCCATAGAAATGACTTCCCAAGGCCGGGAAGGTGTTGGGAGGGGTTGCAACCGTCCGGGTGGCTTCCCGGGCCGTGGCTTGCTCATGAGGCAAGTCTGGCATGACTGGACAAACAGGGATAAATCCTTTCTCATGCCTGGCCACCAAAACTGTCTCTGTAGTAGATGCAACGATTTCACAAACCCTGTATGACCAGCTAATTTGGTACCATGTACCCATTCCATGATTTCCCCCCTTAGGGAGCTCAGGACAAACAACTTTCCCCCTTTTCACCAACACCTGGCATCGTCCTGTTCCACCACCCCCTCTTTCTCGACTTCCGCCTTGTCGTTCTCAGAGAGGGCGGAGGCAAGTTTAGGGTCCCATGTGAGGGTGTGTGTGGAGATTTCGGTGGCTTGGCTTGGCTGCATGTCGTCATCACCCCTCTCAACTGGGTGGGTGTGAACATAGAGTCCCGGACCTCCTCCCTCTTGCTGTCATGTTGGGGAAGGCGGGACAGCGCGTCAGCAAGCGAGTTCAGAAAATGGTGCAACGTGAAGTTAAACTTGAGGAAAAAATCAGCCCATCGGAGTTGCTTTGCATTCAAGTTTCTCAGGGTGCACAGCAACTCTAGGTTTTTGTGATCTATCCAGACCTCAAAAGGCACCCTGGCACCCTCCAACCAATGGCGCCAAGTGGAAAGGGCCAATTTTATAGCCCCTGCTTCCTTGTCCCACACTGACCAGTTTCGTTCTGTCTCATTAAATTTTTTAGACACATAAGCAAGTAGGTGGAGTTTGCCATCACCCCCCTCTTGCAAGATGGTGCCTCCCATTGCAACGTCTGAGGCGTCGACTTGCACTATGAACTTTTTTAGTTCGTTTGGGCGCGCTAGCACCAGTTCAGTCGTAAACAGCATTTTAAGCTGTTCAAATGTGTGCTGACATTCAGGGGTCCAATCTAGCTTCGCCCCCGGCTTCGTGCTGTTGGCCCCCTTCCCCTTAGTTTTAAGCACATCCATAAGGGGGAGGGACACCTGCACGAAATTTGCCAAGAATGATCTGTAAAAATTGGCGAACCCAAGGAATGCTTGTAATTGCCTGGGAGTCCCCCCCCCAATCTTGCACTTTAGCCGGGTCTATCTCAATCCCCCTCTGGGAGATATGGTAACCCAAGAATGAAATCTCTGAACAGTGAAACTCGCATTTAGACAGCTTAGCAAAAAGTTTGTGCTTGTGCACCATTTGGAGGACCTCTCGCACCAATTTCACATGAGATTCGTTATCAGGAGAGTACAGCAAGATATCATCAAGGTAAACAAGGACCCCCTTAAACAGGTGCTTGTGCAACACTTCATTTATCAGATTCATGAAGACCCCTGGAGCTCCTTGTAATCTGAACGGCATAACCAAATATTCAAATTGGCCCAGTGGTGTGTTAAATGCCATTTTGTACCCATCCCCCTCCCTTATGCGCACCCTAAAGTACACGTCTCTCAAGTCAAGTTTCAAGAAGATCCCCCCCACAACCGCTGCCAGGAGGTCTTTGATTAGGGGCAGGGGGTAAGCGTTCATTTTCCCACTATAGAGAACAATGGAGGGAATAGGGGCAACCTGTTTGGGGGCCCACAGAATTGGACCCCCTGGTCCAATGTTCTTGAAACTTGGTGGGTATCTTGGGGAGAGGCTCCATCAGCTATCCTGTGAGTTTGGAGCCTCTCCCTCAAACCCCCTGTCCTCCAGCCCCCAGAATGTACCCTATGTTTTCACTATTGACTTCAATGGCCCATAGGACATAATGGAGCCGAATTGCCGCCGAATTGCTTTCATTCCTTCCTTTCTTTCTCTCTTTTTTCTCTTTCCCTCCTTCTCTTCTCTCTTTCTTTCTTTCCCACCTTCTTCTCTTCTCTTTTTTCCTCCTTTCCCTGTTTCCCTCCTTCTTCCCTCTCTTTCTTTCCCTCCCCTTTCCTTCTCTTTCTTTCCCTCTTTCCTTCTCTCTACTCTCTCTCTTTCCTTCCCTCTTTCCTCCTTCTGTGGCCCAACTCTCATGAGAAGGAGTTTAAACTTTAAACCCCTTCTCTCTTAGCTCCCCCACCCAGACCAGCTGGGGAAGGGAAGGTGAGGCTTTTGAAGATGTCCCCCCCTTTTGCTTCCCCTTCTGACATCACTTCCGGTGATGTCAGGGGGCGTGGCATATGCGAATAGCCTAATAGCTCATTAGCATACCATATGCTAATGAGCTCCTGCAGCTGTTTTTCTACAAAAAGACCCCTGCATTTAGGGCTTCTGGGGGCTTCCCCCACGAGTCACTCCATACATGCATCTTGCATCGAGGGGAGATGAAATTCACCACCCCCTCCTCCCATAATATATGTGAGTCATGGTCATAGAACCAAGGGCTGCTGAGTACCAAGGGGAATCTCGCTGCCGGGGTGACTACAAACAGCCTCCATTTCCCAATGACCCTCCAACCCCATATATAAGGGGACCGTTTCATATTTGCACAGGTCTTTCATCGTGGACCCATCCATCTGAGTGAAAATCAGGGGTTCGGCCACTTTCACTACCTTGGCCCCCAGTCCTGTCACTAACGAGGGGTTTATAATGTCTCGCCTGCACCCCGAATCCACTAAGTCCCTCACCCTGACATGGGTGCGTAGTTCGGGGTTGATTAAAGTCACAGTCACGAAAAAAAGGGAAGGGGAGCTGCTTATCGGTCGTAGCGCCTGGGAGTCGGGGACCTGCTTCTCAGCACTATTCACAGCAGGTCCTTCCCATTTCCCGTCATCTGGGGCTGCTCCTCTTCCGACTCCTCCAATTCATCTCCCAGTGGATTCGCTTGGAGGGCTCTTGTACCTTACGGCTTGGCCGTTGGTTTTGGGGTCGAGGTCTCGAACTTCTTCTTCCCTCCCTTCCCAGGGGATGGGGTGGCTCCCCCTCCGGGGCACGCGACGGTGAAATGGCCCTGTTCACCACATTTAAGCCAGAGACCTTGCTTCATCTGCTGTTCTCGAGTCCCATCCTTCTGGCGTGGTGGAGGGCCTGGAGTCTTCTGCTTGGTTGGTCCTCAACTGCCAGGGCTGGCTTGCTTTGGGAGACCGCGTCATTGAGACGGATGGTGCAGAGCTGGGTCTCGGTTTCAGCCACCTCTTTCATCCAGCCTAACAGGGTTCTGGGATCACGACCCCAGAGGATCGTTCCCTGGATTTCAGGATTCAGCCCCAACCGGTATTGTTGGGCTAACACCCTGTCCGGCCACCCCCTGATCTTAGCAGCATGCCAGCGAAACTCCTTGGTGTACTCTCGCACCAACTTTTTTCCTTGCCGGAACATGCAGAGGAACACCTGGGCCGTCTCGCATGCGTTAGAGTCCTCAAAATGATCTTTGAGCGCCCACATGAAGGCGTCTACTTCCCGGAGCTCTCGCCCGTCTTCTTGATGCAGGGTCACATACCAATCTGCCGCCGCATCTCACAGACGGGAGGTGATTGCATCGACTACGCGTTCCTCATTCGGGAAGAGGTGGCCCCAGTTATCCACAAATTTCTCAGCTCTCACCAGAAAGAAAGAAAATTTCTCAGGGGTTCCATCGAACGTGGCGTCCAACAGTTCAGCTGAATTAGGTAGCATACGACCCCAACCCTGCGGGGGTCCGCGAGGTCCCGGCGCCAGCGGCCCTGCAAGTGGACCCATGGGCTGGTCCGGGGTGCCCCAGGTTGCCCCGGCATACCCCCAGGTGGTGGTCCGGCAGGTGTGGCGGGGACCCCTTGCTGGGGTTGCCCCGGGCCCCCTGGGGTTAGGAGTTGTTGTCTTCGGTCCAGTTCTTCCTGGATCCCATCTGAGATCATTTTTGGAATCCTCTGGAGGGATTCCTCTACCAGCCAGAGCAACTGGTCCTGGCTTCAGTCCCTGCTCCATCTCCGGCTCCCCACGGCGCCCTTGGGTTTTCGCAGGGGGGGGGATGGGCTTCCTCTCCTCCAGCCGTAGTGCTCAGTCTGTAAACTGACCGCTCGTATCGGCCCTTGTGGACCGAAGCCTGGGGGGTGAGGAACCATGTCTCTTGCATCTCGGCTAGTAGTTTGGCCCAGTCCCTTCTCCGTTGGGGTCGGGTATTCACGCCAGCATACGCTCCCCCCATACAAGTCATCGTAGAACCCACCAAGGTCGTACTCGTGGCCCCATGTCGTGGGGACGGTTGTCACCAGGTTCTCTCCAGATGTCGGCACTGAAGTGGTCGGTGTTGTAGTAGCTGGGACCCCGTCGTCCACCAAGGTCGTTGAGACCAGGAGTTCTTCCTCGTCACTCATCTCGCTTGAGAGAGGTGCAGTGTAGCGCCCAGTCCCAATTCCAAAGGATCACTGACAATCTGTCAAGTTCCCCAGATAGTCAGTCAAACACCAGGCTTCATAAAGAAGATAGTGTTTATTGAAAGCTAATCATAGAGATGCATTAACGATTCTTTGTCAGTGATGTTGAGGATTACATGACAACACCAATTATAGCACATTCAAAACTCCCCCCCCCCATACTACCCACCAATAGCTACTCAGCGTGTGCGCGGCAAAGCATTAATTAACAGTTGACCAGAAATTCCACAAAGGCGAAAATAAGCCCTGGGACTCAAGGCCATCTGCTCAGATAAGAGACTGCATAGACACAGTAAATCTGTGGGTCTGGAGAGTCTGTGAGACAACCTGTGATACTCCCGCATTCCAGACCAGTGAACGATGTCAGCTCTTCTCCACCTCCTCCCCCCTCCATCCATTTTATGGCAGGATTACCTGACACTATCGCACAGCTCTTCATTGTAATTTTCACCAGTCTTGTTCAGATTGGTCTCAGTCAATTCCGACAGTTTGCTTTAAAAGATGCCCCCAGCTCCCAGCTGCCCTCATTCTGGTGAGGGCAGGTGGCATGAGCTGCTGAGCCACCACTGCCTAGCTGAGTTTAGACTTGGTGGAGAGTCACGTGTTGCTGCTGCACTGACCCCTCGCCACTGCCAGGACTTGAATTGGAGGGAAGATAGGAGGTCTGTTCTTGTCCCAGTAGTGCGGCCATGACATACACACCAAGAAGCGGGTGGGGGGAGGTGGTTTCACCCATTCCAGGCCATGGGGATGCAGGCCCCTCCTTGCTGGAGCCATTGGGAAGTTGTCCTGGGCTAACGTGTGTGTGTGAGAGACAGAGTGAGAGTGTGAACAAGGGAGAATGGGGGGGAGGTGGGAGGATGGGGAAAGTTGTTGCCTTACAAGGAGTCTATAATGCTCTTATGGACTTATGACTTAATAACTGGACTGTGCAATAAGTGTGCCAAGACAAGTGGAACGAGCTGATGCCAACTACCTGGATTGTGAACACGTGCCCAGATGAGGGAATTCTCCTTCTGAGACAATGTACTAGACCAAGGATGGATCCATGAGTTACCTGCCACCTCCCACCTGCAACACAGCAGAGATGAGCGAAGCACCCTGGTCGCGAACAGCACACAGAAGCCAGTAAAAGCATGCTGTAGAGGAACACCATGTAATGCAAGGAAACATGAACATCTCCACAGAGACTCTATGAAAAGAAACCTCTGTCAGCACGCAGGCACATCTCCCCCACCACCATCTTCACCAGATACTGCACATATGCTGCCCAGTATAACAAAAGAATATAAATGGATTAGCCGACTGACACATACCTGCCAAGCCCAACACCCAGAGTGATCATCGGGCCATCGACACTAACAACCCTGGCTGCTTTTGCTATTGTCTGCTAAAGGTGCCAATGTTAGTAGTAATGGAACCAATGTTGCCCAACCATTAAGCCCCCATCCTCCTGAAACCATTTTTTGCTTAAGCAACTTCCTGGGGACATGACAAGGGGAAGTGGCCAGTGAAGCCCATGCCCAAGTCCAAATAATGTATAAAAAGAGCAGGATCTGCCATGTTCTCTATCTCTCTCTCTTTTCCTCTCTACCTGACCCCATCCTACTTTGCTGACTCTTGGCTTAAATGCTGCCCAGAGTCTCTCCATGTGTTCTGTCGGTTCAGAATACAACCCTTTCCCCCTGATAGTCTCCCTTATTTTTCCACTGTAAGGATCACTTCATCATGTCAGGACAGGTCAGTATTGCCCAACCAACAACTCCTGCTAATGCGAATGTCTCTGTACCTTTTCAGTCTATTTTTCTTAGTACTGTATTGATTTAGTGTTTGATTTTGTTTATTTGTATGTGTGCATATTCCCCAGTAAAGGAACAATTTCACTAAAATCTGGTCTCTGCGTCTATTTCTGCAATTACTGGAATAAGTGGAACTCTTGTATACAAAGGTTATTGTTCCCTATTTGCCAATTGCCATTTAATATATTAAACCCCATATTTAATAAAGATATAAGGCAATTTGGCTAACAAAGTATCTCTTCCCGTGCTCCCTCCCACCCGATTATCATAAGCCAGGGACATACATGAACCATCTCATAAGAAATGGGGGGGGGATGCCCTTCTCTGTCAGGTTCCCAGTCAAATCACTCTCCACACACACTTTGGTAGTGAATGCTTTATTTAGAGATATGAGATGCTGTGGGTTCAACCTCTTTGTTAGGACTAATTTGCAAAGGTGGGAAAAGGAAGGATATAGATAAAACCCCAAAATTCCATGCACAGCTACGTCAGCGTTACTACAGTGACTCTGAAAGATATACAGTCACTATCTAGCCAGGCACAGTCTTCTCCAAGGACATTTCTCGTGTGAAAGATGTCTTGGGGCCCCTTAGGAAAATTACCAAGCAAGCCTCCCTAACACTCCCCCCCCTTAGGAATGCAATGGCAGGCAAGGGCAGTGTTAAGAATACAGAATACAAGCAGCGTAAATGAAGGATGGACAATGCAACCAATTCAGTCAGCCCGCTCCGATGCAAGATGCCCGACATTCACTTTATGCCACCTGGGACCTTCTTGCACACAGGCACGATGCTATCTTAGCAAGGACAAAACCCTTTTTTTGTCCCTTTGATTACATTTACCAGCCCCAGGCAGGGAGACTCCACTCCCGTTACTTGACTCTTTCCCCCATCATCCCCAAGACCTTCCTTTGTGGGTCTTCCATCCCTTTTGTGTGTGTTTGTGTGTGTGTGTGTGTGTGTGTGTGTGTGTGTGTGAGAGAGAGAGAGAGAGAGAGAGAGAGAGAGAGAGAGTGAAAGAGTGAGCCAGGGGGATGCATGGAGGTGGAGGGGAAGGCTGCGCATGTCCTTCTCCCCTTTGGTAGCTGCTGAGGGAGAGTCTCCATTAACACAGCTGTTGTGTGTGTGTGCGTGCAAAGAGTGTGTGAGCCCTGGGGTATGCATGGAGGTGGGAGGGTGGAGATGTGTGAGGGAGGTTGCATGTGTCCTTCTCCTTTAGGCCAGTCTTCTGGAGAATCGTTCCTTTAGGCCAGTCTTCTAGAGAAGAAGTCAGTGGGCCCAACTTTCTCTCTCCCTCCAATGCTGCCAGAATTGCATACCAGACTAAACTCATCAAGTAAGGACATACTTGCCAGTTTTCCAGTTTCGTCACTTTTATGAAACACTATTTACACTTGGTCTGCTGTTTTTAATTTAACAAGCAAGGAGAAAAGTATGCCAGGTCTGGGATTAGGGTTGACAATCTCCTGGAGGCTTCCTGCTTTACAATTGATTTCCAGACTACAAAGATCAAAAGATCAGTTTCCCTGGAGGAAATGGCTAATTTGGAGGATGGACTCTATGGAATTATACCATGCTGAGATCCCTCCCCTCTTCAAACAGCACTCTTTCCAGGCTCCACCCCCAAAATCTCCAGGTATTTCCCAACCCACAGCTGGCAACTGTATCTGGGATCATAAACGCTGTAGATAAACCACCTTTTTCCAATAATGACCACAAGTGAAATGATCTGTCTGATCTTTTGAGTGTGTGTCCCAATGTTTTTGGTTTACACAAGTGCCTTCTCATTCTCCCCCTGTCAGGTTCCCTATGCATTTTACAGCTTGCCTGCCATTGAGAAAGGAGGTTCCTCTCTCTTTGATGTGCCAGAGGCTTGTCACCTTAGTGGGGCCAAATGCCCTGACTTCTCAAATGTCTGTTATTCTATTTTTCTTGCTATGTAGAGGCTACATGTCTGAGGAGGGGTAGGCAACTATTAGTTTGGCGGGAGGGATGTTCTGGGAGAGGTACGTGCTTAGTGGGGGGCAGTTGATTGGGTGATTGGCTCCTGATCTTTAGTGCCTTTACATGAACACACTATATCTGTAACCTTTGCATGTTCAACTTCAGTCCTAACAATAGCTCGTGTCCAGGATGGTATCTGTCAAAGTCTCAATAAAGTTAGCTTTCTTTGAAGTGACTGGTGTTGAGAACTGATTTAACCAGGATCCTGACAAATTGTTGGGACTCTCTTTTTCCCTTCTCAACCTCCTGCACCACAACTGTGATGAGTAGAAAGGATGGGGAAGCTCCTACAACTGCGGCGGATGGTGCCATGCCTGAGCAAGGGACCACAGTGGTCCCAAGGGCAACAGCGAAGTCAAAAGGAGCGGAAAGCGGGGTGCAGACCCGAGACTCCTGGGTGTTGCTCCCCACTTGGGCTAAGCCCACCTGGGTGGTGACTCCAGATCCGAGAGATTTGTGTATGATGGCACAGGAAGGCGCTACAGACACTTGTCCCAGGAGGACCGGGCACATCCATGCTGTGGAGGGCACTGAAGTTGAGTGTCTCCGCAGACAGTTCAGAGATGAGGCTGAAGAGATCAGGCGAGAGATGCGAAAAGATGCTAGAATTACTGGGCATCATTATGGATGCCATCCAGGAAGAGTTCCAGAATCACAAATGGACCCAGGATGGAGCTGGGAGGTGCTGCCAGCCCCTCCGCACGTACCCCCGCCTTCTCCCCCAGCACCTCCAGTCATCCCTACTGACCCAGTTGGGCAAATCGTGCCACCTGCAACCTCAGCAGCTCTGGAGCGGCCACATGATGCCCTGGAAGCTAAATTCAAAGGCACTCTGGAGAATTTGACATTTTTCCTGCTGCAGGTGTGCAAGTTCTTATACGATTAGGGCCCCACTTTCACCACAGACAAGCACCATGTGGATTTTATTGGGTCGTGCCTCCGAGACTGGGTGGCCAACTGTTTCGTGGGTCTCCACAACATCTGGGGCCTGTAACTCCAAGATGTGAGTGTCTTCATGTGGGCACTCTGCTGCCAATATGAGGACCCCCTGGAGCTGGAGAGAGCGTGCACCCATCTGAGGGGCTTGCTCCAGGGAGGGTGCTCAGTATGGGAGTACTTGGACAAGTTCAAAACATACACCACAAAGCTCCAGGGATGGCCCAAAGAAGTCCTCATCAAGTTCTACTGGGCCGGGCTGAACCACTCCTTTTTGGATTGGGCCCTGGCCCAGGGCAACCTGCTAACACTGAATGGGTGGATACAGGTGGCCTGTGAGGCGGAAAACCGCTCCAACCTCTTGTGCATGTTCCAGCCCCAAGCTCCTGTGAGGGTGGCGGCAACAGCGGAACCACAGGGAGTGAAGACCAAGGCAAGAGAGGCCATCAGAGACCAACAGATGTGACAGGGTCTGTGCCTAAGATATGGAGCTTTGGTGCACTTTGTGGCTAATTGCCCTCTTGACAGGAGCCCCGGAGATCGGGAGTGAGCGCAAGACCTCCAAGAGAAAACCCAAGCTGCAAAGGGCACAGAAGAAGCAATCTAATGTGCTTCAAGCAGGAGAATGTTGAGAATCTGACAGCATCTTTTCCAGCAGAGATGAGCTCAACGCACCAGCGGGAAAAGATTGGGACCTGCTGTGAAAGGCACAATCCGGCAGGTCTGAAAGTCCCACACATCAAGTTTGGTGAGAACCTCTCCCCCTTTGTTCTATGTGACTGTACAGGATTTGAGCCCTCTCACCCCCAGTCCAGGGAATAAGAGAGGCACAATTCCTGATACTCTGCCAGCATGTACAGGATGTCACTTCTCTCTCACGCCCCTCCAGGAATGAGAGATACCAAAATCCCATATGCTTAAACAAACCCAAGAGTATGTCTGCACACACTCCTGGCTTATCAGTAGTCACTGCCACCAGGACCTAGATTTCCCACCAGCTCTGGAGAGAGGTCCCACCTCCTGGTTGGTTTCTGGGAATTAACAACTCATCAGCTCTGTGCCAGAGCTGCAGATAATTAATTAGCACACAGTGGTAGCCTTCAGCTGAGCCAGCTTAGGCTTAGAGGTCAGTTGCAACACAAGAACCAGCCCAGATAATATTAAACTAAATATTATCTTTATTCAGTACAAAGCATGCAGATAACAAGAGGCTAGCAAGAAGGTGAATAAGACAAATAAGATCTATAGCTTGTTCAGCTCTAACTATACATAGATGGATTCATAATTACCAGTCATTCAGAGATACCAGATAATTCAATATCCTTTGTGGAACTAGGGAATCTTCAGAATGAACCACATGGCTGATGAAGGCAACTAAGACCAGCTTGGTTGCCTAGCAGTAAAATTCCATGTTGCAGGTTTGTAATCCAAAAGGGAACTCACTCTCAGAAAGGGGCCCTCTTTCCAAGAGAACTCTGACCCTCATCCCATAGGGTAAGCACAACTCCCTCCCTCTCTTGTCATAATTGAATATGGCCATTTATCCAATCACAAAGGGATAAAGAGGTGTGCCCAACTATCTAGGTGCAGGCATTGCTGATGTGACTAAAGGCACGTCTGCTGAGCTTTGATGTGTTAATGCATGGGACATCTGTGTCCCCCCCAGCTTGAGAAGATGCTGCAATGTCTGTTCTTCCCAGCAAAGGTGCCAAAGTGGCTTTGTATATGGATATCAAGCTTGGCATCTGTGCAGGCCATCTGCTCAGGTGACAAAAGTCACATGGATATGTTAGCAGCTAGACCATTTGGGGGTGCTAGTGTAACTAGATGATATCTTACTCTATTCAAAAGATAAAGACTCAAAGGTAAAGTTGGTCAGGGAGGTGCTCCAAACCCTTTACAAGCACCGGCACTTTGTCAAGCTCTTCAAGTGTGAGTTTCATAAGGAGGAGCTAGATTTCCTGGGCTATCAGATTTCCAGGAAGGGACTGGGCATGGAACCCCATAAAGTACAGGATGTGGTGGGGTGGGAGGCTCCTCGAACCCATCGTCAACTCCAGTAATTTATCGGGTTCAATAATTTCTACTGTGCATTTGTCCCAAACTTTGCCCAGGTGGCCCTTCCCCTTACTGTCTTATTAAAAACAAAGGGGAAGGGTCCCGACAGTAGCAAGCCAAGTACCAAGCTGGACTGGACCCCAGAGTGCCAGCAGGCATTTGAAAGACTCAAGGGGTTGTTTACCTCTGAGCTCATTTTACATCATCCTGACGAAAATAAGCCTTTTGTAATTCAAGTGGATGCTTCCGATGTGGCTATGGGAGGGGTGATCCTGCAACAGGGGGAGAATGGAAAGCTCCACCCCTTGGCATATGTGTCTAAGAAGTGTAATTGGGCTGTTTGGGACAAGGAGGCGGCTGCCATCAAACTAGTCCTTACAACCTGGAGGCACTGGCTGGAGGGGGTGAGGTTGCTGTTTGAAGTGTGGACAGGCCACAAAAATTTGGAGGCATTACACACACCTGAACACCAAGCAGCTCAGCTGGTGGAGTTTTTCTCTAAATTTCGGTTCACCCTCCAGCACCACCCCTCTCTGGCTGACACACTATCCCGCCTCCTGCAACATGAAGGCCAGTGGGAAGAAATCATAGATTGGATGTTCACACCCACCCAGTTGGGGGGGCAGTGGTAACTCACAGCTGGGCGAAAGTGGAGGCCCCATTGATGTTGAACCCTGCATTTGCAAATTTAAAACAGCTTTTTCAGAGGGGAACACAGAGGACATTCAAACTGACAATTCAGCGGAGCAGAAGGGATTTGCAAATTTAAAACAGCTTTTTCAGAGGGGAACACGGAGGACATTCAAACTGACAATTCAGCGGAGCAGAAGGGGAATCGCTTTTGGTAAAGAGGTGGGAGGCTGTTCATGCCTAAAGCATTGAGAGGCGAAATCCTGACTTTGGAGCACAAAAATAAACTGGCGGGGCATTTTGGATACCTGAAAACTTTGCACCTCCTTCAAAGGCAATTCTGGTGGCCATGTATGAGAACAGATATCTCTCAATATGTGGGTTCCTGTCAGACCTGCCGAATGGGGAAACGGAGGCCAGGAAAGCCTCTTGGAATGTTACAACCCCTTGAAATGTCAGAGAGACCATGGGCAGTGATTTCAATGGACTTTATAACTGACTTACCACCAGTAAATGTAAAACAGAGATTTGGGTGGTGGTTGACACGTTCTCCAAGCAGGTACACTTTATTCCTTAAACACAATTGCCCTCAGCCAAGTCACTAGCCAAGCTGTTCATGTACCACATTGTGAGGCTGCATTCCCTCCCTCGCAAGATAATTTCGGACAGGGGACTGCAGTTCCTCGCTAAATTTTGGAAGGATCTGCTGCAAGTGTTGGGGGTTGAACAAGGTCTCAGCAGCTCCTATCACCCAGAGATGGACAGGCAAACTGAGAGGGTGAATCAAGTGAATGAATAAATAAAATGAATTTATTGTCACAGCATACAGCCAGCGGTATACAACCCTACTTACAAGTAATTACCATGTCAATAAATTACAAAAACAAATAGTACCCAGATGGTAAAACTATTAAGATAGGACAAGGTTAATAAGAATAAAATTGTACAAACGTTTTGATCAGTAAAACCAAGGTTCGGTGAAGTATGGGACAAAATTAGATCTTAAAAAGGATAAAATAGCGATGATAAAAAAATAAAACCAATAAAATTAGGATCGGGTAGTCGAACCCAAATGTCTGCCTGGACGCTGATGAGCTTTTACTGTTAAGATAAGACAAGGTTAATAAGAATAAAATTGCACAAGCATTTTGATCAGTAAAACCAAAGGTTCGATAAAATGTGGGACAAAATTAGATCTTAAAAAGGATAAAATAACGATGATAAAAAAATAAAACCAGTAAAATTAGGATCGGGTAATGGTGAATCAAGTGGTAGAACAATTCCTCCAGTGCTTCACCAATTACCAGCAGAACAACTGGGCCGACCTCCTCCCTTACGCGGAATACAGTTATAATAACTCAATACACATTTCCACTGGCCTCTCACCTTTTAAGGCTGTGCATGGGTACGAAGGGGACCCCCTCCCCACAGTGATTACCCAGCAGCCCAAACCGGGAGATTTGTGTTCATGGTGGGAGGACCTAAAGGAGCAATGGTCCACAATCCAAGAGACTCTGAGAAAGGCAAAAGAAGACTACAAAAAACAAGCTGATAAAGGGAGGGCTCCTGAATGGGACTTACAGCCTGGGGACTCAGTGTACCTCTCAATGAAAAAATTGAAGGGGATCCAGCCAGGGAGGAAATTGGGATGGAAGTATATTGGCCCTTTCAAAGTGTTGAAACTCTTGAACAAAGTTGAGTTACCCAAGACTCTGAGGCATATTCACCCTGTATTTCATTTCAGTCTGTTAAAAAGGGATCTGGGCCTGAACAAGTGGGGACCTTGTACAGCTGCCTCACCTCCTCGGATGATAGATGGTGAACCCCACCACTAATTAGAGAGATCCTTGACTCTAAGTTGAGATGGAACCAACTATAATATTTAATCAAATGGAAGGACTTTGATGAATCGCATAATGAGTAGGTGAAATGTCTACATGTTAGAGCCCCCTCTCTAACCCGTGCATTCCATAACAAATACCCTCATAAACTGAAGGGGAAAGAGGTCTTGGGGGGCAGTATGTCAGGCTCCCTATGCATTTTCCAGCTCACTTGCCATTGAGAGAGCAGGTTCCTCTCTCTTTGATGTGCCAGAAGCTTGTCACCTTAGTGGGGCCAAATGCCCTGGTTTCTCAAATGTCTGTTAATCTATTTTTTTGCTATGTAGAGGCTACATGTCTGGGGGGGGTAGGCAACTGTTAGTTTTGGTGGGAGGGATGCTCTGGGAGTGGTATGTGCTTAGTGGGGGGGGGTAGTTGACTGTTAATTCTGGTAGGCAAATACTGTGGGGTGATTGGGTCTTTAGTGCCTTTACTTGAATACACTATATCTGTAACCTTTGTGCATTCAACTAACTTCAATAGTCCTAACAATAACTCGTGACCAGGATGGTATCTATCAAAGTCTCAATAAAGTTAGCTTTCTTCAAAGTGAATGGTGTTGAAAACTGATTTAACCAGGATCCTGACACTCCCCCCTCCCAATTGCTTAAGCATCATGTTGAGGACTCTGATGCATCTTTAGTTTTCTGGACAGTCCGTTGCTTGTGAATAAATGTCACTGCTGGGATACAACAGGATTTCTGACTACTTATGAGGGAAATACTTTTCAAAACAATGTATCTTGCTTGCTGCTTAGTTCATGTAATTAGGCTTTGAAGGACTGTTTTGGAAATGATCTGCTTAAAGGCTCTGATGTCGTGGAGAGGGTGTCCTATGTTTCTTATAGTTGCTTCTAAAAGAGATAGGTTTTGAGTTACAGTTTGGTGTAGTGGTTAGGAGCATGGACTCTAATCTGGGAGAACTGGGTTTGATTCCCCACTCCTCCACTTGCAGCTGCCGGAGTGACCTTGGGTCAATCACAAGTTCTTTCAGAGCTGTTCTCTCAAGAGTAGTCCTCAAAAGTGCTCTCTCAGCCTCACCTACCTCACACGGTGTCTGTTTTTAAATGGTAAGCCCATCAGCATGAATAAGATTGGGGGGGGGGGACATGCAGATCAGAGTCCTTTTAAAATTTCCTTTTGCCGTGTGCAGCCCAAAGAGAACATTGGCAAGAAATGTGCATGTTCATGCTCTTCATTTTGCTGTTACTTAAAATGGTGTGGTACAGTTTCAAAGGGACAATTAACTGGAATGTATAAAAGGAATGACAGAATTGCCCATTGGAAACAATGGCAGAGGCTTGAAGGCTCCCACTGGAGATAATGGGAGCCAGGAATGCCAATTGACTTGCATGGGCTCCACTGAAATACACTGCAACACAAAAAAAGTTGCAAAGAAAGTGTGGAATGGTTTTTCAGTTAAGGTCTTTGGACCCAGATAGGCTACTCTGGGACTGGAATGATAGCCCCCAAAGTGGTAAGACAGTCCCTAGGAATAGAATCTGTGCTCTGGGACTAGAATTACAGCCTCCAGAGTGGAATGATGATCCCTAGCAATAGAATCTGTGCTCTGAGACTGGAATGACAGGTCACAGAGTGGAATGACAGCCCCTGGGAATAGGCTCAGTGCTCTAGGACTTGTACTCACTTGTAGGATATGAGTTTGAAGTGAGAAGAAGATTACTGCTACTATGAACTCTGTACATTGCTCAGAAATTGGGTGCACAGCAACTGTTTGTCATTCTGTCCTGGCTCAGAGACTTCAGCCATGCATTTACCATAATGCCATAATTTAGTAAATTTCAGTACAAAGTCACACTTATGAATAAGGCAGAAACAAGACTCCTGTAAATGAACATCCAGGTAAAGTTTTAAAATGTTCCCCTATAGGCTTTTCTGTGTTGCCTTCCTTACTGTCAGTCAATCAATCCGTTTATCAATCTACTGTCAAAGTTGTGACCACTACTTTGTCTGATGCACATGGTATGCATATTTGCAGATCTTAAAGGGACTATAGTAAAAGTGAATTTAAATAAAGGACACAGCAGGAGACCACTACCACTATATTCACTGGCCAACTCCCACCTTTTCCTGGGTTTAGCCCAGCCCAGGGGCATTGCTAGGGGATTCCCAGGCCCCCCTAAATTTCTGGGGAGCCCAGAAATCTGGAAGAGCCAGCTCTAATCTGGAAGAGCCAGGTTTGATTCCCCACTCCTCCACTTGCACCTGCTGTGACCTTGGGTCAGTCACAAGCTCTGGCACAGCTGTTCTTGAAAAAGAGCAGTTTCTGTCAGAGTTCTCTCAGCCCTACCTTCCTCACAGGATGTCTGTTGTGGGGAGGGGAAGGGAAAGGAATTTGTAAGCTGTTCTAGGACTCCAGTGAAGGGCGGGGTATAAATCCAATCTCTTCTTCTTCTCTACCTTCATCGATAGTGACAATAGCCTGTGATGTCACTGGCTCCTCCCTATGATGTCACTGGGCCTCGGTTCTTTTAAGGACCTAGCATAGCAACTCTGGCTTAACCCCAGGCCCCCGCCCCCCGGAAATTGGAAAGTCTATGCCCCTAGCTTGGATCCTAAAGCGGCTCTTGGGAATCAAATAGTTGACTGTTAGGCATGATACAGGTATAATGTTCATATTGTGTGGAGCCAGCAGAGACAGCCCAATTTGGCAGGAAATGTAAATAGTAATCCCTCCCTTCAAGGAGGAATATGACATTCAACTCAGCATTGGACAATATGCTGTTCTTTTGTGATATGCCCAAATCTGGCATCTGAAGCAGGCTGTTGCATGCATCCTCTGTGGCAGGGGAATATCCAAGACCCTGTTCCTAATTGCTACTCAGCACATCTACTCAGTTGATGATCCCAAAGTACACATGGGAGAAGGTGGCCCTTTGGATGTCCCGGTCCCAAACTAAAAATAAACAGGAATCTTGTGGCACCTTAAAGACTAACCACATTTTATTCCAGCATAAGCTTTTATGGATTAAAGTCTGCAGCTTCAGATGCAATGGAAGGTATCTTCACCATGCAGTTTTTTGGGCAAGCTTTTTCATGAAAACTGTGGAGAAATACCATTTTGTGTATGTGTTAAACTTTGTGTGGGCTGGATAGGCCTAGTCTCCTCCTCATTCTCCCCTCCCCTCCTGTCTCCAACCAGTAGTCTGAGGGCAGCTCCCTAGAGAGGACAGGAAGTCCATCAATGTTGTGAGGAGATCTGCCCCAAAATGCTGCAGGAGGGAAAGCCAGTTCCTGGGCAGGAACTGCTGTTTTATATTGGGGTGGGAAACCATTCAGTCAAAAGCCAGAAGCCAGTCAGACAGCTGGTTGGAGTCTGCAGGAGACAGAGGTCATTTTGGGAGACATGCTTTCCAGCTTTCTCCAAAGTAATGAAGTAATGTGCCTGCCCTGCATACCATCTACATAGGGCATGAGTTTAGAGAAGGGAGAGAGATGGAGTGGTTTTGTCACCTTTATTTTGTTTCTTCCATTCATGTTTGATATGCCTGTAAATAGTTAAGAGCTTTGAATAAATCCTTTAATTGTTGACAGTGAAAAGTCCCTCTGTACCACGTAGTTCTCCCAGATGCTTGGACATACTAGGAGTGGGTTAGGGAATCCCCGAGTAGAAAAGGGGCAAAATGGCCAGTTGCCAACTCTCTAGTGGAGCCCCAAAGATTCCCAGGAAGTCCTGAGCGATACCGGAGGGACACCTAGTGTCCTAGTGACATCGGAGGGAGGTTAGGAAGCTTTCCTGCCTAACCAGAGCCCAAGACAGGGACAGTGGTGGCAGCATTACCCAAAGGCATTGGAGAAAAACTGCCCCTTCAGATGCTGGGTCAGGCAAAGGAGGGTTGCGCAGAGTGGGTCCCACCAGCTGACACAGGCCTGTTCTGCCACAAGAACAATGGAGTTCTACTTCATAGATTTACATGCAATGCCATCTATGGTAATAATTCCATATTACCATGGAAGCCACTGCATTTAGTCATACGGAGTGTAAGTCCATCAACCTGATGCAAAAATCTCACACAGAAAAAGGATGCATAGGGAGGATCCTCTTCATAGCACCTGAAGAAATAGGCACTAACCCATGAAGGTTTATACTCGGATGAGAAAGATGGTGCTAGCCTGAAGGTATCTAGCCAGATAGTAATTAATTGTGAATGCTTTTGTTCATTTTCCTGCCTGCTTGTGGTGTGGGGTTACTGAACTGTTGTAATGTGGCCTTAAGGAAGAAATGTAAATATATCATTTTGTTGCTATAAAATAAAAGTAACTTGATTGTTTGCGATCAGTCATGTTGGTGTGAAGCAGTAGAACAAATTTAAAGTCCAGTGGCACCTTTAAGGCCAACAAAAGTTTATTCAAGGTATGAGTTTGAAAAAGTGCACATGCAGACAAAAGCTTTGTTAGTCTTGATTGTATATAGGAATGGAAACCTTTTTGTTAGTGATACACAAATCTGTGCCTGTGTGCTCCCATGCCGAATTGGAAACACACAGTCGGAGTCCGACAAGTTTAATACATTGAGACAGGGAATACCGGGCTGAGTGCCTTTGCACTCAGCAATTCCAAAACTGTATTCTGCCATAACCAGAAAGGGCAGAAGGTCTTATACCCCAAATGACATCACATATTGTTCACACATTAAAGAGTCTCTCATTGGTACCAAGTAGTTAATATCATACAAGCATAATTTGACTCAGTGCATCTCTCAGTGGTGTCAGTAATTACACTTGTTTACCTTTGAGCACCGCAACCCTAAAGTTGGATTTGACTGGCTTTCGAGCAAGGGAACCTTTACCTTTACCTTGTCTTCAGAACATTGGGAACATTAGAGAACACTGGGTCCTTCCTGGGCTCGCATGTGGAGAGCTAGCTGATAAGGGCTGTGAATCACATTAAACTTTCCTCTTGGCAGTCTTGCAACTTCTAAAAATCATTGCATTCTTATGGCATCCTCATTCTATTTCCAGAGGCCTCTAATAATGCTTTTCCTTAACATATATATAACTTTATATACAAAAGGTACAGTTATAAAATATATTCTACTATAAGCTTCTCTAATCAGAAAATTCTAGGTTACATACCAAGATCTGGATCCATTATAATTAAACTTCTGTCAATATGTAAACATGTCAGAAGAAATGTCAGAACCCACATTCAGAAATCATATTCATTTTTCCCTTGTCCTACATTAGGCCAGAGGCTAAGGCACAAAAATGATGCAGGTATTTACCCAAGCTGCACATGTCTGTCTCCTTCAGACGATACCAGAGCAACTGCCCCTCTACAATGCTGCAGGACCAAAGCACCATCACCTTTCCAGGGACCTCCAGGGTCTTCTCCCCTTTACGATATCAGGCATCATCAGCCAATCAGAACTGAGAGGCTTGACAACCAGTAGCACCCGATTGGAAAATGCTCTATAATAAATACATGCTGGGGGGGGGGGGCTCGTGCTTGAGCGACAGCCCGGGAACGCCAATAAGTGCCCAGCTACCGGACCAATAGCAGAAGAGGAGGCGGAGGAAAACCGCACACCTAACGTAGACAACGGTTGCGCGCGCCGTACGCCTTCTCTGCCGGGCATCGACCTCAGGAAGGAGGCGTGGCCTAAAGGGGATAGCCGCGTGAGCGAGGCGCGGTCTCCAGGCGTGGGGGCGTGGTTTAGCTGGAGAAGGCTCTGCTGTCGCAGTAAGAGCTGGGCTGCGGCGGGGTAGGTTGGTGTTGTCGCTAGCGCAACCAGGACAGATGCAACCGGGCAGCAGCTGCTTGTCCTAAGACCGTGCTACTAGAAGGTGGTAATTGCGCTTGATGAGCCTGGTGCACTTAGGTGGCGCCAAGCATTTTATTGTTTGATGGGCAGCGAGAGATGCTCTGAAGAGGGCCGCCACTTCTGGAGAGTTTGCCTGCCAGCAGCCCTTTCTCCTCCTTATTTAAAGGGCATTTAGATGCACCGGTGGGAAACAGCGCGGCAAGGCGTAAAAACCAAAAACTGTCCTCTGCTTTTTCAGTGCACCAGACAATAGCGAGAGTCAGAAGCCAGGCTTCGATTTCATTGCCTGAGACACCAGAAAGAGACAGAGAAGCGGAGAGGAAGGAGGGATGGAAGAATCCCAGAACTGGCCGCCCAGCTAAACAATGAACCGAAATATGTTTGTGTGTGCCCTTCTAAAGAAGAATCATGAAATCCAGATTATAGCTGTAAACCTTCTCTAGAGTTTTGGGATTTTTTTTAGAAGCAGCTCGTTTCTACTCAATGATGTGGCGGGAGGAGTTGTGAATCGTTTCTGGGGAGGAGGAGGAACCAAGAAAATCCGGATGAAATTGGCCAGGTGGTCGTAAAGCCGAAGAAAGCGAATTATGTGACGATTTAAAAGAAACAAACTAATCTGCATTGGATTATTTATTCGTAACCCCTAGTTGAACACAGGTGATTTCTGGGGAGACGTACTTAGAGACGAGTGAGAGGGCTTTCCGCTAGAGCCTTGTCACAGTTTGTATATAAGCATCTGCTCTGCTCCCTCCAATCCTTCTTCTGGCTGTGTGGATCCTCCCCTTCTTGGGAAGTAGGGAGGAGGAGGTGAATGCCTGGTTTTTCCCTAAACACCCGATCTGGGAAGTCTCGAGGATGCGGCTGGCCAAAGACGCGAGCTGATGGCAAGTCCGGGAAGAGAGAGGCCGGACTGAAGTGGATGGGGAACAGAGAGAGGTTGGCGGCGGAGGGCTGTGCGGAGGACGCCGTGGTGGGACACGTCGAACCAGGCAGCGTGCATCAGTACTTCGTGTGAAGCGTGTAGCTCCGGTCCCCCCGCTCTGCCTGCAGAAATGCTGCATCATGAACCCGTCACCCATCCGGATCGGCCCCTGAACCAGCCTGAAAACAGCACCCCTTGTGCCTGCTAGCAGCAGCAGAAGGGAAGGGAGTAAGGCGTGGACGAGGTAAAAAAGGAACACACACACACAAAAGAAGATCCAGACCCCTTTCTGTCTGGACCGCGCTGCTGCCTCCCATCTGTTATCTCAGGACCCCAGGAGGCAGTAGCCAGAGAAGGGAAACTCCTCTTCGCCAACGGGTGTGCAGGCAGGAAGGAAGAGGCGGTGGCTGAATCTCTTGCTTTCACGGCTGAGCATCTCGCTCAACAACTTCTCCTCAACTTCGTGCTCAGACCGAGGAGCGACCAGGCCAGCTTCTGCTCGGCGGGCTGGAACTTCGGGCAAAGGAGCGCGGGGGACCAGGAGGCGAAGAAGTGCACTCGCGACTGAGCGGTTTGTCCGCTTGCCGTGTTCGTATTGCTGCTTCCGCTGTCCAGTCTCGACAGAGACACGTGTCATCTGCTTATCCCAGGATATCTAAAAAGGGCAGTAAGTCAAGTGGGGCAATTTTTTCCCCTGCAACTTTTCCTTTTAAGAAATCTCCCCCCTCCCCATATTGACAACTGCCCTTGACGTTTTTGCGATTCTAAAAGGGACATACGATACCCCTGCCCTCTCTGCTTGGATTCACTTAAGGGACCCGCACACTTGTAGCTATTTTGCTTTTTCAAAAAAGCAGCCGCCACCCCATCTTGAGTTTTCTCGACCCCATTTGCTTCTCTCCCGTTTCCTTTGATCCGGTGCAGCTTGCTCAGATCGCCTCGCCCAGGTCTGCATCCTCTCTCCAGGTCCGGTGGCGGCGGCGACGGCTCGTTCGGCGGAGCCTTCCCCCTGGGATCCGGCCGGCCTTGCGGCGCTCCCATGCTACTGCTGAGGAAGCTGCCGGGCATGCCGGGCTGGCCGCCGTCGGCGCTGGGTCTGCGGCTGCCGCACAAGTTCGTCGTCCTGCTCTTCCTCTCGGGCCTGCTCACGCTCTGCTTCGGGGCCCTCTTCCTCTTGCCGGACTCATCCCGCTTCAGACGCCTCTTCTTGCCCCGCCGCGGTGCAGACCCGGACCTGAGCCGCAGCTCTCCCCCACCGCCGCTGCCTCCGGGCTCCGATCCCGGCCGTCGCCGCCATGCAGCCCCCAGCCCGCCTCCGCAGCTCCTCAGGGACCCCAAACTCCCGCCCGCCATGGCAGCCGCCAACGCCGCCGCCCTGTCTAAGCGAGAGCGCCACCAACGCCGCCCACAGGGGCCGCCTGGCGCGGGAACCGCCGCCGACCCTCTCCGGCAGGAGCCCCGAGCCCCGTTCCGCTTCGACTACCAAGCTTTCCGGCAGAGGCTCCGCCACCCTGTGCTGGGCAGGAGGAGGGGCAGCACCGAAGATCCCGAGCTCCGCTCCCGGAGGCTGAAGATCAAGGAGGTGAGAGTGAGGGAAGGGGGCGACCCCAGCAGCTGCTCATGGCCGCGCGAGGCCCTTTCCCGCCTTTCCCTCTCTGCCTCCTCCTCAGGCGTTGGCTCATTCCTCTCAGTGGTTAATTCGAAGTGGGGTGACACCGGCAGTGTTAGCGTTCATTGTGTTGGGGGGGGGACTTAGTGGAGTACTGTTACCAGGAGTATTGGTTTTGATTGTGTTGATTGTATTAATGTGTTAGGGGCAGTACTGGAAGTATTACTGTTATCTGAGTTGTGGAGGTTTGGCGGATATTACTGGTGGTTGTGTTAGTGTTAATTAAGGTATTGGGTATAATTAGAAGTAGTATTGGACTGCTGTTAGTGTTGAGGTAGTATTTGCCTTAATTGTGTTTGTGGTGGTGTTGGAATATTAATATTGGGGTGGTATTAGCATTCAATGTATTGGGATGTTCCTAGTAGGGTATTACCACCAGTGATATTAGTGTTAATGGCATTATGCATGATTATTAATGTTGGGGTGGTGCTAGTTACTTGTGTTAGTGATGGTATTGGGGTAATATACTAGCCAATGACATTCCCTTTGTGGAAGAGGGGAACAAGGATTTCTGCTGTTCTCCCCTCCGCCCCCAATTGCAAGCCTCCACTTTCCCTTTTGGGCTGCTCCTGAGGGCCCATTGACCTCCAAGAACAATATTTTGGGGCTCTCAGCAGACTGCAGAAGGAGGTGGAAGTGGGAAGGTCCTGCTCCACAAAGTCTATGGATGGTTAGATACGCAATGTCATTACTAGCCTTATTCGTATTAGTGTTGGTAGTGGTATTAATGGTGTCCACAATATGCAGTAGCTCCTCATAGTCTCCTGAAGAATTCTAATAATCCCTGTCCTGAGGAATTTACAATCTAAAAACTGACTCTGGGGAGAGATGCTGGGCCTAGAAAAAGAGCCCTGGAGCAAACTACACAGAAGACCCCCTGTGCTGCTGCAGGGCTTGATTGGCTCAAACTGGGACCATAATAACAATGTTACCCTTCCCAGATCTGCTCTAGCTTGACAGCACAATCCTATGCAAAGATACTGTAGTCTAAACCCCTTGATTTCAACGATCTTAGATTTGAGTAGCCCTCCATATGATTGCACTGTAACATGTCACTTTAGCAAAGAACACTTAACAAAAAACTTAAGTGAACATGTTCATTATTGTTTTTTAAATAAAAAACTCTGTTCTCCACTTGGCTTGCATAGTGGGAGGACTTGTCTTCATTGCTGGGTCTCAGCTGAGTGCTGCATTGGCCCTTAGCTCACCTTTTCCCAGCAGCCAATAGCCCAGTAGGGCCTGCCAGGAACTTGCCCTGTAAGGACTGGCTAACTCTTCTCCCTCACCTAAAAAACACTTAGCCCTTCTCTGACATACCTGTAGTTATTGATTTGTGAGGAGAGAGAAGAGGTGTGCACATTCCATGGCTAAACCTTGGTAAACTGAAACCAGGCTTCTATGTAGACTAGCGCTTCATCCTTCTTGCCAAAAGAACAAGGAGACTTGTGGCACCTTAAAAGACTGGCATTTGTTGTGTCAGAAACTGTGGCGGACTACCGCTTGCTTTGTTAGCAGCATGAAGTGTGGCCTCAGTTGGCAGATTATATATTGGCAGAGGGAAGAAGTTTAAAAAACAGCAGGGGTTGAAAGGCAATGAAATGCAAAGAGTATAATCTGACACTTCTTAGTAGATAAGAGCTATCTACAATTGAGCCTTATATGGAAATGTCACAAATCTATATGTACCTCTTACATTTTGCTGCTTTTTCACTCCATTGTTTACATTTTCGTTTTCCTTTTTCTCTCTCCAGGGTATAGATAACTACATTTCATTTCTCTGTCAAAGTGGACTCACACTCTTTTTTATGTGTGTTTTGTGGCAGCAAAGTAATTAGGGCTGCCACTCTTGAATTTTTGTTTATGCCCTTCCCATCCTTTCATTCTGAATGAATTAACTCTAGAATAATTTATAATTTAGTTCTGTGTTTACAGTAGCATATATGGATTAGAGATCTTAATTTTGCTTAAAAGCATATGTAGAAAGATGTATAAATGGTTACTTTAAGTGTGTTGTTTATGACTGTTACGATTTTACCAGGTGTAAGTTACAGGGGTGTGATGTGTCCTGCTTATAGCCTTAACCTCTGAAGAGCATCTTTCTTCCTTTCTAAACCACTGGAGATTATTGCAGCTCCTTGTGACATGTTTCTGTGGTGGACATGAAGTTGTTTTTTGTTCAGCTCTCACATTTCTATAGAGGATGCTGGTTGAGTATACTACTTGGTACTGTATTGTGAAGTTACGTGTTGGTGGTTTTTAAAAAGATTGTACATGCTTCCTTTATCTCTTAATTCATTTTTTAACATCCCATCTGCTGTTTCATAGGTTATGCCTTCCTACGCACCCACCCCATTAGCCCCTTCAAGCTTCAGTTACTTGCTTATTATTTTGCTGGTTACCCTCTCACCTTTTCTGTATTCCTGTGTTTTTTCTTTTTCTTTTCACTTGTATTCCTCCATCATGATGTTTCTCACGTAGCCATTTTCTTATTTACCTTCCATTTGTTCTCAAAGGATTTTTCTCCATGACTTCTCCATAGCTTCCCAGTTTGCTTCTTCAAGCTTCCTTGTAGCCAATCCTAGCATGTTTACTTTGAAGCCCTGCTAATTTCAGTGGTATTTGCTCCCAGGTAAATTGGCATAAGATTGCAGCTTGAATGACTCATTTTAATTTTTCCTTCAGTCTTTTCATGCCTCTATTAACCCTATTTTCTCTCCCTACCCCAATTTTACCACCTAAGGCTGCACCATGGCAGATTCTTATATTACATTTCCACAGAAGTAGGGTCATAGCTGAGTACTAGGGACCCAAAACACAGACCTTAATTGTGTATTCCTCTACAATATTATGTCAAGGAACTGTTTGCATTGCAAGAATGTCTTTGTGTGTGTGTGTGGTTGTGGGTATGTCTGTGAGGAAGCAGGTGCAGGCAGCAGATAATATATATCCTGGTGAAGCTATTCCCACACATTAAAGAACACATAGCCATTGTACGTGAGTATGAAGCTGTGTGTAAGGAAATGCAATGTGAGAACAGACACTCATTCTTTCCTATGTGTCTGTGCTGCTCATCTACCTTTCCCCCCCCATCACCTCTCATACTGTTTTGATTTCTGCCTCATTCATCTGCCCTTATCATCTTTCCTCAGTGAGCTCCCTCAGTGCTGCTGTTGAGTTTTGTATTCTTCTTGGCCATATCAGCTCTCTTATGTTTTCTTCCTTTTAGTTTCTTCCTTTTTATTCTTTCACACTTACGCTGCATACAAGTAATAGTTTTTCAGAGAAGAGGGTAAGGCAGGGCTTTTAGCTGTCCACAGTAAACTTGCTCCTTCCTTTTACTAGTGTATTGAAATCTACAAAGCCTGTGTGATCAGAGAGCATTAAAAGGTCTTGTAGGAATTCTACAAGCAGTGATGGCTCTCTGGGACCATCACTGGGTCTCTGAGAAACCATTTTTTTAAAAACACTGTTATTGTTTCCTTGGAACCTTTTCCCTTCCTTCGATTAATGGTTGCAGCATATTGGTGAAGCAATTGTTGGTTACCTTTTCCCCTGTATTTTACTTGCTTTTCAAATAACCCTGTGCTGCACCTCTTGTTCTCTTCATTCCTCTTTTTGCTGCCTGCATAACTTCACCAACATCCCTCTTTAATACTAAATTAGGATTCCTCTTCAGGAGCTGTCCTTTCCCTCAGCCCTTCAAAGGCTCTTGCATGTCTCCAGTGGGTCCCCGCCCCCTTCATTTTTACACAGATCAAATGTGAAAGAATTCTAATCAGCTGTAACAGGGCATAGTAATAAAATGAAACTGAACAAAATGTCTGTCGGGTTGGACACTGAGAGAAAATAGTACAGAAATGGAAATGCCCCTTGGGAAATAGTGAAGATTTGATCCATAGAACTGCACAAAACCAAACCTGGATTAAAGTTGCAGGAATTGATAGGTACCAGAGGGTCACTTAAAGTCCACTGTCTTTCTGAAAATCAGTTATGATATCAGCTTCCCACAGTTTTCAGAGCCATGACCCACCACCCCATGAGATCCAATTCTAATTTTCTGTTTTTTAGATATCAATCTTTTACCGTTCTGTTTTTACTTACTTTACTCTCTTTCCTGCATCTTCCTATTTATTCCTTTCTTTCTACTTGACTCCTAGGTATGAAAGTAAAAAAAAAATTAAGATGCTGCTGCCAGTATTAGAAGTGCAAGCAAATTTCAGGGTCAGAACCTACCAGACAAGGGGATTATCCATTGTAAGCGAGCGCAGTGCAGGCAAAGAGCATCACAGCCAAGTGCCTGTAGAGCACATAGCTTCAGCAAGTGATGCAATCTACATGTTTTGTAAAAGGCAAAAATTCTGCATCATTGCTAGTCTTTGATTGGTAACCAAATTCTTTCTGGCACCAAATATGGCAGTTGGCAAGAAGTTATGCCTGGGGCGCAAAGCCCATCCATCATATTTCCTTAGGAGAAAACTTCATTTTAGCATATGTTTACTCCGCTGTGATTATGGCAATCCCTGATTGCTAGTCCTACAGGTAATATTTATATAGTGGGAAAGAACTCTGTGGAGCCCCAACAAGGCCTCTTCTTCTAGGCATCCAGGATTTGAAGAGAAAGGGGGAGCAGAATACTTTGTGAAACAGTGTGTGAGATCCTGAGCAATGGGTCTTGTTCCTGGGAGGCTTCACACATGTAACTGAGGATGGAATTTGGCCCAGTGCCTACAGTTTGTGTATAAAGAACTGTCTGGCAGCTTCACAAGTGTTGCAGTGCAATGGGTGACCTAGTTTAACCAAAAAGCTACGGATTCGCTGTCGCATTTAGGATCTCTTAACACAGTGGCTAGCCTGCTCAGAGCAAATCTCAGGATTTCAGTAAATGCTGATTCATAAATCACATAGACCTAATGAAGCAAGTATTAATTTCCTGAGTTAGTTCCTGCACATATATTCTTAGGCCGAATAGAGAGGAAAAATTGTAAGCCAAATGGATTATAATAAATGAGGGAAGCAAATACCATGGTGGTAACACAGCTTTTTACAATATGTACTTAAAAAAATAAAATAGTATTTTTGATTTTGAGAGGTTTTTTCTGGTAAATCATATCCTGCAAACAAAAAGCTACAATAACAATAAAATTCCAACTCTTTTGCCAGTCCATGAGACATAATGCACTCAGGGTGCTTGCTTGCTTTATGATCCCAGGTATAGCTGAGATTGGCTCTGTTTGCTTACTGCTTTGTTTTTAGCAGTGGAAGTGGTGTGAACCCCCCTCTCTCCACATGTACACACACCTCAAATGCCTTCTTTTGGGAAGTTTCAGTGAAGTTTCCCATTTAGTCCTTGTTATGTTGCAGGCTTCCCATGAATACAATATGCTGGAAGAGCTGGGGGCATTGCTCTGGATAGAATGAAAAGAAGTATCTCCCAAGTTAGTTGCACTTAAGCTTGGCAGCTGTGACCGTGTCTGTGTTTTCCATTTGGTTCCAGCAACTTTTCATATGGGGCCATGTCCAACATGGTACTTTGTCCCAGATATTCAGAGCAGCTTAATCAAGATTGCAAAAAATAAGCAAAAAACACTTAAGCGTATTTAGGGGAGTTAAAAGAAGCACCTTTTTGCTTTTGCCATTACTCAGGACCTTGCATTCAAGGGTTTTCTTGAGCTATCTCTTATGGTGTAGTTTTGATGTAACAGTAGTAAAGAGAAGTTTTTCTCTCTCTCTTATTCAGTGGGACTTACAGTGCAATCCTAAACAAAGTTGTGCCCTTCTAAACCCATTGAAATCAATGGGTTTAAAAGAGTATAGTTCCTTTTAGTTTTCTTGTGGATTAATTTTGTATGTATGGAAAAGCTGCAACTGGGAGGCACGTTTTCATGCACATAAGCTCTTTGTCTGCTTTAGTATTTTACTGAAGTGGAAATGGTTCTGGAGAAGTAGTATGTTGCAAAGTGGGATAAAATTCTTATCTCCTGTTGGAAAAGCCAGCATCGCTTCCCTCTGCGGATGATTCCAGAATTTAAAATCAACCTAATCCTGAATTTATAAGGGAGATGGGAGAGCATTCCAGTATCTAATATAGAAAAGAGAAAACACACAGTTTTTGATTGGATCATAGGAATAGAACAGAAGTGAGCTAGATAGTAAGAAAGTCTGTTGCAAGTGGAAGTCTGTTTATTTTATGTCTTCCCCCAATGCCTCTTGGGTTCAGCTGAACTTGCGGCCAAGAAATTACCTAGATAGAAGCCCATGATCAGAAGCCATTTTTCCGTCCACCGCTATGTAACTATTTGGGCAGCATTTAGAAGACTTACATTTTGGGGGAAGTTGTTGTTTCAGTCTGTTTCAGATTATCAGTTTGATACAGATACATTTTACTGGGATGGGAGTATAAGTAGGAGAGAAGCATGTTTTAACAGAAGCTATGTGTCATCTGAATTGGGACTAGTATGACACCTGTGAAACAATTTTTATCTCAGTAGCACTTTGCTTTAATAGATCTGTTGTATCCAAGAATGTGTGGCAGATCAACCTATACAGCTGTGATATTTTGAAATTATTTTTCAGTGTTTATGTTCAGGTGTTCTAGATCAAACTATTCTTTCAAAAATACAAAAAAAGAATGTACGTTTCAGTTTGAAATAATGAAATATCAAACAATTTCAATGCTGATTTTAAAAAACAAGCCAGCAATTTGTGTATTTATTTACTTCATTTATCTGGCTTTCTGATGGAGAGTCGTGGTGGATTAACACAATTTGTCCCAATTGAAATAGAAGAGCTTCTGCCATGTTCCTAAAATTAATGTGTATGTAAGTTTGGAGAGCCATTCTAAACATACACACCTAAATCCAGGTCACCAGTGAAAAGGCCAGTATTCCTCAGATTTATTAGTCTTACTTCAAAAGGCTGGGATACACGGAGCAGAGCCTCCTTGAATGCTATGCATACGTCAGCGGGGTACATCTGCAGCAGGGGAAAAAGATCGAATTCTTAACAAAGAGCCAAGTTCTTAACTTGAATTCTTAACACAGAGCCAAATGAACCTATATTCAAGTTCTGCCTAAATATATGTGCTGTTGATGTTAAAATCACATAGTTAAGTCTTTAAGGTATAAAGGGCAAATTAAATATACTTTCCCCCTGTCTTTTCAAGCTGCTGAATCAGAAGTCTAGGGAGTTTTCTGTGGAAAACAGGAAGAGAGTGTAATTTCAAAAAGATAGTTTGGCTTTCAACAACTGTAAAGAGGAGAAAAAGGAAATATGTCAAAGGTTAGTGAAAAGTTTACAGAAGAGAGGAGGAAACAGCGAAGGTCTGTGTCAATGTTTAGGTTAAATAGTGCTTTTTCATGTATTGCATGTTATGCAATTTTAGGGAATTGGCAAGATGCTGAAGGTTGGTAGGATGACTGGTTGAACTTCTATGTGAGTTGTCCAGTCACAGAAATATGAAAACAGTTTCTTTAGAAGTTCTTATGCAATGAATTGGCATAGCTTTTTAAAATGTCAAAATAGTCCTTGTAGTGGAATATAATTATTGGAATATAGTGAGGGGGAGTGATAAATCCAGAATATTCTTTCCTTGAATGAGGATAAGGAGTGATTGACACATTCTTTTTGATAGACTTACACTGGGTTTACATCTACGGTTAGAAGCAGTGAAGTGGCCACACAGATAGGGTCATCACGGAGCTGGGATTGGCTGCTGCTCTCTTTAGGGTAAAATGAATGGCGAACCTATGTTTATTGTGAGCCATATCTAATTCATACTCTCTTTTTTTATAAGTATTTTATTGGTTTTGCAGTACTATGGGGTATGGGGAGAGGGTACTAAATCCCTACCTCTAAATTCTACAGGAAACGGGAAAGGGAAACTAATACATCACAAACTACTGGAGTGGGGAAGGGAAACTAAAACCCTACCTCTAAGCATACTAATGGATATAGGGGAGGGTAGACTAACAGGGTGACACGATCTGGTTACATAGATATATATCCTTGTCACCTAGTAGTACAGAGATGTTGTTGCTTATAAAAATTTAACAAAGAGTAATAAAAAATTGCATTAGCTAACTGGTTGGCAAAAACTGCATTATTAACAGTTATCTTGGTTTTAGAGTCTTTTCTTCTTGCGTTTCTTTTTTCTTTGGGGTTTGGGAGCAGCTGCTCCTTTCTCTGATTCCAAAGTGTCTGAAGAACTATAAAGTTTGGGGCTTTCGCTTGATGAATTCTGTGAGTAGGATTCTTCATCTTCTCCTCCTCCTCCTCCTCCTCAGTTTTGGATTTCTTGTCTTTTTTACCTTGTGTTGGATTAAAGTATTGGTCCACAAACTTTTTTGCCTTAGGAACAGTGTCGATGTTAAATTTTTTATCTTCATATTTAAAACTCAGTCCTTCAGGAAATAACCATCTGTAAGGCACTCCTTTTTTCTGTAGAGAGAGAGTAAGTTCCTTGTAGAGTCTCCTCCACTTCCTGACTTCAAAGGGGATATCCTTCAAGATATTTATCTCTTAATTCTTGATTTTTAAAGGTTTCCCCATGTAGATTTCAGCACCAGATCTCTGGTAGACCGTCTCGTGAATTTCATACATATTTCTCCTGGGAGTTTATTTTTTTTTTATAAAATCTGGATAAGTCCTGTAAGCCCAGCCCATCTCCTTCAGTAGTTCTTCCTGTTTATAATCCATTAATGGAGCAAGAGCCTCTGCTAGAAGAGCCTTTAAATCTTCGTTCTTTTCCTCTGATATCCCTTGGAAATGTAGAATGTACATGGATCTTTCTAGCTGGAGCTATGTTAGTTGTGTTTTGTTGGAGGATCTTTCTTTCTCTGCTTCGTCCGCTCTTTTGTTGATACTCTCTGTCTGTTTTCCCATCTTTTTTAACGTCTTTTCAGTTACTGAGGTTCTTTTGTCCATTTGAGTCAATTGGTTTTGCAAACTGTCCATTTTAGCGTTGAGATTAGTCATCTGTGCCATTAGGGGGTGCAGTGCATTCGCCAGCAGTGTAGACATGTCTGCTGCTACTTCCTGGTTCTGGGAGGGAGTCATTGGTAGGCTATTTCCGGCTGATTTTTTTTCTCCAGTCCTGCCTTCTGTCCTCTCCCAGCCATAATATCAACAAGAAGTAAGTTTCCCAAAGCAAAGTAAAAGTTAGCTGAATTTAATCTGCTTTACATTCTTATGCAGCTTTTGGTTTTGCTAGTAATCTGATGCGTTTAGTTTAACACAAAGTTCTTTATTTGCACTTTAAAACCACCTTGCTTTAAGTGGGGGGTGGGTGAAGTCTTGAGTTTTCTCTCTCCCCTGTCGTTTTGCACTTAGGCGCTTCTAATTGCTACCAAGGTTCTCGTAGATGCTTTAAATCACCTGAGCATTGCTTAACTCATGCTTTGAAGCCTTGAAAGTCTTTTAGAAGCATCTCAAAACTTTTGACCGTGTCCGCTTGTCCAGCAGTCGTCTCTCGGCGCCATATTGGCTCTGCGGCGACGGGACATTTCAGGGAAGAAGGTGAGCCTCAATTCCTTGGCCGTCGCCTTGGAAGAAGCTCTCCTTAGCTCCCCAGCCTGAGGATCTCCTACAGAGATCCTGGAGGGTCCGGGACGATCTCTGACCTTTCCTGTCAGCCGAGACTCAGCTACCCCCCCATCAGAGCAAGACGAGGTACAGCCGAGGGGCAAAATGCTCAAAATGGAACTTCTAATTCATACTTTCTTAATGTTAGGAAGACGGACTGGTTATTTGAGATTCAGAGCTTGATAGCCCAGGTGGTTGTTCAGAGAAGAACTTGGAAAATATGTAAATGCCACCATCACAACTAACTTATGGCAACTGCAGCAAGGGCTTAGCTTCTGAGATCTGATGAGATTGTGCGATACCACGCCATCTTCCTCCCAAGAACATACAAAGAATTCCAGGTGTGATATGATATAGTAATTGCACTTCATCAGTCAAAGATGATTGAGATTGTTAAAAGTTCCGTTCTTTTACAGTATGAGTTGGGAGTCCTTGATCTTGCCAGGGGTGGTTGATTATTTTTGAACATCTCTGACCCTTGAGCCTCATGTGAGTTTCAACTGTGGTTGTGCCAAAGTAATTAAACAGTCTCTGTCACTCTTTTCCAGCCTTAAAGGAAACCCTTTCCCCATATCTTTCCTGTGCACTGAAATTCTTCAAAGAGGGCTTCTTTTAAATACTGTCCCTCCCACACTCCCTGTCTTGAAAGCAGCCTTCTACTCTATCTCTAGACCAAACTATGGGGAAAAATTAGAAGAGTCATCAATAGATTGTAGGCTTCTTTACCTAATCCATGCATTATATTCTAATACCACCCTTAGATATAATAGGAATGGGCATCTTACAAAATCAATTAGTACTTCAAAGGGAGTTAAACAAGGCTGTATTCTGGCCGCATCACTCTTTATTTTTTATATTAATAACATTGTTAGTTATTTAAGTAATCTGGATTTCCACCCTCCTACATTATTGGACTGTCAAACCTTGGAGCTATTATATGCAGATGATGCAATAATTTTATTGAGGACTTCAGTGGGACTAAAAGGAGCACTTAAAAGTGCTTACTCAATATTGTAGTAGAGATCATTTAGCAATAAACTCTTACCAAACTATGGTATGGTAAGAGTTGAGGCCAGGGTGTGCCTTGCTTCCTTCAATCTCTGGTTAAAGTTAAATTTGAAACCTCAGGGCTTAACTCCCTTGATTCTTGATGACAGTCTGCATAGCTAAAGGTAGTCAAAAACATGCTGGAGAGTTTGGGTTTTTCCCTTTGCTTTGTCTTGGTAATGGGATATGAGCAGGCAAAACATACTTCGAAGCAGAGGGTGATGGATATTGAGCTGCAGAAATACCTAGAGAGGACACAAACTGTTCTAGATATGTAGTTTCTCCTGCTGCTTACCTCTCCCGATTGGAGATACCCAGTCATGGAGGGCATTCTTGTGTGCTAGATGTCAACCCCTCCCCCTGCAGTTTTAGAGGGGTGATATAAAAAGGTTCTGATGGAAAATAGGCTATCCCCCTGTAACACAGGGGAGATTGAAACCACAGAACATGTATTACTTTGTTGCTCCTTTTATCAGGAGATTCGTATCAAGTTTGATTTCCCCTTACTTAACAGGTATCCTGGTGGTTCAAAATCAGTGTATACCAGAATATTGTTAATAGATGAAAACCCACTGGTTACAGTGGGTAGCACAACATTTGTGGCAGTTTGTAAAATTCGTCAGTTGATGAAGACTAATCTTTTATTAATATTATCTGAAGAAACATAAGTATTTTTTAAACATCATACTTACTATATGTGGGAGTTAATTAATTTTTAAAGTTTTTTTAACTTTTGAGTATATGAATTCTGTTACATTTTGTGCTGGTCAAGGACAATTTTAATAAAGATTGATTGGTACATTATTTTTTTTTTTTTGGGGGGGGATGACATTTTCTTTCCTGGAGGCAAGTTGAGGCAGAAGTGTCTTTCTTGAGCTTTGGTTCAAAATACAAAATTCTTGCCTTTTGTCTTAGTGTCAATGTAGGACAGATGGGGTGTTGTGACAACCTGTTCTAATTTTTAAGGTTTTATTGTATTTCAAATTTGATTTTATTGTAGGATGCTTTAACAGCTCTGCTAAGAAGCATGGCAGAAGATTTAAGAAATAAACCTGTACCTTATAGGCACCTTTCTTACGTGGCTTATAGCCCTGAGTCTTTACTGGAGCCAATGCAGTCTAGAACTGTCCCTATGAGGCTAAATCTTTCTACCCTGGCATACACATGCAAATTAATATTGGGATTTAATTTCCACTTTTCAAAGGTATGCTCTGCTTTGATATGAAGATGAAAGTAATATAACACAGTGCATCACTAAAGGTTGTGGCAAATTTGTTTACCCTAGCTTTTGCATCTTTCAAAAAAAAAAAGAAAAAAATCCAAGTTTCTAGCCCTTATGCTTTATTCGAAGCTGTGTGGGGAATACTTGCTGAAATTCCAGAAGAAGGGGGAGGGCACTGAGTAATATTTTCAGTTATTTGTAGCATTATAACATGCAAAAAGGTTTTCATCTGGCTTACCCTCACAGCTAATAATTTGCCCAAGTTCTCAGGGACTTGTTAGCCCAGATTGAATTAAAACATGGCTTTTTTCAGATCAGACTCTCTTGAGTTGTAAGTTGACATGATTGGCTTTTCCCCTCCTCCTGGCTGCCACCTCTGGAAAATAATAACCATGGACCTGGAAGATTCAAGCTGTACTCTTCCTGTCATCATAAGCAGTAATAAAGTTTTTTACGGTTGGAATTGAGCTGATAGTTTTGCTGGTAACAGATGAGGCAGAAATGGTTTCCGGCACATTGTCTTGGCAGAGTTTGCAGTGCTGAGTGACAGGTCTCTGGGAGAAAGAAAGGCCACTAGAAAAATTTCAGTGGACCATATGATCTGTGATGACACCCAGCCAATAGGATTGCATTAGTGAATAAGAATCACTGAGAATAAACAACTTTTTTTCCTGTGTCCCTTCTGGTCTCATCTTCACCCCAATGTAATGGCTACCATTCTTCATCTTCTTATGGAGAATGGTGACATTGCCATTAAGTTTCACTGAACATTTAGAAGAGGGCATTTGGACACTTATCCAGGGGACATTTGGAAAATCAAAATAAAATCAGGCTTGTGCCTTTCCTTGTTTCCCTGAGTCATCCGGGCAGTGGAGTCAGAGGTGTTCTGGGTGTCCCACTTGTCACTGTTTAAGAAGGGCTCACTTATGCTCCTACCCTGCCATCTTCAACTTGGTGACTGATTCCCCACAAGCGGCTGTGCCGCTGTCACTCTTCTGTTTGCCCCGGTTGCATTGGTCAGTTTCACATTATTTGCTGCATTGCCGCATTTTGACCCTCATCTCCCCCTGATTTCCCGTGCATCTTCTTGATCTCAAGAAACAAGGATCGAGAAGACATTGGGGAAATCGCAGGGAAATGCGGGTCAAAAGGCGGCTGTACAGCGAATAGTGTGAAATTGACCAATGCAGCCGGAAGAGTGAGGGCAGCACAGTTGCTTATGGGGAATTGGTCGGTGCCTGAAATGCTTCTAAATAACAAGAAAATAGTTGAAGCGGTAATAGCAAACCTAGACATCATAATAAAAAGTAGAGATATCACCCTGTCAACAAAAGTCGATATGGTCAAAAGCAACAGTATTCCCAGTAGTAATGTATGGCTGTGAGAGCTGCACCGTAAGGAAGGCTGAGCACTGAAGAATAGATGCTTTCAGATTATGGTGCTGAAGAAGCCACGTCCCTGATATCTGAGCTCCCTGGTGCTGGGTCTGAGGGTGTTGTCACCCAGCTGTCAGGTGCCAGATCAGGGGCAGAGCTCCCTGATGCTGGGTCAGGGGGTGTCTCTGGGGTCACGGCCGAGCTTTCAGGCACCGGATCGGGGGCAGGCATGACAAGGATCCTTTAAATCTAGCCAGGAGGGAAGAAGAAGGGCAGGTGTGGCCGCATACTCAGCTCACAAAAAAACCTTTAAAGTGTCTGTTTACAAGTGGGGTGGGGGGCTGTTGGTGCGTGAGGCTGATTTCCCCTAGCCCTGCACACCATGGTCCCTACCCTGCTCACAAAAAGACTCTTTAAAGGTTTTTTTGTGAGCCGAGCATGTGGCCCACAACCGCTCCTCTCCCTCCCTCCTGGCTAGATTTAAAGGGCCCTCCAGCTGGTCAGTGGGCCACATGGTCCCTGCTGATCAATTGAAGCCCTTTAAATGGGGTAGAAGGGGAGGGAAAGGGGTTGCTGGGTGGGTGGTCGCTCTTGGGGTGTGGGGCTTGGGGCCACCAGAGTGAGGAGGGGATCTAGCAACTGTATGTGAAATGGAGAGGGGGCAGGAAGAGAAATATACTGTGTGATGATAGTTCAACTAAAATTCCAAGTAAGGGGAGAAACTTGAACTACTAATGCCATTTTTGATGGCACCTCTGAGTTTCTTGTAATGTGTAGTTCTGCCCTAATTGTGTGGAATACCTTCATGGCAGCACAGACCCTTTCTGCACTGGAATGCTTCTGCTTGAAGATGGCTTTGTGTGTTTTTACTGGATGAGGGTAATTGCAATGCAGGAAAAGAATGTATCTGTTGTAAAGCATGCAGCAGGGTGTATTTTGCCAAAAGTACATGGGATGAGAAGCTGCTGCCCAAATCAGCTTCCCACATCTGCTGTCATAGCTGTACTGTGCCACCTGCTCCCATTTGAACTCTCTTTCCAGATATCCTGGCTCTTTTGTTAATTTTGTGGGAATCTATTATAGCTAGGGTTGCCAGGTCCGTATTTGTCCCTGGTGGGGGACTTTGGGGGTGTTCCTGGAGGGGGCAGGGTGTCCCCAGTGCGATGATGTCATGCTGGGGACATCCCCATGCCAAGCCCTGCCCCCAACAATGATAGCCGACACCCAGCCCTCTCCCGAACCTCCTGCAAGATCAGGTGGAGGACCCTTTAAATGTTACAAGAGGCGAGGGAGGGGGCAGCTGGTGGCCACGCGCCTGAATTCCAAGCAGCAATGCTTCTTGAAATTCAGGCATGGGGGTGGGTCCCTGCCAGCCAAAAGCACTTAAAGGGACCCTGTAAGTGCTTCCAGCTGGTGGAGCCTGTGCACCCTATCATCTAGCGTGCCCCACAGCTGCCCCTGTCCTTCCCTCTGCTGGAGGGCCCTTTAAATCTTTCAAGAGAGAAGGGAGGGATGGCTGTGTGTGTTTGAGCTTGGGGGTGGGGCTTCCCAGCTGGCCAGCTGGTTGGTGGGTGGGTTGAAGCCCGAAAAAGGGGATAATCTCCCACCACTCCCAGGGGTCTGGCAACCCTAATTATAGTCCCAAATAGTCCAAAGTTTGCTGTCCTTATTTAAACAATTCTTACCCTTACTTTCTTGCAGACACTCAAATCAGCATACATTAATAATAATGCAGTATGATACAGATGCTGATAAGGTATTGCTGATGTGAACTGATACTTTTAAGGTTTTTATGTTCTTCTGCTAGTGCTCTGGGTATCCTCTAAAGAATGTCTCTTCTTTCTGTGACATTGCTAGCTTCCTTTGCTTTTGGGTTACTTCAGAGACTTGGATTCAGTCTTGCCTATTTTATTTACTTCCTTTATACTCCACCTTTCCCCCCAATATAATCAGTTTACATTGTTCTCCTCTCCTCCATTTTATCCTCACGGGGTAGGTTAGGCAACCCTGTGTGTGACTGGACCAAGATTACCCAGCAAGCTTCCATGATAGAGTGGGGATTAAACCTGGGTCTCCCAGATCCTAGTCCAGTACTCTGATCACTACATCATATTGGCTTTTGTTTGTTCGTTTCAGAACTAAAGGTACCTGGGGACAGTTCTTCTGGCTGGTTGGGAGGCTGGGTTTGGATTAATGTATGCCTAGCTCATATTCAAACCTAGTTTTGCCTTTGAAAATGCACTCCGTGTGAACCTGTGGGTAATCATATATTTCCTGCATTATAGTTGCTTGGTTTTAGTTCATTGCCCTTGAAGACAGTAGTCTCCAGCCTTTCTAGATCTGGCCACCCACCTCTAATCCTTAGACAGTGGCATGATAATTACTAACTTGAAAGTATGTGATATTGCAGTCATGTGACAGAAGGAGGGGGAACCAGACTCATGACCTCACTGAGATCTGGGTCTGGCCAGTGGGCAGCAGACTAAGACATCTGGGTAGAAAAGACAGATCAGTAACCAAGAGTTATATCATGATGATGAGCAGGCCAAATGTTGGAGCTATAGAGGGAAATTTTCAGTAGCGTGATCTCACCTTGCCATTTTTTTGTGTGTGTGTATGTGTGTGCGTGTATGTACGTGCATGCCTGGAGGTCAAGACTGACTTCTGGTGACCCCCTCGTGGGGCTTGGATGTTCAGAAATGTGGCTTGCTATTACCTGCTACTGAGTCCTGACCCTAATATTCCTTGGAGGTCTCCTATCCAAGTACTTGCCAGGGTCAGCACTGCTTAGCTTCTGAGATCTGACAAGATTAGGCTTTCCTGGGCTATCCAGGTCAGGGCTCACCTTGCCATCCTGATGTTCCTACTTGCAAAGAGAGACATAAGGTGTAGCAACCTTTGTCTCTGTTCATACAAATTAGTGGCAGGTACTTCAAAACTCAGAAATGTTTGGACAGGTAGACAGACGTTTGATACCAGCAAAGTGTCTCAGACCCGTATCAGAAGAACTACTGACATTCTGTGGCTATAAAACTTGCAAATCTAATGCATGTAGGTGGAAGAACACTGGACGACTTTGTTCCCTTTTTTGCAAGAGTCAAATGAACTGTTAAAATGTTGCATAGAAAATTACTTTGCATATTAGGAATGTAACCTTTGTTTAAGAATGAGAGTTTAACCAGCATGTAAGCATTATAAATATCAAATAAGCATGCTAATATTTTGTTTACTGTTGTTTAAGGCAGCCGAATAAATAATTCTGTACTTTTAGGAGTTGTCACCTTAAATAATTTTCCTGTTACATTTTGTCTCAATATTACAAACATTAAAAAATTGTCTCGGTTTATCCTTCCCCTCCAATATTACAAACTTTAAAGAATAATACTTTATTTAGTTTTTACAACATTGGTATTTTTACACCAATATGAGCATCCTATAAGAATGTGAAAAAAGATCCCCCATCTTGCAAAATTGCAGCTACAGGAAAAAATGGCTGTCTCTACAACTAATTGTATTATACAATATGATAGTGTATTTGGCTTTATCAACCTCAAAAACATGTATTTTGACTCCAAGATAAGCATCCCTTTTGAATTTTAAATATTGCAGTAACTATATCTGCCATCCTGGAAAGTTGCAGCTAGAGAAAAAAATGTCCTGAAATTGTCCCAAGAAAATTTTAAAGCAGTAGTACCCTGTAGCATACACAAAGAAAGTTCTCTGTGTATATCTTTTTGTGAGGGTCTATTGTGGATCCAAGATCCCTAACCCTAAACCTTCTATACTGAAAAGGGATTTGAGACTTGAGTGTACACATTCCCAGGTAAGGTAGGTCAAGGTGTACAGGCGGTGACATTCCTGTTTAAAGCCTATGATTCACTGATCTGTCTGTGAATTAGTGTGAATGTCCATATTAATCCAAACAAAACAGACTGAGAGCATCAGTTTCCCCCCTCAGTTCTTGAGGGGGAATAGCAGTGTTAATATATTTGGAAGTCTAATGCATTTTACCTTGTTATGTTCTCTAGAAGCTGAGTGAAGAAAAGAAATTATATCACAGACACAGTTCTTTCTCACCCTGCCCCTCCCCCACATTAGAGCTGTGCGCTTCATCAATCTCTGGTATTTTCATGCCAACACAGTTTTAGAATTCACCTGTCTGACACTGCACAGTCTCTTTTGGGATAGAGAGTGGTTGGATACTGGAGGATATGAGTAATAGAGTTAAAAATGTATTTGTACTGTTCATCTGCATGCTTGATTGCCTAATGTATATGCAGATTTCCTTTATTGACAAAAACACACAAATAAAGTAGATCATTTTTAACATGTTGTAGTCCGTGAGATGCTACTAGCACGGCAGCATCTTCCATTGAAACGTATGCCAGTCTTTAGGGGACGTTTGACTTGTTGACAAATATTTGTTCTTGGATACTCCGTATTTGTTTTTAATGTTGATTAGTAGTCATCTTCTTATGCAAGACATTGTACTATTCATATAAATGCCAAGCTGTTGGGGTATGGATCTCTCCTGAGGGATTACTGGTAATGACTGAATGTAAACTCCTACTGTGATTAAGTGGGTTTCTGGGGCACACATTAGCCTGTTGTGCACAAGGGGCTATGTAACAGCAGAATCAGTACAACAAGCCCCATGAGAACAAACAGCATTGCCTCTAACCTTTGATATTCCACTTAGCTTCCATGGCTAACAGCCAGTGGTAGACCTCTCCTGTTCTCCAGCCAGTCAGGTAAGGACATGCCTGTTGGGAGTTTAGGCTGTTTTGGTTGCAGAGTATTACTAGACAGAGTAATGGGGATGAGCAAATAAATAAAGTTGGTGTGCCCTTTTAACCAGTGGTAGCTTTTGTTTTATTAAATGTTATATATTATATGTTTTGTTTTCTTCAGTATCTCAGAAAAGTGCTGGTATTCAAGTTTTTCATTTTAAGCACAGTTATTTAAACTTGATTAATCATAAAGTATAAAAGGCAGATAATTTGTCAACCAAAAACTCTTCAATTGGTTGGCAGCGCTAATATGTATGCATCATACACAATGTTTTGATTGGAGAGAATTCCAAAGCTACAGAGGCCCATGTGTGCATAGCAACTTCCTGTGTGACTGGTTTGGGAAGCAATATCTAGGGGGAAAGCGGCTGTCATGCTTCATTGGGTTTGTTAGACTTTCAGGCTTCTTCCCATATCTCATGGCTGTGGTAGATAGTTTCTCTTCATATCTTATTGGTTCTAAGAATTATGCATGCTGACTTGAAAAGAGCTCTTTGATGCGTAGTGTTCACGAGTACTGGCTGCCTCTCAGCAGCGTTCAGTTGTAGCAGCCTGATATTTTCTAGATGCTCTACACATTTTTTAATTTCTTAAGTCACTGAGCCATCAACATCATCTTCACTAATACTCTCTCATAAGAGCAAAATGGGTGATGAGTGCTAATTGTGAAAGCAGCAAAAAAAGTGAATTAAACAAAAGAATATTAAACCTTCTGAAATGGCTTGTAGAGAACTGTGTATGCTCCAGGGGGCGTGGAATGCTGAGAGACAAAGAGGGAGGTGGAGAACTTGGCCTGCTCTAGTCCATAAGAATGCATGGAAGGGGAAATGGGGAGGGGCCCCCTGAAACTTCCCAATACCTAATTCCTTCCTGTATTCCAGCCTCATGGGTTTGTACCCTCTACTATCAAAAATGGTCTACCACTACGATAGTGAAATGGGGCCTCCAACAGACAAGGTAAAGAATCTTTGCAGATATGATGAAAAATATTAGCTAGGTGATACGTATCACTGGAATGTAAGATCTATGAATCAAGAACCTGGAATGTAAGATCTATGAATGTAAGATTTATAAATCAAGGTAAGCTTGACGTGGTCAAAAATGAGATGGCAAGAATGAGCATCGACATCTTGGGAATCAGTGAACTAAAGTGGACAGGAATGGGCAAATTTAACTCAGAAGACCATTATATCTACTATTGTGACCAGGAATCCCGCAGAAAAAATGGTGTGGCCTTTATAGGTAACAAGAGAGTGAGAAGGGCACTATTGGGATACAATCTCAAAAATGACAGAATGATCTCGGTCCGAATCCAAGGCAAACCATTCAATATCACAGTAATCCAAGTCTATGCCCCAACCACTGCTGCAGAAGAGGCTGAAGTGGACCAGTTCTATGAAGACCTACAACAGCTCATAGAACTAACACGAAAAAATGATGTCCTCATCATCATAGGGGACTGGAATGCTAAAGTAGGAAATCAAAAGGTAACCGGAATAACAGACAAGTTTGGCCTTGGAGAACAAAATGAAGCAGGGCAAAGGCTAACAGAGTTTTGTCAAGAGAACATGCTGGTCATAGCGAACACCCTTTTCCAACAACCTAAGAGGTGTCTCTACACATGGATGTCACCAGATGGGCAACACCGAAATCAGATTGACTATATAATTTGCAGTCAAAGATGGAGAAGCTCTATCCAGTCAGTAAAAACAAGACCTGGAGCTGACTGTGGCTGAGATCATGAGCTACTCATTGCAAAATTCAGACTTAAACTGAAGAAAGTTGGGAAAATCACTATGCCATTCAGATTTGACCTAGATCGCACCCCCAGTGAATATACAGTAGAGGTGAAGAATAGGTTTAAGGGATTAGATTTGATAGACAGAGTGCCTGAAGAACTATGGACAGAGGTTCATGACATTGTACAGAAGGCAGCAATCACCACCATCCCAAAGAAAAAGAAATGCAAGAAAGCAAAGTGGCTGTCTGATGAGGCTTTACAAACAGAAGAGAAAAGAAGGAAAGCAAAAAGCAAAGGTGAAAAGGAAAGATTTACCCAATGAATGCAGATTTCCAGAGAACAGCAAGGAGAGATAAGGAGTCTTTCCTGAATGACCAATGCAAAGTAATAGAGGAAAACAATAGAATGGGAAGGACTAGAGATCTCTTCAAGAAAATTGGAGAAATCAAGGGAACATTCTATGCAAAGCTGGCCATGATAAAGGACAAAAATGGTAGGGACCTAACGGAAGCAGAAGAGATTAGGAAAAGATGGCAAGAATAGACAGAACTATACAAGAAGGACCTCAGTGTCCTTGACAACCACAACGGTATAATCACTGACCTCGAGCCAGACATCCTGGAATGCGAAGTTAAATGGGCCTTAGAAAGCATTTCTAACAACAAAGCTAGTGGAGGTGATGGTATCCCAGCTGAACTATTCAAAGTCTTAAAAGAAGATGCTGTTAAAGTGCTGCACTCAAGTTGCCAACAAATTTGGAAAACACAACAGTGGCCACAGGATTGGAAAAGGTCAGTATACATTCCAATCCCAAGGAAGGGCAATGCCAAGGAATGTTCAAACTATCGCACAATTGCACTCATTTCACACGCTAGCAAGGTCATGCTAAAGATCCTACAAGCTAGGCTCCAACAGTACATGGATAGAGAACTGCCAGAAGTACAGGCTGGGTTTCAAAGAGGTAGAGGAACTAGAGATCAAATTGCCAACATTTGCTGGATTATGGAGAAAGCAAGAGAGTGTCAGAAAAACATCTACTTCTGCTTCATTGACTATGCTAAAACCTTTGATTGTATGGATCACAACAAACTATGGCAGGTTCTTAAAGAGATGGGAGTACCAGACCACCTCGCATGTCTCCTGAGAAACCTGTATAAGGGTCAAGAAGCAACAGATATGGAACAACTTGACTTGTTTAGCATCAGAAAAGGAGTATGACAAGAATGTATATTGTCACCTTGCTTATTTAATTTACATGCAGAGTACATCATGCAAAATGCTGGCCTGGATGAATCACAAGCTGGAGTTAAGATTGCTGGGGAAAAGATCAATAACCTCAGATATGCAGACGATACCACTCTGATGGCAGAAAGTGAAGAGAACCTAAAGAGCCTCTTGCTCAGAATGAAAGAGGAGAGCACAAAAGTGGGCTTGAAGCTCAACATCAAAAAAACTAAGATCATGGCATCCGGCCCCATCACTCCTTGGCAAATAGAAGGGGAAGTCGTAGAAGTAGTGACAGACTTCACGTTCCTGGGGTCCCAGATCACTGCAGATGGTGACTGCAGCCATGAAATTAAAAGACACCTGTTCCTTGGGAGGAAAGCAATGGCAAACCTAAACAGCGTGATAAAAAGCAGAGACATCACCCTGCCAACAAAAGTCTGCATGGTCAAAGCAATGGTATTCCCAATAGTAATGTATGGCTGCGAGAATTGGACTATAAGGAAGGCCGAGTGCCGAAGAATAGATTCTTTTGAACTGTGGTGCTGGAGAAGACTCTTGAGAGTCCCTTGGACTGCAAGGAGATCAAATGAGTCAATCCTAAAAGAAATCAACCGTGACTGTTCCCTGGAAGGCCAGATCCTGAAGTTGAAGCTCAAATACTTTGGCCACCAAATGAGAAGGGAGTACTCACTGGAGAAGACCCTGATGCTGGGAAAGATTGAAGGTCAAAGAAGAAGGGGACGACAAAGGATGAGATGGTTAGACAGTGTCATCGATGCAAGGAACATGAAATTGAGCAAACTTCAGCGGACAGTGGAAGACAGGAGGGCCTGGCGTGATCTGGTCCATGGAGTTGCAAAGAGTCGGACTCGACTGTGAGACTGAACAACAACAGCATGTATCACTGACCTTCAAATGGCCTGATGGAGATTGAGCCTGCATGGAACGTTGAAGGTGGTTTAGTGTCAGTGAAAGGGGTGGGGGAAGAAAGAAAATGGTGGGATGGGTGGGAATTGCTTTGTTCAAGTCCTGTTTAAAATAGAAGAAGAAGAAGAGATTGGATTTATACCCCGCCCTTCACTACCCAAAGGTGTCTCAGAGCAGCTTACAAACTCTTTTCCCCTCCCCACACCAGACACCCTGTGAGCTAGGTAGGGCTGAGAGAGAGCTCTTGACAGAAACTGCTCTTTTTCAAGATCAGCTCTTTTCAGAATTACGGCTTGCCCAAGGTCATCCAGCCAGGTGCAAGTGGAGGAGTGGGGAATCAAACCTGGTTCTTCCCGATTAGAGTTCATGCACTTAACCACTACACCAAACTGTCTCTGAGGTGTAGCTTTGGGTTAGTGAAGACTTTCCCTGCCAGTTATCCTTTTCTCTCACCCCCGTTTCCTTGAAAGTTCCCAGTTTAGGTCTGTGGGAAGATGGCATGTGGAGCACCTGAAATGGATCTCCAGCACGATGCACCAGTGTTACGGGATTAACCACTAGGGATGGGCACAAACCGGCTTATGAACTAAAGTTCATCATGAATTTTGGCCATTTCATGGTTCATGAAGCAATGTTCATGGAAGGATGACAGGCACAGACATACCACAAACTTTCATGCTGTTTGGAGTGGTTTGTGAATGGATAGATTGTCTCTGTTCAATTAAAACATTTACAAGACTTCAAAGCAAGAGGGAGGATGGACTTCTCCAGCCTTGGAAACACCAATGGGGTCCTCCAAAGCTTAACAGGAATTAACACTAACAGGTTGGTGTTAATTCACCTGGTTGTGAAGAAAGCTTTGGGGATGGGGAACACTGTCAGGGCCATCTGGGATGCTGCCACCCTCGAGATGCAGTCCTTGCACAAGACCTGCCGGCATCTGGCTGCCCACACCTCATGCAGCATCAAGCCTGCCTGTCTGGTGTGTGAGAGGTAGGAGGAGAAGCCTGAACACCGGCTCATCCTGGCCTTACCCACCCTCTGGAACTCCACCTACAACAGGATTGCTTATTTGGTGGAGCAGAAGAGCATGGTGCAGGATGTCATCTCCATAACCATCCTGCATGGGGAAGAGGAGCTTAGCATTAGCTTCAAGGACTTAGTGACCCTCTCCCAAAGACTGCATGTTCTCAAGCCCTTCCAGGACACCACCAATATGCTCTGCACTTAATACAGCCAGCCTGTGGCAAGTCATCCCCCTGATTTATGGTCTGGACCAAGTCATCCCCCTAATTTAAGGTCTGGACCAGGTCCTGGCCTCCACACTGGAGCCAGGCCCCAAGGGGATGACTGTTCTCCCATGGGTTGTCTTGGCGGAGAGGTTGTGGGTGGCCATCACCCCTAGGTTGCATCTTCTCTGCAAGGAAGGGGAGTACAAACTGGCCTGTATAAAAGGCAGCATTGCTCTCCGAAATAAAGAACTCATGTAATGGAAGTGTAGACTCTGCAAAGAAGTGCAGAGGATGCAGGACAACAGATGTGGCCAGAGGGAACAGCAAGTGGAAAAGGCTGGGGAGGAGGAGTCACAGGCAATTATCTCTGCCTCAAAGAGTGCAACCAGGGAGAAGCACCACTGGTGGTTATCAGTGGTGAACTGGGAGGTCAGCAGTGGTAGGGATGCCAGGTGTGCGATGGCAGAGGTAATAGTGAGGGAGTACCTCACCAAGTCCCCTGAGTCTGCCTCAGCTGGTGTCCTGGAGTTCTGGTCATGCAAAGGTGTCATCTAGTCCAACCTCTCTTGAATGGCCATGAGTCTCTTTTCTTGCTCTCCCATCAGTGTCCAAAGTGAACGGGTGTTCTTCCATCTTGGAGACATTCTCAGCCCCCACCGTTCCCACCTGGATTGGGCCTGAGTGGATGAGTTGGCCTTCCTCAAGGCCAACCTCCCCCTGCTGGGCTACCGCTACCCCTCTGTGGACATCACAGGATAAGATCTAGGCCTTCTGTTGTCCCCCTGCTTGTCCCTCCATTCCTGCTCCTCTCTGGGTGAAGCAGCATTTGGATTGCACCCTTGGTGCTTGAGTGGGAGGAGGGCCACCTCTGCCAGGTGGTGGTTGGCTGGCCGAGCAGAGGGGCTTAACTACTGAGTGCCTTGGCTGAGGACCTGCTGGGGTTTGGGTGTTAGGTGGACTCAGGGCTCTGAGCCACTCTGTCTCTCCGCTAACATTGAGCATAGGGGCTTAGCTACTGGTTGCCTTGGCTGGTGACCCACATTTTATACCTTTCCAGCCCTTTCTCAATGAAATTCTCCCACTGAGAAAACCCCTGGATATCCCCCTTTTACCCTCCAAGAAAATCTTCCCCATCCAACACCTACCTCATGAAAGAACATCTACCTTGTAACAGGCCCCTTGAAGAAAGGCTCCCCTCACCCAACCCTTTATTGCCCCTCCCAAGGAAACCCCTGGATTACCCCCTTTTACCCTTCAAAGAAAATCTCCCCCACCCAACATCTACCTCATGAAACAACTTCTATTTTATAATACGAGACCTACCACATAACACAACCCTTACCTCATGGAACAACATCTACCTCAACAAACATTTGCCTGTACAAGCTAGCCCATGTTTGACTGCTCCTTTCCATTGCATTTGTACAATTCACAATTTATCTGTACTATGTGTTGCGCTAATAGTAAATAACCAGAAATTTCACCCAGGGTGGGCTGTGATCAGAGGATCTGTGTTTGGTCCTGAGGGGGCTTGGGAGCCTTGTGGACACACCTTGCTGGGTTCCACTGCTTGCCAAGGGTGCCTGCCAAGCTGGGGACTTGGGGGGTGGCCTGGCCACCTTGACACGCGTTTCCATTCCACTGCAGAGTAGAAGAATACATCCTGGTTGATGGGTATGATCTGGACCTTTGTGTTTCAACCCTTTGGGGGGGGGTATGAGAGTTGTGGGCATGTTTCCCTTGCTTGTGTTGTGTGCCTGGAGTGCCCACCAAGCTGTTGTGGGGTTACTTTGGGGAGCCCCTGTCAAAATTCTGGGGATGTCTGCTTCTGTCCTTCAGAACTTGCCTTTGGGGACTTGGGGGGCATGAGTATAGGGGGGATGCTTGCCTTGCTTTGAGGGTCTGGCTGGAGGGGTGATCTGCCCAGGTGAAGTTTCCCTTTGAGTTTGGTGTCACTGGCTTGTTTCTTAGCTGCTCCATAGACTCCTGAACTGCAGCTGTCTTTTCCAGATAGAGCTCTACGGAGACCTTTGGGGGGTGATCCATAATTGGGACCCCAGAAATGTAATCTGCCCCCAACTTAGAGAGATTATAGAGGAGCAGGTGGCAAGGTGAGTTCC